>CM046665.1:119926284-124726284 GCA_025594165.1 Tamias sibiricus | reverse complement strand
AGTCGGGAGCCAAAAGATCATCAACTTTTCCCTGTGGGGCCAGATCAGTTTAATGGAGCAGGGGCCACTCCAAGAGAAGAGTCAGGCAAAAGGCCATCCCTGGGAAAGAAGCAGGCTGGATGGACTTGGGCAAGGGCTTTGGTGCATTGGGAGTTGTATAAGTGACATGAAAATCAGCATGTATTGTATTGGAGACAATGGCTTGGGAGTTCCTGGAGGCAAGAATTGCTGAAGTGCCTGGTAGGAGGGGAGTGGAGGAGTGCTCCCTTGCTTCAGTGACCGAGGGGTCAGCAATGTGTCAGAGGCTGGTGGGGCTTCTGGGGTGCCATTCCTAATGCAATCAGGAGGAGCACCTAAGAGCTCAGGCACACATCCTCACATTCTGAGAATTCTTTTCAAATGAGCATAGTAATGGGGTGAGGTGTACATTTTTTTCTGTTACTAAGAGACAGACAAGAGCACTAAGGAGAACTCTCTCCTAGCAGGGGTGGTGGGAGGGGTCTGAACTGCTCTGGTGGTAAGGATCTGTCTGTGCTCCTTTCATTACACAGGACGGGGTGGGGGGGGTGGCACTAAGGGGACTGATGGTCCTCCTTCTGGTGTCCGCCACCCTGGAGAAGGCTGTCACTTTTGGAATGAGAATGAATCTCGACTGGCATAAATGAGATCTCCTAGTGGGGCAACCTCATGGAACGGGGACTTATTTTTCCTTTCCTTCCTTTTTTCTTTTCCTTTCCATGAAATACCCACCAAAAAGCTATGGTGACTATTCCATAATTGCAGGAAAAGCTCTGCTTAACTTTTTCATTAAAGTCTATGTTCCTGGAAAAACACAGTCTTTTAGGGCCCATGACTTCATAAATATTTATAGCGTGGACAGGCGTCACTCTGATTCTGAGGGAGAATGGGCTCATTCAGATTTATTTATGATGTGACACTTGGGTGAGTGACATCCGTCATCTGGGTTGGCCCTACACTCTGTTCCACTGAAGCATGTTTATGGAGTGATTATGCCGGCAAATATTTGCTATATTTAGGCTCTCTCCTCTCCTAACCCCCTCTTAAGTCCCCAAACCAGCAAAAAGCCAAGTTTATGGTCTAGGGGAGATTTGAACCCTAATGACAAGGCACAGGGGCTTGAACACATGCTGTGGAAGCACATGACAATCAGGAGGCAATTAGAATGGGAATGTGGACTTATTAGAGCATTCTTATATGAAGATGGTTTTGTTGCCTGTGTTTAGCAGGTGAGGGTATGAGGGATTTTGACAGGTGATGAGCTTGGCCCTGAGTGACGGCCCCCAGAGTGACGAATGCAGATAGATGCTTATGGAACTCTTTCCTTTCAGGGAGCTTTCTCTGCACAGTATCTTCCAAGTCTTCTTGTCTGTCACTGAGCACCCCAGGGCTATGGGGGCAGGACAAGTGCAGTGGACTCTCTTTGTGGGGGCTCGTGACCTCATTAGGGTCAAGGTCTCTAGTGTCCTGAGGCTTTCCCTGCTCAGCCACACCTGGCCCTGGGCTGGGGGAAGCAGCTGTCCATCAGCTGTAGAGCAGGGAGGGAGGGACTCCTCTGGCTTCCTGGTTTCCCAGCTGCACATACTGTGGCCTGGCCATCGAGAGCTTCCCTAGACCCACTTTAGGACGCATTATTTCTCTGTGATTCTGTGATTGGCTGATCCACCTATTGTTTATCCTGGGAAGGGCTCGGTCTTGGCATGGGGGCATGAAGCATGGCCAGCCTTTTATTTTTAGAGATAGGAAAATGTCTGTTTTTCGGCAACTGCTGTTTTTCTGGCACACACCAGGGATGGCGTAAAAAAAGCTCAAGTGAGAGATTCCAGGCCTTAAATTCATGGCATATGACATAGGCAACAGCACCACGAATTTCTCAGCAGAACCCTTTGTGGAGCCTGAACTATTTTATCAGATGGCCTCCTGGGCAGAGCAGGGGCTCTCCTGCTACACCCTGGTGGCCAAAGTCCTCTTGTCCACAAACCCCATATCCTGGCAGCTTGTGAGTCTCTTTCAAGTGCATCAGCTGGTCTGAAAGATGGTTCTTACCTCCTTTGACCTCTTCATCTATCAATACATAATCCAGTTCAACCCGGAAGGGAGAGCAGAAAAGACAGTTTCTCCATTCCATGTTCATCACCCCTCCTGATATTGTCATCATAATGACTGTTGAAGGCAGCTAGTTTCCACAGCAAGCATCAGTGATTAGACTCAGGAATTGCATTTCCAAGTCGTATTGGAATTAATATTTTTCCTAATATGGTTCCCTCTTAAAGCATGCTTTGTAGATCCTGTCATTCTGGCTAATGACAACCTATCTTGTCAGCAGTTTGTAAACTGTAACGACATGTTATGCAAAGGTAAAATAGAAAGTAAAAGAAGTAGAAAATTAAGTGATGTTTTCCAACATTCCTCTCTCCCCAACATTTGGGAAAAATTATTTTTTTTTTCTTTTAGAAATTTTTTAATTTGTTTTAATTAGTTATACATGACAGCATAATGCATTTATACACTTTGATATATCATACATAGATGTGATATAATTTCTCATGAAAAATTACTTTCTTATTATAAAAAATAAACCACAAATGAACACCTTCTCCTTTACTGTTTATAGCCCAAGGTTACCCTTTGGGTTCATTTTTCTTCTTGCTGGAGTACATCCTCTGATAGGTTTTCTTTTGTTCTTTCTCCCTTCTCCACTAGAGTGTGTAATAAATTTTCCTGAGGGCTTGCGTGAGAATTTATTTTTGATCTCTTTGTGAGTGTTAGTTGGTCTTGTGATAGAACCCCAAGTTTGAAATGTGAGCATTTCTAAGCTATTGTTTCATAGTTTTCTCGAAACTGCTGTGGTAGAGGAGCAGTCTCCTGTTAGTCTGAATCTCATAGCTTTGTAGGGAATCTCTCTGAATCTTATTGTACTGTGTAGGATTATCTTTTTCATCTTGGTGTTCTGGGTTTTATTTTGACATTGCTATGTGTGAATTTATTTTTCAAGTTTATTCCCCTTGGAACTGATAGGCTCTTTCAATCTGAGGGCTCAGGTCTTTTGTTGGTTCAGATGTGGGGTGGAAAGAAGAAACTAGAAAGATTAAAATTGATCTGTATAATAAAGGGCTGAGGAAGAAACAGAAGGGCCCATGTGCTTGAGTATAGGGAGGAATTTTAGGGCATTATAGAGAAAGGGAGAAGAGTGAGGCTTGAAGGGATTCTTGCTTGGTTTGGTAAGGAAAAAAGTATCTAATGAAGATTTTTTAGAATATTTATTTATTTGCTTTAGTTGTACACGATGCGTTTATTTGTACATGATGCTGAGCATCGAACCCAGGCCGTGCACATGCTAGTTGAGCGCTCTACCGCTGAGCCACAATCCCAGCCCCCTCTAATGAAGATTTTTAAGATCTCTGGAATTACATTAAAAATGTATTCCCCTCTTTGGTGTATCATGGAGGAATATGATTTCAGTTGCTTTTAAATATATATTTATTTTTCGTGGAATTATTGTTTTTCTGTGATTTGATGCCAAGACTGAACCCTAAGATTGCCTTGGGTTAATATGAACTATATAAATGATTTTTATTATTAATGATTAAGTGACGATCTTTCTCTCTCTTTTCTCTTACCTCCCCTCACCTTATCCAGGCCGCACTTACTTTTTTTTGATATAATGAAGAAATGGAATCAGGTGCACTAAAGACCCACAGTTTCTGGAACTCTCTCTCTTACTCATTTGTCACCTGTCTACTAAATATTCTCTTAGATGGCTAAGAGTTATAAGCAGCATTGACAAATAATTTGTTCACTCACTCAGTAATTTAATTTGTCACCAGATGAGTTGTCATAAATCAATGAAAGATTTGAGCAAGCTTAGGGCAGGCCAGGACTCAGCTTGGCCTGTGGCACCTGGAGTCCTGCTCCCCTCTCTAGAAGTTTAGTATTCTAGGCTAGGACTCTAGAATCTCTAGGTTTTCCTTTTGAGGATGGTGAGTGGCCTACTGGGGTAGGATTTGAGAAAGGCTCAAACGCAGACATATCAACCAGCAATAGCATGTATGAGCAAACAAAGGCAGAAGATGCAAACAAAATCCAATTTAGCTTCTTTTCACTTTCAAATGTAACAATTGAATTGGTATTTATCACCTTTTTGAAAAGTACTAAAAATAGATGTCACACTTTTCCAAGTGTAAGGAATATGGGAATAATCATTGAGGGTCCATATTCTCCTAGGAGATTATGTTTTTTCTTCTGTTCATAATATACACATTAAAGGGTTTGATGGGATGAGACAGTAACCATATGCAGCCTGTGTAATCTGAATTACGCACTCCCCTGACTAACAGGTAATTAGGCACTGAGTGGCTGCAGCCCAAACACCCTTGGACCAATACTAAGCTCCTATGTGTCAGATGCTGCTGTTTACACTAGAACTTGAGGCATGTGTAGCGCCTGCCTGGGTAAGTAGGACACAGTGTATACTGCTAGTACTGTTTGAAGTTTAGTGTGGCCCTCTTCAGATGACTCCATGCATAGTGACTGCACTTGGGTGGACAGTTGTCTGATGGTCTTGGGGAGGGCCAAGATGGGAATGAAATTGCAAGGGCTGAGAAAACTGTCAAGGTCAAGCTCTCCGGAAGCAGCTTTCTCCAGAAGCTTACTATGCTGGACTGAGGAATTTGTCCTCTAGAATCTCTAGGTCCACCTCTTGGAGGTGATGGGTAACAGAGAAGGGAGATTTGGGAAAGACTCAACATAGGACTGCCGCATCAATAGCATCTCTAGGTAAATAAAGGTAGAGCTGCAAACAAAATCAAGTTCAGGGTCCACTGATGTTAGAGGGCAGCCAGGCAAAAAGGGTCCAGTTCAGGTTGCCACCAGCATTTCTTCTTTTCATTCTTCAGGAATGCAAAGTTTCCTCTGCTTTGTACGTAACCAGTGCTCTATCCGTCCAAATTACGATTATCTCTAAATGTGACAGTGTGCAGTTTTTGAAACTGCATTTTACTACAACAACAAAAAAAGAATCTTGCATTTACATTGTGATTTTGGGAGACCATAATTCTCATTTGGGGTTAATCTATAATTAATCATGGCTGCTCACACATCAGATTGCCTACATTCCCCTTCACCCTCTCTCCATCCTTTATGTTAAACAATTCACAATTTGTGTGCCAATACCCTTCTGGACTAATGTGCCCAGGGAAAGAATCCATTTTTAAAGAGAGGGATTCTGAGTTAATATCCCCACCCCCTTGCTTTGAAAATTAAAAAATTTTTGCAAAATAGCATTTGTAAAAGCAGGCCCACCTCTAGAGAGCATGTGACAAATATCTAGCAGATGTCACTCCCGCAAAGCACTCCCCTCAAAACCCTTGAATTTTCACTTCTTCTGGATTCGCCTCGTTCATGAAGAGCCCGCCACAGTGACACACACGCTCTGCTTCTCAAAGTGTGGTCTGTGAGGCTTCGCCAGATGGTCTCCTTCAGAGTAAACGCTTCCAATATGATAATGTTTACATTTGTATTTCTGGCATGAATTAATAATTTTCTCATGATATTTAATGAAAAAGAGACTCTTGAGAGCTTTCTCGTTTCTAGCTCATACCACCGAGTGTCTTTCTTCCCATCCTATTAGATAAGGTTGTCTCTTTCCTGTTGATGAGGTGGCGGCAGGTGTGGGAATGGTTAACTGAGCCTTTATCCCCAGCTGAAGTGGTGAGAGCCCAGAAGGATTTGAGATCCATTGCCACCACAAAGGTTGGGTTTGCAGAAAGACAGGGTGACATGGTACCTGGACTCCAACACGAGCAACCTCTTCTAAGCTTTCAGGTTTCCCTCCTAACTCTAATACCCAGGGACTGGTGGCTGAGTCTGGGCTCTCTTACCATCATCATATTCCCTTCTAAACCTTTGTGTTTTTCTAGGCTGGAATCCTTCTGGCCACAACCAAATGATAAGGGGGCAGGGTGTCTTTCCATTCTTTGACTTTTGTTTGTTTACTTCCCTGGTTTTGTTTTGTTTTGGGTACTGAGTATTGACCTCAGCGGCACTCAACCACTGAGTCACATCCCCAGCCCTATTTTGAATTTTATTTAGAGACAGGGTCTCACTGAGTTGCTTAGCGTCTCGCCATTGCTGAGGCTGGCTTTGAACTCGCCATCCTCCTGTCTCAGCCTTCACAGACGCTGGGATTACAGGCGTGCGCCACTGCGCCTGGCTCTTCCCCTTTACTCTTGTGTTTAGGAGGAGCAGTACTAAATTTCATCCACATATCCCTGTTTCCAGAGATGTCTTTGGCTGAGAGAAACTGGTCCTTGAGAGCAGGTATAAGTCTCCATATGTAAGGGTGATGTAAGAATGAACTGCCTAAACTGCAGAGACTGATGGAAACCTGGTGTGGAATGTGGCTGGAGATTCTAATGCCAGAAATTTACTTTTCTCCTTTTGGAGGAATTTGAAGTAGGGAATGGGAGAAAGTTAGAAGGGAAAGGAAGATTTGGCATCTTTCGGAAAGAGCAAAGTAAGCATGAATTTATTTCATTACCTACCTTCATACAAGGGTAGATTTTTCTCTTCACCATCTTCTTACTGCTGGCCATCCCTTTTTTGTTTTTTCCTTCTTTTTTGGTACCAGGGATTGAACTCAGGGTGCGTAACCCCTGAGCCACATCCCCAGCCTGTTTTCTATTTTATTTAGAGACAGGGTCTTGCTAAGTTGCTGAGACTGGCTTTGAACTTGCAATCTTCCTGTCTCAGCCTCCTGAGCTTACTAGGATTATAGGTGTGTGCCACCGCACCAGGCTCAGACCATTCTTTAAGCTAGTGCCATTTGGTTTCCATTCCCAACCTGTCACTGAAGTGACATCCTCAGAATTCACTGGGACCTATCACATCGGCAAAGGCTGTGAGATTCGATCTCACCCTACTCAGGCTTGGGTGCCAATTCACAGTACAGTCTCTCTTTCTCCCTGGCTTCTGACGGTGTGTGCTGGCCTATGACTTCCCTATGGCTTCCTCTCTTTCTCCAGCATTGCTGCTCCTCCTTCCCCTTTAAAGTCAGCATCTCCCAAAGTTCTGCCTTTGGTTCCTTTATTGTTGTCCTTACAGCTGCTCATGGTGCCACCACCTCTTCACTGTCTTCAGATGTCCTCTTCACATCTTCAGGTGTGAATCATGACCTTTCTTCTAAGCTCTGGGATGAATTTTTTTTTCCCTGGTATTCTCTGCACAAGACTATCCCGTTCAGGCAGGATACTATTGATATGCCTGGTGAGGATGCTAAAGACCTTCTCAAGGATGTTAAGAAGCAAAAAGACAGGATAGTCAGAGAATATTTGATGGACAGAATAGGCAGGACTCTGTGATAGGTTCACTGTCTAATGAGAGGGAGGAAGAAAAAGAAAGGAACAGAAGGACAAAGATGACCCCAAGTTTTATATCTGGGGGTAACTTAGAGGATGGATGCGCCCTTTTTTTGGAGCAAAGGAATATGTGGTAAGGGGTTGATTTGAGGGAGACAGCGATGATCTCAGTTTAGGACATTATAGACATTCCCAATTTCCAATTTCTCCACTTTTTAATTTTTTTTTTTTTTTTTTTTTTTTTTTTTTTTTTGCCTTTTCAATCTTCCTTTCTCACTGCTGCCAGAATGATCTTCCTAAAACAGATCCGATGACATCATTCTCCTCAACACTTTTTGTTAGCTCTTACCGACTACAGGAGATTGAGGAGAAACAGGAGAGTTCAGTCTCCCTGAGAAGGGACTGGAAGTCCGACGCTAGCTGGTTCCATCGGCATCTTCCAGCACAACGGAATCCACTAAGCAATTTCTCACCTTCTTGCCTTTGCTCAAGCTGTTCTCTCAATCTGGAATGCCCTCCCCACTTTCCCTGCTTACAAAACCCTACTTATTCTTTAGACCGCGTTTTACAAGCTCCCAGTAGAACAAGTAGCCATCTATTCAGTAATTCCACAGCAATTCACGTGTGTTCGTCCTGGTATTAATAATGCATTTACTCAAACATGCATTTCTTCGGTTGACTGGTAGTTCCTTAAAGCCAGGAACTATATCTTACCTATCTCCATTTCTTAGCAGCTGCAGGCACATGACTTGTCACATATTTGCTGCTCGTGAATAATAAACGAAAAGGAGAGGGAGACATTGGTGGGGTGTCTGGCGGGGGGAGAGAAGCGGTTGGTAGAGTGGGTTTGGACTTGTTTTAGAGTATGTTCGGCTGGGATGGAAACTTTGGGTTGTGAAGAACAGGTAGGTATGAGAATAATAATGAGGGAGGCGTTGGATTAAGGGTAACATCATGTCTAAATGTAGAATTTTGTAGCACAGAATAGTTAGCCTCCAATCCACAGGCAGACAAGCCAAATTGTAAAGTCCTTCATCAGCGGGAAATTATTATTCTGCTCATTTAAAAAGATACATGGCCTCTTCATGTAACCAAGACTCCAGCGTATTTAGCTATTGTGGCTGCTACGTCTGTTGTCCGATGCCATAAAGAGATGGGCCCATGACTGATAGCATGGTGATGCCCCATGGCCATGCCCATTTATTTAGTTGCAGGAAAGATGGGCAAGGGGGTGCTCTGATTAATGAGATTTCTTTGACCCTTAATTATTCTTTTCATATGTTAGGCTCTTTCATCAGCCTGTTTGTATTTTCAGCAGCACAAGGGAAAAATGAAAAATGTTGTCTTTTAATATGAATCCTAGAATAATAAAGCCCAAGGCCTCCCTTCTGATTGCACATACCCATACACACTTATTATGTTTATGTCTACGTATCTATGTGTATGTGTTCATGTGTATATTCTTTTTTGTTTTTGTTTTATTTTTTTACTATTTTTTTGGTACCAGGGATTGAACCCAGGGACACTTAACCACTGAGCCATATCTCCATTTTTGACAGGGTCTCACTAAGTTGCTGAGAGCCTCGCTAGGTTGCTGAGGCTGGCTTTGAACTTGTCATCTTCCTGCCTCAGCCCCACCCCCCCCCCCCGAGCTGCTGGGATCATAGGCATGTGCCAACAAGCCTGGCTCGTGTGTATGTTCTATGTATCTGGGTGACCATCCATCCTTCCACACTTACTCCAATCTTACATCAGTAAAAGGACTACTAGTTGTTTTTGTTTGTTTGTTTTGGTACTGGGATTGAACTCAGGGGCACTTGATCACTGAGCCACATCCCCAGTCCTATTTTGTATTCTATTTAGAGACAGGGTCTCACTGAGTTGCTTAGTACCTCGCTTTTGCTGACTCTGGCTTTGAACTTGCCATCCTCCTGTCTCAGCCTCCCTCCCAAGCAGCTGAGATTCCAGGACTGTGCCCACCCAGTAGGACTACTAGTTTTGTGTGTTAAAAATGGAAGGAACCGCCAGGTGTGGTGGTGCACACTTGTAATCCCAGCACCTCGGGAGGCTGAGTCGGGAAGATTACATGTTCAAAGCCAGTCTCAGCAACTTATTAAGGCCCTGTCTCAAAATAGAACCACAACAACAATAACAACAACACAGGCTGGGGATGTGGCTCAGTGGCTCAGCGCTTGGTTTCAATCTCTGGTAACAAAAAACAAAACAAAACAAAAAAAGAAAGAAAGAAACAATAGAGATGTCCTGAATGATTTAGATTTTCAATTAGCTGTTTGCCATGAGGGCAGACACTCCCTGACCAGCCCAGATTTTTGAGGGAATTGTATGCACACAGAAAATTCCAGGCAAATGTAATCTTTTTATTTTCAGCTCTGAACCCCTGTGTTGGACTCCCATTCATAGTAAGTTGGGACCTACAAGAGCCAACTGGGTAGCTATACTTGGGCTTGAGGCTGGTCCCAGTGCCTGGGGAAACTTCTCCCCCTTGGCCCGGCTTGGGCCCTCCAAGGTCAAGGAGCTGCAGGAGGCAGCCTCCGTCCCGGTCAAGTGCTTTCCCATGAGAGAAATCAACACAGACCCAGGGCTGGGGGTGGAGCTCAGTGGTAGAGAAGTCATCTACCATGCACGAGGCCCCAGGTTCCATCCCACCATCAAGAAACCAAACCCAAACCTAAACCCAAACAAAAATCAAAACGAAATAAACCCCAAGGAAGAGAAGGCTGTAAAGAGACCCTGCCATATGGATTCCAGGCCTTCACCTGCTTCCCACGAGCCGGCTCTGTCATTCCCCAGCATCGCAGCCCCACACTGTCCTTGGTTCTGCCAACTCCACCAGTCCCTCTCAGGAGTGGGAGGACAGGGAAGGAGCTTTGAGCTGACCCGAGGGATTCAGTGGGTAGCCCACACTGGCCTAGAGGGAAAAGTAACTGGAACCTTCATGACAAATAGAGCAATAGCATTGGACACTCTTGGTCCCCACCTCGCTAACTGACCTTGCAGTCTCTGCTGTAGCGACCATCTGTGGTCAGGTGTACCCGCAGCGCCTCACCTGGGCTTCACCCAGTAGCCAGCTCTCCTACGTGGTTTCTTGGCCACCTATAGGACCTCCTCAGCCATTGGTCTAGCAAAGCTGGAAGTGCAAGGGCACGAACCCCCTCTGGGGTTACTCTGACCCCTTCCTTCTCTCACCCTCGGGCTGCCAATTCTGAGACACATCTACAGGGCTCCTCATGAGGACTGTCAGAGGGACTGCATCCAGTCGCCTCTAGCAATGACTAGCTCACTAATGCACCCTGGGACTGTCTTTCCTTTCTTGCCCGATTTACTCTTTCTAATATCCTACTTTTGTTCTTAGAATTGCTTCTGAAAATAAGTGATTGCACGTAATCTCTATTCTCAGGGCTCTTTTTTTTTTTTTTTTTTTGCAAGAGTTGAGGTGTTGGGGTCAGAAAACAGATAGATGGTTAAAGATAAATGATGGATGACAGATGGTAGAGAGATAAATAGGTAAGTAGATAGACGTAGTGAGGCTAGATCTGATAGAGACAAATAGGTACACAGACAAAGATAAACAGATAATTTTCCATTCATTCGACGTGCCTAGAGCTAACTTTCCTAATGTACTCAGAGTTCTTGGGGGTGAGTCTTTCTTTTTTAAGCAAGTGGCAGAATAAGAATATTTAACATATTATTTCATGATGCCAAAGCAAAAATGATTTCATCAGACCTGCTAAATCATTTACTCTTCTGCAGAAGAGTACACTTAAAGGTGGCAGGCAGAGGACTCAGTGGTCACAATCGAACCAGTCACGTGGAAGAAGTGAGGTGGCAGGAAGTGGAGGGGGCAGAGTTAGCGAGATGAAGTTGGTAGGGCAAGATGTCTCTATTCCCATCTGGCTGGCTCCTAACTCATTAAATTAGATGAAGTACCCACAGGTTGGTAAAATATGTTTAAGCCGCCCTCAAGATGACTCAGGCAATCCAAGCATGGTGACTTAGCTTTAATAAGAAGAAAATTTTAGACCTCCCAAACTCTGAAGTGGGCAGAAAAATATTTTTAGTCTTTTTTTTTTCTTTTTTCCCCTCCCCTCAGCGGGTGGTGGCTTGAAAATGTTGAGGTGCCATTTTTTGTTCTAATTGTCTTATAAGAATTTTTGCCTTGCAGTGACTTCTACTTCAAAAGTGAACCTTTTCTTATTTATAAAGTTGTAGAAATGTGGTTTATTATAGGTGACCCCTAGGGTGGGGGATGGTCTTAGAGATCATCTAGTTCAACCTCTCTTTTTATGAGGTGTTTAAAAATATGTCATCATCAGGGCTGGGGTTGTGGCTCAGTGGCAGAGTGCTCGCCTGGCACCTGTGAGGTACTGGGTTCGATTCTCAGTACTTCATATCAATAAATAAAATAAAAGTTCATTGACAACTACAAAAATATTTTAAAAAATATGTCATCATCAAACCCCTCATTTGTGTCTGAGCCACGCTTCACCTCATGGTAATGTCTTTTTTTTGGTTGGAAAACATTATATGTAATCAGATATTCTCAGTAAACAGGGAGACAACCATATGCAGGGGGAATTAATTTTGAAGTGTGAATCAGAGTTGCTCCTGCAGGAGCCCTGATTGGGGAGATGGCTGAGATTGTGGTTGGCTAGGGGCCATAGAGATATTTGGACATTGCCGCCTTCTGTGGTCACACAGGACTTGGCCCGGGATCTCGCGAGACTTGAGCCGAGATTGGATTAGGTCGGCGCCATTTTGTTTGTGGGTTTTTTTGGTGGTGTGTGGTGCGTGTTAGAGTCGATGTTGGAGCCGGAAAGAGAAGTAATCAGAATAAAAAGCCTGTTTGTTTCCAGTTTGCCTCTGAACTTCTTCCCTCGGCTTCGTTGCTCCAAGCGGCCATAGCTTTAGACAGCAACATGCTCCAAGTTGACAACTGTATTGAAAACCCCAATTGATGCTTGCTTTAACCATTTTGAAAAGGAGTCTTTTCAAAAAAAGGGGACAGAGCAATTGGTTTCTTTCTCCCTTTTGCAGCAACTACCAGTGAGAACAGATTTGTATTGTCCTGTTTTGCAGATCCAACTAAAGAATTTTGAATGGGAGATCTACTATCTCACAAAGAAGAAGAGGTCTTGATGAATAACCTGAGACCACCCAGACCTGGGAACACAGGGGAATGTTGGGGTCCTTCAGTCGCCAGGAGTTACCACACTTCACTTACTCCAGGGCCTGACCGTTTGGTGATTTGGAATTATTCACCAAATAAATCCCAATTTGTGTGGGACTCTTGTATTGTGAGGAATGATAGAAGAGAGGATGTTGACGGGAGTAGCCTGCATGTTTGATTGACGGCTCCTTAGGATGTGGCCTGAGCCTACTCAAGGGACACCCTATCTATATCTTGTGATTTTGCTCATCGGGTCTAAGCTGAGGTTGAAAGGACTTCAGTTTTACATGCTCTGCCTCCTCCTGGAGGCATGAATGAAATCCCTGCAGTGGCTGTCCCCTTCCTTCCCTCCCCACCCTCTTACATGCACAACTTCTCTGGGCTCTCCTTCCCACCATGGCCTGAAAAGCACTAGAAGGACCTGGTTTCTGTGTTTCAGTAGCTAATGAGGTACACCTTCCCCTTCACGCCGTTCACGTGTCCACCAGGCTCCCTGTGGCCACTGGCAGAGTTGTAACATGAGGCTTCTGACCTGGGCAAGGAGAAAAAACTGCTCACCAGATCTTGATAGTCTCTGTATTCCCCTGTGACCCAAAATATGGCTGTTAAACAGTCAGATATAGTTTGTTGGTGGTCACCAAATGAATGATCAGCCACAGACACAGTACAGTCTTGCCTGACCTTGAGTATATTTATGTAGTCTGACAATACAAAGGGTATCTAAGATCTTGGATTAGAATTCAAAGGCCAGGTGACAGCCTAAAGATGCCCGATCCATAACTAAAGAAACACAAGGTCCCTTCTCTTACGAGTGGCTCTGCTTTCTGATTGTTCCTCAGGGTCACTGGAAGCCCATGTCAGGGGAAATGATATCCAAACTGATGATTATTTTCTTCATATTGCTGGTTATCCTAACCAGAGGGACCGTGAGATGTTAACTATGAAGTGTAAGAAAAAAAGCGTATGTTCAAAATGAGAAGCCACTCATGCCTGTATTCATAGCAAAAATCAAAGGAGTATGGCTCATATTGATATTTCCAATAAGTGCCAGCCACCCCAAAACAAAATCAGTGCTTGAACCCAGTAAAAAAGAAAACATTTCAATCCTCTAAAAATAGTTATGGAATGAAAAAATGAAGGAGAAAATAGTGTCTGATTAGTGACTGGTCATTTGCAAAGTGGTTTCTCCTACATTATCTCATTTTTAAAAAAGTAAATTTGATCACTTTAAATGTTAGAGTGAAGTGGTTCACAATCTCTTGAAATAAGTAAAGGACATTATATTTATAAGCATGCAAGTTGTGAACCAGGCCAAACATTCTCATCTGCTGCTTTATATATTTTTATCAATCATCACAGACTCATGGGGAAGATCTCAAATGGATACAGCTTTAAAATGGATTTTAAGAGATTTTTAAAAAAAAAAAAAAAATCTTATCAGTGTGCTTTTCATCTCTTCTTCTCCTCCCCCACCACTTTTGAAATTTCTTTTTGGTCTCAGTTTCTCTGGTACCTGCCCTTGAATGGTGAACTATGATTACTTGCATTTTGGGTAGATTATTATTTAGCTTGCAAAACAGCATTTCCCCTTCATTAAAATCTCTTACTTGCTCAGCTTAAGATAAATAGAATTATTCATCTGTCCCCCCCCCCCACTTTGGCTACGGGTCAATAAAATAATGTTAAGCAGGAGAAGGGTATGGTTGCTGAACACTTTTAAATGTCACTAAATAATTTCAGGAAGGAGCTTGCTGCCACTGTCCTGAATGATGGATATGCTCCCAACCTTAAGAGACATTAATGACTTACACAGTAACAGTTTGCATTATAACCACAGCTGTTCAAAACTTGCATTTTGTAATAGCTATAAATAGGAGTGGGCATTTCCAAAACCTGATAATACACTGAAAAGTTAAAAAAAAAAAAAAAAAAAGAAGAACAAAAGAAGACAAACAAAACCCTGAGACTTCACAAGTAGCCAAGGGTAGCAACCAAGAAAGCAAAAGAAACCAGAGTATAGCCAACCTTTTTTTTTTTTTTTAATTAGAGTATATTATACTTTCAAACTGGATACACTAGAAATTGGCAATGCAACATAAGATGCAAAGGAATATACCAGTTACTGTCAAAATGACCCTGTACAGCCTTGTAATGCAAAAAGCTTTATACAATACAAATTTTCAGTAATGTACACAAACCTTGACAGTATGATCATCCGAACATAATATGAGGAGTTAAAAAAAAAAAAAGGGATAGATGAAAGTGCTGAGAACCCTAATTGCAATGCTATATGGAAAAATAAGCTTGCTTTCATGGAAGAATGCATAGAGAAAACAGAATTGAAGTTAGTTGGTAGGAATTTCTCAAAGATGTTAGTGTTTTACACGGAAAGGATATCTATGGAATACATCCTTCCCTGAGTATCAAACTGCAAACCAAATTCAGGGGTACATATTATCTAGGTGGAGTCTGAAAAATGCTGTAGATTTTTTTCTTTATTAATAACAATAATAATATAAAAAGTCAAACAAACTCCAAACACACCTTTTCTCACTCAGAAAACTTTTTTTTTATATAATTTACCAGAAAGATTGATGACTCTTTCCAAAGTGCTAAAAAAGTCGCCCAATTATATTAAGCATTACTAAGTCATTCAAATACAAGTTCAGTGGCAAGCAGTGAAATGCATGGCATTTGAGCAGTAAATGTCCCCTTCCGTCACCCCTCTCCCGTCTTGAGAGTTTCCACCCCAGGACCTCTTATTGCACAAGCAGCAAGCTGTACAACCCAGAGCTCTAATCATCAGGGCCACCCTCTCAGGTTTTGAACCTGCCGGTGCTTAAGTGTGAGTCACCTTTTCTGCCAGCCTCCGTGACATCACCATGGCCCTCTTTGCTGTCATCACTGAACTTGTAGTTTTGAAAACACATTATTAGCCAAGTGGCACACTCTCCATTATATGGGGATAAAGACATGACTTTAAAAAAACAAATCCCCGCCCCCCCCACTGTGAGCCCAGTATTCTTGGAGCATATTGTCCATAACTGTCTATAGTGTCTTTTACTGAGACATTGACATGGCGAGTTGAACGTTTCAAACAAGGCCAAGGGCAAAGGTCTCTGCTGGAGAATGACTGAGGGTTTGGGAGCTTCCTGCCCTAGCTGGTTGGGCCTCCCTGCCCCCATGGACATCTCCATAGTGTAAACAGGTTTGCCAGGGCACAGAGCAGGCTCCCCATCCAGGGTTGGGTGACTGGCTGGGGGCAGGAGGGTTGGTGCAGAGGGGTGAGGGGGAGACCGTGGTGTGGACAGATGTATAGTCTTCTGGCTTCCTCGAGAACTGCACTAACTTCCAAGGGGCTTTCAGTGAAGCAACTGACTAGAGGAAGAAAATCAGGGATGCATTTATTTTCCCCTGGTGAAACAGATGAAAAAAAGAAAAATCCCAACTTTAGGATAACACACATTGGGAAAACAGCAACACAGTAAGAAAGCGTTCCTCCTGTACACCAGCTCTTCCATAGATAAATAATACATAAACTTTTATATTCCAAATTTCCCATTACTATACAAAGCACATTTCTTCCCGCTCTTTTAGCCTATTTTATACTGGAAATTCTGTTGTCTTCAAAATCCAAGCAATGAACATATTCAGCCGAAGATTTTTTTCCATTCTTTTTTTTCTTTTTTCTTTTTAAGCTATCCATTATTTTTTTAAGATGAGCCAAGGGCTGTGAAACTGATCCACACCTGCTTCCTGCTGCAATAAAGTGCTGCACATAAATTGCCATTTTAATGACCACAAAATAAGAGCTTTAAATAAGTATAAAGTTAGTCTCCTAGCAGGTTACATCTACCAGGCGTTAACAAAATGGAATACAGAGTTATAATCACACAGAGGACGCGGCTACAGCCAGAGGATCTGCAGACACAATGGAAACTTCTCAGGGGCATAACTAAACTCAAGGACTCAACAGCACCTTTTTGTTGTGTCATTATATGTCAAAGAGGTTGTGGCTGAATTTTCAAACATACAGTCTACTCATTCTGTAAAAAAGGTACATTTTCTTCCTTTTATCTTTTTTTTTTCCCCCATGAGAAACAAAAACTAGTGCAAGGCCAAAAGCACTGTGCAAAACTGCCGCTTTTTTTTTTTTTTTTTTTTTTTTTTTTTTTTTAGTCTGAGCATTTATACCCAGAATTTATCCAAACCCCTTTTAATCTCCTTGGCTGGATTTATCAACCATAAAGTTTTCCACTCATACAATTTTTTTTTCTGCAAACAAATGGTAACCACTGAATTACACATCATATATATATATATATATATATATATTTAATCTGCCCTTAAAAAAAGGATGCGCTGCGTGTGAGCTCCATGCACACTGCTTCCGCATGGGCGCGCACGACGACACTTAAGTTTTGTGATGTCAGCTGCAGTGCTGCAAGATATTTCTTGCAGACCAGTCGCTTGATTTCTCGCATCTTCATAACCAGAGAAGATCTGAGCTCGAGGTGTCCAGCACTCTGTGGGAAATGTCCAGCAGCACTGCAGACGCCTGCCATCCCTTCACCCACTGAGCACCAGGCCCTACCACTCTGTAGCTGGAAAATAGAGAGGGGAAGGTGATGAAGGGACTCAGGGAGAGACTGCAGCGGATGAACAACCCGGGAGGGAGAAAGAAGGACGTTCATCCCTGGTCAAGAAGCCAGTACAGAGAATGTGCAAGAGAAATGTCATGGCGCACAACACACGGCTTGCTTCTGGAATCCACAAACGCCCACACACCCCATTCACCCAACAGAAAACCAAATGCACCGGTATATGAGCTTACAAGTGCTGATTGCTATTAAGGACACTCTCTTGAGGGTTTAAGGAGACAAAATTCCGTTCGGAGAGAAGTACGGAAGGGCTGGAGTGGGGGCAGGTGGCTGGGGAGGCATGCCTCTGAAGGTAGAAGTATGCAGTGGGTCACCTCTCTGAAGATTGGGTAAAGCAGCTTGTAGGTAATGCAATAGGTATACACACACAGCCAATTCTCTATTCCTTACTAAAGATATACAGTACACGTGGTTCAGACCCCTGGGGTCTGTAGGTTTTGCAGCAACATACACCTGCTGGGGTTGTGTTTTAAGTTTTGTGGGTTTTTGTTTTGTTTTCCTGTCTCTGTTTTTGGTACCGAGCGCGGCTGCCCTCAGACAGTCTCTGCTCTTTCTCTTAGTCCGAGATAGGCGAGGAAGGAGTGTTTGGGGGAGGGGATGCTGGGAGGCGCAGTCTGAGGTCGGGGAGGGTGGAATGTGAGATCCAAGTGGTTCTTGGGATACAACATTGTCAAGGGAATGAGATGGGCAAAATCCGAGTTCCGGTACTTGTCAAAGCGCAGAGGGGAGCCGTTGAAGGCCAGAGCCTTGAGTGCCAGGTTGGGCTCTGAGCTGCTGCCGTGGGCGGCCGTCAGGGCCACGGTCTGCAGAGCCTGTGAGGCCGACATGACCGACAGGGGAGACAGGAGGTTCCGGGAGCTCCCCACGACCAGGAGCGGGGCCCCAGGGCTGGCTGGTTCCTTGGGCGCTGGACTCAGGCCCTTCCTGTCCTCCTCAGGGCAGTCCCCGCTCTGGTGCTTCTTGACGTGGCGGCTGAAGACGAAAGGGTGTGTGGTCTTGAAGAGGCACTCTTCGCAGCTGAAGGTCTGGCGAGGGGCGTGCTTCAGCTTCTTGTGCAGGTTGAGATTGTCCTTGCGCTTGCAGCTGTAGCTGCACTGGTCACAGTGGAAGGGCCGCTCCCCGGTGTGGACGCGCACGTGCTCGATGAGCTTGTTGGCGGTCTTGGACAGGTAGCCGCACTGGTCACACTTGTAGTGGTTGCCCAGGCGATGCTCCCGGGTGTGCGTCTCCAGCTCCAGCTGGTTGGCCTTCACCGTCTGGCAGATCCGGCACTTGTACTCCATCTTGTAGTGGGTCTTGAGGTGGCACTCCATGGCAGCGGGGCGGTTGGTGGAATAAATGCAGAATGGGCACCTGCCGGGGGGAAGCAATGCAAGGGAGGGTCAGCCAGAAGGGGTCGGTGGCAGCCCCGCTTCTCCCCTCCTCACCAGCCTGCCCGCTCCCCAGCCTAGCCCAGCCCAGCCCAGCCCTGCCGCCTCTCAGGGGTGGAGATGGCCCTTTTTGGCTTTCACTGGTGACAGAGCAGTCCCCGCTAGCGGGGAGCTCCGCCGAGGTCCGCTCAGCCTGTTCTGGGTCTCCTGGCTGCAAGGGCCAAGGCCAGCCCTCAGGAGGGGACCAGAGAAACTGCGAGGAATACACAAGCTGGCGCTCCCTCCAGCCCCCCACCCGGCCCCTGGGAGCCCTCCCCACTCCCGACCGGACATGGCAGAGGTCTAAACCTCCTGACCGTCCCCCTAGATGGGAGCAACACAAAGAATCGACTTTTCATGCACCACACCAAGCACACGCAGAAAGGCTAAGAGGTTTTAAAGAACAGCTTTAGGGGAGAGCTACTTCCAGCAAAAAGAAAGTCACAGGGGTCAGAGTCGTGCTTATTAAAGGGTTGTTAGGATGAGAAGGCCTGTGTGTGTCCCTGTGTGTGAGTGGGTGTGTGTGTGCATACATATGGAATTGTAGAACGTATCTGCTACAGCTCATCGGAATGGAAGGAGAGGACTGTGCAGGGCTGGGGGGAGATGGAGACCTCCCAGCAGCCCGTCCATTCAGGAAGGGTTGGGAGGGAGGAGGGGGCTGCTCTGGAGCTTGAAGACCTCTCAGTACATTATTATGCCAGATCATCGATTCTCAGAGGGCAGGAGCAGTTCTTACGTCTCTTCTGCATTCTCTATGGTGCTAGGGAGAGCACTCAGCAAGGGCAAAGCCCTTGGGACATGCTGAGCCCTTACATGAGTGATAAGTGACTGAGGTAGAGTCGGGAGGGTGGGTTTGAGTCCCGGCTCCGTCACCTTATGGGGCTCTAGCTGGGGACCCTGGCCAAAGCCTGGGCCTCTCTGTGGCTCTGTTCTCCATCCTCCGCAGGGCGGACAGGCCACCACCCATCCTCCCGGCTGTCCAGAGGGGCTGCGAGGAGTGGTGGGGGCATGTTTATAAAAACTGCAGGGCCTCTCTTTTGGACAATGCCGGGTTTTGAGTCGGTGGCTGAAATGATAACTGAAGCGTGTTTGCTCTCTTTCCAAAAAGAATGCAGATGCCCAAATGGCTGCCTCAACTCTTGCGTGGCTCCTGCAGGGCAGGGCCTGGGAGTGGACTGTCCTCAGAGGGTTTGGAGAGGTGTTCAGCAGAGCCCAACACAACCAGGTGCACCGTGCACTGCCTCCTCAGCGCCAAGCTCGCCGTTAGCCTTGAACCTCAGCTCACAGAAGAGTGCACACGAGAGAAATATAAAGCCCATTCCCAGGTCAGGTGCACACACAACCCCTACGCCAAGCTGGGCCTTACCTAGAGGAGTCTGAAACTCACCACTGTCCTGAGCTACGGCAAAAGAAAAATAATAGTATAATCTTATTTGATCTGCATTATGAACAGGATATAGAGTACAAGCAGTTCCATCACAGAAAAGCAATTTAGACGTCGGCGGTCTGTTTCATGTTAAGGACATTTCTGTGACCCACAGCTCAATCTTTCTCTCGCTGCTCAGGCAAAGTGCTAAGGGTTTTCCGTGCTCCCATTGTTTATCTTAAAGACACTCTCTCAGGCAAATTAATTCCCTGATATGGTGAAGGAAACAAAACAAAACAAAACAAAGACTCACTGTATAGCCAGAAGGCATTATCAATTTTTTCAAAGTATTCTTCTACTTGGTCATCCTAGAACATAAACTATCACACAGGGGACGGTTAGCACCGCAAGTGTCTGACCCAGCCAACGTATCAGGTTCATTGTGCATTCTCCCCCACGGGTTCAGAGGCTCGGGACTGCTCAGGCCCCTGAGGAAAGGCGACTGGCAAAGCCACAACTGGCGAGGCCACAGAGTAATGGGCGTCACTGGGCTACCGGGAAGGCAATGTCACTAGTCCATCCACAGAAAGCTGGGTTCGTCTTTCTTTTTATGCCAATTATTTATAAAGGGACAGTGGGAACAAATCAAATCAAAATCCCCAAATAAGCTCTTGCTAGGCATTTCCCATCTACTGGTTGAGTGAATTATAACCCACCCCTCCCCCCTCCCCATCCCCCTCCCTCTCCCTCCCACCTGAGCGCCCCCAAGAATGAACCAAAGTGGAGCCGACAGTAGGTGCTGTCTGCTGCCTCTTCCATTTGGAAGGAGGATGCCCCAACCAGGCAGGAGCCCAGGGGAGTCAACCCTGCAGTGTCCTCAGTGCTGGACTACCAGGGTCCTTCTGGGGTTCTCCATTCCTTACCCACACAGGGGAGGCACGCCACCTCTCTGGCAGTTGAGTCTCAATGATGAAAATTTTTTTCAAATGAAAGTTTTATATTTTTCCCCATATTAAGTAAAACATATATTTCTATTCTTTTTACTACATGATTGATTCAGCTGACATTTAATAATTCTGCCTTGACAATTGTCTTTCTGTGCCCAACTACATGTGCTTCCCTCTCCTTAGTGTACCATAAAGGCCTTGTGGACAGGGACTCTGATCTCAGACTCACTGGGAAGATTAAATTCTGGGAGTGTTAGCACATACACTTCCTGAGGGTGGAAATTTTATTTTATTCCTCGTGTGCCCTTTAGCACCTATTATCAAGCCAGACACACAGTATGTTTGATAATAACTGACTGGTCTCACTTGAGACCAGAGGGCTTTTTGCAAATATTGGATAAAGATGATGCTCCTTGTCTAGATCTTTCGGGGAAGGCACTGGCATGTTTGTAGGAAGGCGTGAAGCACATGATCTTTGTATGAGAAATGTTATTTCCTGCCTGGTCAAATTGCCAAGGTTCCAATTGTAGGTGGGGTGGAATGGTCATAAGGCTTATTTAAAAGATATATGGCAAGCCATTTGAAAAACAGAGTTGGTGCATTGTAGTGACAGTGTAATGATTGACACACAGGGACACTAACCCCTGAGTCCATTAAAATCAAGTGTGCACAAAACTCAGACAGTGCAGGATGGGTCTACCCTTGCAGCTAGGCTTGTCCAGCATGTCTTCTTCCCTGCCCTGAATTTGGGGATATTAGTGAAATGGATTCTCCTGCTGGCATCTGCTGACCCCCCTTGGGGACAGGTCTAATTCAATCCAGCTAAAGGCAGAAGAGGTTTCTGACTAACTTCCCTTAAACCAAGCTCTCCCACTCCACGACCCCCAAAACCTTCAGGGAAGGGGTAGGGCAAGGGAAAGGGTGTTTGGTAACAACGCAGTAAAAGGTTCTGTACTTGCTTTCCTTACTTGAGCCCACCGGTGGGGACAGTGTGGCATTTCTTATGCTCCAGCAGCTGTTCGGGGGTCTTCATGAACTTGTGGCACACGTCACACTCAAACATCCGGGTGATGAGGTGTATCTGCAAATGGCGCTCAAACATGTTCTTCGTCTTGCAGACAAAGTTGCAAAAAACGCATTCGAACCCTGAAAGGACCGAAGCTGGGTGTAGAGGCGCATGTAGAAGGCAGGAGTGGGGCTGAGGTTCCCCCCATCACCCACCCCCTGTGCCTCCCGACAGACACACCTCCCAGGCACGTTCCCTGCATCTCTACACAAAACACACAGCCTCAGAGTCAGTGTCACCCTCCCCATCTTTGCACCTTGCATTTGGATACACACTGAGCCAAAATAAAATGCAATTTTCTGCATCCTGGGCCTGCTCGCTGCATATTTATTGTACTGCATCCTGGGCCCAGTAACGCTTTTCTCAACATTGCTCGTCTCCAGGGCTTATTCTCAAGACTGGGTCATCCTGGACCGGACAGGGTTTGGCCGGCCACGTTCACCTCCTCTCTCACCTTTCTCTGGCTTTTCCTCGCTGTTCAGCGAGGGTTGGCTCCCAGGCACGACAGAGATGACCAGCAGATTGTTCCCACCCTTGTTCTTCTGGGAGCCGTCTGAGTCGTCTTTGCTGTTGGCTGAATCACTCAGAGCTGAGAGGGAGGACGAAGAGGGACTATTTGATTCGCTGGGGGTCTTCCTGTCTTCCCCTGAAATATGAAAACAACCCAGACCTGTTAACCTGGGAGATGAAAGCCCTTGGCATGACAGCAGCTCAGGGTGGGGGAGTCGCGTCTCATGGATGCACCACGGGTCTGCTGAGGCTTCCAGCTCCCCCCAGTGCACTCACTGGGGCTCCAGTTCCTAGTGCATCTGTGCTGGTGGCATGCAAGGCTCCTCAGAGCCAAGAGCAGGCATTTGTGCATTTGACAAATGTTTATTGAGGTCTTACAACAACTAAAATCTAGTGATAATAATGACTAAGATGTACTGAACATGGTACTAAGTTCCAGGAACTGTTATGCTTTAAATGCATGATCTATTTTATCCTCTCAAAAATCCTAGGAAGCCGGACATGTGAGGCACACCTGTAATCCCAGTACCTCAGGAGGCTGAGGCAGGAGGATTTTGAGTTCAAAGCCAGCCTCAGCAACTTAGTGAGGCCCTAAGCAACTCAGCGAGACCCTTGGATGTGGCTCGGTAGTTAAGTGCCCCTGAGTTCAATCTCCCATACTCCCCACTCCAAAAAAAAAAAAAAATAAATCCTAGGGGCTGGGAGGGTATCTCAGTTGCAGAGCATGCATTTAGCATGCATGAGGCCCTGGGTTCAAACAAACAAACAAACAAACAAAAATTCTATCAGCACAACTATTGTCATTTTGCCAATGAAAGAATGGAGGCACAGGGGTAAACCTGGCCTAGGTCTATAAGTGACTATAAGTGGTGGAAAGGGGGTTTGAGTTGGTCTGTCTCCAGTGTCCATGCTCCTCAGTGCCCCAGGCTCTTCCTCAAAGCCAGGCATAAACAAGTCAATAGGCCATTAAAATCTGTGTCAGGAGACTGCAGTTGCTACTCATGTTGGAATATCAGGAACTGGACCTAACATTGCTATGAAACAATGAAGAAAAAATAAAGTCCAGACAAAATACATCAAACAATAGTTTTTACAACATTGGATATGAGGTGATGAAGCACAGCAGCTCCTGAGAGACCAGAACAGGAGAGGCGAGTCCTGTGACTGCTCAGCTTCCTGCCCTGCACTCTGTTCCAGGCTACAGTGCAGGGAGGAGGAGGATGACAGGCTCCCAGATGCAGGAGGCAGAGCTTGCCAGACAGAGCATCAGAGAGGAGCCAGCTCGCAGAGGAAGAACCCGAGAGCTGCAGAGGGTCCCCTTTGAGTCTTTAGCACAGCATGGGTCGAAGCTGTATGCGACGAAGCTACCCAAGACCAGAAAAAAGCCACTCCACCTTATAGCCTCGTACTTGCACCCACACAGGGTAGGAAATAGCTGTCTGCATCAGCCAGATCAGAAAAACACATAATTCACAGGGCATTAGGCAGAAAACTGAGCAAGGTCTCTTAGTAGTGGGTAATAATTAGAAGATCAATGCCTCATGATCCAGACCTGCCTAAAAAAATCATAAAACCAAGACTCAAGAGGATCAAAGTTTTCAAGTAATTATCTGTGTCCTAGAACAAAGGTCAATGATACTTATAGGAATATAAAATATTGAACACCAATATGTAAAATCACAATGTTTGGTATCTAAACAAAGATTATCAGGCATGTGAAGAAATAAGAAACACAACCCAAAATGGGGAGAAGAATCAACCAAATAAAACTAACCTAGAACTGGCACCATTAGAATATACAGACCAGGACATTATAAATATATTTCATATATTAAAATGTTAAGCAGAGACATGGATGATATGAACAATACCCAAGTCAAATTCTACAGATGGAAACTACAAGGTCAGAGATGGAACCATATATCGATGAGATTACAGCAGATTAAGACATGACAGAAGAAAAGGTTAGTGAACTAGAAGGATAACAGCTATAGAAACTCTCTGAAATGAAACAGAAAATGAATTGCCCAAAGTGAAATGAGGACCAGTCAATGATGGGATTTCAGGCAGCTTAATGTAAGTTTACTTGGAGTTTCTGATGGGCTACTCGAATAGGGTATAAAAAAATATCTGAAATGAACAAAATTTTTCCAAATTTGAGGAAAATCATAAACTCCTAGATCCAAGAAGCTCAATTAACCTCAAGCCTAATACATATGAAGAAATTCATACCAAAGAACATTATCATTAAATTGTGAAACCAAGTGGGTAAGAAAAAAGTCCAAAGAGTAGACAGAAGGGGAAAAAAAAAAAAAAAAAAAAAAACAAAAACAAACCCAACATGTTATATTCAGAAGAACAAAGGATGACAGCTGATTTCTCACTGAAACAATGCAAGCAAGAAGATGTGGCAACATCTGAACAAGGAAAAGATTGTCAATCTGAAATTTCATACCCAGTGAAAATATGTTTCAAAACTGATGGCAAAAACACCAAAAAAGGTTGACATTAAAAAAGATGAAAGAGTTCATCACCAGCAGGCTTGCATTATGAGAAATGTTAAAAGGAGTCCTTGATGCAGAAGGAAAATGAGACCAAATGCAAAAATAGGTTACATAACAGAATGAAGAGTCCTGGAAATGATAAGTGCACAAGTAAATTTATGTTTCTTCTTAGTATTGAAATATTTTAAGAGATAATAAAAGTAATTTTGTTGAAACAAAAATAACAACAGTGCATTGTAAGGTTTAAAACACATGCATATAAATATTTGACAATAAAGGCTGGACAGGGAGAAATGGAAGTACACTACTATGAGTTTCTTATACTACATAGGAAGTGGTATAATCACTTGAAGTTATAGTGCAGTAAATTAACGACGTACATTATAAGCCCCCACATAACTGGAGAGGTATACACTGTTTCTGATTCAAGAGAATTGATGTTGTTAAGATGTCAGTGCTCCCCAAACTCATGAACAGATTTGCAACTCCAGAATTTAAATTAGGGTAGAAAATACCGGAAGACTATTCTTTGGTTTCCTTCAAATCAGTCAGCTAAGCAACTTATTGATTATAAACCCTGAGAACTTTCTTTATTAGGAAATTAGAAAGAAATCATGTACTATGTATAGGCATGAAAGTCTAGAAATAATGCTGTAATGGTGGGTTAATGACTAGAATTTAAAATTGCTAGCATAATGCTTGTTTTTTGTTATTTGAATTTCAAAATTTTCTAGTGTGACCATATATTACTTGTTCAGTTGAAGAAAATTTTTAAAAAGAGAAAGAAGGGCTGAGGGCACTGTTCAGTGGTAGAGTGTGTGCTCAGCATGCACGAGGTGCTGGGATTCATCCCCAGCAAAAAAAATAAAACAAACAAAAATGAAAAAACAAAACAAAAGTACAGAGAGAAAGAGAGAGAGAGTAAGAAAAAGGAAAAAAAAATTCATCTACTTAGAATGTTTTCAAATCCTGCTTCTGTGAGATTGCACTTAGGGTGCAATTCTTACTTTAGTTCATAATGTTTAAAATCTTGTTTCTATCAGAACTGAACATGGCTTCTGGACAGAAGCATGTGACCTTGTAGTCATTGACTATGTGAAGGGATGGTATGTAGCTTTCAAATATGCAGTCTTCCTTTGGTACAAGGAAGCTATGTGAAAACTAGCTTAGTGGAAGAGCACTTTCCTAATGTGTGCAAGACCTTGGGTCCAATTCCCAGCATCCGAGAGTATTTATAACTAGTGCCATAATTGCCAGTCCTTTATCTATATGTTTAATCAACTAATTCACATTCTGTAGGCAAATAAAACATTTTCAGTGGAGGCCTCAAATCCTTGATATTACTTCTCCAAATCTATGTTCTAAGCCTGGCCTTACCTACAGTCTACATAATGATTATTAAAATGTTTTCAGAATTGAAACATATCAATTTCAATTACTATCTTTAAAATTCAATTCAAATATCCTGAGGCATAAGGCACTGGGCAGAGCTACATAAATTGGTAAATTTATAAAGATACAAGGTGGTATGTCAGCCACTCTCTGATACAAAACAGGAATACAGCCCAGCTCACTTGATTTATAATTCCTGGTCCAAACAGCCTTAATCCCCCTCTTCTTTTGCCATGTCTGCAGGGAGTAGGCCAGGGTGTCCTTGCTACCTAAATCCACAACTAACTGTGATTGAAGTGGTCATTTACCATTGGCATCATAAAGATTCTTGGTGAAGGACACTTGTACACCGGTAATGCACTCTCACACATTAGGATAACCCTCTGTAGGGAACTTTTAAGGAAAAACAAACAAACTAAATGTTTCACGATTTAAAACAAATTGAGAAACTGTGGCTAAGAAGTTGCCAGTTATCTTACTGCCTCAACACAAGAACTATTGTATTTTGGTGTACTTCTTTTCAGTCTTACAAAGGTAAACATCTATTTTTAAATTTTTGTCATTCATCATACAGTGGTTAAGAATAAGGACCTTAAGCCAGGTGTGGTGGTGCACGCCTATAATCAATCCCTGGGCAACTTGGTGTGAGACCCTCTCTCTTCTAAGGAAGAAGGGGTTGGGGATGAAGCTCAGTGGTGCACCATGTACCTAGCATGTGTGAGGTCCTGGGTTCAATCCCCAGTACTGCATGCTCGGCCATCCCCAGCCCAAAGAAAGCAATAAGGACTCAGATTCCTGAGTTTGAATACCACCCGTATCATTCATCACTTAGTATCTGATGAGTTTGGATAAGAGACTTTATTTTGTGACTCAATTATTATGTCTGTAAATTGGGGATATGCCAGCACTGACCTCCTATGGTTGTTGTGAGAATTAAATGGTTTTTATATATAAAGCATGAAGAACCACATCTAGTTAAAGAATTATAGAGATTTGTTATTATTATTATTCAATTATGAAATTTAACATATAATATTTATAAGATATAATAACATCAACATGTGATTTCTCCTGCTATTTTATATATCTGGCACATAGTTGGATCTCAAAAAAATTTGTGAGAAAGCATTTATAAATTAATCATTTTTAAATGACAGCATTAAATCCGAGACCACATTCCTATGCCAGGTGCTATTTTACAGAACCTGGACCTAGAACCAGGTCTAGAATTGCACTTGTATTTTCCTCCATACCATGTAACTTCTGCATAGATTGCATTTGTAAGTCAACTGAGCTCTCAGGTTTGAGCAAGGGCCAAGTCTGAGTGTTCTTCCCACTCATCATGCAGGATGCAAGATGTGAAGAGAGGAACTTGTGCACATATGTCCATTCATCGAATGTTACTCCTCACACTGTGCAGGGACTGTTTTGGGCAGTGACTTAGACAAGCTCCCTATTCTAAGACTATATATTATAATAAATGTCATATAGCACAACTATTGCTTTCCTAATAGCTTCACAATAATACAGCTTATTCATGTACACATTTAGATGGATAGATTTTGAGTCAAGTTCAGACACCTCAAAAAAGCACTAAATATAGGAAACGCTCATTGTGAAACTGTTAGCTTACAGCAGGCGTTGGCAAATTATAGCTTTTTGGCTCTAATGAGCTTCCTGTTCTTGTAAATAAAGTTTTATTGGAACACAGCCATTCACTTGTATACTGTCTATGACAACTTTCAAGTTCCGGTGGCAGAATTGAATTGTAATGGCAGAAACTGTATGGCCTGAGAGCCTAAAATATTTACCATCTGGCCCTGCAAAAGGTTTGTAAAGCACTGGCTTAAAAAAATACATTCTAATCTTATTCTAATAGCAGCAGCATTAAAAGCTTTCACTACATAACAAAAGAGATTTCTTTAATGAATCTTGGTCTTGGCTCTCTGTACTAACAGATGAGAATATTGTCCCCAGCTAGATAGGGAGCTGTGCCACCCCAGAGGTAACAGGATCTCCCCTCTGTGCCCTTTGGTAATCAGGAGGTGAGCGTGTTTGCATTGGTGAGTTGGCAATGTGAGGTTTCCATCAATGACAAGTGATGCTAAACCACCTCTTTCCAGCCACTGAGTTTCTACAGTCTCTCTGAGGGGGGCGGTGGGATGGGGGTGCTGCAGAGCATGCTGGGGTGGAGATCCAGGCGTATGTTAGGGTAAAGAGGGTTGAAGAAGGAAGGTTTCACAGAAAAGAGAGAGATCTCTGTGAAGCCAGTGGAGATGGGAAGGAGGCTGGCCTTTCTCTCCATGTGAGCCACTCCAGAAACGCCAAATTTAATTTGTCTTCAACGTGGGTTTCCCAGCTCACCTGCTGCCCACGGTGCTAATTCGGTTATGGTCAGACAGCCGACTGTAAAAATGGCACCTTCTCACTCAGCATAACGACTCTCTGTAGACCTCCAAGTCATAGCTGCTCAATTCACTGACAAAAACAAGCTTTTATTGCTGTTGGCACCACCGAGCCAAAGCAGCCAGAGAGGCACAGAGAACTCCTTATCGGCGGGGCACACTGTCAGTGCAACTGTCAGGGAACTTCCCCTTCCAGAATCCTCCAGCAGCTGGTGATGTAAGGGGCTGACCCAACACCCGGGACTGGCAGTTAGCAACATCAGCTTTTAATTTGTAAGCACCACAAATGTGGGGTGTTGGGGGAGGTCTTCCTCATTCTCACTAATGACTCCACACTGGTGTCATTTGTGACCATCACTTGTGAGAGTCTAATTGCACGGTGAAGTCAAAATGTTAACATCATTAAATGGGAGAAGTTAACCAGAATGGCAAGAGGCTCCAGTGCGAGGCAAGCGCCGGCCACGTCGTGTTAGGTTTGTTTCAGGAGAATCTGGTTATCTTTGCCCTTGAACAGAGGCGCCATGTGTCATTATGGGGAGTGGCAGGGGATGCGGGTTCTCTGGAAGGGAACTGAGCCTGCAGAATTAGGTGCTCGGTGTCCTGGCATAGCGGAACAGAAAGGTTTAAGAAAAGCCCTGCCAAGTGTCTGGTGGGACAGAGAGCAGGCTGTGGAAGGAAGACCGTCCTGGGCTGAGTAGCTGAAGTCACGTCCAGGTTGCTGGCCTTGGACGGAATACTGTTAAGCCTCAATTCTTCCACCTGTGTGTTGTGGAAACAATAATGTTCACCTCAGAGCATTGCTATGAGGTTTAAATGGTATCCAGCGTGCAAAGTGACCGCTACGCTTGACAATGAGAACGAAGACCCGGATAAGATACAAGAACACGGCTCACACCTCTCAACAGCATCCAAACCCTAATCTTCCAGATCAGTGAGGCCCAGGCCCAGCCAGGCAATGGCATCATGACTCAGGCTGGGCAGTGTGGCCTGGATGTTCTGGAAAAGTCCTTCCTTCTATGGAAGGAGATGCCAGTGTCTCGTGGCAGCAAGGGTGCTTCTGCCATGTGGCAGGCAGCCAGGGTGCAAGGGGTGGAGGAGAAGGGGGAGGAGGGCCGACAGGAAGGGTCACCTGTGTGCTTGGTGCCAATGTGAGCTTTGATCTCCGCTTCCTCCATGGTGACAAAGTCGCAGGCGGTGCAGCAGATGGAAAACATCCACTGCTCCTTGTCCACGTGCAGTGACATGTGGCTGACAAACTGGACATTGAGCTCAGTCTCGAATCCACACACGTGGCAGCTACAGGAAAGGATGAAAGGAGAGAGGAAGAGTGAGACATACTTCCAAGGTGTGCTGCTTGTGTGCGTGTGGTACGCTCACAAAAACTACTTTCACACGTATTTTCTCTCCACCGAAAGGTATCATGTTAGAAAATTCTTCTGCTTTCTGGGATGCCTCTGAAGTGGCCACTGTGCCAAACAGATGAGGTGCCAGCATAATGTAACAATCCCATACATGCTATAATGATGTTAAATAATCATAAAGTTAATTAAAAACTACAGCTTCCAGATGCTGCACATCGCCTAACTGATTCCTTGGGGCAAAGAGACGCGGGGCGGTGTTGCCAAGGTATTCAGCGGTGCAGGTCCACTGATAAAACTGGAGTGCACTGTGCACCCGGGAGCCTCTCTCTGGCTCTGGAAACCTTCCTGTGCAAGGGAAGCACACACAGGTTGTCCTGTGGCACTCCAAACCTCAGGCAGTCCCTTCCTTGGAAACTCTTTGATAGAAGCCACCCCTCTGCAGAGACGCCTTGCCAAAGCAAGTTTCCAACAACATCTCTGGGGCAACATTTGGTAGCGAGCCTGATACCTGGGCTTTTATGGTGACTGAACCAAATACTGATTTCCCCTTGAATATGGAAGCAGAAGGACACTGCTGGGACTAAAGGTCACATAACCAAGGAACAATATGTGATGTCTTCTGAGCTATTTCCTCAGGGTTCTCAGATTTTCTTTTTCCTTCATCTTTTTTCCCCTGCAATTCTTAGGCAGCAGTGAGGTGCTCAGTTACAAAGATGGAGACCACACAGACCTAAGAGGTGATCACCCCCAGAGCCCTGCCACTCTCTGGAGCCCCATTCCACAGAGGTCCTCCAAGACCACTTCTCTTTCAATTGATTCTACTAGGCCAAACTCCAGAGAGGAGTCCCTGCCACACAGGGTTGGAGCTAAGCAAAGAACATATTAAAATGAAGGTCTGCATGTTATTGAGACGAGGGACTTGGTGACAAAGGCCCGGGCAGGCAGGCAGTCAGGGACCCTGAAAGCAAGGGGTCTGGGAGGCTCTCACGAGCATGCTCGCCCTCAACTCACCTGTAATAATAAGGGTGTTTCTTCCCGTCACTGCCTTCAGAGGTGACGGCGCTGACAATGTCCTCGGTGTCCGTACTCACCAGCTTCACAGAATGGACAGTCAAGTGCTGGTTCAGATTCGCACGGCACTTAGCAGCATAGGGGCACAAGTGGCATTTGTATTTTCTTTCCTCTGGGGGGAGAACAAACAGGAATAAACCCAAACTGCTCTCAAAAAATGAAATCTCGACCCCTAGCAAGAGATCACTGAAATGCACCAAGGACAGGAGGAGTCGAGGCTCATTTCAAATGAGGACATAGGTCACACCTTGGAATAGCAAGTGTCTCAAGCACCCAGCAGTTCGCGCCTGTATGAATCCTCCCAAAGATAAAAGGAGGGCTCCCAGGGCAATACGGCTGAGCAAGACTTGACGGACAACCTGAAACTCGGGGTTTGTAGCGACTAACCCAAAACAGATGCAACTCTAAATATGGAAGCCAATGTAATATTGCAGGGGCTGATGGGCCACACAGCCTAGGGACAGCACATATGCCTCCTGAGCCACTTCCCTGGAGTGCTTCCTGACAAGGTGAGCCCCACAGGGGCTAAGGGGTACTGAGTGTGTGTGTGCTTGTGCCCCTACGTGTCAGTGTGGGGTGTTGAGCCCGGCAGACAGAATGAAATCAACGTTCATGGCTCTGGGAGAGTAAGAGAGGCCCATCATTTCCCCTAAGCTCCCGGCCTGGGTCAAACACGAAATAACAACTAATAAAATTAAGGTTTAAAAAAATGACTTGTATAAAATAATTTAATCGGACATTTTCATTTTACATAAATAAAATAAAAAATTTCAATTAATTTCTTAATGGAAATTCTCATAAAACTGACTAATGTTTCAGGATTGTTTCCAGAGTGGCATTCTGAATTCATTTGGCTAATCAAGCAAATTAAAGGACAAGAAGCAGGCTTCGCTCTCATTGTACAGACAGAGGCAGCGGAAGAAGTGAAGCACAGCCTCCCTTTCCATCCCTAACTCAACTTGGTATTTCTGCGCTTGGGTTAAAGAAAATACCTGTCTTGTTTATATCACAGGGAAGAACCTGGAAAAGAAGGTGTTTCCACAACACGCTAAGCGTCATGGTTATCACAAGTGGTCCCCAGCATCTGAAGGGTGCTACAGCTGGGGAGGAGTCCCACAGCTCGGATTATCACAGAGTCCTTTACAAGTTTTGCATTTGTGTGAGTAAGTGAGGCTGTTGAACATTGCTGTGTACTAAGGTTATACTTTCTCCATAGAGTGAACTAGGAGCTTTCTGTCTTTTTTGGTCACTTGGAAGGATTTAATAGCACTGGAATTTCTAATTTTCAAAAGGCGAGAGAGAACTCATCTGGGAGAATATTTGGACCCTTTTCTTTCCTACTTTTGGATATATTTTCTTCCTTTGCCTTTCTTAATTAAACTTAAGTGAACTTGTCTCTTTTGTGGTCATCTCCTTCCTAGATTTTGTTGTTCTTTTATTAATTCCTTAAGGTGAGAGCTAGATTCTTTTACTTTTGCCTTTCTTCTTTTCTAACTGAAGCATGAAGTCTATAAATTGCCCTCTGACAACAGCTATGGCTGTTTGCTCAGGCCACGGTGTCCATTGTTCCTTCTAGATGTCTGATATTTGAATTTTCATTTTATTTCCTTGTTATTGATTCAATTAGGTAGGACGTTTCATTGGTTATTTTAAAATTCATATGCTCGAAGAATATGGCCTATTTGGCCACCACTTTTTAAAACATGCTATAGTTTTCTTTGTGGCTAAGTACTAAAATTTTGTCTTCAGTGGAATTTAAGATTAAAAATGTTAAAAATGTAAAAAGGAAAAAAAGAACAAAATTTCTTAATACCCCATCTTGCTTCCTTTATTTTGTGTGATGTGCAAAACTTCTATTTTGAACTTTTCTTTATCATTTGTTTTTTGTGTTTCCCATAAATAAGATGTAGTGGGACATTTTAAAAGCTGCCTTTTCAATATGAAAACAGAAATACTTGATTTTATTTCCGTTTTTTCTTTTTGGTGCTGAGAATGGGACCCAGGGCCTCACACATGCTAAGCACATGCTCTACCACTGAGCCCCACCTATATCTTGCTTTATGTTTATTGTTGATTTTACCTCATATCTTTTAGGAGATTCCTCAAAAGACTAGGAATAGAGCCACCATGTGACCTAGCTAGTCCACTCCTTGATATTTATCCAAAGGAACAGCTGGGTGCTATTGTGCATGCCTGTACTCCCAGTGGCTCAGGAGGCTGAGGCAGGAGGACTGTGAGTTCAAAGCCAGCCTCAGCAACTTAGTGAGACCCTGTCACTATATAAAATATAAAAAGGGCTGGGGATGTGGCTCAGTGGTTAAGCACCCCTGGGTTCAATCCCTAGTACAAAAACAAAGGAACCAGAATACTATAGTGATACATGCATACTAATGTTTACAGCAGCACACTGTACAAAAGCCAAGTTATGGAATCAGCCCAGGTGCCTGTCAATAGATGAATGGATAAAGAAAATGTGGTATATATACACAATAGAGTTCTACTCAGCCATAAAGAAGAATGGAATTATGTCTTCACTTATTTTTTTCAGGTTATGTTATTGTTTATTCCTGTTTTACTCCTTGTGAATTTGGTTCCCTTTCCCCATTCTTAGAATCAACCATTATTGGTCTACTGTTATATGCAAATGAGGGCAGAAAAGACCAAGGTGGCTCCTTCCCCCACTGTTCCACCATAACGAGATGAAACCACCAGGATGGGGTGAGGCCTCCTCCCCTGCACCTTTAAGAGGAGAATGGTCGACCTGTTGGAGAGCTCAGCATTTTCCGTTGGCATGCCAAAATGTGCATGTCTGCTCCTTAGTGCACCCAGAACTCAAGGAACCCTCCAGTGCAAACAGAAGCCTTCCTGGGTCTTGCTTCAGCACGCTGGGTACGAGGCCCCTGGAGGTCGGGATGGACCCTTTCCCCCACTTCCTGAACCATTTCTCTCAGAGGAACTCGACTTCTTTCAGAGCTTGGTGACCGTGCGGAAGATGTGGCAGGGCGGTGCCCTCACCTGTGTGCAGCGAGAGGTGTCGGGACAGGGTCTGCTGTCGGCCAAACACTTTCCCACACACGTCGCAGGGGAAAAGCTGGTCATTGAATTTCCAAGATGGCAATCCGTTTCCCGCCTCCAGGACTATCTTTTCTGTTTCTGGCCAAGAGAACAAAGAATCATGAGAAGGGACAGGGCAGCAGGAAGGCACTTCATTTTGGTCAACGCTGAGGGCTATGGCAGAGGCCTTCTCCCAAAGGAGGCAGTTGGGGACTGCAAACAAGACTCACAGCTGGTCCTCATGCTCATTTCCTGTCTCTGAGGAGGCCACTCATGAAAGGCAAGGTGGTGGCCAATGAATTCCAACGGTCAAGTCTTTAGCTGACCCAATCCCCAAGTGACTGACAGCACTGTGCCCAGTATACCGTCGGCACTCAATAAATACTTTCTGAATAAATGTTAGAACTGCATGCTAAAATTCCAGAAATGTAAACTCTTAGGCCTCAAGATACTAAATAAAGTCTTCTAAATCTCAGATTCCAATGCAAAAATCAATAATCCAGTCCTTTGAAAAAAAGTACTCTCATGCTGCCCTTTACGGAGGAAAGTTTTGCCCTATGTTCTGGGTTGGGCAAAATTGTTAGCCAGGAACTTGTTTTAAGCAGACTCAGTGATGGCCACCGCGTATTGCTGCACTCAAGACTCCCTCTTGCAAGAGTGCACAAATACTGTTTCTAGAACAGTCTCCAATGTTCAGGAAGCTGGTGAGTGACCTGCATGTAACTCACAGCCATGAATAAATGGACATAAAAACTTCTCATCTGAAACAGTTTTTCTTTTTTCCTAATCATCTGTGGGATCACCTTCAATTTTCCTATCCCTACTTCTCAATGAACTGATTATACAAACATCCCTTCTGCAGTGATCTAAGGAGACAGGAGACAGGGCCAACAAGAGGGAGGGGGACACGTCCAAGGGGGACACTCCTCTGGGCCTCACTTTGAAGAACAAGCAAGACCCTGAGTTAGTGTCTTGTCCCTTATCTCCGTTACTGTGAATCTTTTTTTTTTTTTAATTTATTTGAAGTTGTTGTATATATATGACAGTAGCATGCATTACAATTCATAATACACATATAGAGCACCTTTTTACATAACACTGTTGTATACACAGAATATTCATACTATTCATGTCTTCAATCATGCATTTAGGGTAATGATATCCATCTCATTCTACCATCATCTTTTTTTTTTTTTTTTTTCTTCTCTGCAACTGTGGAGAGGCATCACTGTGAATCTTAAAGCACAGAATCTTCAAGCACATCACAGAACCAAACACCACCACGTGGTGATGATTAACCGAAGGGAAGAACTTTTCATAAGAACCAAGTGATGGAAATGCCCAGACCATTAGTCAGAGGCAACGGCAGAAAAAAAGCACTCTACTTCACACAATTTGGCTAAAGCTGCTTCCCAAATACACTCTTCCACCTGTATTTGGATAACTGGATTGATTTTCATTTGAATGAAGACTTGCCAGATAGTGTCATCTAAGAGGAAAGAAGAAACAAATAGGAACCTGTGTTTGGAGAGGGGGGAGGGTGAAACTGCCATTCCGTTTGCTGGAGGCACCTGCCAGCAGTCCCAGCACTGATAAAACACACGTATTGACTTATCTACGTTTGTTAAAACTCAGCTCTTTGGGCCTCGGGGCGAAGAGCTGGTCTTATTAAAGTAGGACATGGGACTCAAAACTTCTGAAAGGCCAGGGTGGGATTGTGGGGGAAGGTAAGGCGAAAAGGGAGGGTCAGGCCAGTTTGAACGTCTGAAGGCAAGAGCCACTCTCAGATGGCTGTCCTTGAGCCCAAGCAGTGGGCATTCCAGCCACACCGTCACGAGAGGGTATTTCAAGCAGTTTCCTTTTAAGTGTGCAATCAAAACAGCACTTCAAAGGAGGATGACAGTCATAATTATTAGGAGAGGTTAAGAGGGTACAGGGTCTTCAAAAACTTTCACAGCAAGAATGAATTAATTGGGTCACAGACCCAACAAGTAGGTGCAATTAAAAATAAAGAAGTCTCTTAATAATTCTTTCAAGTATTAGTCATGTACTTGGAGAAGCTGAAGCATCATAGAAGTCCGTTCCCTTCACCGCCTAGAAAACGATGATGTCCGTGAAGCTCAGTATGAGGCCAGCAGGGATCCTGGAGAGGGCACTCAGAATGGGTCACCCCAGCCCTGCACTAGACCCCAAGCCTCGTCCAGGGGTTGCTCCCATGCCCTCTGATGTCTGCATCGACCACAGCAAGTCTGTTTCCCTGCCCCATGTAGGAACAAGGCCATGTGGCCCTACCCCAGAATGTGACCTTGGATATCCTCTGGAGGGGCCCTGGGAAGAGGACTTTGACAACACGAGTCCTGCTCCTCTTGCCACAGGGGAAGGAAAGTTCAGCAGAGGCCACGTTCTTCCCCATTACCACCCAAATGAATGTGAAAACCTCAGAGTCGTTTTTGACATCTCCCCTTCCTTCTTTCAACACATTCAAGCAATCACCCACACTGCCCATTTCACCTCAGAGATCTTTCCAGAACCCCTCTACTTAGTGGCGTCATCATCTCTAACCAAGATTGTTGCAAAATCCCCTCAATCAGCTTCTTGGCTCCCCAGTCTCAGCCTCGCAGCAGCCCCCCTCACCTCAGAGGCTCCACAAAGCTCTTCCTGAGGCGTGTGTCTGATCGTGTCCCGCCCCGTATTCCAAAGTTCTCTGAGGCCAAACTCCTTCCTGTGGCTTCTGAGGACCTTCACCAGCCTCCTACACCAGCCTCCTCCCATCACCCAATTGCTGGCCGGAGTGGGAACCAAGGATTCCCTTTTAAGCTGTGGATGCTTTTAAATCAACTCTTCCTCCACCAACAGCTGCTCCCCACACCACCACTTTTGCACGCCCCTAACTCGTTCTCAAGGCCTGTCTCAGATTCCATCTCCTCGCTATAGCCTTCTCCAGTTCCCTAGAATCAATTTCCCCTCCTCACCCCTGAAGCCCTCCTATGAAGACTTGTGTTGCACCACTTTGCCTAGTCTATTATTTGTTCACACAGTGCTAGAGTTTGGATACTGAATGTTCCCCAAAGGCCCATGGGTTAAAGGCTTAGTCTCCAGCTCAGGGCACTATTGAGAGGCAATGGAACTTTAGGAGGTGGGGCCTAGTGGGAGGCATTTAGGTTATTGGGGTCATGCCCTCTAAGGGGATACTGGAACCTCAGCCCCTCTGCTCCTGTGTTGAGGAGGGTGCTTCACTGTGAACTTCCTTCTATGATGTGCTCCCTCACTACAGGCCCAAGGTAACAGGGCCAACTGACCATGGACTGGAACCGGTGAAACTGTGAGCCAAAAATAAGCCTAACCTCTTTTTAAATTGATTATTACAGGCATTGTGTTATAGTAACAGAAAGTGGACTAACATTATCTCACATATCATCCACACATGTCTATATATCTCTCTCTCAGTATAAAGTAAAGCACACAGCACCGCTCAACATGCAGCGGAGCTTCCAATGGATGTTCCCTGGCCAGCCTTCCCTGGTAGGCTGTTGAGTCATTGGGGGACGGGGCTCTGTGTGATTTATCTGCGTACCCTCAGCATTAGCACCATACTTGATACATTATCAGTGCTTAGTATATATTTGTTTAATAAATGAATGACTGAGTGAAAGGATCCAAGTGAGACAGGGAATAAATACTACTCTTATTTTAAAGTAGGCACAACTGGGAACTTATTAGCATGAATCAAGGTCTACTACCAATTCAGGGTGAAATATAAAGCTACCTGCGTTCCAAACAGGCATTTTAACTCCACTCAAGAGAATGTGCTTTTATGATTCTATTAGTGGAAAGGGTTGCAGTTCTGTGCCATACCCCCAAAGAGTTTATATCCTTATTTCTTTCCAACAGCATTAAGCCACATATTGATTCTCTTTAAGACAGTTACTCTGGCAGACACTGGTTAACCCAATGGCCACACTCAACTTTTCGTCTCCCTGCCCTCTCCCACTATGAAAGTAGCTGGGGCAGCTATGTGCTGAAGTGCTGGCCAATGAAAAGGCTGAAGCCTGCTTTTCTGATAAAAGGAAAGATATGATGGGGTGTTGGTTGTCTTCTCTCTTTTTCCTGCCTTGATAACAGAAGAAATGTCTGGGATTGTGGCAGCCATTCTGTGAATATGAGGCATGAGGATAAGATTCAACTGCCAGGATGGAGGAAAGGAAAGATGAAACAGCTCAGGGTCCTTGATGGCATTTCCCTGTAGTTGAATGGATGCCAGCAATTACCCACCTCTGGACTTCCTGTTTTATGAGGAAAATAAGTCCCTGTTTGTTTTAGCCATGGTTAGTTGGCTGATTTTCTTAACTGAAAACCCTTCCTGTGGTAACTCGTGGTCTTAGGACTTTGGATATTAGGTTCTAGCTTTTGAAAAGCTTTATTCCAAACCCCAGCACTCTCTGAAGAACTCTCCACATTCACCATCAGCAACAATGTGTGCAGCCAGCTGAACACATCTCCATCCGAATTATCTTCTTTTGTTCTGCTTAAGAAAACTTACAACCCTCTTTTAGATTATTAAGGAATTTGCTTTTCGACAATTTTTTACTGACACGTAATATATAAAACAGAAGTATACATGTCAGTAACTTATTTTGAATCAGTTCCAAAGTCCCCAAACAGCTTAAAATATAGGCATTTTAAAAAAATGTGGATCTTTTTCATCTCTATTCCCATACCCCTTAGTATTTGTTTCATTAATTTAAGTAAAAGTAGCAGCAAATGTACACTTAAGATCTTCATTTCTTTTAGAACAAAATACTTGTCTAATGATAATTTTTCTATTCGGAGTCTCATAGGACTTCAACTCCTTAATCTTCTTTTCATACATTACTCTGATCCCTGAAATACATATAAATTACATCCATTAACTCCTGGTTACTTGGTGTTCTGCAGTCAGATGTTCTTCTATTTTCACACCTTGAACATCATCATTTGGGTTGTTTCTTTGTTGGAGGTGGTGCTGAGGATTGAACCCAGGGCCTCACACATGCCCAAACACTGAGCTACACCCCCAGCTAAGGTTGTCTTTTCGATGAAGCAAAGGGGTGTGCAGGAGTGAGCCCTTTTATCCCTGTAGCACAGCTGGGAAAGCAGGAGCAGAGTGCTGGGGCACCCCCTCGCCGCTGCACTGTGCAATCTCAGTTCTTCCTGTTTCCAGTGAACCGAGGCCCCTTATTCATAGCGATGAGGTCTCACTGGCCAAGACACAGCATGACAGACAATGCTCCTTAGAACCTGGGGATCCCAGGGCACACGTCTCATTTTGTGCACAGGTCCTGGGAAGAGGAGCCCCCAGTATATCTCCAAAAGCTTCCATGGAATATAGTCAGCTGGTCGTACTGGGGAGGAAGCTCTGTCAAACTCTGCTTGACAGGACATCAGATCAAGCAAGGACTCGGATATCTTCAAGTCCAACTCCATTTTCACGAGGACAAAATGAAACAATAATGTCCAAGACCCCTCCCCCCCCAGGGCACCCTACACTCTGCATAGGGTTAAGAACAGTCTCCATGGTAGGTAACTAAGTCTCCAGCCTGTCGCAAACCTTAGTTCAAGAAGGACCTCAAAGACCATCTTGCTCAATGGTCTCTTTTTACATTAAGTGAAAATGAGGCTGAGAGGATTTAAGTAATTGCCCAAGGTCACCAGTGAGAGCAGAGGCCAACCCACAAGTCTCATTTAGGCTCCTTGAAGCCACACGAAATCAATGCCAACATCTATAACAAGGGATTTTTCTTCTGCTTGTGGCTCTGAGGGGAATGTTCTTGGTCACAAGTGTGTGTGTGTACACCTGGCAACACTTCCCAGATGCTATGGTTTCTTACCATTTATTTTCTTGCAAGGGTCAGCCTAAGATATTTCTCGGCATAGAGAAGTTAGAACCAAGGTCAAAAATTAGAATAAAGAAAGACCAAGGGCAAGGTTGGTATGGTTTTGGTCTGTTATAGACCCCAAAGTCTCATGGGTACAGAGGTGGATCATGAGGGCTCTGACCTCACCAGTGGATTAATCCAGCTAATTCACCCACTAGCTGGATTGATCCACTGATAGCGGAATGGACTGCTGGGAGGTGAGACCTCGTTGGAGGAAGGTCGTCACTGGGAGCGTGCCCTGGAGGGGTCTCCCCACTTCCCAGGTGCCCTGAGCTGAGCAGCTTTCTTCCTCCACGCCCTTCAGCCATGATGTTCCTGCCTTGGAGCTGGCTGGGCATGGACGGAATCTTCTGAAACCAAGAGCCAAAATAAACAGTTCCTCCTCTGAGCAATTCTTGTCAGGTATGTTGGTCAGAGGGAAGAGAAGCTGACTAACACAAAGATCCAATAGGAACATCCTAAAACCAATTCCTCTGAGTAAACTGGTTGTTAGTGGAGAGTGTTTCCCTGGGCCTTCACTGCCATTTGGGGAACATTTTGGGTAATAAATATATGAAAAAAAAGCAAACATTGACGAAACAACAAAAATTCAAAAACAAATATCAAAAACGAGGGGACAGAGGAAAGGACTTTAGTTTGCTTCCTTTCAATCTGAACACCCTTTCGCCCTGTTGTCTGGTGCCCTGGGTGGCTTTGCTGGGGGCATTTCACTGTGTGAAGGGCTCCCTGCTTTCCCCGACAAAAATAATCCTCTGCAAGAACCGTCTCCCAACCTGACTTTGGCGAGAGCGATGCTGAGAGAGGAGGCTTTATTTGGGTAAAGCTGTAAGGAAAAGATTGGCCAAAATATGACCTCAACTCATAAATAACTATCTAGATCAACTGCAGCCACGTCAGCTGGTCACGGAGGAAGCGGCTCTGGGCCCGCCTGGGTCTTCCATTATGAAATACGGCATCTTGATCTTTTATTTCTTTCATCATCAAGGCTGGCGAGTTTTGAGGCACAACTTAAATGGAAATTGTGAAGTCCTCCACACTCCTGGAGAGACGGGCCTGTTGGGTCATCTCCCAGGCTGGGCACGGGATGTTCTGGTGGGCCCATTCCCACGGGCCGATGCTCTGGTCCCAACGCACTCTGCTCCACCTCTGCTTAAGACAGGCCTCCACCTCGGGAGGGCTGCGTTTGGAGTGAAGAGTCAGCTGTGATTTATGCCTCTATGTTTTTTTTTTTTTTTTTCCATTTAGTACTTATAGTTCTTCTACATCTCTTTAAAAGCAACTTTGAGGGGTCATTTCAACTTAGGGTGACTTGCCAACATCCACCCTTTTTGCTCAGAGGATCTATCTTGTAGCACGTGGGCTACTTGAGGACAGCAGCCACATTGCAGATGGCCGGCACTGGTGACCTGTCCCACTATTTCACTGATTACTAGTGACCCTGCACAAGATACCAGAGGTGCTGCTCACGGCAGGTCCTAGCAGAATTAGTAGTTTCCTATGATCACCTCTCTTCAGGTCTTGAAGTCACGAATTTTTCCCTTAATGATCAATTCAAACACTTTGTCAAAGAATGGGATTTTCTGCTGGTCAAGATGTCAATTCAACCAACTCCTAGAACTGCACAATTGAGCAATAGTTTCTGTCAATTTGTGGCCAATTAAAAAACACTGGGTGAAGATTCCTATGCATAGAAGAGTTCACAGCCTTGAACTTCCTTGTTCTCCTTTCAGTCTTCAATGCTGGACTCTACTTTGGCTTTTGCATTACTTCTTTTGGAAGGCACATGCACAGGTCTTGGGAAGGTGAAATCTATCAAGCACATCTCCAAAAATTTCCATGAAAAACACCCATCTGAAGCCGGGCGCGGTGGCGCACGCCTGTAATCCCAGCACTTGGGAGGCTGAGGCAGGAGGATGGCAAGTTCAAAGCCAGCCTCAGCAATGGTGAGGCACTTAGCAACTCAGTAAGACCCTGTCTCTAATAAAATACAAAAAAAGGGCTGGGGATGTGGCTCAGTGGTTGAGTGCCCCTGAGTAGAGGACCTGGAGCTCTTCAAATCCAACCCTTCCATTTTCACGAGGACAAAATGAAGCATGAACCAAGACCCACCCTAAGGCACCCTTCAATATGCACAGGTTGGGAACAGTCTCCAGGGTAGGTAAGTCTCCACCCTGCCCCAATCCTTAGTTCAAGGAGAACATTAAAGATCATCTTGTTGAATAGTCTCGTTTTATAAATAAGGAAAGTGAGGCTGAGAGAACTTAGGTAATTCCCCCAGGTAACCTGGCTAGTGGCCAGGAGAGCAGAGACCAAATCACAATCACATTCAAGCTCCCCCAAGCCATGAGAAATCAATGCCTAGGTCTTCTACAAACCTTGTGCCACTGGTTCTTAGCATGTGGCTGCCTCGGAAGGATCCTCCCAGGAAAACTGGATGCATTTCATTGCTTAGTGCTGGGCAACAGTTAGATGCAATAGTTACTGACTGGCTTGAAATCTGTTAAGATGATGAAGAACTGTGTGTTTTCTACATCTGGTTTTTTACACTGGTCATTTAAAATCAACAGAAGGGAACTCAACCTTGGTATAGAAAATGACTGGGGCCAGGTACCCCTAATTCCAGTGAAGCTCATCACATAGACCTTGAGCACCACAGGAAGCTTTCCTAAGCATCCAAACACAGAGAGTCACTGCCAGCATCTAGACCTCTACATAACTTCACCTTAAAAAAACCATGCACGAAAAGCTGGATGTTGCTTCTACATTTTTCCTTTTACTTGTATTTTGAGATCAGTGTTTCCTTGATAAATAGTTCTTGAACAAATGAGGCAGTCACAACTCCACGATCACGTCTGTCATACCAAGTGGCAACTGGATTTTACACTGCAATGTGGAGGCAAACTGAAATATTGATTCAGGAGTCACATTCAAGGCCTTTGGCTATTATCCCTTTAGTTACAAAGACCAGTGACCATGTCTCTAGGACATTTATAAATCTCTGGTAGAAAATCAACAGGCCCAGGAGTTTATTTTTTTGTGTCATTTATTTTTTTGTGTTTCTGGCAGATACTGATGATTACTTACTTGATATCCAACAAAACTACATTTTTTTTTTTTTTCTTTTTTAAGGTGGCAATGTGCCCAGTTACAAACACACACCTTTCTTGTCGACCTCCACTTCTGTTAGGGGCAGGCCATGAAGGAGTTCTGGACAATGAGATACAGGTGTCAGTGCCTGCAGAGAGTTTCTTTGACACCCCCAGCCCCCAAGCCCCCAAAGACAGCCTTGTAAGAAAGCTTTTGCCTCTGATGCAGGCTCTTCCCCTCGGATGCCTGGATTTGCAGCAGCTTTCAGCCATGAAGATGAAAGCTGTTGATAAGGTCGAAGAGCAGAAAATTAGAAGCTGGTCCTCGATGTGTTCCTCAGACAGCAGCACCAGCCTTATACTGCCTGAGTCTGATTTCTTTGTTATGTGAGAAAAACGGATTCTCATTTGGTTACCTCTCTGTGGTTAAGCTGAACATAATTCTAACAGATAAACTTCCATTTTGGCAGTTTATCATCACTAGGCAAAACAGTACTGGAGTTTGTTACCAGTACATTCAGGAGACAGTGCCCACCTACAACAATGGCTTTCACATAGGGAGAACTCACCAGTGTGCTAGGCACCACTAGGCATTTTCCACATTATATTTAACCTTATAACAGCCCTGTGCCTTAGGTATTATCACTAGCATTCCCATTTTACAAAAATTTAAAAAGAAAGAATACCAGACTCAGGGTGGTTACGCTTGACCATTCATTACATCATACTCTAAGACCAAAAAGGAAAATCTAAATCTGTTTCACCAGAAAAATCGTCTGTTATAATCAGTGTTTTTCCACTTTAAACTTTCCTATATGCACCAACCATAAAGAAGAAGCATCACTGATCAGACAAATTCACCAAGGGCTTTATTGGGGGCAGCCCATATGCTTCCACCAGGAGAAAGAACAGCTTCTGTCAGAGTCTCTGTCTCATCTCTGCTACCTATCCTGTCCCCCCTCTCCCCGGTCTCTATGACCGGGTGGGTTGCTGCGTGCAAGGCCCAGGTGTGGAAGGCTTGAAGTCCCCCAAGCTTGCTGCTATTGGGAGGTGGGGCCCTGAGGGAGGTCATCTGGTCTTCGGATGGGGACAGTGGGACTCCAGCTCCTTCCTTCTCTCTGTTTCACTTCTTGGCCTTGAGGTGAGTGGCTTTGCTCTGCACTGTGCTCTGGTCACCGCAAGCTTTCCCCACCAGAGGCCTAAAAGCAGTAGGGCTGCCCGGTCATGGGCTGGAACCTCAAAACTGTGAGCCGAAGGAAACCTTTGCTCTTCATAAATTGATTCTCTCAGGTGTTTGTTATTAACATACTGCATATTAAAAATCTGAGCACCGTTTATGTAAAATTTAATCAAAAAAACTTCTTTCAGGCCTTCTTTCAGGGTGATTTTTAACTCACCCCAGAAAAAGACTCTATGGTGACAGTTTTTTCAACTTTTTTCTCTCTCTTTTTTGGTACCAGGGACTGAACCCAGGGGTGCTTAACCACTGAGCCACATCCCCAGCCCTTTTTGTTTTATTATGAGTATCTTGTTAAGTTGCCAAGGCTGGCTTTGAACTTGCAGTCCTCCTTCCTCAGCCTCCTGAGGCACTGGGAGTACAGGTCTGCCCCACCACACCCAGCTTTTCAACTGTTCTTAGAAAAGAAAAAGAATAAGCATTCAAATGTGGAGTTCCCCAAGATCGTATTATGGGATAGAGAATCTTTAAATCCAGAAGTTTTCTTCTACAATTTATTATAAAGTATGGGAACATATGAGAACATTTTGAGGGAAAACATCATTTGAGCAAATAGGAGAATTCTTTTTGCTCTTGCTTATTGTTAAACTAGATACTTAATATGTATTTGTTGACCGAAAGAGGGAATGAATAAAAGAGCAAACCACCATGGTTTAAAACATTAGCCTTTCTGGGTTGAGGGTGTAGCTCAATGACAGAGCACTTGCCTAGCATGTCCCAGGTCTTGGGTTCCATCTCCAACACGGCAGCATCAACAAAAACAAACAAAAATAACGTTCCATCATATTCTAAAAGGCTGGGGATACAGCTCAGTGGTAGAGTGCCTGGGGTCGATGCCCATACCCTACCCAAATTAAATAAATAAAATACTCTATAATTTGAAAATTCAGATTTTCTAAAATAGTTTCTATGATACTAAAATGTTCATGTTCATTTGTTCCCCAAATTATGTGCTGTGCGCATCACACCTATAGAGTAGCTTTAAAATATTTAATATGTTTCTACTTAAAATTCATGTCACTGTCATTTCCAAATATTATTCAAGTAAGCCTCTAGAGATCCTGTAGTTCTTCTTGCTAAGATTGGAGTCCACTGGCATTCTCAATTATTCGAGTCTTCTTTTCTTATGGACAAGCCTTGATCATATCAACCATTCCTTTAAAGATTTCTAAATTTCCTTAAAGCCCTTATCAGCTCCCAGACACAGCAATATTCTTGTGTGACTACATCTAGTTTCAAATTTTCTGTGCTCCTCTTCTCTCTCTGCTCCTAACCTACTGAATTCTATATTAATAGAAAATAGAACCACTCTATTTTGCCTTTCTCCTGACCTTGGGTTTTAACACATTATAAAATTTGTGTTAGTTGATGGCAGATTTAACATTTTAAGGCAACACTGACCACATATTTTTCTCCTTGACTCTGAAATGCTGTTTATTTGATTGTGCAGAGTTACACGTTTTTATAAGGTTGGGATTTCTGTTAGTTGGCTTTAATTATTTTCCCCAGGTGGGAATCACAGAAATAAGATTGAGAAATACTTTGTGCCTTCGTCCCTTTGTGCATAGACCTGGGGCTCAAAGACAAGAGAAAGGGGTTTCTCCCAGCCTGCAGGCTGGGAAGTCCAAGATCAAGATGCTGGCAGGTCCAGCGTCTGGTGAGAGCCTGCTCCCTAAGACACAGCCATCTTCTCACACTGACCTCACATAGCAAAGCAGCCAGGGTCCTCTCGGGGGCCTCTCTTATAAGAGAATTTATGTCATTCACAAAAGCTCCAGGCCTTGGCCCAATCACCTTGCAAAAGCCCCTCCTCTAATTCCATCATCTTGGGGTGAGGATTTCAGCATATTTATTTTGGAGGGACACAAACATTTAGACCACCGCACCTTGCTAGCTGGGAGAGTAGGGAAGAGAGTGTTAGTATTTTCCTATGAAAGTATGACATAATGATTGGCAGTACTAGTAATTCGTTACTCCTAATAAGTAGTAACAAAGTTGGCAAACATTTTTATTTTTTACATAAATAAAATAGGCCATCTGTATAACTTAATTACTAGTAATTTAAATATCCATATGTCTTCTTTAATGAGGGAGAAAGCCATGGTTAAGGATGTAGTTGAAACAGGAATTATACAGATGAATAGCTAAGATTTACTTAGCATTTATTTTGTTCTGGGCACTATGCGGAGGCTATATAATTTAATTTAATTCTTATTATAGCACATAAAGGTTGGTCTCATTTTTATCCTCATTTTATAGAGGAGAAAGATCAAATCTCAGAATGATGAAGGAAGCAGCCTGCTCTCACATAGCTGGTGAAGTGTGGAGCTGGGGTCTGAACCCAGCATGCCCAAATGACCCCACAGCTTCCCTAGGTGTGACACAGGGCATGTCATCCTCTTGTGAAGGAGCTTTCATGTCTGTATCAAAGGAGGAAAAGACTGGTAGCTGCTGACCTCAGATTCTTATAGGCTGGTGACCTCATTTGAACCTGATACTAAAAAGGCTGATGTCATGTATTCACTTTTACTCGTCCCCAGGTGGCATAAACGTCTCCATTGAAGAACGGAATGAAGTTAGAATGTGGAAGATTTGATGTAAATCTAATCTTACTCCAAAAGCATGCCCTATTAACAAGAAGTCTGAAGAATCAAACTTGTATATGAAAGTTAGGGCATTACCATTATCAATACAATTGAATGAAAAAAATCTAAGCTACTTCTATTTAATCATTTCAGGACTAGAAAAGAGTAAGAAATTGATTTTTGGTTCACTCCAAAAATGTGACTGTCCAACAGCCTAGGAATATTTTTAAGTAATAGATAATACCCTGTGATACAACTCCAAAGTTGCTGAGCAAATGCAGGAGAAACAGATATGTTTAAAAAAGGCATTTTCTTTCCATTTCAATTTTCAAATTGAGAATGAAATCAAATAACTTAAATATAAAAAATGTCAATGCAATAGTTTGATTACAGATCAAATCACAGAAAGATCAAATAATAAATTTAGAAATATGAAGGGACTACCTTTTTCCCAGGATGGGAATACCCTGAGTTACTGTAGGGTGGGTGTGTGTGTATGTGTGTGCTTATACACTGTAACCTGGTTCTCTTTGAAAGCATTTTTTCCTGTCTTCTCTCTTTACATAGATCTTAAATAGAAAAGGCAATAACTGTTTGTTGATTTGTTTAAAATTTAACCAGCTAGAGGAAGAAGAGATGCATGCCTTGTGTATATTACTGTGAATCACTTCTGCACAGACAAGGCCGAAAAGTCCTGGCCTGTGTGCATTGAGCCACCTCCCACCCCGTAATGTAACAGAAATCCATGTCCTCTGACTTTGAAAGCAAAGGTTTAACATTGTTTAGAGACTTTCCCTCAGCAGAATCTTTGTCCGTCCTTCTGTGAACCAGGGAGCACTGAGAAAAAGGTGCATTGCTTTTCTAGACTGTAGAGAGTTTCAGGTGTGAACAAGCTCACTGCCTGCCTGAGGTTGTACAGTGAGAACCATTATTGGTTCCCACTTCACTTCATCCCCCTGCTCCCCACATGCTGAAGTTCAGGTCCTTGATCACTCTACACACTACAAGCTGTGCATAACTCATTAGTCTTCAAACCGTACACCGTATCATGGAGCATGCGCTAGAGGGGAGAACAGATGTCATGACGAGAAGCTTATTTTCTGCTATTTCCCAGTCTTGGCATGTGCACATTTGTAACCTTAATGTTGCATGAACAAAGAATTTTGCATTTAATATTAAAGTGGGAACTCACAAATACTCGTCTTGAGTTGGAACACTGCCACATTCCCATTGTGACAAGAGTGACTGCTTTTTCAGCATAGGAATTTGCCTCAAGGTCCTGTTGGTGTGTTCTGAGCTGCAAATTTGGTTACATGCTAACCTTACAGGAGATAATCAGGTAAAGCTCCTAGAGGTATTTATGTGTCTCATTTAAAAAGCACATGCTTTGTACCTGTAAAGACTCAATTAGTATAGCTAATTGAGTTCCTCTCCCGTAGAGGACACCAGTAGCATCCACAGCAGAACACAACACTGAGTAACACCAAATTACCAATACCGATCTGGCATGGAACCATGGTTCACACGGCGAGTCTTCAAAGATGACTCTCTCGTACTGTACGGGCACATTGATTTCCTCTTCCACAGTACAGGTTTTGCCAAATTGGCAAACGATCCTACCTAGACTAGGCTATTGACCACACGTGCTACCCAGCAACGTTGAAATCATAGTCAGCTGCCCATGGTGACCGAGGCTGCTCCTGCCTGACTGCACTGACTTCCAAAGATGTCTCCCCATCACTTGGGTACTGGGATAATGATAGATTCATTAAGCCATTTTTTTTTTCCTCTTAGCTGCTCCCCCCCCCCCCCAAGTGACAGAATGTGAAAGAACTAAATGATGATTAGAACAGGTTCACATGTGGGGAATAAAGCTTAAAAGGAAACCCTTGTAAATTCCTTGTAAATTTTTTCTGCAATTCTTTGCTGTATCCATTCAGCTACAGTAGAGCACCTTACCTAAGGCTTCTAATTCCCTTTGAATATAATTTGGAGCCATTTGGTTAATAAATCATATACAAATATGTAAAAAAGAATTGAGTGTTGATTCTTGCCTCCTATATATTTGGCCCACATAATTTAACAATCCTGCCCCTATGTTAAGATAAAACGGTCTGTTGGATGCAGTAAACAGTTTCAATGTGATTCCACTGAGCCACTCTTCGGGCCTTCTGTGCCTACCCTGTTGAAAGCATGTGACTGTCCTCCATATTCTGCAAACCGAGAAGGATGTAACCTTTGATTCCAAAGGGAACGACATGCCACTTGGAACCATGGAGGGAAGAGACTGACTTCATTTCCTCATTTCAATGATGAGTATGAAAGGAAGTTCTTTACTCTTTCAAGTGGAGATCAGCTTAAGAATAAATGTTCCTAAAATAAATATCAATATGTGCAGATATTGAATAGGTAGGAGAGTCAGTAAGACATAGGCAGGAAGTTAGGGCCATGGCCCCAAATGGATTGCTCTGTAGGAAATGTTCCAGATATTCCAAACAGTCCAATGACCTTCTAAAAAAACCCTTTGACCCGGATCAGTGGAAAAAGGGAAGGCAGAATGGACCTGTGTCTGTCCTGTAGTCCTCTGAGCTACAGAGAATTTCAAACTCAACAGCAAAAAGGTACCATCCAGAATGTCCACAGGCCCTACCAAGTCACTGTCCAAGATACCAATTATCATAAAGGGATCAATAGCTTCTGCATTCTTCTGATACCCAATTAGCATGAATATTGAGCAAATACTCCTATCCTACAGCCAAATGAGCTCCTAGACTAGTGCACTTCTCTGGCAACCCTCTACTGGGACCCCTCTCACTTGGGGAGAGCTCTGTTTCTTATTGTCTTGCTTAAATAAATCTTACTCTTTTGCACTCAGTCTCCACTGTCCATGGATTTCATTCTTCAAGTTCGCAAGACAAGAACCCAGAAAGGAATCACTGGTGGTCTACTGGTAACAATACTAGCAGGCAAGACTTGCCACGAAGCTGAAGGAGCTGTCATATAAATGGGCCCTGCCCACCATGACAGCAACAGCAGAAAATCTGGGTTCAATATGTTCTTACTTGTTTGTGGCATAAAATATCTCTGGAATGATGCACACAAAACTGGCAACACAGGATGGCAGGGTGAAGAAACAAGGAGCAGGGAGCTAGTGGTGTGGGAGAAGGGTGGGAGGGAGACCTTATCTGGTCACTTACAAACTGAGTTTCTAACCAATTTTGAAAATGTGGTGTCATCCCTATTTACTCTCTTAACATCTGTGCAGGAAATAAGGGGACAACAATAATAATAAAATTCACCAAGTGCTAATGATGTGCCAAGAACTCTGTTAAGTGCCTGACATAAATCATATCATTTGCTTCTCCTGTGTGGTAGGTGCTTTCTCCCTTTCAAACACACCTAACTGAGCCACACACACTGTCCACAGGTGCGCCCACTGGGGTGTCCTCCTCAGGGTCGTTCCAAGCCAGAGGCAATGAGTTACATTTTTTAAAAAAATATTTATTTATTTACTTTAGTTGTACACAAAGCAATGCATTTATGTGGTGCTAAGGATCGAACCCAGGCAGTGCACGTGCGAGGCGAGCGCTCTGCCGCTGAGCCACAACCCCAGCCCATGAGTTACATTTTATAAAGAACATTGATCCCTTAGGGCCAGTGCTCTGAGCTACACAATTATGCGACTACAATAATTATCAATCAAAAGAATTCTAGTGTAATCTAATATCCCAAAACAAAAACTGGAGGTTCCCACAAACAACTCATGTCACTTTTAAATTGGAGTTTCTTTAGGTTGGATATAAGAGACTCCCCAGAACAAAATATAAGTGTAGATCTTGCTCTTAGAGGTAAACTCTTTACCTTTAGGTGAAATCAATTTACAGAGCTTCACACTGACTTCTGCAAATGCTCTTTCCACTGTGCAATGGCTGATTTGAATTGTCAACTTGATTGGATTAAGAGATGCCCATGATTAAGAGGCTTCTGGGTGTGTCAGTGAGGATGTGTTTAGGAATGATTGGCATGTGGGATAGCCAACTGAAATGGAGACCCTCCCTAAGCGTGGGCAGCAACGTCCAATAGGATGGTGGCCTGGGTGGAATAAAAGTTGGAAGAACAAGGGAGCAGCAGCAGATGTGAGCTCGATTCTTCTTGAATGGGCTCTTGATTGGTACTGCGATTACCTGAGGATATCAGACTCTCACTTCTTCACTCTTCCAAAGTGGACTCTGCCAGTGCTTCTCCAGGTAGTTTCCAGAAGCCTTCGGTCTCAGACTAGGGTCACACCATTGATCCCTCTTGTTCAGCCTCTTGGGCTGTACAGACACTGGTTCCTCCAGCTCTCCAGCCTGCAGATGGCCACTGTGGACTATCCAGCTTCTGGTCGTGTAAGCCAACTTAATAAATCCCTTTTTAATAATCACAGTCTTGTTGGTTCTGTTCCTGTAGAGAACCTGACTAATACACACTGCTCTCATACAGTAACAGCCAGAGGACCATCCTCCTCCTGAGTGATAGCTGTCCATCAGCACTTGCCTGAGCCTCAGGTCCAGGTGAAATCTGTGAGTCTCTGAACTTTAAAGACGAGGCCCAGCACCTGCTACCTGGAGAATCACAGATGCGGCCCTACAGGAAAAGAATTTGTCTTTCCTCTTTGCTTTGGAGCTTGTTTGCCAATGTAAGGCCATCAGTCCTTGTTCCCACCTGCTTCTTCCAGGATTTTTATTTCCTATATTCATTGTTTTAAAAAACAAAGAGGGGGCTGCGGTTGTAGCTCAGGGGCAGAGTGCTTGCCTCACATGCGTGAGGCACTGGGTTTGATCCTCAGCACCACATAAAAATAAATAAAATAAAGATATTGTGTCCATCTACAACTAAAAATATATTTAAGAAAGAAAGAAAGAAAGAAAGAAAGGAAAGAAAGAGGATAAGAGTGGAATCCTTCTTCTTTTGCTTATAGAAATCCAAACTCTAAAACTTGCTTCTTCAACTCCTTGAATTAATTTTAAGCATTTGACTGTGATAGTTGGCTTCTGTGGTGTAGTGGAAATAATTTATTCTGCAAATTTGCATTGTATTGTTGTTAAGCCCACATTCCCTCTGAGCATTTACAATTTTAGCCAGCCTAGGAAAGATTTTTGATGCCAGTTGGTGTAAATAACATTCATTTCCAAATGATTGCGTGGAATGGTTTTCTTTATCATTTTCTGTTGATAGTAATATGAATTGCTATCATAAACAGGTCACCATCATTCTCTCCCACTGAATTTATGATTAGATGGATGCAGAATCATTCTACTAAATTTTATATTGTAAGGACCAAAAAGACTTTGAGAAACTTTTTTTTTTGGGGGGGGAGCTTTTAATATCTCATCATTATGATTTTGCTGAAGGCATTTGACAACCACCCTTTGGTAAGTTGGAGAACACCGTATTAATTTTAAATTTGCCTTGAGAGACATTTTGAGAAGAAAACCAATACAAATGTTTGTTTACTAAAGTCCAGCTGTCCCCACTAACTTCATGTCACCAGACTATGTTATATAACCTATAGAAAATATATTCTGCTCCATTCAAATAGACGTGACAAGCATTTCTATCACTGTACACGTAGGTGAGATACTGGCCTGCTTTCATATTTCACACTAATAAAAAGTATGTAATGACCTAACAACCAACAAGTGTGCTTTAGGGGCCCAAGGATTCTCTCATCAACGCAGGATTTTCTCTATACAAGCGTGCATGTACATTTGCAGCTTTACAGATGTTCTAACATTATTTAGTCTTGATGCTTCTTACAGCTGATGAGGCAGAATTTCAGGGAAGGCTATCTGCCATGTGGTGCTAAAATCTGAAATACTCTAACAGGTAAGACATCCACTGCCATTTGTAGATCTGTTTTTTTCTCTTTTTAGCTGCAATTTTTCCACTATGAGTTTTTAAATGTCTTTATGGAGGAGTTTAGGAAGAATTATCATGAGTTTCATGATAATTCTGGATCAGACCAGCACTCTCTGGCATTTGTGCAAAAGGGACAAATGTGAGGTGATATTACCTACAGTGACAAAGCAGATGCCACATCCCTTTCCTACATCGAATTCCCACTTGTCTACCCATGTGGCTCTGAGCTCAGAGGCTGGCAACCCAATGATCAAAAAGTTGGCACAAGGGCTGGGACTGTGGCCCAGTGATAGAGTGCTTGCCTAGCATGTGCGAGGCACTGGGTTCAATCCTCAGCACCACATAAAAATAAAGGCATTGTGTCCATCTACAACAACAACAACAACAACAAAAGTTGGCACAAGCCCTTGTCATGCCAATTTAGCATTAGTTGCAATTTCAAATCAAATCTCATATTTTGATACTTAATTATTAAGGACTGTAGTAGTGGTGGCTACGATACAAAACCAGGTCAAAGTAACCAATATTTATTGGTTTAAAGACCAAATGATATTAATTTGTTTAATAAGGTAAGGCTCAGATGGGCTGGTAGCAAACCCTGAGTCACATGCAGGAACTCCTGCGGCGATGCGGACAGGGCTCAGCTGTGCTGGCTGCACTGACTCACTCACCGTTCTGGGTATTTTATGTATACATTACTCCATTATTCCATTAATCCACCCCAACCCTCAGAGTTAGGTATTATTTATTATTATTATTAGAGATTTACAAATGAGGGAGTCCAGGCACAGAGAGTCAACTGGTCAGAATTAACATAACAGAGTGAAATAACAGGCCACTACAGACACTGCACTCCATCCTGACCAAAGGCCATCTGGAATTATTAACCAGCCTTGGAGTTCCTGACCTCGAATTAACCTAAACAAGACACCTGAGGCAGAGAGAGCTAGCTGTCCTCCAACATCCGTGCTTTTCTCCTTCCTTTAATAAAGGAACTCCTGAGTTTTAGCTGGGCACACATGTGGTCAGCAAAGCACTGCTGGTCAGCACAGCATCCCTGGCAAGAGCCAGGGGTGGCCAAGTTCTAGACAATAGGAAACCTGAAGTAATGTGGACGTCCTCTGGGTTGTATTCTTCAAAGGAGACTTTGACTTCCTTCTTGCCTTCCTGCTATATAGGATGTGAATGTGATGGTGAGAGCCAAAGCAGCCACATCACACCATGAAACAGAGGCTGTATGCAAACACTGGCAGACAAGGTAGAAGGAGCTTACACACCCTGGAGGTATGTGGACTTCTAAATAAAAGAGAAATAAACTTCCACCTTGTTTAAGCCACTGCTATTTGGGCTTTTGACAGCCATCAAACCCTTACGATTAACATATGTAATCATTTATCATTTAAAGTTTGCTCAGTCAATTTATAGGATGTAAAAACTATCACAATTCCCTGGCTGTTTTGTTGTTGCTTCTTTCTTTTTTGCAGTGCTGGGGATGGAACGCAGGGCCTTGTGCCTGTTCAGAAAGAGCTCTACCACTGAGCTGCACCCCTAGCCCACCCAGATATTTCTCATCAAACAAGAACAAACGTAAATAGAGTGATAAGTAACCAAACCATAGGCTAGAAACCTGAGAAATTCCCACAAGTGCATTTTTACACACAGTTGAAACCGTAGTATTTAATTTCTATATCTACCTGGTCATGGAGTCCCAGCTCCTTCATACACGCCCGTTCTGTACATCAGCCAACACTTGATGTGGGATTTCTCAACCTCTGTGCTATACACTTCTTGGACCAGAAATCCTTTGTCGCAAGGCTGGTCCTGTGGACTATGGGATGTTTAATGGTATTCCCAGATTCTACCTACAAAACGCCAGTAGAACCTTCTCCCTAATTAGGCAGTTTAAAAATAATGCCAGGCCCTGACAAATGTCTGAGGGGCACAGAAGCTCCCAGTGAGGACCATCCACCTAAGGCTGTAAGCTGCAGATTTTGAGAAAGAAAAGACTGATGATTCAAATCCTAATAGGGATGCAGACAGGTAGGTCCTTAATATACTTGCAGTGATCGTGGTGCCCTGGTGATTACCAGGGGCAAAGAGCATGAACTGATTCTTATTTTTTAAATGAAGAAGTTCACCGAGCTTTCAATAAGAAAATTCACAGGATAGTAAAAAAGTCATAGGCATAATTCCATGCACATTTAACTATCCGTTCGACTTCCTCTCTCCAAGATTAAGATGGAAATAATTGCCTATGTGAAGTAAAAAAAAAAAAAAAAAAAAAAAAAAAAAAAAAATCCACTATTTTAGTGTGTGAATAGTGTTCTTTTATAGATATCCACAAGACCAGAGAATCTGGTTCTGTCAGAATTGAGACCACTGCCCTTTTAAATGTCCTTCAGCATTTTTATGTTGCTGACACCATATCTACAGATGTGTAAATATTACATATTTATAATAAGTGAAAATCATTTGCAGATATTTTCAGATATACAAGCTTTTTCAGCCCCACAAGTCAAGTTCTTCTTCCCTGATTTTCCCATAAGACTTAGCAATGACTCTATTTTGATGAATAGAAGGATTTCTACATTCCATGTGATCAGTGAATTCAAAGCAAAAATTATTTGAAAAACCTCTTTCCTATTATCAAGAGTGTGTAAAAATACACTGTAAAAAGACACATCAGGCCTGTCACCGGTCCCGAGATGGGACTCCAGAGCAAGGTGAGGAGAAAGTTGTCAACTCGCATTTCTTTTGAATCACTATACTCATCCCCAGCACCTTTGGCATAATTGATGATTGTCAGGGCGTGGGAAGCCTATCAGTTTGATGTTCATTTTCATCAACATAGCAGAAGTAATGCCCCAAGGGTGGGATGTAAATTATATCATGTTTTAATTGAGAGAATTTTCTCTTTGCTGACTTCTGGAGTGGGCGGAATCCAAGACATATCTTCTCTTCACTTTCAATATACATGCTTTTAAAAGCTTAGCTGATTGCTGCATTCCATCATCTCCAGCAACCAAAAAAATCCCTTATTTCAATTGGAGTGTTCTGACCATTCATGGAGAGGGAAGGGGAGTATCTGCTCTCCGTAGCAAGGGATCATTTTAAAAAATGGAAGTCAAAGGTGACACACTGGGCCATCTGTCCCTTACCTAATTCACTGAAAAAGAATGAAAGCTGGACATTGCCACAGCTACCTATATCCAAGAAGGTGCATAACCAAAGACTAGTGTCAGACACGGAGGGCCCTCAGAGATCAATTAATGGCTAAATGCAGAGTTTTTAAAATGTCCTCTATCTTTTCCTACCACTTAAGTTCACTTTACCATTACTTAAGACTTTGAAAAGCAATTCAGAGACATTGTTCTTCAGTGAGGTTCACTCAAATGTAAAACACCATTATTTTTTCTTTCTCCCAAGATGCAAAGCAGAATATTATCAGACTACACTGGGAAAGGGTTTGTTTCGGTTCCTTTCACTTTGTTCGTTCTTTGTTTAGTCACAGCTTCAATGGCTGGGTTCAGGAGTGAAGTGACCACCTTAAAAGGATGGGCATTTGGATCCACAAACCAGCCCGCTCAGTGAGGACCACAGCAGCTGGCACAAAGGCGGTAGTTAGGGTCCCCAAGGCAGCTAAGACCACCTGAGGAAAGTCAAAGGTGGGGGCTCCCAGCTTCCTTATTGGTCAGACCAATATTTCAGTCAAATTTCTGGTTGTGACCCATTGGCAGATGAATTTAGTGAGTCTCAACCAGTTTTTTTTTTTTAAAGGATGAATTAAAAAGTATAGATTAAAAAATGCTAGGCATTGTTCATGTATGAAAATTGATTAGTCCTTTATGTGTCTATCTTCTTTCTTTCCTTCATCCCTCCCTTACCAACTTACCAGATGACCTATTTCTGGCTATTCTACATCCTCATTAATACACGCATACAAACAGGTGCATTTGATGCTAGACTTTGTCCAAAAAACTGAAAGCCACCAATTCGGCACGTTGTTCCACCTACTCTGTTCTGTCAAAAGGTCTTAAAAGTCCCCGTCTACTGAAACCAAAATCAAATGACAAATCACTTTTCCTAATGCAGATTTAAAAAATTCTTCTTTTAGAATTTTTTTCTAATCCCATCAAACAAAGCAACGTGAATAAAACGAGCTCAAGCTGCTGACCACCATTAAGAGGGAAAGAAAATCGTGGCTCTGCTAGCCATCCGTGGATTGGAATCACCTAATTTTTCAGATGCACCAATAAAGGCAGTCATGCTGGAATCCAGCTGTTTGCAAATGATTTAGAAGGTGTCAGGGACACAGTGTGGGAGGTACAGAGCTGATGTGGTCATCGTGAGAACGTCAACCACACAGTCCAACTGGACATCTCTTCTATCTTCCTTCTAAGCAGAGAGGAGGTTTTTCAAATGATCAAAGGATTCCTTACAAATCGCTGTATATGACTCCCCAAATGCTAGGAACTTAACAGAGCCAGCAATGTCATGTAGTGTGAGCCGGCGATGATTTCCCAAAGGTCTATCTGCAAGTTTACCCCAGTTCCCCAATCAAATGAAAATGACTTAAATGCATTCACAGTGAGCTGGGCACGCACATCCTGGTTGGGTTATTTATGCACAACAAAACAAATTGAGTTTCTCCAAATGGATGCAGTTTTCTCTAGCTTCATTTCTTTTTGGCCATAACTTGTTTGACTATATGCTTGTGCAACCTTGAAGACGGGCCGCCATGGCTGGGTAGCAATCGGCTCAGTTCAGCCAACCAAGAACTTTCTTCTTTTAAACTCTGAAATTTCTTCAATGGAAATTTCTATTTAAAATAGCAAAACCCTCTTAGAGATTCTGACCGGGGTGTTCTTACCTGCCAAAAGGACATGAACAGGCTCACGTACCCACACGTGTGCACCCACAGTTGTGAAATGGATGTAACCGGATCATTTTTAAAGGTTGCTCCTCTGTTCACAACCCTCTGCCCTTCACAGGGTATTTTGAGTTTTGAAGTTTGCATCACGCCGGAGGGGACCATAACTCAGACTCACTTTCTGGCTCAGCACTCAGTAGTCAACCTCACGGCTTCCCAGCAAGAAATACACTAGTTTATCACTGACACTTATCATCTCACTCCCTGTCCCAGCAAACAGAAGAAAGGCACACATGCGGGTCTAGATGAGATCATCAACTCCTCTCTTCTGGTGGCTATGACACATTTAAAGCATTGAGCTCAAAGGATTTATGTAAGGAAGTCTCGAAAAGTCTATGAAGGATCTACACTTCCTCAGATATCAGGGATGACAACTAAAATATTTTTAAGGGTATTTCCACGTCTGAAGATGATGAGAGGCGGGTGGAAGGGGTATCTGTAGCTGTGAGGCTGTCTTGAACTGGGTCCTTCCGGGGTCGGGATCAATCTCTTTAGAAACCAAGTTTTGAACAGTTTCGTACTTAGAGGAGTTTTTTCTGAGTAGGAGAGGCAAAGAAGCTCCATATTAGGTACTACTTCCAGGAGTGAAACAGAGGCAAAGGCTTCCTTCCAAAATGCATATTATGTACTAGCAAAAACGGGTTCTTCTGACTGTCAGTATTGGGTGCACACAACAAATATTTAAGAATTCCATTGTAAATAATGGATGTTGTTGTCTTACACAATATAATTTGGTATAACATTTAGAAAATGCCATCATTAGTGGTTTTAGGACTATAAATCCCCTCTTCAGTGGCAGTACTGGCAAAACCCACATGCACAATAGCCTCCAGGCACGTTTTGTGTAAGCATCTGTTAGAGTAATTTGCAGTTTTATTGGTGAATTCATGGTTCTCTGACAGAGCTCTTTATAAATAATGCTGGAGTGATTCTTGTGTGAAGCTAAATTCATCTTTCTAATGAAGGCATTCCCTTCTCTAGGAGAAATTCTAGATAATGAATTTGTCATTTAAAAAAATTTTTTTTGATTCCAAGTTGTACAACTTTTTTGTTGTGATTAGAATGAGTTTTGTAGTCTTTTGTCTACAAGTAAATAACTAGTTATTGTTAACTGATTAAGGAAAAAAACCCCACAAAACTCAGAATTTCAACCAAACATGATAAAACAGAATCCCTCTTTTATAACTTAATAATAATGAAAACAAAATGAGGGAAATATTTGGAGGCTCACCCCACCTCAGGGCCCCTGGGTGACTGACCGCCCTCTTCACAAGAGCACTCTCCCCAGGGCTAGCTCCCAAGCCAGCTTTCGGCAGTTGCTTGGACTGCACCTTCCTGGGGAGTCTCACTGACCACCCACCTTAGCCCCTTCACAACCCTCCTCTTTACGCTGCTTTTTTTCCCCCCCATGACATTTGCTATGGTTTGCAAGTTCATGTGTTGGAAACTTAATCCCCAAATCCATTCATATATGAAGGTGAGGCCTTTGGGAGGTAATTAGAATTAAATGATATCATGAGGGTGGGCCCCATAATGACATTAGTAGCTTTATAAGAAGAGGAAAAGAGAGCCAAGCTCAATGCTTGATCCCTCTCACTATGGGTTGCCCTCTGTCATGTTATGATCCATCAAGAAGAGACTTGGAAGATGCCAAGCAGACGCTGGTGCCACGCTCCAGTCTCCGGAACTATGAGCCAAATAAATTTCTACCCTTTACATATTACCCATTCTCAGGTATTTTGTTATAGCAACAGAAAATGGACTAAGACAATGTCAGTATATCATAGATACATATTTACATAATACGTGTTTATTGTCTGCACCCACTCTAGGGTGTATACCTCATAAAGACAGGGCCTTTGATATGTTCACTGTTGTTTCTTAGTACCTAAAAAGAACCTGGCACATAACAGCAGGTCAAGAAGTATGTGTGCAACGAATGACCATCTTTTCACTCATAAGCCTCTCACACTGTTCAATCAAATACTTAATGATACTCAGAGCCTTCCATATTTAATCCTAATTTCATAAATTTCCATATCCTCTGTCAGTGATAGAGAAGAATGAAAATAATCTCTGGGGAAAGCCAATGAACCCGACCTTTCATGCTAGGAAATGAAACAGATGCAACAGAAATCTGAACGCTTGCTATGCTTCTTGATACAACTGCTGAAAATGCCCTCCAACTGCAGCTACTGGTGGATAGCTGTGCCCAAGTCAACGGAACTTGGGAGACAAAGGGCTTGGGGCACCAGTACTACCATCACACAACCTTATTTTTGACAGCCAAGGTTGAGAAGATGGTGTGCAGTTGTGTGATAAATTTAATTAACTAATTTTCCTTGCAAGGTTAAAAAGAAGTGACCATCATCAAACATCAATCATTCCTTGCCTGAGTTTAGTAAATCCCCAAACTGAAAGGAGGTATTAAGTGACTTTGATTATATTTATATTTCATGAGGATTTCAAAGCTCTTTGTTAACAACTTGGAGCATACATAGCCTTAAAATTTCTGAAATTACTACCAAAATGTGTTCACTGTTACACAAGATATTTAGAGCCTCCAACAGAGACCCATCCTGTATGACCATAATTGTTATGATATTTATGACCTACAACTCAAAACATCATTAATCTTGTTTGTTCCATTCCCTAACATCTTACTCCCTCTAAAAAAGTTCAATTTTTCCTTATAAAAATTGTTTCATGCTTGTTATAGAAGAAAAAAAAATAAGTGAAGAAAAACAAAACAAAACAAAAAAACAAAAAAACCCCACAACCAAAATTCACATCATCACCCAAAGACAACTGCTATGAACATGTTGGTGAACCTTCATTTTTCTTTTTCATGTCTAAATGTCTTTTCTCAAAAAAAAAAAAAATTAATTACTATGAAAGGCATGTAATCCAAAGTGAGTCTTAGTATGACACCAGTGATGGTATTTTTAAAATACCACATTTTCGAGTGATAAAAGTAACAGTTGGGAGATAGACCGAAGTGCTTTAAAAATTAACATTTTTCATAAAAATGAAAAACAATTTGACCAAAAATAGTGTCCAAAATAACTTTCACATACCGAAAGCATGCCTACATGTTAAAAGCATTTGTAAGGGTACACATTTCTTTTTCCTTTATCTTCTTTTTGCTCCCCACTACCCCCTCCCCCACCCCCAATTAAACCTTTCTTCTGCTTTTTTCCTGGCAACTGGCTATACGGTACACGCAAAATTAGTGAGCAAAAAATAACTGGCCTGAGTCATCTTGCCACAAAATGGTTACCTAAAATCCACGTCACCAATTAATTCCTGCCTCCACGCTGCAGAGACTGGCAGCCAGGGTTTGCCAGGGTTTGAACTTAAATCTTTTTTTTTTTTTTTTGTAAATCATTCCATTTCAGGGCTCTCCCACTCTCTAATGATTCCGTTTCCTGGCCTCCTTCCCACTCCTATCCTACAGCTGACTTCACAGATAACCTCACCTCCTCTTTGCTGGGACCTACCCATTCATGAATCTTTCAACTGAACGACCCCCAGCCTAATTCCACTGAAGTTAAAAAAGAAGTGGCTGATGGGAGTGAGTCATCCCAGGATACTCAGGGCGGGAAACCAGGCTCTGCAGCTGGATGAGTCATTTTGACTGGAAAGCCCCTGGTGGGAAAAGGTACCAGAGCCTGCATGTCTTAGAGGAAAAGATCATGAAATGGGCAAACACCAAACACAGGCCATTAGAACAGCACTTCTAAGAAGTACTCTGATATCTTAGGATTAGTTCTACGTTCCAAATACCCCCTTGAGTTTCCACCCCTAACATTATCATCTCTCTCTCTCTTTTGTACCAGGGATATTGAAAGCATGGGTGCTTACCCACTGAGCCACATCCCCAGACCTTTTTTATATTTTACTTAGAGACAGGGCCTTGCTTAGTTGCTGAGGCTGGCTTTGAACTCGCGATCCTCTTGCCTCAGCCTCCCAAGCCACTGGAATGACAGGCATGAGCCACTGCTGCAGGGCCCCAACATTGTCATCTCTTCTGGCTCAAAACACCTTCATTCACTGTTGCTGCTTTCTAGATCTACCGTATTTCTTATGTCATATTTAAATATGGTTCTGCCCAAGATGACCTTGTCCAAAGCTGCAGGCAGAGTTGGAAGACAGAAATGTCCAGAGAGATCTGGTGTCAGACATTCAGTATAAGAATACCCAAGACATTACTCCTTTGTTCAGAACTGAAAGAACTTATTGATGTTCTGATTATAAAAGTAACATGTGATTATTATAAAATGGAAGTCCATAAAATCTAAGTAACAATCACTTGAAACTAAACTGAGTAAAGTCAGCATTTCTACATTTTATCCTTTCTGATCCTTTTTCCCTTGTGCTCACATTTTTACAAATTCATTGGGATTTGTAACCTGATTTATATTCTCATGAACTCTAAGGAAAACTCATGTAACTTTGGCTTTTGATTGGGGGAGCTCACTGAGAAAAAAAGCTAAGAATCACTGCCTTCTGTATATTTTTGAGTAGTTCATTTTACAGATTGTTCACTATGGCTCCAAATAAAATTTGTAAATGCCAAAAATATTCTCAAAAAAAAAAAAAAAAAGATTTGAACACAAAGGTTTTCCATTTCACTCTTCTTAACCTTTAAAAATTATAAAAGTAATGTGAACTAGTGGAAAATACAAAAGCATAAACTAAAAACAAAAGAACATCTCTCACTTATGCCCTTCTTTCTATTCCTCAGTGGAGATCACCATTCAGTTCATTGGTCAAGAAATTATCTGTGCATATGCAAGCATACTGTGTGTGCATAAAAGGTACTGCCTCTTTAGATAAAACGGGATCATGTCATCATGTCACACACCTATTGTCTGCAGCCAGTTTTATCTACGTCTTGAACATCTTTTCAAATGAGTTCTTACCAATTGTCTTCATTCCTTTTTTAATGGCAATGGGCTTTTCCACGGAATGCTCCATGCTTTATTTCATCAGTTCCTTACCCATTGCTACTCAGTTTGTCTTCAGGTCTTTATGCTGTAAAGCACCTATTTTAGAAGTATTTACTAAAGTCAATTTATAGGTTGAATTAATAGCATGGGACATCAACAAATTCACAAAGTAACACAGAGGGTTTTACTTCTCTGTAACTTAGAGAACGCATTCCTTTAAGTGTTTAACATAAGTTAGAGTATTTAGCATAATTCTTTCCTTATGGAAGCCCCACAGTGGCTTACAGGGAAGGAGAAGATTGGGATAAGAGCGGATGCAGAGGCATTTGAGGGTAGGCAGCTGTGGGCAGGAACAGCTGCGCAGGTGGCCATGGCCTCTCTAGCGCCCGCCTCCGTACTCATTTCCTGTAGAGGCGGAGAAAGTGCCTAGACTAGGGAGGCGGGAGCCTAGCGGCTGGGGAAAACTGTTTCTCTCCCCGTGTGTCAGAGACAACTAGAAAAGTGTTAGAACACAACATGCGGGATGTACTTCACAAACAAGAGGAAAGTGTCATGCATGCTTTTTTTAATAACTTAAAAGAAAAAAAAAAAAATTCCCATCTCATGAGTGGCTGCGGTATCACAGACATTCAGACCTGAGTTCAAATCTCTCCCACGTGGTTTCCCACTGTATTTCTGGGGAAACTCCTACGTGAACTGCTACACTATTTTGATCAAATGAAACTGTCCTTCAATTACATAATTTACATTTTTAAAAAGCTTATTTTCTGGGCATGGTGGTACACACTTGTAATCCCAGCTGCTGGGTTGACTGAGGCAGGAGGATCACAAGTTCAAGGCCACCATGAGTAATTCAGCAAGACCCTGGCTCAAAATAAAAAATACAGAGGGCTGTAGATGCACTTCAGAACTTGAGAGCCTCTGGGTCAATTCTGAGTACCTCAAAAATTAAAAATTAAAAAAAAATCATTTAATAACAGTGTTTTTGAAAACACTTGTTAGATCAAAGATGGGAAAAAAATTCTACATAAAATAATTCTAATTAATTCCAAACTTTACTATAGAACTCAATGACAGGGAATTTTATGACTGGAAATTTATTATTACTTGATTACCTGAAAATCAGTGCTAGATTTTCATCATCATTGGGTTTCCACATTAAGTTTTATTTTGTTTTGAGACAAGGGCTCATTTTGTTGCCCAGGCTGGCTCTGAATCCCTGTGCCCAAGTGATCCTCCTGCCTCAGCCTCCCAAGAAGCTGGGACTACAGGTTGGTGCCTTGGGCTTTCACATCACACCACTGAAGTCTTCTTGTACCTCACTGCTCCAGCTTCTTTGGTAGTTAGCAGAATAGTGCTGAATCTGAAGTTAAAAAAGTGAACACATGGTAGCCTGCAGTCTCTCTCCTGCCACATTAAACCATTTTATGCTAAAAGGAGTCACTTGGTGACAGTGGGAGCACGCCCACTGGTTAGAGAGACCAGCTGCCTTTGTAAAGGGATCCATTTGGGTTTGCAGCAAGAGACAGATCTGTGTCATAATCGAAGTCTCAGGAAATCTCTTTGAAACATTTAAGACTACTACTGTCCTACAAACAACACGGTCTTTCAACAACACACTGCCTTTCATCCAAGATTTGTTGAGCAACTATTTGGGGTGGACGCTTCTGAGATAATGGCCAACAAGAAAGTTGATGCTCAACAAAAAGCTTGAACCTAAGCCAGACGGCTGAGGAGAAAACAGGAAACTGCAGATACCTAAGGACATAAAGGAAGCGCCACCTGCTACAGCTCTGGAATTCTAGAAAATGAAAATTTCTTTTTTCTAAAGAAAGCAGAGACTACTGATTAAAAAAACAAAACAAAAAAAGCTGCACATGGGGACAAGGCGCTCGTGCATGCGGTGTATGCAGAGATCAGACCTTATCGTGGAGACAGGGGAAGGCACCAGGGCCAATGACATGACCAGACCTGCCTTCTGGAAGGAGGAGTCTGGCTGCAGGGTGGAGAGAAGGGATCAGAGGGGTTGACACTGGGGCAGGGAGAAGAGCCAGGGGCTGCTGCTGCAGTGAGAACCAGCAATGGAGACTTGAATAACATTATTGGCAGTGGGACTGAATGAAAAGAACACACTTAGGAAGATCTGGGAGACAAATCAACATAGGAGGCCATGGTAATGAAATGGGAGTGGAGGGCAAAGAAGAGGTAATGGCCAAAGATGGTGGCAAAATAGCCCTGATACCCCTGTCCAGTTACTCCCTTGCCTTTATGCATCAATGCCTCACTTCCCACTCCTGGTACCTCCATATATTTTCCAAGGGGTACAGAAGACTTTGCCTGTGTGGTAGAGCAGACTGTGGGGGAATTTACTCTCTTGGGAGTAGTTTTAACCAGTGACTGTATAAATATCCTAGCCCTCTTATCTGTCAGGTAGGAAACTCCCAAGTGTGTATCCTACATTCCAACCCTACCCATAATTCCCTCGTCAGCTTTCTGTCACTGTGACAAAATACTAGAAAAAAATCAACTTATAAGGAGAAAAGGTTTAATTTGGTTCTTGGTGTAGGAGGTTTCCATCCATGGTCACTTGGCCCCACTGCCTTTGGACCTGTGGTAAGGCAGTACACCATGGTGGGAGTGCATGGCAGAGGAAGCTGCTGACCTCATGGTAGTCGGAAGCAAAGAGAGAAACAGGAAGGTGTGGGGACCCTTTCAGGGTCTGTCCCTAATGATTTAAATTCCTTCCATTAGGTCTTACCTCATAAAGGTTCACCTCCTAGGGCTGGGATTGTGGCTCAGTGGAAGTGCGCTCACCTAGCACGTGTGCAGCCCAGGTTCAATCCTCAGCTCCACGTAAAAATAAAGGCATTGTGTACAACTAAAGCAAATAAATAAATATTTAAAAAAAAAAAAAAAAAAGGTTCACCTCCTAATAGCACCACAGGCTGGCGACCGAGCCTTCACTCATGGGTCTTTGGGGAACATTCAAGGTCCAAACTATATCACTAGGGAAATTCATCTCCAGTTGTGTGTTGGTGACCTGTTGCCTAATGTTCACTTTATTGACCATCTTTTTTCCCAGCTTGTGTCCCTCTGCCTTGTCAGTGCTTCCTGGTCTCACTTCCTAAGAAACCTAAATGCATTCAAATCTTCATCTCACAATCTACTTCTGGGGGAACCCAAACAAATGGTGTCTGAACTTAGGGTTGAGCTGTGGGTGGTGATGATGACGTTATCAACTAAGAAAAATGGGAGGGAAGGTCTTCATTCATTCATGAATTCCTTTTGGAGAGGAGGTCTGATGAGAGTGACAGGTAAGAGAAATGACGAATTCATCTGGGGACCCGCCGAATTCAAAGGAGCCCCAGGGACCTGTTTTGAGGGATCTCAGCAGAACACCTGGGGGTGCTGAGTGGAACCCAGTGTTAAACAAAGGCAAAGAATGGCCGTCCTCTGGCACGTCTGGTTAATGTCTTGGATTTCTGAATGACAAATTCAGAAAAGCTAAGTATCACTAAAGGCAAGTCACTAGCTGAGGGAGAATGAGGACCGTCATTTCATTAGCTCTATATCCAAAAAGGGCCATGGTGTCATGTGGGGGTATCTTTCTTTCTCACAGAGGGGCACCCATCTGGCCTACATATGGGAATACAGAATGGATCTGTCTGAATGAAAATAGACAGTCCAGTTTGTGAGTGGAATGACTTTTCTATTTTTTTTTTCCTACCCTGGTTACCAGAGGGCAGTTGCTGCCCTGAAAAGGAATAAACACACAGAAGAAATTGCATGAAATGAGAATATGTATTTTTGATAGCAAAGGAATGGAAGAACATATTGTATATTGAGAAAAGGCCTTGTAGATTGAATTAAGTCAGTCCCAAACTGAAGCCAGGGTCACTACATTGCAATTTTCAAACAAATACTCTCCATCATCCATTACACATACACAAGAATTTGGCCTTTTATAGCACGATTCATTCTTAAGGTGTCTAAATATTCTTGCAAAAGTAACAACACAACCATAGGCACTGCTGAGGCCGGATCAACAGCATTTGGAATATGTTATGTGAGCATCTATGTATTTGCTCTGTTCAGAGGAGATACCAGATCAAGGCCAAGGTGGCCACAGCCTGGGGGTAACCTGGCCTGGGAAATATAGTCCTCAAACTAGATAGTTTTTTTAATATTTATTTATTTGCTTTAGTTGTACACAATGCAATGCATTTATGTTTACGTGGTGCTGAGGATTGAACCTGGGCCGCGCACGTGCTAGGCGAGCGCTCTGCCGCTGAGCCACAACCCCAGCCCACCTCAAACTAGATTTTTAAAAGGGCTTTTGGACCATTTTCTACCAAGTACCTATATGAGAGTGTTGATGCCCATCTTTGATATCAAGTGTCATATGGGCAGGGGGGTAAAAGGGACTCCCAAATAATCACTTCTTTTTCCCCCTCTAACGTTTTGGAATTTTCTGGATACCCCAGGTAAGGCATCTAAACTGGATACTAATTTCTCCTTTGTAAAGGTTACCGCCCTTTAAAATAACCAGTACATTTGTGTGTAAACCCACAGGTGTTGGTCTGTAGAGACCAACAATTTAACTACTTTAATTAGCTAAAGTTTTGAGAAGGGCTAACTCAGACACAAAGGTGACAGTGCCTTTTGAAAGACCTTTCTGTACAAACAGAGCTCAATGAAGTCAACTACTTTACTTTGGAAAATATCTACACTAAAACAAAGCCCTTTGGCGAGGCACAGATGCGACTACTTGGAACACACGATTTTTTAGCCCCAAATAACATTACCTGCATCAGGAAAATCCATAACTGTAAAACGTTCTCTCTAGCCAACAACCACACAGACTATATCTTGAAGAATGCTATAAGCGGTGTGGAAGAGTCTTCAGATTTGAAACACAACAGAAAGTGGATATAGCCACCTAGGTGTCCCCAGTTGAAGGCCACCTGGCTGTGCTAGAAATAGAAATTCTCCTGCAAACTGCAAGTTGTATAACTGAAATCTACTGTGATCATCATCTCCCTCTTGGTATGAAGCTCATGTGTATACCTACCAATGGCCAGGAGGTAAGCACTAGGCCATCTAGACACACTTATTTGTAAATAAACCAAGTGGCCTTGACAGATGCAGAAACAGTGTCATTAAGTACACAGCTCAATGAATTTCCAAAAAAATTATCTATACATGTCATCCACAGGCAGATAAAGAAACGGAAGATGTAGCTAGTTAGAAGCCACTCCTGTGCTGCTCCCAGCCACTACCTCTGCCCAACACTGTGTCTCTGGAGGAGAACTTAGGGGGACTTGTCCCTTCCCTAGCTCTCAGAGCAAGTGGCAGAAGGTTAGGAGCAAATCCCCTAAGTTAGACTCTGATTTTCCCCTATTGCAAACAGGGCCTTAAAAAGACCAAAAAGAAACTGGAGATGAAGTTCTCATGCCACAGCAGATGGCAGGGCTCTTGAAACAGAGGGGATGTGGAAAGAACTTGGAGACCTAATCTCCTTCTACTGGAAAGCAGGCTAGGATTGAACCCACGTTCTCCTGAATCCCAGTCTAGAACTTTTTCTTCTGCATTGCTGACCAGATCACCAATGAATTCAGCATTTGCATTTTATTGGTCTAACCATATATTGTAATGCAGCTTTGTAAAAACCATTTTTATGAATCAGGTGAAGCTTTAAAATGAGGTCTTGCCGGGTGTGTGGCAGGCACACACCTGTTATCCCATTAACTCAGGTGGCTGAGGTAGGAGGATCACAAACTTGGGGCCAGCCTGGGCACCTTTGTGAGACCCTGTCTCGACATAAAAAAGAAAAAGGGGTGGGGATGTAACTCAGTGGTAAAGTACCTCTGGGTTCAAGCCCCAGCATAGGAAAAAAAAAAAAATACTAAGGTTAAAAGTGAGAGAAATATTTCAAGCAACTATGATATTACAAGGCATTAAAGGAAGAGAGAAAAGACAGAAATGGAATAATACAAAACCAGAATATAGTAAGAAACAGTAAATACTTATCATGTAAATTCTTCAAAATATCTTACTTAAAGACTACTTTCTCTTCCTGACTTAAGGAGGGCAGGCCATCCATAGTCATTAAAATGCCAGGTGCTAGGGATGCATGTGGGCAAATGCCAGGGCGGGTGCCCTTCTGTTCACTGGCTGGTGACACATCATCTGGCTTAGCAGGCAGCACGGTGGGGCAGAGAGAGAGAAAATGCACTGTGCACTCCTGGGCCTGAATTCCTGTGCTGCCACTCGCCAACTCGATGACTTGGAACAAGTTATTAAATCATCTGAGCCTCCGTTTAGTCATCTGTAAACTGGATAATTCCCACGTCTCCTTGAGTTGTTTCCAGAAGTAAATGTGATAACAGAGTCCTGAGCCTGACAACTTAGTGGATCCTTGACAACCGTACAGTATGAATGTGTCATCCAAAAGGAACCGAAGTTCAAGATACACCCCGGCATCCAGTGTTCTATTGTTTACCTACGACTCTGTCTGAATTTAAGAAGAAACTGCTGTATTAGAGAAAGGATTGAAGAGAACACTCTGCTGAAATCTAGGATGGTTTTGTATCTCTGTGTCAGTCTCTGTCTCTTGGTGCTGGGAAGTCTCAATATACAGGAAAGCGACACATGCACATTAAGACTTGTCTTTCAAGCCAACTGTCTTTAAAAGGTCTTTTCTATTTGGCCACAGCAGGCTGAAGGTTCTTGCAGGTGGCACTGGAATGCAAAGCATCATTTATTTAGACTTCAGAAAAGTATATGACATGGTGCTACTTGGATTAGATCAATAGGCAGAGCAGAGAGAGGAAAATGGATCACGAATCAGCCTGGGAACAAGGTAGACAATTCTAAACCAGTTTTTTGACTAACATCCAATCCTGACAGGCACACCTAATCCTGAAAGGAACTCCATTTCTCCTCTGCCTACCCAAATAATCTTGTTTTTGAAGGGGTGCTAATGTTCTTTTCCTCTTATTATTAGTAGGTTCTAAATAATAACAAAAAAGATTTTTTAAGGCAAGTTAGAAAAGAATGGGCGTATAGATTTACAAATATAATTGCTGATTTGTTTTCCATCATCTAACTCCAGGCTCCATCTGAAATAACAAACACAAGCACCGGCGGCTCCCAACACCATGAAAGAGTCCCATGGAGACCCACTTTTCCTTCACACCCACTCTGGTTATATTTTTGTTTTTTGGCTTAATACAGAGCAAACATACTGTGACTTCAAAAGCATAATAATGCAGAATTGAAGCTTCAAGAAGCAGTAAGGAAACATACTCCTATATGGTTACCTTAATAGCCCCTCTTTATTCAAAGGTGATGGCAAAACATAAATAGCAGTAGAGGCAACTCTAATGGGTCTATTTTTAATACAGGACAGCCCCAGGTGCCCTGAAAAACACCTGACTTCAGAATCTTTCTTCTATTAAGGTAAATCTTGCACAAGTGAGACCACTATAAATTAAACCAAGTACATTAAATCATACACAGTCTGTAATTTCTCTCATTGACAATATGAAAGCTCTTATTTCCTTTGTAAAATTGCCACCATCAACACCACCGCCCAGGATGCACTCAGTAATCCATTCAATGGTGTTAAGGGTATTTTGTTCCCTCATCTCTCTAGCAGGAGGTGACAGTGGTTTTTACCTTGTCCGTTTGATAAGGATTCCTGGGTTGGTAGTGTAGCTCAGTGGTAGAGCACTTGCCTAGTATGTGTGAGGCCCTGAGTTCCGTCCCCAGTAACACACACACACACACACACACAAACACACACACACACACAAACACACACACAATCGGACTCCTGATATCATCACTAGGACAAGTGACCATGTTAGGTCTGGGCTCCTGACCATTCTGTGGCTCTTAGGAAAGTCGGTCTAGAAATACTGGCAGCAACCAAGGCCAGGACACCGTGAAGCTCTGTGTTTATTCTGTTTCTCTGCGTCGGCGGCAGCTGTGAGTTTCAGATACCATCTGCCGAAGGCAAATGCCTAGTTAACTGTGCTATTCTCGATTTCTTCAGAGTCCGCGGTTCCACCACCCTTATCCTACTCTGCTCTTCCTATCGCTGCACCCCTTTTTCTCCATTAGGCCTGAAACACGGTCCCAACACACTGACTCCACCAGGGATCCCTCCTCCCGAAATGATTCCCCATTTGGCACCTCCCCTGCCTGCCTGCCCCCTGGCTTTACTTGGAAGGTACCTAAAGAGAATTTCATCCCATTAACAGGTTAGTCAGCCTTCCATTGCTAGGAAAAGCTCACAGCGTCAGAGGTTTCAGTTCATGTCTCTGGGCCCAGTTGCTTTGGGCCTGAGACAGCACAGTATATCATGGCAGAAGGGCCTGTTCACCTCATGGTTGCGGGAAGGAAGGGGCAGGGGTTCCCAATATTCCCCAATATTCTCTTTAAGGCAAGCTCCCAATGATCTAACTTCCTTCCACTAGGCCCTGCCTCTTAAAGGTCCCCCCACCTCCCAACAGTGCCACGATGACCAAGACTTTAACATATGAGCCTCTGGGGGGGACATTTCAAATCCAGACTATGTCAGTATATACGGCTATACTAAAATATATTGTTGAAATAATGCTGTGTGTGTTTGCAGCATTTGCCGGGGATTTCTTAGACTGGCACAGGCACAGTAAGCCTCATTGCTTATGGTCTCTACCAATTGGGAACCTAAGATAATTCTCTGGGCTGACATTTATCTTTGCATTTTCTGTGGAAAGAAGAGGTTTTCTAAGTAAATAAAGAGTAGAAATAATATTTTAATGGCAATGTTTTAAACTACCTGGGAGAAGATTTCTAAGGATCCCGTGGCTTTCATTTATGTATTAACAACAAATTCTCTACCTGGTTGTCTCCTTCCTGGGCTTCTTCATTTCTGCACAGCTACCGTCATGCCCTAATTCATCCCTCTTATGGCAAAGCTGAGCAGTCTCCTAAACCAGTTGACTTGTCCTGTCTACTTCTGTGGCCCCCTCGTCCTCTTCCTCTCTATCCCAGCCCTCCCTGATGATGCTTCCCTAGGACTAGAAGACTCTGTTTGGTCCCCTTTTACCATACCCTCCAACATTCAGCCATCTGCTGCTCAAATGGTCTTCCAAAATTTTCTATAAGTATTCCTGACTCTTTTACTCCAGAACTTTGAGATTTTCAACTCTGTAGCTTCAAGTTTCCTGTTTCCAGCATTGGATTTAGCAGAGTACTAGATAAATGTACGTCCACAATATCTACCTGAGACCCTGGGTGCCAGATGTATTTCGGGATTCACAGTTTTTCTAATTTCAGGATGATGATACAGTACATCAATCGTATTTTAGGTAGCATCCAAACAGCACCGGAGCAGCCTTCATCAAGGATGTTGATATTTCTCCAACAAAACATATGAATCTCTCCCTTGTTGTAATATATAAATAGCTTCCCATTATGTTCAGCCACAGAATAGTTTAATCAAAAAGCTTTTTTTTTTTTTTTTTTTTTTTCCACTTCAGAATTGTGTTATAGGATTAGGGAGCTGTAGTAGGTTTACCATGGCCATTTATACTGTCCTGGCTTTAAATAAATACGTTTTCTTTAAAAGTCTCCATATTGCAAATTTTGGTTAATTCACACTGGCCTTCTCCACAGTTAGACCAAATTACTGAGGCTTTCCTTACCAGACTGTGTTCAGATCATGAGAATTTCATGATCATAAGGTTGCCCTAGCATTACAAATTTTCCAGTTCCAGCTCTATTTCTAAAGCATCTTCACCTTGCTATTAGCAAACAACAGTCCCCTCTCGATTGTTTATTTTAGCAAAATGTAAATGTGTAGTAATCATTTTGGTTGCCTTCTACCTAAAGAAGGCTTTGCTGGAGAAGGATTGATTATCCTTAGTAGGGTGGATTTATATTTCTAAAAATCCCAGTTATGCTGACCTCCTCCCTCCCCACCCCTCGCCAAATAAGAGTTAAACATTTAAGTGTGAGTTTATCTAAGGTATAACTTAAGTCTATACAGTGCATCACAGAAAAATAACACCTCTACACACAGTTAGACATATACTAGTATCACTCTTCTGAACTTGACCAATAAGCCCTGCTTTAAATACAGCCAAGCCAAAAGCTATGCAAGCGAGGCAGGACTGGTACATACATCATGGGATGCTGGCCGTATGGGTCACAGAACTCTAACAGGCAATTCCTAGGTAGTTATTTTGACATTAGAAAGTCACAATCCATCAACTTAACAGCAGGGCAATAATTTTGGGACCAGGGAGATGGCTATTCAAAATGACACTGTGGGAAGTAAACAGTAGTTCTAAGAGCCCTGTTTGCAAAGGAAGACATAAACTAAGCAGAATTTCTTTCCACCTCTAGAACCAGCTATTATGTAATGTGCTCTTGAGTAAGCATGTTATTTCTGGGGGTTGAATAGAAAAGTTGTGCCTGTCAGGCAAAAAGAACACACAGGTGCCTGGACCTGGCTAGATGCATGCAGATGACAAGAGATGGGTCTCCCACGACAACACCTCAATGTGTGCCCTGACCATTTCCACTGACCTATGATACCCCAAGCCTACGTTTTAGAAGATGTAAGTTACCTGACTCTGCATATCGCAAATTAATCAATCCTCCAGTGCCCTATGAGATGGGCCTCCTTGGGGATATGGAAAACACTTGAATTTTATCTTGAGGAGTTAATGGGGCCAACAATCCCACAGTGAGCCCTTCCTAGGCCATGTATCCTTGGTCTCCCACTCTGTTCTTCTGGACAAGGATTCTCTTCACCCCCTGCCAATACTTCTGAGATTTTGTCAACAGCTGGGAAGGAGTAACAGCTGGGAAGCTCCTGGCTGCTAGGCTGGTGATGGGACTGGGGTGGGAAGTGGGGAGGGGATGCAGACTACAGTGAGTGGTTCTCCAATGTTCTCATTTCACAATAACCTGGAGAGCACACACATGAGCCCTGAGGGTGGCCATGCTGCTGATAAAAGGAGAGCAGCATATCTTTTCTTTAACTCTGGAAAGGAGAAATGAAAGAGGAAGAATGGCTAAGAAATTCCATACTGATGGCTGAAAAAGCAAAAAAGAGCTTTCGATGGATACATGTAGATATCATGGCTAGGAAGAGAGATGGAATCTGGGTGGTGAAGACTTTCTTGATGAGCTCTGTTGCTTCTATGGAAACCAAGTGGTCTCTGTGGTGGCCCACACCCTGCCAGGGTCACGACTAGCCAGACTGGGGACTAATGTTCTTACCACAGCCCTTCTTATCTTACTGCTTGCCCGAAATGCTGACAACATGTAAGGCAAATTATTTTCAAATTATACTTTACTGTTTTAAAGAAAAAGAAATTCTCTGCATGGACAAAATACCAACAAGTAAGAATAATCACCTCTTAAAGCAAAGATGAAGAGGTTATCACTGTCCATATTTTATTTTAATAAATGTTTGTGACTGTTTAAAATGTGTTTTCTCGCTCTTTTCAAAAACCTCCCTTCATGGAAACAACTAGAACACATTAGCTCAAGTATCTGAAAATCCACACATTTCAGAAAAGCTGTTCTTAAGCAACCAATAGAAGAACAAAGTCAATTCTGGTTCCATACCTGGAGCGGATATTCTTCCGTGAAGCACAGACTCACTGGAGAGCAGATCTTTTGAATTGGAGGTGAATGGTGATTGTCTAAATGTGTCTTCTGAAAAAAAAGGGCTGGGGTGGGGGAGGAGTGAGGTTTAGTAAATTGAAGTTATTTCAGTAAATTAACATTATTTAATACACCCAGAGCATCTGGCCCCAAATATATACACACACAATACTGCACAAGGTGTTGTTCTAAAAACTGTTCAAAGATGATGAGATTATATTTAAGACAGAGAGAAAGCCAAGTGCCATCTGTCCATTTTGCCTATTGGCATTATATTTAGGAGGCACAGGTTAATCATCACCTTTGAAACACTGTTGAATAAATCGAGAGGGCAACTGAGTGGTCACTTTACTCTTGTTCAATGCTCTCTCTGTATGGTTCGCCCAAATAAAGACCAACTGCCTGGGTCAGAATCAGAAAGGTCTTATCTGCTTTTTTGTTTGTGTTGTTTTGTTTTTGTTTTTTGTTTTCCATTATGGAGACAGCCAGTCCTGGTTCACCCAAAATTTGTCATCTGACTCCTGAGGGACTCTGGTCCCCACAGAAACTGCAACTGCAACCACAACCAGGAACTGGGTTTAGGGCTGCAGGAGAGAACCCTGAGCACTGGAGCAACCCTGAGCTCCCCTACTGCCCCAGCTGGACTCAGAAGCAGGACCACCAGACTCCAGCCCGCGGTTTTCCCCTCATACCACACACACAGCGAAGGCAAAGGTTTGAATGCTGTTAATGAAGGGGTTCTAACCCAGTCATGGGGTCCACCTTCCATCCCTCTAGAATAAACTGCAAATAAAACTATGGCAATCACAAGTGAGAATACAGCAGTATCCACCAGAGTGCAACCTGGAAACCGGGAAGCCCTATATACAACGGAGAAAATTCAACCGGGGGAACCGGGTATCTAGGCGGTGGAAGGTCCATGGGGCAGTAACCCAGCCCAGGGATGGGAAGAACAGAAAGCCGCCGCCACCCTGAGATTGGAGCGCCACAAGGAGGAGATAAATGAAGCCCTGGGACTGGGGTCACCTGGTGAATGGCAGAGGCAAGATGAGCCTGCACAGGGCTGGAGCCACAGAGGAGATCCAAGTACTGTGGGAGGCTTCGGGCTCCAAATACGGGCTCCTTCTTAAGCCCCACCCCAAGGCCCACAGGGCCTCTGATTGGCCGAACCTTCCCAGTAGGCGGGGAAACACAGCTCTAAGGGATCCGCCCCCTGCAAACTGCATCCTGGAGGAATAAACGAATGCCAGAGAGCACACACCTAGGACTCTCAAGACTGCTGCTGCTTTTCTAACCGTGGCACGGGCTGTGGTCACTATTACTGAATATTAAAAGGAGATTATCAAGATGAAAGTGAAAGACTTTTTTTTATTTTAAAGTAAAACTTACATTGATAACAGAGTTTTCACATGACTGTTAGGCTAGATTTAATGCAACTGTGGCTGGCATGCTTTTGATTTATAGCATAAACACAAGACAAATTTAAATAGACTTAAAAACTGAACTGGCTAGTTGGGCATAGTGGTGCACACCTGTAATCCCAGCTACTCAGAAGCCTGAAACAGGAGGATGGCAAGTTTTGAGACCTTTCTGGGCAACTTCGTGAGACCCTGTCTCAAAAAAAAAAAAAAAAAAAAAAAAAAAAAAAAGGCCTGGGGATGTGGTTCAACAGTAGAGTGTATCTAGATTCAATCCCTTGTGCCACAAAAACAAAATAAGTGAATGACAAAACCTGGCTAAAGGCTAGGGGTGGGGAGAAGGAAAAGGGTAGATTTGTAATTTTATACCAAATACCTCATAAATTACAAGCTATAGAAACACTTGGAAAGATGAGGCAGCAAAGCATGGTGGCTAAGTGCATGCACTGGAGAGTAGGCAGCTTTAGGTTCAAATACCATTTCCACCACTTTACAGCTGTGTGACCTTTGACAAATTAGTTAACTTTCTCTGAGCCTTCATCTTGTCCACAAAATGGAATGATAATGAATTGGCATTTCACATAGGAGCTGTGAGGATTAGGGAATGCACTTTGCATAGTGTCTGGCAAACGGTGAGTGCTCAATAAATGGGGACTATTTTGTTTTAACTTGATTTCTCTCTCTCTAGCCCAAAGGGGAGCATATATTAATCAACTTTTCCACACAAGTAACAAAAAGGGTGTTCCCTTTGTATCAAAGCCATTACAAAATTACTGAAGGAAAGGCCACTCTGATTTTGAATAGTTGGTTAGTTGCTGGGGGGATTCGGCTAATTTTCAATCCTTCCATTAAAAATCTAAGGATAAGAACTTCTGAGGATTGCTGGTTGAACCCAGTGCAATGGTGCTCATTTCCCGCATGATTCAATCTGAAGCTCATACACAAGGTGACAGTGACACTCTGGTGTCTGAGTGGCCAGTCCACATGGGAAACACTGCGGGAGGCATGGGGAGAAGGTCAGGCAACAGCCTTTATCATGATAGTGACTCTGGCTGTAGAAACGGCCTTGAGTTTGCAAGTTCAGGGAGCTCATGGAACTGTAGGTCTGAAACGCACAGACTCCCCTTCGAGAACATGAAGAGGGCCAAGAATCGTCTCCAAAAAGGATGTCTAGAAATAGCAGTGCCGCCAAGAAACATGAGCACCAGCTTCATTTTTACGGTAATGACTACAGTTGTTTATAGTGGCCACCCTCAGTTTTACAGTAACTGCTCAGCAAGCGTCTATGACATGCCAGGCCCTGGGAACAGAAGTGTCAGCACGCTGGCTCTGGCTGGGGATCTCAGGGCGCTGGCAGACCAACCACATCCATACATGGGATGTGCACAGGTGGCCTCAGCTGTGCAGGAGAGGGGCACAGTGCACCACAGGGCTGGCCTGGCCAGGGAGGCCAGCAAGGGCTTTCCTGTAGGAGCCCACTGAGACAAATGGAGAATAAGGCTGTTGGGCTTCCAAGGAGCCGGGGAACACGCCCCAGCACCGCATGAGATTACAGCCAATCCTCACAGGCGGAAGAAGCCCAGTGAGGAGCTGAGGCTGGACCCCAGGGCAGGGACTGTGGCTTCGTCCCAACAGTATTGGAAGAACTCCAGCATCTCGAGTAAGGACTTTGGCTTCAGAATGCTCTGTGTGGCAGCGAGGACTGGGGGACTTGCAGGAAACAGAGCAGCAGTCCATAGGGAACACAGTGATGCTGGTGGCCACCGCTGCAAGCCAGCAGTGACCCGTGCAGGTGGGAGAAGAGCTCAGAAGAGGAGGCAGGTAAAGATGATAGGCACGTTAAAACCAAGCCTGGAAAGAGGCGAAGAGGCTGCCGTGCTATGCGCAGGGAACAGCCTTCTAGGTTTCACTGTGCGGTGGCCACAGGTGAGCTCTGCATCTTCCACAGTGTGGATTACCCATGGGAGGACCCAGCCCTGTTGGGCTGCTTGGAAGAAATTGAGTTAGAAAGGAGACAGTCACTGAGCAAAGCAACTTTCCAAATAATTTTCTACCCTGGAGGCCACTTCATCCTGAATAGCAAAGAATTCTTCTCCTGCAGGAGGGAGCCTTCTGAATGTACAAATGCACAGAAGCAGCGGCAATGCTTTATGGGGGCTGAGAATGAAGAAACTTCTAGAAATCAAGGCGGCGTAGGGTCTTATCTGTGACTGGTTAACAGGGCATCAGTCTCAGGCAGAACATGCCATGGAGGTGGGGAGCGCTGCGGACTAGCAGTTTCCAATCAGAAGGATTTGACTGAGTCTGAGGTCCTTATTGGCCACTTAGCTAAGAGAACTTTCTCAAGTCAATAACCTTGCCAGCCTCAGTTTGATCATTGGAAAAAGAGGTTCAGAAATCCTAGGGGCACTGTGAACATTCAATGAGGTATTTAGTGTTATAGTTCTTGGTATATAGCCCATGCTCAATCAACAACAGCAACTAACACTAAGTATCTAGCACTGTTTTAAAGTGCTGTGTGTGTGTGGACTTAAGTTAATCCTGACAAGAACCCAACTGGTGGTAGCTACCATTGTTATCACCCCTATTTTACTGTTGTAGACACTTAGGCACAAAGAAGTTACCTAGTTGCTCCTGCCCCTGAACTAAGCCAGGATTTGCATCTTGGCTTCCCAGGCCAAGAGACCTTGTGTGGTCTCTTAATACCTAGGGAATTCTGGACAACATGGATCCGTGGATCCTTCTTGGAACGGATAAAGCAAAAGGAAGAAACAGAGGCAGGAGGGATGAAGGATGTCGGAGCCTAGGAAGTTGAAGGTAGTCCTTTGCATTTGTTTCACAGAGGAAGTGAAAACAATTTTAGTCATTAGTTCTCTCTAAAATAAGATATGCCCCCATTTTCTAAAACTTCTGCAACCCATGGGCCTGGCCAGTTTGCAATTTTGAACAGTCTCCATGATCTGTACCCACTGCTTTTGAGGGCAAGCTGGCCTCTCTTAACCCTGATTGAAAAAGGCAGGGTATTGAGGCCATTAGGTGTTTATAGACTGCCACTTGAGTACCGATATGAAGTCCATGGTGGCACTAGGGCTGTGCACACAGCACCATAGTAATCTTTCTGGTGTGCAGACCTGCACCGCTTTGCAGGAGGGTGAGAGGGATGGAGAAGTGAACTGGAAGCCTGTCCTGTAGCATGAGCGTGCTGAATGGATCAGCTCTCTCGTAACATCGGTCACCTTCAACCCTGACCACGAGAGGACAGGACACCTAGAAGTGCAGCTTGGAACTAAGAAGGTAAGTTGAAGTATAGGGAGACACTATCCCACGCATGCTTTTGCTTCTCCTGAGCTTTTCAGGGTGTGGGCAGTGGAGGAGCCACGGGCTCTTGGCAGACGCCGGGCTTTGCAGTGGATGCGGCACCGTGTGAGGTTGTGCTGAGGCCAGTACCTCGTGCATGCCATTTCAGTGACTGTCACTGCTGGGAGAAGGTGGTGGGGACGGAAGTTCCAGGAGGTGCCTGATGCAGGATAAACCGGGGCTGTGTCTTCCCCGGAGGAAAACAGAGGGAAATGAAGCAGAGTTTACCACGTATGCCGAGGCAGGTTTGTACAGACGTTCACCTGGTAACCTAACCGCTACAGTTGACTCCAGAAAAGGAGCCAGGTGGGAATGTCACGTGGCCCTGCATCCCTGACTCTCCAGCTGCCCAAACTTTTGTCATTTCATTAAGAAAAAGCCCTTCTATCAGAAGGTAAGCTAAGGAAGTGGAACAGAAAAAAAAAAAAAAAAAAAAAAAAAAGGCAAAAACTGTGAAAAAGAAAAAAAAGAAATTGATTTCTAGTTAATATCTTTGGTAAAAAGGTGGTAGGAGTAAACATTAAAACTAACACCTTTCGGGAGAGGGGATCATCGCTTATCTTTGTTGAATAAGCACGCGGTAGACCAGGACATATTCCCGGTGGCCAGGGACACAGATGGGCTACCTGGAGGACTGAGCTAATTTGTTTAAATATTGCACAAGTATTCAGTAGTGGTATCTGGGAGTTGTGGGTTTGGACAGTCCAAATGATCTGCTTCTTTTCCCTGTGTTTCATTACTTAGAAAAGACGTCTTAGGAAACTTGTGTCCATCTGAGTTTGTTTTCTGGATAAAAGTGAACCAGATGTTGAAAGTGTGGTTTCCCTTCTTTTTTTTTTTTTTTTTTCCGTAAAACAACTAAAGGGTAAGATACAACGGGGCAATGCTGTCATTGAGACTGGACAATTTCAGGCCTAAGATGGTATAGGCTGTGGGGTCAACAGATCAGGGCTGCAAAAAGAAAGATTTACAATAAATAATAAAACAGTCCACAAAAGATTATGGCTCTAAATAGTGATACATTTTGCTAAGTGCTGATTGTGGCACAAATATTTCCACCTTTAACATCGAGGGCCAACAGAGAGCTCCCCTTCACGCAGAGCAGAGAGCCTGGCTCCTTAAAGCCACCCCTCCTCCGGCATCAGCACTGAAATCAGAATGTTATGGGAATTCTCATTCTGGCGGCAATAACAAAAAACCAAACAAAAAGAAAAAGAGAGAAGGGAGGAGCAGCATGTGAGAGAAAGTTTAGAAAATAAAATTGTGTTTAGTGATGAAACATAGTTTTAAAGGAGCAACATAAAAGACTTTTTTTTTTCTTTCTTTTAAAGGACAGCAATACTAATTCTCAGCACTGAACCTGGGAGGCAAGGAGAAAAGAAAGTTCAACGAGAAAGACTGCTCCAGAATGAGTTTTTACTCTGAACTCCAAGGACCTAGGTAGATCAGGGTGGAATAAAATTTTATTAAACATAAGAGACGAATCGTAAGAGACGAACTGTTCCCTTAGTGATACCTGACTTCTATCTGCACACAGATTGCTTTAATGAATGGGGGAAAGTGTATTTTGGAGTAAAAGTACTCGATCATCTATCTGTTCAGCTAGGTTTCATATGATATGAAAAGGGCTTCCAGATTTCTTCCAAGAGCTGGGTATAAAATATGTCCAAAAGAATTGAGTTGATTTTCCTTTTGTTTGTTTAATTTTAAGGAAATTTAAGAACAAGTTCTCTGACTTGGATGTGTCTGAGAAGCTGTGTATTTTGCAAAGGAGAGCGGGAAGAGCCGGGGAGGAAAGCTTGGTAGGAGCTCAGATTTGCTCTCTCTAGCAGCCCTGGGTCCCTAGGTCACAAAGCTAGATGGCTGTCTGCGCCCTACTGTGAACAGGGCCTCCTCCCCTTCACTAAACCCAAGTTACCAACTCAACACACTGTGATACTAATTTTTGGAATTGATATGCCCTGTATTTTGTAAGAACTGAAATATCATACATTGGCCTAGAACCACGGAATTGGTATTTTAAAAACAGCTCTTCTGGGTGTGATGGCTCACGCCTGTAATCCAGGTACTTGGTAGGCTGAGGCAGGAGGATACAACAAGTTGGAGGCCATCCTGGATGATTTAGTGAGACCCTGTCACAAAATAAAATTTTAAAAGGGCTGGGGTAGAGCCCATTGGTAGGGTGCTTATCTATCATGTGTGAGGCCCTGAGTTCAATCCCTTGCACTGCAAACCAACAACAGCAACACACACACACACACACACACACACACACACACACACACAAAACTCCTCAGCTCTGAGTCACTTGGACCTTGCAACACACCCCAAGAGTAGCATCCTGCATTAACATTCTGAAGTGAGCAGGAAGCTGTAGCTGAGACAATGATCTTCCATGTTCCCAGAAGCACAAGAAGAAGCAGGCAATGAATGGATCAAAGTTATTCCAAGAATAAATCTTACACTAGTTCAAAGACTTTCTGAACGTGTGAAACATGGATGTGACCAGATTAAAATGGGTACAGGTACCCTCCATATCGAATCTCCATGGCTACATTCTGAAGCTAAAGGAAATGAGAACCGGAAATGTTGTCTTTGAACAAAAACTAGAGCTTGCTAACAAAAGACTGTAGTCTTTGCTGAAGAACAGACAGTTGTTTGCTTTGCTTTGTTTTGTTTTAAACTTCTTAAAGTTATCAAATGAGCAAGATGAGATTGTTTGAAGATGAGTAGAGGAAATACTCCGATTAATTATAACTATCTTCTCCACAATTCCAAAAGAAACTCCTTAGGAAGCTAAGAATAGCATGCATGGAACTAGGCTCGCAATTCAAAAACCTTATCACACTCTGGGTTTTTCATTTTTAAAATGATCAGATTATAACATTATAGGCTGACTATCCCTTTTTTGAAATGCTCGGGACCAGGAGGATATTTTGGAATATCTGCATGTACATAATGAGAGGTCTTGGGAATAGAAGCCCAGTCTGAGCAGGACATTTGTTTGTTTCATGTTTATGTCACACACTTGAAGGTAAGTGCACACAATATTTTTAATGCCCTTGTGTTTCACTGAGACCTGTCACATGAGTCCAGACATGAAACTTTCCACTTGGGACACTGTGTCAGTGCTTGGAAAGTTTTGCATTTTGGAGCATTTCAAATTTCAGATTTTTGGATTAGGGATATTCAATACATATTTCATTTTCAACATAATTTTCATGACTGATGCAATTTTCTTCACTCTTAGTGCTGATTTTATTTTTCTTAAATATTACTTGATTAATGTACTAGTTAAAAATCTAGAATGTTTTTTCTTTATATATATATATGTTTTAAAATATGTGTTTAATATTTCTTTTTTATACACATATGTTTTGCCACATATCACATTTGAAGTTAAAAAGGTAATCTAAAATGAAAGAAAACATAGTTCTAATGGTATTCATGGACCCTGCCCTTCCCTGTTTAATATGCCTCTTCCTGAATGATTTCATTTATTTATTTATCGTAATAAAAAAGAACCCTGGTTGGCAGGTCTGGGAATGTTGGGGAAAAGAGCACCCAAGATTAAAAACGAGTGTGAGCCTCTTGCCCTGAAGATAACCCTGGCTATCCGAGACAGAAAATTCCTTATTCAGACTTAAAAGGAGCATAACAGGGACCTCCAATGACCCTGGTGGGCTGGGCCTGGAAACCCACCCATCGATCATGTTCAAAGAAAGAGGGCCTGTAATGAGTAAAACTTGAATTAATCTCCTACACTGGCGAGCGTCAGCTGGGACATTTGTCTACAAATTGAGGCTGCCACTGCAAATCTAGCGGCTTTCTAAAGGGGGCATTTGGGCAGAGGGGAACCAAGGTCAGGCCCTGGGTCACTCCCCACAGGCACCAGGGTTTCTTCTCTTGTTTTGTGGAGGGACAGGCAAGCTCAGATGTGTGTCCTTCTCCTCCCTTTCCACTCGTGGGGCTGGGCACCTAGGGGACGCAGAGCAAACAGAAATAATGATGTGAAGCTAAAGGTGGCATTAATTTTGTAAGGTATAAAATGGCATTGTGGAAAATATTCTTTTTTTTTTTTTTTTTTTTTTTAAGAGAGACATGCCAAAGAATCTGGAGGGAACATATGTTTCTGGGAGGTGATTCAGAATGCAGGAGTGGGGCTGGGGGTGGGGCTCAGCGGCAGAGCGCTTGCCTAGCATGTGTGAGGCCCTGGGTTCCATCCCCAGCACCACAGACAGACAGACCAAATATATATATATATATATATATATATATATATTTGGTATATATATATATATATTTACATATATATATATGTAAAAGAACTGTTGCAGAGCAAATGTTGATAATTATTCAATCAAAGTAATGAGGAGATGGAGGCTTATTATTTTATTCTTTCACTTTGCTTTGAAAACTTTTCATAGTAATAAAAGACCAATAGCAAGAACTAAAGAAAAATTCCAGCCCAGATAAGCCACCAAATAATAATAAATGACAGTAAAAGAATAAACACAAAGAAAGAAATACAAATGCTTCACCATAAGCAAAATGCTCAACATTCCTAGAATTAATCGATTAAAAGGTTTTAACCATCATATATGATTTTAATCTCATGGGGTTAAAAAGTTTGTTTTTTTCTTTTTGGTCAGAGTTTTGAAATTCTGTCTGTTCCTCTGTTGCTCCTGCTCATTGGTAGAATTTTATATTCAATCCTTTTGGAAGTCAGTTTGACAATCATAGCAAAAGATGGAAGGACTGGAATGCTTTTTTGAGCCACTTTATCCTAGCATTGCTTATATTAGCAACAAGCTGGGTAAGGGGGAGTCCTTGACCTCCAGCAATAGGGGACTCAAAGAATAAGTGACAAGGTACCACACACACCAAGGACGTAGGAATTAAACCAGAGACCTTCTACACATAATAGAAGAAAAAGTAGGCCCAAATCTCCAACATGTTGGATTAGGCCCCAACTTCCTCAATAAGACCCCTATAGTGCAAGAATTAAAACAAAGTATTAATAAATGGGATGGATTCAAACTAAAAAGTTTCTTCTCAGCAAAAGAAACAGTGAGGTGAACAGAGAACCTACAGAATGGGAGCAAATTTTTACCACAAGCACATCAGACAGAACATTAACTTCAAGGATATATAAAGCTCTCAAAAACCTACACCAAAAAACCAAACAACCCAATCAATAAATGGGCCAAGAAACTGAACAGACACTTCTCAGAAGAGGATATATAATCAATCAACAAATATGAAAAAATGTTCAACATCTCTAGCAATTAGAGAAATGCAAATCAAACTACTCTAAGATTTCATCTCATGCCAGTCAGAATGGCAGCTATCAAAGACACAAACAATAATAAATGCTGGCGAGGTTGTGGGGGAAAAGGCACACTCATACATTGCTGGTGGGGCTGCAAATTGGTGCAGCTAATCTGGAAAGCAGTATGGAGATTCCTAGGAAAACTGGGAATGGAACCACCATTTGACCCAGCTATCCACTCCTCAGTCAATACCCAAAGGACTTAAAAACAGCATACTACAGGGACACAGCCACATCAATGTTTATAGTAGCACAATTCACAATAGCTAGATTGTGAAAACAACCCCAATGCCCATTAGTAGATGAATGGATAGGGAAACTTTGGTATATATACACAATGGAACACTACTCAGTACTAAAAGAGAATAAAATCATGGCATTTGCAGGTAAATGGATGGAGTTGGAGAAAATAATGCTAAGTGAAGTCAGCCAATCCCAGAAAATCAAGGAGCGATTGATTCCTTTGCTATGAGGATACTGAATTATAGTGGCAAGAGAGGGGGGATGAGAGGAATTGAAGGAATGTTAAATAGAACAAAGGGAAGGGAGGGATGGGGGGGGGCAAGGGGATAGAAACAATGGCAGAAGGAGTTGGACATCAATACACTAAGTGCACGTATAAAAACTCAAGTGGTATGAAAATACTTTATGTAAAACCAATGATTTGGAAAACTGCGCTCTTTATATGTAATATGAAAGGAATTGTACTCTGCAAGCATGTATAACAAATTAAATTAAATTAAAAATAAATAAATTGGGACCCTCACATCAGTAGCTTCAGCTTCATTAGTCTAGAAGCTAGAGAAGGAAGAAGCTGCATAAAATATGGTAGAAGAAAAACACAGCATCTTAGAAAAGAAATATACATGGGAGCTGTTTTGTATTTTCTTTGACAACTACAATGTAGCCTTCTATTTGGGGTTGTCATAAAGGTGGCCAATGGGGACAACCCAACACTGAACACTCAGGGAACAAGCTCGGGTGGCTGAGACTCTAGTATTCACCCACTGTGGAGCCAGGAAACTTCTGGGGACAAGGAGCACAATGCCTGGCCTTGTGAAGGGCCCTGCAGTGGAGAGGCCAGACCCAGGGAGCCCCAGCCAACTGCAGGCCAAGGAAGTGAACCCTGAACATCCGGATACTAGAAATGTCAGCCGGAGGACCTGATCTCCCTGATCTCCCGTGGGAATCTGATTTCATACGTAAACAAGGACAATGGGCATTCTGCTGAGGTAAGCTGTGCACAGAGGGACATGGTCCTACTGGTGTGGCCGCTGTATATCACACAACAAAATGTGAACACTCCTGGGCTGCAGCAACATGCAACAGTGTTGCAATACTGCCTGGCCTCCAAACACAGGCCTGCCTGGCATACTTTGCTACATTTCTAGTAACAACCACAGAGACACTCTTGAGAGGAAACCCCAGATAAGATCAGGGTGGAAGCCAGCATCTAAGGCCACGTACACCCTTGGGTCAAGCCGCCCCTGCACCGCCAGCAAGGGTAGCCAGAGAACACAGGCTGTGGCTAGCTGCTTATGAGACTGACAGATGAGACTTCCCTGCTGATTATCAGGAGTTACACAGCCAGGGCAGAAGACCACTGCAAGCCAGAGAAACAGAGTGGGGAGAACCCGTGGAAAATGGAGGAGAGAAGTCACAGCCCCCTGCAGACCCCCCTGCCAAGGAGATTTAAACATGCCACCCTGGAATAACAGAACATAGCACAGTTCTGGGTGCCCAATTATTTCAACCAAATGCTTCCATATAATTGCCACAGATGGGAGGGAAAATGACAGGTCATACCCATAGTACCACGAAGTATAGGAATAGATTAAAAGTACTACAAAATGCTTCGCAATGAGAAGGGGGAGATAGAATGAATGGCAATGATATATACAAAGAAGCTTCAGGCCAGGTGTGGTGGGTGAGTTCCCGCACATGTGAATAATAATCTACTGTTTTCAAGAATGAGTTTTAACTTTTTTGACAAATGAAAACTTAAAGGTAAGCGAAAAAGAATATAAAAATACTCAAGTCAACATTTGTGTCAGGGCAGTTAGAAATAGCGGTGTAGGCTGTGCACTGCACAAAAGCATCAGACATGGTTAATATCACAGACATCAAAGATTTTAAATATTTATATTATAAGAGTATTTCAGTAGATGGCAGTATAATGAGAAAGAGTGTCTGAAATTTGCAGTGGTACCACGTGACCCTCAAATAGCCTTGTCTTAAAAAAAAAAAAAAAACGTAACTGGAGGGGCTCTATAAAATTAGTAGTAATTTCTATCTTTTAGAACTAAAATTTTCAGAGCATTTAATTTAAAATCACAAAATAAGAAGGGTAAAGGGAACATATGGAGAGGTACTCAAAACCCACCAATTTCATTTGCTGTTTCCTGTTTCTTTTCTTAATTGGCTCTGCCTAATTCAGTGTTCTCTGAAAGTAATTTTTACTTTTTAAGGTAATACAGCATTATTTTCTTATGCTCTGCAAAGAAATGAAAAGGGGGAAATTGCCTGAATTGAGGCAGCACATCATGCTTTTACAAATTTGAGCAATTTCTATTACTGAATCATAAATATTTAAGGGCAGAATTGAAACCATCACGCAGGAAAATTCTCTATTGGACACTTCCAAGTGAATATGTCTTTTAGCAAACACTGTTTGTGCCATTATCTAAATCATAGGAAAATAGCCCACATTTCAGATTCTGAAAATTGGGCAAATTAAATATTGGTGTGCACAGCATGAGATGAGTCTATCTTTCTCTGATTTTTTTTTTTTTTTTTTTTTCCCACTCCCGCTTTTTGTGTCTAGGCATGGAGAACAGGACGATTCTGGCAAATGCTTCCTTGATTTTGGGATAAAGCACGCCAGGTATGAGAAGTTCTTCTCATAGGCCTGCAATCTTACACCCCCATGGATGTTGAATCATTAATGGGGAAAAGAGAGAACAAATAACGAAGAGAGGGTTCTTGGCAGCCAGCGTTTGAGGTGCGGGGTGTCGCCCCACACTGAGCACGTCAGAGTCCCCTGCCAGCAGCTATCTGGTTCTCATTCTAGGGCTCCATTTTCCTCCTCCGATCTTATCTGGCATCTGGTGGGGCGATGGTCTATGTCGAGAGATAGAGATCCTCTTTTTATTCCATTAAACTTTGGGATCTGGTTGTGATATCATGCCTCATATATTTTCATCTACCAAAGGATCCTAATAGCTGGTTCTGTGTTCCCCGCAGAACCCAGGCTCGCACTGGGAGAGGAAAGAGAAAAATCCGGATTCTGTTAGTCTCATCAGCGTTCTGTCCTGCTGTTCTCCTGGGTCTGGCTGGGACTCTCTCCTCATCTCATCTGTCGGATAGAATGGCCTGAAGAACACTCGGTTCATACGCTATCTCAGAGGAGACCCAGTTGGATTGAATTTTCTAGACTCAGGTTAAACAGGCAGAAGGAGCCGGGCGCGGTGGCGCACGCCTGTAATCCCAGCACTTTGGGAGGCTGAGGCAGGAGGATCGCGAGTTCAAAGCCAGCCTCAGCAATGGTGAGGCACTTAGCAACTCAGTGAGACCCTGTCTCTAATAAAATACAAAAAAGGGCTGGGGATGTGGCCCAGTGGATGAGTGCCCCTGAGTTCAATCCCTGGTACACACACACACACACACACAAAAAAAAAAAACAGGCAGAAGGACTGCCGCCTTAGCATTTGCAGGGAAATTCCAGCCGCAGGACCCGTTCAGCAGAGGTGTCTGTATGCGGGTGTAGACAAGGGCGGGTGGGGTAGAGGGGCGGGGTCAAGGACGGGTGAGCAGCACCACATGATCCAGCCATTCCAGCTGCTAAGTAAAGTGGTTTTTCTGCCTGGCTACATGGTACACTTTGGTAGATTGCTTTTCTCCTTTACTTTTGGGAAGATGATCCTAATTCACACAGCTGAGTCTAAGTTCTTAGGATGAAAAAAAAAGCATTTTCAAACCAGATTTGAAAATGGTGTCTGGGATGTGCCTCAAAATCACATCGGGGGAGGGGGAAGAGGGGAGGGAGATGGGGAAGCAACTTGGCTCGGATGGGAGCATTGAAGTGGAGGTACATGCCCTCCACTAAGTGCTTGAGATTTCCCATCGTAAGAGTTAAAACAAACTGAGGCAGAGAATCAGTGATCCAGAAACTTGCTAGTTACTGATCTCAACCTTTAGCGTCACTGAAAGAAACCTCGTTTTAAAAGCTGCTAACGAGGACGCGCCTCACATCATTTTCTGTTCTCCACACCTGCCCATCTTACAGAGAGGCCCTAACAGAGAGCTGAGTGGCCAACGGCCAGGCGTGAGGAGGGAGGATATGAAGAGGAGTCACACCAGCCTGCACGGGATGAAGGAACTGTTCACACCATGGGCTTCCTGTTCTTGTGGTGCCCAGGACGGAAATCAGCACCCTACTACAGTCACTGGCAAGCTGTGGTGCATTGGTGCATTTCATCTTGGGGTGCTACACGCTTCTTTACCTACTGTGGTTGAAATCAATGTCAGAATCAATAACAATAAATGGGCAGGAAAGCTGTAGGCTTATAAAGGACAGGAAGAAAATCCACTCCTTTCTTCAGTATTGTATGCCCCCCTGGATATTCAGACTCCAGGAGGAGGAGCTTGCAAGGGGGTTGGGCATCCAAGGGCACAAGGAAGGCAAGAAAGGTTCCATCTTCTCAATCCTGTAAGGCTGGTGTCCTGGAGCCACCCTTCATAATTAAACGGTCTTAAATATACCTAGTAACCCTCCACCATGGAAAATTCTGAACTTGATTCCAATCATTGACCACTGCTTTGAACAGTCAGCGTCTTCTAGGAAATCAGACAGAAGAAATATGATAACTAAACAACCCACTAAGTACTTAAAAATCTGGAGGTACAGGAATTTGGAGGCTTGATGCAAATCTTTTTGAACTGCACCATGAATCATACCTTACAACAATGCGTACACTGATCTTGAGCATACAAAACAAGTTCCTTCTAAAACAGGAATCGGAAAAGAGAGGAGGGGGAGAGGGAGAGAGAGGGCATTTCTGCTATCAGTTAAATTAAAGACCATTTCTTAGTATCAAGCAGTTTGATTCTATTCCATTTGAAGCAATGGGGTAAGAGGCATAAAAAAGAAACCTATTTGTGGATAGGCTAATTGAGCCAGTGGCCCACTTGAAAGAAACATAAAAGCATACCAAGGATTTGGTAGAATTATAAACCGAGAGTTTCTGTAACACAGGTTTCTGCTTCCTTCCAGGGACTCCTAGGAAGCAGTTCTTCCTTTGCTTTGGGCAAAAGATCTGATTTAAATTTCTTCTTACTCATAATCTCCCAGCGAGAGGAGAATTTAAGGATTGCTTCTTTTTTGCCAAATGGTTAAAAAAAAAAAAAAAAAAAAGTTCTTCCACCCTCTAATTATGCTTCAGCCAGACAATTGAGCTTGAGGTGCACTTCAGTTCTTTGGGGGTAGTTCAAACCTCCTCCTGCCTCTTCCCAGAAAACCTAAAAAGCCTAAACTAACATGGTCTCCAGGCACACCTTTCTGTTACATATTTCCAGGTGATCTTAAAAAGCCAGCAGAAACCCCTTTGGGATGTGCCCTTGGGTCCTGCCCAGGTCCTCTTTGCTGCACTGTGCACCCACTCAGGCTGCTGAGTGCTGGCTGCTAACTATGAGTGAGACCCCTCCCTCCCCCCTGGGAGGACACCTCCACCCTGAGGAGACCTGAAGCAAGTGAACGATTTGGGGGTACAGAGCCTTTGGTGTACCTGGGATTGATCTGAAGCTAAACCCAATGAAACCATATCCCAGATCGGCTCTGCCCACTTCCGTCTCCCGCCATCACCTCCCCTCTGAGGGTGCTTCCCCAATAAAGCACCTCATGGGAATCCCTATCTTCTGCTCTATTTCTAGAGAACCTGCCTGTGACACTTCCAATGGAAGCAAAGTAACATTAATGTGTATCATGTTTAGTGAGTGGTCTGTAAATGCCCACCAATCTGGTGCGTTCCATCAGTGCTTAGACCCAGGGACACAAGCTGTAGCTTTGGGATTACACGAAGGAGGAGGCTGCAGTCTACTGCAGTCACATCTGCTCAGGGTCCAACTATTAATAGACAAAATAGCCTTTCCACTCCCAGACTCATTTCCCAGAACAATCCACAGAGCATCTTCATGAGACTCGCTTTCCATCCGTGACAGAGCCCTGGCTTTCCCTAATACCGTCCGGCCCAGGAGGTGGCCGGCTGGCTTTGTTGGTTTCTGATTGATATTCCTGGATTCCAATTCATAGAATTTTAAAACACCTTGGGTTTAAGTTCATGGGAGTCCCGTTCACATGCCTGATGATGCTCTGAGGTCGATTCATAACACGCCGCAATGAAAAGCACCATTTATCTTTTGTTTCAAGAAAGAAAAAGACAAAACCAAACAACTGCACTAAACCGCCAGGAAGACTCTGTCTCTGTTTGGTCAGTACAGCCAAGTTTCCTGACTTAAAGATGTCTCAGTGGCTTGGGGCTCATTCTCCTGGTTCCTGGCCCCTATCCTGTAGACTCACAGCCCTCTTGTCTGTCATGTAAAGCTCTGTCTTGGGTTAACTCACAAAACTGAGCATGGTTTGCGGGTGGAGGGTGGCCCTTCAGAGATGGCAGCTGAGTCTTCCCTGAACTCCTTTTCCACAGTGTGTGGGGGGACTGGATGGTTGGTTCTTGTCTCCGACACTTCTAGTGGCCTTTAAGCCCCATCTGTCCATCCACACTGGCTGGCCCTCCTCTTTTCCTAATGGCAGAACGATGGGCAGCCAACATTGGCTACCTCCTTGAACTACATTTTCCAAATAGAAAACTTCCTTGCCCATAAGTGTTGATGATACTGATTTTCTAATAGTTTTTTTAAAATTAATTAATTAGTTCATTAATTAATTAATTAATTATTCTTTTGGTACTGGGGATTGAATCCAGGAACACTTGACCACTGAGCCACGTCCCCAGTCCTTTCTTATATTTTACTAGAGACAGGGTCTTGCTGAGTTGCTTAGGGCCTTGCTAAGTTGCTGAGGCTGGCTTTGAACTCATGATCCTCCTGCCTCAGCCACCTGAGCCACTGGGATCACAGGTGTGTGCCACCGTACCTGGCCAAAATTAATTTATTTCTGATACAGGCTCTCCCTGTGTTGTCCAGACAGGTTTGGACTCCTGGTCTTGAGTGATCCTCCTGTTTCAGTCTCCTGAGCATCTGGCACCACACCTGGCTCTTGCAATTTTTAAAAGTATTCTCTTTCTTTTGCTTTAAAAACTCCTGCCCTCCACCCAACGCTACAGAGGTAAAAGTGTGATATCCTTGGTGACAAATTATCAGCTCCCAGCCAAACAGCAGGGAGCAGAGTTGCAATACGGACCTCAGTTTACTGATAGGGTGTGAGAATTCATGAGCTACAGACCCCACCACCAATCTCAGCTGTGCCACCTATTTAAACTCTCAAGTCAACAAACTTCTGGTAGCTGGCAGTGTAGCCCAGTGGTAGAGCACATGCTCAGCATGCATGAGGCCTTGGGTTTAATTCTAGTACCAAAAAAAAGGGGGGGGGGAGAATAAAAAACTTCTGCAATGCTGATAATAATAACATGGACATCACAAAATTATTGGAAGAAATATTAACTATTAACATGGAAAATTTCCCAGGAAGGTGAGAAGATGTTTAATAAATATTAAGGGTCTTCCCCTCGTTGTCCTTGGTTTCTGTGTTGTTCCCACCAACTGAGAGGCTCTAGCGGAACCAGGTGGAAGAGGAGTGGCTCCTTGAGCACAGGGAGGAAGCAGTCTGGGGCAAGGTCAAGTGCGGGCCTGTGAGGGCCTGAGGCCCCACACAAGGGCGCTCTGAGGGAACCCCACACAAAGTGGCCTACCTGGTGGTCGTCCGGATGGTGTTTTCTTTCGTGTGATTGTGCTCTTTGCTCACTTTTTCTGGAAGGAGAAAGAAGGAAACGTAGGTCTCTTAGGTTATGCTGTACGCAGAAAACACCCCAGCCTTTCTTTGTCTTTTGTGGCTTTCTTTCAGTATCCTTTCTCAACATTCAAATCCTCCCTGTCTTACTGAGAAAGATGCCTCAAAAGTACGTAGACAGGGCCCACAAAAAGAATCTCATTGAAAACCAATCAAAGGGAACCAGTTAGTAAGTTTCAGGAGTGATGTCTGATTTTCATCAGCCTTAGTGAGTACACACACTCCCCACCCACAGAGATACGTATACAGAGACAATGATTTCTACTCTGTATTTCCCCAGCTGAAAATTTCTGCTTTCCTCTGATTCAGCATGAAAACTGCAATTGTTGCAACTGTTCCGCCCCTGGCTTTGATGACAACCTTTACGCATTCTGTATTGTCAGGCCCCTTTGTGAGAGGGGATATAAAAACGGCTAGAAGACCTCTCAGTGCTGCAGTCATCGACTGCTGATTCTGATAAATGTCATCATGGACAAAAACAGATCATTAGACACGAAGAGGGAAACCCTCCCTTCCTGGGTCTTGGGGTCTGAATCTCCCAGCTGTCAGAAATTATTTAATTAGCTTCTAAGAACACAAAAGTTGATCTCTGGCTTTCTCAATCCCGTTCAAATGGGAGGACTCTACCCTGATCACTGTGGCTCTCAATGGCTTCCTTTAAGCAGCTGGAGAAACCATGCCTAACTCTAGGAGGGTCTCAGATTTCAGCAGCAGGACAAGTAAAAAACTCCTGATCCTGTGGGGTTTTAGAAAAATGTAAACAAAGGCTTACAACATCTGTCCCACACTTTGTAACACTAGTCTGAAGCCACAGTGTGTGTGTGTGTGTTTACATAGACAATTCCTTTCTGTCCATTCAACAATGACAAGGGTGAACTGGGAATGCCCGCCAGTGTTCTTGCAGAGAGCAGGAAGTTGGGGCTAAGTGACTTGTCTGAGGTCACCCAGGCAGTGACAGCTCCAGGGTGAGAACTCTCAGACACAAAGTTTTTAGCTGATAGGAGACTGTGATAATGCACTGTCAGAGACTTTCTGAAAAGAACCACACAGGTCTCACTTTTGCTAATTTTAACTCTGAAATGATTTTAATCATTGTCAAAGTGATACTGTTTTCAGATATGTCTCAGACTTTAAAAAAAAAATCATATGGTTCTGGAGCTTATAAAGACCTGTGTCCTATTAAGTTTATCAAATTGGTAATTTCCAATAGAGCAGATTGCTGAGCAAAAACAGCCCTTGTTGGAGAACCTGGGGGCCACCATTTTCAGCACCGTTTGGTAGTCACCCAGCTAGGAGGTGTGTCTCCAGGCCAGTGAGAAGGGGAACTACCATGGAGACACATAGGTTCTTTCCTGTGTTTTTCTCAGGGAAGAAAGTAAGTGAACACTTAAATAATGAAGAATTTAGTGGATGTTTTGTTACCCATAAAAAACAGTTTATCAAACATTAGTAATAAATTCTACTGATGCATAAACTTCAAAGTGTAGGCCAATGCTTGACTATGGGCAAGGTGTATATGTTTCTATCAAAATATGAGTCTTCTATGTGTACATACAGTGCCAATCATGTTCAAAGAATAACCGCATATTAAATTTGCTAGGGACAAATGGTGTGTGGCGTGTGGCTTGAAAACAGCTGCAGAGAGGGACAGCTTAGGTGCTAGGACCCTCAACTACTTCAACCAGACACTTCACTGGGCTGGCCATGACTGCACTTTTGAATTGCAAGTATTCGAAGTAGAAAAAAGTTGGCTTGTAGAAAATATTCTCTTAGGCTATAGTTGGAAGTAGTCTTCATCCTTTTGATTTCTGTTTTAGGAAGTTATAATATGATCTCATTAAGTCAGAACACACTAATTTGAAATTCATGGCAATTCACTCACTACTGGAGCAAACAAACTTCAGTGTATCTTTTGCTCAGTAGGGGAAAAAAAAAGGCTGTTAATCAGATCAACAAACCAAAACAAAATCAAAGGTGAGGTTTTCAGCCTGGATCATTTGCACTGAATTGCAGAGTTCTCATTTTAAACGATTCTTAACTATTTATTAAAGAAAGTTTGGCAGGAATTCTAATTGGCAATGCTTTATTAACTGCTCATTTGGGTGGCAGTCTGGGTGTTAGAGTAACAAAATTGATTTCTGTCTAAAACATCCTATCATGTGGGTTGGATTTTCTTTTTTCCCTTTTTATTTATTTATTTGTTACCTTGTTAGAAGGGCTTTCCTCCCAGTGATTTCCAATTGTTGACATTTTTTTTTTCCCCTAACCCCAACATACCCGACAGTTGAAAGAGAAGCTCGGAAGCCATCTTCACAGAGATGTCCTGGCTGAAGAGGTTCCTCTCTGGGGGCACTCTGCCCTCTGGCATCTTCTGTAAAGGTTCGGTTTTCTCTCGCCCGATTAAAGTGCTGTAGCCAGCGTTCCGGCTGGGTGATATGGAGACGGGGGAGTCCTGGACATCAACCTCCATGGGTTCCTCCTTGATCTTCACCGTCCGCGCCTCCTTGTAGCTTTCCGCTGCGAGCAGGTGAACAAAGAGAAACAGAGACACACCACTGTTTCTTAATTCTGAACCCATTCCGGTTTTTAATCACAAAGAAAACCCTGAGGCTGAGTGAAAGAATAGTCTGGAAAGAGTGGGCGCCATGACACACCAGAACACTGCGTGGTCCAACCCATCGGACTTCTAAAAAGGTGAGAGATTGAGACTTCCACTTTTCAGCCCAGAGAAATGAAGTGGCTTATCCAAGGTCACACAGAGGGCAACAGATACGGGTCTGGGTGTCCAGGTCTAGAACTCACTTGGTTTCCTAACTGGGGTCTCCTTACAGCCCTCATGTCCCCTTCCTCTCCTCCATGCTGCTTCCAGAACCAACCGAGAACATGGTCAATGCCTGTCCTTGTTCTATCCGTAACACTCAATTTCAGTGAATCAAATAAGAGCAAGCCTGTTAATATTATTTCTTCCCTCTATTTTTAAAGCTGGGATCAATTTTTTTTTCTCTCTCTCTCTTTGAAGGCACCTAAATTAATAAAGGGTAAATAAGGTGAATTCAACGGAGACGTTCATACCTTGCTGGAAGCTAGTAATCCTTAAGACCACCCAGGAAGTTAATTGCAGCCCAAGGATTAACACCCAGGAGAACAGCAATCTCACAGGTTATAATAACAGTTCAATTTACTGACAGCTCTTCCTTTGGGTGTGCCTACTTGATTTTTTCATCTTTAATCTAAAACACACATATGCTTGGCAAGGTCTGAGAGTCTGTTCACATGTTCCTTAGAAGGGAAGGTAGCACATCTTTGAAACAAGGTGGGACAATCAGTGCAGATATTAATTTGGGCCACTTTTAAAATATGGTCACACTTTCAATCCAATAAACAGGTACTAGTAACTACTGTATACACAGCATTCTGGAAAATGAAAAAAACAAAGGAGACTAAGACAGGTAGATGAAAGATAGATGACAGACATCTATCTATAGGCATCTACCTATGAATAATAGTCCTAAAAAGATACATCTATGTCCAAATCCTAGGAACCCAGGAATGTAATATTATTTGGAAACAAATATTTTGCGGATGTGATTAAGTTAAGGATTTCAAGATGATATTGTCCTGGAATATCCAGGAGGACCCTAAATCTAATGACAAGCATCTTACTGGAAACCAAAGAGGACAAGATACAGATTCTGTGGAAAACCCAGGGACTGGAGTTATGTAACAACAATCCACGGAGTGTCTGGAGCCACCAGAGGCTGGAACATGGAGGGGAGGATCCTTTCGTGTTGGGCATTGCCTGCACAACCATGGCCAGGCCTCTGGCTCCCAGAATCATGATAAGCTACCACATTGTGGACAACTTTGTGTAACAGGCCTAGGATGATTGGCAGACGGAGCAATAAGACTGTCCGTGGTACAGTCAGGAGAGGGGAAAGGGAGACCTCCTGTTTTGGGGCTCGCTGTCAGAGATACTGCTTTCCCGCCAAGCATGGCCCTGATGCATACCTGTATAGTTTATTGACAAGCAGTGAAAAAGAACAGCATATTTAATTAAATGATTAAAATTAATATGGTGCCATCAATGAGATCTTATTTAAGAAGCATGCTAGTTGTCCTCCCCCCACCCACTCCTGACGTGTGACACATGCTCCTCAGGAAAAACTGCTTGTTTCTTGTCAGCATCGAAACTGCAGGCAACTGGGATATTTAATTTAGATCTTCTCCCCTTTCCCAATTCCTACCAAGCTGTTTTTTCCCAGAATATCAGTGAACTCAAGTTCACTGACTGAGTTGTAAGAAGAAGGAGGAGGAGGAAGAAGGAGAGAAGAAGAGGAGGAGGGGGAAGAGGAAGGAGAAGAGGAGGAAGAGAAAAAGGAGGAGGAGGGAGAAAATAGGGAAGAGGAAGAGGAAAAAGAGGAGGAGGTAGGAGTTTGGAGGAGGGGAAGGAGGAGGGGAGGGAGGAGGGACAGGCGAAGGAAGGAGAAGAAGAGAGAGCATTCTAGGTTCTAAGCAGTCCCCCTTTTGGTATGACTGACTTTGGTGACGGCCATCCAACCCACTCAGGAAAGCAATCACAACACACTTTTCCTTATTCATGTTCCCTCAATTACTTCATATTTGGAAAATAAACAGTGGGGTCAGTATCACAGGTACATAATGATACCTAGGCACCCTGCAGTGGTAAGTCATTCTGAAGCGAAGGCCAACACAAAGAGATGCCAGACCAAACACAAAGGCATTCACTGAGTTAAAAAAAAACAAAAAACAACTCAATGGCGTAAAGCTAAAAAGAAGCTCCATTATTTATCTTCTCCCTCAACCCCATCTCCCCAGCTTTGACCCTGGATTAAAAACTACCTGGCTATTTGCAGCACAGACATTAGTAAAATTAGTTGTTAAAATCTACTTGGGATCATTTCAAGTATGATTTGCATGGAAGTGTTTCTGCCCTTTCTTATGACAACTCTTAACCTTTCAAAAAAGCACAAAACACTGATCACTGATAAAAACCTTTCGCATCCTTAATCTCCCTGATGGATTCCAGACTTGGAGAAGGGCTTTCAAACTAACATCTCAATGGATGAGTAAGACGTACTACAATCAATCTTTTTATAGCCCTTTCGGTTTGTTCCCTGCACTATTGCCAAGTGTTTGCTTGCCTTTTATGAAAAAAAAATTTTTTTTTTAGGAGTTCTCAATCTTGGCACTATCACCATTTAGGGGCAGGACTTTTGTTGTTTGGAGCTGTGCTATGTATTACAGAATGTTCAGCCACATCCCTGGTCTCTACCACCAAATACCAGTAGCACCACCCTCTGGTATTAGCAATCAAAAGTGACTCTAGTCATTGCCAAATTTTTGGGGGGAGAGGGGAAGGGCAGAATCACTCTGGTTGAAAACTACTGCTCTGAGCTTTCACCACATTCAATTTTTCCTTAAAAAAAAAAAAAGTTAAAACAGCATCTAAGACAGAAAGAAAAACCTCCTCTTATGTTTTAGCTTAGTCTCACCCTAATATGAATCAGTGTCTTAGCCAAGTCCCTGGGCAGGTTGACCTAGGAGCACAGGTGTCCACTCCACACCCCGCCGGCCCCCCTTTTGTCTAGGACGATCTCATAGAACAAGGGCAGAATTCATCTTCCCCACTCTCGGCTTTGTCCACCCAGGGACAAGTCTACACACCAGGATTTAACTCTTTCCCTACACACACGATAGGACTAGTTTTAGATTCTCTTTTTAAAATAATAGGATAAATATTCACTTTATTCTGAGTGATCTTTACATTACCATTCAGAGGAAGAAATCAGTGCATAAAACAAGAGATGAGGGACAAAGTGTGACGAGCAGGTGATGCTTGGAGAGTGGGCTGTGCAGGACTACCTACCGTGACGCTTATTTGTATTTTTTAATTTCCTAAGATAAATACTGATACTATATCATGTACCTAGTTGTTGTTGTTGTTTTTTAAGTGAAAACTAATATGTATCCCCATAATAAGATGACAAAGTCCAGTCTCTGACACTAGTGTGGAATGACATTTGCTGCAATGCCTAGTAGCACTTTTAGGGTGGGCTTGTCAAATGGATAAATCCTAGTCCAACTCAGCTGGGCAACAGAAAAAGGAAAGGCAATTCCACTGTCTTTTTTACCTTCATAAACCAGCACATAAGAGCCAGCCAGCTATGCATTATTTCACCCATCAGCCACTTGGTCATTTGACAGCCTGTCTTTAACGTGGAGGTGTGGACTTAAGCAAGACACAGTTCTTGCCCTCAAGCTGTTGACATCTACATGTTGGGTGAGGGGAGGATAAACATCCCTTCAATACAAGAAGGAAAGTTAAAACACAGGGTGTCAGACAGCAGCCAGAGCTCCAAGGTGGGACCAACTCTCCCAGGGCTGTTTGGGAACATCCTGTCTGATTTGCCGGAAGGCCAATGTGCAGAGGTGGAACTGCAGCTAGAGCAGGCAGCACTCCTAGAGTAACAGAAGCTACTCCACGCCTGTCCTGCTTTGTTTCTTTAAAACTGGGGGCTGGGCTCTTTTCCTGTCGCTGGGTAAAATCTCAGGCAGGCCCACAACCTGGCAATTCTTCCTGAATACCAAGACTGAAAGCCCCTTTATTCAGAAAAACGGTTTGATTTCAAAGCCAAAATGCTCAGTCCCGTGTGATGTGGCACTGTTGGGGAGGAGTGGTGAGGCTGACCCCTCCCTGTCTCACTGCCGTCTGTCCCACACACCTGTTCTCCTTCAGCAGGGACAGACGAGGCGGGCAGAGAGGGGGGCATGGGGAAGGTCTTCTCTCACTGTCCTGCTGTGGAACGGTTTTGTGCATTGGGGGCCAGCAGCCTTTTCTCTGCTGGGACTTACCCGTGGGGTCTTCCTCCCAAGGAGGGCCTTTCACTTAGAGGTGGTCTTTCTGTCTTCCCTTCAGTGGGTCAATATTCTCTAGCCTGAAGCCACTCAGTTCCTCCAGCCTCTCCTAGATCTGTCTGCTTCCATCTTCCTTTGTGCTGGGTCCCATGGATTGATTCTCTGAGCAGACCCACTGGGCAGCATTAGAGATAAAACCCACACCAGCCGTCCTGTGGGACTCTGGCCTAACTCTGGACTGTGGGAAACGGTTACCTCTTGTTTGATGGAAGAGTTGAGGCCTAACCCAGCATCATGGTGGCTCTTGCTTGTCCCTGGAAGCAGCTGGTCAGCCCACTTCTGCCCTCTAGATTTGTCAAGCAGATGTCAGACATAGGGCCACAGTGCTCCCCAACTGAGGGAAACACAGGATGCACCTCCCAGGTGGTGTCCCTGAAGCCATGCTCTTTAATCTTGGGTAGGACTGGGTTCCCCTTCCCTATACCTTCTGCCCTGTAGCAGGGCAACTGCAGTCCAGTTCTTTCCAGAGGAATCTTCAAAACCCCTCTCACTCCGATCTTCAATAACCTCTCACTTTGATATTTTCAATCTGGCCAGGAGGGCTAAGTTTAGTTTTCATCACAATGAAATATACACAACATAAAATTAACTATTTTAACCAATTTTAAATGTACATTTCAGTGGCACTATGTTCAGTCACATGGTTGGACCATCATCACCCCCATCCATCGCCAAAACTCCCTCCAACTATAACCCTGTATCCATTACATGATAAATCCTCTTCCCCTCCCCAGCTCAGACTTCCTATGTGCTACCTACCCCATTCCAACTCTGTCTCAATGCTAAGTGTTTAATAATTAGTCTTCTTCTTTTAATTCCTCATGCTCGGACCTTGGTGGTGAAGTCAAATCTTCTATTAAACATAGATCTTAACAAGGAGTATTGGATTATGTGCTCCAGAGAACTAAAACTGGAGAGGTTGATAGGGACAGAATATGGAATCTGAGGTGCTGGGTTTTGAAGTTAGTACCAAATGAGAATTAGGCAAGGAGCCATCTACAGGGGCACTCGGCAGTGGCACTTTAAAGGACAAGAAGAAAGAGAAAGGGAGACACTTGAGTTTATTGTAAAGCAAGGGGCTGGGCGCAGTGGCGCATACCTGTGATCCTATCAACTCAGGAGGCTGAGGCAGGAGGATTGCAAGTACAAAGCCAGCCTCAGCAACTTAGCAAAGCGCTTAGCAACTCAGCGAGACCCTGTCTCTAACTAAAATACAAAAAAGGGCTTGGAGTGTGGCCTAGTGGCCGAGTGCTCCAGGGTTCAATCCCTGGCACACACGCACGCGCGCGCGCGCACACACACACACAAATTCAAGCAAGGAATGAGACTCTTAAAAATTCTACACTGTGTAAGCCTCTAAGATTTAGATGCCAGTATTATTAAGAGTAAGGGAAGTAGAAAAGGTGGGTTGGAGAGAAATACAGAGGCACACCCGCCGTTCGGTTGTGCCTGGGTCTTGACCCCGGCAGGAAGTGGAGGCTGTGATGGCTTAGGGGCAGGCACAGAAGAACATGCGTGACACGGAGTCGGCAGCTGTCTGTGCCCACGGGGCCGGGTGAGACCACCCAGGGAGAGGGAGCAGAGAGTGGTAAAGGGAGGAACTGTTACTATCTACTCGTAAACAGGAGGAAGAAGGAAAGAAGCAAGGAGAAGGGGGAGGGGCGGTGCAGCGTGGCGCAGCAGCCAGGAAGCCCAGAGAGAAGCAGGACTCGGAGGCTCCTCGTGGGCCCTCCTGCTGCGTTCCTGCCCTTGTCCCCGCACCCACACAGCCGTTCCTTCTCTGTCCCACCAGAAGCCCAGTCTCCCTTCCTGCACCCGACTCGGCAGCCTCCGTGTGGCTTTTCAGCTCCTGCAATCCTGAACACTCCAGCTCCTGCTTCGTTTCCTTGATGTGCTCTGGACCTTTTTAAATGCTCGGATAAAATCCGGCTCAGCTTGCAACCTTCTGTCTAGATGTCCCCTCTGTGAGCTGCCCTCCTGCATCCTCCTTGGGTGGCAGCCTCTCCTCTGTTCCACGTCTAGACCTGCAAATACTGTGCCGCCTACAGGGCGACTGTCTTTTGTCGACGCCGTTCCCCCCTGGACTGAACACCTTCCACCCTCACGAGTTAGCAGGGGGCAGGCACTTCGTGTGCGTTTTACTGCACATATCACGTGAGGCAGGGCACACGGTAGGTGCACACAACTATTCTCCCTTCCCTGGTTCCACCGTCTGCCATAGACACACATGCTACCGACTTCACACAAATCTTGAAAGTACAGCAACACCAGCAAAGGCATGGAAATCAACAATACGGATTGACCATTCCTTCCCTAGACTGTATACAATCCGATCCAGAAGTGGTATTTGATTTATTTATTGGTACCAATGACTGAACCCAGGGGTGGTTAACCACTGAGCCACATCCCCAGCCCCTTTTTATTTTTTTATTTTGAGACAGAGTCTCACTAAGTTGCTTAGAATCGAGATTCTACATTGCTGAGGCTGGCTTTGAACTTGCAATCCTCCTGCCTCAGCCTCCCAAGCCACTTGGGATTATAGGCATGTACCACCATTCCCAGCTTCCAGAAGTGGTATTTTTAGAAAAAGAAGCTTCGAGAGGCTCTGGAAACAACACCAACTATGCCACCCTGAAACTATTCCTTTTCTAGGATGATATCCCTCTCAATCAGATTAATTAAAAATCTTGACTGTCCAGCTTGCTAGCCTCAAAGACACACGGGTTTTGGTTGGGCCTAAAACACCTTCCACATATGAAACTGGGCTCTGGAAGGTTTTGGGTTTGATCATTCCTTAATGCTCTGTGAACAACCACGCAGGCCAAAAGGACCAAGCGAAGTGAAACAAATGACCAGGAACCAGAAATGAGATTACACGGTCACGGTGTCCCTGTTGCGGGGTCGGGCACCCACTGGCATCTGACAATGGTGAGCTGGCTTCACCCTCTGCCGAGCCTGTCTGCCCCCTGCCAAAATCCAAATGGAATGAAGAGTCGGGCTGGGTTTTCTTGACTGTAAGGAGAACCATTAAGCCCAGGCCTACTGGAGCAGAGGTCAAGGATGGAGGTAGAAGTGGAACTGTTACTCCACAGAAGTCTGAGGCTGTGTCTGGCTTCTCCTTTTAGAGGGAAGTCACGTGGGAGTGCAGCTGGGGACCTGGTGAACGGAGAGTCTCATGATGAGAACCGAGAACTGGAGGCTCAGGCACCGAATGTTAGTCTCCCAATTCCGTTCCGGTTTGTTTTGTTTTGTTTTAACCTGGCCCAGTCTCTCCCCTTCAGGGTCTGCAACAGGAACAGAAGCACAGGTGTGTTGAGACCAGTCACAGCTTCTTTCAAGTGCTGGATTAGTCCTGCTTCTCCTCCAGGGGGATGATAAGCTAACTTTCACTTTACCCCATTCTGTGTCCCTTGGTTTGTTCTCACAAGGGCCAGAGCACAGTGGTCCTCAGTGGGGAAAGTTCCCCATCCTGCTCTGAGGAATGACACTGAGGTACAGGCCTTGCCACAAGTGCTGGCACCCCGAAATAGGCAGTACAGGGTCTGGTCAGAGCCCTGCTTCCCTGCTGAGCATACTGGTCACCTGTTCCTGGAGGAAGAGAGAGGAAACTCCCTGAAAGGAAACAGTGGGTGGGGCAGACTTCTCTCTAGTTCTCCCAAAATACAGGAGAACCTTCTAGAATGGTCGTTTCCAAAAAGAAGAATACAAAATGACTTCTAGTACACACACACTTCCCACACATCTCACCCAGAACAGTGCACAAGTCACTGAGCAAACCATGAGACAAAGCCAAAGTCTCTGAGAAAAGTGATCAAAGATCTGTGTCCAATGAAATAATCAATTAATCCACTAATTAATTGGAAGACTACCCTTTTCCAAGTAGTGACATCATCATTATGGTAACATAAACATTAAGAATTTTGTTTAAAATGATAGGACTAGATCTTCCCCCAGCCCTGCAAACACATTTTTTCCACATTTTATTGGTGCACTATGATTTTTTATTTGTGCATTACAATTGTACATAATGGGGGGTTCGTCATTACACATTTGTACATGCACACAATTTAATGATATAATTTGGCCAATATCATTCCCCAGTATTATCCTTTCTCCCCATATTTTTGATTCTTAAAACCATTTCAAGCATATTTTATCAAAACTGACTTCTGAATTTGATCATCAAAATCATACATTACCCAACCCCCCGACCCCATATCAATATACAATTAACAAGTGTCTTAAGAATCAGCTACGCCCATTAGAATTCACAGCTAAGTACAGGGAGGTGACCAGGGGATCAACGTGGAATCAATTTTTAAAAAAACACACAAAGTGCACCAGGTGTTCTATTTTACTAATAATTTTGAATCTGCAAGGAACAAATGTGTCATAAGAAGCCAAGCTTGAACTTTAAAGGAAATACAGCTGACAGTTTTCTTTCAGGTACAAGAAACATACCTTCTTCTCCAGATCAAAATACTTGCGACTTTACGTCAATTTTTAAAGTAGTCTTTGTATTCAATAGCTACACCAACCAGCCATCGGTGCAACCAGCCTAAGGGCCTTAGAGAACTCAGTGGGGTGTTTCCAAATGTTTTCATACTAGCTCCAAAACTGGGTCTGCTGGTGTGTACAGGTTTTTGACTTGATTCTGGTGATCGCAAATCAGAATGTGTTCATTAAGCCTAACCAATTCTCCATTTGATTTCACTTTTGTCCAGAGAAAAATCAAGAATTAAAATCTTTTAGTCCCTGGGGGCTTAGGGAGATGAGTTCCCCAAGCCAGGTGATGTGGGGTGGCCCACTCGCTCTGAGCTCTACTGCTACACAGAAATTCATTGTGCTTTCTCTTGTTTAACGATTCCACTAGAAATGGGCTAAAGCGGTGTAGTTAAACTCTACATATGCCATTGGTAATATTCCAAATGATCTCATTTTTAAAAATTAACCTATTTTCACCTATATCTAGAATATACTTTTATTGTCTCACATTAAAAGGGGAACCCCCCCCCAAGGAGAAAGGGTCAATTAAAATATTGGCTCTAACCTTAAACCTATTCAACATTATTATCCTTTGCCATTTAATAAATCTAAGCCCTGTCTACCCTCATCTGTTGTGATTAAAAGACCTTTACACATCCAGGATGCTGGTGTGTGCAGGCCTGTGTGTGTGTGTGTGTGTGTGTGTGCGTGTGTGTGTAGGTTTAAACAGAATTCCTCCAAATTCAGTAGAATTCTTTCCACAAAAAGAATATCACCAAAACGCAGGCTGCCCCCTGCTATAGGCATAAACAATTAAGAGAAGGACAGAGGGATTCTTCAATGCCTACGGAGAGAGGGAGGAGCGAGTGAAGTTTTATTCCAATGACTGAGAATTTCACCAAACTTTTATGTTTTACAGAAAAATTTTAAACAAACTTTCAAGTATTTTCCATTTCCAAGTAGTTTAAAAGCCTTAGTATATACAAACAAGTTAAAAAATGCTTTTTTAGCTGGGCACAGTGGCGCACGCCTGTAATTCCAGCAGCTTGGGAGGCTGAAGCTGGAGGATGACTAGTTCAAAGCCAGCCTTAGCAAAAACGAGGTGCTAAGCAACTCAGTGGTGAGACCCTGTCTCTAAATAAAATACAAAATAGGGCTGGGGATGTGGCTCAATGGCCGAGTGCCCCTGAGATCAATCCCCAGTACTCCCCCCAGAAAATGCTTTTCTTGGGTGAAACTAAGTATTACTAACACATACTAGTATACAACATTCTATTATTACTAAAATATATAATAATGAGTCACGTCACAAGGACACCTCTGCTGGGAGCCCTGCCTGTCCAATCCTGTTAGTGTTTGCAGCAGGCGGGGGAGGGCTAGTGGGCAAGAGACAGGGGACAGCAAAGACACAAACAAGCTTGGAAGATAGTAGGGGTTCAATAAAAATTCAGTGAATGAATAAGCAACACACTGTAGCTCCCTCTTCTCTATGGTTTTGCTTTTGGAGGTTTCACTTTTCAAAGTCTCAGTTCCCAACAGTCTGAAGAAGAGGGTGAGTACCACACACAAGATATTTTGAAAAAAACGATCACATGCACATAACTTTTATTACAGCATATTGTTATAACAGTTCCACCTTGTTATTATTGTCTTCAGTCTCTTACTGTGTCTGAATCATAAACCAGACTTAATCATAAGTATGTATGTATGCACAGGACATACAACATAACGAATACAGGTCTGGTACTATCTATGGTTTCAGGCTTCCACAGGGGTGGATAAGGGGAACAACCATAAAACAAAAAAGGAGGAGGCCAAGAAAAAGACATGGGAAGAGAGGATGGGAAATAGAGCAATGCTAATGGACAGGTTCACTGAAACCCCAATAAAGGTTCACACACTTTTGCCGAAAACCAAAGTCCTAACAGCCAACAACAACTAGGTCCTTGCTTTTTTTTTTTTTTTTTCTTTATATTTTTTATACCTTTATATTGTTTGTTTATTTATTTATTTTTATGTGGTGCTGGGGAATCTAACCCAGTGCCTCACCTGTGCTAGGCAAGCACTCTACCACTGAGCCCCAGCCCCAGCCCAGGCCCTTTCTTTTAATGGATCACCACCTGAGGGCCATGCCTGGGGAGGGAGTCCCTGAACTGCGGTGGGGCCTCCTGATGGGAGGTGACGTTCCTTCTGGGCTCTCAATTCCCCATCGTTCTTGGAGACAAAGTGCATGAGTATCCTCATACTGTATTTTGGCCATTCCAACCTTCTTTTCTCAAATGCTTTTTAAATCAAAGCTTTGCACATGTCGTAGTGTACGTGACTCATTTTACTTCCCCTCCCTCTCTCTGGTTCCCGTGTCCTCTCCAGTGCAGGTGCTGAAGAGCAGGGAACAGCCAACTTGACAGTAGCTGGGGAGGAGGTGACACTTCCCTTGGATAATTAGGCTTGATAATCAAACACTGGCTGTTACATACAAGACCTGACACTTCAGCTTTGGGGGCCTCCAAAGCTGGAAGAAATTTACTATAGGAATAAGGAAACTATTTTAAATAGGAAGGGATAAACAGGGTACAAGGACTGGGCACACACATAGCTTGGTGGTGGAGCACTTGCCCAGTATGTACAAGGCCCTGGGTTCCACTCCCAGTGTTGCAAGATAAAACACACAAGACAAAACAAAAACCAAAGTGCAAAATGTGGTGGAGTTAGCACAAGGGATTGAAGGGAAGCAACCATCTGTCCTGGTGAAATGATCCTCCTAGTCCCTGGTTTTCTTTATTTCCCATAGTTCTTCAAAACAACAACAACAACAACAAAAGTGCTAAAAAAGGGGGGGGGGCATTATCTACAGATTGCCTACTATGTTGGCTAAATCAGCACTGAAGGCCAAGTAAAGATTTTTTAAATAGTCTTTGAATGCACAGAGTGAGGCAAGATGACTTCACTGTCAGAATCAGTCCCATGAATCAGTGCGACCTCACCGTTTAGTCCTCACTAGTCATCTGGCTCTGCTGAGGACCTCTCGCCCTCCTGGCCAGAGGGGCTGTTGGTTAGCTTTGGCCACATGCATGTGGACCACAGAACGCTCTGTAAGGATGTCCCTGCATGGAGTTTCTGGTAGCAAAAACAGGGCAGGCGTGTGTATAGGTTTAGGGCAGGGGTGGGTCTAAGGGGATAGGATGTGAGGAAACCGATTCCTAACTTCATCTTTAAACAGTGGCCCTCAACACCTGATTCTGTACCTAAGATAAAATAAGAAGGGCCACTCATATCCTCTATCACCTCCCCCACTTCTCCAGCTGTGGAGATAAGCCCTGCAAACATATGGCAAGCCACAGGAAACCAGGAAATGCGCTTGGATCCAGCTGCTATCCCAGATTTAGAAACCAGGAAGTAAATCAAATCACAGCACAAAGTCGGGGTGGTTTAAACTCGGGGAAAACATCCACATGTGTGGAGTAACTAGGGGAATTATTAGGAGGGAAGGCAAAATCCCTTCAGAAAGAATATCGTAGGTCCTCCGACTCTGATCAAGAGAAAACATGTTGAAATCATTTGGCTTCCTGTAAGAATAATGGAAGTCATCAGAGAATGCTCCTCATGTGGGTTTTCCATTCAGTAGGGAGGCTCCCTGCCCAATGGAAATGTGTCCATCACTCTCCCTCTACGACTACCTGCTAGTACTTGTTTGCCCCTAGCAGCTCCTATAAGCCACCCGGTAGGGACCCTGCCCAAGGGTGACTCAGCCACGTGGCAGCAGACAAGCTACTCAGCAATGAGGATTCCCCTCTCCAGAGGTGGGTCTGATAGCAGCACGCACCCAGATGGGCAACACACCCGGGGCTTTAATTATGCGTGCTAATGTTCCCCTTCCTCGACACGAGTGAGTTAAAGGTGGAAGGTTAATATGGCGATGAGAAGAAACACCACTGCAGAATGAGAATGTTCTAGCTATCTCATTGAGGAAAATAACAGTCCCACTCTGCCTGACAACGCCACAACTGTGGTTGCAAGCAGCCAAAGGGGCTGGAGGGAGGAGCCACAAAACTAGAATTACCAGAGCAGGATAAGGCCCAGGGCTTCCACCTGGAAGGGAAATTGGTCCTCTGAATGCAAAAGTGAACAGATTGTTCAGTTACCCAAATATGTGCACCCATGCTGTACCTGGGGCCCACGGAACACAGGGAGCTTCCTCTCAGAGTCCTCGTGATCAGGTAGTATTTACCTGTTTGTAACCTCTTTGTGCTCCAGTGTGTTAAAGATCAGATGGTGTCCAGAGTCATTTACACCAAAAACACAAAACAGTGTTGGAATACGGGAGGAGGACACCCTGTCCCAGCTTGCAAATGCACCTCCTAGGGGTCCTGCTCAATATTCCACAGGAAGATCTGGAGCCCCCCCACCTCACTCCTCCCCACATCTCCTGCCCTGCAGCCCTGCCCCACGCCCTGTCCCAGTCCTGAGGCCACCAAACAGAAAAGCAATCTAAAATGAAGGCGCAGCCTAGGAAATTCCTTGCAGAGTTCTTGCCTGGTTTCAGGGAATACAAGCCAATACAAATTTTTGTGGCTCTATTAACATATGCAGCTATGCAACAAGGAAATGATAATAAAACAAGAGCCCTTTTGAGTCTGGTCTTTCTGAATCCCGGGCCTCAGTATGGAGAGGCAGAGGAAGTTGATTAAGAAAGCACCACGGGTGGGTGGCCAGCGGGGTGAGGGTGGAAAGAGGAAAAGGGAGGTGCAGGGGTGCTGGTCCTGGGGTGTGAGCTCCAAGAGGAGTGGGCTCCAGCCATTTGGGTATATGGGTCCAAGGGCTTGTAACTGTGCACGGATTGCAAAATAACAGAAGAGTGCTTACTGGCCAGAGACTGAGGGTGAGAAGGCTGTTAGAAGCAAGTCCCCACTTCAGTCAGGAAAGGACAGCCTCCCAGGGTTGCATGCTACTTCTCACTCCACTCTGCTTACACGGACCAGACAGTGATGCCGCCATGCATCCTCTGAGCTCGACAAGACCCAGACCTTCAAGAAAAGACATCTCTGGGTATAGAAACAGGTCAAATTCGCACCTTATTAAAGTGAGTTATTCCTTATTTGAACAGATATAATTTTGGCATTCCAAATATCTCCAATTCTCACTGAATTTTTAAGAGCTTAAAAGAAAACTCTGATTCCTTTAGATATTTCTTCTCCTAGTTATGGATTTTATTTATGTGTTTATATATGTGTGTGTATGTATGTACACATACATGTATATGTACATACAAACATATTCATATGTATACCTACACACACACACACACACAAGACAGTTGCTCAGGATATATATGGCAATCAAGAAAGTGATCCAGCTGCTCATTATAAGCCCATTGCTGGTCACATATTATAAATCATTTAAAAAGCTGACAGGTAAACATGCATGACCATCAGCTAAAGTATAAGAATGCTGTAACAAATATAGAAATCTGAGGGGTCAACTCTACTGTGGAGATGTTATTCAATGAGTTAGGGTTCACAGATTTAATACCTCTGAAAATTAAATAGCACTGTGCTAATATAAGTAAGAAGGCTTTCCTTTAAAAATTTTTTTTATTTATTTGCATTAGTTGTACACAATGCATTTATTTTTACGTGGTGCTGAGGATCAAACCGGGGCCTCACACATGCTAGGCGAGTGCTCTACCACTGAGTCACAATCCCAGCCCCAGAAGGCTTTCCTTTTAATATTAAACAAATCTGTATTTTTACTACTTAATTTAGAATTATGAAAAATGTGATGTTGCTCATAAGCCACAAAAGAGAAATAAATTGGATCACAACAAAATTTTAAACTTTCATTTTGGAAAGAATATCAATATCATCAAGAAAGTGAAGAAAACCAGCAGAATGAGAGAAAATACCTTGTAACCTGGTAAGGAACTTATGACCAGAATATAAAAGGAACTTTTACAACTCAAGAATAAAATAAAAGACAAGCAACCCAACTAAAAAGTGAGAAAAAATTGAATAGACACTTCCTCAAAGAAGATATAAAACACTAAGTGCAGGAAGATATGTAAACATAAATCAAATCACAATGAAACCCGAAGTCACACGATTTCGATTATAATAAAAGAGACCAACAGTAGCAAGGCTTGGTAAGGATGTGGAGAAATGGAACCCTCAGATGTTGCTAGAAGGGTTGTCAATGGTGCAGCTCCTTTAGGAGGACCACTGCCCATTCCACAAATGTTAAGCGCAGAGTTTCCACTTGAGCCAGGAAGCCCTCAGAATTAAAGATATAACAAACGCTCATCAGGATTAGAGGCATAACAAAAGCTTACACAAAAATTCTACCTGACTGTTGATAACAGCAAAGGTTGGAAAATAAACAAAATGTCTTCATCAACAGTTGAATGAATAAAGAAAATATGGTATGTCCATACAGTGGGATATCATTCACCCTTGAAAAGGAATAAGAATTGATACATGGGACCACATAGATGAATCTTGGAAACATGCTAAGTGAGAGAAACCAGACGTCCAAGACCACAGAAGTTTTCCTTCATACGAAATGTCCAGAATCAGCAAATCTACTGAAACAGATGGAAGGTGAGTGGTTGCTTGAGTTGGGGTGGAGGTGGAAGAAATAGAGAGGGCCACTTAACTGGGATGGGTGGCTAAGAAAAATATTCTGGAATTAGATGTGATGATGATTTGCACAATTCTGTGAATATACTGAATATCACCCACCCATCTCCACATGAGCAAATTTTATGATATTTGAATTATATTTCAATATAGGTATCTTTACTTTTTTATTGTATTTTTTAATTTAAAAATATTTTTAGAGGGAATACTGGGACTTGAACACAGGGAGCTTTACCACTGAGCCACATCCCCAGCCCTCATCACCATTTATTCTGAGTCAGGGTCTCACTAAGCTTCCTAGGGCCTTGCCAAGTTCCTGAGGCTGGCCTCAAACTTGCAATCCCTCTGCCACAGCCTCCTGGGATTACAGATGTGCACCATGTACCACCATGCCCAGCCCCAAGAAAGGTGTTTTCAAGATGGGATGATGTTAAAAAAAAAAAAAATCAGTGTAGGAATCCCCTCTAAAACATACTCTAAAATACATAAAACTTTAATAATGAATTTAATAAATTTCTCCAAGTGCACAAAGCAAAAAGGTAAAATGAAAAAAAGTACTTTTCAACTTCAAGCTGATTAGACTATGACATTTTGTCATTTTTACGCTATTGACATAAAAATTTGTATTTGACAATGTGATGAATAAAAGATATTAATAAAAAAATGAACAAAATATTTTTCTACTTATGCTTCTAAAACTTACTGTTTTACATAGACTCGCTAACATGGCTACTGGGACACCGCAGGGGTAAACTCTGCTTCCAGCATTAAGTGAACAGAGTCACAAAGAACCAGGCGAAACTTGGTAAAACTCGGTCTCACATCCTTTCCACCACTTCATTAAGAAGCTTGTAAATTTGATGAAGGAAAAGTGTGTGATGACACCAAAATAAAACTGAAGTCATACCGTGCTGTAGTTTGGATCTTAAATATTCCTCAAAGGCCCACATGTTAAAGGCATGTTCCCCAAAGCAGCATTGTTGAAAGGTGGCGGAAACTTTGAGAGGCAGGGCTTAGTGGGAGATCTTTAGGTCATTTGTGCCCTCAAAAAGGATTGTGGGACCTTGGGTTCTTCCTCTTCCTCTCTCTTCTCCCTGGCCTTGGGGTGAACAGTTTTGCTCTGCCAAATGCTCCTGCCATGATGCACTGCCTTATCACAGGCCCAAGGCAATGCAGCCAACCCAGCAAGGACTGGAACCTCCAAAACTGTGAGCCAAAGTAAATTCTTCTTCTTTATAAGTTGATTATCTCAGGTATTTGTTACTGTGATGGAAGGCTGGCCAGCAACACATGGCTTAAAATGTTTGTTAGATCACAACTTTCCAAGGTAGAACTACCAAATAATGAATAGTTTTTAACCCTAAGAAACAGTTTAGCTAAATTTATCTAAAAAATTGTGTATCTTCTTCTGAGAAGTGTCTTTTCAATTCCTTCACCCATTTATTGGTTGGGTTATTTGTTTTTTTGGTGTTAAGTTTTTTGAGTTCTTTATATTCTAGAAATTAGTGCTCTATCTGATGTGCATGTATTAAATATTTGTTCCCAATGAGTTGGCTCTCTATTAACCTCACTGATTATTTCTTTTGCTGAGAAGAAGATTTTTAGTTTGAATCTATCCCATTCATTGATTCTTGATATTAATTCTTGTGCTACAGGATTCTTATTAAGGAACTTGGGCCTAATCTGACATGTTGGAAATTGGAGCTTACTTTTTCTTCTATTAGGCATATTGTCTCTGGTCTAATTCCTAAGGCCTTGATCCACTTTGAATTGAATTTTGTGCATGGTGAGAGATAAGGGTTTAATTTCATTTTGTTGCATATGGATTTCCAGTTTTCCCAGCACCATTTGTTGAAGAGGCTATCCTTTCTCCACTGTACATCTTTGGCACCTTTGTCTAATATAAGATAGCTGAAATTACATGTATTAGTCTCTGTGTCCTCAATTCTGTACCATTGGTCTACCCGTCTGTTTTGGTGCCAATACCATGCTGTTTTTGTTACTATTGCTCTATAGTATAATTTAAAGTCTGGCATGGTGATGCCACCTGCTTCACTTTTCTTGCTCAGGATTGCTTTAGCTATTCTGGGTCTCTTATTTTTCCAGATGAATTTCATTACTGCTTTTTCTATTTCTTTGAGGAATGTCATTGGGATTTTGATTGGAATTGCATTAAATCTGTATAATGCTTTTGGTAGTACGAACATTTTGACAATATTAATTCTATCTATCCAAGAGCAAGGTAGGTCTTTCCATCTTCTGAGGTCTTCTATAATTTCTTTCTTCAGTGTTCTATAGTTTTCATTATAGAGCTCTTTCACCTCTTTCATTAAGTTGATTCCCAGTTTTGTTTGTTTGTTTGTTTGTTTGTTTGTTTGATGCTATTGTAAAAATGCTCAACATTGTTGGCAATTAGAGAAATGCAAATCAAAACTACTCTAAGATTTCATTTCACTCTAGTCAGAATGGCAGCTATAAAGAACACAAACAACAATAAATGTTGGAGAGGATGTGGGGAAAAAAGCACACTCATACATTGCTGGTGGGACTGCAAAATGGTGCAACCGCTATGGAAAGCAGTATGGAGATTTCTTGGAAAACTGGGAATGGAACCACACTATGACCCAGCTATCCCACTCCTGGGTCTATTCCCAAAGGACTTAAAAACAGCATATTACAGTGACATAGCCACTTCAATGTTTATAGCAGCACAATTCACAATAGCTAGGTTGTGGAACCAACCTAGATGTCCCTCATTAGATGAGTGGATAAAGAAAATGTGGTACATATATACAATGGAATTTTACTCAGCAATAAAAGAGAATAAAATAATGGCATTTGCAGGTAAATGGATGAAGTTAGAGAATATAATGCTAAGTGAAATTAGTCAATCTCAAAAATCCAAATACCAAATGTTTTCTCTGATGTAAGGAGGCTGGTTCACAGTGTAGTTGTATCGGGGGTACATAGGAGGATTAGAGGAACACTAGAATGGTCAAAGGGAAGGGAGGGGGAGGGAGGGAGCAAGAGGGGATGGAGGGGGAAAAAAAAAGAAAAGGTGGTTGAATAAGATGGATATCATTATCCTAATGCATGATTGAAGACCTGAATGGTACGAATATACTTTGTATACAAACAGTTGTATGTAAAAAGATGCTCTATATGTGCATAATGAATTGTAATACATACTACTATAATAAATAAAATTTTAAAAAATTATCTAAAATATATGTGTGTGTGTGTGTGTGTGTGTGTGTGTGTGTGTGTATTTTGGTTACCAGGGACTGAACTCGAGGCACTGACCACTGAGTCACATCCCCAGCCCTATTTTGTATTTTGTTTGGAGACAGGGTCTCACTGAATTGCTCAGCGCCTCGCCGTTGCTAAGTCTGGCTTTGAACTCATGATCCTCCTGTCTCAGCCTCCAGAGCTGCTGGGATTACAGGTGTGTGCCACCACGCCAGGCCTCAAAAAATTCTTGAGAATAGAAAAGTCTTCAACACAGACTTTGATTATGTTTGGAAAGAGGTAGAGGTGGAGCAGGTTTTTCTCTGAAAGAATCCCACATCACCTAGGAATAACCATGAAATCTAAGCAAAGAAAAAAAAACACTGAACCAAGTTGTATGATCTGAGACTCACAACCAACACTATCTTGATTTATTAGGTACATGTGCCCTTCTAAAAAAAGGTTCCCAGATACCATCATTTCATAATAAATTAAAAAGACTCTCCACTGAAGAAAGACAGTTCTTTTTCAAAAGGAAAAGGGTCATTTAATACAGCTTTGTTTCCTGTCAACTTCAACCTAAAGAGTTCTTTTCAGATGGATAAAACTTATTTCCCCAGCAATGTCCTCAGCACAGTGGCTTCCAAAGCCTTTGCTATCACAATCACTTGTAGGGCTTATCAAAACACAGATTGTAGGGCCTCCGTTCCCACAGCTTCAGCTAGGTCCAGAATAAGGCTCAAGAATGTGCTTACCTCTACCCCACCCAACGACGGTTCCACGGGTCTAACACACACTAGAAGCTCAGAGAGTGGGGGCTGGCTAGGCCACGTCCTGACTGGGTAGGTTTCATGGAGACTGTACCAGAAAGGAAAGCAAAACAGTACCCAAAGGCCTAAACACGGTTACATTCAGTATTGAGAGCAATTAGCATCAGCTGATCCTAGAAGTTTTGTGATTCATACATAAAATGGTGACATCGTCCAGTTTCATACCACTCCCACTGCTGCTCACCCCAAGATTCATTTACAGGCATTCCTCTCTCTCCTAGCAATACTACAGGGCTACCACGACCCAACCACGTTTACCAGATGTGTATCCCTATAGGCAGGAGAAGTTCCCTCAGGTGGGTCCCCATCAGAGAGAGCCAAGGCAATCAGCTGTAATTTGGAATTGGGACTTAGAATTTCTGTCTGGCTGCTCTTTGGAGCAAGAGGTAAATGCAGAGGCTGCTGACAATGACTCCTTTCCACCAAGTGGAATGGGTAAGAGTAAAAGGCCATCTGTATGCTCAGAGAGAAGCAGAGAGGAGGTGACAAATGAGGGCTTCCTGAGTTCCATATGGCCTTCCAATCTCTGGCCTCAGTGGAGGACCAATGCCACATCCTAGCCTTGGGATCCATACGTCAATCTCAACCCCACATCTTCTCTTAAATTCTTCTTTTTTGCCTAAACCACCTGAAAAGAATTTCTGATATTTATAACCACAGAGGCCTTAATAAAAACTGTTCATGGGCTGGGGCTGAGGCTCAGCGGCGGAGCGCTCGCCTCGCACATGCGCGGCCCGGGTTCGATCCTCAGCACCATGTAAACATAAATGCATTTCATTGTGTACAACTAAAGTAAATAAATAAATAATAAAAAAAAATAAAAACTGTTCATAAAGTCAATTTAAGGGTACTTTTTCTCTCCACATCCACATATCTTGAAGGTTAAATTCACCTAAAAGCTTTATCCTACTCAAGTTTACCTGTGTATTAGTCAGTTTTCCATTGCTACAACAAAATAACCAAAGCTATGGGAACCTTATAAAGAAAAGAAGTTTGGATGGCTCACAATGTAGGAGGTTCGAGGGCATGGTGCCAGCACTGGCTCAGCTCTGGAGAGGATCTCAAGGCAAATAGTATCCTGGCAGGAATGTGTGAGAGAGGGGGAAAAATATCACATGGTGAGGCAGGAAGCCAGAGAGAAACCACGGAAGGGCCAAGCTTACTCCTCTATAACAACCTCTCTTGACAACTAACCAGCTTCCCATGAGAACTACGTCACTCCCTTTCAAGAGCATGCCTCCGATGACCTAAATACTTCCCACTGAAAGTTCCCATGATTTCTTAACATTGTCACACTGAGGACCAAGCTTTCAACACATGCATCTCTGGGGGACACACTCAAACCATCTCCAAGCCATAGCAACTTAATACCTCACAGTGAAAGCTCTATCTTGTGTAGGTGACACCCCGAACCCCACATCACTGAATATTGGATTCCTATACAAGAGGCAATTATAATTTACATTCCCTACCAGAATCAGGCAGGGATAAATGAACATAAACCGGAAATGAATAAAACCCCATTCAGTGAGCACAGAAATAAGAACACCAATAAATTTGTTTCAAATTAAGGTCTAACATGAAATTTTATTTACCATGTTAGAGAAATTTAGATGCTTAATTTCTCGTTAATGTTTCTGCATAACTCCAGGCTTTCTACCTCCTTCTTTGTAATGGGATTCTAATTTTAAATGGCATTCTTATCTGCTCTGCATAGGCTTGCCCAACCATACCTGGTATGTTGTACACATACATTCCCATGGAAGCACGTGACTCCCCAAAGGGGCCATTTCTTTATCTCTTTTCATCTAGCTACTTAACGCACACCAAAGTGGATAAGAGGTTGTGTCCCCTTCGGCATTACATCACACCTGTGATCACACACATGACATAAGTTTGCAGTATGACCAGGTGTTGCAAAATCAGAATTTAAATGTGCCTTGAATAGCTCACACTGTTTAGTGTTCTATATCTCTGCTACTGAACCTTAGAGTTTAAGATCTTGGCCTCCTTAAAGGAAGACTTCTGGGAATTATCTCTGGCAATCACATGCTGATGATTTTGGCTGCTTGGGTCACAAAACAACAGGTAGTCAGAGGCGCCCAGTGGTTTCCTCGGAGTGGGTTGCTTTCTTTATGGTAATCAATTTACTGGGCCCAGCTGTCAGGCACTCCAACTTCCCAATTAACAATTGGAAGTAGAACTTGAACCACAGGAAGGAAGAAAACTCATATTTTTCCCAAACACATAGTTAATGAAAAAGTTAGCCTCGTCTCCAACTCATCTGTATTTTTCCCTTAGAACATAAATGTCAATTTGGAAAATCACGTACCTACAGAGGTTTCTCCACATGGAAAGGTTTCCCATGACATTGGACTGGGCCATGTGCCAGGCAGCCATCTTTATGGAGTTAACAGAAGTTAATTTAAAACTGGAAACGGAGCAACCCAAACTTGTTGACTAGTTTCCTCTTATTAATTTGATGGAGAGACTGAAAGGATTTAAACCACAGGGCACAGCTTCTTTTTTTATTTTTATTTTTTTTGGTACCAGGGATTGAACTCAGGGGCACTCGACCACTGGGCCACATCCCCAGCCCTTTTTTGTATTTTATTAGAGACAGGGTCTCACTGAGGTGCTAAGTGCCTCGCCATTGCTGAGGCTGGCTTTGAACTCGAGATCCTCCTGCCTCAGCCTCTCAAGTGCTGGGATGACAGGCGTGCGCCACCACGCCTGGCTTAGAGCACAGCTTCTAATCTAGCAGAGAAGAAAAAGCCTTTTGTTTCACTTCTTAGCTATTCCTTGGGTCAAAGTGAAACATGGGAAAGTAGGTCCCATGCATTACCCTGGCATCCTATGTCCAATGTGTGGGGTGCACTGTGGTCCTCTCTTAGCCCCAGTTTTAATTACCTTCAGGCAACTGTGTTCCAAAAATATTTAATGAACAATTCTAGACATAAGCAATTCATCAGTTTTATGTAACTTCTATTATATATTGTTATACTCTATTTTATTACTTATTGCTCATCTCTTATTGTGCCTATTTTACAAATTAAACTTAATCATTGGTGCTTGTCTATGTATAGAGAAAAAGCAGTATTGGATAGGGTTTGGTACTAGCTGAAGTTTCGGGTATCCACTGGTTCTTAGTTCAACCTTAAATTTATCTAAAGGTCTTGGAACATATCTCCTTGAGGTAAGAAGGGTCTGCTGTATTCTTCTGATCCAACTCTTCTTGACCAAATGATTTCCCCCAGGACGACAGAAGAGAATAAATATGGGGGTTGGGGGGTGTGGGCGGGCAATAGGACTGTCATTCACAAGAAAGCATACAACAGGCATTGAGGTCTCAGCAGAAGTGAGGAGGAGCACCCTGGACTAACTGACAGAGATTTTGGAAAATGAATGCCTACTCCTGTCTATAAAGGGACAGGAATGATTGGTGTGGGAAAGGTGGGGTGGGGGGCAGGTCTGAAGACACTGGCCAATCTGTTACTTGGATTTCTTTCAGGACATGAATAGTGAAATTGTTAAAATTACAACTTGAAGACAAAGCGCATATGTTATATTTTTTTCCTTAACATCTTCCTCTTTATAAGATTGATTGATCTATAAGTGATTAGAAACATTACTATCTACTTTCAACCTAATAAAGGTTTAGTCCTCTTTACCGTGAGTCTTAGGAATGAAAAGACACTTGTTTCTAAAGCTACACACCTACATCTAGGACTAACTGAGAAACTTCTTTGTGATTTACTGTCAGAGTGCTGTAGTCCTAAGCCCCAATTACAATCACTCAAATGGATCCCACTACCCTGCATTTCTTCTTCTCAAATGACCACAACATCTACAGGATATGGACTGTGTTTCATTCCTTCTTTGACCAATGTGTCTTATACACATAGAATGCTAGAAAATTCTTTCAGGGCAAAAAAATAGTTGTCAGTCTTCAAACGAGTTTTCATTTCCACATCATGAAGCAGGGGCAGATGCCCTTTAGAACATGATGACGCCATCCATTCCACTATTACCAAAGCCCGTGATAAGTCAGTGTGCACATTTAGAAGGGTCACTGCTGCCCACATATATCATTCAATGTTCATGGCTGCACAGCTACATTCCACGTGGGGAATCTCATAATTACCTAGAAAATTATTCCATATTTCAGTATCTCCAATTACATCATTCATAAAGATTAAGATAAAATACTTTCCTTAAAGATCATCCTTCCTGAAATCTCATTTTTGCATATTATCTTTCGGGGTCACCCCAGTCTGCTCACAATGCCAGCTGCACAGGAGACTCTAAAATAAATATATTATATAGCAGAACCTTACCGTCAGGAGAGGGAACAGGAGTTACTGTGGGGTGAGGCTTCAAGTCACTGTAAGGTGAAAGTCTGTACTATAAGAGAAGCGTAATCAGAGCTGTGTGACCTCTTTGGATTGATCAAAAGAACAGCAGATGGATTATTCTACGTCACTGAGATAGATGTCTTGACACAGGGGGAGGATGGAACTAGACCAAACTTGAACATCGTTGTTTAAAACTTCCAGCTCTGGGCAATTTGCAGATCTTGCTAGACCTCCCATCTATATGTAGGAGGAGCTACGTTATCATTGTAGAGTTTAGGAAAAGGGGGTTACTACAAGGACGTCACAATTCTATCATGCTTCGTCTCTAACAAATCCTGTTCCCCTGGAGTTCCAGCGTGCTTTGAATTAACATCAAAGACAAGAATTCTTAACCCCACCAACTGGCAAATACAGGAATTTCAACTGTTCTGATATAATGACTCTAAGTAAATCACTATTAATTTCTTACTTTCCAACCTACTAGTCAAGCAGAAATGCAGTCAGAATTGCTGATGAAATTACAGATCACAGAGGAGGCTCTCTAATGCATTTCTTGCTTTCATCCTCCAAGCACGGCAAGTTCCAAACTAAAAACAGCTTTGATTCATATTAGCATTTTAAATATAGCCTCTAAAAATTACCTTTAGGAGGCAGTGAGTTAAGGATGGGCTATGACTTGACAAGGATTATTATTGATGGAGCTTTACTTTCTGTGTTCTGAAAGTCACACCTTGGCATTTAAAAGACATAAAATAAATATATTTTTACCTGTTGTGAAGGGGATGGGGCAGATAGGAGTCTGGTCGCCGAGAAATCCAAAATGTATGGGTTTCAAACTATAACCTATTTATCCTACATGCAGCAGGCTGAGATTACATTTAAATGCTAGTAAAGAATTATTCATTCATCTTAGGAATAGGCTAATTATTGTAATATTCCACTATGAAATTCTCTGTCCATAAAAATCTCCTATTGCTACTCTATTGGCAATTACTTCAAGTGCCATCTAGACTGTTTATGAAGTTAAGAAAAATACTTTCAATGGTCCTTAAAGAGATATGGTATGAATACACACAAAAAAATGCAAGGTCCTCTATTAGGAAAGAAGAGATATTTTGATCAATTAACAGAAGTGCTGTGAATGTCATTAAAACCCATTTAAAAATTATGGCCTACATCATCATGGAAACTAGCCGTGGTTTCCGACCATTTGCAGAAAAATAAGGCTGCGTGTAATCAGATAGGTAAAGGACTAATGGAAATAAACACACACATGCACACAACACAGGAATTTAAGCCAAGTCGTCTGATCATTCTCGAATTCACTGCAATAATGTGACACTGTCACCATCAGGTTAATTATAAACCATGCAGGAAGCGGTCCAGTTGGATTGCATGTGAAAGGGTCAGAATGTGAGTGTTTTAGAATAAATCGGGTACCTGAGAGTTTCATGAGAAGTTCAGACGCGGCTTTGACTGACATGTCCCGCCTCAGCACGTTCCCCTTCCCTTCCTGGGGCTTCAGTGTGTCCTCAGAGATGCTTTGGGCTGCCACTTCCGGTTCCGGATTGAACACATAGCTGGGCCGAGGCAAGGCCGTGCTTAGGGCTTCCTCTTCCTTGGGCTCCTCTTTCACTTTAAAGTTAAGATTCATGGGCTCCTTCTGATTTGCAGCTGTCAAAAAAAAAAGTGGGGGGGATTATATATGTGTGTGTATATATGCGTGTATGAAAGGCCTCTCCCCCGCCCGCAGCTGCCCCATTACTTAATGAAGTATGGAATGTACAATCACCTTGTGCTAAGAGCAAGAGGGACCAGGATCTGACCAAAACAGGCTGAGCCCTGAGCTCAGAATTTCAGATGCACCCCTTGAGCCTGGGCCTCTGGAGGGTGTGGGCTTCGGATTCTTTTAAACCAACAGTATTTTAAGAAGTGCCATCTCTACCAAGCGTTGGGGTATTTTCTCTTTGGTTTTCCTAAATATCTTCTTCTCTGTATGTACCATTGCCTCTCTGACCTATTAGCAATCTCCCCCGCCTAATCCTATTACGGAATAAGGCTTTTAGCAATTATTCTGCCATCAAATATTGAATAAAAACATGAGTCAGAGGCAAGACCCAAAGCCAAAACTGGGGGTGGGGTGGTAAGGTGAGGACGCAGAATTTGCCAATGAGAAAAAGCTCAGACGAAAGAGAGATACACCACTCTTGCCTTATTATAAGCAGACACTACTGACCCATCTGCAGTAGGGCATGTACTTGGCACTGTGCTTTTGGTCACTGTGAATAAATCTATGTCTATAGTCCGAGTCATCTCTGCATACCAAATGGGCTTTGGTTTTGTTTTGCTTTTTAATTTTGGAATCATTTTGGATTTACAGAGAAGCTGCAAAGATGGTTCGAGAGTGCCCACGTGGCCTTCACCCGACATTCCCTAAGGTCGACATCTTTACATAACCTCTGTGCAGTTGTCAGAACGAAGACATCCACATTGCTGTGATCTAAACTCCAGATTTTATTCGGATTTCAGCAGTTTTTCCACCAATGTCCTTTTTCCACTTTTGGCATGGCTGGTTGGTGTGGAGCACATGGTCAGGCTAACTGGCTTGTTATGGGACAGAGTATGAGGCTCAGCAATGCTGTGCCAGGCCTTCCCCACTGGGCTACACATGGGAACAACCAGAGGGATGAGGACAGCTCCCTCTTCTACTGTTTTCTGTTGTCACAGGCTCTAGCTGCCCGCAAGGGACCATGTATTAGGAACTGTGGGTTGCTTATACCGGGTGTGTTTGTCTTTTCAAAGTGAGGACCTTGTCCTAACACAGAATTCCTAGGAATACCTCTCAGAATGATCCTTAACCCCATTCCATCTTAATAAGCCAAAAGATGAAAATGAATCTCCAAAGCAAGCACCTTTGCCCCAGCCAATACACAACACGTGGTCCTTTTTTTCCATCTTAGGCCCCTCCAGAGTATTTGGAAACTGGACCCCAGAGGTCTAAAGTAACATTCGAAAGTTTCACTACCAGAAAGATGCCGAAGGGAGATTAGAACCTAGGTCCACGAGCCGCCCACCCTGTGCCCCTTACCTGCCTCCACCACACTGTTCCTCTACCTCTGAAGGCTATGCTGTACCCAAACTCAGAAGAAACTTGACTTTCAAGCCTTTGCGCAAACACTACCTGTTCAATGAGCTCTACTCTACTCTGACCATCCTGTTCAAAATTGCAGCCCCCATCCCTACCTTGTGCCTAATCTTTCTTATCCTGCAATAAATATGTTATGCTCCATAATATGGAGCTGATATGGACTGAATGGTGTCCCCACTAAAGTCACATGTTGAAGCCCTAACCTTGCAGTGTGAACATACTTTGAGTTATGGGCTTTAGGGAGGTAATTAAAGTTGAAGGGAGCTGTAAGGGTGTGGCCCTAATCCACTGTCACTGGTTCCCTGTAAGCAGAGAAAGACACCAGCAACGTACTTGCACAGTAGAAAACCCCGTGAGGATGTGAGAAGGGGCCATCCGCAAGCCAGGAAGAGAAGGCTCAGAAGAATCCAAACCTCCTGACAGCTCCACCTTGGACTTCCAGCCTCAAAAACTGCAAAGAATAAATTTCCGTTGTTTATAAGACACCACCAGCCTGCAGTGGTTTTGTTGTGGCAGCCTTAGCAGAGAAATCAAATACTATATCATGTTTTCAACTTGTTGTTAACTACTTATTGTCTGTTCCCTCAACTCCAAGGCAGGCTTCATGAAGGTGACAATCATTTTAATGTTGATGTCTGTCAAGTGCCCAGAACAGTGGCTGGCACGTCAGAGGGGCACAGTAAGTACCCGTTAAATGAATAAAATATGTTGGCTGCCAAGAAGTGGCCTCTGATGGCCTTCCAGTATTACTTGTGGGAAACAAAAATTAAGAACTCTAGAATATCCCACTTGAAGCAACCAGAAGTGCTTTCCCTGGATCTGCTCATTATGTGGGGATGAGATCTTTGGGATGAAGTTAGAAGCTTTGTTACTGAGACCACAGCACTTAGTGAGATGTCTCCCATCCGATCACTTGGCCTCGAGCATTTCTAAAGGGGGAGTCCAGAAAATGTCAAGGCAAGTGCTTCTCATCTAGCCCCTTGAGGACAATGCCATCGAAAGGTAAGCCAAAAGGTGTTGTCGCCTGAAGCACTTGGAGGGACGGAGCCGCGGGAAAAACTTCAGAAGCAAACTGGAGACAAACAGCTTTTTATTCTGATAACTTTTCTCTCTGGTTCTAACAACGACTCACACACGCCAAAAACACACCCTAAAATGGCGCTGACCCGATCAGCAATTTTGGCCAAGTCACTCGAGATCCTGCAACAATCCCGTGAGACTACGGGTGGCGACAAAGGCCAAATCTCCACGGCTCATAGTCAACTGCAATTTAAGCCAATCCCCAAACAGGGCTCCTGCAAAAAGGAACAATGGCAGTCTTTAGAGCAATCCTCAAATATATATTTCCAACTCCAACCAGGAGGGCTGCTCCTAAAGACTTGCCTTACTTAGCATACTTCTTCCCTGTTTGCTTTTTAACCACTTCCTGGGGGTTTTGCTGGTGGCACACCTAAAGTTTGCCCTTTCCCTGCACCTTTCTTCCCCAACCTTGGTAAGACCCTTTTCCACGGGCATCCTAGTCACGACAGAGTCGTCATCGGTGTATATTTATTTACTTCTGTGACTTTGATTCCTTGGGAAGGAATAATTTAAAGTGAATGGTTAACATTTTAAAAATGATTCTACACCGTTATCTTTTATTTAAAAACATTTTTAAACTTCCAAGATGAGCCTAGGAGAGACACAAAATATACCGAGGCCCTCCAAGCAAATCCCAGCTTGCGGAAAAGGCAAATGTGAGGTGGATTATCTCTGAACATATACAGCTTCGGGAGCACTGGTCACACACAGTACGTGCTACATGAGACTTAAGGGGAAAAAAACACTCGGCATCGTGAGCAAGAACTTCAATAAGACACTTCAAAAAACAACAGCTCCATGTGGCTGGATCACAAACTTGCAGACCACGACATTCCTGGTTTTTATTCTGACGACATCAAGAACGGCATAAAAGTGTCAGGTGCTGAGAAAATGTAAATATAGTTAATGATATAACAGGAAAACATGTGGGAAACACTCTCTGCCCAAGTTTTAATTTCCCAAACACTTGGGTCTAAATAGAAAATGTAAAAATAGAAATATGAAGGCGAGCCTGCTTTCTTTCAATTGCCAAAAATATTGACATTGAGAAGAGTACGTAAAGCTAATTTTTTTTGTGATTAATATGACTGAATAATTGCCATCTTTTAATATATTCTAGTTAAAAAAAAAAAAAAACCAAAAACCTACAAGTGTAGAAAAAGGTGGAATTAAAGATGTTTTATTTTTCCTTGTGGGAAATTGCTAAGAGAAAAGCAAAATTTATGAATCATTGCGTGGTCTCTACTTCATTCCTACTACTAACACAGAAAGATCTGTGCACATATGGATCGCAGCTCACAAAGGGCCTTCACAGCACCTGCCTCGACTTCTGTTTATGTATCTTAAAGTTGCCAGACGCTCCACTTTTAATGCAGAGAGGAAGCCCCACTAATCAAGAGGCCCTGTCTCTCGCTGTTTATTCCAAACATTTTAGGAGCTGAGCCACTCTGATTATAAATTATGTACATCTGTAAGTTCAAGTACTGGATGGAGCTGGGCTGTCATTTAGGGGAAACAGATTGGCTTCTACGAGGAATTATAAACGATTCAAGATAAAGACAAATGCAGGAAAGAATTGGGAAAACCCCCAGAGAAAATGGTTCCAAATGTCCAATTCTAAAAGGTAGGTATGAATGAGTACAAAAGAACTCCCTCCTTACAGAAGGTGCCACAGGTCTACAGGGAGACTCCTCTAAGCCTCCTCTCCCCGAGAAAATTCTATTAACATCCTTAGAGACCATTTCACAGATGAGGATACTAAGACTCCGAGAGTTTAACAGATTGATAAATGAATCAGAGCTGGTACCTACAGACTCCAGGCTCCAGAGTTTCCAGGTAAAAATGCACCCAAGCCCTCTTCTTCCTCTCCAAGTTGCCCTGAGACCTTTAGGAAGCACGCTATCTTAAGCAGCTGGAACATGGGATTTGGAAAATAAGTGATATGGAGTGAATGAGGTGTCATTACTGAGAAAAGGAAGGTGGGAGCAGGGTGTCACCTGAAGGGAAGGGATGTTTTGGGGTGGGAAGGAATCTTTTGAAGATTTGACTGTGAGGATGAAGAGAAGACAAGGAATGCTACATAAAGGTTTCTGTCTATCCTCTTGGTCCCCTTTGGTGAAGGAAAATGATACCTTCCCTTGAGATCAAGAAGACAGAGCTCTTGTTCAGTTTACAGTCTGGCACTTTGGTGAATACTGAACTACTCTGTGAAAAAGGAAGGCCATTGAGAATTATATTTACTACCTCACCCTAAACCAGAGCCAGGTTCTTGGACCTGGAGGGGATCACAGAGCAATGATTTTCAAACAGTGTTCCAAGGAACCCCAGGACATGCTACAGGGGTTCCAACAAATGTACATCTCCAATTCACAAGTAGTGTACACCTAAAATGCCAACTCCCTGGAGACCACTAGTGCATTAACTTGTGTTGACGAGTTAGTTTGGTTTTGTGTACCCTTGTAATGCCGTTTCTCCTGACATTTTGGGAGTGTTAGATTTCTAGTAATATGTTGTGAATAAGCAAATGGTTGGCTTTCCAGTAATCTTTAAAAAAAAACAGGCCTATGTGTGTGTGTCCATGTAACGTGGTACAGTTATAGTCCTGCTAGAGCCAACATGCAGGCTTGAAGTCCTTTTCTCAACTTTCACACCACCAGTTATCTGGATTGGATAACTGGTTTGGAGTGGGATTGTCCTACACATAGTTTACTGGCATCCTTGGCCCCTACCCACTAGAGGACAATAGCTCCTACCAGTTATAAAAACATTAAATGTCTCCAGACATTACCAACTGTCCCCTAGGCAAAACTGCCTTAAATTAAATACCAGGGTAGGTCCAAGAGTATGTGTTTCATTGTAGCTAACAGACAAGGAGGCAGACACACTCGGAGAGAGCTGGATCTGTCATTTACTGAGCACATGACATGGGCCAGGAAATACTGCATCCTGAGAGTCTATGTGGAGTACCCATCTGACCCGCACAAACAGCCTTTGAGGTAGGTCCTAATGTTATCCCTGTTTTGCAGACGAGGCACCTAAGACCTAACGTCATTAAATACATTTTCTGAAGAGCAGTTAACCGAGTAGTCACCATATAGTTGATACAGAATTCTGAATGGCTATACTGCATAGTGTAAGTTTTGGATGCTTCTTGTCTACCATTTGTTATAAGGAATGAGGGAAGTTGCTAAATGTTGTCAACTCTGAAATAGAAACTTCAAGTTATTATACTCTTTTGAGTATCTGAATAGATTGAATTAAAGGGACGTTGAGATTACAAGATGACCTGTCCCCATTTGCCACAACTTTCCCTAAGTTGGAGCAGGGAATCTTGAATCTGCAATTAGCAAGATAAATTTAGAAATATACTAGATGATAACATTACTACAAAGATCATACTCCATAACACCAGAGTAACTTTTTAAGTTGAGGGGTTTTAAATAAATAAATATAATAAATGTGAACTTAAAAAAAAAAAAAAAAAAACAAAGTTGTATCTTCCAATAGGAGTTTTACATAATAAGAATCAGTTGAGATTTTCTTTGGAAAAATAAATGGATTCAGTGTTTAAAAAAACAAAATGAAAACCATTACTGTTTTCTATCTCCCTTATTTTACAATAAGAAAACACAAGCTCAGAGGATGACATGACCTTTTTAAAATCACATGGTCATGAATGATAACACCAGAATCAGAGCTTAGCTCCCCAGACCATAACCCGCTGCTTTCTTAGCCATTCAAGTTGCTCTGTAAGTGGCATGAAACACGTGAGCAAGCTGGGACCTGGGTCTTGTTTTGCTTTTGTTTGTTTATTTGGTTTTTGACAATTTGATGTGCTTTGAGTGAGAAAAATAAAACTGTCTTCTAAAAACACGATAGGCTATGACTTAATTAAATAATAATTAATTCAATACTGAATACTACTTTTAAATGCTAAGCATACGATGTAAAAATGGAAGGTGTACAGCATTTGCTAAATATTTTTAAATCTTGCAGCCGGGCGCGGTGGCGCACACCTGTAATCCCAGCACTTTGGGAGGCTGAGGCAGGAGGATCGCGAGTTCAAAGCCAGCCTCAGCAATGGTGAGGCACTTAGCAACTCAGTGAGACCCTTTCTCTAAATAAAATACAAAAGAGGGCTGGGGATGGGGCCCAGTGGCCAATAGCCCCTGAGTTCAATCCCTGGTACCAAAAAAAAAAAAAAAAAAAAAATCTTGCTGTTTAATTTGCCTTAATTGTTCTATAATTGGCGTTTAGTGAAATTTTAACCATCTTATATTTCTCATTAATCCCTGGCCACACAGGATCTGTGCACCCAAATCGAGGTTGCCAAGGTCCCCCATGACAGATACGATGATGGACACAGAGCCACAGGGGGAGGGGGAAGCCCACCTATGAAGAAGGTCAAGGTTAGTAACAACAGTGAAGGGCGTTTCAAGAACTTGAAGAGGTATAAATAAGTTCTTTCTCTACAAACTAAAACTACTAAACCCCACACATAATGAGCAAAAGTAGCCATCTGCAGTAATCCACTTAACAGACAGGATATCTCCCTTGTCAACAGCAGGAAGGACAAGTCCTGGAAAACCCATCAAGTCTTGAGTAAATGTGAAAGAAAGCTGTCTTTTAAATGCATACCATTAACACATTCAGAAAGGAAACGGGTGGACAGCAACAGAGTGACCTGCATGAACTCGAAGAAAGGAAACCTAAAGATTGGACGACAGCTTTCCAAGGCCTTCCGGGGAACTCAGTGACCACCTACCCCAAACGACATCTCCTCGAGACCGTTACGCTTGTCATTTTGATCTCTGGTTCACAGATCAGTGTGTAAGTGATTTTCGTCATTGTGGATCCCCCAGAGAGTCTGATGGTGGTTTGCTGTGGACTATGACATGGCCACGGCGATTCCCTCCTAGGAGGCTCATCGCTCGGCAGGGTGACTTTGGAGGGGGATATAAATGGTGCGCCATGGCTCAAATGATGAGAACCCTGGAATAACACCAGAGAAGGCAGAAGAAGGGAAGTGGTGGACGGGTGGGTCTACACCTCAACAAAGCTGAAGTCCATTGACTTTTTCTCCAGAGTGGTGGAGAGCTGTTACTCAGCAGAAGGCGGGCAATCAGGCAGGGGCATCCCAGATGCAGGAGGTATTCAAAGAACAGTCCATCAGAAATGCTTTGGAGGACTGGGGAGCAGGGTGGGGGGCTGTGTTGGGGGATCTGGAGGGGCAAGCTATCTAGGTGAAGTGAAGGCTGCCCGGGAAAGGATGGATCGTACACACATTCTGAAGATACAAAGAATTTAACCAGATTAGTGACTAAAAGCACATGCATTAGAAATGATGCCATGATTCGAAGCCAAGGAAAATAAACAGTGAAGCAGACGGAGGTCAAAAGACAGTTTGCTCAACTGAGAAATAAAAATTAGGTAATAGCTAATTAAGTGGTCATGAGCCAAGCCTTTGCAGCTAGGCAGAGCTGAATCTTTGCTCTGTTTCTTGTAGCCGAAACCTTAAAGTCTCAGCTTCCTCATCTATAAAATAGGTTTAATACCTCTGACCCTATAGGGCTGTGGTGAGGATCAAAAGAAAAATTGCATGAAGTGGTTGTGGTTGGCACAGGGCCTGGCTCACTAAAAACACATCTGATTAACGATGGTGCTATTAACAGCAAGTACAAGTAGTGACAACAACAACATCAGTAAATAGTTGAAAATCCACTTCTGGGAGGAGGAAGACAATGATTTAGCTTTAATTTTACAGTAACAATGGACTCTGATAAGTTTTCTCAAGGGTCTGTCGAGATAAAACACCATGCTGATGGCTCTTTTGGAAGGAGGTACACTGTCTCCAGCACAGTGAGGAAAGCAAGCTCTGGATTCCAGTCAGGATGTGTTTCCATGGACCCGAGTCTTGGATTCCTCATCCACGTGATTTCTGCGACATGATGTATTTGCAAATAAACTTGTACAGTAACAGTCCATGGACGGTAGGTGGACCTTACTGTTAGTACTCTATGTGTTCTAAAACACTCCTGTTTGGGGGTGTGGGGTGGGATTAGATGAACTCTAGGTAGGGCAGAAGGGAAAAGGGGAGGGAGGGGAAGCGAGAGGGCACAGGGGTAGGAAAGACAGTGGAATGCGATGGTCATCATTACCCTAAGTACATGTATGAAGACATGAATGATGTGACTCTACTTTGTGTACAACCAGAGATATGAAAAATTGTGCTCTGTGTATGTAATATGAATTGTAATACATTCTGTTGTCATATAAAACAAACTAAAATTAAAAATAAAAACACATCATTCCCTGTTATGGTTTAGATATGAGGTGTCCCCCAAAAAGCTTGTGTGAGACAATGCAAGAAAGTTTAGAGGTGAATGGTTAAATTATGAGAACCTTAACCTAATTAGTGCATTAATCCACTTAGGTGGATTAACTGGGTGATAACTGTAGGCAGTATGGTGTGGCTGGAGTAGGTGAGTCTTTGGGGGTGTGCTTTGGGGTATATATTTTCTCTGGTGAGGCAGCTTAGTCCCTCTCTGCTTCCCAACTGTCAAGTTCTGAGCTGCTTTCCTCTTCCCCACCTTTCCGCCATGAGGCTCTGCCTCACCTGAAGCCCAGGGCAATGAAGTCAGCCATCTGTGGACTGAGACCTCTGAAAACGTGAGCCCAAATAAATGCTTCCTCTTCCAAAACTGTCCTTGTCAGGTCTTTTGGTCACAGTGGCAAAAAACAAAACAAAACAAAAACAAAACAAAACAAACAAAAACTGACTAAAACACTCCCTGAGAAGTCTAAACTATGAATACCACTTCCAGGGGCTGGAAGGGAAGCTCAGTGGTAGAGCCCTTGCCTAACCAAACCCGTCACCACACACACACATGCACAAAATACAACCTCTGAAAATATCTGCCACATAACAGAGAGAGGATCCATGCAAGAGGTTCTGGCTAACCCCACAACAAACAAGAAGAGCAGAGAACAGAGCCAATTTCCTATTTTGCTGCTTCTTTACCTTGTAATTTAAGGTCCAGACAGTCCAGGGAAGGAAATGCTGGAACCAGGCTGCCTGGATTAAAATACCAGTCTGCCACTTATTAGCTGTGTGAACTTGGGCAAGACTCAACCTCTGTTGCTTAGTTTCATCATCTGTAAAATGGCAATACTAATGCTATGGGATTGCTATGGGGCTCAAAGGGGTTAAATGGCAGAATGAGCATTACATAAGGTAAGCATAATAAGCAATGAGTATATCTCTCCACTGTCTCCATCCATGCAAGTTTTAAACACCTACGTGTCACTCTAGGGTCCCTTATAATCCTGTCTGCCCCCTTCTGTGACTCAAATCAGTCTCATGGACTAGCAAGTCATAAGAAACAGGAGTCACACTCTCCTTCTCTCCTATGAATCACTGAGTTCAATAAAATCCAGGGTTTCACAAAGGGCATTCAGGCAACTTGCATGTAGAAGGCCCCCCAAGCAGCTGCTCCCACGAGGAATTTGAGTCACATGATTGGCGAGTGCCCATCACGAGGAAAGCAAGACAAGGATAAAAAGAGGAGCCAAGCCCAAGATGCAAAGGGGGGGGGTTGACTTCAAAAATAGACCAAGTGCAGAGCGCACACCCAGGCACTGGGGAGAGCCCAGGGGCACTGGCACTGGAGTCCTGGCTGTGAATGGCACAGAGATGAAGGTTTGTTTGTTGAGATGCTTCACAGAAAGCCAATCAGAGCCGCCATGCAGAGGGAACCACTTGGTTCAGTGGGCATCTCCCAACTTCCTTCTGTAGCCAGGGAGCTGCCACTTAACACATAAGCCATATTGTAACCGCAGACGCATAAAATTGTGTGAAATTGCTGGAGGCTGCAGAACAAAAGCCTATGGGAAGCTCCAAGGTAAGACCCAAACACTTTTATCATCTCTCCTTCATTGACACATGAAAACCTTTGCTATTTTATGGCTGAGCTGCCAATAAATTAGAAACAATTTAGCCTGTACCCATTTATTCGTAAGCCACCTCCACGAGGCTCAAAGTAAGTTACCACTTTAAAAAGTCCATCTCTCCTAGTTAAAATTATTTTGGTCTCAATTTTACGAAATTAATATGATGTGGGAGACGGTACAAAAATTTTCGCTGGTTTCCAAATTAAAAATAGTTGAAATGACTTATATCTTTTATTTTGGAAAATCAGGGACAAAAAGATACTCCCTGCCAACAAGAGAGGTGCCAAGTTTCTGTCAACTGCTTGGTTATAATTTGGAGAGTTAGAATTAAGTTTTATATATCTTGAAAAGTGCCGTTTGCAGAAAGAGAAATGATGTTAGGTGGTTGCACACAACTTTGAATTGGGCTTCTAATGATGATACTCCCAGCTCCTTGATGTCCCCAGATAGAGACTTGAGATTTTCAAATTGGACAGTCCCCAGTCATGGGGCCTCACCAGGAAAAACACGGGGCTCAATGAATATGACTCACCCCCAGTTCTCTCCTTCGTGCCGACCTTGACCTGTAATGAAATGAATGCCTCCAGCCTATCTTACATCTCCATGCCCCTCTTTGTGAACTGGGATTAAACACAGCTATATTCAGAAACTCCATAGCTGTGCTGAAACATACTATACCGGGTACCAAGTTTATATCCCTATCAGCGGTCCTCAGTCCTAGCTACATACTAGAATCGTTGGAGGATTGTAAAGAAAATACCAACGTCTAGGGCTTGTTCCAGACCAATTAAATCATAATTTCTGGGTCCTGGCATTTTACAAAAACTCCCCAGGTGAGTCTAGCATGTGGCAGAGGTTAAGCACTGCTGCTGGCCATGGGAGACAGGAACAGGCTCAGCAGGAATTAAGCTTCCCATGGTTTGTGAGCACCCCTCCCCAATCAACTCCAGGCCCCTGAATCATTTGTTTTATAACAGTGATTTGCATGCGTCTTCTGGCTTCCACAGAAGATCTACGTGGACACGCAGGACCTTAGCCCTTGAAAGCCACCTGCCCTGTTCCAAACTCTACCAAAGTCTATGAAACACCTTCCACCCACTCAGGAAGCCAGCAGAAGGGGCCGCCCCATACTTTCCCCTGAATCAACCGCGATGCTGAGCACAGGATGCTTGGGTCTAGGGAGCAATATTCACCTCAAAGGAGCAGGGAATATTAAGTGAGCTCGGAAGGAAGAATAACCGGTGGTCGGGAGAAGGGCTTTTTATTTCACAGTCATGTACACGAGGAAATCTGCACCCAGGGGTGAGGGTGGAAGAAGGATGCAGACCCCGCTGAAAACATCATTCCACCCAGTGACTCTGAATCTCACTGGGTTCTATTCAGACATTTTTAGGCTCATTTTTAATCGAAGGAGCAAGAAAGACTCTCCTTAATAACCAGGCAAGAAAGCATCAAGTGTTTTTTTCTCTCTCTCTTTTGGAAACAAGTAGGTGTCTACATGCTTGAATTTGTCACTGTGTTCCAGTTTTGCAGACAGCGATCTGGCTGGCACAAAGACTCCCAGACTCAGTGCCCACAAACAGCTGCACCCTATGGGATCAGCAGGTGCACGGACAGAGCTCAGCGAGAAAATTCCCTGCAAGAACAATGGCACCGTTATGATGCCAAGGGACAGGGCCTGAGGCTAAGTACTTGTTCACTCCATCTGAGGACGGGAAGAGCTAGAAACTCGGCCTCAGCTCCTGGGATTTTTTGGCCTTTGGGTCCCTGAATCATATCCAGATAGAGAACCAGGAAGAGCCCCTCAGGGGGAGCAGCTATCAATTCTAGGGTCCAACCAACCAGACAGTTAGTGAAATTAAAAAAAAAAAAATCCCTGAAGAAAATGTAGTCTTTTCCTTTTAACATATATTCTCCTCCCGCGGGTCGCATTGCCACAGTCACCAAGTTTACATTTACATCCAAATATGCACACACAAAAAATTACTGATGCATCTCACTCCCCGGTGACTTTATAACAGGTTGCTAGGTAACAGTGCATACAAGTCAGGTTTCAGGACCTCTAGTAAGCCACCATAAAATAGCTGCATGGGCCTTTTGCATAAATAGTGTGCATTTGTTATCTGTTTTCTTATGCCAATTGATCAGTAGGTAAATACTCTGACTGCCAAACTGTAAACAACTCCCCATCAATAGCTAGCTGAAATGGAAGATCACAATAGAAGACACTGTGCTTCACCCCAACCTTCCAACTGGCTGTTTCTTCCCTCGGTCTCTGCTATTTGCAGTGCTGGCTCAGGCAGCCATAGCCTTCTCTCAGGCTTCCCAAGACTGGAGCTAATTACACCCTGATGCCTGATGGGGGGCACCGAGAGCTGAGCCCAGCAGGAGTCGCGTTATCATGCACCAGGGTTTCATCCACAGATCAAACCTTCCCGCCTCCCTCCTCATCTTCCTCCAGATTTAAAAAATTCCCTGGAGTCAAGGAGTAAAGGGAATAACACCATACTGAGAGTATTCGCCCCCACCTCGTTTGCCTATGTCTGTTAAGTAAAGAAATGACCACCACTCCAAGCTATGCTAGATGAATTTGTCCTTGTGTTGCTTCCCTGGGGACTGCACTAAAAAAGTCCAGAAAAGGAAGCCCTTCTGCTATCATACGCATTGATGAGACCTTGGAGGAAGAGCCAGGTTCCCTTGCAGGTGACAAAGGAAAAACTGGAAGCACACACTTCCCTCACTGTCAAGGAATTTTAAATATAAATCTCAAGGTCTAGATAATCACATTTTCCCTGAGATTGGGATGAGAGAGGGAGAGGGCCAGGTGAGAAGAGCGGAGACCCAAAGCTGCATCAATGACTCCATTCGATGCAACTAGTTCCTATGACTTGGCCCCTCCCCCTGCAGGTGGCTTCCCTGCCCCACCCCACCCCGTTCCTTTCTGGAATTCTCATTTTCCATTTCAGGCCTCACCCCACTCCTTCCAACTGCTGAGGGGCAAAGATCTGGGGTGAGGGGGACATGCCAAAAGACAGGTCACTGAAGTGTCACTGAGCAAAGGGACTTTGGAGTGAAGCTGAGCCTCTCATTCACCTGGCAATGACATTTAGTGAAATGCGACTCTCAGTCCATTTAAAGGAAGGCGGTGACCAATTATTCTCCATTTAAAGGGTATTGTCAATCTCCAAAGAGCTGAAATGGCATTTGGAAATCATCATGGGGACTGCCACCTTCACTGAACGACAGAACCGATTCTCAACCGACCTTTCCCCACCCTCTACAACTCCTTTAAAATTTCAAATTGTACTTTAAAAAATATAATGAGGATCAGCACAGTCCCACAACATGTCTTACCATTCCAAAAAAGAGTTGGGAGAAAAAAAAAATCTAACACCTCTCAACCCCTGTTCAACATCGCTAAATCAAGGACACTGAAAAAAATGACAAAAAAGTCAGGTGTAATTTGATGGTAATGAAAAGTGATATCAATTGATAAGAATACATTTTTATAAATTATACACTATCTTCTTTTAAAAAGGGATCATAACAGTAGGAACAGAATGTTTTGTTTAAAAAAATTTTTTTTTTTAAATTCCACTTTACATGAGGAACCTAGAAGAGTCAAGTTCATAGAGGGGCTGGAGGGAGGGCTTAGGGGGACTTATTGTTTATCAGATATAGAACTTCAGCTTGGGAAGATAATATTCTAGAGACTGACTGTGGTGGCAGGTGCACCAGAAAGTGAAGGTACTAATGACACTGAACCGCACACCTAAAAAATGGTTAAAAGGTAAACTTTATGTTATGTAATTTAAAAACAATAAAAAAAACTTTATACACACACATACATACCCACCCACAAAATCCTGAAGAAAAATCATAAAGATGATCCTTCTCATTTGCTCAAATTCCAAAAGTATAATTCCTCATAGTAGTCTGTAAATATGTTCTTTAAAAAGCTTTCAAATTAAGTCAGTAAAGAACTTGAATAATACAAAATGAGGTATTCCATATATAAGTACCTTGAAGAACCCAGTGCAGAAGAGACACCTTAAATATAGCCCAAGGTCACCCAAAGCAACTGACACAAACCTGGCTCACCCTGTAACCTTTCCCCCCACAGGGAGAATCCCCAAAGGATTAAAAACCAGAAAGAAATCAAAGATCCCTGTTGTTTTGAGACCCAAACCAAAGCCACACCTACTTCCAAACAATTGCCAAAAAAAAAAAAAAAAAAAAAAAAGGAAAAAAGAAAGTAAGTCAAGGAAAATTTATGAAAGTGCAGACTCTTAGACTTGAGGGGAACCTTGACATCATCTAATCCTACCAGCTTATTTTACAGATGAAAATACTGGTAGAGAAAGAAAGAGAGACAGAGAGACAGAGGGAGAGAGAACACAACCCTAGTCAAGTACCTGACAGCTTCATGAGAAAATCAGACGCCATCTTAACAGAGATGTCCTGGCTGAACAATGCTGCTGCACTGTTGGCCACATACTCGGAGGGGTCTTTCAGCTTTGTGTGGTTGGCAGGCCTGTCGGCGGCACTCAGGGTAAAGGAGGTGGGCAGGCCGTTATCTTCCTTGGGTTCCTCCTTCACCAGCAAAGGCGAGACGCCAGCCCCACCCTGGCTAGTCCTCTCTGGAGTGTTAGACGTCATCACGGTCCCCACTAGCTCTGTCCCTCCTCCTTCCCTTTGCTGCCCCAGGCAGCCACTGTCACTGAGGTGGGGAGATCCCTTGACATCTGGGTCTGAGGTCTCCTCCTTCACCTTGGCTTCTGTCCTCAGGAAGTGCTGGTGGCAGCGCATGTGGAGTTTCAGGCTGAAGTGGCGTGAGGAAGTGAAAGGGCATAGCTGGCACTGAAAGGTCTCTCCCCGGTCCTGGTGCTGATGAACCTGATGGAGAAGCAAGAAGAGTGAGCTCCGCATGGTGCGTTCGGGGAAGGTGCCCGCCGTACGTCCACACTCCCCATCCACAACGGCCTTGCGGAGCACAGGGCCCAGGAAGAAGACAACCAGAGGAGCATTTCATTAGTGCTCCAGGTAATGAGGTCAATCCCCAAACACAAAGCAGGCCCACCAGGTTAAGAGTCCATCATCAGATCTGCCTGCCAACGGATGCTGCGCCGGGCAGAAAGCCCCTGGTAGTTCAGTCATCTGATCTCAGTCGCTATCTTCCGAGAAAATATTACAAACCCAGCACAAGGTCAACTTATATAATTACTAGTTAGGGGTTAAAAGAGGTAACCTGTCAAGTAATTCTCCTCACAATAATACTTTGCATGTACCCAATTATGGTCACCCAGAGAATTAGCTATGTTTTGCAAACATAATTTCAATTTTCGAAACGCTGCTCTTAGGTAATTAAGCATGTAGAAAATTAATACCTCCAGGGTATTCCCATTTCATAGACAGGGAAATTGAGACCCCAGAAGAAGTGGCTTGAGCAAAATTACACAGGAAGAAAGGAAAGCAGGAGGAAAAAATCAAGGTCTGACCCTCACCAAGCATTCTGAGCAAGAGGAAACCCATTTTTCCAAACGTGGTTATAATATCACGCTTTAGATTCTGCTCTCTGCAGTGAGAGAACGCAGACTTTTAAACGCAGTTCCAGCCTTGCATGCACGCGATACCTGTAAAACTGGGAGAAACTTTTTCCTTCCTGTCACTACCAAATTTAGTGCTTGAAAAAGTGAGGAAATCATTGCACAGGCCCGAGCCAGGCTTCGAGCTGGCAGGTGCTCATAAGCTTGTAACTTCCCCATTCATCTCTGCCAATGTACTTCAGTGCTGACCTGCTACACACTGCTATTTCAGGACTGGCCCTCCCTGGAGTAGAAACTGCCAATTGTGTAGATTTGGGCCAAATGATTTGGGGAATCGTGGGATCTGGACAAACAAGAATGTCAGCGACTGGAATTCAAAATCCAAACAAAACTGACCCTAGGTCGTTCAGGGGTGACCCGAGGGGGATTTGAACCCTGGTCTACACTGAGGTTAAAGGCGCTGTTCCTTAACGGGCTGCACCACCTGGGCCCTCTGTGTGGGTCTCCTTTCCAAGAGACCAAGTTTTACTACAGCTGTTTATGCCTTCTGAATGCAATCCAAAAGCATTCTTCACCAGCCAAAACATACTTTTAAATAATGTTAAGTGACCAACAAAAGCAAAGAAATTAAAAGTTAATGGTGAGATCCTGTTGCTACAGCACCCCACTGTGGCTTTCTGAAAAAAACAACAGAAGAGACTCTGGGTCCCCCAAAGCCTGAGTTTATCAACAGAAACAACCATAAAAACTTCAGTTGCGGCCAAAAGGCTCCCCTCTGCCCGGGCAGAGGGCAGAGGTGGGGAAACACCCTGACGGACAGCCCTGGCTGTTAACACTGGCGCTTTCAATTCTTTCCAGACAATGGGATTTCATTTCTCAATTTACTTTCTCGCAGAATCCAGAAGATTCCCCACCAGCTCTTCCACCAGATTCATGCAGGAACAGACACCCTGGGGGCCTTGGGTCACAGCCCTGCCCCAGCGCTCCTGACAGGTGCTGCCAAAGGCATGCCCGGAACCAGGTGATAAAGGTCACCCGGAGGAAGGCTCCATGTCCCCGAGTGCCATGCAGGGGGGGCGGATTCTGTTTCAGAGGTGTCCTTACATCTACTGACTCCAGCGAGGACAGAAGCTAGTCCAACAACAGAAGCTCCGGAAACAGCTTCTGGAAGAAGGAAAAAGGACCGAACGAGAGCCCAGGTTCTGAGACAGAAAGGAAGCCCTGTATTGAAAGGCGTCTGTGTGCAAGAAGTTTACGTGGCTTTTCCACTAGAGCCTGGCCTTGTGTTAGTTATGGAAAAATCAGGGCAAGTTGGAAGGAGAAACAGAGTCGGGCTGACGTTTGCACTTAAACGACACCTTCCCAAAGGGACGAGAGCTCACGTGTGGCCTTTGAGAGAAGCATGTATGCTCCTGTGGCATTCTCTCCAACAGAAGAGCACTTTTCTATTATCATTTCTATTCTCTTTAGCCTACTGCTTGCTTGAAAGGCCCTCTCAGGCTGCTAATGTGAAGAAATGCTCATGGAAAGCATGGCGTTCTCTCCAGAATCACTTACTCCCTGGTCATTGACCACCAACAGCTCCTAGGCAGCATTAGAACCATCCCTTGGTCGCAGTCAGATGCCTGGGTGGTGGTAGTTCAGAGCTTAGAGTAGTCTGCTCCTGAGGGGACTGGGCCAGGCAGGCAAGGGTCTTCCTGAGGACCCACAGCAAACCTAGGAGGGGCAGATGGCAACGCCCTGCCTCTAGTCCAGTTTCCTGCCATTACTTCATTAGTGTTCTTTATCCCGGCAGTCCTTCTTGCCTTTTCTGTTCAATTTTAGCTTATGAATTTCACATTTAATTCCTGTATGCTCACTCATCCAGGAAAGTTGTAAAAGACTTAATGGAAATCTAAGATAACCCTGAGGAAGCTGGAGGCATTTACAAGCTCCTGCTGCAGTTGGTCATAAAAATATTTGCACAATATATCATGGAAGAAAGGCGGCTTACCAAAAATGTGGCATCTAGTAGGCACACACCTAGTAGTAAGTACTGTACCTGTCAAACAAAGAAAGCGGAATCCCATTTTTCTTAATTAAATTTATATAATCAATATAGAAAATCATGCATGGGAATGATAACGGTTATTTCTGGGTGAAGAGATGAATGGCTAATTTCATTTTATTTTGCAGTTTTTCTAAACGCTCATTACTGAAGACATGTCACCAAGACAGAAAAGCAACAGAATTTATTCTAGAGCAATTTCTTATACCATTTCATTCATTATTACTAAATGTAAACATTAATATGTACACAGGTGGATGTGGAATATTAGCTACATTTACTGAAGGTCTCTTCTCCATGCTGGGTACTATATTAAGTGCTCTCTGTGCATTATCTCATTTAACTCATAACAACCCCATGGGATAGACAGCATAATTATTATCTATCTCCGTTAGTGGAAACAGGTTTAAAGAGGTTAAATGATTCTTCCAAACTCTTGTACCACCTAAATCATCGAAGTGAGATTTTTTCTTTCCTGACCGCACAGTGTGAGGTCTGGATCTTTGACTATACTGTCCCTGCTTTTTAGGCAAAATTCATTTTAGAAGATACATCATACTTCCACATTTGTAAGTCTCTGGATAATGTAGCAGAGGCTATCTATGCATAAGACTACAGCCTTTATATTTCTGTGTAGACTAGATTTTTTTTTGCAAAATTGGGCAATGTTAAAGTATGTCTAATCAAAATAAAATTATGACTTCTCTGATTCAAAAAAAAAAAAAATAACAACTAAATAAAGACCCATAAGGGAGGTGACAAGCCTGGAAAAGAACGTACACCTTTGATGAAATTAAACTTGCATGATCCCTCTCTCACGCTTCCCTTATCAAAAGCTCAAGTCAGAGCTCAACAGGTTAGGACACCAGGAGTTTGAATAAAGTAGTAATTTCACACAACTGCTTTATTGTACTGGTTATTGATTTGTTCTGAAAGCATTCCAAGACCCCACGACCTGCAGAGCCCTGGCGGCTCTCATCTGTAACACTGTCATGGCCGCGAGTCTGTGTCATCAAGGCACCCAACTCATCTCCCTGTAGTTTCAGGGTCAGTAGTTCCTGCTATTGAAAACCCAGCTTTTTTTCCCCCCGGGTTTATAAATAGGTTGTTTTAAGTGACCCTGAGCTGAAACCAAGCTTACAAGGTGTCAGGCTAGATGCAAGTTTTCTGCTCACTGAAGCTGTAAATTCGCCAGGCCTGATTGCTAAACACAGCTAAGGATGCGGTAACTAAAACACGTTTTCGTTGTAAAGGCATTTCCTTTGAAGTCTCATCTTGCTAATGAAATCCAACTTTGCAGGTTTCAAAGATGGGCTTTTCCTTTGGGGAGAGGTGATCGAGGATGAGGAGGGTTCGAGCCATAACCCAAGTAAACACAGGAAAATTCAACCCACCAGAGCCCCTGGTTAAATGAATTCTGAAGATGAAGGGCATGCTACTCCCAGGAGAAGAAGGCAAATGATAGAAAACAAATTACATCATGGATTTAATTTTTTTTTAATCTTCTAAGCTATTTCCTAAAGTCAATAGAAGTTCTGTTCCATCACACTCTTCTAAGAGCTATAGTTCAGAACAGTGATTACTGATCTATTCCAAAGGCTCCGACTACAAAATTTCAAAATAAGCAAATATCTTAATTATGTACATATGCACTGTGCTTATTTCAGGAAGGGAGACAGCTTGTAAATGATATCAACAGTTGGACCATACTGAAAATATCAGTGAAATATCACTGTATTATTAAGATGTTCAGTGGCAGTTATTAAAATTAAGTAATGGCCACTGAATATTTATTTAATTTTAATAATAACTGCCACTGACCATTTCTCTGTCAGGTATTTTGCCACTATCATCTCCTTTGGTCCTTACCAGAGCTCTTCCAGAGAAACACCACAGCTCTCATTTAACAGATGAGAAAATTGAGAGCCTAAAGATTAACTTGCTTGGGGCTGGGGTTGTGGCTCAGCGGTGGTACAGCGCTCGCCTAGCAATGCTAGGATCGAACTCAGCACCACATAAAAAATAAATAAATAAAAATAAAGACATTTTGTCCAACTACAACTTTAAAAAAAAAAAAAAAAAAAGATTAACTTACTTAAGGCCACATGGCAAGAAAATTGCATAATAGAACCGCAATTCATGTCTATCAAATTCAAAAGCTCAGGCTTGAAATTGAGTCAAAATGTAGAATTAATGAGGTCTCCCAAGAAGATTTCTACATGACCAGGTTTTCCCCCATTTTGCCTAAGAGATTCTAGGCAATTCTCTACATGCATATCACAGACTTGAGCTTTCCAATGGTTTGGGACATTGAAGATAATGTCCTACACCGACAGCCGCACAGAGGCTACTCAGTCTTGTCAGCCTTAGTCCCTACACAAAATAAGGTAGAAACCCAGGTGCCTTTCAGTGTCCTGACACCTACAAGGTGTCTGGGGTGCTCTTCTGGGTTTGCACAGGTCTCTCCTGGGGGCAGGCAGGCCCAGGAGCCTGTCTTTGTGTCTTTGTGCTCCGGCCCAGCAGCTCTTTGTGGACTCCACCTTCCCTGCTTTTTGCTTTCTCCCAGCTCCTCCTCCCAACACCCCCAGAAATGCGTCACCACACAAGTCCCAGTAAAGCTGTTCCATAAGAAAGGACAGCTCTACACTACCTTTATCATCTGTCTCCTGAAGAGTCTGCCTTTAAGCTCGTGGCTGTAAAGTGCACCCGAGGTTGTAAAGAGACCCTTCTCAAGGTTCCTCATTTGTGTTGAATTCTACCTGCTACACTGAGCACGGTCCCCCGCCACAGCGCCGTCTCTGCGAGCAGCCTCCCTCCCTAGATGGTGTGCAGGGACCCTGGCTGCAGCTGCCTCTCTCTGAGGTCCGTCTGCAGGTGGCTTACCTTCATGTGGGATTTGAGATTGTCCTTGCGAGCACACCGGAATGGGCAGAGCGGACACTGATGACTTTTTAGACCTGTGTGGATCACCATGTGCCGCTTCCAGTAGCTCTTCCTCTTTATAACCAAACCACAAATCGGACACTGGAAAGGCTTTCCGCTTTCCTCTTCAGAGGCTTGGAAGAAGGAGAGAAAAGGAACATCAGGGAAAACCAGTAGGCACATCTTACCTGGCACCCATACACCTGTGCTGCTATATAAAAAGCACTAAAAATGACTTAGGGTTTTCTTTTCTTTGACAATTCCAAGATTTTACCCGTGGGCACGTTTTATGACTGCTTTTCTTCAGGTAGAAACCCATGTTCATCTAGTCGCTTCTGCCTGGGTTCCACTGGCCCAACTCCGACCATCCTGACTGATGAGCCTCACCTGCGAGGGCCATGCCTCGCTTAGGGGGCCCGGCAGGACCTGCGACCTGCTGGCTCAGGGCCCTCCAGGCACCCTCTGCCATCACCGAAGGCTGAATTCAGGGCTTTTGTTTCCTGAAGGAAACCAACAGGCCTGAGTCCCCTTCTGAATTCCTGGATACGGGAAAGACAAATCAAATGGGACAGAGAATAACGCTCTGCTCCACTCTGAAAACCAAACAGCTATCATAAACCTCACACGCTGAACTCCAATGGAGACAAATTTTAGGATCCCCACTGCTGACTTGTTTAGCAGTGGCTTGTGCAGACGGATGCTGCTGCCAATTTAGCCATCAGGGGGCCCTGAGGTCAGGGCTTTTCATCCTCTTATTTCTGTCCCTCTGGTTGCTACTGACAATGCCAGCCGCCTTCCTTTGCTCTGGACTGGGCCTCTCTGCCTACTTTGGGAAGGGCCACACTAGGCCACCACAAATGTTTCCATTTTTCAAGAAAGCAAACAAACCAGCTCACTCCTCCAAGCAAAGCTTAGATCACTCTCTTCTGCACCAGCCCCACAGGGAGGCCTCTCTGCTGCGACAGTAGAGCTGAGCTTCTGTTCTACAACTTATATGACACAGCGCCACACTAACTAACCTCTGTGATTGGGGGACACAGAAATAACACCAAGGAGAGCTGAAGGCTCCGGAGTTCCTTTCTAAAAATCATGAGAAATCAGAAATGTTTCTAATCCAGTGAAACATTTTTTAAAAAATAAACTACACGAAGCCATTTAAAATGAACTGGTGGAGTAACATGTCCAAGATACTAGGGTCAGAGGATAAAATGAGACACAAAACCACATGTCCAGGGTGAGCCTATGTTTATTTTCTAAAAAAGAGAAACCAATTGCTGCTGGAATCATTAGGTAACAGATTAATAGGGAACTTATTTATTTATTTATTTTTGGGACTGGGGATTGAACTGGGTGCTTAACCACTGAGCCACATCCCCAGACCTTTTTTGTTTTGAGATGGTACGTTAACACTAAGTTGCCCAGGCTGGTCTTGAACTTGTGATCCTCCTGCCTCCGCCTCCTGCTGGGATAACAGGTGTATGCCACTCCAGCAGGCTGACAGAGAACTTTTATAAATGGTGGGTCAAAAACAACACTCAGGTCCACTGATGACTCTCAGCATCACTAGAAATGGGACAGGCACTGTGTGCCTTCTGATAGGCCATCTATGAAATATTCCTATAAAAAATTTAACTAAGCCTCTAACTAGCAGCTTACCGGAAATACATGTTAAAAAAATAATAATAATAAGTCAAACCCACCAAGGGAATCAGCCAAATCCAGAATGTGGGAATTCCTCAGGGCAAATGGCCCAATTTCTTCAATATGTAAATGGCATTTTAAAAAAGGAAGGGATTATGGGCTTTAAAAAGTCTTAAGGGATATATAAAACAAAGGTAAGGTGGGAGATTTATCTGGATCCTATTTAAACAAAGCAATGGTTAAGAAAAGACATTTTTGACATTGTAGAGGAAATCTTGATTGCCGCCTGGTGTTCCATAATACCGTGTAGCAACTGGAGATCCTGTTCGATGTGATAGTGGCAGTGTGGTTATTTTTTTCAAAGTCCTTATCTTTTGGAGATATACAAATATGGAAGTATTTACAAGCAAACAGATATGGTAGCTGGGACTTGCTTTGAAATACTTGGGCAAGAAAATAACAAAGAGGGAGTGGAAAAATCGGCATGAATAAATGAAACAAACAAAAAAATGATATCCATATATTTGCATGAACATTTTCTGGAAGTGCATCCGAGAAACCACTCTGCAGTTACTGTGGTAGGATCGTGGATTAAAGGAAAGTCTGGGGTAGAAACCTGTATTTTCTCTTTCTATCCTTCTGTGCCGTTTGAATTTTTAAATGCACACATCACTTTCATAATTTTAAAAGGAAACACCCTAAGTGTATACTTTAAGATAATCTCACTCTTCACTTATCGAGTCAGTTGAGTTTCTACTCTACATGCAAAGAACCACTTAAAGTGGACGGAGCCTGGAAGATTCTGGAATAAAGTTATGGAATTCGAGAAATGCAGTTTTATGAGACGGGTACAAGTGACATTGGTTAGTTTAACCAAGCAATTTGAAGAATCCTGTAACGAAACCTGTGCCCTTCAGGCCTGTATGGCCTGGCTCCTTGCAATGTATCCTCTGGTGGGTACTTCCTTGCTTGAATGGGGTAGGGTGGAGACTGAGGTTCCCTTTCACTCTAGGAAAAACACCCCTTGTGCCGGCCTGCGGTAGGCAATCCTTTCTACCAGTTCTGTTCACCACCCTGTCTGTCAGCAGTGCCCATCCACAGTCTGCTTTTCATCTTTTTCCTTCATTTTCATTTCCTTGATCCTGACATCTTGGTCACAAAGCCTCTAGGCTGAACAACAGATCTGAGAGAAAGGGCTGCATCAGGACCCTAGGTGAGATTACTGTCATTCAAAAGAGGGAAAAGGATGATCGTGATGTCGGTTTGGGGTTGTAGGGACATCAAAGAGAAGGAGATACAAACAGGCTGCTCCTGATCCCCATCTTCAGGAAGTATTCCCCACTACTGAGACCCTAACCTGCCTAACGTTACAGAACTGTCTGGGAGAGGGGGAAAAGAAAACTGAGATGTCCTCCACTAGTCAGAGATTCAATGGCACACCAGGGGAAGGCCATAAGAAGGTAGGCACTAGAAGAACAAATATGGCTAGATTGCGGGTTCCCCTAGCACCTCGCCTTGCCTAATATGACCAGTGTGCTTCCTATTCTCTTGAACACCTTCCCAGCCACCAGCCTAATCACCAATTTTATATTTCAAGTGTTATGATAGAGTATACTACATTACATCCTGCATATTAATAGTTCACATAAATCCCTTTCATTTTGGAGCTGTTTCCTTAGTCCTCATTAATACCTCAATATATATGAATTGTGTACAAATTATGGTGTCCTTGGAGTGACTGGGAGATTAGAATCCTCACAATAAGAAGAATAAATGCAAGAAATGTGGTCAAACAGTTGCACTCCTATAACTGGAAGGTTTAACTGATCATGGCAGCATAGAAAGAAAACAGAAGCTAAGTGACAGAAGTCACCAGAAGACAAAGACTGATTTTCAAATTTGGCCAGTATTCTCCCCTAGTAACATTTACGTTTTTATCTATTCAAGGAAGAAATGTCGTATTTTAGTAGGACATCCTCCATGTGTGCCTGACTTTAACTACTTCAGAGCAGGAGGAAGCAGGAATGCATTCTATTTCCTGGGCCAAACTGTTTTCAGGGAAATGACAGCTATCAATTTCACTCAGATTTAGAGCTCAGGGAAATAGGGCCACTTCCTCACAATGAACCATGCGTTCTTGGGGCAACGGGACTGAAATGTTCATCATTTACCTAGTTTACAACAGCCTGAGAAACAACTTCTCCCAATCTATCACTAACTAGTTAGTATCACCACAAACAAACTAAATTCCACCAAATGCTAATAGACCCAGTGGGAGAGAGAGTTGCTAATTTGCTCTTTTGGATAAAACCTGTTCTCTTTATAGGCAATAATATTATTGGAATAAAAGAAATAATGAATGTATATAAAACGCCTGTCACACAGTAAATGGAAGCTCTTGGTAGTGGCAGTTGTTGCAGTAATAGTAATGACAATAAACTCTAGGCGTACCCTCCAAAGCAGAAAACTCATCCTCAGAGCAGATGCAAATTGAAACAACAGACAGCACATAAAAAATATGCAGCTTGGGGCCTGGTCTGCCATGGTAGTTTGTCACTGGAACCACGAGGAAATAAAGAAATGGGGAGTCCACTGTGCTGCTAGGAGAGGGTCTCAGCCTAAACAAACTCCCGATGGCCCAATTCAGCTCAGCAGGGATAAAAGAGATGGAAAAGATGGAAGGGTAGAGGAAGAAAGAGGAGAGGGACGTGGCTAGGGCAGGGCCTGGGGCCTTACTTTGTATTTCCAGCAACCTTTACAGTGCCAGGTCTGACACAAGGTTCAATCTGGTCAGTGTCTGTTTGCTGTGATGAAACTACATGGAAAGGGCTGGGCGGAGGGTGCAAAGTGAAGCGAGGGCTGGGATGGAAGGGAGAGATGCAGGAGGCTGCCAGGAAGTCCCAGTGGAACCACGTAGCTCCCAAGCTGATGCCTCTCACACAGCAGGCCCACACCTGGCCTGAATCAATGGACGAGAAAGCAGAGGGATCCTGTACTCACGCCTCAGCCATCTCCAGAAATGAATTCGGAACAGCTGATGTTAATAATGGACGGTGGGACTGCATCTTTAATAGAGGACGGGATACATGTTGAACTATTTACCATGGACAATTCTGCCCAAAGCAGAGGCGATCTTGTGGGAGGCTTGATAGGGAACTTGAAGAAGCCACATATTTCGATTCAAAATAGGAAAAAAAAAAAAAAGTTTGTTGAGTTAATAGACAATTAGGTTAAGAAATAAGCAGTAAGTAAATGCAAGGTATGTTTAAAAAAAAAAGAAAGAAAGAAAAAAAAAGGAGGGCCAGGCGTGGTGGCAAAGGCCTGTAATCCCAGCACTTGGGAGGCTGAGGCAGGAGGATCGCGAGTTCGAAGCCAGCCTCAGCAATGGCGAGGCACTTAGCAACTCAGTGAGACCCTGTCTCTAATAAAATACAAAAAAGGGCTGGGGATGTAGCTCAGTGGTCAAGTGCCCCTGAGTTCAATCCCAGGTACCCAAAAAAAAAAAAAAAAAAAAAGGAGAAGGTGGTGGAGAAGGAGGAGGAAGAGGAAGAGGAGAGGAATCTTAGAGGTTATTCCAAACAAGCCCAATTTACAGATGAGGAAACCGAACTGCGGTAGTATGTTTAAAATTTTCCTGCGAGTTACCTCGTGGAAAGGCTAGGATTAAAGCCAATCTCTAAATTTCCAATTTGGTGTTCTACCCCATTGTCTAAACATAAGTCCACAAAACAACAAAAACACAAACTTTGATACAACTAAAAAATTTTGTTAATCATGGAGAGTTTTAGTCGCTTAGGTAGTTTTTAAACAAATGTCATTGTTCTATAGACTTTGAAATCAAACTTTCTCTAGGTAAATGTTATGTGGCAATTTGCAGAAAGTCAAGAGCATTTGCAAGTGAGTAAGTCTGCATACAGACCTCACCACACACAGAAGTTCAAGATGCCAGCTGACCTTGTAAGTGCATAATCCATGCATCATTACCATCTCCATTTCAGACTTTCAACACCACTGGTGCACATCTGTGCAGGATAACCTATCTTCCCTTCTAATAATATGCACAGATATTATGATGGATACAAGTAATATTATTTCTAATAATATACATGGGCATTATTATGGATAGAAACAATATTATTTCTAATACTATACATCTTCTAGTGGAATTTCTTGGACACATATCTCAAATGCCATTTCAGGTCAACAAAAAATAAAATCATGTTAGCAAAGGATATTAATGGGTATATCTGCTGTTATTGATGCTGCCATTATCAATGCATGTTCTAGCAAGTATTCAACAAAACTAAAATACAAGTCTGATATTGACAATCAGTCTAAGTTTAAATCTTTAGGGTAATATCACTGAGATCAGTGACAGTTCTGAATCTTGGTTAAAAAGTGAATTTGCTAAACAAGTTCATGTACGTGATCATTCACAGATTAAGGCTATAATAAGCATGGATGAGAATATCAGGAGAGGTCATCTCTTCCTTTGAACTTTCTATGCTTCTGCAATAATTTTAATAACATCCCATAAATATGAAAGGAAACAGAAGCCAGAACACCATTATGCACTGACCCAGGACACAGTTTTAGCTCTCTACTGTGTGAGCTGCTTACAAGTATATTTAAATTTCTTCATTCAGGATCATAGATGTTCTGAAGACCCTCTCTCTGAAACTCTCCCTGGTATTTCTTTTAACTAGGAGCTTGGCATCCCAGGACTCTTGTTGGCCTTCTACAAGAAACTTTGTCTTGAAAATAAAAACCATTTATTTTATTCTTAGCAGCAACAGAATAGTAGCTTCAAAGAGAATTGAGTCAATGTGTGACATTTATCTTTATAGCAAACAGACATCATCTTCCCTCTATCATGTCCCCTTTCAGAGAAGCAGTGTAGCATGTGCTGGGGGTGCAGGGTCACATGAAAGAAACCTCCTGCCCCAGTGTCACATCTCTGTGGCGGGGTGGAAAGGCTATCGAGTTGTGGACTCTTAAGGAATTAAATACACCATGACTCGGCAACAACAGAATCCTGTTCAAAAAAGAAGAATAAGTCCAGACCTAAAAGACACTTTTTTTTTCCCCCATGGTTTGGACTTCCCTTGACCTAAAGAAGGTCAAAGCAATGCTGGTGTCTAAATTACTCAAGACGGGATCAGCTTCTCCGGCGTGCAGCTCTTTGAGCTCTTTGGAATTGTAGAATCAACTTTATATGCTCTTTTTGCAATGTTTTGAGAAACAGCTTTTTAAAAATTAAAAACTGAAACCAGGAGGGTGTGTAGTTTGTTTTTGTGGCTTTGCGGGGAGCTGGGAGAGGGGGTGAGGGTGGAAGGCATATTATCTGTGTATTTAAGTCATTAGGCAACAGAAACTCTTTCCCTGCCATGAGAAGTCAGTCCACCTATTTTGAATTAAGATTTCTTTCTAAAATGCAGAGAAAAAATAATAATGAGAAATGTTGAAAAAGACGGGTATCTGTTCTCACCACACTCCCATAATGCTTCTTAGGTAAAGTTGGGTCCTCCTGGAATCCAGTTCCCAGGTTGCCCTGAAATCAACAGTACAGTGTGGAAGCTGGGGTGGGGGGGTGGAGAGTGGGACCGGGGAGATGCAGGGATGGAGAAAACCATTTACCCACTTTCCCCTCTTCTCCTCAGACTGCAAAATCAGTGCTCATGAGGAACACCAACTCTCTCGTGGTGGAAAGATAAATAAAATCACTCTACGGACTCCTTAACTCACCATCAAGTTTGGTTGCTGAGAAGCAATGACATTCACCTTAACTGCAAAGCTCCCTGTGGCCACTCCATCCAATAAAGAAGCAGAACCTGAGTTTGGGATGTGTCCACGTGGACACTGAACAGTTTCAAGGGCATTGTGTTTCTGAATCTTTTCTCTTGCATGAGTTTTTGAAAAAAATGAAAGATTCTTTTTTAATACAATTACTCCACTGATGGAGTTGTTTCATGGGGTCTTGGAGTATGTGCAGAAGCATGTGGAATATAGGGAGGGGGTACTGAGCACAAGTTACTTGGCAGAGGTCATCTAGCCCAAATCTAAGGAGTCCCTCTCCCTCTTCTTCTGACTGGAATGTTTTGAACATTCAGTGATTAAAATATTAAGTGTTTCAGCAAAAGAATCAAATTCAGCAAAAAGAAGAGGGGGAAAAATGATCTTTAGATCTCCCATATTAAATTCTGCTGAGAAGCCGGGCATGGTGGCACACCTGTAATCCCAGCGGCTCAGGAGGCTGAGGCAGGAGGATCGCCAGTTCAAAGCCAGCCTCAGCAACCGTGAGGCACTAAGCAACTCAGTGAAACCCTGTCTCTAAATAAAATACAAAATAGGGCTGGGATGTGGCTCAGTGGTCAAGTGCCACTGAGTTCAATCCCCAGTACCAAAAAAAAAAAAAAAAAAAAAAAAATCCTGCTGAGAAGCCCATGGAGATGTTGGCGTGGACTAAGTGCATCTAAACTAAAAAGGGGAACGCATCTTTTCCCTCGGGTGAATCTCCTACAACAAAACAAACAAACAAAAAGCCCGTGACCCCTTTCTCATCTTTACATGCTTCTAATCATTTGGGTGAAAAAATTATATTTCACAGCTATTGCTGGCTGTTCCAGAGACCACTTTAAAGTAACAGAGCTGCTGTAAGTTGGCCTTCAGGAGACATGATTTTATCACTCACTTCTTTCCAAGCTTTTAGTCAACTAACTTTATTATTAAATTTGTATAAGCTTTTCCAAGTAACTAATGTCCAGATAAAATTGTACTGTAAGTAGCATTCATACATTTATGCAATGAGTAGAATCAGAGAATATACACAGAGCCTTCCTTCTCTCCGCCACTCTAAATAAAATTTCTATAACTCCAGAGTGATTTATTCCACTGCAACATTACCCAGCTCCCTCTGCTCTTCTTGTTTCCTGATTGTATCCATGTCTCTCCTTCTTTCACCAGATGGCAGGTGAGAAGTTACGAGAAATGGAACTCAGAATTGATAAACATTTTGAGGTTTTATGGACACTTCAGAAACTCGGGGAGTGAATGGTTTGTATCACTTGGAGTCATCAAAGTCCCAGATACCCATTGTCTTAGTTCTATTCTGCTATTTATACAGTTTTAAAGTAATTATAATTAGGCATATAGCTCACTCAGCCATTTAAATGGAAGTCTGTCATGAATACATCAAACTGATGTTAGCTGTGATCATTTCGGAAAAGCATGTGCCGTTCCAAGCACTCTACCAATGTTGCCTCAAATAATTGAAAGTTGGCCAGACACACACACAGTGGTGGTGTTTATACCAATGAGCAGACACGCAGCCCACTTCCTGTTCCGGTCCAACAGGATATCCCTTAGGAGACATCCGAAACCCCTATTTCCATCTCCCAGAAACGTGTATTTATCATGCACACAACTTTAAAGCATACCAGTACACAAAATGACATTTCCATTGTGAGAACTCAAGTGACTAAATCTCTCCCTCGGATGATTAATTGTGAATGCCAAGGCTGTATGTGATAGTGACCTCTCCTTCAGAAAGACGGTCTCCTCTAGAAAAACTCAAGATTCAGATTTTCCAATGCACATTCCTTCAGATTGGATTTGAACATTATAAAGCATTTGCAGGAAATGCTTGGATTATGTTTCACCATTATTTTTTTAAGAGTTCTTAAATGGCAAGAAATGATAGAATAGGATAAATAAAAGGTTTAAATTCTACCCAAAAAGGTAATAAAAATGCTAACATAAAAAGTGTATATTGTGATAAATTAGGGCAGAGTAGTTAGTGATTATACAAAAGTCCATTTGTGCAGAGGCAGCAGGACGCTCCCTTGCCCACTATTTCAAAAGCAGTGGTTTTTTCCCTCTGTGTTCAGTGATGCTTTGCACTCCATGACAAAGATGCTTTGATCTTCCCCATTAAATATATCTGGTATGGACCTAGCCTGAACTTGGTAAGAAAAAAAAAAAAAAACTGTATGAAAGGGAGGGAGTACTGTATGTCTCTAAGATTATTCATTACCTTTCAAAAATGAAGCTATTTGTGAAGTCTTTGTGTAACACACACATGAAAGACTACTACGCTGCTTACTTAAAGTATTTGTTGTGCTCCTGCTTTTTTTTTATTCCTTCCCCAGCTCAGACGGGGACCCAACTGCAAAAGGCGATGAATAAGACATGGCAGTTGAGAGCCAAAGACTTACCCGATGACGGAAAGAAAAGATTCCATACCTGAACTGGAGGGTTTGGAAACTCTCCCCTTGGGAACTGGGAGTAACAATAATTCCAAGGACTGTGGCGGTGGTGGCGGAGGTGGTGGAGGTGGAGGTGGAGGTGGCGGGGTTACTTTTTCTGGCTTCTTCTCAGAAGGCGGTGGCGGTAGAGGGTCCTCAGGCAACAGGGATGACTTCTCAGCCAGGAGACTGCCGGCAGCCCTTGCTGCTACCTCTTTCAGAAGGGCCGCTGAGGAGGTCATAGAAGCCAAGGACAGGAAAGAGCTGGCCGGAGGTGGGTGCTCCTGACCAGGAGTCAAACTTCTCTCACTGACCTTCTTGGATAAAGCTGCCAAGGTCGAACTGGCTGACTGGGAGCTAAAGGGGGAGGAAAAGGACTCAAATCGCATGGTCTCCTCCGTCCTGGTGAGAGATTTGTCCTGCAGAACGGCATTGGCTGCGGCTTTCAGTTTGAGGATGGCTGAATCGGGGACAAGCCGCAGGTGGTGGTTGAGTTTGGCAACCACTTACCTTGATTCCATATAAAACGGTTACTTGGAGTGTATTGGTCATTCTGCTCCTGCTTCTCAGCCAACTTCCGGGCCAGAACACTGAGCTGCTGGGCATGGTGGGATGGTGGGGAAAAGGAGAGGTTGGAGCCAGCGTTCACAGGGGACTCCACTCTGCCATTGGCCGTGGCTGTGGCTTCGAGTTTGAGGGAACCAGCCTCCAGCAGCCGCCTTAAGTTGCTGCTCAGGGGTTTATTGGAACCTGGGGGGTCATCTTCACACAAAGAAGACACTCCAGGGGAAAGGTGGTCTTGGCACTGCAGTGAGTCTCGAAGGACCTCACCATCGAGTGCCACCAGCTCCAGCGTGTGGCTGCTGGGAGTGGCACTTCCCAAAGAGGTGTCGGGGGAAGTGGATTGCTCCTGGATCCGGTCCTCCAGAGACAGCTTATAGTTCTCCTGGACTTCTCCATAGGATGCTTCTGACGGAGTCTCCGAAGAGTTTCCATACCAGTGCTCTCCTTCACTGAGTTCTCCCTCCGCCTCTTCCTGCCTACTAACATCTGGGGGAATTAAGAAGATCAGGTTTACTTCCAAAGTGAGCAACAAGTTAGTCTCAAGACTGCACATGGAGATGATGACAAGCCTTCCCTTCCCTTCCACCCAAGATCCAAATGAAAGTCAGCAAGGGCCTGAAGAGTAGTCGGGAGCTGAATCAGGCACAGGCATAATGCTTAACAGGCAGAGGAACACACATCCCCACAGACCACCTGTATCCATTTTTCCAGGGTCAGTTGGTTGAGAAAAGCAGAAAAGATAAAAACAAATCTGGTGAAGAAGTGACAGGATGAAAAAAAAAAAAAAAAAAAAAAAAAAAAAACAGCTATTTTGAATGAATGGGGGAACAGAAAGAAAGCTGAAACCTTGCAAAAAACTAGCACCATATTTTCAGTAGAGTGTCAGAATTCGAGAGCAGCCTGGTAGATTGGGGGAAATGTTGGCCCTGAGACAAGACAGTGGGAATTTGCTTCCTCACTTTCTAACTCCTGACCTCAGAGGCAGGTCACTTACCTGGTTTTGAGGCTTCATTTCCTCCAGTATAAGATGCAACTTTTTCAAAAGCTTATCCAAATATGTTAACAATACTTGCCTAACTCCCTTCACCCTATGAAGCTTACATCCTAAAAAGCATGTGACCATGTTTTGCAAACAGTTGAGCACTGTATAAAAACCAGATCTCATTAGCCAACGCCATTTACATCACCAACGCCCTGCCGCCACAGCATGCCTGCGTTCTGGGTGCTACTTGTTTGAGGTCTGAGATTTCAATCACCAACATGCTTGCCATGTCCTCAGGCAGTGATCAGAAGGCTGTTCCTTTACCCTACCAAGAATCCCCTTGAGATATTTCCTATTCAATAATTTATCAACTCACCACCAACCTTCCCACCGCCCCTATGCACAGGCTAGGTGGACTCTGCCAGTCCAGGTGCTCTGGGGAACTCTGCTGCGTTTCTGTCTTTGCTCGTGAAATCCCATCTGGAATGTCCTTCCACACCCAGCTCCAAGGTTTCTCCCTTAGAGTTCTCCCTAGAACTCTCAGAAGGGGTCTCTCCTAATCCATTCATTCACTCATTTGGCAAATAATGACGGGATACTCGTCGCATGTCAGAAATTGTTCTAGATTGTTCGAGACTGTGTTCTAGATTGAACAGCATTAAACAAAAACTAAGATCCTGCTGTCTTGGAGCTTACGTATCAGTGGAGGAGAAAAACAGATGTTAAGCAAAGTTAATAAATAATAAATCATATAGTACACCAGGGGGTGATAAGTGCGGAGGAAAACAAAACAAAACAAAACAAAACAAAACAAAAAAACGTAGATCAGGATAAAAGGACTGGAGGCAAGTTGTAATTTTAAACAGAGTGGTCAGGGTGGGGCTTCACCGAGGTGGTGACATTCGAGCAGAGACTTGAAAGAGGCAAGCAGCTGTCCATGCAGGAGTGCTCCACGTGGAGAGAGTCACTGTGAAAGCCACGAGGACATGCCTGACATGTCCCTGGAACATCAAGGAAGCCAGCGTGGGCAGAGTAGAGTGAAGGAGGGTCAGAGCAGTGGGAAGGGAGGTCAGAGAGCAGCAGGCGTGGGAGTGAGTGTGCAGCTGTGCTCCAGCGTGTGAGCGAGCGAGTGTGAGTTGTGGGATGCTGTGAACTACTGATGGGTCTTCTGCATTTGGCAAAACTGGGGGCCATGGGAGGGTGCTGGGCGGAGTATCTGGATGACCGGACTTACAGTGCCAAAGGACAGTCCTGGCTGCTGTGTTGGAACAGGTTGCAGGTACAGGGCGGGGCAGGGAGACCCAGGCGGGAGGCTGACCCCAGGTGAGGGAAGGCGGGGCTCAGCACAGGTGACAGGAAGTGCCCTGAATGCATATTTTGAATGCACAGCTGACATTCTCTTCTGTTTATATTGATTTCATATTTCATATCACTTTAAAGTGTCTGTCTCTTGTTGGCTTCCTTTTTACAATGGTGCTCCTTGAGGACAGGGATTGTGCTTTATTTTCTGCTTCCCTGGCAGAGTTCAATGAATGTTTCGGGATTGAGCCAAATTCCTCACTGTGCCAGGTTTTGCCACATCACAGGCTGTTTCTTTTCAGAATAGAAACAGCTAGAGCTAGTAATGCATGAACTACAAGCTAATACATTGATCTTCCCATGCTATTTAGAGAAGAAATGTCACAAATGACAAATTCTCTTTCACTAAAGCTAAAGTTCTGCAACTCTTTCCTGAGATTCTTTATTAAGTTATCAAGAAAATGTAAAATATCAAATGGAATTTGCTGGGAAAAAAGCAGATAAAATTGAATTTTTCTCTGTTAAAACCAGTCTGGTTCCTTGAGATTTGCCACATTTCCCTCTGCCCATTTGATTTCAACATTTTTCATCTCTTCTGAAATTGGCAGTGACCCCAAACTCCTCAGCTCCCCAATGGCTTCTCCTGGGAGGGATCCTTTTTTGCCAAACATCAAGCAGTCAACATCAATTTCAACAATAGGGCTAATTTTATGTTTCTTTAGCAAACCACCCTTTCTTGATTTCAGACTAAATATCACATCTTTCCAAAGAATCACATGGGAATTCTACTATAAATAGCAAAAGAAGTAAAAGGTTTTAAAATCACTCTAGCAAGAATTAATTGATCATCTCTTCTTCGATCCTTATGGATACTCATTAAATGAAAGAACAGAAAAATATATGCTTCCAAATTAAATATTTTTATATTATATTTTTGTCATACTGTAAAACAGATCCAGATAGTTAAGACTGGCCCTGAACCAGTGCGGTAAGTGTCAGCTAACAAGGCATATAAAATCAGGTTTTGAGAACCATAAAGTTACAAGCGCATGTCCGATTCTGTCATTTTACTGAGACTGTTAAATACGCTGAAGTTTACTGAACAAATCAGAGCCACACAGCTGCTAAGAACTAAGGCCAGAACCAAAAACCCAAAATCTTTGCACTCCTGGCATAGGAGCTCTCGGCAAAACTTGTCACCCAACCTGCTAGGAGACTCCTGTGTGGCCACTTCCACAGAGCTCTCAGCAGCATCCCCGCCCGCCCACCCCAGCCATCCTTCCAGACTCTGGAGTCAGAAGTCAGCATGGAGTTCTCCTGGATAAGGAGAGCACGCTTCATCATGAGATGAGCCATGAAGAGGTGAGGACCTATCATTCCTGTACTCTAGCCTCCAAGTCCCTTTCGGCATCTTCTTTGTTGCTGCGGGCAGAAGTTGATTCAACTGCCTAAAGAATTTAGCACATCTACTGGCAAAGTCCCAAAGGCAAAGCTTAATTTCCTAACTCCCTCCACACCCTCAGAGAGCCACATGTACCCCTCCCAACGTGCTAAGGCAGTGAGCGTGCCAAAAGCTGAAGAAGTTGTCGATGCAGACTCCACACAGTATGTCAAATGTTCTTGAATGATACAGACAGCTAATATCTATGGTTCAGGCAACTTTCCCAACCTTGCCAAAACCCAAACCCAAATCAAATAAGCAAGGGAGTAAAGCATTTCCTACACAGAATGGTTTATGTCCCCGGAAATACTAGCATTTTTCTCAACCATCTATTCCTCCATTCTTTGAGGTGCAAGAACTGAGATGCACGCTCCTCAGGACTGTCAGAAAACTTGGATGAAGGAGCCCTAATTAGGAAGGGCTATTGCAGCTAGCTGGAAGCCATAAGTTCCACCTGATATGTATGTGACGCACCTGTAGGCACCCGCAAAGCTGAAGGTATATAACCGGGTGAAAGCGGTCCCAGTTAGGAGAACGGAGAACGAACTCATTCAGTCAGTCATGCAGTCGCTCGGTCGGTCAGAAGAAGAGTTCGGGTCGGAGAAGAAGAAAAGAATCAGAGCGGCCAGAACGTAGGCAGAGCGGTTACAGAAGAGAAACCAGATAGAAGAAGTAATGGCTGGTCAGAGTTAGGCCGAGGCTCCCGAGGAAGAAAGAAGAAAGAAGAAAGAAGCTCTAAAAAATAAGCTCTCTCTTTCTTTCTCTCTCTCTAAGCTAAGAAGACAAGAAGAAAAGCTCTCTCTAATCTTTCTTTCTAAAAATCTTTCTTTCCCTCTCTAAGCTCTCTCTAAGAAAGTAGAAGTAAAAGTAGTAATAGCTTTACTCTGCCTCCGAGTTTTTCTCCCGCGGCGGTTTATGGCTGGCCATGACAGGCAGCTTACACTTGGACACATGGAGAATGTTTTTTTTTTAAACTCATAATACTCTACTAGTCACTTTTCCAAAGAGGCTTCTTGTGAAATTAAAGCTATCCGAGTAATAAACCATCAAAGAATTTTAATGTGTGGTCTCAAAAAAGCAAGAGCAGAAATTTGAGGGGAAACATCTAAAATTGTTCGGCATCCCTTGAGGTCACGTGAAAGGTGCAGGAAGCCTAGAGAAAAATGAATGTGAGATAAGTAAGGATGTGAAGAGGAAAAAATCAGAAGAGGTGCAAATAATATGATTTCAGTTCACAAAACTGCAAGGATTTTCTCCTACAAAGATTGTTTATTTGTATTGATGAATTTATTTTGTCTGCCAGGCTCCTCTCTGTTTTCATGTTCTGTTTCACAGAGGAGGGGTTCTTGGAGGATGCTCTGATACAGCTGCAGTGAGCACCCCAGCAGAAGCCCGCAGGGCACCCTGCACCTCTTACACCACATCATGGGAACAGCTGCTCTGACTGGGAAGCTCACCGGGAAGCTCTCCTGGAATCTCGCGGATGAGGCTGCTGGACAGAGTGACCCTTAGGACAGGCAAGCCTTGCCTCTCGCCTCTCTCTGCAGCCATCTGAGAAATCCCAGCAGCAAGACACCTCCATTTTCCTGTCTGTCAACCAGCACGGAGTCTTCCTGGGAAATCGCAGAGCAGCAAAAGGTCCTGGAAGTGATTCCTGTGGATTTCACAGCTTTCTTAACTAAGGCATCCCGGGAAGCCTCTAAATGGCCAATGCAAATAACTTCTAGTAAATACATTATTTTTAACCTTCAGAAAAAGAAGCTATTTCCATTGCTAATCTTACAACAACCTCTGTCTCCAGACTGTTGGGTTCACACTGCTTCTCGTGAGTTTTACACAATAGTCTCTCTTCGCGTGTGTATTTTCCCTTTAAAAATCAGCAACTAGGAGAATTAAGAATAAAAATGGTGCAACCGCAGAATGAAAAACACACTGAATAAAATTCTGTTTCTATGTTGTGAATATTTTTCCATTGGGGAGAACAAAACAAAATTCTACTACCTAGCACATTTATTTATAATTCAGTTCTCAAGAAGCATGTGGGTACCCAATATCCACAATTCTCCCCACATTCTCAGAGGAGAGTACCTTTGCAACCTACTTCCTTCTTGGTTGACAGTATTAACCAGATGCATTTGATCAGAGCAATACTCAACTCAAAACATCCTCACTCAGAAAGATTGGGGCAGAGAGAGAAATAAGAATATATAAGATAAAGAGACACCTATTAATTTCCGTGTCTTTTGGCTTAGGTTGAAGCAAGTGTAGATGGAAATCTAAAAGTGCCTTTTCTAAATCTATCCACACACCATTGCCACCAGGGTCCACATGAATCTAGCTAGCAGGTTTTAAAGAGAACAGGGCTGACTAAATCTCTTAGGATTCATGGTCAACAGTCAATGTCTCCAACACCACCCTCCATGGACGTGTTTACCTGGCACCCACCAACCAACCTTCTGGCTCATTTTCATCTAAAAATCTTCCACATTTTCCCTTTCTACCTAATACACAACTACAGCTGAATGTCTACAGCTATCTTTCAAGGCCACATGTGTTATTACCTGTAACATGGGCTGCAAAACATACAACTATCCTTTAGTGCAACTTTATTTAAAAAAAAAAAAGTGGTTTGTAATATTCAAAGAGCCGTATACCAAAGTTATTGGCAAAATCAATGCTAATAGTTAATATGATTCAAACACTTACTGAACACTATGTTTGGGGAGATAATTCTCAGCAACAGGGAGATTCAGATGCCCAACAGTCTCTGACCCGACAGTTTATAATCCACAGGGAGGCGAGGGTCACAGGAGTATTCGATTCACAAGGGCTTGTGCCACCACAAAGGAACAGAGCACAGGTGTGTGAGCACAACAGGGAATGATTAATTCCAACGGTGCAGGGGGCTTGGGAAGTGGACCTCAAGGGATGAAGACTGAAACGGGAGATGCTGGGAAATCGTTTCTAAACGGGCTTGCTCCTCTGCAAACTATCAGAAAGGAAACTTGCCGCTGGTGGAGAGAGCAAATATTAGGTGGGTGGTGTATTTTTTAAAATGTGAAGAATTAAGAATCCCAAACAAATTACCCCAATGAAAAAAATTCTTAGATCGTTAATTCTTTCGCATTTTAGAAACACATGACCTATTGATTGCTCAAAGGTAGATTTCACCAATTATCTCCCTGTACTTGCTGGAGTTGAAATCAAGCCACAGATCATAAACGCCTTGAGGCCGGGCCGGGAGTTAGTCACTTTGTGCTCTGGCTCACGCCCTGCTTGTAGTAGAGGTGCTAGGACTTCTGTGATGGCAAATGGCAGTGGACCAGCAGGACTACATGAAGCAGAAAGGGAATTTTCTCAGTCCCTGCACCAAACAATGGAAGGGGCACAATGGAGCTGGGATCAGATAGGATGTCAAAAGCACCATCAGGACTCTCTCTCTCATTTGCCTCTAGTTTCTCCCTCTGGGGCCACTTTTCCCAGGAGACTGAAAGCCTGGCTGCCACAGGCTCTGGGTTGTCACCCTCTAGGACTTTCCACTGGAGAAAGGTCTTTCCCCCTCTGATTGGCGGGCTGGAGGTCACGTTGCCCTGCCTGGACCTATCACTGAAGCCAGAGGGCGGTTCCACGGTGGGCTCAATGTGGGTCAGAGAAGAAAGGCCAGGCAAGAGGTACCAGGAAGACAAAAGCAGTGACCTCCATACTGCTTCATAAAGGTTTCTTCTGCTGCATAGCAGGCCGTTCTGATCCAATTTTATGATGTGAAGCATAAAACACATCCATCCACATTCGGACTGGTTTCACCTGCCAGTTTTTAAATTGTCCCTTTGTTAGCCTTAGCACATTTCCCACACCAGGTCTGCCTGAAACTAAGGGACACTGTGGGGTCTTCAGGACTCCAAGTCCACTGGCGGAGGTCAGCGCACAGCCAGCAATCGGCTCCACAGGACAAACACTCCACAGGACAAACCACGGTGTGGAAACATCAATGCCCACGGCACCCAACTGCTGTCAGCGTGGCCAGGAAGAAAATTTAAAAACTGCTAGTTATTTAAAACTGCCAGGGTGGAGAAGACAACCGGATTCCTGTCACCAGGCCAGCTGGGGGAAAGGTGCTGAGTTCTGTGAGGGCCTGGCAAAGGAGAGGAAATCTGGGGAGAAGACACGCTGAGACAGCAGAGGGGGCTCCTGGGTCAGGATCAGTATTCCACACAGAGCATGTTTTCCAATTATTACTTTGAATGTCCAGGAATGTTTTTTTATAAAGGTAATGAAATGAACCTATCACTCTTTATCTTCAAAGTGAGTTCCAAACTGTATCAAACTAGATTTGGTATTCTCATAGAAAGTGCCAGATCTCCCATGGCCATGGAACTGGTTATACTCTTCTATCCATCAAGCTGCACATCTCCACATTAATGGCAAACCCTCCCTCATTCCAACAGGTTGGACCCAAAACCCTGCAGCCACCCTTGACTCTTTCTGGTATACTCCCCTTCTAAATCATTCATGGATTCTATTGGTTGTACCTTTGATAGACATCCCAAATCTTGCCACTTATCTCCATTTCAGTCACTACCACTCTGCAATCCCTGGCCTGGACTACAGCAGTAGCCTTCCCACTGGTCTTCTTACCTCCCCTTCTTGCCCTCCTGTTCTCAACCAGCAGCCAGAGAAAGCTTCCAAAAGTATTATGTCAGACCCTGCTATACCACTCTTCAAGATTTATCCTAAAGAATTAAATTCAGCAGAGAGTAGTGAGACATGCATACCCTTGTTTATAGCAGCACAATTCACACTAGCCAAACTATGGAACCAGCCTAGGTGTCCATCAACAAATGAGTGGATAAAGAAACTGGTACATATACACAATGAAGTTTTGTTCAGCCATAAAGAAAAATGAAATTATGTCATTTGCAGCAAAATGGATAGAACTTGAGATCATTATGTTAAGGGAAACAATTCAAATTCATAAAGTCAAGGATCATATGTTTTCTCTCACATATGGAAGCTAGAGAGGAAAAAGGAAAAGAAAGGTAGGGATGGATCTCGTGAAATTCAAAGGGAGATTAGTAGAGGAAAGGGACCAGGAGAGGGAGAAGTGAAGTGCTGGGACGGGTACTGATGAAATTATATTGTTATATTATGTTCACATATGAATATGTAACAACAAATCCCATCATTGTGTACAACTATAATGTGCTAATTAAAACAGGTAAAAAAAGAAAAACCACCACCACTGCATTTGCCTTGGTCCCCACAACTAAAGAACTCTCCGGAGTCAAGTTAAAAGTTATTTTCTAATAAATAAAAATGCTAATCCATTACAAAAAAAATTATGTCAGATTACACAAATCCCATCTGCAAAGCCTCATGTTTCTCAGAACAAAATCCAAAACCCTTACCCCGACCTCAAGGCCCTACATAATCTGCAATCTGCAGATCTGCGACCTCATCTCTTACCTTGCTCCATTGATAAGGAGAGGAGCTCCTGCCTCAGGGCCACTGCAATTGCTTTCCCCTTTGTTTGATATCTTTTTTTTTTTTTTTTTTTTTTTTTTTTTTGCCCCACACAGCCACAGTCTGATTCCCTTACTTCCCAGGTCTCTCCTCAAACACTATTGTTAAAGAAAGACTTTGTTTTGCTTGGTGCAGGACCCGCATCTCTTAGGACACTACTGATTCCAAAGTTGACACTCAATTATTTTTTGTCAAATGCATGAACGAAAAGGAAGAATAGGCTTAACAGTCAGAAAGGTAACACCTGTCAGCAACAGAACTGAGAACTACTTTTGAAATTATAAACTATTTCTCTCATGTGTGTCCAACATGGAACAAGGAAAAGAGCCTATTTTGCAAACTTTCCACTGAAGTTTCCCTAATGGTCAAGAAGAGAAAGCAGCATCCTAGGAGATACTGGGACTGAAGGGGAAGCCCCATGTTTGCCTGAGGTTTAGTTTAACATTTCAAATGCATTCTGCATCCTGCTGTAAACAGAGCTGTGTGTCTTTACTTAATAAGACTGGGGTGCTTCGCACAAACCATCCAGGAAAATGTCTTCTCCAAATGATGCAGTATGTTTCTCTGGACACCCATCTACTTTGGAGAAAGAGAACATACCATAATACCTAGCAGAGTGTCAAGAGCTCAAGGTGGGGTGGCTCTTGATGTTTACCCTTACCAACCAGAAAGCAGACAGTGCTGGTCCTATTAATTCCACTTCCAGAGACAAAACCAAAGCACAAAGCAGAAAGAAACTGGCCAGCATTGTTCAACAGATCAGCAGAATATCAAAAACTGTTTGTTAAATTTGAATTTTATTGCACGAATTATTTTGGAGATCTGGTCCATCTGGTTAGTCTCTAAGCAGGCAGCTAAAGGAGGGCCAGTGATCTGCCCAGGATCTCACAGCCGATTTACAAAGACAGGACTGGAGTTCAGATGTGCCAACCACATTTCCCTAATCCTCAATGTGGGGTTCCCAGATGGGGTTCTGCTTCAGTCCCAATATCTCCTAGGGTGCGGCTTTGTCTTCTTGACCATTAGGGAACTCTGGTGGAGCCGGTGCCTTTCAATCATCTTTAAGTGAAGGGAACAATTCTAGGCAAGCCCTGGCATGTAGCAAGTTTCCAATAAACATTTGTCGAATACGTGAACAATGTGTAGAGGCAAAAATACACTCGGTACTATGTTAAACACTTTCACATTCGTCAGAAAATTTCACAGGAAACCAAGGTTCCAAAAAATTAATGGCTTTCACAATAGGCACATGGATTGAGAGACAAAGCTAAGTCAAAACCCAAACCTTTGAACACCTATGATGTTCAGCTTGACAAAAAATAAATCTTCCTTAGGTAACCCCAAATTACCAAAATATCAAATATTCAACATTTAAAAATTTTTTATTTTGGTGAGATTTTAGAATACATACACACTTTCTAAAAACATAAGGTGTTCACACTATAATTGTGTTTGTAATACATAGCTGTGTCTCAAGAACCTGTGGGGCTTTTCAGAGACATATCCCCTTATTCAACAGCTCCACACAGCTGTGTATTTAAGTTACTATTCTTACCTTAATTGTCCTTTTGTATACTTTTTTTAAAAAAATACTTTTAAGCCGGGCGCGGTGGTGCACGCCTATAATCCCAGCACTTTGGGAGGCTGAGGCAGGAGGATCACGAGTTCAAAGCCAGCCTCAGCAATGGCAAGGCACTTAGCAACTCAGTGAAACCCTGTCTCTAAATAAAATACAAAACAGGGCTGGGGATGTGACCCAGTGGTCGAGTGCCCCTGAGTTCAATCCCCAGTACCACAAAAAAAAAAAAAAAAATACTTTTAAATACTTTTTTTACCTTGCATAGAGACTCTTTCTTCTAAATTTGTAGTTTTTTGTTTTTTGATAAACTGAGATAACCACCACCAAGCTCATTAAAACTGTGTGCAAACTAGGGCCAAATTGTCACCCCAATGATGTTCCAGTTGTTCTAACTTCCAGTATATGCCAATGTGACCTTAGTTAGAAACCAGGCTTTGAAGATGATCAAGCTATGATGAAGTCATTCGGGTGGGTTCCTAATCCAACAAGACCGGTGCCCTTATAAACAGAGGAAAGACAGACAGACAGACACACACACACACACACACACACACACACACGGAGGAGAACACAGGAGAATTGGAATTATGCCGCCACAGGTCCAGACACTACCAGAACCGAAGAAAGAGCCCTGACAGAGATCCCTCCTTAAAGGCTTCAGGTGAGCACAGAACTGCAGATGCCTTGATCTGGGACATCCAGTGTGCAGAACCATGAGACCATAAATTTCTGTTGTTTAGGTCACTAGTTTGTGAATCTTTTTTATGGTGGCCCCAGAAAACTAAGGCCACATAAATTTGGATGAAGGCCTGAGATGTTTCTCTGGATTTTTTTCCACTTCTAGATTCTAAACCGTAGCCTCAGTTAGTAATGCCGTTTTTGCATAAGCTGGGCATGATTGTATATTTTCCTCTCAGTCTCAAATCCTGAGGCTGAAAGAACTGTGAGTGGACTAACACGTTTTTCTGATTATCTCTAAATTTTAGTCATATTTCTTTCAAATGAAAGATTTTTTTTAAAGAAGACATTAGCAAGAGAGGCCTTCTATTAACTAGAGCTACTTAGCAATCTCCAAACAAAAAAATACACACACACATATATATATATATGTATTCTCATCTTTACATATGTTGTAGCAAATTAATGACCGACAGTTCAAATTATAGCTTGAATCCATTTGCCAGAAGGCCAATCTAGAGACCAAAACGATACTGGTTAGTCCATGGATTGATTACTTGCTCCTTCACCCTTTCATATACCTCTGTGCTACAAAAAGCATATAGAATCTGTCCCCTCAAGCAATCAGAAGTAAATTTACCATGGCTACCATGTCGTTATCAGAAAAATTGTCTGCTAAGGCTGATAAATCAGTCGATTATCTGCTTCCTTGACTTTTATTTCCTCTTGTATAAATGTTTTCATCCTAACATTACCAATACCTGTTTCAAAATGAGCAATAAATTACCAAACTACTGAAATTACCAGAAAATCCTTAATAGATCAAAGAAGAACTTAACCAGAAAAGAAAGTCCTAATAATAACATAATGCTCTCTACAGCCTAACAAACAGCGCTTTATAGATAGATAAATGACCACCTATGGAAATTTTAGATTACACATAAAATGATAAATTTCTTTGTAGGACAAATACCAAGAGCACTGAAAAGGTGCACTTTGTAACAAAGCTTATGGTCATAATCTTCTGTCTCCCCAAGTCCTTTATTTGCTAAAATTATACATATATACATAGGAAGAAAAGGGCTAAGAGAAATAAGACATTTAGCAAGGGGGAAGAAATGAAATTGCTTTGCATTTGGCGCTTAAATACATATTAAGCAGAAGATGCAGAGGAGGCAGCTCCCCCACCCACTCCAGCCCCACATGTTCACAAAATTGTGAGAGAATATTTTTTCTCCATGCACAAGAATCCATGGCACCAAAGGACAACTGATGCCAAGAACAATTATGTGCACTGGGGATACAGCTCAGTTGATAGAGCGCTTGCCTCCCATGTACAAGGCCCTGGGTTTAATCCTCAGCACCACACACACACACACACACACACACACACACACAAAATCCTAACTCAAAGTTAACTTAAAGCACTCATTTAAGCCAATGATTTTAAGCTTTACTCCTACCAGGTTGAGTGCCAAGGCTACTATCAAGCAGTCAAATGTATTCTTATTCCTTCTCTCCTTTTATTTTCCCTGCCTACCTTCTGGTACACACATAAGAGGTCAAGGACCGGAGGCGGGAAGATCATAAAAATTAACAAAGTCAACAATCAACCAACAAACTAAAGTAATTCCAGGGACCAGGATATGCTTCAGCTAAATGAACACTCCCTTAACACTCAGACTCCACTGGCTTTATCCTCTTCATCCTCTTGGAAGAATCCTGGGGTTGGCTCCTCAAGCATGCCATTTGGGGTCTTCACTATGCTAGATCTTCCACCTGAATGAAACCTGGCGCTGTCCTCAAGTTCACTGTCGGCACCAGTGATGCTCCAGAGGAGACATTTATTTCATTTCCCAACAAAGCTCAGATGGTTCTGGAAATGCATCAAGTGGTGAGGTGGAGGTCAAGAAATATACTCTACTGCTGCTTTAGATAAGCCTCAACCTCAAGGTAGATGCCTCAAAAAAAAAAAAAAAAAAAAAAAAGACCAAAAACCCTTCTGGCATGCATATATACAGCCCCACAGTGACCACGCACATCATGCATACATCAGTTCCTTCTGTTCTTCCCCTTTGAGGAGTCCATAACCCTGATTTTGTATGTGAATAAGCACACCACTTCTTTTTTAGACTGTCTGCAGTTCTCCAGCTACATCTCCCACGTATTATCAGAATTTAGTCAACCAGCTTATCCTCCGTGAATAACTGGTATTTGAAAAGGAAAATAAAAATGTATTGAGCAACTGAAAGAAGTCCACTTGAGGAACACAAGTTTGGAAGTTTTTTTGATACAAATATACTGCACTAATCAGGCCGTGTTTTAAATCTACAGGTTTAGAAGTTACTTAGAGGAAGCCCTTTTTTAAAAAAATTTATTTTATTTCCACATTACTATCAGCAGTTGCAAATCTCTGAGGAAATCTCTGCTTTGAGAAGTGCATACAGTGGTAGCCCCTTTGTTTTTGTTGTTGTTGTTGCTTATTTCTTTAAACAATCTTTAAAAATGTAAACACCATTCTTAGCTCCGGGGACTGCAGAAAAGAAAAAAAAGGGGGGGGGGTGGGGAGAACAGGCCAAAGTTTGCTGACCCCTGCTCTAAAGAGCAGGTACTTTTCTTTTATAATAAAAGCAGAACAATGCTTTAAAACAGTATGGAAAATCCAGATGTATGGCAAGGAGTCCCAGCACCATCCTTTTAATGTAGCTACTTGCATAAGTCATTAAACACTTCCCAGTGCCTCATTTTTTTTTTTTTTTTTCACGTCTAACATGAGAAGTTAGAATAGATGAGTGGTTTACAAACCACACCTCAAGGAACCCTAGGCCTCCTGGGTGCCCAGGGCAGGACGTGGCTCTAGGAACCCATCCCCACCCCTCACACTGGCACACACCTACCAGCACAGTCTTGCTTTAATCTTTGTTTGTTTTAGTTTTGGAAAAACACAGTATCAGATGATCTTAGGGATCCTCCAGGTGGGACTCCTCAGTGAATTCATTATAGGCTCATCAATCTTTGTCCAGCCATTTGACCTGGGTGTGTCAGGTAAATAGGAAATTATTTTAAAGCCTATCTTAAGTATGTAAAGGAAGAGAAGCAAACACACACACACACACACACACACACACACACACACACACACACACACATTAAAGATCTTATTCAAAGGGGCCACCTCTACTTGTTGAGATGTGTAGAAATGCATCTGACAGCCAGATCAGAGGGTTGCCCAGTCCCATAGGAACTGATGAGAGAGAGGGCTCATTCCTGTGCCTCTCTGTTCAGGGATCTGGGGAAAGCAAGACGGCGCCACAGCAGAGAAAAACCGGGATGAGACTCTCAGACCTGGTTCCACACCAATCTGAATTTGGAACTTAACAGTTGTAGAACTCCTGATGTTTACCTAACAAAAATTGGAGACCCTACTATAAATGAGCCCATAGACAAGGTTTTGGGAACACAGTAATGAACCAAACAGATAAGGTACAGTCTGTGTTCACTGGTCAGATCCTCATCCACAAGTAAGATAAAAACACCTGCTCCGTCTCCTATCCACGGTGGGCATGCAGAGAGGACCAAGGAGCTGTAAAACGTAAAACAGACAGCACTAAACCAGGCAACTACACGTTCTCCTGTCAAGTAAATAAAATATATGCTACTTTAAGAATTTGCCAAATTGATAAAAATAAGGCCACAAGAAGTTTTGTGTAGAAAAACATTATTTATAGAGCATGAAAAAGCAAGGCAAAACAGAATGACACAAGTCCTGGCCCCAGATCCTACCACTGTATCCTACCTTCATGTTCACAGAGTAGGATGCCAATAACTGCAATTTAAAAAAAAAAAAAAATTATTTATTTGCTTTGGTTGTACACAATGCATTTATTTTTCCATGGTGCTGAGGATCGAACCCAGGCTGTGTGCGTGCTAGGCGGCGCTCTACTGCTGAGCCACTACCCCAGCCTCAATAACTGCAATTTTACAGGTTTTTTTTTTTTTTTTTTTTTTTTTGGTACTAGGGATTGAACTCAGGGGCACTTGACCACTGGGCCACATCCCCAGCCCTTTTTTGTATTTTATTAGAGACAGGGTCTCACTGAGTTGCTAAGTGCCTCACCATTGCTGAGGCTGGCTTTGAACTCGCGATCCTCCTGCCTCAGCCTCCCAAGTGCTGGGATTACAGGCGTGCACCACCGCGCCCTGCGTTTACAGGGTTATTTTGAAGCTAGATAAGAATTTTGAAAGTGGAGCACCTGGCTTCAAGTTGGCACTGAGTGAATCATAGTTTTTCTTCCTCCCAGGAATCCACCTAGGAATCTCAGAGTAGGTTGTGGCTTCACAGAGTAGGGCTTACCCCAGGACATGGCTATGGCTCCCCAGTGCTGTATCACAGTCACCTCAACCAAAGAGACAGGAAACTTCTGGTTGTTATGACCATGGAATCCAGATGCAGAATATGCCCAGTCATCAGGAAAATCTTACAGTCTTGGCACAGTCTGAGGACAGAAAGAGCGTAGCAGCCAATAGCAGGGGAAGACTCCACAGCCCGGAATGTGCCAGACTTCCAGCCACAAACGTTCCCTCTTAGACTGTGGTGTCCCCTGTGGTGTAGGCCGTGGCCTCTGCTCCTCTGGGCAAGTGTCCTCGGAAGCACATTCTCCAGGCATCTTTAGGCTACATTCATGTGAACATCCATGGCACTGTCCCTCACCTCCTACCCAGCCCAGACACACAAGTGAGGCAGATCATTTTCTCATTTCTGACAAAGGAAGACAACAGGAGATGGTCTCCAAAGCCCTTTCCACTCCTAAAACCCTTCGAATCTGTGACCCATCCTTGACTTATTTATTCATTCATTCAACAGCATTTATGGCACACCTCCTGTCTTTGATTCTGTTACCCATTCTTGACTTCATTCGTTCAACAATATTTACAGAACAGCTCCTATCTCTTTGCTTCTATGACCAGTTCTTAACTCTTTCCTCCATTCATTTATTCGTCAATATTTATTGAGTACCTACTACATACCAAATAGTATTATGTGCAAGAATGCACTAAAAAAGTAGGTAGCCAATGTCCTTAAAATAGCCCAGGGTCAATGAGGACATAGATAAGTAAGCAATTATGCATATAAGAGGTTATGATGATAGATCTGTGGGGACCAGGGGATGAGTCACCTAGTTCCGCCAGGTGGGACAATGATAGGGTTGGAGGTGAAACAGGAAGGGCTTCTCAGAAATCTGAGTGTTGGAGGTACAGTTGGACATTATAGGCACATCAGACATGTGGGTTGAAGACATTCTAGAAACAGGGAAAAAACAATATTAAGGCAAGGGGGTGTAAGCATGATTTGCAGAAGAGATAATTCAATGCGAATGATCAAGGAGTATCCAGGAGGTGAGAGGAAAGGAGATTCAATTGACGAAGCACCTTCAAAATCTAGAAATCCAAATTTTATCCTTTTAGGGAATGCCTAAAAGATCTTAAATAAGAATTATCTGGATTGTATGAGAGTTTTAGAAAGTCTACTGTGGTGGCAGTGTGAAGACTGAATTATAGGGGATGGGGTTGGGGATGAAAAAAGTGAGATTGAAGCAAAAAAAAAAAAAAGGGAGGGGGAGTAGGTTGACAACTGTTTTAATCCTTTATGGGAAACAGTAAGGGTATCAACTCCAGCAATGGCAAGGGCTAGGCATGATGATTCCACAGCTATTGTTGAAATAAAACTTGGTGATCAATTCAATGGTGGTGGGGAAGAGAGTGGCATTTGAATTTCACCCAAGTACCTAAGTGAGTAGGTTAATAGAAGAACACAAGACCAGAAATAGTTCCAGTTCCCAGGTGTGAAAACCTTAGCCATCTCTCGTTTACAACTGTGTAATCTCCAAGATGCTTGGCTGACCCATGGTGACCAAAGGAGTTCTCCTCCAACCACGAAGTCATAAGACAAACATGGCGCTTCTTCAGAGACCCACACTGTTACCTACGTGTTTACACAGAAGAAAGGTAATTTAACCAACGAGTTTATTTAAGACGCTACTTTTATTTTAAACAGAAGCTGTGAGAATCCTTGTGAGGTAACTGTTCTTTATCCTCAGGGTTCTCTGCCTTTTGAGTTCTTCAGTGAAACTACAAAGTGCTGCATGATATCATTACCGAGTAAAGTTGAAGAACCACACCCACCAAGACTTGATGTTTCCATTCCTGTGTAGGCACCTAAGAGTAGTCGTTCTCAAAGTGGTCCGTGAGGCCCTGAGATCAAAGTTGCTTCCATAATAATACTAAGATATCATTTGCCCTTTTCACCCTGTTGACATTTGTACCGAAGATACAAAAGCAATGGTAGAAAAAAAAAACTGAACACTTTAGCTCATATCAAGGGCTGTTAGCACTAAACCATACTAGTAGTCACTGTACTTGTTGCTGCTACACACAGCAAAAAAACTAACGCACAAACACAAACAGAAAAACCCTGCCTGCCTCATTTACGAATGTCTTGGACAAAGACATTATTATAAATTTTATTGCAGATTGCTCCCAAGCAAACATCTTTCTGATATACGTAAGAGAATATGCATAAAGCACTCCCGCCTTTACTGAAATATGGTGGCTATGGTGAGGAAGGACTTTGGGTCAGGAGCTGAACACTCCACTTTTCCACGGAGCATCACTTTCAGTTAAAAGAGTAACTGACAACTTTTAGTCAATCAAATGTGGAAATGAATATTTCTTGAAAATGAATAAAGTAAAGCAGATACTTCAAGGAAAAACTGACAGTATTCTTAGCCAATGAGAAGATGCAAACTTTCAAGTAACTGTTAAAGTTTTGGAGAATTTGCGTTCTATGTTGTGAACAACAGCTTCCCAATATACTACTTAAAGGTTTTTCAGATCATTTTTCTGTTGATATTAACAATTTTTATGCTGTACAAGTGAAATGCGCCCATATTTGGTGGTTCAGTATAACTCAGGGAATCAATATTTTTCCAAGCGTCCAATGCTGATGTTACATGCATGATGAACTACCCAAATGCACAAGACAGTCTAGTAGATTTTAATGTAAGAGAACACAGAAAGTTCATTGAACTGTTTTGGTTTTTGTCTGGAGGTTGTTTGTTTTTGTTTTGTGGTCCTGGGGATTGAACTCAGGGCCTCACATGTGCTAGGCAACTTTGAAGTGTTTTGATGAAGCATTGCGACTCACTTTCAAGAAGCTACCTCTTTTTGAGTTTTGATGTAGTTCAAAGAATATCCACAGTTATCTGAACAGGCTATTACATATCTGTACAAACCTAGATTTTACTCTACCCCACACCTGTTGCAGTAGATTGGGTGCAACTGAAGCAAAGAGAATCTAGTTGTCTTCAATTAAACCAAGCATTACAGATTATAGCAAAAATATAAAACAATTGCCAGGCGCAGTGGCACACGCCTGTAATCCTAGCACTTGGGAGGCTGAGGCAGGAGGATCGCGAGTTCAAAGCCAGCCTCAGCAATGGCAAGGCACTTAGTAACTCAGTGAGACCCTGTCTCTAAATAAAATACAAAAAAAGGGCTGGGGATGTGGCCCAGTGGTCAGTGCCCCTGAGTTCAATCCCTGTACCCAAAATAATAATAATAATAATTAAATATATATATATATATACACATACACACACACACACACACACACACACATATATATATACACATATATATATATAAAACAATGCCACTTTTATCATGCTTTGATTTTTTGGAAAAATATTTTTTTCATTAAAAATATATTATTTATAGTTTAAATCTAATGGGTTACCATCATTTTTAATGATGCAAATATTACATTTCTCATTTTTAATCTCTAAAATGATAGTGCATAGACACAAGAGCACATCTGAGTTCTCATTAACTTCTGGGGGTCCTGGAAAAGAGATCCTGGGACCAAAATATTTGAGAACCAGCATCTTAGGGAAGTCAACCTGGACCCCAGCCTGTACAGTAATAGGCACACACGAGTTTACAGCAGCACTGCTTCGAACAGCCAAAAGAGAAGCCAAGCTCCATGGCAGTGTTTCTACAGTGCAGTGTGAGCAGCGAGCAGCGGAAAAGGACGCAGCAAGCCACACACGGCAACGCGGATAAATCCCAGAAAGGCAACTGTGGAACACCAAGCTGCAGAAGGCCTGCTGCACGCTACTACTTTTATAAATCTCAAAGACAGGCGAAAGTAAGCAATGCAGCAACGCTATGGAGAAAATGCAAAGGAGACAATAAATAGAAAACAGATGACAATAGGAACTTGTGTTGGGGCATAAGTGGCAATAGAAGAATACCCCTCAGAGAGGTTCAAGAGTGTTGAAATTTGTTCGACTGGGTGGTAGTTTCACTGATGTTGTTTGATCACTATGCTTTATTATATATGTGTAAGATACCACAATTTTTTTTAAAGAAGACATACTTTATGACTTTCAAAGGGAGGCACCGCATCTTTGCTAATTATTGAGAAGCCAGGAGGTAAGAAAGGGAGACCCTGGCCACGCCTCTGCAGCACCAGCCCCAAGAAACCCATCACAAGGGCAGGGCTCCCCCACCTAGCCCCTCCAGCGGTCACATCCACTGCCACTCACCCTAGTTTGGTTTTGCAAAAGAGGCCTCTCTACTTGAAAAGGGCATCTCCTTCTCTAGGCCATCACCCTCCCTCTCCATTTTTATTACAGTCCAAGAAGCTACCACACTTCACAGTTTATTTCTGAGTTGCGTCCAAACCTCTAAATGTAGCAATCACAATCTCCTTCACTGGGGCCAGCACCTGCCATATTTTTGCTGCCTCTTATCCTTATGTCACCAGGTTGGTCCCTCTGGTTCAGGGAAGCCCCTTCTCTTACAGTCTCCCATCTGCTTCGTGTTAATGACATTCCTTTTGCTTGGACTCTTCTCTCTCTTCTCAACATCTAAATCCATCAATTCCTGAGGGCGCTGGAGACGTCCCTCCTCTAGAGGAATCTTATGCCCATCCCTCCTACTCTGCATTTCTGCAAACATTTACATATCGAATTCATAGTACATCTCTTGCACTTGTTAGCATATTGATTTGTACTTATCCTCTGTATAGTTTTGTGTCAACATGTGGAAGCACTGTTGGCAGAGACTGTGTTCCACCGAACTTCTCTGAGCGAGTACATGCTCAGAACTTAATGAATCAGCAGCACATGGGAACCACAGCTCTTGGACGATGTCACTGCTCTACTATGCCACCTCATGTGTTGTACCACGTGCCCTAATTCCCAAAAGGTGCTCAGTACAGTATATTGAAAGAGATGCTTCCCAAGGCAGAAGCATGCATGCAATTTTATAACAGAAACTAAGCAAAGCAGCATTTCCGTCACAGAATTTTTTTTCATAATATTAGATACATTTCAAGTCTAACACTTTTCCCCATTCTAACCCGAATTATTGAAGTTCTTAGAAAAATCACCCTGACAGGTGGTTGAGCCAGCTTTTTCATAAGCACAAGATCACTGTTCCATTTTTAAAAATTATTCAACAGGTCCTTATCTTATCAAATCAAACTGATCTTTGTAACTTCTACCCTATTGGGCCTTGTGTCTGTCTTTCACTCAGCATTTCACAAGTCTATGAAAATATTTTTCGAACTGAATCGGAATTCTTTGTTTCCATCTCTTTCTCTGCCCACTTGGCTCTTGAAGACCAGGGACCAGGCTCTGCTCAGCTCTACAAACCTCTAATCCCTGACACACACTCAGCTCCTGCTGGTGAAATCAATGAATAAATGTACGAATAACAAACCGGTTATCGCACATGAGCTGACAATTTAGGATGAATGACAATTCAATGTAAGTTCCTCCCTTTTTCACTCAACAGAACTTTACAGATTTGAATGTAGATACCGAGCACAGTTCTCATCCACCCCCCACTCTTCTTTTCAAATTAAGCACTCCGGTTGCCTCAGTAATGAACTCCTCATGAGATGACTTCAACAGCCTACAGCGTGCCTGCTGCCTCCCTTCTAATGGGCGGTTTATCAATTTCCCCCTTTGAAACCAGAGCATCCAATCTGGGATTCCACATCATAGATGTGATGTCATCAGCTACCAGAGCAATGTGGCCACCCTTGCATTGAATTCTGGGCTCCAATTGCATTTGCACTGAATTCAGGGCTGATGCAATTGAATTGCATTAGTCAACTCTGCAGAAATGCACCCATATTTCAAATATTTTTAAACACTGTTAATTACAGAGGTTCTCTCTGGGGGTGGACGTTGGGATTAGGGGATGTTCACACTTGAAACATTTATAGGTAGTTTTAATTATTTGGACTACACGTGTATCACTTTTATCATCAAACCCACATAGGGCTGGGGTTGTGGCTCAGCGGTAGAGCGCTCGCCTAGCATGGGCGAAGCCCTGGGTTCGATCCTCAGCACCACATACAAATAAATAAATAAAATAAAGGTATAGTGTCCAACTACAACTAAAAAAAAAAAATATTTAAAAATACACACATTATTAAAAATAAGCTTATGCTTCTTGTCTATACTTCTTCATTCCTGGATGGTTTTTATGTATTTATCTATTTAACAGGGTCCTTATCAAAGACTTCTGTGAGTCCAGCTTTACAGAGACCAGCAAGTCCTCCTATTCAAACTACTCGTACTTTTTCTCGTCCTTGTGTTTTCTCAGCGATGCAAAAGGCCTCAAGGAGCAATGGGTGAGCCTGCGGATCTCCACCAAACCTGCCATACCTGTGCACGTCGGGAAGCGCGCACTTTCATCCGACTGCTCTCTCCTTCAGGTCAGATTAAAACTCTGCCAGCTCTGGTTGGAGCCCGGCTTCCCCCAGAAGGGAGAAATTACACAGCACATTTCAGGAACCTTTCCTGGCGCGTGGGGTCTCCCACACTGTTTCCTCCCAAATACAGCTGTGTTTCATGCTCTGAAGAGGCTCGCTGGGCTAACGAGCAGGCCCAACAAGTGCAGATTAGATGCCTAATTCTAGGCCATTCCAGAAGGCAGCGCTCTCCATACGAAGCGTGCACTCTCAGCCCCAGAAAGTGTCACTGCATGCGACTCTTTGTTCTATTGCCCTCTGCTCAGTCTAAGGTCAAAAACCCAGCTCTCGAATTGTCAAGGAAAGAAATGGTCTTAGCAGCACACGTTCCCATGAGTCTTGGAGCCAACGTGTTCCGTCAGCACCTAAGGGAAACTTGAGGGGTGCTGGGGGGCTCTGGGAGGCCTGCAGGGGCCCAGGTGTCACCTGCAGATTGCAAGGTTCCCTGCGGATTTCATGCACCTCTGAGCAGTGCTGGGCCTCAAGAGATGTCAGAAGGTCCTGCCCTTGGAAATGCTGACACTGGTGACTTTGAGCTAGTTTCTTTCCCTCTCTGTGGTTCCGTTTCCGCTGCTGTCCCATAGCCGGGAGAGGCAGCCCTTCTTCACCTCAAAAGCAGACGACATCCGTGCAAATGCTAGAAGGTTTGGGTGATGCACTCTTACCCACTTTACAATCTGGAGCTACGTAAGCACAGAGAGGGTAAGCAACTGGCTGAAGGTCACAAGGGAAAGCTTGGCAATAGGAGAGAAGGCTGTGGCCTCCCCTGGTGGAGGGAATGTGAGGGAGAAGACTGGGGTTTCTGTCGCCTGCTATCGCAGGTTCCTTCCCCAGCCTCTGGTTCCTGGAGCTGGAGCCAATTACTCAAGTCCATGAGCTCATTTTAGGATCTAAGAAAGTACAGTCAATAAACTGCTGGGTCTCAGCATCACATGTCTTTATTCCTGGCTGAAATGACATCACCCCAGAGTGGGCGTTCTAGTTAGTTCAAGGGTCCTCAACCCTTGAATGATCTGATTCATTCCAATCACCCAGAGGGCTTTAAAAAAACGTCCAGTCCCAGGTTCCACCCTGGGCCACTGAACTCAAGGCTATAGGGGTGTTTGACCTTTTTCAACCTCCCAGGTGATTCCAATGTGCAGCCAGGGGTGAGAAATACTAGGTTGCTTAATGGTGATCAGAAACTGAAGGGCAGCAAGATTGATTAACTACACCGCACAGTGAAAGCCTCCTAGGGAGAGCCTCCGTTGACATGAAGCCACTCCTCAGGTGTACTAGGGTGAGTGGCACTTACTGTGCACATACTACATGCCAGACACACACCTCCGAACCTGCACGCATGAGCTCCCTCAGTTCCCGTATGGCCAACAATGTCCCCCATTTTACAAATGAGAAGAACAGGCAGAGGATGGCAGTCACTTGCTAATGTCACGGCTAAATGTAGTACAGCCAGGACCAGAATCCCCACCTCATCCTGCTTCTCTATGCCGCCCCACAACACGGAGCACAATCCCTTCAACTGGGTGATGAATTAACGTTACAGAATGTAGAACAGGTTCTAATCCAAATGCCTGCAGAGACCACGAGGAAAGAGACCTGGGGAAGGCGGGCAGGTGTGTGTGCATATGGGGACACGGTGGCCGAGTGGTAGGAACTGTGGCAGACTGACGAGCACATGCCCGGGGAAGGGAGACAGCCGCCACCGACGACAGCAGATTGCTGCCATGTGGGGAGGTGGGCCCAGTGCGGCTGTCTCTTCCAAGTTTTCAAAAGAAGCTGGAAATTTGGATTTTTATATGAAACCTCCGAATCTCCAAAATGTTGCCTCAAGTTTTTAAACATACCTTCTGGAGCAAAACACATCAGTATGGCACCAGGCTGTGACCTCTGATCCACTCACTCTAACACACACACACACACACACACACACACACACACACACACGTTTACCTCAGTCTTTTATTTAAGACTCACTGAACACGTTCTCTTGGACTGGATCCCTGTGATTGGAAACAACGGGCCCTGCCTCTCCTTCTTTCTGTGCACAATCTGAACTATGACCCATTTGACATATGGAAAACACAATATCAATTTTCCCTCGGTTATTTTAATCAGTGGACGGCCTGTTGAATAAATGAATAAATAAACAAACCTTTATTAAACACCTATTCTCTCATTTCAGTCTCACTATAAATCTCCACAGGAGGATTTACTATTCTCACTTTATAGTAAAATTAAGCCATAATTCATATGATTATTACACAACTTAAATGTAATTCAGAGCAAATCGTGTGACCGGAGGAACAAACTCATTCCTACAGTGAAAGCCCAATATAATACTGTCGGACTATGAAACAAGTATTGGTCAAGCCCTACAGTAATAGTCTCGTAAAAGAACTTTACCATATCATAATGTTATTCCACACCACACTACTGAGATCCATGGAAAACAGAATTTAAAAAAACACAGAAACTGCCATAAAATTCTAGATCAGAAATGTCTGTAATCTAATCACAATCTAAGCAAATAAACATTTCATATACTTAATAACGGGTAATATTTATTGAGCTCTTTCAACAAAGCACACACTAATTAGGCATGATTTGATGTGTATGTGTAATATTTACATTTATATATATTCAAATAATCCTTATGATAACTATGTGGTATAGGAACTATTATAACTATTTAAAGATGAGGAAACTGGAGAACAGAGAGTTCAGTAATCCGCTCAAGATCACACAGCTGGTCAGTGGGATCTGAAAAGCCTAACACAGAGTCTGTGCATTTGACCCCACCCTATGAACTTCAAAAGCAAATGAGCTGTCTTTACTTGCACCCTCCCTATACAGCAGACAGGAAAGGAGTCCAAAGTCACACATGATATTTTCTCTTTCTCATTACAAAACAACAAGAAATTTCTTTTTAAGCACACAGCATCAGACAACCCAAGGTACTAGCACACTATATAACTTGAGAAAAATCCACCACCCTCCACAAGTTCAGTAGCTTGTTTCAAAGGCTCAGATAAGTCGAATGCTGCTAATCAATCATGTAAAAGATCATTTCACCTGGCCTTCTTCAGTCGCCTTTCGAAGGCCAACTCATTCAGAGCACTCAGACAGTTTACCCGGAGATCCACATCTCTCTCTCCCCTTCTATCTTCCTCCACACCATGCCTCTAATGGGGTCTAACCACTCTCGTGACCCACATGGAAATTATCAGAGAAGGAGAGAGGTTATTTTAGGGTTTGTTCTTCCAGGCTCTGAGAAGGTCTATGCATTTATTCTTTGGTGGCAGATAAACATGGCTGAATTTGGATTTTGTCTTTCTTTTTTGCAATGCTGGGGATGGAACCCAGGAACTCATGCAGGTTAAGTTCTACCACTGAGTTACATTTCCAGTCCTTGGACTCTGTTAAAAATAGAAGCAAAGAGTACCTGGCCACTCAAGAATCCCAGAGACAGCGGGCGCAGTGGTGCACGCCTGTAATCCCAGCACTTGGGAGGCTGAGGCAGGAGGATCGCGAGTTCAAAGCCAGCCTCAGCAATGGAGAGGCACTTAGCAACTCAGTGAGACCCTGTCTCTAATAAAATACAAAAAAAAAAAGACAAGGGATGTGGCCCAGTGGTTGAGTGCCCCTGAGTTCAATCCCCGGTATCAAAAAAATAAAACCCCAGAGACAGAAGTTCAGTGGTGGAGACTGTGTTTCATTAAGGAAATGGACAGTTGGGATAATATACCTTTTAGGCATACAGAATCTACGGCATTGGGTATAGCCCCAGTTCAGTCTGTGAAAAGCACATTTGCTATAGGCCATATTCTGACCTCACACCGTGGGCCCCTAGCACTATACATTTTATAAAATCAGGTACAGTATAGCCTTGTGTGTGTGTGTGAGAGAGAGAAAGAGAGTGAGAGAGAGAGAGAGAGAGAGAGAGTGTGTGTGTGTGTGTGTGTGTCTGTGTGTATACATACACGGGGTGAAGCTGACTTTTATAAAATAAATAGCAATATGCACCCATGTGGTCTAAGACTAATATCATGCCAAAGTCTGATTTTAATTTATAAATCTACCTTATAACTGTAGCAATTCTAGCTAAGGTGAGTCCCTGGGGAATGATAAGAGTCACTGACAGGCCCTTGCTTCAGCACCTGGTCATATACTATTCTCCAATATCATAAAAATATAATTTATAGAGGACAGAAATACAAAACTTGCTCCCAAGCAGAAGGAAGAAAGTAGACAGAAACCAGCGTGTCAAGTATCCTCAACTATTTCTAAAAGACATCCTGACTAACAGGAACCCTAAAGTGTTCTGCACACTGGGCCCTAGATGGTAGGAATCCCTGATCAACACACACCTAGCAAGGGGAGAGAAAAGAAAATGTAAATCAGAAGGAGGAAAGAATCATCCCTCAGGATCTGTAGCCCTAACACAATCCTGAGAGCACATTAACTGAACCAAAACAGGAATGAAAACTCACACATCTTACCAGGCCGGGCCTGGATTTCTTTCCAATAAGAGAAAACCCAAAAATCTATTCCTTCACCACAAAACCCATGGTCTTGTAAAACCTGATGCTGGAAATCCTTCAACGCACTCAAAAGTCCTATTTTGTAGGTCATACTCTCATTATCTTGTTCTGTGACCAGTCTGATTAAATTATAGAAAATTACTAATACATCTCTCAGAATGGAGAGATCAGCGCCAGCCTGCTCTGTTTGTTTTTCCTTTTCCTATTCTAATTCTCCAGCAGATATTTTAAAAAAACAAGACCCAAGGAGGACAGAACAACTTCAAATGAGGGCAAAAGGATATATTAACTTAATCCCAGGAATATGATGCCTTTCAGCTCAAACAGAATGACACTGGTGACCAGTCACAGACACCAAAGGAAGTTTCATACAGTGTAGCAATGTGCGATCTTCCGGTTTCTTCATACCTTGTGCTGTGGTGGGAAAGTTTATGTTCCCCCAAAGTTCATACATTGGAACTTGAGAGGCATGGCCTTTGAGAGGTGATCAGATCATTCGGGAAGAACCTTGATGAAAGAATTCAAAGTGCCTTTCTACAAGAAGCCCAAGAAAGCTTAGCTGCCTCCTCCTCCTCCTCCTCCTCCTTCTCCTCCTGCTCCTCCTCCTGTGATCAGAAGGCAGAGCCATTGTTGAAGCACAGCTGGAGCCCTCACCAGACACTGAAGCTGTGATTACCTTGATCTTGGAATTCCCAACCTCCAGAACTTTGAGCAATACATTTCTTGCTTATAAAGTACCTGACCTAAGGCATTTTGTTACAGAAGCCCACATGGACTAGGCCATCTCATCTTTGAGTCCAAAGACACCAATTTGCATATATGACCGGCATTAATGATACAGGACAAGAGCTTTTCTCTTTTGTGGAACTAACTCATCCAGACATGTTCTGAATCCATACTACTGGGATTACTAAGTAAACCTAGGCCAGCACCATGTATTCCAACCTGGCCTTTTCCACAAGAACATGTTGATATTAACAGGACTCCTTATACTATTAAACCAACTTTTGACCCCAGGAGAAGCCTGCCTCGCTATTCCAGCAACACACACTCACCCTTGGGTGTGTCTACAACCTCTGTCTGTTTAATTTTACAAGCTTCTCAAGGCAGAGATTTTCTACACCCCTCATGGAACTGTCCTAATAGAGGCCATTCAAAGACTCTAAAATACCAAATGCACAGCAAGCTCTAACACTAGCCAAAAGCTGTCCAATTTATACTTCTCCAGCATGATTTATTAACACTTTGTGCAGAGACTTGTCAACTCACACCAGCTGTGTCATCTCCAGAGCGAGATGGCAGCACACAGATAAATTAAAAATCAATTTTTTTTATTAGAAACTATTTGAAGCATTAGAAGGAATGTGATTTTGAGCCATCTGCCCTGTTTTAGCAGGAAACCCCAGTGATACCCTCCTTACTGTATCAGGAATACCTGGATGTTCTTTTTGGACAACAGCAAGGCATTATTACCTATCATCAACCCAAACTGCTACTTGGTACCTTAGAATCATTAGCTTTGGCTGACAGGAGTAGTGAAATATTGTGTTACTTCAGACTGAAAATTTTCCCCATGTGGCTGCTACCATGGTTAGTGAAGAGGTAGTGCCTGGTCACTGCAAAAATTAATAAGAACAAATGGGGAGGAGTTGGAAATGTGGCTCAATGGTAGAGTGCGTGCCTATCATGCTTAAGGCCCTGGGTTCGATTCCCAGCACCAAAAAGAAAAAAGAAAAAAAATTTTTAAAAATAGGGGGAAAGAGTTTTGTTTTGTTTTGTTTTGTTTACCACTTCTCTTTCATCAAAAAAAGGCTCATAACATTATTAAAATGTAACTATAAACAGTTATATCTAAACACCTGTATATATGTCCTGTTCCTTTGCAGTCATTCTGGTTCCCAATTTTACTAGAAAGCAAGAGAGAATACTTCAAGTTTTGTTAATGGAAAACACAATAACCTGTCCTAGTCTTGACCCACAACTGAGTAAACAGTGAAAATTCTGGAATAATAAAACAATTGTTTTAGTACTTTTCCTCCATGCTCCAGCTCAAGAACAGGGATCAGGCAAATTTCCAGTGATAAGTGTTATAGGATCTAAACTCATGTGTTTATGGATAAGTTGATGCTAATGAGGAAATCTTAAAAGAGCTGATCATAAATGGTACAAGGATTTACAGATGCAATAAACATAGGAAAAAGCCCTTCCTTATATCCTCTCCCTCTTCAGTTTGTTATGAGGTTCATAAAGAGCCCAGTCCCATGCCTAGTGGTTTCCTTCTTCCTCTTTGTTAGGCTGATGAACCTTCTTAAGAGATGCAGTCTGGGATTCTGCTAAAGATAAGCATGTGTTAAAGCTCAAAGGACCAACCAGGAGGACATTTTTTTAAGCGTGGTATTGGACCTTATTAATGGAAAGAACTTTTGTAAAAGAGCCATCAACAACAGCAACAGGATCACATTTAAGACCCCAAGTGATCATTACTGCTCTAAGCCAAGAAACCGAGATTTTATTTGAAATAGTAACTTTTAAAAACAACCCTTGAAAATAATGTAGGTTTAACACCTTTCACTGGTGGGGGTTAGCAGGAGGTGCCTCCAAAAGTTAATACAAAACTTCTTTTTGATTTGTTGAGTAGGATCCCCATTCAACTCTTCAGGGCTGGCCATTTTTTTCTGCATATGTATGAGGCCCATGTAACAAAACACACACACACACACACACACACACACACACACACACACACCTCAGAAGCCCAAGAGGAAATGACTGTGTAGAATTTTAAATCAGAAACCCAGGGCTTCAGTTAGTAGTGTCAGGTTAAAGGCTCGCCCATCTCCAAAGCTAATTCGGTTCTGAACAGTCCCAGGGGTGTCTAGCTGAACAGAAGGAGCTAGGAAACCTTAGCAGGCCAGAGCCCAGCCTGGGGAATTGCTGGGACTCTGTGCCAGGGGCTGAGGCTCACCCCAGAGTTGGTATCAGATAATACCAAGTGCTAGTCTGGATTTCCACGACTAATCCACTGGAGAGTGGAACTTCCAGGTTCCCTGGTGTCTGTGCTGTCGAGTGGGAGGACTGTGGGCATCACAGATCCAGACTGTGCCTAGCTAGTATGTTTAATAAAAGAGAAATAAATCCAACACAGAATAAGTCTGTAAATAGCAATAGTTTATGCTTTAGAAATCTTCAATCATACTATTGTGGGGTACAGAAGCCAGAAGAGACCCAAGAGGAAGTGGAAAGCATTCCAAATTTACTATAGATTGTTTTCACAAGTTTCTTTTTTACATATTCTAATTTGCACTTCTTAAATGTGTTTACTGGGTTCTACAGATTCTTAAAACAACCTATCAATAGGGGCTTTAATCACTTTTGTATTTACTCAGAAGGGCTCTTTGGCTTTAAAGCAATTTGCCCCAGTTCATTCCCCTATCACCCCTTTTCCTTATCCCCAACATTGCACACATTACTCCTTCCTTTTAGGGTCAACTTTTAAATCTGCTCCTATATAACTTCTTAAAACCCTGGGATGGTTTCTCTCAAGCAACTTTAATCCCCAGACTTAACTACATTTTAACTTCGAGAGAACACAGTTCTCCAGGGGAAGAAAAATCCTTCCCTTACACATAAACAAACAAGCATACAAACCAAGAGTTCATCATTAAAACTAGGACTTAGAACTACAATTATACCCTATAATAAATAGAAATTAACACTAATTTTTACCCAAGTCAATATTTATTACATCTAGATACCACTTGCAAGCCTCGCTCAGCATTTAGCCAGCCTTGGGTTACTGTGGCTGAATTGCAAAATACACCATTTGCCCAGAAATTGCTCTTAGTCCAAATGCAAATTGCTTATAAAACATGTGTAAACCCCCCTTAGAACAGGCAGCACACATCCATAAAAATCCATTCAATGCAAAGGTAAGTGGAAAAGCTTCTCAAATTAAGGCTTCCCTTTAAAAACTGGAGGGACGTTTAAGGTGTTTCCAAAGGTAAATTGCTTCTTACTTTGGTAAAAGCGTCTTTACGTGAGTGAAAGAGGGAGGCGATTTTTTTAAGTGAGTGGATACCAGTATTCAATTAGAGAACCGGGTGGGAGAGCCCACTCTCAAAATATAACTTAATCACCAGGCACCAGCGCGCCGGAGAGGCCCACCAGGCACACGAGCTAAAATGGAGCCTGAATTTCCTCTCAGACGGAGAGGGTAGTCGCACGAGGTCAGGGTCAAGGTCACCGGCAGGGCAGGCTGCAGCTGCCCGACAGCGCTGCACACAACGGGAGGCACGGCCGTTCCATCTCCGCCACAGCCCAAACAGATAAATCCCTTCTCTTCTCCCACCCTCCCTCTAACCCCGCCAACTTTTCTTTTCTTTTCTTTTCTTTTTTCTTTCCTTTTTTTTTTTTTTTTTTTTTTTTTTTTTAAGCAGGGGGAGAAGAGAAGAAAGGAAAATGACCAAATCACCTCACCGCCCTGGTTTTCGCACACAAGCTCATCAGCTCCCAAAGTTGCCATCTAAGGGCAAGTTCGCAGAGAACACTGAAGCCCATTTTGTCGGAGCAGGGCAAGCCTCCCCCGTCGCCCCCGCCGGGACTCCGGCCTCCTCTCGCTCCCCCACACGCCCCCGGGAAGAGCAGGGCGCCGCGGCCGGCCGGCCATGTGCACGCACTCTCCACCAACTGCTGCGAGTTTTCTGTGAATCGCTGCGCGGAGCCTCCCAACTCGCCCTCCCCGACTCCGCCGCCTTCTCCTCCTCGCACAAAATTTCCCTACACACGCAGCCGCCTGAGAGTGATTTTATGTGCATATATATTACATATGTGATATTATCCTCAGAACCTCTAGCGGGCAGGCGAAGAAAGGACTGCACAGGGGCATTTTTTTTTTTTTTTTTTTTAAAGGAAGGGGAAAAAAGCACAACCCAAGCCCTGTGCGTCGACTCCCTGCGTACCGGGAAGGGGAAAGAAAGAGGAATGTTTGCGGAGCGGACTGCCTGCAAGTGCCCTTGCTCGCCACTTCGGCCGCGGCCCGGGTGACACGGAGCCGCGGGGGCGCCCGGCCCCGGCAGCCCGCGCCCCCCTCGCGGTCCCCCGGGCAGGCACCGCCGCGGATATTTCGCGAGGGGGAGATCGATCGCGCTGCCTGTCTGCAGCGGAAACGCACACGCTCACACACAACCCGAGCCCGAGACACCATAACCTTAACCCTTCCCCCACCCTCCGTGAACTTCAGGTGACCGACCACGTCGGCCTGACACCCGGGCGGGCGGGCGCTCCGGCTCCGCTCCCGCCCCCAGCCCGGGTTTTGCAGGATCGGGCTCCGAGCAGCGCCAAACCGCCGGGAGAGGGGAGCAGAGCGGGGGGAGAGAGGAGAAATTGACCCTCCGTCTCCCCCGACCCCTCCCTCCGGCGCCTCCCGCGTCCCCTCCTCTCCCCGTCACCCCGCCCCACGCCTTCTCCCCTGCCCCCTCTTCCCTGCATTCAAGGAGCCGGGCGGCCCCGGGGGATATTTTTAGTTGCTTCTTTCTCCTTCACTTTTAGCTTTAGCAGCATCTCGGAACACTCAAAGCGGAGAAAGATTGGGGGGGGGGGGGGAGCTGGAGAGGGAGTGGGGGAAAAGTTAAGAGTCTCGCAAAGAAAAGCCGGAGGGAGGGCGGAGAGGGACCGGGGGCGCGGGTGGAGGAGGGGAAGGGGACCGGGCCGTGCCGGCGGGTGTGTGTCTCCAGTTGGTGTGTGTGGCTGCCGCCGGGGAGGGCTGTGATGCACTTTAGTTCTGGACTCTGCTCAGGCTCGCCGGGGAGGGGGGTCTGGGAGCCCGAGTCTCGCCCGGCTCCGTCTGCTCCCACTGACCCCGCATTTTATTGCGGCCAGGAGCCCTGCTCCTCCCTCCCCTCGGCTCTGCAGGGACCTCGCGCGCCGCGAGCCGCCCTGCCTCCTGCCTCCGCCTCGGCGCAGCTCCCGCACCCCACATCCGCCCGCCGCTGCCCGGCCTCGCCCCCCCGCCCGGCCGCCCCGCGCCCCGGCGCGCCCCCTCGCCCCGGCGCCGCGGAGCAGCCGCCCGGCGGCGCGTGTGTCCCCGTGTGTTTGTGTGCGGTGCCCCCACACCCTCCCCGGCCGCTCCCGCCTCGCCCGCCCCCGACTCCCCTCCTCCGCCGCCGCCTCCTCCACCTCCGCCTCCTCCTGCTCCAGCCGCCGCCGCTGCCGCCGGCGGCTCCGGGGCCGACCAACCCCGGCGCAACCTTTAGCCGGAGACGGACCTCTCCCTGGATCCCGAGCCCGGCGGGCGGCCGCGCGCCCTCGCCCCGGCACCCCCAAACGCCATGTCACGGCCCCCTGCCCGCCGCGCGCCCCGACCCCCGCACCCCAGGCACCGGGAGCCACAAGGAATTTTTTTTTTAAAGATTCCAACCTCTCCCACCTCCCCCCCAGCCCCCGGTAAAAACCCCGGCATCCACACTACTCCCCTCCTCCCTCTCTCGCCCCCTCCCCCCAGCAACCCGGAGTGAGGAGGGGGAGGGGGAGGCAAAGGGGAAAAAAGCCCGATCTCAAGGAAAAAAAGAGGGGGGGCGAGAGAAAGAAAGAAAAAGAGAGAGAGAATAGAAAGGGCACGGGGCTGATCATCACCAACATGGCTGCCTCAGCATAGACCTAAACGAGGAGTAACCCGGGCTGTGTCTTTGTCAGTTTCACCTCTGTAACCCTAAACTAATGCAGAAAACAACGGAGGAGGCTGCGGAGGGGAAAGAGGAGAGGGAGGGCGAGAAAATGGCACGAGAGGAGGTGGAGAAGGGATGACTTACGTGAGGGAAGGCGCTTGGGCTGCTCCTGCTTCCTCCTGGGCATTTTCCCCCTTTTCTCACATTCTCCTCCTTGGTTAATGTGAGATCAAATAAACCCCCGTGGGGGCAGAGAGGCAGACACTGGCAGGAGCGGGGAGGTAGTTGGGGGGCGGGCGGGCGGGCAGGGGGAAACCCCTTCTCTCCGGTGTGTGCAATGGGTTGAAGCTTGTTTCCTGGAGCCAGAAGAGGGGTTTTCTTCTTTTTTCTTTCCTTTCTTTTCTTTTTTTTTTTTTTTCCTCTTTTTTTTTTTTTTTTTTTTAATTTTTGGTCGTGCACCTGGCTTGTCCCCGAGCGTAATATTCTTCAATGGAAACGGATCTAATAGGTGTGAGTGTGTGTGTGTCCTGTGCTCGCGTGTGTGATGGGAGGTATAAATAAATGAGTGCCGGTGCGGCGGTGTCTATGGCCGCGCTCTGTGTCTCCGAGCCCCTAACACTAATGTCGGGATCAAAGGGCAGCGGCGGCGGCAGCACAGCTCACAGCTCGCTCTCTTGCTCTCTCTCTCTCTTTCTCGCTCTCTCTCTCCTCTCGCGCTCTCTCTCCCTCTCTCTCTCTGACACACACACACTCACACACACACAGAGGCACAGACTGAGGGAAAGAGCGAGAGCTAGACACACACACACACACACACACACACACACGCAGAGCAAAGAGGAAAGGTGCCCTAAGGCTCCCCGGGCGGACTCAGCCTCGGATTTACAACCGCTCTGTCTGCAAAGAATGGGGGGCGCGCGTGCGGGGGTGGGATGGAGTTCTTCGAATTTATCCCGCTAGTCTCCAAATCTAGGGGGAAAAAAGTTTTTCCCACTCTTTCAACAACGATTCGTTCATTATTTTGCTGATTTTTTTTTAAAAAGGGAGATAGATTGCTCTCTTAACTTTCTTTTGTTTATTAAACTACATTTTGCTCTGTATAAAATTCTTCGGGCTTTTTGTCACTGGAATTACTTTCTCACTCCATCACTGTAAGTCTGGAGGTGGCAGACTCCCACACACTCTCCAAAAACATCCCAATAAAAATATTCCTAAAAAAATTTTTAAAAGATACCATATGGTAAGATCAATAACAAGTTTGATGGAATGAATGTCCAGCTCTTAATGCGTCTGATGGAGTTAACACTTGAAAAAATGCTGCCTAAATGAAAGTTACAGGTCCTTGACAAAGGGGGGGAAAATAAGATTAGGTCACCCCTGATGGCTGATTTAACTGCTACATGATACTCCTACAGTGCACACAGCGATCTTGACTTCTGAAATTTACTTTTTTCCCCTGCTATAACACAGGTATATGAAATTTACCCTGAAGCAGTTCCAGTGTGCATTATGTGCCTAATATAGCAGTTTTCATTAACTGATATACTTTCATTACTTTACAAATCATCACACATCTTGCTTCAAAGAGACACATAAAGGGGAAAACCAGAAAAGGACCGGTCTCACTCAGCACAAAAGGTACTTGGTGAAAGAGGACTGTTCTCTTTGTGACTTGCAGTCATTTAGATAGAAGTTCACTCAGGTTGTTAATGATTTAAACTCCAAAACCTGCTACTATAATTGAAGTAAAAAATGGTCTGAAGAAGAGTTGTTTCATAAAACTCTTTGTAACAGGAAACTTTGAACTTAGCAGAATACATTATATGTCATGAGTCAGATGTAGCTAAAAAATAAGAAGGTGCATTATTTAACTACATCTTCCCTTTTGAGCTTTTAAAAACTCTGACTCATCATCTTATTATGTTAAATATTTTCCTACCAAATTTTAAATAGACTTTTTCATCAAAGAAGGTGGAGGCATAGTGAAGATATAGAACATTAAAATGACACTATAAGTTGACATGAATAACTGATGCCTCTTTGAGGTTCTGATTTACTTAGAAAACTTCAATGGGTTAAAGAGAGCCATGGGGATTTAAATTCCTATGAACCCCCTTTAAAAATAACAATAAGGCTCTATACTATGTAATTTTAGTAGAGAACTCAAAGAGTACCGCATCTCCCCAAAGATTTCTTTGAGGATGAAATCTCGGGGTGAACCCCTACCTGCCAATTGCTCCCAAAAGAACTAGCTTCCCAATGTCAAGTAATGCCATCTGAAGACAATTTAAACACTCACTTGAATTCTACATAAAACCAAAACAAGGAGCAGTCAAGTTTAAATGGAGCATCATCCTTAAACCAATTCTTCCAATGTTTTCCTGTATTATAATTTGAAATAGAACTATTTTTCAACTCAGATCAAATTCAATTGGCCATGACTTGGACTATTGTCAGTAGCATTAGGCTTGAAATTAATGTTTGAATGATAAACCAGAGCTCATTCATTCCAAGTGCACCCATCACTCCGAGTCTGCAGGATCTTTGCACCTAACACGGACGGGTAAACCAATGGTCACAAGGCTTCACCGCTGCTCCCTTGGAACCTTTGGCTAGGATATTGAGGATTATTACTCTGCATAGATACATCACCACCTTTTCCTGAATTGCTGTGACTCTTCACAATGTTTAGTACACTGTAATTGAAAACACACTTTAGGCCTTTTCTCAAAGCAGAGTACATTTCCTGCGACCTTTTAAAGGCACGCAGGCAAGTGCTGTCAACTTTTAATTATATAGGTATTTTATCAACAGCCAAAAGCATTTTTAAATTGAATTTATTCTTACCTCCACCTCTTTCCAAATATTATTTGAAGTGGTACATAACAATAGAAAATGGAAATAAGGATAGAACATTTTCTGCTTAAATCCCAGGTTGGTATCTCTGTGCTAGAAAACACTCTTCAAGGTCATTTACACCTCATCCTCAATTGCCATACGCTAATCTTAGACTAACCTAAAATATTAGGAAGATAAATAGTGGGGGTTATTACAATGGATTCAAAATCAAGATTGAATAAATAATTTGCAGTGCACCTATCCATGAACCATTAGCTTGGATAGTTGCTGGCCATAGTCATCAGACTGAAAAATTCTGTGATTTGCCTACATGGACCAAGTTTTAAGACCATAGTTTACCTTAATAATCAGTACTTTCTCCACCTCCCATCTCCATCACCTCTCAAATGTGATATTAAAATAGTCTTTCTCAAAGTTGTGCACTCAAAGAATATGTTTCATAAACTAATTCTCACAGGTGTTAACTCCATTTAAGGCCAAGTATTGCTAAGGGTGGGTAGACAGAGGGAGCACTTTCCCTGGAATCCTGTGTGATCTGTAGAGGATCTGCAAGGTCAAGACTATCCTCATAATACTAGAAGGATATTATTTGGCCTTTTATCCATGTTGATATTTGCACCAATGATGCCCGAGTATGGTGGGTGAAATGCTGGCACCTTAGGACCAGTTAAGCCAAGGACACCACAAACTTTTAATAATCATTCTATTCTTCACCAGGCACTCAGAGAAAGAAAAAAGGAAGGCTCATTTAAGAATGTCCTTGGCAGAGCAGTAAAAAATTAATAATTTTATTAAATCTCAACTCTTGACTATAAGTCTTTTAAATATTCCTTGTGACAAAGTGGTTGATACATATATAGCATTTCTGCCACACGCTGAAGTACATCACTTATTTGAAGGAAAATCACTTGTGAGATTGTTTGAAATAGTCACTTTTTTATGGGACGTTATTTTTTTTTACTTGAAAGAATGACTGACAGAGAAACTCAGACTTGGATATTTCTCAAGAAAAGAAATTAAATGAGCCCATAATTTCAAGGAAAACAACGCATAGTATTTTTTTGGCAATGACAATATTCACATCTGCCCAAAAGTTAAGACAAGATCCTCTTTACCCTAAAAGTGTACAATATTTGCATGTATCCATTACCATGAGTTTAACAGTTTTTCCAACACTTAGAATATTTTTTGTTTTTATGCTATGCATGGTGACATTAGGAAATGTGACTTTTAGATACAGTATCGACATTTTGGAAGATTGGCATAACTCAGTGAACCAACATTTTCCAAATGGCTAACGTGTGATGTTACTGAATCGTACTGTACTAGATTCTCTCAAAGTACAAGAGAGATCAATGGATTTTAATGCCAAAGAGTAGGGAGAGTTCATTGATATGGTTTCAGATTCCACCCTGTAAGTAACTTTTATGGAACTACCATGCATCAAGTTTTAGTGTAATATAAAAGAAGGATATCCACAATTACCCGAAAAGGCTGTGAAGCTATTCCTTCCTCTTCTAACTTCCCATCTGTGTGAGGCTGGATTTTCTTCATGCACATCTTTTTTTTTTTTTCTTTTTTCCCTTTCATTATAGTGCTGGTGATCGAACCCACGGCCCTCATGAATGCCAGGCAAGTACTCTGCCACTGAGCTACACCCCAGCCCTTCTTCGTATACATCTTTAGCCAAAGCAACAAACTACAACAGATGGAATGAAAAAGCAGATATGAGAATCCAGCTGGATTTTATTAAACCAGACATTACAGAGATTTGCTGAAATGTAACAATACCCTTCTTCTCACAAAATGATGTATTTTGAAAAGTAGAGTGATTTTTCATAAAATATGTGACGTACTTATTGTATCATTATTATCTATAAATGAATAAATATTTTTAAATTGTATAGTTCTCGTGAGGAATACAGTAAATATCAATAGATTTAAGTCAGACAAACAAAAGTTCAGTATCTTTTAAGGGTGTAAAGGAATCCTGATTCTGAAAAGTTTGAGAACCAATGCTTTGGAAATTAAGATGTAACTAAAGAGAAAAATGAACTTGTATGGAGACTTTCCTGGAAGTCTTAGAATCCAACTGCAAACACATCCACCCTCTTCATAAAATAGAGCCCACTTAACCCTTGGAGCTGAGACTTGGTCTGTGAACCCCAAGGGAGTCCACTCTGATATCTCCATTAGGAGACACAGAGAGGGGTCCAGGTGTCCATCCAGCCTGTGGAAACAAGTTTCCCAGCCACTTGGAGAAGACCATTGCTCTGAGCAGAGGGCTCATGCCTCTTTCTGCCTGAGATCTTTGAGAAAAGCCAAAATAGTGAGGGCTTCTCTCTTTCCCAGGGCCTGAACCTTCTGCCCAAGAGTTAAGACAGCTCCTTACCCTAAAAGTGCTGCAAATCTGACAGTTTAAATAATGAATGCCTGTCCCAAAGCAGAGATATGGGTCTGGCGTCTCTCCTGGCCTGGACCTCAATGTGTTATAAATCAGTATCTGGTGACGATGACCAGCTATCCTTTGCAGAGAGGGAGGCTTTTGCTGTAATCTGTACTTGTGTTCTTAGGAGGTGGGGGTCTGGCTGGGACCAGCAAGTTTTGTCACAATTTGGATAAGCCATGCTTTTGAAAGTAGTGGATGTCGAGCTCATGGTCCAACAGAAAAGACAGTGGAGGAAAAAATTCTGGGCACTTTGGACACGCTTCATGGAAACCCTTGGGCTTAGACTTTCCATAAACATCTTCCCAACCATTCAACTCACCACCCTAGGCGAACATCTCAGAGTACAAAATTATATTTAGATCAGGTGAGTTCCAGATCTCTGTGGTCTATTTCCCTTACCTGTCTTTTTTTTTTTTTTTTTTGGTACGGGGATTGAACTCAGGGGCACTCGACCACTGGACCACATCCCCAGACCTTTTTTTTTTTTTTTTGGTATTTTATTTAGAGACAGTGTCTCACTGAGTTGCTAAGTGCCTCGCCATTGCTGAGGCTGGGCTTTGAACTTGCGATCCTCCTGCCTCAGCCTCCAAGTCACTGGGATTATAGGCGTGGGCCACCGCGCCGGGCCCATCCTCTCTGAGATTTGGATCCTTCTGTAGTCCCTTGTTTACTCCTTATTTGAACCTCAACTTAAAACAGAACTCTTGTCTCTAAATCTCTATTTGCCAGGATTCTTAGCATCTCTATCAATTTAGAAGCTCTGGGCCTTTTTGATCAGCATGGATGAAAACTCCCCGAAGCAGCTGCTCCCCATTTCCATGCATTTTTGAAGTGATTTGTCGGATCATTTAATGTACTTCTTTGCCGCCTGACCTAGTCACCCTCTGCCCTGCCTCAAATCACACTGCTGTCTCCTTTCGAGTCCCTTCTTGCATTGTGGCTTCTCTCCCGGCCCCTCTCTCGCGCTGCAATCAGCTGTGATTCAGTTTCTCTGCAATATCTATCTTTCCCTTTGTGGAATCCGCTCCCGGTCCTGTGCACTCCTGATGGTTCACAAGCCCAGGGCATCGTGTTTACCCAACCCACACATTAAGCAACATTCTTCTTAGGAAACAGCATTATGAGGCATAAAACTATAAAAATAACAAAGTGCAAAAGTATCCCATACCCAGGCAATGGTGTGTTACATATTTATTACATATTTTGTAATTATATTGTAATTACATATTAATTGTTAAAAATTTTGGTGATCAGGGAATAAAATGGGCACGAAAGTCAACCAAAAAGTCTCTGTGGGTTCCCCCTATACTCTTTCCTCCGTGAGTCCTGTCTCTTGTGTCTATATTCACCGCAGTCTACCTCTGCTTCTAGAATTCCACTTTTATTTGTGTGTGTGTGTGTGTGGGTGGGGGGTTACCCGAGATTGAACTCAGGGGCACTTGGCCACTGAGCCACATACATCCCCAGCCCTATTTTGTATTTTATTAGAGACAGGGTCTCACTGAGTTGCTAAGTGCCTCACCATTGCTGAGGCTGGTTTGAACTTCAGATCCTCCTGCCTCAGCCTTCTGAGCTGCTGGGACTACAGGCGTGCAACATTTCACCTGGCCCTACCTCTATTTTTATGCCAGATTTTATGTAGTTGAGCATCTCTTGGGAAGCAAGATCAAGTTACCTCAAGTTCCATCTGTGAACTTTTGGTTGGTGAAGTTTGGCCGTGTCATTTTACTGTAAACGAGCAAATGGTTATGCCATGGGAATTATTATTATTACTCTTTCTGCCATCATTAACCTCATAGTTTAATATTTTAAATAATGAACAATAATTAGAACTTCAAATCAGAGTCAGAGAATGAACCTTATGGCCAGAAGCTTGTAACTTGTGTATTACTTGCTTTGGCCCCAGTATTTTGCAGATGAGGAAATTGAGAACTAAAACATTGGGTGATGCTGCAAATGAGCTCTGACCAGAGAGCTCTCTGCTATTCCACAAAATTAGAGCTCAAATGTAGGATAATGTCGAGGTGTTTTTGTGCATCCTAATTTGAGCAAACCGATTTTGCAAACCGGAACTTAAAAGCATTTCATATAACAACATACAAAATTTAGGAATTGAGTGCTTTCAAATATTGTACATGGATAATTTAGCATTGGTTTAATATCACTTTGCCAGCTCCCAGAAGGTTCTTTTAAATGTGAATGAAGATTAGCTATAGGGCTTAGAAAGACATATAAAAAATACAAAAATGAAACCCACCTTATTTTAAAAATCATACATACCCCAAATCATAGATACCATGGATTTAAAACTGGAAATCTTAAAAGAAAAAAAAAAGTAGGGGAGAGGAGGTATTAAATCCTGTGAGCAGAAAACTTGCAGACATTTCAAAATAAAATGCTTTTTAACACTTTGAGGAACAGTACTATAAAAATGAAATGTTTATACCTTCATGAAAAAAGTGCATATGAAGCCACATCCTGATCCCATTTCATTGTTAGCCAATGAGACACTCAGCCTTGGCCAATGTTCTTAGAAAGTCTTTCCGGGGCTTCATAGCTACAATGCATTGGAGAAAAATCTCTTACCCTTAAAGTACAAACCACAAGTCACCAATCTAGCCCAGCTCCTCCATGGCAGGTCAACAGGCAATTTGCACTTTGGAAGGATGGGTGCTCTCATGAAAATAGCTTCTGAAACCTCATCCCCCTTTATGTTGCACCCAGGAATCTATATCTGAAGGACAAGGGAACCAATAGAATTTCATGAAATGTTCAGGACCAAAAATGATTCTTGCAAATGTCTTAAAACAACAGGAAGGAACAGGAGGGATAAACTACAATACACATCCTTGTCCTGGGATCTGAAGCACAACTGGTTCAACAAGTGTCCTCTGGGCACACAAAGCCCAGTGAACAGATGAACCAGTTAGTATGGAGGTAGCTGCAATGGAGGAGCTGCTCCCTGGGTCTGTGTCGTGAAAAGGCTGCAGACCAAGGCTCCTTTGGCACACAGGTTATTCGTACAGAGCATGGAGCAGGGACTGCCATGCGGTTCTTACTAAAGATATCCCCCAAACCAGACAACAGGCGTTGCAAGGAATTACTTAATTTCCAAAGGTCATGCCTCTAGAAATTTGTACCCCAGGAGATTCAAGCTCCATTTGTACCAGGTTGTTTGTTGTTTTAGAGAAAGGTTAGGTTGATGACTGCTTTTTTTTTTTTTTTTTCTTTAAACATAATCCAGCTCCTTGGAGAGTTTGCTCTTAATATGATGTCCAGGGGAAGCGTCACTGTGACTTTTGCGTAATAGATGTGTCTTGTAGTCCCAGTGTCTGAGTGTCACATAGTTACCTATAGTAAAATAAGAAACACACACATTGGAGCTGGGGGTGTGGCTCAGCGGTAGAGCGCTCGGCTAGCACATGCGCAGCCCGGGTTCGATCCCCAGCACCACATGAAAATAAAACGCATTGTGTAAAACTAAAGCAAATAAATAAATATTAAAACACACACACACACACACACCCAAACAACTGTGTCAGCGAAGGCTAATTCATCTTCCCATCAACTGTCTGGATTTCTTTCTTCACTTTAGGACTGGGGAAACTGAGGCAAGGAATTGCTCAAGGTCGTATAATTAGCCCACTTTCACTTGGGAGTTATTGACATCTCAATTAGATGACAAGCTTCTACTTCAGTTCCAGGGATCTTCCTACATCAATCAAGCCAGAGGAATAGAGGGGCCTGAGTCAAGCCCTAAAGGCCAAAAGACTCCAGCTTTTGTGCACTAGGGAAGGAGTAAGCCCTGGGGCCTGAGGACTCTCCCCAGGAAATCTTTTTTTTTTTTAAATTTTTTTTTTATTTTTATAATTTTTAATATGTACAACTCATAGTGCATATATTTAGTATCTTTTTACATACAACTGTTTGTATACAAAGTATATTTGTACAATTCAGGTCTTCAATCATGCATTAAGGAAAATGATATCCCGGGAAATCTTGTTCCCAGTTCTCTGAAAGACTAGTATGAGCCCCTGCGTAGACAACAATTGTTGTTATTAAAGACATCGAACCATCTTTAAGAGCAACCAGGGTGAAGACGTGTAGAAAAAGATGCTGAATTCCCTGTGCTCTAGTGAGGTAGCCTTGTCTGGCTCCACGGTCACTGCCCCCAACCCTCCTCCGCCCCATTCTGTGCTCTAGGAACTGTGTCCCCTGAGTTTCCTGGCTGGCTTGAAGTACAGTTGGGTTTGACCAAGAAGAGGTACTTGTAAGAGGGAAATGGGGGTGAAGGATTGGGATATTTCTTCCTCCCTGTCTTCCTCGTTGGCTACCTGGGCCCTGGCTATAATTCTGTACCTCCATAATACGGCTTCAGCCTCACTGGACTTGAGATACACAATTTTGTGCCCCTGTTCCTTCAGCCCTAGCGGGTGTCATGGCCTTTCACTGTTGCTGGAAGCCTTCGTTAAAGGCATCTCATCTGGGGTGAATTCATCTCTCTATTTGATCCTAGACTGATAAAAAGCCTTTTTTATTCATTCATGAAATATTTAATGAACACCTACTATGTGCCATACTCTACGGAAGCCACTGGGAATACCATGGTGATGAAAAAGAGATATTATTCCTGACCCTGTAGTGTTTACAGAACACTATGGATTATTTCTTAGTTAACCTTTCTTTGTTATTTCCCCTAAAACTGAGATGATTTTTTTTTTTTTTTTTTTTACTTTAAACCACAGAAATCCTCCAGGCAAGCCAGGAACTCTGAACAGAGGACACGGTTGTAACAGACCTCAGCCAAATACCAAGCACATCATTAGTAGATGTTCAAGAGGGAAAATGATCTGACAGAATCAGTTGCCCAAAGGAAAACCTTGGTCCCCCAAGATCTAGGACCATCTCAGTTCCATGTCCTGAGCAAATTCTGGGCAACCTTAGACAAATTGCTGAGTGGGCAGCATTGACCTCCAGGACTCCTTTCTTGGTCTTCCCTCTGTCTGTTCTCTGTCATCTCTGTTTTCTCTTTCTTCAGTATTGTTCCTTTTAGCACCAGAAATACCCGCTATGGTATTCCATGCAAATCTTCCCTCTCTTGATGGATGGGCCTATGAGATTTTTCATTCAAAATATAACTTTTTTTTTTTTTAACCTTTACCAATGTCTCCTCAGGCTTTTATTCTCCCAAAACAACAGCCAATAGAATAAAGAGAGTTGTTCATTTTTTTCTTTTATTTTCCAAGTTTTTGACAATGAAACATGTTTATTTATTATCTTTTAAAAAATATTTTTAAAAGCAACAATAAGCAAATTACTCAATGCCAGTGTCTTCAACAGTATTAATAACTTGTTACCATGTTTTTCTCTCAAGAATACATATAAAATACTCAGGAAGTATGAGCCATCATAGAATAGGTACGACCATTTTTCTGAAATGTTCTTTTTGCTCAGACATTTATTTGTTGGGGATGAGTTAAGCAATTTAATTTGCAAATAATTTAAAGCAAGCTTTTATTAAGGACTTGTATGGATATTCCATATGCTTTGGTTTTTCAAAGTTGAGGATGATGACAATATTGTACTTATTCTATACATGGTTGAAGTGGAGTGTTAGTCAACTTTCCATTGCTATAAAGAAAATACTTGAGATAATTAAATTATACAGAGGAAAGGTTTATTTTAGCTCACAGTTCTAGAGCTTCCAGTCCATGATTGGTTGGTCTATTTCTTTATACCTATGGCAAAGCAGCACCTCATGACAGGACTGTGTGGCAGAGGAAAACAAAATAAAACACTTATTTCATGAACCAGGGAGCAAAGACCAAGTCAAAAGTCCCATGATCCCCTTGGAGAGCATATCTCCAATGATTTAAGGACCATCCCCACCCCCTGCCACTAGGTTGCACCTTTTAAAGATTCTGATAGCACCACCCCGGGGACAAAACCTTTAACACATGGACCTTTGGAAAATATTCAAGATCCAAACTGTAGAGAGTGGGATTTAGTTGAATCCTTAGGCACAGTAACCAGTATGCTGCTCCTGCTCCTTGGTGACAAGGACTATGCCACAGGATCCGAGCTCTGCATGAACTTTGAGTCAAGATGCAGGTTCAAAGAAATTTTGCCTGGAAACCTCTTCTGGCTCTAACCCCAGATCCCCAGGGCATATATTTTCATTTTCTTTGGCTACTAGAGGAAAAGTTTGAATATATTACCTCTGCTTTCTGGACTCCCTATGCTTTATCCCACGGCAGTGACTTTCACAACAGGAATTTTAGGCATTGTGGCATTCATGCAGTTATAAATTTCAGTTATAAAACATTTATTGAGGTTTTCATGATTTGATTTGTTTTAAACCAACCTATTCTCCCTTCCCATCCCCTATTGTTGTGCCTGAAACAAAATAAATGACCTAGAATTATTTGGCATTCATCTATCATAAATCATAACCCACAGTGGATTACTTTCAAGTCTATGTTATAGTCCTATTGAGAAGTACAGTTCTGAACAAGAACTACCCCTTCCTCTGCAATACTTTTCTACTACTGTCCAAAACAAACAGGTAGGCCAGGGAAATGAAGGGACAGAGGGAGAGGAGGGAGAAGGGGAGGGAGAAGGAGAGGGAGGAGGGAGGGGGAGAGGGAGAGAGATCAAAAACAAAATATATTTTATAAAGTAGGACTTCTGTAAATTTAGAAAGTGATTTTTGCCCCCCCCCCAAAAAAAAAAAAAAACAAAGCCCATATATCTAAGTTTTGATATTGCTTAACCCAATCTGGGTTGGATTCTTACCCTTGAAAGTTATAAGTCACAAAATAAGTCTAGTTGTCTCAATGAGTTTTGAATGAATGGTTTTAATCACATACTATTTTAAGTACCTGTGTCACCCTGTTACTTACTGTGCTGGATGACTGCATTCAAGTCACCAAAAAGCACACTGGATGCTTAAAAATAACAGCAATGTGTATAATAATGGATAATATTACCTTACCCCACTTACACTTTGGACATATGGTATGATAAAAGAGCCCATGGATCCTATTCTCATGGAACAAATATCATAACGATAAAACACAGTGTCTTTTAATGTTTTTAAAGTTCTAAGGGTAACTAACACCTTAGATTTCACCAGTTACTTTTTTGAAATAATGAATAAAACAATTGAACATATTAATATTGAAAATACCAACAAATGTAATAGCATCTTCCTATTTCAGATGCTTTAGTCAGAGAAATTGTATCTTATTGAAAGTTCTTTTAGTAAATAAATCATTAAATGCACCCTTGGTTCATAATTGGGTAGCTTGTCTACCCAGTGGGCAACTGGGGCTAGTGTGGCGTTGGTTACACACTCTTAAGTTGAGCAATGTGGGGACTACATGGCTCTCCACTCCAGAGATCATGGATTCTCCACTGCCATGTCTTCCCATCTCTCAAGAGGCAGGGTATCCAAAGTTTATTGAGAAATTGCCACGTTTGGGGATATGTTTTGTTGGTTGATCTGTGGATCATCAGTTTGTGATCACCCCTCCATAGGCACATAAAGTCCCAACAAATCATTGTGATCTGTGCATTGTTCTTATCGTATATACATCAGACCAAAAGAAACAGACAAATCAAATAAATAAATGACATTGTGCCACAGATTCATAGACTTCCATTTTAGAAGTGAGTTAGTACCTATCTAAAGTAAGCTTTCATTCCTAATAATGAAGCAGATCCTAATAGAACAGATCTTATTGTGAGATTGTTCTTTCTTTTTTTAAAAAATATTTATTTATTTATTTACTTTAGTTGTACACAATGCCTTTATTTTTACGTGGTGCTGAGGATCAAACCTGGGCCGCACACGTGCTAGGCGAGTGCTCTACCGCTGAGCCACAACCCCAGCCCATGAGATTGTTCTTTCTTAAAGCCAGTCAAAACCATGCATTTTCCTTCACACCCTTTAGGATGGCTATTTTAAAAGTTAAGTGTGGTCCAGGGGTGGGGATGCACATTTGTAATCCCAGAAGCTCAGGAGGCTGAGGCAGGAGGATCACAAGTTCAAGGCCAGCTTCAGCAACCCTAAGCAACTTAGTAAGACTCTGTCTCAAAATAAAAAGAAATAAAATGGCTGGGGATCTGGATCAGTGGTTAAGCCCCCCTGGTTCAATCCCCAGCACTCCTCCAATACACACAAAAAGTAAAGTGTGGCAAAGGTGTGGAAAAGTGGCGATTTTTGTGCATTGCTAGTACAAATGTAAAGTAGAAAATAGTATGGTAATCCTCTCAAAAAATTAAATATGCAAGTATCACATGATCCAGCAATGCTATTTTTAAGTACATATCCAAAAGAACCAAAAGCAGGGACGCCAATACTTGCACAGCTACATTCACAGAAATATTATTCAGTCGCTGAAAGATGGAAATGAGCCAATGTTCATTGATAAATGGATAAACAAAATGTGGTATATACATATATATACATATATACAATGCAATATTACTCAGCCTTAAGAGGTAAGGGAAGGGGCTGTGGCTATGGCTCAGTGGTAGAGCACTTGCCTAGCATGTATGAGGTACTGGGTTCAATTCTCAGCACCACGTATAAGCAAATAAATAAATAAAGGTCAATCAAAATCAAATAAAAATTAAAAGTAAATAAAAAAATAAAGAAGTAAGGGATACTGTCATGTGCTACAGACGTGGACCTTGAAGTCATTATGCTAAGTGAAATATGCTGGACATGAAAGATGACTATTGTATGGGTTCACTTACATGAGGCACTTTGAATGATCAAATTTAGACAGAGTAGAATGGTGGTTTCCAGGAGCTGGGAGAAGGGGAGAATTGTGGGGTATTTTTCGGTGGGTTATGGAGTTTCCATTTGGGACACTGAAAAAGCTCTGGAGGCACATGGTATACAACAATGTAAATACATTTAATGCCACCTAAGACATCTAAAGTGATTTAAATGTTAAATTTTAGGTGATTTGTGTATTTTATCATAATGAAAACTAGAAAAAAAACGATCTATCATCCCATCCTCTGCTTTTTATTCTGTCTTCTGAAGCGAGAGCGTGGGTCTGCTCCCTTCATGACTATTCTCCTAATATTGGCACTGAGCTGCTCCAGGGCTCTTTGGCTTCCTCTCCTGCACCCCTGCTGCTCTCCTCTGGAGGCCTCCAGTCTGCGCCCAGGCCAGACACAGTGCACGAGTAAGGGGCAGGAAGATGCACACCCCTGCTCTGAATACTGGACTTCTGGGAGGTTGTCTCCAATCACACGGTCTAAGAGTTTTAGGTTTCATCTCATTTTCTCTTGTCGTTGTCACTGCCTGAAGCGATTGCCGCTTGGAGCAATGACACTGTGGGAATAAGTTCAGAGGCAGACTGGAAAGGAACAGGCGCTTTATTCTGCTAGCTTCTCTCTCCAGCTCCAACAACAACTCCAACACCATCCACACTCCTGCAACCACCACAAAATGGCGCCGACCCAATCCACAATCCCCCGGGGCCAAGTCTTGAGAGAGCATGCAAATAGCGCCGACCCGATCTGCAATGTCCCGGGGCCAAGTCTCGTGAGACCGTAGAAGGTGGTAATGCTTGAACATCTTTATGGCTCACAGCTAACTGCAATCTTAGCTATTTCCTTAATTAGGGCTTCTACATGTCCCCCTTTTTGTTTTAAAAGAGGGGATGCTCTAGGATGTCCATGTGCAACTAACATTCTTACCCGTCATCGGATAATCAAGGCTGTGCCCTTGACTCCTGTCTTACTTAGGTTGATATGTCGGCCACATGAGACTGTCCCGTGCGACTGTGCCTGTCTTAGGTTGTCCCCCTCTGGGGATCTTACCCGTCATTGGCTACCAGCTATCCAATCGAGCCCTTCAGGATCTACTGTGTATGATGACTAACAGCCGTCCAGTTGTGAGGAGATGCTGCGGCTTTAAGGCAACATGCCTTCTGCTGACGAGCCAAGTTACATAGCATATCAAATTCTTTAAACAAATCAGCTGCCCTAAGTTCCATCAATGAACACACTGAGTTCTCTAGACAAATACCCGCAAGGCATTGTCCCGTAAAGTCCCAAACAGTGAAAGATCAAAATGTCCACTTGTTATAACACATTGATCTAGGAGGCCCCATGCATGTAGAGCAGAGGCCACACTGCTAGTGAGGTTGTGTGATGCTTGAGCAGCAGGGATGTTTGAAGCGACCACGATCCTTGCAGCTGTAGCAGCAGCCATCTTTTTTATGTCTAGACAATGCCACTGGCAAATCTTCAGGGCCTGCTACCTAGAAACTCAAGCATCAATTATTAAAGTAAAGGCAGTGCTATTCCAGCACTGAGTCAAGAGGCGAGTTGTCAAACTAAAAAATAGAATTATTAGATTAGAAAATTAAAGTTGATTTCTGCTCACACACATTGCTGCTTGAGATCCCACAAACATAAGCTGGCAAAATATCATATTCAGAACAAAACAAAGAAAGACTGAGGGTATTTACTGCATTAAAGATAGATTAAAGAAAAGCTAAAGGCACTTTGGAAAAATAATTTGTTAGCTGGAACCCTCGAGTCTCTGTAACCTTCCAAGAAATTATCTGTTGAAATAACTCAAATTAATCAGCTATAAAACAAATAAAGTTAATTACAAATAAACATTCCTATGTCAAAACACCAAAATATCAGGTTATACAGCACTAGTCATATTCTTCGCTAAAGAGAAATCCCTGGGACACCTACAAATCAAAATTGAAGGTACCTTCACTTATTAAATTATTTACCCAAATTGAATACTCTTAAACTTAAATGAATTAAAGTTATTTGGATCCATATATATATATATATATATATATATATGGATCCATAAAATATATATATATTTTCATAAGCACTTTGTTATTAGTGACAGCACACTGGACAGACACACAAACCTACAAACATATATTGTGACATCACATTTACATGAAATTTAGACAAATACACAGACATAAAGACATATATAAAAAGAGAGAGAAAAAACTACAATTGTGTGCACACTAAAGAGAGATCTCCTCATTCCGGCCGGGAGGAATGACACTTAAGTTGTGAAATATTTTGAAGGACTCTTTTAAGGAAATCATTCCATACCTTCATCTTGGTCCTCTTGATTTTGTACCTTTTTTATTGATCTTGATTCCTCAACAACTTCATCTTGATCCTTTTGATGTGGTACCTGCTTTATTAATCTAGATGGTATCCATATTGGAGAGAATTCGTGCTTTGGAAAAACACAAACAGATCCTCTCTCCCAAATTAATACTGGATCTGGACACTTCCATGTACCTGAAAGAACATCCTTCCAGTAAACCAAAGGTTTATGTTGTTGGTGTGGGTTCCAATGTCTGTCTCCAGCAGAATAACCATTAGAGTCTAAAGTTAAAAAATTTAAGGTAAACAGGGCAACTGCCAATCTGTCCCTAGGACTTTTCCAATTTCCTTCTTTTTGTTTTAATAAAATAATTTTCAGTGTGCGGTTTGCTCTTTCAATAATGCCCTGACCCGGAGGATTGTATGGGATGCCTGTTTTATGGGATATATTGAAATTTGCGCAAAACTGTTTGAAAGATGAGGACGTATATGCAGGGCCATTATCTGTTTTAAGCATTTTTGGGATGCCCAATGCAGCAAAAGCTTGCAAACAATGAGATGTAACATCTTTAACTTTTTCTCCAGAATGTAAGGAAGCAAAAATCATGCCTGAGCATGTATCTATGGTCACATGAATAAATCGCAATTTTCTGAAACTTGGCTCATGAGTAACATCCATCTGCCACAAATGATTGGGCATTAATCCTCTAGGGTTAACACCATAATGAGGATTGGGCAAATGTGTCATACAAGGTTTACAATCTTTTACAATTGTTCTGGCTTGCTCCTTTGTGATTTTAAAACTACGCTGCAAGGTGGTGCTATTGACATGAAACTGGGAGTGAAATAAAGTAGCTTGCTGGAGTGCTGAAGGTATAAAGATTGTTTGGGTAAGGTCGTCAGCCTTTTGATTACCTTCATGGAGGGGACCAGGCAAGTTGGTATGTGCTCTAATATGCCCTACAAACAGAGGTTCTTTTCTTGCCCACAAAAGTTTTTGTATTTGATAAAACAATTTAAAGGCTGGAGTATGAGGTGCTATTGGTCCTGCTAGCTCTAATTTTGGGACGGCATGTACAATATAGTGGCTATCTGAAAAAATGTTCATGGGCTGCTCTCTAAAATTTTCCAGAGTCTTACCACAGCTTCCAGTTCCACTAGTTGAACTGATTTGTGTGCAGTTATGTAAGTCATATTTTCTTTTCTAGTGACTACTGCAGTAGTACCATTTGAGGACCCATCTGTGAATACATTTAATGCCTTAGGAATAGGTTGATTTTTTATTACCTGTGGAAATATAATAGGATGATTGATACAAAAAGATAATATAGGAGACTTAGGAAGATGATTATCAAAATTTGCAGAAGTACAGCATCTAGCTATAGCCCAATCATTATCATTGAAACATAAATATTCAATCTGTGACAATGAATAGGGAGTAATAATAGTAGCAGGGTGAATGCCAAATATTGTAGTAGAAGTCTTAAGTCCTTGAAGAATAAGTTTAGCTACCATGGAGGTATAAGACTCAATTATACTTTTAGGAGAGATGGGCAAATGTATCCATAATAAAGGCCCTTGTTGCCAAAATACTCCTGTGGGTGTATATTGTGAAGAAGTAATAATCAATATCAGCAGTTGAGTTAAATCAAATCTATCACAATGAGCTCCTTCGATGGCTTTTTCTACTAACTTTAAAGGTTTCCTAGCATCAGGAGTCAATGTTCACGGTGAATATGGATCAGGGTACCCGTGAAGGATGTCAAATAAAGGTTTTAGTTGGCCAGTAGTGAGGTTTAGTGTAGGGCGAAGCCAATTAATATCTCCCAGCAATTTTTGAAAGCCATTGAGAGTGGCCAAATGCTCCTTATTAATTAATATTTGTTGAGCCCTAATAAAAGTGTCCATAATTTGGAATCCTAGATATAATATTGGAGATCTAATTTGAACCTTTTCCTTAGCAATGTTTAGTCCATATCGTTTCAAGTTTTCTGATCTATCACTAAATATGGTGAATAAGACTTCTTGATTAGGATGAGCAGGCAAAACATCATCCATATAATGGAGGCACATAAGCTCTGGGTATTTATTTTTGATAGGCTGAATAACTTTATCTACATAGATTTGACACATAGTGGGGCTATTAGCCATTCCCTGTGGCAAAACTTTCCATTGATATCTCTGATCAGGGCCATTATTATTAATAGAAGGAACTGAAAAAGCAAACCTGGGGGTATCCAGAGGGTGTAGAGGAATAGAAAAGAAACAATCCTTTATATCAAGAATAATAAGATGGAAATTTTTAGGAATAGCTACAGGATTAGGAAGTCCAGGTTGAGTAGGGCCCATGATTTGCATGGTTTTATTAATTTCTCTTAAGATCATGTAACAATCGCCATTTTCCTGGATCACAAATATGGGGAAATTCCAGGGAGAGGTGGAAAGTTCTCTATGTCCTGCTTCTAGTTGTACCTGAACTAGTAAGTGGGCTGCTTGTAATTTCTCTTTAGATAGGGGCCACTGAGGGACCCACACTGGCTTATCAGAAAGCCATGGTATTTTCAAAATTATTTTCTCAGTGGCCCCGAAAAAAAATATCTTTTTCCTTTATGATAATGATTTTTTTTTTTAGGGTTAAGATTACCCTGTACCTTTTGATAATGATTTCTTATAGGGTTAAGATTACCCTGTACTTTTTGATAATGATTTCTTATAGGGTTAAGATTACCCTGTACTTTTTGATAATGATTTCTTTTAGGGTTAAGATTACTCTGTAGATTTTCACACTTAACACCTGTAGGCTTGGTTGCAAGGTGTACTCCCATTTGTTGCAAAATATCTCTTCCCCATAAAGTAACTGGTAGGTTAGGTAAAACATAAGGCTGAAATGTTCTTTTATGTCCTTCATCATCCTCCCATTTTAAAATTACCGCAGTTTTCTCTGGGAGGTTATTATATCCCAAGCCTCTTAAATTGGTTGAAGCTTTTTGCAGAGACCAGTGCTTGGGCCATTGCTGTAGATTAATGATGGAAGAGTCAGCTCCAGTATCTATCAGTCCTTCTATCTCTATTCCTTGGATTTTTATTTTACACATAGGCCTCCTTGAACAATCCCAAACCCAGCAAGCCATGGGTCTCGAGTCAGTGGAACAAAATCCTCTATTGTTCCTTTTTTGAGGCATACTCATTTTTAATGAATTATGCAAATTTGGAAGGAGAAGCAGCTGAGCAATTCTATCTCCTTGATTAACAGAACTTATACTTTGGGGTGAGCTAAGCATTATTTTTATTTCCCCTTTGTAGTCTGAGTTTATTATACCTGGGGTCACTTGCAAACCTAATAAGCTTTTAGGACATCATCCAAGAATAAGTCCTACAGTCCCTGAGGGAAGAGGTCCCCTGACCCCTGTGGGAATCAGTTGAACCCCCATTTCAGGTGTTAACAGTATTCGGGCGGTGGAACAGAGGTCTAATCCTGCATTTCCTCCTGTTCCTTTGGCGAGGGAGTGGATGGGTAGTAGGGATTGTGTCGGGGAAGCATCTGAGTGGATGCTTGAGGATACTCCTCCTCCAATGCCTCGTACATTTGTGGGCCCCGGGGCATTGGGCCCTGTGCCCAGTGTTTTGAATTCCTGAACAAATGATTTCCATAGATGTCAAATTTTGAATGGCATTTATTGGCCCAATGATTTCCCTTTTTACACCTGGGGCAGCGGCCTGGGGCACAGTATGAGCTTGGTCTTATTTCTCTTTGGGGGTTTTGCCTAGAAGAGCCTGATTGATTATGACAATTTTGCCTGGAATATCCTGATTGATTATAATGTCTAGGTTGAGCCCTTGTGAAATTTTGAGGGGAAGCACCTCTCAATGAGGCTGCAATCACATTTCCTGTGACAAAGGCGTCATTTATATCTTTACATAGTTGTATACATATGGAAAGATCCTTTTTATTTCTCCATGGCCTGATGGCTTCCTGGCAGTATTTATTAGCATTTTTGTGTGCTAATTGAACAACTAATGGCATAGCTTGATCAACGTCTCCAAACACTCTACCTGCAGTTCTCAAAAGTTGATCAGCAAAGTCAGCATATGGCTCATTAGGTCCTTGAATGACTTTTGGCATGCTACCTTGTAGATCCCCAGGTCCTTGTAAAGTTTTTCATGCCTTTAAGGCAGCTGCGTATATCTGAGCATATACACCTGGGTCATAATATTTTTGAGCCTGTAAGTCTGTGAACTGCCCTTCTCCTGTGAGCATTTCTATATTATGGTCTCCAAACCCTGCAGCTGCATTTCTTTTAGACATTTCTATACAAAGGTCTTGAAATTGCGATCGCCAAACCAAGTATTGACCCCCACTTAATGTTGCTTTACATAGACTTTTCCAGTCTGAAGGGGTTAAGTTAAAGGTGTTAAGGGACTCCAGCATACTCAACGTGAAAGGAGCTTGGGGTCCATACGTCATTACTGCCTCTTTGATATTTTTTATTGTTTTGAAATCTACTGACTGGTGGATCCTCTGTCCATTTTCATTTTGAAATATTGGCAGTTCCCAATGTATCTGTGAGTTACCCTCAAGAGCGCATAAGTGCTCAGAAAGACTTTTTATTTCTGTTTCTAGGGTATGCAAACACCTAGTAATACCCTTCATATTTTCTGTAATGAATTCCACCCATGGGGGAGTAGAGGACACAAGTGGTTCCTCTACTTGACGGTCCTTTTTCTTGGTCTTTTTTAGTTTCTTTTCCCTCATTTACTCAGGATCACTTTTACTAGATTCCTCACTACTGCTAATTTCACTGACAGCAATATCCTGAGTCCGAGGTTCAATGGAGAGCAAGTATCCTTCAGCTATCTCCAATAAATCCCGAATAGCTCTAACAGCTTGGATTTTTGTCATTTTTGGGACTCTTCTAATACTCTCCTTACTGGTCTTAGTTGACTCAGCGGAAGCTACGCTTTCATGATCGCCTTCACATTTTTCTAAATCCTCCTCACTGACAACGGAGTCAGGTATATCAAGGATTCTTTCCATAGCCTCTATCACTTGGGATAGTTGCATTCAAACCCATCTTTAGAGACCTTTCAGTTCTTACCTGACCACTCCGAAGTTCCCCGTACGGGCCACCAATTGTCGCTGCCTGAAGTGATTGCCACTTGGAGCAACGATGCCGCGGGAGTAAGTTCAGAGGCAAACTGGAAACGAACAGGCTCTTTATTCTGCTAGCTTCTTTCTCCGGCTCCAACAACAACTCCAACACCATCCACACTCCTGCAACCACCACACAATGGCGCCGACCCGATCCACAATCCCCTGTGCCAAGTCTCGCGAGAGCATGCAAATGGTGCCGACCCGATCCGCAATGTCCCGGGCCAAGTTTCGTGAGACCATAGAAGGTGGTAATGCTTGAACATCTTTATGGCTCACAGCTAACTGCAATCTTAGCTATCTCCTTAATTAGGGCTCCTATAGTGGTTCTAGCATCATTAGTATGACAGTGCCCACTGGCTTTCTGTCTTATAGAAATACCTGAGATAGTCCATTTTTAAAGAGAAAAGGTTAATTTTGGCTCACGGTTTTGGAGGTTCTAGTCCATGAGGGATTGGCCTTGTTGCTTTGGGCCTGTGGCAAGGTAGCACATCAGGTGGAGAGGCACAGTTGTTCACCTATGGCCAGGACACAAAAGAAAGGAAGAGGGAAAATATGGGAACCCACAATTCTTCTTGAGGCCACACCTCCAATGACCTGAAGACCTCCTGCTAGGCTCCACCCCCTAATTGCGCCACTCTGGAGACCAACCCTTTAACACATGGGCTTTTGGGAGACATTCCAAATCTAAACTATAGCACCCACTGATTTGCAATCAATCAATAACTGCAGAAAAATTAAGCAGAAAAAAGGAGACACCTGTTGCACCCTGATCTGAGCCTTCAAAGAGAATCTATAAGCAATACTTAAATTTCTTTCTGGTTGGATTTGAATTTCCACTGAAAATTAACCTGTGGTTGAAAAGTCTCTCTAAAACAGTGCTTTTTATTTCAGCCATGAACTCTTCCATCTGAAAGTTATAACCTTAGGAAGTCAGATGAGGTGCAACAAGGAGACACTTAAAGATACTAAAGGAAAAACTTTTTTTGTTGGGTTTTTTTTTTTTTTTTTTTTTTTTTTTTTTTGGTCTCTACATATTTTCTACCACCTTTCTGGACATATTTACTTTGGAAAAGTAGATGTAGTCTTAGAAGTTTGAATTTGGGGGATGTCAGTCATTCCAATAGAGTTCCTCTTTCCCTTAGGTATTGTTAAAACCAATTGTTCTCCTTCCTGTAAAGCCCTTCCTAACCCTAAAACACAGGAGCCCTTTTATATTATTTTTAATTTGTTATTTGCCCATACAGGGGAATGTATTAAAAAGTGACTTCCTAAAGAAGTTCTGACAAAACCCGTGAGCCCTTTTGCCCTCACAGACTTTAAGGCATCCTAACTTATTTCCTTCTAAGAAGAGAGGCGGAAAAAAGGCTTCCTTGCTCAAACAGCTGGCTTTACAAAGGACCTTGAGAGTTCTGGGGGATGCTGGGAGTTCCCAGCTTGCTGGCTCAGGCCTGGCGTCCACCAGGTCATGTTGAATCTGAACATGCAACGTGGAGAATGAGAGATGACCTTGATTGTCTTAACAGGATGCAGGACAGCAGAGAGGTGATGCTGCAAGTGGCCCAGACCTTCTGTGTTAAGAGCTCAATATATCACTGGTATTAAACGAGCAGCAACAAGCAGCATCAGAGACTCTCTGAGTTCACAGCACAATGTAACAAACCCTCCCTGAATATTGGTTGTGGGTGAGAGATGCTAGGTATGGACACAAGGCAGGTGAGCCACCCTCCCCACTCCACTGTGCCCCCACAAAAAAAGAAGATCATTTATCTCTAAAAAAAGTCTATCCATGGGAGAAGTATTATTACCCATCGTTAGCTAAAATAACAACTATCCCTATTTTTATGGCATTTGGATACGACGAAGTGCCTCACCATCCCTCCAAGTCACTGTTCCAGCCCACAGTGGAAAGGGTAGAAGGTCAGGAGGAAAAGATCAAGCTGAGATGCAGCAGAAGCTGATGTCGAGATTCAGGTGGGAGTTGGTACCCACAAGAAGTCATTCATTTAAACTGCTGAAAAATGCAAAAATCAATAGAAGCCCTTTTCTTGGAGTGGCCAGAAACGTTCAATGTCTCAATTGTGGACTTTAGCAGAGTCAAAAAATCCCTTTCTTTCTAGCTACCTACTCCCCTCACAGCTTTCCTGGTCCAGGGATTCTACCTGCCAGTGTCCCTGTCTCTGGACTCACTTCCTGTCACCCTCCCTCTACTCTTACTTCTCTGATCCCGGAGTCCAGATTTTCTTCCAACAAGCCCAGCTTTTTCCTGTTTCAGTGCCCAAGGCTGCATGGGGTGAATTTTATGATCCTGTTTTTTTCACTAAAAAAATTTAAATTATATTCTCTGACAGCATTGGTACAAAAATGAATATGTAAGTACTATATGTTAAAACATTTCCCTTGAAAATGCCTTCCTTCCTTCTGGGTATTGCTACTATTATTATTATTATTTTTTTTTTATACTGGGGATTGAACCTAAAGGTACTTCAACATTGAGCCACATACCCAGCCCTTTTTATTTCTTATTTTGAGACTAGTACTTGCTAAGTTGCTTAGGGCCTCGCTAAGTTGCCAAGGCTGGCTTTGAACTTGTGAGCCTCTTGCTTCAGCCTCTAGTCGCTGGGATTACAGGCATGAGGCCCCACATCTGGCTTTTCCTTCTGTTTTTAAAGGAAATTAAAACATGTGTATGGTGCCTCACAGTGTCACAGGCCCTGTGTCTACCATCCCTGGTGGAGAAGTGGGCCCTCTCAGGACCTTTGCATTTATCGTTCCTTCTGCTAGAACGGTCTTCCCCCAGATGGCCACACAATGTCCAACCTCACTTAATCCACATTCCTACACACAGAGAGCTTTTCTCTCATCACTGTATCTAAGACAACCTCACACCACCACTTCAGCCAATCACCTCTACTTTCTGCAGCACCTGGCATCCTATTTATTTATGTTGTGCATATTGTATCCTCTCTGTCTCACTAAAATGTAAGTTCTGTGACATTGTACTCTCTGTCCTCGGGGCCCAGAAAGTGCCAGGCACACAGAAGATACTCATAAATATTTGTCCCATGTTGAATGAATTTGCACCTGGGATGTTGATTCTATATTTTAAAATCTTCATCTTCCAATATATAATGATATTTAAAAGTGAACATGGGGAAAGGAGAAAAATACTGTGTTGCGCCAATGTGGAATCTTATGGAAGATTTAAAAAGGCCACAGGCATCCAGGGAGTCCCTAGTCCTTCCAGTCAGGCTCCTGCTCTGTGTTCTGAGTCACTTTTTATACTCTCCTATCTTGGAGTACACACCTTGTTCTGAAATTATGCATGTTTGCTGAGACTGAGACTTGGCACCCCTAATGCCTTTTAAAAGCACATACTGATCACTCAAGAAGTCATTGCTGGGACTGGGGATGTAGCTCAGTGATAGAGCACTTGCTTAGCATGCATTCGGCCCTGGGTTCAATTCCCAGTACTGGGGGGGGGGGGAAGGAAAAGATTGCCAGGTGCAGTGGTGCATGCCTGTAATCCCAACAACTTGGGAGGCTGAGGCAGAAGGATTGCAAGTTCCAGGCCAGCCTCAGCAACTTATCAAGGTCCTCAGCAATTTAGCAAGACCCTGTCTCACAAAAAAGAGAAGAAAAAAAGGCTGGGATGTACCTCAGTGCTAAAGCACAACAGGATTCAATCCCCAGTGCCCAGAAAAATAAAAAAAAAAATAAATCATTGCTGAATTATTACAAATGAATGAAATGAAGAGAAAGATACAGAAAATTCTGTAAAAGTATGAAAAACTTATGTTTCAACATTGAAATGCACAGAATTAATGAGCATGGTTTCAACAAAATGAGAAGTCCTTACCAGTTTACCTGTGTTGGTGAGAACAAGAGTAGGACCATTTCAGCAAAGAAAGGAGAGAGCTTATCAATATAGCAGACATCCTGCATATAGGTGCCTGGACTGGAGTAACACTCCTGACTGGTTTGGTTGTGTGTTAGTCAGTTCTCTTTTACTATAACAAATACCATGAATAATTAACTTATAAAGAGAAAAGGTTCATTTTGGCTCACAGCTTTGGAAGTTTGAGTCCATTGCTTTGGGGGCTGTCATGGCACATGATGGTGGAGGCGTGTTGGGGAGCAAAATTTCTCACCTGATGATGGGGCAATGAGAAAGAAGAAAAGAGAAGGGCCCCACAATCCCTTTCAAGGGCACACCCCCAGTGATTGGAAGACCTCCCCCTAGGCCCCACCTCTTAAAGCTTCCACCATCTCCCAATAGCGCCACTCTGGAGACCACAAATTCAACACAGGAATCTTTGGAAAACATCCCAAGTCCAAACTATAGCATGTTACAAAATGATCTTTTAAGGAAAAAGGAAGCTTCTTTGAACAGCCCAGGAAGTGGCTTGCTTCAGGACTTCCTAGATTTTGAGCCCTAATGGTGTCTTCAGGTCTTAGTTGCTTTCTTCCTCAGCAACTCCTGCTGGGGGAGCTCCCACCACAGGCTTTGCAATATAGAAAGTGGTGGAGCAGCTCCAACCTCTCTCTCAAACTTAGCATGGGGAGAAAGGGAGGCTCTTTCTCAGAAGTTTCTGCTGGGCCTCACTGTGACTTGGCTCTGGATGGATCATTCGCTGACCTTTGGCCCAGCTGCAGTGCCCGGGAGAGTGTGATGATGCACAGACCATCACAGGCCTGGGCCAAGTGATGCCCCTGAGCCCCAGGGACTAAGAATGAATGGATGAAGCTCCCTGACTGCAGTTACAGGAAGTAGGGTGTGTGGACACCGAGCAGCCAAAAACAAATGTCCACCACTCTTGGCTCCAGAAAGAAAGTGTAATGGATTGGTTTGGCATAAAAGGCCTGGACTTGAACTAAGAGGTTGCAGGGAAGTATGCTAAGTATCAGATGCCCCGGGGACCATGCAAAAAAAAAAAAAAATTGTTAGCAAAATGCAGAGGAAAATTAGAGACTCCACTTGCAATTCTTGTGTCCTGTTGTGTAAGCAATTCCCAGGATCTAAGGAAGGAGAGGGAGAAATTAATTTTACCGAAACATCATAAAAAGAAAGAGAAAGACGTGGGATGCTGATTTTTAAACTTGGCTTTGGCCTTGAGCACTGGGTGAGAGTGGGGAGTGAGTTACCTTTGTCCAGGAGAGGAAGGAGCCTGTGCCCAGGGGACATTGCTCTATAGGTGTAGATGATTTTCTTCAGCTGCTTATGACTGGATTATCTTAATCAAGTCATTTCTGTGCCTTGCAGAAACTGGGCAAGCGCCAGGTGGCTTTCTGCTTGGGCTTATGTGTTAGGCAAGAAAGCTTGGCAGATGTCTCAATGTATTACGTCTTATTTTAGTTAGTACAGAGAGGAGGAAGAATGCTCCCAATCCTCCCTGGTAGCTGCAGCCCACCCAAGAGACCAGAGCTGCCCTCCTCCAGGCCCAGGGTATTGGGATCAGAGGAGAAGGAGGCCTCTGCCGCTGGTGTGTGCTGAGAATCCAGAGTCCGGCTAACCTCTCTGCCAGCTCAAAGGCAGAACAGATCAAACAGACAATGCTCCTATGTTCTTTTCTTCGACACTATGAATGGATTGTTCTCATTGAGTAACAAGTTCTATTGGAGTATTTCGCCCCTTTCAGAGGGAAGAGTAAAAAAAAAAAAAAAAAAAAAAAAAAAAAAAAAACCACGAAAGAAAATAAACAAGAAAATATTTAATTCAATTCAGATGGCAACCACCCTATTTCATCACCTTCTCTATTTTTCCCCCTCTAATGAACAATACTGTATACTTTCCTTTCTTAACATATCACTGGAGCAGCAACAAAAATGAAAATTCAGTCAGTGTGTTCCTTGACAGAAAGTGGGGGTGCCCGGTTGGCAGCCGTGTTTCCAGCCTTGCAGAAGAGTGAGCACCTTGTGTGTAAAATACCTTGCAATCCTTTGGCTCAAGGTGTGTAACAACAACAAAAAATACCTTTGGCATGACGTTACGTTAGTTCTGTTTTCTTTTCATCCACTAAAATGTCACAGAATATTTTACTTCTTATACCTGCCTCCTTCAGGGAAAGAGCATTCATCTTTAAATAACTGACTAGATTTAATACACTAAATGCATATTTCCTTTTCCTTAGAGGGGAAAACTGGTGTTTGAAACTTTAGACATGATTGATACGTCTGATACCATAACTTGGGTTTCTGCTATTGAGCTTTCTGAGTGTTCACTGAAATAGCCCTTCCAGGTCTTCCTCCTTGATCCCAGCCCTCACTGCTACCCTCATTGCTAACCTAAAGGAAGCTGAGGACATGAAGGGATGGCTCTAACCTCAGAAACAATGGCATTTAAAGTCCTGACACCAACCTGAATAACGCAGCTCACACCACTTTCCCTTCTCTCATGAATGAATGAGCGCAAGAACGAGCGATTTTTCCTTCTACTTGTTAATATTCAATTTCTTCCATTCTGATATCCCTCTATCTTGCTCTCAACACAGCTCTGCAGCAAATCTCTATTCCCACATCCATTAACAGGATTTCAGGACCACCTTTTACCCAACTGCTGCTTTCTGCCATTTGCTGTTTCCCATGGGGACATCCCTCAAGCGCCTTTACATATTTAATCTGGTCTCCTAGTTTCTCCATTGAACTGAAACCTGGCTCTCCATCCTGACACAATTCTCTTACCAACCTTCTGCAACAGAGGTCATTCTTCTTGCTCCTGGACTGAGGAGAGGAAGTCGAAGGCCTGAACTCTGCCAACTTCAGGCAGTGGTTGCTCTATCTTCTCTTCAGAAGCCCAACACCCTCTGTGCCACCTCTGGAGAAGCACCATGGCCCTTCCTGTTGCAGAGTGCACCTCCTCAATGGGGTCAGCATCTGCACCCCACATCATGCCAGCACCCACTGGAACTCAAGTGCTCTTATTAATCAACAACCCCTTCAGTTTTTTGACCTCTCAGGTTTGAGAACAAGACTCTCCATGATTCCTTATGGGGTCACTGGTATGGTCTCAACTTCACCTTGGCCTTTATTATCATTTTGAACTGTTCCTTTTTAAGCCTTCATGGTAGCTGTTCTCCAAAAATGGCACCTGATAGCTTATCTCTTTCTACATGCATGTTGTCCCACACATCAAAAATTATGATTTAAAGAAGAATGAAATTATGGCATTTGCCGGTAAATGGATAGAACTGGACACTACCATGCTAAATGAAATAAGCCAATCCCCCCAAACCAAAGACTGAATGTTCTCTCTGCTATGTGGATGCTGACTCACAATAAATGGGGGCGATAGGAGGAGTGCAGGTTGACCTGATCGGACAGGGGAGAATGCGGAGAGGGAGGGGACTGGGAATGGGAAAGACAGTGGGATGAATCGGACACCACTTTCCTACGTTAGTAAATGAATATACGACCAGTGTAACTCCACATCATGTACAGCCACAAGAACGGCAAGTCACACTCCATGCAGGTACGATATGTCAGAATACATTCTACTGTCTTGTATAACTAAAAAGAACACATAAACATTTTTAAAATAAATAATAAATAAATAATATGGCCACTACAACTAAAAAACAAGACAAAAACAAAGAATTACGATGTGGTTTTCTTCTCCTGGAGTCTGGGTTGGCTTGTGACAGAACGTGGTGGATGTTCTGGGAACACCTGGGGCTTCTGGAAGCCCCTGCTTCCTTCCTTGGGAAATCAGATGCCATGAGAGAAGTCTGGCTGCCTGAGACCTCCACACTGAGAGGAAGCCCAGGCTTGCCATGGGAGAGGCCTCGTGGAGAGAGACTCCTGCTGTTCCAGCCGTCTCGGGTGAGGTCTCAGACACACAAGCAAGAAACCATCTCGGACATTCCCCAACCAAAACGGCAAGAGTGAGAAAGAAGACAGTTCTACTGTTTGAAGCCACTAAGTATGGAATAACTTGTTAAGCAAAGATAAACAGCAAAACAACCTTAAACTCTGAACTTCTCTCTAACCACAGCATTTTAACTTTCTAGCTCTCTGCCCATTCCAACCTCCTCCAGTCTTTAGGAGGACCTTTGTGGGTTACAGCCCATCAGCCTGCTTACCCCATGAAACCAGGGCCCCATAAACGCGGTCATGTCTCCTATATCCCCTTCCTCTACAAAATGTGCTTTCTTAAACCCTATGATATTGTTGAGGCTCCAACTTCTCTCTCCTTTCCTTCACCTATACGTTTCTTGAAAATATCTCTTTCTTGCCATTATTTTTCTCCTTGTTCATTCAATTTTTGTTTGAAGCATTCAAAAATATTTATTGAGCATCTACTACACACACTGTTTTAGGTATGCAGCAGGGAATCATGCACACGGTATCTCTGCTCAGTCTATAGGAAGATTGCATTCTGAGGAGGGGGTCATAAGGAGACCGCTACCACCACCACCACCACCACCCACACTAACAACAACATCAAAGCACATTTATAATGTCAAGTAGTGATTCATGCTTTGAAGGAAAAGCAGAGTAGGGGCAGAGAGGTAGGAGGCTGCCTCCCCACACTCTGATCTTTGTCCCTGCAGCTTGCTGCACTGTGTTGCTTGGGTTTCCTTCCCTGAGCTGCGTAGAAAATGCCTCTAGCTACAGTCGGGCCTCCCGCTGGGCTCACCTCTTTTGTTTAAATTCTCTCAATGACAACAGTTGCCAGGTGCCCAGTGTCTCCTATTAATTCATCCCCCCTCCATTTTCCCACATGTTCGTGGTGGGAGAGCTGGTCTGGCACCAGCTACCCTCACTCATGACCTGGAGGAGAAGTCCTCTGGCTTAACGTGTGAAAGGATGACCCTGGGGGCTGTCTTCACTCTCTGCTAATCTCTGCCCGTGGTGCTCAACTTGAATTGCCTGCTCATCATTCTAGGCTCCCAAGCGGCCCACTCGTCTCAGTCTCTGTCCTTCTGGATGTTCCCTTCAGCACTGGATTCTGCTGGTCACCCTCTGTTTCCTGAAACTCTTCCTTTGACTGTGATAATAGTCAAGCTCCTAAAAGTCACACTTAGCGGTGTGCTCAGCTGAGCATAAAGCATCTTCCCCTCCCGAGACTGCAAGCCTCCTGAGGGCAGGGACAGGGTTGGTTCAGCTCTGTGTACCAATGCTCAGTCTGGCGCCTTTGACTTCAGTCGGGACGCAACGTGTAGTGAGTGACTCTGAAACAGAATGACAAAAGGCAGAGCATGGGAAGCACATCAGCACTTTCCTAGGTGACTGGCCCTTCCTGTTTGCTCAGGACTGGGGATGCTAACACCAGAAAAGTGCCAGGCAAACTGGGACAGCTGGTCAGGCTGGCACTTCTCAGGCTTATTCAAGTCATGGCCCCTGTGGAAAGTGGCTGTCTTCTTCAGGCCTTCTGGGGTTGATGGGTAATACACCCTTGGCAGGAAGTGACCTAACACCTCAACCCGCCAGCTCCCTGGAAGGCCTGTGGGATCTAGTAACTAAGCTCTCCTCCAGCCTGGCTGGGAAAGCAAGTGTGGGCACTCACCAGGTGGGAAGCTCTGCTGTGGTGGACCAAGGGGGGGGCGCCAACAGTGGGCCAGGCCTGAAACTAGGAGTCTTGATTGATTTTGAGTTCATATTCTGCCATTACGTGTGTGAGCATTGGTGAGTCACCTTTCCCTCTCACAGACTTAAAACTGGGAAAGCATTTCTATTTTATAGACTGGCTGTGAAAATTCAAAGGAAATGACGTTATATGAAAGCATTTTATATACTAAAAATATCTTACAAATGTTTTACCTTATTATTGTATCTTAGTCTGTTTGGGCTGCTATAACAAAATGCCTTAGACCAGGTAATTTATGAACAATAAAAATTTATTTCTCACAGTTCTAGAGGCTGGGAAACCCAAGATCTTGGTGCCAAGATGTGGTGTTGGGTGAGGGCTGCTTTGCTTGCTAGTTGGAGTGGTGTTATTTATTTATTTATTTATTTATTATTTATCTATCTATCTATTTATTTATTTATTTATTGAGACACTGTCTTGCTAAGTTGCTTAGGGCCTGTCTGAGTTGCTGAGGCTGGTCTCAAACTTGTGATTCTCTTGCCTCAGCCTCCCGAGTTGCTGAGATTACAGGTGTTGTGCCACCTCGCCTGGCTAGATGGAGTGCTTTTTCGCTGTGCTCTCACATCACGGAAGGGGAAGGAGACAAGGCGGCTTCCTTCCACTTCCTTGTAAGTGCACCATTTTCATCGATGAGGACAGAGTCCTCATGTCATAATCATTTCCCAAAAGGCCCCACCTAATATCACATGGGATATTAGGTTCCAATGTATGAATTTGGGGCACACCTCAATATTCAGACCACAACATATTATTTCTTTGAAAGTTTAGGGAGAAAACAGCTGGGCAAAAGGACTGAGTCTTAGAGGAACTTCCCAAGCCAAAGGTGGAGGGTTAGACTTGAACTTGGGAGAGTGCGCCATCTTTCCCAAGATGGAGGAGAAGACAGGAAGGTTTAATGAAGAGGCGAGAACACAATGAGCCTGAGGAAGCTTAAACAACAGGGGACTGGTTAAGCTTACCCCCTTGGAATTTCTCAGGAAAATAAAAAGCAGTGCTGGTTGCTCAAAGTTAGGTGGCGAGGGTCACACTGGGAGCTGAAGGCCCATGAGGAAGGCTCGGAATAACTTTCTTTTATACACACGTATGTCAGGGGCTGCAAGTGGAGGAAATGGGTTTATTTGTGGGAGAATGAGGGGTGGGTATTCATGTGGTGCTGAGCAGGGTTCCAGAGTCCAGGAGAAAACATCATAACTGAATATGATCATCTTATTTTCTCTTTCTTTCCTTTCCCTGTCTCTCTCTCTCTCCTCTTTCCCCCACCCCCTAACTGGCCATAACACAACCAGTTTAAAAACATTGTTCTTGGTACTTGTATTTATTGAATTCCATATTACTTTAAAAGCCCAGGAGTTGAATGCTTTGTCTTCCTTTCTCTTTCAAAAAAGAAATTAATAGTAAAAGTGCTTTCATTTCCGTGTGACCAATAATTATTTTTTAGTGGCTCCTTTATGACTCTTGTAGGAGAAAGAAGTCTCCCACTCTAAGGTTCTTTCTGTAATGCTTAAAATATGGGCCATTAATGGCTCTTCTTCAATATTCATTGACTACATGGAGTGTTATTTTCAACTTTTATTTCCTGTGTGACTTTCTTTCTGGAAAGGCAGAATCTCACTTTTTATATACATACATATATGTATATATATATATATATATATATATATATATATATATATATAAGTTGTAGTTGGACACAATACCTTTATTTGTTTATTTTTCCTTTTTAAATTTTTTTTTTTAGTTGTAGGTGGACACAATACCTTTATTTTATTTATGTGGTGCTGAGGATCGAACCCAGGGCCTCACACACACTAGGCGAGCGCTCTACCACTGAGCCACAACCCCAGCCCCCAGAATCTCACTTTTGACCACCTTTTCCTTGGTGACAAAGACATACAGTGGTTAGACTTCCCCAGATGTCACTGGCCTGAAGCTTGTCCCAGAGCTGGTGCTGTCCCACGGACAGCATTCAGCTGTTCAGCCCCAACTCTTAGTTTGCTTCGAGTGGTTGTGATTATTCTTACCAATAATGGATCTCTTCAAATCATTGCTTTGGTTCTTATTTTGTCATTTAATTTTCCTCCACTCTCATGGCCATGCCCTCCCTATTTATTGATCTTGAACACCTTCCTACAAACACCATGTTTTGTGCACTTCTGGAAATCATGAGGACAACATTTTTGTCTTTGGCTTAGGAGGGAAAGATGAACCCACTGCCATTTCTTTGTTGATTGAAACCTGAGCCAAGAGACCATTTCTGAACTTGAGTTTTGCTTATTTAGCTTTGCTGTTTGGAGTTAATTTGTGAAAAACCCACCTCACTTGCAACCTCCCTATCAGCTCACTGTGATTCAATTTTTCATAGAGGCCAGGAAATATTATATAAGTACAATGGTCCTAGACTTTCAAATGCTGTCTTTATCTCCTTTTCTAAGGTTTAATATATCACCCATAAAGTCAATCTGCCATCATTTGGCATTATTACTCCATATGCAGATATACCTTCATATATCTAGATATTTCTAATGGCCATAGATTTCTTTACTAGGATATTTGTTGAATTCCACATTTATACAGGAAATAGTTCAAGACATTAATTATATGACATTTTAACATATACAAACATTTTTTTTTTAAAAAATTCTGGGGATTGAACTCAGGGGCACTCAACCACTGAGCCACATCCCCAGCCCTATTTTGTATTTTATTTAGAGGGTCTCACTGAGTTGCTTAGCGCCTTGCTTTTGCTGAGGCTGGCTTTGAACTCATGATCCTCCTGACTCAGCCTCCCTCAGCCGCTGGGATTACAGGTGTGTGCCACTGCACCCGGCCCTAACACTTTTGTGTGGACAAAACTTCAGTTTAATCATGATTCTTCATCAAGATTGTACTCTGCAGGAAACTCATTTGGTATCAAAATGAATGACTCTCAGAAAGTTAGGTTAGTCTTCTCTCATTTCAGTGCGTTTAGTCCACCGCATTTAAAAATCTGTCCCCTAAGAATTTGAGGATTTATAAATATATCCTGACCTTATGCCACCCCCTCTCACTTGCAGCAATCTTCCAACCTCCAGGGGACTCCCCTCCCTGCTTTTGGAGAGTGATTGGAATACTCCTCTGTTATCTTCCTCACCGTCTCATTTCCTGCCACCAGCCTGGGTTGCTTCAGTTTTCACATTAGGACTACTTAGACACCCTATCTCACAGTTCCTTAATTTCTCAGGGGCCACTGATATTGGTCTCTATCTCCCCAAATCTGTACCAAGACCACACCCACCTGGACTTTGTTATCATCCAGAATTCTGATCCTCCCTTCTCTGAAACTCTGATGGTCTTTGCTTGGACTCCACCTCCTGTCTTGTTCTCTTGCTCTATACCTTGCAAGGTTGTTTCTCTACCTTCTTCACTAATGCACTTTCTTATTTCTCAATATACCTATGGTTTTGAGCTCTCTTCTCTTCTCTTCTCTTCTCTTCTCATTCTATTTCCATCCTTGAGGAATTTCATCTGTCTTATCAGCTTCTACTACCATCTATGTGTAACTTACAGTTTTTAAAAATGTATCCTTTACCTCTCTTTCAAGGTCCAGAAAAAATATTTCTGGTTACTCGATAATAAAAATCACTAGCATACATAGAGGAGTTACTATGAAACATACAGTGTTCTTTTTAAAAAATATTTATTTGTTTTAGTTGTACACAATGCCATTTTACTTTTACGTGGTGCTGAGGATCAAACCCCAATCACGTGGTACTGAGGATCGAACCCCAGTTATGCTAGGTGAGCACTCTACAGCTAATAGCCACAACCCCAGCCCAGACATGCAGTGTTAACTCACTTACAACCCTATGAGACAGGTTATTTTTCAGTATTGGATTCTACTCAGTCAAGGTGATATGATCCAGCAATTCTATTTCTGAATATTTATCCCAAGGAATTAAAAGTAGGGATTCAAAGAGATATTTGCATCATTAGGTTCATAGCAGCACTGTTCACAAAATCAAAAAGGTAGAAAGAAGCAACCCAAATGTCTGTCAGTAGATGAATGGATAAACAATATGTGGTCTATACATACAATGGAATTTTAGGCAGCCTTAAACAGGAAGGAAATTCTGGCACATGCTACAACATGGTAGACCCTTGAACACATTATGCAAAGTGAAACCAGTCAGGCAAAAAATGACAACTGTTGTATGATTTCATGTATGTGAGATGCCAAGAACAGTCGAATTCATAGAAACAGAAAGTAGAATGGTAGTTTCAGGGGCTACAAGGAGGAGGGAGTAGGGAATCATTGCTTAATGGGTACAGAGTTTCAGTTTGGGAAAATGAAAAAGTCTTGGATATGTAAAAACAATGTGAATGTAATTAAAGCCACTAAACTGTACTCCTAAAAATGGTTGAAAGGGTAAGTTTTATGATATGTGTGTTTGACTAGAGTTAAGTCATAAAAATACCAAGGATGCAGAGCACAAACAAAAAAGTGGTTAAAATGGTTTTAAAATAAAGATGTTATTTGTTGCAAAATACGTGTTATCTTATGTCCTGCTCGAGAAAACCATGATGCAAATTGAACAACAGTATGATGTTTTCTTGTTACTTAGAACTTTTGTTTTATGTCGTTTGAAAGGGCTCTTCTGGACTTACCCAAGCATAATGTTATCACACATTAATCTTGTGCATATATAAATAAGAAACTCTATCACAATAAGTGTCTGAGTTTTATGAATCACTTTTCACAGCATAGTCATCAAACACACACACACACACACACACAGTTGTCTTCTGTGCTATTCACAGCATTGGTGTGATGTGGCATTTTGCAGAGAGAGCTCCACTATTGTCTCTATATTTTCTTCCAGGACACTGAAACCCATTCTGCAAGTTTTTGATGCTGACACTTTATTGATTTTACCAGAAAGTATCAATGGAAGGTTTTTGACAAGTACAAGGGCTCATACTTCTTCCTCAAATAGTTTTTAAATGATTCGTTGACGGCAATGTCAAGGGGATATCGTTGTTCAGTCATGACACCAGTAATAACAATTGCATTCACTGCATTTCCCAGAAAGCTTATCTTTACCTGTTAGTATACAAGTCCATGAAATGCATCAAGAACTAAGGTACTGGGTGGATTATGTGGGGTTCATGGAGGACTTTCCCGGATGACATTTAATCATTTCCACTTCTTTCTCCCCTGTCCTGTGCTCTGAGAGAATCTCCTTTTGACTTGGGTGAAATCCTCCTCCCTTCAAGTTTCTGTGAGGGGACTTCCGGTCTCTGTGATTCTCTTTCTCCTAGAAGCTAAGCCTTTGCTCAGGTGCTGTACCTGACCCATTTAAATTGACAATATTAAAAAGTCAAGATCAAATGTGCCCGTACAGAGACATAAACAACAACGTGTGACTGCAGTCTGACCAAAAGCAGATGGACGGCTTCCAACCATAAAAAGGATAAGACTTCCATTTTTGAAAACGTGGAGTAGACATAGTTGTCTACGTTTCTGCTGTTAAGTACAACTAAAGGCTGTGGACATTAGAAAGCAAACATCGTCAACCTAACCTAAAATAATGGCCCACACAATTTGCCTTAGCAGAAAGTCAGCAATAAAAGAAGGGAATTTGGAATTTTGGAAAGGAGAAAGAACACAGTAAACAAAAATATAAGTAAATACAATAAGATTTCTATCTCTCCTTGAGTTTTCTAAATTATGCTTGATGGTTAAATCAAGAATTATAACATTATCTGATATGGTTTCAAATATATGCAGGTGACATTAAAAAAATAAAAACATATATGCAGGTAAAATTATTATATATATATGTATGTATGTATTGAATACATACATACATATATATTCAACACAATTATAAATTGGTTCATATGCTATAGTCTAGTGAAATTTATTCCAAGGGTTTGAGAGAGTTCAGTCTTTGAAAATCAGTCACTGCAATTCACCATATTAGCAGGCTAGAGAAAAGAAACCACATGATTATATCAGTTATAGAAAAAAAAAACATTTGACAAAATGCAACACTTTTTCATTATAAAAACTCTCAAGGAATATAGAGGGATGTTCTCAACTTCATAAAACTCATCTATAAAGAAACCTTAGCTAACATGATATCTAATGGTGAAATAATAAATGCTTTCTTCCTAAATTAAGAATAAGCCAACGATATCTCCTTTCAATGTCTTATTCAACGTGTTCGAAATTTTAGTTAGTGTAATAAGGTAAGAAAAAAGAAATAAAAGACTTAGAGATCATAAAGGAAGAAATAAAACAGTATCCATTTTCAGATGACATGAATATCTACTCAGAAAACCTCAAATAATGTTTAAAAACCCTCCTGGAACTAACTTAGCAAAGTTGGAATTTAGCAAGGTTTTAGCATATAAGATAAACATATAAAATCAATTATATTTTTATAAATTAGCATTGGACACGTGGACACTTAAGTTAAAAATACAATATCTTTTACTGCTGCCCAAAAAGAAAAAGAACTTGGGTATAAATCTAACAAACATGAACAGAACTTTGATGACAACTAGATAACATTGATTAAAAAAAAAAAAAAAAACTAAATAGGGGAAATTTACTTTGTTCATGGACTGCAAGACTCATACATAGTAAAGATGTCAATTTCTTCTCAAACTGAGACATGGCTTTAATTCAAAATCTTAGTAATATTTTTGTAACTAAATTTTAAAAAATTATATGGAAAGGCAAAGTAACTAGGATAGCTACAGCAATTTTGAAAAAGAAGAATAAAATGGGAGGTATCAGTCTTCAGGATTTTAAGACTTTCTACATGGAGAATATGATGGAGATTCACAAATAGATCCACAAAAATATGCCCAAACTGATTTTTGACAAAGGGTAGAAGCAATTCAATGGAGAGAATGATAAGCTTTTCATCAAATGATGCTGAAGCAATTGGGTATTCACAGGCCAAATACTGAACCCCAAACTCAATGCCTTATATAAAAAATTGACTCAAGGGCTGGGGTTGTGGCTCAGTGGTTGCCTAGCATGTGTGAGGAACTGGGTTTGATTCTTAGCATCACATACGAATAAAATGAAAGTCCATCAACAACTAAATAAAAAAATTTAAAAAAAAGATTAAAAAATTGACTCAAAATGATTCACAGATTTAAATATAAGATGTAAATGTATAAGACTTTTAGAAAGAAATGTAGGATAAAAATCATCAGGATTTAGGCTAGGCAAAGAGTTCTTAGACTTGATGCCAAAAACATAATATATAAAAGTAAAATAAAATTGATAAACTGGACTTTATCAAAATTACTACTTTTTTATGCAAAAGACCCTGTTAAAGGGATTAGAAGACTAGTTAAATAGTTGGAGAAAATATTTGCAAACTACATAACCAACAAAGGATTAGCATCTAGAATACATAAAGAATTTTCAAAACTCAATGTTAAAAAAAAAGAAAAGATATAATTGAACTTAGGTAAATGCTATGAAGAAATATTTTATTGAAGAAAATACAGAGATGACAAATAAACACATAAAAAGATGTTAAACATTATTAGCCATTAGGGATGTGAAAATTTTAACTACAATGCAATACCACTATAAATCTACTAGAACGTCTAATATAAAAAATAATGGCAATATTCAGTGCTAGTGAGTGCAGTGAGACTGAGTCTCCCATATATTGCTAGTGGGAATTTAAAATGGCATAGCCACTGTGGAAAAGTTTGTCAGTTTCTTTGAAAATCTAACATGTACTATGATATGATCAAGCAATTGTACTCCTGGGCATTAACCTCACACACACAAAAAATGAGCATTTATACTCACATACAAACATGTTCATAAGTATTTATAGCAGTTTTAGTTGTTATAGACACAGACTGGAGCCAACCTAGATGTCCTTCAACTGGAGAATAAACTGTGGTATGTCCATATCATGGTCCATGGACTATCAGGAACAGTTGGTACACACAACAACCTGGACAGGGACACGTGGGAACTGAATGTGTCTATAAAAGGGCAACACGAGGGAGACTTGTGTTTTGATCTGTATCTGACTGTATCAAGGTCAACATCCTGATTGTGATATTGATCTTGGGTTGCAAGATTTTATCATTGGGACAAACTGGGTAAAGGATACATTGAACTTTCTGTATCATTTCTTAAAAGTACATGTGAATCTACAAATAACCAAAAACATGTACATTTTATACCTAATACAACAAAGAAGGCTGCTCAGGTTTACACAACAATAAACAGTGGCACCTATAGGAAACCAGCCTTCAGGCCCTGTCTCAGCCCCAACACCACCAGGTTTCTTAATATAGCTCTTGTGGGGGCTGGGGCTATAGTTCAGTGGTAGAGTGCTTGCTTAGCATGCATGAGGCACTGGGTGTGATCCTTAGCAACACATAGAAATGGATAAATAAAATAAAGGTATTGTGGCCATCTACAACTAAAAAAAAATTTTTTTTTTAAATATAGCTGTTGCAAGTACCTTGATTTCTTTCTTTCTTTTTTTTTTTTTCTTCACTTCTCCTTGGTTCTTTTTTTTTTTCCCCACATTCTCTTCTTTCCTCTTCTCTTTTCTGTCCTAAATGATTTGGTCCTAAACGTGTTACGTGAGGCAGAACAAGGTAGATGGCTGAACCTTAGGTGAGGCGGGGGCAGGGCAGGACCTGCCAAGGGACAGAAGGGGATATCACAGCTCAAGCAGCATGAGAAAGTGTCCATATTGGTGGCAGGGAGTGGGACAGTCCATCAGGAAGTGTTGGAAGAGGACTGGGCCAGGAGACCATCAGTCCTGAGGAGGGAACAGTTGCAGAGCTGAGATATGGGTTATGTATTGATCAAGAAAGTTTTTCACTGTTGGAGAATGGACTTGCAGATATGGAAAAGGAGGAAATTAGGATGGACACTGTGATACTGGGGTGGAATTGTATCAATATGAACTCATATATACGTGTGTACATATATACACATATATAGTCATTTATGTGCATATATATACATACATATATATAAAACTTCAGAAACAAAGATACACACGTGTGTGAATGTATGTATGTACACAAATATATTCCCTAGACCGCTGGGAAGGCCTGGATCAGTGAAACTACGATAATATGAGCACTTGTGATGTTCAAAATGTAGCTTCTAAATATTATTTTTCACTGAAAGGAACCAAGGCTCCTAGGAGAAATGATTGATCTCAGAGATGGTAGGAAAAGTACAAGATGAGTCTGGAATGTCTTACTTGTGCCAGAAATCAAGGAAGTACTCAAAGAATGATAGAGTGTGTCAGAAGGACTCAGAAACCATCCCAAAGTTGCTCCCACTGGCCAAATCTGGGATGGTTTAAGCACATAAATAAATAATACTGGTAATGGGTTCTAACCACTTGAATAAAGAAGGCATGAATCCATTCTCATTCTGATATAAACTAATGATGAATAAATTGAAAGATTGATGAGGAGTAGCAAATTTACTTATTAATTACATAGGGGAAAAGAATAACTTTGAAGAAAACTGGCAGACACCACTTTAATCAAGTGATCAAAGCCAACACCATCAGTAATGGGATAAATTGAAATTGTGTGCCACCTGATAAGAGGCATGAGAAAGAACATAACATCGCTTCTTTGATTCTCCTGGCAAAAATGCATAACCTGAACCTGATAATGAGGAAACATCAGAGAGACTCAAATTGAGGGACATATAACAAAATAACTGCCCTGTAATTTTCAAAAGTCAAGGACATGAAAGTCAAGGAGACACTGAGGAACTGCTGCAGACGGAAGGAGACTGAAGAGACCTGATGGTGAACTTGGCCCGTGGTTCTGAACTGGGATCTTTTGCTAGACAAGATTAATGGGACATTTGGCAAAACTTGACAGAGGTTTGGGGGAATTCAATGGTAGTAATGTATCTAGCTAATTTCCTGATTTTGTGGTTCTCTTCTGATTATGTGGGAGAATGTTACTGTTTGTAGGAAATTAATACTGAAGAATTAGGGAGTGATGGGGCATCGGGTCAGCTACTTATTAAGACATAATAGGGGTTGGGGATAAAAGTATTTCCCTCCTCTTTGGAGTGTACTTGCAGCTTTTCTGAAAGGTTGAGGATGTTTTAAAGTTTTCTTAAAAAGGAGAAAAAGGAAAAGCAAAAAGGAAAGATGGCCACTCAGTTAAACTCCAGGTATCTAAAACTTAGTCTATCTTAAACAGAAATAAATACCCTTCCAATATGCTCCCTTTCTGACTCTCAATTTTGATTTATGTCATTTTATGTAATTGCTTACATATTTCTCTGTTGCTCCTCTACCTCAGCTTCCTCTGTTCTGCCTCAGAAATGTCTCCCAATTTTTAATGCATCTTCTCTACCCTCATGGCATGACTTTGGCCTTTCTTTAAGGCTTTGACCTCACTAATCAGTTTTCCTACATCCATCCTCTCTTCTCCACAGTCTTGATAGCAGTTATCATAAAAATGATTCTTTTCATGTCATCCCTCTGTTTAGAGACATCATCTGGCTGATCAGCATGTCCAGGATAAAGTCAAGCACTAGTAGAGTAATTTTCAAAGTCTTCCTTAATCCTAACCAGTCCATAGTCCTTTGACCTTTTGTCCCTTCTAAAAACTCATGACCAGATGCCCAACTGTTCAGCCTTCCCCAGACATGTCTGCCTTCCTTTAACTTTGGGTTTTTATACACATTGTACCCACTGCCTAAAATGCTTCCTATCTTCCCTTATAGTGGGAGACATGAATTGAAGGGCCCCATACCGAATCTTCCTCTAGGAGAGTTGGTTTCTGTCAAACACAGAGGCTTTGAAAATGTTGAATGTATAATCTTTAAGGTGGGGCCTTCCTTCTGCAGCTCATTAGGGAACCATTCACACAGGGCAATTTCACATGCTCCCCTTCCTTAGACAGATTTGATTTGGACTTTTCAATACTCATCACCTCTGAAGCCTTCCATGGCTGATCCCTCCGTTCAAGGCTCCATTTATAACACTAACCCAGCACCTTGCACATTATCTTGAGATTTCTGTTTGCATGACACTCAATGCTGCAGACTTTCAACGAAAATCATGGTTTTAACTAAATTGTACTCAGGGGAAGTAAAAGGCACACAGTAAGGCACAAGCTGGGGATCCAGAAGCAATTCACTACTTACTTGGAATGCTTTTGATCATGTGCTTTTGCATATAATCCCAGGTTATAAGAAAGTTCAGGAATAGAAGTTTCTTCTTCTTTGGGAAAGAGGTGATCCTAAATGATTGGCCTGAGATCTATATTTTGTCTGAATATGTTTTTTAGTCAATTGTGAATCAGAATATAAACATCTCCTTCATTCTGATGTGACTGATTGCATTTTTCTTGCAGGTCTGCACACTTTTAGACAAATGGTAACCAAACAAAGGAGCATTGTTATCTATCTATGCACAGGTACACACACACACACACACACACACACACACACACACACACATACAAAATTATTTCAATCCAGTAGGGGAACAGACATATTTCTGTTACAGTAATTAAAAAGTTCTTTTTTGTTGTGTGATTAAATATCAGACTTCAGCCCAAATAGAAATAAGAAAAATAATTTGCATGGTTCTACCAATACTCTATAAATGTTTATTTTGATGATTTTTTTGCTGTTATCTTGGGTGAATTTTAATTATGTTCTCTCACTACACATTTTCAGAGAGGTTTAGAAATTAATGAGCATGACAAGCAGATGAACAGAGATGAAGGAACAACACAAATGCTCGCCAGGTGAATTCCCCAGATGTGTTCACGGTTATGTTTGCTCCCATCAGAAATGAGAACTCATAAAAGCCTGTGACTGCTGGGATGGCAAGCAGATGCCAGACACATGTGCTTCCCTTTAAGATGATCTTCCGCTGGCTGTTCTCTCTGCTTCTGACAGTGTTTTCTGCACATCCAATTCCTGGGTCCCTTAGATTAACACATGCTCCTTGAATCCTCAGTGCCATGGGACAGAAGGAAGTGGGATAAAAGAGCAAGGGCACCAGAGAGGGTGGCTTCTGTACTAATAATGAAGTGGCACTAAATTGCCAAGTTAGGACCCTTGTCTACAGATGGAGAAAGCCACAAGCTTCTCAATCAAATTCTGGTGATAAAGTTAGTAAACTTTATTTCTAAATTTGCTACTTTAAATTTTTTTATTTGTTTTAATAAGTTATACATGACAGTAGAATGCATTTATGCACTGTGATATATCATACATAGATGGGATATAATTTCTCATTTTTCTGAGTGTACATGTTGCAGAATCATATTGGTCATGAGTCACATATATACATACAGTAATAATGTCTGTTTCATTCCACTATCTTTCCCATCCCCACATCCCTTCTCCCCTCCCATCACTTCCCTTTACCCAATCTAAGGTGCCCCGTGCCTTATTGTGAATTAGCATTTGCATATTAGAGAAACTATTCAGTCTTTGGTTTTGTGGGATTGGCTTATTTTGCTTAGCAAGATATTCTCCAACTCCAACCATTTGCTGGCAAATGCCATAATTTTACTCTTCTTTAAAGCTGAGTAATATTCCATTGAGTATATATATCACATTTTATTTATCCATTCATCTATTGAGGGACATCTAGGTTGGTTCCATAGTCTAGCTATTGTGAATTGAGCTGCTATAAACATTGATGTGGCTGCAACACTATAATATGCTGATTTTAAGACCTTTGGGTATAAACCAAGGAGTGGGTTATCTGGGTCAAATGGTGATTCCATCCCCAGTTTTCTGAGGAATCTCCATGCTGTTTTTCACAGTGGTTGCACCAATTTGCAGTCCCACCAGCAATGTATGAGTGTGCCTCCCCTCCCCCCAATCCTCCCAACATTTATTGTTGCCTGTATTCTTGATGATTGCAATTCTGACTGGTATGAGATGAAATCTTAGAGTAATTTTGATTTGCATTTCTTTAATTGCTAGAGATGTTGAACACTTTTTCATATATTTGTTGATCAATTGTATTTCTTCTGTGAAATGTCTGTTCAGTTCCTTAACCCATTTATTGATTAGGTTATTTGTGGTTTTTTTTTGGTGTTAAATTTTTGGAGTTCTTTATATATCCTAGAGATTAAGGCTTTATTGGAGGTACATGTGGTAAAGATTTCCTCCCAATCTTCAATTGGATGTGGTTGGTAGAATTACAATAAAAAGGTTAATTTCTCAAAATTCTTAAAAAATTATTTTGAAAAAATTCATTATTGTGCTAGGAAAGGTGGTGGTAATACCTCTGTTTAGGATGAAACAATCAGTACAGAACTTTAGGTGAAAGTCAGTTTACTAACTTGAAAATGTTGAGCCCAAATGAACCTTATTGCTCCATGACATTCTTCAAAATCACCTTGACAATTTGGCTCTGCCTGTTAGGACATACTGGGGATTGTCTTGCCTGGAAGCATGGCGGTAAATTGCATGTAGTTGACCTACTTGGTTTTCCTCATTTACGTCCTACAGTCTCTGGTTCTGAGATGCTACTGCATGTGTTATGGCTTGAATATGAGTTGTCCCTGCTAAGCTCCAGTTAACGCAAGAATATTCAGAGGTGAAATGATTAGATTTTAAAAGCTGCGACCCAATCAGTCCATCCTAGTTTGAATGGACTGAGTGGGTGGTAACTATAGGCAGGTGGAGTGTGGCTGGAGGAGGCGGGTCACTGGGGGCACACCCTGGATGGGTTCATCATCTCTGCAACACCTTCCTCCCTGCCTACCTCTCTGCTTCCTGACCCCACCGTGAGCTGTTTCCTGCACTGGGTCCTTCTGCGTGATGTACTGCTTTACCTTGAGCCCAGAGCAATGGAGTTGGACCTTTGTGGACTGAGACTTCTGAAATGGTGAGCCCCAAATAAACTTTTCTTTCTCTAGGTTGTTTTTGTTAGGTATTTTGGTCAGAGAGATACAAAAGCTAACTAAAACAACATGTGAACACTCGATAAGTTAAATAACTTTTCAAGGCGGAAAAAAATCCATTACATTTAAGATGCATGTTGATTGTATGATAAATCTTGATTTATCATATTTGTTGGAAAGTGGTAGGGAGAAGGAGGTAGAAGTTTCTACCTTAAAATCACGGTAGAAAGACAAATACTTAGATACAGTTTGTTCTTATCAAATTGATTCAACTTTAAAAATTATGTTGTGATAAGGACTTAGGAAGATCTCCTAGAATCCAGTGGCAGGAAGTATGGGAAGATGTCACAAGAACGGGGCAGTCACCAGGCAGTCAGTACCCCACCCCACGTTCTGGCGCTATCTTCTCTCTGCACATCTCTCTATGTCATCTTTCTATGTGGTGGGGTGGTGCTGGGGATTGAGCCTAGGGCCATTTCTACCTACCATTGAGCTGCATCTCAAGCCCTTCTTATTTTGTTTTGGGACAGGGTCTTGTTAAGTTGCTGAGGCTGGCTTTAAACTTTCAGTCCTCCTAACTTAGCCTCTCGAGTTGCTCCACCAGCTTCTAGGTCACCTTTCTGCAGCTCTTCCTATTCATGACTCTCAACTTCTGCTTCCCATAATTTTGGCTCTCACCTTTTATGGTATAAACACCTGACTTAGCATAGCTGTTTCCCAAGACTAATAGACTTATTCTTTTTTTGTTGTTGTTGTTGCTTAGACTTATGTTTAAAGTGGTTGTATTGAGCACTGATCAGCTCAGTTTGGGTTAGCAGTGTGTTAACCACCTAACCCTCTGTGTTTGGTCAGGTTTGACCATGAAATTTGGTCACGTAAGGAAAACATAGGCACAAGAAACAAATAAACAAATAAATAAATAAGCACACGGGCTCACTTCAGTAGGCATAGATGGACACAGAGTCTCTTAATATGGGAGGGGAGATAATGATTGTTGTATATAAATCATGGGCATGTGGGGAATTCTTCACATCTGCACATTTTGGAGTTAAACAATAGGAACTCATAGGCTTCTTGTCTCATATGTGAAAATGACCCAGATCATCGTGTCCACTGCCCATTTAACTTGTGCCTATTGTTTTAAGTCATGAGGCTCTGTCCCTAGGTGGCTTGTAATTTAGATACTCTGCCATCCATAATGTCAGAATCTTAAAGCTGTAAGACATTGGGTTTATGTAATATACAATAAGCATGACACATTCTTTTTACTTAAGATTTTAATTGAACTCAATACATACAATGAAACCGAGATCTTTTTTACATTGCTTGTGGGAGTGCCAATTGTCAGAATCCTTTTAGAAAGCAATTTGGAAAAGTAGATGAAGAACTATAATGTGTCCATAACTACATTTTGAATTTGGTTTGAGGCTTATTTGAGCTGGTTACATAGCTGGTGTTCAATGGAAGCTTGTTGAGAGATTCATTTACATTTTTATGTGTGTGTGTGTGTGTGTGTGTGTTTTCATCATGTTCTTTCATGCTTTCTTGTTTAACTTGCCTAAATGTGTAGGGCCCATCAGGCTTATGTTTGAATGAATGGAACAATGTTTGTGAAAGTAGATTCAAATGTGTGCATGCAGTTTGTACAACTGAACACGGCCTTGCTGAAATGGAGCTTTGTGTTCAAGTTGGCTTGTGAATACAGGTTAATAATGAGAATGGGGATGTGATTACTGAAGGCAAACTTGGGGAAAGAGCCCTGAAGAGAGGTGGGGGTTTGATTTTGTCCACTCTTGAGTATGATTTTATCGGCTCAGAATTTTCTTGGTCTGACTCATTTCAACATCATCTGCAACCAGGGCTCATCACCTTGCTCCATGTACAAGAGGCCTGTCTCTCTCCTTCACCACTGATTCTTAGTCACACAGAAAAGGCTGTGGTTATGACATGTCTGTAATACTGTAGGCATAGAACTGTTCTCCTTTCCCCACTCCTGCTTCCACCAATTTTATGGCGTTCTACTTACACCAAGCTGCTCCTATAGAATTTTAACTTGGAAAGTCCCCAAGAGTGAGGTCACATATCATCCTTTTTTTTTTTTTTAACATAAAAAATGTCAGTATATATCTATTTAATAAACAAAGTCGAGTAGATAAGGGAACAAAATGACACTTTGAACTTTTTTCATGTATTTATTGGTATATTATAATTATACATATTAGTGGGATTTGTTGTTACATATTTGTACATACATGTGATTTGATAATTTATTTATATTTTGTTTTCTAGTTGGACACAATACCTTTATTCTATGTTTATGTGGTGCTGAGGATCGAACCCAGCATCCCCCGCGTGCTAGGCAAGCGCTCCACAGCTGAGCCACAACCCCAGCCCCAATGATATAATTTGATCAATATCGTTCCCCAGCTTTTCCCCTTTCCCTCCTCTCCTTCCTCCCCCTGGTCCCTTTCCTCTACTCTACTGGTCTCTCGCTAATTTTCATGAGTCTCAACCTTTTATCTCCTTTATTTTCTCTAGCTTCCCCACATGAGAGAAAACATACAACCCTTGACTTTTTGAGTTTGTCTTATTCACTTAACACAATGCTCTCAAATTCCATCCATTTTCCTGCAAATTGCATTTCATTCTTGAGGTGAGTGCTGCAGGAAGTATTGTAACCTGATTCTGGGTGTTCTTTTGCTGACCTTTGAAAAGTGGTCCCTGATGTGGGAGGGAATTAATTGGTCATCGCACCTTCTTGTCACGTTTGTCAAGATGTGCATCTTCCTGTTGACTTCAGGATGGTTGTTCCCAAGGCAATGGTGGGGCCTGGTGAATGCCAAGACCGCTCTCCTTCAGATGGGCTAGACGGACATTCTTGCCTGCAGTTTGTCAAGAGCTAGAAAACCCTTACTTGAGCGTGTGCAGATGCACATGCAGAGAAATACCAGTTTCTTATTTTTTAAAAAAATATGTATTTATTTGATTTAGTTGTACACATGCATTTATTTCTACTGGTGTTGAGGATTGAACCCAGGCTGCGCACATGCTAGGCTAGCTCTCTACCACTGAGCCACAACCCCAGCCCACCAGTTTCTTATTTGACTTGTTGAATTTAGACGTTTTGTAACATGATGTGGAAATTCTTCACAGGGTAGAACTGAACATCTGACTGTGAAATTACTTAAAATAACTTGAAAATTCAGTATTAACTGAACTTGGAATTTTTGTTAGCCTTCTGAGATCTTAATGTATTTTAACAACATCTTCCATGAGAAGCCAGCTGCATCTTGGCATGTTTAAACGAGCTATACTAAGAAAGATTTTATTGAAGTCTGCTGCAGATCTTATACACATACCTTTCTTTCTCCTCAAGATACCTGTACTGTGTGCTACAGAAAAGCTTTTAGGGAATTAGGAGAATTTGGGAAAATGGGTAAAGAAGACAGTTATTTTGTCCATTTGGATTTTGAAACAAAAGTTCTAAGTAGGCCACCAACAAACACCAGCATAAAAGTGAATTGATGCAGTATAGTTGATACTTACTGTTCAGGTTGTAATTCTAACTGATTTTTTTTTTTTTTTTTTTTTTAGGGTTTCCTGCTAAAATTCGTGTTTCCAAGGAATGGACAGGGTGACAAGGTGACTGCTCTGGCCTCCAGCCAGTTTGAGGCCTTAGTATGTCAAGTCCTTTTTCCCCAAGGCTGAGAGAAATTGTAGGCTTATCTCCCTATTCCAGACTGGTAAGGGTTCCAAGAAGCCTTGACCTGGTGTCCCTTTGTCTCAGGGATCCCACAGAACTGCAGACAGATCTGGCTCCAGGGTCATAATGCAGAATGCTGGCCTGCCAAGATGGCAAGGAGACTTCCTATTGCCCACCTGTTTTTATTGTCAGCTCCTAAGTTCAACAACAAAGGGGAACTTTCACCTTGTCCCTGGACCTCCTTCTTTCCTGGAAGCAAGGAAACTGTTGGCACTGGTGCATACATTCAGGCCAAACGCAGCCGGCTTTCCTTGACTTTTCTGATAACTGAAGGTACAGAAGGTGACCTCAGAGCTTTCCCTGAGGCACTGAGTCAAAGTTGAAACCATTCTGATAGTCCTTAGTGTTCAAGGTTGGGAGAGGAGCAGATGTCACATTCACACGTAAAGAACCCTCCACCCTACATTCTGCATTGAGAGTGATATAGAAACAACTGGGAGAAAAATAGAAAGATACGGAAAAAAATGAATTTCTCAAAAGCAGTATGCCATATTGTTCCAATCTTGCTCAAGTAATAGTTTTGGAAAAGGTAAATGTCTTAATTCTTTCTGCCAAGGATGAGGTATTTCAGTTTTTCCTTTGTGGTGGATACAGGAAGAGACTGAGGAAGTGACAGTGTTTAGCCTGGAAAGTTGTTAAACATCTATACTTAATGTCATTGCTTTGTGATCATGCAAAGTTTTTAGAGAGAACATTATATTTTATCTTAACTGCTTGGTAAACCACATAAATAATTAAAATTTAAATAAAGATACATTAATGCATGAAGTTTGAGGGCTTTCCTTTTTATGCTCATTTGTTTATTTATTTGATTTTAACCATTGTTCTTATATGACATTTTATATATAGATATAGAAATACCATTTTTTTGTATACAAAAATACATATTTTATGGAAATTTTTAAAATAATGCTTTCCTGAGTTTTATATTTAGCAGAGAAGAGTTCAACAAAGTTCTGTAAAGCATTTCTTTAACTTGCAATTAGGTATGATTATATTTACGATGCCTATTTACTCTTCAGTTAAATACATTAAATACTATTGTTTTCATGGCCCTTGCTGTGTCAAACTGTTATTTCTGGTCTCTCATATAAGCATGAGGTCAGAAGAATAGAAAACACTAAATAAATTTCTCAGCAGGAATTTCAGTTTCCCTTCTCCTATATGATCATATTTTGGATTTCCAGGAAGAAAAAATAATCTTATAGACAAATAAAATTGTCTGAATTTTGCTATCATTTGTGCTCATAGTTTTTAGAACACTAAATAGCCTTCTAAACCATAGTGGGTGGTTTTATATGGTAGATGCTGACTGTTAATCTTCTGGCTAATTTTTTAAAAATCCTAAAATGAAATATATTTTGATTCCCGAACTTATGTAATTTTCCTACAGGCAAATAAACCACTATGACATCTCATTTTCAGACCTCTCATTGGTGCTTTCTAAACTTTGATGTCTGAATGTCTTTAAACATGTTTAATCATCGTAATGCATAAAATGATGTGGGGCATCCTGACATTGTTTGTCTTTGTGTGGTTGAAAAAAATGCAAAAATAAATTGTTTGTAGAGTGCTGAAAATGGAGGTTGGGATTAAATTGACCTAAGGTTAATGATAGGATGAAGATCAACTGTCAAGTAGCAAGAAAATGCTATAGCCTTGGCAATAATTAATGTTGAGCAATGACTGGAGTTCAGATTATTGTAATGAGAGATGATATGCTGTTCTGACTGTCCAAAGGTCAATGTTACTTGGTTTCCTATGGTTCAGGGTAAATAAGGAGGACTTTCTAGTGAAAACAATGTAACTGGATACAATGAGGCTGCAGTGACCCAAGGTTCATGGAGACATTGTTAGTATGTATAAAGAGTTTATAAAATATGTAGCAACCAATGTTTTATGGAATTTAATGCTTGAATGGGGACAGGGAGGGAGGTAGAGCAAGGGAAGTGTTTATTTAACTGTAGAAAACAGACCAAAATTATAGTTTTCAGAGTCTCATATGTTGGCGATTATTCTGTAATTCTAATGAATCTTTTCTTGAATCCTTCATTTTCTGAATGGCACCATTCTTTCCATAATATATCATCAGTCGTCCTTGCTCTAATAATGTATTACATTAATATATCATTAAAGCAACAGATATATTAGAGTAATACATTATCAGAACAAAGCACTCCAGTGGTGATGTATTTCACAAAAGATGGCTGGCACTACCTTGGGCAGGCCCAGAAGCAGAATCAGTTCAAAGACAGGAGGTGCGTCTATGTCACACATGCCCGTAGGACCCTGGCATTTGGTTCCAGCTATAGGAGGTGACCCAAGTGTAATGTACCTTCTGGTTTCCATTAGATCATCGAGTCTTCTTCAAAATCCTTGAATATGGTAAATTTCATTTTTGTAAAGGAAATAAAGAGTGGCATGAGTCTTCTATGTGGAGAATCATTTTTGGACAGTGAATTGTCCTATGCTGTGCCGTTTTTGTGGAGAAAGTTCACCCAGGAGGCAAGCGCAAGACTCGTAGGAAGGGTGGCCTTGGTGCCGTTTGCCAACATGGAAGGTCAGCTGTACCCTACCACCTCACTACAACCATCGTTTCCTCTCAGCACTGTGTCAGGTCCTTTAACCTGGGGCAGGTGCTTTCAAAATCCATTTTTTGATCCATGAGTAAACAGAACAAGTTCTACAGATGCCCAATTATTCCAGGAAAAAAAAAAAAAAAAAAAAAAGCAGAATTGAAGAAAAGAAAAGATGCCAGGAACCAATACACTTTATCCAAGAGGGGCATCTGTTAGTTCTGTCCAGCTGGTCCAGAGGAATGGTGTATGCACAGGGGAACTCCAATACTTGCTTAGTTGGCTTTCAGAGGAAGAAGGTTTTTTTGTTTTTGTTTTTGTTGTTTTTAATGGGTTGTCTATCGTTGTCTTCAATAATTGGTTTAGGAATTCACAATACAGAGAGGGTCAGACCTGCAGGACTTTAGGTCACATGTGGGTATGCTGACATGCTAACATGCAGATAGGGTCACGGCAGGGCCATGGTTAGTGTTGGGATGTTCATGGTAAAACCCCATTCACATTAGAGCTATCTCTGCAGAAATCAGATTTCTTGTTCATTGTTACCCTTTGCAGCTACTAGGCATGAGCTACAAAAAGTCCAAAGAAAAGAACACAATATTTATAATAACTCAAAGGCAGCAGACTAGAAGCAGCAATTGATGGGAAGAATTTCATTAATCATGATGTGGGCGAGGAGAGGGTCATACTTTCTAGGTAGTGACCTCTTACATTTGAATGAGCTTGACAGAAGGGGTTATTCATTTATATTCTTTCCTCTTTCGAGTCCTCTTATAGCCATGAAGTTATTCTGTCCCTCCCCTTTTCCCTAGAAAAAGTAATAATCTCCTAATAAGAGCCTGCAGCAGTGGCCACCTTGAAAAAGCAGGACATCCCATGGGGGTTTGCCTCTGGAAGTCCAGGGAAGAATTGGGAGTGTTCAAAGGAGAAGCACAATACCTGCTAATGTGATTTTACAGTAATTGTTGTGACTATGTGTCACATGGCTTTTTCCTAGACTTTTGGTGTCAGATGTTTGTTAACTAACTGGCCATTTTCTAAGTGGTTGGCTTAGATGGATGGATGGATCTATTCCTTAATGGGTTGAATACCCTTTAATAGATTGCCAGATGTCCCAGGAGGGAGAGGTAGGGAGCTGCTGTCCTTCTATCAGTTGGAGTGCCTTGCTTGAAAGTTTGTTACAAAGAAAAATATACATGAATTATGTGCCTGGAGGAGAAAGATCTTTGAGACTCATTGCAAAATGGCAACAACTTCAAACAGAAGCTACAGAAAGAGGCTTCCAGGAAGTGACAGTGATCTCACAAACTTGAGTTCCATTGTATGTGTATTTGCCAGTGACCTTGCCACTTAATGCTGGATGATAAGAGAAATAATTGAGTGCCATTTTAAACATTTTACCAGAATAGATTCACTCCCTACAAGAGTACTGATATATCCAGTCCCTTGAAGTACCATAGATGAATTTCATTGATTTTAAATATTTTACAAAATGCACCCATCAAAAGACTACAAGCCTACATCAGTGAAAAATCATATTTCAATTAAAAATTAAACAATCAAGGTAAAACACACACACACACACACACACACACACACACACACTCAGTCATGCTACCCATTGCTATGAATAAGACCATCAATTGGAGACCAAGGAAAAATAAATAACTCATATCAGGTCTGCAAGTAAAATACATTTATCAGTTCACTTAATAAATGCTTTTTGACATTTACAGGCTGTTTCTATGTGGTCCTATACCAAGAGGGATTTACATCTACATATTCTTGTGCATTCTCTGAGCTTATCGTCTAAGAATAACAACCAAGCAAAGTCCACTCAGGTCTTGCCTGCATGCTACACTAATAGAGAAATTATTTTTAAAAATAAAACAAATTAATATGGTTGTCTTTGGGGGATTTTCTTATATCACAATCTGAATTTGGAAGACAGGCTTTCAGCATGAGTACATAGTGACTTGCAAGGATTATAGGGAGGTTGGGAGTGCAAATTGTTTTCAACTTCCTATGGCAATTTGGCATTGCACATTTAAAGCCTTGAAATTTTTCATTTCCTTTGTTCTGGAAATTCTACTTACAGGATTTTTTTTTTTTTTAAATCATGGAGATTGAAAAGATTTAGCAACAAGAATATTCATTTTTAGCATTATTCACAATAACCAACTTTTGAAATATTCTAAATGTTCAAACATGTAAAATTATTTTCAATGGATTATAGAACAGACATGTAGTAGAAGCCCATGCAAATTTCTAACAATAATAATACAAAATGATAAATAATATCCAAAGATGGAAGAACTATGTTCCAGAACAATATTAGTGAATCATTCTTCTTTGGTTAGAAAATATCCGGCACATGAATATTTTTATATACTCCCATTTCTTTGCACATCTGTAGATAGCACAAATATGCCAGGAAATACTCAAATATTAATAACAATTACCTCTTTGTGATGCAATTATGAATGATTTTATTTTGTTCATTTTAACTGATTGTATTTTGTTTTTCCTTATTTCTAGTGGCTTCATTTGTAATTTTTTTTTTTTTTTTTTTTTTTTTTTTTTTGGTACCGGGGATTGAACTTAGGGGCACTCGACCACTGGGCCACATCCCCAGCCCTTTTTTTGTATTTTATTAGAGACAGGGTCTCACTGAGTTGCTAAATGCCTCGCCATTGCTGAGGCTGGCTTTGAACTTGAGATCCTCCTGCCTCAGCCTCCCAAGTGCAGGGATTACAGGTGTGTGTCACCACACCCGGCTCTAGTGGCTTCATTTTCTAAACTAAACTATTTTTTAAATTTTTTAATATGTTTGGTTATTTCAAAAATATATATATATATATATATTTATTTATTTATTTAAACTAAACTATTTACCCCTGATAAAAATGCACTAGAGGGGGTCAAAACAGGTGTCAGCGTGGTTGGTCGTGCATTCTCTGAGCTTTTCGTCTAAGAATAAGACGATAAGTGACAGCAAGTGTCACTTATGGAAAGGAGATCAAGTTGGAAGTGTAGGGAGGAACTAGGAGCCCTGAATTCTAAGGTAAGAAATGGAATATTTTCTGCACATATCATACTTTATTGGAGTTATATAAAACTGAACCACTACTATCTAAATATTGACAGTTTATGTGAATTTCCTCGACTCAAAAACCTTCATCAAGAATCACACATGATCAGAGCAAGTAGGCTGAGTGGCCTGACGCTGTGTTTGCTCTGTGGTCCCGTGTCAGGGCCACCTTAGCTGCTTTCGTTCTGTGTACATATCTGGTGACCCACAACTGTTTACGTGCGTGGGGACACCTGTGAGATCCAACAGCTTCTCCTGTCATTTTAACACAAAATTTGTTGCAGTTCTAATTTAAAAATCTTCTCTCTATCCTACCTATAGTGCTGTAACAAGGTTCATTAAGTGGTGGAGTGGCCAAACACTCCAGAAACTTGGGGGCTTTGGAAAATAACTTAGATGTGCTCAATCTCTAGTGAGAAGGCCAAACAGCCACCATCATGCTCTGGACTCTTCATTTAAGAAAGCATTTCAAATTATTAGAGAAAATACAGGGAAAATAAAAAGCCGTCTTAAAGCTTTTTAGATTTATATACTCCAAGATTGCATTCTCCTCCTGCACACACTTTAAATTCAGTCCTGTGGGAAAAGTAGGTTTGAATTATGTAAGTTTTGAATTATGCGAATTTTCCAGGAATGCATTATTTGCATAAAACGCAACCATCTTATACCAGGCAGTTGGGATGGGTGGGGTGTGGCAGACGGAAGGCAGAGAGGATGATGGGAAGAAGGTAGTATCAGTGTAATGGTGTCTCCCCAACTAGGAGGATCAATTAGAGGGAAGAGAAGATGGTGCCTGGGAGATAAGTGGAAGGGGGCAAGGAGCAGTTAAAACTAGCCAAAAGAATAAAAAACAGAACAAATAAAACAAGGCACTGGAGCAAGCAATTCACACAGATCACAGGATGAATGTTTCCAGCCTGAGATGCCATATTTCTTCTTGACAGTAAGAAAAACAAACAAACAAACAAAAATTTTTTTTTTTTTTTTTTTTTTGCACCAGGGATGAAAACTCAGGGGCACTCGACCACTGGGCCACATCCCCAGCCCTTTTTTTGTATTTTATTAGAGACAGGGTCTCACTGAGTTGCTGGGTGCCTCGCCTATTGCTGAGGCTGGCTTTGAACTCATAATCCTCCTGCCTCAGCCTCCCAAGTGCAGGGATTACAGGTGTGTGTCACCACACCCGGCTCTAGTGGCTTCATTTTCTAAACTAAACTATTTTTTAAATTTTTTAATATGTTTGGTTATTTCAAAAATATATATATATATATATATTTATTTATTTATTTAAACTAAACTATTTACCCCTGATAAAAATGCACTAGAGGGGGTCAAAACAGGTGTCAGCGTGGTTGGTCGTGCATTCTCTGAGCTTTTCGTCTAAGAATAAGACGATAAGTGACAGCAAGTGTCACTTATGGAAAGGAGATCAAGTTGGAAGTGTAGGGAGGAACTAGGAGCCCTGAATTCTAAGGTAAGAAATGGAATATTTTCTGCACATATCATACTTTATTGGAGTTATATAAAACTGAACCACTACTATCTAAATATTGACAGTTTATGTGAATTTCCTCGACTCAAAAACCTTCATCAAGAATCACACATGATCAGAGCAAGTAGGCTGAGTGGCCTGACGCTGTGTTTGCTCTGTGGTCCCGTGTCAGGGCCACCTTAGCTGCTTTCGTTCTGTGTACATATCTGGTGACCCACAACTGTTTACGTGCGTGGGGACACCTGTGAGATCCAACAGCTTCTCCTGTCATTTTAAACACAAAATTTGTTGCAGTTCTAATTTAAAAATCTTCTCTCTATCCTACCTATAGTGCTGTAACAAGGTTCATTAAGTGGTGGAGTGGCCAAACACTCCAGAAACTTGGGGGCTTTGGAAAATAACTTAGATGTGCTCAATCTCTAGTGAGAAGGCCAAACAGCCACCATCATGCTCTGGACTCTTCATTTAAGAAAGCATTTCAAATTATTAGAGAAAATACAGGGAAAATAAAAAGCCGTCTTAAAGCTTTTTAGATTTATATACTCCAAGATTGCATTCTCCTCCTGCACACACTTTAAATTCAGTCCTGTGGGAAAAGTAGGTTTGAATTATGTAAGTTTTGAATTATGCGAATTTTCCAGGAATGCATTATTTGCATAAAACGCAACCATCTTATACCAGGCAGTTGGGATGGGTGGGGTGTGGCAGACGGAAGGCAGAGAGGATGATGGGAAGAAGGTAGTATCAGTGTAATGGTGTCTCCCCAACTAGGAGGATCAATTAGAGGGAAGAGAAGATGGTGCCTGGGAGATAAGTGGAAGGGGGCAAGGAGCAGTTAAAACTAGCCAAAAGAATAAAAAACAGAACAAATAAAACAAGGCACTGGAGCAAGCAATTCACACAGATCACAGGATGAATGTTTCCAGCCTGAGATGCCATATTTCTTCTTGACAGTAAGAAAAACAAACAAACAAACAAAAACAACAACAAAGAAACAAACAAAAAACCAGAGGCCTCCCCCCAAGAGACATGCATGGCAAGATACTTTTTTTTTTTTTTTTTTTTTGCACCAGGGATAGAACTCAGGGGCACTCGACCACTGGGCCACATCCCCAGCCCTTTTTTGTATTTTATTAGAGACAGGGTCTCACTGAGTTGCTGGGTGCCTCACTATTGCTGAGGCTGGCTTTGAACTCATAATCCTCCTGCCTCAGCCTCCCAAGTGCTGGGATTACAGGTGTGCGCCACCGTGCTCGGCATGGCAAGACACTTTTGTCAATTCATCAGTTTGTTTTTTGTCCCTTTGATTATTTCAAAATGAAAAAATTGAATTTTAAAAGAAATACATGCTTTAAAAAAAAAAGAAATTCAAATAATGAGGAAATAAGGGGGCAGGGCTGGGGTGTAGCACAGTGATAGAGTCTCATCATGTGAAAAGTCCTGGGTTCAGTTCCCCAGCACTAGGGACACACACACACACACACACACACACACACACACACACACAAACACACACACACACAGTGTTTAAAAGGGAAAATGATAGTTCATCACCTAACAGCCTTCTCACCTCCCAATACTGAATTTTGCTCCTAAGAGATAAGTGCTGCTAATCGTTGATTATGACCTTCTAGAAGGTTTTAGACACATACATAAATTTTATATATATAACTTTTTTCTTTTTTGCATATAGATGCTCAGTTGTTCTAACACCACTTGTTGAAAAGACTGTTGTTGGTCCATTGTAATGCGTTTGCTCCTTTGTCAAAGATCAGTGGACTGTATTCTTGTGGGTCTATTTCTAGACCCTCTGTTCTGTCTCATTGACCGATTTGTTTATTCTTTCACCAATACCACATTGTTCTGATTATTACAGCTTTATAGTAAATTGAAGGCAGGTAGTGTCAGCCTCTAACTTCGATCTTGTTTCACAATATTTTTTTGGCTATCCTTGTTCTTCTGCTTCCTCTGTACAAACTTTAGAATTAGTTGATTTCTACAAACTAAATTTCTGGGATTTTTATTGAAATTACATGGAATCTATAGACTAAGTTGGGAAGAACTGACATCTTGACAATATTGTGTCTTCCTATTCACTAACATGGAATATTTTTTCTTTATTTAGTTCTGCTCTGATTTCTTTCATCAGAGATTTGCAGTTTTCCTCATAAAGATGCTGTGTATATTTTGCTAGATTTATGCCTAAGAATTTCAACAAGAGTAACTGCTATTTTTTTTTTTTTTTGCTAATGTGATTTTAGTTTAAAATTCCACTTTTTCATTGTTGGCATATAGGGAAGAAATTGATGCTTGTATATTGACTTTGGATCCTGCAAAGATACAATTTGCTATAATTTCTTATTAGTTTTAGGCATATTTTTGTCAATTCTTTTGGATTTGACATGATCTATACAAATGATCATGTCGTCTGCAAGAAACATGATATTATTTCTTCTTTATCAATTGGTATATTTTAAAAATTTCTTTTCATGTCTTATTGCATTAGGTTGGACTTCCAGAACAATATTGAAACACAGTGGCAAGAGGGGACATCTTACTTTGATCTTAGTAGGAAAGCTGTACTTTTTAACCATTAAGTGTGATGGTAACTGTAGAGCTTTTGTATATACACTTTATTTAGATGAAGAAGCTTCCCTTATGCCCTAGTTTTCTGAAAGTTTCTATCATAAATGAGTGTTGAACTTTGCCATATGATTTTTCTGATAATGATAATGTGATTTTTATGGATGATAACAGCATGTCTTTGTAAGTTCATCAGTTGTACCAAATGCAACATCTTTAAACTTATATGGTGAATTACATGAATTGATTTCAAATATTAACTAGGTTTTATATATCCTGGGTAAGTTCCATTTGGTCATGACATTTTTTTTTTTGCATATTGTTGGATTTAGTTTGTTAACACTTTATAGAAGATTTTCACATTTGTGTTTATGAGAAATATCAGCCACAGTTTTCTTTTCCTGTAATGTCTTTGTCTAGACTCAGAATGATTTAGGAAATGTTCAGCAAATAAGATATTCTCTGCTATGACTTTGAATCCTGAATGAATGACCCAAAGAAAAACACAGGAAAACAATGGCAGTGTCCTCATACTGGCAGACATAACCTGATTAGACTATCCTATTGACTCAGACTAGTCTATTGACTATGCTTTGTGCCTCCCTGGCCCTCAGAACCACTTCAGCCCCTGTTGTATCAGGCCCCTGCTGATCTGTAAGTATCTGAGAGCCTCGAATAATGGTCCAGCACTGATTTCTATTGTTTCCACCCAGAAACTCTAACTTGGGCTTGCACCTTTCCATCATGCCACACATGCACATATGAAAACCATATACCTTTGACACAGTTGAATAAAACAAAGGTGTGCTCTTGCCTACCTAGACTGGCTCTAGAGGTGAAGTGACCAGTCTCAGTACACCTACATCTCATTCTCAGCCCACCAATGGATCAGGTACACCAGGGAGGAGCTCCACCCTCATTTATATACATGTTGATGTACACTTAGACTCCGAACTTGCACTATGAGAAACTATGGCACAATAGGTATCTTGCAATATTTCTTCCCATCCTAAGTTAACTTACTATGTGCAAATCATCCCCCAAATTTGTTCCACAATAAATCTTTATAAAAGCATTTATTATGGGCCAAACAGTATCTATACTTTCTCTTTGGTATAAAAAGAACATTTCTACTAGCTCTAGGCAAGTGACCTCTTTGGGTACCCTACTGGATGATGCCAATTGCTTTGCTCTCCTCTGTAGAAAGGGGTGGACCACATCACACAGAAGATTCAAACTGCAAGATTCCTTCTGGCTTAAAAGTAAAAGATTCTGCATTTCGTCTGGAAGTTATGCACATCTGTCAGATTCTCATAGACTGCTGTGTCCTGTCCCAGTTGTGAAGCCTTTGTAGAACTGTGGCAGAGAAGTAGCACAGTGCATGACATTTGCCAAGACTCCTATGTGTGACATTATTACAGGTGTTGCAAGACACTCTAAGCTGCTTCTGATCTTCATGTTGACTCTACCAAGAAGATCCAGTTATAAATCCCAATTCACATATTTAAGAAACTGAGACAAGAGAAATTAAACTTTTCCCCAGGTTACCTGGATAGTAAGTTAGTGAAACTAGATGCTGAACATGGAACTGTCTTCTCCACAGGCCTCAGGAACAAGTACATATAAAACAGATGAATATAAAACCTTTTGTTCACCATTTTAGAAATTATGCTGATTTTATATCTTTCTGACACCTGGTATTGCCATATTTTTTTAAAAAAATTAAACTGTAATGGTTGTTATAAAATAGAACGATTTTGTTATTTAAAAAAAAAACAGGAAAATCACAGGGAACTGTTAATGTGGAAAAAAAAAAAAAGGGAAAAGAAATACGTCAGGGTAATCCTATTATTCCAAATCACCCTTAACGTTTTGATAAAATTCTCTTTTGTATGAATAGTAGATATACTAATATTTGTTCTACAGTATTAAGACATACTCTAAACATAGTTTTATATCTTTTATTTTGTAAAACTTTGCTATAAATATTTTACTATAATGTTAAATAATGCACAAATCTTGATTTTTAATGGCTACATAGTATCCCATGGATTTAAATGTACTATCATTATTTAATCACTGACCTTTCATGGTGTTAAGGTCAATAGGGATTCTTGTAGGAATAGCTGTAGTGAGGAATAGCTTTGTGCCTTCAAACTGAATTTTCTGGAACTTTTATCAACTGAGAAAATCCTTAGTGCCTGGTGGTCATGCCAGTCCGGGCGATGCTGGCAGCAAGTTCTGGAATGGGGAGATGGATCTTGTCAGCGCCCCTCCCCTCCCTCTCTGATGGAAGTAGAAGCCAAGAGAAAAATGAATTGGAGCACAGACCAAGTCGGTGATCACATGTCAAGAGTGGGCGTGGCCTCCGGGGCACTTGCATCACTAAACTTCTCCAACTGAACTGGGTAGGGGAACGGAGGCCCAGGAGCTGTACAGATCACGTGTGGATTCAAAGGAATGTGTCAAGAGTGCATACAGTTTGCAATAGAGGAACATCATAGTTTTAGATTTCCTCTCTTCTTCTACTTTGCCTCATATTAAATTTCAGAGAACTTTACCATCACCATCATCATCCCATCATGTACTCTCATGATTTAATCTCATATGCCCTATTTTAATTAATTAATTAATTTGGTACTGGGGATTGAACCCAGGGGTGCTTAACCACTGAGTCATATCTCCAGCCGCCCCCCCCAACACACACACCTTTTTTGTATTTTATTTAGAGACAGGGTCTCACTGAGTTGCTTAGGACCTACTAAGTTGCTGAGGCTGGCTTTGAACTCAAGATTCTCCTGCCTCAGCCTCCCAAGCCACTGGGATGACAGGCATGTGCCACCTTGCCCAGCTCACATGTCCTATTTTTAAGTAGAGATACATCTAAATTGTGTTTTGAAATAATTTGTGATCCATTAGTTCAAGTTCCCAAGAAATTTTTTTTAACATTTTTAACATTGATTTTTAAAAAACCTGATTATTATTTTACAATCTTGAGAACTCAACGATCCAAATTTCTTTTTGTGATTAAAAACTGCATCCATTCCCAGACTGATCCTCTGATTCACATTGATCAGAACATTCACTGGAGGCTGGTTCACTGATACTGCATCACGGATGACTTCCTCTCATAACAGTCTCTACAAAGAAACATGGACAACGGATTTCTCCAGATTTGTTAGTCATTTATCTTTATTGACACATTTGTAATAGGAGTTCCTTAAACTTAGTACTTCCTAAAGTGTATTTCTGGGATAAGCTTTTTAAATGAGGTTCTAAAGATGTGGTATGGTGTAGTTAGTGGTAAGTGCATACCTAGGCCCTGGGAACAGACTGCCTTGGTCCAGGCAGCAACTGTGCCTCTTATAAGCCTCAGTGTCTCCATCTTCAAAATGGGGATAATTGTATTTACCACATATCATTGCTATGAGGACTAAAGGAGGTAGCAAGTGTACACACGATGCTTAACAAAGTGACTGGCCTCTTATATGTGCTAAGTAAGCATTATCTATTATTATCATTAATGCTATAATTATTACCATAAATCAGTTTGAAAAATTCTGGGTTGAAACCTGCTTACTTGTCTGTACATTGCAAGACTTCCCAGAACCTGAATTCATGTTTTGAATCTCTAGAAGCATTTCCAAAGCTTACTTGACAAGGAAACTCCTCCTTCAAGGAGCATTTCCAGGTACTAATGTTCCAGAAAACCTTTCTGGAAAACAGTCCCTAATGAAAACATTCTGATGTAGGTCAATACTCTCTTTGCTTCTGTATCCATGGTGCTAAGATTTTAGCTTAATAATCTAAGATTACTATTAAAGTGCTCTTAGTATTGTTCAACAAGTTCAGTGCTATTTTGACTGCAGCTCACACATTTGGGTAAGAACTTGATGATGCAAAGAAGATAATTTGTCCACAAATGAGCCCAGACAGGTGCCCAAGTGCACACCCAAGCACATACAATGGTGTGGGTGTGCCCAACCGGATGGGGCTAGTGTCAGTAAGAAGAGGCGAAGTTTTCTTAAAAAATTTGCCTTAATGTACATCACAGGTCCGGAAGAGGATCTGTTTGGTAAGAAACACAAGCCCCTCATAAATATTTTAGGGGGATCACAATCTCCCAATTTGGTCATGTACTGGCCTCTGTGATACTGGTGAATGTGCATGATCCCCCAAACCAGCATTTCAATTACTTCTACTTTTGGAAAATTTTACTTAAGTATAATTTGCATATTATAAAGTTCACTCATTTTAAGTACACCAGTAAATTTTTTGAGTTGCACAACCATCAGAGTAATCCCCTTTTCAAATGCTTTCATCACCCTCGTGGGATCACTCATGAATTCCTACCACCCCTCACCTGGGCAACTGCTAGGCTATTTCCTGTCAGCATGGGTATGCCTTTTTTGGACATTTCATACAGATAGAATCATACAATGGGTGGCCTTTGGTGTCTGGCTTCTTCCAGTTAATACATATTTGAGGTTCATCCATGCTGTAGTAGGTATCAATAGTTTGTTCCTTTTTACTCCTAAGAATATTCTATCATGTGTATGTACCTTTTGCTTATCCACTCATCAGTTAGTGGACATTTGGGCTGTTTCCACTGGGGTTAGCATTAATAACCCTGCTTTGAATATTTGAAAGCAAATCTTTGTGTGCATATATATGTTTTCAATCCCTTTGGGTAGGTACCTGACAGTGGAATTGTGGGGCCTTAGTTCCTTCTTATTTTACTTTTGTACATGTATGATAAACAAAGAAATCCAGTCAAAGTATTTCCATTTCTGTCTTACCTACCAAAGGCAAAGAAATGTCAATGAGGACAAAAATGATATAATTATGTATTAAAGAATGGTGATTCTTTAGGATATTTTTGTTGCTATGTGTTATTTGTTGTAAATACCTTACCCTAAAAGTGACTATTCAAAGCTGGTTTATGAAGGAAACTACAACAGATGTCACTACATCTGCCACTGAACATCCACCCCAATCCTCTTCTTGTGCCACGTGAGCTGGTAAACCAGAACTTTTATTTCCCAGAGTTCTTTAGAGCTGGGTTTCAGGTTGTGAATTGGGTTCTTCTGATTAATTCCTGAGACTTGGAGAGTGGAAGTGTAGAGGGCCTTATTCCAGTTGCTTGTCTGTTACCCCTGAGAAGCACAGGGCACGCTGTGTTTCTCTTCAGCTCTGTCCCTGTGTTTAGGTACTGGTTTCATGAATACTGTAGTGCATTGCTATAGGAACAGTGGTTTTCCCATCCTTAGGTCATAGTTACAGTGCTGTGGTCTTGTCAGCAGCTTTATTCTTCAGGAATGTGGAGGTTATCCTGCCAGATGGTGTTTGAGGATCTTCTTCAGGGAGTCATTCCTAGAGACAGTCTAGACCCAGACTTCCTAATCATCTGTAAGGGCCAATCCCTAATCATTCACCAAGATCCAGATTATGGCAAAGGCTGCAGAATGGATAGCCCAGCCCCACATTCAGTTCATTTCTACTTTGAAGGAGAGAAGGTCCCTTTTGTAGGCTCCTTTTATATATATATTAATACATTAGACTTCTGTTTGTGTTTGTTTAAGCCAGAAATTAGCAAATTATATTACCTGCTTTTTCTATTATAGTTAGCAGGGTTTATTTTTTTTCAATTTGTTCTTTCTAGATATACATGACAGTGAGTGTATTTTAACATATTATACATACATAGAACATGTATAACTTGTTCCAATTAGAATCCCACTATTGTGGTTGTATATGATGTGGAATTATATTGGTTGTGTATTCATATATAAGGATAGGAAAGATACATTTGATTCATTCTACTGTCTTCTCTATTTCTGTCTCTCCTCCCTTCCTTTCACTTCCCTTCATTCCTCTTTGTCTCGTCCAATGAACTTCTAATTTTTCCCTCACATATTAGAGAGAACATTGTGCCTTTGGTTTTTTATGTCACTTAGCATGATATTCTCCATTTACCAGCAAATCGCTAATATTCCATAATACACACACACACACACACACACACACACACACACACACCCCACATTTTCTTTATCCATTCATCTTTGTAGGGTTGTTTCCATAACTTGGCTATTGTGAATTAAGCAGCTATAAACATTGAAGTGGCTGTATCACTGTCATATGCTGATTTTAAGTCCTTTGGGTATAAACCGAGAAGGGGGATAATTGGGTCAAATGGTTGCTCCATTCCAAGTGTTATAAGGAAACTCCATACTGCTTTCCAGAGTGGTTGCACCAATTTGCAGTTCCACTAGCAATGTATAAGTGAACCTTTCCCCCCACATCCTTACCAACATTTATGGTTACTTGTATTCTTGATAATTGCCATTCTGACTGGGAATGGAATCTCAGTGTGGTTTTGACTTGCATTTCTTTAATTGCTAAAAATGTTGAACACTTTTTCGTATATTTGTTGACCATTCATATTTCTTTTTCTGTGAAGTGCCTGTTCAGTTCCTTTACCCATTTATTGATTGGGTTATTTAGGTTTTGTGTTTGTTTGTTTTATGCTAACTTTTTTGAGTTCTTTGTATATCCTGGAGATTGATGCAGGGCATTTTTAATTGAAACATGACTGAATGATTACCTCTTCTGGAATTTTCTCTCCATTTCTTCCCACTATTAATATTACCTTATGTATTCATAAATTATTTTATCATACTTAACCCACAGAGCTACACTAGCTCTTTTTCACTTCTCTCTTTTGTTTTTGGTACCGGGGATTGAACTCAGGGGCACTCCACCACCGGGCCACATCCCCAGCCCTTCTTTTTAAACATTTTAAAAAATATTTATTTATTGCTTTAGTTGTACACAATGTGTTTATTTTTACGTGGTGCTGAGGATCGAACCTGGGCCACACACGTGCTAGGCGAGCGCTCTACCTCTGAGTCACAACCCCAGCCCCCCAGCTCTTTTTTGTATTTTATTAGAGACAGGGTCTCACTGAGTTGCTAAGTGCCTCGCCATTGCTGAGGCTGGCTTTGAACTCGTGATCCTCCTGCCTCAGCCTCCCAAGTGCTGGGATTACAGGCGTGTGCCAACGTGCCTGGCTTTCTTTTTCACTTCTCTACTAAGCTTTGAGTTTCAAAAGGGCGGGACCCTGTCTTGTTTCTCCTAAATATTTAGCACCTTCCCAGGCCTCTATTCAATAATCAGAAGATGATTGCTGAGTGAGGGAAGACACAGCTTCTCCTCTGTGGCAGGCAGCAATTGCTGCTGCTTCCCCAATAGCCAAGTCATCCCAGGCCTTTGGTTTTCTTCCCACCCTGCTCTCCCTAGTGTGGCCATGTTCCATGTCCTTTTGGTCCCCAAAGCACAACTACCATGGGCTGTTGGGAAAAGCCACTTGTATAAGAGTTTGAGGGTGATAGATGAACATTTTAGCACAAATCAGAGCAGGAGACAACTTACAATGAAGTTCAATATTAGTCACCACTATCTGATGTCCTTCCGTGTCTTGTACCAGGGGTGGCTCACATTGGTCATCTCTTTCCTCAGGCCCTGGCAAGCAGCCATATCACACTCATTCTTTATTTCTGAGGATGCTTTGCCTGAGTTCAACTATGTATCAGATTATGTCTCTCTCTCTCTCTCTCTCTCTCTCTCACTGTCTCTCTCTCTCTTTCCCCTTCTCTCCTCCAGAGACATCTTCTTCTTTCCCTTTCCAAAGTCATACTGCTATTCCCCTACCTCATTACATGAATATGTTAATCAATTTAACTCTCAATGTCTTTCCAAATCAGGTCCTGGACTTACTATTCATTATCAACAATATCTTGCTGAACAAAAAGTGCCATCTATTTCTAATGACACCTGGCAGAATTTTTGTAATTCATTTTTCTTATACTTCTGTAGGATCAATTTCTTCAACAAGGTTTATTGCACCCTATAATCTGAAGACCAGGGGTGGAATGGAGGTGGAATGGTTCTTATTCTTGCCACAGATAGGAGAAAGAAAAAAAAAAAAAAAGAGGGAGATGATTTATTTTAGGAAAGAGAAAGGTAAAGAACAATTTAATAGTCTTCAAATAAAAATTTTATTAGTATCCTGAGAGAAGAGAGTGGTGGCTTTGATAATCTCAAATTTATGAACAACTATGAAATGCATATGTGTGCACACTTGACTTAGCTAATTTCTTAATGAGTTTGTATTCACCTGCTTTTTGAGAATGGACTAGCAGGGTCAGAAAAGGGAATAGTGGTATAGAGTAGCAGAGGAACTTAATCTAGGATTTTTTTTTAATGCCACAATGTGGATAATTAAGAGCTTACTGTCCATGAAGAGATCGTATGTAATCACTGTTCAACCCCAGGAAAGATAGAAGCAGGATAAGGGAGGAAGAGCGGGAAGGACAGGAGCAGAGGGGACAAGGGAGCTGTCCTATTGTGGTACTAATTTTCTGCAATCTCTGCTGAGGGATTTCATGTCTCTTTAAATAAGGAGATCCCATCACAGTCTTTCCCTGCCAACTTGCGATGATCTCAGTTCACTTAGCTGAAACTATGGATCCCGAAGCTGCCAGTACAATCTGGACATGCAGAGCTTACTTCAGCCAAGGACAATGTTCCTTGGAATAGCTTCCATTGAGTTTCTGAGAACTAAACAGAGACCTAGTTACTATAAGCTGGATCTTTCCTCTCAGCACCTCCCACATGTTGTTTTCCTGAGGATGGCATAGAATGAACACACAACCAGATTAAGAAGAAAAGGAAGTCTGTCTTAGTCGTTTTCTGTTACTATAATAAAATACCTGACACCGGATGATTTATACATAGTAGAGGTTGGTTTAACTCATGGTTCTAGAAGACTGGGAAGTCCAACAGCATGGTACCTTCTCAGTATCTGGTAAGGGCTTATTCCTGCATCATAACATGGCAGAGGGCTTCACATGGTGAGACACAATAAGCTGCCAGCTCAAGTCTCTCTTCCTCTTGTAAAGCCACTAATGCTATCATGGGGAACTGGCCTCATTGCCTCTTCTAATTCTAATTACCTCCTAAATGACCCACCTCTGTATACCAGTAACATACAACTTGAGGGATTAAGTTGGCAACGCATGTTTTCCAGGAACACAACCAAACCTCACCAGGTCATTCTGCTACCTGTAAGAGGAACAGCCAAGATTAAAAACTCAGGTTGCAGGGTCATTCAGGACCTTGTTGCCCATAACATACTGGCAACCTGTACCCCACATGTATGTTAAGAAGGAAAAACCAGGCTTAATAGTGGACTAACCCAGGATGGAGGCAAAGCTTATCTCAGCATGGGCATGAATTCTACTCCAGGTGCTCTTGATTCTGGAAGAATTAAGGAGAAAATAAAATGAAGGTTACTTTGGATGGACAGAGGCAAGGGGGTGAGCTTGGCAGGGGGAGAGAAGGGTGTGTAGGAACTGCATGACCCACTGTGATAATGGCTATTGCCAAGGTCCTAGCTTTGGTGAGAGGTGCTGAGCCCCTTGGTGGTATTACTGGTTATTATTAAAAACACCAAATTAGCAGGTTATGCATGAGTGTGTCAAGGATTATGATCAATCCAGTGTCAAGTTCCTGAGTGTGAAAAGAAAAGAAACAGAAGAGACTCATTTTCCTCCATTGCATCACTGAATTTCTGACCTAATTTCCAACTTCAAAATATCTAAAGGAGGGCTAGGATTGTGGCTCAGTGATAGAGTGCTTGCCTAACATGTGTGAGGCACAGGGTTCAATTCTCAGCACCACATAGAAACAAGCAAAATAAAGTCCATTGACAACTAAAAAAAAAGAAAAGAAAAAAAAATCGAAAGGAGGGGCCAGGTGTGGTGGTGCATGCCTGTCATCCCACCAATTTGGGAGGCCGAGGCAGGAGGATCACAAATTCAAAGACAGCCTCAGCAGTTTAGTGAGGCCCTAAGTAACTCAGTGACACCCTGTCTCAAAATAAAATATAAAAAGGGCTGGGGATGTGGCTGAGTGGTTAAGCACCCCAGGGTTCTATCCCTGGTACCAAAAAAAAAAAAAAAAAGAAAGGAAGGAAGAAAAGAAAATATATATTCATTTATACACACACACACACACACACACACACACACACACACACACACACTCATATGTGAATTTAGGTGAGAACGAAGTCCCATTGATTGTGCCAGGTGGTCCTCACAATGAGTCTAGGGATATGCCCATAACACAACCACACCCAATACTCTCAAAAGTCCATGGGTTCGGTACGATGCCCACTTCACAGATGGAGGATGGAAGCTTACATATTCGATACTATGCTCCAGGTTGCGTGGTTAGTAAATGGTGTCATTGGGTCTGGAACCTGGGTCTGACTCTCTAAGCCTGAGCTCACCCTCTGTTTTAAACCGCCTGACAGGTCCGTGGATCTATGGAGAACTACTGCTCCTCTCCCAGGGGGCCCAATTCGCTGCCAGGTTCTTGGAAAGTATTTTCGCTGTGGTTGTACTTTGACAATGATCCCTTATGATCGAGCAAAGCAGTCATCATCATCTTCATCATCATCCCCCTGTCTCCACCTTGTGGACAGACCCAACATACCCAGCTTCTCAGAAATCTTTGTTCTTTTGACTAATAAAACTAATTTTCCCAGGAAGCAAGTTTTGTATGTTTCTAATATAAAATAATATTTAAACCATACCACAGCATCAACTGTTAACCAAGACATCAAAACAAGAGCAAAAATAGCAGCGACGCTTCACAAGAGCATTGGGCACTCTCAGAACTTGCTAGAAGAAAATAAGGCAACAAAACAGGCCAAGCCCACAACACAGGGTCATTGACCTTTGTGTACAGGCCTCAAAACAATGTCCTTTGAAATAGCCAGACTTGAGTCCTTAGTGGGTTTTGAAATCACTTTAGTGGGTCTCAGATAGTATTAAGAAATAAAAAAAGAATAGACTAGAAAATAAGATTAATCTACAATGTAAGGGTATTTTTCTTAGTCCTCTTTCTGCTGCTAATAGCATAACACTACAGATTGAGTAAGTCATAAAGAAAAAAGGTTAATTTGGCTCATGGTTCTGGTTCAAGGTCAAAGGGCTGCATCTTGTGGTGGCCTTCTTGCTGGTAGTGGCCTTGCTTGCAGGACTCTGAGGCCATGCAGGGCATCAAATGGCCAGAGACAGGGAAGGCACCTGTGTGTTCTGGTTTCTGTCTCTCTTCTTATAAAGCCACCAGTATTCAATCATGGGTTCCTCCCTCATCACCTTATCTAATCCTAATTTCCCACCACCTCTAAGTGGGGTTAAATTTCTATCTTCTGAATATCTCACAACAGGGATGAATTTTCAACATGAGTTTCCAAGAGAACAAACCACAATCAAAATATAGTAATATTGTTTTTATAAAGCTTTGTTACAGGAATATATAGGTGTTTAGGTGTGTGTGTGTGTGTGCGTGTGTGTGTGTGTGTGTGTGTGCATGAATGTACACATTGTGTGCACTGGGTTGTGTGCTTGTTACTGCTCAGAGCATTAAGGAACACCTCTGGGATAATCTTGGGCACCCATGGATTCCACAAACTCCTTCACCTACAGGATTTAAATCCATGGTCAGTGCTTTACAGGGATAGACTTGGATGTTGAAGCAAATCATAAATGCATGACACTAAAACAGATGGCATCTGGGTCTAATGTGGAAGATAAATGGTCATCTGGAGTGTTGGGCTGGACAGAACCATTCATTCCAAATCATTGCATGAGTTATAAGAGGAGTAGGAAATGAAAGGCCCTTAGAAATACCATGGCCTAACTGCTACCTCACTGACTTTAGATACATTGCGAAAGAATTTCTAATTTTATTATGGGAAATAATTTCTCTGACTTATTATAGACAGTAATTATTCGTTACTCTTTTAGGAGTAATTCGAGATGTGTGTGCTTAAGTATTTGCAAAATACGAATAAATAGCAACGGCAGCAGCAATAATACCCACGGTTGCTATCTACTGGGTACCAGGTGCCTGCGAGGTGCTCCATCTACATTATCTTTAATCCTCTCCAAGACCCTGCAAGGTTGTTCTTGTGCAAGTTTTGTATCTAAAAGGACAGCAACTATCGCTTTTGAGGTGTTAATGGGAAAGACAAGCCGGTTGACCATAAGATGTCATTAACCTGGTGACTGTAGCACTGCCCTTGGCTCTGCAGGCTCAGACACCCATGTTTGTCAGCAAGCTGAGTTGGTCTCTCAGATACAGGTCATGGCACCCAAGCTCACAGTGAAGGCGTGGGCAACCAGGATACTTCCTGACTAACTTATGATGGGAGTAACTGGGACAAAGTCCGGATCACTGGAGCCAGACTGATCAATCCAAGGAAACTTAAAACCCAAACAGAGAATTTCCCTGGTGAACAATGGCCTGCAACAACATCTTTTGGAGGTGGGGCTTGCCAGTCCTCACCCTTCACCCAGGTAGGTTCCCAGTGAGAAGAACAGACACAGGAACTGTTTAGAGATCAAAGCAGTAGACTGTGCTAAGCCCCAGTGCTCAGAGACCTCAACTTAACTTGGGCCAGATGCCAAAGTGATAGCTTTTGATATGCAAACTGAAGATAGGCAGGGCCAACCTGATTGGCCTGCCCTGATGCATTTCCACAAAAGGGCAAGTGCCACCCATGGCTTGGAATACTGGATGTCCTTCACCAAGGTGACTTCTTTTTCCTGAACTGTTCTTGGATGGACTTTTTCAACCTGCTCTGGAACCCACAAAGGCAGGGGTAGAATTCGTTCATGCCCTAGTGTGGTACTCAGCAAGCTCTCAAAACCTGTGTGGAGCTGGGTGCGGTGGCGCATGCCTGTAATCCCAGCACTTTGGGAGGCTGAGGCAGGAGGATCGCGAGTTCAAAGCCAGCCTCAGCAATGGCGAGGCACTTAGCAACTCAGTGAGACTCTGTCTCTAATAAAATACAAAAAAGGGCTGGGGATGTGGCCCAGTGGTCTAGTGCCCCTGAGTTCAATCCCTGGTACCAAAAAAAAAAAAAAAAAAAAAAAAAAAAAAAAAAAAAAACCTGTGTGGAATGCAAAATTTGCTTTTTCTCTTTTCTCTTCTCCCATGGCATCCAATCCTACCTTAAATGGGCTATTATTCCTCTAGCTGTGTTATTATCCTCAATCAGATTACTATGTTCAACAGGATGACTTTGCACGTCTCTGCTGCATACAATATATATATATAATATCGATTTTGTTGTTTAGCTCTTGAAGAAAAATCTCATTTTCCTTCCGGATACCAAGTTCTTTAGCGGGGCATTTCCCCCTAGCTGACAAAAGCTTGCCATGTCATTCCCATTCTGTGGTCATCTAAGAGCAGAGCCAAAGTGAAGATCCAAGGTCACAGGGAAAAGTGTTGCTGGAGGTGCTGTTTGAACAAGGGCCGTTAGATGGCTGTGTGTCACAGAACTCTCCAGAGAGACCCAAGTCTTCCCAGCACTTTGCATTTATTTCAACCTCCCACAGCAGTTATCTTGTTTTCCCATTTACATATGGTAAAGGACACCTTCTGAAAATTGCCATTTGGGGCCAGGAATTTAATCTTACCCCTGGGCTAATGCTTTTATTTGGGTAGCTCCTTAACCTAAATAAGTGAGCGATATCTGCCCCCGTCAGTTTTATGCTTGCTGTGAGAAGAGGCCATGATGGGGTGGCTGCAGAGGGTGTCCGCAGGGACCCAGGGGAGTTAGATGCTGCTGCTAAAACAGACAGACACCCAGTTCCTGAACTGCAGCCCTGGTCCATTAGCTCTGGTTGCCAAGGAGCCTACCAGGGCAGAGGTGATCTCTCTTGGCCTTTTTCTTCCATTTCCTGTTCTTCCACTTCTTCCAGGCCTCTCACAACTAACCTGGGCTTCCCCCTTTCCTGTTCTTTTCTCTTTTCATGCTCTTGGCCAAATGTCAGGGTAACTTTGAAAGCCCTTCCTTTCTCTCCTCACTCCACCCACATCCCCTTGGCTGCTCAGATGCATAAAGTTCGCCATCCAGCTGAGACAGCGCAACTTTTATAGTTGAGAATGTAGGCCATGAAGCCAGACTGCTTGAGGCTGAATTTCAGTTGCCTGGGACAGTCAGTTAACCTCTTGGGAGCCTCAGTTTCCACATCTGACCAATGGAGGTGAGACTCAGTATTTACCACGGAGGATTAATATGAGGATCAAATGTGATAATATATATAAAGTGCTTAGAAATGTCACTCTACATTCAGAAGAGCATTTGTTCCCTGGGGGAAATGAAGCATGTCACAGGCGGTGAGGTTGAGCAGAAAAGCAAATAGGAGCCCTAGAACACAGGTCATATTCTACACCCAGTTCCTGCCGTGGAGGGCGGGGCCTTGGCTGCATCCTGGTTTCTTTGCCTAGAATAGCCACGAATTCTAGAAGAGCTCTGGATCTATTTTGTATGCGCGTGTGAGCTGAACTTGGTCCAGAAATATTTTCTCAAGTACTATTTTCTTTTTGCAGAGAGAAAAGCCTGATCTATTTTGTGGGGAGATGTCTCTGGCTAGTTTTTATATAGTGTTTGTATTAATGACCATTTGCTTAGGCTCATGTGATGTGCAAGTGAAATTAATGCCCCTGCGTGATACAATCCCAGTCCCAAGGTATGGAAAGAAAGATGCTAGGCTAGCACGGGAAAGGAAAATGCAATCATCACCAGCCCCAGCAAGAAGCCCCTCCTTGTGTCCACTCTTTAATCACAGAGCTGTATTTATGTACACATTTAGGTAATTACATGTTTCTGCGACTTGTCTCCCCTCAATCATAAGCTAATGTCTGGTCCACATTCTGTACTCTCAGTGCTCACAACAGTGCTATACTTACCTGTGGTGTGAAGTACACTCTGCTGACAAACTGAGGTTTATGCAAATCAATATAAATATACCATGTATTAGACTAGTTTTTTTAAAAATAGAGTCTGTCTAATCTGCCAGTTCTAAAGAACAAAAATTAAAGGCAAGAATTAAAGAAAAGGAGAGTAGTTTGCATTTTTCTAATCACATTTTCTCCTCTTGTTCCTGTATGTCCATGGAAAAGATACACACACACACGCACACACGGCTGTGTGTATATCTGTGTGTGTGTCTTATATATATGAAGCATATATGTAAGACATATATATATATATATGGATATATAAGATATATATTTATGTGTGTGTATTTATAAATACATATATGAATTTGTATATATATATGTATTTGCACATATACACAAATTTGCATATGCATGGGTTTATACCTAGGTATGAATTAAGTTATCAAGTCAGCAACTGGAGAAAATCAAGTATGCTCCAAATTATCTTAGAAATTTGCATTTATCTCTTGAGGCTCCATGCTTAGCAGCACAGATGCTAAGGTTAGCTTCTTTGGCTTCTATTTACATTCTCTCTGGGCCTCTCTTTGGAGCACTGGAAGCTTGATCTTAGTTCAGAAGGTACATGCAACTGGGTGAAAAAAATTTTTTTCCCTTTTATGTGAATGGACATTTATGGAAACTAAATGCTTTCAAGATGCAACTTCACAGTATGTGAGCAGGTATGTATAGACATGCTCGGCATATGACAACCTGAACACTTCTGTTTTTATGATTTCATGCAATTCTTACCACAAACCTGGAAAACTGGGTTTCCATTTACAGATCAGGAAACTAAGAAGTGGTTGGCTCACAGCTGGCAGGTGGCAGAGCCCTGGGCTGGGAGTGAGGAAGCAAGTTGCAGATGATGTTGATCCGCTAACACTCCATCGCAAGCTGATCCTAGTCAGGAGAGCCAAGGAATCTCTGAAAATATGGGCTGATAACAACCCTTTTATGGGACTAGACGCAACCTTAATGAAGTCCCTACTATTTACAGAGGAGGAAACTGAAGCCCGGAGATGTCAAAAGATTTGCTAAAGGTCAGACCTTGTTCATGGCAGGACAGAGTGAGTGCGCTTGGTCTCCACTCCCAGCCTCTTCTCCAGCCGATCTCATCCAGCCCCAAGGAGGGGCTGATCTCAGAATGCAATGAGAAAAGTTCTTTCCTGAAGAATATTAAACTATAATGCTGAGAAAAAGATATTAGCATTTGTACATAATTTAATAAAGATAAAATTATTATTTGAAAAAAGTTTGATTTTCTTCATCAGTTAATAACTATAAATTAAAACAAAAGCCATTTTGATTCAGTTGGCAAAAAAAGTGTGCATATATGCGTATATGTATATATGTATATACTTGTATATATGTGTAAAAATATGTATATACATATACACGTATATGTATATAGAGTGTGCTACTCTACATCAAAAATGTGTGTGTATACATTTGAGTGAGAATACTCATTGTTTTGAGAAATGGAGTCTTGCTTTGTGACTAACAGGCACTCATTAGGGTGGAATTAAAACTGTTAAGTCTTTCAAGAAAGCAGTTGAGTATTGTGCATCTAGAACCTTCAAAATGTTCAAAGCTTTTTTCTAGCTATCCAAATTCTAGGAAAATGTTCCATACATAATCAGGTGTGAGGCCCAAGAATATTATAACTGCATTATTTACAAAACGAAAAATTTTAAATTTCATATGACCCAAGTAGAACGGTCTAATACCTGAGCATAAATTCAAGTGATGTGATATTATGCAGCTGTTAAAGAGAGAGCTTGGAGCCAGGTGTGGTGGTACACACCTGTAATCCCAGTGACTTTGGAGGCTGAGACAGAAGGATCACGAGTTCAAAGCCAGCCTCAGCAACAGCAAGGCACTAAGCAACTCAGTGAGACCCTATCTCTAAATAAAATACAAAATAGGATTGAGGATGTGGCTCCCCTGAGTTCAATCCCCAGTACAAAAGAGAAAGAGAGAGAGAGAGAGAGAGAGAGAGAGAGAGAGAGAGAGAGAGAGAGAGAGCGCGCGCGCACTTGGAATGATATTTGATAATTTGGGAAAAGGTTTGTGATATAAATGAAAAGGAAGAGCTAGAACTGTAAAAAATCTGATTTTTAAAATTATTATCTAAAGTGTGTTGAGAAAAAGGTTGGGAAAAAATCAGGTAGGAACTGAATAGTGACTCTTAGAACATACCCTGCTCAGAGTGAGGCATGCAATTTTGTACATTTGTTGCTAGAATAAGCAAATTGTAAGATTAAGGATAATTTAAATGTTCTTCCCCATAGTTTTTGGAGGTTTGCAAATTTTGTACAATGAGAATGTATTCTTTTTATTATCATAAAATTTAACTATTATGGAAAACTTGCCGTGTGTTGACACTGAGCAAGGTAAGAAAACTGGTTTCTGCTTGTTTGCTTAATATCCTTCATTTGTATCATTCTCCGGTGCTCAGAAAGCTGGGACATATGCAGCATTGGCTTGGCATTCTTTTCAAAGGGAGGCTGGATGACTTCTTTAATGACCAGTGTGCTCTCCATTCCTGCTCTGTGATCCTGATTGACAGAATTTCTTTCTTCATCAGGACCCTCTTGAACAGCACCCTCACAATTAAAACCACTATAAAAACCTCTTTCCAGTTTTGCAGAGGGATTTTTGTTTTGCAATGTGACTTGAGACAGACCCAAGGCTTAGATCTTTTCCATGTGAACAGAGACACGTTTTCCAGAGGGTCCTACCTGTGGTAGCCTTACTTTGTATAACCCGCCTGACCTTCCAGAGAATAGGAATTTCCACCTCATTCTCATGGCTATCATACATTAACCAAGACACTTTATGTGTGCAAAACACTACCATAGGAACTCTCAGTGTATGACTATGGATGGGATAACTCATCCCATTTCTTTTTCTTTTTTTTTTTTTTTTTGCACCAGAGATTAGATACAGGGACACTTACCATTGAGCCACATCCCCAGTCATTTTTATATTTTATTTTGAGACAGAATCTTGCTAAGTTGCTTACAGTCTCACTAAATTGCTGAGGCTGGCTTTGAACTCAGGATCCTCCCGCCTCAGCCTCCCAAACTGCTAGGATTACAGGTGTGCATCACAGCACCTGGCCCCATTCCTTATTTCTGAAAAACAACCTCGGGTACCCAGCTTATACTGGCAGGTAGTTGGGCTATATCATAAAAGGGCAGCTCAGTCTCCTCCCATGTTATCATCTCTTTGGAAGGTCAAAACCAAGTTGCTGTGTGGTATCTCCAAACATGGGCAAGTTGGTACAGAAGCTATGAAAGAACATATTTCTTTATTGAGCCTCATATTCCACTTATATTTCATAATTTAGTAGGGTAGAAATTGCCCCAAAATTATTACCAAATTCTCACTGACTTTCTTGCAAAGGCAAATGGAAAATTTTAAATTTTCACTAGCTATGGGGTTATGAGTTGAGAAGTGATTGAGGAACCAGGAGGAAAGTATGTGCCTGTTTTAAGCAGAGAGATTATATTAAAATAATTTTGACAAATAAGAGCAGAAGAGAGAGAAGGAGAGAGAGACAGAAAGAGAGAGAGAGACTAAAAATCAGATATATGTCTGAAGTTAAACAAAATATCCTTAGGCCAACACATAAGATGAAATTCTATTTATTTCCTGCTCTTAAAGAGCTCATTAGAATTTATTGCATAGTTTATAAATAATTGAGCTATTAGGATTATTTTGAACAGTGAGGTTATCTGCCACTGAAGTTTATTTAAAAATCTATATGTCTATATCACACTTAGCTAAATTACGTTTCATAAATATTACATGTGTAGACCAAACTGTGAGATTACATTTGTTTCACATGAACATATGTTAAGAATCAAGGTGAGAACAACATGAAACATGGTGCCTTACCCAATAATTTAATAGGGAAACACATAAAAATAAGCCAGGCATCTCCAAGCCACAAATAACAGCTAGATATATCAGTATTTTGTTTCTGTGCAGAAATGAGCATCCTTTTGAGTAAACAGTAGCCCATAAAGTCAGAGGATGGGAGGAAGCATCCCTGACGCAGAGACCACGTGCTCTGGGTAAGACCCAGTTTACCTCAATGATTTGCCAAATCATGAAATTTCCCACTGTGGTCATCAGTCCCAAGGAACACATACTCGTTTTTTCTAACTTCTAAGTGTCATTTTATTGGACTTCTTCTAGATGCTAATTGCTATGGGGAAAAGGAATTGAGCAAATGGCGACTCCAACCCCTTGCCTGCTCGCAGTGAGCTTTCCTTCAAGTCACTAGGGAGGATGACACTTCTACTCAAGTAGCTACAATGCAAGAAGAAAGTGTAAGTGCAATTGGTAAAAGTTTCAGACAGCTACCTCCAGGGCTCCACTGTTGAGAGCATGAGGGAGGGAGAGATAACAGTGTAATTGGGTTAAGGCATTAAGTCATTGTTATGGCTTGGATCTTAGGTGTCCCCCAAAGGCCATATGTTAAAGGCTTGATGCCCAGCCTTGGCATTGCTGGGAGACGGGAGAACCTTCAGCAGTGGGGCCTGGTTGGAGGAAGTTAGGTCACTGGAGGTGTGTGGCCTTAAAGGGAATGTTGGAACCCTTCCTGTCACTCTGTGTGCTTCCTAGTCACCATAGAGTGAGCAGATTTGCTTCACCATGTCCGCCATGATGTACTGCCTTGTCACAGGCCCAAGAACAATGGAGCCAAGGGATCATGGACTGAAAGCTCTGAAATCCTGAGCCAAAATAAATATTTCCTCTTTTTAAGTTGATTGACAGGTATTTTGTCACAGTGACAGAAATCTTACTAACACAGTTATCCAGGAGGATCACCAAATTGTTAAAGAGCAGATCACAACTACACATCGTTATCTTGAGCAGTGGTTTCTAAACACTTTATAGACAAATAGTCAATAACATTTTGAAGTAGCAACTCTCAAGTACGTGTATTTATATTTTGTTATATACATGCACTGCTGCATTAATATATCATATGCATCAAACATACACAAAATAGGTATGTTGAAAGGATGAGCCAAATTTGAAATAAGCAAACAATAAAAATATTTATGAATCTTTATTTGTGGCATAGATCTTTTCTTAAATGTGCTATTTTAACCAGTGCCATATGGTTGACTATACTTCACTATTTTAAAAGTTGTAGTTTCATATTTGTGATTACAGCAATTCAAAGGTCTGTTTTTCGATAGATTTTGTTTTGTCATTGGTTATAGTGGCTGTCAGAGTTGAAAAAGACATTTTACAAACACAATATAAACTTGATAGACATACCTAGTTTGAGATTTATGTGTATGATAGCAGATAGACTTCCATATTATGGTAGCCTTCTGAATATTTTTATTTTGGTGAGAGCAATATTTTGTTAGTTTGGGCTCGTTGCCCTGTCATTGTTCTGTGACGCAGGTGAAAAAAACTTGGTCTAGCGCACAGACGCTGGCTGTGCTCTTACCTGGTTCCCTTTTGCTTGCTTTTGTAAAATCTTCCATCAGAAGGGTTTTTTTAATTTGCCAGTCTTTTACAGCCATTTATATATTTTGTGAAGGTTAGTTTACATAAATTAGACCCCTTGACCTATCAGTCCGATTAACCTGGTAGAGATGAGTGACAATGTGTCATGAGACACCAGAAGAGTGGGGAAGCAGTGTGGGGGATGCCATGGCCAGCCTTTCCAAGCTGGGAAGCCCCTTCTCTCCCAGGGAAATGTCCCCTACAGTGAGGATGGACCCTGACATCTTTACCTAGAGTTGGCACCAGTGTCAATCCATATATTGACTATTTGTAGCATGTATTTCCCCTGTTCTTCAGACAAAATTTTAAATGTTTTAATATTTTTTCCTTGTGCCTCAATGAGGGTGTGGAGAGTACTGTGAGGTGCACACTTATGCTATACTTTGGAGACCTCCAGAGCAGACAATCCATTGTTCCTCCACAAGAGGGACAGGGGACAGGAGGAGACAGACACACCTCCCAGTGGAGCCCTGAAATGGCCCTTTCCTCTGTCAAGTAAAGTCCCAGCTATCTACAAAGCCAGATAACCATGATGCTGCAGCTACACCACATTTCTTTTTCTTTTGAGGCCTTTTTGACAAAATAATCAGATTTACTCTGCCCTATTCCCCCAGTCTCTAAGTCCTCTTAAACCTGTGTTGGTAGATTCATGAGATTGACAGATTAGAACCGCCCCCCCCCCCCCATATCCACAGTGTAACACAGTACACGAGGCTCCTATTTGTTAATCATCCGCATTAGGAACTCGATAAACAGTTTTAATACTATATGCCAAATATCTGTGTTTGTAGAGATGTCAAAACAGATGGTCCATGTTGTTCTTTTCTTACTTCTCAGACTCCAAATGAAACACTGCCCTCTCTAGGATTTCAATTACTCCAGAGACAGCCCTGTGGCTCAGTCTGTGGGGTTTGCTAATGCACAGAGTTTCTACTCTTTCAAAGGCCAACAGCCTCTGCCTCTTGCTATTTAATGTGTTTCTTTGACCAACCCCTGGACTCCAGCTGTGGCCTGCCTCTCTACTCCATCAGGCAGAGTCTCACATCCTTGAATTTCTCCTGGCCTGGGAACATTTGTAGGACAGCAAAACCCCAATTCATCTCTGAGATCAGCTAGATTTGTATTGGGCATCTTCCAAACAGGCATAACACCTAAATCCATGATTATTAACCTTTTTTTTTTTTTTTTTTTTCTTTTTCGGTCACCAATTCCTTTGAGGATCTACATTACATCTAATCAGGAAAAAAAAAAAAAGTTCAGACACATAAATTATGCATACAATTTCAAAGAGGGTGTAGTTCATATCCCTTCTGAAGTTCATCTTAAACTAGGATCTTTTTTTCTTTTTTAAATCTTTGTTTGATTTATTTATTTATTTATTTATTTATTTATTTATGAGGTGCTCGGGATCAAACCCAGTGCCTCATGCATGTGAGGCAAGCACTCAACCACTGAGCTACAACCCCAGCCCAAACTAGGATCTTTAAAAAAAAAAAAAAAAATACTAAATTTACTGAGTCGATGTTCTATAAACCAATTCATAATGCAACAAGTTGTTTTTATGTTTTTAATTTTTATTCCTTTTTTTTCTCCTTAAGGGGTTAGCTTTGAACAGTTATAAAATGTACATGTGTCTATTTGTATTGCCTTGAACAATAAAAGAATGTTCATTATGGCACTGTGTTTATCATTAAAGACATAGTTACAAAGACCTTTGCTTTATAATTTGGTTGTCACTGAAGTCTTGTAGACAGGCTGCTAATTGTTCACCCCAAATCAATTTCTTTCCTTCTTCCTCACTAAGAGAACCTTGATTTTGTTGCAGGTGGCAATGTGCCCAGCTGAAAAATCTACATTCCCTAGCCTCCCTATGGACAGAGGTGGCTATGTGGTTAGGTAATTGCCAATACAAATTTAAAATGTTCCTTAAAAGGGGATGACTCATCTGGATTGCGCTCGTTTGTATCCATTCTTTCTTCTAACCCAGAACACAGATGTCATGGCTGGAGCTCCTGTGGTCATCTTGCAGTCATGAGGCCACCTTGAGAATGTTCTGCAGATGGCAGGACAGAATTAAAAGGAATCCAAGAAGCCTCTAACTAGCCCTGTGTCTCCTTCCTCTGGATTTCTTATTCTCAATTACATAAGATAAAAATAAATCCTGATCTTGTTCAAATAAATAAATAAGTGAGTACATGAACACACAAAATCACACAAATATATGTATTCATGCAGCTAGACACGATCTTAAATGACACAAATTTCCTATATGTGTATTTTTTTTTAATCTATGAACATTAATAGAAAGTCCTCCCTCATTAGGAAACAAATAACTTTAGCAAATTCAGGGGAGTTTTTTAAAAAATGAGTTTTTGAACATCTAATTTGTATGACATCATCAAAAATATATATTACTCTTTAGTATACAAGTAATACCTTTGTGCAAAAGTTCCTGGTTTGGAAGTATTAATGTCCCTTAATCTCCCTCCCACTTTTCTCCCCTAAAAACAAAAACAAAAACAAAAACAAAACAAAAAAAAACCATCCCAAGAGTAATTGTTTGCATGTTTTCTACTGGTGCTATAACAAATTACCACAAACTTAGTGGCTTAATCACACACAAACACACACACACACACCCCTACACACCAAATGTATTATCTTTTGGTCTTAGAGATGAGAAATCTGAAAGGTAAGGGTCTCAGTGGATAAAGCTCAGGTGCTGACTGGGAGGAAGGAATTCCTTTCTGGAGGCTCCTGGTCCTTCCAGCTTCCAAGGCAGCCTGGGCTCCTTAGCTGGGGTTCCTGTCCACCCTCAAAGCCAGCAATGGCGGTAGACTCTTTCTCAGGCTGCATCTCTCTGAAAGGGACCCTTCTCCCTCCCTCTTTGACTTGCTCTCCCAGGCCTCCAGTGAGGCCCCTGGATGAGCCGGGCTAGACTTCACTTCAGGATCCTTGGTCTTCCCTATCTGTGAAGTTCTTCAGCCACGTGTGGAAACACATCCACGGGTGCCAAGGATCCAGATGTGGGCATGTCTGAGGGGCTGCTATTCTACTACCACACTACTGCCACATTTGTGATGGATTTCTTTCTTTTCTTTTTGTACATATGCAGCTGTACCTGTATTTAAAACATTTATCAAAATAAAATTTCATCCTATTCTGCACTTTGCTTGTTTCACCTAACAGCACATAATGCATACCTTTCCATGTTGGAAAAGATAGATCTAATAAAGTAATTTTTTAAAGAATATTTTCTTTTGAAGCTTTTTTAATATATATTTTTAAATTGTCAATGGATCTTTTATTTTATATATTTATTTATATATGGTGCTGAGGATTGGGGCCTCACACGTGCCAGGCAAGCGCTCTACCACTGAGCCACAACTCCAGTCCACTTTGGAAGTTTTGAGGGATTTTTTTTTTTTTTTTTTTCCCCTAAGAAACAAAAGCTAAAACAAGAGAAGAAAAGATTCCAGGATTACTGTTTAAGGTTAAGTGAAAATTTCAAGTGGGAAGTTTAGAGAAATCGTCCCACCTATTTGCATACTGCAGGTGAGTGTGTCCTTTGGGGAGCATCCAACATCCCTTAGCATTCAGTTCAGCTCCGTTGAAAGCACGGGAGCTCTGCAGTTAGTGGGTGCTCACGGTGATCTTGCTGCTTAGTGAACATTCCTCTTACCCGCAGTATCTGATTGGACTTGGAGAATTACCATTTCCTGAAGGATAAGATCTCTGGCGGACTAAAATGGGTGCCCTGCCTTATCGCCTAGGGAAGGGCAGTCACGTGACCCCAAGCTACGCCAATCAAGATATTCCCTGGAGGAGCTCAAAGAGCCAAGAGCAGACCCATCAAGCCCCAGAAGACAGCAGGGAAGGCAGAGTGGTGACCTGGAACTCCAGAACTGAGGACTTCATACTTTGTATATCCTACATCTCTGTGGTTTGACCTCATTCTTTATACCAGCTTCCTCTGTGCAGTGGACTGACGTAACTATTTCAGGCACCATCACTAGGAGAGAAAGAGCTTTCCCCTTCTCTCCCTAGCTCACCATTGCAGTCCTGGCGAAGCCCTCTAACTGGTTTAATTTCCATAGCCTTTGGGAGCCCTCAGTACCCACAGTGCGTGATGTGTGGGGATTGTCCTCATCCTTGTCCCTGTGAGAGGAACAGAGAGGTCAGGTGTCTATAATTAGAACTTTGCACTAGAACCACGTGATCAAAATGGAGAAAGAACAGTTCCCCCGAGAAAGCCAGGCAATGACTGTCAGAAGAGAAGTAAGCAGTCCTAGGTAGACAAAAACAATAGAGAGTCAACAAGGACTGTGTACCAGGGCAAATATGCCGTGGAAGACATTTGAATATTCAATAGGCCTATGGGAAGGAAGAATCTGGGCATCACTTGGTCTCAAAAACTAACATTCCATCAAAAGGGAAAACAAATAAAATGGGATTTATTCAACAAATATTTATATGGTTTGAAATGAGCAAAGCTTATTTGTTCCTGATTTCTTACCACTTCTGGCCTTTTCTGGACACTACTGACATTTTCCTCTCTGTAAATGTGGAGGCCTTTCTAAATTTGACTTAGTAATAGCACTCCTGGAGGAGTTCCTAGCACGTTCAGGAGAAAAAGAAAGAAGTACTGTAGACTTGGCCTCAGTGTGGACCGCTTTGTGAGCTGTATTCCAAAGGCAATCCAGTGTGCAAGGCTTAAGTTAAAATGCATGAATCTGTAGAGCCACAGTTTGAAAATGTTTAAAATGCAAAGAAATGTATGTCTGCATGCAAGTATGTCTCTGTGTCTGTAAAGGGTTTCATAAAATGGAAGTTAATTGGAGAGCCAAATAACCTAGATAGCTCAACAACTTTTAAAGGAAAAAAGTGTACCTATTAAATTGGACTTACATTTAATTTTACCCACATCATGAAAATGTTGATTTCATTAATCATAGGAGTTGGCCAATGACAGCAATTTCAAAATAATCACTGGATAGTTGACAGTTCTTGCCAACTACTTCTATAGTTAATAAAGTATTCTGCTCCATATGGCATTAGAATACATTACTGCATTTTTGAAAGTTCAATGTTTTCATTCTTTATAAACTAGTGAAAATAACTCTCAAAACTGTTCTTCATGTTTTTACTATTACTACACATAGGTATTATTTAAGCCTACCAACTGATACTGCTCTATTTTTCTCAGCAAAATTATTAACAATATTGGTAGCAAAGAACAAAATAAGTGTAGACAGGAAAATTTATAATGAGAACTTACTGTGCTCATTTGAGTTCTCCAAAATGCAAACCAAGATAAGGACTTGATTATAGATATGGAGTTTATTTGGTGATCTGGAAAGCTCATAGGATGGAGTAGGGAAAAGGAGAGAAGGAAAAAAGAAAAGTGGAAAAAAATAAAACGGTGGCATCATTGAGCAGGTAGTACTTTGTTGAGTAACTAGGTCTCTCTTCTGCTTGGGATCCTCTGAGAAAATATGTAGAACAGGTCTCAGAGCTAATCCACTGAGGGATGGGGAAGTTGGAGTGCTTATCTTCTAACTCTGGGACCTTATTGGTTAAGGATTGATCTTGGGGGCATTAAATAGGCATCACATCCAGGCTGTCCTAACTGTGGGCCAAGGAGGGCTTGAAGAGAAGCAGAGAGTTATGGCACTCAGGTTAGGAAGCCATCAGCACGTAGAGAAATGTTTCCTGCAGCTGCAAGGGAGCCATGAGGTAGACCTGGGGCCATGAACAGGCTATCAGTAGTAACTACCATGTTTACTCCTTGCTCTGATCACATCCACTTGTATCATGGAGTGTGGGGCTGGGTTCTTTGTCTTATGAATTTGAAGAATAAAATTCACAGGCACAAGGGTGAGAGCAAAGTAACAGGATTTATTAGAGAAATAGAAAGAAAGCAGAGCTCCCAAGGAGGGAAGGTTCCCAAGAGAGGGATACCAGAGGGTAGCTATTGTCTAGGGGTTTATATAGATCTACAGGTTTAAGGAAATCTACTCCCTTGCCCAACCCTGGGTGAGGCATTCAGTGTCCGTGAGGTCTTCATGCAGCCTTCAGTCCAATCAAAATATCAGTCAGGCATTTTTTCCTTCTTTGGAGAGGCATGGACCCCAGTCACACAGATCCTGATTTTAAACATAGTCTTTTTGTAAGTTTCTCAGCAAATATCTTTAGGTGCTGTTTGCACTCTACCCAGGGGCCCATCTCCCTATCCTCCCAGCCTATCTCTTCCTCCTGACATCACTCTTGGGCCCACCTTGATTTTACTATATTGCTGACATCTTATGGTGGGCTGCAATCTTTAAAAAAACAAAAGACAGCAAGACTGAAAATACCAGAATATGTGGAACAAGTCAAAATCCTCATTGCTACTGCTGCTCCTAAGGCTATAATCTATATTCCTCATGGCTCTCTTCTACCTGCTATTCTAGGTTTCTCTTATCCTTGGCCAGCACATCCACTAGTCTAAATTGCTGTCTCTGAGAGATTGAGCCTTTGTCAGACTGTGGTTGATTAAATCGTCCTTATTCTGTTACCACCAGACACAGGAGCACCAAGGGGTACCCCAGTGGATCTCCCAAGTTCTATACGTCTTCCTTCCCATCTCTGTGGTAGAGCAGCAACACAAACTCCTCAAGATAATCAAAGTCGGTTGTCCCTGCGGGTATACTAACCTCCATTTTTTCCTGCCAATTTATCAACATGAAGATCCCCACATCATCAGTTGCAGCCATTAGTGTAGATGCAGAGTAAACTGTGCTCTATCCCTGGTGGAAATGTCCTCTCTCCACACACACATGCCCTGAGATCAAGGTCTTTAATCGGGAAGAGCCTAAATTAATAAGGATCAACAACATAATGTCCACTAATGGTCACTGGGAATGTAGTGATTCAGTCCTCCTTGAATCCTTTAATTACCATTCTCGAGTATTCTAAATACTGGGGACATGCCACAAAGAGCAATGATATCTAATGATCGATACAGATCCTAAATGTGAGGACCATGACTCAACCACATAAGGTGTCACCCCTAAGGTGACACTGACGATGATTACTCATGTTCTCTCTCAGACCCTCAAAACCAATGGTCTTCTGATAAATGGATGACAGCAGTATTCTCAAGGGTAGTTTTATTTGTAAGTTCTTTTTTTTTCTTTTTGGCCCCAAGAATTTGAAGTAGCTCACTAAATACTGTGTCTCTTTCTTAGTGGTGGCAAATGCAAAACATCTTTTTTAGATGGGATGTCTCAACATATCCCTAGATTGTTGGACCCCTAAAGCATTTCCTGGTGTGGCAGGCTCCAGAAACTTCGTAGGGTATCTCTCTCATCCTCTGGCATGAAATATTTTATTAAAGCAACCAGCATACTTTGTACCTTCTAACAATCAAGGCCAACTATCATTCTGTCATTAATATATTGGGTCAGGATGGCATTCTACAGAATGACACAGTGAGCAAGCTGCCTGCAGACTGTATTGTACTAGAAGGAGCATTAACATATCCTTAGGACTAGGTGGTGAATGATGAAGAGAAGGTATTTACCAAGGTATTATTTACCAAGGTATTACCATGTGTATTCACATGAGAAAGATGGAAGTGTTTTGCGTCTGTGAGCACATGAGGTATCTTATTAGAGCAACCAGTGTTCTTGCTCCTCGTGTGGATTGACTTTCTTACAGCATGGTAGCCTCAGGGTAAGCTAGATTCTGATATGGTAGCTCAGGCCTACAAAGGCAAATGGTCCCCTGCACAAGGCAGAATCTCTATCATGTTTTGTTATGGTTTGTATGTGAGATGTCCCCCAATTAATAGTCAGAGATGAAATGATTGGATCGTGAGAGCTATAACCTAATCAGCGCATCCTAGTTTGAATGCGTTGAGTGGGTGGTAACTGTAGGTAGGTGGGGCGTGGCTGGAGGAGGTGGGCTACTGGTGAGCTCTGGAAGGATCCTTCTCCCCGTGGCCCCTTCTGTCCTGCAGCTGCCTTCTTGCTGCCAGGAGGGGAGCAGCTTCCCTGATGTGCTGCCTCACATTGGGCATTATTCTGCCCTCTATGGACTGGAGTCTGCCGTCTGTGGACTGAGACCATTGAAACTGAGCCCCAAATAAACTTTCCCTCTTCTAAGTTGCTTTTGCGGGGTATTTTGGTATTTTGGTCACAGTAACAAAAAACTGACTAAAACACGGTATCGTTTGGGCTGTACACAACTGGTCAAAGCAAATAAAGTCCAGCTCAGATTCAAGGGGCAGGGGTTCAGACAGCATTGCTCACCTTGGGGAATGGCAAAGTTGCTTTGGAGAAGAGTAATTGGGATGAGGAATATTGTGGCAGCCACCTTTAGAAAATGCCATCTGTCACATCCCTCACAGTAGGAACTATGCTCATTGCTCAGGCTATGCTGAGACTAGTTCCTAATTTTCAGAACAGAGGCAATGAAGATGGGTAGCAGCAGACCTTGAGGTCATTAATATATTGGGTCAGGATGGCGTTCTACAGAATGACACGGTGAGCAAGGTGCCTGCAGACTGTATTGTCCTAGAAGGAGCATTCACATATCCCTAGGACCAGGTGGTGAATGATGGAGAGAAGGTATTTACCAAAAAACAGCCCTGGGCAGTTAGTGGGAGGCTATTACAAAAGCAGTGTGCTTCTCACGTGAGAAGGATGGAAGTGTGCGTCTGTGAGCACACGAGGCATCTTACTAGAGCAACCATGTTCTTGCTCCTCCCGTGGATTGGCTTTCTTAACAGCATGGCAGCCTCAGCGTAAGCTATATTCTCACAGCGTAGCTCAGGCCTACAAAGGCAAATGAGTGGGATCTGTGAGGCACGTGCTTCAGAGGAGGACTCTGTTCTCTTCAACTTACAGGGTGAAGGATTCTCCAGCTAGGCTAGATGATTCAGGGAAACAATTGTTCAAGGTTCTCTAGTTAATCTACCCAGATGCCCACATTCTCAGTGCATTTTCTTCCTCCACACTTGGACTAGGAGGCCTGCCTAGATCGTGCCTTCCCTCTGCTCTGTGGTTCTGTTGCTCCAACCTCTGGACTTGGTTTTCAGAACCATCGGCACTCTGGTTGCAAGAAATGGAGATGTCTTTAGATGCTTCCAAGAAGGGCTTCTGCTACTCATTACCATGTTCCAAAGTGTGAGTTGGATGATGTAATCCCATTGCTTTCTTTCCCCAATTCATCTAGAGCAGTTAAGAAGAACCAGGCCACTTTCCATTTCCTATGATCACTACAGTCCCCATATCTTTAATAGGCATTAGCTCTATTGCACAAGCCAAGGTTCTCCCATCCCTTTTCCCCCGTCCAAATCAGTATGGGTGGAATTCTTGGAAATTGTGACACATCAAGGTGATGGGGTTACTACCACTTCACCACTACACCAGCGGGGTCTTTGTTGCCTCCATACCATTGAGAATATACTGTATGGGGCTACTTCCAAGTATTAATTGTCTTAGTTTAAGTTCTTCCAAAATCAGACCTAGAGACAAGACCTTCAATATAAGGAGTTTATTTTGGAGAGAATTCTGGGAAGGACAAATGAGACAGAGTAGAAAACGAGGAGAAAAAGAGAAAACCCAGTGGATGAATGGGTTAGTACTATGGGCAATTTGAAGACCAAAGTCCACTGGGGACCTCTGAGGAGCTGTTTGGATCACCTCAATAGTCCCACCAAAGTGTAAGTTGGTCATTGAGCCACTGATTCCCATTTTGTATGAACTGAGAGGTATTCAGTCCCCAGAAATTCCAGGATACCTTGTGTAAGGTTTGAGCAAGCTCTTGTGGTACTGGAAAAGAAGATCCTGAGAGAGAAGCAGAAAGAGGCAAGTGCTTGAATTAGCATGCTATCAGCATCCTTAGGAGGTGTTCACAGCAGCTGCAGGTCAACTCAGAATTCGATCAAGGCACGATGAGTTACGGCATCAAGAGCATCTTCTATACCAACTATTTGGTAATTCAATGAAAAAATAAGGAGGAAGTTTCTATTCAGCATTATGGACTGAATACATGTGTTGATCATAATTCCATCCCAAATGGAACGTAATGATGAAAAAGGGATTAAAAAGAAATTTATAAAATCTAGAAGGGTAAAGAGAACAGAAGAGGCAACTGCAGATAAGAGCAAGCAGCAAAATGTTGGAAGACAGAAGGCAGATGGATGAGTGGTAACAAAGTTAACAGAGCAGCAAGAAAGTTTGCTGTGCTGTGGGAACTACCAAAAGCAAATGCATCCCCACTAAAAACCCTGGAGAGGCTCAGAAAGAGGCTCAGAATCTGGAAACACTTGTTACTTCTTGATGTTTTTTAGGTCCCAAAAGTCCCCCAAAGGTCTATGTGGTAAAGGTTTGTGGTGCAACCTTTAAGAAGGGAGGCGTGGTGGGAAGTTTTAGGTCACTGGGGGTGTGACCTTGGAGGGGACAGCGGGAATCTGGTTGCTTCCTCTTTCTCTCTTACTTCCTGGCCATGAGGTAGGTGAGTCATTTTGCTCCACCGTACACCTCCACTGTGTTGTGCTGCCTCACCGTAGATCTAAAAGCAATGGGGGCCAACCAGTCATGGACTGGAACATCGGGAATAGTGAAACAAGTCTTTTTTCACTATATGCCAGTTATCTCAGGTATTAGTCATAGTAACTGAAAACTGACTAATACACTTCTGTAGGGAAGGTGTGCAGCGTGGAGCTGATAAAAAGAGATACCAAATTGACTCAGAGTTCCTCTCCACTTCTGTGCACCCACCAGACCGGAAGGAAACAGAAGGGAAATGGAATCAGACAGGCTTCAGACTCAAGGAAACCAGGTTTGGTAGAAGATGGGAGTAAAGCTGAAAAAGGAGGACTGAATCAAAAGTATATGCCACATATTGATTAGTGAGTCCCCATCCTCCTTTCCTCACTTGGATGACAGGGTACTGGCAACTCCCTTTCTATTCCCTAGACAAGGCCTTATTAAGAGTCTTCTCTGGCAAAACCAACTGGCCAGAGAAAAGATTTATATACTGACGTTCCCAGTGAAATGACCAGATGCCTGACTGGTTGCTCCATGGTAAATAGTAGCAACTGACAAACTTTGCAAATATACGTGATACTTTCCTTCAGCTTTTTTAGTGCTTCACTTTGAAAAGTGAACAATAATCAAGTATTGTCAAACATATGATAAAAGTCTCTATCATAAAATATAAAGATACAAACAAACAAAAAAAGCTATATCAGACTAAAAAAGATAATGCAATGAAAAGTCTATTTAAAAATTATATTAGCAATCTCAGAAATATATGATCAAATATTGCATACATGAAAAAAGATGATGTTGGTAAAGGAGAAAGGGATCATTTACAGAATAAGAAGTGCTTCTTAGAAAATAAAAATGGGATAAAAGAAATAATTGATTCAACAAAAGGACTGGAAGGTAAGTCTTTATGAAGCTAAGCAAAAGACAGAGATGGAGGGGCTGGGGTTGTGGCTCAGCGGTAGAGCGATCGCCTAGCATGTGCGCAGCCCAGGTTCGATCCTCAGCACCATGTAAAAATAAACGCATTGTGAACAACTAAAAGCAAATAAATAACTGTTTAAAAAAAAAGACAGAGATGGAGAAATTGGAGAGTCAAGAAAATTAGAGAATTGAACCAGGAGACCTATAGTTTACTAATGAAACTTTAAGAAAAATAAAGTGTTTTTTTTTAAAAAAGGAAGAAATTAATAAATAATTGGTTAAAAAAAAAAACCCTTTTCCAGAGCTGAATAATACAGATGTGCAGACTGACAGACTCATGGGCACAAGTACAATGAATGCAAGAAGCAACTTCTGACTTCCAGTGACTTTCTCCAGTACTGATGACCTCTGTGTTGGTTAATCTGAATCATCAACTTGGTTGAATTAAGAGATGCTAAAATAAAGAGGCTTGTGGGTATGGCAATGAGGGTGTTTCTAGGAATGATGGGTATGTGAGACAGCCAACGGAGAGGGGACACCCACCCTAAATTTGGACAGCACAGGCCAACAGGTTGGGACCTGCATGGAACTAAAAGGAGGAAGCAGCAGCAGACCCAAGCCCAGTTCTTGAGGGGGTGTTTCTATGGCTGCTGAGATGGCCTGAGGACATCAGACTCCAGCTCCTTCACTCTTCCAAAGTTGCCTCTAACCGGGGAGTTGGCAGGCCCTCCATGCTGGACTGCAGCTGCATCATTTGCTCCTCTTGTTCTGAGGCTCCAGTATCTTGGAACAAGCAGCTACTATTTCCTCTAGCTCTCCAGCCTGCAGACAGCCATTGTGGGACTATCCAGCTTCTAGTTATGTAAGCCAATGTAATAAATCCCCCTTTTATAATCATAATATATGTGAAAATATATATATATTTGGTTCTGTCCCTATAGAGGATCCTAATACATCCTCACAGAAATCTTTCTTGGTAGCTCGATAACTATGCAGATCTTTCTTCTAAAATCCTGATTTCAACTCCTCTATTTCCTTTCCTTTGATTATTTAATTTTCAGCCGGGCGTGGTGGCGCACGCCTGTAATCCCAGCACTTGGAAGGCTGAGGCAGGAGGATCGCGAGTTCAAAGCCAGCCTCAGCAATGGCAAGGCACTTAGCAACTCAGTGAGAGCCTGTCTCTAATAAAATACAAAAAAAGGGCTGGAGATGTGGCCCAGTGGTTGAGTGCCCCTGAGTTCAATCCCTGATACCTAAAAAATAAAAAAAAAAAGAATGATTATTTGATTTTCACCATTTTTCCTGCCAACTCTGCATTGATATGAACTTGACAATCTTGACTTCAAGCTAGCCCATTTCTGATGACAACTGACCCCCCACACACCCTTTTGCTCTCTTTCATTCTCTTAGCATCTGTTTCAGTTTGGATGTGTGTGTCCCAGAAAAGCTCACGTGGGAGACGACGCAAGAAGGTGTACATGTGAAATGACTGGATTAACCCAACCAACCAGTGAATTAATCCCCTGATGGGATTAACTGAGTGGCAGCTGAAGGCGGGAGGGTGTGGCTGGAGGAGGTGGACATTGCCGGTGTGGCTTTGGGGTATATATTTTGCATCTGGCGAGTAGAGTCTCTCTCTGCTTCTGATCATCATGTGAGCTGCTTCCCTCTGCACACTCTTCTGCTATGATGTTCTGCCTCACCTTAAGCCCCAAGGAATGGAGCCTGCTATCTATGGACTGAGACCTCTGAAACCAAGGCCCCCAAAATAAACTTTTCCTCCCCTAAAACTGTTCTGGTCAGGTCTTTTGGTCACAGCAGTGAAAAAGCTGACTAAAACAGCATCTCAGCTCCTAAAACATTTCCGCTCCTCTGGGACTGAACATCAGTGAATCTGATTCTACTGCTTTGGATTCACTATCGCTTACTCCCATAAGCCCCTCGTGCTTCTCAACAGGCCCCTACATTTTTGTAATCTAGTCACTGTGCTATTCTTCTAGCTTATTTCCTTTCCTAAATGATGATTTTGCATCTCCTTTTACCATATCTTTTCTCCTGTCCTCATTTAAAATTAATGTTCTTATCTCCTAATTCGCTAAGAAAATAAAAGCAATCTGAAAACCACCTCTGCTAATCCCCACCACATCTGTTCGTCTGTTCCGCCTGCTCTGCACACATCCTGCCCAACCTCTGAGCTAAGACAGTCCCTCTTCTTGCAGCCTTGATTCCACCTCCTCACTTGCAAGTTCCAGCATCGGTCCTTCTTTCTTCTTCATCATTTTCGCCGCTTCTCTTGGATCATTCTCATCAGCAAGCAACTGTGCTGTCCTATCTTCTATTTTAAAAAATGAAAATTTCTTCCTTCTATATCTGCTCCTCTTTGGGACAAAATCTCAAGGGTTGTCTATGTTTCTCATCTCTAGCGTCTCTCCTCACTTCCTCTTGAATGCACTCAAGTGGTGTTTTTACTCCCACCTGCAGAGCTAATCAAACTCACGGGGGACCTCCAGGTTGCTTAATCTCAGTCCTTATCTTCTTAGCCAGTCTGTAGTTGATCATTCACTTCTTGAAACTGTCTCCTGACTTTCTTTCCACATCTCTAGCCACTCTTCAGTCTCCCGTGTGGATTCTTCCTGTCTCCCTGATCTAATAAAGATCTAATAAGTGATAATAAATAATACAGATCTAATAAAGATTGACATGCCTCAGGTCTCAGTTTTCAGACCTCTTTTCTATATTCATTCATTTCCTTGGTTTTCTCACCCATTTGTCATTACTTATAGGCTAATGACTTCAAAGTCACCACCCAGCGCAAGCCTCTCCCCTTAAATCCAGATATCTTGCTGCTTACTTGAGCTCTCCCATAAATGTCTCAAACCGATACATCCCAAACTGAGGTCCTGCCCTTCCTCCAGACGCCTCCATTTCAGCAAACAACTCCTTCCTTCTATTCATTCAGGGGGAAAACATCCGTGTTCTATTTGACTCCTCTCTTCCTTTATCCCACATCAACATCATTTGCCTTCCCATCGGCAGCATACCCTGTTGGTACCGCATTAGAGACCTAACCAGAAACTGAGCGCTTCTCCACAATTTTTATACCACTAACTGGAACACCACTAGCTGGGCACAGGCCTGTCATTGCTTGGGTACTGCAGTCTTCCTGCCCGCTTATGCCCTTGGCCCAGGCAGTCTAATCTCAACACAGCAGCCGGTATGATCCTTTAAACATATAATTCAGATCATGACATTTCTCGGCTCATAATCCTTCATCCCTTCCCCAGCTTATTCAGGATGAAAGCTAGATCCTTACAGCAATCTCCAAAGCCTGAATGGGATCTGGCCACTGACACCTCCTGCCCTCCCCCTCACAGCTTCCCTGGGCCCGCGGGTCCTTGAAAAGCCACGCCCACTCCGGCCCTGACCCAGCAGGTTCTTTGCACTGGAAAATTACAATCTAGAATGCTTTTCCCTCAATAGCCCACTCCCTCACTCCCTTGAGGTCTTATACACTGAGAGACAAAATAGCGATGCCTGGAAAATATTTCTTATCTACGATTCTCCATGTATCTAGAATATGGATCAAGTTTGAAGGTAGAAAAGATGTTTCCAGGCATGCAAGATCTCAACAAATTTCCTCTCTATGTCTTTCTCAAGAAGTTCTTGCAGGATGTGCTCCATCATCAACATGACATAATAACTTGAGACAGAGGAAACTAGGCATCCAACACCAGAGCCTCACGGGAATCCCTAGGGTGGCAGGGCCAGGAAGTCCTGGGACAATAGCTGTGCAGGCTACCTGGAAAGAGGACAGAGGGCTCCAAGAGGAGCATACTGAAGAGGCGGGAAATGGCACTGAGAGACTGCCTGGTGCATTTGACCATGTTAAGGAGCCAGAGGCAGCTGTAGAGTGTCTGGGGATGATACTTGAGAATAACAGAGAAAACCAGCAGGGTGGGTTTCTGTAGGAAACAAAACAAGTGGACAAGAAAAGATAAAACACAATCCCGATGTTCTACATGTTTTCATAGACATAAGTGTTTTCATAGACATAAGATGGCATAACCACAAATTATGTAATAACTTTATTAACAAGAGGTAAGAAGAAATAGAGTGTGTGATGGAGAGAGGGTAGGAAGGAGACCCCGGAGACTCAGCTTAAGAGAAGGAAGGTAAACATCATGTCTAAATGTTTAAAAATCAAGATAAAACTATGGAGTCGTGCCACTTAAGAATATAAAGGTAAATACCAAAGGGACTACTAAAAGACTTGAAAATTGTTCCCTCTGGGAACAAAAATCAGGATGGAGAGGGGATGCTTTGTTGTTGTTGTTTTTAATTAAAAGACTTATAATAATTGTTTAAAAAAAACCCTTAAGTACACAAATTTGTTTTCTAATATTAAAATAGAATAAGAAATAAAAGCAAAATAAATAAATAAATAAATAAAAGCCTCCAAACCAAAATAGAAACTCATGAATGAAGACAATTGTGGTAGGGCAAACTTATAATCCTAGCTACTCAGGAGGCTGAAGCAGGAGGATTGCAAGTTCAAGGCCAGCAATTTAGCTAGGCCCTAAGCAACTTAGTAAGACCTATCTTAAAAAAAATAAAAAGGGTTGGGGATGTGGCTCAGGGGTAGAGCACCCTGGGTTCAATCCCCAGTACCACAAAGAAAATTGTGAATCATACTTAATCTAACTGATATGTGCGTGGTATAACTGCTCATAGAGGTAAAACAGGGAAATTATCTTCAATGTGCTATCACACTATGGATATATTGTAGCCTGGTCTGCGTACATTACTCCTTTCTTCTAGGAAATACATCTTACTGTGGTTTGAATGTGTCTCTCATGTATTGGAAACTTAATCTCCCAATTCAAAGGTCAAAGGTATTTGGAGGCAGAGTCTTTGGGAGGATTATGATTAAATGAGGTCATGGGAGTGGGGCTCCCGTGATGGCATTAGTGGCCTTATAAGAAGAAGAGAGACCCAAGTTAGCTTTGTCTTACCTTGTGAAGTCCTCCACCGTGTTATGATGCAGTAAGAAAATCCTCACCAGATCCCGGGCAGATAGATGTCTTTGCCAGGCTTGTAGAGTTCCCAGCCTCTAGAACTATGAACAGAATAAACGTCTATTCTTTTTTTTTTTTTTTTAAAATATTGTATTAGTTGTTGATGGATATTTATTTATATACTTACTTATTTATATGGTGCTGAGAATTGAACCCAGTGCCTCACACATGCTAGGCAAATGCTCTACCACTTAGCCAAAACTCTAGCCCAACTTCTATTCTTTTTAAATTTCCAAGTTTCAGATATTTTGTTATAGCAATAGAAAATGGACTAAGACACACATCCTTTTGTTTTCACTTTTGGATTTATCTATACTAGTATCCCATCTCTTATGCCAGCACGTAGACATATGATGAAAACAAGCCAATTTGAGTCCTATCCTGGAAATTTTTCTGAATTGAATAGAGAAAGAGGGCTCTGTAAATGCAACCCCAGAGCAGCCATCAAGTATGTCTCCTTTGGAGTGGAAAATCTTACCTGTAGTAGGTACTAGAAAGTAAGGACTGAGACCCAGAGAAATCTGAGGAAGAGATCAAGAAAGATCCAGAAGGTGGGAAAGAAATCAAGAACTGACTGCATTCAAGTTCCTGGTTTGGTCTGTCTCCAACTGCTTCCTTGCCTTCCTAGTTCCCAAGCCAAGAAGTCCTCCTTTTCTGTTTAAGCTGTTTCCGGTTGGATTTATAGCAACCTCCCAAATCACAAGCAATATATATGTTAGTCAGAGGCAGCATGATACACAAATTATTTTTATTCCCCTACTAAGTGTGGGCACTTAGTAGTGCTTGACACTGGGTCCGCTCTCAAGGAATATTGAGGACACAAAGACAAACGAAATTCTGGGGAATCTCAATTAAAAGAGAAGTGGTGTGAATAGCAAGAGCATTCAGAGGAGAGAACAGAAATGAAAGGAAGAGCAAGATCAGCAAAGGAGGTGAGCTGGAAGGAAGAGGAGAGAAATCGGAAGTGTACTGAAGCAGGCAGACAGGTGGATGAAAACTCAAATGCTTGTTAGTGCCATCACCAAATGGGCCAGGCTGGGATGGTGGGGGGCACTTGTGCCCAACAGATGGGTACCACCAGGGGAGGTCCCTGTCTTATCACATCTTCCAGTGCTTTTCAGAAAAAGAGAGGAATGCAAATTTTGTTATAAAATTTGTGGTTTTTAAAAATGTTGACAACAACTCTAAAAAATTAAGACGCGACGTGAGGCAAACCTAACATATCCATTGGCTGACTCTGGGTAGCAAGACTTCAGCGACAGACATGCTGTAAGCAAAGGCAGAGCGGGGGAGACACGTGAAGGGGAGACCGGGAGCAGATGGTTTGTACAGAAGAATAGTAGACGTGTTTGGAGAGCTAGATGGGAGCCTGAGTCCTGGTAACAGGTTAGCCAAGAGAAAATGTGTGCAGAGAAATATTTTAGGAAGATATATTTGGTAGCTGGGTGAAGGATGAGTCAGACATAGGAAAGACTAGAATACTGTTTTATTTAAAGATATGGGTTTAAAGGATTGGTACTTTTGTGTGTGTGCTTTTTTTTTTTAAACTATAAAATGGGGTCAAAGTTAGTTTCATGTAAAACTGTAAGACTTTCCTTCTCTAAACTTGAAGCAGTGCTGGTCACTCTGTTACCTCCTGACCAAGCAATACTGAAGTGACAAGTGACTTAGTGGGAAGAAAGAAAGGAAGGTCTACATTGCACATAGTTCCCCCTTGTCCTTGGGGGATATGTTCCAAGACCCTGAATGGATGCCCCAGAGCATAGCTAGTGCCAAACTCTATATATATACCATATTTTTCCTTTATAAACCTTATATATACCTAAGATAAAGTTTAATTTATAAATTAGGCATAGTAAGAGATTAACAGCAACAAATAATAACAAGATAGAACAATTATAACAATATACTATAATAAGTCATTAAAAAAATCTATGAATTATTTATTTCTAGAATTTTCCACTTATTATTTTCAGACTGTAGTCGACTGTGGGTTACTGAAACCCTAGGCAGCAAAACCAAAGATAAGGGGGACTACCATACAAACCTGGGAGGAGAGGCCAACAAAATTCTCCCTGGATATTTCCACAGTCTCCCCAACTCCCTCCTTGATTTGCATTTACTGAGTCTCCTCTCTCAACTCCTCCCTTCTTCATTTCCTTTCATACATGTCAGACCTTCTTCATGGCCTCAAGTTCTGCCCTGCCTACTCCTGTTCCTCACCCCTTTATCTTTCATGAGTGTTTTGCCTAGTCAATCTTTCCCACTTTTGATTCCACGATGACATCCGCTTCCCAGAGGACTGAATGGGTGCATTGGGAACCAGGACTAAGCCAAGAAGACATGTAGAAAGAGGTTTGGGGACTTGCAAGGAAGAGCCCATCTTGAGAGGGGTGTGTGGCCTGGGTAACCTTTGGTACAAGATGGTGGCCTAATTGCTAAAGGCTTCATTGGCCAAGACCTGGGAAACAGAGCCTTCGAAAGTTAAGAGGGGAACAAGGTGTACGAGGACAACAGTCTTGGGGAATTTTGCTCCCTCCAAGTTGTTCTGTGACCTGAAGAGGGATTATGGAAAGTGGCCACTAAATTCAATGTGTGAAAGATAAAAACATCAACTTTAAAAAATAAGATGAGGGGCTGGGGTTGTGGCTCAGAGGCAGAACGCTCGCCTCACACGTGTGCGGCCCGGGTTTGATCCTCAGCACCACGTAAACATAAATGCATTGCATTGTGTACAATTAAAGTAAATAAATATTTAAAAAAATAAGATGAATTAAATCCCACTCCAAAATATGTGTGGCAAAAAGGCACAAAGAAAGGTACTAGATAGAATGCATGGGCATACCCCAGCTCTATGATTATACCTCTACTGGCTAAAATTAAAAATACAACAATATAAAGTCTTCACAAAGATGTATATCAACTGTAACTCTCCTAGATTGCTGTTAGGGATGCAAAATGGTACTTTGTTAAATAGTTTGCCAATTTTAAAAAATAAGCTTGAACATACACACTATCATATAACCCAACAATTCCACTCGGAGCTATTTGCCCAGGAGAAATGAAAATCGTTTCACATAAACACCTGTATGTGAAAGTTGATATCAGTTTTATGCCTAAGCACTAAAAACTGGAATGAATCAAATGCCTGATGGGGAATGGATAAACAAATCTTGATATAGGCATACAATGGAGTATTATTAACAGTATGAGGGAATGAACTCTGGATACATGCAACGCTGTGAGTGAATCTCAGATGCATTAAAGTGAGAAAAGCCAGATGCAAAAGACCTCATTTATGATTCCGTTTTATGATACTTTTAAAAAGTCACAGGATTAAAACCAATCAGTGGTTGCCAGGGTTTGGGGGTCAGAGAGGAGAAGATGGATTGCAAAGGCTCACGATGGGGGAATTTTTCAAAGTGATGGTGATATTCTCTGTCTCAACTGTGGTCGTCACACTACTGCATACATTTGTCAAAAGTGACCAAACTGTACATCTAAATGTTACTATGCACAAATGTTACCTTACTGAATTTAAAAACAAATAACTAAGCATGAAAACCAAAGGTCCTTTTTGGTAGCTTGCAAAGCCGCCCTTATCTTCAGCAGTGGAAAGTGAACACAGCCAAGAGAGACCGCACTTCGTAGAGTCACAGAACTACAAAAATGATTGAATGGTCAAGCAAGGCAGGTCTGCTAGGTGAAGGCCAGGCCTCTGATTGAGAAAAACTGGAGTCCTGAAACATGGAGTAGGGACATCTGGGTGAATGTCTCCTGAGCACTGTGACTATACTATGCACACTCTTAGAGTCCTCTGAGCCCTGACCTGTCCCTGCCATGTCCGTAGTTTTGCTCAAATGGAGGAGACCACAGAGGTCTCACTCCTTCAATACCAGTGTCCCCTCAGGATACTACTTATCCTGGTGTCAAGTGGATAAGTAGCATAAGATCCCAGCATACTTTGCTGAGGACATGCTGGATCTGATGAGGGAGGAAGATCATGTCTCAAAGAAGGTGGAGGAATTAGCCAGCACAGAATGGCAGGAGCTGGGGATTTGAAGGTGTTTGATTAAAGAGGCCAGAATATAAGACTGGATAAACAAGGGTTCACAGTCTTAGGACATTGGGGTTTAACACGTTGACCAGGATCTTAGATGAGGCAAATTTATGACTGACTGACTTTTAGAAAAACGGAGATGTTATGACCCTACCAGAAAACATTTACTATGGAAGAGACACTGAATGAGCAAGTAGATGACATGGTTTGGTCAGCTGAAGTCGGCTACCATTTGTCATTGGCTACCCCAGAATTAGTGCAACTGGCACACAAATGGCGCAGCCATGGAAGCAGAGAGGGCAGCTACGTATGGGTCCCACAGCCTGAACTCCCATGATCCAGCTATTGCTGGCTCGGAAGGCCCAACATTCCAGCAACAGATACCAACACCCAGCCTGCAGCATGGCACCATCTGTTGAGAAGACCAAATTGCCACTTAGTGACAATTGGACTACATTGAATCTCTTCCATCTTTGAAGGGCTCGTCATTCACTCTCATCAGAATGGATAGCTATTCTGGTATAAGTTTGCATTTCCTGCACACAGATGCTCGGTCTGCACCACTCTTTGGGAGCTTATGAAATGCTTGATCCACAGGCATGGAATTCCACACAACGTTAACATCCAACAGGAGACCCACTCCATACTAAAGGAAGCCCATGACCATGAGACCAAATCATTAAACCCCCTAACCATACCATACAGAAGTGGTCAACTTTGAAAAGTACTGGAAAACCTTTTAATGGCTCAATTTCAGTGCCGGTATAGATACTGTTCTCTAAGAGTGGATGTCATCCTCTAAGATGCAGGCTATGCATCAAATCAGAGACCTTTTTGCTAGAGCTCCTGGACTTTAAAGGGGATACATTTTTGCCCAGGGGTTATAACTGAGTTTACAAATTGAGGCAGCTTCCAGGGCACCTTGGACTCTTTGTCTTCAGAGACCAGCAAGTGAGAAGTCACCATCTTGGCAGGAGCAATTGATCTTGACCAGCGAGAGGAGATAAGAGTACCACTGCACAAAGGGCCTAGGTGTGTACGTGTGTAGAACTCAGGTGATCTGTCTGGGTACCTCTTACTATTTCCTTATTCAATTGTACTATGAAAGGGTCCCCTTGTAGAGCAACCTTGGCTAGGGAAGGGTTTGATTCCCTGCAGTAATGTAGTCTGGATCACATCACCAGGTACGTCTCCGAGACTTGCAGGGGTAATAGCTGAGGGTGAAGGGCATTTAAAGCAGAGTGGAGGCATGAGAAAGTGGGCACCAGTTGCAAACCCCAAACCAACTGCAGTAATGGGGGCTGAAGCTCATCTCTCTTCTGAGTTTCTCTTCAGGAAACAAAACTCACAGTAACATAAGGAGCTGGTCCCCGGCCTTGGATAAATGGGTCACCTGGGGGGAACTGCAGTGGCCATGTTTTTGTGCCACTTGATCTTCCTTTAAGAGAAAGCCTGTTTTGAGGACTGGAGTACCATGCTCTCTTAAATAATTTCAGAATGGCTGTGGTATTGGAGGCTGGCCATTCCTGCCAGTGAGGACTCTTCCACAGACAGTCTTTGCTCTGTCCTTCTCCTGTAAGCTGGCTGCACCAGGGTGCGGGTTCTTTTCATCCAGTGCTCCTTCCTTCTCTTTTTCCTTTCATAGGTGTCAGATTAGACTCACGGCCCAGGGACTTCCCACCTACTCCTGCCCCTTCCCACCTACTCCTGCCCCTTATATAAAACAGCTTATATAAACAGCATACACACACACACACACACACACACAACAGCTTTTGAAGGCCTTATATTATGATACTTAATAATTTCAAGCACAATAATTTCATCTCCATCAGATTTTATGCAAAGAGCATGGTCTGTGTCTTATATTTCATGTAGCCCTTCTAGGCCCACATGTTCTGCCTATATTTAAGTTCTCAGGAAAAAAAGAATCATTCATTCAATCTCTTCTCTTTTTCCTCAACTCTTAAGATAATGGCCATTGTATGATTTTTGTTGTTGTTGTTGTTGTTGTTGCCATTCTTGGATATTCATTCTTTTTTCCTCTGAGCTTTAAATTCACTTAATCCCATTTTTAAATTTTTTAATTTGTTCTAATTAGTTATACATGACAGTAGAATGCACTTTGACACATCTTACATAAATGGATTATAACTTCTTATTCTTCTAGTTGTACATGATGTAGAATCACACCAGTCATGTAGTCATATACACATAGGGTCATATTGTCTAATTCATTCTACTATCCTTCCTTCCCTGGTATCCCCTCCTCTTCCTTCACTCCCCTCTGCCTAATCCAAAATAACACTGTTTTTTCCCTAGCCACCACTCCTTATTGTAAATTAGCATCTGCATATCAGAGAAAACATTCAGTCTTTGGTTTTTGGGGATTGGCTTATTTTGCTTAGCATGATATTCTCCAGCTCCATCCATTTAATGGCAAATGCCATCATTTCATTATTCTTTAATGCTGAGTAATATTCCATTGTGTATATATACCACATTTTCTTTATCCAGTCACCTGTTGAAGGACACCAAGCTCCCATTTTGTAAAGTAATTTGCTATGGTCTGAATATTTGTGTTCCTGCAAAATTCATATGGTGAAACCCTAATCCACAAGGTGATGTAACAAGAGGTGGGGCTTTTAGGATGTGATTCAGTTGAGGGCAGAGTTCTCATAAGTGAGATTCTACCTTTATCAAAGACACCTGAGGGGCCTTGTTTGTTCTTTCCACCAGGTGAGAATGCAGCAAGAATTCAACCTCGATAAGCCAAGAAGTGGGCCTCTAGACTCAGAGTAGGCCTGATTCCTGATGGTGGACTTCCCCGCCTCCAGAACTGTGAGGAATAGATTTCTGGTATAGAGATTACCCAGTGTGTGATATCTTGTTATAGCAGCACGAATGGACTAGGACTAACAATGTGATTCTAATGGGAATCGTGTCACGATCTTATGTTAATTTTTATAAGACATAACAGGAGCACTGACCTTTTCTGGAGCAAGTCTCTCCACCTGATTTTACCTTATTTGCTATAATTTAAGAAAGATTTTGTAGGTTTCTTTCACGTAGGTCATATACTTTATTATTTAAAATATTTGTGCCATCATTGCTCTTATATTGTCATTTTAACAAGATACTTCAAATTTAAAATTATATTGTTAAATACTATATTTCTAATATGTAGAAAAGCATAGAACATAATATCAAAGCAACATGTGTGTCTCCTTCTCATACTCATTAGGGCTTAAATATTTTGACATCTTTGAGATTTCCTAATTTAACACATAAAGAAATAAATAATGTGTTAACACTCCTTCATCTTAATTCTTTTTAGAGCTGACTATTATCTTAATTCTTTTTAGAGCTGATATTTCTTTTTAATATTTTATTTATTTTTTATTTATAATATTAGTATGTATTACAATTCATAATGCACTATAGAGCATCTTTTTACATACAACTGTTTGTATACAAAGTATATTCGTACCATTCAGGTCTTCAATCATGCATTTAGGATAATGATATCCATATTGTCTGGAAGGCAGAGTATGTAATTCTTGAGCATTTAAACATTTGTTACCCATATATGTATCCTTAAATAACATATATTGTTTTTGTGTAACAGTTAAAAAATGAATTTTCATCCATGACTAGTTATTGTTCATCTTGAGAAAGATCAATGATTTTTGTGTACGTGCCTTGTTTGAAATACTCTGTCAAATCTTTCTAACCATAGTAGTGTTTATTGTGTTAGAACCTTAGGGGTTTTGTTCATAATCATATCATATGCAAATATATCTAAGTTTACCTTTCCTTGTACAATGTGCATACCGATTCTTTTTTTTCTTTTTTAAGTAGCTAAGCTTTCCAAATAATGATGAAGAATATTGGTGAAAGCAGCATAATTTTCTTATTCTTGACTTGAAGGAAATGATTACTTTCTAATGGGATGTTTCTGTTAATTTTTGTAATTTCATAATATTTAGGCGAGTCTTTGAACTTTTTTCTTCCTGGATAACATTTGTACTTCTTCACCCTTGGGACGATTCTTAAGCCAGATCCCAGAGAGGAGAAAAGAGACCTCTGGGTGGAAGTTGGGCATATCTGAGTGACTTGGCATTGCTCCCGTCTTGACAGCAAGTGATTTGGGCTCGCGTTATGTGCAGGGCAGAGTCTAGATAGTTCTCAAAAATGGCCCCTGAATGACAGCATCTGTTATCTCCTGGAAACTTGTTTGAAATACAGATTCTTGGGTCTCACCCCAGATCTACAAAAATCAGAAACTTTGAGGCTGGGACTCAGCAATTTATGTTATCACAGGCCTTCTCACACACACATGAAAGTCTGAGAGACACTTTTTCTTTGTGATATATTTATATACTGGAATATTATTCCTCCTTAAAAAAAAAAAAAGAAGGAAATCCTTTTGACACAACACAGATGATGAACCTTGAAGACATCACAGTAAGTGTAATAAACTATACCCAAAGTGACGGTACTACTACACCTTTTCCATTTAAATGATGTATTCACAGAAGTAGAAAGCAGAATGGTGGTTGTCAGGAGCAGGGGGAAAAGGGAAGTGGGAAATTACTGCTCAATGGATATAAAGTTTCACTTATGCAAGATGAATTTGTTCTAGTGATCTGCTGTACAAATTGTGCCTATGGTTAACAATACTCTCAAACTTTTTGTACATTTAAAATATTTAAGAGGGTAAATCTCACAGTGTTTTTGCCACACACATACACAAAAGTATATTAGTAATATGAGATGAAACAAAAAATTAAAGAACGTAAAGAGTGAGAACTACTATTGTTTAGAACAGCACAGAGCCCAAACAGGTTATTATGGGCCTCATATGTTTTAAAGTTTTCTCTTCATTCACTTTTCCCACCTGTTCTCTTTTCTATTCAGCAAGAACTTCTCAAAAGAGCTGCTCTGTGTTCACTGTCTACAAATCTTCTCTTTCCAGTCTTTCTTCAAGCCACACTAATTCACCCCCACACGTCTGACCTGCTTTCCCTGGATCTCCAGTCTTTAATGATCTCCATGTTGCTAGATCCAATGGTCATTTCTCAATCCCCACGATACTCGGCCAATCAGTGGCATCTGACAAAGATTACCACGCCCTCCTCTTCTTTCTCTTCTAGAATATCACATTTTGAGGAGATTTCCTCCTACATCCTGGCTGCTCCATATAAGTTTTCCTTGTTAGGATCTCTTCTTCTTTGTGACCTTGAATGATGGAGTGATCCAGAGTTAAGCAATTCATCTTACTCTCACTCACTTCCTTCATAATCACCTCTACTCATTGTTCTGAATGCCATCTCTGTTAGGATTAGCCAAGTTAGCAAATACAAAAACCAGAATGACCAGTGAAATCTGAATTTTGCATAACAAGAGACTAACTTTTTAGTACAGATCCAAAACATTGGTCGGATCATGCAATTAACTTTATATAACTATTATCAATTATGATGATTCTTGTTATTAACTAATATCAATATTTAGCCATTACATTAATTTTCATATCATATCCTATAGTATATTTGTCATACTTTTGTATGAAAAAATTATTTTTTGTTTATCTGAAATTCAGATTTCACTAGCTGTCTGCATTTTATCCAGTAATCCCAATCTATGGGCCAAGGAACTTCAAAATTATATATTATATTATGACTAGAACTTTCTCCTAAATTCCAGAATGGTTTAACTGTATACACCTCTACTTGGAAGGCCAACAGACATTTCAAATTCAATGGGACCCAAACTATACTCCAGATAGTCCCCATCTCCAGATCTGCTCTATCCCTATCCTTCCACTACTCAGTTGATGGCAAGAGTGTCCTTCAGGTTGATGAGGATACATTGAGGCCATCATTCCCCTTTTTCTCATTCTCTTGCATCTGATATCCATTCAGTCATGGAGCCCTGTGGTTCTAGCTTTGAAAGGTACCCAGATTGCTGTCATTTCTCTCCATCTCCACTCCAATACCATCCTGATGCAAGCCACCAGCATCTCTTGCTTCCAGTAGCCTCCTAACTGGTCTTCACACCTGTCCCTCTTTCCCTCTATAGTCTGTTCTCATTGAAGATACTGAAGCGTTTCTTTTAAAATCTAAGTCAGATGTTCCTCTTCTGCTCTGTCCAAGGGCTCACTCTCATGCCAGACTCTTTTCAAAGACCTGCAGAGCTCTAGGTCATCTAGCTCCTGCCACTTTGCTGCCCCTCACTTCCTGTTAGTTACCTTCCCTTTGCTGACTTTCTTCTAACAACAATGGTCTGTGCTACTCCTGCTCCGCTCCAGCCGTGTTCCTACCTGAGCATCTACATAGCAGCTGTCCCCTTTGCCTGGACTGTTCTCCTCAAAAATTTTCTCACAGTGAATGCCCCCAACTTACTCAAGTGCCACCTTCTCACTGAAGCTTAAAATGGACCACGCTATTTAAATATGCGAGCCACCCCTCTACACGTGTATACATGCGCGATGGCCAACACTCTGTTTTATTTCCCCATAAGGCTTGACGTGATTTACTTATGCGTTGTTCTGCTTCTTTCCCTCACTGTAGCCCAGAATGGTCAAGAGAAGCTTCTGATTCTGCTTTGATTTCTGTGAGTGGACTTGCCTAATGTTCCTTAAATCCATTTCCTTCTTAACACACTTTCATTAACACTAAGAACTTTTGATTTAGCTTGGCTAAATCTGTATTATCTCCAGGGAGATAATACAGTTCTTTTGGTGAAGTAGCCTTCTGAAGGATTTTTATCTCAGAGGAGTATTGTTATGGTTTGGATGTGAGGTGTCCCCAAAAAGCTCACGTGTGAGACAATTCAAGAAGGTTCAGAGGAGAAATGATTGGGTTGTAAGAGTCTTAACCCAATCAGTAATTTAATCCCCTGATAGGGATTAACTGAGTGGTAAACTAAAGTGGTGGGGTGTGGCTGGAGGAGGTGGGAATTGGAACATGGCTTTGGTGTATATATTTGTCTCTGGCAAGTAGAGTCTCTCTCTGTTTCCCTTCACCACCCGCTCCAGCCCTGGTGTTCAGCCTCACCTCCAGCCCTAAGGAATAGAGCCAGCCTTCTATGGACTAAGACCTCTGAAACCGTGAGCCCTCAAATAAACTCTGCCTCCTCTATAACTGCGTTGGTGGGGTCCTTTAGTCATAGCAGTGAAAAAGCTGACTAAAACAAGTACTTCATATTTTCAAGGACCTTGAGATTAGTTCAGACCAAATACATTAGCTTGAGCTAAACTAGTATGATCCCTATAGATATTTCTTCATGGAAACTTACATACAATAATGTTTGTTTCCCTGAAGAATTTGGTCCCCATTTTAAAAGGCCTTAAATGACTAAATACTGGGTTTTATTAATAAAGCAGCTTAACAAATTAAATATCATAGGACAATGGTTTATAGAGTTCATGGCACATGGTAGGTGCTTAGTAACTATGAATTTCGATATTCTCACATTCTCTTGCTTAAAATATACTACTTTCTTAATATGACATCCTTCTCCTAGAGCTCTTGGCTCAGCACTGTGCAGGTGAGTTTAGAGCTATTACCCTGTTAATTCAACTTATGATATAGAGAGTTACCAATTGCTATTACCCTCATTTTGTGGAAAGGGAAATGGAAGTATATGTGAGTCAAGGTGATTTGCCCTAACTTTTATGTGTCATTGTCACAGGGTTTTTTCCCCATCAGTCAGTTTGTGGTACTTCAAAACCAATATTTGGTTGCAGTTTCATGAGAGCCTTTAAGTGAAACTAGCCGTAAGAAATCAGCCTAGGAAAAATACTTTATATTTATTACAGTTCCCTAAGACCCTTGGGTATCCAGCATCTCAGCACTCAAGAAGCGAGCAGTAAATTCTGAGCTCCATTTCATGCTGAGTGAAATGATTGAAGCCAACAGTCATTAAAGGTGATGAAAGGGATAAATTCTGCTCCATATTTCAACTGTTTATCATCACTGCTTATGCTCATCAATCAGCAAATTAATAGATAGTGTCCACATTGATATTTCTATTCATGCAAACATTTTAACTACTCTCATAGACTTTTCATATGGCAAAGGGGAGATTTTAAAAAATTCACCAAATTTATAAAAAAGGATAAATCCAATCAATAATTTAGCAGCTTCACAAATTACAACTCTAAGACCTCTAAATGAAAGCTAAGAATATCAGCATGATCAGACCCCAAACCTGGCCACAGCTTAATCATCTGGGAAGATTTAAGAAGAAAAAATTATGTCTATCTATCTATCTATCTATCTATCTATCTATCTATGCCCAGTCCCTAAACATTCCAGATCCAGTACTTTTGCATTGGTGGCACAGGAATTAGTATTTGAAAAATAGCTCCTTGCCAAATCAGATGTAGGTGGGCTTGGGAATCACCAAGTTAAATAAACATGGTGTTAGGACAAAAAGAAAGTCAGCCAGGAACTTCTCTCATCCATTGATTATTAATGGCCAGAGTTGGACAAACCAGTTTCATTGAAAGTCTTCATTTTGAAAGTCTTCATTCCGAATGTCAAACAGTTAACATAGCATATGAGATTTCCTTTACAAACTGCTGACCCATGGCATGTGCTTGGTATGAACATGTATCCCAAAAAGCATGTGATGGAAACTTAAATCTCCAATGCAACAGTGTTGGGAGGAGGGCCTGATGGGAGGTGTTTAGGTCATGAGTGTACCATGATCATGAATAGAATAAGGCTGATTATAAAAGGACTTGAAGCTATGAGTTCAAGCTCTCTTGCTCTTACCTCTCTTGCTTCTTCCATGGAATGATGCAGCATGAAAGCCCTCACCAGAAGCAGGCCCCTCAACCTTGGACTTTCTCGTCTTCAGAATTATAAGAAATAAATCTCTGTTCTTTTTTTTTTTTTTTTTTTAATCTCTGTTCTTTATAAACTGCCCAATCTCAGGTATTCTGTTGTAGTAGCAGAACACAGACCAAAACACTGTGTAAGGCCAATGTGGCAACTTTTGTAAATAGAAGAGAGAGGCTATATTAAATCTATCTCTTCTGATACTACCATCTCTCAGCGTGCTACTCCTTGTAAACTCATGGGTACCCCTGGTGTTTGCTTTTCTTCCCAAAGCACCATCCTTTCATGCCAACCTCCATCACCCCCTACCATAACACCTTCCCCACAAAGCCTTCTCCCACTGGGGATATCTGAAGCTGAGTCCAAATCTGAACGGAGAGGATATTTATGTAAAACCACAGTCCTTAAACAAAGGGCTCACACAGGCTCTGAGGACCCAGTTCATTTTGATAGAGTCTTTTAAAATATTCACCCCACATAAGATCATATTTTTCCTTTGTTGTATTACTTCCTAACCCTTTCTGTCTATTTAATTCACACATTGAATCATTACTGTCTTCTGATAGCTCTTCTATGTTTATCACTATTAAACTCATTTTATTGATCTCATCCTTTGCTCTGTTTGTCATGATTTTATGAATTTTAATCCAATTCCTTCTGCATTTGTGATCCTGCCAGCATCTTCACATTTTTATTAGTATGGACTCCAGTCTATCTTCTAAGCTGCTAGTTATTATTGTGATGTCATGTTAATGAATCTATTTAAGAATATCAGAAGGCTGCAACACCTTATGGGAAAAAAGTCTTACTTTAACATTAATCCATTAATATTAACTTTTATGTTTAATTTTGTTTGCCAATTTTGCATTCATTTACAACAGAGATGCATGATCTACCTGTCTCCAGTTGTTCTCTGAGTATTGTGTGAAGGAGAAATCTTTTTTACCACTGAAAACCCACTGTTGAAATGCTCACACTATCTTTCCTTTAGCTACAGAATTTCTTAGCTCACCAAACAGATAAATTCTCAACTTTTCTTAGCTTCCATTAGTTAAGGTAAAGAACAAAATTCAAGGCAGTGTTAAAATAATGTAAAGCTTTTGACATAAAACTACAAATCCTAGACATTTATAGGGAAAGCGACACCACATCTTAAATTCGTTCTGTGGACTCTAAGTTCTAGTCAATACAGGATTTCCAAGTGTCCCCAAAGAGCTGCTTATCATCGATAGTTACTGTACATAAAGGAAGGGGGTTAAGATAAATTAGTGGATTAAGATATAGATATTCCTGAGCTTTCTGGCAATTTTGGTCAAAATAGTATATATCTACATAAAGATGATAAACCTCAGTAGTGACTCTGCACATCCTGGCACCTTCTAGTCACAAATTTCAGCAGCTTCTAGAATCATTAAATCTCAGAATACTTGAGAAATGACACAAAGCCAGGTTGTTCTTTATTTCCACATTAAGAAACAGAAGAGTAAGGGGAATTTTTGTATTGCTAGGTTTTTAAGCAAAAAGTTCCAGCACACCTTGTTCTCCAACACCATTGCAGTTCTACTCATACTGCTCTCTCCTTCAGAATCTCTGGGTTGCCTTCCAAACTGGGCTGAAGGGCTCACCATTTTCTACTTGCCCTGTGTTCACCTTTTACTTTTTGGTGGCTTAAAACCCACCACTGAGAATCTCCCTGCAACTAGGCTTGTCAGCTATTGCTGGGAAAAAAACTGTGCTGGGGCCACCCCAAAGACCTAGGGTCTGGCTCCAGGTTGCATTTACCCTGGACCCTTCTGCAAAATCCAGATGGCACACATGCAGCCACAGTTCAGCCTGAAATGGAGAATGTGGTTATTTCAAATCACCAAGTTTCATCTGTCTCGCTGAACCACAAGGTACTGTCCCTAATGATGAAAAGCCTTAAGACACCTTCTGCTAGACCTGGAAATGTGAGGAATGACATTTTGTGGCATACATTTGATTTTCTTGAGCAGAAAAGGGTTAAGTGGTCTTTGAACTAGAAGACACTTCAAAAGTGAGCTTGCCTGAGGTTTTCAATTGCTAGAAAGATCGTATGGTGGGGCTGGGATTGTGGCTCAGCGGTGGAGCGCTCGCCTAGCATGTGCGCGGCCTGGGTTCGATCCTCAGCACCACGTAAACATAAAATGCATTGTGTACAACTAAAAGCAAATAAATAAATAAATATTAAAAAAAAAAAAAAAAAAGAAAGAAAGATCGTATGGTGTAGACTTCCAAAGATGGTTTCCCAAATTCCTTCCACTTCATCAAATATTAGAGGTGGGAGGAAGAAACCTCAAAGAACATGAGGACAAACTTCCCATTTTAAAAGAATAAGGAATACAAATCACAGACAAGCTAAGTGATTTTTCTAGAGCTAAAACTAGGACCCAAATCTCCATTCCTGGTCTAATCTCACTCCTCTGTCACTGTTCTTGGCCTTAGTATAAAAAAGTTTCTATGTTTTCAAGAACTCATAAGTTGAAGACTGTGATGTGTTAGTAACAAAATACAAGCATTATAGGGAAAATAACAGAATATGTTAGAAATTTCTGGAAGCTTTATTAATGGTTCCCAAGTGAAGTAGGACCACAGCATTTTAACATGGGAAAGAACACACTGTCCTCTCTACCTCAGCCCAAATAAGAAGACAAGGACATGCCTTATCCCTAAATAGCCCGCAGGTCTTAATTCTGACCAAAAATGTTAGAATGTTTGGAGGTCACATGAGAATGTACCTGAACTATCCAAGAGGTTAATCCCTTTAAGAATCTCTTCAAGTATATCCACCGGAGTTATATTTTTTATGATCCAAATGGTTTCATTCAACACCCTACTCCGATAGAACCATGCCTTGGGACAGAGCGAAGTAGTCCAAACTCGTTTAACAATCAGAGGCACAGAGAATGAAATCTTCACACCACAGATAAAGACAATAAAATTGGCAAGGTCAATGTGCCTCTTCTCAAGGTTGTTCCTTGACCTGCAAATGGTCATGACCAGGTGTTTTGATTGATGATTACAGATTAGATAACAATGTTCTGACATTGTAATTGAACTACATGATTTAAACTTTTCCAGTAGGTACACCCCCAAAGCAGTAAGCTATTTGAAATTAACATGACTAATCTAATCTGTTTCATCCAGTATATTCAAAATATTACCCTTTCAATACATGGGATAGCCACATTTTAAGTACCAACATCCACGTGTGGCTAGTGGGCCTGTATTAGAGAGTATAGCTCTTGCCTTTTCTCTTGGAAAATCATTTTCTTCAGTTAATCTTATTAAGTGCCCATTGTTTGCAATGAGCTTGGCATGTAAGAAAAATCATGGTAAGTAGGACTTCCAAACTGTGTTTGTGTCCTCCAGAGAACCAGAACCAATAGGATGTGTACATAGAGGTAGATATCAATTTTAAGAAATCAATCAGGCTAGGCTCAGAGGTGCACGCCTGTAATCCCAGCACTTGAGAGGCTGAGGCAGGAAGATCACAAGTTCATAGCCAGCCTCAGCAATGGGAGGCACTTAGTAACTCAGTGAGACCCTGTCTCTAATAAAATACAAAATAGGACTGGGGATGTGGCCCAGTGGATGAGTGCCCCTGAGTTCAATCCCCAGTACCAAAAAAAAAAAAAAAAATTAATCAGGAATTATGAAGGTTGCAAGTCTGAAATCTGCAGGATAGGCCAACAGCCTGGAGACCCAGGGAAGAGTTGATGTTGTGCTTAGGTTTGAAGGCAATCTTGAGGCAGAATTTCTTTTTCCTTTAGAGACTTCAGTTTTTTTCTTTAGGTCTTCAACTGATTACATGGGGCCCACCCTCGCTGTGGAGTATAATCTGCTTTACCCAGAGTCTACTGCTTTAAATGTTACTCACATCTAAACAACAACAAAATAACTTCAAAGTGTTTGATCAAACCTTTGAGAACCATAACCTAGCCAAGCTGACACATGAAATTAACCATCACACAACCCAAGTCTTTGCTTTGGTCAAGATTTGAAGCAGTGTCCCACATAACTCAGAAAATAATCCTTATCCAAATTTGGGTAGGTAGATTTGGGCTTTGCTTTGGCTGTGAAAACATGAAAAAAGAAAGTCTTTTTACATTTTCCCTCCAGTTGCTCATTATTCTCCTACAAAGGCCTCACATGAAACATTGTAACTATTATAATAAACAATCGATAGTATTGTATTAGCAAGGAAGATATTTTATAAATTAAACAAAGCCTGGGCTAGGGCTATAGCTCAATGGTAGAGTACCTGCTTCGCACGTGTGAGGTACTGGGTTCAATCCTCAGCACCACTAAAAATAAATAAGTAAATATATTGTGTCCATCTACAACTAAATAAAAATTTTAAAAAATAAAATAAATTAAACAAATCAGCGAAAGAAACTAAGCATGTCTCAATAGCATTCCCTGAGGAAGAAAGAGTAAGCCATCAGAGTTTGCTGCATATGTAACATCTAATGACATTATAAGAAATTACAGATGATGGCTGTTATTTTTTCCACTGTTTCATACAAAATTGATAAATATGAAAATTACACACTTCAATGACTTCACTGCCTCTCCTGTCCTTCATAAGTTAGGATTTAGATAGTTGTCTTTTGGGGATGCCCAGTATTATTTCAAACCCTTTGCCTATTTTTGGCGGTGTCCCAGAAAAAAGCAGAGGGACGTTCCTCTCCTTCCACTTTGGAACCTGAAGGGAAAACATGTCTCTTTTGCCATCTCCCTGGCAACTGGGGTAGAGACGTGTGAATGAGGCTCAGTCAATGAGTTGATTCCCCGTGAGCTGCTGACTGCAGGGCAAGAAGATGGGAGACTATGGAGGTGGGCTGTGGTGGAGTGGAGGGCCAATGGGATGAGAGTATGAAGGTGCTGTTGCCGGGGGCAGCATCTCTGTCCAACCAGCTCTGCCTGCCAGTGACACGCCATCACATGAAGACTCTTCCATGGCTGAGACGAGATCTTGGCTATACCTTGCACCCTTGCCTCCTGCTCACCTGATTCTATGAGCTAGCAAGTAGCTTTCCAATGTTGCTTTCCATCTGAAGTAGCCAGAATTAATTTCTGTTGCTTACCACCAAGAACTTGACACAGTGCGGAACCTTGCTTATGGAAGGTGAAATAAATTATCTGACATTTCAGATCAGCAATCAGTTGCATAGGTTGATAATGGCTTAATAGAAGGTTTTTAAAGTCTTTGATCTTGGAATCCCTTTATGTTTTCAAAAATTATTGAGGACACCAAAGAGCTTTTGCTTGCATGTATTATATCTATTAATAGCCACTGTATTGGAAATTAAAACAAAGTTTAGATGATCTAGTTATTAATTCAGTTAAAAATAAAATTAGTAGAGTCATTACTTGTTAACTTATATTACACTTAATAAAAAGTATATTTTCTAAAACAAAAAGAATTATGTGAAGAGTGGTATTGTTTTACATTTTTGCCAATGTGCTTAATTTCTGACTTAAGAGAAGAAAATGAGATTCTCAGATATGCTTCTGTATTCAATCTGTTGTTACACATTTTGGGGATTGAAGACTCCCCAAGACATGTAGTTGGAAAGGAGTATTTTAATAGCCTTATCAGATATTTGTGAATATTCTTCCTTGATAGCATAACAAAACTTAACAAGGGGTAGTTTAATCTTAAAGATTAGTTGCAATATGGAATCTGAAACCATGTCAATGATTTTAAAACATGCGCTGGTCATTTGGAAAATATTGGTTTACCCAGAGATATGAAAAATTGTGCTCTATTTGTGTAATATGAATTGTAATACATTCTGCTGTCATATAAAACAAATAAGAATAAAAAATAAATTTAAAAAATTGGTTTACCAAATTATGCAGACCTTCCAAATGTTGATGTACCACTGTACAATACCAGAATGGCATCCAGTAGTGTCCCCACCAAGCTCATTTTGAAAACTCCTTAAATATTGTGAAATTGTCAGGATAATAATGACAAATACAGGTTTCGAAAATTTTAATTTCCACTGAAATCTCAAATTTGATCACTGGCAACAAAAACTTTCAGATGTTTTCATTCAAGTGGCAGGATCCCTTCATTCATTTAAAAAAAAAAATTCTGCCAAATAGACATCAGCAAAACTACAGTTTGTCTGAGTCATTTTTTCAAGCAAAAATAGTGCTGTATGGAAAAAGCAGTTAATTCAGCTGCTTTCAAACACTCCCTCCCGTGCTGTGCCTTGAGACGGCCATTGCACTTGGGGAAGCAGCGATGCTTCTAGTGTTCCACTTCTTCACCTAGAATATTCTCCAAGATCTGTATTCAAGTGTCTGGAGTTAATGCATTCAATCATTTTTTCATAGCTTCATCAGGGATATTCTTCAATGGAACCGGCATTCCCTCAACTGGCCCCCTGTGTTTGTCTGGCCCTGCAGAAGGCCATGACAGCCAGGGCAGCCTGGAACTGCTGCCTTGGGTAGGGCTAAGCCACCAGCAGTTTTAACTGCCACTGCTCTCACACAGTCAATGCCAGCACACTGGAAAAGGCAGATAACCCCTGTGTGTCAGCCAGCTTTCTGTCACTGTGACCCAAATACGTGACAAGAACGACTTAGAGGAGGAAAAGTTCAGTTGGGCTCAGGGTTTCAGAGGATCAGTCAACGGCAGTGGACTCCATTGTTCTGGGTCTGAGGTGAGGCAGAACATCGAGGTAGAAGGGCATGGTGGAGGGAAGCTACTTAGCTCTTGGTAACTGGGAAGGAGAGAGAGAGGGAGAGGGAGAGAGAGAAAGGTTAATTACTTGAGCTCCTGTAGTGATATGTGGTCAGTTGGCTTAGATATCAGAGATTCCATGAGACCATATCAGTAAAACCTCTCCTGAAATCTAGCCTTTGTGGATTTTGGCCCCTTAATTAAAGGCTTTTAATGTGCAGTGGACTTGGGGATGATTGTAAAGGTGGAGATGAGAATTCTACATGAGCTGGCTTGAAATGACACCAACAGAAAGAACCCTGCGAGACCTGCCCAGTATATCTTGTTAGAATGACCACAACAATGAGGACTCCTGGTTAGAGTTCTCTTCTCAGTAAGGATGTATTAGGACAAAGAAAGAGACAGTTACAAATGTGTCCTCAGCTTGGAGTTTCTTACTAGCCATTTATGTTTTGTTTTGTTTTGTTTATTAAAACTCTTATTATAAATTTATCACATCAAAGAAAAAAAAGTATTCTGGGGAAAAAAAAAAAGGAGTTACAGCCTCATCAAAATAATAAAAATGAAAGCCATGAATAAAAACAACCTTCATCTTTTACTTAATGTTACAATTAAAATAATGTAAAGTTAGGGTCAAGATTGTGAGTAGTTTTCCCTGAAGATACTTTTTAGTTTTTTAAAAATGTTTTGATTAGTGCATTATAGTTATACATAAGAGCGGGGTTCATTTTGACATAAATCATACAGGCGTGGAATACAATTTGCTCCATTTCAGTGCCCAGTACTTTTTCCCTTCCTTCCTCCCTCCCCCTGTTTCCCTTCCTGTACTCTACTGGTCTTCCTTCCATTTATTTATTTTTATTAGTGCTTTATAGATATACATAAAGGCAAAACCCACTGTGGTGTATTCATATATGCACATAGCATAATTTGGCCAGTTCCTCCCTTCTCCTATTCTCCCCATCCCCTTCCTTTGTTCTACTGATCTTCCTTCCATTTTCATGGGCTCTTTCCCACCCCCACTCCTTTTTGCACCCTTATTTTGCTCTAGCTTCTGCACAAAAAACAGTCAACACTTGACTTTCTGAGTCTGGTTTATTTCACTAAGCATGATGTTCTCCATTTCTATCCATTTACCAGGAAATGCCATAATTTTGTGAGTGAAACCCCATTGTGTATATTTACCACATTTTTTTAAATCCATTCCTGTACTGAAGGGTACCTGGGCTGGTTCCATAACTTGACTATTGTGAATTGCACTGTTAGAAACTTTGATATGCCTGTATCACTATAGTATGCTGATTTTAGTTCTTTTGGATAAACAGCGAGGAGTGGGGTAGCTGGGTCATATGGTGGGTCCATTCCTAGTCTTTTTTTTGGAGGGGGTGGTAACCGGGGATTGAACTCAGGGACACTTGACTGCTGAGCCACACATCCCCAGCCCTATTTTGTATTTTATTCAGAGACAGGGTCTCACTGAGTTGCTTAGCACCTCGCCATTGCTGAGACTGGCTTTGAACTCATGATCCTCCTGCCTCAGCCTTCTGAGCCACTGGGATTACAGGCGTGTGCCACTGTGCCCAGCCATTCCTTGTCTTTTGAGGAATCTTCATACTGCTTTCCAAAGTGCTTGTACTAATTTGCAGTCCCACCAATGATGTATGAGTGTACCTTTTCCCCACAGCCTTGCCAACATTTATTGTTATTTATATTCTTGATAATTACCATTCTAACTGGAGTGAGATGAAATCTCTGTGTGGTTTTGATTTGCATTTTCCTATTTCTAGGGATACTGAATATTTTGTCATATATTTTTTGGCAATTTGCGTGTCTTTTTTGAGAGACATCTGCTTGTCAGTGGTTATTTTGAACATTTTAATTAATATTTAAGGCAATATTAAGTCAATATTAATGTTAAGTCAATATTGATCTTAAGTAAAATATTAAATAAAATTAAGTAAGGTAACATTAATTAGAATTTAAGTAGAGAACCAGCTTTTTTGTTGCAGAGAAAATATGTTAAAGTAACTTTTGCAGACCACATCTGATAGACTGGAGAAAAAAACAAAAACAAAAAAACTCAAACAAAATGTCCTGAACAATTAAGTTTGAAAACTTCATTAGATAACCGAGCTAATCACAGGTTAAAACATCCCCTGTTAAAAAAATATAAGAATTCTGAGATTCTGAAGAGCTCTACCTAGAGATATCATAAGCCCGTTCAGGCTATTATTTTTATTTGGAAGGGGTTAAACCGTGAAAAATTAGTGCATAGAAGAGTCTGGAAACAGATCCTTCAAAACACCTCTCAGACTCAGAGTTTAGCTAAAATTACCACACATCATTATGCAGCAAAATTCCTGCATATCTTGACTTGGGGATGTAAGTCAAGGAATCAGAGTCCTTGGCCTGGCACGGTGTCAAGGTCGTGGGCAGGCCAGGCGCTAGTGAGGCTTGGACGTCATAAGAGCTATCTTCTTTGCTGGTGGGGTGGGAGTCAGTACATTTTGGGAAACAACTTGGCAGTATAAAGATCTGAAGATGCATGTAATAGTCTGCTCGGGCTGCCATAACAGAATACCACAGACTGGGTGTCTTAGAAAACAGATTTATTTTCTCACAGTTCTGGAGGCTCGAAGTCCAAGATCAAGGTTCCAGCAAAGTCTGCTTTCTGGTGAGAGCTCTCTCAGCTTGCAGATGGCCCTTTGTCCTCACATGTCCTTCCTCTGCACTCATGTGTACCGGGTGGAGCAAGCTCACCGGTGTCTCTTCTTGTAAGGTCACGAGTCCTGTCAGACCAGAGCTCCGTCCTTGGGACCTCATTTAACCTTAGTTAACTCCTTATAAGCCCTACCTCCAAATACAATCCCATTGGGGGTTAGGGCTCCAGCATTTGAATTTTAGAGAAGACACGATTTAGTTCATAGTAATGCACATGCCCTAGGGCCCAGAATTCCACATCTAGAAGCATTTCCTAGAGACTCTTGCACATACAGAGAAAATATCCATCATTGTGTTATTTATAATGTCAGACATTTTAAAAATCTAAATAGCTGTTGTTAGGAAATGGAAGAAGTGGTTATGGAATAATCAACAGCAGTTAAAAGGAACAAACAAGAGAACATATTGGTGCTCTATCAACATGGATAAATCTTACAAGTACAATTTTGTCTATAAAAACCAAACTACAAAAAGCATACATGCATCATGTCGTTAATCTAAGAATGCAAAGTAAGCAGTATATTCTATTTTCTATAGATACATTCATATGAATGAAAATATACATGAGAAATGTGACAACAGGACTGGGAAAGATGCCTGCCACTTCAAGCTAGTGGTTGATTTTAGAGAAGAGAGAGAGATGGGAATAAATAGGTGGCTCATTTTGTTGGACACATTTTTTTACGAAGCTAAGAGAATCTGAGGTAAATATGACAGAGTAACATCTACTAACTGGGTAATGGATGCAGAGTGATTTGATACACAGGTGGTCCAGACATGGGACTTTTCACCTGAGGAGGGTGCAAACACAATGCACACTCAAGAGAAACCTTGCTTCAGATTTTGACCTCTCCCTGGGTTACCTGTATCTGGCAGGTTCCTCTCTGGTGACGCTGGGTAGTAGCAGGCAGGAAGTCACAGCTCCCAGTCAGCCCCACCATCATCAGCATGAACCACCAGCAGGGCAGCGTACTGTGTTGCTAAGCTACGATGCTCGGTAGGTTAGGTGTATTCAATGAACTTGCACTTGCAATATTTTCCATTTACAATAAGGTGATTGGGATGCGGTCCCATCACAAGTCAAGGAACATCTGTGCTCTTTCTATTTCTGATGCTTGTGATTTTCATAATGAAACAACAAACATGCCTACGAATGTTTAAGAGAATGGACTTGAGTTTTATAGAGATCTGGTCCCAATTTAGCTTCTGTAATTTACTAACTATAGGTCCTTGGGTAAGTTAGTGAATCTAACTAGGTTACTTCTTCCTGCCTCCTCCATCTATACCCACCTCTTGGGGGGTAGTATGAACCCCAGGGCAGCTCATACAAAGCACCTGGCACACAGCAAACAACACAAATGCTAGTTCCCTTTACCATATCAAGTAGTGTTTTGCAATATTGGTTCAAACTTCTTGGGTATGTGAGGACAGAGCTCTGGGTGGTGGCAGTGAGACAGCATATCTTCCAGTTGTCTTATCTTTGCTTTGTCTCAGATGTTGTGTGCACACATGCACACATATGCAATATTTCACAAGTGCTTTGGAATAGAGGCCAAGCCTTCGAAGGATGGCAAAGCAGTGTTTAATTTCATGTAAACACGAAGCATCTCCCAACTTACAGACTCCAAAGAATCCTACTACAGTGAGACTGAAAATTAGCTAAAGTTGAGAAAGAGCTTGCTGCTTGGATTCTTCTGACATATGCATTCATAGTTATGCAGACTTTCACATTGAAAAAATGAGGGCAGTTTGGATGGTCAGTTTTCAATTATCCCTGCTATGGAGATATCAGAATGCTAAGGAAAATCCAGAAGCTTCATTTGCATCAATAGTAGCAACTGTTATTTTTCAATTGCCGCTTGAACTAGAGGAAAAGAAAATAAAATTAGAATAACTACCTCTTTTTGTTGTTTTCCCATGCTAGAGAATTTGTTGAAGAAAAATGCAAATGTCAAAATATTAGCAGCAATAAAGATAAAGAAAGTAAAAGTCATGGTTACTTTGAAGGTTGTGTAAAATATCTACTGAAAATCAAACGAATCTAGTTCTCTTCAATTCCATATTCTATGTCTCTAGACTGATGTTCAGAACATCTTATAATGAAACTTAACCCATGGAGGAAGAAGGGGTAGGGAGAATGGGCAGAGAAGAGACTAAATCACCAAGGACTGGCATGTATGTTGTGTACTGCACAACTTCAGAGAGCACCATTCTCTTGTACAACTGTGTCTACATGCCGTGGTCCTGAAAGGAGGTGTCAAAGTAAGGAACAGAAAAGTCACCTAATGGCACAGAAGAGTCCCCAGTCTCTGAACATTCCCCACTCCATGAGTGGAACCCATTCTTTTTTTTTTTTTATAAGAAAACTATTTTATTTCATTAAAAATGTTTTATTAATGAACTTTAGTTTTATAGCATGTTTTAGATTCATAGAAAAATTAAGCAGAAAGTGCAGAGTTCCCATACATCTCCCCACCAGACTTCTCCCATTAATGGAATTTTACAGAGTGGTACATTTATTACAATCAGTGAATCCATATTGACATATACATTTTATTCCCAAATGTATAGTTTACTTCAGGCTTCACTCTTAGTATGGTACATTCTGTGGGTTTTGACAAATGTGTAATGTATCTTCCCTGTAGTATCATATAGAATAGTTCCACGCCCTATTTTTTATGTTTTTTTAAATTTCTGAATTCAAAAACATTGTTTCTTTTCCCCTAAATGTTTTAGAAACCGTGGTTATATCCTACTTCCCCTGAAAAAAAAAATTTCTCACTTAGAAGAGTAGCATTGGTGTCATTGGGAACCAGTGGGATTGTGTTTGTAAAATAGACAATTCTCCCAAATGTCTTCCTTACAGAGTTTATGACTGGTTGGGGCGTTTTCCACTGTGTGGGTTATTTGATGACTATAGGCAAAGGAGACACCAAATCTTCCAGGATTTTTTCTTAGGTTTGGCATGATATTATTTTCCTTCATACCATTTTGAAAACTTATTTCACTATACAAACAAGTTATAGATTTTAGAGAATCAAAGTCTAGAGTGCAGATAATATATAGTTTTATTCAGTGAGCTACCTCCCAAAATCATGGAAATAAAGAGAGTGAAACTAATAAGAACCTATACATAATGAATAGGATTTACTGACCTTGTGCAAGTTACTTAAAAGATTGATCTTCAATAGCAATACATGTGATAAGCAAGCAAATCTAATTTAAAAAGCAGATCAATATCTGCATTAGATAATTTCCTGTGCTAAAAAGATAAGGTAAAGTGACTCACATCATTTTGGGGATGATAAACACATTTAAGGCAGCACCCCATCTTTCCATTAGTGAACGCATCTAAGGAGCGCAATGGGTGCGGTCTTGTAGCTCTGCAAAAGCTAAGTGTGTAGAGAAGGAAAACCAAACAGCAGAGAGTTTTGAGGAACAACCTGAGCTTCATCACTTTGGCTGGCAGAGCGAAGTGGGTAGAACCCTTTAATGGTCCTTCTTTTGTGTGTGTGAAATCCAAAGAACGCTCCTGAGTTCTCTTTAGCTTCAAGGGTGTGTGATTCACAGTGATGGATGCTACCCAAGGAAGAGGTGCAGAAAGAAAGCATCTCTTTCTATTAATGAATGCTCTTCTTTATCACTGTGCTTATCAGCAGTTAAATTCTTAATTACGGCAAGACACTGGAGTATTCCGAATGCTTTGCTCTGTATCTGAAAAGAGAGACTTTGATGTAAGCAATGCCGGGCAGTTGTTTAAAAATGTGATTTGGAGATCAAGTTCTTGACCTAATATGGTCAAGATCTATTTTAGACTCTTTCATTTGAAACTAGCACCAACAGATTAAAGAGGAGTTTGCATTGCAAATTCAAAGTAGAAATGTCTTTTTGACCGACATTTGATTTCTTGCTCCTCACGATCCAGATTTGGTAAATCTTTGGGGGGTTGAATACTATAATGATATCACTGCCTTATGCAGAAAAATAATTATAATCTATAAAATGGAATGGTAAGTATTCAGAGAGGTCCACAGCTTGTTTTCACAGCACATTGATGACTACTGGCTTGTGACCCATTAGGAGGTTAAGTTCATTGTCAGTAACCACCATATTATCCTAACCTCTCCTGCTGACCACAGAGCAAATGAACCAGAAGATAAGGTTCTTCCTTGGATCATTACAGTTTTCCATTTTGGTAAATTTATATCTTTTTTGATGGAGCAAAGTAGCATTAAGCATTGTAATACCAAGAGCTGAAGTTGAGGTGTTAGAGAAGTCAACCTGAGCCAACTCTGGTCTCCCTCAGGTTGTGTCCTAAAGAGGTCACTACTGTCCCAAGTCTGGACTCAGATTTTCAGGTCTAGAATCAGTTCTGTTTGCACATCCAGATTTGACTAGGCTGAGAGAGACGCACAAAAAAAAAACAGTATTCTGATTTCTTGTTTATGGTAGTCAGATAGCTATATTGTGGACAGATTGTTTATGCCCCGTGTTCAGAGACTGGTATCTTAAAAAATCTTGGTTTCTGGGAAGTTAAATGAATTCCACAAACATTCTCACTGTGTCAGTGATAAACACCATTCAGTGATTTGAACTGGGAATGTTTCATGTAAAGAATTATTAATGATAATAGAGAATGGGGTAATAAGGGATTGAGTGGTAGGAAGTAAAAATAAATCTACAGAACATAGGAATAGCAACTATATGCAGCAGCTACTACTCCTTGGGCTGAGATAAGCCTCTAAGGAAGAAACAGGTCTTACAGGAGTGGGGCAGTTGTTGCTCATTAGGTGACTGCCACACCACTGAGAATCTCTGCCAGGAACACTGTCTGGAAACCTACCCTCAGAGGCGTCCGGGAAGCCATCCCCAGGAAGGCATCGCGACTTGGAATCTGCTACACAGTTACTCAACAGGCTCTGCAGGCCTCTGGGTGCTGTAACCCACTGGGTGCCACAGAAACCCTGTAGTGGAGATGTTATGGGCACCAAAGAAATCAGGAGAATAGACCAGAATTGGGAGGAGAGCTCCCTTCTTCCACTCCTTCATTCTGTACTGAGAGGAAAAGCATCCTGCCCAATGGCAAAGGAGAAATGATTGTAGGGTCCAGCTCCATTCTCATGGTGTAGGCGATGAAGGGTGGATTCCGAGCTGAGAGGCAGTCAACTGAAAATGGGCGCAGTTGCTAAGTCTGTTAGCATGAAGTTAGTTCAAAGAAAAGTAGATATTCTTCAAAAAAGGTGTCATTGAAGCCAAGTAAAATCTACTAACCCCCCCCCCTCTCTAAAAAACGATAGTATATCTCTTTATGCAAGGGAACTGTCTATGGGTTCCAATCTCACAACCCTCAGGTAGTTCTGGAAAAACATGAAAAGGTTCTTGGCCCATTTTGTAAGTTCTGTTACAAACATCTTCCTGCTATTTGAGAAGAGTATGACACAATCGGCATGGTTTTAATTTCCTCAGGTTTTTATCACTTTCGTATTCTGTTTCTCTCATGGCATGATCTTACTACTTTGATCATTTCCTCTTGTCACAGCCATACGGTATGATGTTTAGGTGACAGCTACAGATGGCTAACTCTCCTGGACTGGAGACTGCCTTTCTTACAAGTTACAAAAGATCTGCCACAAAAGCTCCCTTCATGCCTGTAGAAGGAGCCCTCTCCACCCTGACCTGAGAGAAGGAACTTCTTTTAACTTTTTAGGCCAAGGACGTTTGATTTTGTGACCTTACCGAAAAAACTTAACGGCCTTCCTGAAAACCTTTCTTGTTCCCTGTGATACGTTTTGCAAGGAGGAATAAACAGTTTTTTTTTTTTTTTTTTTTTAAACCCACTTAGTTATGAAGACAAGTATTTCCTAGCTGTGGGGCATTAGCTACTCTGTGCCTTGATTTGCACAAATGTGAAACATGGATAGTAACAGCAACCAGTGCACTGGGTCAGTATGGAAAATTAAGTGAGGTAATACATACTAAGCCCTTAGGTAAAACCTGACACACAGCTAACACTCATAAGTGACATTTATGACCTGATGTGAAGACAAAAAAAGGGCTGGAAGAAATTATGCCAGATTTAAAAGTAAAAGATACATATGGGTGAAGGATTTCAACAAATTTCTGAAATAAAAGTATTGTACTTCTTGGTACTAGACTGAGTTTACTTTCATTGATTACAACCATGAATATTCTATTTATTAACATAGTGATAACTTGCAAAAATGTAGATGAACTGTCCATTTAGGGCCTAGAAACCAACAAAAACCACTGTCTCTGAGGCGTTTGTAAGGAATTGGGACACTCAGTGCAGAATCCAGTATCACTAGATGGCGCTGTAGAGCAATTAAGCTTGGTTGCTTGTAAAATGTGATTTTAAGCATTATTTTTATATTAGATTATGCATATATGAACATTCTGCACAGGTATAGGTAATTATGTGAACTGAAATGGTGTTTTTATGCTCTCCAGGCTTTTTGCTCTCAAACAGCTGGTGTGGCAAGTAGGTGAGACCCTGTGCATCAGTGAACCAGGAGGAATTTAGGACGATAACTGAACACAAACCAAGGTCATACCCAGTAGCTGGTTGGGATCACTAAAGGGTGATAGAACAACTATGATCCAAGGTCAAATTGTAAAAGCCAGGGCTGCCATCGCTAAAATGAAAATGAGAGTTAAATGAACACTTTAAAAATGGGGCATTCAAGGATTGTGATTTGATATCCCTGTTTATATCAGAGGCCTGACAAGATACCTGGTGTTTTCCCATTTGGTTCACAAAAGCAAGGCTAGGTTGAAAACATATTGTTTTCTAGTCTTACTTTGGATAAATATTTTCACTTTATGAAGGTGCTCAAAGGCATATTTTAGGGAACCTACGGAATGATATGAAAGATAGGCTTTAGGATTTGGTAGAGCATCTTTAAGGAAATGGTGAGGAAGGAGTTGTGAAGTGAAGAAAGGAGAGGCACTGGTTTATATACGGATGTGAAAGAAGGCCATAAAGAAGAGAAGGTGCAGGCCATGCTTAGACATTTGACTCAGTACAGTGCAATAAAACCAGTCGATTCAGACCGTTGCCTTCAATCTCTCCAGTCAGTACAGCCTCACCAATTTTTAAACCAGTCAGCAGAGAGCAAGAAACGACTTGGATGGCCAGGCTGCAATCAATTTATTGTACAGCACAGAGCTACTGCTAGATTCCCACCAGGCCACAGCATCTACCCTGTAGGCAGATGGTTTTGATGGGCACTTAGATAAAGGAAGTCAGTGGCTATATCTCAGATGTTAGAAATGGTGGGAAACGGAACAACCCAGCAAACTTGGGATAAAGAAGAAATGGAAATAAGAGATTTACAAGGTCAAGGAGCAAAGAGGAAATACAAAGGAACTTGGAAGGAAATGATTCCTTGGCTTCAGGATATTAAACTCCTGATTCTTCCCTTGTAAGTTGGAGCCTTAAGTGGTTAAAGATACCTGTGGTGTGTGGAGAGGAACATCTGCCTGATGATGGTGTAGCTCAGGATGCTTGTTGGTGCCCAAAGGTACAATGTGTCAGTACTCTGGATCTTGAAATCCCTCTGGTGTGCGCATTGGAGACTTTTCAGTCTCCATAAAGCTGACCTTAACAGAATTACTGATACTTCATTAATGATTCTCTATTATCTTTGGATTATTAGATTTTAAGTTGGAATCATAGAATTCTACTTTGGATATCTTCTTAAAATTAAAGGACAAATGTGTGTTATAGGTATTACCTCTGCAAAGTTCAGGTGGTAAGCAACTCAATTAAGAAGATAGTGACTGAGTATGACCCTACTACAGAGGGAATGTGATGTCTGTAGCAGCTGGTGTGGGAATCCCATGTTTGAGGAGGATTTTGCTGAGCCCAGGAGACTCTTTCAGACCAGGAGTTCATCCTGAGCAGAAATTAGACCACTCATGGGGGGGGGGGCTGCCCATTGTGATGTAGGGTAGAAAGTGAGGTAGCAGAAGGAGGAGACGAGATGCTAAGCAGAAGTGACCTCTTGGTGACTCATCAAATATATGAAGTTACTCAACACATGAGGCTATAGGTTGAAGGCCCCTCTAAAGCTCATGTTGACATTTGTCGTTGTAACAGCATTAAGAAGTGAGACCTGTAGAAGGTGATTATGTCATTGGACCTCTGTCCTCATGAATGGGTTAAGCCCAATATTACAGGAGTCAGTTAGTCATAAAATGGGGGAATTCCACTCCCACTGGTAAAAGCCCTCATCCGGTAAAAGCTGTTACTAAATGACACCTTCTACCATGTTATGATGCAACAATAAATCCCTCACCAGACACAGCCCCTTATGTGTGGGCTTCCAGGCTTCCAAAATCATGAAAGCCTATTATTTATAATTCCCTTCATCTGTGATATTATGTTGTAGTAGTAGAAGACAGATAAGACACATGACATGCTTAGTTGAGTGGCTGCTTTGGGAGAACTCTGGATGGATTGGGTCTTGGGTGCAGCTGCCATTTTATAATTGAGGAGGCCCTGACAATATACCTGGTATTTTCCCATCTGGTCCACAAAAGCAAAGCTAAGTTGAAAATATATTTTTTTTCTTACTCTTACTTTGCATAAGGATTTTCATGTTATGATGGGCATATTTTAAGGAAACTAAGCAGTGAAATAAAAGATTGGATTTAGGGTTTGGTAGAGCATTTTTTTCTTTAAGGAAATAGTGAGGAGAGAGTCATGAAGTGAAGAAAGGTTAGGAACTGGTTTATAGACATATGTTAAAGTGGGCCATAAAGAAGAGGCACAGGTACCACGAGACGAGAAGCAGCTACTGTGAGAAAGTGTGGTGTTATGACATTTATTTAATGTAGTCATTTAAAGCTGACAACAGGTCACCCAGCCAGAGTGTGGCAAATCCACCATACACACCACCCTGACAGAGTGGAAAAGTCAACTCTCATCCAATGAAGTGAGTGAACAAGAATCCAGATGAGATCTCCCTGTGCCCCGCCACTTACCTTCTTTATCTATATCCAACTCTTATGGTGGCTAGGACCTCCCTACCTGAAGGATTAGAGAAATCCTCCCCATTGAAGGGTTAGAGAAACTGAATAATGGATGAATTACTCCTCACTTGTCTTATGTGTGAGATGGAGAATTAACAGAGCCTCTTCCATGAGGTGAAGCAATGGTTCATATAAAGCCCTTGAATTCTTGCCTGCTACATGATTGAATATATAATGTATGTTAGATATTGTCATTTAAAATGATCTATTATTCTCTGCAGTGGTAACAGATGAAGAAAACAGGATCACTTTCATCAGTTTTCTGTCACTATAACAAAATACCTGAGATAATCAACTTGTAAAGAGAAATGGGGTTTTTTGGTTGTCAGTTTTGGAGGTTCCAGTCAACAATCTGTTGGCTCCATTCCTTTGGGCCTGTGGTAAAGTAGCGCATCACTGCAGGAATGTGTGGTAGCATAAAACAGCTTACATAATGAGCCAGAGAGCAAAAGGAGCAAGGAGTAGGCTGGGGGTCCCACAATTCCCTTCAAAGGCACAACCCCAGTGACCTAAGGACCTCCCACTAGGCCTCACCTCTTAAAGGTTCTGCTACTTCCCAATAGTGCCACCCTGGGGACCAAGCCTTTAACCCATGGGCCTTTGGGGAACTTTCAAGATCCAGACTATATTAATGATCTTTAGTGTTTAAACTTTCTTCAGTCTGCGCTCATGACCATGACTTCTGAGGCCTCAGCAACTGTTTCAACTCTGCTACTTTTCAAAAGCCTTGGTAGCCTAACGTGGGAACAGGCCCAGAGGTCTTATTGCCATGAAGTCCACCTTCCAGCTGTAAGCACCACGGCCAAGTACCAACATCATAATATTCCAAGGGAGATGAAGACCGGGGCCAAAGCAGAAAGGAATCAGAAGGAGAAAAATAATCATTTTAATGAAAACCAGTTATAATTAAATAATACAAAACTAAAACTGAACATTTTTGTTATGCCCTCTATGAGTAATGTTTGTACTTTGAAACTTCTAAAATATTTAAGGCAAGAAGAAATGAAATGCATGGCAACCAGTTAAGGTCATACATTTAGGACAAAAATGCTAAAATATTAAAATGAAAGACATAAATGTTCTAACTGAAATACTGAGATTCTGTGGGATGAATTATTCAAAGTAGGAACATGTGTGACCTCCAATCTATTATATAAAAGAGGAGAAAAGGGTAGTGAAGTTCAAGTGCAGAGCAATGCCAAGAAATGAGGAAATGACAGCAGGTAACGCTTAACAATATTCTGGTTTGTGCTCAGATTCAAGGGAAAGGACTTCAAAGAAAGAAGAGGTGAGGTTGACTAGTGGAAAAACGAAATTTGGAGAGTGGATCCTGGGGGCTTGAGAACAGTATTTTTCAGTCAGGACACCTAAGTGGTCAGGATAGACTAGGTTATGCTGCAGTAACAAATGACCCCAAGCCTAAGGGGCTCAAAACAACACAGCTTTATTCCTCACTCTTAATAGTTGTCTATCATGAGTCGGTAAAGATCGCTGTTCACAAATCACTTAGGGACCAAGATTGCTAGGGTACAACTACCATTTTGAACTTTGCTCTCCTTGTCCTAGATGGAAGTGAGAGCCTGGGGTTATAGATCAGATAAAATGACAAGATTCAGAAATCACTCCTGTCACTTTTGCTGGGCAGGACTACTTCAAGAGAGGCCAGAAAGTATAATCTTATCCTGCGCCCACAAGTGGGGATGGAAACTCTGAGAGGCACGACAGACTGGGAGCAGGAATAGAAAGGAGTTACATGGAATTATAGGCAAATTGGGGTTTGAAAAATTCAATGGTTCATAATTGCTTGGCAAAGAATTCCATGTATCCGTACCAGATTTTTCAGGTCTACACACACACACACACACACACACACACACACACAGAGTAGTCCCTCTCCTATTCACAAGGATGTATTCCAAAACTCCAGTAGATGCCTAAAACCAGGGATGGTACTAAACCCCATATACATTATGTTTTTTATACATATAGACCTATGCCACCTATGCTAAAGTTTAATTAGGCACATTAAGAGATTAATAATAGTAACTAATAACAGAAAAGAACAATTATGATATGCTGTAGTAAAAGTTATTTAAAATTTATGAATTGTTTATTTCTGGAATTTTCTATTTGATATTTTTGAACCATGGCTGACTGCAAGTAACTGAAACTTTGGAAAGTAAAACCACAGATATGGGGGAACTGATATATAATGTATATATCTTTACATAGATTATATACAGATAGATACAGATTATTATATACAGAGTATATATATAATTATACATAATATTATATTATATGCACATATAGACATTTTCCCTCTGAATTTCATTTTACAGTAAAAAATATACAAATTATTTATTTTTAAAATTCAAATATCAATAAATGTACAGAAAAAAATCACTTTTAATCACCTAGACCAGGGATGAGCAAATTACGGCTTATGGGCTGAATTAAGTTAAGCATCTATTTCTGTCCAATAAAGTTTTATTGGAACACAGTCATATTCATTAATTTACTGCTGATGGCTTCATTCATTCTGACAGCAGAGTGGAGCAGTTGTGCCCCTGATTATATGGCTCACAAGGTATTAATTTTTATTCTCAGGCCCTTTACAGAAAATGCTTGCCCACTTCTGATCTAATCCCACCAATTTAAGATCATTGTAATTACTACTGGGCATATTTCCTGATGATATTTTTCTTTTGTGTGTGTGTGTGTGTGTGTGTGTGTGTTGGAAAAAATGAAATCATATTCTGTATTTTATATTAGAACCCTCAGTTCTGCAAATGATGGAGATGTTCTACATCTGTACTGTCCAACAGGATAACTATTGAGTATTTGAAATGTGCCTTGCATGACCAAAGAACTAAATTTTTAATTTTATTTAATTATAATTAATTAAAATTTAAATAGCCACAAGGGACTAGATTAGTGGATATCATATTAAACTGAACTTTCTTGAAATATTTTTTATTTGCTTAATATTTCATGATCATTTCTTCATATCATTAAATAGTCTTTGTAAAACCTCTTTTTATGACTACATGATATTATAATATATGGACATGTCATCATTTACTAGCTGAGCCCCATCTTTGACACAAATTGTTCCCGATTTTTCACTATTACGATCCAGTTCTGTGATGAACATTACTGGGCATATGTGTATTTGCACATGTCTACAGTTATTGACTCAGGACAAATCTCTAGATGTATCATTTGATCAAAGAACATAAATACTATACAATTGGTCAAATGAATGAATTGTCAAATTCCAAGAGGGATCTTTCCAATCTTCATGCCTGACAATAGTTCTTAAGAATGCCTCTTCCCCATGCTCTTCCATGTGTATTTTAAAGAATTATCTAAAAAGGCTCTCTTCTTGGTCTATCTCACCTGGACGGAGGGCCCCTTCGGATTCAAAGGGATCACTGAGCAGGACTCTTTATGAGGACCATCAGAGTGTCGAGAGAGGTAGTGACCAAGAGCAGAGGGCATCATTTTCCACCAAAGTCTTCATACAATCTAGGCTTTGAACGACTTAACCAACTTGGGTGATCACTTCTGAATCTAGTTCTGTGGACAAAGCCCTCCTGCTGAGGCTGGTCCTGACATTGAAATATTCTTGCTTGGAGATGATTGAGACTTAAATGAGTTTGTACATGGGAGAATGAAACAGGACACCTGTCAATGGGAGAGGGGGAAACCAGCTCCTGCCCTTCCTCCACTTCCAGGTTGGAAGTTTTAAGAAAGAGGCAACAAAGAAATGGAGGGAGGGAGGAATAAGGGTGTTGGAGATAGGTAAAAGGTTCAGGTACTCATGGCAAGGGGTGTGGACAACAGTAAGATGTGGCCAACGAGAGCAGGGTCTTCTGATGAGAAAAATGTGGGACTGAGTTTTACTCTGCCATCTCAGAATGCAATCTAAGTAAGTGGATTTATCTCTGTGGGCCTCAATTTATTTTCTCAAGGGAAAATGTTTTATGTCCAAGGATTACTAAAAGGAATCCATGTGAACAATTGGGTGCAGGGCCCGACTAGCACTTACAGCACTGAGAGGGACAAATGAAGGCCATTGATGGGGCAGGACAGTCCTCCTCCCATGCCCAGGGGCTGCCTTCTGGTGTTGGTCCAAGCACTCCTTCATTGCAGGCAGGCTGGCCACGGGACAATGGGCAGGTCGCTGGGGCTGGACTCACAGCCCAGCTATAGCATGTGTTGCTCCAGTAAGAAAGACGTTTTTATTATATGCTTTACCCAAGCATTCCCAAAGTCAGGGACCCACCATTCAGGGTCTGGGCTACTTACTGCTCTCCAGATTTTTGGGGTGGGGCTTTCCCTCCCTGTACCTTAATAATTACTCTTCAGTAACTTTGAAAATTATGGGTAAGTTTAAACCTGCCCAAAGCTGCCTATGCATTCAGACATTTCCTATTGATGTTCATTCTTTATCTTTAAAATGGGCAAATTTTGTCTTTTTCTCCCTCCTACCTCACCCTGTAGTTGGGGAACTCCAATCCCCACCATTTGATCCAGGGGTAGTAGTATTGTAGATTTGCTGTGTCCCAGAGAGAGAAAGAGAACACATTAATTCAATTTATGGGCAACCATATTCCTCTCCTACTCCATGGGTCTTTCCATTTCCTTGAAAATAAATGAAGACAAAAAATGACTGGGAAAATGCCCAAAGGGGAGGAATAAATCCAACATAAAAGACAGTCAAGAGCAGGCATACCAGATTTATTCCAGCAGGGACCCTTCCCATCCTTCTTCTTCCACACACACACACACACACACACACACACACACACACACACCCTTGTAGCTGATTCTCCAGATAGCACAATACTAACATTTCAGGAAAGACTTGAGTGATTTCTCCTTGGGAAATTATGGCCATTGCTATCCACCAACCAGGGAAGCAATAGCTATTTCCTGAATTGGTATTTGCAAACACCAAAGGTATTTGCAAAGATGGAGTTATGGAATTCCAGTCGGGCTTGCCATGACCACTGAAAATCTTCAATCACTCTGTTCTAGCTTAGAAACTGAGGAAGTAACATTGATATTTTACCAGTTCCACAGTGGTTGCTGGAAGCACTAAGTGTTTGAAACAAAGAAGAGATGGTCAGGCATCTCACAGAGAAGCCATTGCAACCCAACCTAAGTATTTCAACAGCTGGTTTAACTACTAATAGGAGAAAGCTGACTTTTTCTGAGAAGCCCAGAAAGTGAGTGAAAAGGTTACATTTTCATAAAATGTGTGTGGGTAGGGCATGCAAAACCAATCTTTGCTTGCTTAGGAAGACAAGAAATCTTGAGTGTGGCCTTGCTTCCAAATTCCAGCACACAGGCCAGTGCTTGCATTGCCCCAAACTGCCTGCCCTAATGAAAACACTTGGGGGTCTTCATGAGGGAACAGTTGAATTCCTTCTAGAAGATTCTTTCATAACCCGTATCCACCACGTTCACATTCTATTTACCTAATATATTTCCCAATGAGCTAATTAGTTAATACATTCACACATGAAACTAATTATGATAGAATTAAAGCTTTGCCTGCTCCTTTCTACAAATTGAATTACTAAGTCTCAGATTGAATTCTAAAAATCTCTTCTTGAGTCATTAGGGAGGAAAATGAATCACACGTGTTGTGAAGCCTGAGCGTCATGGTCTCCTTATGTTGCCACCGTGCAGGGAGGGAGCTCCACGCTCCCAGAGAAGTGGGGCATCTGCATGACAGAAATTAGAAAATGGGAGTGGGAACCTCACAGGATCTTTAAAATAGCCCCATGGGAACACAATTCCTGGCAGCCACCCAATCGGTCTTTTTCTTTTTTAAATATTTTTTTAGATGTTGATGGACCTTTAATTTTTATTCATTTATTTATATGTGGTGCTGAGAATTGAATCCAGTGCCTCACACATGCTAGGCAAGTGCTCTACCACTGAGCCACAACTCTAGTCCCCACTCCCCGTAATCGGTCTTGTAGCTGAGAAACAGCTAAGTTGGCCATTTGTAAATTTGTTGAGTTAGATTCCCTTGAGAAATGATAATGCCTGTCACATCTTAGATATATTGAACATTCCAAATCATAACACAGGATATCCAGACTCTTCTGAATGGCTGTATTTACATGATCCATCGTAACTGCATGTCAACGTTCATGTTGTTGAAAAGTAGCTTTGGGACCTGTTGCTCTGCATACAAATGAAGGCTGAACGGCACCAACCCAATAGTAGTGCGTGTTAGAAAATCTCAAATTCTCTTTTCAAAAACGTGTGTGTGTGTGTGTGTGTGTGTGTGCACATGCATGTGCACAAACTTGCTTGTATGCATTTGTATGTCAGTAAAAATTAATAAATTAGTATTGGGCAACACCATTAGCATCACTTTATTGAAAACCCACATTACATTAGGAGTTTTTTTCCCAGTGTGTTTCAGAGCAGAATGCTTTCATCTAAAATACATTGAAACCTGCAACAATGAAATTCTACAGCCCTTCATTCCTCTTTAATACCTAGTAGGTTAGAGGCACCACGGGAGGCACAAAATAATCAACCCCAGACTCCACCTTCAGGGTATTTACAGCCTATTAAGACAAACTATGTTTTTCCCATTAATGGGGAGAATTCAAATACAGCCAGACTCCTCATTTGTTGTCAAAAGTGGAAAACCATACTCTGCTGGAACACATTGTTAGTTTAAAATATACAAACAGACGCCAACATAGAAAACGTAAAGTATCATAGAATTCGAGAACCTTTATTTGACAAACTGAGTCAAAGAAAGTTTGAATAACTTGCCCAGTGTCACACAACTAGTTACTGCCCAGATGATATCAGAACTCAGCTTTTTGACTTGCAGATGGAGACAGACCTACATGTCATCTGAGAATACCAGACTGGGTTTTGGTGAGGCCCTTTCTGGCTCTAAAATTCTATGACTCTCTGAGGACTCTGTGACCATGCTGTCACTCCCCCATCATCCTTTTTAATTAATAAAACCACTCAGTTGAACAAAAATAATTGTTTCATTATGATGGAAAAAAATGTCATGTTTAATTATGAAAAATGGCATAAAGCCTCATTCACTTTAGGGAAACTTTTAGATTTAAAAATTGAATATAGAGACATTTTAGAGAATTAGAAATAAGGAAAGGCCATAGTTTATTATTGGATAATATCTGATTACCTATTAACTTTGACCTTATCATCAAATACATAGCAAACTGCCTCATTGTCTCCTTGCGCTAAAGCACCTGTAGAAAGAGGCTGTTTTCACTCTACCATTCTAGTCATTTCTAGGTCAAATTTCCTTTTATCTGGAAGGATGTTTTTAACTGAGCATTTGATGTCACATAGTTGCCCACTGATAAAGTGCTCTGTAAGTGCTTCCTGAAGAATGCTGGCTGAAGTGAACCCTTTAGATCAGTGCATGAAGTTTTATTAGCCTTTGCTACAAGTTCAGCCCTAAACCAGGCATGTGAGGTGGAAAAAGAAAATTTGTGCCTGTTTTTATCACGTGTGGTCGGTTGCTTTTGCATCAGCCTGCCTTCCAGCCCCTGCTTGCTAAGTCCTGGGAAGTCACCCTTGTATTAAAAGGCAGGACTAATAGTGATAACATGTGGCAGCTGTATAGATAGTGCTCTGAGACTTTGTTTCAATGCACTTTCCCACACCCAGTCTCAGTAACACTATGGTGGTCAGAAAAAAATACTACTATGAGAAAAAGGAGGTTCAGAGAATTTAAGTGACATGCCTGAAGTCAGACAGAGGGCAACCCCAGGATTAAAATCAAGGTCATTGGAAGCCTGGCCATTCCTTTATGAAATGCAAGTCTTGTAAGGAGATTGCTCCATTTCAAGGTTACTTCAGCTTGTATTTTCTGCTCCTGTCCAACCAATGACTCCAGAATTGGAGCTCTGGCTTCTGGTATCCCTTCTATGTGAGTCAGCTTTCTGTTACTGTAACAAATGCTTATGAAAGGTTTATCTTGGCTCATGGTTTGGGAGATTTCAGTCCATGATTGGTTGGTCCTGTTGCTTTGGATCTGTGGCAGTACATCATGGCAGGAGTACATGGAAGAACAAAGTCATTAAACTCATGACCAGAAATGAAAGACAGGAAGAGGAAGAGACCAGGGTCCCATAATTTCCTTTGAGAGCACACCCCTAATGACCCAATTTCCTCCAACTAGGCCTTATCTCTCTGTATTTTTTTTTAAAAAATTTTCAATTATAGATGGGCACAATACCTTTATTTTATTTATTTGTTTTTATGTGCTGCTGAGGATCAAACCCTGTGCCTCACACATATAGGGCAAGTGCCCTACCACTGAGCTACAGCCCCTATCTCTACAACCCCTAGGCCCTATCTCTTAAAGTGGCCACTACCTCTCAATAGCACCATAGATTGGGAACAAAACCTTTAACACATGGGCCTTTGGGGGACATTCCAGATGCAAACTATTGTACCCTATTACCTGACCTGGGCCACATCTTAACCCTAAAATGTTCATGTACTCCCTCCTGCTCAGACCTGCCTTGTTGGTATTTTGGTGTTAATCGTGGGCTATCTTATCCCCTCAATTTAATTTCAAGTGTTTTGAAAAACACAGAACACTTTGGACTACCATTTTTTGATCCTGACCCTTCATTCTCAGGCCCAGGTTTTCCTTATACTTCCAAAAAGAATTTCAGAGAAATAGAAAATATATCATCAGGATTTATAAGGTACCTGAAACACTAGCCATTATGCTAAGGACATTCAATGCTTCAACATCCAAAGGAGCTGGGAACTGCGGGTACTGGAACCCAGTGTCTGACTCCAGAATCCGTAGCCTCAGCTGTGACACTGCCACTATCTCCCACGATGCTACACTTGGAAGTTTTGTGTAATGCAAGCATTTAGAAATCTCTTTAAAAAATTATAGGATTCTGGGTTTTCTTCCCCTGCTGTGGCCTAAACTCAAAATAAGAACATACCTAATGAACAGCTGCAATTGATATTTTCATGTTAATTAGGGATTAAATATCAAAGAAATTGTTCTATTTAGCATGATTTATGATGTCCTAACTTTTCCAGTAGTTCATTTCAAACAAAATTTTTTTTTTTCAATAGTGGGAGAAAACAGTACCACAGTAGCTTTTACAACTATGTGTAGGAAATTAACTGAAAATATTAAAAAGATCACTCAAACTCTGTTTGCATTTATTTTTTTATCCCCAAAGCAGCAACCATAACAACATGAGCAAATGCAACTATTTTTTCTCTTTTACACTTGTTGTGCTTTCCTCCCTGAAAATAAGATCTTTAATAAGGAATTATAAAAAGAAAACTGAGGTGTCTCAAGGCAAATTATATTGAGACTTTTTAAAAGAAGTTCTACCAAAACGAGTTTGCATATAAAAAGTAACTACCAAATGAACGTATTAGGGAAGTATAGCCCTTCAGCATATTTTTATTATGCACTAATTTATCCATGAATGGTTTATGTATTGTGTCCATATTACAGTGTTTCTTCCCTGTCACTGGGAGTACTCAAGCACCAGCTGAATGAATGTACACCAATCTGGAAAGTTCCAAGGTATTTTGCAATGAATAGGAAGTTGAGTTGGGGAGACTACAAGGTGCCTTCCAATTTGAAGATTATCTCATTTCCAATTTGGACAACTGAAATAAGGTTAGTATCGTCTTTGACTGGATTTCATAATGAAATAAAAGGCCCCATCATTGGTAAGTAAGGGTGGGGTACCCTGGCCTGCCTGCTTTTGCTCTTTGATTACCACTTACTTGCCGATGTGGCCCTGGAGAAGTTACATTTCCTACCTGTACCTCAGTCTCCTCATTGATAAAATGGATAGAATAACAGTACCAACCTAAGAAAGTCGTTGTGAGGATTGAGTTAGTGTAAATGAAATGCCTAAGGTGTTCCCTGGTACACACATATCTTGGTTATGTTGTTACTTTCAAAGAACAACGGGGCTGGGTTGTTCATTCGAAATGAGCCCTGCTTATCTCCAACAGGTAGCAAATGGTGGTCCAAGTTTAATTAAGATGAATTTAGGGCTCATATTTTATCTGAAGTAAAGGAACAAAGCAAGAAAAAGCTGTGGTATGTATTCTCATCAGATATACACACACACACATACAAACACACACACACACACACACACACACACACACACACAGTCCTTAAAAATAACAGTGTTCCCAAACTTACCTTACACCACTGTCCCCCACCCCCAAACATGGCTACAGGTAGGTAGGTCAGTAGGTACATCAATAGATATAAATTGTGAGCCTCGTGTCCTGAAGACAGCTATTTAGTTCTGTATTGGCTTAGCACTGCACCCCTTTCCCTTGGAAAACAAACTTGGATATTCTGGGTCTACTTGCATATTAAAGTTTCCACTTAAGTATTCAGGTCTAATACTGACCTATGGCTTCGATTTACCCTGAGCCCCTGCTAAGTATAAGGTGCTATGGAAACAAAGATGATACTGTCCTAGGGTACTTGGTCTAGCAGGAAGCCTGACAGGCCAAAGCCCATGGTTTTCATTAGTGTGATAATAAGTCCTCTGATCAGTTCTGCATAGGACATAGTGGAACTCAGGAGCTACTTGACTCAGCCTCCAGAGACAGTGAAGTCTTCCAGGTGGGGGTTGGGGCTATGGCTCAGCGGTAGAGCACTTTCTCGCATGTGTGTGTCCCAGGGTTTGATCCTCAGCACCACATTAATAAAATAAAGGTATTGTGTCCACCTACAGCTAAAAAAATAAAAATTAAAAAATAAATTAAAATGTGTTATTAAAAAAAAGACTTCCAGGTGGAGGGTTTGACTTGAAACAGGTATTAGGCTAATGTAGAAAGTCAGCTAAAGAAGCAAGAGATAGTGAAATAGAAATCCAAGACAATTAGACTAAGAAGTGTTTTCATTCCTTCCATAAACTTTGAAATGAAGGCAGACCTAGGCTTGGATGTGGCTCTGCTAATTATTAGCTCTGTGACTTTGGGCAAGTTACTTAAAGTCTCTGAATCTTAGTTGAGTCCCCTCTGAAACAGGGTCTGTGTCTCATTACATATTCTAAGAGCAGCTCATATCCCTGAGTCACAGGAAAGAACCACAGGCAGCATTATTTGGAATATTGGTGGCATTAAATCACTCAACCTAATGCATAATCAAAGAGGAAATAATAATTTGTAGAACCTTTCTGTAATGATACAAAGCTCTCAACCTATCTAAAACTTTAGCTGCTGACCTCCCCTTGAGTGTGGCCAGGCTCAGGTCAGTCCCGTCAACCAACGCCTGAGCACAGGCAGGCCCAGGTCAGCCCAGCCCACACCTGTGGAGCTCAGGCAGGCCTAGGACAGCTTCACTGACCTCCGCTCAGAGGACCCCCTCGTCCAACGAGCAGACCACTGCAGGAGCTCAGATTCAACCAGTTCAGCCCACACCAACCTGCATGGGACCCAGCCCCAGGGTAGGTCCAGAGGCCACTACCCCACCCCCACCTGGGAGCACAAGCCTAAACCACTTCCATATTGAGACACTGCAGACATAGCCATAGCCTTCCCCACACAGCAGCCCTTACCTTTTGACAACAGACAGGGCCTAAAAGCAGCTGCATCTCAGAGCAGGCATCCCAAAGACATTCTAAGGCCCACTCACTCTTTTAGCCCCATCTCAGGAAGACATTGCATTCATCTTGAGTCACCTTCACTGTTATCTCCAGTTACCTCCGCTACTGACGACACCACCTTTAGTTGCAGTAGCATACATCAAGGGACACCTGGAGGTTCTGAAAGCCAAACATTAAGGTGAGGCACAGACAACCTGCATGGATATTACAAGAATATAGGGTAGAAACTGTAATATCTCAGACCTACACTGCAAGAAAGGAAGGCAAATAGACAACATGAAAAAACGGGAGGAAAATACCCCAAACAAACCAGGATACTACAATAACAGACTCCATGCTCAGCAGACATTTCATCAGAAGTTGATGAGGGAGTTCAGAAGGTTCATAATTAAAATGGTCTGTGAATTAAAGAATGACCTAAATGAGCAAATAGAGGCAAAAATTGATCACTACAACAAAGATATAAGAGAGCAAATACAGGTAGCAAAAGATGATTTCAAAAAGTAGATAGTAACTCTGAAAAAAAAATACAGTCAGAAATCCTTGAAATGAAGGAAACAATTAACCAAATAAAAAAACACATAGAAAGCATTACCAACAGACTAGATCAAGTGGAAGAAAGAACTTCAGATAATGAAGACAAAGTATATAATCTTGAAAATAAAGTTGACCACACAGTGAAGATAGTAAGAAACCATGAACAGAACATCCAAGAATTATGGGACAGCAGCAAAAGGCCAAATATAAGAGTAATAGGGATAGAGGAAGGCACAGAGTTTCAAACCAAAGGAATGCACAATCTCTTCAATGAGATAACATCAGAAAATTTCCCAAGCATGAAGAAGGAATTGGAAAACCAAATACAAGAGGCTTATAGGAAACCAAATGTACAAAATTACAACAGATCTACACCAAGACACATTATAATGAAAATGCCTAGCATACAGAATAAGGATAGAATTTTAAAGGCCGCAAGAGAGAGGAATCATATCATACATAGGAGGAGACCAATTCGTATTATGGCAGATTATTCAACTCAGACACTCAAAGCCAGGAGATCATGGAACAACATATACCAAGCTCTGAAAGAAAAGGGATGCCAACCAAGAATCTTATATCCAGAAAAATTAAGCTTTAGATTTGAGGATGAAATAAAAATCTTCCATGATAAACAAAAATTAAAAGAATTTACAACTAGAAAGCCAGCACTACAGAACATCCTAGGCAAAATATTCCATGAAGAGGAAATGAAAAACAATGATGAAAATCAGCAGAAGGAGGTATTACACTAAAGGAAAAACCAATTAGAGGAGAAACCATGTCAAGTTAAATACCAAAAATAAACAAAAATGGCTGGGAATACAAATCATGTCTCAATAATAACTCTGAATATTAATGGCCTAAACTCACCAATCAAAAGATATAGACTAGCAGATTGGATCAAAAAAACAGAACCAACAATATGCTGCCTCCAAGAGACTCATCTCATAGGAAAAGACATCCAGAGGCTGAAGGTGAAAGGTTGGGAGAAATCCTACCACTCACATGGACTGAGGAAACAAGCAGGGGTTTCCATCCTCATATCAAATAAAGTAGACTTCAAGCTAAAGTCAATCAAAAGGGATAAAGAAGGACACTATATACTGCTCAAGGGAACCATACACCAACAAGACTTAACAATTATAAATATATATGCCCCAAACAATGGAGCATCCATGTTCATCAAACAAACTCTCCTCAAGTTTAAGAGTCAACTTGACCACAAGACAATAATTCTGGGTGACTTTAACACACCCCTTTCACCACTGGATGGATCTTCCAAACAAAAGGTGAACAAAGAAACTATAGAACTCAAAAATACAATAAACAACTTAGACCTAACTGATTTATATAACATATTTCATTCTTCAAGGAGCAAATACACTTTCTTCTCAGCAGCACATGAATCCTTCTCTAAAATAGACATATATTATGCCACAAAACAACTCTTAACAAATATTTAAAACATAGAGATACTACCCTGCATTCTATCAGACCATAATGGAATGAAATTAGAAATCAATGATAAAATAAAAAATAAAAGCTACTCCAACATCTGGAGACTAAATAATATGCTACTGAATAAACAATGGGTTGCAGAAGACATCAAAGAGGTTAAAAAATTCTTAGAGGTGAATGACAATACAGACACAACATATTGAAATCTCTGGGACACTATGAAGGCAGTTCTAAGAGGAAAGTTCATTGCATTGAGTTCATTCCTCAAAAGAATAAAAAGTCAACAAATTAATGACTTAACATTACATCTCAAAGCTCTAGAAAAAGAAGAACAATCCAACACCAAAAGCGGTAGAAGACAGGAAATAACTAAAATCAGAGCTGAAATTAAAACAAAAACACACACACACACAAAAAAAACAATTGAAAAAATTGACAAAACAAAAAGTTGGTTCTTTGAAAAAATGAATAAAATTGACAGACCCTTAGTCAGGCTAACAAAGAGAAGGAGAGAGAAAACTCAAATTACTAATATCCATGATGAAAAAGGAAATATCACAACAGACACTACGGAAATACAGGAGATAACTTGAAATTATTTTGAAAACTCCAATAAAATACAAAACATTGAAGGCATCAACAAATTTCTAGAATCATATGATTTGCCCAACTTGAAGCAGGATGATATACACAAACTAAACAGACCAATTTCAAGCGATGAAATAGAAGATGCCATCAGAAGCCTACTAACAAAGAAAAGCCCAGGACCAGATGGATACACAGCCGAGTTCTACAAGACCTGTAAAGAAGAACTGATACCAATACTCTTCAATTTATTTCTGGAAACAGAAGAAGAGGGAGCACTTCCAAACTCATTCTATGAGGCCAATATCACCCTGATCCCAAAGCCAGGTACAGATACATCAAAGAAAGAAAACTTCAGACCATTATCTCTAATGAACATAGATGAAAAATTCTCAATAAAATTATGGCAAAACAGATACAAAAACATATCAAAAATATAGTACACCACAATCAAGTAGGGTTCATTCCAGGTAGGCAAGGATGGTTCAACATACAGAAATCAATAAATGTAATTCATTACATCAATAGACTTAAAAATAAGAACCATACTATTATCTTAATAGATGCAGAAAAAGCATTCAACAAAATACAGCACCCCTTCATGTTCAAAACACTAGAAAAACTAGGGATAACAGGAACTTATCTCAACATTGTAAAAGCTATCTATGCTAAACCCCAGGCCAACATCATTCTAAATGGAGAAAAATTGAAAGCATTTCCTCTAAAAACTGGAACAAGACAGGGATGCCCTCTTTCACCACTTCTACTTAACATAGTAATTGAAATGCTGGCCAGAGCAATAAGACAGATGAACAAAATTAAAGGGATACAGATAAGTAAAGTAGAACTCAAATTATCACTATTCACTGACGATATGATTTTATGCCTAGAAGACCCAAAAAATTCCACCAGAAAACTTCTAGAACTCATAAAAGAATTCAACAAAGTAGCAGTATACAAAATCAACACCCACAATAAATCTAAGGCATTTCTGTATATCAGTGACAAATCCTCTGAAAGGGAAATGAGGAAAACTACCTTGTTTACAATAGCATCAAAAAAGTAAAATAAAATACTTGGGAATCAACTTAATCAAAGACATGAAAGACCTCTATAATGAAAACTACAGAACACTAAAGAAAGAAATTATAGAAGACTTTAGAAGATGGAAAGATCTACCTTGCTCTTGGGTAGGCAGAATTAATACTGTCAAAATGACCAAAGGCACTATACAGATTTAATGCAATTCCGATAAAAATCCCAATGACATTCCTCATAGAAATAGAAAAAGCAGTAATGAAATTCATCTGGAAAAATAAGAGACCCAGAATAGCTAAAGCAATCCTTAGCAAGAAGAGTAAAGCAGGTGGTATCACTATACCAGACCTTAAATTATACTACAGAGCAATACTAACAAAAACAGCATGGTATTTGGCACCAAAATAGACTGGTAGACCAATGGTACAGAATAGAGGACACAGAGACTAATGCATATAATTTCAGTTATCTTATATTAGTCAAAGGTGCCAAAAATGTACATTGGAGAAAAGATAGCCTCTTCAACAAATGGTGCCAGGAAAACTGGAAATCCATATGCAACAAAATAAAATTAAACCCCTATCTCTCACCATGCACAAAACTCAACTCAAAGTGGATCAAGGATCTAGGAATTAGACCAGAGACACTATGCCTAATAGAAGAAAAAGTAAGCTCTAATCTCCAACATGTAGAATTAGGCCCCAAGTTCCTTAATAAGACTCCTGTAGTGCAAGAATTAATATCAAGAATCAAGAAATGGGATAGATTCAAACTAAAAAGTTTCTTCTCAGCAAAAGAAACAATCAGTGAGGTGAATAGAGAGCCTACTAATTGGGAACAAATTTTACCACATGCACATCAGATAGAGCACTAATTTCTAGAATATATAAAGAACTCAAAAGTCTTAACACCAAAAAAACAAATAACCCAATCAATAAATGGGCCAAGGAACTGAAAAGACACTTCTCAGAAGAAGATATACAATCAATCAACAAATACATGAAAAAATGTTCAACATCTCTGACTATTAGAGAAATGCAAATCAAAACCACTGTAAGATTTCATCTCACACCAGTCAGAATGGCAGCTATTAAGAACACAAACAACAATAAATGTTGGAGAGGATGTGTGGAAAAAGGCAAACTCATACATTGCTGGTGGGAATGCAAAATGGTGCAGCCACTATGGAAAGCAGTATGGAGATTCCTTGGAAAACTGGGAATGGAACCACCTTATGACCCAGCCATTCCACTCCTGAGTCTATTCCCAAAGGACTTATACACAGCATACTACAGGGACACAGCCACATCAATGTTTATAGCAGCACAATTCACAATAGCTAAACTGTGGAACCAACCTAGAGGCCCTTCAGTAGATGAATGGATAAAGAAAATGTGGTATATATACACAATGGAGTATTACTCAGCAATCAAAGAGAATAAAAGCATAGCATTTGCAGGTAAATGGATGAAGTTGGAGAACATAATGCTAAGTGAAGTTAGCCAATCCCCAAAAGCCAAATGCTGAATGCTTTCTCTGATATAAGGAGGCCAATTCACGGTGGGGTTGGGATGGGGAGCATAGGAGGATTAGAGGACCACTAGAATGGCCAATGGGGAGGGAGAGGAAGAGAGGGGGCATAAGGGTGGAAAAAAAAAAAAGGTGGTAGAATGAGATGGATATCATTACCCTAAGTGCATGTATGAAGACATGAATGGTGTGAATATACTTTGTATACAACCAGAGATATGTAAAAATGTGCTCTGTAAGCATAATATGAAATGTGATGCATTCTGCTCTCATTTATAACAACTTAGAATAAAAATAAATAAAAAATAAGTAAATACAAATAAAAATTCAAATAATTATCATCCAGACCCCCCTTCCCAATAACCAGGACATTCAAATCATCCCCAAAGTTAAATACAAATTGTGGAACTATTTTGCTAGCGCCTTTGTAACTTCTCCCTAACATACAGATAAAGCAGAACAGGGGCCTGGACATCAGCCTGTAATAAAAGCTGCCAGGTGTCACAGGCCTGCTCTAACTGAGGGCCTCTTTCTGTGCTGTTTGTAACACACATGGCAACTTGAAGATGGTTCTGATCTCCTCTGCAAATGAAGAACCCAAAGCACAGTGGGGGATTTGACAAGGGAAGCTACCAGAAGTTTAATTGGCTTGACTGCAAAGATACTGTCTACATTATGGGGCCAGTGTACCTCTCACTCTGTGACCAGGGCAGTAGCCACATGTGGATGAGGAGCTCCCACACCCCCAGGTGTCTAAGGAAGGCCAGTCTTTTTGTTTTTCTTTTCTTTATGGGGAGTGGGGGTACCAGGGATTGAACTCAGGGGCACTTGACCACTGAACCACATCCCCAGCCCTATTTTGTATTTTATTTAGAGACAGAGTCTCACTGAGTCGCTTAGTGCTGAGACTCGCTTTGAACTCACAATCCTCCTGCCTCAGCCTCCGGAGCCACTGGGATTACAGGCATGTGTCACCATGGCCAAAGGGAAGGCCATTCTTCCTCCTTCTGCCTTTGCAACACGACTACCATGGTGTTGGGATATGAATATGGCGAACTGTCCTGGGAACTCAGGTCTTTTCCCAGGTAGGATAAAGGACTGTCCAGAACAGGAGAAGAAAAGACTCATTGGAATTCTTCAGAGGGGAATGTAGCTTTAAAAACCTGAACCTAGCCGGGCGCGGTGGCGCACGCCTGTAATCCCAGCACTTTGGGAGGCTGAGGCAGGAGGATCGCGAGTTCAAAGCCAGCCTCAGCAACGGCGAGGCACTTAGCAACTCAGTGAGACCCTGTCTCTAAATAAAATACAAAAAAGGTCTGGGGATGTGACCCAGTGGTCGAGTGCCCCTGAGTTCAATCCCCGGTACCACAAAAAAAAAAAAAAAAAAGAACCTGAACCTGAATGGAGATGTCCTAAGCTGGCAGAGAGCTTACTCCTATGTTATGTATCTGTTTTGCAAATGATCCAAGATGCAGATGCAGCCTCTTTGAAAAGGGTTCTCTGGTTGTGAGGAGTTGTATTAACTTCTTCAGTGGAGTAAAACACTTAGAAAAAGGTGGATTTTAAAAAATCAGAGATGGGAGTTCAAATTTTGTCTCTGCTATTTCTTAGTTACATCCTTTGAATTCCCTAGGCTTCATCTACTCATCAGAAAAATGAAATTAATCATATTTACTTCATCCTCTCATCTCTAAAAAAAATCATAATATTGCCAATGTTCTAGGATGGTTATGAGGACTAAATGAAAATAAACCTGGCATTATTTTTATGGTATTTTTATTAGACATATACAGCATTCAATACAGAGTGTCTGGATATGGCACATAATTGATAAATGGCAGCTATTATTATTATTATTAACAGGCACATTTTTGTATTTACACTGGTAAAAACCAATGGGATGGAATGAGGAGAAATCCAAAATCCATGACAGTAAACAAATGCAAACATCAGAACAAAAGCAATTTAAAAAAAAAAAAAAGCAGAACTGGAAGCAAAAGTGTTCTAGCTCAATTCAACGAAACTGTTACCAGAATCTAGCTATTAGAAATCTCTACCATATTAATTTGGCCTTTGGGGATTTTTAAAATTAATTTTTACTGTTTCCTTTTGATGATATCCAAGTCCATTTTGAAGATAGCAGACTTCACTGGGACAAGAAAGAAAATAAAAGAAATTTAAACTTCTGTTCCTTTGGTTAGCTTTGCTGTATAAAAGAAAAGAACGGGGTCAGGTTTTTAATTCCATTCACCTCTGGAGTATTCTAATCTTTTCTCCTCCCCTCTGGGTGTGTCTATGTCTGTGATGGAAGGAAAATGTGGGCCACATACAGCAGGGTTAGACGTAGAGCCCTCTGAGAAGCAGGCAGATTCAGGGGACAGCCGGAGGCTCCTGGTGTAGCCATCCCCTCCCCTTGGCGTGGTTTATCCCTGAAAGCTACTCCACACAGCTTGTCTTCTTGGTAGTTTTTTTGCCCTGCAATGGACCTCAGTGGACCTCAATTCATGATGTGGCTGAACACCCAGGCCACTGCTGTCTGGTGAGTTGGCTGGAGCCCAGGAAGCTTCGCTCCTGAAACACTTCCTACACCTGTATGGGTGTCCTGGATGGTGGGAAAGCACAGCATCCCTGAAAGTCAGTTCCCTGTGTTCAGTGACAATTTTCAGACATGTTAAACTCAACAGAGTTTCATGGAGCAAGAAGCCATTAGCAAATTGGCAGACCCAAGAAACAGAATAGGTGGGAATGACTTAGCAGGCTGCCACACAACTGGATAGCAACTATAGATAGAAAAGACATTGGGAAAACCAAAGTGACACACAAAGTGGATTGTTAAAGTTTGGCATTTGCCTTATGTGAACCTGGTTTGAATAGTTGGCCGCCTGTGGTTGACTGAGGCTTGGTTTCTTTGTCCATACTGAACAGTAAGAGCAGGTTGTAGTCTGTTTACAGGTTATTGTAAGGTTGCAGTTCAGTAGGGACAAAGAAATCTTAGGCCAAATTTAAGGTATACGCAGTGGCAACTTTAGGCCGAACTTATTGAATTTAATATCTCTAAGCAATGTCGCCCCATGGTGGGCCACCTGGCCTATGAGCAGAGACCAAGGGGAAATGCTAATTAGATGTCAGACTGAAGGAGCCCCAATTAGGGAGATGGCTATTGCGGTCAGCTGGAAGCCATAAGTTCCACCTGATAATAAGTATGTATGTGACGCACCTGTAAATGCACGTGAGGTACCTGCAAAGCTAAAGGTATATAACCGGGTGAAAGCGGTTGGAGTCAGGAGAAGAATGAATTCATTCAGTCAGTCATGCAGTCGCTCGGTCAGAAGAAGAGTTCGGGTCGGAGAAGAAGAAAAGAATCAGAGCGGCCAGAACGTAGGCAGAGCCGTTACAGAAGAGAAACCAGATAGAAGAAGTAATTCCTGGTCAGAGTCAGGCCGAGGCTCCCGAGGAAGAAAGAAGAAAGAAGAAAGAAGCTCTAAAAGCTAAGCTCTCTCTCTCTCTCTAAAGAAGAAATCTCTCTCTTTCAAGCTCTCTCTCTTTCTCTCTAAGCTCTAAGAAGAAAAGCTCTTTCTCTCTCTCTAAGCTCTAAGAAGATGAAGAAGAAAAAGCTCTATCTTTCTCTCTAAGCTCTAAGAAGAAGAAGAAAAAGCTATCTCTAATCTTTCTCTCTAAGCTTTTTCTAAGAAGAAGAAAAATCTTTCTTTCTCTCTCTAAGCTCTCTCTAAGAAAGTAGAAGTAAAAGTAGTAATAGCTTTACTCTGCCTCCGAGTTTTCCTCCCGCGGCGCCGTGGCTGGCCACGACAGGCAGCTTACATCAGACATGTGAGCTGGGCACAGTGACACATGCCTGTAATCCCAAAATGGCTACAAAGGCTGAGGCAGGAGGATCACAAGTTCAAAGCCAGCCTCAGCAACTTACGAGGCCGTAGGCAACTTAGTGAGACCCCTGTCTCAAAATAAAGCACAAAAAGGGCTTGGAGTGTGATTCAGTGGTTAACACCCGTGGGTTCAATCCCTGGTACCAAATAAAAATAAATAAATAAAAGAAAAAGAAGAAGTCAGACGTGCGAAGGCAGGGTGCCATGCAAAGCCAATGTAAAACAGGAAGCTCCCTTCAGGATGTGAAGCTCATATATACTGATCTACCTATCTATCTATATATGTGTTCGAGGGGTGTAGAGTAAGGTAGGTTTAGGAATACTGCTATTTTAAAACCTACCTCAAGGGGCTGGGGCTATGGCTCAGCGGCAGAGTGCTTGTCTTGCATGTGTGAGGCCCTGGGTTCAGTATTCAGCACCACATAAATAAAACAAAAGTTTTGTGTCCACCTACAACTAAAAAAAAAAAAAAATTTAAATAAATAAATAAATAAATAAAACATACCTCAAATTTGTGCCTCTTGCTCTCTATAGGTGGAGGCAATTCATTTTCAGGGAGATCATCCTTTTGATTGGGAAAACACTTTTTTTTTTTTTTTTTTTTTTTTTAGGTACCAGGGATTGAACTCAGGGGCACTTGACCACTGGGCCACATCCCCGGCCCTGTTTTTGTATTTTATTTAGAGACAGGGTCTCATTGAGTTGCTAAGTGCCTCTCCATTGCTGAGGCTGGCTTTGAACTCACGATCCTCCTGCCTCAGCCTCCCAAGTGCTGGGATTACAGGCATGTGCCACCACACCCGGCTATCCTTTTGATTGGGAAAACACTGTAATAGGCTTTTTAGTTCAGCAAAGGTACAGCCATGCTTCTATTCTGGGGGGTGGGGGATGCATTAAGACTGAGAAAAGTCATCTTGCTCTCCAAAGATTTTTTTTTCTCTAATAGATTTTATGGCTTCCTTGGGAAAGAAGCAGGCTGGGGGAAGTGGAGACAGAGTGGAGGGCTGAGGAGAGAAGATGTGTACTTTGGCATCACAGTGGCAGGAGGAGGTTGAGAGCAGACTTGAATTCTAAGGAATTCCTCATGGACTGTGACGATGGGTTTCAGGAGCAATAACATGGAGTTGTCCATTTCCCTGTCTGTGGGACAGCTCCTCTCATACTCTTCTCAGACCTTCAGTATGGTTTGTCATGGTCAATGGGTGGCATTAGTTGTGTTCCTAAAATATTGCAGGAGCTGATGTCTACCTGGGGCAGGCGAGCAACAAGCAGGTGAGGTCAGGCGGAGGCAAGGGTGGTGTGACTCCACGTCACGTACAACCACAGTAATGGGACCCTGATTGGAACAAGTTGTACTTATTCTGTGTAGGTATGATATTTCAAAATATGCTCTACTGTCATGTTAAAAAATAATTTTAAAAAGTGGTAAAAAAAGAAAAAGAGAGAGAGAGAGACCATGAGGGGCTGGGGCTCAGCAGTAGCGCACTTGCATGGCATGTGTGAGGCACTGGGTTTGATTCTCGGCACTGTATCTAAATAAATAAAATTAAGGCCTATTGCAGGGCGTGGTGGCACATGCCTGTAATCCCAGCACTTGGGAGGCTGAGGCAGGAGGATCACGAGTTCAAAGCCAGCCTTAGCAATGGTGAGGCACTTAGCAACTCAGTGAGACCCTGTCTCTAATAAAATACAAAAAATGGGCTGGGGATGTGGCCCAGTGGTCCAGTGCCCCTGAATTCAATCCCCAGTACAAAAAAAAAAAAAAAAAAAAAAAAAAAAAAAAAAAAAATTAAGGCCTATCAACAACTAAAAAAGTTAAAAATAAAGAGACCATGAAACTATTTGTAAAGTCCATCTAAATAAAATATGTGCAATGATCCAGAAGTATTACTACATAAGTATTATTAAAAAATGCTTAGAAGTTAAAAAAATATTGATACCAACTGAAGCAAAAAAAAAAAAATGGCAAAAGCTCTGAGCTAGTGTGAGTCTTCATAAATTCTGCCCATAAGTCTTCATAAATTCTTGGGAGAGAAGACTGGACATCTCTTGGTCATACAGAGTTGGATTCAGATTATTTGAAACAGAGATATTACTTAGACATTCACCATTGGGAGAACTCTTCAGTGTACAGCCTGCTTTTCCTATTTAGGAAACTTATTCTCCCCCTACAAGCGTCCTTGAGAGTTAGAGCCACCCGCGCCCCGCCCCCCCACCTCTCTGCAAAGGAAGCCAAACAGACCAGACACTTGCTTTCCCAGTCCCACCTACCCAGCCCAGAGGTGGTGGCCTGTCACCCAGACTTGGTCAATCAGGCACCTACCCAAGGCTCTGAATTGGAAACTCATGAGTCAAAGATGGGGCAGTGGAGAGCCTATTCTGGGGAGTGGGGTGGAGCTTCCTGGGGCAGGAGAGTGAGCCAGGTTAGTAGCATTTGTTATTAGATTTGTTAGTTCAGATTCTCCTAGAAGCTTATCTGCTTCTTGGAGAGAAAGGCAAGAGATCTGTTAGGGGAAAATTACTCTGGAGGATAAAGAAGGAGGGAGTGGGAGTAGGTGGAGAGCACCATCAGACTGAGAGGCAGATTTAAAAATTGCAAAAGGAAGCCAGGCACGCTGGCACACGCCTGTAATCCTAGCACTTGGGAGGCTGAGGCAGGAGGATCAGGAGTTCAAAGCCAGCTTCAGCAATGGCAAGGCACTTAGCAACTCACTGAGACCCTGTCTCTAACAAAATACAAAAAAGGGCTGGGGATGTGGCCCAGTGGTCAAATGCTGCTGAGTTCAATCCCAGGTACCACCAAAAAAATAAAAAAATAAAAAAAAATTGCAAAAGGAGAAGGAAGCAAAAGTTGCTGGGAGGAACCTCAGACTGCAGCACAGCTCTGAGGACATCTTGGCTTGGCCAGTGGAGAGTCTCCAAGTAAAAGCTGCTGTATCGGTTTCCTATTGCCACTGAAAGAGATGACCAGAAACTCTGTGGTTTAAAAAGACACAATTTCTGGGCTGGGGTTGTGGCTCAGTGGTAGAGCACTCGCCTAGCGTGTGTGAGGCCCTGGGTTCGATCCTCAGCACCACATAAAAATAAATAATATAAAGGTATTATGTCCAAAGACAACTAAAAAATAAATATTAAAAACAACAACACAATTTCCCTCCAATTAACAGTAATATAGTTAATTTATAGCCTCTTTTTTTGACTTATGCTTTATTAAAAAAAAATAGTAGTCACTCCCCGTTCTTCCTCTATCTTCCTGTCTTCTCCACCAAGTAACCTGGACTGTTTAACCCATGTTTTATATAGTTAAGTTAAAATTGTATATATTTAAAGTGTTCAACTTGGTGATTTAAAAATATGTGGCGAGAGAAGGTGTTGGTCAAAGGGTAATGAAGACTCAGTCATGAGAGACGAAAGTTCTGGAGAGCTAATGTGCAATAATGTGAGTACTGTTACCAATAGGGACCATATTGCTGAAAGGGCAGATCTACTATCCTTATCATACCAAAGAAAGGGAGAAGAAGAAAAAAACTAAAAGAAAATTATAATTACGCAAGTCATGGGAAATGTTAACTAGCTTGCTCCTGTGAACACCACAAATCTATTAATACGTTATCTTACAGCTCTGGAGTCAGAAGTCTTACAATGCTAAAATCAAAGTGTCAACAGGCCTGGTTCCTTCAGGGGGACTCCAGGGGAGCTGTTCCTTACCCCTTTCAGCTTCTAGAGACAGCCAAAGAGCCTAGTTATGAGGACCCTTGTAGCTACATCAGGCCCACCCGGGTCACCAGGATAATCTCTCCATCTCAAGATCACATCTGTAAAGTCCCTTTGGACATATAAAGTAAGATTCAAAAGCACTGGGGATTAGGCCCGGAGCGTCTTTGGAACCCATTTTCCAGCCAACCACAGGTGTCATTCAGAGGACTCTTGCACTGGGCAGGCATGAGATTGGGTGTCCCTGAAAGGCTCAGTCACTTTCTCTGAGCAGCCCTGGGGAAGCCTGACCTCTGTGACACTGCGGCAGCAGCTGAAGGCTTCAGTCCACGGTGCTGACTGTAGCCGAGCTTGTGAAGGAGATCTGACTGACTGGCTGGGCTCTGTGGTTGCTTCACTGTGTGCCTGGCTTCCTGGGCTGGTGGCAAGACCATGGGCTCCGGGGACCAGTGCCCAGTATCGCCACCTCTGCTTAAGGTTCTGGGGCATGATTTTCACTTTGGTCCTGAATCCTGACTTTTTTTCTCCTGCCTAGTTGCTAAGCCTTCTTCTCAAAACTCCCCAGTGTTTCTATGAGCTCTGTGGTTACCTTGTAATAAATTTCTTCTCTACTGAACCACACTTAGGCTCATCATTATTTCCCATTATTTATTTTTCCCTTTTTCTTTGAGTAGTAGAACTCCTTCCCCAAACATCAGCTTGGCAAACAGCCACACAGCTAGAGACTAAATTTTCCAGCTGACATTCCTTGTAGCCAGGTATGGCCCCTGCTAAATTCTCATCAGGGACATGTGAGCAAAGGTGACGGGGACAACCTCCACGTCACTTCTTCACAGGGAACTCACCTGCGCTCCCCTTTCTCCGTTTCCCTCCTCTCATGAACTTGCGTAAGTCAGATTTCTGTCTTTGTGACAAATGTCTGAGACAGATAACATTTTAAGGAGGAAAGGTTTATTTTGACTCACAGTTTCAGAGGTTTCAGGCTATGGTCCCTTGGCTCTGTCACCTTTGTGCCTACAAAAGGAGCCCGTGGCAGAGAAGGCTGCTCACCCCCTGGTGGCTGGGAAGCAGAGGGAAAGGAAGGGGCCAGGTCCCACTACCCCCTTCAGAGGCACACCCTGCCTGGCTTCACCAACCCCCCATAGCCCTGCAGGTAGGAACCCAAGTCCTTAACACGTGGGCCTTTGGAGACATTCAAGAACCAGACGATGGCAGGGTTCAATGTACTTGGGACTTGGGAGCTGGCTTTGGCTCGGGGTCAGTGAGAGAGAAGCAGCCCGGCTGTTGGAGGACATCACAGAGTTAAACCGAGAACTACATTTGGCAAAACATGTTCTTCTGGACTGTTACGTGAAGGAGAAATAAAACAGTGTTGTTTGAGCCACTGTGTTTTGAGGTCTCTTTTGAAAGCCACTGTGCTTATTCTAAGTTTAGCATAACCCAGGGAAAACAGTCAATTTCTGTCTAATAGCCCTAACGAATTCAGAAATAGGAACCAGGGGTGATTCTAATGCCTCAGAGAAAGTGGACAGGAAAGGATTCTTGGATTAATTGTCTGGATTAATTGTCTGGGAAGTTGGGAGCAAGGGCAGTAAACTTAAGTAAATGTAAGAGTGAGAATTTGGTAGCTGATGACTTACAGGAATGCAATAGTGTCTGGGGATCCAAGTAGCCATTGCCCCTGGCCAGCAGATGAAGAGAGGCCCACAGGACAGTGGTTACTACTGGCCATCAGAGCAGTTTACATAAAGAAAATAACACACCCAAATAGGCATTTTCTCAGCTCCAGGCACAGAAATAAAAAGGGGGGGGGGCTCATATATAATTATGCTAAAATAATCTCTTGCAGCAGGGCAAAATAGCTGCTAACCAAATGCAATGGTTAGTTCTGAGATTTGCTTTATCTGTTGAATTTTCAGCCTTACCAGGAAAATATTAGATATAAAAAATGTGGGGCCCTAGCCGGGCGCGGTGGCGCACACCTGTAATCCCAGCACTTTGGGAGGCTGGGGCAGGAGGATCGCGAGTTCAAAGCCAGCCTCAGCAATGGTGAGGCACTTAGCAACTCAGTGAGACCCTGTCTCTAGTAAAATACAAAAAAAGGGCTGGGGATGTAGCCCAGTGGTCAAGTGCCCCTGAGTTCAATCCCTGGTACCAAAAAAGAAAAAAAAATGTGGGGCCCTGAGGACTGAAATGGGGATACGTGGGAGGATTTGGAGGCCTCAGAATATTTGGATCCTCCAATTGCCACTGAGCCTCTGATGGCCACAGAGGAACATACGTTCATAAGTCACAGTCCACACTGTTCTCCAAAGAAACTAGCCTTTACAAATTCTGTTTTTTGTTTTTTTTTTTTTTTGATACCAGGTATTGAATTTAGGAGCATTCAACCAATGGGCCACATCCCCAACCTTTTTTTTTTTTTTTTTTTGTATTTTATTAGAGACAGGGTCTCACTGAGTTGCTAAGTGCCTCGCCGTTGCTGAGGCTGGCTTCGAACTCGTGATCCTCCTGCCTCAGCCTCCCAAAGTGCTGGGATTACAGGCCTGCACGACCATGCCCGGCCTCTGGTAAATTTTAACACAAACGGTTGAAAGGCCTGATTTGTATCCTCATGAGTATCAATTACCTAAAGTGGCTCTTCTTGCTTTATATGAACAACCTGAGGACTTAGTCTACAAGGAAATGTTAATTCTTCATTTCTGTTCTCCCAACGTCCTCCATCTTTTACGTGCCTTGTATGTGTGTTGGGGGGTAGGAGCAATTACAAAGGCAACTTACAGAGGAAAAACCTTTCTAGAAAAAAATGAACCATTTTTTCCTAACTTATGGTAATTAAATACCTGTGGGAAATGGATTTTGGGGTGTAGGTCAAGGAGCATGAGAATATACATTTAAACTCAAGAATATTTGTCTTAATCTTGGGAAGAGGGTGATAGTCCAGGGTTTCTACGAGGCCCTATCCAAACAGTTAATTAGAGCAATTTCATATTCATGAGGGAATCGTAAAGGTTAGTGCCAAATTAAATGCCACAAGCATAAAATGCTTTAAATTTTTTTTTTAGTTGTAGATGGACACAATACCTTTGTTTTATTTATATTTATGGGGTGCTGAGGAGTGCCTCACATATGGTAGGCAGGCACTCTACCACGGAGCCACAAGCCCAGCTCCCATAAAATGCTTTTTTATCCCCATATAGCTTTCTGGTTTGACTGGAGTGGAACATGGATGGATCTTGTACTTACAGTGGATTATTGTGAAATGAATCAAATGATAACTATAGTTGCAGGTTCAATTCTGGGAGAAGTTTCCTTACTGGAGAAAATTATTAGAGCCAATGTGTACAGCTATTGCTTTTGTTTATAGTTTTTCCTTTATCCCAGGGATTGGCAGACTTTTTTTTTTTTTTTTTTTTTTTTTTTTTTTTGGTACTGGGGATTGAACTAAGGGACATTCCACCACTGGGCCACATCCCCAGCCCTTGTTTTGTATTTTATTTAGATCCAGGGTCTCACTGAGTTGCTAAGTGCCTTGGCATTGCTGAGGCTGGCTTTTGAATTTGCAATCCTCCTGCCTCAGCCTCCCAAGTGCTGAGATTACAGGCGTGCACCACTGTGCCCAGCCTGGCAGACTTTTTTGTGTAGGATGTCACATGGTATATATTAGAGGTTTTGCTGTACATATGGCCTCTGTGACAACTACTCAACTCTTCCATTAAAACACAAAAATAGCCATGGACCATGCATAAACAAATGGATGTACATTGTGCTCCAATAAAATTTTATTCCCCCAAACAGGCAATAAGACCTCTGATAGCAATAAGCACATCCAATGCTCAGACCTTGGTTTCTAATACCATTCTCCAATAAAAGGAAGCAGGGCTCCTTGGAGAAATAGCTGGTTCTAGGATCAGGGCAAGAAATATACAAGATGAGCCTGGAGTATCTTGTAGTTCCCAAAAGTAGGGAAGTGTTTTTATAAAACAGTGGAAAAAACATACACAAATAACACACATGTATAGATGGGGGAAAATATCAAAAGGACAGAGGAGCAAACTGCAAGAACTTCTAATAGCCAAGTCTCAAAAAATAAAGTAGCATTGCATTATAACCTAAAGTATACAATAAATATCAATGAGTCCATACTGATATAAACAAATGACTGAATAAATTAATAAATAGGGAGCAGAGACAAATCTCTGATGCTCAAGATTTCCAAATAAATCAGGTAGGTGCTCAACCCCAAGGGATGGGGAATATAACTCTCCACTCCTTAAACATTAGGTGTGCAGTGGATACTTTTCAAAGACCACAGTATGAAAAGCTGGGAAAAACTAATTTTACAGTGGAGAAAACTGACACACATTACTTCAGTCAGGTGGTCAAGGTCGATATTGACAGTCATAAATCATGCTGATCATATGTGCCCTTAATAAGATGTGATAAACATGACATTTTAAATTTGTGACCTTTTCTCCAGGATTTCATAACCCTATTCTAATCATGAGAGAATCATTCAGCAAATTCCAACAGAGGGACACTGTGCAATATACCTGGCCACTACTCCTCAAAACTGCCAAGGTCATCAATAAAGGAGGAAGATTTGAGAAACTTTCATGGCCAAGTGCAGTCTTGAGATATGACAACTAAACACAACGTGGTATCCAGGATGGCATCCTGGAACAGAAAAAGGACATGAGGCAGTGTGAGTAACCCATGGACTTCATTTATTAATTATACTTCAATGTTGGTTCATTAATTAAAACAAATATGTCATATAAATATAAGATATTAATAACTGTGGGCATTATGGAAACTGTACTGTCTGCTCGATTCTTCTGTAAATATAAAACTGTAATAAAATTAAAGACTGTTAATGAAATTCAAGAAGTCAGCAGCCATGTTTTGCCCTCAGACTCCACTTTGCTGACCGCAGCTCTATCCCATTAAGCAGAGGAAAGAGTCAAGTTTGCTTTTGTCTGACAGGAATAGTAGAACAGCTTTATTATGTTGTCTCATGGTTATATCAAATCTCAGGCTTTATTCTGCAACAAAGTACATAAGTATCTTAGATATCTCACTGTTTCACAGAACACCTTGGGACCAGGGGGGTACTAGATTGATGATGTCATTCTGATAAGAGTTGATGAGCAGAAATTAAGGGATCCTAGATGCCTTGGTATGTGTAAGAGGGAAGGGATTACATCCCACAAATGTACAGGAAGGAGCCTGCACTTAAAGGAAGTTTCCAGGAATATCTTCTTCAAAGGGAATGATTGGTGGGTACCTGTTAAAACAGGTAGAATTTGGGGATCTCTAAATGTTGTAGGTAGTATATTGCATTTGAGTGTGTTGCTCTGACACATTTACAAGGTGACGCAAAGAGTTACTTAGCTCTTATAGGATGCAAGGAATTCATAAGAGTCTATCATCTCAGTTAACAGAGTTTATTGTAAGATTATGCAGGAAAGTAAGAAAATCCAGAAAAGGTCAAAATAAAGCAAGTCAATTTAGGATGCAATGAAAGCTGTCCTGTGTGTCTAAGGACTTAATAGTTGTCTCCAGCAGTTGGGCATGCTCAGGGTCCGGGTCTTCCTTTCGGTGTATTTCTACATTTTTTCCCCCTAGAACTAATGTTTTACTTTCTCTTGGTTTCTTTCTCTTCTCCTGTTACCACAATGATTGAATAGTTATTGTGAGTCTCTTCCGTGTATCTCAGGATTTCTGTGTAACTCCTAGCTTTGACTATGTGCTGGTTTTGCTCACTCCCTTCTTCTTGTGTGGCACTTGGCCTCTCTGGTCTGCTTCTGAAAGCTTCATACTCAATCTCTCAAAAAGCGTTTCTGATTGGACTCTAACTTCCATCCAATGTCCTTTTGTGGCAGAATTCTAGTGCTGGACTCCCTCATGGGACAGCTTAGGGACACCTAGCAAACACCCGTGATTGGTCCAACCAGCCTTGGCTGCAGCTGTGACATCACATGTCAAACACACTGACCCACCTACCAAAGGGTCTTTTGGAAGAGGCTGTGGTCATAGCAGGTGCTTCTCAGAATGGGGTCACTGTAGCCTGTCGGCATCTTTGCTGGCCTGTCCAGAAAGTCTATTTTACCATTTTGACTAATAAGGCCCCCAACTGCTAACACCTTTTTAAAAAATTAAGGGAAATATGGTGATTTTGAGTTGGCAATCAGTTTTGACTGAGAGAAAGGTAGTTTGAGTGAGTGCTAATCAGTAGTGACCTTGTTGCTCCCTTTTCTCTGCTTATCTGTGTAAACTGTGGGTACACTTGGTTTACTGTGGGAATAAGACAGGGTTGTAGAAGAAAAGAACATAGTAGTCCTAGCCCCACAAATAAGTCTGGTGGTAGGAAACTGTGGGAATGCCACAGAATTAGAGCCAGGATGACACTTGGTTAGACTCTGCTCCTGTGGACAATGACCCACTTCTTGCTGCTCTCTCTCTTTAAGAAAATTAACCTGAACTTGTTTTTTTCCTTATGGAAACCTGCTCATCAAAATCCTTGGCACCAATTAGAGAAATGCAAATCAAAACCACTCTAAGATTTCATCCCACTCCCATCAGAATGGCAGCTATTAAGAATAGAAATAACAATAAATGTTGGCAAGAATGTGGGGGAAAAGGCACACTCATACATTGCTGGTGGGACTCCAAATTGGTGCAGCCAATATGGAAAGCAGTATGGAGATTCCTTTGAAAACTGGGAATGGAACCACCAGTTGACCTAGCTATCCCACTCCTTGGTCTATACCCAAAGGATTTAAAAACAGCATACTACAGGGACACAGCCACATCAATGTTTACAGCAGCACAATTCACAATAGCTAAACTGTCGGACCAACCTAAATGCCCTTCAGTTGAAGAATGGATAAAGAAAATGTTGTATATATACACAATGGAATATTACTGAGCAATAAAAGATAATAAAATCATGGCATTTGCAGGTAAATGAATGAAGTTGGAGAATATAATGCTAAGTGATGTTAGCCAATATAAAAAATACAAATGCCAAATATCTTCTCTGATATAAGGAAGCTGATTCATAGCAGGGTAGGGACAGGAAGCAAGGGAGGAATAGACAAATTCCAGGTAAGGCAAAGGGGTGGGAGGGGAAGGGTGAGGGCAGGGGGTTAGAAATGATGGTGGAATGAAATGGACATCATTATCCAAAGAACATGTATGAAGACATGAATGGAGTGAGTATACTTTGTATATAACCAGAGATATGAAAAATTGTGCCCTATATGTGTAATATGAATTGTAATGCATTCTGCTGTCATATATAACAAATTAGAATTTAAAAAATTAATTAATTAATTAAAAAAAAACCCTGGCACCGATGATTTGGGTTCTGAATCTACAGGTCTCCTCAGCCTCTGTCTGGTGTAAACCACAGGATTCTACAAGATGAGAGTGGGGAAAGGACGTCGTCTGGATTTTCCCTCTCTGGCTACCTCTGACAGCCAACGGTGATCAATTCCGGGATTCATTTCCTCTTGCATTTTACAAAATTCTCTCCTTAACTCTTCATTGTGGAAAGCAAAATGCTCCCTTTCCTGATGCAGTCTTTTTTTTGGCTTTACTGATTTTCTTTTCAATGACACATGGGTTCCACCACCAGTTCCCTAATGCCCACAGAAACTCCTTATCTGCTGTGTTCTTGTTGCTATTTCACATCAATATTAAGAGAATATTTGATGGGATTTTTTTTTTACACTAACCACTCACATTAGCTCTAATTTCGTTTGCAATTTGGAAACCAAAGACCTGCGGAATTTTAGAGCGTAAACTTCTCAGACAAGAGGCCCTCAAACAATTATGAGCTTCTGTATTTGGTATTGTGCTTGTAATTCAGAAAGACTGAGTGAAGAATCCTCATAGACTCAAAAACCATGTCTCCAAAACACAATCATCTGTTTTATTTTTCAAATCAAAATAGCATCATACCAGGATTAATTCTAGTTGGTAGCAAAAAAAAAAAAAAAATCAACCCGTGAACTGTATATCACTTGAACACCTAGTTTCATTTTGCTGTAAGGAATGATATGTTTTATTGGACCAGCACACAAAAAGCCTGTCAGATTATTCATCACCCCTATGAGCAGGTCATAGAGCAGCAAAGTAATGTCGCTAACAAGAAGCAGTTTTCTGTAGTAGACAGCAATTCTTCCCCTGTTCAGATTTATCTTATTATCGACAGTAAATTTGGCTGGCATTGACCAGAACTGGTGCTTTAGCCAGACCTATAACAGAGCTTACACATGAAACAGGCTTATTCCATTCTTAATATCAGCTTCTGATGTCCTCCATTCAAAATCACATCACTCTTGGGATCTGAATGATTAAGGAGGATGTTTAAACACAGACATTCCTACACGTTATTATGAAGTGCATGGGAAGTCCTATTTTGCCAACACTCAGACAAGGCAGCAGCAACTACTTTAATATGATTAAAGGTAGCAGCATTCGCTACAACAAATGAGGTCTAACATTGGCCAGCAGACATTTTTTTGTGGCTGGCTAACTTTCTATTTACTTTGTTCAGAAAAACACCAGATCAATTAGTGGAGGAATTTGCTGAGCTCACAGATGACCTCGTAAGGAGTTGGCATTCGTGTTTTTTTTTTTTTTTAAGTTGTGTTATTTCTGTCATCTTTTGAAGATATATTGTATCATAAAGCCTAATGTGACTCTCATTTCTTTGAAGTCACTTAAGGGATAAGCTCTCAGTGAGAATGTGGGGATATGTGCGAAGGCAGTGACCAATAAAGGTTACATGAGTAATTGGGCTCAGGGTATGCAAATAAGCAGAGAGTGCCAGGTACCCCGCAGTGAGCGAGTGCTTGGTTGGAAGCTTCTGAGATGAGAAGCCTGCCTGGGGTCAGAGGAGGGACTGATGAAGCAGAGAAACCCCAGAAGAGATGATACCTGACACAGAGGCCATTTGGATGATGGCGCAATGACTCATGGACTCCACCTTAGAACAGGGGATACAGAAATGGGGGCTTTAAAGCTCGGTGTGGTGGCACAGGCCTGTCATCCAGCTATAGGAGCCTGAGGCAGGGGAAATCGCAAGTTCAAGGCCAGCCTGAGCAACTTAGTGTGACCCTGTCTGAAAATAAAAATTTAAAAAATGGCTGGAGATGTAGCTCAGTGGCAGAGCACTTGCTTAGCATGTCCAAGGCCCTGGGTTCAATCCCCAGTACTGTAAAAATAAAAAAATGGAATCTCTTTTCATTATTATTTTTTTAATTTGTAGTTGTAGACAGACAGAAATGCCTTTATTTGAGTTGTTTATTTTTATGTGGTGCTGAGGATTGAACCCAGTGCCTCACACATGCTAGGCAAGTGCTCTGCCACTGAGCTACAGCCCCAACCCCAAGAAATGGAATCTCTTAAAAGGAAAAGCCAGCCTTTCCAGCTTTCATGGAATATGACTTGGAAAAAGGAATAAGACCAAGAAAAGTGAGTTAATGCTCTTCTCTCTGCCTGGAATTTACCGCTTGTTACCATCCCTTTGTCTAGCTAATTCTGATTCCTCCTTCAGTCCTAGTTTAAATGTCACTTCGTATGGTTGCTGCTAATATTGTCTTTTTCTCCAGTATTTTCCCTTCATATCACTTTTCAAAGCTTATTCGTTATTTGAGTGTTTATACAGTTGATGGCTAGCTCCTAACTAGAGTTGGATTTAGTCATTCAATAAGTAGTTATTGAGCACTTAACTGTGTGTTAAGTGTGCAAGGTGTTAGAGGTATTTGGTGAATGAAAGAATGAATAAATAGGTGGAAAAATTAGACGAGTTAATCATTACTTGATTTCCAAGAATATGAGGCTACTCACATCCCCAGAAGAAAAATGAAGAAACCAGTACAATGTTTTTTGGAAAACGGGCTGACACCCTGGGAAGAAGGTTCATGGGTCAAATGAAGAAGGGCCTTCTCCAAACAGGGTCAAGTGTAGAAACTAAGAAAATATTAGAAACTGTGGAATGGAAGAGTCTGAGTTGGCATGTGGGCAGGAGGTCAATATCTAGAGGCAGCTCATAGGAAGGTTTTGGCAATTCCACCAGGTATAAGGGATATCAAAACAACATAAATACTTACTAGATTTTTAATTTCTTTTACAAAATGATTTCCTTGGTGAAATGGGTTAGATATATCTATTTTTTAAGTTCTATTATTGTTAAGAAGTATGAAGAGCTTGAGATTTTATCCTGCTTGCAAGTTAACACACAGGCCTGCTGCCATTTCACAGATGTTGGCAGAAGACAAGAGACTCCTGGGTCAGAGACAAAGGGCTTTGTTACTCACAGCATAGCAAGAAGCATGGACATCAGCATATGCGTATGAGTTATCCGTGCTCCCAAGTCCTGTGAGAGTGATGCAGGAAGGCCCAAGTAGATACATGCACGTGCAATGGGTTGAATTACAGGAGAGGACCAACCGGTAGCTGAGGGAACTTGAGTCTTTTATATTAGACAGTCAGCACAACTGATCTTTGCTGCAGAGGATGACACTGTCTTTATCATCCAAAGCTGTGAACAAACCTACCCTTTGCTTTGGAGGGAAACACATTTTTACATTCTAAGACAGTTTGTTGTAGAAACATCTCTGAAAAGGTAATCTGAAGTAGAGAGCAATCCATTCCTGTTTTCTAGATAGAAAAGAGAGTTATCTTCCCCCAAATACTTCCCCTTTGTTTTATATTGTCTCAACTTCTGGATAATTTTCCCTATCAGAACACCACTTCATTGGCTAATCTGAGTAATCTGAGTGACAGCAGCAAGGACCAAATCTACTCGATATGTCTTATACAACGTTTACGAGGCTACTGTGAAGCTACCACAATTAAGGCTATTATTAACAAGATTCCAAGCAGCAAGATGAGAGCAGCCTACAGAACTGGCTTCCACTGTGACCCCCATTGTTCCAGTCCAATCAGCTAAACAAATCCCATCACCACCACAGTCCCCCTCAGATTTCTGCACTGACCTTTCCACTTGGCCAAAGGCATTGCTCCAGATAGAGCAGGATGTATTAGTGATTGTGCAGATTCCTCTTTTGTCCACGAGGAAGACAGGTGGAGCAGTTCTTCCTCCATGACAACCACAGCCATGCTTTCCAAGGCTCAGACTCGTTGATCCCTTCAGCTAAAGTCAAGAAAAAATTTATACTGTCTTTTCTAATTGAATGACTTCTGATAATTTGTTGTCAATGGTGCAGCTAGTGTGAGTTAGCTATCTTTCCAGGAAGCAACTCCAACTAAGGATAGTCTCATTTTGGAGATCTCGCCAGTTACATTAAGGTTATATGATTTATTGGTGGTATTTCCTTAAATACTTGAAAGTCTATGTGGCCATCTCTCCAGTCACCAGATGCAAATACCGTATTTTGGGGAAAGATGCAAGTTAATGCCTAATTTCCACGTAAAAAGTACAATTCTGTGGGTATACATGGTGCCATGGAAAGAAACATTTTAAAATTATTGGGGATCCCTGAGTGCAATATATTGCTGTGGGAATACTCGTTAATAATACCACAAATGTGATTCCCTAGTCAGCCAGTAAAGCTTAGAGCTGACAGTCCAGTTCAAATAATTGACTACACCAGTTCAAATAATTGACTGTAGTCTTTGTTTTAGAGAAAAGATTATCTATCTATCTATCTATCTATCTATCTATCTATCTATCTCTATCCATTTGTCTCTATAGCTATATAGATATATAAATAATCATATCAAAGAATTATCCATCTAACTTTGTTTTGTTAAGAATTGGTATAGATAAATTTGAACTTAAATGCTTTTGAGCATCTATAGAGATAACCATATGGGTTTTCTCTTTATTTGTAGTAACATGGGGAATGACATGGAAGATTTCTAAATTCTGAAAATTTCTTACATTCTTGAAACAGATTGCAGCTAGCCATGGTGTATCATTATTTCAGTATGCTCTAGGATTCCAATAATGTCTTATTTAGGATATTTTATTGATAGTCATAGTATGGTCTGCTCATATTTTTTTTTTAGGTGCAATCTTATTAACTTTTGCTCTGTGATGTTTAGTTCATTTAAAAAACATGGCAACTCTCCTTCCTCTCCTAGAGTTTGTGAATAGTCTCAATAGCATCAAGAATTATCTTTCTTTGGGGGCTGGGATTGTGGCTCAGCGGTACAGCGCTCACCTAGCACGTGCACGGCCTGGGTTTGATCCTCAGCACCAGGTAAAAATAAAGGCATTGTGTACAACTAAAACAAATAAATAAATATTTTTAAAAACGACTATCTTTCTCTAGATATTAATTTAAATTGCTGTGTGAAACTGGGAACATTTTTGAGGAGGGCTGGAGTTAGATTTTTGACAACTGTCATTGATTTATTAGTCTAGCACCTGCTGGGCAAGTGCTCTACCCCTGAACTATATTCCCAGTCCATTTTATTTTTAGTTTATCTTGAGACAGGTTCTGTCTAAGTTGTGCAGGCTGTCCTTGAACTTGCAATCCTCCTGCCTCAGCCTCCTGTAGCTGGGTTACAGGCATGCACTACTGCACCCAGTTCTTTGTCAGTTTTGTAAGTAGTAAAATGATCTATGTAGATAGATTTTTCTGGAATCAATTTCAGAAAATCTAATTCTAGATACACACACACATATCTATATATTTCTCTCTTTATATCTATCTATCTTCATATTGAATTACACTATTTAACATTAGAAAATTATCTTTTTTGTTTGGTTTAATCCTTTATGCTCCAAATTACTTTATTAGTAAGATTATGACTTCTGGATTCTTTTTGTTTACATTTTTATGGCATGCTTTGTCCTTTCTTTCATTGTTTAACTTTTGTTAAATGCCTATCTTTTAAGCATTCTTTATATATTTAACATAGAATTGGGTTTTCTTTATAATACAGCTTGACACACTTTTTCATGAATAGGTACCTGTAATTATGGTTTAAATATGAAGTATCCTCCAAAAGCTCATGTGTGAGACAATGCAAGAATTTACAAAGGTGACATGATCAGATTATGAGAAGTGTGACTTAATCAGTGGTTTAATCCTCTGATACAGATTAACTGGGAGGTAACCATAAACAGGTAGGGTGTGACTGGAGGTATGTCACTGGGGTTTACATTTTGTTCCTGGTGAGCAGAGCTTTTTTTTTTTTTTTTTTTTTTTTTCTTTTTTCTTTTTCTCTGCTTCCTGGTTGCCGTGTCATGAGCTGCTTTCCTCTACCAAGCACTTCTGCCATGATACTCTGTTTCACCTTGGGCCCAGAGCAATGGAGCTGGCCATATATGGATTGAGACCTCTGAAACCATGACCCAAAATAAGCTTTTCATCCTCTAAATTGTTCTTGTCAAGTATTTTGGTCACGGTGATGAAAAGCTGACTACAGCACCCATCATTTAAAAAGAATTAGTATTTCTACTACTTGGATACTTTGGTTTTGTGTGTGTGGTTCTTATAACAAATCAGAAAATTTGGATATTTGTGTTAATGGTTACTTTTAAAAATAAGACATTATAAAATGTCATTTGTCTTATATTTCTTTAGGTAGAAGGGAAATCTGAACATTTCAAGAAACAAGGTGGCTACATTTTTAAATCAGTATAAATTATCTCATTGCAATATGGTATTATTTAGAATTATTAGTTTCTTCATGCCTGCTGCATATTTTTTTAAATATTCAATAGGGATTTGGAAATAATGTATAGTTTTGTAAAAGCAATTAATTTGCTAATTGTGTGTGCTTTAAATTCTCTATAATGTTATCTTCCCTGCCTCTGACCTACACAACTTCTTTCTCTTAACATAGCCAACATCAACAGCTTCATGTACATTTTTCCAAACAAAAGCTTATTTATGTATTTAATATATGTGAATATCCTTTTAAATGTATAAAAATATACAGCTTTATAACCTATATTATTTTTAATTTAATTTGGTGATATAGCCAAAGCCACACATGTAGATGGACCTTACTCTGAATAATTCTCTTTTTTTCCAGAATTATTAAAATAGTCTTTTCTGTCATGTAGATTTATTTGGGGGTATATTTTGTTCTTAACATCTTATTTTTCTTACATAACTATCAGAGAATGTGGATGTATGCAATATTTGGAGTTTATTGAGATTTTCTTCATGGCTTAGTACATAATAAAATTGTTCAATGTTCCATGGGGATTTGGAAAAATGTCTAGTTGTTGGACCTTCGCTAACTTACTAGTTGTTTGTGATTGAACTTCACTATAACATTATAGACTTTTGACAACTTGACTTGCTAGGTTTTGAGAAGTCTGAGTCTCCCATTAAGATTGTGGTTTTGAAAATTCTTGCATTTCTAACTTTTTGGCTTTAATATATACTGATCACTGTTGTTGGAACAAAATGGTTTCTGCCTGTTATGTCTTCTTTGTGTGTTGTATTTTAAAATCAAGATAAAATATCTCGTTGCACTATCTAATGATGTCTCCATTCAAATTTACAGCAAGTTTTATGTGATATTTGCTTACATTGGGCTGATATTTCTTTGCCTTTTTTTTTTACATTTAACTAATGGCAGTTTGCTTTAAGTATGTTTAATGGAAATAGCACATAACTGGATCTAATTTCTATAAGAAGTCTGTAGAGTGTTTAATGGGATTATTTGGCGACTCCCAGACCCGGATCTAAATCTTAGCTCTAGCACTTACTGGCCTTGTGATCTCATGAAAATTATTACTTCTACAAGACTCACTTTCCTTAGGTGTAAAATGGGATAATAGATTCAAATCATTTAGAACTCCAGCTTACACTAAAAAAAAAAAAAAAAAATAGGTTACATACCAAGGAAACCTTCTGTGGTATCTTCTGGAAAGCACTAAAAACCAAATCAGGAAGAGAGGCAGGGTGACTTCTGTCCTTCATTTACTCTCCCTGCCATCCAGCTTCCTTGTTTCTTACTTTGAACTGTCTGTCTTCAGAAAGGACCTGCCTTATGCGCTTTCTCCCAAATTCTAAACTTTCGGGAAAGGACTCTTATGAGGCTAATTTGACTGACATCATTTGAATCATGGAAGAAACTTTTCTTAAGAAGAGGGTGAGCCGGGTGCGGTGGCGCGCGCCTGTAATCCCAGCACTGGGGAGGCTGAGGCAGGAGGATCGCGTGTTCAAAGCCAGCCTCAGCCACGGTGAGGCACTTAGCAACTCAGTGAGACCTTGTCTCTAATAAAGTACAAAAAAGGGCTGGGGATGTGGCCCAGTGGTCGAGTGCCCCTGAGCTCAATCCCTGGTAACAAAAGAAAAAAAAGAGAGAGAGAGAGAGGAGGGTGAGGACATTCGGGGAGGGGAGAAGTCCATCTTGCAGAACACAGAGAGGAGATACCCGGAGCGCTTCCACAGGGCAGGTCCTCAACAAATAGTGCCACACTTCACCGCCATAGATCTCTGCTCTTCAAAACCATCGTTTCATTGAAATAAGGAGTCCACTTCCATTAAGAGGACAGGTTTCCCTATCCTAGTCAGGAAGTGGGAAATACTTTAACTATATATGTAAGATTTGTTTTTAGGCTGGCTGGCTATCATTTAGCTAAAAGATGATTCCTTCAAGAGACAAACCTCTCAGCTTCACTGGCCTTTAAAAACCAGAATCTGGTGCCGGGGAACAGTAGTGCACGCCTGTAATCCCAGCTGCTCAGGAGGCTGAGGCAGGAGGATCATGAGTTCAAAGCTAGTCTCAGCAACTTAAGGTCCTAAGCGACTCAGTGAGACCCTGTCTCTAAATAAAGCACAAAATAGGGCTGGGGATGTGGCTCAGTGGTCGAGTGCCTCTGAGTTCAATCCCTGGTACCAAAAAAAACAAACAAAGAAGCAGAAAAAACCCACCCAGAATCTGTCAAACTAGTTCTAAGCATCCAGGAAAACAAAGTTCCAATCTCACTTCCCTGGAACAGTTTGTAAGAACAAAGATTGTCAGAGAGATCCAATTCCAAAATCCCTCGTTATTCTTAGCCTATCTTCTAACGTGCATAGGACACACCTGATTCTAAGGGGCAAGGAGCCATGGAATGGAAGCCCCACAGGGTACCCCCAAACAGAGTGCTTGTAAAGGTCCTTCTTAGCCTTGCCTAGGCCTAGTCTTATTTGACTTCCTGAAGAATGACATCTGACCCCTGCTGACTAGCACATGAATCTGCCCGACAGAAGTCAGTTCTCCTCGGTCTCACTATCTTTTGCAACGAATAGAGCTGTCAACCTGGGCACTGCGATGAAAACCAGTTCATCAGAGCTTGGGGCCCTACACTCGGTTGGACCCTTCGGCCAAAACAACAGGCAGGAAAACAGAGGAAGCTGAAGCCTACTATAGGGAGGGAATGAGGAGACTGAGGCCTAAATACCACCACTAGCTCTCACCTCGAAGGCAAGCCGGAGGCCTGGGGTCTAGGCAGGAGCTTGTGCTTCATAATGGCTGGTGGCAGCAGATGGGACCTGCCAGTCGGGGCCTCACGGCAGGATTTCTGGATGGTGACTAGAGATTTCAATATGGGGCCAGCTGAGTGACCTACAGGTATCAGAGTGGCTGGCCAGCCGGCAGGCAGGGGCTCCACACAGGCCCGTCCCAGCCGAGAGCGAGCGGAGGGCTGGGCCGGTGATACCCTCAGGCTGACTTCCCCGCCTCTCTCTTCTCCCACAGCCGCCCTGTGCGTTCTCTTTCCAGACGGCTCTGAGCCGGTTTGCTCTGGATCCCTCTCACTGCCGCCCTCAGCCTGCTCTGAGCTGCCACCAGCCCTGGCCTGCAGGTCGAGACGCCCTTGGAGCCCGTCTCTGTTCCACTGTGGCCATACTCTCCAGTCTCTTTTCTTACAAGATGCAGCGATCGGCTCCTGTCTGCCTAAATCTAACAGTTTCCCGTTGCACCTTAAGTCACACCCTCAGAGCTTCCAATGGCCTGCAAGCTCTTGCTCCATCAGGCGGTTGCTTTTGCTCCTGGCCACATCTGTGCTACGTTTGTTCTTTCTTTGTTTGTTTGTTCTTTTTAGTCATGCATGACAGTAGAATGTATTTTGACATATCCTACACATGTGGAGTAAAACTTCCCATTCTTGTAGTCGTATATGATGTAGATTTACTGGTCAGATATTCACATATGGACATAGGAAAGTTATGTCTGACTCATTCTACTGCCTTTCCTATTCCCATCCCCCCTCCTTTCCCCTCATTCCCTTTGTCTAATCTGTTGGATTTCTATTCTCCCCCGCCCCCCGCCCTGCCTCACTTATTGTGAGTTAGCACCCACACATCAGAGAGAATAATCAGTCTTTTGGTTTTTGGGGACTGACTTATTTCACTTAGCACGATAGTCTCCAGTTCCATCCATTCACTGGCAGATGCCATCCTTTCATTCTTCTTTATGCCCGAGTAATATTCCATTCTGTACATATACCACATTTTCTTTATCCACTCATCTGTTGAAGGGCACCTACGTTGATTCCATGGTTAAGCTATTGTGAATCGACCTGCTAGAAACAGTGGTGTGGCCGCCATGCCACATCCACAGTGGCTTCTGGACAGCTCCCAGAACCCACGTGTTCTTCCTGCCTCAGGTGTCCTCACTTCTCCTCCCCTCTGCCTGGAACACTGTCCCCCTCTTCTTCCTGTGGCTTCCCTTTGGCAGCCTCCTCAGCAAGCCCTTTCCTCACTTCCTCGCCTCCTCCTCCTCCTTGTTCTCTTTCTCCCCCTCCTCCTCCCACTCCTTCTCCTTCTCCCTTTTTCCCCCCTTTTTTTCCCTGCAGTGCTCTAGGGAATCCAGGGCTAGTCAAGTGCCGTCCCACTGAGCTACACCCCTAACACCCCTGACCTTTCTACAGAAGCTCCTCCCACTTCTGTTCTTCCTCACTGGAGGTTCTGCTTGTTAGTTTTGTATAACTTATCTCACGCCACATTTCATTCACTTGTTTTTGCCATTAAACTTCATGAGGGCGGGGAACGTACTAGGCTTTTCACCACTCTCTTGTGCCCCACTGTGTGCGGTACATAGTAGGTGCTCACTTCAAAGTAATTGCAGAATGAACTCAGACGAACTGGACCAGCATGGTGGAAGGTCCAAGGGATGAATTTGGTTCACCCCAAAAGATATTTTGAAGTCCTAACTCTTAGGGCCTCAGATTGTGACTGTATTTGGTATATGCAGATGTGGGTGATTAAGATGAGCCCTAATTCAGTAAAACTGGTGTCCTTATGAAAAGGGAAAATTTAGACACAAACACAGACATACATAGACGGAGGATCTATGACGTGACAAGGATAGGGAGAACACCTTGTGGGGATTGGAGTGATGCAGTCACAAGCCAATGTCCTGGGGCTACCATAGCTGGAAGAGGCAAAGAAGAATCCTTCCCCTTCAGGTTTCACAAGGAGTGGGGGTCTTCTGACACCTCGATTTTGGATTTCTAACCTACAGACTGTGAGACAATGAATTTCTGCTGTTCTAAGTCACCCAGTTTTTGCATTTAGTCATAGTAGCTCTGAGAAACCAATACCGGGGTGGGGGCCACCCAGTGGCCTTTAGGTGCCAAAGACTTGCTCCAAGTATTTTGGATCTTTGGATCGTATACGGTAGCAAAGCTAATTGCAGACGCCACCAGCTAGAGGCCTGGGCTGGTGACTGCATGGAGTCAAGACAGGTTCAAGAAATGCATGAATGGAACTGCAAATAATAGACACCGATGAATGCAGTGAGGTGTGCCCCCAAAACACAGGGTTGGCCGCTGAGAATTATGAGTTTGGCTTCATGCAGACTGGTGCCTTTGGGGGAAAAGAAATCATTTCTAACTCTGCACAGAATTGGTTGTTGAGTGTTTGAGGAGTCAGAATGGAGAAGGAAAACACTCAAAACTGAATGAGTGATCAATCACAGACCACCTCTGTTCCAGAAGTAAGCACCAGAAGGAGAAAGGCTGGGTGAGGCGCTGTGTCTGAGCAGCATTTAGAATGTCAGAAGTAATTGTGGAATTAGAATTTTAAAGGTTATTAGGCAGGGCAAATTAACAAATTACAGGAGGAAAAGTGAGGAGGAAAATGACCGGCTTCTATCCTCTGACCTTTAATTAACCATGACGAGAAAATGTCTGAAATATTCCCATGTCACTCCCACCACCCTGGAACTTTTCAAAGCTCCTCGGGAACAGGGCTGTTTGTGTGAAGAGGGAAAGAGTGACAGTTTAGAGATTTGATTGGACCGATCAAAATGTATGTGATTTGAAGCCCAGAAAAGGAACTATCCCCCTGCATAGGTCATGCTAATGAGGACTGGTGGGAATTACAGACACGTGTTTTTCTTTCTTTTTTTTTTTTTTTTTTTGGTTCCTGGGGATTGAACTCAGGGGCACTCAACTACCACATCCCCAGCCCTTTTCTGTATTTTATTAGAGACAGGGTCTCACTGAGTTGCTATGTGCCTCGCCATGGCTGAGGCTGGCTTTGAACTAGCGATCTTCCTGCCTCAGCCTCCCAAGTACTGGGATTACAGGCCTGCGGCACTGCACCGGGCTCAGACACATGTTTCTATTCAGGAAGTTGAGGTTTCACCCCCAGTTGGAAGACATTAGAAGCGGAATCATTAAACCCAAATGAATCTACTTACCTTTCAAAGAATGCAATCCAATCAACTTCTTCCTGCTCTTTCATTACTGTCTCCAAGTATAATACAAAGGGTTCTATGTTGGTTTTTGTTCTTGAATTCACTGCTTTCCATTGGCTTGAAGTGAATAATGGAGGTCTTGTGGTAAAAGCAAAATAATCTTTTTTCCAATTATTTTCATTTAGCTGAAACTAAGAAACTTCTGGTTTGGTTCCTACAAACCCCACCTTGATTCTGATTCTGTGTCTTTTAGGCCTTTTTAAAATACTATACCAGCCAGGGGCAGTGGCGCATGCCTGTAAATGCCTGTAATCCTAGCGGCTAGGGAGGCTGAGGCAGGAGGATTGAGAGTTCAAAGCCAGTCTTAGGAACTTAGTGAGGCCCTAAGAGTTTAGGAAGATCCAGCTTAAAATAAAATATAAAAAAGAACTGGGGAGTGGCTCAGTGGTTAAGCACTCCTGGGTTCAATCTCCAGTACAAAAAAACCAAAACAAAACAACAACAACAAAAAACCCAGATCCTTCCCTCCCAAAAAGCAGGGGTGGGGGGACTAAAAATGATTTAAACACGATCACATTGACTTTGACTGCTATGCAGCTCTGCACCTCAACTTCATGGCTTCAATATTAGAAAAAAAAATAAAGAACTTTTGTAATCAGGAAGGTGGAAATGCTGTAAAATGGGGGTCATAGCAATGGCTTCTCCCAATCTACTTTGTGTGAAAATTCAGTGATTAATATAAGGGAGCCAACTCAAAAGCAGAGGAAGGCTGAATGGGTGATGAGTCCATATTATGGTACATTGTCAATCAATTCAAAAAGCAACACAGCAGGTTGGGGTTGTGGCTCAGTGGTAGAGCGCTCGCCTACCACGTGCAAGGCCCTGGGTTCAATCCTCAGCACCATGTAAAATAAATAAATAAATAAAATAAAAGTATTGTGTCCAACTACAACTAAAAATAAATATGAAAAAAAAAAAAAAAAACAGCAATTCAAAGAGTGAATTTTTAAAGTCTTCAACTAGGCACTTTCCTGACCATCAGTCGACTCTCTTTTGTATTTCGGTCTCTTATGTTAAGTTCAATGTGGCCATATTGAGGTAAAAAATTTCATCTCCTCGAGGTATCAGTGTAGGTGTTGTTCCCAAGTCCTGCATTGTGATGAGCCAGTATCTCTGTTATTCAGTGTTGGAATCCTTTGACTGAATTTTCCCCTGGGCCATCTATCACCAGGTTGTTTGAGAAAGTCACTGCCAGACACAGAGGGAAAGGAGGGATCGTCTGCTAACATATACCCAGAACACTCTCCAGCACCTTCCTCATTCTATAATTGTCAATGTTCTGTCTTCTGCACTAAAATTGGGTTGGTACCAAGCTGTCCTTCCAAGGGAGAAATTCTTCCTTCTCCACAAGAAAGGAAGTGACCAAAGGATATACTGTCAGGTGGTAAAGGACTGTCCCACTGGATGCACCTGATCGTGAGCAGGCTGATCCCAGGGCAACTGTGACATCAGGACAAGCAGGAACAGACATTTTCTCAGACAGGAAATGGTATGTGCGCCCACTCTCAGCAGACCGCATTGTGATCAGCCTGGGAAGCCCCACCACACAGTAGCTCTGGTTTCTATGTCTGCCTGAGGACTCAGCTAGGATAAGTTACCCTCATCGAGGAACTGTTTGGACAAACAACCTTCTTGTGTCCCAGTTGGCAGGCACCACCTGTTTCTTTTGAAAGTCAATAATGTTGCCTCTTCCAGCTTCTTCTCGGGCCACACCTTCCTTGTGTTTTTCAGCTTTGGGGGACATTTAAAAACAAATTCTACCCTGAGCTATCGCAGCGACATGGATACCATCTTCTTCACCCTGGCACACAAAGTCCACACATGGACTGTTTTGACATTTCTGGGCTGAAACCCTTCTCCTACCCAGATCTGATGTGCACAGAGATTCTCTAGCATGTCCGTACTCATACCCATCAATTAGTATGGCGGCATGCCTACTTAAACAAGGTGTGGAGCCAATTTCAACAAGGCAATGTGCCAGTCCAGTCCCGGCTCAGAGAGGGGCTGAAGCAAGTGACAAGGCATGTCCATTAAGAGCCTTTCTGGTGGACAGGGAGGCCAAAGTAGGACCTCATGTTTCACTCCAGGGAACAGTCGCCATGGAAATCTTTCATCACCACACATTGTTTTCACTGTATTGTTTTCCTTTTAGGAAAGAAATTCGTATTAAAGGATTCTGTGGCTTCAGGATTCTTCTATTAAAATGAAAATTTCTCTTTTGCAAGCAGAAGAAACAAATGTGGGCATTGAGAAGCACAGAGGGCACAATAAGAAGGGTAGCATCTTCTTCCTGCCCAGAAATGCAACCCGTCTTGGGACTGAGTGAGGCAGGATCACAGACAGACAACACAGCACTCTGTGTGTGCTGGTGTCAGGACCTAGAGCATGTGGGTCTGGGGGATGTCAAGAAGGGAGAATCAGAACTGCAAAATACCCTGGAGCTGCCCGTCCTGACAAAGTCCCTGCTCTGGGTCAAGGATAAGGCCTCAAATGAGAGAAGAAGCTAAAGAAGTCGAAGGGATAGGTAGACTACAGGAGAGGAATAGGAGCAATAACTTCCCATTAGTTTAAGAGCTTTGTAAATGAAAAAGAGCTGTGAAACTTTGCTTTGAACCAGGAAAAAAAAAAAAAAAAAAAAAAAAAAGTCCTACCTTTTAAGCACTGTGCTCAAGGGGAAATGAACTTTGTTAATACACAAGTTCAGGTGAGCACTGCAGAGTCCCCGGGTACAGACAAACTGGGGTGTTAACATTAGGAATAGTAACTTTTCCTCCAATGGTAGGTCTGTTCTTCATCCTTTTTATTTAACCATGCTTCCCCATTTATTCCCCTGAAATAAAGGCACAATTGCTTTTTGAAGGGCAAAAAATCACACCGGGGACAACCGTGCAGCCAAGAGATTTATTCAACAGCCTTTGTGGCTGGTCGGAGGTTGAAGAGGTGCTCTGGTCGAAGGCGGAAGAGGTGTTGGGAAAGGGGAGTCGGGGAGAGGGGAGTGTGCAAGCTCTGAACCGAAGGTGGGTGCCTGGTCACGCCGGCTGGGATCTCTGGAGCTGTCGGCTAAAGCAGCTGCTGTCGGGCTGGAGGCAGTGGGTCTAAGGCTGGTGCAGTGGCTTCCTCCTCTCTGCAGGGACGAGCTGTTGTATCAATGAGTCTCTCGAATGGGACCCTATATAGGGATTTCTGGTGGGGGGTGCACCAAAGCGACCCCAACGCCATTAGCTCTTTGCCCATGGAACAGGGCGACCTTTAAGCCTATTGGCTCCTGTCTGGGGAAAGAACATCCTATCCGGAGAACAGAGCAACCTCCAAGCCCATTGGCTCTTGCCCGGGGAAAACGAAAAAAGGTTGCTTTGCTCAGGACACAGAAACCTCGGGGAGGGGGGAGGGAGGGTAGCCCATCTATCACTTTTTTTGAATACAAAACAAATGCAAAGATAAGAACTTCATTTTGAAAAAATAAGACGGCAAGGTATAAAAAGGAATCAAACTACAGCCAAACGCATTTGCAAGATTTGATCAAAGTTCAATAGGCATTTTTTGGCCAGCAAAGGCATTGAAATACAAGGGAGATTGGCAAGGAAGAGGCATGCTGAGGAAACGCAAGATGACTTCCTGGAGCCTGCTCTGCTATTTTTCCCCATCTTAGAGTGGAGAGAACGAAGCCCTCCTTCACAGACATGAATGCAAAGTGCAGACTTGTCGCAGCTGATCCTGCCGAGGAGCCTCTTGGGTTCACCTAGTAAGCATCAAAGCAAACCTTGTGCACTGGGAGTTGTCAGGGCCATGGCTGTGGGTGCTGCTGATGCCCCAGGTGCATTGCTCAGGAGTCCTGGAACAGCGGAATGCCAGAGCCCACGTGAGCAGGCTGACGACAGCCAACTGCTACGTACTCAGCAATTTTGCCTGCGATTGTTCAGCAGTCGTTATTAAAAATCAAATTGTCTAAACCATCAATTAAATAATTGCATTAAAAACAAAAGCCATAAATGCTCAAAACTCATCACTTCCTAGTTATTTTTCTATGATCTATGTTCTTTAGGTCATTTTCCATCTATTGTATCTATATAGTGGAAATCTTGCATAAAGATGCAAATGCCCACCTCTTCCCAGCTCCGTGCTTAAGGACAGCACACCGGTAGCTCAAAATTGGCCATGGTGGGAAAGTTCATAGCATGAGAACCGGCCAGGTCTAACATAGGGTTTTCATTCTTTTCTTTTTTCCTCCAGGGAGCCGGTTGGTGAGCATGGACCAGCACACCACGCCTGAATCTCCCCAGGCCCAGCTTTGGTGTTGCATAACAATGTGGATACAATCTTTCACACATCTTTTACATTATTTTACTGTGTTTTCCCAAATTAGGTTCTGCCTTGGATTTCCAGAGCCCCCAAAAAGAATGTGGAAAGGGCTCTTCCCATCCCTTTCGAGGACTCAGGTCCAAGCATGATAATGAAGTGGGGCATGGGGGAAAGTGACATCAATGCTGCCCCAAGAACTTCCCCACTCTGAGTGTGGCGGTTGTCCCTGAACCACACTGTGTGCCTGTCTTCCCCAAGGGCCTCCTTGGCACCTCTTATTTATGTCTTACTGCCACCCACCTCAAGTCCGGTTTCCCCTCAAAGCTCCTGAGACTCCAGGCAACAAGGTGGCGAAGGTTTACAGTGATACCAATGGGAATAGAAAAGAAAAAGAAAGGAAGGAAGAAGGAACGAAGGAAGATAGATTTGAGCAAGAAGGAAGCCGTGATTATGATTCATACCTAATTATTTACAGATGATGAAAGAGAAAATGGCATCAAAGAAAGAAAAAAGAAAGAAGGTAGCATGAAGTAAACCATTAAAACTCTTTTGCCTCAAAAAAAAAAAAAGGAAAAAGATTTTATTGACCATTCTCAAATAATTATTCTTCTATAGAAAAGTAAGACCATCTTAATTATCACCCTCACAATCTACAAATTCCTTCTAACTAAAATTGCATAAAATCTATGTATATTCAGATGATTTATTTTACTAAATTCAATCTTTGTATCAAAAAAAAATATATGGCATCAAAGAGAATTCAGATTAGCTTCTTTGACCCCCTGGATTCTGTACTAGGAGCTGTTGGACTTCCAAGGAATAAGTTCTCCGGGGGACTGAAACCTAGGGAGAATTCAGTGTTTCGACTTGCAGCCCTGTCAACAAGAGGAGACAATGATCACAGCTGAGAGGTGGCTCTATTGGCTTGAAATGCTTCTCAAATGTCGAATGTTAGTGGACTGGGGGTGTAGCTCAGGGATAGAGCATGCACTTAGCATGTGGGAGGCCTGGATTCAATCCCCACGCCACCCCCGGCCCCCAACACACAGAGAACACTGTAGGGGGAGTTTCAAAGTCCACTGGGTTTGTGGTGTCTTACTCCTCATCTTACTTACCCTCTCCAGCATTGGATGCTGCTGCTCAAGGCCTTCTCTTTACAATGTTCTCCCTGGCTTCTATATCAGTGAGCGAGAAAGTGGTGGTAGAGGGTGGATTTCTTTATTTTGAAGGAATGGGCTCACAGGATTGTGGGGACTGGAGAGTCTGAAATTAGCAGGCTGGAAATTTAGGTTTCTGATAGGTTGGAGTTCAGGGATGCCTAGATGGCAGAGATAGGGTATTAGAAAGAAGCTGCTGAACCGATCTAGATGCCCTTTAACAGATGAATAGATAAAGAAAATGTGGTGTATATATGTATGTATGGTGTGCATACATATATACACCACATTTTCTTTATCCATTACATATAATATATACACATACACACACAATGAAATATTACTCAGCCTTAAAGAATGAAATTATGGCATTTGCAGGTAAATGGTTGGAGCTGGAGAACATCATGCTTAGAGAAATAAGCCAAACCCAAAAAGCCAAAGGCCGAATGTTTTCTCTGATAAGCAGATGCTAATCCATAATCTGGGGGTGTAGGAAAGAATGGAGGAATTTTGGATTGGGCAGAGGGGAGTGAGGGGAGGGAAGGGGGTTTGCGGGCTGGAAGAATGGTGGAATGAGACAGACATTATTACCCTATATATATGTATGATTACACTACCAGTGTGACTCTGCACCATGTACAGCCAGAGGAATGAAAAGTTGTGCTCTATTTGTGTACAATGTGTCAAAATGCATTCTGTTATGTATAACTAATTAGAACAAATTAGGACGAAGGCAGGAAGGAAGAAAGGAAGGAAGGCAGGAAGGAAGAAAGAAAGGGGCTGCCGGAGGAAAAGACAAGGAAAGGAGTCCTGTCCCTGTTTGTAATAAATCCCATTACCATGACAACTCCCGCCACTGAGGACTTATCACCATGATAACTCCAGCCACAGGTTCGGTATATTAAAATGACCAGTGGGGACAAAGTGGGGTGTATTCTAGTTAGGTTTTCTAAAGTAACCAAGAGGTGAAAAGTGGACAATATGCTCATCAGGTATCATGAGGTAACCAATGGGAGCAAATGAGGTAGAGTCTTCAATCAGGTCTATAGAGAGAAGAGACAGACCCCCCTCACAGCTCAGCATACGACACTAACTTGCAGAGATCCAGGGCCTTAAAGCCCCCCACCACCACCCCCCGCGCCCTACTCTGCTCTTTCACCTTCACCTTCCTTCAATAAATCTGTACTTTTCCTGTTATTTGTATGTGTTGCCCAATTCTTTGTTCAGGACACCAAGGACCGGGACCCCAACTGGACGCCCTGATGATAACAGTTTCTATGTTGCAGCCTTGAGGCAGAGTTCCTTCAGGAGACCTCAGTCTTCACTCCGAAGGCCTTGAACTTATCAAACGAGGCCCATCCACATTGTCAGGGGTAACCTCCTTCACTTAGAAAGTCAACTAATTGTAAATGTTACATCTACAAAATACCTTTTGTAACAACATCTAGACTAGTTATTTGCACTTAGCAACTCAGTGAAAAAAAGAAAATTAAAATAAGAAGGAATCAAAGCCATTCTCTGTATTCCTTAAACCCTTTGGAAATTATATATAGTTTTCTCTCTGAAGTTTCAGCCTTAATATATTTCTTCACAGCTCCCATTCATTATCAGCCTTCAATGATGCCAACATACCAATATCTCCAAAATGATGTCCCAGAGAGCACAAGGTCCCATGTTCAGATAAATTTGAGAAGTGCCAGCTGTACATCTCTTGTTCTTGGAGATTCATGGTATGCATTGCCAAACCCAAGGCTCTGTGAAGTCCTGCAGTAGCAGTCTGGAAAACATCTTTTGGCAAACACTGCCCTAAATCTATATTCTGAGCCCAGGTGCCTCTCTTGAGTTTCAGAATGGTGTTTCCAATTGCTTACTGTCTATTACACCATGATGTCCTGTGGCAGTTCAAGCTTAGTATGATCAAAACCAATGTCATGGGCTGGGGTTGTGGCTCAGCGGCAGAGCGATCGCCTCGCACGTGCGCGGCCCGGGTTCTATCCTCAGCACCATGTAAACATAAATGCATTGCATTGTGTACAACTAAAGTAAATAAATCAATATTTTTAAAAAATGTCATTTTGCCTGACCCAAAGCTGCTTCTCCTCCTCATTCCCTTTGCTTCTATAATCCCTGTCACTTTCCGTGGTTGCTCCTTGTGTAGCGTGAGAAATAAACTTGGGAGACCACGCAGACTCTTTTTCTCTCCTCATTACTCCACTATTACTGGTTTAATTACCTAGATCTGACGAATCAACTGTTTCAGAAATATGCCTAATGGGCTCCCTCTTCTTTCCCTGCGGCTCCAACTCAGCCCTGCCCTGCCATTTTTCATTGATCTGGAAAGAACCATCCCCCAACACACACACACACACACACTGCTTGTGTTGCTTCCAAGGACCTCCTTGCTGCCAAATAGATGATCCTAAAGCACAAAATGATGATATGACTTTCATGTTTTAATACCAATAGTTGCCTACAGACAAAATGTTTAACTTAAGATTAGGGGTTGAAGTTATCTTGGTTTTCTGAGTGATTTAAAGAAAAAAAAGTCCTCTACCTTCTGGTAGAGATATGAATGTGTCTCTCTTGGATTTGAAAAGCTACTGAAAGAATTATAGCGAGGTTTGGGGAGCATGAAGTAGGAGGCATTTGTTGATGTTTAATTTTTCTGGTCATTTGTTTTTGACCACAGAAAATTGAAAGCTGGCAGTTTGGGGACTCACTAGACCAAATAGTCTGAATCAGGTTCTTGACTGAGTTAGGAAAATGCAATTCCTAATACCAGAACTACATCGAATCTCCCTCCATGTCCTGACACCTGGAATGATTCTTTCTGCTCTTGTAAAAAAAAAATGATGTTTTAGACACTTTTAATGATACAAGATGTTTTGATGTTTAAAAAAAAAATAAGAACAATATTTAAAATACGATCTCAACTTAAAATGTTCACCTTTACTCCCTCAAGTGATGGAATTACTATATTTTTCTATGTAAGGAAACAAAAATATCGGAAAAAATATACTAAATTATTAGCAGTTTATCTCTAGGGATGGTAAACTTATCATTTTCATATTCTTCTGTCTACTTAATTGTGATTTCTAACAATTAATTCATTCTATTTCTAATTAATTAATTTCTAGTAAGGAATACAAATTATTTCTGTAATAAGCAAAAAAGTGTGATTTAAAAAAAAAAAAAACCCTTCTTGAAAAACTCTTAGCAGCCAATGTTAGTCCAAGATGACCTCAAATTACCTTTTTTTCCATGTCCCTCGGTTTTGTTTTTCTTCCAGAAAAACAGCATGTCAACTTTAAATAGTCAATAGCTTACTTTCAGAGCCTACCCATGTGGTCTGGCATTTAACATATTTTCCAGAGGTGGTACGATTCAGCCATGATGAACCCTTCTAAGAAAACCCTAGCTCCTCTGTTTCAGAGTTTAAAAGTGAAAAAAAATTACAAAATGGTTTAATCTCAAGTGTATACAGGATGCAGTCTGAGGTGCATGCAAAGTAATTTTAAAACCTTCCATGGAAGCTAAGCTTACCACTCCTTTTGATTCATTTGTATACTAAACCATTCTAACATGATATTTTATTAACTCATGATGGACTTTTTCCCTTTTTTTCCATAAGTGGTCTTGTGATGATGGATGCTTGATGATTAATAGTCTCAATTATTCTCAAATACATTTCAAAAGTAGCTAAAATATTAATTATTTCTAACCTTACTTGGAATGAATGGGTGGAGTATCTTTATGTATTTTCATGCTTTTATTTAAAAAAAATTTTTCCTTTCAGTATGCTAGAATAGAAGTAATTTTGAATACATTATACATGACTTCTAAAACTTTATCTTCACCCAAAAATTAATTTCAAGATCAATTAAGATCCCATTATGCTGACTTTAATACCTAAGACTATATATGTGTGTGTATAGTGTGTGTGTATATATATATGTACATATATATATACAGACACACACATACATATGTGTGTATGTATAAATATGTATATATTTAAGAAAATTAGGTTGAATATTTTCCTATTTCATTGTTTTGTTTAATCAGTTGAACAAAGTTTAAGGTGAATATTTTAAAAGTTCATAAAACAAGTCAAAAAAGGTCTTTTCTCCTCTAAAAGATTACAATACAGAAAGAATTATTTTGCTTCTGTAGATTGCACTGCACACTTGTACTTTATATAGTTTTCTGCATCTGATAACTTACTGTTAATAAATGTGCTAGTTTAAAAAATATAGCACAGGAGCCAGGGTTGTGGCTCAGTGGTAGAGCGCTTGCCTAGCATGTGTGAGGGTGAGGCACTGGGTTCAATCCTTGGCACCACATAAAAATAAACAAATAAAATAAAGGTATTGTGTCCATCTATGACTAAAACTTTTTTTAAAAAGATAAAACACAGGGCAATGTGGGGTGAGCCTTTTAAGCAGTGCTGTCCAATAGAATATTCTGCAGTGATAGAAATACTCAATATATCTGTCTGTCTAATACTGTGACTACTAGCCACATTCAGATATTGATCATGTACAGAGTGGCTGGTGTAAATGAGGAGCTGAGTGTTGAATTATATTTAATTGTAATTAATTCAAATTTAAATAGCCACACACAGCTTGGTAGCTAGCATATTGGACTGCCCACCTCTAGGGTTATAGTTGGTTGAATTATATTCAGGTAAAAGAATTCTTGGGAGCTTGCCACTTAGTAATGTTTTTGACTTAATAAAATCAATATTGGAATTTAGTAATGTTTTTTCACTTAATAAAATCAATATTGGAATTTGCCTAATTTCCAAAAAAAAAAAAAATAGAGTAAATTAACTGTTTTCATTACCTCTTTACTTCCAGTTCTTTGCTGGCAGATGGTAGGAAAAGAGAGATTCATCTATTTCCCCTGAGAATACCACTGGCATTTCACTCCAGCCCAGGAATTGTCTAGTTGAGCCCCAGGGGCTCTTCCAATGAGCCTCAAACTGATTTTAAAATGAAGTCTTTTATTTTCTACTTACAGGAGAACAATGAGACAATAATATAACTTTTATTTTTATACATGACTAAAGAGTATTTACCAGTAACCTACTAACAGTTATTAAGGCTTACTTTTGAGGATCTAAGGATGATAATTAAATTCCTGTCCCTACCTGCATTTATTAGAGCCCTAACAGGAAACAGAAAGCACACTCAAACTTCTGTAATCAAGGAGAATTTCCAAAAAGACTCTATAAAATAAGGGGCATGTTAAAGGACACCTACAAGGGACGTGTAGTACCGCAGGCTGAGCTGTCTCACTATTCCCAGAACTGATAGGGCAAGGGAGGGGCAGTTTCTGGAACCATTAGAGCATTGCTGTAGGAGATTTCTTGGTGGGAGCTGTAGTCTTTGTTTAGGGGATACCACCTGGCAATCTTACTCTTATCTCAGGCTCTGCCAACTTCTTGGGGGCATTTTATGGACTAATTCCATAAGAAGGCTAGAGAACAGGAGTCTATAGGTACAGTGCATACAGCAGCCTTCCAAAACATTAGACAGGATGGATCCGTACTGGTAGGAGATCTGGAGGGGCAACAGAAATTATCCTCCACTCCTCTCAAGTTTGGAACCAATGGAGAGAGACACATGATTCTAAATCAACCCAGAGAGACCTCAGACAAATGTAAAACATCTGTTTTAGTACACATGAAAGTAGATTGAATGACAAATTTAGATGCATGTTAGACCCAATTTACCCATCTCCCCAGATTCACTTGGCCCCTCCTGTTCTCAGGAACGGGGACCACCACTATCTCTCCATTGTCACTGTCACCTAAGTTAATCAGCACCAATTTCTATCACCACCAGGTATCTTGACTTCCCCGTGTTCTGATTTAACATGCCCACCACTGCTAGCAATAAGGCAGCTTTGTCTGTCACCCAGGCCCAGAGGCTGTGGATCCTCCTGCTTTCTTCTGGAAGGACCGCCCAGTGGGTCATGGTTTATGACTTCCCCAGCTGCACCTTGAGAAAGGAAGCTAAGTGACCCAACCTAGAGGAGCAGGGGAGTTCCCACCCCACATGGCAAATGTGGCCAATGGAAGAGAAAAGACAATGTAGGAGTGAGGAACAAGCAGATGGCATTCATCTTTCTTCTTGGCCTCCATAGAAGGTTTCCAAGGTGGTTTTCTCAAATGTCCTGTTGGAGACTGACATGTTCAAACATCTGGCTGTTTTTTTTTTTTTTTTGTGTGTGTGTGTGTGTGTGTGTGTGTGTGTGTGTGTGTGTGTGTGAAATTCTAACTCAATAATGCACCACCTTGATATTTGCTGCCAGTCTTTCACTGCCTGTGGACTTGGGTAGATTAAAAATGGTTGCAGTTGGGCACAGTGGCACACACCTATAATCCCAGTTACTGGAGAGGCTGAAGCATTAGGCTTATAAATTCAAGGCCAGCCTGGGCAACTTAGCAAGATCCTGTCTCAAAATTAAAAGTTTGTATTTTTTTAAGATTATTGTTTTTACGATGGACACAATATCTTTATTTATTTTATTTATTTGTATGTGGTGCTGAGAATCGAACCCAGTGTCTCACATGTGAGAGGCAAGTGCTCTATTGCTGAGCTATAACCCCAGTCCCAAAGAGTTTGTAAAAGGGCTGGGAATGTAGCTCAGTGCTTGCTTAGCATATGCAAGGCCCTGGGTTCGGGGTTCACTTCCCAGCGCTGCAAAAAAAGAAAAGGAAAAGAAAAAATGTCTGCGATTTCTCTGCTATTCCTTCCATTGAGTAGAGTCTGCTTACCCCTCTCCTTGCATCTACACTGGCCTTAGGTACTTGACTAATCATGGAAGTAACATTCTTTCTTTATTTATTTTTTATTCTAAGTTGTTATAAATGACAGCAGAATGCATTACATTTCATATTTTACTTATAGAGCACTTTTTTACATATCTTTAGTTGTGTACAAAGTATATTCACACCATTTGTGTCTTTATACATGTACTTAGGGTAATGATATTCGTCTCATTCTACCATCTTTTTTTTTTCTTCTTCACCCTTTTGCCCCCTCCCTTCCTCTCCCTCCCCATTGGCTCTAGTGTTCCTCTAATCCTCCTATGCGCCCTATCTCAACCCCACTATGAATCAGCCTCCTTATATCAGAGAAAACATTCTGCATTTGGCTTTTTGGGATTGGCTAACTTCACTTAGCATTATATTCTCCAACTTCATCCATTTACCGGATTAGGCCCCAAGTTCCTTAATAAGACTCCTGTAGTGCAAGAATTAATATCAAGAATCAATGAATGGGATAGATTCAAACTAAAAAGCTTCTTTTTAGCAAAAGAAACAATTGGGAACAAATTTTTACCACATGCACATCATATAGAGCACTAATCTCTAGAATATATAAAGAACTCAAAAATCTTAACACCAAAAAAAAAAAAAAAAATAACCCAATCAATAAATGGGCCAAGGAACTGAACAGACACTTCTCAGAAGAAGATACACAATCAATCAACAATTATATAAAAAAAATGTTCAGCATCTCTCACAATTAGAGAAATGCAAATCAAAACTACTCTAAGATTTCATCTCACACCAGTCAGAATAGAAGTAACATTCTTGAACATTCAAGGACAGTTCATAAAGCACCCTGCAACTTTTGCCTGGTCGTCTGAGGATGGTTTTTCTTAAGATACTTAAATTATTGAACCAAAAGGTTGAGAAAAGTCCCAACCACATGGAGAATCCACATGTGTCAAACCACCTCAACTGAGCCCCCATCAAGGGCTAGCACCAACCAACAGCTGTCCTGGGGAGAAAAAGCCATCGTGGGAGCAGATGCTGTAGCTCAGCAATTGTAACCGATGCCATCTGGCTCAGAGATGAGCCACCCCGCCAAGCTCTTCTCAGATTCCTAACTCACAAAAGCAAGGGCAAAAGAAAATGGTGGTTTCAGCCACTGTGTTCTGGGTAGTTTGTTACATAACAAAAATTCCCCTCAGGGGTCTGCTCTTAGAAGGTGGTTCATGCAGTCTGTATAGAGAGATACTTCTTACATGATTAAGCAACTGGCTTTGTTTTCTTCCCTAGGAAGCTATGACCAGCTCAGTCATGGTCACAGTTTTCTCAGCTCAGTTTCCTTGACTTTGGCTACTGTGAAATTAGACTACTGATAAATAAAGCCTTAGCACACAAACGTTGCTTCATGCATTGTTTACTAAGAAAATTAGTACAAGAAGTGTCCTAGAAAGGAGACCCTCAGAATAGGACTTTGGATTTTGATGTCCATCTGTCTGAAAACAGTCAGGTAAGTGGATTAGTAATAACCCCAAAGTGGCTTCACTGTTACTACTCCTCCACTCATAGTTAACTGGGATGAAGTATCGTTAGGGAGTAAAGCTTTAGAAAATCATGGATCTACCACATTTGACCAATAAATGCTCTCTAGGCAAGGAGTGACTCTTCACCCTTGAAGAGGGCAATGATTGTAGTGCAAGGTGTCTGCTCTGGGGCCATTTGAGGTCTTGCAAAAAGAAAATGATAGGCTCAGAGCATCTGATTATCAATTTAAGTCATGCTCTGAAAGCCAGAGGCCCTCCATGGAAGCTTTAAATAAGATTCTTCATATCCTGCAGCTGTACTTAAAATTGGCTCAGGATATGATTATAAGGGTGACACAGCTGTAACAAAAACTGAATGTGCAGCCTCAATGGGTCTCCTATGTTGAAGTCAGGGTCTAATAAAGAAAGAGTGGAAAATTGAGACTTGGGGTGGAGACATTTGCATAGAGAAGCCTGGATCTTCCTGGCTGGCAGAAACAGGCCTTTTCCCCTTGTTGGGGTGCAGAACCACCCCTTGCTTGGGGAGCATGCAATCTCACCTGAAGCAGGTGCATCCCAAAACGATGCTTGTTCTCAGGTTTTCCTCAAGACCCTCAGGAACCTCCCCTCATGGCAGTACTTTCCAGGAAAATACACAAAAGGAAGTAAGGGCCCTACTGAAGAAGAAGCAGCCACTGGCCAAAGTGTTGAACCTGGCAAAATTATGTGTTGGCAGGAACTGTGGGAACTCCCCTGGAATGGATCTTTAGGGTTTTACACTGTAGGAGGCAGCCAGGGTGGATAGATGACAATGAATTGCTATGATACACTTGTTTATTTGTGACTCTAGACTTGGTGGTCTGACAAGGACATCTGGAGCTGGTCCTTTTATGCTGCTGTAATGACTCCTCCAAGTCCACCCACCATGATGGCCTGAAATGAACAAGGAAGAGGCATTGGAACTTCTTTAACACAATTTTGAGAAAGGTGTCAGAAGTTTCAAGGAGATGGGTAGACAGAATGAATTCACTTTGCAAGCTCTGCCGCCTGATGAAGTTTTCCAGAAGTATGCCCTTCACAAGGCAATAAGGAGCACTATGGGAAGAGGGTGGGGTGGGTGGACAACCAGCGTATTTAAGAAGCTCAGTGTGGGTGTCTTCTATAGCCAGGGTTCACACTGAGAGATGCTCCTGTGGAAGTAGGCCCTTTTTATTCATAAAGCTAAAAGGAAACTGGACTGTCAAAGACCAGGTGGCATCCACTAACCATCCAAGGAAAGATAGATCTAATTACCATAATGAGCAGCAAGGCCCCAATATGAATTAAGATGAAGCAATAAGAAATTGACTAGAGTGACACTTGATTTAGATAACTTAAAATCAAGAGTCATTGAGCAAAAAGCTATCAGTGACTTCCATGATTGCTCCATCATTGAGTTCCCAGGCCCAACAGTTAAGAAACCCAGAGCCCACTGATTGAAGATTTGGATCTTTTTGAGAAAGGACCCTACAATGCTATTGCAAGTATATACAGTAAATATTCCTCAATTTCTTCTCCAGAAGAAACAAAAGAAATTTGCTGAAGTGTCTGCATACCAGGGAAAGAATAAACCCTAGATTTTTCAAAGACTATTAGCTACATGGTATGAGATGATAATCCATGTCAAGAGACCTCAAACATCATCGTGATCCTTTAGTTACAACAGAGGATTGTGGAGACCAAGTCTGTCCACTGGTTGCTTCAGTGGTTTGGGGTACCCACTTTGCAGTTATTTATCGGGTTTTCAAATGTATGATCAAAACAAATACTTTGCTTCTGGCAGTACCCTCAAATTGATTATCTGTCCTGGGGAGTAGTGGTCTTTGTGAGGTAAATATGAGTTTTCTCAGTCTCAATACTGTTTATATTTTAAGCCCAATAAGCTTTGCTGTGGGAACGTTTCTGGGCATTGCAGGTTGTTTATTAGCATTGCTGGTCCTCACCCACTACACACCAGTAACACCTTCTATGTGACCAACAAATGTGGTCCTAGACATTCTCATATCTCTTGGAAGGGCAAAATCACCCGACTGAGAACCAGTGGTCATGTATAAACCCCTGAAACTGCCTCATCCCTTGCTCATTGCATGAGTTGCACAATCTTTGAAGAATTAGAGATTAACACTGTCATCAAAGTTGGAAGGATTCCCATGATTTTCTCTTTTGATTTAACCCTCTAGCTTCTGTAAAAATATGGTGGATCATAAAGAATGGCAGTAGACTCCCACAAATTTACCCAATGGTAGACCTGTTCAGAGTCACCATGTCAGATAATGGTAACTTCCCTATAGATATCAAGTCTCTGACACTCAAGAGCTCACTATTGATTTAGCAAAGATTTTCTTCTCAATAGCTATCAGCAGGGAAGAAAAGAAGCAACTTGAAGCAACTCTCCTTTGGCCGTCAAAAAACTATGTCGGACCTGAGGTTTCACCTTATTTGCAAGCTGAGTTGTCCTGTCAGTTTCATGGATGTTGGAAAAAGACATAAGATTCCAGGGTCAGACACAAAGGACCTCATCAATCAACAAAAAGAGCAGTAACCACGGCTTTGTGTTCATTGCATTGACTCCTGATGCCACCCAAGTTCCACAGAAGGGAAAGAGGGTGATGACACAGGTGGGCCAGGAGGATGCCTCATCGCGTGGTGGCTTGCATTACAGGAAAGGACCTCTGAGCCTAGGAAATATGCTGCCTTTACCCTAAATCTTTTGTTTGCCTGGAAGGATAGGTTACCTCATCCCTCCAGTTTGCTCATTGCAAACGCACCCTGAAAAATCACCTGGGCAAAGGGTGGTCAGGGCCTTAGCATTCTTGGCACATCCAGGGCTCATGGTGGTTTAGCTTTTCCAATGGTTCTGCTATGGGCTGACTTTCTTATCCCCCCCAAATTTGTGCTGAAGCCTAAATCCCCAGTGTGATAGTATCAGGAAACAGGGACTTTGGGAGGTAATTAGGTCTTGAAGGTGGGCCCATGTGAATGTGATCACACTCTTATAAGAAGAGACCCAAGAGAGATAATGCCTCTGTCCACTATGCGAGGATACAGTAAGAAGGCATCTATCTGCAAACCATCAAAGTTGGAGGGATCCCCATGATTTTCTCTTTTGATTCAACCCTCTAGCTTCTGTAAAAATATGGTGGATCATAAAAAAATGGCAGTAGACTCCCACAAATTTACACTTACCAAGAACTGAATCTGCTGGCATCTTGATCTTGGACTTCACAACCTCTAGAACTTTGAGAAATAAATATCTGGTGTTTAATCTACTGGGTCTATGGTATTTTTGTTATTACAACCCAAAAGGCCTAACACAAGCAGTAAAGATACCTTTATGGTCTTGCCTCAGTCCTATGTCAGCTCTCATCTCTGTCATAATACACATCACAGGGACCATAACTATCTTACATTTCATAGCACCTCACGCTGGTCTACAATATGAATAAAATTATGCTAATCAGATATGATCAGAGGAAGATTTCAAAAACCCTGGGTACCTACAAAGTCACATGCATGCCAGATGATGGGAGATGAATTTCACAGAAATTTAGGGCCTCCCACATTGATGAAGTTTTTAGGAGTCAAGTTTCTTGAAGCACACCAGCACAGCCCCTCTACAGAAAAGGAAAAAAAATGATTGCCTATTATACCTCTGGGCACTAAGAAAGAGCAATAGTGAAATGTTGTCTTCTGGATTTGGATACAGCCAATATTTCACTTGATAATATTTCTCTATGAACATTTCTCTCAGTATTATCAGATTCATGAGTCATAACGTTGGGCAAAACCTTTATTTTAATGGAATGATAAATTAAAACCTAGGCTCAAGTTGAGGCAGATGATACTAAAAATTATTTATATAAGTGACCCAGATCTCATGTCACCTACCTCTGTTGCATCAATGGCTCTCTTTTAACTAATATGAGACCATGAGCACTATGGCTTCATAGGGAGGTGCTACAACCAGTGGATGGAGGAAGAGAGGATTTGAACTTGGTTCCCATACTTTGGTCTCCCACTTTTGGTCTCTGGTTTTTCAATGTTCTTAAGTGCATCCCTATGTGGCCCCTGGTAGAGGGTGGTATCCTCCTTCCATAGGCTGTGAGTATATGTGACTCATAAGCTGTCAATCTCATCTGTCCAGCATTGTTGTATTTGGCCAGCTCTATCCTCCTCTTCAACAGGGTGAAAGGGAGACAATTAAAGAGTAAGTTTGGCCTCTCACACTCGACAAACTTAGCTTCTCTATGTTAAGGATCCTGGTCCAGAAGTGGGTTCCTGGTTCAGAGGAAACACTGAACTAGAATCTGCAACTACCTCCTGGCCACCTTGGGCTTATGCTAGTGGAGCAACAGGCAAAATGTGTGTGTGTGTGTGTGTGTGTGTGTGTGTGTAAATTATCCTGGCTGGCATAATTCACCCAGATTACCATGAAAAACTAAGATAGCTACTAGAGACTGAGCACTCTTCAAATGTGTGTGGGGAATGGGGCCATGACTGTCTTGAAGCAACCCTGGCTACTCTTTATTTAACATCCCCAGGGGTCCAATTTTCCCAGGTAGGCATTAATACTACCTCCATCATGGGTGCCATGATGAAAGCTTCAGCAGCATTGGTAACTAAGACCAAACTGATGGGTCCCACCAAGGATCTGGTCTCACCCATCCAGAGGATGTGAGGTCTGAGAGATCATGCAACCCAGAAATGTGAAGGAGGAAACATCCCATGGGGCAGACTATCACCAATGAGAAACAGCTCACAGAATGGGTTGGGGATTAACTATCAATTAGTTCTTCCCCCTTATGCCCACCAAAGGACTTTTCTAAGATAGTGGTTTCTTACTATGTATGGATATATTACATATGATGAAGTCATTGGCTGTGTTTTTTTTTTTTTTTTTCTTTCAATGCTCTGGCCAACCTGATAATAAACCTCTTTATATTCATTCTCTTTCCTTCCCTTCTTCATTTACTCTCACTCTGGCTGCTCTTTGATTGCACCCCTTCTCCATAAAATTTAGCATGTAAAACTTCATCTCAGTTTCTGTTTCTTATGGAAATTGTGCTGAAACAATATGTAACAAAAGTGGGTTTCTGAATTTTTCTACCAGAATAAAATTTACTCACACAATAAAAGGCAGAAGTTGAAAAATACAGTATTCCCAACTGAGGCAGGCCACTTTTTGCGTTTTGGAGGGGAACTAAAGGACAGAGAAAGAATTGGTATCATCAAAGATATTTAAATCCTTCTCCCAAACTCACCAATTAAATAAGTTACGTCTCCCACCACTGGGAAAAGTGAGGGGTGAGAACAACCCAGGAGATATACTCTGTTACATGTTGTCCCAAGAATGTACGACATCAGAGGAACTTGATTCTCCTTCCTCCACAAGTGACTAGTGCTTAGGATTTATACCTTTTGTAATTGTCCCACATTTCTTGGATATTCTGATATATATATATATATATATATATATATATATATATATATATATATATATATATCTTCTTTTTGAGTTTCAGTTTGGGAAGTTTCTATTGACATATTTTCCAGTTTACTGATTCTTTCTTCAGCTGTGTCAAGTCCATTGCAAAGCCCATCAAAGGCATTCTTCATTTCTGATACAATGGTTTTGATTTGAAGCATTTCCTTTTGATTCTTGCTAGGATTTTCATCCTTCTGCTTACATTACCCATCTGTTCTTGCTCATTGTTCACTTTCTCCACTAGAAACCTTAACATGTTAATCATAATTGGTTTAAATGCCTATTCTGATAATTCCAAAATTTATGCCATATCTAAGTCTGGTTCTGATGCTCACTTTTCTCTTCAAACAATTTTGTTTGCTTGCTTGATCATTATGCCTTGTTATTTGTTAAAAGCAGAACATGATGTACTAGATAATAAGAACTAAGTACTAAGTAAAGAGTGTAAGGTTTCATATTTATCTGAACAGGAGTTAGACTTGGTTTACTTTTTGCTGTAGCTATAAGTATTAGAAGCTAAAATTTCCTCCAGTGGCCATGTTTTTGTCTCCCCTGATGTTTTTGAATTTCCCTAGAGACATCTGCTTAAAGAAAACCTGGTAAGAGCAGTTATTTCAATTGAAATCCTCAATTATTTTAGAGGATGCTTATTGATGTGTTGGCAAGATATGGGAAAAGGAGGAAAAGCATTCTATAGTCCTCTGATTAGGTCTCAGTATTTTAGTGAGTCTGTTTCCTTGAGCTGTGACATTCATAAGCACTTCTTAGATATTGTCTTCCTTTTAGAGGACAGAGGCAGGTGAAAAGGGGTCCAAGTTGAATATTTCTCTTCCCACAGGTCAGTTAAGCTCTGGTAAAACTCACTTTTATTAGCCTCCTAAATGTTTTCCTTGAGGGCAGACCTTATTAAAGAGAGTAGAACTCTGGGCTATTTCAAAATGATCACATTTCCCCTCCTGCTGCAATAAGCACAGGGGATTTTGTTGTTGTTGTTTGTTTTCTAATCTTCACTGTGAGAACCTGTAGGGCTCCAGGAAGAAGAACTCATGCAACTATGGAGGTCCCCAAGACTGCCCCTCTACTCCTCCATGCTGGTATTTTTTACTCTCAAGCTGTCCACACCAAGACTCTAGCAATTCATCGATTACAGTTTAGGTTTTCTGACCCTGCCCTGGTTCCTGTGGAGATATCAGGTTCTGGGCTTCTGCCCCAGTAAACTGTAATTCTCTTTATCCACCTGTTTGTCTCTCCAGGTTTTAGGGCAACAGTTTGTTCTGTGACTTCAATCCTCTGATGGGTCTAAGAAGAGTTGTTGGTTTTCTAGTTTGTTTAGCTTTTTCTTGGTGCATAGACAGTAGTGATGACTTCAATACTTCTTACCTGTTGGAAGAACTGTCTCTTCTTTTGTTTGTCATTTTTAAGCTAAAGTTGTAATGGAAGTTTTGATTCAATATTTTTACTCACAAGGCAGCACCATGTTCTGCAATATTGTAAAGTTCTTGCTGTAAATGTCTACACATACACAGGTAAGGAAGCGTGGAGAAAATGAAGGGCAAGAACTGATGTGGTATATATTGTGACCTTTACCCCTACATCCCATGGCTATTGTTTGGCTTCCTTACTTCCACGTGAACTCTCTTCTACTGCCTATTGTCACACCTAGAACCCAAGACACAAAAGCAAAGAATGCTCCAGCCATTTGCAAAGTCCTCAGCATTGTGTCCCTATTCTAGCCATGTCCTTGTCACCCCTCCTGCTTTAGCGAAGTCATCAAGAAACTCCCATCTCCTCCCTTAGCATCTAGAAAAAAGATGGCCTAATAAGTCGGCCTTATTTTTACCCCTGTCTATTCTAACCTGACCCACTCCTGATCTTCCAAATCTAAGGAGGATCAAAGGGTACCTCCTAAGCAGAAGGTAATCCAAGTCTTCTCAAGAATGAGGAAGGAAGCTACGTATTCTTCCAAACACTCACCCTCTTAACCTTGACAAGTGGAGACAAGCATCATTCTGCAAGTAACACATCCATCCGAATAAACGGCGATCTTGGGCCCCTGTCCAAATTAACCAAGTCAGAATTTCTGAAATTATAAGTTCTGCTGATATCCTTGCACATATCAAAACTTGAGAGTCACTGGGTTAGAGTCACGTGGAGGTTGGGAGCACGTGCCTGAGGAGTTGTGGATATCAGCAAGATTTGAACACAGCTTTCTACCCATGCTTAGGTCGAATTCATCAGGCAAGGGCTTCTAATCTATGGTCCTAGGGCCACATGTTTTTTTTTAAGAGATTGACTCATGATACTTGGAGCAAACTGAAGTAACAATATTCTCTATTACAATCTGTATACTTATTGTGACTAAGGTAATTTTATATATTCTGAAGTATTAAAATGAGACTATAATGTAATGATTGGATGGATATCTATCTTTTTAAAATAACAATAGTGCTATTAATAGGGGATTGAGTGTTTCACCCATTGTTTGAGCTGGATCTGGAATGTCCCACAAGGTTTATATGTGCAAGGTTGGTATTGGAAACTTTAGCAGGGGGGGGGGGGGGGGCGGGGTCCTGAAAGGGAATATTGGCTCTTTTCTATCTCTTCCTGCTACACCTGCCACCTCCCTGCTTCCTGACAGCTATGAGGTGAGCAGCTTTGCTCCACCCATAATGTTCTGCCTCTCCACAGGCCCAGAAACAACAACCATGGACAGAAACCTCTAAAACCGTGAGCCAAAATCAATCTTCCCTCTTTAAAGAAGATTTTCTCAGGTGTTTTCTCACAGCAATGGAAAGCTGACTAACACAACGGTGCTTTATACAGAAGGGTTTCTATTTATTAGCTCAATTAATTTTTACAGGAATCATATGAAGTAGATGAAGTGATTATTCCCATTTTACGTATGATGAAACTGAGACCTAACAAAATTAGGCCAGTTTTCCAAATCACATAACTTGCAAGTGGCGTGTAGTCCAGAAACGCCTGCCCAAGCTCATAACCACTGTCTCACTGCATTAAAATTAATTAGATAATAACATAATAAAAAAATTATAGTCCTTTGTGATATTGGTCAATTCTGACCCTTGCCTTTGCTGTTTGGCTCCCTTGTACAATAAATCTTTGATACTTAATTTTGAGTGTGTAGATGGCTGAATGTGCCCACGTTTAATTAAAGAGAAGTACATTTAATCGTGCTGGCAAATTGTAAGTGCTTGGCTATCCTCTGAGTTGCAAAACCTTCCAAGTTCTTAAGTTAACCCCTGCACTTCCAGAAGTTTTGTTGAATAAATGAAAGTGTGTGTGTGTGTGTAAGCTGCCTGGTACCGAAAACCGGGAGGAAAAACTCTCGGAGGCAGAGTTAAGCTTTTACTACTTTTACTTCTACTTTCTTAGAGCTTAGAGAGGGAAAGAAAGATTTTTAGAGAGAAAGATTAAAGCGAGCTTTTCTTCTTGTCTTCTTAGCTTAGAGCTTCTTTCTTCTCTCTTCTTTCTTCCTTCTTCTTTCTTCTGTCTTCTGTCTTCCTTGGGAGCCTCGGCCTAACTCTGACCAGTCATTACTTCTTCTATCTGGTTTCTCTTCTGTAACCGCTCTGCCTACGTTCTGGCCGCTCTGATTCTTCTGACCGACCGAGTGACTACCCGACTGACCGAATGAATTTGTTCTCCTAACTCGGACCGCTTTCACCCGGTTATATACCTTCAGGTTTGCGGGTGCCTACAGGTGCGTCACATACATATCAGGTGGAACTTATGGCTTCCAGCTAGCAACAACAGCCCTTCCTAATTAGGGCTCCTTCATGTGTGTGTGTGTGTGTGTGTGTGTGTGTGTGTGTGTGTGTGTGTGTGTGTGTTTTAATAGAGAACTTACCCAGCTTTTGAATATTTAGGTTTTCCTTGAAAATCCCACACCTAGCCCCATTCTCTGACTTCATGGGCCGTGTGCCTGGGATTTCATGGGAAATGACCTTTACAAGGCCCTTTCACTCCTTTCCAGGCAGGAGGGACTTAGCAATGTAGCAGTTCTCAGATTATTTGATAAAAATCCTTCCTGCTCAGTCAGAAGTCAGTAGCAGTTTTAAGTAGGGGCTTAGAACAAGGACATTTGAATAACAGCCTCTGAGCATTTAAAGCTTTTTTCAAAACCAAAACCAATATTTTCTACACAAAATGCTAAACCTTTAAGGCCTCATTTGCAAATAAAAGATGGCAAGTTCCTCGCATTTGCTTACTGTCACTTCTCAAGGCATAATAACCGAGCACCCTGCTAATGACAGTGTGGCTGTCAATATCACTTTCAAGATGAGACCTATTCAGGGGAGGATAAAGGGGAGAAAGAAGATGGGCAACAGGCAATCGGCTTTCTTTGTAACACTCCCGGGAGGATTTTCATTACCCTTTCAGTACCGTGCCTTAGCGCTTCCCTCTTCAAGGTCAGCCGTGTCTAGACTGCCCCTAGCTTTAACTTCCTGCATGCCATCCACAATAGGCTGCGATCACAACCTCAAACTGTGCCCTTGCACCTGAGTGGCGAGTCCCTTCTTTCCTGTGTTACTGGTGACCTTTCTCGAGGTTAAGAGGTCTCATCTGCAGGCAGCCGGGTCTGACTTGTTATGGCTGCTTCTACCTTGTTAGAAGTGACATCACTGTACATTAAAGACATCATATCTCCTTTCATATTAAAATGCCTGTCAGTTCTCCTGCTCAAAGGTTGTAAATCTGCCAGAGTAGCCTGAGCTTGGGGAGTTTTCATTATGAAAATATGAAGATAAGCACTCTGTTTTAGTGTCAAAGGGAAAGAGGTAGGCTTCTAGTAATGACATTACTTTAAGAAATAAATATACATTTTCTTAGCTGAGTGTTATATAAGCAAATTTCCAAAAGCTAGCTCTCTCTTTTTTTAAAGTTTTTAAAATTCAGGCTTTAAAAAGCTGGCTGGCATAGCTCACATACTAAATCGAGCTGGAGTAAGATTTATTAATGCATGCATTTCACACTTGCTCTTATAGTAAATCATTAGACATATCCAATGATTTTAGCCCTTCATTTTCAGTTGTCCAGTCTGAAAAGTGGCAAAGGAATACTTAACCCGCAGTTCACCTTCAACTCACAAATGAAGCAGCCTTTGGGGTGGATGGCAGCTTTTTCTTTGTATTTTTGAAGACTACCGCCAAATCATCACTCACTGGAAGAACTGGTTTGACCTGCCTGCTTTGTATAAGTAAGGTGAGGTTTAAGGAGTCTTATCACAGGATGTGGGGGTTAGTTTCCACCTAGCATTAAAAATTTGAAAAAAAAAAATGGTTGAGGGGCTCATAACTCTTCCCATAACCAATTCCCTTCATGAGTTTCAGCCTTTACCCTTTGCAGGCATGGAAGCACTCAGAGTTTCCAGGGATCTCACAGTCAAAGACCTAAATTAAACCCTCAAACACCACTAGATGCAGGGCATGTGCGCGATCATCCGTCCATCTGTGAAACCAAGGAGTGAGTCTCAATTAAGTCTCTGGGTTCATCTCAGAAGTTTATTCTGACTTGGTAGCTGTAAAGAAGTAAGATTTTTAGATACTATTATTTCTTTTTGCAGAAATGACCAGCAAGATCAATGTGGGGTTATTTGGGGCATCCCATTAAGAGAAAAAAGTTAGCACAGCTGTGTTTGGCAGCTGGCTTCCTTTATGGATTCCTAAAGACAGATAATCCAGCTTCTCAAAGCTGATGAATCCAGAACTTTTCATAGGATAGAATAAGCTTGTTTTGCATTCAGAAAAAGCTAAACTGTAACAATCTATATTTATCACATTGACAAAAGAATAGAAATGACACAATGCTGCTTCCGTGGCTTTGACACAATGCTGTGTAGACTGCATATTATAATATTCAAAGGTAAATTGTGAAATAATTGTGTGTATGGTGCTTATCTGTAATTCAGCATGTCTCGACCATTTGACTTATGACTAGAAAACCACAAACGAGTTAACAGATTAATTCAAGTGAGAAGAGGCACGCTTATACAAGCCAGAAAAGCTTGGATAAGCAACGAGCTATTCAATTTCTCAGAGCAAAAAACAAAATCTTCTGGAGGTGGCTGGAGTTCAGATATGCTGCCATAGCTCGGTTTGAGGTTCTTTGGGCTCTCTGTCCCAGCTGCTACCTAGACCTGCTGGGGCCTGCTCTGTAGCTGTCTCAACGAAGCAAGAAATCCAGATGAGGATGGTCAACAAGGTTTGCAAATACCTAGAAATAAAACAGGGAACAAGTCTCTGTGGTCCCTCTGGGCAAAGAATCCTCTTTGACAATGTTGCAAAATGAGGAATTTGGGGCACTCAGCTATCTAGTCAGTGGAAGCAATGTTTTAAATTATCAACAGAATATTCTCAAGGGGGAAGCTCAACCCACTCTTCCCCCTCTTAGAAAATGTAGACCATGTTACAAAAGTTAACAACTTAAAACTAATGACAGTATGTAGAAGCTGACTATAGAAAAGAGCAGTTCAAATGTCATCACCCAGAAAATTACCTAAGGGGAGTCTGGGCCAGGAGGATCACAATTCAAAATGAAACCAAATCATCATCCTAAGTGTCAAATTCAATCAGCAATTAAAGGAATCCCTGACTTAATGATCTTCAGTGGGGAGAGGGGGAATCTTTACCCTTTGGGCTTTGCAGAGTTTGGCTTGGGTCTAGAAAGCTCTTCTCTAGCTGTGCTCTGGAGTGACACAGGTGGGAGATATCATTGTTGGTTGCCATTTCTTGTTGGAATCACGGTCACGCTTTCACATAAAATGGGCCAGTGCCCCAGCCACAGTGTGACTCTGGAAGTAGTAAGTGGGGGGCTGGAGCAGTTGGTGACTCCTCCAGGCCCCATGGGACCAGTTAGCACAGCGGCAGCAGTGACTTCCCAGCCAAAGTTGCTAACCTAGCCAGAAACACAGGGTCCTTGGATGCCACTCATTTGAAATCAGTGACAAGCTTTATAAAACAAACAAACCGACAGAAGGCAATGCAGCATCCCCAAAGCCACAATGGAGTGACTTAATCACTCTGAACATTTCCCTTCTGGGGACCTTTACCTTTTTCACCTAGAACCAAGAAGTAAATAGGATGGCAGAGGTCACTATTTGGCCCTCCAAACATCTTCCTAAATCGGCCTTGTTTAGTAAATAAAACCACAGCGGGAAGAGGACAGGCCACTGCAGTGGGCATTGCTGCATGGTGAAGAGGTCAAGTTGCCTTTGCCTCCTTCTCCCAGCCCTTTATTGCTGGCCTGCTGCCAGAGGCAAACACTTGACTGGATATCCCTGGCCCCACAGAGGACCGCAGCTCTGCTACAGTCAGCAACATTGACTCCAATTCCAGGATGTAATAAAAAAACAATTTTTCAATAAGGATAATATTTTAGAAGCAGAAAACCTGTTGAAATTCTGCAGATAACTTGAAAATCCTGACCAATGAGGCCAGGGTCCCAGGCTCAATTTACATACAGGCTAGTCAGTTCATTTTGTTCCACAGCCATAAACTATACCTCCACCTTGTAAATATACACTGCCAATGTGTCATTTTATGAGTATATTCTATCAATCAGAAGGGTGGGTTGCTGACAAACAAGAATGAATCAGCACACACATTATCAGCTCTGTAACAAAAATGAATTTTAAAGCATATTTTATGGAAAAGAAAGTTTTAGTTGTGCGACAGATTGTAATTTTCAAAGTGGGCAGCAACAAGATCTCCCACCCCTCATGTTATTTTACAACGTGACTTTGAGACGTCTCTGATTGAGAGGTGTGATGATTGGCACCCTTGGAACTGGAGGTGCTTTGTGACTGTCTTGATCAATAGAATGTTGCAGAAGTGACACTAAGTAACTTCTGAGGCAAGACCACAAAAGGCTTCTACCTCATTTGTTGAAATGCTCATCCCCAAAGTCTTCAATTACCTTGTAAATTGTCTGACTGCTAAAGCCGCCATGCTGTGAGAAAGCACAACTAGCCCATGTAGAGAGACCATATCGAGTGGCTTCATGACCACACAGAGAGAGAGACGCTCAGCTAACCCCCAGCTACTGCAGCCCACTATTAATTTAACTTTAGACACCACTGATCACAACCTGTGGAAAGACCCTGACTCAAAAAATCTAGGCCTTTTTCAAAATCTTACTCACAGACCCTGAGAAATAATAAGATTATTGCTATTCACTCACTGATTTAAAAAAATCACTAGCTTTTGGATTTGAAATGCAATGATAGGTAAAGTGGAAAGAAGTTACCTATTTGACCCATGACTGCTGGGTTAAAAGAAAGTGGTTAAAACTCATGAATTGGAGAGATTAGTTTCCTGGGTTCAAATTCCATATCCACAATTTATTAGCTGTGTGATCTTGGGCAAGTTACTTTTCTGAGCTTCAGCCAACTTATTAATAGTTTGGAGATGATAAATATAGTAATTTCAAGGGTTTGTATGAGGGTTAAATTAATTGATATCCATAAAATTCACAGAGCAGTACCTGGAAAATAAGAAGTGCTTACCAAGTGTTAGCAGGAGAATTCCAGATTCTGTAGTGTCTGGAGCATATACAGTTGGGCTTCCCTTAATGCAAACATGCAAAATCACAATGACTAGAAATCCTCAGGATTAGGCATGCAGTGAGGGCTAGGGACATGAGCATAACTGGACATTCTCCTGTCCTACTTGTCCTCCACAAGCAAAGATAGAAAAACAAGCAGACATTTACCAACTGGTCAGATTATTTAGAAAACAGTTGTGTTTGGGCACTCTTATTTATTCTGAAAAGTGTATAAATTGGCTTTCCTAGGGTACTGCCTATGTGGAAAGCATTAGAAATGGTGATTCTACTTTGGGAGATTTATCTAAGGGAATACACACGTGTATCTTTGTGTGTGTGTGTGTGTGTGTGTGTGTGTGTGTGCGTGCACGCACATATGTATATGTGTATATATATTTTCTCTACATATACATAGAATGCCCATACATGGATATTTAGATATATTTATTATTGATGGCATAGAACTCAAACTATGTATTTGTTAACAAGAATGGGTTAGCCAAATTGTTGTTAAATGTTATGCTACTACAAAAAAGGTATAATTAAATAAGCAAATTAGATCATAAAATAGTGTGTATCTTGCTGAGCAAAAACAAGAGTGAGAAAAAGATGTGGGGAATCTCATGGAAAGCTCCATTCTTCCAGTGCTCTTTGCTGGGAATGGTGAAATAAGGGACCAGTTCTGACACTTCCTTTTTTTTTGTCTGTAATTTCATCAAATTAATTTATTTAAAAATATGCCACACTTGCCTAATAAGCATCAATAAATCTAAAAAAAAAAGAAAAAAAGAATGATCACATCTCACTTAGGACTTGCCTGTTCCTTAAGAGTAATAAACCTGTCTCGTTAAATGTTCATATTTGTCCTCAGTGCTTGATCCATCTTCAATAAAAACACACATTTAATAAGCCATCAGTTTTTCCAGTTTTGGAATAACCTTCTGGTTTGGGTTTGGATGTGTTGTCATAGTAGTGAAATACAAGTTTGTTAGTCAAGGCAGGACATGAGCTAAGAAGACACAAATCCTTTCTGGAAGACCCTTGCCCTTCCAAATCCAAGTTCAGAGACAGAGTAGAACTACCTTCTAACATGTGTTATAAAATGCTAACAGAGGGGCCAGGCATGTAGCTTGGTGGTAGAGCATGAGCTTAACATGTGTAAGGCCCTGAGATTAATCTCCAGAACAACAACAACAAAAAATAAATAAATAAATAATAAACAAATACAATGCTAACAGTATAAAATAATGTGTAATCTCTGTGGTTTATCAGTTTTCTTGAAAATAATCACAGGCGTCTTTATCTCAAAAGTCTTTGGTGCCCTTGTCTTCATGACAGCTGCCACTATTCTAGTTGGGTGAAGGTTGGGGTCGAAGCTTTTCATTTTCCATGGATGACAATGAGTAGCTTAAAAGTTTTAGTGGACAGCATTAAAATTGAATAAAATATAACCCATGTCCCTTTGTCCCTCCTTGCTTCCCTTTTTTGAATCAGCTTCTGATTGTTTTATTATTATTATTATTATTATTATTATTATTATTATTTATATACATGCTTGTACACAGAACCTGAGATCCAACCTTTTGACAAATTTCAAGTACGCAGCATAGTATTGCTAACTATGCATAATGTTGCACAGCAGCAGGTCTTGCAACCCTTCTCATCTGCACAATTGAAACTTTTTACCCTATTGAACAAGCTGCTCCCCATTTGCCTCTCCCCAATTTCTGACAACCATCATCTACATACATTCTGCTTCTGTGGGTTTGACTGTTTCATATACTTCATATAAGTTGGACCATGCAGTTTTCATTCCTCTGTGGCTAGTGTCTGCAAGTTGTATCCATGTTGTTGCCAATGCTAGTATTTCCTTCTTTTTTAAAGCTAAATAATATCCTGTTGTATTATATACCACATTTTATTTATTCATTCATCCAGAGATGGACATTTAAGTTGATTCCACATCTTGAATAATGCTGCAATGAACATGAGAGAAATATCTTAGAGATCCTGACTTTAAATGTTTTGAATACTTAAATGTTTTGAATACTTAAAGAAGTGGAATTACTGGATCATGTGGTGAGTCTATTTTCAATTTTTTTGAGAAAATTCCACAGGTGCTGCATCATTTTACAAACCCACCAACAGTGCACAAGGGTTCCAGTTTCTCTGCATCCTAACACTTGTTATTTATTTTTTTTAATAATAGTCCCCCTAACAGATGCTGTGTCATTGTAGTTTTGATTTGCATTTCCCTGGTGATCAGAGTGTTGAGTATCTTTTCATAGATCTGTTGGCCATCTGTTGGCCTCTTGCATGTCTTCTTTGGAGAAATGTTTATTCAAGTCCTTTGCCTATTTTTCAATGTAGCAATTTGGAAAACAGTTACTGTTTTAAGCCATTCTTCCCTGATTTGGGTGAGATGAAGAGTCTTACATAGCCTACTGTTAGGCCTCCACCACAGCAAGGCTGCTCTGCCAGAACCTTTGGGTGAGTGGTCCATCTCCTCCTGCTTGTCTAGGAAAGTTATCATACACACCTGCATTATCTCCCCAGAGCTGGCACTGAGGCTGACATTTCATGATAAGAGATTTATTACCTACGCTACTAAAACATTCTACCTTACTAAACTGTACAAAGGGAAAAGACAATTTTGGATCTGCTATTATTCCTTTATCAGAAATGAATATGTGAGGTATCTGCCATGGTGACATTTAGCAGGAAAACCAGGGAAGAGAGAGAGACAGCATGTGAATTATGTTGGGGGAACATGGAGAAGGTAGAAGTCTAGAGCTCAGAGCCAAAGCCTGGTTAGATGAGGACACCCTTGGGATAGATGCCCTGGTGAGAATTCCAGCAAGGTTGGGGGATGACCTAGGAGACTGGGGAAAGAGGGGCATGTTGGCTGAGGACCTTGAGAAGACATCAAAGACAGTGCACCCTCACTGGCCAGCAATCACATCTCCACTGAAGGCAGATGGAGCCACCTTGGAGTCAACCCCTTCTCTATGGAAACTTTGCTTCTAGCATGTTTTCTGCTGGGTATTCTTCTTTCACTATGCTGGAAGTGATTTGCCATGTTTTTCTCAGACTGAGGGAGGAGAACAATGCAAACTACTTAACGATTGCAAGTTTCCCCCATCCTTGCAAGTCCTGTCAGGTGCATGTACTCAGCTTTAGTATTGGCATTGGTCTTGCAGATGTCCACAGGATAAAAACCAATCTCTGTCCCATTGCCTGGAAACAGCTATTTCCAGGCAAAATATCCACTCTTTCTTATGTGGCATTTTATGTAGGTATGTGTGAAAACTCAGGGCTTCACATTTGGTCAAATAATAGCAAAGTTAGGCAAGCATTCTTGAGCCAATGGAAAACTGTCAGTGTTAGGAATGAAGGAACTTCAAACATGGAGAGAGTGCCGGGCAAGGTGGCTCATTCCTGTCAATTCTAGCTGCTCAGGAGACTGAGGCAGGAGATTGCAAGTTCAAGGCCAATCTGGGCAATTTAGTGAGACTCTGTCTCAAAATAAAAAAACTAAAAAGGGATAGGGAAGTAGTTCAGTGGTAGGGCACCCCTGGGGTCCCATCCCCTATACCACACACACACACACACACAAAAAAAAAAAAAAGGGAAAAAGGTCTTCACTAAGTCTACCAAGAAAACAGAAGCCATCTTCCTTTCTATTTTGAAAGAGTAATCAATTTTTTTTTTTTTTATAAACGAGTTCCTCCAGAATTTCTTTCTCTCTTGAGTTTTGAATGTTTATAATGTACTGTTGAATTGTTCTCACAATAAATTATACTATAAAGCCTCTTTGAGTGATTTTGGGAGTGGGGTGGTATTTATAAGGTCCTAATTTCCCTTCATGTGTAATCAATACTCATATGCTGCAGGGTAACTGGTGTGTCCTTTGTGTAGGAAGGGAAGCAAAATAAGCTTCATTGAGGACTCTGAGAATTTTTGCTGCTCTGGGGGAAAAAATGGATGCAAAAAGTCAGATTTGGACTTTAATCATCAGTTTCAGCTACTTAATCATTGATGGAGAAATATTTTTTAATTAATTGTGTGATGGGGGGTTGGGAGAATAAAGTTCAAGATGTGCTTAGATTCTAATTCCTGTAGAGTCCACTTTGAGATATCAAGACACCTCATTTTCCTTTATATTTCATTAAATATTTATTTAATCTGCAGTACTCAAAGGATCTTATTCTGGGATCAACTGACAATTCATTCACTTAGTCATTTATTCTTCTGCTTACATTTAGGAGCACATTTTGTTTGACAAGCATAAAAAGATATATAAAAGTTAGGAAAAAAAATGTTGCAATTTGGAAATAATGTCAGGATGGATCCTAATTCATCCACTATTCAGCACCTCACCCACCCACTGTCAATAAAGCAAACCCAGCACTGGTAACATTCACTCTAGCCCTTGATGAAGTTGGAAGGTATTGGTCCTCCCCCCATTTTGTATCCTCTGCAAATTTTGGCTCAGTTCTTCAGCATAAAACAGAAGGTCTTGCTTCTCCTTCCAACAGAAGGCAGCTAAGACTTTTCTCAACTGAGTTTATACAGAAGATTCTCAAGGTAAGAAGAGGCTATTACTCTTCCCTCTGGTTATCATTTATGAAATTATTGTTAGTTCTCCAATTCTTATTTTTTTGTTTTTTAAGACAGCGTCTTGCTATGTTGCCCAGGCTGGCCTGTAACTCCTTGGCTCAATTGATCCTCCTGCCTCAGCCTTCTAAGTAGGTAGGACTACAGGTGCTTGTAATCTCACCTGGCTTCCAATTGTTTTGGGGACAAATATGAACAGATTACAATGTTGTGTTTGTGAGACAGGTGGTCATATTCTGTGGGTGGGTGATCTTCTAGAAATAGATCCAGATATTAATGCAAATTTTGTCCACAGAAACAACTGTGGTCTTTGTCCCTGAGAGTTTTAGGTGATGAAAGGAGTACTTCTTAGCCCAAGGAATTCAGTGACTACAGAGACATCTGGTTGTCCTGATAACAGAGAGAGAAAAAAGTCAACTACTTAGGAAAAACAAAGATGAGATGAAAGAGCTTATGCTATTTTATGATCTGAATGTTGTTTTCCTCCAGATTTTATCTGCTGGAATCTCATACCCAAAGCTATAGTGGGGCCTTTGGGAAGTGACTAAGTCATGAGATCTCCACCCTCACAAATGGGGTTAGTGCCCTTATATAAAAGGCCTGAGCGAGCTCCCTCGCCCTCTTCTGCATAGTGCAGCTACAAGGCACTATCCATGACACAGAGAACAAAACTTCACCAGATACCAAATTATCTGGTGCCTTGATCTGACTTCTGAGCCTCCAGAACTAAGCAATAAATTTCTGTTGTTTATAAATTATCCAGTCAGAGATGTTTTGTCATAACAGCCTGAACAGACTAAGACATGCAATCATATTGCTAACTTTTGGGTACATTATGTTCTCTAATGCAGAATTTGGTAACTAGATTCTAATGCTTAAAATTACTGAGAACTAACTTTCTCTCTTAAAGTTTTGCATGAAGGCCTGGATGAAGGCCTGAGATTCGAAAGTTGTTCTTGAACTTGACCCTGCTAGTATATAACATATTGTATTTTAACTATACCAATGGGCTGGTGAAAGAAACCTACACCAAAAAACCATATGGATTTGATATTCCACACTGGAAAATTAAGGACATCTGGTTTTTTTACTATAAACATTTTTCAAAAGTCTAAACATAAAGTACTAGTCCAATTCATCAATATTATGGAATGAATTTAGTTATTATGTATCATAATAAAATGCGTTTTGTAGTTAAAAAATAGTCAGATTTTTCACATTATCAGTTAAAACCACATTAGAAAGAGACATTTTGAAAACCGAAAGCAAGTTTAATTTTAAATAAACTCAGTAGAGGTATTCTAGCAGAGAAAATCCCTGGAAGATATAAAAATGCATTAAGAGTTAAAAGAATCACATACCTTGGCAAGCATTTGCTGATATCTAAAATATTCCTAAATTTTTATACACTGCACTTTATTTATTTAAATTAGCCATACCATTTTAATTAGTTTCACTGTGGTAGAATTAGCTTCACTGAAGTAGGTATGCACCACTGCAAGCTGAATAGCTGCCTTATGTACCCACAGATTTCCAACATAAACTATAATTCATAAAGGCCAATACAACTCTTTTCTTTGTAGCTGGGTAACCATTTATGTTTGAGGTGAAGATGTTAATATGGAAATTTTGTGAGCTAGGAAAGAGGACGAACGCCATCATTCTAATTTATGACCTTTCATATGAGGCCAAATGTAAAGCCAACTTCAATTGTTTTATATCTCAGGGCCAGCACATAGCAGATGTATGAAATTTGGAGTGTTAGACATAAACTTTTATTACCAAATTATAAATAATTTCTCCCACTTACAATGTTCACCTTTCAAGTTCATCTTGATTAAAATACAAGGGCAGCTTCACACCAATTTCACTGAATTTTACAGCTGATAGAGGTTTTCCGTAGTTCACCATGCAGCGGGGAACGTCACAGCATTTGGGAGACTTTGCTCATGGGGGTTCAGACCCTGTGCCCATCTCTGGAAACTCAAGTCATACCAAAATAGTGGCTGATGGAGTCCAAACGTTTACTTCCACATCTCAAATATGATATTTGAAACCACTTACCCAGGATATAGAATCATAGCTTTACTTGGGATTAAAAAAAAAAAGAAAGAAAGAAAGAAACTGCTTTTCCTGAGAAAGTTTCCCATCAACCAATAAGCTTATATTATGTCTCAAGATATTCAACAAACATAGAGTGTCTTTTTCCCCATTTTCTTTAACAAGCAATTTTCATATCCCATGAGAAACAATAGGTAAGAGTGTCTTAAGTACCTAAACCAGAGCATCATAGCTTAGGTATTTTGGTTGCCCAGTCTGAAGGTCAAGAAAAGGTCTGGGTCTATGCCAGCACCTCACACCAGTTAATGCATTGCTCAAATTAGACCAACCAGTATTCTTAGAAGCTTAACAGTGATGTTAGGTATTGAAATTTGCTTTGGAGAGCATTGGTCAATACAAAAATCTTTTTATTTATCATCATCATCATCATCATCATCATCATCTTTATAAAATTGCCCACATGTTCACAGAGTTCCTGGTATTTTATAAAATAAGCTAGACACGATACCTTCTCTTATGAACATATAACATTTAAGGACATAGTTATTCAAAAGTATTATTTGATTTAAAAAATGGGCCAGAGCCGGGCGCGGTGGCGCACGCCTGTAATCCCAGCACTTTGGGAGGCTGAGGCAGGAGGATCGCGAGTTCAAAGCCAGCCTCAGCCATGGCGAGGCACTTAGCAACTCAGTGAGACCCTGTCTCCAAATAAAAATACAAAAAAGGGCTGGGGATATGGCCCAGTGGTCAAGTGCCCCTGAGTTCAATCCCCGGTACCACAAAAATAAATAAATAAAAAATAAAAAATGGGCCAAAGACCTAAATATACATCTCACCAAAGATACACAGATGTCAAATAAGCATGTAAAAAGGTACTTCACATGTCATTAGGAAATTGCAAGTTAAAACAACAAGATACAACTACACTCCTATTAGAATGGCCAAAAATCAAAAACACTGGAAATGCCAAATACTGGTGAGAATGTGGAGCAACAGGAACTCTTATTCACTGCTGGTGAGCATGCAAAATAATACAGACTCATTGGAAGACAGCTCAGCAATTTCTTGAAAAACTAAGCATATTATTATCAGAATCATGCTCCTTGATATTTGCCCAAATGGGTTGAAAACTTAATTTCATGCTAAAACCTACCTATTGACAGTACCTTTATTTATTTATTATTACCAAAACTTCCAAGCAACTAAGATGTCTTTGAGTAAGCGGATAAATAAGTAAACGGTGGCACTTCAAGACAATGGAATATTATTCCAGCACTTCAGTGAGTGGTCCTGCCACAAAAAGGCATGGAGGATTTTTTTTTTTTTTTTTTTTTTTTTTTTTTTTTTTTTGTGGTACCAGGGATTAAACTCAGGGGCACTCGACCACTGGGCCACATCCCTGGCCCTTTTTGTATTTTATTTAGAGACAGGGTCTCACTGAGTTGCTAAGTGCCTCGCCATTGCTGAGGCTGGCTTTGAACTTGCGATCCTCCTGCCTCAGCCTCCCAAAGTGCTGGGATTACAGGCGTGCGCCACCGCGCCCGGCCATGGAGGATTCTTAAATGCATCTTACTAAGTGAAGGAAATCAACCTGAAAAGGCTTACAGAAGAGGGACAACGCAGTGGTGTGCCACCAACTCTGTATGGCATGATTCCAACTATACAATATTCTGGAAAAGGGAAAAAGAGTAAAAAGATCAGTGGTTGCCATGGGTTAGCGGGGAGGAAAAGATGGATAGGTGGAGCACAGAGAATTTTTTGGGCAGTGAAACTATTCTGTATTATAATGGTGGATACACATCATTATGCATTTTTCAGAACCCACATAATGTATAACACCAAGAGTGAACCCTAATATCAACTATGGACTTTGGATGATAATGATATATCACTGTAAATTCACTAATTGCAGCAACCAGACTAAACTATGTAAGTTAAACCAAACCTTTCCAAATCATTTTTTATGACTTTAAGTCTCCCTAATAAGGCAAGGCTTATGTAAAGGGTTTCAAAGACTAGTTCTTGAACTAGTACTCAGAAAAAGTTTTGCACATGTTTTCTTTGTGTAATAAAAGAGGCTGAAAAAAAATGTGGCCAATGGAAAGTTGCCTGCAAGTTAATAAAGGCCAAATCTAAGCTGCTCAGGGGTTTCTGGGACCAAACACATTTTTTATATATTTGTTGGACCAAACTATTTGTCCAGATGAGACTTTACAGAGCTGTGTCCCTTGGAGAAGGTGGCAGCTGTTCTGCAGATGAACAAAGTCCTGAAAGTAAAGTCCCTACCACTCCTTCCCACCACACCAGGCTTCACAGCTCCCTCAGGACTAGGGTACAAGGAGAGCAGCTTTGAGTCAAAAACTTTTTTTGAATAACTAAAACAACCAGCAAGGAATGTGGTGCAATTTGACATCTTTTAAGAAGAAAGTTTTTAGGGACAGGTTTTTTTTATTGTAATGTTTGTTCCTTGCAGCTAGTTATTTGATTTAAATAGTACTTTACTTAAATTTTTTGTATACATTTGATTTTATATTGCAAGAACTTCAAATACAGACCTTCCAATAAATTTGTAACTATTTGGTCTGAACTAGTTGTTCTCTTTCCATGGTATTAATCAAAGTTTCCTTTCTTTTACCTTTTAGTTAAGGGACTTACAAAAGGGGAATCCATTTTTTCCTCTTAGAAAAAAATTCTGCATCTTCAATTCTATAACTTTTACCAGGTTTAAGAATCTGTTGTTTGAAGCTATTATAACTTTGTTTAGGGCATTTTATATCATAAATAGAATTAAAGTGTAAATTTTAGGCTGATGAGGATTTGTGTGTAGGGAACAGTTTTCTTTTTCCTCTCCCTTCCCATTAATAGCTAAACTATAGATAATTCGTGCAAAATTCCAAACCAAGTTCCCATAGTAGCAATTAAATGATATCTGCATACCATTTTCTCTTTTATTTTAAATTAATTTTAAAAAATTTGTTCTTTTCAGATATACATGGCAGTAGAGTATATTTTGACATATTATACAGACATGGAGTATAACTTCCCATTCTTGTGGTTGTGCACGATGTGGAGTTACAGTGGTATGCATACTGTTTTCAACTGGAACTACTTTGTAATTCAATAAAACTTGCATCATTTATAATTCAGTTGTTTTGGTGATTTTAATTTTTTGTATCAATTAATATTCTTATGGAAACAATCTCTTGCTAATAGTGTCTTAGTCATCATATATTTAATTAACATTCAAAGGTGTATTTAAAGACTTGAGGTGGTTTTATTTATTTGCTTTAAATGACACAAGGACATTTCTGGGTATGTACAGTCCATTATTTAATAATACATTTCAGTTTTCTATGCCTTGTTATTTTTTTACACTTCTATAAAAAAACTTATCTAAAAGATCATTTCCAGTTTCTTTTCATTTTTTTTATTTCGGTTTTTGCATTCGGCTCTACTAAAAGAGAGAGCACCATCTCTTACTACTCGAACCCCATTGCACCAATTTTGCCACTAAACAAGAGCTCTTGGATTTGCGCGCTTCGGCCCGCTCAGGCTTTTCGGTCCCCGCGAGCTGCCGTAGTAGAGGAAAGCACTGATTGGCCGAAAGAAAAGTGCCGCTGCCTCGGCAGTTTCGGTTTTTGCCCGGATTGTCCGCGGAGGCCGGGCTCGCGGGGCGCGGGTACTGAGAGTTCTGGATCTCGGCTACTAGGTGAGCCCGACGGCCTCCTCGCGGGCCGAGGACGGGGTCGCGTGCAGCCCGGGATTGGAGGCCCCAGTGTTGCGTCGCGCCGGGCGGCGACTGCAGCGCCCGGGCCGCCCCGGAAAGGGCCTGGGGAGCGGGCCGGAGCGCGCGGAGGGCGCGCGGGCCCCGGCCCCGGGGGTGTGCGGTCCCCGTGACGAGCCGCGCCACGTTCTCTCCTGGGCGCTTGGTGTGGCCGCGAGGTTTCTTGTTGGAGGAGCCGCGACTACGCGGTGAAGAGCGGCGCGATTCCTGCTGGCTCGGGGTTGGTTCCCGGACTGCCCTGGTTGGGAACCCGGACGCAAACCGGGGTATGGCGGGAAATTGGACCCAGACCCAGGCCCTGCTTCGCCCGCTTCCCTGGGCTGCAAGGAATTGCGGAGCCTTGGTCACTCAGGGGTGACTGTGCCTAGCCCCAGGAATTAAGAGCTCATCTGGCCCATCCAAGGAGTTGTCAAGTCAGGAGCCTCAGGATTGCTCGGCGTGAAGTCCTGTCACCAGGAGTTTTCTGTGTCCTTGTGCGCGCGTGCATAGCGGGTATTTATTTAGGGTGTCTAGGGTTAAGGTGATGCATATAATGTTGGTGGTGACTTAATGTCCTCCTCACTCCGCTCTGTAGTAACTAATACATGACTATTGTAGGAAAAATAATTGAAAATACAGTCTTTGGTAAAGAAAATAATATGCACAGAACCTTTAAACCTACAACCTCTTTTTCTTTTGTATGTGATAATTTCGACTTTAGCTAAGACTGCCTATTATTATCACTTAATAGTATATTTAGTTTCCACTTCCATTTGAAAACTTTTCCTAAGTATCATTCCTAATTCTATTTCTTCTCTTGGTTGGCTGGCTACTTTTACATATCTTAGGTCCCAGGCATTTGGATTGTTTTTGAGTTTTTGCTTCATTTCAGCATCAGATAATACATCAGATGATACTTTAAAATTTTTTTTAAAATTTATTTTAATTAGCTACACATGACAGTAGAATGCCTTTATGCACTGTGATATAACTTTACCCCTCAACTGTACTGTAAATTATTTTCATGGACTAGATTCTCAGAAGTGAAATCATTAGATGCAGTGATCTAATAGAGTCTTTTTAAGGTCTTCATAAACATTGCCAATTTTTTTTTTTTTTATCAAGTGTTAGTAGTTCATATCATTCAGGTATGACTGTATGGTATATTTCTTAACATATCAACTAGCAAAGCCTCTTTTGCAATTATTATTAATAGTGATGCCTAGTGATTCTGCTTGCTTAAAATTTTTGCAGGAATCTTCAGTAGAGAGAGAGAGAGAGAGAGAGAGAGTGTGTGTGTGTATTAGTGGAGTTATCATGTAGGCTAATTGGGTGTTAGAACAGAAGAGACTTTAGTGGTTATCTAGCATAACTGCCTTATTTTGCAGATGAGGAACCCGGGGCCATGAGTGGTGGAGTGATGAGTTACCCAAGTCACACAGCTAATTAAGTAGCAGAGATGGGATTAGAACTCGGGTTTCCTGCCTCCCAAGTGAGTACCCTTATCTGCTGCATCAAGGTGTTTTTTCACTGAATGTGGCATATAAGAGAATTTTAATTTTACATCACCTGCATTATTCTTTCCTTTTAGAATTTTACCTAGTAGCAGAGTTTAATTGTCTGAAGAAACTATAATACTGAAAAATGGGAAAGTGACCATTTCCATGGCCAGGACTAGAAACCCATTATTTAGAAAGGCAGTTTCCTTCAGGATTTTTTTTTTTTTTTTCAGTTGTTTTCAGGGTCTCTATATGTTAGAATAAAATATTTCTAATAAATTATGCAGTTGTCCCTTAGTATCTGAGAGGGATTGGTTCCAGGACACCTGCAGATACTAAAATCCATGGGTGTTCAAGTTCCTTATGTAAACATCATAGTATTTGCCTATAATCTATATACATCCTCCCCTATAACTTTAAATCATTTCTAGATTACTTAACACAATGTAAATAGTTCTTTTGGATTGTTTAGGGAATAATGACAAAACTCATGTTCACTATATATATATAACCAGTATAGATCTAACTGGAATTTTTTTTAAGTATTTTTGATCCGTGAAAATCACATGATATGGAGACCTAATTATTTTATACTCCATTATTTGGTTAGAACATAGTTATTGGTTCTCATTTCTTATATTTTGAAGAGATTTTTTTTTTTTTTTTTTTTTTTTTTTTTGAGACAGGGTCTCACTTGTTACCCTCACTTGTAACTGGCCTAAAACTCATGGACTCAAGTGATCTTCCTGCCTCAGCAAATAGCTGGAACTATAGGCACACACTACTGTGACTGGCTTGAAGATTTCTTTAAAACTCCTTTTTGCTTTAAGACCAGAGGACAATGTTTTTAGTTTTAGTTAGGTCTTGTAGCAGAGGCTTTCCTGTGCATTGTAGGATATTTAGCAACATCTCTGTCCTCTATCCACCAGACACCAGTAGCACCACCCTCCTCAGATATGACAATCTCCAGACATTTTTAAATGTCCCTGAGAGTAGGGTGCAAAGTCACCCTAGGTGAGAACCAGTAGTTTATAGGAATGATCTGGGGAACTTGAAAAATTGTAAATTGTAGTAATTTACAATGTAAGTTACTGTGCCTTTTGCTTGAGGTAAGCTTCAGGACTCTGCATTTTAACAAGCATCTCTGTAGACTTGGATGTCTTGCTTTCTTCAACAACACAGAAATCTTTCTATTTTCTCTTCTCTTTCTCTTACTTGGTGGTCAACAAAAGAGACATTACTAGGTTGGTAAATGCTGAAGTACGTCCATGACACTGTACTAGCCCCTGAGCCTGTAGTTTGGGTGGGTAGGGGTAGGGAGAGAATGGGACTGGGATTTTGCTTGGCACTAGTCTGGAATGTCTCTTCCACAGACTCAGGCAGTCTGCTCAGTATCCAGGATACCAAATGAAGATGATGCCTTCTCTGTCCTTGTGCAGTTAGAACCTTCTGTAGGAGACTGGTTGGCAAATGGGAAAATGACAGATGGCCTGAGAAGGGCCGTGACTGAGAGGGGAAAGAGGTGCTCTGAGGAGACCCTCTTGGCCCTTGGAGAGAGGAGGCAGTAGCCCTCTGCTTGGGGTGGAAGGACTGTTATGAAACCTTCAGAAGACAGCAAGGCACTCCTCTGTCTCAGAAGGGTGTGGTACCCTCCTCAGGTTTGACAGTTTAGTACAATGCTGCATTTAGTTGGGTTGTAATGTTATGTTTCTATGCAGATTTTTGCTTTTCAGATTTTTTTCCACCCTAAACTGTAAACACTAGGCATAGGTAAACGGTTATAGGAAAACACTGCCAAGCATTAAGGACTTCCAGGTTTTCTGCTCAATAGCATAACTCAAAATCACATCAAATCTATTTCCTCTCAGCCATTATATTTCTTTGCAGGCTAATTTACAGTACATTGTCCCTGGGTAATTTTCCCCCATTGTTATTCTTATCCAACAAGATCTTCACTTCACATAGCCATTCTGAGGGTTTAATAGAGGAACCTTGGAATATTCAAAAAGGCCACGGATGGTATGTACTTTTGAAAAGGTTTGAGCTTTGGGGTCAATCCTTGGTTCATCCTTCCACTTCGTAGGCTTTTTGTGTGAATTGCTTATGAATCCATCAGCATGTAATTGGATGAATGAAATTTGATCCCCCTTCCCCTGATTCTTTTACCAAAAATAAAGCAAACAAATAAAACTCTTCAGGGCAGTATGCAGATGTCCTCATACTTGATAGACCTCTCTGTGGCTTCTGACAGAAAATACACTGCCTTTGACTTAATAGCCATTTATGAAAATAGGTCATTTAAAACAAGCTTGAGTAGGAGTCAGGGGAGGGACAGGAGTCATAGAGGGTGATGATAGCTTTAATTTTGAAAGGAGAAGTTTTGCCAAGGTGACCCTGCAGAAAGGAGGTCTTTTTCCTCTTACGTGTTTATGGTTCAGGAGTCTTATCTCTTGATTCAGAAATTGTCAGAACCATTCCTTCTGCCTTATCCAATTTAAAAGATGAAAACTTAAAATTACTTGAGCCAAGTGATGGGAAAAATTGTGGTGTCAAGACCAATTTACTCATACAAAATGGATTTATGGGCAAGTCATTAAGTAACAGGGAGTACCAAGGAAGCCTAATGAAGACTAATGTAAAAGATATGGCTCTACTAAAGTGATGGATAAAATGTGTTTGAGGCAACCATAGTCTTTCCAAATAACTTTTAAAATGTTATTTTTTTCAAGAGTTCTAACAGAATGTAGATATTCTGGGGAACGAATGAAAAACTTGTTAGCACCTCCTTTCATGTGGCTTATGTTTTTTAGTTTTGTTTTGTTTTAACAAGAAAAGACCTATCTAAAAAAAAAGAAAAAAGTAAATAGTATCACATACAACCAAATGCCAAACCAAGATACCAGAACTGAGATGGCTTGCTCTCCTTTGCTGCCTAAAGCAGAAAGTGGAACTCAGGCAAGTTCTGCTTAGAGTCCTCCCTGTTCCCTATCCTTGACAACAGTATTTCACACGCTTGCCAGTTCATGCCAGTGCTCTCGGATTGTGCAAACAGACCCTGGATCCTTCTCTAGAACTACCGACTAGAATCTTCAAGTGACTCAAATGTGGGAAACTGACTCAGGTTCAAGCTTATGATCCTCACAAAGGAATGTAGCTGTCTCCTCCTTGCCTGTGTAGATGTGACCTTCAAATCCAAACCCACCATCCAGTCATCCATTGCCTTCTCTCCTTTCAGATGGTGTACTCCATTTCCCTCTCGCTCAGCTCAGGTGTCACCTCCAGAAATCTTGGCTGTTCTCTGTATATAATTCTATCCAATTGCATACAGCCTTTGTAAAAGTCTCCGTTGATCTTTTCTTTTAAACCCTCTCTGGAGTATAGCTCCAAGGACCCAAGGGCTGTGGTTCTATCTCCAGCCTGTGTGTCTCACAATTTGTAGGTGCTCCATGAAAGTTTGAAGTGCTTGATTGCCTTCAGGAAGAGATTGATGTTAACTGGAATAAAAGAGGCTTAATGGAGGTGTTTCCTTTGGTGAGCTTAGAACATATCAATATATATCTATATCTATATCCATATCTATATATTATATACATATATATTTTTTTTTATGGTACAGAAAGTTAATGCCTTTAAGGGATACTGTCAAGCAACTGGTCATCTGGGTTTGTATTCTCTTCCAACATTAACTTTTAGCTCTGCTTCTAATTTTTTGCTTTTCAAGTGTTTTTCATCCTAAATTGTAAATGCTTAGGAATAGGTGAAATTACTAATAATTAATCCCTTACAGTTAAACCTGTGAACTAGGTTTTCACATGACAGTGCACTTTAGTGGTTTTTTTTTTTTTCTTCTTTAAATATCCATTCATTTGCTTTTAGTTGTACACAATGCGTTTTTACGTGGTGCTGAGGATCGAACCCGGGCCGCGCACGCGCTAGGCGAGCACTCCACCACTGAGCCACAACCCCAGCCCCTTTAGTGGTTTTTTTAAATGCTAAATCGATAGCTAATCTTATCTCGATTTTGTACATGAGAAACTGGCATAATGGGATTCGACATCTGAGATAGGAAATGATCCTAAGACTCAGGAGATGCGTATTGTGTTTGTGTTTAGCCACAAAATGGCAAATGTGCAGGACATAAATAGATGGTTTATAGATAAATGAGAACATTTGTTTGTTTTTACTAAACTCATTAAAGATACTGAATCTGTTACAGTATTTACTTTGTAATTTTTCTCTTTGCACTCAAAACACATAAATAAAATTGCTGTGTGGGCTAAGTCTTGAATGAATAGTAGTTGTAATTTTAGTTATCTATTGAGGCTGTGCAGCTTTAAAAAAGAAATGACCTGGCAATTCAGTAGCAAAGTTGAATTTTGCTGAACAAAATAGTTACTTGATCATATTTTTAAAAAATCTACAAGCCTTGCAGGTGGGTACTGTGGATGGTCCAAATTATAGATTATGAAATTTGTATTTTCTTCTATTTAACCTAGGTATTCTCTTTTCCTGTTAAGAGAAAATTATTTTCCCTAAAGTGTGATCACTTATTTACTCATGACCCTTCAACAAGAGTTTAGATGATTCTTCTAGATTCTTAGGTCATAAGGCCAAAGCTTCTGTGTATGGTGTATATTGAATTTCTTGCACAGTGTTTGCGTGTGAGTATTTGTTGAACCAAAGAAAACTGGTTCCCTGGCATTTCAGCTTACTAAACTGCTTAGATATATACAGATTCACTTTGAGAACATCTCAGACAACGATCCTGAACTTGAATCAGATCATTGGGTGATTTTACTGGAAGTAAAATGAAACGGAGTTTAACAATTTTGATTGAAAAAACCAATTTGAGTTCTTGGGAGGAGTCCTTAAAGTTTTATATCTATACTAGTGTAAGTCTTGACAATATATAGATACTAAATGACAGTGATGCTGAATTTGACTGAAACACATAACTAATTTCCATTTGCTCTGTTTTTGCTCAAGTGACAAATTTTTAAAATTTGCCGAAATATTTTATAGAGGTAGCTATCAAATAACGTATAGATGAGTTTTTAAAGAAGCAATGGCCAACTTCATAGTTCAGTATGATTGATTTGGTGTGTAATGCTGTTTCAGATCCTGTTTTACTTGAATTTTAACACCTTTTCTTTACGATTTAGAGGACATATCTGCTATAATCAGTCGAGTAATTCAGAATCTGGCTGCAGTAGCAACTTTGAGAAGGCTGTTTGTTTGAAATTGTGATTAAGAGCACACACTGACTATGTGCTCACTAGTTATGAGATTGTGACAGGGTGTTTAACTTTGTCTCTTCACCTGTAAAGTAAGGATAGAAGCAATACCTCCCTCACAGGGTGGTGAGATTTAAGTGGAGTGATAGGTATAAAGTCCTTAGAACAGTGCTAGCATGCAATATACTCAGTTACTAGTTTTCAGTGATTATAATTGTTATCTTCAGAGGTACTGTTTAGACATCAGTTGTTCATAATGTGCCTGTTGTAAGTAGAGAAGACTTTAAAATGAGACTTGTTAGAGCTTGAATGTTTCATCATATTTTGGTTTCACCACATTAGGGGGCAAATTATTTAATCTTTCAGTACCTTTATTTTCATCAGCAAAATGGGGATAGTAAGACCTCCCTGGGGTTCCTGTAAAGATCAAATTTGATAGTGCTTTTAAAAATGTTAATAGAATGTTCAGCATAAAATACGTGTTCATTAAATGGTGGGGGTGGTAGAAGTTGTAGTGGATATGCTGTGTGTGAGATAGCAGTGACAGGTGACAAAGAGTAGCTGCTCCGTGAATACAGAGCTCTCTAATGAGGCCCTGCCATGTTGTGAGTACTGAATAAAATAATGCATGTAAAACACTTGGCTTCTAAGTAAGCACTGACAACTTGTTAGTTGTCATGTAGTAGTAGTAGTAGTAGTAGTGGAATAATAATATTGAATCTTCATACATGGTCCTTAGCTACTCAGTTTCCTAGCTTCAAGGTTTTTTTGGTTGAATAATTAACTTTTGTCATTACATTTATTGCTTCCTTTCATATTTCTAATCAGGATTGTTAAAATGAGTCTGCGGAAGCAAACCCCTAGTGACTTCTTAAAGCAAATCATCGGACGGCCAGTTGTGGTAAAATTAAATTCTGGAGTGGATTATCGAGGTAATATGTTCATGTTTCATCTTCACTGGTGTAACTAAATAAGTCAGTGTGACTTACTCAGGGTACCCAATAGACCAAAAAAGCATTGGTCATCAATAGTTCTTACGTCCAGCTCTTTTTCTACCTCAGATGGTTCCTTTTAGAAAGAAAAATCCAACAACAAAGTGTGTTCTTCTGACTTCCAGTGTTAGTTGTGTGAACTCTGTCTCCTCTTTGCGATGATATATACCAAAGTTCCCTGGTGGTAGCCAGGGATTCACAGTCAATTCAGATATGAATAACTGAATAGTGAAGAACGCCTTTGTGCAGCAGCATTTGTTTTTGCGAGAGTATTCCAGATTGGCAAGTGGCTATTGAGACAGCATCATCTTATAGCCTGACTTTCCCAGTCATGTAATGTGTGGGGTATTGGGTGGTGCCTTTCTATTCTTGTAGAACATACTCTTTAAGAGGCTCTGAAATTAACTTTGCAGGAGGAATGGTATCAAATTCCATTTTAAAAAATTGCTAAATCCCAAATCTTGCAAAGTTAAGATACATGAAATTACTTAGAATATTTCACAAGTATAGATGATTAATTCATTAGCAAAGTTTTGTGGCCTTTTCTTGGTCTCTTTTCTAGATAGTTAATGATTGTAATCTCTTGAGCGTTTTCCTCTGCACATGCAGACATAATTTTGTTGAGCACTTAATGCATGTCAGTGTGTTAAATCTTTTTAACACATTTTCATTTTATCTGAACATGAGTCCTTCGAGGTCTGTGTTGATTATCCCCACATAGAAAGGGAGGAGCTAGGACTCAGACTCAGGCTGGAGTCAGGAACCTTGTTAAGAAGCCACTGCTTCACTGCTTTTTCCCTTCCTTTTTTCTTTTTCTTTCTTTCTTTCTTTGTTTTTGTTTTGTTGCCCAGACTGATCTTGAACTCCTGAGCTCAAGTGATCTTCCCATCTCAGCCTCATGACTGGGACCACAGGCACATGCCATTCCCAGCTTGCTTTATTTGTTGACATTAATAACTAATTTCCAGTTTAATTTGATTTTTATATTATAACTAGTGGATTTACACTGGCTACTGAGAAATTATAAAGTCTTTATATACTGCTTTTCACCCATGGACTTATTGATGAGCCCTAAGGAGGTGATAAAGTGATAAATAAATATATTTGACTGTTGATTAGGGTGGGGACATTATTGTGGTCAGTATTTTCTTAGTACACATTTTATTGAAGACATCAGTCTTCTTAACCTTTTTTCCTCTGTATTCTTCAGAGAAAATATTTCTATTTATAAATGTAATACATGTTAAGGGCTGGGGACATATCAGTAGTAGAGCATCCATGTGTTCAATCACTAGTACTGCCAAAAAAAAAAAAAAGGAAAGAAAATAAATTTAAAAACAAATCATGGAGAAAAGTAAACAAAACAAAATCTCCTCAAATTCTACCATCCAGAGATAATCTGCCTTCCCAATTTTTATCTCTCTGTATATAATTTTACATAAATGGAATCAACTGCACATGTGCCCTGATTTTTTTTTTTTTTTTTTACACTAAACAACACAGTTCTGTGACAGTATAGAAATTCTAATAGCTACATAGGAATCCCTCACGTGACTGTACCAGTTTTGTTTTTACTCACTTTCCTTTAATGACTACTGAAGTATTTATCAGTTTTTTGTCATTATAAGTAACTGCTCTTTTGACACATCTTGAGTGTCTGGGGGTCTGTCTGGATAAATCCCCTAACTGGGATTTTTGAGTTTGCCAGGTGGCTGGTCCTCCATTAGGTCCCACACTTTTCCTTCTCTGTGTTCTCAGAGCCTTTATTAGCTTTTATGTCTTTTCCAATCTAAGTGGCAGCAAGTGATATTTCATTTTGTGTATGTTTTCTTTGTTTATTAACAAGACCAAATAGCCTTTTACATGGGTAATAACCATATTTTTTCCTCATTTATGAATGTCTGTCCATGGTCTCTGTTTTCTTAAAGCAAAATATTTTATACTATATAGGGGGCCTTACTAAAAGAATGTACTTATCTTGTGGTTAAAACAAACAACAACAACAACAAAAAACTGGTGTGGTGACTCACACCTATGATCCCAGTGGCTCAGGAGGCTGAGGTGGGAGGATTGATCGCAAGTTCAAGGCTGGCCTTAGCAACTTAGCAAGACCCTGTCTCAAAATTAAATAAATAAATAAATAGGAGTAGGGATGAAATTCAGGCAATGTGCCCCTGGGTTCAATCTCTAGTACCAAAAAAAACCAACAACTTAGTAACTTTCTCTCAGAGTTTCTCTTAAAGTTGAAAAAACCTCTTTGTTTCCTATTATTTGTAGTATTTTTTATCTCCTGGAGAAGGAAGGGGCCCTCCTGAGCGGGGTTTTTTGGTTTTTTGTTTTTGTTTTTAACCTTTGTTTTGAGATCAGATACTCTGATTAGAAGTGTACATTGCATCTTGAAATAATCCTTTTGTTTAGCTTTCATTCATAGTTGCATATCATGTCTTAGACATTTCTTGCTCATTTAGGATTGTGATTTGGATGTAATCTAGTCCAGCAGGAACCAGACTGCAAAGTTGTGTCTTAAGCTTTCTTTTGCTGGGAAATAATTGTTCTTAATAGTTCAAAGTCCATTCTGGTTCTTCGAAAGTTTACAGCCTCTCTCCGAATTCCGTTAGGTTAATGTCTGTGCTCTTGTTACACACACACAATTTTGAAAAGAAGCTTTTTTGTGTGGAGGATAATGGGGGCAGAAGTGGAGAGTGAGGTGCATATTAATGAAGTTAAGACTTTAAACGAAACTGTTGACTTGGTTAATCAAATTGAATCTATAGTATGTGTTTTTGCTTTCTTTTCTTTTTTTTAACCCCCCTAGAAAATATCACTTTAAATTAGATGCTGAGAGTTAGAGGCTTACATATTTTCAGCCTTTGAAAACAAATCATCTGGTCAAATTTTGCAAAATTTGTACTGTCTTAACACAATTAAAGTGATTCACCCAAACTGTTTCCTTGAAAGCTCCCTAGAATGTTTTTAGCTGTTTTTCTCTATTAGTTTTGATTTGAAAATATTATAACTGTAACAAAACAGAATGGGATGTGTTATAATGCAATATGTTGCCCTGTATTCTCAAGCTGCTCTTCAGTGTGAGTCACAGCTTTGAGATGTTCTTTCAGGAGCACCTGCTGTCTCCTCTTCTATTATTTTAACAGATTGTAGAGACTTCCTCTTAACCCTGGAGTACATTCATCTGCTGCAGTAGATGTTGTGAAAGAGTGAAATAAATCTGCCAGACCCGTATTTCACTTAGTGGCTAAAGTAAGAAATGCCACTGGAACCGAGAATCATTTGTCCATGCATAATTGCCCACTCCTTTCTTTAGCGTCCAAAGAATGGCATTTTAGTTGGAATATTCTTATTCTGTCACTTTTGTGAAGTCTTTTAAAGTTGCTGTGGTGATCATGCATTCCAAGAGGAAAGTGACAGTTCATTGCTTGTCCTGTAGTGGGGATGTGTGACTGTGTTCACGTTATGCACTTCCTAGCCTTCGTTCAGATTGCCATAGAATAAAGGCTTGTTTTGTGCTTAAGTCTATTGGGTTTTGTTAACTGTGTGAATTTTTATATTATGCATTTAAGGACTAATGAATAAATAAATTGTGAGTTCTAAGATATGCCCTGTAATTTTCAACTCTTACTTACTTTGTATATCTTGTTTTTTGACTCAATCTGTCTCTAGGGGTCTTAGCTTGCCTGGATGGCTACATGAACATAGCCCTGGAGCAGACAGAAGAATATGTTAATGGACAGCTGAAGAATAAGTATGGGGATGCATTTATCCGAGGAAACAATGGTAATATTTCTTCACTCTATAGTTCTACAGCATTTGAAATAAGCCTTTTCGTTTATAATCAGGAGCACTAGAGGGTTTTCTAGATCATTTGAGAGTTCAGTTTTAGATTTTTTTTTCCCTTCTTCTTTTTAAATGATTGTAAGTCTTGGATTTTCGGTGTTGCCAGTTCTTTTTTAGGTGCTTCACAGAATTGTGGAACTAGAAATTCTTTCCTTCCCTCTCTTACTGATGACATAACTGAGGGATGTTGGTGTACTGACCTGGACCCCATTCTCTCCCATATCATTTATATTCCCCCAACACATATTCTGGCTTCTCACAGTCTGGAAGTTGAAGCTGTAAAAATGGGTGCTGTTTCCCTGCTCTCTCGAGTTTACGTAATTTGTTGCTTAGCTTATCCTATTTGACTTTTCTATAAAGCATTCACATGCTTTTTGTGGAGATTTGTACCTTTAAGTTGGGCAAAAATGGCAAAATAGGAAATATGGTTCTGAAGTACTCAGCTTTTTAATTGCTAATATATTGCTACAATTATTGTGGTTATTTTTAAGTACCTCAGTTCAAAACACAAGTTAACTTATCAGTGAAGTTCTGTTTGAATTTTTGGTAGGAAGGGGAAGAAATTGAAATTATGGCAGTTATCTCTTGACCAACTCCCACATTTTGGTTCCATCCCCCAAAAGGAGCTTTTTTTTTAAACAGTCATCTTTTTTTTTTTTTTTTTTTTTAATATTTATTTATTTGCTTTAGTTGTACACAATGCAATGCATTTATGTTTACGTGGTGCTGAGGATCAAACCCGGTCCGCGCACGTGCTAGGTGAGCGCTCTACCGCTGAGCCACAACCCCAGACCCTCTGGGGTTCTTTAGTTCAGATTTTTTTCTTGATTTCTTTGCTTCTTGGTAAGGAGATCTTTGCTTCCCTTAGCAGTTGGACCTCTGTGCTGTGGATGAAACTTCCTGAGTTGTATAATAGATACTCTAGCTTCTGTCTTTGCAGTGTCACGTTTCTGCATCATATCTTTACATACATGATTTGTGCTTCCAGTGTGTAGAATATCTTCTCCTATTTTTCGTGTTCTTTTTATTAAGAAATGTTATGATTTTGCCTTGTCTTAAGACACCTGATAGCACCAGCCCATGGGATGTTCTGTGAGTGGTGACAGGTGGAGCCTTTCACTTGCTCCTCATACCTAAGACTTCTCCAGTTTCCCCAGAGGTGTTTTTGATGGCGTTCCAATGCTTCCCTTCATATGGCCTTTTCCATAATGCAGTTGTTATCTTTGGATTCCCAGTTCACCTCTTCAGCTCCTAAGAGGATCCTGATGTAATTGATGACTCTGAGCTGTGTTATTTGGCCAAGACACCCCTCAATGTTCACTTTGAACAAACCTGTCAGAATCTGAATGCTCATGGTGGGGATTAGGGGAGGAATATACCTCTGGTGAAACCCATCATCCAGTTTTGTCTTACTCTCACATACGACATGTCCTACTGAGTTCCGTTTGGTGGTCATGATAGGACAAGCAAAGCAAAACTGGATAATACCAAAGGTTGAGACTCTATCAGGTAACTCAGACTAAGGACTTTGGTGTCTGGAAAAACAACAACAACAACAAAAACAACTCAGCTTTTGTTGATCCTGGTACAATTGAAAAGGTGAGCAGCAGGTTTCCAATTATGTCAGAAAGATGGCAAAAAACACACTATTCCTAATCTGAAATCTAGCCTGGTAGATTTACTTTGATAAAAGCACCATTATTGTACTTTCAATGATAAAGCAGTCTCATAATTTAGGGACTTTGCTGTGTATTTTATTTTATCATCCTGGCCACAATTTGTGAAGTCAATCAGTGGATGGAAAAGATTAGTTGCAGTCATTATACATCAAGCCCAGGTCTAGACTAGTTGTGTAGTTGTTCGAGAATTAATTGTATGGTGTGAGCATTCCTTTTAAATTTGCAGAGGTGTCAAGCCAAAATTTATTAGCTTTTAAAACTTGCTACTATGATACTTAAGAGCAGTTGCTAAATATTTATTTTTGTCTTTTCAGTGTTATACATAAGTACACAGAAGAGAAGGATGTGAAGACACCAAGGAGCAGTTCTTTTCATAGTTGGATGTATTTTTTAATGAAAGTTTTTCTATTTTTTGATTCTTTTGTGCTGTAAGTTGTCCTGATTTTATAGTAGTTGGTGATTTTCACTGACATGTGAGTAAGATAAATGTATAAAGTTACGGATTGACTTGTAAACAAGTTTTCACATTTTAGTTCAGTCATTTTCCTTTGCCTCCATGTCAGTGTATAGAATGCTAAATCAATTAAAAACAAGAGACAAAGTCTGTTTTTTCCTATAAGGTTATTAAATTTCAAACACTGTCATGTCATTCGCTTTCCCTTACTTATTCAGCAGACTACAGTGGTGCATATATGGGTATATAATTAAAACATTCCAGAGATTTTCTTCTTTATCCTCTCCTCTTCTACTCACATACAATATACTTGGGTGAAAATGTTCAACAAAGGCATCCAGTTTCCATTTGAGGCTATAAAAAGGGGTCATGAGGTCAGAAGTTCAGCTGCTGATTCAGTCACCTAGATAGAAAATAGCATGGGGGCTCTAACAGTGGCACTTCCACAAACAGAGGGGAAATCCCAGTTGAGTTGGGAGAGAAATTCTAAAGACTTAACCATATGCCAGTTGGGCAGAAACCTTCCTGTCAGCAGTCACCCTGTGACTCCTCCTGTGCAATTAGACCTTTTAGGTTTCCTTGCTCCTTTTAGGAGAGTAACATCAGTGTTAATCAGTTCGTGCCCACAGGAGAGGAAGAGCCATTCCTGTGCAACTCACTCATTTATATGAAAGGAAAACCTAGGGCTCATGAACTCATTCAGGTTCCAGTTGCTAAGCTGTGATTGGGAAAGAATTTCTTCTAACTTGCTTAGCAATTGGCTTTGGGGGAATCTTTCTTTAAAATCAGAGCTGTGTTCAAGTGTGAAGTTGTCCCAGAGAGGAACCCCAGGCTTTCATATCGCCTGGCAAAAGGCAGTGTCTCTGGATTATGTGACTCCTGCTGAGGGAATCTGCACAATTTTAATGAGCTCCCCAACCCTGCTGTATTCCCTGAACAGTTTCACTGTCTCTAGTAACAACAGATATATCTGGTGCTGTTGTTGAATGGACACCAGACAACTGTGTGACTTGCTTTGGCCTTCCTCCTTCCCTGCCCGGTCTCAACAGCATCCCTGTTTGGGAGCTGGGGTGCGATTTGAAACAGTTGCCTGGCTAAAGGATCTGGGGGCATGAGGGGAAAAGGTGGGAGGGGAGTGCTGGTTCTGGAGGGGCATGTATGGCGTTTGTGCCGTTTTATTTTGAAGATCAGAGAGTAATTGGAAACTTTTTTTTTTTAATTAATAACTCAGGAAAGGTGAACAGAAACATTTCACCAGGTTTTCCTGTGTGTACATGGAAAATAAAACACTTTATACTTTGCTTCAGTAATTTATCACTTCTTGACAGGGGCTTGAAAAGGGTCCAGTCTGTAAGTACAAATCACACAATTTGCTCTTTTATAAATGACTTCTTTTAAGGAGAAAATGGATGTCCCTCCACGTGGAGCACACATGTTCTCATTTGTTTTGTAGAATATGTGGGGCAGCCACTCACTCACATCAGCCGCCTCTAAAAGCAATTCCATTGTTATCTCCCACCAATCTAGCATCCTATTTTTGCTAACTTCTTTCCTGACCTCCCCTTCAGTATATAAGTCTTTATTTTCCCCTTGCCATCTCTCCAGTTTAATAGCTCTGTGGTAAAGTTGCGTTTTCATCCATGTAACTACTTTTAATCAAGATCGACTTTGGGAAATGCTACCATTTTTATGGTAATAAAGGCCTGCATTATGCACTTGGACCAGCGCAAGCTGTCTCCCAGGTATACCTTCAAGTAGTAGAACTGTGAAACAAAGTATAAATGCTAAAATTACTTTTTTCTTAACTGTAGCCTCCTAGAGGTCAGTGAATGATTTCCAATTGCAGCAAAGCAAAGACATTTGTTTTAGGTTGAAGAATTTTTCACTTGACTGAATATATTCTCCCTGTCTCTGTGCGCACCCCCCCAACCCTGGCTGCCACACTTCTCCTGGGCTGTGACAAAACAGAATGTTTAGTGAGAAACAAAATTGTGTTTGATTTTTAGACTATCTGACTTCACATTCTGTTTTGGTCTTTGAGCTATTCCTTGGCTAATCTTCCAACAAGTTGAATTGATTCTTATTTCAAAACTGTTTATCCCAAAACAGAGCTGTTGACAAGTACAAATACAGATGGCAGACATGTGGTCTGATTTTCATGTTCTTCGTCTCAACATTCAGGGAGGGAATGTTACTGAGAGATGGTTTACATCTTGAGCCTCTTGTTCAAGTCAATATGTAGTGCATGCTAGGAGATTTCTAATTATGTGGCAAATAGTAACAAATGCTTAAGGGATTTCCTTAAGGTCTGAAAACACAGTAGCATCAACTTGGTGTGTAAGGCTTGTCACCCTGGAGGCTGTGGTAATCAAGGCTTGTCACTCTGGAGGCTGTGGTAATCTACTTCGTAAGCATAGACGAGACCTCAGTAGGGGAATGGGCTTTGGAAAGCTCACTGACTCTCTGGTGACCTCAGTATAGCGTTCCAGCCTGAGGATGCAGACTTTTCCATACTGTGGACAGACATGTCCTCCAAGCAAAAGACTCTCCTGCATATTGACCCATGCTTGGTATTCCAAGGCAGATTGCAGCCCACGCAGTGACCTTGTGATTCACAGCCAAACTGCTTCAACTGTTTTTTTTTTTTTTTCTTCCACAAAAAGAAATTGTTGATGAAAGGAGGACAACCTGCAATTCTTCTGTCTTCCGACCTTGTTTCAGGAGGCCTGGTGCTCAGCTGTCTTTAGTGAGGTTGCCCTGATCATTGTTGAACTAGACTCCTAAGAGGTGCAGTGTTGGCCATGACCTCTCTGGATCTGAATATACAGCAGCTACTTTAGTTCCAGTAGCTGGAACACATGGCAGTGCAACCAACACTAATGTTGACAGATCAGTTTTGATTCACCACGGGAGTCCAGTTAGCCAAAGGGAGCAAGACTGTAGGAGTGGGCAGTGATGCGCTCTAGGTGGGAGAGGACAGTGGAGATAGCCCCTGACCCTTCCTCGCTCTGTTCCTGTCAGCCTGCTTCCTTCCTTTAGAAGGTAGGGGAGGTGGCCAGCAAGTAGGGATTTGAGGAAGCAGTGGCAGAAATCAGTTTAGCATTTATTGGACAACTGTAGGCAGACACCTTATGAAAGTAAGTATGACATTGTTCACATCCTCCATGAACAATGGAGGTTCCATCCTAGGTTTAGATATTTATGTGGAAAAGTGGTCCCATACTTAATTAGACCAAAATAGTGAGACATCTTTTTAAAATCTGGATACTTCCAATTTCGTCATCTTAACTGGATGTTTCTATCTTAAAATTCTAGATAAACTCAGGACTGGATAAGCTGGCTTTGAACTCGAGATCCTCCTGTCTCAGCCTCCCAAGTGCTGGGATTACAGGCGTGCGCCACCGTGCCCAGCTAATTTTGAAATCTGATTATTTCCATCTAATTATCTCTTGTTTCTCTGCAGGCCCACATGATTCAACCTCCCATTTTTATACTCTTCTTTTCCCCACCTAACAGAAGCCAGATTTTCTATGGTTTAACTGAACAGACACAATAGATGTTATTTTATTTGAAGATCAGTTTTGATACATCTGCAGCATTGAACATTTTTCTTCTTAATAATTTCAGAGTTACAGCAAATAGCAAGATGGACATATTCTAGAACTTAAATCACGAAACCCTGGAACAATGGGGGTACACCGGTTTTTTAAGGCCTACTTTACAAAACTGTTCAAATCCCTATGAACTCCATGTAATCTGGGCTTTAGAATGGAATGGATGCTGATCATTGTGGCAAAATATTAGACCTATAATTGGATTAAAGGCAAGGCCAGTTTGTGAAGAATTAACATAATTTTAGAGAAATGGTTTTATTACCATCATGTGCATACAATATTTCAAATCACTATTCAGTACTTAAATAGAAGCTTTATTGAAAAAACTGGAAATTTGTAATATTTAGTTGATAAGATGTTACTATGACACAGGACGACCCCCCACCCACCCACCAAGTGGTGTTAAAATCTCCAAATCTCAGTGGTTTGAAACAACACGATTCTCATTCATGCTCCATATACATGGGGGCCTGATGTTCCTACCATCTCAATGTGAGGTCTTGGGTCTTGCTGGCACAGCGGGAGCACATAAAGAATTGCTCCCTGACCCTTAAGTGCTTTGGCTTAGAAGCAACACCTGTCACTTCCACTTGAATATCCAAAGCAAGTTGCAGGACCGGTGTTTACTTTTTGAGTGTTTAGGAAAATGCAATCCTTCTATGGATTCAGGAGAAAAAAAGAAAAATGTTGGTAATACCTGTCTCGGTGTCTGTTTCTCCAGAGAAACAGGACTGATGGGATGGTAATGGGGAGGGATGGATGTTAAGAGATCATCTCGTGCAACCATGGAGGCTTGACAAGCCCAACATGGACAGGGCAAGGTTGTAGGCTGGAAGAGTTGCAGTTTGGATTTCTGGCTGTCTGCTAGAATTTCCTCTTCCTCCCAGAAATACAGTGTTTTTCTGTTAAGATTTTCAACTGATTGGATGTGTCCTACCAACAGGATGGAAAGTGATCTGCTTCACTCACACTCAAAATCTACTCATTGAACTGTATTGTCATCTAGAAAATACCTTCACAGCAGCATCTGGAGTAATGTTTGACCAATTATCCAGATGCAGTGGCCTAGCCAAGTTGATAAAAATTAACCATCCTGATGTGATACTGTGTCCTTTGCCTTCTAGATGTATTATTATTAAGTTGTAATAGGACACAATACCTTTATTTTATTTATTTATTTTTACATGGTACTAAGGATCAAACCCAGGGCTGCGCACGTGCTAGGCGAGCACTCTACCGCTGAGCCACACCGCCAGCCCTTCTAGATGTTTTTAATCATCCTTCATAAAGCATACAGGGGCATAAAGTCTTGAAGCGATTTTTATTGCATAGAAAAAAGTATCCTTTCTTTGTTAAGACTGGGGTCAAGAGACTTGTGTTCCTGGTGTCTTAATCACTTTATTAGACCAAAGAAAAATATTGACTGATTCCTTCATATTTTGAAAAACTGGGACTGAATAGATTTGTTTGGGTGTGATTTTGTTGCTCCAGGTTAACTTACAAATTCCCAAGTAATGTATTTCTAGATTTAAAAGAAAATGCAGAATTTAAGAACAACCTTTCCATAGATCAGGTAAACATTATCCCAAGTCAATAAAATATGCCAGCTACCTCTATATATATGTGGAGAGATGATCACAGAGCCTTTGGTGAACATCGGCACCCAAGATGGGTCTCAGGGCTGGGGTGTAGCTTGGTGGTAGAGTGCTATGCCTGCCATGCATGAGACCCTGGGTTCAATCTCCAGTACCGATGTGTTTCAATGGCATATTGTACATCACATCTAAAACTTGACCTTTTAACACATTAGGTATACAATGTATGCATGTACCACCATCTTACTCAAAGATGTGGCCTCAGTAGGACCTGATCTCCTCTTTGCTTTTCTTTCTTTTTCTAATGGCACCTCTTTTGGGGAGCCTGTCTCAAATCCCCTTCCTGAGCCTTGGCACTAGCACAGGTGCGGAGGTTTCCCAGGGACTCCCCACACAGGTGAAGTAGAGGACCCACTCAGAGATCAACCCCCACCGCCTTGACTCATTAGCCATCTGAGCAGGTCCTCATGCTCCCCCATCGTCGTTACTGAGCAAGGTAGTCCTGAGGCAAAGAGGTTAAGTGATGTGCCCTGGGTCACTTGGGGATTCCTACAACTAGAATAACCGCTTTCTGCTCTTCGGTCAAGTGCTTAAGTGCTGGCCTCCCTCAATTCCTTCTTCTAGCATGCATTTAATCAATAAATCAATTTCCTCTCCTCCTGTTCATCCTCCCAGTAGTGCAAACAAGAAGGTCCCAGGTTGTGTGCTGTCCTCCACGTTCCAAGATGATGCTGGTGACAGTGATTTGTTATCACTCTGCTCCAGTGTGACAGCAGAGATCAATAGGCAGCCAATAGCCCTTTCCATGCTGGCCAAGGTAAAAAACTGCCCCTCAACTCGGGTCTGCAGGCACTGTGTGCAAAGACTAGCATTTTTTTGAGGTGATTATCTCTAGGAATTTGTCCCCCTGAGTCCCCTGAATCCTAATTACTACTCAGCAGGCCATTTCCCAGCAGCACTTAGCCAGTGTTCATGTCAGAAGCTGTGCATCTTCAGGCCCAGGAAGTACCTGAGAGACATGAAGGCAGGCTGTGTGTGATCTGAACCCCCATCTCCTCCCTGGCCCAACTCCGACTCAATCCCTCTTGCAGTCTCCTTTGCTCAGATGTTTAAAACAACTGAAGCAAGTTGGGAATTATGGTTTGGATCTTAAATGTCCCCCGGAGGCCCATGTTCAAGGCTAGGTCACCAGCCCATGGCACCATTGAAGGGCAGTTGTGGAAGCTTTAGGGGCTGGGCCCTAGTGGAAGGAAGTTACATTGTGTGTGTGTGTGGGGGGGGGGGGTATGTCCTTGAAGGGGATATTGGGACATTAGTGCCTCCCTCTCTTTCTCTTTGCTTCCTGGCCACCATGGATGAGCAGCTTCGCTTCACCACTCACTTCCTGCCATGATGTTCTGCCTTGCCACAGAGCCAACTGGCCCTGGACTGAAACCTCTGACACTGTGAGTCAAAATAAATCTTTCCTCCATGTAAGTGGATTTCCTCAGCTATCTTATCACCCTGGGTCACTCGCTGCCTCCTCTGTACCCCTTTACTCATGTGTTCATAGAACGCTCCCTGGTCCCCACTCTTGGGCATACAGCCACCATTGTGCAAACACTGTGCACCCCCAACTCTGAGCACACACAGGGCTTATCTCAAATCACTGCTCAATCCCACCAGGTCATGTTGTGCCTTTTATATTAGATATATTTTGTTAGTTCACTTGCAATTGCTCTTATTTTTCAGCTTATTACAAAACTTGGGGGGTGGAAATCTTCTTATAAAAACTCTTCATTGAAACAGATCACTTTGAAAACTATAAGGAAAATGACCAGAATTTCAAGATATCTAGAAGGCCTTGATCAAAACACCATATCATTTCAAAAAAAAAAAAGGAAGAATCGCCTATTTTAAGAAAAATTTTAAACAGGAGGATGGTTAAGAGGTCTAGAGAGAAATGGACACCATTTCCCATGCTAAGAACTATTTTCCTAAACGAACCTGTTTTACCTGTGCAGAAAAATGAAATCATCATTTCAACTAAAAGGAAAACCAGGTTAAATAATCAAGCCATTGGACAGAGAATTTAAGAGCCATCCTCTTTGTTAAAAACCAGTGTAGACTTTTGATAGCATTGCTTTTGTTACTGTCATTCATTTCCCTTTAATCAGGTGAAACTTACCCAGAACTAACATTCTCTCCCTCTGTCCTCTTCTGTTTTATGGAGAGACCAGTTTTTAGACTCTACAGTCCCCATTCCTCACTCACCCCTCCTAAATGATGTGGGCATAATTCCCATCCAGCTGCCCTTCTTCTGGATTTTATATCAATTAGCAAGTTTTCTTTACTGTCACTTGTGTCTCCAGGCTGTTCTCATACCATAGTCCACGACCTCATGGTCACCACTCGGGTGACCTAGGTGCTTTAGAAATTTGACAAAACTTCAAGAAAGAGTCAACTGTCAGGCTTGTGTATGTGAGAGACACGTGGCTACAATTCAAGTTTAACACCGAGACTACATCAATCTCGGTGCCCTTTGTAACTGGAAGCTCCTTGAGGGTGGGGCTCTTTCATTTGGCTTCTATTTCCAGTGCCTGAAGTTCCCTGGCACATTGCTCTTCACTTGCTGCTCTCCTGCGGACAAGTAATTCCCTAGGAATGTAGTCCCCATGTCCTTAAATAATCTACCTAGTCTTTACAAGCATTTTTGCCACTAGATAGAACTGTTCTCATGTGCAGTTCTGCTGCAGGCTGCACATCTGATGCATTTGGCTTGCCTAGCCAAAGGTTTTGTCACTTCGAAATCAGAAGAGACACAAAGGATGGCCGATACTAGACTCATGAAGAGGGAGTGCTCCCTGACAGGGAAGTGGCGGGAATTAGACAAAGTGGCTTTCTCATCTTGGTGTGTTGACCAGCGAACAAAATAAATGTTGAGTGTAGTCAAACACGTATCCCGGCCATTATGAAAGGAGGTATCAAAGTTTAGGAAAAACATCATTTTTTCCCTCTTTTAAAAAACTTGTTGTTTTCTAGCCGGGTGCAGTAGCGCACACCTGTAATCCCAGCACTTGGAAGGCTGAGGCAGGAGGATCGCGGGTTCAAAGCCAGTCCCAGCAAAAATGAGGTGCTAAACAACTCAGTGAGATCCTATCTCTAAATCAAATGCAAAATAAGGCTGGGGATGTGGCTCAGTGGTTGAGTGCCCCTAAGTTCAATCCCTGGTACCAAATAAACAAACAAACAACAACAATGGCGAGGCACTTAGCAACTCAGTGAGACCCTGTCTCTAAATAAAATACAAAAAAAAGGGCTGGGGCTGAGTTCATTCCCGGGTACCAAAAAAAAAAAAAAAAAAGAAAAAAACTTGTTCTTTTTAGATATACATGATAGGAGAATGTATTTTAACATATTATGTATACATGGAGTACAACTTATTCTAATTAGGATCCCATTCTTGTGGTTGTACATGATGTGCATTTCACTGGTCGTGTATTCATATACAAACATAGGAATGTGATGTTTGGTTCATTCCACTGTCTTTCCTATTCCCATCACTCTCCCTTCCCTTCATCCCCCTTTGTTTAATCCAATGAACTTATATTCCACCCCCACCCCCGTTATTGTGTGTTAGCATCCACATATGAGAGAGGACATTTGGTTTGCGGGGATTGTCCTAATCAGGAAAAGCATCTTGTGGAAAGAGATTCCAAACTTAAAGGGCCTTCGTGAAGTTTCATCCAGTGTATAACCTGCAAAGAGAGAAAATAGGGGCCTTCAGAGGGTTCCAAATAATGCTAACAAGAGCTTACAGGTATTCTATGTGTTTAAACTTCACAAAACTCCTGTAATATAGATGGAATGAGACCTATTCCATTGTAAATAGGTCTTTTTCCAATTACAGAGGAGGAAATAGAAGCACAGGGAAGAAACTTGTTCAACATCACCCAGCTAGTAAGTGGAGGGCTGGGGTTTAAATCCAGCAGTCTGGTTCCAGAGACCTTAAACACCTACCACCTGAATGTGCCAAGAAGTACAAACCCCACCAGGTGTGGTGATACATGTCTGTAATCCCAGCAATCCCAGCAACTCAGGAGGCTGAGAAAGGAGGATCCCAAGTTTGAGGCCAGCCTCAGGAATTTAGCAAGTTTCTTATCTACTTAGTAAAACCCTGGCTCAAAAAAAAAAGCTGGGATGGAGCTCAGTGGTAGTGTGCCCAATACCAAAAAAAAAAAAAAAAAAAGAAGAAGAAGAAGAAGAAGAAGAAGAAGAAGAAGAAGGCCAAACCCCAAATGTGCTGAGACTTCTCAAAATAAATTGAATAATAAAGAGACTCACTTGTGAATGAGATTAGCATGGTGTTCACAGATGGCCTGAGGACTGAACTGCTTAGTGTCATATTTTGTTCTTTATTGTTTAGAAAGTTTATTGTTTCCAAGCTGAAAACATTTCTAGCAGAGAACAGAAGCCACCAAACCACAGAAGACCAGCTCCTCTAGTCTAACCCTGGTCTCTGGTGGCACTGAATTACATCTCAATGCACACAGCAACTTGCCAGTGACACAGGAAATATGGGAGCCTATGAGAGACTGAAGAAAATGAGACATGGTCGAATGTCCTGCTTATAAGCAGAAAGAAAAGGCAGGGAAATAGCAGACTAGACAGCTTAATGCTAAGACCTTGAAATACTCAATTAGATTTAAAAAATAATAATAAGGTGTGATTTTTAGGAACCAGTTTGTGTTTGCTTAAAGAAGGCATGCCAAGACCTTGGAATATTTTAATAGGTTCGGTTTCTAAAGTAGAGGAACATCACCATGGTAACATCATCGTTGTCATCTTCACCTCCTTCAACATCATTTGGGTTGGCCCAGGCCAGGGTCCGTCCAAGGTGCTCAGCAGACACTGCCTCCTTTGACCCTTAGCACCAGCCATTCAATGTCATGGTCATGGCCTCTCTTCTTAAAACCACATTGAACAAAGTTTTTCAACTTGGTGCACAAAAAGTAAAATAGAGTCGTTAACTGTGATAGAGGGATTTGTAATGGGAAAAAAAGGTAATGTCAACTAATAAAGGTTTTTTCACTTGATGTAGTACAGACGGGAACAGATAATACTAGAAGCAGTAGAATCAAGAGTGGAAACATTCCGTAAACCAGAATGAGAGCAAAGGCAATAAACTGGAGACAAAAAGCATTTCAATTGAGGGTTTGGAGGTTTTTATATTTTTTACAAAGTTATATAGCAGAGTTTGGGCCACCCAATATTCTTACATCTCATTGTTGGGGAGAATTTTTGGTTTTCTAACCCACCCAAGCAGTCCCAATAAGTAGATCTCTAGTTCCATTGTTGTTAGTCTGTGTGATATGGCCTGGGTAATGAAATCAATTTAGTAGGCAAAGGTCAGCACTAAAGAATTAAATAGAAAAGAATCAAATGTACAGTAATTATTTGTATTAGTATGTTAAACTTTTTTTTTTTTTTTGGTACTGGAGATTGAACCCAGGAGCACTCAACCATTAAGCCACATCCCCAGCCCTTTCTTTATTTTTTTTATTTTGAGACAGGGTCTTGCTAAGTAGCTCAGGGCCTCCCTAAGTTGCTGAGGCTGGCTTTGAACTTGGGATCCTCCTGCCTCAGCCTCCGGAGCTGCTAGAATTACAGACATGCACCAGCACACCCAGCTAGTGTATTAAACTTTTGTCTTGGTGTGTGTGCACATGATGATTACACAAAATATATTTTCTTCTATAGGTTGTGGTCGAAAAATTTGAAAGCCACTGCAATGGCCAGTTCTTAAATACATTTCTTTCATTCCTTCATTATAGACACTGTCTACGTGGAAATCTGGAGATGTCTGCTTTGTCTTTGTTCAAGTCTGAGTTGTAGGAAGATGTTTGTTTTGAATATTGAATTTAAATGTGTCTTGCTGTAGCTTGAACACATTGCTTGTGCCTCTACCCTGCTGCACACTGGCTGTGTGATTTTTTCCAAAATCATTTTACATCTTTCATCTGAAAGTGCCTTTCTATCAAAATGGAAATATTAATAATAACAAAACAATAATACTTTCCAAAGCTATTGTGAGGACAAAACCAATTCTTTTTTTTCTTTTTTTTATTTATAATAGTAGTATGTATTACAATTCATAATGCACATATATAGCATCTTTTTACATACAACTGTTTGTATACAAAGTATATAAGTACCATTCAGATCTTCAATCATGCATTTAGGATAATGATATCCATCTCATTCAACCACCAATTTTTTTTCTTTTTTCCCCCCTCTCTCCCCCCTTGCTCCCTCCTTTCCCCTCCCTTTCCTTTGACCATTCTAGTGTTCCTCTAATCCTCCTATGTACCCTCATCCAACAACACTGTGAACTAGCCTCCTTATATCAGAGAAAACATTTGGTATTTGGATTTTTGAGATTGACTGATTTCACTTAACATTATATTCTCCAACTTCATCCATTTACCTGCAAATTCCATTATTTTATTCTCTTTTATTGCTGAGTAAAATTCCATTTTGTATATATACCACATTTTCTTAATCCACTCATCTTCTGAGGGACATCTAGGTTGGTTCCACAACCTACCTATTGTGAATTGTGCTGCTATAAACATTGAAGTGGTTGTGTCACTGTAATATGCTGTTTTTAAGTAAAACCAATTCTTTAAAAGAGAAGGAACTTGATACATGTGTGAAGACAGGAATGGTGTGAATATACTTTGTATACAACCAGAGATCTGAAAAATTGTGCTTTATATATGTAATATGAGTAATAATGCATTCTGCTACCATATATAACAAATTAGAATAAAAAAGAAGGCACTTGAAAAACTATGAAGATTTCACAAATACTATTCCTTATGACTCTTAAGTTAACCTAGGACCAGCCTAATCCTTTCTTTTCCATCCTTCAGCTGTTAGAAGAAGCCACAGTGAACTTTCCCCCATGATGAAACTCTGTGCCTGCTCAACTGTCCTTCTGAAATCCATGGTGTGGAGTCCACGATTCACCGTGGTTTGTGGCCCATCAATCACTCATCAAAATGTGCTCTAGTAGGATGTGTTTATTTTGTTTGATTTAAAGTGTAGTGGGCAATATGAAAAATGACATGTAAGCTATGGAAATAACTAGGTTAGGTAGAGGAGCTTATTGACAATCATTTTGCTTTTTTAAAACCTGTTTTTAATGGTGGTGAGTACCCTGTTTTCCATAAAAATAAAGTAGGGTCCCCAGAATCTGATTTCAAAGGTAGTCTAGTAATCTCAACATATAATGGAACAATTATATCCCTTGATTGGTGCAAAACTGCACCAAAAAAACTTTTTGATTTTGTTTTTGTTTTGAGTATCATGGTTTTAGCTTAAAACCTGTAGGTATTCTGTGTGTGTGTGTGTGTGTGTGTGTGTGTGTGTGTGTGTGTTTTCTTTTTTAATTGCCTGCTGGTGAGCCAGATCTCCTCCATTCTGGGGTTTGTGCCATCCTTTCTTCCCCCTGACCTAAGAAAAGCATTTAACATTTGTCCTTGTTTAATTTCATCTTGTTAGATTCAGCTCATTGCTCTGGCCTGTCAAAATCGTTTTTCATCACCATTCGATCATGCGGTCATCTGCCTGCTCCACCCAGTGGCTGGTTACCCACAGGCCAGAGCTGAATCTGCCCTGGCTCCTTCACCCAGCACAAGAGCCACAGAGAGAGTCCCATCCAGGTGATGGGATGAAGCTGACAATCAGCGTTCTTTTTGGTGAGATCCTGTAGACAATTTAGACTCCATCTAGTTGTGCTTTAATTTTTTTAGTCCATTTTGTTCATGTGGTCCATAAAGATAAGGAGAAGTAGGAAACTGATTATGTTCATCTTTTTTAAAATATTTCTTTACTTGCTTTAGTTGTACACAATGCGTTTATTTGTATGTGGTGCTGAGGATCGAACCCGGGCTGTGCACGCACTAGGCGAGCTCTCTACCGCTGAGCCACAACTCCAACCTCATGTTCACCTTTTCTACTTAGCTGCTAGGAGGCTCAGAGCTGGGACCAGTTGTGTTAGCCTGCTTTTCATTGCTGTGACCAAAATACTGGACATTAACAACTTAAAAGAGGAAATGATGATTGATGATGATGATGATAATGATTTTGGCTCATGGTTTCAAAGGTTTCATTCCATGGTCAGTAGTTGACTCCATTATTTCTGAGCCTGTGGTGAGGTAGGACATCATGGCGGAAGACCACGGCAAAGCAAAGTTGCTCACTTCCTGGTTTCCTGGAAGTAGTGAGAGTCAGGAAGGAGCTGTGGATAAGATACTGCTAAATACTGCTGCCCTTTCACCTTGTGAGATAAGGAAAAGAGTCAAGATGAGGTGTAGTGACAATGGCATTCGAGTGATATTATTGGCTTGGCCTGTGGTAACCCTGTTAAACTCTCCAACTGTTTTTATGTGAAGGAAGAGTTAAACACTGACTGGGGAATTGGGAATTCTCGCGTTTCTCCTTCCAGCTTCCTGGGTGATCAGGAGCAAATGATTAAACTCCTCTGCAGTGCCACAAGCTTGTGACAGTGGGCCACCCTCATGCACTGGAGGCGTGTGTAGGGGACTCACAGAATTCGATGTCACCAGGCAGTTTGCTCTCCAGAAAGCCAGCTCAGATTCTGGCAATAAGAGAAGGTGCAACATTTTGGGGCATTGGGGTGCTGCCCAACATGTTGACTACAACTGTTCCTTAACAGGAAGCTGGTGAATGAGGTCTGTCGATTTTTGGATGTCATGTAGTTGTGTAGTTGTGACAGCAGTCTTGAGTTGGTTTGGGGTAAGTATAGACCCACCTCTGAAGCTGAGGGTCTGTGTCAATCAGCTTTCCGTTACTGTGACAAAGCACCTGAGAAAAACAACTTTTATGGAGGAAAGTTTTATTTTGGCTCATGGTTTTAGTGCTTTCAGTACATAGTCAATTGGTACCATCACTTTGGGCCTGTGGTGGCACAGTCCATTACAGTGGACACAAGTGGTGGAAAATCTGTCCATTTCATGGTGGCCAGGATGCAAAAGAGAGAGAGGAAGGGTCTAGATCCCAATATCTCCTTCAAGGCCCCCCCCCCACTAGTCCCCACCTCCTAAATGTTCCATCACCTCCCAGTAGTGCCACAGGCTGGTGACCAAAGCTTTAACACATGGGCCTTTGGGGGGACACTTCAGATCTAAACTACAGCAGGGTCATGAAGCAAAAGAAGGAATTTGTCCTGGGGCTGGGGTTGTGGCTCAGTGGTAGAGCGCTGGCCTAGCACGTGCGCGGCCCGGGTTCGATCCTCAGCACCACGTAAACATAAATGCATTGCATTGTGTACAACTAAAGTAAATAAATAAATATTTTAAAAAATAAAATAAACGCACTGTGTACAACTAAAAGCAAATAAATAAATATTAAAAAAAATAAAAGAAGGAATTTGTCCTGTGGAAGTGGTCTATGAAAGTGAATCAGAGAATCACTTTTGGAATTTGATCCTTGTAGGTGCCTTGAAAAATGTCTTAAAAGAAAAATTAAAAGTGTTGATAAAGGACTTTTCATATTCAAGAATTTTGGTATTCCCATTGCCAAGGAAGAACAGGAGCCAACCAACCAATTTTCTTCTTCCTACTACAGACTGTTTTAAGAAGCATTTTTGCCATACTGGGGATCAAACCTCATGCCTCACACATGCAAGTGCTCTACCACTGAGCTGCACCCCCAGCCTGGGTCACTTCTTCAGAGGAGAATACAACTAACTTGTGACTGCTTCTGTGGTGGGTGATGAAAAGGCAGCATGGAGTGTGAGAAAATAAAAGAGGATATTTAGATATTCAACCATGATGCTGCATTTCTCAACTTAAAGCAAGAGACAAAGGAAATCTATCCAGATAATTTTGAAATGCTGTTTAATTCGAGAAAGTTCGCCAGGGGTGACAGGAAGGGAAAACATTGGCAGTGTTCAATAGTGAGGACTTCTCAAGTCCAGATGTGTTTTGATGGCTTTTACCTGCACACCTGGGAAGAGTGGATTTCATGTCAGTTTGCCTGATTATGGTAATTTGCTGGGTTAGGGTATGTGGTCTGCAGAAAGAAAGTTCCAGAGAGGATTCTTACTTACCCAAAGTGGCCCTCTAGACCCTGGTGGTATTGGAGAAGCAGGAAACTAAACTCTTGCCCCTCGTCTTTAGTTAGCTTTCTAGAACGATGGCATGCCACTCTCTGAGTCAGTTTTCTTGACACTGTAACAGGCTAGTTTGGTGGCACAGGCTCTGGCACTATTCTGCAAGGGTCTTACACTCAGCTCTTCCACCCTTTGGCAGTGCTACTTCAAACAAGGCACTGGAATCTTTCTGCACCTCGGTTTCCTCTTTTGCACACGGGGAGGGAATTAGGCCATGTTTTGTAAGCCGTTCACCAGTGTTAGTTCTGTTCCTGTTCAAGCACGGAATGGAGCTCATCCTTCCCACCCTGCAATGGTTGGAAGAAGGATGTATTAAAATAAATGAGCCGGAGAGAGCTCTGAACAGAGAGACTGCACACATCTTAGTCTTCCTTGGTTTATGTCTATGCTAAATTTGTTTTAATAGATGACTTATGATGTGCAGGGTATTGTGCAATGCATTGGGGCGAAGCAATTTTAAGATGATTCTGACCCTCCAGGGTTTAAAGCTAGGTCTGCAGAAAAGACAGCATAAATAAAGCTGATCAGTTGCAATGCAGGGCAGCGAAGGAGACGGAGAGCCCACCTGAGGAGGAACAGTGACGTGGCGGAGGGTCCTAAGGTCCTAAGCAGATGCATACATCATTCAGATGGAGGAGTCCTCAGAGTTATTTCAGTATTTTAAAACTAATTTAAAAATTTAGTCTTTGAGATTAATTTTTTAGCATCCAATCCCAAGCTGGGAATGTCTGGAATTTTTTGAAAGGAAAAGAGAAATTCTTCCTCAAGTCCAGGAGATTGATTTCGTCTGCCTGTAACCACAATACGGGCTCACACCTCTCCTAATTGTTTATCTCATTGTTTTGTAATTACCGGTTGACTCATTAGTCTCCATTGCCAGCCCTAAAGGAAAAGAAACTATGTGTTTTTCATCTTTATGAAAAGGTTGGGCTCAAGCTTGAGCTCAAGGTCGGTACTTGTGGCCCTTGAGTGAAGTTTGCCTGAAGGAATAAATGAGTGCAGAATGCGCTCCAGCAGATCCAAAACCAAGCGCTGCGACTTCCCTCCTTCAGATACTGTATAGATTTTATTATTAGTCCAGGTCCTCTAGATGCCAATCTTTTTTTTTCTTCTTTTTTGTGGTGCTGGGAATTGAACCCAGGGCCTTGTGCACGTGAGGCAAGCACTCTGCCAACTGAGCTATATCTCCAGGCCCCTAGATGCCAATCATTTTTGACCCCGCCTTTGTCTCCATAAAATCTCTAAATCTTACCTAGTCTTCCTTTTGCTACCAGTTACTCAATCAACATCTCAGTCCCCAACAGCCTCTGTCAAGTGTGCCTTATTTTGTGTCTGGATAATTATGCCCTACCTCCCACCTTCACACTGCCATTCAAGCTTTGAATGTCCTGTTACCCTCTCCATCTACCCAAACTCCTCCTAGACTTGAAGATCCACCATATACATACATATATGTATATATGTATCTCACAAGGATGTTATAAGGACAAGATGCACTGGAAATGATGCATAGCAGCTAATAAAAGCTATTATCAGAAGAGAGATGTTATGGTTTGGATATGAGGTGTCCCCTCAAAGGTCCTGTGTTAATGCAAGAATGTTTGGAGGTGAAGTGATTGGATTGTGAGAGCTGGAACCTAAGTAGTCAGTCCTAGTTTGAATATGTATATATATACACATATATGTATACATATATGTATATATATATATATATATACATATATATATATATATATATATATATATATATATATATGGATTGAATTCAGAGCACTCGACTCCTGAGCCACACTCCTAGCCCTTTGTGTATTTTATTTAGAGACAGGGTCTCACTGAGTTGCTTAGAGTCTCGCTTTTGCTGAGGCTAGCTTTGGACTCGTGATCCTTCTGTCTCAGCCTCTCAAGCCACTGGGATTACAGGTGCTGGGATTACAGGTGTGTGCCACCACGCCCGGCTAGATCCACCATATTTTCTCACTTCTAGTTGAAAATTCTGGCACCTTAGATTCTTGTAGCCTGGCTTTTCTCTCTGGTGGTGTTAGTCAGCTTTGTGGTGCTGCAGCCAAAATACTTGACAACAACTTAGAGGAGGGACAGTTGATTTGGGCTCACTGTTTCAGAGACTTAGTCCATGGTTTGCTGAGTCCATTGCCCCAGGCCCAAGGTGAGACAGAGCATCATGGCGGAGGGAAACTGCTCAGGGCAGGAGGGCTGGGAAGCAGAGAGAGAAGGAGAGCAAGGGGAAGGGACCTCAGGGCAGATGCATCCCGGCCTCCAGTGACCCACCTCCTCCAGCTATGCCTCACCTGCCTGTGGTTACCACCCAGTTAGTCCATTCAAACTAGGACTGACTACTTAGGTTCCAGCTCTCACAATCCAATCACTTCACCTCCAAACATTCTTGCATTAACACAGGACCTTTGAGGGGACACCTCATATCCAAACCATAGCATCTCTCTTCTGATAATAGCTTTTATTAGCTGCTATGCATCATTTCTAGTGCATCTTGTCCTTATAACATCCTTGTGAGAAAACTAAGAATCTCCCCAGTTTACAGATGGAAAAACTGGGGCTCTTCAACCTAAATGTGTCCAAGGTCACACAACTAGCCCACTGTCTGAATTCAGATTCTACACCTTGCAACTCACCTCAAGTAAAATGTCACCTTCTAGAGAGATTCTATTGATACTTTCTTCTATCAGGAGACTGTCTTTCATGTTGCTTTATGAGTAGTAAGCATTCAAATATTAATTAGTTTTAAAACCCTGATTGCATTATTCTTTAGGAAGAATGAAAGAATAAATGGTAGAATAAAAGCACTAAACCATTATTATTATTATTATTATTATTGTTGTTGTTGTTGTTATTATTATTTTGGTACCAGAGATTGAATCCAGGGGTGCTTAACCACTGAGTCATGCCCCCCAGTCCTTTTTCATATTTTATTTAGAGACAGGGTCTCACTGAGTTGCTCAGAGCCTTGCTAAGTTGCTGAGGCTGGCTTTGAACATGTGATCCTCCAGCCTCCGCCTCCTGAGCTACTGGGATTACAGGTGTGCACCACCATGCCTGGCTCTTTTCTTTTTCTTTTAATGGCAGAAAGTGGTTCTGTAGAGAATGAAGCCAAAGTCAACTAGCCTGCTAAACGTCCATTGGTTTCCCATTTTTATGTAAATTAAAGTTGAGTTTGAAGATTATTATGAATTTTTTCTCTTTTCTTGCACAGATGGTGCCAGCATTCCAGAAATTTGTTGGTGTATTTATTTATTTGTTTAATTTATCTGAACATTAAAACGTTGATAATGACACTAGTCTAGCCAGTATGTGTAAAAGCACTGGTCAATTTCAGTGGAAATTCATGAGTAAGTATGCAAAAAGGAAAATGTCCTGGTGGGAACTGTCGGTCATGAGTTCCCATGGGCATGTTCTCAATCTCCAGAGACCCATGCACGTGAGGAAATGTCCACGTGTCCAGAAACAGGGCTGGAGTAGTGAGCACAGCAGGCTCTTCCTCCCTGAGAACTCGGTGGATGCTCTGAGACTTTTTCAAGGTTGGCTCTTAAATTAGGGTGACATGGGGGAAGGTGTTGATACAGGTGATATTTACATGCCAGACTTAGATCTCATGTCATCTCAAGACGTTTTAAGAGTGGCTCATTCTTACACCTTCATGGCTACATAAAACTTTAAAAACATGTACAGTGCTCTAGCTGGAAGAAATCTAAGTGATTATTTAATCCAAACCTTTTGCTTCATACCTGAGGCAACCCAGAGAAGTTAAGTGATTTGCCGAAGGACACAAAGTGTCTGATTTATAGCCATAAAAACCACCCTGAGACTTACCCTGTGTGTGACATTAATATAACTGTTCTAGTCATAGCCATGGGATGTTAATATAATGGATTTAGTTCTGTTAATATATCAAGTTCAGCCAAATTGCTAGTGTGAGATGACCTCTAGCAGATTCACCAAAAGCCCCCAAAGTTTTCCCTCTTCTGGGTGCACTCGGCTGGGCTCCTCCACATGAGGCAGCGAGTGGAATTACTATCTCTCTCTTGGGCTGGTTTGATTCTTACTTCTTTCAAGTTCACACTCTCTCTTTCCAGGTTGGAGGCGGGGTTGGTGCAGAATTCCTCCTGTTGGTGCACAGGCCCCCAAATCTTCTTCCCCAAAATGTGCACCAATCTCTTCCTTTGGGTCAAACCTCATGCCATAGCCTAATCATCAGTGAAACTTTTGACACTGGGCTGCAGGTATGGGACTGTAGTTATCCTCATTTTTGTAGATGAGGCTTCAAAGCTGTTCAGTGGCAAAGCTGTGGTGAGAAACCTTCTCTGTCACAGCCTGAAAGCTGTGTGAACCTGGGCAAGTTATGGAAACACATTGGATTTCATAGTGTTGTATCAGTGAGTAGTTCACTAACTGGTTCACTGGAACAACAGTGCTGTGTCCTATACAAGCATTGAATAAATGTGCCATTATGTTTAGTTACAATCTCATCTTTCCAACCATACTGTCTCTTCTTATAGACCTTGCACAGTACCACATGTTAGACCCAAGCCTGCATCATGACGGCTTCGCTTGCCTGCTCTCCTGGTATAGACCTGCACTGTGCATTTGGGTAGCGGGCTCATGTCTGGCCCCTGAGCACCTGCAATGTGGCTAGCTTGAGTTGACATGTGCTATAGTGTAAAATCCATACTGGCTATCAAAGACTTACTATGAAAACAAGAATGCAAAATATCTCACTCATAATTTTTATGCTGATTGCATGTGAAATGATAGTATTTTTAACATGTTGATTTAAATAAATATCCTAAAATAACCATCATTTGTTTTAGTCATTTTTTTCTTCTTTTTTCACTTCTTACTTTATTTTTCCCCATAGGGTTACTTGGAAATTTTAATACGTGACTTTCATTGTATTTCCTTTGAGAGGTACTCATGTAAAGTTGCCTTCTGTTTTCTTGGTCAGATTCCCAGAAGGAGTTTCTGGTTCAACTCTGCTTAAAATGCCCTTCCCTGTGACCAGGTGATTGTCCCCGTACCATCCACTGTGGGGATGGTGGCACGGGCTTGCTTGCCAGCTCACTGAAAGCTATGATGTGGCAGGCAGTGAGGGCTGTGTCTAGTAGAAGGCATCCTCCTGGCTTCTAACCAGAAATGCCACCTGAGTGAATGGTGGGGTGACATGTTCAGCATTTTAGGTGTGCATTCTTGGATCCTTGCACCCCCTTCTAACCTAGTAGTTGGGTCTTTGAGAACCCCAACCTCAGGGGAGTTTGTGCTGTAAGGACCAAAGCAGAGGGGTTGGTAGGTTTCAGAGGTAAATTATTCCATTTAACCTGGGGTGAGGGTGAGGCTGAGGAGGAAGGAGGGTAGGGAGACATTTGGAGCAGAGGGGAGTGGAGGAGAGGTTAGCCACACTCACCCAGCAGCAGGGTGAGGGTGCTCATTGGAGCGCACTGGGCGACCTCACGGGGGATCTTCTGCATTGCTACAGATTTGAGACCCCCCCTTTTGTAGAGAAGCTGTTGAGTTAACAGCCTCCAAGTGGCCAAATGAGCTTGGAAAAGTAGGTGAATAGCAGTAATGGAAGACCCTCACCCTAATAGTTTAAGCCTTCCAGATTTTTCATGACTCAATGGGAGACTGAGATTCCCTCCATCCCCATACGACAGAAGCTTAGAAGAAGTAAATTTGATTGGTTGGAATTCAGTGGGGGTGGGGGTGGATATTGGAGTCCTAGGCCAAGGAAGGTCAACTTCCCTTAGTGTTTGTAGGGTAGATAGTCTCATTTACACTGGCAATGAATGTTTAAGAAACGTAAACTTTACCAGTGCTTTGCTTGTTAAATTACTCGTTCATCAGAATTTTCTGATGTAGAGACTAGGCTTAGTGGTCAGACCATTGCTTTCTTTGGAGACCCCAGCTCATCTCTCTCTGTACCATCAATTCTAGAATTATCTTTTGGACTCTCTACATTTAGTCAGCTACTAAATCCCACTAAGTTTGTCTACAAATGATCTCCCAGTCCATTCTACTTTCTTTATCTCCCTTGTCACCTTTGCAAGTTTCCAGGTGATGCTGATATTGTACTCTCGGGACCCCACTTTAAAAGTCACCTATAGGCTCTGTGCTATTATCAAATGTTCTATGTGATTTTTAAATGCACAGCAGGTTTGTGAAATCCAACTTCAGTGCCATCAATATGGGAAAGAATGTACTATGTGTTTTTTTAAAATACCAAACCCTGCTCTGGGGTGTCAATCCCACTTTACCAGGGATAATTTCTTCAGCCCACATTGACTGGAGAAGCAGAGAATGCTGAGATGTGTTTGAATCAAGCATCTTCCCCTTGGCAGGGAGACCAAGTTGGAGACACCCAGCTTCATCCCAGGATACGGAAGCCTGTCACATACAAAACCAGTCCCAGATCCTTCTAGTTCTTCACACTGGCTTGAACAAAGATGTGGCTGGAAACTGTGTGTGAGTGTGTGAGAACATGGTTTTAGGGACAACTAATACGATTTAGGCTGAATTTGGACCCAGAGGGATGCTTCCTGTAGATGCTGAGGATTAGTGGTAACAGCTGTTATCCTCCTCATTAGAGAAATGGCTGAAGGAGAAGAAAGGACTTTTGTTTAAAGGATGTGACTTTGCAACTCTGAGGGGGGCCGGGGGGGACACTGCTCCATCAAGCCTGAAGGAAAGCGTCTCCCTAGGTAAGTGGATGGCTTTGGGGGGTTCAGATAGATAAGGTGCTGGCGGGAAAGAAGACCCCACTGGAGCTGAGGTTGGGAAGGGTGAGGTTTGTGACTGTGGCCATGGAAGGGATGTCATATTCACTCCCTTCCTCTGTAGCCCGTGTGTTTGATCTGCATTTGGGAGGGTCACCACCTTCTGCCACCAAAAAAGGGCTCAGGGGCACTTTCTAGAAGCACCTGGGAAAGAGCAGGGCCTGGGCATCCTCTGCTGAGACTATGCTACCGCAGCTCATGGTCATTCTCTGAGAGTTAGAGGAAGCCGCAAGCGTGGCGCTGTGTAGGACAGGTTTTTAACCCGTGCCTCTTGGAAAACAAATCCAGAAGAGAAAGACATTGTCTGAAGGACTCTTAAGTATGCCTAGGGACCTGCTAGATCTTATTCCCTTGTCCCTGAGGCTGGTAGTGGCAGTGATGGTGTGGGAGGGTAAGACGGGGTGGATGACGTGGCCTTTGGGTTGTATGGATTGTTTCTACTGATTTTATAGCTAGTTTCACTAAATTTGGGGGATTTTATTTTTACCTTTCAAAACCAACTTTTTAAAAGGGAAGACTTTGACTTCCATTGTCCCACATAGCAAAGTATTAAACTTTAAAAATGCCTGGGTATAACACTATCAAAAAATAAAAACATAGAACTATTTTTAAAACTACCCGAAAGTCCTGAATATTTATTCAGAGAGCTTTGATCTGCCTTCTTTGCTCTCTCTAACCTTCGTTTTAGGTGTAACTTCTTTATATTGTGTACTTTTCATTCTTTCTATGGGTGAGCATCTGAGGTAGTAAACAAAAATGAAATTTCCTCTATCAGGGCTATCAAATCCGATCATTTTACTCTATTCCTGAATCAAAGGTTTTGCAGATGTATTTAATGAGGTACAGGATGAGTCATCTTGGGTGTGATTTCTCTGCTCATTTTCTTTGCTGAAAGTAGTGAAATAACTAAAAAGAACAGGAGAAAGGAAAGGGGATCATCAAAGCATTGCAAACTTAACCACTTCTAAATAATTGATATTTGGTAGAAATTTTGTAGCATTTAACTCTGTAACTTGTGATTGTAGAGATAAGACACTAATCCAAGTCCCCATATGTCTGTCATTCGCTTCCCCTTATTGGAATATTGTGGGAGGGTCTGCCTCAACAATAACTCGGTACCCCCATCCTGTCCTTGGATATCAGACAGCTTGTAAGGAGTTCACTTTAGGACCCAAACATTTTCAGGTATTATTTCTTTGACTTAATAATCAGTAGGCAATCTGGTCTTATGACAAAATTATAAGAAGAAAAGTGGTATTTTTTAAGTGTTTGGAAATGAAACACTTCCTGTAGCCTGGCATGTCTGTTTGATCTTGACCTTGAGGAGGCAGCACTAAAAGCATCCCAGGTACAAAGGGACTGAGGGATTCAGGTCAGTCATATCCAAAAAGACTTTGTATCATTTTCTTAAATAGCATTTGGACTGAAGCCCTTGTTTGTCACTAAATAGGAAAGGGCAGGATGAAGGTCCCTGCTACCTTCGCAGGCTGGGCTTGTACCTCTCTCTTCCTGACCTCCTGCTCATCCGCCTTCTCCCATGGGGCCAGTGTGGTGGCGTGTGAGGATATGCAGCCCAGGCACATCCAAGCCCAGCCCCAGCGCCCCAGCTCCCACCACGTCACCATCCACACCAGCAGATCCTACTCACCAGGTGACAAGATTACAGGTAGGCATGGGAGGGTTGGAGGAACTCGGGGAGCTCCAGAGCCCCAGGGGGGTCCTCCAAGTTGTGTTTACCCCAGGCAGGAACCTCCTGAACTAAAGTTTGGCTTAGTCCTAAGAAGCAATTATTTGGCCAAAACTATGCATGAAATTTTTGTGTCATGAAAACTACAGGATAATGAATCTCTGTACTAGTAGCAATCTTGAAAAGAGAACACAAGTAATGTTATTATAAAACATGATTTTGTCCTTACCATAAGATAAATATATGTTATCATAGATGGATATATGGTGTCCTCAAAGAAACTTCATGTATTGTTTGTGAAAATTATAATTCTTCTCATTATTTGAAACTAAAACTTGTCCGTCAATTAACACTTGTCAGATTATGGATATGTTGATTTACTTGACTCTGGTAACCATTTTGCTATGTGTATCAAAACATCATGTTATATACCTAAAATATATTTGATAAAAGTCTTTAAAACTAAAATTCAGTAGGAAATGATATTGGCCAAATTATATTGTTATATTGTGTGCATGCATGAATATTTAACAATGAATCCCACCATTATATACAACTATGATGCACCAATAAAAATATGGAAAAAAATTTAAAATAAAATACAAGAATGAGGGTGTAGCTCAGTTTTATAGCACATGCTAAGTATGTATGAGACCCTGGGTTCAATCCCTAGCACCCTCCTGCCACACTCATGCACAGCCTCTGCTAATTCTCTAACAGTTTGATTAGGTACCTCAGTTACGTGGAATCATACAGTATGTCATTTTGCATCTGGCTTATTGCACTTATTATGTTTTTAGGGTCCACTGATGTTGTAGGACCTATCATAGGAATTGCATTTTAAATACAAAAGATGTCATATACTTTTTAAGTCCAACACTAGAGAATGAATATCCTCATCTTTCCACAGTACTACCAATACTAGTCATAATCCTATTTTAATATTTGCTAATATGACAGATACAAAATAGTAACTATTTACAACTGCTTTTAAAATTACAACCCAGCTTGTTTTATTTTCTATTAGTGTCCTTTCATTATTTTGAGAGGGATCATCTTTGTACTGATTCACTTTAATTCTATGCCATCGTCTGTTTTTAAACGTTATAAGGACATAGTTTATTATATGTATTTTGATTTCATCTCCATTCATATTTTTTAAATATACCAAACTTTATTCATCTTTTCCTTTTGGCAAATGGGTTTTGCTTAGAGAGGTGTTCTTATTTCCGATATGTAAAAAAAAAGAAAAAAAAAAGTTTCTAGTTTTTTATTTCATTTTTACATACCTTTGGTCCAAACAGATTTTATTTTGGTGTGAAATAGGACTTGAACTGTTTTTCCTCCTAATGAATTGCTCACTTTCTGGGAGAGGGTGACAGGTCTTCCACTTTTAGCTTTGAAAACACCCCTATCAAATCACCGGGGGAGCTGAGCAGAGTGTTTTCTGTCGCAGTGACGGTGAGAAGCAGTCTGGAATTCATGGGGTTCCTGCTGCAGGCTCGGAGGGTGTCTGATCATCGGACCGCAGGCACTTTTGTCTTCATTCCTCTTCGTTCCAAACTGATCGCTTGCTTTGAAGAGGCGGACACAGTCACCCACTCTGACAAGTCCCCGAAGAGAAACCTCTCCTTCGTGTGGAAGGCCCCTGCTCGGCCTGTGGGGGACATCAGATTCCTGTAAGTCAGGGAAGTGTGTGTCTTGGTCCCTGAGCCCACTCTGAGGACAGGCTGAGGAGCTTCTCTTTGTCTTTCCTATCCTTGGTCCCCTTTTCCACATGTAGCCACCTTAGAACAAGGACAGGGTCCCTGCAGCTGCCTAATCCAGACAGCCTATGCAGAAGGCCACTAAACAGGGCTTTGCCCCCAGACATTCCCTTCCCATTATCCACAGTCCTGGAGGGTGCTGTTCCCTCCCACTAGCTGCAGATGCATCTTAGCCAATCTTTTCCAGAATTTCTCTCCAGGAAATTCTGACTAGAGGACAAAGAGCTGGTGGTAGGAGAGGAGGGACAGAGAGAAACAGAGGCAGATGGTCAAAGGGACACTTCCCTGCCTCCCAGAGGAAGCCACTTCAGTCTCTGTGCCTTGGCATGTTCTCTACCAAACGGGCAGAATGAGCCTGCTGTGGTGGCACATGCCTGTAGTCCTGGTGCTCTGGGGGACTGAGGCACAGGATGGCTTGAGCCCAGTCTGGGTGACATCACAAGTAAATAAATGCATAAAATGAAAATTAATTAATAAAATCAAATGAAGGGCATCATAATGATACCACCCACCTCCTAGGGTTGTGTGAGGAGGAAAAGCAATATATGCAGAGTACTTCGGGCAGTCCCAGTAAGAGTAAGCATTATAACTTATCTGCATTCCTCAAAATGAAAAAACTTGTTTCATCATTCCTTTGAGATTCTGTCATTTACCAAGAGAGAATTTATCATCCCTCAGGAAAAGGGAGTGTGTCCCTGTGTTTCTTTCCCTGACACCCTCAGAAATACATGAGGGGGACTACGCCCAAGGTGGAGGCCTCTCCACCATGTTTGCCCTCTGCCCTGGGAGCAAGAGACGAGGTTCATGGCCCACCCCATGCTGTCCCTCCTCCATCCCTTCCTGGAGGCTCTGGTGGCAGACAGGGCAGCAGGAAGAGACACTGCGTCCTCACAGGGCTCCCATGTGTCAGGTGGGGGCCTGCTGGATGGTGGGTGTATCCAGGCTCTGACCCTGGCTTTGGTTCTTATCTGGGGAAGGGGATTCTGCCGCTTGAACTCCTTCAGTCTCTCCAGTCGCTTTTCCCTCTCAAAGCCCCTCCATTCTTATTTTGGGGTTCACCAGCATAGTTGTCCTGTGCTGCACAGGAAATGGTTTAAAAGCTGTTGCCTCCACAGGAAAAGGAGCCACGTCACTGGGTCAGAAGTCGCTCCCACAGTCACCCTGCACTCTCCCCTCCTGGAATCCTTGCCACACACTGGTGACAGAGGCCTGTTTGGTGACTCTCAGTTGTTCACTCCCTCCTGGGAGACCTCAGCTGCATGAATCACAGGGTCCTGACGTGACTGCCCTTGGAAGACGTAAAGTAGGAAAAATGATACTACCCAAGAATAACTACGTCCCTGAAAATTTGGGGAGGATAAATGGCATAACGTTTGTGAAAGTGATCTGCACTGAAGAAAGGTGTTGTGTGTTCCACATATTATTTTGAATATGAATGATTTCTGTCTAATCTTCAATAGACTCTACAATTACAATAGAACCATATCACTGTACAGTAGAATTTTGAAATCCCAATTAATGATGTAATTAATAGTATCTCAATGATGGTTAAAAATAAAAGCTGAAGATGCAAACTTTTTTTACGTGGGTCTATACAATTCAAGAAGACACCTCTTAGTCAAAATGAACTCTTTCCCCTGTGCTAAAGGGGGAACACCAGGGCTTCATACCTGCTCAGCCAGAGCTTTACCAGCTAGCTCCCGAAAGATTTTTGATGCCTATATTTATTAGGAAGGGTTATCAATTTGTATGTCACCTCTCATAGTCTAACTACTTGCAACTCTTGAGTTTTTGTTTTATCCAAGAACGAAGTCGCTCAAAGGAAAATAAAACAATCTCTCTTTAGTTCTTCCAATCATTTCGACTTTTGTTCTCTGTTAGTGTCCAGCATGTTCTCAACTTGCTATTAGGATGGACCAGGGTATTATTTAGGGGAAACTAAATCCATGAATCACTCTGCTCTGTCTTTTCCCACAGTTTATCAGTAGTCCAGTCGTATTTTGTCTACTGGGCAAGGATTGAATCAGCTGTTGTGTCACAACAGACACGTAGCAGAGTTCTCTCTGATGACCACCACCACACTGCGCTGGGGACGCTGGTGCCAACCCCTGGGCGAAGGCTGGATGACTCTGAAGGGACAGCCCCAGGTACAGCTGACCACTGTGCTTACAACCTGGCTGCCATCGTTATTTACAGTGATCTATTTTCACTTACAAGTCACTACTGCCAATTTCCTGTCCCTGCAAAACAAGCAATAAACACCTACCTCCAGTGGCTGTAGCCCATCCTGGGAAGGGAACGGGATAACTGGGTGGTGAGAGGGAGGGGCTGCTTGTGGTTGCTTCATTGGTTGCAGCCAACACACTTCCTCTGGCTCAACCTAACAAATTTAGATAAACCCTGGGGTGCGGGGCGGTGGTGGGGAGGGGGAACAGATAGGGCTGCATTGCAAAACCAAAAGATGACAGGAACCTTCTACCTTCATCTTTGCTGGTCAGCTCAGGATTTCCTTAGTTCCCTGAAGCTATGCAGGGAGCACCAAAAAGAAATGAGCTATTTTTCCCTCCCTCCCTTTCTTTCTTTCTTTTAAAATAAAACCTCATCCAGTTTTTACTGTTACTTTCCATGGTAGGCAGATGGCTCTTTGCGGCCTGGGTTGGAGAACAGAATGAAGAATTAGAGACTGTTTCAATAGGAATCAACTTTCTTTCCCCCCCAGTTTATGGCATGATTTTCTCCTCCAGTTGGCTCATGAACTTCTGAAAAAAGAAACAAAGCAAAACAAACAACCCAAAACTCCTAACCAGCCAGAGAAGGTCTGACCTCCCTGTCATCCTGTGACATGGAGCCGATTCTCATTATCTATTTCTAGTTAAGGGTTCTGAACAGGTGCTCTCGTGAAAACGCCCAGTCACCTCCACCGAAGTTACCATTCTTAACCCATTCCTTCCCAGTTTCCTTTGTTCTTGATTCTTTCCTTAAAATTCTTTGTTGATACATTAAAGTCAAAATCCAACCAAATCCCTGCCTGTGCTCAGTGTAGCAGACTCAGGCAGAGACAACCAAGGGCCACCCTCCCTTCTCTGTCCCTGTCCCCAAACCTTTGTTTTCTCCTCTTGCCCCAGAACAGGGCCTCCAGCTTTTCTGCCAAGACACTCTTGAAAGCAGAGTGAAGAACTCAGGGTCCGAGAGGTGGCCCAGGAAACACCCTGCAGACCCCACATGGTGAAAGTCTCATGTTCTATTTTATAAGCCAGGAAAATGCTGCATCCAGCCCCAAGCAGGACCATATTTGTTTTAATATGGAAAATGAATAAAGGTCCCTCCTGGGGTCACAGATGCCAGTCTGAGCAGCTTACAGGGGAAACTTCTCATTATGTCCCCCCCACACCCCGTGTTCCTCCCCTTTTGACTGTGCCTTCTTGCCCATTCCTCTACACAAAACCTAGTGATTCCCAAAGGAAAAAGGAGTATGAGTGTATGTGTGTGTGCTGGAGGGTCATCTAATAAAACCAAATAAATTTCTTTTTTTTTGAAATTTTTTTTAAATTCAGCGTTGTTGTATATCTAACAGTAGCATGCTTTACACTTCATAATACACATAAAGAGCACCTTTTTACATATCACTGTTAGTATACAAAGTATATTCATATCTTTCATGTCTTCAAACATGCATTTAGGGTAATGATATCCCTCTCATTCTACCATCTTTTTTTTTTTTCTTCCTCTCTTTATACCCCCTTGCTCCCTCCCTTGCCCTCCCTCCCCATTGACCTTTCTGGTGTTCCTCTAATATTCCTGTGCTCCCTAATCCAACCCCACTGTGAATCAGCTTCCTTATATCAGAGAAAACATTCGGTATTTGGATTTTTGAGATTGGCTAACTTCACTTAGCATTATAATCTCCAATTTCAACCATTTACCTGCGAATGCCATTATTTTATTCTCTTTTATTGCTGAGTAAAATTCCATTGTGTATATATACCACATTGTCTTTATCCACTCATCTACTGAGGGGCATCTAGGTTGGTTCCACAATCTAGCTATTGTGAATTGTGCTGCTATAAGCATTGATGTGGCTATGTCCCTGTAGTATGCTGCTTTTAAGTCCTTTGGAAATAGGCCCAGTAGAGGGATGACTGGGTCATACGCTGGTTCCATTCCCAGTTTTCCAAGGAATCTCCATACTGCTTTCCATAATGGCTGTACCATTTTGCAGTCCCACCAGCAATGTATGAATGTGCCTTTTTCCCCACATCCTCTCCAACATTTATTGTTGTTTGTGTTCTTAATTGCTGCCATTCTGACTGGAGTGAAATGAAATCTTAAGAGTAGTTTTGATTTGCATTTCTCTAATTGCCAGAGATGTTGAACATTTTTTCATGTATTTGTTGATTGATTGTATATCTTCTTCTGAGAAGTGTCTGTTCAGTTCCTTGGCCCATTTAGTGATTGGGCTATTTGTTTTTTTTGTTTGTTTGTTTTGTTTTTTGGTGTTAAGATTTCTTAACTATAAGAAGACTTCAGTAGGTATATGTCAATTAGGACTTGTCGAAATTGGAAAAATAGTACATTGGGTTTCTCAAACATATTTGCCACAGACCCTCAGGACATTTTGGGGTCCCACCCCACCCCTGGGTATGATTTACTCTTATATCTTCAAGCTTTCCCTCTGAGATTCCTCAACGTGGACAGTTCCTCATGATGATCTACATTACTAGCAGGACACAGCTCAAATATCTCCTTGGCAAATGTTTTTCTCATACTTCTTGGTAGACTGGTGTCTTAGTCCATGCAGGCAGCTGTAAGAAGATACCTTTGACTGAGTTATTTCTAAGCAACAGAAATTCGCTGCTCACAATTCTGGCTGGAAGTTCAAGATCAGGGTGCCAGCAGGCTCATTGTCTGGTGAGGGACCATGCTTCATAGATGGCGCCTTCTAAGCGTCTTCACATGGTGGAAGGGGTAAACAACCCCCCCCAGGCCTCTTTTGTAAGGGCACTAGTTCCATTCATGAGGGTGCCGCCTTCATGAGCTAATTACCTCCGTAAGGCCCACTATTGCATTGGGATTTGGTTTCAACACATGAATTTGGGGGAACACTCTTGAGACAGCAGCTTCCCTCGCTCTGGAATTGAAGTCCTCTTCACATTTATGCTTTGTAAGTTGGGCATGTAGGGAATCTCACCTCCTAGATTTTGAGTTCAGGGACAACCATCACGAATCTGCCTCAGTTCTGCATGCCCAGACACCAGAACAATTCCCGGCATACACCGGGTCTTTCCACAACATCTGAGTGCACTTTCAGTTCAGGCAGGAATTCCAAACTGTCCTTTGCTGTATGTGCCTGGGTTATACTACTTTGTTCTTCTCCTCGATGTTTTTGAGTGATGAAAACATTGGGAAAAAGGGGCGCCAAACACTGGCCAGACGAACTCTGCCAACACTGTTTTGGTCAACACCAACCCTGTCATCTAAATCAGGACTGTGGTTACCCTCAGTGCTGCTGTGTGCCAGCCACAGTGCTTCATGCTTCTACGTCAGTTATTTTATGTCATCCCTCAACAGCTCTGCACGATGGGTTCTGTTATTGGCTCCATTTTGCAAATAAATCTAATGCCCTGGGAAAACTTGCCTAAAGCTAGGAGTTAGCAGAGAGGAACATGGAGCCCAGAAAAAGCACTTGCTTGCTTGCTGCCCTGTTTACAGCTATTTCTATGCTCTGAACCCTCCTGTTAGCCAAAGATGGGAAATCAGATGGGGGAGGGCAGTGGAGGGCAGTGGTCTCGCCTCTGCCCATAGCAGTCACTCAAGTCATTATTACCACAAGGGAAATTTAGAGTGTTAATAATATACCATTTGACCCAGAAACCTCACTCCTTGGTTTATACCCAAAGGACTTAAAATCAGCATACTATCATTACACAGCCACATCAATGTTTAAAGCAGCTCAATTCACAATAGCTAGACTATGGAACCAACCTAGGTGTCCCTCAATAGATGAATGGGTAAAGAAAATGTGGAATATATACTCAATGGAATATTATTCAGCTTTAAAGAAAGGTGAAATTATGGCATTTGCCAGTAAATGGTTGGAGTTGGAGAATATCATGCTAAGCGAAATAAGCCAATCCCACAAAATCAAAGGGATATTTTCTCTAATATGTGGATGCTCATTCACAATAAGGTGCGGCGGGGGGATGGGGAGCACTAGGAAAAAATAGTGTTACCTTAGATTAGGTAGAGGGGAGGGAGGGGATGTGGGCATGAAAAAGATAGTGGAATGAATCAGACATTATTACTATATGTACATATGTGACTACATGACCAATATGATTCTGCAACATGTACACTTTGAAAAATGAGAAATTATATCCCATCTATGTATGATATATCACAGTGCATTCTACTGTCATGTATAACTAATTAAAACAAATAAAAAAATTTAAAAAATAATATATGGCAAAAGATCTAGGGATTTTTAAAAATCTGATTTGTGGATTCTACTTTTCTTTTAGCTAGAGTTTCTGGCAGAGGTGAAAACAAAAATATAGTGATCCGGTGGTTTCTCTATTCCCTGTGTAGTTGCAGTTAAGAATATACAAGCCCAGAAGAGCCAGTGACTTCCTCCTTAAAAAGATGTGAGAAATCAGTGCTTGGCTACTTGGTTAGGAGGTTATATTACAGAGCAGATTATCTTCCTGTTGACATTTTTGAATTGCCTCACACATTTAATGATCATTCTTAAGGCACATCAGAGTCTCTATTATTTTCCCTGTTTTTGTAGACATTTGTATGAATCAATACAGGGAAATGCTCTTACCTCTCTGTGGTGTCTTCAGGCCTGGGCTCAGCTCCCAGTGCCCTGTCACACTTTAGCAATGGCACAAAGATGTCTTTGCTGTTGTTTTTACAGGAGCTTCAGAAGAGGACAACTCAGATCCTGTCACTGCTAGTACTGGGGTGACAAAGTTGCCTGGGGATACAGAGACTCTGTCCCAATCACTGTCACGTATAGCAGCTACTGCAAACAGCGATGGCCAGCAACCCGGTGGAGACAGCAATCCAATCCTAGAACCATCCCTGGATTTCCATAGGCTGGTGCGGCTTGTGGCTCTCAAGAGCGTCTCCTCAGAGGGCTTTGCTTCCAGCCTGAGCCCCCACCATAGGTAATGGGTGATGGAGCTGTGCGTTAATCAGCTGTTCATCTCTGTGACCAAAATACCTGACAAGAACAACTTAGGGCAGGAAAAGTTTGTTTTGGGTTCATGATTTAAGAGGTTTAGTCCATAGTCAGCCAATTCCATTGCTCTAGGTAGAGTATCATGGTGGAAGGGCGTGGCAAAGGAGAGCTGCTCAGCTTATGAGATCCAGGAAGGGGGTGGCAGGAAGGAAACACAAACTCCAAAGGCATTCCCCCCACCACACCTACTTCCTCCAGCCATGCCCCATCTGCCAATCATTGCCACCAGTTAGTCCATTCAAGGATTAACATACTGATTAGGTTATAGCTCTCAAAGTCTAATCATTTTACATCTGGACATTCCTGCATCATCTAACATGAGCTTACCAGGGGATGCCTCCTATCCAAACCATAACACATGGGTCATTGGGTACAGGTGGTGAGATGAGGCTAAATATTGTGGCACTTGGAGCCTGATGAAAAAAATCTCAGCTGTATTTATTCACAAGTGCACAAAAAAAACCCTTATTGTGGCAAGGCTATACTGGTCAGAAGAGCTGGGTATGATAATCACCCAGGGAAACTCTACTTTCTTGGAGGGGTGAGGTCTCTGAGTGGCTGCTATAAATAAAATGCAATCATTTAGTATTTTAAATATATTTATGGTATGGTATATAAATATTATGTAAAATAATAAATGATAGTTCTTGGTGGGTTCCTTGCTACTATCCTCACTCACCCACCCCTCACTTTCCCTTCTGTCTTCGTGCCCCAAACTCAGGAGTTATTTCAGGGAAATCTGATGTCATCAGCATTTAAAACAACAGTGGGAGATACTGCTTTTTCATCCAAATACTTAATGATACCTTCCATTCTTCCCTTTAGGACTCAGGATGATCCAAGCTTTGATTCATTGGAAACGTGCCTGCCCTTGGATAGGGATGAACAGGTAAGAGCTTGAATCGTGAATGGGGGTCAAGGTTGGAATTTCCTGAGTGGGAAGTTCCGAGAAAACAGAGCCTTCAGACCAGCAGCTGAAGTCAGAAAGAAGGCAAGGATATGATATATACCAAGTGTCTTTGTACTGATCAATACCAGCCTTTGCTTTCTATGCAGTGTCTCTGAAGTCATCAGCAACTGTAGAAATGGATGGTTTTAGTGATTTGTTTGCCCACTTAGCCATGGTTAATAATTCCTTCGCTCTCCCCCTCCACTTCCTCTTCATAGCACTGGCCTGGAAACAACACGGATGGCTTAGAGGTTAGATCAATGGGCAATATAAAATATACATGCCCCCGGATTTACTCTTCCTTTGAAGCCTTAGAAGGAACACAAAATAAAACATAGTATAATATTCTTACTTGAATTTATCGAAACCTTCAGCAAGATTAAATGGTCCCTCCTGCATGGGTCCTGCCATCAAAAAACACATTCAAAGCTTCCAGCATCAGGAATGATGCAGTTCCCCTATGGGCTTGGAAACGCTTAAAGGACCCTAAGCTTATTCATATAACTGGCCTCCACGCTCTGAGTGGGATTTCCATTAGCGGCCCCATCCCCATTGATAACAAATGCATATTTATCTACTTGGGCATTTTACTTTCAGCTCTTTTAGGAACGGGCAAGAGGTTGGGCCTAAAAGGAACACGATTCAGTGGTAAAGTTTAGTGGCAAATTGTGGGAGAAGATCGGCTCCTTTAACTTATTTTTTTCTTTTCTAGGATGAGATGACAGCCTCTAATAGGACCCCAGTGAGGCCTGTTCCGTACACTGCCCACCTTACCAAGCCCCGAAGTCTCTGGTCTTCTGAAGCATCCAGGGGGAGTGGGGCAGGGGCATCCAACACAACCCCCCACTTCCACCCCTCGGGTTCTTCCCAGTGGCCAGTGGCTGGCGGCCCGTCCCAGGCATCGAGGCCCTCTGCCACCTTTGTACCTGAGTCAGAGCACAGGGATCCTGGAGTGGGGACAGGGGAGGGAGGAGGTGGTGTGGGACACCCCAGTGAGACCAGCCCGAGGCCTGCAGTCGGGCGTGAGGGAGCCAGTGCCATTTGGGGGGTCCAGCTCAGCACGCCCCAGCTGGGCACCCTTCTTTGTCTATCAGCCACCCTGGGCATGGCCCTGGCCGCTGGCCTTTGCTACCTGCACACTCAGCATTGCCACAGGCGAACCAAAGTGTCCTCCAGCGAGCCATCTGCAGATGCTGTTGGCAGGAGCGACGGTGGGGAGACGGTTCAAGTCAGGGAGACGGTTCAAGTCAGGGAGACTGGGGAGAACAGTTTTGTTTTGGTTCAAGCGGACTACAACAGGATCTCTCCTTCTGAGGGTAGCAGCAAAGCAGTCCTCTGAAGAGACTCTTGTGGCAGGCCTCTCAGTGGTCTGCTCAGACTCTGCAGAGCAGCTCAGTCAACACAGAGCTAATGAGAATTCCTGATGAGGACAGGGATTCACCGGGCCTCCTGTCAGCACGCAGCTAGGAGAGGAAGCAGCGAGAGGACCGCTTGATCAACAGAGGGAGTTCTTCCCTAGCTTTGTTGTCTTAACATCTGTAATTTAGCTTCTTTTTTTTTTCCTTTTTGCAATTAGACGTTCTGTTTGAAGAGTTAAACTCAACACAATGAATATTGTATAACCCGCTCATTAACTAGACTCCTGTGGCCACCAAGCTTCCTCTGTTGCCTTGAGGAACCTGATGAAATAGAAATTCTGTCCCTCCTCAGTGTCTCAGCCTCATCTCCTCTAACTCTTTGAAAAGAAGGAATGTTGGGTTTGTGGCTCCTGCAAGAAAAAGAACTGCGGCCCTCGCTTTCCTCTCTAAACCACCCTAGAAATTTACTTTTTTAAACTGGGGCTCAAAACCAAGTTGGAACTCTGTTCAGTTGCTTAGGTGAATGCAAGTACATTTGGTCTGCTGAAGACTCAGCAGTCTGGCAAATCTGCCATGGAAATTAATCCAAAGCAAGGAAGGTTTAGAGAGTCTGGTTGAATACATCTTTGGGAAAACATAAGCCCCAGGGCAGGGCAGAAGCCTCCCTATCAGGTGTAAATGGATCAGGGACTTCCCAACCATTTACACTTGGTGGAAAGACTGGTGTTTCTCAACAAGTAGCAGACATCTTGCCTTTGCCAAAGGTCAGGCTGAAAAAAGAAATTACCAGCAGAGTTTGAAGAACAGCTGTTACCTTTCTTCTCAGGGGATGTCAGAAAGAAACCTTTGTGGATGAACACTGTCTATCTGCTCTCCTAACTTTATGAAGTTCACTTTGATTTAGCAATGGTTCCAGGGATCTAAATAGTGTCAAAATATTAGGGTTGAATAGAATTCTTAAACATGTTCAACTAATATAGTAGTTGAATTAAGGGCCTCTCCAGAGAGAACTCAATTATAATCATCATGCATTTTAATATGGAAACAAACACCACCAGAAATTTGGAAAGGATATTTAGTTATCTTGCACTTATCTCAGAGAGGTAGGATGCTGGTAAATTAGCATATGTTTTTCATATTTGGTCCTCATAATAATTTAATAAGGAATGAATTTGGTAACTTTCCAAGGACAGCGAGGCATTCATGACACCCCAATTCAACAACAAAAAACATTTTCTTAAAAAGATTGAGAGTGTAGGAAAGACACAGCTCTAGCTATTTCAACAGCCTACTTTACTTTAGCTTATTGGGCATCAGTTGCAAGACTCTCTCCTCCTGGACCCTGGACCAGGCAACTCTGTCCCAAGCTTCAATCCTGAGGCACAGGAAGGCCTAGGTAATCTGTGTGTTCATACATTAACATGTTCTAGGAATGCTGTGAGAAGAAAACAAATGTGCTGTACCGCAATGGGGGCACAGGTACCCCTCCTTCATACCCAGCCCTCCTAAAAGACGACCTTCCACCCAAGATGCAAATGCAGGAGCTCATTAGCGGTTGCTCTCATCTGGCTACATCACCTTTGAGAGCCTCAGATCCAAAGGGCAATTTTCTTGGGTTAACAGTTAGCTATTGATGTAGAACGAATTATCCTAAAACCTAGTGGTTTAAAACAATCTCTACGACCACCATTTTTTCTCCTTCCTGATTTTGGAGTTGCCTGGGCTCAGCTGGGCTGTTCTTCTGCTCCTTGAGTTGCTAAGGGGCTGGGACATATGGGATGATAGCTCACCTGACTGGCAGGTGGTGTTGGCTGTTGGCTGGGCTTGTTGCTGAAAATGGGAAGCCATCTGGTTCTTTTCTTTGTGGCTCCTTACACCATGCCGCCTGGAGAGGGAGAGTTCCAAGAACATGTACCCAGAAGCTGCAGATCTCTTAGGACCTCACCTTGGCAGTTACGTGGTTTCACTTCTGCTTCTCTCTGCCAGTCAGAGCAAGTCACAGGATTTGCCCCCATTGAAGATCAGTGGATTTCACTTTTTGACAGGTGATTTGACAGAGGATTGGCAACTATCTTTAATTCACCACAGTTCTGGTTAGACTGCTGACCTGCTCTGGGGGTTTACCTGAGAGTTAGAAAGAGGGGCTGTTTTTCCCTGGTGGATGTCCTGGGTCACCTCCCTGGCAGAGTATCAAAGGGGTTGAGAGAACTCTCCGACTTCCAGCTCAGGCATTTTCTCTTCTCCTGGGGAGTTCTGGCTCAGGCCAAAGAGTTAAGTGCTTTAGAAAGACAAGGTAGACCTCTGAGCCTTGGCTTGCTCATCAGAGAAAAGGGGAATCACAAGATTATTCTTTTGGTTGCTGTAAATATTAAATGCACGCTCACTTGGCTGTCTACCCATAGCTAGCGAATCAGACATGACACTGCTATTAATGTCATCTTGCAGCTTCAATATTGTCCTTAAATCTTGCCCATTTAGAGAAAATTCTGTGACCACAGACAACTGTCATTCCCTTTCTATGACAACTCCCACCCTGTGCAGCCCCACCCCACCCCACTTTCCTGCAACTTGAGGGGTAGTGTGGAACCAGTTGCCATGGTAGCCATTGGCTACAATTCCTGCCATGTATCAGATAGGTTTGCTGCAACATTTTGACTGACCTCTTTTGGCAAGGGCAACTGGAGCATAGGCACGGAGTCCAGCCACAGCAAACCCTCTGTCATCGTGTTCTTCAAGGTCCCCCAAGCCTGCCTTCAAAGAATCCCCAGGGGAGTGAGTAGGAGGTGTTAACTTATTCTGAAGGCTGTTACTAAAGCACAAAGCCATTAAAAGTTTAAAAGAGGCAAAGGACTCAAACGCAACATCTTAAAATAGCTTTTTTTTTTTTTTTTTTCTTGGTAAGAACAGCTATAGAATCATTCAGCCAACCTCTTCTTGGAAGAAAGGAGGTTTGAGGCTAAATACACATTTAAGGGAAAACAATGGAAAAACAATTGCTGAAAACTCTGTATCTTAAACAAATGTTTTTTATATCTATTGCACTAATTTAATAACCACAGGTCAGGGATAAGAGTGGGCCTGAACCCTTTTACATTCAGAGACTATTTCTGATATTGTCAATGACTTTTTCCCCACAGATACAATTTTGGTAAATCACCACTTAATGCCTAGCCTAGTGATAGCTTGGCTGAGTTCTCTCACTGTTGATGCTGTCAACATTTATTTGCTGTTACAATGTTCGTTTTATTTAAAAAAAAAACCAAAAACTTAATTAACAACAATAATGACAACAACCAAACCAAAACAAAACAAAGGTCATCAAGGCAATAAATATTTAAACAAGTGTCAGGATTTGTTTGAAACGTTGTCTGGGAGGAGCTGGCAATTTCTGAATAAATTACAAATGATGGTCAGACCCTCTTCCTGCTTGAACTTCTGGTGTTAATTATGGATTGCAGCCTTTCTGGAATGCAGAATTTAAAATTTTTATTTAACTCTGACCTAGCCCTCTTCTACAAGTAGTGCATGGCTAGAAATTTCTTTTATTCAAGTGAAATGAGTCTGCATTAATTCGTCTTATTAAACTTGAACTCTGCTCCATTCTTCTTAAGATATTCCAGCTGGGCGCGGTGGCGCACGCCTGTAATCCCAGCACTTGGGAGGCTGAGGCAGGAGGATCGCGAGTTCAAAGCCAGCCTCAGCAATGGCGAGGCACTTAGCAACTCAGTGAGACCCTGTCTCTAAATAAAATACAAAAAAAAGGACTCAAGATGTGGCCCAGTGGTCGAGTGCCCCTGAGCAATCTCTGGACTAGACTATCAGGAAGACCTTTGTGATACAAGGAAGGCTAATGTTGTGGTTGTTTATTGGTTCTTTAAATGCAAAAAGAAAATGTCAACATTTAGAGACTCCTGGTCCCAGGGAGGACAACTTCAGCCTTCAAATGCCTTTGGGACTTTAAGAAACAAAACAACAACAAAAACAAAACACAAACAAGAAAAACATGAATCAAATTATGTCACACTATTTCTGACTTCTCTAAGGCTTTCCATCTCTTCCAGGGGAAGATTTCAACATCTGATGGGGATGACGAGGTCCTGGGAGACTTGGCCCTCCAACATCACCCACTGTTCCTGGCTCCAGCAGAGTCTCTGGGTTGCCGTGGACACCCCAGGAGCTCCACTCAGCCCCTTGGCTCTCGCTGTCCTTGTTGTCTGGAACTCTCCCCCCAGACATCCACAAGGCTTCCGAACCTTGCTCCCATGCTGCCTCACTAGGGGGCTTTCTCCTGCCCACTGTCACCTCTTACCACTCCAAAGCCCCTACCCCGCTGTGTGGCCTGCATAGCCGTTAGTACCCCTGGAGTCATGTATTTATTTGTTTTTATTTTCTGCTTCCCTGCCCATCCCCAGACGTGGATGCTGCACAGACTTTGTTTTGTTCACTGTTAGATCTCAGTACGTAGTTCCTGTGTATCATGCCTAGTCTGTAAATAATCAACAAATAATCAAAAATCATAAATCATAAGTATTTGTTAATGAGGGAACGAGCAGTTCCATATTCATGGTACCATCACCAGCTCTTTGTGTAGAGTAAAGCTGATGATGTAGCATCCTGAGCAGCTCCTGGTGCTTGGGAACCAGGCAAAGCAAATTCTCTCCCTAGAGGTAAATTAAGAAGTTCTGTGGGCAACTGTCTTGGGGTCTTGTGTCGCAGATCCAAGGCTCCAGGGAGGAGGAGAAATTAGACTTAACCTCTCAATGACCCAGGGCTAAAAAAAACAAAAAAGCTGCAGGGTGTCTTCCCCAATCAGAAGTTCCTTTGTTAGCATGTTTTCTTCAGTTTACAGTTTTGTACAGGGGTTTTCAACATCCACAGGATCCACATTTGTGGCTGAGTCATTGTCTGTGCTTTGGAAGATGTTTGGCAGAGTCCCTGGCCTCCACCCAGTAATGCCGGCATCTCCCTCCTCCCCACTTGAAACAACCAAAAGTGCTCCAGACTTTGCCAGATGTCCCCTGGAGGCAAAGCCATCTCTCTGGGAACCACCGGCCTAGTAACTAAGAGATGCAATTATAGGTTCCAAATGAAGTGACATTTCCTAAGTCATTCCCACATTCAGGGATGAAGTGGCTGGGACTGGATAGAGAGCTTTAAGATTTAAAAACTGGAGTGGCTTTAAAGACTACCTGAGTGCTTTCTCTGAATTTTGAAAAATCTTGCAGGCCAAACAGTGAAAATGGAATGTTCTAGTCAAAGTTGGGGGACATCTTCCCCTACTTTCCTCATCCTCCCTTTTATCTTTCCCAAGGCACTGAAATTTAGGACCTCAACAGGCACAGTCTGAGAACCATTAAGGACACCTTCTTTGATGAACCAGGCCACCAGAAGTCACAAACAAGTTAGTCTGGAGTAATCCTCAGATTCCCTGGCTTCCAAATCAACTTCTCTTTCCACCATACTTGGCAGCTCATTTATTTTCTGGGAGCGCATTGGGTGTTATAAATATTACTATGGATTCGGAGAGGGACTGGAATCAAGCAGAGAAATGGGCCAGGCTAGGGTGTGACTTACCAGGCTAGGACAGGATCCAGCAGAAGCTAAAAGGAAGAGACAGAACAAAGGGCAGAGGGCCCCAAGGAGGCCTGCATGGAGAAGGTGCTGATGACCATTACCTTTCTAGCCAGCTAAGTGCACACCACTGCAAGATGCTTCTCAGTGGTTCACAGCCACCATCTTGAATTCACTACTCCCTTTCTCTGGGCTCCACATTTGCCTTCCTTCAAATGGCACCTTGGGAGCATCTTCCCCTCTCAGCTGATGACAGATGTTCTGCGTAAAGTGTTTTGTTTCTTTATGGAGGGAAGAGGCTGCCTGGAAATATATTCCATTGGATATTAAAGAATGTATTTCCCTGATTTATAGACAGGCGAGGCAGGGTTGTCTGAGAGTCAAGGAACCAATAGGGATATCCATTTTGACTAATGATTGATTATTATATCTAAAGTGATGCTTTCCTATCAACTGATAGGCTGGAAAAATAGACTAGAGCTTGCTAGGTTAGCACCATGGGTCACAGATGTTGTCTCTGCATTTTCAGATTATATTATCCATTACAGAAAGCACCTTCTCATTTAGAAACATAATTTGTTGTTCTCCCAGACCAGGAAAAAAAAAATAATAAAAAGCTGACATTGCACATGCAAGCCAAAGATTAGAATCACTGCACAGGACCGTGTATGGAAGTACATTAGGATGTGGTGTCCCAGAATCAAGGACACGGGGTGGCTGGTGCTGAGAGAGATGTAGAAGGCAGTGACTTCTGATCTTTATTATGCAAATGTGCGGCCCCATGAGCCAGGCTGTTTAACCTCATCAGGGGGAATGTCACTGATCATTTCAAGCTCTAAATGTACCACAAGCGTTAATACTATTATGTTATTATTATTATTATTTGTAGGGCATATGTAAACCCAAGCCCTCTGATTAAGCTGAGTCCCTACTTGCCCAGACTATTTGGGACTAGAAAATCAACTCCTTTTTATATTAAACAAACAAACAAAAAAAACCCTTTCTTCCCCCGCTGTCTTTAATGCTCGTTGATATTGTGTCTGCTTTTCTGGCAGACACAGGTAAAAATGGTGTGACTTTTATAAAGTCCAATTTCTACCCCCAGAAGCTTAATGATAGGCCCCACTCTCTCTGCCTAAGGGCATTAGGCTCCAATGGCAGAAATGTCTAGAAGCAGCTTGAAGAATAGAGTTGGAGTGGGATAAAGGATAGATCTAGGGGTGTAAAGTGGTGAGGGGGGTCCAGATGCAGTGGCTCAGGCTTGTAATCCCAGCTGCTTAGCTGAGGCAGGAGGATCACAAGTTCAAGGCCAGCCTGAGCAACTTAACAAGACCCTGTCTCAAAATTTAAAAAAGAAAGGCTGAGGAGTTAGGTCAGTGGCAGAGTGCTGGCCTAGCATCTGCAAAGCCCTGGGTTCAATCCCTAGCACTGCAGAAAAAGAAAAGAAAAAAAAAAAATGATGAGAGGGATCAAAAAGAGAGCGACTGTGTGATATTAGAAGGGCTTAGAAGGAGAAATGTCCTTTATTCCTGTTCACAGGTCATTGCTATCTATCAGAGCCATAAAGAAAACGAAGAAGCTACTGATCAGGCAACAAAGCAAAGAAAGTAAATGAGAAGGCGAAAAGTCAAAGACAACTGATTAGAAGCCCAGGGAAGTTGAAGGCAGAGACTGAACATCTTTGAAGTCCAGATTGCTTGACCTCAGTTGGCAAAGTCTGACTTTCACAAGAAAAAGCTCCTGATGTGGGAAATGAAGTCAATAAATGTAAGACATGAAGCCATAGTGAAATTGTAGAAAAAACAAAAAACAAGCAATATACTTCCCCTCTTTCTCTCCTCAACCTGGCCTTACCAGCATGTAGTTTGGAATTTGAAAGTCCTCAAAGGACCATGTGTTAAAGGTTTGGTGCTAAGCTTGGTGTGGTTGGAATATGGTGGAAACTTTTAGAGATGGGGCCTGGTGAGCGGTCTTAGGTCACTGGGGAGAACTCTCAATGGGAATAGTGGAATCTCCGCCCCTACCTTTCTCCTCTTTGCTTCCTGGTTGCTATGAGATGAGAAGCTGGCCCTAACACATGCTCCTGCCATGCTGTGCTGCCTTGCCACTGGCCCAAAAGCAAAGGAGGTCAACAAACCATGGACTGAAATCTCTAAAACTATGAACCAAAACAAACCTTTACTCATTTTTAAAGTTACTTTATCCAAGGTATTTGTTATAGTAATAGAAAGCTGACTAATAAATAGAAGAAAGATTCAACTTTAATGAGTGAGCCAGGAGGGAGATTGATCATTTGCACAATTAGAAAGAATAGAGGCTTGTCCACAGAGCCTTAGAGACTCCCTCACCTGACTCTATAAAACCTCCCAATATTAACTATGATATCAGGGGCTCAGTCCAACTAAATCAGACTTTGTGAGAATGGAGTCCACACCTGTATTTTAAATATGGGTGATTCTTATATGTAGCCAAGCTGAGAACCGCTGCTTGGCTTCTAATGAATATAAACTCCATAAGGGCAGGACTTCTATATTTGTTTTCTGCTATATCCCTAGAATCTAGCACAGTGTCCAACACAGAGTAGAAATTGGATTAACTTCTATTATAAGCCAGACACCATACTAACTAGAAATTGAATACAGATTCAATTTCTGCTAGGAAAGGATAGTAGATGAAACTTTTCTGTAATGGAAACAATATTAATTAGGCCATTCAGCACACCTGTGAAGGAGAGTCACCTCCCAGGCTTCCAAGTGCCATGCCGTCACACACACATGGGTCCCTCGTTGTTCCAGTGTGAGCAGACACACACCATGCCCTCAGCTCTTGTTGGGTGGCAAGGAGAACTTGCCCCTGTGCAGCCAGCAGCTGCAGAAAACGGCCCGAAGAAGGCAGCATGGAGGAAATCCATGGCCCTCCTGGAGGAAAGCCTTTGCTTAGCTCCAGCCTCCTCTGTGTCAGTCAATGCTGACTTGGAGATGCTGGACATCAAGAAATAAAGGAATAAGAAGAGAAGTTTTAGACTGAACAGATCCTCAGCTGGAGACTTAAATGGAGCCCAAACTAACTGGGGTCACTCAGGTAAACCTCAAATGAGCACCTACCACATGACAGGGTTCGTGCTGGTGGCTGAGGGTACAAGGGGAAGTCAGGTTTGGGCCCATGGCAGGTGGCACCATTATTTGATTCCAAAGCCATCTCCAGAGCCACCATTAAGCTAAGGGTAAATACCCTTCCAGCTCCCACCTATTTGTAGCCTTTTCTCCAAAAGGAATCTGCTATGGATGGAAGCCCAATACATAAATCAGATCCAAGCACAGTTACTTTGGATGGGAGGGAAGTCCTGCTCTCTGACCTCTCCTTTACCTCTTTCTTGTTACCTCTCCTCCAAAATACCCCTTAAGTCCTTGGGGGCTGAGGATCTAGGCTGCGCACTATTGATCTGAGTAACCTCTTCTCTCTAGATCCAGGATTTTTGGCGGCCACCAAATCAACAATCCTGTCACTGAAGAAGTTAACCCAATCTTCCTCCTCTGCTTCTCTGGGCTTAAGGATGTGACCACAAGGCTTTGGGAAGCAAGGAGGCTCAAGCCTTCCTGCTGCTGTCTGTACATAGCCTGCTGTGGGTTGTTATCTTTCTCCTCTAGTGGCGGAGGAAGAATCAAAAGTCACATCTGGTGGTTTTTCCTTCCTTCTTGCTCCTGCTCAGGGTAAGGTCAGGGATGAGTTTTGCATAAGTAGAAAGTGTCCTTTTCCCAGAGTTAGGAGACTTGTCCCCTTGGCTGCTGCACAAGAGATGTCTCACAAAGGGAAGCTAAAGAGGGACCCTGAGCGTGGACTTAGATCCAAGTTAGTTTGGTAAGGAGACCTCAGTGTCTCATAAGGCGGTGGAATTCTGAAATCAGCTGCCAGACTTGGGAGCTACTGGCAAAGGCGGGTGAAAGCACATGCGTGGTTGGAGTGGTGGCCCTCACACGGTTTCCATGCTTGCTCTGTTCCCCAGCAAGGGCCCTTCAGCCACTTGTTGAGAACTAGGTGGAGCAGTGCACGATCAACCCACTCAAGACAGGGAAGCACACCTGTAGAAAGCCTTTGGCTCAGAGATGTTGGAATTTCAGAGTTTGTCCCCTTCTACCTCATTTCTACCACATTACGTGGCTTAGGAAAACAAGAAATAAAATGTTTGGGAGCAAGACAGAGTTTAATTCAAAACCTGAGGGTGCTGTGGATGAACGTGACCATTTTGGTACATACTTTCATGTTCCTTAAACTCAGTCTTCACATCTATAAAATGGGGATGATGTGATTTATTTGGAAGACTTGTTGTGAGCCATAGATCTTAAGGCTCAGCTGTTTGAAATCCTATAAAAATGCAATTTCACCATTGGGCTCTGCATTCTCTGAAAGCATGAACTGCATCTTCTTCACCTCTGTATCCTCACCCCCAGATATGGTAAATACCTGGCACACAGTAGGTGCTTAAATGAAACCTTCATAAGAGAGGCCTGCTTGAATACTTTACCTATGTAGGTATCCCCCTGTTATTCATTGTACTGTTAGTTTCCTTCACTGTCCTTGACACATTTACTTGTGTATCCTGTCTCCTTGGTAGATTGTAATTTCCATGAGATCAGAGGCCAAGTCTGTCTTGCTGATCAGAGTCTGGAACAGTGCCTGGTAGAGAGTAGCTGCTAAACATGTATTTGTCAAGTGAATACAAACACGCACAGCAGCTGTTTTATGACTGCCAGTAGCAGCGGTGGTTTACAAGGTATCGGAACCAGCCCAAACAGATAAAAATGAATCATCTTTGGAAAGCTCATCAAAAGGATGAGCGTGGTCAGAATCCACTCCAGTTTCCTCCCCACGGAATTCTGCCCGGGAGCCTTTGCATAGGACATTTCCTCAGGCCTCCACGTCCTCATGCCCTTCGTGCCAAGCTGAGCTGCACGGGTGAGGTTTCATGATGAGGACAAGGGCTGTCTCACAGCCTGAACTGGGGCCCTTGGGGTAGTGCAGGGTGGGGACCGCACCCTTTCCCTAGGCTCTGCACCACTGAAAGGCTCCAGACGGCTCGGGCACCAGGCCAAGCTGCTCTGTTCCAGTGGGAAAGCTGACCTTGGCCAGGAAGCCAGGAAGAGACACAGATGACTCATTGTTCCACATCCTCCAAGGTGAAAACCCAGCAGTGTGTGTGGCCTTTGGGGCTGGATGCTCTTGCAATCTTGGCTTCTTCCTTAGCCAAAATAAAAGTGCTTGGCCTGTACACCCACGCGTAGGAATACACCCACGGGTCTCTTCCATTGTCCCATCGGATACACTTCCTTGCACTTGCAAATAAAAAGTACCATACTTAAAACATTGTGCTTTCCAGTTCTAAAGCTAAAACGCAATTTCTTTTTAAAGACTTAAGGCAGTTTTCATTTCCAGTCTAGGCACAGGACGCTCTCTGAACTGGTGGGGGAAACGTGATACGCTCGCAGGGCACGTGTGGAGGGAGGGCTCTCTAGACGGTGCTTATTTTTATTCAGAAGTTTGGAAACTGAGGAGCTTGTTTGTTAGAGCTGCTATTGCCCCAGATTTCCACTAGAGGGCAGTCTTGGAAAATATTTATAAATATATATTTTATTGCTCTGTCTAGGAAATGGTGCTGTTTAAAACAAACAAACAAACAAACAAACAAACTCAAAAAACTAAAACGAATCCATCGAAATTTTAGGGTGAAGTCTTTGCCTTTACTTGGAATCATTCCTCATTCTTCCAGAAGCTCAACTAGAGAAGAAAGCCCGGGGTGTGAATGCACCTGCTGTCCTCCTCCCTGTCCTTTTGTCCACGTGGGATGCAGCTGGCGCCCAGCGCCCCGTGGAGGGGGCGAGTGGCAGCCAGACCCCCTCCTCTCCGCAGGGCCCGGGCGGACCGGGCGGATCGCCGCAGAGAGGCCGCGAGGTCCCGACGAGGGGCTCCGGTTGAGCGCGGCATTCTTCGGGATCCCCGGCACCAAGGCTCGGCTTCTGCCCGTCGCTCCCCAGCTAGCAACGGCCGGAAATCCTCTGAAAAGAGCCAGGAAGGGTCAGAGGGGCGGCTGGGGAGTCAAACAATTAAAAATAGGGCTCCCAGGCAGGCAGCCATGGAGATCTCGCTCCATATGTAAATAAGTGTAAATAAGACAGGCCAAGTCCTGGCGCTGGAGGCCGTGCCCACTTTGTGTAGCCAGACCCCAGCCCCCACTTTTGCACACAGCCCAATTTAGAAAAAAAGAGAAAAGACATATATATATATATTTTTAATTAGAGCTTTATAGTTATACATAGTAATTGGGCTCATCCAAACAAATCCATACATGTATGGAATTCCACACATTACTTTTTAAAAAAACAAAAAACCAAAACCCTTAAACATAAAAAGAATCCATCTAAATTTCAGGGTAAGGCTTTTTGCCTTTCTTGGGAACTATTATTTTTTTTAGAACAGCTAGAGGGAAAAATGTGTGTGTGTGTGTGTGTGTGTGTGTGTAATTTGTTGAACTCAGGAAGAAAGTTCATTGTGGGGGGTGGGGATTGGGGTAGAGATCATTCTTACAACTTAGATTTCTTTCTGGACGAACAGAAGAATATCAGTGGCTGCATTAGAACTGCCTTTTAGCCGCTAAACCTATTTATGGATCATATTTGATACACAGCAGTCAGCCCTCCCATCCAGGCGTTGGCGGCTCCCTGGAGACTTGACATCATTCCCTCACGGGAGTGGCCTCCTTTCATCCTGGAAACGGTCCTGGTGAGATGGGTGTCATCATCGTTCTCCCCCTTTAGGGAGGGAAACCAAAGCTCAGGGAGGAGTGTTTGCGTGGGGCCCAGTGCAGCCTGGCGGGAGGGCTGCGGCTGGAACTGGTTCCTTCCTCCATGTAACATTTTCCAGGGCATCTGCCGCGCGCCCAACTGGGGGCCAGGTGTGCACGAGATGCAGCTTCTTGTTCGTCCTTAAAAAACGGGTTCTTGCAAGCCGGGCGCGGTGGCGCACGCCTGTAATCCCAGCACCTTGGGAGGCTGAGGCAGGAGGATCGCGAGTTCAAAGCCAGCCTCAGCAATGGGGAGGCACTTAGCAACTCAGTGAGACCCTGTCTCTAATAAAATACAAAAAAGGTCTGGGGATGTGACCCAGTGGTCGAGTGCCCCTGAGTTCAATTAAAATACAAAAAAGGTCTGGGGATGTGACCCAGTGGTCGAGTGCCCCTGAGTTCAATCCCCGGTACCACACACACACACACACACAAAAACGGGTTCTTGCAAGGTCAAGGCAAGCCCTGTGACTTCACTTGGAACTGTTTCTTATTCTTCTAGAAGCTCAGCCAGGGGAGAAAACCGAAGAGCCCAAGGCAGCAGCTGCCATTTGTCCACGTGGGTGTTTGTTTCCTAGGGTAGTAAGAGCAGCTGTGCTAGGGCTAGGCCAGTAGGGGGCGCCCCTCTTGGAGCAGGAACACTTTCTGGAAGACCACAGCCTGCATCACTGTCCTGCCCCTCCTAGGGGCCATCCTCTTTGCAGAACTTGACCCCCTTTATGGATGCCCATATGTAAACAGAGGAGCAAGTCCAGAAAATTGGCACTGGAGGTTCACTATTTCTGCCAAAATGTTGTATTTGAAGGTAGACTGTGAGGGGTCCTGGAAGAAACAACAAGGACTGCAAATGAGCCCTGCAGCGATCCTCTGTACTCTAAGGTGCCAGCAGCAGAGAATGTCAAAGAGGCAGGAGCAAAGAGGGGGCCCAGGTTAGTGCTTCCCCAAGTGCGCAAGCTGGAGGTTGCCTCTCCACCTTTCTGGTTTTCACTCTAGGCCATGCTGAATTTTCCCCCATGAGCATGGACACTGCTCCTGTCTAGTTTGCCAGGGAAGGGACACCAGTGCTGCAATTTCTCCACCCTAGAAATTCAGATCCGGCAGGAAATGGATGGTCAAAGTGTCTGGTATGTGTCAGAAGCAATGACACCAGGGACTGTGTGATAATGTCACAGTGTCCACCAGAGGTGGGAACAGAATAGGAAATGCACACCGGGAAGACTTCAGGAAATTCTGAGAAGGGTGGTAAGAAAGTGGTGATGTGAGAGAGGCAGGAACAAAGGCCCTGGCCTGCTGCAAGTGCTGCTGGGAGCACTCTCATGCCTCTCCCTGGGCTCTGGACTTTTCTCCCCAGTTCATGCAAATAAGATGTGAGACGAGCCCAGGTCAGGGGGGCACTTGTTTCATTCTAGTAAGAGCTGGAGGACTAGAGGAAGAAGGAGAAGGTGGTTCTCCTCAGGAGGGAAACAGAGAGAGTGGGTTTCCTGGTTCTCTGTTTGCTCAGCAGGTCCCATGCCACACCTCTGCCTGGTTCCCACAAGCCAGCCAAACTTCAGAATTGGGAAACTACCACTTCTGGGGACTAGGGACAACTCTGCAGCAATACTAGGAAGAGTTACAAAGTAGGACAGCTCCTTTGATGAAGTTCTCCAAGGGCCCAGACTGAAATCGTACACTGTCAAGTTTCATGGCCTCAGGAAAGGGGAGGGAATCTGGAAATACTCATGTAGGGAGGTTAAATCATGCTCTGCATTTTCCAGAACAATCCGGCAGTGGGTGAGTTCTTCCGACTAGGCTGTGTTAAGAAAAGTGCAGTCTGTATGTGTTTGGTTAAGTCCTCTTCTGAGGATTTTGCAAGGCCTATTTATGTACAGGAAGGGAAGAACGGTCTTTCCAATCTTGAAATGTGTTTAGGCTGGTGGCTTAGATGATTCTGTGAGAGAAGAAAAGAGGTGAAAATAATATACCTGCTATAATTGTGTCAATGTACCCCAAAATTCCTTCAAGGCTTGGGCATCAGTCTGTTATTTGGGAAGTGGTAGAACCTTTAGGAAGGTTCGTAATGTGGGAAGGATGAAGTTTGGTCACTGGGAGCATGCCCTTAAGGGACCCCAACCCCTCCTGTCTCTTTTTCTCCTCTGGGCCACCATAAGGTGAGAAGCCTCATCTGCCACATACACCCACAAAGATGTGTTGCCATAGGCGCATAAGCAGGAGGTCAACCAACCGTGGATGGAAGTCCCCAAATCTGTGGGCCAAAAGAAACCTTTATGAGTTGGTTTATCCCAGGCTTTCTTTTCTTCCTCTCTCTCTCCCTCTCTCTCTCTCTTTCTTTTTTTAACAGTAACTGAAAGCTGACCAACACAATATTCTGGAGGGCACTGTCCACAGTGACCCTCATCTGGAGAGTTCCATAGTTCGTTTTTATAGAAAGCTACTCTGTCCTGTCCTGCCTCACCTGCCTGGTCGCCTGAGCCCTGCATGTGGACATATTTTTAGCAACCCAGCCCAGCCAAGGTGAGCCCAGCTAAACGCTGCACAACCAAGACTTCTCTGGGCTGAGAGGAGTGACTCAGTTGTGGTGCCGATGTGGGGCCTGAGATGAGCATCAGGAGGGAACACTCCTGGGCTGGGCTTCTGCTGGCAGGAATGGTAGGCCCTTCCCACATTAGTGGTTCCCAGACAGGCTCTCAGATGTTGTTTATTTTTTTATTTTATTTTATTTTTTTGTGGTACCGGGGATTGAACTCAGGGGCACTCGACCACTGGGCCACATCCCCAGCCCTTTTTTTGTATTTTATTAGAGACAGGGTCTCACTGAGTTGCTAAGGGCCTCGCCATTGCTGAGGCTGGCTTTGAACTCACGATCCTCCTGCCTCAGCCTCCCAAGTGCTGGGGTTACAGGCGTGCGCCACCACGCCTGGCTCAGATGTTGTTTAATGCTGTGCCATCTGTCATGGTTTGCATCTGGAATGTCGCTCAAAGGCTCATATGTTGAAGGCTTGGTGCCCAGTGCAGCAGTGTTCAGAGGTGGGGCCTTAGGGACCATGAGGGATGTAATCTCTTCAATGGATTAATCCATTGATAGATTCAGGGCTGAATGGGCTACGGGAGGTGGTGGAAACCATAAGAGGTAGAACCTAACTGAAGGAAGTGGGTCCTTGAGGGAATGTCCTTGGCGACTATATCTTGTCCCTAGCCCCTGACCCCGAACCTCCTCCTTCCTGGCTGCCATGAGGTGAGCAGCTTCCTTCAACCATGGTCTTCCGCCATGATGTTTCTGTCTTGTGATGGACCTGAAAGCAATGGAGCCCACCGACCATGGACTGAGACCTCTGAAACCATGAACCAAAATAAATCTTTCCTTCTTGAAGTTGATTTTATCAGGTATTTTGTCACAGTGACAGAAAGCTGACTAATACTACACCACTCTTACCTCACTCACTCTGAATGATTGCCCTTCTGGGAGGGGAATTATATTGAGCGAAGAGTCCAATCCACCTGTGGGAGCTGCCCCACTGTGCAGTCTACAAGTCCTATTTCAGGTCTTTGGGTGTCTCCAGGAAGGACCAAGTTATGTGAGGGATTCTGGGTAAAAGAACTCAGGGAGGACAAGGCAGACCCTGCTCTGAAGATTCCTCTGAAAATCATTTTCCTTCACTATTAAAATGTTGGAAAATTTGAGGCATTTGAGTGAGTGAACTCAATCTAGAGCTGAGGCCAAAATGTTCTCTTTAGATATTTTTCTGAGGTGATTTTTGGCTGCTCTTTTGTCAATGCTGCAGAACCCAGATTTTTTCCGGCTATTCCATTACTTCAAACTGCTTGTTAAACAGTGCCTTCAGAGGAGAGGAAAACCAACTGATTAATAAAGTGCTCGTGAAAGGAACGAGACGGGGGAGCCGTCAGCCCCCATGCAGCGATGCCAAAACGCAGGCTGGGCCTGACCTTGGAGCCCTTTCTGACAAGGGGTTACTTTCTACTCTGTCTCCACGGAGTCGAGGGCTGCTTAGGGCCAAGCCTGATGTGGACACGTGCCTGCTGGATGGAGACAGAAACTCATTCCCCATCTGTCACACAGCCTGACACAGGGTTGGTAATGATTTTCTGTCAGGCGAGGCCTGGCTGGATTTGAACCTGTGACCCCAAGGTGAAGGGCCGGATGTAGGGCTCCCTTTACAGTAACCAGCCACCCGTGCCTCCTTATGCCTGGCCCAGATCTCTCTCTTGCATCTGCCTGTGTGTTCTCATCCAGATGCATTTTGGTCCTGATTCAGCATGGGGCCCAGTGGTTGGTGTCCCTGTGTGAGCAGGGGATGCATTTGTGTCCTGGGGGATGGGAAACGGAAGGCAGAGAGGCAAGGCCTGCTTGCCCCACAGCCATATGTTCCTTCTAAGCTGAGCCTCCCCAGGACCTTTGCATGACTACAGCTCAGCCAAGGCCATGAGGGATGTGGGTCTGGAGGTGATTCTCTAGGTCTCAAGTATTCTGGAGTTGAAATTGTCATCATTACTTGGATGATTTTTTTTTTAGTTAAAAAAAAAAAAATACCTCTCAGGAGCATCTGTAAATTGTTTAGCACAATGACCCCCATTCACTGAATGATAATTGAGAGTTACATGCCACTCTCCCAAAATTGTGTTTTACAATCTGAAGATATCTGTTACCAGAATTAGAAAAATAGCCCCAAGAGCAGACCTCAAGGGTTAACTTATTATCCAATAAACATTTATTGAGTTTCCTCCTGTCTGGTAAGTGTTCTGTTAATTATCAGGGTTACAGAGATAAGCAAAATAAGGTCCCCATTGAAATGAATTATTTAGCGGGAGAGAGATGTGGGAAAAGATGATTTGGCACAACCTGATGAGTGACATAAGAGCAAGTAGAAAAATTCAGTAAACAGTTGAAAACTCATGGTGGTGGGGGGCTGGGGGTCTGGAGTAGAGGCTAAGCAATAGCGCAGAAGTGGAGGGAAGCACGGGGGTCGACCACACAGAGATGCAGTGGAATCCAGGCGTTGCCACTTAACAAGCCACAGAACTTGGAACTTGGTCTCATGCGGACTCTATTTTCTAGTCTGTAAAATGGGAATGATTACATCAATGTCAAAGACTGGTGTGAGGATTAAGTGGGCTAAATCATTTAAAGTGTTGGAGCATGTAGCAGAGGGCCCAGCACACGGTAGAGGGTTGAAAATGTCAGCAGTTTCGTGGATTGGCAAGTAGGGGTTATGGCCAGAAAAAAAGAACATTCTAGGAAAGGTATGAGAAAAAGGCAGCAACAGTGGACTGCCGAGGGAGGTGGGGAGTGAGGGGGCGGTTCAGATGGAATCAATAGAACTGGTAACTATCTGAATATGAAAAGTGGGATGTGAAGGTTGCGGGGGAGAATCATGTGGTTGCTATGCCAACAGAGGAAGCGGGTTTGGGGAGGATGGAGTGCCGGGGAGGGGTTATTGAATTTATTCAGGGCATGTGGGGTTGGAGGCACCTGAAGGCATCAGGTGGAAATAGGAGCTCCGGGCAATAGATTTGCTGGTTTATAACACTCTTGTCACTTGTCACTCTCAGTGGGAGGTTCCCACCTGGAGAACACTGGGAAAAAAGTTCTGAGACCCAAATTCCTGGAACTGGTAACATTGAAGAGTCTGTGGGGGGGACTGACAGCACTCCAGGGTTATGATGCACTTGATGGGGCAGAAAGGGGACATTTTAGCCTGGATACAGCTGGAGCGCAGGGGTCAGCCTGTAGAGAGGATGGACTGACTGCTCCAGGAACCAGCCCCAAAGGTAGAACACTTCTCTGCTTGGTTAATGGAAATCGGCGAGGGCAGCTGTGTCGTCTGCTGTGTAACCAGATGGTTCTCCGCTAGACTCAGGGAGAGCTGGGCACCATTTCTTCCTGGGGTTATTTGGAGTAGGTATAAAAAGACAAGCCCCAGGGGCTGGGATTGTGGCTCAGGGTAGAGCGCTCGCCTCGCATGTGTGCGGCCCGGGTTCGATCCTCAACATCACATAAACATAAATGCATTGCATTGTGTACAACTAAATCAAATAAATAAATATTAAAAAAAAAAAAAAAAAAAAAAAAAAAGACAAGCCCCAGACAGCCGAGGTGGGCTGGGAGGGCCTTTCCATCTGTACTTCCCTTCCGTGTTCATGGGCACACCGGTTGGAAGTCAGGGACCTTAAGATTCAGAATCCAGGGTCTTCATTAATTGATGAAGTAGACTCCCGCCCAGGTCACTTCCTGACTTGATTAGTGATATTTAATAGATCTTTTGCATAGATTAGAAGTCATGCGGAATAGAAGCCAGCATAGGTATGACTCCACGCATCCAATTTGGTTTGCCCAGGTCCCATCCACTGATGGAGCCCTTACCAACTGGCAGGCACCGCGACAAGCTAGTTGTGGGGATTCTCTCATTCCATCCTCATAACAACTCTGTGCTGTCACACAATTCTCACTTTGTGAGCAGAGGAGGGAACTCTTTGCCTTGTGTTAAGTATGGCCAGGACTTCCTCAGTGTGGACATAGAGTAGCTGCTAAGGGTTCATGTCGACTGCACCACACGTGAGATAATAATAGGGCTGGAAGTCATGGTACACTTGTTTTGGTGGAGAAGATAAGTTCTAGCCGTGCTGGCAAAACCAGCCCAGGAGACCATCCTGGCAAGAGCTGGTTGTGAGCACTCAGAATCAAGTCTAGAACTTCCAGCAGAGGCCCCAGTCAACATGGCTGCAAGGATTTCAGGATTTCATTGGGGACCGCTAATGACAAGGAAACGATCCACTTCTTCAGCTCTAGTGTGTGTTTCCCTACCAGCTGACTCTGAGGCCTGGTACATACGTCACCAACCCCAGGTTCTGTCCTTCCCATTGTCTGGGATTTCTGGGTTGTGGGGCTTTTGATTCCACATGCAGCAAGAGCAACAGTCTTTATCAAAACCTCGGTTGCAGAACTCAAGTAGCGGTCCGAATAACTGTTACTTTCCAGAATTTTCAAATATGAGAAAATAAATCTTGCAAGGACCATGTGGTTTTTGGGTTGAAAAGAAGTCTGCTTAGTGGTTAGATTGGTGGGGTCCTAAAGTCAGGAAAATCTGAGTTTGAATCCCAGCTCCACCACTGTAGGAGTTGTGAGGTTGGACTCACTATGTAGCTTTCTGGACTTGGTTTCCTTACCTGTGCAACACAGATAATAATGGTTCATCTCCTCTGAGGGTCAATAAAATAATTGAATGAAAACTGTAAGGAATTTAGTAACTGTCTGTAACATAGAGGTAAGCTGGGGTCATGAGAGACAATTCTGGGCACACATCTCTTCCTAACTCCACCTTCAGTAACAGCATGTTGCTTGAAATCAGCCAGTGTGGAGCATTTACACCTCAGAAATGGGCAGGTGCTACAAATGGGAGTTCTGCCCCCTTCAGTGGCAAATCCCCCTCCCCCATCCATCTGAATACATAACTTTTATTTGGATATATCATCATGGCTTGAGGATGAATTTCATGTTCTGTGGGAAGTATTCTCTCCCCCAAATTTCTGGGGTTTCCATTCTTCTGATCATCTCATAAACAGAACTGCTTGCCTATGATTTGGTGTCTTTATTACTGGAAGGTTCGTTCTACTTTTTCTCCTCTATATCACCTCTTAGTGGATGTTGAAAACGTGTACTTCATTTTTGTCCAAATGGATGAACTCCTCTAATGTAAAACATGTTCTTACTAAGGTTGTTTTTTTGGGGGGTGGGGGTTCAGATGGAGAAGGCAAATATTTTAGAATTGCCAAAAGTAAATTATAAGTAAGTATAACAAATAACTGAAAGATGATAATAAAAACCACCACCACCATCACCTCTGCCACTTATACAGGTTACTAAGGATGTGCCAGGCATTTCCTACATGAATTTGGTTACTATCTTCAGACGGCTGCCTCCTCCTCCTCCCTCTTCTCCTTCTACAAAAAGAGATGTTCTGCTTGATAAATGGGCCAGGGCTGACATGAATTATGGTTTTTCTCCAAGAAGTAGCAAAAGTAGTGCCATTTTGTGTTACATGCTTATAACCCCATCAAAGTGTGACTAAAGTAAAATGTAAAATTAAACATTTCCTTTATATTCCTGTTTCCTCAGAGTAACCACTATTAGACATAGTCTAATAGTGGTTCAAATGGTCCCACTTATTCATTTTGTGGCTCTGAGCCAGCCACTTATACCTTGACAATTTTTCTCATCTGATAATAACACTACCTCCCTCATAGCACTGTTGAGAGGACTACTGAGAGGACTAAATGAGATAATGCACCGTGCTTGGAATAGTGCCAGGCATAAAAGAAGAACTTAATAAATATTAGTTATAATTATCTTTCCAAACATTTTAAAACTATATAGTGTTCTTACATTTGTAACATATATTTGACAAAATATGAGAGGAAAGGAGATAAAAAAATGGATATTTTGACTGAAATTTACTTTTTTCTCCTACTCAACAATATATTGTCATTACAAGGTAATCTACCCTCATGCCTTTTGATGGCTCAAAGACATTCTCTAAGGATATGCCATTGATTATCTAGCATTTTATGCTTGGGGGAACTTGGGTGGTGCTTTCTTTCAGCCTTATCAGAGCTCTAAAAACGTTATTGATAATCATTGTACACTTTCTGCAAGGTAGATTCTGGAAATGAAAGAATTGGGTTGAAGATACTGTTTAAAAAAATAGAAAGAAAGAAAAAGAAAAGAACATACACTGATAAATAGCCTTCTGCAAATTCCATCTTGCTTGGGTTTGATTACCAGGGCACAAGTGCCCTCTCCCTCTACCCTTGCCTGTATTTGGAAATTATTAAATTTTAAACTTTTTGTGGATCTCATAGGTGAAAAATGATATTTCATTTAGGTGTCTATCTCCCTTATCCATACTTTGAAACATGCCTACTTACCATTTTTGTCTCCTGTGAAGTACCCATTACATTGCCTACCTTTCTCTAGGGTGCCTGGAAAGTCACATGCACTACCTCTCCTTCCTGCTCTCTGCGGTGCATCCTGTCTAGGAAACACATGAATCCTCATACCAGCTCTTTCCAATGCCCAGCTGGAGAATGGGAGCCAGTCTACATCCAAGGAAATGGACATGAGGAAGCTTCTGTCAGGTTACACAGCCATCAAGGGAAGAGGGCTTCTTTAAAATGTCCCCTGGTTGTTGCAAGTAGGCCCTGAAGCACGTGGGAGAAGTCAGAAGAAGAGCATGAAAATGTCTGAATTGGGGAGCTGGGGAGAGAAGGGAAGAAAAAAGAGGAGAGAAGCAAGAGCTAGGAATAGGGTGGGGATGTGCAGCCGATGGGGAGGAGGGGTCTGTGAGAATTCTAGGTGGCAGGGCGGTGGGGAGGTGGTGAGAACAGCATGTCCCCAAACATTCAGCATGTATAAATCAGTGTTAGGAGCCAAATTTCATGCCTGGGTGGGCAGAGTGCCCCGCAGGGAACCGTCATGGGATTTGAGATGCGGGGGAGTTGTTCGGGGGTGGAGGTCTGGGAAAGGCCACGGTGGGCTCACCTGGATGACCATCTGTGGTTCACAATGGCCCTGTAACTTCAGTGCCCTCGTGTGCATTACTGAGGACAATCGCACCAGCACTGATGGACCCTTAAAGTGACAGCACTTTGTGTTTAAGCCAGAGTTCCTCATAACTGGGTTGGAAGACAAGTACTCTAGGTTCTGTAAGAATGTTTTCCCCTTTATTTATTCATTTATTTTTTAAACATTTTTTTAGTTGTAGATGGACACAATATCTTTGTTTTATTTATTTATTTTTTTATGTGGTGCTGAGGATCGAACCCAGTGCCTCACCCACGTGAGGCAAGCACTCAACCACTGAGCTACAGCCCCGGCCCTTTTTCCCCTCTTGAAACAAAGTTAATATTTTACTCACATTTGAGAAAAAGTATTCTAGAGTGTAAGATTTATGAAAGAAAATGAAAGTCTTAGAAGACCTTCTGTTTATTGTCTATATATGAACATAATGATGGTAATTGTTACCTAGTTTTAATAGTATGTCAGAATTTTTATAAGGAAAGCCTTTATTTTTTATGTACATAAAGTACTCGCTAATTCAGATCGAACTAACCTGATTCGATCTGAATCAAATAATTACTTAGCCTGAATTATTGAGAGTTTATCCTTTTGTCAAAGCACGGAAGATGAAAGTTGTGTGCATGTCACACCTGGGGTCTCGCAGGGGAGAGGTAATATTTACACAGCCAGGAAGCAGCACATTCCTCTGAGCAGCTCCACACAGAGCATCCTGGCTTTACTGGAATAGGAGTAGTAGCCAAAAAGGTCAGTTTTTCTTCTAAATTAGTAATGATCTCTGTGTAGGAAAGAGAGCACATAATTTGGAAGGTTTGTGTCCCACAATTTGCAAAGTCCATGCACATTAAATTTTTTTTTTTTTTACTCCAGGCACTGTGTGAGGCACAGAAGAAAAAGAAAAGTTCCACAGTGGAGGAGATACAGATGCAGAATGTGCCAGGGCTTCAGAAGACAGCTGGGAAGCCAGGAAAGCTTCCCCGGGGAGGTGATGCTTCTGTCAGGCTCCCAGGAAAGAGGATATCTAAGACAAGAAGACAGAAGAGACAGGAAGACAAAGGCATGCAACTCCACACAAGGTAACTTGCTCGTTGAGAAGCACTGGGTTTGGGAAAGGCTTGCTAAAGTTTCTGCCTCTCTCATGCTCAAAAATATGACGAGGGTGGCTGGCATTCAGAGCACTTAAATTTTGTCCTTTCTGTTGCGTGTGTTGCTCTTTTGGTCCTCAACTCTGATTCAGAGACAATCTAATGAAATTAATGTCTAATGTCTCTCTAATGAAAAAGCAAGAGCTGCTTCTGAATTTTAACGTCACATTGTGGTGGTGGTTTGGATTTGGATGCATGGAGACTCTGAAGCCACCTCTATTTATCCACAAGTGGTGTCCCAGTGCTCCAGAGAATCCAAAAACCACCGGGAAGGTGTCGGAGTGCATTTGAAATCAGGTTGAAAATAAGCCACAGATTCTCTTGAGATTTCTCAAGCATCTCTTTCTTTAATCATAGAATTATTTTCATCTCCCATTCATCATAAATAATCCACTTCATTACTTAGCCATCCTTTTGAAAAAATTTGGTATTTAGCATAAACACTGAACATTAACTGGAGGTGTGTTACTTTTCAACAGAACAGAGAAGAATTTTAAAAAATCCACAAAATTTTAAAACTTAGAACATGTGTAAAGATCAACATTATCATTCTTTAAAAAATCATAAGCATTTAAAAAAACACAGGTGGAAAAATGATTAAACATAAATATAATCTAATGTATTTCTTTCATAAATATATTTGGATGAAACAACTGCATTAAACAGCTTGACAGTGCATAAACATAATAAAATATTTTAAGCTCTGAATAATTAAATCCTGATAAGCATGAATTAAAAATAAAATTTTATTTTATTTTTTGTTCTTTATGGAAAAATGCTACAGCATTTGTGTAAAACAGAAATTGCCATAAATCTAGCACTAAAGTCACAGAATTCACTATGTAAAGAGGATTACTTGAAAACAAAACACATTTTTAAAGTAAAAGATAAAATGTTATAACATTTTCAGTTGAATTTTATCCCATAATCACACCTACTATAGGTGTTAGACAATAGAGGTAGGTAGGTTGAAGGAAAAATTCAGTATTCAAATAAAAGGGGAGAAAGATTTTTATGATAGCTCAGACAGTGAGACAGACAAGACATTTCCATTCACTCTAAAACGCCAAAAAGCTTGTAGGAATAAAACAGGAAAACGTTTCTGTGCTCCCTAGGTAAGCATCAATAACATCAAGCAAAATTACTGGTGTTTTTGACAGTAATTCTTGAGCACAGAGTACACTACAGTCCATTTGGTATAGACTGTTGCAGGGTCTGGCACTAGCGTTAGAACGGGAAACTTCAGTGACCTCTGTGTGAGTCAGAAGTAACAAAAGATGAGACTGGGTGGGTAACAATGATATAGTTACACTGCTGATAAACTTGCTAAGTTTAGAAGGAATGATTTCCTTGTTGTTGTTTGGGGTTGTACCCACAGCTGCTGAGGCGAAGCCTGGCCTCAGTGAGACCCAGGATGCCAACGTCATTTGTCAAATCCAGAGGGACACATAGAGACATGAGGCAAAATGGTATGTAGAAAACACAGAAAAAGGGTTCCCCTAACTCAGTATATTGCTTTATTCTCTATTTGGGTCCAGTTAAACTTCTTCCAGCCATAAAAAGCAAATACTGGATATTCCTTTGAAAACTGATGCCCGACTGGGCATAATTTTACTTGATCTTTTGGTTAATGAATGGTCTTGCATTTCCTGTGTCTTTCTTCCTATCTGGCTAGATCGAGTGTGTGTACACGTAACATTTGTTTGCATCCATGACCTTTATATTTTCATTTATTCATAAGAGCAATGAGTAACTCCTTAAAAAATGTTGCAAACATTTGTCAAATCTGAGAAGGAAATTCTCATTAACAAATGGTCTCAAATGCCGCAAGTGTAAGTGTGCTTAAACAAAGGATGTAACAGGCTGCTTCTCAGCGAAAAGGGGCAATCTGGAAAGCGGTTGGCACCTCTGTGTAACAGGACAAGAATTTTGGGCTTAGTTGTGGAATGTGAATCTAATCCACCATTAACTGTTGCTGCTGTCTAACGGATGGGAACATTTTTGGGTCTCCTATTTGGCTGTTATGAGCGTGCAAGTGGTAGAGAAACAGGTGAGAAAGAAATTATGGAAGAAAGAGGAAAAACATCTCACAATATAATTAAAACCCCCCAAATCCTGTAGTTTACCTCAAAACTTCATGTGCTTCACTCATAACTCAAACATCAGGCCCTTTCTTTGAAGCAGCTTATAATAAATTTAAGATATAACACCACAATCTCTTCTGATGGGACTGAAGAATTTCTGTGTGGAAACTATTTGAAGGAATGTCTAAAAAAAAAAAAACGATGTCAAGGAATGCAGAGCTATCTTACGCTTTTCAGCATCTATTGGATCCATGACCCCTGCTGAGTTGATAAGGAAGAGACGTGTCACAGTTGTAGAAAAAAAGAATCACGCAGTGAATCAAAGTACGTGTGAGTAAGACTTTGGAAGTTTTCACTGTCATCAGAGGGTATTTTCCTGACGGTGTGACCTCATTTCAACATTACAGTAACTTTACAGAGTGGTACTGCACAAAAGGTGGCGCAGGAAAAACACGTTAGCTTTCCATCCCTTACCATGACTGCTTTCAGCATTAGGGGAAAAAACTAAACTCCAAAATACTGCACCACCCTTGGCAGCAGCCAGCAGAGTATGTTTTGGAGATGATGCTCTTGTTGAACACATTTTAAGGCACTTGAACAGGTGTATCATATTTTTTTTTCTGTAAAAAAATAAAATATGCATCGAAGCAACGTTCACAAGTACAAGTCTTCGGAATTGTTTGTATGTACACTCCTGCACATATTTACACCGCTGCAGAAAGGCGCCTCTGCTATTATACAGGTGGCCTTGTCAGCTTCACTCCCTACAAGAAAGGAAAAGATGCTGTTCAGAGCTGGACAGTATCCACCAGTAAAATTACAGTGAAACAGACACCAGGTGATTTCTACTACCAGAAGGATCTGTCAGAGGCCTGAGTGTCAAGGGCTTGGTTTCCAGCTTGGTGCTAGTGGGAGGTGGTGGGACCTCTAAGACATGGGGCCTAGTGGGAGGGTTTCAGGGCATGCCCTTGAAGGGGACTGTGGAAATGTGGTCTCTTCCTGCCTCTCCTTTTTGCTTCCTGGCTACGAGGTGGAGTGCTTCTGCTCCACCACGTTCTCCCTTCATGGTGTGCTGCCCCTCTACAGGTCCAAAGCAACAGGGTCAACTGATCATGGACTAAGACCTCCAAAAGTGGGAGTCAAAAGAAAGCTTTTCTCTTTATAAGTTGATTGTCTCAGTATTCCCATTACTATAGAATGGGAAGCTGACAGACATACCCACCCAGATGCTTATATAACCAACAATCCAAACCTCTGGGTACAGACTTCCCTGCCCCCCTCACTGGCCAGCAGACTTTTCCATCTGCCCCCAGACTAGCCTGGCTATTTGTACAGTTCTGCTCTGCACCAGATGGTGGCTTTCACTCTCATTAGCATCATTTGCAAAGCAGAGGGTTACTCTTGGATATTCCAAGGATGGACTCTTTGTATTTATTTTAGTGGCCAAATATTCTAGGCCTTCTAAGATTATTCCAACTTGCCCAGGGTTTCTGTGTGAAGGGAAAATGAACAGTATAGTCTGATTTAGTCTCTCTTTCAGAAGTGCTTCTGTTACTCTGTGGAATAAATCTCAGAGTTTTGGCACATTTAGAAGGAAACCCCACTCTGATTAACTTGCTGTTCACTACTACTATGCTAGGGTATTAGGATTTTCAACTTTCTTCATTCTCTGTAGAAATTTATCTGTATACATTCTGAGCAGCAATGCACACATACATTGATAAACATAAGAATAAAGATAAAAGGGTTTTCAGAGGGGATGAAGAGTAGAAGAAAGAAAAAGATATTAAGTTACTACTCGGCTAACTCTGAGTAAAAGGCTCAGAGCCAGGAGTGGTGGCTGATAGAATAGCAATCACTAACATTTTGTTAACCAACTGAATTAGTGAATAAACTTCTCAGGTAATCCTGAGGGCCTAGCTTGGGTGAGCCCAAGCTAGAAGTGATACCATACTTCTGTCTGGAATGCTGCTGTGGTGTTTGAAAAAGACAGAGGGGCCAGATAGGGCCCAAGTCCTATATCTCGTACCTACTAAGCTACCCACAGGACCGTGGCAATTCATTCAATTCTCTGAGCCCTTCTCCTAACCTGTAAAATGGAGAATCAAAGTCTGTTAGGAACATGGTTGTTGATATGCTCTGGGTCCAGACAGGCTGGTCAAGGTCCTTCCTCTGAACCAAGTAGAGGATGGGACCTGCTCAGAACACACAGCTCAATGGGTCGTAGAGGTACTGTGGCCATTGTGCTTTCAGGACAGCAGGGACATGACACTGAATGTTTCTTCTTCCCACAAATCCCCTGATAACAGTCACTGCTTCATGGACAGACAAAAATAAGTCTTGATAGGTCCAAGCCTATCAAGGAGCAAGCTCTACCAGTGTTACCATGTTCTATGCATCATCTGAGCATCTCTGAATCACTGGGTTACTTAATTTGGTTAATAATTTAGGAAATCAAATTCACAAAGAGCTAATGTGTGGCCAGACTCTGTGTTAAGTATTTTGAAATTAATATTGTGCAGACTCCTTTGCGACTTATCTTTTTAACACCCAAACACAGTTTTGCCAGACAAGGAAGTTATCATGTGTTTGGGAAATTAGAAATGTAGTCAGCGTTCTAGATACAACCAAGTTCTACCATATTTAGAAAGGCATGTGAAATCTGGACATGGAGGAAAGACTGGGTGGGGCAAAGATGGTGTGCACAAGAAAAAGGGGTACATATTTGGAGTACCCCATGCAATATACTTTTCAGTGGGAGTGAATTAAAAGGAGCATTTAAAAACTGCATTTTAAGTATAACGACTTAATAATCAATCCTTTTATTCAAATGGAAATTGATGGATACACCATTACTGTTGTAGCTAGTTAAGAAAAGATGTACCTGAGAATGATGTTAGCAAAAGCGGAAGTACACAGACAGCTCAGATCCAGGAACCACATTTTAATCTGATCTTGATCCAAACAAGATCTTTCTAGAGTCTCACCTTCTGCCTTGACACCATCCAGGACTTTATTGTTGGCACCAACACACTTCCCAGGAGGATCTGGGCTGGGTGGTAGATGAGCAAGGGTACGGATATTAACGAGAGATGCTCATGGCCAGCAAACACTATCTTCAGCATAGGAATTCCTGATGAACAAAGAAGACAGAAAACTTGGATGCAAATTCAGGCTGTCATCAATAAAGGCACACTGTTAGATCAGGATTTCGGAGGAGATTATTCACATACTTTCCCATGTGTATTCACAAAATGGAAATGGGAAGATTTCAAGTGAGTCAATAAGCCTTTATATCTTCCTTTCACTGGACAAAGCTCTTAAGCTCAAACAAGAACAGATGAAAGTGAAAAATGGCCAGTGTTTGAGGGCACCAATACCTCGCACTGTGAATTAGCAGCACCCCATTTACCAAGGGGAGGAGAGAAGACTGTGTATAATGAAGTTGCTTTAAGAAGACTGCGAAACATTGGTAAGTAGAGGTTAAAAATGGATCTCTTCTAGTCAGGTGCACTGGCGCACTCCTGTAATTCCAGCAACTTGGGAGGCTGAGGCAGGAGGATCACAAATTCAAAGCCAGACTCAGCAATGCAGGAGACCCTGACTCAAAATAAAGAATAAACAGGGCTGGGGATGTGGCTCAAAGGTTAAGTGCCCCTGGATTCAATCCCTGGTGCCAAAAAAAGATTTCTCTTCTTGCTCAGTGGTGAGTCAGCCTGTCGGTCTTTGGGGAGACCAAAACAAAAACCCAATACTCACTTTTGGGAGTTGAAAGGATGTAGGGAGATAATGTATGGTACACTGCTATAGTAGGAGGGTATTTTAGACAAATGAATGTAATTAAGGATTTGCATGTTCTATTTCTTTCTCTCTCTTTTTCTAGTGCTGGGGATAGAACTCAGGGTCTTGCACAGGCAAAGCATGCACTCTACTTCTGAGCTACACCCCCAGTCCCGTCTCGCACTTTCTCTTTTGGCCAAGGATCTGAGTTCTTTAAAATCATCAAGTAAGACTCATGCAGTTTTGTGTATTGCAGGCAAATTGTAAAATTACTGCTGAATGTGAAGGTCTTAATGGAACCCCAACAAATGAATACCACTTTGTGAATGTACCATTCTATTATAAAAGGGCAGGCTATGCATATTTTGTAAGCAGCTGTCATAGAACATACTTTTGGAGCTTCTACAGCTTACAAAACTCAGACCCTAGCAGTTTAACTATCATTACCAATTTTTTTAATATGGCCATGGTCTTCTGATTACTGTGCATATATGTCAGCTTTTTCAACTGAATAGCTTTAATGGCTGAGCTTTCTTCTTGTTTCTCTAAGGACAGCCTCTGAAAAGGACCCAAGCTCCTAAACATGCAGGATGATGGCACATAAATAAATTTTTATAACACAACAAGGAAGGCTCAGCTTTTTCAATTATTTTTACCTTCTAATAAATTTTAAACCTTTATGCAAAAATGTATTTCATGGCTGCTTTCTTTTTCACAGCCTCACATATCATTGCCATAAACTGAAGACACTTAACCCTTCCCAAACATAAAGTCTCTCTTAGAGCTTCCAAAGTCCTGTTTAGATTTGTGCGCAATTTCTACCTTCACATCAACATAAACAACGAAAAACTAAACAATGACAACAACAACAACAACGAACACAAAAGAGCTCTCCTGTTAAAAAAATAAAAAGCTTTAAATCCACTTATTGTTAAAAAGCATCAAGTGATACTATAGTCTTGGTAAGTTACTATAATGAGAAAATAATAATGCTTGAACATAACTCCTTATATTTTCAAGACAAAATATTCATTCCTGAGATGATGCTAGGAAACTGGACAGTGGAGGTGGAGTAAAAGGGAGGCTAAGGGGAATACGTGAAGGATGGAGGTATTTTGTCCCTAAAAATGATCAGAGCAGGGCTTTCGGACCCCAGATTCAAAGACTGTGGCTGCTAGGCTACATCATCTAAGACAGCCTTTCTTGGCTAAGAATCTGGGCTCTGTATCTTTCTCCAGCAAGCTTATGTGGGCTCAGCCACAGAGACTCTGCCAGGTGGTGCTGCTACAGTAAGTGAATAACAAATCAACTGCAAAATCCACGATATACCTAAATGTAAGCAACATCACAAACTCACTTTAATGTGATAAAGTAGAAACACTCAGACAGCACTAATAATGATAATCATGGCAAGTGTATACCAAGAGCTGACTGCATTTGGTTCTGTCAAGAGCTTTCCCATATTGATGGGAAATCCTCACGACAACCCCGAGGTCAGTGAAAACCACTATTCTCATTATTTTACTGATGAGAAAACGAAAGTGCCCAGTGGTCAGGGAATTTGAGGGGACAGTCCAAGCTGTAACTGGCACACTGCATTTCTAGCTCTATCAGGCAAGGTTAGTGCAAGATGCCACGTGCACTGCACTCCTGGGAAGTAGAAGAGACCCTGGTATGCGAGAAGCTTTGGAGTCCAGCTGTCCTTGGAGAACTCATTCCCCTTGACACCCTCCCAGAAACCCTTCCACTTTCCTGCTACCCACACCACTATACTCCTGAGAAATCATATGGGTGAAAAAAAAAAAGATGCTGGGAATGCCCCACCATGCCAAGGGAGTCGCGGATTCAAAGACCTTCCTTGACCTTCCAGAAGCTTCTAGTATACTGGTGGCATCCACCTTCTTTGGACCTTAGTGCCAATTTTTCTGAAGCTTTCTTTTGGAAGATTCCTCAGCTCTGATCTCTTATCATCAAACACAGCCTCTGTTCACTGGGACTCATCAGTCCTGTTGGCCAGGGTCCCGCAGTATTCTGCCAACAGCAGCAAGAAGAGGCAGGGAAGGAGGAGGCCCTTCTTTCCAGCTGCTTGTGCTTCCTGCTAGTCCCCGGGGCCAGCCCCTGCCTCTGAGTTCTGAACTCTCACTCTGCCACCTCCTCCTCCAAGCAGCTAGGTTCTGAAAACCTCGATGACCGTCCTTTGTCCCCACCAGTTCTAGCCGCTTCTTCCAGTTATTATTCCTGTTTCCTCATGCTCCCCTTTTCCCCATTTCCCAGCAGTTTGGAATCAATTCTCTGCATTGAAAGGGTGGATTCTGTTTACTGAGGGACCTTGATGAACTTCTCTTACTTTGCCTTGTACAGTCATCACTGGCCTTGCTTGAAAAGTGGGGGGATCCAGGATATTATGCTTTGGATATAAGGCTCCTGTTAATTAGGGATGTTTGGAGGCAGAATGATTGGACTGTGAGCGCTGTGACCTAATTGGTCCATTCTAGTTTGAATGCACTGACTGGGTGGTAACTGTAGGCAGGTGTGGCGTGGCTGGAGGACGTGGGCCCAGAGCAATGGAGTTGGCTGTCTGTAGACTGAGACCTCTGAAACCTTGAGTCTCAAATAAACTTTTCCTCTTCAAAGTTGTTTCTGTCAGTTATTTTGATCACAGTGATGCAAAAGCTAAGGAAAACAGGAGGGATCCCTGGTGACTTGTTGTGCAGATGTTTGTCAAATAGGAATTTCTCCCCCTCACTTCATGTGCTTGCGAAACCTTCCTGTTACTTATTAATCACATTTCTATCATTAATTGCACCAAGTGATTAAAGTTAAAAATATGATTAGGAAAAGCATATCAAAGAGGCCCAAGTCCTCTCTCTGTCATTTCATAGGGAGAATTCACAAGCTGTAGCCTGGTGAGGGCAGGGGCACCTAGCAATTCAGGTCACATGTTATTTGTTTGGGGAACTTTTATTTTCCCTTAGTCTTAAAGTCTACCTTACTGTTCAGCTATTTAATTATCAACTTTCCTTTTCAATTTTTGGGATTTCTTCTTAATTTCCTATGTATCTCAAAATTTCTTCCTGATTTCTTTGAGTCTCTTTCCACCTCCCTATGCCCCAGTCTTGGCAGAGAGCCCACTTGGTGCAGTTTTATTTACTCCAAGGTCAGGATAGAGAAAAAGAGAAGGGGTGCTGGGGGTAGCTCAGTACAGGAGTGCATGTTTCCTAGGTTTGATCTCCAGCCAAGGCCCACACGCTCTCATCCTCTTCACTCATAGCTTAGTGGTCGTTTTACAGCTCATTTCTTCACTCGCACCGTGCAGCTGAACAGGAAGGAGGCCTGGCTTATGGTTTGATCTGGAGTGTCCCCCAAAGATGTGTCTTGGATGCTTGGTCCTTAGTTTGTGCTGCCATTGGGAGATGATGAAATCTCTGAGAGGTGGGGCCTAGTGGAAGGAAGTTAGGTCACTGGGTGTGTGCCCTTGGAGGGCCCTGGGACTCTGGCCCCCTCCTGTTTCTATTTTTGCTCCCTGGCCACCATGGGGGGAAGACCCTGACAGCTACACACTCCCACAATATGTACTATTGCCTTACCAAAGTGCCCAAAGTGATGAGGCCAAGTGACCATGGACTGAACCTATGAAACTGTGGCACAAATCATCAATCCTTCCTTCTTAAAGCTTCATCGTTTCAGGTATTTTCTCACAACGACAGAAAGCTGACTAACACACCGTGCATTTAAGTAACCTTGGTGACCACTAATACCCCTGTCCCCATCACGTTCTTTCAGGACACCATTAGCTCTCAGTTGCACTTCGCATACTGTTCCCGATGAGCCTCTCTGACTCCAGGCTTGCCCTGTCCACACCATTTCCCACTTGGCAACCAGAGTGAATATCCTAAACTGCAAATCTGATTATGTCAAATCAAAGTTTTTAACATGAGAGAGACTCCTAAGGGTGGCATACAAGGACTTTGTGGCCTGGCCTTCAACTCTTGCTTTCCCTCCCTCCAACTCTTGTGAGAAACAGGAAGTCCCATGGTCCATTTTCAGAATATAGTATTTAGCCTTAAATGTAAAATTGGGATGTAAGAAAGGCAGCCAGAGGGGAAATAGAGCAGAAGGGAAAGTTACACAATAGCACTGTGGCCTGTGGATGTGGCAGACCCAAAGTCTGTGCATCTGAGCAGCCCTTGACAAACAGGAGGTGGGGGAGGGATAGGCATGACCAGTGGAGACAGAAACTCTCTGTTAAGAAATAGTAACTTAGGTACAGAAGCAAGAGCTGTGTACGTGTCAGAATGCATTCACCCCAAGAAGGCTTTCTTGCCACAAGAGAATAAAGAGAGATGGGAATGACTAAAGGTATATTTCTTTAAATAACCCAACAGGAGACAGTAAAACCTAGGTGATATTCAGGAAGACTGTGCACCCCATAGTACTCAGCCAATGAGAAACCAGGGGGGGACCCAGAGCTCCAGTGCCTGCTCTCCCACAGACACTGGGTCTTGCAAGACTGACATTAAAGTGAAGGTTTGCTTTTTGCTGCACCTCGCATCTCTCAGTCCACTCCTTGGGTTTGGATGGGTGAGTGCGTTTCTCACACTCTCACCACACCACCGTTCTTTGACCTCTGCACTCTAGCCATGACCTCTGCACCAGCACCTGTGGCTCCTCCCCACCCGTGCACCACACTGCTTCGCCTGCAGGCCTTCACACTGAAGCCCCTGTTGCCTAGAATGCCCATCACCCACTTCTTGGCCTGCCTGGCGTCTCTGTATCCCTCAGCCCTCAGTTCTTAGGTTGCCTCCTCTGGGAAGCCCTCCTGAAGCCTCAGTGCTGGCCTGTGTCCCATGCTCCTCTGTTCTAGCCTTGAACTCACGATCATGGCTTGCAACCTGGTATTTCCCTCACCAAGCCGTAAGCTTCTGAGGATCAGCAACTATTTCTTCTTCATCTTTGAGCACACAGTAGGTGCTCAAGAGGGATGGATGCATTTGTATGTTTTCCAGACTCCATCAGAAAGTTACTGTGCAGACTAATCATCCCGTTTCTACATTTGTTAACTAGAAAAAGAAATAGCAATAATTCAAAAACCCAAACAAACTTACTAGAAAGAGTTTTCTTTTTAAAGTAAGATTTAAATATAGGATTCTTTTCATCTTGCTATCACTGCAGTAATATAAATGAAGCAAATTAATTTTAATGCTCTCAGGTACTGATTCTGTGTCACCATGGTTGACAGGATTCAACTAGACTTTATGAGATGGCATTTGACTTTATGGAAGTGAACACTGTGCACGCATTTACAATTTTACAGGGACTTTAAGCTGTCATGCTGAAAAATGTTTATAAAACATTAATCAAAAAATGCCTCTTTAATACAATGCATTGTCTGAAAGATGTTAGAAGGCGCATATTGTAAATGGATTCCTTTTCTGACTAAAGTAATTTCCACCAAAAGCATTTTCCCATTGCTCTACAAGTACACTGTGTGGATAGATAAAGAGCACTTTCTCAGCACATTACTACCTGATCCAAACACTTGGGAAATCACTAATGTACAGCATGCCATATTTCCATGTCACACATGACACATTTGTCTAAAATTATCCAACAGAGTTTGACACTGCAGCATATTCCATAAGCACAGCTTTCAACTGACATCTGCCAAGTAGAAACTTCAAGTAAGAGCTTTCTTCTTCTAACAAGCAAGTAAGGGTTTTCTTTTATCCTATACCCAGGATGGTAAGGATGAAACAATACGCACAAGAACAAGTTTTTCCCCCCTATTTTAAATATGCTTATTTTATGTTCTCTGAATTAGAAAATTCCCTTTGTATCTGTGTTCAAGTTTCAACAATTACTACTTTCCGTTAGATGGACGGTTTTTATTTTTTTTTCTTAAGAAACAGACATTTTTCCTTCCCAGCTTAAATATGGACTTTTGTTTCACCCCCATGGAAGGCTACTCCATTGTTCATAAAATAATAATTATCCACTTTACATCATTGTCAGAGCTTTCTTACAGTATGAAGATGGACAAAATTCCCACCATTCACTCATTCATTTAAAAAACAAAAAACAAAAAACAAAACCTTTTTGAGCTTCTGCTATCCGTGAGTGGCTTTCCTAGGTGTTAGGGACAGAAGGAGGACACTGACAGGGCCCTTGTGCTCCTGGTGTTGTTTTCTGGTAGCTCTTGCCCTGACCACCTCAGCTTTCCCTGTCTGCTGCGTGAGAGCCTCAGCAAACTCTGTTATCTCTGGGTTGCGCAGTTTCTACAACTTGAAGCTTGAGGATCACCTGTGATGAGCCCCTTGTTTTGTACCTCTAGACCAAGTCATGGAATTCTACGGATTCTTTCCTCATTTCTCTTGCCCCCTCAGATTTCACTGCCATCTTCTTAATTCAGTTCCTCATAAAATCAAGCCAAGATCACACCATGGCCTCCCGATACAAATCCCTGTCTTTAGACTCTTCCCCTCATCAATCCTACAAAGCACAGCCAGATTAATCTTCCCCAAACCCACATTAATTAAAGCCAACACCCTGCTCAAGAACTGCAATGACTTTCCAGGGCCCATTCATCAAACTCTCTACCTATTCAACTTTCGTAAAAAATAATTACTACCACCACCATTTTGGAAGTGCTACTGCATGCTAAGCGCTCAGCCTGCATTATCACATTTAATCCTGACAACAGACCCATGAAGTAGACAGCAACTTTCCCACTTAAAGATGAGGAAACTGAGGTTTAGAGCAGTTAAGTCACTTGCCTAACTCATACATCTGGTAGGTGGCAAAGGCTGAAGTGGCCCCCAGTATGTTTAATCACTAAGCGACATTGACGCCATTAAACCATACTTTCAATGGTCAGTTGCTATCACTGGCTCAGCCCTAGCACTTCCTTGTCTTTGTAAAAGCCAAGCTCCACTAGATCTCCTCCTTCCTCTCTGTGCACCTAAGTCCTGAGGATTCACCAAAGCTCAGTTTTATATTTTCCTCTGCCACAAAGTGACCTTCATACTGGTTTGTCTTTTGAAGAAGGAGGACATTTTTCCTAGTTGCATCACATAATCTAGTATTTGGATTGCGTTGCCAGTATTTTCTTTGGTATAGCTTTTGATTTCCCTGCACGCAGGCAATGCACATCTTTCTTTAAATCTCTTGCAACATTTAGGCACAGGGTTGGTGAGTGATACATTAACAATTGATTATTTAAGAATAGGTGCTTATGTTTCCTATGTGGGTAAAAAAGACAGGATTTAAACCAAATACTAGCTGCTTCACTAGACTTTCAAGAGAATGCCTTCATACATGCCCCTCTGGGAGAGGAAGATATTTCATGGAACAAAAATATATGCGTGATGGAAGGAAGGAAAGAAGTTGGACTGACCAAGAACACAAAATTTGAAATGAGTACTGAGGTGGAGTAAGAGAAGAAATATACTGAAAACCACTCTTTGTCTCTTGGAGTCAATATTGCACCGACTTTTCCACTTAGCTAAGAGATAGTATTCTCCAATCACCTGGATCATTTCCTGTCTTTCAAAGATTCATCCGCCTGAATTCACTTGTTTTCCATTTAAATGCTCTCTCCCAGTTTCACTAAGTTCTGAAGGGAGCTTCTGGCAAATCTGGAATCCAGTTGCTTCTCTTTTCAGTTGTCATGGTGATTTTCCACTTTTGTTTAGTTCCTTCTTAGTTAGAAACATCCATAAGTTTACTATCCAAATGTCCTATCCCTTGTTACTTGAATTCTCTTTCTTCCTCCTTGGTGAAGCTCTCAGAAAAGCTCCTGTTTGTCTTTAAAGCTCATTGGGAGGCAGTCCCTATTCGAGGAACACAGCTACTCTTTTCAGATGTCACTAAATACCAATTTCTGTGTCCCCTTACCCACTACACTCACCCTTGTGCACACGCGCAGTCACACACACCTTCTCTTCAGAGAGAATGGTCACAGAAAGTCAAGCTCACTGCATGATGTGTCTCACTGACTAGTTCATAAAACGATGCCAAGATAAGATATAACCATGATTTTGGAATCTGGCTAGAAAAGGCTGGCTTGTCCAAAAGCAGGCACTTTCAGTAACAACAGCTGTCGCTTCATGCAGAGGTGCCAGTTATGGTCTCAGTGGCCCACGTGATGAGGCTGTACAGTGTAAAATGACGAAACCTGGAGCAGGAGGCAGAGTCCTGGATTAGAATCCCTTGTTCACCGCTGGTCACCTGTGTGACCTTGGCTGGGGAGGTTTTGAACCTTACTTTCACATCTGCAACATGCACCTGTCTTTTAAGTCCCATTGTTTTAAATAAAGGGTATGTGAAATAATGCCAATGCTTTGTGTACAGTAAGTATTCACCCATTATGTGGCAAACACTCTTCTGGGCGCAGTAGATACATGGACAAACCCCTGCCCTCGGGGAGCCTACCTTCTTCCCATTTAACAGGGAGGGAAGGTGGACAGCACAGTGTGTCAGGTGAATTCCCAGTAACGAAATCACGGTACAGGGCAGAGAGAAAAGGTAGCACTGCTGGGTAGGACAAAAGCTGTTAAGGTGAAATGGACTCAATGGGCAGTCTGGCTTGTTTTAATTTTTGTCTTCCTTTTAGAAGGTATAAAAAGAAAGGCCACCAACTTCCAGGTTGATGGGTATGGCTTGGTTTGGGGTCCATCAGAGGCCTGCTGCTTTTAGGATCAGGTGGTACTCAGACTGCATGGTCCCTATAATTCCATTCTGGTCGTCATGCTGGCTATGCTAAGACTTCCCCCACACCATTCTGGAAACTTCTAAAGTACAGCAAGTCAGCTTTCTGCAGAATTCCTTAGGAAGGGAGACAGAAAATCACAGATGACATGATCTGCTTTCATTGTCCCCGTCCCCCCAGCCTCTCTAATGTGATTGGTCTTGTGCTCAAATTCAAAGGTAGTGATTCACATTTTACTTGCTTTCCTCTTCTTTTCGGCATTCCACTATAACTGAAACTCCTCCGTGTTATCTCGGGTGTGACCCACCACAGCATCAGAGCCTTACTGCTGCTTTATGAAACACAGAAGAAAACATGTTTATCCTCTTTATACAAAGAATTGTCCAAAATGAGGTGTGGCTAAATGACTTAGAGCTCTCTGATGGCTTTCTGAGTGTCCCAGGGTTGGGTTCATGGGATCCAGGAAGATTCAGCATTTCCAAAATTGCTGAACATAATGACGCAGCAGCTCTGGGATGTCTGACAAGTGCCCTTGCTAGATCTCTGGCTAGAAAACAGGATGATCTTGCATCAGTCTTATGAATATGTGCAAATGCACTGTAACTTCTAACCTCTGAGGCCTGAAAAATGTCACGTGGTTCTCTCTGTAGGTAGCATCTGAGAGGCAAAGGGACACTTTGAGATCCACACAGAAGATGTCAGCCCAACGCACTGGCACATGGACCCACACACGGTGCTGTCCCCACAGGGCCAGCTTCCCCATGAGCTTTGCTGTTGCTCTCTGGCCACTAGTCCTCTGCATTGGGAAAGATTTTAAGCCCAGATTTCTTTTCTGGTGGAGGCAGGAGCTATTGAGTTTCTAAATCAATATTTATGTAAAACTTTTCTAAGAGACTTATCTTTCCTTCATATTTCAAAACCAGAATTCAAAAAGATTCCTTTATCTAAGAAAGAAGAATTAGGCCTGGAAAAGAAGGAAGATTAACAAACAGGGTTATAAACTAGATGGGTAAGGCAACACAAACTGTAAGTCACGGCCATGGTGAATAAAAAAACTTTGAGAATTTGAGCAAAAGGCCAGTCATTCTAGGTGAGGGGCAATGAGAGTGGATTAGATGATCTGTGGCATGCTGTCCCCACCTTCCTCAGGGACTCAGTAGAACGTTATACTTGCCAGACTGGAAGTTTCCAGAACCGTTAAGGGGAAGTCCTATTAATCTTTCCAGTAATTGAGACTTCAGTAAAAAGAGCAGTATCCATGTTTTAATCTCTTGACAGTCACACCTTATACAGCAGTATCCGTATTTTAATTTCTTGACAATCACACCTTACACAAGACTTCAGAAGCCATATCTGGAGCTCACGAATATTTTAAATTTTCATTTATCATTGGTAAGGCAGAACAGTGATTGTGGCACATACTTACAGTGTTCCAGGCACTGTTCTGAGAGCACACAAACATGAACTCATTCCCTCTTCTCACCCACAATGCAAATACAACTACCATCATCATCCCCATCTCTCAGATGAGGAAATTGAGACATTAAAATTAAAATTTTAATTTAAAATTAAGAATTTGCCCGAAGCTGCTGGGCATGGTGGTGCAAGCCTGTAATCTCAGTGATTTGGGAGGCTGAGGCAGGAGGATTGCAAATTTGTGGCCAGCCTCAGCAACCTAGCACCTGAAGCAACTTAGTGAGACTGGTCAGAGAAACAAAACAAAACAAAACAAGGGCTGGGGATGAAGCTCACTAGTTAAGTGCTCCTGGGTTTAATCCCCAGGTCTCCCTTCCTCAAGTTCTAGTAAAAAAAAAAAAAAAAAAAAAAATTTGCCCCAGGCCACACATAGCTTGCATTAGGTGGCAGCTGGAATACAGACAGACTGGCTCCAGAGTTGGTGCTTTCACCAGCTAAGTGTCTGAATTGTAATTTGTTAGAGTACTTAGGAACCCTGGAGTTAGGGATGCTTGAAAATGGTAACAGAATAATGGAAGGTGGAAAACTAAAGAAAATAATATTTACATAAGAAAGGCTTGAAAGGAAGAGCAGTGTCTCTTTGGACAAAAGTACTTCAGCCTGGCAGGCTTTTACTTACTTTGAATGAAGGTTGGTTGATGACCTGAATCAGCCCATTAGGAAAATTAAAGATTGAGTTTCCACCTACAATTACCTGGCCTGTAATCCTATCACTTTGCTGAAAGTTTTGTGTAAATAAAGAAGCAAAAGACCAAAATGAGCAGCTGGTGTTATTTCTCTTTTGAAACAGGTATGTTCTGATTGGAAAAGATGTTTAATGAATGGCCTGGGCCAGCTCACCAGATGCTACCAATGAAACATTTAACTCTACCAATTGAAGGTTTCTCCCTCAGAAGAGTAGGTACACCCTCACCTGTCTGACAGCATTGTAGGAGTAATTAGTGAACAGGGAATTCAAGAATGAATTAAAGAACTGAGCTATGAAGTCTTCATTCAAATACTGGCTATGTCTTCCAGGAGGGGCCGCCATGTTATGGAGACAAGGTGAGCCGGAAGTAGTGAGATTACTTTCTTCCTTTTCTATGCTGTGAATGAAGAGTTGTTAGTGTTTGAAAGAGAAAATCTGGCTAATGTTCACACTCTTAAGGTGTGAAAACACCAAAAACAAAATGAGAATTTCATGTGACAAAAATAACACAAGGTCACAAGAATATATTTAACATGGTCACCAACATAGAATTGTCCCATCTGACTAGCTCTGGAAAGCTTTGTCTTATTTTACAAAACATTTTAGATCTGTTTTTTTTTTTTTTTTTTGGTACTGGGGATTGAACTCGGGGGCACTCGATCACTGGGCCACATCCCCAGCCCTTTTTTGTATTTTATTAGAGACAGGGTCTCACCGAGTTGCTAAGTGCCTCGCCATTGCTGAGGCTGGCTTTGAACTCACGATCCTCCTGCCTCAGCCTCCCAAGTGCTGGGATTACAAGATCTGTTTTTTAAAAAAATATTTATTTTTTAGTTTTGGGTGGATACAATATCTTTATTTTAATTTTATGTGGTGCTGAGGATTGAACCCAGTGCCTTATGCATGCTAGGCGAGCACTCTACCACTGAACCACAACCCCCAGCCCTAGATGTGCTTTTAATGTAACCAACACACACACACACACACACACACACACACACACACACACACTAAATAAAAAAAAAAAAAAAAAACCCAAACAAAACAAAACAAAAAACAAACAAAAAAAACCAAACCCACTTGAACATTTTAAGTCTGAGGGGAGGAGAAGCTGATGGTGTGATGTGAGCTTTCATAGGTTTTGCCACTGCCTCCACCATCTAATCTTAGTGCTCCCTAAAATATAGCATTGATAATCTTTTTTTATCAATAGACACTGGAACTTCTCCTGCTAAGTGGTAAATGTGAGCAAGCTGTGACCCAAATTCACACTGACTACTTTTAATATCTATTTTGTTTTGTCAGCATGGCTTTGGATCATCTTCCTGATGGCACTGTGTTTGTGATGAACAAAAACTTCACAAGACATCTCTTCTCAGATATAAGAATGAGGCAGTTCTGATCTGGGGAGTAAAAATCAGAGTTTAACCTTAGACCCATATCTCTTAAAAAGTCTGTCTCTGGACTATGTGGTTTATCTTGGCCAGATGATAAATATCCTGATAACATAACATCTTCTTTCAGCCTCAATGAGCTAAAAGTTGGGGAAGAAAGACCCCATTTTAGAAGACGACTTGGCAGAGAAAGAAGTTAAGAAAATCTTGGGAGTCATTTTGGGAAATAATGTTTTTCTAATCTCCTGTTTCCTTCTTTGAATATTTAACAAACATATTTAATCATGATACAGTGAATTTTAGTTCTTACAAACCCCTACGAACTAATGGCCAACTTTTTCAACAGTGAGTGGGCACAGTCCTACTATGCATTCTTTTTGGAACACAGAGGAGCATAAAGACAAATATAGTCAAGGCATCTAATGTAATGGTTTTTGGCCTCAGCTGCATATCAGAACTGCTGGGTGGCTTTTAAGAATAGGAAGATGCCTGTATCTATCCTGAGAGGGGGTGCCTGGGTGTGGGGAAGAGGTCCTAGCAACACTGTCCCTGGAGAGCTCCCAGGTGAAAGTATCCTGGGACAGGTTAAAAAGCCAGCTTTGCTAATGAGGTGTAGCATGAAGGCTGTGGAGGTAGACGGATGGGCTACTGTGGGCCAGCTCTGTGGTTTACTCATGATGTGAACTGGGATGAATCATTTGAGCTCTCTGAGGCTTGGTTTTCCAGTTTGGATAGTGAGATCAATCAAAACTATTGTATAGGTTGTTGTGACGATTATATGAGGCAAGTGAGGTCTTAATCCAATGCCTAGTATATAGTAGGTACTAAATAAATGCCAGGCCCATCTTTCAACATGTTGACATGTTTTCACATCTACTTTCTGATTTAACATTCACTTTGACCTTGTGACACAGGAGAAAAATATGGGCTTGCAAGCTTGAATATCTATATGTCTGGCTTATTTGAATCTTTCTATCATTTTATTATCAAAATACTTCCATATCCTCTTTATCCTCTGAGGAATGTCAGGATTTCAGTCTTCAGAGCTCTTTTCCCTCCATCTGTCCACTCCCTGAATGATTTCATCCTGTCCAACAGCTTAAAATAATACAGTCTGAATACTCTAGCCAGGACCAGAGCTCCAGATTGCACCAGATGTGGAAGAGAACCTCAAACTTCACACATTCCAAACTGAACTCTTGGCCTGCTCCCACATCCCTCTTCCACCACCCACATCTGTTCCTCTGCAGTCTCCCTTCATCCAGTACATGGTAACCCCACCCTTGTGGTCCCTCCAGCCAGACTTCTTTAATTCCTCTAACATCTCCAACTCAGCAGCAATTCCCATTAGTTCTCTGTTAAAAATGCAGCTAGAATGTAAGGCTTCTCACCTCTTCCACCACTATTACCCTCCACTAAAACCACCTTGAGCTCTTGTCTGGATTCAAGTCACTTAACTAGTCTTTCCACTTCTTCCTGCTACACCCTCCCACATGCCCAACTTGTCTATACTTAACAGGAGAGCCACAGGGATCCCTTCAAAGTGAAATTATGATTTTGTCACTAGTCCAATGGCTTCCCCTTTCATTCTGAGCAAACAGTAAGTTTTTACAATGACCAATGAGTCCTAACCCAATGTTACAGACCCCCTAGCCCATTGCCTGATCTCTCTTCCCCTGCATTCTGCTTCCTGAATACTGTTCTACCTCCTCCCCCACCACACCTAGCACACTGGCAACTTCTGGCTGGTCTCCTTCCCCTAAATATCTACATGTTCAGTCCTTTTTCCTTCAGATCTTTGGTCCACAAACTTTTCCACCTCCACCCACCCAGGCACTCTATCCTCCTTCCTGTTATTTCTCTCCAGAACATCACCATTGGACATTGTTATGGTTTGGATATTAGGTGTCCCCCAAAAGCTCATGTGGGAGACAACGCAAGAAGGTTTACATGTGAAATGATTGGGTTAAGAGAGCCATAACCCAACCAGTGAATTAATCCCCTGCTAGGGATTAACCGAGTGGTAACTAAAGGCAGGTAGGGTACATCAGAAGGAGGTAGGTCCCTGGGAGTATATATTTTGTCTTTGTTGAACAGAGTTCTCTCTCTGCTTCCTGATCATGTCCTAAGCCACCTTCTTCCACCACACTCTTCCACCATGATGTTCTGCCCCAGCTCAAGCCCCAAGGAATGGAGCTGGCTTTCTATGGACTGAGACCTCTGAAACCATGAGCCCCCAAATAAACCTTTCCTCCTCTAAAATTGTTCTTGTCAGGTCTTTTGATTATAGCAATGAAAAAGCTGACTAAAACAGATGTGTTCTATACCTAAGGGTTTGTTACTTATCCCCACTGGAAAAGAAGCTAGAGAAGGGCAAGAACTTTTTTCTTTTCTTTTGGTGCTGGTGATTGAACCCAGGGGTGCTTTACCACTGAGCTACATCCCTAGTCATTTTTATTTTTAATTTGAGACAGGGTCTTGCTAAGTTGCTGAGGGTCTCATGAAGTTTTAGAGGCTGGCCTTGAATTTGAGATCTTCCTGTCTCAGCCTTCTGAGTCACTGGGATTATGAGCATGTGCCACTGCACCTGGCAGGGCAAGAACTTTTTGTGTTTTGTTCCCTGTTGTAACTCTGGGGCCTACAAAGAGCCTGGCACATAGTAGGCACTGACTGAACACTTGATGAAAGAATGAATGAATGGATGAACGCAGACTTTCTAAGTATCTCTTCATTAGCGTTTTATAGAGCAAACCTGCAGCAAAGGCAGTTGTGGGAAGTGTCACCACCACAATACCATCAACGTGCTCAGTTTCAACACAGATGACATTCCAAACCTGCTGGCTTCTGGGGCCCAGCCATCTTTTGAATCTTGTTCAATTTTATATCTCCTCCCACCCCCAGGGTAACTTGTCAAAAACCTACTAGGTACTCCACAGCTTTAAATAGCGTGCAGCCAACTTTAATTTCTGACTGGAGCTGTTTGGATGGGCTGTAGATGGGGATGAAGATGAGTGTCCTTTCCTTGCTTTGCAGCTGCAGGTTTGTTTTTCCTTTACTGTAAAGAACCAAGACACTGGCTGTCATTAAACACACGCAATCTGGTTTATAGTGTCTGGCTCGATTAAGGGAACTTCTGGGAAGAGACACGACCAAATAAATAATTGGAGAGATGCAATGTGGAAAGCGGGACTGTTATTCATCTAACTCTGGTTGCAAGTTGAGACCGAGAGACGCGACTTCAAGTGAGTGGGATCTCTTGGGTGAGCTTCTTCACATCAGGACAGTAAACAAGAGCTGATCTGTAATGCACGTTAGTACAGCTAGAGGCAAGCTTTCTAAATATTAATAATAATAAACAAATCCCTCTGCAACTGACACTGAAGGTGCTGATGAATAAGAAGTCCTGGGAAATGGGCTACTGTTGGCTCTCCGGCCATGGCCGAGGCTTCATCAGAGAGGACATGATGCAGGATGATGGTCCCCTTACTGCTTGTGGAATTTCCCATTTGGGAATATGGGCTGTACATGACTTAGGGCACATGAGCTAATCACTAATGTGTAAAACACATCTCTTTAGAGATACTCTTGACTACGACAGGGTGTGTTTTAGTTTGAAGTGAATATGAAACTGTGGAATTCAAAGCTTTTAACACTAAGAGCCGACATTGCAAAGTATACAGTGCCACAGAGTTCGTGTACAGTTTGAGATGTCACTGTGGAATATGTGGGCTTTTTCGCAGCTCCCTGCCACTGGCTGGTGGGTGATAACTGCAGGTAGAGCTCCTTGCTCCATCATTCAGACCCAGTGGACAGCAGACAGCTGATATGCTGCTTTTAGGTATTTCCGGTGTGATGGAAAAGAAGTGGGCTTACTTATTTGTTTTTGTGGTGCTGTGCTGGGGATGGAACCCAGAGCCTCGTGTGTGCCAGGCAAGTGCTCTGCCACTGAGCTACACCCCCAGCCCAGGATGTGGGCTTTGATGTCAGGGACCTGCTTTCAGATTCTGACTATGCCACCTACCAGCTAGGCGATGGGGTGATCTCACCTCAGTACCCCTTGGTCTACCTATCTGCTCAAGATGAGGGTAAAAAAACTACCTCTAAGTGTGGCTGGAAGTTCACATGAGACAGAGTGTGGGAAGTACCTAGTGCCTGACACAGAGCCAACACCCCCAAATGATAGCTATCAGGCTGCTACTGTTATTATTAGAAGAAGTAGTGTTGGGTTCAGATTTAGGGTTTACACAACTGACTAGGGAAGAGGCTCCCGCAGGGAGTCATTCAAGAGAAGGTCTGAGTACTTCTAAAACTTTTACGAGTGGCAAGGCATGGGGACTGAGCCTTCCTTCCCCATTGCCACCCCCACCTCCACTGCCCTCATCTGCTTACGCGTATTCTCCATGATGATCACGACGGTTTGTCTGCTGCCCCTTCCACAGATGTCTGGAATGCAGGGATTGTGTCTTCTCCTCTGTCTTTTAAATATGTCCACAGTATCTACAGCTCTGGGAGGGTTTTTGGAAAATCATACATACTTCCTTCCATAGAGAGCTTTATATAAGGATAACTGATAAGGAATTCTGAGATTATTTTAAATAAGCTTCAATTTTACCCTTAGCCTGTGAGGAAGATGTGGTCTTAACAAAATGAGACCTACTTCTGGAGTGAGTGCTCGGTGTGATGGACGTGAACTGGATGATTTTCTTCTGTTTGGATTGTATCTTATGAAACACCAGCTCGCTCTCACATGCACATGCTGTGGTGTAACTGGACTGGCACAAAGAGAACTTGAAAGGATGTTTGAAGTTAGACAAAAATATGGGAACTCACCTACAGACCAGAAAGACTGCAGCCAGGCTTTTATCTTTCTTAGGCCACAACATCATACACTGAAACCAAGGAAGAAGGAAGTAGGCAATTCCTGGAAATGAGGATTGAGTTGTTTTCTTTTTGATTTTTATTGTTTATTTATTTTTAAACAGTACTTAGTAGTGTGTTATGAGCACTTATGTCCTGAGTATCTCTTTTTGACTAATGATGAGGAAATAAGTATCTAAAAGTGGCTTATGCAATGGCCAGGCTAAAAGTAGAAAAATAACCAACCATTCAAACTTGCCCCACCATCATCAAAAAGCACTTTCACGAACGAAACCTGAATGGGCTTCCCTAAGGCCCTTGTGGCAGGAGCCGTGTCTCTGGAGGCTGGGAGGTGATGCTGGGTGTATGTCATAGGGCAGCTTTCACCCGTTAATGCACATGGTAATCTTTCGAAGTTTGTGATCCCAGAGTCTTATCCTTAAAAACTCTGAATCACTAGGCTCAAGCCAAGGCTTGATTTTTATTTTTTTAGGAAGCATTCACTACAAGTCTGAGGACCATTCTTTGGGGAATATGAACCTATGGGTGTCCATGTGAGGGCCCAAGGTCCTAAAGCTAAATACTCAAGCCATTTTGCATCAGCAAACTATCAAATGACAGAACTAGAAGGGCTCAGAGATCATCTGGCCTGAACTTTTCATAGTTAGTGGACAGCAGGACTGAGAAGTTTACTGTGCAGGGTGCTTTCTGCAAAACTCTCTGTGGCTCAGAGCAGTGGCTCACAGTCAGACCTGTGCTCAAGTCCTGGCGCTGCCTTTGGGATCATATGTCTTGGAAAGTTACTGGTCACTTTGAACCTCATTGTCCTTATCTGGGGTGACTGTGGGAGTCATGTGAGCTGGTGCGTGCAAAGTACCTCAGGAAAGTGACCTATACCAAGTTGGTGTGCATGACTTCCAGATTTTTCCAGATAGCTAATGTGTAGTGGCCAAGGAAGTTTAGGGTCGCTAAAGGTTAGCTACACCTCTACCACTGTGCCAGGAGGCTTCAATGAAAAAAATTGCCCCTATCTAGGCATTTTTTTTAAAAACTCAATATGTATTACCATCCAAGTACAAAACTAGCCAGTGTACACTATCCTGTAAACTGGGAGTCCCAGCCCTGTCCTTTCGGGTGCCCTACAGCATCATGCAAAAGAGGTCTCTCAAAGCCCCACACTGCTACATTCCAGTGCAGGATTGGTGCTCCTTTCAGTCAGCCTCAGGCAACCACAGATCCTCCTCACCTTAGCTGAACACAAAACCCAGGAGGGATCAAGCCTTCAACACATCCTTGAGGATTTCATATGCAGGCTATGGAATTTGCTAGATTCTTTTAGCAAGTGGGAAGTGTTTCTAAAGTTTTTAGACAGTCCGCATACTAATGAGAACCCATTTATTACATTTATCATGCAAAGTAGCATGTCAGTACTTTCACCAATCAAAACCTATTTCCGAATTCATTATGCTAATTAGTAAAGTCTCTAGTTGTTAGACAGATAGACAACAAAAGTATTTGTTGTAGCTGCCCTTGGAGTATTTCCTTTCTGATAAACAGTAGCTGAACACTCCAGTGAGAACTTTCCATTACAGCAACTGGTTGTCCCTGGTGCTGAAGTCTAAATGAACTAGTACATTCAAAACTGCCACACTGTCAACACAAAAGTATTTTAAAGCAAATTACTTCTGTAACAAGTACTTGGTGCAATGTTGGCCTGTGAAGTACCCACTTGAAGTTTGCTGTTATCATTACTGCGACTGAAACATTGAATAGAGTAACAAAAAGTCTAGAAACTCTCTTATAAGTTGAATAAAATAAAATTCAATAAAATAAATTTACTAAATAAAAGTAATCTTATATTATTTAACTCAAGAATCACTCTAAGTCGGGCTGGGATTGTGGCTCAGCGGTGGAGCGCTCGCCTAGCACGTGGGCAACCCGGGTTCGATCCTCAGCACCACGTACAAATAAAACGCATTGAATAAAATGCATTGTGTACAACTAAAAGCCAATAAATAAAAATATTTAAAAAAAAAGAATCACTCTAAGTCATAATTTAGCTCTGATTTTTCTAAATCAGAACTGTGGGTGGAGTCAGGTGACAAAGGGACAGCTGGAGCCAGAGCCTAATGGCAACTCTGAGGAAAGGGATGAAATCTCACGAAGCAAGGTATAAACCGTATTTTTCAGACTTTAGATTATAACTTATTAGTGAATTGCAAAATCACCGATCATTGGATCACATTATAAAATGCATTTCTAAGTGTAGGTTGTGGTTTAAAACATTTGACAGCCCCTGGTCTAGAAAAGAGAGCAGGAGGAGAAGTGTGTGATACCAGGCTTTGGTCTTTTAGCAGACATCTGGAATATCATTAAGACACATAATATGTGAGGGCCATGCTGGGATCCTTCCAATAAGTTTTATTATCTTAAGTTCATCCATGGGGGGCTGGGGTTGTGGCTCAGTGATAGAATGCTCGCCTAGCACGTGCGAGGCACTGGGTTCGATCCTCAGCACCACATAAAAATAAATAAATAAAATAATGGTATTGTGTCCAACTACAACTAAAAAAAAAAAAAAAAGTTCATCCTTGGGATCCTAGACCTCGAACATTGGGGTCTTCCTTAATTTTGATCACAAAACCCAGATATGCTAGCAATAATTTTGATACATCAAATTCAGTCAAAAATATAAAATAAAACAGCCCAGAAATGTCTCAGGAAGATAAGAACATTACTTTGTTTGAGAAATTACATCTCTCCCTTTCTTTATTGGATCAGAAAATAGCACATGCTTACAGATGCTCCTTAACTTTTCTTTAGCATGGTGGCAAAATCTATAGGATTCATGATTTCAATGGCATCTTTAAGAATCTGTCAAAGGGCAGAGGTTCCCACACTGCTTTTCCTTTCAGAACTGTAAATAGAGGCAAACTGCAGGGCAGAAATATATTTATGGGCTACACTCCAAAGATTCTATTTTCTGTCTTCACTCTGGATTTCCATTTTCACTTTAACAGCCTATTGTCAAAAAAGCACTGTGGCTCTTTGTGAGACTGGAGTGCAGACAGTGTACCTCATGAAAGGTAAGGCTGGCTCACCAAGACCCACTTGAAGTAGCATATAACCTTTTGTTTAAAATAAAGTAAATATAAGGAACAGTGCCAGTGCATGATTGGGCCACATGGAAATGCATGTTCATGGGAACAAATGAAGATCTTAAGTATTTTGAAATGGTCTTATAAGCAGCAGTGTATTCAGAAACAATTTTCCTTTTGGAGCAATTAATAAAACAATTCAAACTCATGCCAAGATCTCACACTTACAATACTCAGAACCAGCACAGCATTCTTTGCTCCTCAAAGTGCTTTCATACCCTATAACCATGTACAGTTCTGAAAGTTAAGAGGACTAGAATCTAGACTCTCTCAGTTACATGATCTGAGATAAGTTTTTAACAGTTTTTTCTATGCTTTCAATTCTTCATATGCAAGATAAGATAATTACTGATTGGCTAATAATTCAAGATGGTTTAGGTAACATAGGTTAAGTGTTTTCAAAAACTACTGTGCAAATGTGGGGTAGTTTAATTAAGATAATCTTCATGTGTTAATAGAATCCCAGATAAGCTTTGGTGGAAAAGAGTATCAGAAATGCAAACTTTCAATTTCAATGGCATTTCAATTCTGTTTCCTCTTGGGAAGATGACCCAAACGTTATTAAGTGATACTTTTGGCCCAGATTATAGGTTTTCCTTTAACATTCCTGAAAAACTTCCAATTAAAACTGAAAAGAAGATCCCCTTAAGATTTTGTCTCTGAAACAACTCTCTGGAAAGTGCAGATATGTTTTGACCTATGTAGGAAGCAGCAGCAGCCATATTTCCTTTCCTGTGACACTATTTACAGAACTATTCCTTTCAAGAGTTCCTTTCCTTTGAATACAGAGAAACTGTTATTTCATAGGGCAGAAATATCAGTTGCAGACTCATACAAACTTAAACCTGGAAGAAATCTCAAGTGTCACTTTGCCCACCTTCTCACCGTACAGGTGGGGAAATGAGGCTGACTGCAGTTCAGTGGTGTGTTCCAGCTGTGGTGAGAGGACAGGAACTGGAACATGACTAGAATCAGGTATGTGTTCTTTCCACTCTTGCCTGAATCATATATTTACCAAAATGCTACATGATTTTAGCATAACGCATAGTTTCTTGTCACAGTTCAGCCATGTAACTGTGACCACAGACCCATAATGAAGTATAAACATGAGGAATAGCTACCTTAATTTGCCTTTGTACACATGTCTAGAAAAGCCAGGACAGCAGGGTGTGGAAGTACATGTCTGCCATGTTGGCAACTCAGTAGGCCGAAGCAGGAAGATTACAAATTTGAGGCCAGCCTGGGCAATATTACAAGGCTCTGTCTCAAAATAAAATATTTTAAAAAGTGAAAAAAAAAAAAAAAAAAAAAAAAGCACTTGGACTGTAGCTCAGTAGTAGAGCACCCTGGGTTTAACCCCTAGCACTGGGGGCAGGCGGGCCATGTATTGAACATTTAGCAAATCTCATGACACTCTAGAATTGCAATTGCACTCATTGAATTTAGAAATGCATTTGCAAATAACAAAAAACTGGCAATTTATAATTGACTGTCAATAGTCTTATGTACTTTTGTTTTGCTACTTAAAAACATTAAAAACTAACATGAACATCTGTTTGACTTAAGAACATCAAACATCCAGAAATAGTCTCTTTCTAGGTATAGTGAGAAAAATTTCTACATATGTTGAAACTCTAAATAAGCAAAATGATTTGAATACTCAAGAGGAAATGATAAGTTGAACACCAATTCCATGGGATATCTGGGATTTAATTTATTTCTTGATGAAATCTATTGACTGACTGTGCACTGAGCCATTCTTAACCAGGGTGCAAGCTGTTCTTCCATCTCTACCACATATAATATCTTCTTGCTATTGTACAATATCAGCATCAAACTAGAGAATAATTTGGGAGAGTTCATGGCTTCTATGGCAACCCACAGCAAGTGATGCTGTCTTGACAAAATATAAAATTGCCTCCAACCCTGAGCCGAAACTATAGGAGCGCAGCAAACAAGCCCTGTAGTATTGTTTTAGATGAAGCACAGTGATAGCTCTGCACTTCCTTCAGGCCTCCTCTTTCTTACTGAACGAACTCCAGGGAATGGCATCATGTCAGGCTTTCCAGATGGATTATGTGAAGCCATAGCTCAATGTCATTTTCAATAGGAAGCCTCATAATTAAAGGTCAAATAGTCACTTCATCTGCAATCAATCAATAGAAAAAGTACTAATACGAAGTACTAATCAATCAATGGCAAATGCACTAATAAAAGCAATGAATCAAATTCAGTGTGTGTAGATGCAAGTATGTGGAAGGGACTGGGACAGGGCAGAAGCGAGAACAATAAAGTAAACTGAAGGTGTGTGCACAAGAGAATATTCAGGAAGCTTCTCAAGCAAGAGTTTTCATCTTTGGTTTGTTAGTTACATGGGTACCACTTGGCTTACGATTATTTATTTTTGTATATAAATATTGGATGTAATAATAAATGGAATTTTATAAGTTTCCTTCATGTATTCTATTTGAGAAGTATGTGTGTACATAGGTGCATGTGTAGGTGTAAAATCACCAGTAGAAATACAGTGGCAGCGATGGCAGAATGGAAAGGTGTGTTTTTAAAGTGCACAGAAGCTACATTATTATCTGTTGTATTTCACCTTTGTATGAGATCTGAGTGATATTTTCATAGCACTGAATGATATTACTTGAAAATTCCCCCTACTTTGGGGAATATGAATTTTTCACACTCAATGTGATGTTCTTATGATTCCATGCAAATAGGAATTTCCCTTAGGATGATAATTATCAGCCTATAGCTCAGGTCAATCCTCTGTACCAGTGACATCAGGTCCCCAGTAGAGGAAAACATGCATTGGATCTTGTGAAAATGGACATGGTAAAATTATAGAGCTTAACAAGCTTCTTTTAGCAACTGCATCCAAATATCCATCGATATAAGTGGAAATAAGGGTCATCTCTCTGAGACTAGGGGAACAATGAAGAGGCCATTTTTCATAAATGCTACCAAGGAGACTAAAGGAGAGAAGGCAGGTGTGATCAAGGTATGGCAGGATAATCAAGCTGAAAATAAAATTCCCTAATCTAACTGCTAAGGAATCTGAGACCAGATTGAGAATCTAGGTCTTACAGTTCAAGAAACTTTGAATCTGTCATGCTAAAAGAAACCCAGGATTTACACTACGTGGTTATAGATACCACAATAGTTTATTGGAGTATCATATTGGAGAATCTAAATACCTATTTCATGGGAGAACACTGCAAAATCAAACAAAACAAAACAAACAAACAAACAACAACAACAACAAAAAAAACCAAAACCCACTTCTGATCTGGTTTCAGAGCACCTACCTGCTTGTCTGCAAATGAGATTTCAGAAAGCATAAGGAGGAAAAGAATATAGCTTTGGGATTAAGAAAAATGAAGAGACAAAAAGAAAAAAAAATATGGATTGACTGGATAGTATTGCTCTCATAGTAAAAGAAAGAAAATGGATCATACTGCAGTATGCATCTTGGGTATGCTTCCTGCCCTCTCTTCAGTGTTAGTAGCACAGAAGAACATCATGGAGAAACCCCAAATCATCCACTTTGGTTTTCTGTCAAAAGCAAATCCCCAGGAGGGGGTCAGTTTAACAGCCCTTTGTAGAAATGCACTGGCCAGCCATGGTACTGTGGGTTCTCTGAGGACCTGGGATCATCTGATCCCTGGACTCTTTACCACCTCTGGACTCCCCTTCTGTGTATAAGTCCCTTAATTTTTGGAAGACCCAGGACACCAGACATGGCATCCACAATAACACACATGGGAATGTATGGGTGAGTTTTTTGAGGTCCTTAAAGGGTTAGTCCAATTTCTAAACCATTTTCAAACTTGATAAGACTAATAAAGATTCTATCAGGCAAATACATTTAGGATTAATAAAAACATTCTGAAAATTCTTCACTTTTTAGTTTACAGTTAGACTTTCTTTAATGTAGTGATATCATGTTTCTTCATTTTCTTAAGTGAGTCACAAGTCAAAATGCAGAGGAATTTTTAATATGAGTTTTTGCTACAAAATGCCTACTACCCAAGGAGTTTATGTATGATATATATTTCAATGAAGTTTCTGATTACTTAATGACTTTTAATGACTAAAAACATAGATTCTGAATGTCTAAGAGGTTATTGGAGTAACTGCACTAAACTGGATAAAGCTAAGCAGAAAATAGCACTTTTCTTCTTAATTTGTTTTTGTCCATTAAATAAATACTTATTTCACTCTTAGTGCTAATTTGGTTGAGTTAATATTAGATCACTGTACTGTTTTTCTTTATAGAAAACAATATAACATTTGAAAATGAATTTCAAGCTGATGTCAATATTGAATTAAGGGAATAACATTTTTCTTACCTTGCTTTGAACTCCCAATAAAGAGTTTGATTTTCCAGGGGCAACTCTGGAATCTTCCAAAGGGAAGTTTTTGCAATTCCCTTTTCAGAAACAGTCCCAGCAGACTCCCACCCCCACCCCACCCTGGCTCTAATGTTAACATTCTACATTATCATCTCTTATGAGAATTAATACATGATTACAAATGAAGCTAAATCAGACAGTATTAACTGTAGGCCTTCAGAGACTGGTTGATCAAATGACAGTATCTCAGAACATGGCCTATCTTCACTTCATTAATACTCTTGATCCAAGAATGGACAATACCTTATTTCTCTTAATTTGAAGAGTTCTGTGAGTTTTAATATCATAAGATACAACTCTATGAGGGGAATATATGGTTTTAGCTCTGAGAATCACTTACCTAATGTGAGGGATTTGTGTGTAGAACAGAAAATGATAGCCACCGTGTCTGCTGGTGTGAAACCCGAATTATTCCTAGAGGCAAGAAAAAGGTTTTGTTTTTTTAAAAAAATATTTGCATAAAATACTATTTATAACATCCTAAATCAAATGCAGTACCTACCTTCATGTTGACATCCCTCAAACAATCCTGGTGACAGGAGTAACTATAGACTGAAATGTACAGAAGTGTCTACATTTCTTTTTAGAGAACCACTTCTGAGACACTTATCCATGGAAAGGAAAATAGCTTTAATAATACGTGGTGGGGGGGCACCTAAGATCACATGTGTACTTAGCTGGTGGTATAGGACTTTATGGAAACAATGTAGCAAGAACCTCTTCTAGATAAATCTTTAGATTGCCACTTGACATTATCCAGCAGCTTGGAAGAAAAAAATTTGTTTTTACCAAAATATGATGTTAAATGTGTATGTTTGCTGCCATGAAGATATATTGCTTCTGGAGAGAAGCATTTTCAGATATATTAATTCTTCCAAGTTGCTGGGGTGGAGATTAGGTACTTCTCAAAGGTCTCTGCATGTGTGTAACCCCAAAAGGTAGGTGATACCATATCCCTATTTACAGATGAGAAAACTGAGGCACAGAGAAGGCATGTCACTTTTTCAGGGCCCAGGGCTAGTAAGTGACAGAGCTGGGATTTAAGTCAAGTCTGCCTCATGTGCCTGTGCTCTCAACTACTATGTCCTACTATTGTTATATAATCGCTTAAGTACGAAAACAAAATTTACTTGTCAAAATTTCCTTCCTGGGAAGTTAGGCTTTGAATGGTATAATGAGTTTATTTATTTGCTCCCCTGAATTCTGACAAAAGTCTGCTCATAGAAAAATGTTCAGAAACTGACTTTATGCAGTTGCACATTTAGCCCTCTACCTGATCTTTTAGGATCTCTAATGAAAGAGTCCACATTTCCCTTAGTCTCCTCATCCCCATATATAACTTTTGCTGGAGAAAAATCTTAACCTATTTAGAAAAATCTCTAAAAAATCCCACTTCATGTTTTGTTTTTTACATGCTCACAGGAGGGAAGAAGAGCCCTCACCTCTCCCTCGTTCCATGTGCAGGTATTAAGAGAACATTTAAATGGCCCTTGATCTCCTCTCCTCTGCCACACACATTTCTGCTTCTTAACTAGACTTCCTTCCAGCTCTTTCTCGACATTGACTGGAGTTTTGGTATCTTGCCTCAGTTGAGGATTCCCTACAGATGAGTACCACCTGAGGACAGTAAGCCTGCTTTGTTTCCTGTGCATACTGTGATACACTCTTACTTTTCAAACAATGCGCTATATGACTGACACATTTCCTTTCCCTTTATTCCTCATGGCAGGTCTAATGGGGAAGGACCTCTGTAATTCTGTAAATGAATGGGCTGAGAGACGAAAGTAGAACAAATACTCTATATAAAAGAGGGAGAAGAGGGCAGGGTGTGTAAGAGAAGGAATTGGCATGGAAAGGGCCACCTCTAGCTTGGCAGGGAGTGGAGGATGCTGATGGAGTACACAGAGAATCTTCTAGGAGGCAGGGGGTGGTAACACTGCAGTAAGGGAGTGCAGGGGACAGCTGGCAAAGAGCAGATTCTTCAGGCTGCCTTGTGACCAGGAATGGGGACTTGGTGGATGAGGGGAACCAGTGTGGAACCTGGGACAGTAGAGTGATAGGATCAGAGCTATGCTTAACAAGTAAGGCCCTAAGCAACTTAGCAAGATCCTGGCTCAAGATAAAAAAATAAAAAGGGGGGCTGGGGTTGTGGCTCAGCGGCAGAGTGCTCGCCTCGCACGTGCGCGGCCCGGGTTCGATCCTCAGCACCACGTAAACATAAATGCATTGCATTGTGTATAACTAAAGTAAATAAATAAATATTTAAAAAAAATAAAATAAAAAGGGCTGGGGATGGGGATCAGTGGTTAAGCATACCTGGGTTAAATCCCTAGCACCCATAAAACAAAACAAAACAAAACAAAACAAAACAAAACAAAACAAAACAAACGTAAGCACCCAGCATGGTATAAGACTGAAGTTGGTGAGGCCATGCAGGAAGCAGGGAGCAAGAAGGGTCTGAATAAGAGCAGGAGATGGTGCTAAGAGACACAGAATAAGAATGAACCAGCTATCCCACTCCTCGGTCTATACCCAAAGGACTTAAAAACAGCATACTACAGGGACACAGCCACATCAATGTTTATAGCAGCACAATTCACAATAGCTAAACTGTGGAACCAACCCAGATGCCCTTCAGTAGATGAATGGATAAAGAAAATGTGGTATATATACATAATGGAGTATTACTCAGCAATAAAAGAGAATAAAATCATGGCATTCACAGGTAAATGGATGAAGTTGGAGAATATAATGCTAAGTGAAGTTAGCTAATCCCAAAAAGCCAAATGCTGAATATTTTCTCTGATATAAGGAGGCTGATTCACAGTGGGGTTGGGACGGGGAGCATAGGAGGATTAGAGGAACACTAGAATGGCCAATGGGGAGGGAGGGGAAAGGATGGGGGCAAAAGGGTTAAAAAAAAAAAAAAGATGGTAGAATGAGATGGATATCATTACCCTAAGTGCATGTATGAATACACGAATGGTGTGAATATACTTTGTATACACCAGAGATATATAAAAATGTGCTCTATAAGGATAATATGAAATGTAATGCATTCTGCTGTCATTTATAACAACTTAGAAATAAAAAATAAAAAATTAACAAAAAAAAAAAGAATGAACAGACCTTGTCAATGTTCCCTTCCAACAGCTTGGGAGCAACACATGCTTTGGGTGCAAGCACACGTGATTTTAAATCAAGACCATCCTTTTCTTATATATAAAATGATATATTATATAATACTATTTGCCTCTTAGGACCTTTGTGTAACAAATATTTGTTCGGAATCTGACACATTAAAAGTATTTAATAATGTATTTGAAAGTATTTAATATTTGTTAGGAATCTGACACATTAAAAGTCTTTAATAATGCTGATTGATATTTTTACTTTATATTGCTTGGAGAGAGGAGGAATTAAAGAGACGTTAGAAACTTTGCACATCCAGGACTGAGATTAAGGCTTTAATGGAAGAGATGACCTTGTGGGGTTTGGGAAGCAGGTCAAGGAGTTGATGTTGAAGGGTGCTGGGTGTGTGGTAGTGAAAGGGGTTGTGTTTTCAAGAAATCTGGCAAAGAGAAGAAAAAGATCTTGGGAGATATGAACACAAGTATATATATATAGAGAGAGAGAGTGAAGGTATAGCAGAGAGAACTAATTGATGAATCCAGGTCCCCAAAGAGGGCCAAAGAGACAGGACTGGAGGGGTGAACTGGACAGTGGAGTTTCCTAACAGTCTCTGAGCTGAAAGCAAAAGTAGACAAAGTGGGTGAAATGTAGAGGAAGGGTACCAGGGTAGGGAGAGAGAGGGCAGGTGCTGGGGAATGAAATTGAACAAACTAGGTTAAGTGCATGTAGGAACGTGTTACAATGAAACCCACTATTATATATATATTATAATGCATCAGTAATATTTTTTTAAAATATCGAAAGTGTTCAGGTGGAGAATGGGAAAAGCTGAGGCAACTTATGTCTAAGCTTTTACTTTCTTTATAAAGTGAGAGACAGTTCACACCTCTATAGAGTGTGAGGTATACCGAGGCCTGGGAACTGAAGAAATTAGAAAAGCTTAAAATAGGCAGATTGGAGCATAAGACACACAGTCAGTTCACAATGGATAAGAAACGTCCCTGCAGGGCGGGTGCCCACCTGTGGCTGAAGAACATGCACACAGGCAGGAGGCCTAGTCTGGGAGGCTGCCCAGAAGTGCGCTGGTGTTGGTAACACTAGGACCAAAGACTGGAGTCTTTGGCTGCCTTTATTTATAACTAATCATTACACATCATGGTTTGCTTCTGGGAGAGTCTAACAGCATGCTTCTCCTTCCATGCACTTTATTCTGATTCATATTCACTCCTGTCCAGATCATTGCACATTTCCAGTGTGTCAAAGTCTCTGGCCAAGGAGGTTCTGGTCTGGCACTGGCTGCCAACCATGACAGCAGCACTCACACGTGGCTTAACAGATTTGCAGAGAAGATCACTTGTCCTGTTTCAGGTAAGAAGACTGAGCCTAGGCCCAGGCGGGGACATTTCTGGCTTATGTGAACTGAACATGGCTCTATGGTTCTGTTGACAGAAACTCCCACAGTGGGGAGGGGAGGATAAGGGCCACAGGGTAATAAAACAGGATGCTCATGGTTTATACCATATTCCTCATTACAGGGCAAACTTGAACTCCACCTCTACAGTGCAGCTCCCAGAGCAGAAGCCCACTGGCCCTCCATTTATAATGGCAATGAGTGACCACAACAGTGCACCTTTACTGACCACCTTTCTAAGCACTCTGCCTCCAGTATTTCTTCCTTCTTAGAACAGACTTAGAAGCTAGATAATATTATTGCCTTGCTTTTTCCAAAAAGAGAACCCGAAGCACAAAGGTTAAGCAGATTCCCCAAAGTCACACAACTAGGAAGTGTGCTGGTCCAAATTCTGGAGGTCAGTTTGCCTACTCAGGAAACACACACACACACACACACACACACACACACACAAACACACACACACAGAAAAGAGAGTACAAGTTTAATGAACAAGAGCAGCTCTCTTGGTTAGTCATCCACCTCTCTTGGTATGCCATCCTGTCACAGGTGGCTTCATGACATAGGTCATGACAATACTCAAAAAGACCAAGGGTCCTGTGCATTAAGTTTAAGTAGTGACAATCATAACCTATTCCAGTGATGAACATCTCTATCGTGTCTGCTCACATTCTTGAATCACATTACTATTTATTTTCTAACTCTGGCTTATCTCTTTTTAATATTGATTTTCTTTTTATCCTGTTTTCATCATTCTTTTGATCACTTTGGCTCCCCCTGAGATGTTTATTTCCTTTTCTTCCCAACTGGTCTTTTTGTTCTCTCTTGCAAAGCTTTCAATCAGTGTTTTCCACATAATATTTATTTTGCCTTCCTTTGCAGTACCCACAAAGGAAAACGTGTCAGGTTTTACTAGCAGAATCACAGAATGTGGAGCAGAAAAGGTCCTGTGGGAGAGTTCTGTCAAAACCCACTGATTTTAGACATGGAAATGTCCATGTGAGGTGGTTTCCTTTGTTAACCTCTGTAACAGTGTCTTATCTTTGGTTGTTTTCAGAAGACCTTGACTGACATGAGCTGTGTGGCACAAAACAAGTTACCCGGAGCTCCTAGGCTTAGCAGCCTTATCTCTAAAATGGTAAGAAGAATTGCCTCTAATAATAAAGCCTGTCCTCCTGGCCCACCTGCTCCTCCCGGGACTGTGGAGTAAGGCCCCCTGACACGTCTGGCTGGAAATGTACCGAACAGAATTAGAATACCTACAGAACTATTTGAATATTTGTTTTCCTCCTTTTCCTTTTCTAAGGGGTTGTTCTTTTGTCACTATTGACTCTAGGTTTCTGTTACTCTAGATATCATTCTACCAAGTTTCCTTTTATATATATATATATATATATATTTAAAAATATTTATTTATTTACTTTAGTTGTACACAATGCAATGCATTTATGTTTACGTGGTGCTGAGTGAGGATCTAACCCGGGCTGCCCACGTGCGAGGCAAGCGCTCTGCCACTGAGCCACAACCCCAGCCCCTCTTATATTTTTTAAAAGACTCTGAATCATTATTTTGTTTTCCTAAAATTTTTACTTTTTTTTGACTGACAATTTCCCTAAGTTGCAGAAAGCTTACATCACTATGGATAACTGGCTCATTCTCATTTCCTAATAACTGGAAAGAGAAAAGAAATATGTGATGTATTATAATACAGTAAGGCCAATGAATTCACTCTTTTTTTATCATTAGTTTTTGATATAATACAAAACTATTTTGATATGATAAATATCCTACAGTAGCTGACATTTATTGAACATTTACTATATGTTAGGAATAATACTGAGGGGCTGTGTGTGCTTATTATTTAATTCTCCAAATGTTCCTGAGATAGGTACTACTCCTGTCTTCATTTTATACACAAGAAAACTGTAAAGTTACAAAGGCATTAAATAGGGTTAAAACCCAACTCTGACTCTAGTTTTGGAGTTTAGAACCCTGACACTATTCTATAGATAGATAAATGACTCTCAAGTCTGTTTTAAATACTCACTACAATGGTAACACACCAGTCAGTAAATCTAAGAAATGCTTACCAAGGAAGCAGAGTGTGGCAGCAAAGTTGAATTTCCTGGTCTGGGTCTCTCCTGGTTTTATACTAAATTTCCATCATCAGAATGTGCTAGCATGCCACACTACAGAAGACTGATTTCTGTGTTGAGATTTTTGTCTTTTGATACCCAAATTGATTTTAGATTTATTGAACTGGTAAGGAAAAAATGAAAACACACACACCAATTTCACCCATTTCAAGGAGGAAAGAACTATGAGTGGGAGAAGAAAATAGAACTCAGCAAAAGCCAGTGGTTCTTGATCGAATCCTTGGTATCTTTCACAAACTTGTTTACAAGTGTGTATAAACTTACAGTTCAGTTAAACACCCCTTACAAATTCTTTAAAGCAAGCATTATGAGTTTAAAAGTGATAAAAATAGTTTAAAGCAGTAGAAACGAGCTTGGCATATGCTTTGGGAAATGTCAAGTGGAAATGGATTTCGGTCCTGGGTGTCCTACTTACTCTTTGATTTGGGGTAACTTATTAAGCTACTAAGATCTGATTTGAGGCAAGTTACTCTAAGGATGGATCTGCATCTACAAAAGAGCAAGAAAATTCATAATATTATAGTCTTGCTATCAGACTTATGTGCACTGTCCCTAGGACAGTGCCTGGTATGGAGCAGGTATCCTACATTCCTCCAATAAAATTCTGAGGAACTATGGGGTCTCTCAGTGAGAAAACCGAGCATAAACCCATCTTCTAACTAATGTCCCTTTAAAAAATCCTCCATTTTTAATGGACTACTCTGGGGGGCTACACAACCATTACTGTGGAACATGTTTACAGCTACTCCATATTCTATGTTTTATCAAAGAATCCATGTTTGCCAGTGGGTCAAGGAGGGACAAAGCATGACAGAATTTTATGGAAGGGAGAATAAGGCAGAAAAGAAGGATCTCAGCTGGGTGCGGTGCTGCATGCCTGTAATCCCAGTAGCTCGGGAGGCTGAGGCAGGAGGATCGCAAGTTCAAAGGTAGCCTCAGCAAGTTAGCAGGCTCTAAGCAACTTAGTGAGACCTTGTCTCTAAATAAAATATAAAAAAGGGCTGGGGATGTGTCTCAGTGGCTAGGCGTCCCTGGGTTCAATCCCTGGTACCAAATAAATAAATAAATAAATAAATATCAAAACCAAGGTTCATGAAAATCCAGTCTACTACATGCTAAAATTGTTATTTTTAACAACTGTTTAATTCAACTATTTTATTTGTGATGCTTCCCTCGTCCCCCTACTTCCTTCAGTAACCCCAGTAGTGGCTGCTCCATGCTCTACCTCTTCATGGAATTCTTTTGGTACCAACAGGATATCTGCATCCTACATAATTGGGCAGGATGAGCAGGCCTGATTATTCCTTCTGCCATAAGGACCAGCAAACAGCCAGAAAGGCAAACACCTTTTCTAGGGTGACCTAACAAGCCATTCACAAAAAGAACTTTAAAATAGCTCCTACTCTCAGACTTACCCAAACAAGTAACATTTTCTCTGTGACTTAAGGGCTCCAGGCTTTATTCCTTCTTCATAAATCACAACTCAAGTTTGTGAAAATGCTTTGAATTACTCAATCAATACATTTTTATCGACTGTTTACAATCAGCCTCCTGCTATATAAGTGCTGTAAGAGCCAAGTGCCTAACGTGAGGCCTGAACTCACCTGTCCATGGCCCTGCCACTATTTCAAGCCTGGGTGGCTCCCCTTTTGGTAGCTCATGGCTAGTGCCTGAAGTTCAAGGATCCTGCAGATGGGCTCAGGTCCACCTTTCCAGTGACTGTCATTACTTCTGATCTTCCTCTATGCCTGTCACCCTATCCTATTCTGTGTTATTTTTGTATATTCACTTATGTATTATTGCTTTTTCTTCCATGAGAACCACCTGTCTTCAACTCTGCTGAATAATTAGCCATTCTTTTCTTTTTAATATTTATTTGTTTGCTTTAGCTGTACACAATGGGTTTATTTGTACATGGTGCTGAGGATCGAACCTGGGCTGCGCACGTGCCAGGTGAGCGCTCTACCGCTGAGCCACAACCCCAGCCCCTAATTAGCCATTCTTTATGACTCACGTCAAACTGTATCTCTCATGAAGCCTGGATCTGCCATTCCCTTTGGAAGTGCCCCCTTCTTTGAATGGAACAAGGTTGGCTTATGGTTCAGCTCAGAGAACACTTAATTGTCAGTACACATATTTAGTCTGAAAATTCATGCAGGATCAGAATCACCTCTTATTTATGGCATTTACTATGCTAACTTTCTCAAACCAAAGGCTTAGGTAATACCTGTTGAGTGATAATACTAGTGGAAGAAGCTGGCATTTAAGGTGAACCTTTAGGAACATGAAAGATGAAATTGGACATGATGGCCAATTTGGATGTGGGATAGCCTAAAGAAGAAATGGAAATGAGAAAGCACTGTTCTTCCAGGGAACAGCAAAGATTTTTAGTTCAACATAAAGCTTAGGGAGCATGGACACTTTTGGCCATTCATGAGACTAGTAATTAGACTGGACAGTCTTGCACTTAAAAAATAAACATCATTCTGTGGGCATTGACTAACCATAGAAGATATCTGATCAAGAGAGTGATGAGCACAACTTTGAGTCAGTGGAAGTAGTATAAAAAGCATAAGAAAGTTTGCACCTAGAAATGGAGCTACCAGCAAGATATGCATTGCAATAGATTAGATGAAAAAGAGACACCAAGAGCCCTAGTGAGAGAAGTAGCTTTGGGAGCAGGATCAAGACATTTACAAAATAATTATGTGAAGGATTCCAGTCTGAGCAACTCTGAGGATAGTGGCTCCATAACAGACAGATAAGTGAAGAAATAAGGGGAAATTTGGAGGGAAAAGGTTAATTCTATTTTGAATATCTGGAGTCTAATGTCTTGTTAAGACAGTCGGAGAAGACATCGAACTGGTAGGGAAAACAATAGCACCAGAACTCTAGAATAACACTGGAATGGAAGGTCTAGACTGGGAATCATCAGCATGAAGCTGATGGCTCAGGCCAGAAGAGTGGAGAGGGTTGCCCCAGCACATGATGTGGACAGATGGGACAAGGTCCAGGGCAGATCCTTTGAAAATGTCTACAACTCGAGGGTGGCAGGAGTGAAAAACAATGGCCAGGAGACAGGAGGAAAATGAGGACAGTACAGTGGCACAGTAGCCAAATAAGAGCATAACTCTTCCCTTAGGAGACTAACAGCAAGGGATACCAAATCACTTACCTTGTTGAAAAGATGAAGGTTAAAAGCATGAAACTCAGCTGAATAGAAACTACTGAAGACAAAGAAGAAAAAAGATTCAATATAAGTTAGCAACATAAAAGCAGTATCTGTAGCACATCTACTATATGCATTTTTATCTAAAAATTAAGGGAGTTCAAATAGAAAAACAAGTGAATAAACCAAACAAATGTACATTGCTAAATTGATAGGCCCATTCTAATGACTAGGACTTAACCTGTTCTCATCAACAACATCCCCAGACACGAGCTATGACATCCACTACTTACGGAAAATCTAAAACCCTCTTTGATTTGTTCAATTTAGAAAAAGCTGGTTTATACTATATGTATGTATAGCAAATAACACAAACGTAGTACCATATAATATATACTTTGGATTGATTTTTAAGAACAGACTATTTGATACTATAATATTAATAACAAGTTATCTTTCATATTAGCATAAATAGAACAAAAGATTGTTTTATGAGCCGTAGAAGTTACTGGCATTTTGTTGTCCATTGCTCTTTAAAATGAAATATTGATTTGGGTATATTTTATTAGCAAATAATGATGCAAATATTCACATTTTAACCAATGGAGACAAATTATTATACATATAAAAATAATAATATCATCTATTATAAATCCTGCTTTTAAATCATAATAAGGGATCTGTTCAAACGTATAGTAAACTGAATTGGTGATAAAATGCTCAATCTAATATTTGAATTTAAAAGACATTAAGGCTTTTTCCATCTAATATCAACCACTGTAAATCAGAATGTGGTGCATGGGACATAAACAGTGAAGGAGATTAAGGTCGTAAGTGCGTAACCATGTCTTTCCAAAGAACAAACACAAATGATACAGTCACCAAGCAAACATAAACTAAGTATTCACTTCTCATCAAATCAATATGAGAGATGAATTTGGAGAACACAGATGGCTTCATGTTGCTACTGAGGGAGAGCCAGGGCACCTTGTCTTCTAACTTACTTATGAACAGAACGAGAACAAGGCTGAACTTATCCAGGTCAATGTTTGGGTTTGAGAACGTGTCACAGAATGTGGTGTAGATGATCATGAGGAGCACACTGCTGCTGATGGCACCAAAAGGAGGCTTCTTTCTTTCAAGCCAATCCTTGATGTATCTTCGGACAATCTGAAACACAGAGATCAACAGGTTGGCTCTTTTCGGAGATGTAGGGTGTTGAATTGGGCATCACAAAATGATTCTGACAGCAGAAAGACATAAAGGAAAGGGAATAATTTGGATGATGGCCACAATGGATTTCAAAGCTTCCCTGCCACACCACTCTTCTTCTGGGGAATTTAACATTTGTAGTGCAACTTCCACTGGGTGTCCATAATGAGAGTATATTTTCAACTGCATTCAAATCCATCCTTAATCATGCCAAATGCTCTTTGCTAGCTGTCACTGAGACATGCCCATTAAGCCTCCCCAAAGTTTATCTCCTCTGCCGATCCTAATGGATGTGTGTAATTATCACAGTCCCCTTTGCCTCAACAGACAATTCCAAGTGCAACTTTGGGAATCTTAAAAATCTGACATCTTCAAGAATTTCAAGACGGTAGATAATCGAAAGTGATCCATGGAACATATTAATATTTAAAATGCTAGCAATGCACCAGAAGTTTTTAATTAAATTATAACTCATGCTTGAAAAGCAAAAGTGCATGTGTTGTGGGAGTTTAAATAATTCAAACTCTGAATATCTAGAGTTTTTGTGAATCCAAAGACAAATGCCATTTGCATGCTTTTGGAATTCCAAAATTAACACTTAAAAATGAATAAACCTGTCCCAAGTTTCCTACAAAAGGATTAGTAAAATATAAAATTATAGAACAATCCTTTCTCATTTTAAAATTGAATCAGATTATAAAATTAGGACAGTCTGAATACTGATGATAACATTTGTTTGGACATAAAAGTGAACAACTCTACTTAAAACCTTGCTTGGCTTTTGAAAGAAGCTAGGTTAGCCCTATCAGAAGGACGATAGTGGAGACATATTAAGTTTTGACTCACTCATTATCCTGCATAATTGAACATGAGATTTCACAACAGGCTGAGTTACTGTGGATCCATTAGCAATAATGAGGTCAGGGAACTTCTCCTGATAAGGCTGATGGGGTTTTGACATTATCTACTCTGTCACCAAAAGGGCTTGATTCACAATGGAGCATATCCTTACAGATACTTAAGAACAAAATAAGCTGATTCATTTTCATTTTCTGCAGTTTTAGGTACCCATGGTCACCTGCTATCTGAAAATATTTAAGTGAAAAATTCCAGAAATGAGCAATTCATAAATTTTAAATAATTGTATTATAGCATATTGTTATAATTGTTTTATTTTATTTTTGTTGTTGCTGATGTTCTTTTTTTAATTATTATTCATTCTAAGATGATATAAATGACAGCAGAATGCAATACATTTCATATTACACATATAGAGCACTTTTTTACAAATCTCTGGTTGTATGCAAAGTATATTCACACCATTCGTGACTTCATACATGCACTTAGGGTAATGATATCCATCTCATTCTACCATCTCTTTTTTTTCCCCTTCACACTTTTGCCCCCTCCCTTCCCCTCCCTCCCCATTGGCCATTCTAGTATTCCTCTAATCCTCCTATGCTCCCCATCCCAACCCTACTGTGAATTGGCCTCCTTATATCAGAGAAAACATTTGGCATTTGGCTTTTTGGGATTGGCTAACTTCACTCAGCATTATATTCTCTAACTCCATCCATTTTCCTGCAAATGCCATGATTTTACTCTCTCATTGCTGAGTAATATTCCATTGTGTGTATATACCACATTTTCTTTATCTATTCATTTACTGAAGGGCATCTAGGTTGGTTCCACAGTTTAGCTATTGTGAATTGTGCTACTATAAACATTGATGTGGCTGTGTCCCTGTAGTATGCTGTTTTCAGGTCTTTTGGGTAAAGACCAAGGAGTGGGATAGCTGGGTCATAAGGTGGTTCCATTCCAAGTTTTCCAAGGTATCTCCATACTGCTTTCCATACTGGCTGCACCATTTTGCAGTCCCACCAACAATGTATGAGTGTGCCTTTTTCTCCACATCCTCTCCAACATTTATTGTTGTTTGTGTTCTTAATAGCTGCCATTCTGACTGGTGTGAGATGAAATCTTAGAGTGGTTTTGATTTGCATTTCTCTAATTGTTGCTGATGTTCTTAATGTGCCTAACTGGTAAATCAAACTTTACCACAGATATACATATATATAGGAAAGAGTATACATATGTTTTGTACTCTCCATGGTTTTAGGTATCTACTGGGGGTCTTAGAATATATCCCCTGAAGATAAGGAAGGACTACTGTACTGTCATTAGAATTTCAAACAAATGGCTGTTGGTTTTGTTCAGGACTCACTAAGTGTAATAATAATGTAAGTAAGTTGGGTGTGGTTGTACACACCTGTAATGCCAGCTACTGGGGAGGCTGAGACAGGCAGGAGGATCGCAAGTTTGAGGCTAGCCTCAGCAACTTAACAAGACTCCGTCTGAAAATATAAAAGTAAAAACGGCTGGGGATGTAGCTCAGTGATAAGGAGGCCCTGTGTTCAATCTCCAGTGGAGGGGAGAAAAAGTAAAAATATAGAGAGTCTTGGCAGAAAGTAGATCAGTTGGTAAAAGGAAGAGGAACAAAACCATCAATGTTGGGTGGGTGGGGAATAAAGGGGAAAGAGTGTTATGCACAGAGAGCAGTTAAATGATTTTCTTAAAAAGTGGATCTTATAATTGAAGTTACATGGATTTATAAAATATTATGATGGGGAAGTAGAAGTGATCCTATAGTATTTCATCTGTCCATTTCTTTCTTTAAAATTGAAAAAGCAGAAAAGTGTTTTTTTTTTTTTTTTTTTGGTACCCGGGATTGAACTCAGGGGCATTCGACCACTGGGCCACGTCCCCAGCTTTTTTTTTTTTTTTTTTTTTTTTTGTATTTTATTAGAGACTGGGTTTCACTGAGTTGCTGAGTGCCTCACCATTGCTGAGGCTGGCTTTGAACTCGCGATCCTCCTGCCTCAGCCTCCCAAGTGCTGGGATTACAGGTGTGCGCAACTGCACCTGGCTTAAAAATGCAGAAAAGTATAGAGAAAGAAAAGCAGTTCTGTTGCACAGTGTGATGCAATGATGCATCAGAACATAAATTTTGGATAGCAGTGTAGGGGTCTTATAGTTTGCTCAGATGGCTCATGTTCATAGGTGCTTACGAGAAAGGAGGCTACCAAGGGAACTTTTCTTAGAAGGTCAATTCATGATCATTGTGCTTGGTAGCAGAAAGTCAAACTTAGCACTACTCAACTCCTTTTGGAAATAAAATAAGTGGAAATATATGTGAACTCACTGACATCTATGCTGTCCTTCAATCTTATTTTAATATACAATGGTTAAACTTGCATACATTCAGGTACATGCCTGAAATCCCAGATGCTCTGGGGCTGAAGGCAGGAGGGTTGCAAATTGGAGGCCAGCTTGGGCAACTTAGACTCTGTCCCAAAACAAAACAAAACAAAACAAAACAAAAAGTAAATGTTGGGGATGTAGCTCAGTGGTAGAATGCTCATGTGTGAGGCCCTGTACTAAAACAAAACAAAATACCCCAAACAAAAACAAACAAAAACACACATGAGTTCTCTCTGCAACAGGCCATAGAATGCATGATCCCAATTTCAAAAGTAATTCCAATATCATGGCCCAAAGAGGACAAAAAATAAATATGAATGAGGTATAACTTAAAAGCCAAAGCCATTTTAGAACCAAGACAAATCTAATCATGAATCAACGTTATGAGCAGTAATTTGATTTAATAAACTTAGTAGTCTCTTTCTTCATTATGAAATTCTCAGAGTCTCATAGTGGAATAGAACTCTTTTGATATGACAAGAAACAAAGGATCCTGAGCCCAGAATCCTGGCCAAAATGCCTTTTGAAAAACACATCCCTGGTTCAATGATGGATACTTGTTCTTCATAAAGAAAACAACTGTACAGACTCACAGGTGAAACAGTAACCCTAGAGGAAACCAGAAATGTCTTTCACCATTTTTAGTCTTCTTTTTATATTTAATTGTCTTTCTGAAAAGACATTTTATATCTTCCAGGCTCCAATGAGTGTTTCCATCTTTCTCTAAAATTAAACTCACAAAGCAGCTGCTTCTGCATTGTGTAGCTAGAAAAATGTTAACGGGCTTCAGAAACAAGACTGGGTTGAGTAGTGTTGACATGCCTCAGAGATGTGCTTTGGCTACAAACTCCAGGAAACCTCATCTTCTTGTAGTTCAGCAACTTACACTTTTGACACAATTGTTCTCCATTTGTCAAGAATGCATGTCATTTAAAATACTCCAAACCTCTTTGCCTTATAGGAATTTTAAGTAGCCTCATAGGTAACAAGACTTTGCTGAGGAGCCTAACACAACCGGACGTAGACGCCTCAGAATTCTCTCTTGGGAAAAAGAACAGAGCAAGATGAGGTGAGGAAGGCCATCTGAGGAGGCGGCCAGCTGCATCTTTCCTTAGAATCTATACTAATTTGTTTGTCCTCATGGCTCAGAGAAACTTAGGCATTAAAAATTAAGTGACACATCCTCATTAACTTGTTTGCTTTTCCCTGTGGAGAAAGAAAAAAAAAATCTTCCACAGGAAGCTTTTTATTTTATTGTCTCATCTTCAGCATTTTTATTTTCTTTATTTTAAGCTAATTAGCAGGAATAGTTAAAGGAATACTTAAATTTGACTCTGCACTTCTAATAAGCTGAGTTACCTAGCAATTACTATATGACTTCCAAGTTGGAAACCTTTAAAAATGACATGTCTTATGTGAAGAATGTTCAGACACTAAGGTGACTGTGAAGTAGTATATTCATCATTTTAGTTTTCTTAATTTTTTTTTTGTCAAGATATTTCCTTGCTTTTTTGCTCTCCTCTGTCTTTACATTTATAAATTGATTTTTTAGTGAGGATATATGATAGATAATTTTTCATAATAAGCCTGAATTTTAAAATTTATTTTTCTTCAAGGTGGCTTTAGATTCTTACTTCAATTTTATCCTCTATTACACTCAATCCATATATTTTCATAAAGTGTTTTATCTCTTTGTTAATATTTTGTTGTCAGAGATAAAATCAAATCCAACTTATATAACACTGTTCTTTAAAAATAGGTCTTATTAAATATTGATTAGATATAAAATGATATTAATATGCTCTGCAAAGTATATAGATAATAATAAATGAGTACAATAAACACCCATTATCTACTTCACCTTTTGAAAATTCTCTGCCAGTATTACTCCATTTCATTCTTAAGAGAAAGACTGTGCAAATATTATTCTACTTGTTTACAGCTGCAAACAGAGGCCTAGAGAGCCCAAACAATTTGCATAAAATGTTAAAAAGAAAGTCAGGTGGAAGAGTATGAACATGACTTCTATTTTTAGAAGGAAACATTACACATGGGTCAAGGTACAGATTCTGGATCCAGGATGTGCCTGACCTTAAATCCTGGATCCATTCCCTACTTTGTGATCTTGAGTGAATTCCTTCACTTCCCTGTGTCTCATCTGCAGAATGGATAATGGATATAACAATATTAAATAATTTAATAATATTTAATCATCACTGATTAAATAATTAAGTTAATATATATAATGCTTTAAAATAGGGCCTGTAGATGGTAAACAATCCCCATTCTTATTTCCTGGTTTCAGTTTGGTGATGTTTGTATCAGCGTTTACCAGTATATATCCCACTTATAGAGTTACAGCTACTTTTATCTCAAAGCAGTTCATAGGAAGCAGTAGAAACAGTTCAGATCTAATATTTCATAAGAGCAAAATTTCACTAGTATTAAGAACACCTACTTCAGCTTTGGCTGAAGCCAATTTAATATGAAAGGCCAACCTCAAACTGTGAAACTAATCACTGGGGGAAAGACCAGAGAATGCATGGTTGATAATGTATAGATAAGCTTTATTATTACTATTTATAGGGGGGAAAGTGGGCTTTATTGTGCTGCTTAGAAAACTATCCAAGGTGACAGAAAATAATGAAAGGTGGTGGAAATTCTGTATCATTAACATTTATTCATAAATTGCTTTTACACGAAATGCATAAAGTAAGTGTTGGTTACAAGCACTTGGATGTATTAAAAGGATTTGTCAGAAGAGGAATGAAAACACTTCAATGGCACAAAATTTATTTCTTTCTAGAACTGAGAGAAGCAGCAATCTCTTAACCATCATCTATGCAAAGAATACTCATCTCACAGAGTCACAGCACCTTTGGGCTGGAAGACATAAATCTGTTTGTTCTATAGATTGAAAAGTAAGGCCTAGAAATCATGTGTGCAGCTGGGGAGTGATGAAGACCAAACTAGGCTTCATATCACACTGAAGCCAGCCCATGAGGACTTCAACCCAAAGGGGAGTATTGTATAAGGAAAACAAAATTCCCTCTCAGAAATATAAACCCAAAGTTGAATGATAAGGTTTTATTATTAATTAAGGGTTAAGGAAATTTATTCAGCTCATACTCTTGTAGCCTGAGTCTGTGTCACTGAACCTGGCTCCCGGTGTGGTGTTTTTGCCGTCGCACTCACCTTCCTGGACCCTGCTGGACTAGTCTGCGTTCTACTTGCAACATCTGGCCCCACGTTGGGCGCCAGATGTTGCAAGTGGAACGCAGAGCCAGATGTTGCAAGTGGAACGCAGAGTAGTCCAGCAGGGTCCAGGACGGTGAGTGCGACAGTGAAAACACCACGCCGGGAGCCAGGTTCAGTGACACAGACTCAAGTTTAATGCGGAAATAAAGCGCTTTTATACATCCACAGACAAAGAAGGCAAATAGCCAACAGCAATGAATACAGCAAGTTTGCGAATGTGTAGCAAGTAGATAGCCGCTCTTTTCATGGTTTCTTAATCTACTCTGGGCTAGGACATACTGAGCTTTGCTCCTTTTCATGATAGAAGAAACAAGAAAGAAACATTCTCGTTTGCAAGCAATGTTTCTTTTCTATCTATTCTATGGAGTGACAGTGCCTCGTTTGCAAGAACACTTGCACCCATTACTTATGATAAACTACTTGTTTCTTCTCTATCTGTTCTATACCTTCTTGGCAGAAAGTTCCGTTTGCAGACACGCCCACCAAGTATCACAGGGCACCTCATTTGCAAGAATGCCTGGAGCCACTACTTTTGATTCTTTATGTCCCAGCTTATAGGAGAAGAGGAAGTGTCTTTAGCCAGTGTGCTTTGAAGGGAGCTTGGCTCACAGTAGAGGTGTGCCTCTAGCTTCTGAGAGGATGCAGGTATGCCTGCTCCATAGTCAAGCATCCTCCTTCAGGGCCATACACATGGCCTGAGGAATTCCTTCAATTAGCCACCTGAAACGATTGCCGCTTGGAGCAACGACGCCACGGGAACGAGTTCAGAGGCAGACTGGAAACAAACAGGCTTTTTATTTTGTTAACTTCTCTCTCCGGCTCTGACAACAACTCTAACACACACCACACACACCACTAAAAAAACCAACAACCAAATGGTGCCGACCCTCTCCGATCTTGGCTCAAGTCTCGTGAGATCTTGGGCCAAGTCCCGTGAGACCACAGAAGGAGGCAATGCCCAAACTTCTCCATGGCGCGCAGCCAACTGCAATCTCATCCATCTCCCCAAACAGGGCTCCTGCATACTCTGGTATTTTTCTTCACCTTCTAGTTCCCATTATTTGTTTAACACGTAATGACAAAATCTCATTTTAGAGATGCATGTAACAATATGGGAATGTTCATTTTCACCTTTTGGCACCCTTTGTTACAGTTGAGAAACTAGTCTATGTTTTCTGGGATCTGTTTGCTCTGGACTAGTATGTATGGGTGGTTTTGGCAAGGCCCTCAAGGTCATACTACACAGGTTAGGCAAGTCAATAGATAAAAATATAAAGAGACTAGAAAGACAAGGTCCCTGTTCTCATGGATTTTACATTCTGATTAGAGAGGTAAACAGAAAGTAGAACAACAAACAAATAAGAAGAGGTAATGAAACACACTAAGCACAAGTTTAAATTGAGTGATAGGATAGTTTCGGGTGGCAATGGGGCAGCTACTGGAGGAGAGGGGAGGAGGCAGAAGGAGGCAGGTGTGTCACACAGAGCAAATGGCAGTTCTAATGACGGAATGAGGCTGGGATGTTTGAGAAAACAGAGGCAGTCAGTGATACCCAAGGGTCAAAGGGTAGGCTGGCAGAGTGCAGGGCAAGTAAAAGGTGGAGGATGGGGTACAATAATCCTTTTAAAGAGTAGAAATAGAAACCATAAAAGGAAGTAGAGTAGAATTTCTGGGAGGTGTTACATGACATTTAAAATTTTAAATTTGGGGTCCTGAATTTAAAACAAGATGGGAACAATGTGTATTGCTTTCTTAGAAGCAGAGCTCTGCTGCTATGGTAGGAGCATGCCTGGGTTTTCATAAAGTGAGTAAAACAGAGAGATAGCAAGTTGATGAAGTGGAGTTTTGCCAAGAAGTGAGGCTAATGATGGACCACGGCCTCTAAGCAGCTCAGCTGCATAGCTGGCATGGCAGCACAGGGTTAACCAGGGTTGGGCCTCTCCGTGCAGTACAGCAATGGGGGTAAAAGATGCAGGAACTGAGGATATTGGCAAAGGAGTGATTACAGTGATAGACTATGGAATCTAAGCTGAGTAAAAGGGAAAGTCGAGGCTGGTGGCCGATAGAGAGTAAGGTCAACTGACAGGGGAAGGGGCCTTGATGAGGTTGAAGAATTACTGAGAACCTGAGCTTACAAGGTAAGGAGTGAGTTGTTGGAATTGATCAAGATCAAACTGGTCTGCTGTGAAGTCCTAAAGCATTTCCACGCACATTACAAAAAGGGAATCCCTTCTTTGATAGACTTCTGCCAGAAAATTCTAGTAACAGTTACACAGATGATGCCTCTAGGGTGAATACATTTCTCTGAATGGTAGCATCATGTACACTATACAATCCACACCAATGTGGGCCAACACCAGTAAAGCTTTGATCACAGGACAGTGACTGAGGTGGCTCTGCCTGTCCCAGAAACCACTGCCTGCAGAGATGCTCATCCCTCCCTGTGGTACTCAAGGACCTGGGGATCATTCTCCATGGAGCAGCACTCATATCAGGATGTACCCATATATGTGGCAATGTCCTTTATGTTAAAGTATCTGTGGGCCAGCGACAGCACAGTTCATTCAAAGACCAAAATCAAGAAAGTATGCTGAAAATGTGGTCTTTCTTTTAGATATAATTTGGAATAACCTATTTTTCCATGAACTGATGCCCTAAAAAAGTACATACAGTTGGCCTTCTATATCCATGGGTTCTGCATCTGTGGCTTCAATCAATCCTCGATTGAAAATACTTGAAAAAAAAAAAAAAAAAAAAAAAACCCTGCCTCTGCACTGAACCTGTATAGACTTTTTTTCTTTGTTATTAGTCTCTAAACAATAAAGTATAACAACTATTTACATTGTATTAGGTATTATGAGTAATCTAGAGATGGTTTAAATGACACAGGAGGTTGTGCACAGGTTTTATGCAAATACTATGCCATTTTATGGGCAGAACTTGAGCAGCTGTGGATTTTGGTATATGCAGGGACCCTAGAACAAATGCCCCGCAGATTCTGAGAGACAACTAAAGATTTTTTTCCCCTTCAGATTTGATTTTTAGGTGACTGCTAGGAAAAGAAAGACATTATTACTGAGTATATACTATATAAGACCCCAAAATAAAATCCTAAACAAATGGAAATCTAGGAAAAATAACTGCTGGGCCTCCCTGTGGGTAATTTCAAAGTCTTCTCATTCAAAGTCAGTCTTTTTATACAGGTTACACCCTACTATTGAGTATGCTATTAAATATATCTATAAATAATGAACTATGAAGACTACCCTTTAGGATGAAATAACAGACTGAGTAAACAAATATGTATTGAATGTCTACTACAAGCAAGGAAATAGAAAAAAATAAGATACCATTTGCTTTAGGAAGTTCACAGATAAAATTATAAACTCTCCCAATAACTATTATGAATCAAGTACCAGGGGAGACCTGGAATTCAGTCTTGAACAGGCAGGTCACAGCAGGTGGGCTTCACATCAGAGGCGAGCTTTACACTGTTTTCAGGAATAACTGGGAGGTTTTTTTTTTTTTTTTTTTTTTTTTTTTTTTTTGCAGAAAAGACAGGAACAAGAAGATAAAGACATGGGTGGGAAGGGCAAGTTCAGGTGGGGGAGTGATAAATGCACAGTGGTGGATGAGAAGCCCTGTGAATGGTGGTGTTGGGAGGTGACGTGGGAGAAGCAGGTTGGGACCAAACTGTGAAGGGCTGAGTGGGTCAGCTAAGGATTTGACAATGGAAACCCACGGGATGTTTTGAAGGAGAGGAATGACACAATCTGATTCATTTTTTAGGATTACCCTGAGACAGGACAGACAGTGCTGGGAGAGACTCAAGCACAGAGACTGGTTCAGGAAATGCAAGCCTAGACAAGAGATGGCAAAGACACCATCTTCCCTGGTAGTATGGATGCGTTTTCAGGTGCCTTATGTGAAAGATTTCTGAATGGAGCATGTGGCAACTGCCTAGATGTAAGGGAGAAAGAAGGCAAGACGAGGAAGGAGACAAGGCTGACGGGGGTTTCTAGATGTGGAGATGAGTTGGTGATTGCTGATTCCTAAGACTATAATACATTGGTGGGGGTGGGGGTAAGTGCAAGCATATCTGTTTCCTCATTGAAAAACACCATCAAAGTACTTCACTACTTAAAAAAAGAAACACCTACCTATTCTGCTTTTTGACTGTCTCTTTTACTTTATGATTTATGGAATAATTTACTACTAGGCACATGAAGGATGAGCAATCCAACAACTCATTCTCTATGGATATTCTTTTATTACATAAATTACATAAACCTATACATTAAAAATTTGACTAATTTAGATTTTTTTGTCCATATGTTTCAAGCCAAGCATTTAATTATTAATAGTATTTCCAAGATCCACTAAGAGGAGAATTATGAGCTCCAAGTTATTATGTGGAATTATTTTCAGAACCCCAAAAATAAGTATGGAATTAAACTAATGCTACCTGTAGCTTAAACTGTGTAGAGATGAGGGCAGGTAGATTCAGATATGCCTCTAGAAGGCAAAGCATGCCCCTTTATTGATCACATAACTCTCACTATTCTTTCACTCTTTCAACACAACTTTTCTTGGTGCCTATGGTCTGGAAATGTAATGGTGAACAAAGCAAGTATGGTTCCTGTACTCTTGAAGTTTTTAGTCTAGTGGGGGACAAACAGTTAACAAGCAGACAAAAGATAAATAGACATTGTGAAAAGGGACAAGAAAAAATAAAATAAGGTGCTGCAAAGAATAATCAGGGAAGCTGGGTGCAGTGGCACACACCTGTAATTCCAGTGACTTGAGAGGCTGAGATAGGAGGATCACAAGTTCAAAGCCAGCCTTAGCAACTTAGCAAGGCCCTAAGCAACTTTGTGAGACCATATCTCAAAAAATAAAAAATATAAAAAAGGGCTGGGGGGTGTGGCTCAAGTGGTAAAATGCATCTGGGTTGAATTCCTGGTACCAAAAAACAAACAACTAACAAATAAAAAAAGAATAACCAGGAAAACATTCCAGGTGGTTCTAAGAAGATCTGAATTACAGTTAAATGAGTGTGATAAACTAGAGTGAGAGAGTGAGCATAAAGACTTTTTTTTTTAAACTCAGAATTTAACCCAGAGGTACTTTACCACTGAGCAACACCCCCAGTCCTGCTATTTTTAAAAATTTTTTATATTTTGAGATAGTATTCTTACTAAGTTGCTTAGGGCTTCACTAAACTGCTGAGGTTGGTCTTGAATTTGTGATTCTCTTGTCTCAGCCTCCAAAGCTGCTGGGATTACAGGTGTGCACCACCACACCTGGCACAAAGACATTTTAAACAGAAAGAATGGCCAGGCACTGTGGAATATGTCTGTAATCCCAGGTACCCAGGAGGCTGAGATAGGAGGATCACAAGTTCAAGGATAGCCTGGGAAACTTGGTGAGACCCTGTCTCAAAATGAAAATAAAAAAACTGGGCAGAGTGCCCCTGAGTTCAACCCTTAGTACTGCAAAACAAACAGAAAAACTAAAATACCAGAAAAAAATAAACAGGAGTTGAGAAAAAGCCAGGAAAGCTTGCAATATGAAATATGGCAGAAGTTGAAGAAGTAGGCAGGTGATATAATATTTATTCAGAATCCCTATTATGTGATCAGTACTGTGGAGAAAATATTTTTTTCATGTATCACTTCAGCAAATGGTATTCTTTAAGTTGTCCTCACTTAAGCTAAAGTTAGCCCCCTAAGTATAACATTAAAATTAAAAAAAAAAAAAAAAAAAGTGCCTGTGTGTAGTGGATTCTGTGGTGCTCTCTCCAGAACAATCTCTTCAGGAATGAGGTGCTTAATCCCACAGGCACTGGGAGCAGGGAGCCTGGCTTGGATGAAGGATCTCAGTTGAGGTCCTCAGCACAGATATCAGGGGGGTGGGAAGAAGCAGAAAGACTGGTCAGAGCAGAGTATAAAGACCAGGTATCCTTACCTTAAGGCACCACAACTCTAAGGGGTCACCCAGGCTCCAGTACTCACCAGGGAACCCATGCAGGCCTTGATAGGAAGACATTAACCCATCTACTTTTTTGCCCCCCCAAAAGTACTTACAACCCAGGGAACTTCCTGCATAGAAACCTGTCTCAGTTTATTGCCCAGAAAATCTGACCAAAGAGAGCATATAAATACACACACACACACACACACACACACACACACACACTCCCCCACCTCTCTTTCTCTATATATAATTTTTTAGCAAAATATAAATACATATAAATAAATGTAAATAATTTTATAGGCAATATTCCAAAGAGTTTCATATTTGCAGGCAATTTGATAATGGTGATGATGATGATGACAATGATGATGACGATGACTACAGAAACCAAAGAGCACTCATCTGTGTCAGGCTCTATTCTGGGAACTTTATGTGCATGCATATTTCATTTAATCCTTACAACAGTACTTCAAGAGACAGGTACTATTAGCATAGTATTTAATGAATTATGAACCTGGAGCTAGGGAGGTGGAATGACTGGCCCAAGGTTGCACACCAAGTGAAAGGTAGCACTGAGTCTGGAATCTAATCACTCTTCAAGTCTGAGCTCTTAGTCATCCTGATGTGCTGTTTCCCTAAGGCCCACTCATTCCAGTTGAACATTAAATTCTGTTCTCTATTACTGTGGTTTCCTGTGATTTAACATCAATCAAAACAAACAAACAAAAACTTTGTTTTTAAACTTTTATGCTTATACTTAAGTTGAATGCTTATCAGTAATTTGTTGTAAGAAGTTAAAATAGAAGAATTTCTATTAGTCCTATTAAATAAGAATCTGAAAGGAAATTCAATTTCTCTTATTCTGTTGTCTTTTCTTACATGTAGATTATTGTAAGCACATATATAAATATTAATATTCAGGTTCTTATTGTGGATAGAGGACATTAATCTAGAAATATTTGTTTAAAAGTCATATAAGAAAATAATTGGTGAATTTCTGACAAATATGTTTGCAAATTTAATAAATTCTGTTACTATGTCACTGTCAAAAAATCTGAAAGGAAATTCTAAGTAGTCTAAGATCCAATTTTAAGATTCTTTTCAGTAGTTCTTATATTTAGCTAAATGCAAAGAAGATTAATATTAATTAAAAAAATTTAAAGATGAGAATATTGTGGTAGATGGACCCTTGTTATTTTCATAGCTGTGTCTTTTAAGTTAGTTGTTTCTTCCCTCTCGGTTTCCCTGACATTACATACGAATTCACAATTTGATCTTTCAGGAAAATAACAGGTAAAAATTAGGAGACCTTACCTGTCCAATAATGAGAGGAACCACAACAGTCATAAAAAGCTGAGAAAAAATAGATGTAAAAGGCACAGTAGAGGACGAGCCAAGCTGTAAAACCAGAAAATAGACATTAGAACTACTCTGAATCAATTATCAAATATTACTATTAAATAATATTAATATTAAATAAATATTAGATTTCAACACAGTGAATTACCTCCGATTTTTGAAATTTAAAACAAAATAGACTGTTAAGTATTTTAATATATAACTTCATTAGGAGATTATGATTGAGAAAAAATTATTTAACTATTGATTTGTAATCAGTTCAAATTATTTATTATTAAATACATTTCTGAAAAGTGAAGTAATTCTATGTCTACACTATCATATAGCATGATATTTCACCTCCAATCAAAATGTATGTGATTTTTATTTCATAGATACATAAAAGAAACAAGCATGTCTCATTCTCTTATGAAGATATTTTATTTATGCAAATGAAAGAACTTCTAACTTTCCTAGTCCTTCAAGTTTAAGAGAATAAATCTCAGAATCTTCAGAATTTATTCTTGCACAAGATCTAGTAAATGGGAAATCCTAATGCCTAACTTATTTTTCAATTTAAAATTTCAAAGTACCTCTCTTAAATTTTGTATGTCTTAATACTGTTCCTAACTTTCATTTTTCCTCCTTCTCCATTTTTGGTTCTTTCTTCTTGCAATCTCAGCTTCATAAAGATTCTACTCCCTGTAGCATAGGAGTGTTCAACTAGGTACACAGTTGCACACTCATATTAGTCTCAACCATCATGCATTGCTAAATCTTTCTGTGAACTGGCTCATCTTTTTCTGTACCTCCTCTTAGCTCTCAGATCTCTCTGACAAACAGCCTGCTTCTCTATTTCCTGAGTCCCTGGCAGCAAGGGTCTTCCAAAGCATCAGTGGTGCTTTCCTTGGCCCTTGGAACTTCCTCTTTGCCCTTACCTGACAGATCCAATCTCAATTTCATATTGACTTAAGTTCAGTTAAACTTAGAAATATCTTTTGGAAAATCATTTTGTGAAAGGACATTGGAGATGACTAAGGGCACAGAATGTCAGATAAAGCAAATCAAATCTTTAGATAAATAAAGTTAACAGCTCAGAATGAAATGATGTGAGATCAATGTTTTTACTGACTTCTGATTTTTGCATGAATCACTTACCAAAATCTTTTCTCTACATTGGTGTGTTTTATAAAATGTCACTATCCTCAGCCCAGACATACAAGACACACTGACTGAAGGTGTCAAGAATGTGTGTCTTGCCCACCTGTGGCCCACACCATTTGATACTAGCTTCAACATTGACCATTGGCTGTCATTTTCACCCCTAAAATTGTAGCCTCAGCCCCTTCCCTCTGGAACCAATATAAAGTGAAAAATGAAGAAAGTCAAGCTGAAAAAATGAAACTGATGAAGGAAAGGATTCCTGGAGTGTTAAATGCTACCTGGCTGTTAGCCATTTCTTTTTAAGCAAAACTAAAACAGTAAAAGCTAATAATTATACCCTACCTTATAGCAACTATGTCTTTGAAGCACAAGGTGCTTAACAAATATATTTTCTCCATAAATATTAGCTTTATATTTGTTTCTGGGGCAAGAATTGAAATTAAGAAAAACAGATTTCATGACAAATTGAGGCACCAGATGAACAGAAAAATAAATCTTAATGAATAAAGTTTTCAAATTCCCTTCTGTTTTCTAGACATTCCCCCTTTTTTATTCCTTTTTTTTTTTTCTCTCTAGTTTCCCTGTATAAAATATTCCACCCTCAACTTTCTGAGTCTGGCTTATTTTACTTAATACAATGTTATCCAGTTCCATTCTTTCACCAACAAATGACATAATTCCATTGTTCTTTTTTTAAAAAATATTTTCAGTTGTGTATGGACACAATACCTTTATTTTATTTATTTTTATGTGGTGCTGAGGATGGAACCCAGTGCCTTACACGTGCTACGCAAGCACAATACTACTAAGCCACAAACCCCAGCTCCATTCCATTGTTCTTTTTGGCTGAGTAGAATTCTACTCTGTATGTGTTTATGTAAATCTATATATGTACACACACACCACATTTTCTTTATCCCATTAGTTTATTGATGGGCACCTAGGCTGGTTCCATAACTTGGCTCTTGTAGACTGTGTTGTTATAAACACTGATGTGCTTGCATCACTACATAGTTTGTTGATTTTAGTTCTTTTGGGTAAGTACCAAGGAGTGGGAGAGCTGGGTCATATGGTGGTTCCATTCTTAGTCTTTTGAGCAATCTCCATACTAGTTTCCAAATTAGTTATATTAATCTGCAGTCCCACCAACAATGTTTAAGTGTACCTTTTCCTCCACATCCTTAACAGCAATTATGGTTATTTGTATTCGTCATGATTGCCATTCTAACTGGGGTGAGATAAAATCTCAGTGTAGCTTTGATTTGCATCTCCCTGATTGTTAAGCATGTTGAACATTTTTTTCATATATTTGTTGGCCATTTGTTTTTCTTCTTTTGAGAAATGTCTCCTTAGATAGATACTTGGCCTACTTATTAAGTCATTAGTTTTTAAACTTCTCCATCTATCATATAATAGGCTATTCATGTGCTCAGTGTTCCAAAACCTTATGCTCCTAGAAGACAGCGGAACAAGGTAATGGACCCAGGAGGAGGTTGTCCATGACCCCTGGGGTCCCTGTGTCATTTAGAATGCCTGTGAACTCTGACCTACTTGACTGCAAACACAGGTTAAAGCGGCCCTCCTCTGAGTCACTGTCAGATGAGAGATCAGAGTGAGTCACAGATGTAATTAACAGGGTACCCAAAGCCAGATAAGGGATGGCAGGGGTGCTGGGGAGCAAATCCCTCTGGATGGCTCCCTTAGAAGTGGCTCTGAAAGGATGGAAACCTCAGGACTGGAGTCTAATTTGGCATAAGAACTTTCTTTTGAATTGGCCACCAGACCTGTTGCTGTGGTCAGCGTGAAGATGCAGAGGTGCCCTTGGGGAAGTTTCTGATGCTGTGAAGTGCCCTGGCATTCAGAAGAAAGAAGAGTGAGCATCTGGCTCGGGGCAGCATATGAGAACATGACTAGCAAAGTACGAGACCTGATGATTTTGTATGCAGGGTTGATCTTAATGAAAGCAGAAGGAAATATGCTGCCTAGTATATTTGGTTCTTCATATTTTAATGAGGAACCAGTTGTGGCTTCTATTGTAAAGACCAGTGGGGCTTGGAAGAAGCATCAATAATTTGCAGGTAAAGTCTGAAGGTTCCGAGTCATCTTGTATTAAGCAAGAGCTTTGGGCTTCACTGAGCTACCCCGGCAGATTTCAGTATGTCTCATACTGCCAAGCCATGCTTTAAGATACAGTGTGTTAAACAAGCAATCCAGTCATTGGCTAATTTCTTACAGGAATATAGTACTTTAAAGCAGAGGATTTGCAAGAAGTTTGGTTTCCTGGTTTTCATAACTTATGCTGAGAAGAAATGATTCATGAAAACTCAGTATGTGGGAATTTAGGACCTTGGTGTTCAATCACTTCAATAGTGGCTGTGTGCTGCCCATTCTCAGGGGCACGCTCCAAGGATTGGGATGTAACTGTGGACAAAATGTAAAACCCCTCCTCTCGAGGGGCTGTTTTTAATAAAAAGTCGAAGTCTACGAACATGCCTGCCCATCACAGGTACACATGAAGTTCTCTCTCTGGAATGTCATTTCCCCACTTATAACTTTAATCTTTTTCCAAGACTCAGATTTTTAGGAATCCTTTTTAAAAATGTCTCCCAAAATGCTGAATTGCACCCTCTTCTTTTGTGAACCACTATCCTCTGAATTTCCTTTGAACCTCTTGGGATCCTCAGTTGTTCTTGTTTACAAATGGCCTCTCCCTAGAGACAGTATTCTCCTTGAGGTCAGAACACTGTCATATTCATAATTTACATCTAGGGCAGTGGTTCTCAAACTCTAGCATATCAGAAACATCCAGAGGGCTAGTTAAAACACAAACACAAATTCCATTTGGAAAAATAAGAAGCCAAGGATAGCTAAAGAAATCCTTAGTGAGGAAAGTGAAGCAGGAGGCATCACAATACCAGACCTTAAATTATATTATGGAGCTATAATAACAAAAACAGCATGGTATTAGCAACAAAACATACATGAAGACCAATGGAACAGAATAGAAGACACAAAGAAAAACCCATATAAATACAGTTATCTCTAACTAGACAAAGGTGCCATAAACATACATTTGAAAAGATAGTCTCTTCAACAAATGGTGCTGGGAAAACTGGAAATCGATATGTAGTAGCATGATATTTAACCCCTAGCTCTCACCTTGCACAAAACTCAACTCGAAGTAGATCAAGGACCTAGGCATTAGACCAGAGTCCCTGTGCCTACTAGAAGAAAATGTAGGCCCAGCTTTGCATCATGTCAGCTTAGGAAATGACTTCTTCAACAAGACTTCCAAAGCACAAGAAGTAAAACCAAGAATCAATAAATGGAATAGTATCAAATTAAAAAGTTTTTTTTTTTTTTTTTTTTTTTTTTTTAAATAGCAAAGGAATCAAGAGCGTGAAGACAAACCTTATATGGGAGAAAATCTTTGCCACCTGCACCTCAGATAGAACATTAATCTCCAGGATATACAAATAACTCAAAAAGACACCAAAACAACAAATAACCTAATCAATGAATGGACAAAAGGACTGAACAGACACTTCACAGAAGAAGAAACATGAGCCGGGCGTGGTGGAGCACGCCTGTAATCCTAGCACTTGGGAGGCTGAGGTAAGAGTATCCTGAGTTCAAAGCCAGCCTCAGCAATGGCATGGCACTTAGCAACTCAGTGAGACCCTGTCTCTTAATAAAATACGAAAAAGGGCTGGGGATGTGGCCCAGTGGTCAAGTACCCCTGAGTTCAATCCCAATACCAAAAAAAAAGAAGAAACATGAACAGTCAACAAATATTTAGAAATGTTCAAAGTCTCTAGCAATTACAGAAATGCAAATTAAAACTATACTGAGATTTCATCTCACTCCAGTCAGAATGAAATTTATCAACAATACAAGTAACAATAAATGTTGGTGAGGATATGGGGAAAAAGATTCACTTATACATTGCTGGTGGGACTGCAAATTGGTGCAGACACTCTGGAAAGCAGTATGGAGATTCTTCAGAAAACTTGGAATGGAACCACCATTTGACTCAGTTATCCCACTCCTCAGCTTATACCCAAAGGACTTAAAATCAGCACAGTACAGTGACACAGCCACATCAATGTTTATAGCAGCTCAATTCACAATAGCTAAGCTATGGAATCAACTTAGGTGCTGTTCAACAGATGAATGGATAAAGAAACTGTGATATTACATATACACAATGGAATATTACTCGACCATATAGAAGAATGACTTTTGTTGTTAAATGGATGGATCTGGAGACTATCATGCTAGATGAAATAAGCCAATCCCCAAAGACCAAAGGCCAAATGTTCTCTCTGATATGAACACACAGAAAGGGTAGGGAAGGGGTAGAATAAAAGTTCAGTGAATTAGAGAAAGGGAAATGAAGGGAAGGGAGAGGGGATAGAAAAAGGAAAGACAGTAGAATGAATTTGACATATGCAGGAGCCCTGTTTGGGGAGATGGCTATGATTGCGGTTGACTTCAGGCTATGGAGTTTTGGGACATTGCTGCCATCTGTAGTCTCACGAGACTTGGCCTGGGATCTCGAGAGACTTGGGCCGAGCGCGGAGCGGGTCGGGGCCATTTTGGTTTTTGGTTGTTTGGTGGTGTGTGGTACGTGTTAGAGTTGTTAGAGCCAGAGAGAGAAACTGACAGAATAAAGATACTGTTTGTTTCCAGTCTGCCTCTAAACTTATTCCCGCGGCTTTGCTGCTCCAAGCGGCCATTGCTTCAGGCGGCTACAGACATAACTTTCCTATGTTCATATATGAATGCACCAAAGTGAAACTCCACATCTTATACATTATACATCTTATACATTATAAGAATATGATCCTAAATAGAATAAGTTATACTCCATGTATGTATAATATGTCAAAATACACTCTACTGCCAGGTATATCTAAAAAGAAGGAATAAATACACACACACACACACACACACACACACACAAATAGCCTGGCCCCACCCTTAAGAGTTTCTGATTCAGAAAGCCTAAGGAGAATAACAGGGTAGGGTAGAATGGTGAGAATTTGTATTTCTAACAAAGGTTCCAGGAGGTGGTGCTGCTAAGCTGAGGTTCACATTTTGAGAACCACTACTTTAGCACCACATAGTAGGTACTCAATAAATCTGTTAATTAGTGAGTGGCTACAATAAGTAGGTTACAAAAAAAAAAAAAAAAAAAAAAAAAGAGCTTGAGAAGGTTTCCTTTCCATTCTTCCAATTCCACTCAGCTGAGTTACAAAGTTCCCCTTAATTCCTAGACCCAAGAAAGGATCATGAGGCCTCCCACCCAGTTGTCTCCTATAAACACAAGAGCAACACTTTTTGTGCACTTTGATGTGGTAGCCACTGTTTTTCAATGCTAAGTGTGTGCTGAACAGTTTAATATTCAGCAATCCCTAGAAAGAAACTAGTTATTATCCCCATTTTCATATGAAGCAACAGTGGCACAAGTTAAACAACTTGGCTTGGGTCACGAAATTTAGAAGTGACAGAGCCAGAATCTAAACCCAGAAATGTAGCTCCAAAGCCCTCACACTTCATCCTAAGGCTCTACTGCATATTTATTACAGACGACACAGGCACCAGAAATGGGGAAGGGAACAGAGTGGAAGCCAAAACTGGACTCTTCTTTCCTCACCAATGTGAGCGAATGGCAGGGGTGGGATGGGGTAGGGAGGGGTAGGGTTTTGGGGGAGGCATGCATGAGCACATGCACACGTTTATCTGCCTCCATGGGGATGGGGAACTGGGTCCTTTCCCAACTACGGTTCCTGATCTGAATTATAGGACACCAGATTGTGTGAGTGGCTATTTTCTCAACAGCCCCAAGGTTGGTAGTGACTGGTACGGGTGGGGAGGAGTAGATGCACCACAGAGAAGTGAATGCAGTACACACATGGATGCCTCAGGGCATTAGGGCCTCATTTTCTGACCTGGCAGAGAAGGGCTAAGTGGAAGCAGGACTGACTGCTATCAATCCACTCAATTTAGAAATTATTTCATTTGGAAAGAATCTGGGAGTTGAGTCGGTAAATGTTATGGGGCCAAACTAACCAGACTCAGGAAGACAAATGAGTGAGGATTCCTGATGAAGAGACGCTGACTGTCTGCAGAATCACACTTATCAACCAGCAGTTAGAAAACAGATGGTGCGTTTTAAATCACTCCTGTAAGTGAGCTGACCTGTAAACTGTCATTAATGCACAGGGTCTTCACTGGCTCTGCTGTGTAATCAGCCTTTTATCTCCTATCAGGGAAATCCATTAGCCACAGGCAACACCACTATTTGTGTCTCTTCTCAGCTATTAAAACATTATTGTATTAAATAATTCACCCTTGATGATTGGCCTTCACTTTCATTAGCATCATATTCAGGGAAAAATAAGAATAGATATTTACAGTTTATACCGTAGAACGATGAATGTGAAATCTCTTCGGCTAGAAAATCAGGAAGCAGCAGCTTCAGATGTAGAACAGGATTTGTTCCTTTCCTACCCCATGTCCCTTCTCCTTACACAGCCAAGAACCCTAGCCCTGGGGGATAGAGGGCAGGGAGGGACAAGCTGACTATTCCATCTAACTCCTGCACCTGCTTTCTTACAGACACTCAGACTCATCTCCTTCCTGTTCCAAAGCCAAGTGTTTAGACAGGAGAAGGGAGAGTCTCCCAAACCTTTCCAGAATTCTGCCTTTCCCTATGAACTACAGTTCTGTCTTTCCTTCAGTCCCTGCTGCCCCTTGTTTCACAGGGATACTGCAAACTAAGTTGATTACTTACACACAATTTATGACTTATGTGTGTATCAGGTGACGGACTCAATGTAAAAATGACTACAACTTTATCAATATTAAGAAAAATGGTGGTTATATAGCTATAATGATTTAGTTGCTTGCATCAAACTAAAATTGGGTTATTGAATAGAAGGTGTATTTAAGTAGAGGAAATTATCTTTTTCTAGCTAAATGGTCTTTTTTTCTTCTCTGAGAAATCAAGAACAAAATAGGCTTCAATGACTTTTTTAAAGATAAAAAATTACATAGAACATGGTTCACTTTTGTTTATATGCAAATGTGTACTTTCTACTTTATTGAGGTATAACTGACAATATTATATAATTCAAGGTGTACAACATGAGGCTTTGAAATACATACACTGTGAAATGTTTTCCCCAGTCAAGCTATTTAACATATCTATCATCTCATCTAATTTGCTGTTTGTGTATTTGGTGAGAATACTTAAGATCTACTCTTAACAAATTTTAATTGTGCAATAAATGATTATTAACTAAAGTAACCATGCTGAAATGCTGCAAAGTCTCTAGAACTTATTCATCTTACAACGGCAACTTTGTACCTAGTTCTCCTACCCCCAAACCCTGGTACCTCTTTTCTACTCAGTTTTTGAGTTTGACTTGTTTAGATCGTTCCTATTAAGTGAGATCATGAAGTAGGCAGTATTTGTCTTTCTGGCTTATTTCGTTTAGCTTAAAATCCTCCAGCTTCATCTGTGTTATAATTTAATAACATATAAATACTAGTTTAAAATGTAAGATGAAAAATTACCCTCCAATAATTTTGACAGAAACTTTTCTTTCTTTCTTATTCTTTTTTTTTTTTTTTTTTTTTTCAGTGCTGGGGGTGGAACTTAAGGCCTGTGCACACCTAAACCCTTGTTCTACACTGAGCTATGCCCCAGCCCTGATGGAAACTTAATGGTCATGGTCATGGGTTCTACATAAAAAGGGCAGCTTCCAAGACATGGAGAGCTAGAGGCAGATATATATGGAGGCACTTAGGAACGAACTTTGCTCCCTATTCCCTGACAAAAGGCTTGATCTTGTCAACCTGGAGTTCGTTTTGCTAAATTTACTCCCTCAACTAGAACAAATGCTTAAGTTCCTTTGGGAGGGTGCCCAAGGCATGGGAACCAACAGGTTAGTGCAGTGGCTCCCACTCTGGCAGGACCTACGTGCCCCCAGGAGCTGGTGCTAGAGGGGAGACCAAAGGGCAAGGGAGAAGGAGGCTAAGAGAGTGCTGCCGCCAGCTCATTTTGTGTCTCTACCTCACTCCCATTAGGCCTGAGGAGTTCCAGGCCAGCAATGAAATTGATATCTCTGGGTCACTGGTCCTAAAGAGGGGAGGGAGTTGATCAATGTCACCTCTAACGCGTTGGAAAGTTGCTTAGAAGGCTTCTCTTTGCATCCCCTAGGCAATTATGGGTCAATAAGGTGGGGAGCCCTGGGAGGAGCATTTATTAAAGTTACCACTGATTATTTTCCTTCACTAAATTCTGAGAACAACCTCTCTGTGATTTGCACATGCAGTAAGAAGACAGGCTATTAAGGACTTCAAGAGGAGAAGATTCATCTTCACTTTCTTCAAGAACAAAAACTCTGGGCAAGAGATTGAGAAACTGGCTCCTTTGAGAAGCAACTGGGGCAACCAAATGGCTAGTTCCTCTTTCAGTGCTTTTTGTTTATTTTTAACATTTTATGTATCTCACACACATGTGACCATCAATTATGCAACCATAATTGAGAACATAGTATAAAACATAATCCCAGTATTATACATGACATTAATGGCTGTATACATTACTTTTGTTGATGGTAATAAGAATTTTTTATCACAGGCAGCCAATTACTAGGGAAATAATTGTTGCTTGTAGATTCGAAGGCTGCCCCTGATCTTTCTGACCCAGACCTCTCCCTTCTGTGTATTTCTATTACACTCAGTCTGAATGACAGTTCAGCAGTTACTTTTTCCTCTAAATTCTTCCCATATTCTTCATTCCTGTTTACCCACAATAAGCAATAATTATGCCTCCTTCTTCTTTGTCTCCCCCAACATCTAGATTACAGATGTTTAAGAAACAGTAATTGGGTGCTGATAATATATCTTAAAAAGAAACTGTGTCTCCCTGAAGGCAGGCTTTGTAGGAATAACCTAGAAGGATCATTCAAGGAGAGGAAGCCAAGGGTAAAAATGACTTGTGTTCTTTACCAGTTAGGTAGTCTCAAATTATATAATCTTTTTGGGCCTATGTTTTCTCATACAAAGTGAGGACAACACCAACCTTTAAAGGTAGTCAAGTTACGTGGGCCTATGCATAAAATACACATAATAACTACTCAATAAACATTACTCTACCTTTCCCACCCATCCTGGAAAAACAAGGTGTTGTATGCAGTGTCGTGATGATGTAAGCCTACTGGATTTAAGAACTGCTGAAATGGAAACTAACTGAAGAGACAGGCAGGTCAGTGGAACACAGCCTGGAAAGAGGCTGGTATGTATGCTTTGTGTATATATATATTTGTGTATGTGTACACATTTGTATGTGTGTATATATGTCTAATTACCATAATGCCTTACAAATTACTATATACTTGCCTAGGGGCCAAATTATAAGAGATTGATCTACACAACAGCAGAGCCAGAAGCTAGTAGTGCCCTCATTTACTTAAGGGGTACTTACATGCTACCGAATTTACGGGTAAGCATGTAGGTAAATGCCAAATATCCAAATATCCGCATACATAGGAAAATGGTGTCACCTATAAACTCTGAGGATGCTGGCTTTCAATAGTGGTCAAAGTTTGGACCCTAGTTTCAAGAGGTATTGAAGTTTAATTGACCTTGATGGCTGGGGAGAGCAGAGGCAAGGCTTTCCATAGTACAAGCTTTAAGTGTTAGTGATCTTCCTGTGCAAAGTATGAACTTATTTGAATAAAAGGGTGGTCTGCAAAACTCTGGGGCTTGAGACCATAACAGCATGATCTGATGTATGGTTTCCTTCAATCACAATTATGTGGGATTAGACTGACTTGTTTTTATGGTGTGAACAGTCATCTCTGTGCTTCTTTACCTTAACTTTCGAGGGGAGTTAAGACAGAAGTTTAGACATTGCTTCCTTGCATTTCTCTTCTTAGGGTCTGCCACATGTGGGTGGAAGAAGTTCTGAAGTAGTTACTGTGGAGATTTCAGGGGAACAGGAGCCCATCAGGGGGTCTTCACCTCACCCAGTGGCTGCCCTGGCACTGCTGACCAGAAATTAAAACCCAACAGCCTGACTTCACAGCTGAGCTGCTTCACTCAGCACCAGGGCCTTGTCCTCTTAAACATCACACCACACTACTTTTTAAGTTTTATAATCTCTCTCCTTCAATCTTTTCTATCATATGCTGCTGAATAAAGAACATAATAATGGCTGCTAAACATACTGTTAGTGATAAACCACATCAAAGGAAAGGAAAGAGATGCAAGTTTTTAAGTGATGTTAGACATAGCAGAAAATCACAACTATGCCTATGAAAAAATCTGAAGCAAGCAGGAGATCCCTTGGGAAACATTAGCAGTTTCTACTACCTTCCCATGCTCTCCTCAAATTAAAATGTTTCCTTCAGCCTAAAATTTATGCAAAAAAAAGACTTCTATTTAATGAAATGTTTTGTATTTAGTGATCTCCTTTGAAATATGATGATACTGTGGATACTCATAATTTCTACCTTGACTTTTACTTATCTGTGTGCATATCCTAGTGTCTTTTTTAAACCATAAGCTCTTTAAGGGAAGGGTCAGTGTTACAGTTTAGACACGTGGTTTCCCCCAAAAGCCCATGTGTGAGGCAATGCAAGAAATTTCAGAGGTGAAGTGATTGGGTTATGAGAGCCTTAGTCCAATCAGAGCATTGATCCACTTGAACAGATTAACTAGGTGGTAATTGTAAGTAGGTAGGGTGTGGCTGGAGGAGGTGGGTATTTGGGGGAATGCCTTTGGGGTATATATTTTGTCCCTTGTCTGGAGTGTCTATCTCTCTTTGCTTCCTGGTGCCATGTCCTGAGCTGCTTTCCTCCACCATACTCTTCTGCCCTGATGTTCTGCCTCACCTTGGGCCCAGAGCAATGGAGCAATGGAACCAGCTATCCTATGAATGAAACTGCTGAAACTGTGAGCTCCAAATAAATTTCCTCCTCTAATTGCTTTTGTGAGGTCTTTTGGTCACAGAGGCAAAAAAAAAGCTGACTAAAACAATCAGTGTCAGATTGATCTTTGTAATACTCAAATATGGTATAAAATAATAGATGTTTTGTTTAATATTATTGAAAAAAGTAATTTATTTTTCATAGCAAATAAAAGATTTTATGAGTCTGGCTGTGATCTGACCTCCTAACCATTTATTTATTTACCATTTGAATCATTCTAGTCATTAATTACTCAATCACCTTTCTGCTGCCCTCTTCCAGCAAATATTTATTGAATAGCTGGCATTGGAGGTAAGGTCATGAATAAGACATGCACGATTCCTGGTCCAATAGAAGCTAACTCTTGTGAATACTTACCACTTACAATATTGTTTCATAAGGAAAATGACTACAAAAATTTCAAGTAATAAATTTGTATGTGCAGTTTTTAAAGCTGGACAAGGCCTTAATTACCCCCAAAGACAAATTTCATGGACTGAGGTATTTATACTCACAAAATAAATAAAGGCAATGATTGCCCTTGCCCAAGTCAGATAACAGGTAATGTGTATGAAAATGCTCTGGGCTCTGGGTCTGCTATGGTCTGAATGTTACTATGCCCTACACCAAGTTCCACAAGTTGAACCCCCACCCCATTTGTGGAGGTGAGTAGGTCATGAGTGCTGCCCTCATGACAGGGATTAGAACTCCTATAAAGTTGGCCCTTTCCATCATGTGAGGATACAGCAAGAAGAAGCCATCTCTGAACCAAAAGCATGCCTTCACTAGATACTGAATCTGCCTTGATCTTGGACTTTCCAGCCTTCAGAAGCATGAGAAATAAATATCTGTTGTTTATAAAGTCACTCAGTTTACGGTATTTTGTTATAGCAGCCTGAACAAACTCAGACAGGATCTTAGGAGTAAAAGGTAACATTTCAGGAAAAGTTTCATTGCTCTTACTGTGACTGTGACAGTTGTAGTGGACTCATTTACATATACGATTATAAGATTATAGATTACACATGATTATAGAATTTTATGGTTTAAAATTCAGCCCATCACTAAGGTCTGAAGTGGTAGAACTGTTGCTGCATTTCAGATGAGAGAGAAAAACCTGGATGTCCTTCTTGGGATTATTTTCTGTTTTTCTCTATGGAGTGTGAAATTTAAGTAACTAACATTTGTATGGTTCTTCCACAGTTTATAACATGCTTTCACATAAATTTACTCATTTCTTCTTATCATAATTTTCAATTTACAGAGGTAAAAACTGAGACCAAGAAAGGTAAAGAAGATTATTGTTATATAACTGGTATTTGCTGCAAATTAACCCAAAATTTTATGTTTTTTCACTTTACTGTGCCACCTCTCTACAAATAGAAAATAAGTGAAAGAGAACTCAGTTCCTTTAAAGTAGTTTGCAATAAGATGCATCCTGATGACAGAACATGTACCAAGGCAATACTAGTATAAAAAAATAGTACTAAAAAATAGCCCCAGCCTGATTCTTAGGACAGATGAATTCATTCATTTGTTCAACCACGAATTCAAGAAATGTTTTTGAGAGGTTTTCGTGGGCAGGTGCTATTTTGAGCATTGGGGTTACAGCAGTGTCCAAAGCCAGAGAAAGGCCCTGCTTTCTTGTGATGCTGATATTCTAGGTGGGGAAGAAGATACTGAACAAATCAGTAAATAATTAAGATGCATCTGACAATAAGTGCTAAAAATAACAAGTGATGATTAAGTTACATGTCAACTCCACTGGGCTCAGGGATGCCTGGCTGATTAAGCATTATTTGGGGGTGTGTTTATAAGGGTGTTTCTGGAAGAGCAATTGAACTGATAGAGTAAGTAAAAAAGATCCGCCCTCATCAATGCAGACAAATATCATCCAGTCCTCTGAGGGCATGATAATAAAAAGGCAGAGAAAGAGAAAATTTACTCTTTCTTTTTCAGGTGGGACATCTTTCCTCTTTGCTCTTGGATATTAAGGCTACTAGTTCTTGGGCCTTGGGCTCCAGGACTACACCAGCACTCCACCCCTCCAGCTCTAAGGCTTCAAACTTGGAGTAGGACCAAGAGTTATACCATCAGCTTATTTAGTTCAGCCTTTGGACTGGAACTGAATTACATCACTGGCTTACCTGTTTCTTCAGATTGCATATAACAGATGGAAAGACTTCTAGACCTCCATAATCATGTGGGCCAACTCCCAATAATAAATATCCTCATGTAGATAGATATAGCTATGAAGATATCTTTTATTGGTTCTGCTTCTCTGGAAAACCTTACCAATACTGAACAGTTAAATGAAGTAGGTGGGTGGGGAAAGAATGATGATGGAGTATATTATTTTATATGAAATAGAAAAGCATCCCCCCCCCTCTCTCTTATTTTAGTGGTGCTGGGGATTGAACTCGGGGTCTCACACATGCTAGACAAGCACTCTATTGCTGAGCTACATTCCCAGCCCAAAGAGTCTCTCTTACAATGACATTTGACCAGACACCTAAAGAAAGTGAAGAAGGAAGTCATGTGGCTACCTAGGGGGGAAAATCCAGATTGAGTCAAAGGCAAATTTGAAGACTCTGAGCATGGCCCTTGGTGCTCCTGACTCTCCGGCTACTTTTGCCCATTCCATTCACTCCCCGACATAACTACTTTATACCTTTTCTCTCCTCTACTCTCCAATACTGCCTTGCCTTTCTTGCCTTCATCACTACTCTTCTATCCAATTTCACCGAGAAAATATAACCAGAAGAGAACTTATGCAAGCCCCTGTAGTCATTTCAACCAGTTTACTGACATGTCTTCTCATATCCCCTGGCTTCACTCCCATTGCTAGGATGAACTGTCCATGATTAGGAGGCCACACTTCCCCTTTATTCACTAGAGCTCAATCCCTTTCTCTCATTCAAAGACATGGGTTCATGAATCCTTTCTTATGTTTTTTTTTTTATAACAATTTCCCCCTCTATGACTGGACCAATCCTATTGATAGAAATGTGCTAGGCTTTCCAACCTGAAAAAAAAGAACTGTCTCTTGATCCTTCATTAACTTTGTCACTGCCCCCTTTTCTGTATCATTGTCAGCAAATTCTCCCCCAAAGAATTAACATTATTCCTGTTCTTAATGCTTCCTCTTCTCCTCTCCTTTCTTAAACCCACTCCAAATGGACTTTCAACTATAAAATTCTGCTGAAATAGTTCTAGTAAAGGCCCACAATGACTGCTATCTTGTTTAAACCAATAGTTAATTCTCAAACTTCATTGCCCCCCTTTTGAAATACATTCTCTGCTAGACTTCTGGAGTATCAAAATCTCTTGGTGTTCCTTCTAGGCAAATTGGCCATCCTTGGCCTTCTTTGTTGTTATCTTGATATAGTAATGCTCTAGGCCTTGGAACTCCTTCATCTTCCTTCTCTATTCTCCATTTGCTTCTAGTCTAACTTAAAATCCACCTTGATGCTGATCTCTCCAAGTGAACATCTCTAGTTCAGAATCCCCTTGAATTCCAAACTCACACTGTCAATTGCTTACCTGAGGTCTCTGCCTAGATGTCTAATAGGCAGCTCAGTCTGAACACATTGACTACTGAACTCTATAAAGCTTCTTCAACCTGCTCAACCCTACTGTCTTCCCTATCTTAGTTCATAGCAACTAAATTCTTAAGTTGCTTTGGCTTGGAGTCTTCCTGACTCTTTCTTCTCTTTCTCTCATAACCTTCATTCAGTCTCAGTTTTACTTTCAAGTTCTACTTCCAACGGCTTCCCACCAGATTTATCCAATCACTCTAGTGCAAACTAATAGTATCTCTTTGTTATGATATTGAACTAGCTTTCTAATGGTCTGTCTGCCTCCACACTCATCCCTTTACAATCTTTCTGCCTCCACACTCATCCCTTTACAATTCTCAACCTAGCATCTAGAATCATCCTTTTAAAAAGTATGTCAAAACATGCCATTCCCTTGATCAAACACATGTACTAGCTTCCTGTTAATACAATCCCAGTGAAGTACTGGGACTGGCCATCCTCAGAGTCTTCACATTTGCTCTTGGCTCAGCCTAGACTTCCCCCTCTAGGTATCCACATGGCTCCCTCCTTCACTTTCATCAGGTCTGGCCAAATGTCATTTCAAGAGAGACACCTTTCCTGAATCATCCTTTTAAAAGGTATGTCAGAACATGCAATTCCCTTGATCAAAACCCACTTAATAATATCCTGTTTCTCTCAAATTAAAATTGTAAGTCCTTCCAAAGGACTTTGAGGTTCTATATCATTTGGCCCCTCCCATGCCTCTGACATCAGACGACTCACTCTTTTCTCTCTGCCAGGTCTTTGCTCAAATATCCTTTTCACAGAGAGTCAGAACTTGACCATCCTAATTAAAATAGCCACCTTCTCCCTGATTCCACTCTGGCATTTCTTATTTCCCTTCCTTACTTTATTTTCTCTGCAGCACTTAGCATCCACCTTACACACTGTATTTCTACTTGGCTGTTTCTTTTGTATATAACTTCCATGAGAGTACAGACATCCTTTTTATCCTCTCTTTGCTCATTGCTATATCTTGGCACCTAGGAAAGTGCTTGGAGGAGGAAGAACTCAATATAGATAGGGGGACATAGCTCAGCAGTAGATTGCTTGCCTAGCACATGTAAGGTCCTGGGTTCCATTCCTAGTACTGAAGGAAAAAAAAAAAAAAGCAAAACTCAATACATAGATTGAACAAGTGATGAATAGATTTAACTAACTTAAATGACAATTAAGACTGCACAGAGGGGCTGGGGCTGGGGCTCAGCGGTAGTGCACTTACCTGGCAAGTGTGAGGCACTGGGTTCGAATCTCAGCACCTCATATATAAATAAGTAAAATAAAGGTCTATCAACAACTTCAAAAATATTTTTTTAAAAATGCACGGAAATAGAGTCCAGATAGAAAAAAGTGAGGTTTAATTTTTTTTTTTTTTTTTCTTTTTGGTACCAGGGATTGAACTCAGGGGCACTCGACCACTGGGCCACATCCCCAGCCCTTTTTTGTATTTTATTTAGAGACAGGGTCTCACTGAGTTGCTAAGTGCCTCGCCATTGCTGAGGCTGGCTTTGAACTCGCGATCCTCCTGCCTCAGCCTCCCAAAGTGCTGGGATTACAGGCGTGCGCCACCGCGCCTGGCTGATGTGAGGTTTAATTTTTAAGATGAGTGCTTCTATGCTAATGAAATGATTCAGAAGAGAGAGAAAATCTGATGATGTAGGAGAAAGAGAAATCTATATGATTTATATCACTAAGTGAGTAAGAAGAGATAGCATTACTGGAGGGACTGGCCTTAGATGAGAGTAAAAATAGTTTATCTATGAAAAAGGACAGGTGTCCAATAATATGACTATGAATGTGGGTAGGTGGGATCTTGTCAATTTCCTCTGATTGCTTCTCATTTCCTTATCATTTAATTTCCTTTCAGCATTAGTTGATAAGAAAAGAGAGACATTAGAGATTTGAGAGGCAAGAAGAATGTGTGAAATGATTTTCCAGAGTGGGAAAGTAAACGAATTAGGGGAAGGCAGCATTAGTACCAGGCTCACTACAAGTCAGTTGTCATGAATTTCAAATGAGACCAGTGTCATGGTAGTATTTCTGTCAGAGTGTTTAGGTACATATGTGGGCAGAGGTAGAATTGAATTGCAGCAGGCTCAGTGCTTTGCTAGGTAAATATGAAGTACTAGGGTGAACAAGACTGTTGATGGTGCATGTAAGAAAGGAACTGGACTGAGGGACCATGGGATCTGGGCTGCCTAAGATGAGATATGAGGGCATGGTGGTGAGGGTAGCAGGGATGGGTCAAGGGATTATAAAGGTGACAAGATAAATGAACTGGCCATTCTAGTGAGTTTCAAGAATTTTTGACTTGGAGAGTAAGTCATGAATGAATACAGGACAGAGAGGGTATTTGACAATAGGATTATGGAGGAATGAAGCTTATCAGCAGTAGCAAAGTCAAGGGACTGACTATTGGGACAGTTGGCTGAGAGATGAAGTAGAAATCAATCTACCTTGTTTGAAAAGAGAACTCAGATGTCAGAATACTGGAAGGGTCATATACGTGAAGACTGAAAACACCAAGTATTGGTGCACTGTTAAAAAGAAAACAATGGAGGATACTAACACTTTTTTTGGACTGATAAAAAATTAACTGGGGTACTGCTGATAAATATGACAAGGAGGGGAAACAAACAGAATTGATGTATTGGCATAGCATTCAGATATATATATATATAGATAGATAGAGATACACACACACACACACACACACACACACACACACACACACTAGGGATTGAACACAGGAGTGTTTTGCAATTGAACTTCATCCCCAGTCCTTTTTGAAAGTTTTGAGACAGGGTTACCCAGGTTGGCCTCAAACTTGTGATCTTCCTGCCTCAGCCTCCCAAGTAGCTAGGATTACAGGTTTTCACCATCACACCAGGCATACTGGCATAACATTCAAAGGAAGCAGGGGATTTTATGCAGAAGGCGTGGGAAGTGACCTGGAATTGGTGACAAGGTGCAAGGAAGACACCATACCCCACTTCAAGACTCAGTGATAGGAAACATACTTGAGGCAGAAACATGAATTAGAAGAAACATTTCAGTTGGAGCAAGAAAGTAAAGGGGATATTCTGAGCAAAGGTTAGTAATACAAGGACCTGAGATTCCATCAGCAAATACTGCCTTCTGTAGCAACTATGCCTGAATACGAGAAATTTCCATTTTCAAAATATGACAAAATAAGATAATACAATTTTCAGGGGTTATATTAGATTCTTGGGCTTCTGCAACAAAGCCCACAAGCTGGGAAGCTTGAAACAACAGAAATGTATTTTCTCATAACTGTGGAAGTTTCAAGTCTGAAATTGAACAGAACCATGCCACTCTGAAATCTGTGCAGGAGATGTCCTCCTCATCTCTTCTAGATTGTGATGCTTGCTAAGCAGTCCTTGGTGTTCCTTGGTTTGGAGATGCAGCACTTTAATCACTGCCTCCACTGCCACATGAAGTTCTCCCTCTGTGTCTGCCTCCTCGCTTGACACTGGTCACGTTGGATTAAGGGCTACCCTACTGCAGTATGACCTCATCTTAGTTAGAAAGAGGTCACATTGTGATATACTGGAGTTTAGGACTTTAATGTATTCTTTTGGGGCAACAATTCAACTCATAACAGCAGCACAGAGAAAAAGCAGTATACCTTTTATACATGTGTTTGTATTTTAAGCCACTTAAGTTTTTGTTCCACTTAGTAAATAAGGCCTGGTAGCCCTCGTGTTTAAGAAATTCACTGTTTATAAAATTCACAATAACCTAATCAGATAAGAATATGTATCGTGCATGTGATTTAAAGTCATATAACACAGAAGTACCTATTAATGTGCGATGATGTTACTAAACCTACTAGCATAGCCCAGTTGGCTCAGAAGGGAAGTATTCAACTTTTAAGTTGAGGGTCTTGGAGTTCCTTTCACTATTCTTACAGCTCTATTATTTGAAAATGTTCAACTACAGCTCACAAGCTCGTGGGTCTGGGTGGGAAAGCTTGAAGTAAAATGATGCCACAATAATAATTGCTGAGAACATCTGTTACGGCAGGAAGATGGGAAGGAGAGAGAGAAAAGTGCTCATTTGGTTACTTCAACCACAAGCTAAAATAGGGTATCAGAGATTCCAGGCTCTAAGATACTCAAAAATATTACCCCAGGGCTCAGTCACCTGTGTGGCTGTAACTTGTGTCCTGCTCTTCTTAAATGAGTCTCATGGGTCTCATGGGTAAGAAATGCCATTCTTCTACAGTGAGGAACACATAGGCTCTGCAGTCGTTTATTATGTGTGTGCTAGATACGCAGCTCTGTCCTAGTCCCTTGATGCTCACTCTGGTCTGCATCCTGCACCCACTAAGGGTGGCTCCAGGAAAACTGCCCTTAGGATACCAAGTCTTGGTCAAATGAAAGCACCACTGATGGCTACCTGTGGGTCCTCACTTCTAGTTTGAGCAAGTAGGTAAGTAATCACCATGTCTTTTCTTCCAAATTAGTGCAAATATCCACTTTAGTTTTAATTTGACTCACTGCAAATTCTAAACTGGTGGAGTCTAAAATAATGAGGTTTGTTCTGCTGTGGGAAGTGATCTGATTACTTGACTCTTCTTACCTTCTCAGAATGGAGTCAGCATTTCAGAAGGGAGGGTGAGGCTGTGGCTTATTACTTGAAGGTAATGTCTTTCATGAAAGATGCAGAATCCAACTGTTTAGTAGGATATCTATCCCTCTCTATTTCCCACACAGCTGGTAAGAAATGAAGTCCCTCACTCTATTACTCTAATTGAATTCCAACTTGGGTAATTACACTATAATTAAATAAATTCTCCCCATAGTTTCAATTCACTGACAAATAGTGCTAGTCAAACAGCTCTATTTCACTCCCAGAAACACATCCCCACTACATTTCAGTGATAAGTGGAGTGATTTATATTTGGAAGATGTGTGTATGAAAAAATGCACAGTTCATAAAATATTTTAGGTATCATTCATGATTACATATGCTTTGCTCAGCATGAGATAACATTAATTTCTATTATAATCTTTCATCTAATTTCTCATATGCTTAGTGCCAAAAGAAATAAGACAGTTAATTAGCATTCCTTGTTTTCTGTACAATTCTTATTAAGTTAACCAGTGGCTTGTATCTACTTTTATTTCTATTTTTTTAAATTTTATTTCTAAAGCACATTTCATTACCTTTGGAAGACTGACTGGGGAAGGTGTTACTGTTTCCCATTCTACAGATGAAAAAAATCAAGGCAACCTCCCCCAAGGTGAGGAGCCTAGGTGATACCAGTACCAGCCTTGCAACCTCAGTGTTCTCTGGTGCCCTGGCCCAAGGTTCTTTTCTGTCAAACACTGGGTCACTATCAATCACTACAGTTTTACTAATGAGAAAATAAAGAGCAGCATATTTTTGACCTCTGTCACAGGTCATTAATTTGCAATAATGAATTGATTTAGTCAGGGGAGGCCTAATAACTGGGACCGAAGTTGTCCTTGGGTTTCAAGATTATGAAGCTTCTTTGTGTCAGCATGTTATCACTGGATACAGCTCCACTAGAGGGACAGTTCAAGCTGTGATGTAAAATAGTACAGAATCCAAACTTTAATTTTATTCTAAGAATCTTTCTTAAAGGGTTGTAGATGGCTTTTCATAAAAGATATTAAAGACAACATCAAAATACTCACAAAAAGCAGCAGTAACAGGGGTGTTATAACGATGCCCTGAAAGAAATAAAAGAGATAATGATCATTTATTGGCTGGAAAGAAAGACACTTTCTTTGCTACTTTAAATTTGGATACAAGGAAATGCTATCCTTGTCTCTAATAAAATCTGGGAGATAGAGAAGAGGAAGGCCCCAATTCTGGCTCTCCTCCTGTCATGCATTGGCATCTCCATTACGATTATTTATATTTTGGCATCATTAAGAATACAACTACCAACTACCAATCTTCTTAAACTTGCTTTCCTCTATTAAACTTAAGTTCCCCTCCACACCATGGAAGCTGGTAGCTGGCATGCTTGCTCACTCCAAGGCTTTCAACTCTAACTTGGATAAAGTGCCCCTTTTCAGAGAAGACAGGTGGTTTAGTCCCAGTTGGGGTCCTCTCCTGAGCAAAGACCACGTCAGCTGTGATGAATGAGATGTCGTGATTTTGTAATGTGAACTGATCTCCCCTAGGAAATGAGCTGGGATCTCAAAACTCATTTCACTTGATTAGACTCCATGTCTCCGTGGTGGAAGGCAAGTCTTTCATCTAATTCAGCCACACAGGACCACCTCGGTCCCTCTGCCTCCCTGAGGCAGGAACGAGCAAAAGATTTGTTTTCTTCGATGACAGGGAACAGTTTGAGGCTGTTGCCGATGAGGCGGGATACAAGCTTTAAGGTTTCTTGAAGGTAAATCTTTAAAACTAAGCGTTTGAGTTGCGAGTTTACATGACAGGTTTCAGTTTTAGAGCAGCAGATGATTATCTACCCCCTTAGTTCTTCCTTTATCTCTCAACGCCTCATTATGATTTATACAAGAAAAAGCATTTCATATTTTCATTAATGCATTCTTCTTGGAACTTTAAAATTTCAGAGAGTCTGAGGCTCTCTGGATGTGTGTGGGAGGGAAGGACTGGAGGAAGGGAGAGACAGACAGACAGACTATACACTGTGCCCAGGATCTAGGTTTGGAGCACTTCGTCACTTTTGAAAACAGTGCTTTAGGTATTTATTGTTCTGGTGGTGCACGAGGGACTGGCTTACCACGTCTGATGTTGAACCAGGACTTTTTTGAGTATATACTCACATGAATATTATCATACAGATTTGTTTTACTGTTAAATAATAGAATGACTGCTTCTTTATCATGCAAACTTTTACAATTAGCAAAAGGGAGTAAAACATTTTAAGTGTCATGCTTTTAAATCTATTTATTAAAACATGTATTGTGGCTTATCAACTCCACTGGTATCTATGAAAGAGGTTCTCACTAGCACATTTCAGAGAGACAAACATGCTGAATGCCAAAATAACATTTAATTTAGAAAGGCTACTGTTCTTCAAGGACTTGGAATGCGGTCAGACTTTAGGATGCATTTCAAACTTTACAAGGCGACGTGGAAATGAAACAATCTGGCTATGATGGAGCCAATTTGTTTAAACATTTATGGAACTTTCACTTATATGTCAGGTGCTGTGCTCCTCACTGGAGGGCAAGGGTGAATCCAACATGGTGCCTACAATTAAATAGCTTACTCCAGAAGGGAATGCTCATCTATGAACAAGGTTCAATACAGAGTGATGTATAAGAGTAAATGTACTGGCGCAAGAGGAAAAGTGATGTGAAAGAAGTGGTGATTATTTCTCTTTGGGAAAAAGGGCAGGGCTATTCCAGGAAGAGGGAGGGACACTAAAAGCTATGAGAAGTTGAGCAGAATGGGAAGAAAGGTGTGAAATACAGGGTTAGAGACCAGATCACCAAAGGCCTCACAGGCCAGGAGAAGGAGCTTGAAGTTCATCCTATGAACAATAGGAAACCTGTGAATTATTTAAAGTGAGGGTATAATGAGTTGGTAAACAATTTAGTATATGATGAATGGATGTGACTTGGCTCATAACCTAACCTGTTTTTCCCTTTATCTACCAGTTCACCTAAATGCAGGTAAAAGAAAATGAAAACTTGAATTAATGTTAATTATGAAATATCAATAGCACTAATAACACCTCTAAGAAATAAGAAAGAGAGCTATGATAAAATAAGAATTTTCACCTAATGAGAAAGTGAGCATTGTCATTACTCTGGACATTTGTCTTGTATTGGAGGAGTTTATGCCACACATGGGACACATGTTCTTCTGGATATTCATTTTGTTTTTCTTTGTAATAATGGAATGGTAGTAGTATTAATAGTAATACTAGTGCTATTAATAATGGTATCTTACTTCAGTGCTGTCATGTATATTTTAAGATTTGACCCATTCCCTGTTGAGGGAGTTAGGTTACAGACCAGCTCCATTTTACACACAAGGAAACAGGCTTACAAAAGCCAAACCCATGGCCACACAGAAAATAAATGGCAAATCCTGGACTTGAGCCAGCATGAACCAGCTCTAAATCTGGAGCTGACTCCATTACACCACTGGTCACTGGGAAGCAGATCACAGCTACCACTATGGTTTTCTACAGAGTTCTACTCATGACATGTATGTAGTGATTAGTTGCCATATGATCTTTGTCTCAAGTTGACAACACTCATTTCTGGAAAGCAGTGCACAGTTATCTGCAGGTTTCTCAGCATGAATACTTTAAATATCTATAGTCACCAACACACAATAGTTTCTTTGCAGCTCTTCCAAGGACTTATAATAATATTTATTTCTAAAACATTAAAAATGTTACTAAGTAGGATGTATTTTCTAATTGTGAGTTAAATACTCCTCATTATTTTTCTCAAGAATGGCTGTTCAAGTCCATTAATTAAGACTGAATTATTATGTAATGCTGAAACGTGCTTTTCAGTTGTATCAGGAAATGAGTCAGCCATGATGCCACTAACTCTGACAAGAGCACCATAATTAGGTTTTGGTGAAGTCATCATAACTATTATTAAAATAACAATAGCTAATACTTATGAAGTACTTATGTCAGATACAGGGCTTTGTGCATGCTACTTTATGTCACCCTCACAGTAACCCTACACAGTGGGTACTATTATTATCCCCAAACACTAGGCTTACCTAGTGAGCCTTGGAGACGCTGGGTGATGTGGGAGGTGGCAATGCCAGGTATTGAGCCTCTATCTCCTTGGCTCCAGGGCCTGTGCTTCTGAATGGTGTAAATAAAACCTTTGCAATATGAAGCTGTTTCTTTAGGGTTATATTTTAAGAATAAATCTGAGAGGAGCTTCAGATTCAGTATGTCTTTGTGATGACATGAAACAAATTGAGAAATAGGCCATCGTGTGACAGGGATGATACACATTTTTAAAGTCAAGTTTTTGCAAATGTCAATGTTAAAAAGGATGAACTAAAAATTTAAACTGTGACAGCAATAATCATTGAAAGTGGGAAATTCAAGTCAACACTTTATTTTCTCTTGGTCTATAAAAGGCTCAGTTTAGGGCTGGGGATATAGCTCAGTTGGTAGAGTGCTTGCCTTGCACACATAAGGCCCTGGGCCCAGCACCACCAAAAGAAAGAAAGAAAGAAAGAAAAGGCTCAGTTTAATTCCTTCTCCTTTCTCTTTCCTAAGAGAATTCTACACAAATGGAAACAAACAAACAAACAAAAAACTCAAAAAGATGTGGTGGAAGAGCCCTTCTAGCAAAAAATGTTACCCCTCCTTGCAGATGCAAGGTCAAGACATAGTTTTTAGCATCCTTGCAACTGGGATGGCATGTAAAGCTTTTGGATGGCAACAAGAAGTCAAGTCACAAAGTGATGGCTTTCCTTGTCTCCTGAAAAACTTTGAGAAAATCCATTTACACTTCTGCTGTGAATGATTGGGTGAATATATTTCAATGACTTTAGTGGAAAGAAAAGAAGTGTCAAATCTGAGATACTGAGATTTAGCTGCATCAAAATATAAACAAGAATTCTACTGCCATATATAACTAGTTAAAACAAATAAGAAATCGATTTAAAAAATATAAACAAGAAACCCAAATCACATTACAAATAACAATAAAACCACAGATGCACTTCTCTCAGCAACAGGACTTATTTCAAATGCCAAACTGAAGTGAACTTCTGAGGTATTTTTAATAGAAAATTGCAATACCACAGGGGGCACACGGATACTAAAACTGACTTCTAAGGCTACTGTTTCCAGGATATGGCATTAACTCAGTTTTCACAGAATGACAAAGGCTCAGCTTTGCAAGGGATCTTGGAGACCCTCTGGTCTAACTCTCACCTGAGGTGTGAAGCCCTCTGTCCACCTCCTTTGCGTTCTCACCAGTGATGTGAGCTGAGATGGCTGTCTATGCCACGGAACTTCCACAGAGAAAATGCTCTTTTTCTGTCTGTCTGAAGGTCTGACAAAGAAGCAGTTCTTTCTTATACGCATCCCAAACCACTAACATTTCTATCCTGTCCTTCCTTAGAGCAACTGAGGGCAAGGCTCAGCTTCCGGTCTGGTGATGGACTTTTAACTAGGGCTCTTGAATGGTGCAAATACAATCTTGGCCTCAGCTATTTCCTCTGGTTATATTTGAAGGGTGACACTGCTATTAGCATTTTGGTCCCTATACTAGTCTTCTCTAGGCTGAATATCCTCATTTCCTCCCCATTTCTTCAGATTAGGGTTCTGAGCCTTCTCTCAGACATAGGTTTGCCCAGGTGCATGTAAGGCCCATAGTGCCCACTTAATAAAAAATGACCGAAACTTGGAAATGACAAAAAGAGGACTTTTGTCTTTTCAGTATCGTCTTGGAACACTGTCTAATGGGCCAATCCAAGGATAGGAGCTATCTTAAGGAATACACCTTTGTCTGACTTCTACTGGTTAGGGCCCAGACTATGAAATTCCAGGTAAACATACAGAGTGTTTTGTCTAGTAGATATGGAAATGATGTCAGTCCAGTAGGAAAAAAATGATCAAAAAGGTTATGGTATTATTATCCTGTAATAAAACCTAGCCAGTTTTGTCTCACAGAAAACTTATGCAGCATGCTCCCTCCTCTGATGGCTATGTAACCCCCTTTCTATGATCTCAGAACCACTTTTGCCATCCTGCCGATCCCCTCATTGTTCCTTTCAGTGCCATGTGTTCATGTATATGTGTAAGAAAATCGTGTCTATAATTTTTTTAAAATTATGCTTTGACAATTCCTTTCATCTAAGCCTTGTACTTACATAAATATAAAAATCACTTACAAAAAGTAATGCCAACAAAAAGTAATGCCAACTAAAACCCCCAGCCTGTTTGTGCCTTTTGTTCTGTGACCAGTATATAGTGATTTCTTTAAAAGTTAATAAGGTTGATTCTTTAAGAATAAAATTATATCAAACCAATATGTAATAAGTGGGACCAGCCAATGAATCTTGAGCAACCAATTTTAAAGGGGAAGGATGAGAAATTTTGGAGAAAAACTAAATTTAGATCAAATGGTTAGGGTATAGTATATGATCAACAAAAAGTATATTATAAGATGGGATGTCACAATATATAGTTGAAGAAGAATAAAATATATAGTTGAAGAAGAGCATTTGAAAAGAAAGTGGCTACTGGCAAGTGAGGGCCTCTTCCCTCCTCCTCTGTCTATACATTTGTCTATAAAAACTAGACCTTCTCAGACTGAAGCACCTTACTGAATCCAAATGAAACATTTAGCAGTAAGTTCATAGTTTTGTGAAGGGAGTGTTCTAACAGCTGATATGAGCTTTCTGCTTTGTTTATTAGGTACAGTGAACTAGAGTAAAGATATTTCTCATTGTTTAACTATACCATTTCAGCATAAGACTATTTGAGTTGGATTACTCTAGGCACTGAGACCATCCAGTTCATTCTCACTAGTCTGAGGCCATGCTTGATATGAAAACTTCTTAATACTAATTTTGTTTTCCAAGTAGTATGTCCCATAGGAAGGAATTACACTGACTAGCTGGCATCTGGTCTCCTAGAACACAGACACATTGAAGAGTGCTAATGACAATGAGTTTCTGGGCATACAAATCTAAGGCCCTATTCTTGGATTGTGGTGGCCCCATTAAAGCAATGTATTTTCCTATGTACATATATGAAAACATCACAGTGAATCCCACCATTATGTACATCCACAAGAATGAAATCCTAATTAGAATAAGATATAGTCCATGCTTATATAATGATATCAAAATGGGTTCTACTGTCATGTATAACTAAAAAGAACCAATAAATAAATAAATAGACAAACAAATAAGCTTTTAACCTAAAACAACAACAACAACAACAACATTGCCCCATGAGGCCTTACCAGCATGACAGTGACATTACATTTCCATAAACAAACACTTATTGAGTGCTGTGTATCAGCCAGCCAGACTCCACTGGTGCAGATGGGAGAGGTGAAGGTCCATGCCCAAAAGGGATTCCCATCATAGAAAGCACTTGGACCTTGCTCCTTTCTAATCTCAATACTTCCATTAAGAAATATCTTTACCATCTTATTTTCATAAGATCATGAATTTTCTTCAGGCAAAAATTAAGGATATTATAAGTATATTCATATTAAGTATTTTCTTATTAGATATGGCCCAGTATCCTTTTAGATTTCAGTCTGTCACTAACCCATTCAACACACACTATGCCAGACCCTGCTAGATGCTGAGGCATAGTGGTCAGTGATGCATGCACAGCCAGTGTCCTCAAAGGTTTTAGAGAAGACAGATAAGCAACTACAATAAAATGTGTGTTCAAAACAAACAGCTCAGGGAGCTACAACAGGGAGGTAAGCACAACTAGGGTAAGAACTGAGAGGAGAATTAGGAATTAGCCAGACAAGAGAGGTGCAGAACAGAAGGAGGGAGGAGAAAAAATACAGGCAGGAGCAAAGACTAAACAAAGGCTTTGAGTTGTGAAGAGCCTACAGAAACTGAAAGTGAAGAATAGAGTGTGGGGTACTGTTGTGATAGATGAGGTTAAAAGCCAGATGAAGTAGACAGGCCTAATAACCTATGGCAAGGAACTATTAGGCCAAGTAGTTTGGGTTGATTTCAAAGCAAGAGGGAGCCACTGAAAGAATTAATGTGGCCATGAGTGTGGGAGAGGAGCCTATGACAATGACACAACATCTATAGTTAGGCTAAAATCACTCTGGGTACAGTTTAGAGAAAGAGTCAAAACTGAAAACTGCATCGGGGAGACTCCTCAGGAGGTTACTTAGTTCATACTCTAGATAGGAACTGAGATGAGCTCAAGTGATGGAATCTTAGTGATCAATAGACACAACAGGGGCTGGGGTTGTGGCTCAGTGGTAGAGCACTTGCCTCACATGTGTGAGGCCCTGGGTTTGATTCTCAGCACCACATATCAGTAAATGAATAAAATAAAGGTCCATCAACAACTAAAAAAATCTAAAATATATATATAGACACAACAGATGCAAAAAGAATTTGAAAGCAGACTGCCCAATTAACTAAGCATGGGGCATGTGATAACAAGAAAGATAGGATTATTCCTTAGTTTTCTGAATTAAGTCATTCTTGACTAAATAGGACATCATAGAGCCAATTTCTGAGCCAAGGTACCATTGGGAATGAATCTTGTGGGAAGATTATAAATTTGAGGTATTTGCAATATCTCCAAATGGAGATACTCTAAGTAGCTGGATGAATGAGACTGGAGTCAGAGTAGATTCTGGACGGTGGGTGTAGCTGACTGAGTCCCCAGCACATGGTTGGTGGTTTACTGATACAAAGAAGAGAAGAAGTTAACAAACATAAAATACAGGCTGAAGCACATCAGAGGCCTAGAAGAAAACAATTTCCAAAGAAATGACTAGTGTGGAAGTTAAACTGTAGTGAGTCGATGGCTAAGAAGCAGAGTGGGGAGACAGACATTGGACGATGCTGTCAAGAAATCTTGGTATAACAAGGAGGAGAGAAATGGAGCAGGAATTTGAGGGGAATGCGTGGGAAGTAAAGGAGGTTTGTTGTTTCTTGTTTTGGAAAGGAAAACTTGAGGATTCTCAAAATTCATAGAAAAGAGTTAAAATGGATCAGAGGAATAAAAACTTGATAGAGAAAGAACGATACATACTGCACTAACAGAGGCAGCAAGAAGTTTAGGCACACAGGTAGAGAGGGCTTAGCTACAGAAAGAAGGGGGGAAGGACATGAATCTCTTCCTTGTTCAAGAAAAGGATAATGGAGGTTCAGATGAAGATAGACCTGTATGTTTGATGTCAGAAAGGTGAAGGAATGTCACCTAAAAGCTTCTCTTTTCTTTATTAAGTAGAAGGTGATAGTTTTTATTGAGGGAGGATGGGTACAGAGGAAGGGAGAGTCAGCGAATGGAGACCTATGTCAGGACTAATGAGAGAGCATGTCTAAAATTGGGAAGTGTCTGAAGTTTACCACACTTTGAAGATAACAAGTTTGTCTGCCACATTTCAGGTATGCCGGCAGAAGACACAAGACTCTGGCATCAAAGACAAAGGATTTTGTCACTTACAGCACAGCAAGCAGCCTAAGCTTGGTGCTGGTCACCCTGAAGTTAAGCAGAGTGATGTGTATGGGGTCAAAGGATAGTGCACAGGCAGTGGGCTCTATTATAGGAAAGGAATACTAAACTTTGGGAACCTGAATCTTTTATAATAGGTAGGAAGCAAATCTGTCCTTTGCTCCTGAGAGTGGAATTCTATTTTTGTCTTTCAAGGCTGTTTGCTATACAAACATCCCTATAAAGAATTTAAGAATTAAGGGCAGTTAGTGCCTCTGCTCAAGAAACGTACAAAAATATAAGCACATCAAGACTTGTCTTCCAAAAAAGGAACTATCCAGCAGACCAAACTAGTTTTAGTTATATAAATATGGGAATTATCAAGTTCATTACTGCTGCTTTTAAATACCATCACTGGGCTAATATCCTTCTACAAAGAAAGGATAATCATTTGAAATGGCCAGAAAAATGTCCTTCCAAGGTAACAATGATCCTCTATTATTCTTTGGTCACTATCATTCATATAAATAAGAATACCTGGAAGCTTGTCAGGACTGCTGAACCTTAGGCTCCACCCGACCTACTATATCATAATCTGCATTTTAGTAAGATCTCTGGATAATATGTAGGCACACTGAAATTCAGAAAGAATGGTTTTAGACTCTAGAGCAGAAGCTGATGAATGTTTTCTGTGTAGGGCCAGACAATAATTATTTTACGCTTTGCAGGTCATGCTGTTGCAATTAGTCCACTCTGCTGTTGCACCTGGAAAGCAGCCAAGGACAACAGGTAAACAAACGGGCATGGCCACAGTTGCCCCAAGGGCTGTGGTTGGCAGGTCTCTGCTCCAAAGTACTGCTTTGAATTAGCAATTATATTTCAAAAAGAGGTAAGTGTAACACACCTTTATTTTTAATAACTTGGCTTCTAAACATCACAGTTTGTTCCTTTGTAACTCCTTATAAGCTACTATATAATTAACCAATCTTTTTTTTTTTTTTACTAGACAGACATCAAAATTACTAGTTAGCAGTGTGTATAGTCCACTTTCTTCTTCTTTTTGATATTTTGGGTGATATCTGTACATCCCCAGCTGTTGATTCTGTTCCTTTTCTTTATGATTTGTCAAAAATACCATTCAGCAATCTCAAATGTTACTTTTCTCAGGACTCTATGAAATAGTCATTTGTCCAGGCCACCAAATAGAGCCTGCTTATCTTGGGCTTAGTTTCCTTTGGTCAATATTGACTTTACCATTTCGAATTTGAAGATGGTTTTCCTTGCCAAGGATGGTGGAGCAAGGGGAAGGGCTGGGGGGGTGGGGTGGGAATTAGGATGCTGAAGGAGTCCTAATACCCAGAACTATAGAGGAGATAAAGGATACGCCCCAAAACACAAAAGAAAAATATGTACATTACTAATCACAACTAATATATTGATAAGTGTTAAAGATAAAAAACAATAAACACATGATTTCTCCATTTAGTTTTTAACTGAAAAAGTGAATCTTCTTCTCAGGCTATGTAAATTCATTGACCTATATTAAACTGTTAACTTCTGACTTGATTTTTTTTCTATCCAGATTATGTGTGACAGAAATGATCTGAAATTTATTTAAACCCCAAAGCAAAATAGATGTGGAAATTCTCTTTATTTTCCAATAAATTTATCATGTAAATGTTTTCTGAGTTCATAGATTTAAAATATAATTAGTGGCCTTCCAAAGAAGGTTCTTAAAATTGCTTATCTATAGAGTATGTAATAGACCAAGGAGACAGCAAGAAGAAATCAAGTAAAATTTTAGTTTTTGATGACAAATTATAAAGACACAGATAAGAGAGTTAAGGCAAGATCTTAGCTGTGAAAGGTCCATTTTGTCTGCAGGTCTTCAATGTAGGCACACGGCTGCAATCTGAGGGTTTGCAGTTTGTTCCCCTAGGACGTGGGTAGACTGACACATTAGTAGCACAGCAAACACTAAGCACAAGAAACACAACTCTTTCGAAATGTCAACAGGATGATTCCATATTACCAAAGGTTGGCCGAAGCTCCTATGGCCAAAACATACACAGGAGCTTGTAGCATTTCTTACTTTGTAATTTTTGTTTCAGTTGATGCCAGATGCTGCCAACATTTATTGAGGTATGTTATGTACTAGGAACTGTGCTAAGTGCTTTTCAAACATTATCTAATTTTAAATCCTCATAAGTAAGTTGGTTGTCTCAATTTCATAGGTGAGGAAAAAAAGTGGTTTATAGACTGGCTAAGCTGTGGGAAGTATCAGGAGGTAGAACCCAGTGAAGAAATCAAAACAAAAGCTGAGGGATCAGGAGATGGTTTAAGAGGAAGAAAAGGTGTTAAAAAAAAAAAAAGCATAAAAAAGGAAGTAGGAAATTTAAAAGAAAAGATATTCAGGAAATGAATCATAGGAAATCAATATAAAACATGTAATATAAAAAAGGGTCAAATATTATCTATTTACCTATCAATTATCTATCTATCATCTGCCAATGGTGTAGGGATAAGTGAAGTCAAGGTACCAACTAACTCTCTTAGGTCACTAGAGTGATAGTGAATATTTATTCCTACTGGTTTTAAATATTTGGAGTGTATCTGCCACTCATTGAGAACAACAATTGGCTAATATTAGGCACTTAAATCAAATTTTCTCTGAACCAATAAACAAATGAATGAATGAATGAATGGATGGATATCCACCAATGCTTCTCTCAGGGAACAGCATGTCCATCTGATGAGAAACATACACTTTCTGAAATGTTTTAAGATTCTTATGTTTATAATGATACTGAAGCTAGCTCATATTTATTGAATGCCTACTGTGCAGCAGGAATTCTTGTATGCTCTTTATGTATATTAACTCATTCAGTGCTCACAAAATACCCATAGGAAAGGCACCATTATGATTCCCATTTTACAGAGGATAAAACTGAGGTACACAGAGAGAAGAATTTTACAGAAAGCACAAGCAAAAAGACAGAATGGGAAGCAAGCCATACACTCTTGCTCCAGAATCCATGGTCTCTACCATTATACACTGGTTAGTTTTTCAAGAATTACAGAATCAAGGAATTCCAGCTAAAAGAAACGTCACAGATAATCTGCTCCATCATTTTACAGATCATGAAGCCAAGGCCCAAGAAGACAGTATTTCTCACTCAGCTTCACAGAAACACAAGAATGAGTATCCAAGGGCTTCTAGTCCCTGCCCAGTTCTGTTCTCCTGATGCCACACTGCCTCCTACAAATCATAGGAGTACAGCAAAGCTCACATATGGAACCCTGAAAGTGCTATCTGTATTACGTTATTTATCACAAATATAAGGAAGAAAAATGAATAGACAGGAAAATTAGAACAGACTTGAGAAAGGCTTCTTGAATCAAATCTTGAAACAGATGCTCTCTTCCCTTTGCACCTCCCTCCCTGAAAGCTCATAAATTGCCAGAAAGATCATGGAAGAACATTTTTTTCCTTTGGTAAAATTTTGCAAAAATGAGGTAGAAATGTGGAAGACAGAGGCAAGGGATAGTATGAGGGCCAATGAGGATGGAGAAAAGGGAAAACAAAGTAACTTATAGGTGGTTTGGGAAAGAGGCAGCTTTTAACGAAGGCCTCTGGATATTAAAATAAACTTCTAGAATAATTAAAAATTGATTTCCTATTAAATAAGACATTCAAAATAATGGGTTAACACAAACTAGTATCCAGACTTATCACAGACCTTTAACACAAACAAATAGACCAAGGGGAAGAAAGAAAACAAAACACCACCACCACCACCACCACCACCACCACCACCAATAATGACAAAAACAAAAGCAGGCCATCTACACATGTGAAATGAATGGATCTGGCACAGCTCATCCATTCCTTCTGGATGTGTCTAAATGACAGCACACACTGCTGTTAGATCTAGCTGTGACGATCAATACTGAGTATTAGATGGACAAAATGAATGGAGACAGCTCACTCCACTTGCCTTGTCTCATATATCAATAGTCTGAGTTACTCTGGTTTTTCGAATATCCCTTAACCAGAACTATTCCTGTAGCCTAGAAAATGGCCCTGAACTTTGTGACTCGGAGGCCTAGAGAGGGAGGATGATGAGCCAACGGTCCTAAAGAAGATTTGAACCCCACATGAACATCACTGGTTCTCAAATCCCCATTTAAAAGACAAAGAGGCAGGAGGATTTGGGCAGACTCTTGTCTCTTCTTTCCCTACTTACCTCCCACCACTGATGTCAGTTTTAAATTGGTTTCTACTTAATAAAATATTTATTCTTATTAACTATTAGTGGACAGAGAAAAATGTGATATCAGGGTCTGAACAACTTGGAGATGGAGCCTGGGCTCTGAACCTCTCTAGGGCAGTGCCACCCAAAATATGACCAAACTCCTGGAGGCAGAAGGAAAAGCAATAATAGGGCCAGGACAAAGACTGTCTTATTAGGATAGAACTGGTGAGTAAACTTGGTCATTTAATGGTCACGTGACCTTTTTGGTATATAAGAAGTTGCATGACTAATAGAACAATAAATCATTTTACCATAATCAAATTTCCTCTTAAGACCAGGAAAATGGAAAAGATGTAGATAAAAGAACTTTTAGAATAATTAGACCTTTATCCCCCAAATTCTTAGGGTGAATTGTTAAAAATATCACTGACTCATTTTGCATAATTATACATAGCTAATCTCCCTTAATGTTTCAGTAAAGACTTACCTTACTACAATTACTTTTAGACCTTAACTATTGGGTGTTATAGATAAGGAATTCTTAAAAATCAGAAATGAATGTAGGTATATTCATATCAGATAAATGTTTTCTACTAAGCACTTTGATATCTTTGGAACTTAAAAGTGCCAGAGAGAGCAAGAAGTGGTCACCTGGTAATTGATATCAATGAATTCAACTAAGAGTCTTTAAGGAAATTGAAAAATCTATGTCACATAATTTTTCTACTTCCCCAGTAGAGGGCAACTTCTACACACTTTGACAGTTAAAAAACAAAATGTATGCTCACTACATGAGGAAGAACCACTGCATGTTTAAAATAAAACAGTATAACTTATGCCTAGGAATGGATTTTCACCAAGAAGTAAGCTATAAAATATCAAGGAATTTTAAATAAGTAAGTAGGAATTGAGTATATTTAGTGAATAATTAGCATTTTATGGTAAATATTAAGTGAAACTGCAGTTAAGAGTAGCAATCTTTAAGTCACCATGATAGAATTATCAGTAACTGAGATATAAAAGGGAGATGATTACCATTCTTTAGTAATCATTTTGATTTAATTTCATTATGGCTGCGTACAAGTATAGTTAAGGTAAATGCATTAAGGTAAATGTATTAAGAAAAGGCAAAAAGAAAGAAATGGACATATACAAATATTTGAAGGTGTAATTGTTTTTGATATTATAAACTGTGAACTAATTCTTATCAGTGCGCATATTTTCAAGGCATTAGATGTAAGAATGTAACTATACATATAAATTTATATATGCAAATAGAGAAAATTCCACTATAATACATCACATTACCATATAGTGTTCCAAATAGTAGTTGTGATACAATGCAATATATTCTCATTCATTCACTCATTCAACAAATATTTACTGAGCACTTACTATGTGGCATATACTATCCTAGAGGTCAAAGATATAGTGTGACAAAAATGAAAAAATTCTCTGTCTTCTTGGAGCTTGCATGCTGTATAACAAAAAATAATGTATTGTAACACCTTCTGAAAAGATAGGCCTATAAGATGAATGTCTACTTAGTCTTGCAACTTTAGTTTCTTCTTAAAATTAAAACATTTATCTTTGTTTTTAATACAGGGGATAGTAGAAAAAATGAAGTGGTTTATAATTTTCATACTCAACTAAGCCTTACTGACCTTAAACAAAATAATACACGAATATCTTTAGGAAAAGTCTCAGTTGTATAGAAAAGTACAAAATGAAAAGTAAAATTCTCCAGCATCCTCCTCACTGCACAGATATTGAGTTTCTTGTGACTCCTTATAGAAATGAGAATAACATACTAGTATCCATTCACTTCTCTACCAGCTTATCCATCTAGCCTCCAGAAATTATTCAAATTTGCATAGTTTTTCCTAGGACACTTATATTATACACAGTATCTGCACATAGCCTTGTATTTCCTCACCTTGGTATGTTTCTTGGAGCTCTTTCCATAAAAGAATAAATAAGAGCACCTCATTCTTTTATTTGACTTATTTTGTATCCATCTCCAAATACTTTATGAACTAGTTTTAAAAGTGGTTACACAATTTTGTCTTAAATTGAAGAGAAGGGTGGTATGTGTAATCTATGAAGATTCAGGATTCAGACAGACTTCAAGAGGCAGCCTGGGAAAATCAATTTAATTGATCATAGAACAAAAGGTAAAAAATAAAAGGAGTAAGCATCTGCTTTGGACAAAAACCTTACTAATAGTTCCATTAGATCACATGCAATGTAACAAGCTTCTAAAGGTTGTGAATTAGAAGCACTAGTACATTTTTCTTAACCAGGGAATTTTTGTACAGTTGTACAGTTATTATACAATCATCACTTTTTTTAGAATGCCACTTAAATTTTACAGTTAAACATGTAAGAATTAGTTTAATACCATTGCCCTTAAATACTGTTTAAACAATATATTTATTTCAATATTTTCTTTTAAAATGTGGTCATCAGAATTTTTAAATTCATAAAAATATTATGCAAAATAAAATCTGGGACACTAGGTGGTGCTGTGGGACCTTCCAGATAAACTAGCATGGCAAAGTTGTGCTCTTCACAAATCAGTTGTGTGGTTGATTCTATATATTTAAATGTACACTAAATATTTTGTATAGGTAAACCTATAGAACATAAGTAATAACAATAGCACAATGCAAAAGTCAAGCTTTTGATAGATGACTTCTATCAGGAAGACACAACCCCCTTTCAAATTAATTCACTGTCCTAATTCCTGTATTAAACTATTAAAACATCTTTTGTAATAAATGCATTTTTGATGCAGGCTTCTCAATCAAACATCATTTCCCATTTACCTTTAAAGTTATTTTTTCATGTCCATGAATAAAAAATATCAGTAATTCCATAGTCTTCTCAAGAAACTATTAGGTGATTTCTTATATCACAGCATGTGCTGTTATCTTGGATTCTATTTTTCTGCTCTCCCCAGCTTGATGTAGAGCTGGCAATTCAGATTGGCATGATAAACGTATGGATTGAACTGGGTCATGGGTAAGAAACAGAGAGAGGGAGAAACCTACGATTCAAATTCAGACGAACACACACATATGCCACATCATGCAAGCCAAACAAGGCACATCTGTGGTCTGCACATAGCTTGTGGGGCCACTCATTTGTGACCTCTAACCAAGCCCAACATTTTCCTGACCATTTATCTATGAGTGATACATCTCAAAAATAACCCAAGAATTTCAGTTTCAGAGAGTACAGAGAATTGACTTGCTTGCTGTCCCTCCAGAATGTTTTGTCATTTACGTATGTTATTCCTTAAAGAACAGAAATTATTAAAGCTTTGGGATATAAAATATAGTGGTGGGGAATATTAACTGTCCATAATAAGCTACTTGCGCAAAGAGAAGCACAGATTAGTAGTCTTTCTATTGGCTTGGTCTTCCTCTCCCTGCAGGTACTCTTATGATTGTGAAGGGAAAAAACCAAACTGAAGTATCTAATAATATTCAATGGACAGACATATCTGATTAACATAAATGAAAAAAAAGATAGAATTTATTCCCACAAATGGTGATAACAGGAAGTAATATTTTTAAACTTTATTTATTTATTTTTATGTGGTGCTGAGGAACAAATCCAGCACCTCGCACATGCTAGGCGAGCATTCTACCACTGAGCCAAAGTCTGACAAAAAGGAATGAAAATGAATTTTTTACAAATGCAACAAAATTTATATATGGAATGTTGCTTTTCAAGCTTGTCAGTGAAAGAAGCCAAACTTGTTTTTTAAGTGACGATGCATCATTCCAGATATTTTTGGCTGTAAGAAGCACTAGTACACCAATGGTTCTATGCCACCTAAGAAAATAATAAAAAGCATGTCATTTCTGAACTGGAAGGGACCACAGAGACTAACAATTCTCTTGTTGCTTTAGCTACACCTCACAAATCAGTTCTTCTTGAAAGATAAACACAGTGAAGCTGTAGTCTCCAGGTGAGGCTGTGTCACAGAAAGCTAAGTGACCTGATGCTCACAGGAAGCCGTGCGGGAATCACAATTTACTTTGAATGGGGAATAAGCCTTACAGCAGCCACCAAGGCAAAAAGATCATGTTTCAGGAATTTCAAACGCCATATTGTCTATAAACACTTGCAGGAGTCACTACCAACATTAGACATTATTTGGAATTTTTAGAGAATCTAATGAGTTCAAATGCAGACACACGGAAGACGTGCTGAAAAGCAGAACAGTTTAGAGCCACATTGCCTAAATGTTTTCGAGTTACTTTTTATACTACCTGCAATGCCATCTCAGATGAGAGTCATTGGCTTAATAGCATCTTGTTTTAAAATTGCATGCAGCCCTCTGGAACGACAGCTCTCCCTGTGTGGTCCAGGAACAGTTCTCCCAGCAGGGCCCAGGGGTCCCACAGACCTTTTCTGAAGGTCAGCAAGATAAAAACTATCTTCATAATAATAGTAACACTCTTTTTGCCTTTTTCACTCTCTTTCTCTCACAGGTGTACAGTGGAGTTTTCCAGAGGCTACATGACATGTGACACTGAGGCAGATTTAATACAGAAGCTTGATACCTGGCTTAATACCAGACTCCAGCTATCCAGTATTAAGCCAGGCATGAGAAGACATTTGCAAAATGTAAAACAATGATACTACTCTTCTCACAAGTTTTTCTCTTTGTTCTGAAAAATATAGTTATTTTTCACAAAAAAGATAGGTTTACATATCTTGAGATTTAGCATTATTTTTAAATGAAAACAAAATTCTATCTTTGATTTCAAATATGATAAACAGAGATGGAAAGCCATAAAAACAAAGTTCTCTGGAGACTTCAGCAAATTTGAAGACTGTAAAAGGGGTCCAAAAGTTTGAGAACGCTGTTCTTGAGGCAAGCTGTTCACAACCTAGGTGGCATGCTTTCCTCTATACTGATGTGAACCTAAGATTTTTCCCCGAAAAAGATCTGATTAGGAGGAAAGGTTGAGTATGTTGGCTGCAGCACTTCTAGGTCAAGGTGAGCCTGACTAGCTTGATACTCAGGGGTAGTAAACAGACCTAGGTGGGATGACCTGGGCAGTAGAGGAAACAGAGCATCAGGAGGTTGTGATGGTAAATGTTCTGACTTCAAACACCTGGGACCAATACTACACCTAGGAAGGGGTCATCACTCCGCCTTCTCTTGCTGCTTATACTATGGGAGATTCCAACACAGTCTCCACACTGAAATGCAATCCTTCATTGGTTTCCCACTGGTCACTAAAGGCCACCATTTTAATTGTGGTCTACATCAATATGATCCACTCCTGCCTGCCTCTTCATTTCTATCTCCCCTAATCTCCATCTGGCTCTCCATACTCCAGCTACGGGTTCCTTGATTCATTTCCTTGACTGCCTTATGTTTCTCTCTCACCTGCAGACATTGGCTTCCTGTAGTTTTGAGGAAGCCTTCCTGCCAATAGCAATTCCCCCTGAAGATGCACACTCATGGCACCATAGATCTCCTTCGCAGCCTGTATCACAGCAGCAATTTTACAATTATTTATGTGCTTTTCTCATTCACGTCTGTCTCCTCCACTAGATCTCTGAGGGTAGGGACCATGCTTATTTTTACTCCATCTTATATTCCTTCTACCTAGTAATATGTGTGGGACATAGAGACATAGTAGGGGCTCAGCTGCCTTTTATGAATTATGGAATAAATGATTTCTTGCCTCTAGGACTGATTAATGATTATAACAACAACAGGTAGCATTTGTTAAGCCTATCTGACAGACACTATTCTATGCAGTTTGCCCATGTGATAGAATTCTGAAAACAGCCAATGGATAGGTACAATATTATCTTCATTTACAGATGAATAAACCAGCACACAGACAGGCTAGATAATTTGTCCTTGCTCAGAGCGTTATTTTTGAGGCCAGGATTTGAGATTCTAGAGCCCACAACATCATAATGTAGTTCAATTCTCTTATGAAAAATGGGCCTAGTCTCCATTTATAAGGTTGGAATTCAAAATTGTTGCTCCTAGAAATCGATGACAATTTACAAACTCTAGGAAGCTAATTTGCAAACTGATGGCTGACTCCATTGACTTAATAAGCATTGTGTTTTAAAATATATTCAAGCTGTAGATGTTCAAAAATTAAACAGAATTAAAAAGCAATAAACAACCATTTTGTGTGAAAGCTTTAATAACTTTCTATGTTTCATTGATTAGAAAAATGCATATAGTCTGTTTTCTGAAAATTTAAGGGCAGTCCAAGAAATACTGACAAAAAATTATGTTCTCTTCTGGCTGTTCTGCACTACCTATCTAGATAAATACCTAGAACTAGATAGTACAGATTTAAATATTCTTTGCTCTTCTATGAAATCTGATTTTTAAAAAGGAAGTGACTCAAAATAAAGAAAGGCACCTATAATTTTAGAATTAAACAGGTATACATCTCCCTCCCTGAATGCGTTTAATCTGAACTACAATTTTTCAGATATGTTTATTTCTTAACTAACTCAGGTTTTATTTACATCAAGTTGGTCATTTGAAATTATAACATGGTTTCATAAGTCTTTAAATACATGACAATCGTAATTTCAATCTATTTTTTCTGTTATCACTGTATTCTAATAATATAAGAAAAAGTAAAACATCGAGAAAGTCTATAAATTCTAATAATTAATCATCTGAAACTTAATAGCCCACACTATTTATATTTCCATTTTATATCATTAGGATCTTTGTAGTTTTATTCAACCAAAAATTACTGAATACTTATTCTATGTCAGGCATGTCCTTGAAGTTGGGGAAACAATGATAAAGTGGCCTGATCTCTATCCTGAAAGATCTTATAGTCTAGTTATGGCAAAAGAAAAAGGTAGAAGTCAGATTACAGGGGCGAGGAAAGAAGGCTGAGCTCAGCTAACTGCACAGGGGACTGTGAAGGAGATGACATCTAAACTGAGATGCAGACCGTGAATAGGAATGGCCAAGGGAAGGGGATTAGCAGGAGGTACCAGAAAATGGCCTTGGGTGAGGGTGGAGGTGAGGACTGGGGGACTGGACAGTAAGTACAAAGGTCTGTAGACAAGAGAGAGTGCTTCTGGTGCTCAGAGGGAAAGAAAAAGAAGTCACAGTGAAGGGGACACTACAAACACACCACCCATGATACGAATCTCTGAAAACCCTCACAAAAAGATAACCAGTTTTATCTACTTGCCTTCTCATCTTCTAGTAAATCAAAAAGAGGGGAGGACAGTTAGATTAAGGAATAACTCATAAATGCTGATTAAAATTTAACTTTCCTCAGCACCAAAACTCTTAAAAAGATATTCCTAGCAAAATGCCAGCAAAACCAAACACTATCAGTGCTACTAAGGTGAGTCACAGTGGATTAGAAGAGAGGATAATAAAGTTAGGATGTTAAGACCATCAGAGTCTTCTAGTGCTGGTGAATGCTTTGTTCTCTGAAGAATATTTATTACCAGAGTAAACTGACTCCTGCTGGAATTTTTGTTAGCAAGGAGTTATTTCTATTCAGAAATGGAAAATTCAAAGACCTGAAACCCTCACTGTATGGTAATCTATATGGCTTGTGTAGTGGTGCTGTCTGCTCAGCCCCAAGTCATCAATTATGTATAGAAATGTACAGCTACAGCAGTAGCCAGTGTCATGGGCCTGTCAGGGATTTCTTAAGAGGAACAAGAACATTTGATTGTGTCTACTTTTAGAAAACACAGGATAGGTGAAAAGAGAAAGATCCATGAAAGAAAATGAGAGTTAATCTTCAATACGTATATTGATTTGTTATAATAAGTGAAAAAATGAATTTTAAAAAACACTTAAAATGAAATTGGAAATATAACTAAGAGGAAAGCCTTGCAAACGTATACAAGAAAGGCTGACGTTAGCTCATCAAAACCACACACTTTAGAATACAAATCCATTTCTCATGCATTTGCAGATAAATAACAAATGGGGTGACCAAGCTCCAGCCTCTCTGAACCAGATCCAATGGACTCGGTGTTTACAACAAGGAGCAGTCATGTTATTTGAAATAGAATGTCTTGAAATTACCAAAATGGACTGGCTTCTGAGGTATGGGTTTTCATCCTAAATGAATGAAGCATGTTTACAAACTGACCTGGGAGTATAAGGACTATGAAGATTAACATGAAGAAAATGCAATCTAAGATATCTTATGGAATTTTCCCTATTATACCAAGCACAGCAAAAGCTTTCACTGGGATTTCAATAAATTTAGGTCTATACATTGCTGCAGAAATTTAGTTATTTGCTTTCTCCAGTGGATAGCTGGGGTAGCAGCTGGTGTGTTGCGTATTTAAACATGAAAAAGAACTCTTGTTCTCTCTCAGTACCTACATAAATGTGCTTGAGAAAATTTGGAAAAATGATTTACTTTACGTAAAATGACTTTACTTCTTTTCCTGTAAAGTATCTGACAAGCTTTTAAACATCTAAGAGTCATGTTTTCAGAAAGCATACAGATTTCTTCTGGAGAAAACTACAGTACATAAAAACATATCATTTAAATGCATGTAAAATTTCCAGAACCACACATTCTTGAATGTACATCTTCATTCTTCAACACTTTCAAGGTAGAATTTTTAATGCCTGATTTCTATAAAACAATTTAGTTGACATTTAATATTGCCAAGTAGCCAAGGATATCCTAATTTCATATTACTTTAAAGAGTGTGTAGTGGTTGCATTTTGTCATTACTGTCTAGGTTAGGTCACATGCCACAGTCTTCAGCTGTATTCTGTAAAATTGAAAGCATGTTTGAAAATCAATGCTAAGACATTAGGAAATGCCTGAAACAGATGAGAACCAAATCAATTCCATTATTTCTTAGATTTAAAATGGGCATAATTTGCTGATCATTCACAGAAAGTATAATTTAGCAAAACAAACCTCAATGAATGCTGAAATATTTGATTTTCTCAGCTCTTATTTTTTTAACAAATGGTTTCTGCCAGGTTGTGCATGAAAAATTCCAACATACTTAAACCCATGTCAGATGGACCCACAACACATCAAATTGTTACACATCCACTTGTTACTAATATAGTGCATTAAAAAAGACAAAATTACAAATACATAACTATTAAAGCTAAATTTATCGATTTCCATATTTTGGCTTACATGCTTGGTTAATTAAACATTTTGCAAATTCAGAAACTGACTTGAGATCACTTGAAAATCTTTTACTATTAATTTTTTAATTTCTATTTCATTACATAGATAAAATGTGAAGAAAATCGTCAGTAATCTGTCTGAAGTGATGTAAATCACTGTCTATCATGTGACACTGTCTACCATGTTATATCAATTATCTCAATACTCGAAAATATATTATTGACTATTGCTTCAAAAGGTAAATAAACAGGGTCACATGGTTACTGAGAGATTGTCTTGTTATTCCACCACTCAATAGCTTTTTTTTTTTTTAATATTTTTATTTATTTACTTTAGTTGTACACAATGCAATGAATTTATGTTTATTTATGTTTACGTGGTGCTGAGGATCGAACCCGGGCCGCGCACATGCAAGGCGAGCGCTCTGCCGCTAAGCCACAACCCCAGCCCCACTCAATAGCTTTTGATGTCCTCCTTCTTCAAACACTTTGGCTTCTAGAATATTCTATTCCTCCCTTTTACATTCTTCTTCTAGATCTTCCTCCCTCACTTTAGTCAGGTCTCTTAATGCTTTCCCTGACCACCCAACCTATACTATTACCCCATGCCCTGTCCTCTATGTTCCCTCCAGTACCATAAAACTTATTATTGCTTGACATTATATTTAGTTATTTGCTTATTATCTGTTTCCCTCACTGTTTTCCTACCCTATCCCCCAAATAAGCTCCACAAGAGACTTCTTCACCTCACCCTGTATTCTCTGTCTACAACAGTGTCTGGCATAAAGTAATCCTTCAATAAACTTGTTGAATAAACAAATGGCCAGATGTTATAGAACTGGGATTTGAATCCACAGATTTCTAACTGTAGGTCTGTGTTTATTTTACTATAGCTGGTTTAACTTCAAATACAGTGCACTTATATTAAAAATTTCCAAATAATAAACTTGCAAGGAAGTGACACACCTTTACAATGAATACTATAGCCCTATCTCTCTCTGTTCTACCCACAGCCTCTAACCAAAGAAAGCTGCTTTACTGAAAAAAAGGGAATGAGAGTCACATCGTCAGAAGAAAGAAAAAGTAAATAACACTACCTGTGCACTTTGTTCTGAGAGAGAGAGAGAGAGAGAGAGAGAGAGAGAGAGAGAGACGAACGTGTATGTATGCGCGCACGCGCATGTGCCTGACTGAAAGAGTAATTTTTAACTACTCAGAAAGTCTTATGTTTGTGCATGTGATGTGTGTATGAATCTATGAAAAACCAATATTTACCAATGTTTATTTTTCTACCAGAATATTTTTGAAGTGAAACATTTATAGAACAAAAACAACTGCACAGTATTTGGGATTCCAGAAAACTTCTTTTCATTTGCAAAAGACTCCTGTAACTAGCAGAGAAGGCAGAGAGGAAAAAAAGGATGACTTCTTGTTCTCCACAGAAACCTTTCATTTGTTATGTAGCTTGAAACAATAACAGTGCTGGGCACAGTGGTGATTGCCTGTAATCCCAGTGACAGGAAGCAAAGGCAGAAAGATTGCAAGTTTGAGGTTAGTCTCAGCAATTTAGGGAGGCCCTCTGCACCTTAGTGAAACCCTGTCTCAAAATTAAAAATGAAAAGGGCTGGGGATGTTGGCTATGTAGCTCAGTGGTAAAGATTTCCTGGGCTTAATCCCTAGTACAAAACAACAACAACAACAACAACAAAAACCCAATAGCTGTACTCTACCATACTCTATTATCCACTCTCCAGCTACACAAAATGTAAAAGGAAGACTGGTGAAAGCAATTTCTTTGATGAGAGTTGTCAATGGACTATAAATACCCAGTCCCCTCTCCAAGGTGGTTTCTGCCCAATCAAGGTTAGAGGGGCGCTTCAGAGAACCACTTGTCTTCTGTAATTTGGGGAATCAGGGAGGAGAATGCTAGGGAGTGAACCCAATTCTCTCCTGGAAAAGCTTGAGGCTGAGAGACTAGAAGGGGAGAGGGCTACGATGGAAGCAAGTGAGAGTTCTCCACTGTCCAGGCAAAGCCATGTCAGTTTACCCATGCATCAAGTAATCCAAAGAGCTGGACTTGAGTCATCCCAACCAGTTCTCCACCTGAAGAGGTAGATCACTAGGAGCCCAGAGCTGGTGTCGAAGTTCTAAGAGGACCACTGTCCGTGCCTAATGTTAGATTAGGATACTCCTAATGAGGCAGGATCACTGAGAACCTCCCAGATGCAACCCCACAAGAGAAAGAGCCAGCCTTTGGAAATGTGGACATCAAGGGCATCAATGCCAGATTACAGTGGGAGACACAGGAGACTTTGCCCATTCTTCTCTAATCCTTCCTTCTCCAACTGCCTGATCCTAGAAGGGACAAAGACAGTGGCTCAAGAATGGGAGAGGAGGTGAACCAACAATGAGAAAAGAAACATCATAATTCTTTTGCTTTACTGCAGACTTTGATTATGAGTTGATGTGGGAAAAGAGAAAAGGGGCAAAGGTTTTACTTGGATAAGAGACTGAAGTTCTGCATTAGACTTAACTAAGCTTTTTGTTTATTGAAATATAACCTAGTGCAAAATTTACATGTATATCTCATGCATACTTACACATACCTGTATTAAGCAAAAGCCAGATCCAAATACAAAACATTTCTAGTACTCCAGAAGGATTCCTTATACTTCCTTCCAGTCAATAACCACCCTGCCAAAGATACCTGACTTTTATCATCACAGGTTAATTTTTCTTATCTTGACCTTGACATAAATGAAATCATATGCAAGAACTCATTTTGTTTCTGACTTGTTTTGCTCAGTATTATGTCTGTGAGAATTAACCACTTTTTTGTGGGGGGGCAGTAGCTCATTATTATGGTTTATATATGAGGTATCCCCCAAAAGCTCAGATGTGAGACAATGCAAGAAACTTTAGAGGTAAAATGATCAGGTTACGAGAGCCTTAACCTAATCAGTGAATTAATCTTCTGCTAGGAATTAATGAGGTGGTAACTGTAGACAGATAGGTTGTGGTTGAAGAAGGTGGTCACTGTGGGCGTGTCATTGGGGTTTATATTTTGTCTGTGGTAAAAGGAGTTCTCTCTCTCTTTGTTTCCTGGTCCATGTCCTGAGCTGCATTTCTCTACCACACCCTCTGCCATGATGTTCGGCCTCACTTTGGGTCCAGGGCAATGGAACCATGGATTGAGACCTCCGAAACCATGAGTGCCAAATAAACTTTTCCTTTTTCTAAGATTGTTCTTGTCAGGTCTTTTGGTCACAGCAGCAAAAAAGCTGACTAAAACACTGGTCTTTCCATTCCAATTGTGTGTTCTACTGCATGAAAATGCCACCATTTATTTATTTATTTTATATTTATTTATTTGCTTTTAGTTGTACACAATGCATTTATTTTTACGTGGTGCTGAGGATGGAACCTGGGCCGAGCATAGTGCTAGGCGAGCGCTCTACCGCTGAGCCACATCCCCAGCCCCGCCACCATTTATTTATCCCTTCTCCTAATGATGAAGATTTGAGTTTTTCCCATTTGGGCTTCTGAAAAAAGCTGCAACAAACATTCATGAACATGTCTTTTGGTGGACATACACTCATTCTCTCAGGGATATACTTGAGAGTAGAATTGCTAAATAAAGGGTAAATATGTTTAGTGTTAGTAGATACTGACTAAAAAGTTTTCAAAGTACTTGAACCATTACTCTTTCTCACCAGTAATGTATAGGAATTCTAGTTACTAGACATCTGCATTAATACTTGTTATTGACAATCTTTTAAATTTTAGCCATTCTGTTGCATGTGTAGTGGTATAACCTTGTGGATTTAGTTTGTATTTTTCTGACAACTTATGAGGTTGAAACTCTTTTCATATGCTTGCTAAAAATTTATAAAACATCTAGTATCAAGTGTCTATTCAAATACTTGCCCATTTTTGTTGCATCACCTAGTTTTTTATTGATTTATGTAAGTTATTTATATACTTCAGGTGAAAGTCCTTTGCTGAATATTTGAAAAAAGAAATGTTATTCCAAATATCTTCTTGAATTTGGTGGCTTGCCTTTTATGATCTTAATACTGGAGTTTGGGGCTACATCCCTAACCCTTTCTGTTTTTTATTTTGAGACAGGGTCTCACTAAGTTGCTGAGGGTCTCACTAAATTGTTGAGCCTCGTCTCCAACTTGTGATCCTCCTGCTTCAGTCCCCCAAGTCACTGGGAATACAGGGGTGCACCACCTTGCCTGGCTTTTAATAAAACAGATGTTTTTAATTTCAGTGAAGTTCCATTAATCAATGTTTTCACATATGGCTGTTTTTGTGATTGAAGATATTGCCCTATGTTTTCTTCTAGCAGAGTGGCTACGTTAATACCTGAAAATGACTAGAAAAATTACAGGTTCATTCTGAAATTTTATCCAAAAAGAGGAAGGAATGAATTCTCTGAGCAAGTACAAAGGGATGCTAATGAGTTATTGTAATATTGCTTTCTCCTTACAACCAATAGGCTAGATTCTTCAATAAATCAGTTATACTTGGCTGGGCTGTGAAGATTCATTTGAGAAGTAAGTATATCATGTCTTTTTAAAATTAACAATCCTCCTAGTGAATATATGAGACACTCCTGATTAATAGCTAAGTTTATTATAGATATGACATAGTTGTACAGAATCAGAATATTTCCCATTATTGAATATATGTTGAATGCCCTAGGGCAATCCACACAAAGATGTTCATCTCTTATAATTTGATTTTCTTAGACATGGAATTTGCTATCGAAGTTTTTGTGTCTTGGTGAAAAAATGCTGATCAGGAAGTGAGAAGTATTTCCCATCCTGCTCTGTCCCTACCTACCTACAACAGAGATGGTTTCCCACAACTGTACCTTAGAGAGTTGGGTTTATATTTCTAGTCTGTTTTTCGGTAACCACCCAATGATCCCAAACTGTAAACCTAGGAGTCAGCCTTATCTCCTTTCCTGCTCACCTGCTACTGCTAGTTACTCACCAAGGATGCTCTATCTCTCAAATCACATTGCAATATATATTTGCTTCTCTTCATTTCCACTGCTACGACCTTACCCTAGGCCATCATTCTTTTTCCCTTCCATCACTGTACAAGCCTCCCTAATTAGTCTCATACCTCCAGGTTAGCCAAAGCTATCTGTGTTCATATGATGTAACAGCTAATGTGCTGTTACTACTACAACTATTGTCATGATCTTTCTCTTCTCTGAACTCCTTGAAAGTGCATGCATTACATGTCATCTACATTCTTCCACAGTACCAGGTGTAATTATGTCTCACATTTGTTGGTCTGTAATAAATATGAACTAGATAGACTGAAAGATGATCGGATTTCTAAAAAGAGCCAATGACATAACAGAAGATGTTTTTAGATTGACAAACATTTTGCTACTAATCTCAAACTACTCAAGGTTGTGTTTTTTACATAAGTTGAATGGATTCAGAGGCTTCAGAAGAATTATTTTGATAGACAATTAAAATGGGGTAGTCAAAGCAAAAGTGATAAAAAGGATTAGGTTGCTAATTCAAGCTTGCTTGTCTAAGTTCCCGACAACTGCACAGCTTAAGGGAAAAGGAAAAAAGAGAAAAGAAAAAAAGCCAATACCAATACAAAATGGAAGCCATTCCATTTGATTTTTTAATACTACTCTCATTAGAGAGTATCCAGTGAAGCAGACCAATCAGAATATCAGATGTCCAATTGTGGTGGCAATTTGTCATGAAGTCCATGAATTAGACAAAGTATCAAAAGAATCAGTAATTTTGACTCTAATTAGTGCACAGTAAGATCACATTATTGTAGCTTAAGATTCAGTAAATACATGGAACATAAAAAAAACTTCCAAAAATTTTCATTAAGTATATGTTTCATATTTCTAGAACCAAAATACAAAGCAAAATACTATCTTATATTTATGTAACTACTGAATTCAATCAATAATATTACAGATATTTGCTTTCTTTTTGTCAAGTATCCATGTTTGAATTTCAACTTTCAATCTTTAACTTGATACCTAACTTTGTAAGATATGGTAAAAATCATTCAATTTAAAAAGTATATAGCAAAATATTATTTTAGTACATCATAGTTGATAGTAGCGGACTTTATTACCATACTCTAAAGTTGATCTCTACTTAATGCACAGTTAACAGAAGTTTTTGACATTACATAATTACATTTACGTCTTGAAGTGTTAACAAATTAGAATTGCCTTACTAAATGGTTAGCATGTTACCAGTATTAAAAGTTTTGCTCAGGCTCTAGAAGGTTTGCAGTTTTACATCTTACCCAAAGCTCAGTGCCAGAAAGGTTTCAGATTTGTCAGATGTTTGAAAGGCTATATATGTTAAGTAACCATGCCAATGAGGTGTGGGGGAAGCACTCCATAATCAAACACATTACATCCTAGAGCAAAATATATTCTACTTGGATTCCTGCTCAGTGACATAAATAAAGAATAAAATAGACTTGGGGCTGAGGTTGGGGCTCAGTGGTAGAGCACTTGCCTAGCATGTGTGAGACACTTGGTTCAATCCTCAGCACTACATAAAAATAAATAAATAAAACAAAGGTATCAAATAAAGGTAACGTGTCCATCTACAACTAAAAATATTTTTAAAAAAAGAATTAAAAAGACTCATATCATATCAGGTTGGATCTTGCCTTGACTCAAACACATTTGGTTTTGCTCTTGATTTCCAGGCTTTTTCAGTTTCTTAATGTAGAAAAGGATTGGAAGACCTAGGATTTCTGCTTCATGGGACTGCTATAAGTGTTAAATTTAAAAAAATGTCTGAAGATCTCAAAGCATACATTAGGCCATACTTAGTACTAATGTCGACTCTATCACCAGCATCATCACAATTTTGAAAGATTAGAAAAACACACCAAATTGTTATTAGTGATAGTTGTTGACTGATGGAATTCCAAACAAACTTCATCTTATTGTGCATACTTTATTTTATAAGTTCTATGTAATGGACATTTACTATTTTTTTTATAACAAAACAGCTTTATTTATTTTCTCTTTATTTCAAAAATCTTATTTTCTTAAGTCATTATATTTTGCACCAGATTTTCTTGATTTTGCCTTTTCCTTTATCATGGCCAATTTTTTTTTTTTTTTAAGTTTCCTGGTTTGAAAATGTTCTTGGGTTGTAAAATCATGAGGGGAAAAGAAAGTTAATTCTAGTTCAGAATTTTTTTTTTCTCTTCTGCCCAACCTGTAAGCAAGGGATATTCTGCTACTCACATTAAAAACATGGTTTAGCTCATCTGCAAGGCATTTCTTCAGTTCCCTAATTCTTGGAATAATGTTTTATGCATCTATGAGCTATAACATATCCAAACAGTATGCTGTCAAGATTAAACACCAAAATTCTCACATTAATTCTTCTATAATTTTTGCTTCCATGAAGGAATATTTCAAAGTTGTAACTACCATCAAAAATGAAAGACAGCAAAACAAGACAAAGTAAGCAAACAAATACTTCTGTTGACTTTCCCTATTATTGTCCAGTACAATGTTGTTCAATAGGACTTACTGTAATGAAATGTTCTATAATCTGAAGTGTTCAATACAACAACCTCTGCACATGTAGCTTCTAAGCCTTGAATGGTGGCTTGTGATAACTAAGGAACTAAATTTTCAATTTTATTTAATTTTTAAACTAATTTTAAGTTTGAATTTAATTAGCCACATGTGGCTACTTACTAATGTATTAGATGCTGCCGTTCACAAAACTCAATTGTTTGTGCAGTCTTTTTCAATGGAGACACTGAATGCCAGTTCTATTTTAAAACTATTTATAATGTTTTCTGTGTAATGAAATTTGAGAGCTCTTTCCTATGATCTTCCTTAAAAAGAATCATTTAAATTCCAAATAGACCCTCCAGCCTCCAGGAATGAAAGGTCCTGCTTTGGGATGCTGCATTGGGATAATTGACAAGAGTTCATCATCTTGTCCAACATGTATGCTTCTCTGTATCTGTAAGTTCTTTAGGCTCATCTGTCCACCCTACCTCACCAATTATGTCTAATAAATAAATTCCCCAAAGTGGCTCCAGGAAGACAAATACTAAAAACAAAACAAAACCGCCACGAAAAGCCAATGCATAGTTCCTAACAATTGGGTCTTTAATCAAACAACTATAGTAAATGACAAAGCAATTCAAAAGTCTATCATGGTTTAAAATCAAAAAAGATTCCTTTAAAACCCACCTTAACACACTGTCCATATTGCTCAGTACTAAAAATTTTACCCAGTTTTTGGAAAGATCCAGAAAGCTCTGTTTCGGCATTCATTATGCTACAGCTCACAATTAACACTGCCAGACTCCTTTCTAATCAATTATTCGTTAAGAAGTCTAGCATTTCTTTGGAGCTCCTTACCTCGACATCAGAATGGCTTAAGAGATGACACATGCGTGTGTACTTTTCAGAATAAAAGGAGGACTTTAAGCAGGTTTTATCACTAAATGAGAACAAGGGTAAAAGAGGAGAAATCAACCCTTTTAGTCAAAGTTGAGCTTCCGGCGAGCTGCAGGCAGTGCACAGCATGAGAGAAGCTGGCTCCAGAAAGTGCCCATGTGTTGACAGCTGAGTAAGAGTTGAAGGCTTAGCGGCACAAATGCTCTGTTAATGGTGCTGCCACAGAGCTACTCTTAACCAGAACTGCTAAAAACCTCCAAAGCTGCTGACAGCCAATCACATGAAATTAATCCACTCTAAGCTTACATTAAATTAGCAAGTTATTATTTTTACAAAGGTAGCAACCCTGCATCGGCTGGGTTATGTAAAGAAATAAAGGATCACTTTGTCTAGTCTAAAACTTGAAAGGAGTAAAACTTAAGAGACCATAAAAGAATACAACTTGTGCTACTTCCTTCCTTCGTAAACCCATAAATATTAAATCAGCATTGTGCACATATTTTTAATTAATTTACATCACAGGTGAAAGTTCTACGAATGGAGTTTCCCAAAATGTGTAAATATTCAAAATAATCTGGGAGTAAATTGGAATCAGGAGGAGATAACATCCACCAGTATCTAGAGTCACAAGTAAAAATCAAGATACTGCAATCAACAGAAATATTTCCAGTATTGACATTTAGTATTCTAGAATTTTAAAACTTTTCCTAGGCATTTCAGTTTTAAATAAATAATGACAAGTTACTATGGGAGCTACTTGGTTTTGACTAGTCTTTGTTTCCTGTTGAATACCTGTAACACCTATCAGTGGGCACCAATTCTGCTACTTAACTAGTCTGTCTTCTAATGCAACTCATTCATTATTCATGGTTAGTATCACCAAGATAAGAAAGTAAGCATGTCTCACACATTCTTCCAGCAGGTACCTCACAGAAGGAACAAGAACATCCTGGGTTCAAATTTTTCCCTATCACTTACTAGGCAAGTTATCCTACCTTTCTGGGCCTCAGTTTCCTCAGTAATATGGGTGATAACAACAGTTTCTCTACCCTTTAGTGTCATGATAAGGATTAAATAAATGTGCTAATTGCATCCTATGGTACTTGGCACTTAGTAAACATCCAAAAATGTTGGTTAACATTATTATGATTGTCTCTTTGGATATATTTAAACATAATAGAATAGCTCCAGTTTTAAACATCAGAGGTTGAGGTGAATAGAGAAGAAAACAGGATGTAAAGGAAGCAGAGCTCTCTTCCTTTAAATATGTATTAAATATGTATTTACTGGCAATATTGACAGGTAAATTCTACTGTCATAAATAATGTTTCTATGAACTTCAAGGCCTGATTACTGATAGAACACAAAATGAGCAATATTGGAGGCATTATCTTTGTTATTACAATGAATGATTTATTCCATAACATAGCTCAGGAATCCTAATATTAACATATCTTGCAGCAATCAATCATATTCAGTTCTGACTTTCAAATCTTTGTGAAACATCAAATGATACTGCTAAGCATACGGCTTAATTATAGAGACTGCTGATGTGGACAATAATGCCGTTAGTGGCCCCAAAAGCTAAATCAGCACTATCAAGTCTGAAAATTAAAAATAAAAGGACTGGAATTCTGGAAAAAAAAAAAAAGGTTAAACTACCAATTTAAACAAGATAAAATCATCAAAAATAATTTGCAAAACAATTTTCTTCATGTATTTAATAAATATGTGTCAGAATAAACAAAAATCACAGAAGCTGAAAGTTTAAAAAATCAATTAAAATAAAGTCACAGCGCATGGTGGAGAATTATTTCTGGCAGTTATTTGATATAATATGGTTAATATTTCTAGTCGGTCAAATTAACACAATTTTGCCACTGTAGATTTACAGTCACAAAATGCGTGCTCCCAAGAGGCCTGAATCACAGTAACTCTAAAAATCAGAGTAACAAAGTCCTTTCATGCATAGAGCAACTTGGCCATTCTCTTCTGAATGTAATGAAAAGAAATCATCCCTTAATTTACTGTACATTCACATACGGCTGTCCCCCTCACACCCGCCCCACCTTGATCTCTCCTTCAAAGTCCTTGGTTAGAAACCAGTCCATTTATTGCTCCATTTATACCAACAGATAACACTTTTCTTTCTTATCGGTCTGCCTACTCGTATCATGTGTGCTGTGCCATGGTATTGATTGGAAGAAGCTCAGGCAAGGTGGTGTCAGCTTATATTCCTAAAGGGAGTCCCCTGAGCAGATTGGCCAGGCACTTAAGGTCAAATCAGAATTGTCAGTGTTTCTCCATTAAACTGAGGGGCACAGAGAGAAGTGTAGAATTCTCAAGCAAGCAGAACCAATTCCAGCATTCAACCTTTTTTTTATTTTTATCTTCCCTCATATAGCTCAGGGCTGCTTTTCATGGCTTTGTAAAAATAAAAATTATCTTATACCACTCTTTTTACTCCCCATGCTGCCTTCTTACTCATCTTCATTGTCTCCCTTACTCATCTTTCTAAAATGTTTACTTCAAAAACAAAAACAAAAACAAAAAAAAAAAAAAAAAGAAAGAAAGGAAGGAAGGAAGGAAGGAAGGAAGAACAATCATGAGGCAAATAAAGAAATAAAGTCACTAATCACTTCGTACCTAGAGAGAGAGGATCCAGTAATTAACCTTAGAGGTGAATCTGGCATTTTCTTGATGACTTGCGAAGTAATCTGTACAGTTTGAAGAAAGAAAATAAAGATGACCACTTTTGCTAACAGTGTCCTTCACAGCACCATAACAGTTGCTTAGATCTGCTTTATGGAAAAATCTTAGAATTCATTCACTGAAAACTTTCCAGAGCACATATTTATACACAGCACATATTTATCCCTTTTCATGGAACTAGTGTTTCAAAGATGTACATGGCTCTCACCCTTAGGGAATTCATAATTCGTTATATTACAACATGACATGTATCATTATGACTTGGACAAGAAGTCACAGGACAGAACAGCATGGCATGACGCAGACAGTGTAGAATTGAGACAGACTGTGGTCCAGCTCTCCTTTTTCCACATACTGGGGGCCTTGAGGAAAAGGTACCACTATCTTGAACTTCGTTGTAGCCACATATAACATAGATATAATAATATGCACCTTACAGGGTGACCTTGATAGATAATTAAGATACGTTAGGCTTTTCTGTCCTTGTATACAAAGTCAAGAACAAGTCATCTGGTCTAAAGGTGTGAAGATGATGGGAGAAAGGGCAAAATAAAGAGCAAAAGCTGGACCTTGGAGAACAAGTGGGATTTTTATAGAGAAGAATGGGAACTAAGGGGTTCTTAGCAAAGGGAGCATCATGAGAAAAGAAATAGAACTGTTAAAGGTACATTGTGCCTGGCACGGTGGCCCACATCTGTAATTCCAGTACTCCTGGGGGCTGAGGCAGGAGGATGGCAAGTTCAAGGCTAGCCTGGGCAATTTAGCAAGACCCTGTTTCAAAATTTAAAAAAATAAAAATTAAAAAATCTGGGATGTAGCTCTATGGTAGAGCATTACTAGGTTCAATCTCCAGTACTGCAAAACAACAACAAGAAGAAAAAGTACTTGGTGTGTTCAAACGTTTGCCGAAAGGAGTGGTCAGGAACTTCAGTTGGCCTGCCTGAGCTGGGATCATGGCTCTGCTGCCCCCTAGGGGTGACCTGGGGGTAAAGAGCCTGCCTTCACTTCATTCATATGCTTTGCCTACATAAAAACATTACCTTTTTTATAAAAATGTTTTAATTAGTTATACATGACAGTAGAATGGATTTATGCACTTCGATACATAATACATAGATGGGATATAATTTCTCATTTTTTCTGAGTATACATGTTGCAGAATCATATTGGTCATGTAGTCACATATATACATATAATAATAATGCCTGATTCATTCTACCATTTTTCCTATCCCCACATCCCCTCCCTCTCCTTCCATCAATTCCCTCTACCTAATCTAAGGTAATGCTATTCTTCCCTGGTGCCCCTGCCTTATTGTGAATTAGCATCCACATATTAGAGAAAACATTTGGCCTTTGATTTTGTGGGATTGGCTTATTTAAGGTAGAGGGAAGTGATGGGAGTGCAGGGGAAGGGATGTGGAGATAGGAAAGATGGTGGAATGAAATAGACGTTATTACCGTATGTGTATATGTGACTACATGACCAATATGATTCTGCAACATGAACTCAGGAAAATGAGAAATTATATCCCATCTATAGATGATATATCACAGTGCATAAATGTATTCTACTGTCATGTATAACTAATTAAAACAAATAAAAAATTTTAAAAAACCATTACCTAACCCAAAGGGTGTAATAAGGATTAAATGGAGATTTATATTTATACATGTAAAAATAAATAAACAGGGCTTCGCACATATTAAACCTCATTACTGCTATTGTTAGAACATCTACTAATAGAGACATTATTACTAGAAGTCCAGATGGTTGGGAATGGCTCAAGCATAAAAAAAAAATGGAGTTAGTGTGGGTTCTGAGAGTAATATTTCTCATTCTGCTATTTGACTTCCAGGCCTCTTATCGCTTAGTAACCTGGAAGCAATATTTTATCTCAAGGGGGGGGCATGAATGGGTTATATCTATTGGGACACTTTCTGTCTCTTTCTCTTGCTAAATATATTCTGGTCTAGTGATTCTTAAACTTGGCTATCCATCAGAATCCCCTGGGAAAATAAATAAAAAACAGGGCCTTTTAAGCCTAAACCTAGAAATTCTTATTCAATAAATTTAAAGTAGAGCTGAAGAATCTGCTCTATTTAAAAAGCTTCCCAGGTGAGTCTGATGAACAGCCATATTTGGAGACATTCATTCTGGTCTACCTGGAAACCAAGTCAGTATGTCTTGCTCTTATTGCCACTGAAAACATGCAGCTTATCTAATAATAGCAGATTCATGAGACCACTAGCCTCCTTTCTAGCTTTAATCCTATAAGAAACACCACTCGGATTCATTTGTATAAGGCATTAATAAGATTATGTCTTCCTTCTTAATAAGTTATTGAAATATTTTGCAATGATGAAGTCATAATGTAGCAGGGAACAACAGAAAGGCAAGCTAATTTAAAATGTCATTAAACATTAGAATATTCCTTTTTTGGATTGAGTATTACAACACTGTCAGAAAAGTTCTTCTGCCATTATTTACTATATTCTCAGTTACATTTAGCTATGTAAATTATAATAATATGAAAAATCCAACTAATTTATCAAGGTTTTCAACATTATCATTAGGAAGATCTTGTTTTTATTTGCTAGAATCCATTTGTTTTTGGTAGGTCTGTCTTAAGGAATATCAATCAGCCACATCAGAGAGTCCTATTTGCTCCATAAAATGGTTTATTTCATTGAAATCACTTATAGCTTCTTAGTGCACCTAAGGATTCATTGATCATTATTCCACTGAAATACATAGAGGAAGATAGTTTTCACCTTTCACTTTTTTTTTTTCAGGGGTGGGGATATAATCCAGGGCCCTGTGTATACTAAAAAAGCATTCTTCCTCTGCAGAGGAAGAACATCTTTAAGCAAAAGGCTAGATACAAATAAAAATAAATATTTCTGAAGTTATAAAAATAATTTATGGATTTACACATGAACATAAGAGCTGGGCAAGATATAAGGGCTGGCAAGGGAAGCACAGGTACCAGGCCAAGAAGCAGCAGAGTAGATGTTTGGAATTTATTCTGAGAAGAACAGGAAACTACTACGAGGTTCTAATGGTAAAATAACATGGTATAAAAAGGTCTAAGAGAGTGCAGATGCTTCTTGGCTTGTGATGGGGTTACAGCCTGATAAAACCATGGTAAGCTGACAATTAATCATAAGTTACAAATACACTGAATCCACTAACCTGCCAAACATCATAAGGTAGCAGCACAGCATGCTGTGGAGTGATTGCTGCTACCCCTTGTGACCATGCGGCTGACTGGGAGCTGTGGGAGCTGTGGCTCACTGCTGCTGCTCAGTATTTAGAAAGAGCATTGTATCACCAGCTTGGGAAAAGTTCAAAATTTGAAGTATAGTTTGTACTGACTATATATTGCTTTCAAACCCTCATAAGGCTGAAAAATCTTAAGGTGAAGCATCCCAAATCAGGGACCATTTGTAGTTCTCAACCTTGAGTAAATATTAAAATCACCCAAGGTCCCCTACACCAGGATCCTAGTTAATTGGTTTACAGTGGGACCAATACATCAGCTGTTTTTGAAAACCCCCCATATTATTTTAATGTACACCAAGGTTGAAATCACTGTTCCAACTGAGCCAAGAGACCAGCAAGGCTATGAGACAGGATGGCTGAACTGGAGTCCTGAGGGTAGAAACAGAGAATTGTGATAAATTTGACAGATATTAAGATGGTAAAATCAACAGCATGTACTAATGGTTACCTAGGGGAAGTGAGAGAAATACACAGCCAAAATCACCAGAAGATTCCTCCCAGGAAAAGGGGCAAACTGTGGTGCTATTCATTGCCTCAGACTGTAATGGACCTGGGTTTGGATCTTGCTTGTCTGTTTCCATATTAAGGCTTTGAAAGATTATTTAACCCATTTTAATACTGTATAAAAAGGAAATGATAACACATCTCACAGAGAAACTATAGAGATTACATGCGTTAACAAATAGAATGACCTGGAACAGTGTCTGTTCCACAATAGCTGCCCAGTAAATTGTTCTTCCTTTTCATTTCATGCTACTCCAGATGCGGCTACTATGAAAGGTCAGGTGTAGTGGTTTAAATTAGTTAACATGCACCATCATTTATTTATACATCTCAGAAGATGCAAGACTTTAAAAAAGATGTCTTAAATATATTATCATCATCATCATTTCTTCTTTTATTTTTGGTACTAGGGATTGAACCCAGGGGCACTTAACCACTGAGTCATGTCCCCAGCCCTTTTTTGGGGGGTGTGGGGGGCACTAGGGATTGAACTCAGGGGCACGCAGCCACTGAGCCACATCCCCAGCCCTATTTTGTATTTTATTTCGAGACAGGGCCTCACTGAGTTGCTTAGCACATCACTGTTGCCAGGCTGGCTTTGAACTCGTGATCCTCTTGCCTCAGCCTCCCAAGCTGCTGAGATTACAGGCGTGCACCACCACGCCCTGCCGTATATCATTTGTGGAGACATGGGCACCTTGAGAAAAACCATCCACATCTAACATGTAAATTATCTCAAAAAACAAAAGTAAAGGTAGACAGTTGCCTGATAATAAAATACAGGTCTCAGGAAAAGCCTTCTGGGCTAAATTTTAAGGACAGGGTCTGTGAATACCTGGAGGGATGCTCTTGCCTTTGCATTTGCTGTTCCGTTTGTCTGGAATGTTCTTCTCCAGCAATCCTCAAATTCATTCCCTCATGACCCACAAGGTTTTGTTGCTCCTAAAGGAGGACAACGTGCCCCCGCACTCACATGGCGACCTCCTCACCCCGTCCAGAACACATGCCCCCTCCCTGTATCTTATAACCTTTACCCTAACTCTATTTGGTTTCTATTTTTTTTTTTCTTTCTTTCTACTTAGGACTTGTCTCCTTTTAATAAACTGTAACTTATTTATCTTATTTGCTTTTTTATTTCCTGTCACTTCCAATGGGATGCTGCAAAGGCTAAATAAAACCTTCACGTGTGTTTGCAACTCTCACTTGACAGCACTTCTGAGATCAGGTGGGGGGGGGGGCGCTCTTCCAACTAGGTGTCTCTACTTCCAACCATCCTGACACTACCTGCCTGGAGATAGTGACAGATCTCACAGGTTGGGGACTCACTCCCCTGAGACTGCCCTTCACTTCAGATGCTAATCACATATATCAGGTTGTGACCCCTAGTTGTGTCTCCAGGCTATAAACCGCAGTGTCCGTGAGCCCCTCCTTAGGTTTGATTAACATGCTGGAGTGGCTTATAGAACTCAAGTAAATACTTAACTTCTGTTTACACATTTATTATAAAGGATACAGATAGACAGCCAGACGGGAGAGATGCACAGAGTGAGGCAGAGAGGGGTGTGGAACTTCCATGCCCTCTCTAAGTGCACCCCACTCCAGAAACCTCCATGCAGTCAGCTATCCAGAAGCTCTCTGAACCCTGTCCTTTGGGGGCTTATGGAAGCTTCTTACATAGGTATGATTGATCACATCATTGGCCATTGGTGATCAACTTCACTTTCAGTCCCTCTCCCCATCCTAGAAGTCTGGGGGCAGGGCTGAAAGTCCCAACCCTCTACTCACGTGGTTGGTTTCCCTGGCAACCAGCACTCATCCTGAGGCTATCCAGGAGCCCACCAAGAGTGGTCTCCTTTGAACAAAAGATGCTCCTATCACCCAGAAAATTACAAACAGGAGTTCCATTCAGGTACCAGGGCCAAGGACCAAACAGAACAAAAGGTTCTCCTAGAATCCCTACATATAAAGGTTTTAAGAGCTCTATGCCAGCAACCATGGGACAGAGACCCAATATATACTTCTTATTATATCACAATATCATAGCTATAAACTCCACAATGGGAGAGATCTGTTTTCTTCTTTTCTTTTTTGCAGGGTGGAGGTAGTATTGGGGATTGAACCTAGGGGTGCTTAACCATGAAGCCACATCCTTGGCCCTCTTTATTTTGAGACAGGGTCTCTCTAAATTGCTTAGGGCCTCATTCAGTTGCTGAGGCTGGTGTCAAACTTATCATCTTCCTGCCTCAGCCTCTAGAGTTGCTGGGATTACAGGCATGTGCCACCATGCCTGGTGGAGATCTGTTTTATTAATTTGTATATCCCAAGTACCCTAGAACAGATCCTGTCCCAGGTATCTGTTGAATAATAAAAGACTTCAAAATTGCCAACAAAATTCAAAATTCATAGGTTTATATGCCAATATTATATGAATGTTACTAATATAAAACTAAGTCATGAAAACCAACTTTTTTTTTTAGAAAAGGTAAGTGAGGGGGTTGTTGAAGCCAAATTATTTTTTGTTCACTAGAACTAATTGATGTTTATTTATTCTTAAATCATCTCTGCAAGAGTGAGTGAAACACAGGAAAGAATACCCAGTTTAGGGGGAAAAGACTAACTTTGGGATAGAGACATGACCTAGAGATGAGCAAAGAGATCAGCATTTAAGAGTCTATCACCTGTCATTTTGCTTTTAAACATGTTGGGAATATGTGGTCTTCTTTTTTTTTCCCGGTACTGGGGATTGAACTCAGGGGCACTCCACCACTGGGCCACATCCCCAGCCCTTTTTTGTATTTTCTTTAGAGACAGGGTCTCACTGAGTTGCTAAGTGCCTCACCATTGCTGAGGCTGGCTCTGAACTCGCGATCCTCCTGCCTCAGCCTCCCAAGTGCTGGGATTACAGGCGCGTGCCACTGCACGCGGCATGTGGTCTTCTTAAACAAAACGAAACAAACAAAAAAGACATGAATCAACTTTTTAACAGTTTATCTGGGATACTATATCTCTGTCTCTCCCTCCTTTTCTCTCCTCATTTCAGAAAACATGGAAGGATGATGTTAATACTCTAGTGTTTAATAAAAACATAATTCAAAATTCAGCTCTTATTTCCTAATATGTGGAAACTTTGATTCCCATAGAAAATCACTCTTCTTTTTACCAAACCACAGCTGCCTTGAATGGGCACAAATGACCAAGAGTACCAGGGCACCACAAACAGCTTAGTCTGGAATGGCTTCGCGAATTTTCAGAGAAATCAAGCTCCTCATAAGGCTATGCCTGCATCACAGAGAACACCAAAGAAGGAAAGGTGTTGGAGTCACTTCATTTTGCTGGCCTTCATGACATGTCTCATTTCTCCTCTAAAGATTTCAAGGAGATGAGAATAAAATAAAGGAAGCTCAGGCAACTCTAACGAATACAGATGAAGATAGAGAAACCGCCAAAGCAAAATAAAACAAAGCAGGGCTTGACAGAGTCCCATTTGGATCTGCACCGGGATGGTGGAGTCTTCTGGGCCTAACCCTGCACTTCACATTTCAGCTTCATCCCTGGCAACCAAAAGCTCGACGGGAAGGCTGATGATAGAAGATCAGATAATCTGCAAAGCAGATAATCTGCTTCTCACAATTGAGCATTAGAACAGTCTAAGAGACCACCTGAGCCCTCATAATATACCCTTTCCAGGCCCACAAACGGGGCCTTTCAAGCTATTGACCCAAGCCCAGAGGCATCGTGGAGGCTCATGATTAAAAGGCTTTGACCCAACTTCTGACCTCAATGGCCGCTTCCTGTGGAGAGTGCCTGAACTGGCCTAACAGAATGGCAGACTTAGGAATGCCGCCAAATTACTTTCATTCTACCTTTGAGCTCATAAAAACCATTAAGATCCTATTTGATCAGATCTGTGCTGATCCAACAGCTCTACATAGTTAACATTTGTCTGTGAATTTACAATATTTATCCTGTAGTGATATCAAAAGTAGCAATCTTTGACACATGAATATATGTATAGGCAGTTCTGGCTCTGTGCTTCACTGATAGATACAATATCCTTTTTTTTTTTTTTTTTTTTTTTTTTTGTGGTACCGGAGATTGAACTCAGGGGCACTCGACCACTGGGCCACATCCCCGGCCCTTTTTTTTCTGTATTTTATTTAGAGACAGGGTCTCACTGAGTTGCTAAGTGCCGCACCATTGCTGAGGCTGGCTTTGAACTCGCGATTCTCCTGTCTCAGCCTCCCAAAGTGCTGGGATTACAGGCGTGCGCCACCGCGCCCGGCTAGATACAATATCCTTTATTGATGCACAATCATCAGGAGCCTCAGTAAGATCATCAGTATATATAAGTCTTTGGCAAACAAGACTTCCAATGAAAAAAGTTATTGATTATCTTAATATTGTAATCGCTGCTGGTGATAGGACAAGCAAACATTTAAAACTAATATAGCTGGTGTAAAAAAAAACAAATTTTTTCTCACTTAATTCCCTATAAAACTGTGAATAACAGAGATTTTAAAAATGTGAGAAACAAATTTTTCCAATGACAAAAATTTCAAGCTTGAGAACTGTTCAGTTGGAAGAAAAAATGTTAAATGAGCAACATTGATACTAGGAATCAAATATTTTGCTCTAAATCAATGTATTCCTTCCTATATCTTATATTCTTTATGAAGAGCATAACAATAAGAATTCATACTCTTTCACTGAGTACTTCTAGACTATTCCTCCATGAGAATGAATCAGATAAATTACTTAGGAGCTGAGGGGTATAATATTCCTGATAGCTTGAAGAACAGCCCCAGTTCTTATTAAATTATGTAGTTCAGAGTTTCTTCAGTGACTCATACTACATAATCATCTGCTTGCCAAATAGTTGTCACTGTGTGTGTGGGGTGTGTGGGTACATGAACACGTGAGCAAACGAGAGAGCTAACTCCTGTCTCCTGAAAAGCACTCGGAGCAGCTTTGATACCCACTGGGAAGAAAGTTATTCAAAAGATGAGCTTCAGGTATAAGTATATACTAAGAAGTACTACTTGGCAAGTAAAAATTCATTTAAAACCAGGCATATGTTAGTTTTAATTTCTCCAGATCAATCTACAATCCTGTCAAAAGCAGAAAAACAAAATCAACAACAATAATAAAAGCTAAGGGAAAAAAACATCTTTTCAGCATACACGAATTTTCACCCATGGCATATAGGTTACCTGAATTAATCATGTACTCACTAGTCAAGGAACAATGTCATAGTAGGTTTGTGATATTATATTAATCTTACTTGTGAAAGGATGATTACATAACTTCTGGGAAAGCAGGAGAATTCTGCCTTGTAAGAGTTATTTACAATCAATGTACAAACCTCTATATTTAGGTTACGTGTTTTATTTTTTTCAAACCAGAAATATCCTGCCAACATTTCGTTTTAGTTTTAAAAGCAATTCAGTTCATGGAATAGAAATAGTTTTGGTTTAACAAACACTTTTTTGACCACTTACTACACCTAGAGCACTAGGTGAGATGTGGCTAAAGGCTACAGAGATGAACTGCATCACAATTCAGAAGGCAGGAAATCTGTTGAGATTTGTTTTTGAAACTAATCCATTTGATTCCTATTTATAATTGTACCGGTACACAGAAATATGGAAACTGGAATCTCTATATTCTTATATCATGGAGTTTTTTCCATCTGATTTCCCTTTTTAACTTTACTATCTTGAAGGAAAACATAAAATGAGCTAATGCAATGTTATCTTAATTCTTAGAATTTCAGAATATAAATAATTTAGAGTAAACATTTATAGACCTAAGCATTTACTAAGTTTAAACAGTTCCAAAATCCTTGATTGAAGAACTGCTGATCACCATATTGTCAAACATTTCAATTTATGCCATATTGTTCATTTATAATTGGAATTTTATCAGCAGAGAGAGATCCAGGTTTTGTGCGACCTTCTCTAAGAAGGAACACAAAATTAGTTTCAGGGCCTCAGTGGGGCTGATGCAAATGAGGGGCCCTCTAGCTTCATTACTTACTCCTGAGTAAATCTGCCTCTGGTTTTCTGCCTCCAGTAACCAACTTTCATTAATGGCATGATGTAAAACAGAGCAACAAGTATCTGAAATTTAAGTTGGGGCGGAAACCTAAAAAGTTAATTATAAGAGCTATGTGGGCTTTTGTGAGATAACCACTAAGGAACCCCCACAAACCTACTCTAACATGAACATGCACAGTGTCAAGAGGAGGCCCAAGGTTAATCACTCATTTCCCCTTTCAATTCGTCTCAATTACTGTTATGGGATGCTTCAATTAGTCATTCTCTTTCTCTCCAGGGATAGGGAGAGATTACAGATAACTCATCCCAAATAGACTTCACAATCTGAATCCCTCCACCCCACCAAAGAAAAATCTCCAGCAAGATTTGTTATCTTCTACTCTGCACTCTGTCAATGCCATTCTGTCATCAGACAAAGAGAAGCCATCAGTCTGCAGGGATGCAAGGCCTTCTTTTCCCTTCCCCCAAAGGAGCAAGGTCTGTTTCTACCACACACTTAGCCCAAGACAGCCCTAGGCGATTGTTCTTAAAACTACCCTTGGAAGGCTTTTTCCAGAAGCTAGCCCCTGAGACAGACAGCCACATTATCAATCACTGAGACAACATTTATACCTTTCTCCAGGCCTGCTTTCTAACCTCAGGAGACAACTGCTTAGCCCTAGATTCTAAAATCTACAAAAGTAGACATTTCAGTGACTCTTTAGAAAGCATTTGTAGTATCCATAGTTTATAGAAGAAGACTGAGAAAATAATGATTTCTAAACCTGAAAAGAAAAATGTCTTCCATTCCTAGAGAAGGCATTTGATCTCTCTAAATTCATGGGATGAGAAAAAATTCTGCTCCAACAAAGGGCTTAGTCACAAAGGTTGTGTTTTGACCTTTGCAAAAACTAAGCAGTCTGGGTTCTGTTACCATGATAGCAAGACTACACGTGTGGTGCAAGTAGAGCAGTCGTACAAAATAACACATATGAATGGATAAAGAATGCATAAAAGTTGTAATTTTAATGCTCCCTGAGAAGGACTACATTTGCTCAAGGACTGTGTAAAGTGGTCTTTCCTTTCTGCCGTCCCTGAATTGATACCATCACATGATGAAGTACCTGGTTCTTTTTTTTTTTTTTTTTTTTTTTTTGCTTTAGTTGCACACAATGCATTTTATTCAATGAGTTTTATTTGTACGTGGTGCTGAGGATAGAACCCGGGTTGCCCACGTGCTAGGCGAGCGCTCTACCACTGAGCCACAATCCCAGCCCAGAAGTACCTGGTTCTTAAAACTGTTTCACCCCTCTTTCTCTGTGACTGCGGCGCGAGCAGCCATGAGCAGCAAAGTCTCTCGTGACACCCTGTACTAGGCGGTGTGGGAAGTCTTGCACCGGAACCAGCGCAAGCGCCGCAAGTTTCTGGAAACAGTGAAGCTGCAGATCAGCTTGAAGAACTATGATCCCCAAAAGGACAAGCGCTTCTCGGGCACCGTCAGGCTTAAGTCCACTCCCCGCCCTAAGTTCTCTGTGTGCGTCCTGGGGGACCAGCAGCACTGTGATGAGGCCAAGGCTGTGGATATCCCCCACATGGACATCGAGGCCTTGAAGAAACTCAACAATAAGAAGTTGGTCAAGAAGCTGGCCAAGAAGTATGATGCCTTTTTGGCCTCAGAGTCTTTGATCAAGCAGAGATTCCACGAATCCTGGACCCAGGCCTAAATAAGGCTGGCAAATTCCCTTCCCTGCTGACACACTATGAAAACATGGTGGCCAAAGTTGATGAGGTAAAATCCACAATCAAGTTTCAGATGAAGAAGGTGTTGTGTCTGGCTGTTGCTGTTGGTCATGTGAAGATGACAGATGATGAGCTTGTGTATAACATCCATCTGGCTGTCAACTTCCTGGTGTCATTGCTCAAGAAGAATTGGCAGAATGTCCGGGCTTTATACATCAAAAGCACCATGGGCAAGCCCCAGCGCCTGTATTAAGGCACATCCTAATAAATCCTAGTGCTACCAAAAAAAAAAAAAAAACTGTTTCACCCAACAGACTCTAGACTTTGGGGCACTGGGTGGGCTGATGGAGGAGCACTGGGGTTCTTTCCCTTTTTGTATTCTTAGTGATAAGTAAAGTGCTGACACACAGTTGGAATTCATTGAAGGAGGGTCATGGAATGGATGATATTAAATTGTGAGGTTTATATATTTCAAAAACTGACTGAATTGTGTCCTTCAGTTTAAATGTGAATGGCAAGAAGACCAATATTTAAGGAGTTTACATGGCACACTGAAAAAGGCAAATACTTAAGTCACTTTATAAAGAGCTGGTACAGAAGATGCTCTTTTAAAAAAATATATTTATTTCTTTGCCTTAGTTGTACACAATGCGTTTATTTTTACATGGTGCTGAGGATCGAACCCGGGCCTTGCACGTGCTAGGCGAGCGCTCTACTGCTGAGCCACAATCCCAGCCCCCCAGAAGATGCTCTTGATGGGATGAGCAGTCCTATGTATGGGGTGACTTTTAACACACAGTAATGCCTATGTCTCCTAGAAAAACATTCCAGAACTCAGAGATTTAAAATATTGCAAATGCATTTTAAATTATATTGCTTATTTCAAATTCCTTATAAAATTGTCTTCTGATATTCTTCTCCATGACATTTGAAGACTTGTACATCAGAAAAATCCAAATCTCAATCTTGACTCATGATTATGGGTCCAGGATATCTTGAGAGAATTCTATCAGTATTGGTGGTGGCGGTAGGGAGGTGTTAAATGTGACCAATAATTGTGAAACATTGCTTGGTACATTCTAATTTTTGCACTATCTCCCATGTGTGGCTCCTACATTTTCCTTTTTGCAGTGATGGCCTCTCTTTCTTTTTGCATGAAGCTGATTTTGTCTCCTTATCTATTGTAATCTGTAACATCATTACACAATATAAGAGCATTTCTGTTGTCTTAGTGACCCTTTAGATTGTGCTTATACTCATGAACCCAGAAGGCAGTAGGAAGCAACTGGGCAAGATTAGGTGGGTCAAGTTGCTTTTGGGAGACTGAGGTGGTTCCTATAATTAATAACAGTAAACACTATGTAATGATTATTCTGATTCAGGTTGGGCTTTGCTAATTCTCTCAACTTCCTATAAGAGGCTCCATTGTATGAAAAGAAACCTGAAGCTCAGAAAGGCTAACAATTGACTGTTAAGATAATGGAGATTCAATCTCAGTATGGCTCCAGAATCTGTGCTCTTTTTTAATAATGATGATAACAGCAGCGTGATGATAATAGCTAATACTGGGGGAACACTCATTACATGCTAGGCATGTTCTAAGCACTTTAAATGTATTTGTTCACTTATTTAAGAAACATCAATCAGAAGTCAAATTCTAGTCCAAATGCTGGTCCTCATTAACTATGTAACTTGGGGAAGTCTCTTCACCTACTCTGGGTCTCAGTTTCCAGATTACATTGAAGGTATTGTACCAAATGATCTCTGAGGTTTAACATTACATTTATAGCATGAAATAGGGCAGTGCAAGAGGCTCTTGAGTGGGGAAGGGGAGCACCTGAATGAAACTACATTTCTATTCTCAAAACAAAATGATACACTGTTCAAACAATGTCAATGACTGAAGTTCAAAGATTTCACAAGATGCTCAAAATTAATTTGGTAGATTAATTCAGAACATAAAATGAAACTAACTCCTAGAAACTATAAAGAAAAAGACTGGTAAATTTAATTATATAACTTTTTAAAAATCCCAGACGACAAAAAGAATCATATAGTCAAAAGATGAATGACTGGAAATAATATCTGCAACACATGCAAGAGACGAGGGTTATTACTTTATGACTAGCTTATGAAATCAATGTAAAAGACTAACAGGAAAATAGGTAAAGAGATATGAATGTATTTATTTGAATCTTTGGTACTTAGCCTAGGATTCATGAAAAGAAACAGATGGTCAAAAGGCCAATGATGAACGTGCACTATGTGATCTTATGATTAGTCTCTTTATCCGGCTTAATATAAAAAAGTACACAACTTATCTATAGAGAAAGAAACAATTATAGCTGGTTAAGTTTACAGAATTATTACAGAACTTTGCAGAAATATAAAAACAGAATAGTGTACTAAAAAAGGGTAAAGGCCAACATTTGAAAAATGGCTCAACTTCATTTGTAATAGGCAATTGATAAGAAATCATTTAAATAATGTCATGCTAAATTATTTAAATAATTGACAAATACATATCTGAACAAAATAATGCTGTCTCTTAAGGAATTTTTAAGTCAGTAACACCCACTAGTGGTAGGGTGTATGGAAAACAGTATTCTCACACACTGCTGGAAAGAAGAAAGGTAAAATGGTAGAGCTTTTTTATAGGAAAGTTACTTACCAATATTTTAAAAATAAATATTTTAGGCTCAGCAATTCTACTAGAAACCAAAATCAAAACAAATTAAAAAAAAACACCAAACAAAAAACTGAAAAACCAACAGCAAGATCAACGCATGTAAATGTTCTTGACCAGTTGTTTATTATAGTAAAAAACTAAAATCAATCTTCTCTGTTCATTAAAAGGGACTGGTCCAATCAAATATGGTATAATGTCAGTGTTCTATTATGCAGGTATTAAGCAGAATAGAAGAAGATAGTATTTTTTTTTCCTTTTCTTTTATTCAGTTTTAAAGCAAGGCATGGAAATTATGTGATACTTTATTATTTGTGTGAATTGTAAAAAACATAGACACATGTGTACACATCCACATATTACACTAATATTAGCATAAACATTTTTCTGGTAGAAAACATGAGGAACTTAGTGGCTATTCATAGGAACAGGTTAAAATGGGATATTTTCACGTTTTACATTTATATACCTTTTTTAATGTGCCTATATTATGCAATTAAGAATAGAATTTTAAAAAGCAGAACATTTATATGAGAGAACTCTTTAAATTATGGGTCTATCTTCAGTGATTCTAAGATTCAACACTCTTACTGAAGACTCCTTCAAAGTATTTACCAATCAATATGGCAAACAATCAATTTCTCTTCTCCCTCTTTCCTTCCCTCCCCCTCTCTCTTTCTTTCCAAAGCAATATCTTCTTCTCCTTAGCAATTTTTCTTTCACAAACAATGAAAACACTTCTGAGTTTGTCCTGAGCTCTCTTTCCTCCTTGTTCCCTCAGATACAATTATGTTGCCAAGTCCAGCTGATTGGCTTCCATACCCTTTGTCAGAAGACCCTTGTTCAGGTTCTCATTACCTTTTGCTAGATAATAGTATCAGAAGGAGATACTGTTATTATTTATCCATGTGGCAGGTATTTCATATCTTTTCTCTCTAATCCCTATAGCAATCTCAGAAGACAATCACATCTCTTTTTCCCAAATACCCACAATACAACTACATTTAAAAAATGGTGTAATCAGGGGCTGGGAGTATAGCTTAGTGGTAGAGCTTTCCTGGCATGTGTGAGGCCCTGGGTCCCATTCCCAACACTGAAAAAAAAAAAAAAGAAAAGAAAAAAAAAGGTGTAATATCAGATGGGTAGAAAGTACTATCATTAGTAAATATTTTTTCCTTATTCAGTTTTGTTTTGTTTCTTTTAAATTTTTTTTTTCCCTTTGGTACTGGAGATTGAACTCAGGGGCACTCAACCACTGGGCCACGTCCCCAGCCCTTTTTTGTATTTTATTAGAGACAGGGTCTCACTGAGTTGCTAAGTGCCTTGCCATTGCTGAGGCTGGCTTTGAACTCTAGATCCTCCTGCCTCAGCCTCCCAAGTGCTGGGATTACAGGCGTGTGCCACCGTGTCTGGCTTTTTAATGTTTTTATTAATGCATTGTAGTTATATATAATAGCAGGATTCATTTTGACATAATCATGCATGCGTGGAATAAAATTTGATCCATTTTATTCCCTATCGATTCCTCTTTCCCTCCCCTCTTAATGTTCCCCTTCCGCTACTCTACTGGTCTTCCTTTTATTTATTTACTTATCTGTTTGTTTGTTTTTAATGGGTCTTTATTGATATATATAAAGGTAGAATCACTGTGGTTATATTTATACATGCAGATAGTATAATGTGGTCAATTTCATTCCACAGTTCTTCCCTTTTCCCATCCCTCATCCTTCCCCCTCAAACTCCTTTCTCTATTCCAGCAATCTTCCCTCTATTTTTGTGGGATCCTCCCCCATTTTTATCTTGTCTCATTACTTGAAATTAAATTTCTCTAACTCCTAAGAAGTTAAACATATTTTTGTTTATTGATATTGATTTTCTTGTCCCCTTTTAAAACTAGACAGATTGTCCTGTGTTTATTGATTAGGTATTTCTTATATATTTTGCTCTTTTTTCCCTAAACTTTTTTTTTTTTTTTTTGAAAAAATTTCCCTTCTGTTCTCTGTGTATCTTTTGGACCACTTACTGCTTTCCTCTTGGCAGCACAGTTATTTAGGTATGTGTCTCACACCCTCTAATAGTGCATGAGCACTGGAGGCCAGGAAGCACATCCAAAAGCAAGCTATATTTTTCAGAGCTTGGAAGAGTCAATTGCAGAGAGGAGATATTTAATAAATATCTGAAAAATCAGCCATTAAAAATCACAGAATAAATGTTCATTTGCAAAAGACTCAGGAGATGTTATATTCCATTCCATTCAGAAACTTTATGTACTTCACTTTAGCAGTGATAATATTGATGATAAAATAATAGTTCTTTTTTTTTTTTCTTCTTCCAAGATGTGGCACTTCACACATACTGTGCCATTTAATTCTCACAATAGCTTTATGAAGTAGACATTATCACCGTATTTCAAGGGGAAACTCAAGTGAGCAAGATCAAGTACCATGTCTAAGGTCATACAGGTGGGGCACTCACTGGCTTATGACTTTTATCTTGCTCATCTCTGCATTGTCTGTATTGCTCCCCTGACCTGCAGGAGGTGTTCAATAAATGTAGAATGACTTGTTTAAAATTGGGTGTTTATGCCTGCTTACGCACATGTGAACTCAATGGATAATGCTATTTAATCAAAACCACAATAACATCAACAAAATAACTCAGAGTTCATAATAGATAACTAAAGAAAAGCTGATACTTTCTGTTGTCACAAAAATTGACAGTATGTACTTTGGGGCTCTGTAACAGGTTGATTTGACTATTAACTTGGATTTATCATGAATAGCAGCAATACTTACAAGGCCTATACTTAAAACATACACAACACTGAAAGACCTTGTCTTTGGGAGAGGAGCGGGTTCTGGTGATAAGCTAGGTAGTGTCTGCTGTGCTATGTAACTGGAAATTCTACCAAAACCCCTCACGTGAGAATCTGTAACTTCTCTACTAAATGTTTTATATTACCTTAGAAAAGACTCAGCCCAAAAGTCCAGTGTCACAGCCTTTTGTTGTCAAGCAGGGCATCTGGTTCCCAGTTCCCAAGTCAGGGAAGTCTGTGGGTCAAATACAAACTTTCTGGCTAAGAAGGGCTCTGAAACCTGAAATAATTGGGCTATTATTTCAGTTCTCTTATAGCCTGATGCCAAAGTCACTGATAAGCCCTGCTCTTAAAATGTAAAAAGAAAAAATTTCATGCATAGATCAGTTATCAAATTTCTTATTTCCCTTCATCATACAGACATTTTCCCAAGACATTGCTGAGTTTCAGTTTTGAACATTTCAATGGATTGATGTGCCTGCCCCCGCCAATTCAGGTGTTGAAAGTGTAATCCAAATATGATGGTATTTAAGTTTTCTAGCTTTAAGCTGGAAAAGAGCCATCACCAGAACCCAACTATGCTGGCACCCTCATCTCCAGTTTCCAGTTCCAGAATTTCAAGAAATAAATGCTTTTTGTTTAAACCACCAGATGATAGCAATTTTATTGCAGCATGGACAAACTAAGGAAATATAGACTCTTGAGATCTACACAGTCTTTTTAAAGCTGTAAGCAATGCCAAGACAAGTAGGAGGCCAATACTCCCAGAGAGAACTTCATTCTCTTTGGTGCAGTTTCAGTGTCTTTCTGACCAAGGTCAGGGGATCAGTTTTTTAATATAACAGGATTTTACATAAATCTGAACTCCTGGCTTGAAATTAGAAGGCCTGATTTGGTCAACCTCTGGGCTATGGACCCTGTGCAAATCATTGACCTAGCCTCTAAGATCCTCAGAATCCTTAGCTATAAAGTACAAATGACCATTCCTCCAATGGGCTGTTGGGCTTTGTGAAATAATGGATACGAGAGCAGTTAGCATAGTTGCCTGGCTTCATAGATGATCAACAAGGGTATCTGAATAAAACTTAGGGGTTTAAAAAATTCAATTTTAAAGGTTATGACAGTGAAAATCATAATGGTACATAATGTCACTAAATGGTGGGGTATGATTTTTGTAACGGGCTCTTTCAAAATTGGAAAAAAATAATTTAATAATTTTTTTAGTTGTCGATGGACACAATACCTTTATTTTATTTGTTTACTTTTATGTGATGCTGAGGATCAAATCTAGTGCCTCACACGTGTTAGGCAACTCAGTTTACCACTGAGCTATAATCCCAGCCCCAAATTTGGAAATTTTAAGAAAGACTTAGTCATTGACCTGCCTGCTAACCTGTTCTCCTTAAATTGCTTTTTCCTTCTGGCGCCAGCAGGACTGCAGATGCAGAAGTGCAATGAACACTGGCTCCCAGCTTTGTCCTTTCCTGCACATTCTTAGGGTTACTGTCCAAACTGAGCAATCTTCCAGGTTCAGTCAAGCCAAGAATAAATTCCTTTCTTTCTTCACCACAGTTTCTTTTCCTTAATTAGAGATTAGAGATGGTGGATGACCAGACTTGATATCCCAGAGTCAGACCTCTGGCTTGAGACTCTGAAAACATATTTAACCTAACTATTTAGTATTAAAATTTGATGAAGACATCCTAAATTCTGCAATTTGAATGACTAATTTTACTAATATTTTATACCTTATCCACAATGATCAATCAAAAAAAATATGTGTTCATTAAATGAATAAGTGAATACATGTGTTCACTGAATGAATAAATAAAAACAGGTTCTCTGATTATAAGCAAACCTGCCGACAGCAACCATGTTGAAATTGACAGAATGCAACCATGTTTTATGGTTTCAATTACTGATCGTAGTACTGCAACCAAGCCCTTGCTGCATGGGCCACAACCTCCTGCCAGGCTTACTAGAAAGGGCTTCCAATTGTAAGTATGTGTCTCTTGCAATTCAGAAGCACCTCTGAAGGACCTGAGAGTCATTCCTAAGAAAGTAACCATCAAAAGGCCATGGGAAGACGTGGTCTAACTTTGATAATTGCCAGCTAATATAATGAACACAGCTGGCCTAATCACTAACCAATCCTTTGTACTTTTGCATTTCTCTGAGCCCCCCAGAACCTCCCCTTTAAAAAAGTCCAAATTAAAAATGGAGCTAAGCACTTTCTCCTATTGCTAGGCATTAAAAAAAAAAATCCTTAATTCCAAACTATTAGGTGAGTTGTTTTATGGAACATGCTGTTCTGGGAGGAAGTGTGACCTAAGGGATGACCCTGAGGTGGATGGAACTAAACATCTCAGACCAACAAAAATTAGATTCAGGACCAGGAGCATGAACTACAACCCAGAGCGTGGGGTGCTGAGCATGAGACTACAACACAGGACAGTGAAAAGCTTGAAAGACACAACTCCATCCTATTAAAACCCAAGACATATCGGAGCCGTCAACTCCCAAAGCCCTAAAAACCCTCTTCACTGGCTGATCTGGGAGAAAGATTTGAGCATGCCTTCTTTCTCCCTGTCTCTTCAACCTTCTGTAAAACCCAGTGCCATGGTATTGGCCTCTACACACATTAGTCAGCAAGCCCTTGCTTCGTATCTGCACTGCTGAAGCTAATAGTGATTCAAATATACCAGGTATGGGGAGGGCACTGGGAGAATGCAGAATATATCAACCACAGGGATTTCAATCAGAATCTTGGAACTGGGCAGCTTGTGAACAAGAGGAAGAAACAGGAGCCATTTCCCTTCCCACATTACCTGTTATACCACTTGTAAGTTGTTTGAATTTACTGCGTTTACACCTGCTTGCGTTACAAGCACTTTTTGCCTTTAAATCTAACTTCAGATTTGCCAGGCATGAAGATAGAAAATTTTTAAAGAAAATAAAAATGGCTGTAAAGATGGGAAATACAAAAGCGAGAGGGGGCTTTAAAAGAAACCAATGCAACTTGAAAAGGAAAAGCAAGCAGGCAAACAAAGCTTGATCTACTTTCATTAAGGAGAGGGCCATGCTGAAGCTAGAAAGGGCTCTGTCCGTCCTGCTGGTTACATGTCAGTACGCTGTGTTCATGAAATGCCTGTGTTAGAAAAATGGGGCATACACAGAATATGTCATCTGCTCTACTCCAAAAGGACAAGTAAACCACACAAATTCATGGTCTTAGTACAATTAGTAATCATCTCTAATTTCTTTATTTTTTTAACTGAGATATGAAACAAACTTTGAACATATTATTGGGATACCAAGTGAGGTTTCAATACATATATACATTGAGTAATGTTTAAATCACATTAAACGTATACATATCCTTGAGCATTTATCATTTCTTTATGGTGAAAACATTCAGGATCTTTTCTTCTAGACTGTTATAAGATACAGTAAATTATTGTTATCTATAGTCACCCTACTGTGCATCAGAACTTCTTCCCCTTATCTAAATAAAATTGAAATTTCTTAATCTTCGTTACAATTCTCATATACATATTATATAAAATGTACCAGAGCTTTTCAATGTTGGCCCCCAAGTTTGAACATTGCAAATGTGTTAAGAGGAAAACAATGTCAGGTATCCATTTGTGACAGTGCAAATCAATGTCTCTAAAAAGAGCATCTGGGCTATGGGTTATTCTTGTTACCAAACAGGAAAACAATCTACATGATCATCACCAAAGAGGAAAAAGTGTAAAGACACTGCTAAAAGCAAACCAAATTCTTGAACTCTTTGACCTAATTTGATTGAGAAATAAAGTATGTCTCAGCTCTGCAGTTCAAAATCTACTCCAATATTTGGGGCAAGTCGGTAGAGCTGGGTTTCAATGTGTGGCTGGTCAATTGGTAGGGACTGAACTATCCAGAGGAACTGCTGTCTTCTGAAAGTCAATACATCTTCTCTAAGGTCCCCAAACATCCCTAACTCTAATCAGTAATTGTCATTAAAAGCTCTCATTATATGAAGTAAGTATAATTAGAGCATCTTGCCCTCACTGGGTGTACTGCACCAAGAAGGCTGGGAGGATTCATAAATTAGTGCCAATTCTTTCTCCCTCTATCTACCATGCAATCTGCTTTGAGAGAGAAAAATCTTATTTATACACATTAAGGCAAAAGCCCACAGGCCCCTGCAAAATTAGCCTAAACACTAACTGTGGTTATTTGAGGGACTCCCTATTTCATTATGTCTCAGAAATAAAAGAGATAAAGTTTGCCATCAATAACACTGAACATATCTGCTGAATCCCGCAGATTCCAAGACATTAATAATTCAAAACCTTGTGGGAATTTTGTCATGGTGGAGATACGACTTGTCTGCAAACGGAGCTCAGGGGATGCTCAGTATGATCTATTCTTGTATATGTGCGCAACTGCTGCGTTCATCATGACACGCACAACACAGGATCCTGCCGTATCTCGGCAATTTCTGAAATTTTGAATCTATATTATAAAGTCATTATGCATAATAGAATGCACTGCATTCTCACATGAAGAGTAAGCATCATGATGTCATTCTACCTCATAGATTAAAGGGACTGGTAACTATGTTCTATTTTCCTAAAGACTTTGAAATTGAATGGTCAAAGGCAGAAAAGGGAAAGAAAAACAGGTTGGCTCTTTACAAGGCAAGTGCTCTACCACTTTACCTGTTGGGAGAGACTCTGTGTGTGTGTGTGTGTGTGTGTGTGTGTGTGTGTAAGGGTATTTCTGTTTATATACATAAATGTAGATGTACACACATGTACATATTCACATACCTATGACCCTCGGACTTTCTGAAAAACTAGAAATTAGTAGTGTCAATTATGTCACAATTAACTCAGGGACTATCACCCATGAAGGTGACACTAGCAAAACTATCCACCAATATTTATTTCCCCAGACGGTCCTTTTAGAGACAGGCGTGATCCTCAATTCCTTTTTTGGGGCGTGGGGGAGTACTGGGGATCTACTCTAGGGCTTTGCGCATGCTAAGCCTGTGCTCCACTGAACCACACCCCCAGATGGGCGAACACTTCTCAAGCCTAAAGCCAGAACAATCTTCCTAAAACTCACATCTAATGATGCCATTCCCTGATGAAAATTCTTCAGATTGCTCTTAGAATAAATATCCTAAATCCTCTAACGAACCCACAGGACTCTATGAGATCTACTTACCCCTTCCTACCTCAGCCTAGTCTCAGCCACTCTCTTCTTCATTTCCTGAGCTCAAGGTGCAAAGGCTTTCTTTAATTCCTTGAAAACATCAATGGCAATCCTGCCTCAGAGCCTTTGAACATGGTGTTCTCTCTTCTGAAATGTTCTGCACTTAGCAGATTCCCACCATTATTCAGCTCTCAATTGCTCCTAGACGTTTTCCCTGAACTTCTCCTCCCACCAAAACAAATGAATAAATTAATAATGATAGGTAATAATTGCTAAATGTGACTATGTGACTACCCTTTAAATGCATTTTTAAAATTTAGCTTTCACAACCCACATTTTTTTTTAAACTTTTTAGTTGCATATGGACTCAATGCCTTTATTTGTTTTTATGTGGTGCTAGGATCGAACCCAGTACCTCATACTTGCGAGGCAAGTGCTCTACCACTGAGCTACAACTCCAGCCCCTCACAACCCACATTATTATTACCTCTATTTACAGATGTGAAAATAAATCCCAGAAAGATAAGGAACATGTGCAATCAGTCAGCTTTTAAATGGTGGAGGAGGAATTGAGAGAAGTGCTCTAGCTACTACATTCTCTCTTTACATCCTTATACTCTTTGGTGAAACCCATCACCTAATCAGTAGCTTATTTAATGTCTTCTTTCCATACTAGACTCCAACCTACATGAAGGCAGAAACTGTCACCCTGTTCATTATGGGAGAGGCACTGTGCTAGTGCTGGGAACACAGGGGAAGCAATATTCCCCAGAGAAAAGAAAGACAAAATAGTTTGCAATACATTCCTACCCAGCCAATTTAAGTGCTGAATTTAAAAAGCTCAAATTGGGGGCTGGGGTTGTGGCTCAGCGGTAGCGCGCTCGCCTAGCACATGTGCAGCCTGGGTTCAATTCTCAGCACCACATAAAAATAAAAGGCATTGTGTACAACTAAAACAAATAAATAAATATTAAAAAAAAAAAAAAGCTCAAATAGGGGGGCTGGGGCTGTAGCTCAGTGGTAGAGTCCTTGCCTCACAAGTGTGAGGCACTGGGTTCAATCCTCAGCACCACATAAAAAATAAATGTATGAAAATACATTGTGTCAATTTAGAACTAAAAACGTATTTTAGAAAAAGCTCAAATAGGCATAAATTATTTTTAGCCCTATATGAAGTCCAAACAAGTTCACAGTAAATGTAACCTGAACGTGAACTGCATGAAAGGTATGCAGGGGAAGGCAATGCAGCGTGTACAATTACTCAGGCCACTTTTGTTTTTGTTTTTGCTTTTGCTATTTATTTATTTATTTTAATTTTTAGATATGTTCCAATTAGCTATACATGACACAGAATGCATTTTGACACACGGTACACAAATGGAGCGCAACGTCTCATTTCTCTGGCTGTACCTGGTGCAGTCATCAGGGCACCTTTTGAAAATTCAGTTACCTATAGCTTTCAGAGTAGGCTTGATAGCTCCTAACTGTGATTCTATAGTATAAACAAATTTAAAAATCTCATTGAAATAGTATGTATAATTAAAGTAAAATTGCTTCCAAGACCTATAGAATAGCTAACCCTTGCATCTAAATAGACTCAGCATTACTCTGTGTTATTTCAGGAAATCTAATTAGAGTAGTTACAAATTTTCTTGGACCCAGAATATAAGGCCAATTCCACTGACTCTGGAGACTGGTGAAAGTCATAAACCATGGTTATAATTTGAATGAATGCATGATTTCATTCTTTATTTTCAGTCTTTATTTCAACATCCTACCTTATTAAATTGTTTGTCCACCAGAACAAAATAAATAGGTCTCATTTCATATTCTTCCTTCCTACAATGTGGTAAATGAGTATTGAATTTTTTTTTTTAATTCAAAGTTGTTGTATTTATAATAGTAGTATGCATTATAATTCATAACAAACATATAGAGCATCTTTTTACAAAATACTGTTTGTGTACAATGTATATTTGTAAATGAGTAATGAAATGGCCAAAGATATGAGGAAACTTGCCATGAAAAATTTTCCAAAGAGTATAAATATTATAATTTAAACCACACACTGCAAATGACCAGTTATGCTAAATCAGAATGTATGTGAAGACACCAAGACAAAAGTCTATAACTTTTTTGTTAGCAATATATTCATTTAGGAAGCTCACAGAGGTCAACTGTGTACACACACAATAAATACGAACCACATGACCAAATGAAAATATGGAAGAATTGGAGAAAGATTGAAGGATACTTTCTAAGTTCCTTTTCTTATCCATGGGATCACATTTCTCCATATTCTTATTCATAGGAGTACTTGTACTCTATATTTTTAAAAATCCATGCCTCATTGGACATAAACGAATTTTGCTCAGCTATCAGAAATCTTTAAAGGAAATACTGTTCTCTAGTAAATGCCTCTGCTTCTTCCATGAAGAAATCCCAGATCATTCCCATCTTCCCCCCTAAATCTCTGAACTCCCACTCTGTGTTACTAAGTCACCTGTTCCTTCATTATATGCTTCCTTGTTAAAACATGCAGTGCCTACTATTTTTTATTTCTTATATTTATGTGCCCATGCCTCCCCGCTTAACCCAAAAGTTGATTCAGGGCAAGCTTTTCATCTGGTAACGTTTATGCCCCCCTCATGTCCCCAGCACTTTTCATAATGGATGCACATAAGAAAACAATTCACTTCCCAAGTAAATAAAAACGGTTGCTTGTGAGAAAATCGAGTGACATGCAGATATATATTCTCCCCCAACATATAATAACACCAAACATGCTCTTTAGTGTTAAAATGTACTGACTTAAATGAAAAAAATCAAACAAGTGTGTCCAGGTGTGGTGGCATGCACCTGTAATCCCAGCTACTCACGAGGCTGAGGCAGGAGGATCTCAAGTTTGAGGCTAGCTTGGGCAAGTCAGCAAGACCCTGTCTCAAAATTTTAAAAATGAAAAGAGTTGAGGATATACATCAGTGGTAGAATGTGTGCCTAGCACATGCAAGACCCTGGGTTCAATCCCCAGTACAACAAAAACCAAAACCCCTAAACAAAACCAAGTATGTATGCACATCATGAATATTTTGCTAGCCTGTTTCTACTTTGGTTATTAAAATTTTCAATGCATTTTTCTATCCCTCAAGTTCCCCACCCCTCCATGCCTTGCTTGTAAATAACCATATATGCCATTTTGCTCTTGCTTAATGTAGACTTTTTAGAAAATCATAATCATAAAATTAATAAAATTTCCTCATAAGCATAAGCCAAGTTAGTTTCTGAAGTTGAGACACTGATCATTCTTCTTTGTTACTGTATGTATCATGGATTGTTTTCATTATAGAATAATTAAGTTCCCCCTACACAAATACACACAGCCTTCTAACATTAATTATTTCTTCTTCTTTCTGACTCAGACCCATCCAAAAGGTTACCTCGTGATGTCCATCTCAAAGGATTGATAGGGTAACTAGATTATGGTAGCCATTGGCATGTAATTCCCCAACTCAATCCTGGTGCTGAAGCTAGAATCTGACAGGTAGTCAGTATAGATAGGTAAATCAAGTCAGGTTGGATCAAGAAAGCCAATTTTGAGTGACTCCTGGGAAGTTGGAGACTGTCTCCTGAGGGATTGGAATGTTAATTCCTTCAGAGCCCTTCCTCAACCCTTATCAAGAACCTGCTCCTGCCCCAACCTGTTGCCAAGGTAACCTGTCCCAGGAACTGCCCCTCCTTCCAGGGAGCTATAAAGTTGTTAATTAATGTGTCCAGGGCTGCTCCATCCTGTCCTTTCCCCTTCACCCCATCTGCTTCTCACCTTTTGGTCAGCCCACTGGGCCTGGTCACATACACAGGAAGGAGAGAAAAAAGGGGAAGAGAGCAGGAGTACAAAAAGGAAGCCCAGGACATATACAAAAGGCAGACCTGCCTCGCTTCTTGGGATACCAGGATACCAGCAATGGCCCCCTTCTCCCTCCCGGGAACAGTCTATGTTACCCCTTTTAAGTAAACCCTGCTTTATATGCTTGCCTCGGCATGCTTCTCTAATATTTAAACTTCAACATTTGGGGGAGCAGAACTTGTCACTGACAACCAGTGGTATCAGTGCTTGGTTCAATTCTTTGGCCACAGAAGGGGACCATTATACTAACTTTTAAATAAAGAAATAACTAATTAAACGAAAGTAATTCAAAGGATCCAGAAAATGGAAACAAACACAGATAGGGGTAGGAAAGCCTTTAGTAGAAGGCACATATTTAAATTAAAAAAAAAAAGTTCCTTCCAGTGATGGACATTTTACCAAAAGCTCTAAACAAAATGAATTACTTTGTGCATTATGGCAAGAGAGTCAAAAGCTCATGAAAGCAGAAAAGGCTGATAGTTTTAGATTACATTACTCTAAATAAAGAAGGAATTGTTGCTGACATCACCTTAAATATACTGCATATTGACACATTTTTGAAGGAATTACAGTTTTGTGGCACAAGTCAAAATCAAATTTATTTCCATCAGCTATAGCATGTTTTTAAAAAACAAAAACACATTAGGATACAGATATATGAAAAGGCCTTTATCAACCTTGCTCTTTTTGAACGCAATTTTTAAATCCTTGCTTATTTGCAAGTAAAATATATGTACACTGGTAAAATTATAGGATTATGTATGGGTTCATAAAAAGAGTGATTTCACACACACACACAAATTCCTGACCACTACTTCCTCAAAACTTCCCTTAAAAAAAAAAAAGGAGGGATTGGCCCCTCTAGAAATGCAGTACTAAATGTTTAAACCCATAAAAGGAAAAGTCACTGAGATTTAAACATAAATAACAAAAGAAAAAAGAGGAAAAGAAACAAGAGAATTAAGTCAAACACCCTGCTAACTGAATTCAGACTTTGGGATTTTACAGGGCATTAATCTAATATATACTAAATTAGATTTTCAAATTCTATAATATTTGATTTCTTTTCTAAAACTGGTTTACCCTCAATCCCAGAAGTTTTTCTTTCAAAGATAAACTACAATTCTAAGTGGGATTTCTATTCAACTAGGAGCTCTGTTGTTGTTTTTTTTTAAGTATTTATGAATCATATTTATGATTTTACCCTCCCTAAACATTACTTTTGACTTTAATAAAGTCAAGACTGATGTAAGAGCTAAAAGATGGTTTACTGTGGATTAAATAATACTCATTTCAAAGCAGGGCCACTTGCAGACTATTTGTCAATTAAAATAATGTCAGAAAAGTTTTCAGACATCTGGGAATTTCTTCCAACTTAACAACTACAAGCAACAATAAACTCAATAAGAACTTCAGGGTAAGATAAGTCTGCTTTAGAAACACGACCCTCATAATATATATAATCTTGATCATGGGTATCTTTTTTGGTCATTGGTGTGGAGACCATATCCTTCAGCTTGTAGAAATCATGACAATGGTCCAGGCTACACCACAGACTGTCTGCACAGGGTTTCACAGTTGGGGAGCTGACTGTCAGCACAGGGTTTCACAGTTGGGGAGCTGGAAGCTTCTCTTCAACACCACTGCTGAGGGAGGTCACTCCCATGGAATTCCTTCACCAAGGCCAGTTCACTTACACTGAAGCAGTGTTGAACCATTGAACCTACGGGTTGTTCAAGAGCTAATAAGAGATTGCAGCAGGATGCCCAAGCAGTCATTTTACAGTGAGTAAATCTGACGTGGCTTTAAAATAGGACATTGGAAGAAACACTTTTAAGGATTCTCTGAGTAACACTGAATAATACAAAACAAGAGGGGGAACTAAAGCTAAAGGGAAAAACTGCATAGAGCAATAACAAAAGAAGTTCTAGATGGAATTACAAAGCTAGTCAGCTCTTCAGGCAGCCCAGATATAGAGTATCACACAGGTTCCCAGTGTTAATGATACAGCATTGGTATTTCCTATAGTATCATGCAGTCAGAACACAATAACTCTGAGGAGCTTCTGTATGTTTCTGAAAATATGTGGCTATGTACATGCAAGAGCAAATGCCTGTGAACGAGTAGGGAAAAAGAGATTCACTCTGTACTGAAAAACACAGGTAAACCTCTTTACCTAAGTCAGCGTGCTACAATTTGACATTCATTTTGGCAATGAAATACCAATTAGGATATAAGAAAGAGTAATGTGAAAAAAGTATTGATCACATACACTTATACATACACACACTGAGACACACAAATATAATAAATACAGTCATCGACTACAGCTTAAATATTTAGTTATCTTTCTAGTTTAAAACAGAGAGGTGGTATCAAAAGATTATTCTGCACAAAAGAAGTTAAAAAAAAATTATATCAAAAAAGCCATAAAAACCAAAGAAGGATCTACAGCAGATCTACATCTTACCAACAGTGGAACATTTGTTGTAAGAAAAGTAGACAAGCCTTGGGCCAGTGATCAGGAAGTCCTTTAATTTGATATAATAAGAAACAGACTCATGGACTAAAGCATGCTGGAATTACTATGCTTCAGAAAAAGAAATCTCTGGGTGATGTCAAAAGACAGGAAGAAAGAAATGTGGCTTTGTAAAGGCTGTTTAGAGACACAGACAAAAGATGAGTCCATTTTGAGGGGAGAGAAAAGGTAGCCATTGTGGAAGAGGTTGAAACCCTGCATGTGATTAAGGAGCGCAGAGCAGTGACTGGCCAGACTCCAAAGTCCCAGGGTTCCTGTCCCAGCTGAGTCCTGGAAAATGGTTCACTCACTCTACTTACATTTAGCCATATCAGGCTTCAGGCACTGTGTGTGCAGGGAATGTACTACAGTAAAAATGGCAGGCAAGGACCCTGCTCTCTCAGAGCTTGCACTAGTGGGGACTGACAGACATGAGAGAAATGAACGAGGCACCTTTTGATAGTGGTAACCTGACTGTGAAGAAAATAAAGCAGGTTGATGTGATTAAGAGTGCTGGGGAGGGCCTCAGGAAAGGCCACTGAGGAGCTGCCACCTGAGTGACAAGGACTCAAGGAGGACGAGGCAAGAGTGAGGAAAAAATGTGGGACAGAGGGCATGGCTGCTGCAAAGCTCTGAGGAGACACCAGGCTCCCTGAGTTTGAGGAAAGAAAATCTGTGTTGCTGCTGTGCGCTGAGCCTGGGGGCGAGATGGAAGACTGGGCCATGGAGGACGCAGGGCTGGAAAACGGGGTTCTACTGGCTGGGATGAGGAGTCTACACTTATCCTAAGGACAACAAGAAAACTGGGAAAGAGTTGGGAGGGTCTGGTCATACAATGTAAGGTTTACATTCTAAAAAGCTTACTTTAGCTAAAGTGTAGAGTCAGAAATTTAGGGGGATTAGAAAAGACGCAGGGAAATCAGTTGGGGAATGATAATTGCAGCACAACAGGCAAGAGCTGATGGCATCGTGGATTTGGATAGTGACAGTAAAGATGAAGAGAGGTTAATAAACTCAAGATACATGTTGAAGGTAGACCCAACAGGATTTTCTGATGAATCAGATATGGGGAGGGAAAGATAATAGAAAAAAAGAGGTTGAGAAACAATTTAAATCCAAGTAAAGGGTAGGTCAGTTAACTGAAAAAAGAAATATAAAGGGATGGGAGAGCAAGACTTCCATTTCACCCATGGAAAGCCTGAAATGCCTATCGGATGTCCCCCAGAGCTGAAGATGTCAATTTTTTTATATAACAAAGATTTTGTTGTGATGTAAAACCATGATTGGATGAATTTTCCTAAGGAGATAACAGAGAGAGAGAGAGAGAAAAAAAAAAAAAAAAAAAAAAGAAGAAGAAGAAAACCAGAAGCCACAACCAAGCCCTAAGGTGATCTTACATTGAGAGGACATGCAGAACAGAGAGCCCCGTGAGGGAAACTGAGGAGCACTCAGTGATGGAGACGGAGACCCCAGGAGGAGGAGGCCTCATGGAGGTGAAGAGGAAAACACGCTGAGAGGAGCAAGTGTCAGCAGTGTCCACCAGTGCCAGGTGTTTGAGGAAGACAAGGACAGGGGGACCACCACTGGATTTGGCAAGAAGGAGGTCACTGGGGACCCTGAGAAGAGTAGAGTCAAGAGCAGAGCGCTAGGGAGGCTCACTTAGAGAAAGTGGGAAGAGGGTGTTGTCAGAAGTGGAGATTGGAATAGCTGTTTCATAGTGCTTGAAAGAGAAGTGAAATTGGGCAGTGGCTGGAGGGAACTTGAGAGGTGTTACCAGAACATGACCCAATAGAGGGTCACAGTCAATCCTATGCTGGTTTCTAGGCTTTAGTACAAACACAAATATGAGTGATGGAAAGCAGAATCCTGAGTTATTGAGTCACTGATATAATAAACAATAACACATTTAACATCTATTAGATGCAAGTCAATGTGTCAGGAATGAAACTCAAGATATGGGCTCAGAATTTCAGCATTTGAGCTCTTACTTGGCAGCAGAACCTAATCCTAGACTTGTGGAATGTTTCCATAAGTTTGGTTTCAAGGAACCAAAAAGAGCCGGCTAAGCTTCAGGTCCTGCTGAACTGACTATGTTCCCATCTAATACAGCCATGAATGGACAGGCTGTCAATAAGAGCTCCTACCTTCTACACTTATAGTTTAGTTAAAACATGCATCATCAGTCTTTAAAGAGACTGAAAATAAAAAGAATATAAAGACATAGAAATAAGTCAATATGCACTAAAAATTGCACAAAATATATATCCACATTTAGGGAATACAGACTTCCATAAAAGTAAATATAAAAGCTAGCAAAGGGAAAATATTCCAAATTTCCTCCCAAAAGAAAATAAAAACGAACACATCAATGAAAGAAAGAAAAGAAAATTGAAACACTGATTGTCCCCCCAAACTCAGAGGTGCTAAAATCTGCTTGCCAAGGAAGGAGTCAGAGAGAGGCATTAGCAGAATCATTCAGTCGTGATCAATGAGTATTTTTCTTAGAGATCATAAGCAACTCTGACAGCAGACAATAACCATCTTCTGTTTGGAAAGATGTTCTATTTTAACCTCCCCACTTACAGGGGGTTCTGGCATTTTAGTAGCCCTCAGTGCTTACAACCCTCCCTTCCCCTCCACATACCCCTCATCCTCCCTGCAAATTATGGCCACCGTCTGGCTTGGTTCATCTTGTGGATGATGATGGATGACTTAATTACAGAAACAAAGGTAAGAATGAGATACAAGGAGAGAGGCCAAATTTGAACAAAAGGGCAGGGACAGAGTCTTCTCACTATGGTCCTTTATTAATAAGCTTTGTATTTCCCTATGCCCGGTAGAACTATATGGCCACTTTTGACAAGAAAAAGAATAAAGAAATAAAATGAAAGAAGGCAACTCTTACTGCATGCCTCTTGTATGACATCTACTCTGCTTAGGCTTTTCCTATATTTTTAAACAATCCTGTGATAAAAGAGGGTAAGAATTTTGCCCCAAGTCACACAGCTACACAGAAACAAAACTGAGTCATAAAGCAAGTCTGTGTGATCCTAAATATCACTCTCTTCCATTGTGAGTTAAATATGCTTAAAATGTATTAAATTGAGAAGAAATTATATGAAAACAATGAGTCAAATATAAGTGAAGTTTATGTGTAATCTGAGATGCTTTGAATCAGCATTTTTTTGCACTGGTCAACTAAGCTAAAAACTAGATAAAAATAAAATTTACGAAGCACTTTTTAAAAAATGAGGTTAAAGGATGATAATTAGGTAGTATAAAGATCTGTTTGGGATGGAAAAATAATTTGAAATCATACAATCACTTCGGAAGAGGTATACACAAACACAGGCACACACATATACATACAATCTTCAGACCTTAGAGTGACTTGCAGACATAAGAGTTCTTTGGTGGAGAACAGCATGTAGAAACCAAGATCTGGGGTGCTAGGTATGCTTATTGTTACTAGGGTGAAACTGATTTTAGACTCTTTCAGCAGACACAGGTCAGAAAGAGACATGTGTGTGCACAGACACCTCTATTTATTATTTATCTATCTACCTATGTCTCTTTAAAAAGCATGAGCCCATACTGATAGCACCAACTTCAGCACAAAAGCACAGAACTTATTCTAGTCTCTACCCTTTCTAGACTTGTCCTTCCAATGGTGAGAAACCAGATTCCCATTACCCTTGATTTACTCCTTCATCTCTCTTGTGTCCCATTGGCTCCCACAACCTCTTTACCTTACCCACCTACCAAGACCAGTCACCACCTCAGCCCTGGCACCACAAGCTGTCCCAACCCTGGCTTCCTCAAGGGGAGGGAAGGGACCAAAACTGAATTTTTAAAGAAAAGGAAAGGAAATGAAAGTAAAGGGAAGGGAAGGAAGGATGGGCCAGGGGATCAGGAAGAAGAGGAAGAGGTTACCTTCCCCCTTGAAGGACTGTTATTTGGGATTAATCTCCCAGGCTAGTAATCATTTTTCCTTGAAGATATTCCATATTATTTTTGGCTGCTATTATTGCTGTAGAAAAGTGAGATGTCAGGATGATGTTTTTGTTATTGTTCATAAGAAAGTTGTTTTTTCACTCTGGTAGTTTTTCCTTTCCCTAAACAATACAGTAATCTAGGAAAGAGTTAAAGTATACAGGATGATGTGAATTTGGTTATATGCAAAAACTACCCCCATCTTATAGCAAAGACTTGAAGCACTGAAGATTTTGGTATGCTCAGGAGTCCTGAAACCAGTGTCCCATAGATACCAAGGGATGACTGTATTGTTTTCTTTCTTTCTTTTGTTTTTATTTGTTTGCAGTGCTGGTTATCAAACCCAGGGCCTTGTACATGATGCCAGGCAAGTGCTCTACTGCTGAGCTCATCCTCAGATCAGGGTGACTGTATATATAAAGTGCTTAGAAGATTCCTAGGCACAATGTCCACTATCTAAGTGCTTGCTATTACTAGTGGTACTCACAGTTGTAGTAGACTTTGTTTTATTATGATGTACACAGGTGTTGATTCTTTTATAAATGTACTCCTAAGAACTTGTGATCTTCACCCTAAGGATTCGTGTCAGTAATTCCAAAAATTTCTCAGCCATTTTCATCCCAACTCCTGTCAAGAAGTAGTTTCAACATGAACTTCAAGGCCTGGAGTTTCTAGCTCCCTGAAAATGGCATAAATTGATATGCTACAACCACCTGTAACACTGGTGTGACTTTTTCCCAGAGAGACTTATTTTCTCTCATGCAAAGTCCCAGACTAGGATGACACTCTCACTTATCTTGGCCAATGAGTAGGGTTTTTCTGGTATGGTTTTCACTGAGGGGCACCTTACAGGTTTCTAGTTTATTCAGTAAACTCAGTGCCAGCTAACTACTTTGAACATGCCCATGGCTACATTTTACATATCTGCTTATGTACTTAGCAGCTACTATGAAAGTCTATCATATTGTTATGTGCAGAACTTGGACAGTTGATAAATATCTTTTTGACATAAATTCCTAGAAGTGGAAATGACTGACCAAGAGCAAGCTGAATGACAAAGTGATTATAATCCTGAAATCTAGAGTTAAAAAAAAAAAGTAAATTTAAAGCTTTTTATTTTATTTTTTTCGTACTGGGGATTGAATACAGAGGTGCTTTACCACTGAACCACATCCCCATGATTTTTACTTTTTATTTTGAGACAGGGTCCCACTGAGTTGCTAAAGCTGACCTTAAACCTGTGATCCTCCTGACCCAACTTCCCAAGTCATTGAGATTACAGGCATGTGCCACCATGACTGGCTAAGTTCAAATCTTGACTTTACTTAGAATCTTTCTAGGGTGGGGTACTGGTTCTTTGGGTACTAGTTTCCTCACTTTTAATATAGGAGCAATAATAATTATTCTGAGGAAGAAATATACTACTTGCTAAGTGTTTAACATAATACCAAGTCCAAGGTGGATTTGATAGATGCTATTATTACTGCTATTATTATTCTGCTTTTAATTTTTATTCATATTGCTAAACTATCAACTAAAGACTATACCTATTTACACACCAACAAATATTGTGTATTTCTATATCTTTCCATTCCCAATAGGTCATGTGAATCTGAAATCTGATAATTTCAAAGATGGGAAATACCATCTTTTCTTTGCAATGATATGGTTACCAGTCCAGCTAGACCTTTTCATAAGTTTACTGCTCATCCAAAGTTGCTTCTGTGTGAATGGCCAATTTAAGATCTTTACTCATTTTTCTATGAGCATTTATTTCTTCTTGATCTATAAGAATTGTATATATATTAAAGATAAAAACATCCTTATCTACATGTTGTTTTTTGCAACATGAACTTTGGATATAAAAGCACTTAGTTTTCAGAGGAAAAGTTCCCAGAGGTACCACTGTAAAGAATAAACTGAAGATGTGATCTTTACAGTTGCATTCTGCAGTGATTTCAGTTATTAAGTCTTGCCAGACTGCTTCCTACCACAATGTAGGGATTATCTTTCCACATCAGACCCTATAAGTCTGGCCAAGTAAGATTTACTTACTAGTAAGTAATTACCAGTAATTTTTGAACCAATGTAAAATTTTGTTACTTAACAATGTCCCAGAGAATGTGATAAACAATAAGAAATTATGTTTAGCACTATAATACAATTAATTAAGATCTGATCAGAGTTTACAGAAAGATTTGTTGTATCTTAGAATTTCTCCTTGGTTGTGAAATAAATTCACTGATAGCTTTTTAAATTAGTTTCCTGCCTTGGCATAGTAGCTGACCCTCTTTTTCAAGAAGTTTCAAGAATGTCACCCCAACTTCATGTTTCCAGATCTACCATCTTGATCATGTTCACCTTATCCATGCCATTTTATGATTTGACAGATTTCTACTTTCTAAGCCAAGGAGTCCTAATCTTTCACTTTGCTCTCATATGTCAATTCCTCCTCTCTCCCTCCTACTCCTCTGATCATTTTATAATGAATTGGTAACCACAATAATGAAATTTACTGAGAAAACCAGATTTTGAGATGCTGCCATAACTAATGGAGTCAGAGAAATGATGAAAAGGGCTTTAATGAGGTTTGAAATACAGTTGGAATGTTACAGATAGGAAATCAATTTGGAAAATGCTGTCAGCTTCATCCTTGGGGGGTGGGGGAGTATTTAAATACACACACACACACACACACACACACACACACACACACACACACACACACGTCTAAAGGAAGGAAATAACTTTGAAAGCAATGAAATACTGAGGATTGTTTTACAGTAGAGAAAAATAGTTCTTTTATCCAACACTCTCTCTCTATCACTTCTATTTTGTTATGCTTATAAGCCTAACTAGGTAGCTAACCTAATATCTTTGATATTCAAATTCTGTAAGGGATATTAGTAAATAAGTACTATTTTAACTAAATCTTTTAAATTTTTTTAATTTTTTCTTTTTGGCAGTACTAGGGATTGAACTGGGGGCATTCTACAAAACAACAGGCTACATCCCCAGCCCATTAAAATTTTTTAAAATTTCAGACAATTTCTCACTAAGCTTGCCTAGGCTGGCCTCTAACTTGGATCTTCTTGCCTCAGCCTCCTGAGTAGGTGGGATTATAGGTGTGTGTCACCACAAGAAATATGCTCACCTGTCCAAACCCCCAAAATGGACTAAAACATACAGTGAGGCTTTACTTTAATGACAATCTTGAAAGACTGGGGGGCACAGGGTGCATCCCTGGGCTGTTAAAATCAGCATTTTATTTCCTAGAAGGGTCCCTTCCCCAGTTCCTCAGTGGCTGAGTACTATGGGATGCACAATCTTCCCAAAGGTAGCCTAGGTTTTACTGTGGCCTATTGGGTTATTTAAAGAAATAAACCTTTAGTTGTTCCCACCAAGGCCTTTTTGGGATTGAGTACATTTTGACAAGTTTGAAGTTTATCTTTGTTGGTCAGGATGGCCCTTCCTCCTTACTTTCTATTTGTCAAGGGGGTCTGTGAGTTTGTCACATTAACAGTGTTAACTGCTAGTAACCTTTGTTCTAGTTCCTCTTTAGCTAATTTTCTTGCACCCTCAACAATTTTACATTTAAGACTAAATACTGTATTCTGACAATGGACCATCTATTTTCTATTTCTCAAGTCACTGGGCTTAACTGCATTACACTTTTTAAAAATTTATTTTTATTCTAATTTGTTATACATGCTTGCAGAGTGCAATTCATTTCATATTACATATAAAGAGCACAATTTTTCAAGTTGCTGATTTTACATAAAGTATTTTCACAACAATTGTGTCTTCATACATGTACTTAGGATAATGATGTCTAGCTCATTCTACCATTATTCCTATCCCCTTGATCCCCTTGCCCCCTCCCCTCCCCTCCTCCCCTTTGTTCTATTTAAAGTTTCTTCATTCCTGTCATTCCCCCCCCCTTGCCTTTTTAAGTCAGTATCTTCATAACAAAGAGATCACTGACCTTTGGTTTTTTGGGATTGGCTGACTTCACTTAGCATTATTTTCTCCAACTCCATCCATTTACCTGCAAATGCCATGATTTTATTCTCTTTTAGTGCTGAGTAGTGTTCCATTGTGTATATATACTAAAGTTTCCCTATCCATTCATCTGCTGATGGGCATTGGGGTTGGTTCCACAATCTAGCTATTGTGAATTGTGCTTCTATAAACATTGATGTGGCTGTGTCCCTGTAGTATGCTGTTTGGGTATAGACCAAAAGAAAAGGATAGCTGGGTCAAATGGCAGTTCCATTTCAAGTTTTCCTAGGAATCTCCATACTACTTTCCAGATTGGCTTCACCAATTTGCAGTTCCACCAGCAATGTATGAGTGTGCCTTTTCCCCCACATCCTTGCCAGCATTTATTGTTGTTTGTATTTTTGATAGCTGCCATTCTGACTGGAGTAAGATGAAATCTTAGAGTTGTTTTGATTTGCATTTCTCTAATTGCTAGAGATGTTGAACATTTTTTCATATATTTGTTGATCGATTGTATATCATCTTCTGAGAAGTGTCTGTTTAATTCCTTGGCCCATTTATTTTTTGGGTTATTTGTTTTTTTGGTGTTAAGGTTTTTGAGAGTTTTATATATCCTTGAGGTTAGTGTTCTATCTGATATGTTTGTGGTAAAGATTTGCTCCCATTCTGTAGGTTCTCTATTCACCTCACTAATTGTTTCTTTTGCTGAGAAGAAGCTTTTTAGTTTGAATCCCATTTATTAATTATTGGTTTTAATTCTTGTGCTATAGGGGTCTTATTGAGGAAGTTGGGTCCTAATACAAAATAATGGAGATCTGGGCCTACTTTTTCTTCTATTAGGTAAGCAATCTTAGAAGTAGAAGAAAGAGTTTTATGACACCTTAGCAATATCAATTATAAAACAGAGTATCGTTTTCTTCATCCTGTACACTATATTTTAACTTCTTTGAAAGAAAAACTGAATTTGTGGACTCAGAACTGATGAATATTCTGGAGAAAAGCATACCATTTCCATAAAGCAATTTGTGACATACACAGTACAAACTGTAAAGCACCTTGTATAACAAAGGAAAATTACAAGTTAAATAGCTCACCAGGTCATAGAATAATTAGGAGCTGTAATCTCCTAGAATAACTCATAAGATCTGGAAGACTGCTTTAAGTCTGGGTTAATTAACATTCAATTGATTCTCACTTCTTAATCTTTGAAAACTAGGTGAAAGCTACCGTCATTCTCTACAAAAACCCATATCTAATTATAGAGTAAATTTTAACCATAAGTATTTCAAGCCTCTAGGCTAAGGAACTCCAGAGCAACTTTTGGTATTATTTTTGTCTTCTAATTTTGTTTTAAAAAACTGGATACCTCAGGCTGGGGCTGTAGCTCAGTGGCAGAGTGCTTGCCTAGCACATGTGAGGCACTGGGTTTGATCCTTAGCACCACATAAAAATAAATAAAGGCATACTGTCCATCTACAACTACAAAAAAAATTAAAAAAAAACAACAACTAGATACCCAATACATGACATCATTTCCTGTTTCTACCTTAGGCACTCCATCTACTTATTTTGAAGCACAGAACACTTAAAGTTCCATATTCTCATTCATAAGCTCTTTGCTGGTACTCTGCAGGGATAAGCCTCCTCAGGCCCTGAAACTTGGTCTTCTCTCTGCTATAGACTATACTCACAAGAAGCATCCTATTCAACTACACGCAGACCTACTGAATTAATTGCCAGAGAACTTGACACATAAGTCAGCCACCATGTGGGTCTGCTCAGTGCCTGCTTCCTATGCTCATTCCTTATGAGTATACCATGTTATTTGGGCCTCTCTTATATAAACTCAAGCCACCCTGGTGATAGGCCCTTTTCTGCCCCTCCTTTCACAGGTGAGCAGGACAGCTCAATGCATGCAGGAATCAGACTACCAAAAGTGAGGCAAAAAAGAAGGCAACTTTGTAGCTCCTCTTTCACAGTACAGTTGTTATGATTGTTTAAAAGGTTTTATGTAGGTATAATTGACATAGCAAGAACTTCACAACTGTGTACAGTACAATTGATGAGTTTGGACCTGCAAACAGCCACGATGACATACCCAACTCAAGGTCACAGGCATAGAGCACACCTTCCAATGTTTCCCGTGTGCCTTTGATGGCACTTTGTTTTTGTAGTAAGAAATGAGGTCTACTCTTAACAAATTCTGACATGCACAACTGTGTATTGTCAACTATATGCTGTTTTACAGCAGATCTATAGAACTTATTCATCTAATATAACTAAAACTTTAAGCCCATCCCCAAATGCCCCATTTCTCTTCCACTCTCTAGCAGTTTCATTCTTGAGGAACAAAGGTGACTCCTGAGAGAAACTGATATGTTTTTATTCAAATTCAAATATGCATATTCTAAAATCAAATATAACTTTTAAGCAGTTACTGTATGAGGCCCTAATAACTGCCCACCTAATAGCCATTCCTGCCTTCTTATCTGCCAAGAGAACCGTTTTGGGACAACAACATGCCAAAGTAGGCTATGACTCACCATTAATCTAAACTACTCATGTTTCCAACACTCAGACTATCTGCAAATATATAAGAACCCAAGTCAAGAACATAACCAGTGTTTCGCAATATATGAAAAGCAAACTCAAAAAACAAATGCAGAAATCCCTTTAAAAAATAAGCACATTTTTTATTCCAAATAGAAAATAACAAAACAGTATTTAAAATGGCCATATTTGTCAAACTCAAAAAGCTGCATAATATATGATTCAATTTGGGCAAAGGCAAAACTGAAAGGACAAAAAAAAAAAGATCGGCAGTTGACAGGACAGGGGTTGGCAAGGGAAGACACTATATACAAAAGGGCACATTTTCAGAGTGATGGAATGTTCTACATCTGGACCACTGTGGCGGCTACCTGACTATAAGCAAAGATCAAAACTTGCAGAACAGTACACTAAAAAAGGATGAACTTGACACATGTAAATTATACCATGATTTTAAAATATTAGAAATAGCACATTTGTTATCTGACCCCAAAGTTATTCTATGCTGGATTAATCTGTGCTATAGTAACTAGTCAAGAACCAGAGAAATACAGCAATTACCCCCTTATTATAAGAGAGATCGCTTTTTTTTTTTTTTTTTTTTTTTTTTTTTTGTACCAGGGATTGAACTCAGGGGCACTCGACCACTGGGCCACGTCCCCAGCCCTTTTTTGTATTTTATTAGAGACAGGGTCTCACTGAGTTGCTAAGTGCCTCACAATTGCTGAGGCTGGTTTTGAACTCGCGATCCTCCTGCCTCAGCCTCCCAAGTGCTGGAATTACAGGCATGCGCCACCGCACCCGGCTTGCCCCCTTATTAAGTAAGTTTTCAAACTACAGATCTCTGTGGCACAAATAATACTGAGTTGTAAGATGCTGTTATAAATATTCAAGGCTTTTCAATGGTATCAATTTCATATCTGATATCAAATTATTAGACTTAATTCATAGTAAGAGATCACCCAAAATGAGTTCCTTTGCTGTGGAAATAAGCAATTAATCTTAATGTTTCATAGCATAATTGTGCCTTCCAGTGGGAAAGAGGCACACAGGACGTATCTAATGACCACAATAATTTACTTAACTTTGAAGAACATTTAATAGTTATAAAATATCTCACATTATCTCATCTGATTCTCCCAGTAATCTAGTGAGGTTAGATAAGTGATGAACTTTTATATTTCCCACCACACGGATGAAAAAATTAAGGCCCAATAAGTCAGATGCTATAGTTCTAAAATCAGTATATAGAGAGTCAGAAAATGAACCAAGATATTCTGACCCCAGATCTAATACTTTTTCTCCAGATATCAGGCTGCCAGTTGAACATAAAGTACCTCAAAATCTTCCCCAAATTTCTAGCTACTACAAAGCCAACTGAAACTGAAAGAAAGTTTAGGGAATTAAGCCCTCAAGCTCCTTAAATGATTCTATAAAATTAAAATAAGTATATAGCAGAGGCAGGATGTTCTGGAAGGAAAGCTTCTGTTCAAATGAAAAGGAAGGTAGACATACATGAGTTCTTACAATGTGCCAAACACACTGTTTTATATCCACCCTCACAATCTCTAGGAGTAGGTGGTAACATTATCCCCTCACTGTACATTTAGAGAAATCTGGATCAGGAGATGCTAATTAACTTGCCCAAAGTCTCCCAGCTTATCATGGTTGGAAACAGAATTCTAATCCCAAGCCTATTGAACTCTGAAGCCCAAAAGAAAGATACTGTAAGAGTAAAAATTTCAATCATTCCCTAACTTTGAATCTGAACAGAAATAAAGTACTTCTTTAAAAAAGGCATATGTTGGTCATAGCTTCTTTACCTCTAAAACGAGGAATAAGTGTTCTTACTTTCCTTTCAAAACTGTGACAAATTTCTCTAGGTGTCTTGCAGTGATCTGAGTTCACCAATAACAGTATTTTGACACTAGTATCACCTTCCATGTACCAGCATGGTGCCCAATAGCTGGGTCAGTCAGCCCAGCCAGCCCATGAGACCAAAAATGCAACATAAGCAAAATGAGAGAAGAAACAATTCCAGGAATTGTGACCTTTCCCTTGGGATGTTAACTCTGCTTTAAAACTACATATGAAATGTTTAAAAATATGTTTTGTCTTTTTTTTTTAATCAGGACTCTTCAACTATAAAAGAGAATAAATTGTTTATTTTAAAAGATCTTTTAACCCAGCACAGAATAATGCACATATAGACACTTGAAAGATATTTCATGGAGAGAGTAATGGTAATGACAATTACAAAGCTCCTTTCACATTTATTTGTCTTTAGTGGCTTTTGTTACAAAAGTAAGGAAGAGAAATAATTTCTGGTTTCTATTGTTTTATATTGTCACTTAAGCATTTCTGTTTCCAGGTATATTTTTTTGGCAGCCCATAAGTTACATGTTTGCCTTTCTTTTAAAAATTAATTTTTCCATGTTTTTATTGGTGTGTTATAATTATACTCTAGGCGCTTTTTTTTTAGTGGAGAGAGAGAGAGATGTAAGTCATTCACTTGCTGGAATAAAAACTTACAAACGAAGTTCGTTTTGCTTGTCAAGTGCAGATAAAAGGAAGACGGGAAGAAACAGTTTAAATGTAAAAGGCACCTTTTCCCTAACTCCTGAACTAGTTCACACAATAAAATGAATAATTTAACTACCTGAAACTTCATATGTGCAGAACACTGCGTGCAGACCAGGGGCATTTTCACTTCAAATTTGTATAGTCTTTAGTCAACCTACTTCATCTGCATTTCTAACACCTGCTTCAGTCAGCTGTGAAGTATGCTGTTATCTCTATAGTCATCTTTTATCTTTACTCTGTCCATCTAACAAAAAAAATTACATTATAGAATATAATTACTTGGCCTAAAATGGATAGGGAGTAATTCACACAATCTTCTGAAAGGGATTCTCCTTTATCTTATCAAAAGGTAATTTTAAAGCAAGTTACTAATTAATGTTGTCATTCTTTATAGTATCCATCTCCTTGAAGCATTAATATTAATTGTGTATAGCAAAAATAACAGAATCTACTTCTTCTGCAATGAGTATCTGTTTCAGGTACAAATGGAAGAAAAAAACCTATCTGTAATCCCTGATATCATTTGTAAAATACACAAATATCTCTTCTAAGTTCATTATTACTATATTGTTTATTTTTAAAATGAGGATTTTCTAGCTTAGCCTACCTAACATGACATAAGTTAAAATTTTATACACATCAACATAAACATCAGCTAAATTCTGACCCTCAATCTATTGTCAATGACTTATATTACTTACCCTGTATTACACAACTTTAAATGGAGGACTTAAGCCTTTCTCCAATACAGAAAATTATCTTAAGAGAGGAGGAAAAATGGGAGTAGTGGGAAAAAACTGGAATAAAATTGAACAATTTCTGGATTCCTATCTCTCTGTTTATTTCCTCCATAGCACATAATTATAATATAACTATCTTATCTGTTGTCTGTCTGCCTATTTGAATATAAACTCCATCTGGGCAAAGAGTATGTTTGGCTATTCATCCTTCTGTTCCTAATGTCTAGCTGAACTCTAAGCACACAGAAAATAGTAAACAGTTCTTATCCAAATTTTAAAAATCCCAACCAGACTGAATTAAAGGAATTCTTAAGAACTATTTACAATTCTCTTTTGCCTTTAAAAACACACACACACACACAGAAAATCCCCACTTAACTAGCATTGCTATAGAATAGTATTTTCTACATAAGCTGATTTTCTCATGCAGCCAGAGGTGGCAAAATGACCTTTTAAAGATATCAAGGCAGTTTAATTTTAATTATTTTAAATGAGTCAAACATATAATTATTTCTCTACCTTCAAAAAATAAGCTTCATTTAATTTAATCATTTATTGTTATCTTACCACCAAAATTATGCATTAAAACGTATGTTTTTCCATATAATACTATGACTCCATCAGATGTTAGTGACATAGCTAAGGCTTTGAGTCTCCAAGCCTATGTCCCAAGAGGACCTATGAATGTGGACTCTGATTTAGTGCTTCTGTTGTCTCCTTTTCTGAATGCAGTTCTCAATATTTTACTTTCTAGCTACTTCTTCACTACAGGTTCCTGCTCCTCATAAGTTATTACTCATCACTTAGGATGAATGAAAGCTTCCTAAAGCAATCTTGTCCCATAAATATAACAAAAAACCTTTAACAGAAATATTATGGAAATATTAAGATATATCTTTTTTTTTATCCATTTGTAAATATCCCTGACAGTCTTTCCATTCAAGCTAAACCATTTCATCATCTAAAGTAGGGTGACAGTAGTCTACAGCAGCAAAGTTACTATTCAGGTTTTTGTTTTGTTTTGTTTTGTGGTACTGGGGATGGAACCAAGGGCCTCACATATGCCAAGCATGCATTCTACCCCTGAGCTACATCCCCAGCCCTACTATTCAGTTTGAACAGTCAAATTTTCAGTTTCAGTTCCCAGAGAGAAAAGATTCCTGAAGAAGATTCTCAGTATCTTTCAAAGAAGAAAAAAAAAAAAAAAAAAGAGGATTTTTTTTTTTAAGGTCCTTAAATGCCTATTACAGATGAAGGATCAAGTCCAGGAGAGTTGAGAGCCAATCCTTAACACAAACATGGAACTCTTAATGACCCAGAGAGTAGGCTGACAAGGCTTCTGAACCACAGGGAGGAAAATTCAGAAATACATGGAGGATGAGGAGGGTAGGGAGGTCAAATATGGGGATATTCCTTGGAACAGATGGTGAAGTAGAAATATCCAGAAACCAGAACAATGAGGCTGATCAACAGCTTCCTCTGGTATATCCTTGGGGAAGCTGAAAACTCCTAGAAATCTCACTTTGGGCCAAGCTCAAGAGGACTAGGAAACAACAGCATCACTCTGATGAAATAAAGCTTTCTAGATACATAAACATTAAATGTAGCTCTCAAAAGCTTTTTTTACATGGCTTTTTCACAAATTTCTAGCCTATTCTAAGATTCAGCCAGGGGCCAACATTAAGATTGTCAGTATCCAGAACTCACTGAGAAAACTACACCTAAGATCCTGCCTGGACATATGAGATTCCTATATGAACTTGTATTATATAGTTCCTCAGTAAAATAACCAGGAGTAGAGGCTGGGCAAAAAGAAGCAAATGCTAGGTGAGGAAGCAGAAACCTTAAAATTTTAATTCAATAGTCCCAGCTTCTGTACTCTATTTCCACGTGAAAACAGAACACAATGAATTGTAGAGAAAATAACAGAAAGAAATTAAACAATTTCCAAGGAGGTGAATTAGCTTAATAATTCATTGAAGATACAAATTTTTTAACTACTTCAGGGAAACTTTATGAATAAACTTTACAATAACTTTATGAATAGTAGTAACATGGGGAAATCTCATTTTGTGAATTGATATCAGAAAGAAATTATTTAAGTCAAAATTGAGTACTGAAAAGTTCAAATTGCAGAATATTTTAAAAGAAACAAACATTCACCACTTTCTATAACCTCAATGAACCTCTGATGTAAAATAGAACTCTTTCAGCTGTGACATGATACAAAATTGTAGAAGAAATAATAGGAAGTGGATCCTAGCTGTGATTCTTCTCATTACCAGCTGGGTAAACTCCAACAAACCACTTAACCTCTCTGAATCTCAATTCCAGTATCTATTAAATGGCAAAAATAATGAGAACTAATATTTACTGCATACTTACTGACATGCCTCATACTCTATTAACATTCAACACCAAATATTTCATTTAATCTGCACAACAATCAACAAGGTTGTCACAGTTGCTATTTCCTGTATTCCTCTACAAGAATCAGAGGCAAGAGAGGTTCAGAACGTAAGCCCAGAGGTCTGAGTCAAGCATCAGTGTTACTGGAAACTTGAGTCTCAGCAGTACTGTGCCTGCCTCAGAGGAGTGACGTGGCACTTGCCTGAAAAAAATATATTTAAAAGTATGTTGAAATTGTAAGAAGCTATATACATATAAGAAATCACTAGTACTTAATGAATAGATAAAATTCATTGAGAATTAGGAGAATCAATCTAATTAATTCTAATTAATTAAATCAGTAAAGTATAAAATATTGTATTTACTTCTCAAGCATATTAAAAATATCTGCCACAGAATTACTTGCAGTATATGTATGTATCATATACTTCTAAATCCATTTTAACCCTGCTTGAAATAGTGTAAATTGTGAATTTGTGAGAAACACAGACCCAAGGAGCACATATACAGAGGAAAACTCTCCAAGTGCGCGCGCTCTCTCTCTCTCTCTCTCTCTCTCTCTGTCTCTCTTTCTCTCTCTCTCTAATCTGTTCCCCTTTTGAAACCAATCCAAACAAACTGCTTTTCAGCTCCATAGAAATGAAGGCCAACAGGCTGCTCTTACCAGGAGTGCTCCTCCTCCTACCAGGCTGTTCAGAGCACAGCCCAGTGTCTGGCACGGGCAGACACCTGGCTGAATGAGAATGGTTAACCTAGAGCAAGGGAGATGCCCCATACTGCAGCCCAGACACCCCAAACCAGACAGCATTGCAGTGTACTAGTCATTAAGTGTAGCAGAAAAGACCCATGACATCTGATCACGCCATGAGGTCGGTGTGATTGGTGTAGGAGCTGAGGCACAGCATGACTGTCATGGTAATAACCAACTGGAGTCAAAAGATTAAGCAAAAGATTAAACCACAGACAGTTTTAAAAGACTGAAGATTATATAACGTACTTTGAAATACTTATATTAATCGTGGCAAATTTTTTTTTGACGAGTTGTTTAAAAGGGTAAATCATAAAACTCAAGACATATTCATCTTCTCATCTGACCATTTGAGGAACTCTGCCAGGATGTGAGACTTCACCTTCCCCTCAAAGAACTTATATATTGGTGGTAGAAGACATGCATTAAAGAAAAACAAAAAACCAAAAGGTCACACAAATAATTATTTGAAGTTCTGATAAGACCTTAAAAGGGACTTACTATGTGCAGGGAGAGTGCAGGAAGAAAACCTGGTCTGGAAAAGGAGGGTCAGAGAACACTTCTCTGAGGAAGTGATGTTCAAGCTGGAACTTGGGGAATAAGTTGGTCACTGAACATGGGTCCCATAAAGAGATGTAAAAGCCATCTGGGAGACAACCTGCAAGGATGCCCTGAGGCTGTAATGAGCTTGACTCAGAAGTTACATCCTGGTCCAAGCCACCAGCCTCTCCTGACTGTACTCCAACAACCAAGGCCTACCTGGCCATCTTGCTCTGGCCTCAATTCTACAGTTGCTTCTCCAGAGAGTGGTCATCAAGAGAGATACTGTTACTGCTCTGCTCAGAACTCCCAAATGTTGTCCCATCTGATTCAAATCTAAAGCCAAATTCCTTTCAAAGCCCTCAACTACATAATCTGCACCCCTGTCACACATATCTGAATTTTTCTACACTGCCCTCTCTGTTCCATCCATTCTCTGGCCTCAGTACCTTTGCACTGTGGGTTCTCTTTGTAAGGAACACTGATTCCCCAAATAACCCCATGGGTTGTTCCCTCATGTGTTCCTTCAAGTGTCTGCTCAAATGTTCTCTTATGAAGTAAGAATGTCAACTATCACTCTTTACATAATTGCAACCCCTCTATCTTTCTCCCTTTCCAACTTCATTTTTCTTTATAGGCATGCACCACCTAACAATGTTCTAGAAAATGATGGACTGCATATATGACAGTGATCCCATGAGATTATATTGCTTAGTGACAATTTAGTTTATGTAAGTACACTCTATGATATTTATACCACAATGAAATTGCCCAACAACACATTTCTCAGAACCCCCCCCCATTAAGTGATACATGACTGTATTTTCTCTATATGAAGTATATATACACCAAAAAAATTATAAAACTATACACTAGGAATATTTCCTCCCTAGAATGCAAGCTCCACTAGCTTTCCTCTTTTGTTGGATGAATGAACTGGTGAAAATGTATTATATGCTCACGGCAGATCTTGGGGGTAAAGAAGTAATGTGGAGTGAAGCTGAGGAGGGAGCTAAGGCACAGGCCATGCAAGACCTTAGAAGCCATAAAAGGAATTCTGGTATTTATCTCAAGAAAACCATTGACAGATTTCAAGCAGAAACACAACATGATCAATTTATATCTTTCAAGATCACTTTAACTTGTATAAGGAAAATGGAATGGACCAAAATAAGAAATGAAGAAATTTAGGTCAACTCCCATCCCTGGGAGTCACACAAGCTTTGGCATCTATCTATGTAATTAATCTGTACACCCTTAACACATGCTGGTGTGAAAATGAGTCATTTGCTCACCTTATCACATTGCATTTGCAAAATTCCCAATACTGTCTCTGAAAATTTAAATATTTCTTTCCCAAATCTTTTCTTCCTGAATAAGTCCTCAAATGGAAACATGCTGATATAATGACTTAACAAATTCTCATTACTGAAACCCAGTATATAATACAGTTAGTACTTGGAGCGTGCGCAAAAAAATCTCTCTGAATAAGACCCACAAAGATTAAGAGTAGCCTAATTTGCTGTGATATTCTTTTAGCTACAAATTTGGCTAAGAGATTGGGTCTGGGGAAGAAGATAAGTGAGAGAAACACTGGTGATTTAACCTCCAGTGTTCCCTTAAGGACAAACATTTGTCACCTTGACAGAAAGGTGAAAGGTTTGCAGCAAGCGTGCTTACAACAGGACTCTCCCCTCTCTCTCATCCCTGGGGACCTGTGATTTCTGAACACACATTATCTGAACGAATGATGATGATGAGGATGATGAGCCACAGAAAGGGCTAGGGAGGAAAAGAGGTTGAGACCCACATAACTCAGAGCCTCCAACGGATACGTTGCTCCAGGGACTGTGACAAAGATTTACCATTTGCTGCTCCTCTTTCTAAGCTTCCACTTCAGGCTGGAATAATCAACTCTATAAATTATCACAAAACATTCAAACAGTGTCTCCATTTAACAGCAAGGATCCCACTGCTGATAATTATGAGTGTGTTATAAAGCTGAAGTTCTAGGCATATATATTTTGACTTTCTATACAAATCTCTAATTTTTAGGGTTTACAATTCTGATGTGAAAATCTGCTGCAGGCTTAAATTAGGAACAAAAACAAGCCTGATTTTTACTCTGGATAAAAACATATAACTTGAATCAGCATTAATGTGATAAAAGTCATGCATCAAAAAGAATAATAGAATCTTTATTTTGGCCTAAAAGCTAAATTGCTTATCCTATTATCGAAAGGGAAAAGTGGAAGGGATTTTTTTTTTAAAGAATTAAAGTTTTTCATTTAGGGGCATTTTTGGATCTAATTTCAGGAATCAGTGGCATTTGTGTGTTCCTTTGGTAGATGGGATTTCTGTTTTATGATGATATTTTTTAACTTTTATTTGTTCTTTTTAGATGTACATGACAGTAGAGTATATTTTGACATACTTTAAAAAACCTGGAGTATATCTTCTTCTAATTAGGATCCCAGTCTGTGGTTGTACATGATGTGGAGATTAATTGTGGTACATTCATATATGTACGTAGAAAAGTTTTAAATCTTTACTTTGAAAATGATCTTAAACTGAAATCACTATAAAATCAAAATTAAATCTATCATCCATTCTATTTAAATATTTATTCATTGCCTAATCATCACTATTTCCAAGTACTGTCAAAAGGGCCAAAAATTTTTTTAAGAAGAAAGTCAACTTTTTAACATAGCATAACTGATGGAAAAATGAAGTTACAAAGCATATGGGAAAATACATGGGAATGTAAGGGAGTGAAGGCAGAGACTGGGAAACAGAATGAGAACAGCAGTTAAGAAAAACAAAACGGGGTGAACGAATGGAATGCTCACCGTTATACTGGCTTAAAATCTATGTGTCAGCCGGGTGCAGTGGCACACGCCTATGTAATCCCAGCACTTGGAAGGCTGAGGCAGAAGGATCACAGGTTCAAAGCCAGCCTCAGCAATGGCAAGGCACTTAGCAACTCAGTGAGACCCTCTCTCTAAAAAAATACAAAAAAGGGCTGGGGATGTGGCCCAGTGGTTGAGTGCCCCTGAGTTCAATCCCTGGTACCAAAAAAAAAAAAAAAAAAAAAAAAAAAATATATATATATATATATATATATATGCACACACACATACATATATGTATAAATATATAAATATATATTTATATGTGTATCTTTCTTCTTTTTTAATTATTTTTTATTTTAAAATGATATAAATGACAGCAGAATGCATTACATTTCATATTACACATATAGAGCACTTTTTTACAAATCTCTGGTTGTATGCAAAGTATATTCACACCATTCGTGACTTCATACATGCACTTAGGGTAATGATATCCATCTCATTCTACCATCTTTTTTTTTTTTTCTTCACCCTTTTGCCCCCTCCCTTCCCCTTCCTCCGCATTGGCCATTCTAGTATTCCTCTAATCCTCCTATGCTCCCCATCCCAACCTGACTATGAATTGGCCTCCTTAGAGAAAACATTTGGCATTTGGCTTTTTGGGATTGGCTAACTTCACTTAGCATTATATTCTCTAACTCCATCCATTTTCCTGCAAATGCCATGATTTTATTCTCTCTTATTGCTGAGTAATATTCCATTGTGTATATATACCACATTTTCTTTATCCATTCATCTACTGAAGGGCATCTAGGTTGGTTCCACAGTTTAGCTATTGTGAATTGCGCTGCTATAAACATTGATGTGGCTGTGTCCCTGTAGTATGCTGTTTTCAGGTCTTTTGGGTAAAGACCAAGGAGTGGGATAGCTGGGTCATAAGGTAGTTCCATTCCAAGTTTTCCAAGGTATCTCCATACTGCTTTCCATATTGGCTGCACCATTTTGCAGTCCCACCAACAATGTATGAGTGTGCCTTTTTCTCCACATCCTCTCCAACATTTATTGTTGTTTGTGTTCTTAATAGCTGCCATTCTGACTGGTGTGAGATGAAATCTTAGAGTGGTTTTGATTTGCATTTCTCTAATTGCCAGAGAGGTTGAACATTTTTTCATGTATTTATTGATTGATTGTATATCTTCTTCTGAGAAGTGTCTGTTTAGTTCCGTGGCCCATTTATTGACTGGGTTATTTGGGTTTTTTTGGTGTTATGATTTTTGAGTTCTTTATATATTCTAGAGATTGGTGCTCTATCTGACGTGCATGTGGTAAAAATTTGTTCCCAATTAGTAGGCTCTCTGTTCACCTCACTGATTGTTTCTTTTGCTGAGAAGAAGCTTTGTAATTTGAGTCTATCCCATTTATTGATTCTTGGTATTAATTCTTGTGCTACAGGATTCTTATTAAGGAACTTGGGCCCTAATCCAACATGTTGGAGATTAGAGCTTACTTTTTCTTCTATTAGGTGTAGTGTCTCTGGTCTAATTCCTAGATCCTTGATCCACTTTGAGTTGAATTTTGTGCATGGTGAGAGATAGAGGTTTAATTTCATTTTATTGCATATGGATTTCCAGTTTTCCCAGCACCATTTGTTGAAGAGGCTATCTTTTCTCCAATGTACATTTTTGGCACCTTTGTCTAATATAAGATAACTGAAATTATATGTGTTAGTCTCTGTGTCCTCTATTCTGTACCATTGGTCTACTGGCCTATTTTGGTCCCAATACCATGCTGTTTTTGTTACTATTGCTCTGTAGTATAATTTAAGGTCTGGTATAGTGATGCCACCTGCTTCACTCCTCTTACTAAGGATTGCTTTAGCTATTCTGGGTCTCTTATTTTTCCAGATGAATTTCATGACTGCTTTTTCTATTTCTATGAGGAATGTCATTGGGATTTTGATTGGCATTGCATTAAATCTGTATAGTTCTTTTGGTAGTATGGTCATTTTGACAATATTAGTTCTGCCTATCCAAGAACAGGGTAGATCTTTCCATCTTCTAAGGTCTTCCATAATTTCTTTCTTTAGTTTTCATTGTAGAGGTCTTTCATGTCTTTGGTTAAGTTGATTCCCAAGTATTTTATTTTTGTAAACGGGGTAGTTTTCCTCATTTCTCTTTCAGAGGATTTGTCACTGATATATAGAAATGCCTTAGATTTATGGGTGTTGATTTTGTATCCTGATACTTTGCTGAATTCATTTATGAGTTCTAGAAGTTTTCTGGTGGAATTTTTTGGGTCTTCTAGGTATAAAATCATATCATCAGCAAATAATGATAATTTGAGTTCTACTTTACCTATCTGTATCCCTTTAATTTCTTTTGTCTGTCTTATTGCTCTGGCCAGCATTTCAATTACTATGTTGAATAGAAGTGGTGAAAGAGGGCATCCCTGTCTTGTTCCAGTTTTTAAAGGGAATGCTTTCAATTTTTCTCCATTTAGAATAATGTTGGCCTGGGGATTAGCATATATAGCTTTTATGATGTTGAGATATGTTCCAGTTATCCCTAGTTTTTCTAGTGTTTTGAGCATGAAGGGGTGCTGTATTTTGTCAAATGCTTTTTCTGCATCTACTGAGATTATCATATGGTTCTTATCTTTGAGTCTATTGACACGGTGAATTACATTTATTGTTTTCTGTATGTTGAACCATCCTTGCATCCCTGGAATGAACCCCACTTGATCGTGGTTTATTATATTTTTGATATGTTTCTGTATCAGTTTTGCTAGAATTTTATTGAGAATTTTTGCATCTATGTTCATTAAAGATATGGGTCTGAAGTTTTCTTTTTTGGATGTGTCTTTGCCTGGTTTGGGGATCAGGGTGATGTTGGCCTCATAGAATGAGTTTGGAAGTACTCCCTCTTTTTCTATTTCCTGAAATAAATTGAAGAGTATTGGTATCAGTTCTTCTTTGAAGGTCTTGTAGAACTCAGCTGTGTATCCATCTGGTCCTCGGCTTTTCTTGGTTGGTAGGCTTCTGATGGCATCTTCTATTTCGTCGCTTGTTTTGGTCTGTTCAAATTATGTATATCCTCCTGCTTAAGTTTGGGCACATTATACAACTCTAGAAATTTGTCGATGCCTTTGGTGTTTTGTATTTTGTTGGAGTACAGGTTTTCAAAATAATTTCGAATTATTTCCTGTATTTCCGTAGTGTTTGTTGTGATATTTCCTTTTTCATCGCATATATTAGTAATTTGAGTTATCTCTCTCCTTCTCATTGTTAGCCTGGACAAGGGTCTGTCAATTTTATTTATTTTTTCAATGAACCAACATTTTGTTTTGTCAATTTTTTCAATTGTTTCTTTGGTTTCAATTTCATTAATCTCAGCTCTGATTTTAATTATTTCCTGTCTTCTACCACTTTTGGTGTTGGATTGTTCTTCTTTTTCTAGAGCTTTGAGATATAATTTTAAGTCATTTATTTGTTGACTTTTTCTTCTTTTGAGGAATGAACTCAATGCAATGAACTTTCCTTAGTACTGCCTTCATAGTGTCCCAGAGATTTCGATATGTTGTGTCTATGTTCTCATTCACCTCTAAGAATTTTTTAATCTCCTCTTTGATGTCATCTGCAACCCATTGTTCATTCAGTCGCATATTATTTAGTCTCCAGGTGTTGGAGTAGCTTTTATTTCTTATTTTATCATTGATTTCTAATTTCATTCCATTATGGTCGGATAGAATGCAGGGTAGAATCTCAACTTTTTTGTATTTGCTTAGAGTTGTTTTGTGGCCTAGTATATGGTCTATTTTAGAGAAGGTTCCATGTGCTACTGAGAAGAAAGTGTATTCACTTGTTGAAGGATGAAATATTCTACATAAGTCAGTTAAGTCTGAGTTGTTTATTGTATTTTTGAGTTTTATAGTTTCTTTGTTCAGCTTTTGTTTGGAAGATCTATCCAGTGGTGAAAGGGGTGTGTTAAAGTCACCCAGAATTATTGTGTTGTGGTCAATTTGACTCTTAAACTTGAGGAGAGTTTGTTTGATGAACATGGATGCTCCATTGTTTGGGGCATATATATTTATAATTGTTAAGTCTTGTTGGTGTATGGTTCCCTTGAGCAGTATATAGTGTCCTTCTTTATCCCTTTTGATTGACTTTGGCTTGAAGTCTACTTTATTTGATATGAGGATGGAAACCCCTGCTTGTTTCCTCTGTCCATATGAGTGGTAGGATTTTTCCCAACCCTTTACTCTCAGCCTATGGATGTCTTTTCCTATGAGATGAGTCTCTTGGAGGCAGCATATCGTTGGGTCTGTTTTTTTGATCCAATCTGCTAATCTATGTCTTTTGATTGGTGAATTTAGGCCATTAACATTCAGAGTTATTATTGAGATGTGTTTTGTATTCCCAGCCATTTTTATTTCTGGTATTTACCTTGACATGGTTTCTCTTCTGATTGTTTTTTTCCTTTAGTGTAATACCTCCCTCTGTTGATTTTCATCATTGTTTTTCTTTTCCTCTTCATGGAATATTTTGCCGAGGATGTTCTGTAGTGCTGGCTTTCTACTTGTAAAATCTCTTAACTTGTGTTTATCATGGAAGGTTTTTATTTCGTCCTCAAATCTAAAGCTTAATTTTGCTGGGTATAAGATTCTTGGTTGGCATCCCTTTTCCTTCAGAGCTTGGAATATATTGTTCCATGATCTCCTAGCTTTGAGTGTCTGAATTGAAAAATCTGCTGTGATACGAATTGGTCTCCCCCTATATGTGATCTGATTCCTCTCTTTTGCGGCCTTTAAAATTCTATCCTTGTTCTGTATGCTAGGCATTTTCATTATAATGTGTCTTGGTGTAGATCTGTTGTAATTTTGTACATTTGGTGTCCTATAAGCCTCTTGTATTTGGTTTTCCAAATCATTCTTCATGCTTGGGAAATTTTCTGATATTATCTCATTAAAGAGGTTGTGCATTCCTTTGGTTTGAAACTCTGTGCCTTCCTCTATCCCAATTATTATTAGATTTGGTCTTTTGATGCTGCCCCATACTTCTTGGATGTTCTGTTCATGGTTTCTTACTATCTTCATTGTGTGTTCAACTTTATTTTCAAGATTATATACTTTGTCTTCATTGTCTGAGGTTCTTTCTTCCAGTTGATCTAGTCTGTTGGTGATGCCTTCAATTGTGTTTTTTATTTGGTTAATTGTTTCCTTCATTTCAAGGATTTCTGACTGGTTTTTTTTTTTTTTCAGAGTTTCAATCTCTTTTTTGAAGTAATCTTTTGCTACCTGTATTTGCTCTCTTATATCTTTGTTGTAGTGGTCAATTTTTGCCTGTATTTGCTCATTTAGGTCATTCTTTGATTCACAGATCATTTTAATTATGAATCTTCTGAACTCCTTCTCTGACATTTCGTCAACTTCGCTGAGCATGGGTTCTGTTATTGTAGAATCCTGGTTTGTTTGGGGTATTTTCCTCCCCTGTTTTTTCATGATGTCTATTTGCTTTACTTTTTGCAGTGTAGATCTGAGTTATTACAGATTCTTCCCTATATTTTTAATACCCTTGCAGGTTGTCTGTGCCTCTCCTTAGCGCTGGACTATCAGAATCTGCCACTGACCCTCAAAGTATGCTACCCGAAGCTGGGTTCACACTGGTTGGCGCGGGCCGAACTGGTTGAGTCTGAGCTCCTGTGGTGGTCTGGATATAACCACAATGAGGTGAAGGTCAGTGGGACTGCCCTGGGCCCCCCTGGGCTCAGGCCAAGTTGGCAGGTCTGTCCTTGCCGTCTCCTGCTCTGGGGTGGAGGCCAGCGGGACTGGATGGAGCCTGGGCCTGGCAGCACTCTGATGTAGGACCCTGGAACTGCCCTGGGTCCGCCTGCACTCTAAGCAGAATTGGCGGGTCTGTCCTTGCTGTCTCCTAGTCTGGGGCGGAGGTCAACGGGGCTGGCTGGAGGCTGGTTGCACACCAGCGGGCATCGGCAGGACTGACCTGGGGCTGGCCACGCTTGGGTGAAGGTCCGCGGGACTATCTTGGGCCGGCCTGGGCTCAGGCAGAGTTGGCAGGTCTGTCCTTGCTGTCTCCTGCTCTGGGGCAGAGGTCAGCAGGACTGGATGGAGCCTGGGCCTGGTGGCACTCTCGTGTGTATCTTTCAATCATGAAGAAAAAACAGGAATCCACTATGCTCACTGTTGGAAACCACATACCTAATAGGTATCAAATCACACGTTTAATTATCTCACCTAAATGCAATAATTTTATTCTCAGCACCACACTAACTAATCCTAAAATCTTTTGTGTCCCTACCTCATTATGCTCTTTATATGTCCTATCCTTTCTACCACCCAGTACCATAGATACTTTCATGAAAAACTTTGCCAGAATAAGTATCTAAGTAGGAAAAGAGCATTGTAATGATGCTTAAAAAACAAAAGTCCTTACCTATTAGAGATTTGTGTTGAAAAGAGATGATTATGGGGCTTGCATCAAAATAACAAGAGGGGGAGACTGGATGGGAGTGTAGGGGAACGAGAGTGGATTGAGATGGCATCTGTTGAGGTTGAGAGATGGGTACACAGGGCTCATTAATATTATTTGTTCTACTCTGCAAATGTTTCATAACTTCTAGTGAAAAAAAAATGTTTTAATGGGCTGGAGGTTTTAAAGAATACTATATCCAGCAACTAGATTAAAAAAAAATTCAAAACAGGATTAGAGAGAGTTTTGGCCACAGGGATGGAGAGGTTTGGGGAGACACCTTTTCTAAAATAAGCTGGATAAAAATAGCTGCTAACATTGATGAATGCTTGCTAATGGGTCACTCTGCTAAGCATTTCAGATACTTGGTCTTATTTCATCTCTTAAAAAGTTTGGGGAAGAAGGTATCCTTAATTCAAAACTAGTAGTAAGACTGCTTCTCTATCAGGGCCCAGCACACAGGAGGCACTAGATGAATATTAGATGCCTAAATTACTTAAGAAATGACCAAGAAAGTTTCTCCTTTCCCTCTTTCTTTCTAAGACTTTTCAAAGGCTCAGTGTTCATCATTGTTTGTCTGGACTCTGAATACTCTGCATTTCTTTCACCTACCAACAAATGCATTGCTGCCAGGCTATTTCTCCCAGTATACACCTCTGGCATAAAATACTCCTTGAAAAATCAATAACAATACCTTACATGATATCAAGTTCAAGCTGAGTCTCCCATATAAACCTCTCCATTAGATTTCTCACCTTTTTTCTATAGGTCATCAATAAGAATAGGCTTACTCCAGTAAGCCATTCATTCATTCCATACTGATTCTATATTCTATATATTCTATAACATTCTATACTGATTACCCATTAAGCTGTTATCCAGTAAGTCATTCATTTATTCTATACTGATTACCTACTATATACCAGGCACTTTATTTGCCATTATACCAATACACAGAAAGATATAACAGTGAGGGTAACAGGCCTGGTCTCTGCGTTTTGGGGACATATCCACTCTCAGGCTGATCTTTGCACTTGGGCTATTCTTGATTTTCAAAACCTTATACCTAACATACCCCAGGAATCCTTTCCTGGCATTTTGTCCTATCATGCTCTCCCTTTCTTGATTGATGATATCACACACTGAAGTAGTTAATTACATTTCATACTGTGTTTTTCTCCAATTGTCATCTTCTTTCTTCTATTACACTAAGTACAGAAATTGTGACTTCTATTCTTTTGCATCAGGCAACTGAATGTAACTCAACTGAATTCAATGACATGGAAATAAATATCACGTGGTCAATAAATATCTTTCAGGGCTGGGGGTAGAGCACTTGCCTAGCACATGCAAAGCCCTGGGTTCAATCCCCAGCACTGCAAAAAAATAAATAAGAGCACACACCTGTAATCCCAGCACTTGGGAGGCTGAGGCAGGAGGATCATGAGTTCAAAGCCAGACTCAGCAATGGTGAGGCACTTAACAACTCAGTGAGACCCTGTCTCTAATAAAATACAAAAAAGGGCTGGGGATGTGGCCCAATGGTCGAGTGCTCCTGAGTTCAATCCCCGGTACCATAAATAAATAAATAAATAAATAAATAAATAAATAGTAGGAAAACTATCTTCAGTACTGAAAATAAGAATACCAAGTCAAGTGCTCGCTTTGGCAGCACATATACTAAAATTGGAATGATACAGAGAAGATAAGCATGGCCCCCGCACAAGGATGACATGCAAATTCATGAAGCATTCCATATTTCTTCACAATAGCTAAACTGTGGAACCAAGCCAGATGTCCTTCAGTAGATGAATGGATAAAGAAAATGTGGTATATACACACAATGGAGTATTACTCAGTAATAAGAGAGAATAAAATCATGGCATTCGCAGGTAAATGGATGAAGTTAGAGAATATAATGCTAAGTGAAGTTAGCCAATCCCAAAAAGCCAAATGCCAAATGTTTTCTCTGATATAAGGAGGCTGATTCACAGTCGGGTTGGAATGGAGGAACACTAGAATGGCCAATGGGAGGGAGGAAAAGGGAGGGGTTAAAAGGGTCAAGAAAAAAAAGATGGTAGAATGAGATGGATATCATTACCCTAAGTGCATGTATGTATGAAGTCACGAATGGTGTGAATACACTTTGTATACAACCATAGATATGTAAAAATGTGCTCCACAAGTATAATATGAAATGTAATACATTCTGCTGTCATTTCTAACAACTTAGAATAAAAAATAAATTTGAAAGAAAAAAAGTGAAAAAAAAATCAGTATGCTTAAACTGATACAGCGTCAGTGCTTAAAACTAAGGTAAGAAACAATTGATAATCAATGAGAAGACCATTAATTGACTTCAGAAACATCCAAAATTAGCCAAATTATGTAGCATTCTTGCCTAGAGACAAAATACTAAAATTATTTCTTGAAAAAATAAAGTCTTCTAAATCTCAAAAAAAATCTATGCATCAAAACATTTTATAATGTTATAATGCATAGATATTAAAATTTGTCATTTGAGCTTGAGGAGGATATGGTGGCACACTCTTAACTCTGAAATGAAATTAATGGACTGTTGAAAAAAGTATAATCAGCCTTCCCCATAGCCAACCCTTAGAGTGTGCTTGCTGTTTCTACTTCACCATATTTACTTTCTTGTTCTCTTCATGTAGCTAATTCTGTGTTTTAAAGTAAAGTAGAAATGGTGATAATGAACGAGAACTAAAAACGCACTAATGTTAAGTCCTTATGAACAACTTCAAACTGGGCATTTTTGAGCTTTAGTTGTCACCCTGGTTCTTGATAAACATGGATTTGTTGGCTTACCTTTCTTTGAAAAAAAAAAAAAAAAAAGAAGAATACTAAGTCAAAATAATAACACACAAGATCTAATTTATCTTTGAAAATGGAGATACAAAAACACTCTAGGAAAGGTGTAGATGTACAAATAAAAAAGGTACAAAAAGGAAAACTTCTTTTGCTCTGGTATAGATATCTCCAATAATGTATAGTATTTTATAAGTTCTATTAAATATCAGTCTTTTTCTTTAATTCTTCTATGTTATAAAATATAATTTAGAGGCTATATCATAAACCAAATTTATTAGGATTCTGCTATAATGCCAATAATATTGATAGGAGCAAATTAAGTCTTTAGTTATTTAGAAGAAAAACTACTTTTCAATAGAAGCAAAGATTAATATTCTGTGTGTGTATTCATAAAATTAACCTAAAAAGAACATTAGCATAGTTTAACCATGTGTAAAATGTAACTAAAAAGTCTAATAAATGAATTTGCAAGCTTTTCATGTCAAATATAACTTTCTTACAGAAAATCTGTGACAAATATTAGACTAGGTTTCCTTCAATGTACTATTTGTTCCTTCTGGGTTATTCTGTTGGTTTATACTCCATTTTGTCTACAAGGCTGTAGCATTACAATTCATCATAAACTAAACCTACTAGGTAGATTTCTGCATAGAGAATTGTTATGGTTTGGATATGAGGTGTCCCCCAAAAGTTCACATGTGAGACAATGCGAGAAGTTTCAGAGGAGACATGATTGAATTGTGAAAGTCTTAACCCAATCAGTGAATTAATCCCTAGTGGGATTAATTGGGGTGTAGCTGGAGAAAGTGGTTAATAGGGGTGTGGCTATAGGGTATATATTTTGTATCTGGAGTTGGAGTCTCTCTCTCTGCCTCCTGGTCACCATGATGTGAGCTGATTTCTTCCACCACCCTCTCCCACCATGATGTCCATTTCTCACCTTGAGTCCTGAGAAATGGAGCTGGCCTGCTATGGACTAAAACCTCTAAAACCATGAGTGGTCAAATAAACTTTCCTCCTCTACAATTTTTCTGGTCAGATCCTGTAGTCATAGCAGCGAAAAAGTTGACTAAAACAAGAATCAACAACAGTAATATCCCCTTAGTCTGGAATGAATGTCATTATTTTCCCAAATTCTATCTACTCTGCAAGATTTCTTCTCATACCATCTCTGCTGGGAGATCTCTCCAGTCACCCATATTTCCACTTATCTTTTATGTGTACTTCTGTATAGACCTACTCATTGCAGTGTATTCTCTGTAAGACGGGATTTGTGCCTGATGACATCATATTCCTCCCAGCTCCACTGCCCATTTCCTTTAACATAAGTACTCAATAAAAAGTGATCTTTTCTAATGATAAGAACAATTGTGTATAAAAATATAGATGAATATTCACCTCTGTATAAACACACTCCAAGACATTCATTCACAAGTCCATCAAGTACATAGAAAATTTTACAAGTAAAAATTATGTCACCTTAAAATGCATCTTTCCAAACTTTATAATTTTTTCCTAAAACTCTAAGTTCCTGACAAGTGAGCTAAATCATTTTTTCTTTGAAAATGATTTATAGATCTACTTAACTAGTTATTTTTCTCTTTATCCCTTTAACCCTTTGTTTTCTTTTGTCCATATTTCTAGAAAAGATAAAAATCATTTCTTCTGAGCCCCTACAGAATAATAACTCGGACAAACTTAACTCAGGTATGAATTAGAAAAAAGAAAATAAGGATAAAAATCAGACTGTTTTTAATTTTTTGATAAATTGCCATCATTTGTCAAATATTCTGACCAGCCCTGACTACATCATAGGATTTCTGTGAATAGAGATATTCTTTGTCTAACTTTAAATGAAAATCAGTATTCAAAACCCTAAAGAGAGGGCGGTAAGAAGATCAAAGAGTTAAAAAAAAAACAATAAAAATTGGTAATTTCAACAATAAGAGCTTTCAATGCCTGAAAGGAATAAAATAGGAAAAGTAAGAAAAATATAATCAGACTGTCAGAAAGCTGTTTATTCAAATTACTCTGAAATATATCCTTTAGTTTTTATGCTTAAATATTCTTTCATGAAATTATAATAACAAATGGTAGTCCTTAATTATCAAAATAAAAAACTGAAAACATTAGGCAGTGAAATCCAAATGTTAGAAGATCACTGACCTAGTCAAAATGCCATGTAAAAGACCACTACTACTGAAAATAAATTTTTGAATGTTAGTGGATTCGATTAAAAAAATATGTAATAGTACCATGAAAATAGCTGCTAACTACAGAGGAAGGCACAAAATAAAAATATTCAGATTCTGAAAATGAACTAACTTGCAGGATTTCCAGCTGTAATATCATCTGTTTCCCAAAGTACAACTCTTCTATACATGAGGTTTATTTATTTTCCTGAGACTATGAACATTTTCTAAGAGTATTAGTAATAGATCAAAATAAGCACAGTATTGGGTAGAGAAAAGCAATATACCATTATGAAAAGCTAAAAATATGTATTTTACAATTTAACCACTAAAAATGCTTGGCTATGCACCAGAGTTTTTTTCTAATACCCTCAAAAAAATAGTCATCTCAGTAAACTAAAGGGGAATTGCAAATGAAGTTCATGAGCATTTTTTATAAGGCAAAATGCTGACTACAGAACCAAGTAGTACCTGAACAACAGCATCCCTTTCAAGCCAAACATGGGGAGAACGGCTGACTTTAAAATCACTACAGAAGATCTAAGTGGGAAGTTGGGTTATTACCTGAAATAAACATTAAAAAATAAAGACATATAAAAGTAGACACAAAATTATACTTATATTTGCAAAATAGTTTGTGTAATAAACATTTCAGTGCTATTCAACAGAACTTTTTGCAACAATAAGAATGTTCAGCACTTCACACTGTCCAGTGCTGTGGCTACCAGTCACAAGTGGCTAGTGTGACTGAGGAACTAAAGTTTAATTTAATTTCTATCAGTTTAACTTTAAATAGCCACATGTGGCTTGTGGCTACAAAATGGTAGTGTTAAACTATCTTCTCTTTCCTGAACTGGGAAATAAAGGAACTGCCTTTACAGCAGAGACATGCAAAGTCACTTCAAGATATCAGGAAGGTTTTAATGTCAGCAAGATATTCCTTTAAGGTACAGTGAGTCAATAAAAAGGGGAAACAGCAATGGAAAAGAGAACACACTTAAAAGCAAGTATTAAGAACACCTATCTCTAAGCATCATCTAGGAAAGAAGATCCATGGTCCAAATGATGGACCTGTTTCCAAGGGCAACATATCCCTGTTGTGGAGCCAGACACATCCATTTACAACAGCCTGATAGAATCAAACTTGGGAATTATCTCCCTATGTCAACTTTCTCTAATCCCATTCTCACCAAATAAACTTCTTGTTAAAATTAAAACCATGAAGAGAGAATGCAACAACTCAAATGTCTTAAGATTTTCCCATAATTATTTTCCCACTTAATTAATAAACTGGTTACTTGCTTTATATATCATTATCTGAGTAGGAATAACTTATTCCATTCCTGGGAGATGGAGCTACAGAATCAGTTTCTGAACAGGACCGTAGTAAATATACAAAGTGTATGCCACCTGTGTCCCTGATAATGAAGAGCTCAGTATCATAAAAATTCAAAATGATTCAAATAGATGATGGAAAGAACAGTGATGGTACTTGAAATGATTTCACTTGGGGATGACATCTGCTATCACCAAAACCAAGGGAAGAAAAGCTCACAGATCTTGAGGTGCCAGAGTTATCTCCAGCAGACAAAAAAAAAAAAAAAAAAAAAAAAACTTCCTTAAGGACTACGAAACGCAACTTCTCATTCTTAAAAGAGTTTCCCCTCTGATTTGCTCAAATTTTTAAACCACATATCAAAATATGCACTTCAGGTGACCCACTCCTTACATTTCCCTTATACAAATGAAAGGTCAGTGGCATCTAAGAAAACTAAGAGAAGCAACAACAGTGCTGCCTGAGATATTCAAAAGTTTATGATATTTTTATCTCTAGAAAACTCAGTGTTCATGACACCAGATTGATAGAATCTGGAAAAAAATGTAAAAGCCAGATATGATGGAAAGTTTGCTTTAGGACTAAGGATAATTGAGATTATTCCTTGTGGGAGACATTGGTGTTATTTTTCAAATATATCTTTGAAATTCATATGAAAGAAGAAAAACACAGAACAGCACTTTATTACAAAATAAGTGCTATTTCTGATCTGGATATTGTCTACTTTAACACACTTGAAAACTTTTTTTAACCAGTTGTTTATATTGGTGAGGGTTTTATTCAAATTTTTTAAGCTGGAAATTTAACCTTTTGACTTCAATAATTGGCTTCAAACTACAAGAGATAAGGATGCCAAATTCTATAGATAGATACTTAATGATATAGAATCAGGATTCAACTATCTTTGAGGAAAAGTATCTGTGAAAAAAAAAAAGAAAAGAAAAAGAAAAAAGATGGAAGCTCCTGCATGAACAGTGTTTTTCATGACTTCTACTTAATTTTTTCCTCTTTAAAGAAATAGTAGTAAATGAAGAGAAAGAGTAGTAACTACTATTTTCTCAATGAACAAAAAAAATTATTTTCTATTGCTGCTATTAATTTTTGAAAAAGATTAAAAAATCTGTCCTGCTTCAAATTTATAGACCTCAACAGCTACTGATCAGGGATTCAGAGTGGCCTATTAGGCTACTATCAGAAATGTAGATGCCACAAAGGTTATCATAAGAAAGTGGAACCAACTTTCCCATTAAAAATCATGTCTGATTAACTATACATCCCTTCTCTGGATGTCTTCAAAGTCTATATCTTCTTTTCTTCTTTATATAAAGATATATATCACTCTCAGAAGCTCCTCCAGCAGTCACAAATTATTTTCTCATTTAACAAAATTTAACCTCCAGCAAGATGATAAGACTAAAAAGCCAAAGCAATATTCTGAGTTATTAATCTACCAAACTCAACTGCAAAACTCTGTAACATGATGCTTCTAAAGAATGAACTGCATTAGCTTCCATTTGCTCTCATATCGTATGGCAAGTTCAAGTTATCTGGTTCCTCACTATCACCTTGAGTTTTTTTCTTTACCTTTCCTCTCTACTCCTTTTTCTATTTTCTAAGTACCTCAAGTGCCTCTTAGATATGATTTTATCTAGCTTTTATGCACCACTGAATTGGTTACTTAATTTTTCAAACATGTAATTTTTCTCTGAGATACTGTTATTTTTTTTTCAGTACTGTCCAAAAGTTCAGCTTTCACTGGTCAATTTAACTATATGATCTATTTCACAAATTGTTAAAGATTAAATTGTAATTTTAAAAAAGTAGTTCTTTCATTACCAAGAGTGTAACAATTCTCTATGATGTATATGATGGCAATCACTTATTTTAATATTTTATTAGAAAACCTCTAGCTACTTAAATATATGTAGTAAGCACATATATAGTAATTTTTATGGAAAACTTTCTGATTTTTAAAACCAATAATTTCAATGATAAGGGCATATGGATTCGTAATCTATTATGTAGGGATAATCTGACTTAATCTACTTCACAGAGGTTATTATTAGAATAATAATAATAACAATTATTATTATTATTATTATTATTATTATTATTATTATTATTATTATTATTATAAATCATCCAATACCAAATTAAGTGTGGGAATGAATTTTCACCCCAATTCTCAATCAACATGTGAAGGTAAAGCAATACAGATGTTTATGTCTGTAGTCCATGTTTTATAGACATTTAAAAGCTCACAATCTACAATCACTTTAATATAGTTCAGTAGGTGACCAACCAAAGTGACGTCAGGTTTTTTTTGTTGTTGTTGTTGGTAGTTGTATATGGACAACATGCCTTTATTTTGTTTATTTTTATGTGGTGCTAAGGATCAAACCCAGTGCTTCCCACATGCTAGGCAAGTGCTCTGCCACTGAGCTACAGCCCCAGCCCGGACATCAGGATTTTTGTTGAACTAATTCAACATATAATTTTAATAAATGAACATACATTTGAGGTGCATTTTATTTATTTATTTGTTTATTTATTTATGCATGACAGTGATTAAACCCAGGGGCACTTAACCACTGAGCAACATTCCCAGCCCTTTTTTGTTTATTTATGTTTTTAAATTTTGAGGCAGTGTCTCACTAAGTTGCTTAAGGCCTTGCTACATTGCTGAGACTGGCTTTGCACTTGTGATATTCCTGCCTCAGCCTCCCTAGCTACTGGAATTACAGGTGTGTGCCACCACATCTGGCTATATAGAGATATTTTAAATGAATGTTTTCTATCTATTTATTTAACAAATATTTTTGAGCATTTATTTTGTGTCAGATTATACAGAAGCACTTGACAGAGGAGTGAGTAAACAAAACAATATAAATATTTTGCCCTCATGGAGGTTTCATTTGAATATGAGAAGACATTAAACACAATAAATGATACAAGCTAGAAGGTTGTCATGTCACAAGAAAAATAGAGGCTAACAAGAATAGGAACTCCAAACACCACAGAGGTGGTCAGAATTTTAAACTAAACTAACCAATTAGAATTTAAATGGAAAGTCATTCTGCTATGGTTTGGATATTTTTTGAGTATGTTCCTCAAGGGCTCATGTGTTGAAATTTAATACCCATCATGAGGTATTAAAAGGGCAGAAACTTGATTTCACTTAGTGTTTAGAGGTGAACCCTTGGAGAAGTGATTAGGATTAGATAAAGCATTAGGTGGAGCCTACATGCCCTATACCTAAATACTGGTTATTTTATAAGAGAGAGACCACACACACACTCACCCACACACACACACACTCTGCCTGATCTTGCCATGTGACACCCTGAGCAAGTTGAGGACACTGCTAGTAAGAAGGCCATCAACAGATGTGGTCCCTTGACCTTCTACCTCCAGAACCATGAGTCAAAATAAACCTCTTTTTTTTATTAAGTTACCCAGCCTCAGTTATTTCATTATATGTATAGCAAAACAGAGAAACCCACACACCATACATTAAATAAGCATTTTTTTAAAACAAGGTAAATTACTTTTTCTTTCTTCTTCTTCTTTTTTTTTTTTTTTTTTTTTTTTTTTTTTTGTGGTGGTGCTAGGGATTGAACCCAGGGCCTTGTGCATGGGAGGCAAGCACTCTACCAACTAAGCTATATCCCCAGCCTGAGAAGTTGCTTTTAAAAGAGACTTTGAGAGATGGCTAGGATAATGGAGGACAGAGACAGTGCAACCATGAGGTGAGCATAGAAAATGCCCAAGTGTTGGAAGAAAGAAGGAAGAGTGAATCAACAGTTAATATGAGGATGAAAGACACTGAAGAAAAAAAAGAGAGGGCCAAACAGGGAGGAGCCTTGAATGGTCAATCTGTGGAGGGCAATTAAGAGCCACCGAAGGCACTGGGGCATAGAGAGGATATATAAAAGTAGTATGTGATGACAGTTTGTCTTAGACCATTGTGAAGATAATGAGAAAGAAGATAGGATTCATCACCTTAGCTCTTGGAAATGACCAAAGCACAACAATATTAATAAACATTACCCCTCCTAAGCAAATGGATAAACATATTAACTTAAGCTTTCAAGTGAAAACTAAGAACATTTTAGAAAATAACTACTTATAAGAGAATTGCCCAAAAGATTAAAAAAAACAAAAAACAAACCATAAATTTTGACTAGTAGACCAAACAGTGTTATAAAGTTAAACTATAAACAACAGCATTTTAAAGTTAATTATTCCACTTATTAGAAACATTGCCAAAAAAGCTACAATGGAAAAATAAACACATGTGTGGTTATAACAAAAAAAAGAAAGAAGATATATAAACTGTAAACTCAGAAGGCATACATTTTATAAATACTAACCTTATAACACATTTTGTTTTATTAAAGTCCTCTATTATCAGAATATCCATTCACCTAAGTGCATAATTCTCCTAATTTTACTGTTAATTTGTATGAATATTTGCAAATTAAATGGATAGAGATTGAAATGAGGTTTCTAGAATTTTCAATTACTCTTCTATGTTCATCTTCATTTTACCTTCCATACAAACAATTTTATCTTAAGTAATTGTATTAATGTCATGTGTAATATCTTAAGATAGAGAAATAATTTTTAACAGTCATGAATACTGATCCAATTATTTTCAGAGACAAGTATATTATCACTATGTAGATGTGAGAATAACACTACGAAGCTGGACTTTCATGGGAAAAAATAACAGTAAAGGTAGCAACAAACAGAAGTGGACTCCATTAACCAATGGTTTCACCATCAGATGAGGCACTTTCAGACTATTACTTGTATCTACAAAGCCCCCAGATGATGGGTTTTGCCTTTCAACATAAATCAGATACGCATTTTGACTATAAAACTAAGAGAAAATATGGGTTTTGTCTGACACTGTGGTAGGGAAGAACTTTATAAATATAAAGGGAATGGGAAAATCTACAAAGGAAGGGTGGATAAATCTGGCAGATATAAAAACTTTAAACTTTTACAACAATAAGCAAAATAATGAATTCCAACTCATATATTGTACCACATATAAACATTAACTCCAAATGGATCATAAACCTAAATATAAAAATAAAAACTACAAATTAAAAAAGAAAAAAAAATCTTTTGGCTTTTGGTAAAACAAAAACCCAGATAGAATTCAAAAAGCATGAGATAAGCCAGGCATGGTGGCACAAATCTGAAATCCCAGCTACTCTGAAGGCTGAAGGATGAGGCTCCAAGATCAAGGCCAGCCTAGGAAACTTAGTGAGACCCTGTCCCCAAATAAAACTTAAAAAGGGCTAGGGACATAGCTCAGTGTTGGAAGCCTTGACAGAATGAACAAGACCCTTGGTTCAGATCCTAGCACCATGCAGGCAGTTGGGAGCATGACACATAAAAGAAAAAACAGATAAACTCAATTTAACTAAAGTTAAGATCTTCTGCTCTTGAAATTCACTGTTAAGAAAAGGTAGAAGGGCCGGGCGTGGTGGCGCACACCTGTAATCCCAGCACTTGGGAGGCTGAGGCAGGAGGATCATGAGTTCAAAGCCAGCCTCAGCAATGGCGAGGCACTTAGCAACTCAGTGAGACCCTGTCTCTAATAAAATACAAAAAAGGGCTGGGGATGTGGCCCAGTGGTCGAGTGCCCCTGAGTTCAATACCCAACACCAAAAAAAAAAAAAAAAAAAAAAAAAAAAGAAAGAAAGAAAGAAAGAAAAGGTAGAAGGAAGATACAGATTGGGAGAAGCTACTTGTAAAATACATATCTGATAAGTGACTGGTGTTCAAAATACATTTTAAAATCTCATTATAAGAAAATAAGCAACCCAATTAAAAAATGGGCAAGAAGTTTGAATAGACACTCCACCAAAGAGGATATATAGATGTCAAATAAGCATATTCAAAATGTACAACACTATTAATTATTAGGGAAACATAAAACTATACTGACATACTTCTATACAGCTCTTAGAATGGCTAAAATAAATGAATACTGCTAATACCAAGGGCTGGCAAGGATATGGAGCAACTGGATTCCTTATGTATTTATTCTTGGGATATAACATCTTGGGATATTCTTGTGCAAAACAGTTTGGTAGGTTTTGATAATGTTAACATACTTACCATATTAGTAATCCCATGCCTAGGTATTTCTTCAAGAGAAATAGAAACACATGTCTATGCCAGAACTTATAAATAAATATTCATAGCAACTTTATTCTGTACACAAATATTCATAGCTACTTTATTCATAATCACCAAATATAGAAAACAAACCATATTATCTTCCTGTTCACTATAACAAAATAACTGAGATAATTAATTTATAAAGAAAAAGGGGGTTATTTTGGCTCCCAGTTTTAGAAGCTCTAGTCCAGGGTTGAGCAAACCCATCACTTTTAGGCCTTGGGTGGAAGTGCCAGATAGGAATAAAAGGGAGCATGTGACAGAGTAAATTGCTCACCTCATGGCAGTGAAACAAAAAGAAAGAATGATGTGGTCTCGCAATCTCCTTTAAGGGCATGTCCCCAGCCTGCCCTTAAGCCCCTCCTAAAGGTCCATAGCACCTCCCAACAGTACCACCCTGAGGAACAAATCATTAACACATAGGCCTTTGAGGGATATTCAACATCCCAACTATAGCACAATCCAAAGTTCATCAATTTATAAATTAATGAACAATGCAATACTACTTAGCAAAGGAAGTAAATTCAAAACATATACTATGCAATTCCAATCATATGACTTTATGGAAAAGGCAAAAGTATAGGGTCAGGGAAAAAATTCAGTGGCTACTAGAGGCTAAGAATGGGGAAGGGAATTGACTACAAGAGGGCAAGAAGGAACTTTCTGAAGTGTTGAAATCTCCTTTATCTTGAGTGAGATGGTTGTTACATGACTATGTGTCTTTGTTAAAGTTCAGTACTGTATACCTAAAGTGAATTTTTCTGTATAAAAGTTATACCTCAATAAATTTGACCTGAATTTATAAGCTTCTGTTAATAAAATAAATCTGAGTCAATGAAATAAAACAATAGTGGAAAAATGTTTAAGAAGTTCTAAGCAAATATTTAATACTCTCTCTCTCTCTACCTCCCATGTACCCAATTGGGATTTGACTTCCTCACTTTAAGAATCTGTTTTGCTATGAAGGCAGAAACCTTCACTGTTCGGCTAACTATGCTATTATGCCAAGATCCTTGAAATATTAGCTCAATAAATAGATTAATCATGGTAAACTTTTAGTTTGGGGAAATAGAAGCCAGAAAATATGAACTATTTGCCACACTATTATTATCAGCTAATAGTTGGTGGGCATCTCCTACTTCAGTCCATAATGAAGCAATTCCAAGTGGATTGGATTCAAATTAAGGAAATTTAATTTTGGTTCTAGCCAACTACTAGGATCATGTTTCTTAGAAGGCCCTTTACAAATATCTTAGTCCAGAATAATTTATACTTATTTATTTTTACCCAAAGGGGTATAGGAGCAAATATTTTTCCAATTTGAGAATGATGACATTTTAAAAATTAATAAAAATAAACATGAAAGTACATGGCATTTGTTAAAGGGTAATAAAATAACTCCAGTCAATTGGCTAGTTCTACACCAGTAGATTTCTTTAAATAGTAATGAAATCATTGCTTTAAAAAAATCCATCATTATTAAAATAAAAAAAATTTTGCCTCAGCCTCTACCAAAATTAGATTTGTAAGTTGCTGGTCATTCATATAATTAAATCTGTGTCACAAATTTGCAAGAAAAATGGTCACTGTGACTAATGCATTTACTGCTACACAAGTCCTGTCAGACAGCATAGAGAGCATTATGTTGCTAAAATGGAGTAGGTAAAGATTCTATACATTTTTATTAAGTAATGAGGCCATTTTTTACTTACAATGACTATACTTCAGATAAGAGTTTGTTTAAAAACTAAATCCAAGCATGGCTATCACAGGGTTTTCTTTCCTCCAGCATTACAGCATATTTTTAACTCCAAATATGGTGTGTGTACTGTTTTTCTAGTCAAGAGTTACACAGAAAATGCTCCAGGGAAAGAAACATGAGCATCTTCAGACTGCCAGAGGCCCTGATTCCTGGAGTTTCCTGTCTGTCTCCCCCAAATAGTGTTACTCACCTCTTTGATGAAGTAACTGAGAAATGACCTCTGAGAACAGTGCTGCCCAAATTGTAAGGCAAAGCAAAGCCACTCAAAGGACACATTGTCAGAATTAGTGATTCAACTTACTCTCTTTTCAAATCCTTTTCAAACCTGCAGAGTTCATTGATGAAAAGTCTGATTTGGTACTGTGCTAATTTCATCTTTAATCAAAAGGAGGGTAGGCATCAGACTCAGCCTGTGTAGACAGCACAGCACAGCTACAGAGTAATAGTAGCTTTTATTCCCCATTTGATTTAATTTCAGTCACTTTCTATTCATGACAAGATATTTTTATTTATTTATAGTGCTGATGTTTTGACTTGAAATAATTTAAAAAGTGGATCTTATTTAACAAATGGTAGGCAGACATGACAGAAGCCATAATGGTGCCCGAACATTGGAAAACGCTGCATTGAAGGCAGTTCCTGTCCTCCCTCTTTCTTAAATCATTTCTTGTTAATTATTTTTTCATATATTTCTATTCTATGTCTTACTTCAGTATCTAGAAATATGTCTGGAACCTAATGGGCTCTGAGTATATATGTACTGATTTCCTATCCTATTTCCTATTTGTGCTACACTGCAAATTAAACCAACAGTATTTTTTAAAGGAAAAGTAGTCTGCTAAAACTAGTCTTAGCAGTTCAGCTCTCATGATATTCATTTGCCCCAAAAGGTGGTCAAATGAAATTCATGGCATGATGGGATTTCCATTCTGTAAAGGTGGAAAACAGCCTCCATTTATCTGAACATAGTTCATAAGATAAGTTTTAAAGACCAGGGTGAGCCATTCAAAATCTAGTGTTGTTGAGTCCTCAGCAGTACAAGAATTGAACTTGAAATAGTATTCTACATGTGACACTAATACCAGTTTAAAAAAAGAAGTTGTTTGTTCTGGCATTTAAGTTTAATAAAAATAAAAATTTTCAACAAGTCATGAACTGGGGAGGAGCAAAATCCTGAGTGAATAATTTGGAATGGCTGCAATTTTAAGAACAATAAAAAATCAGCATAGTTCTCATTATTGCACAAAACGAAATACTCCAAGACCATAAACTACTCACATCCTACACTTAGGTGAAAGAAAAACCAAATTAACAATTGTGTCTTGGCTAGTACCACCCTGGTGCCTCTGAGTTAACATCTGAGATTCTTGCTCGAATTGTTACAGAGCAGTGTCATGCAGCAAAGTTAACATGCTTCCTTTCCAACATTCTCAATGTGGCTGAGTATATTTTGGAAGAAGAATGGAAGAATGGGGGAATAAATATACATCACAAGCTATTAAAATGTGGCATCAGTGTTTGCAATTTCTTTTCTTTCAGCAGCTTTGATAACATCAGTTAACTATTCACATCTTTTAACAAAGCTGGGCAGTGATGGGGGAACCAGCCAAAGCAAAGAGGGAAAACAGATTGGTGAAGGAGGAAACTGTGCTGGCTAGTTCCTCAGTTCAAGAGAAGGAGTTCTTTTTAACCTTGGCCTTGCATGTAAAAAGGAATGTTCATGTTAGAATAGCTCTTGCTAGTTGTAGCAGTGAGTATTTAAAAAAAAAAAAAAATAATATATATATATATATGTATATATATGTGAAATAAACCCATTTCTTGACATTTTAAGTGAAGATTTTCAGAAAGTGAATAGTGATTCACAGACCTTTGTGAGACTAGCTATTATACATTCACAAGGTGGTAAAACCTCTCTTCTAACTCTTTGCTGCTGTTTCAGAAATCCTTACATCTGTGTTGCCATGAATTGCTCCAGTGTTGTAATGGGAACTCAACAGGCACAACTAACTTTGTCACTCACTAGGGTTCCCCTTTAAGATCAGGAGTCACCACAAATAACAGAACAGGCTGAGGAATCTAACAAGAAAAGTTCTTTCTTTCCCTTTTAATCTTTAATCTATAAGTCTTGAGAGACATGGAAACACCAAATTTATCCTCCAAACAAAAACATGCTAAAATGCTAACAAATCATGTGATCTACATTTGGTTTTTGGGGAAAAAAATATTTAACAGCATTGAACCTTTGGAAAAGAATTTCACAACTGGGATTTTTCAAAAAGTTGCCAATATCTAAACAAGCAAACAACCCTTCTTCTGATGGGGAAGTAATATGTAAGATGATTGAACCTGAAATACATGGTTTTACATAGACAAAAATGTATATGTGTATAAATTTTGATAGCATTTCAGGGTGCACTTGACTAACAAATTTTATTAAAGCCTCCTCAAGAAGGAAATCTCAAATCACTTATTATGTTCCACAATTATTGTAAACTGAACAATTTAAATGAGAGAGGAGATAATGACATTAACTTCTTAACTTAAGCAATCCTCTGTGGCACAATTTTAAAATATTCTCTTGGTCTGAAATTTATGTAAATTGAATTCATCTATCATTAGTTATTACCAGTCTAGCTACATTTAAAAAAAAAAAAAAAAAACAATTTTCTGCATCAATTACTTTTTTAAAAAACACTGTGTTTTAATTAGACCTGGGACATTATTAAACTAGCTATAAATATGTACGGTATTTTATTTGGTATACCCAGATGCCTGAAAACCAACAAGAACAACCTCTGAGTTCTTTCTCCAAAAATTCTTCTATTAAAGGCCTTTCATTCAAAGTTTTGGTAACTGAAAAAAAAAACACATTTTTCAGATTCTAATATGAATATACAACATGAATTGTTGCTCCTAATCAGAGAAAAATCACTCAAAGCAATTTTTACCACATCATACAAGCACTTGCCTAGATCATAGCACTTAAGCCTCACCACAACTCTATATATAGATACAATCATACCCCATTTTATACATAGGGAAGGTTATCTGGTCAGTCTGGTATTGAGTCAAGCAAGGATATAAACCCAGACAGTCTGACTCCAGAAACTCCAAAAATACTACAACTCATAATCACACATTTTAAAGACAGGTGGTTAGCTTCCATTTATGGAGAAAATTCCCAAATAACTATCACACCATGATATTAATGCAGGTATGGTGTTGGAATTCCAGGAATGCTATTTAAAAAAAAGACGACTTGGATTTTAGGGGGCTCTCTGTGCTTTCCCACTACTTTTCCTTACTCTCCAGATGTTTTGGCTGGAGCTCCAGCAACTACCCTGGACCATGAGGCAACAGAGGAAGGAAGCTGCATGCTGCAAATGGCAGAAGAAAAAGACAGGCGTCTTGGGCCAGTGAGAGACTAGCTAGCTGCTATACCATGTTTGGACAGCCTCCCCACAGATTTTATCTAACAGGGAAACAGATCTTTATCTTGTATAAGCCACTGTCATTTGTGAAGGGATTACTATTAAAGAAGTTGAACCTAATGCTCACTTATACAGATCAGACCCACATGTATTTCAAAATCCAAGGTTTGCTATTACTTGTCAAAGAACAGAGGAAGAAATAGAATCATTTTTCTTATAAACACTGAAGCAAAATATATCCAATCTCCATTTCCATTCTCAGACTCTCTCTGGTAATTTTCAGTTTTGGGAAAGAAAGAGGAGGGCAAGAAATGGGAGAAGGAAGTAGAAAAAGACATTTCTGCCTCTTGGCCGCTGCTCATGCTATTCCTCTTCTAAGGCCACCAAGTCCTACCAATATTTCAAGGCTCAGATCAGAGAAATCCGGTCTGTGAGACCCCTGAATCTAGAATGCACACTGCCCCTGCTCTTCATCTGACAATCCTATACTAAGCAACATCTTTTGTTCACTTGTTAACTTTCATGTTGTATTTCTTTCGCTATGTGTCACCTCCACAACCTAGTGGGACATACCTCATATTTCTTTGTACCTTTCCACAGCTACCAGAAAACTACTTCTGTGTGGCAGGAGATCAATAAATACTTTTGATTGATTAACTGCATTAAGGTAAGAAACAAAAGTGAAGAAAGGAAAAGATTAGGAGACTAAGAATGGGAATACACAACTTCTTAGAAGTGAAGGAGCAGGAAAAAAAAAATCCTAAAGAACCACTGGATGGAGTTTTACCTCACAGGACCTTATTGAACAACTGGGCCTGGTAGGAAAATACCATGATGGGTTCAGACAGTCGGTGTAAAATTCAGATTATCCTGTCCTCCAATGAAGGGACAGTACATTTTGGTTCACTCAGACAATTGCCAGAGTTTTACTTGATCAGTCAGCCTTGACATTTTCAAGCATAAGAGCCCCAACTCAAGAAGCCATATGTTGTGGTGCATATGTACAATTTCAAACCATACAAACATTGGCTTCCAGCAAGATCATATTTTATAAATATTATTCTGCCAAACAATTGGGACAACATAGGTAATAACACTTGGTCACAAGAAATAATGATTTAACAAAATATTATTGAGTCTAAAGTAAGTAGTATAAGAGATCTTTTTTTAAAATAGGCTTTATTACTTCTCATCTAAAATCCTATAATAACAGCATCACTAGAAACATCACTGCCTAAGTAAAATATCATGTACTTTGTGGAAGCTACACCATTAAAAGTTCTGTGTGGCTATAGACATTAAAAGCTATGAAGCACCATGTGAAGTTAAAACCATGTAGCACTGCATTTAGAAGCTTTAACTACGTTTAGTTACATACAATACAGTAATAGGTGACATAAAGAGCATTTTAAAAGTATGTAATTGATATTTTGCCTAGATTCATGAAATAGGTCATACCCTAATGATTTTTATTCTCAATCATTTCTAAATTACCATATCACATATTGTCAATGAGTTATGCACCTAAAAATACAATGTTATAATTTATTTTCACAAATTTACCAAAGTTTTTGGGTATAAATAATAACATTAACAGAAAATTCAGTCTCTTTTCCATTCTTTCATAACAGAAATCAAACCTTTGTTATTTCATCTATTTTAAAAAGCTAAAGTAACATCCTTAATATTAGTTTTGCTTATGAAAGTTGAGCTACTTTTCAATCTTTTTTAACCTAACTCATAATTCAAACCTCTCAAAATACTACATTTTCTTACAAATCACTAATTATATCCTCATGTCAAATTTGTTTTAGAAAGATTTCTCAGAAGTATCCAAGAGAGTAGCTTCTTTGACAGTGAAATGTACAAAATAAATGACATGTCAACAAGTAAATTAGCATTCCCTTTCTGACCAGCTGGGTCATGTTTCCTTTTCAAAATCTCAGTCCCATGATACAAAATAATAATAATCTAAAAGACCTCATTAAATGATCAATATATTGACATAACTTCTATAAGGAGACACATAGTATTTTAATTGATTCCTTGAATCCATTAAATAGAATATTAAACCCCAAGCCTCCAAAATAATTGTAAGAGGACATTTACTTTATTCATTAACTAATTTTCTTCAGGGTGTGGATAATGGCACATGAAAAGACTCAAGAACTTTCATATTAAACCAAAAAGTAAAAAATGTCCATCTTTTACTAAATCTTTCATATAAACAATATCACAACAATTTATAATAGACAAGTTAAACCATGTTTACTTACCAAAAAACTTCCGAAGGCTGAATTAAATATCGCAGCTGCCTATAGAGAAAATAAATGGGGGGAAAAGCTCACTGAAAGTAAACAAGAATAGGAAAAGCAAAGATTATCATTTTTCCCTTCCCCCACTATTCCAAACCTTAAAACATTGACCCCATTGAGCAGAGTTAGTCACTGCTTAAAAAAATTGCCAGTGGCCTGTAGTTTACTAAGACAGATGAGCTACAGCTTAGGAATTCATAAATAATGGGTCTCAAAGCAGGCAGAAAGGCTTGCCATGAGATGCTCCGAACCTATATGACAGCACCAAAAGAATCTTCACTAATAGTAAATCAAAACCTTGTTGTTATTGATTTTGCTGCTAGACTTAGAACAATCAGAGGCTGATTTATGCATCAGAAAATTCATATTAGTGAGAGAAGGAACAAGAATCTTAAGGCAAACATGAATCACTCCCTATCAGGGAGCAGAAGTCCTGTGAACTATAACCAGGAGGGAGATCTGTTATTCCCACACAATGCACTTCAGAAATGTGAATGACACAGTGAAGACCAGGAGAGCATTGCTAACCCATCATCTCTAAGGTAGAAACAAGCAAGAAAAACTTCAATTTGGTGCTCAAGATTCAAAGAAAAAATATTTGACTTTGCGCTTACCTAAACATCCATGAAATACACAGTAGATGCAATATAGCTCTTAATTTTTACATCAATCGCTATATTCCATGAAGCTACACCACAGTCCTGAAAGCTTCTCACATTACCAGAAAATAAGAAAAACTATATAACATCCAATTTGATGAAAGAAAATAAGGGGGAAAAAATAGGAAAAGGCAAAAGGAAGGGTAGGTAGAGAAAACCTATTTACATCTTCAGCAGATCAAGAGCAGAGCTAAATTAATCATCATGGACATTAGCAGCCTCGCTGTAGTAAAAGAGGATGTCAGTTTAGTAAGTTTGAATAAAGTCCAAAGCCCAGGCTAAGAGCTGCAGCTGAAAATGCCTTCTGCTCCAAAAGAGGAGGCAATGAGAGTGAATGGGTAATGAGATCCCTGGCTCCAGAGAGCTTAGCTCTCCTATTCCAGTTCATAATTAATTCAAAGCTTTGATAATTTCATTAGATTTCTCCTTTGCTGGCCCTATCAATAAAAGATGGCACTGGACCACAGCTCCTCTGTGGCATAAATGAAGGCACAGACACAGGCCAGGGAAACCTTTGCTTCCTGACAGGGACAATGGCATATGGTGTTCTGTGTTGTACTGGGAGCAGTGGGGGGAAAATAAAAAAAGGTTCAGCTAAATAAAACATTACAGATGACAACTGTAAACTATAGCAACATATTTCACACATCTTCCTGGAATTCCATTATGGATGATTCCAAGAAGTTTTATGTATAGAGAAAAATAAAAGGATATAAATAAGTGAGTTATGGTGAGATCAACAGGGAACACCACCTACCTTTCCTACAAAATGTACTTCCCCATAACAATCTTTATGTCTTGACCCTATTTTGTGCATAAAATGAATTTATCTCTCTTTTTAATAAAGTAATGAGGTCTTTCCTTTGAGATCCTGTATTCTGAATGCATTTCTTTCCGGTGCCTTTCATTAACCTTATACTTGATAACTAGTAGGTTTGCTAGCATTTAAGGAAAAATGGAAATACTAGAAGTAAAGAGACTCAGAAGTCAAAGTAAAATAAGTACTAACTTCTATTCATGAGATGGGATCATCATACCCAGACTCTGTCCAACTCTCTTTTGTATCCAACACCAGTGATAAATTTTATGTGTATTGGCTATGTTCCTATGTCTTCTGACAGGACAGTGGTGCCAGTGATGGGACATCTCAGGCACCCAAAGACACTGCAGGCCAACTCCTTCTTGCTTGTTTCCAGAAAGTAGTGATGGATTTGAGCTCCCTCCGTTGTACTGTTCTCCCAGGCAGTAAACTCTGGTGAACTTTTGTGAAACGGTTGCTTATTGTTCCAGGTGCTCTGAAGACCATGTGAAATCAGACCCTAAACCAAGGATCCTGGCCTCACAATTAAGTTAATAGTTGGCTCAATTTTACAGTTGTAGCAAATAAGAAAATTATGATTTCTAGAGTTCCAAAGAGTAGTAATAAAGTATTTTATTATTATGTAAAAAACATGCATATCTTTTGGCTTAAGGATCATGCATAACATGATTGCACAAGGTCCTTCATGATTGTTCATCTCACTTTATGCCTCAAAATTTATCTTTTGTAAACACTAAACCTCTCAAAGTTTCCCCAGACTCTTCATGCTACTTCTTACCTCTTTGTTCCCTGATCTAAAATGCCCTTTCCCCTCTTCTACCTGGTAACTCTGACTTTCCTTGCAATTCAGCATAGGCATCATTCTTTTTTTAAAAATTTATTCTAATTTGTTATATATGACAGCAGAATGCATTACAATTCATATTACACATATAGAACACATTTTTTCATATCTCTGGTTGAACACAAAGAAGCGTCACACCATTCATATCTTCATACATATACTTAGGGTAATGATGTCCATCTCATTCCACCATCTTTCCTACCCCCAAGCCTCCTCCCTTTCCCTCCCACCTCTTTGCCCTATACAGAGTTTGTCTAATCCTCCCATGCTCCCCACCCAACCCCATTATGCATCAGCATCCTTATATCAGAGAAAACATTTGGCATTTGGTTTTTTGGGATTGGCTAACTTCACTTAGCATTATATTCTCCAACTCTATCCATTTACCTGCCAATGTTGGGCATCATTCTTTAGCATACACATGCATCTACACTTACAGGTAGATTGAATGTCCCCCAGGCCTGCTGCTAGAACATGCTAAACTTACCTCTGCCATAGCATTTGTCATATGGTATTGAACAAAGGCCTCCCTGCCCCACCAGAGTCAAAAGTATTCTAAGGAACACAAGGAAGCTCATCGTAAGCATGTATATGTTTAATAACTGAAATCAATGAAATAAGTAGGATTCCCCCAAAAGTCCAAAGTCTACCTTTCTTATTAAGTTATTCTATATTTGGCAAAATCCAAGAACAGACAGGCAGAGAAGACTGGATCTCACATGTAGTACTACAAAGCAACAATGGATCTAGATTTCCCTCTCCCATTTCATATTTCAGATTTTCAGTCTCCCATCCAATCTAAGAATCTTTTTCACAACATACTGTTTTCCTGTTATGATACAGTCAGATAATGATATAATGTTTGAGACTTGCCATTGCTACACAGCGATCAAGTTAGTTAAATAAAATCTAGAATTACCAAGGAATATTCTATAACCACTTACAAGATGATCTGCATACACTGATATGAATGAATGCAGGTCAATATATATTAAGTGAAAAAGCAAGTTTCAAAACAATGTGTATAATTCCCATTGTTTAAATAAACATGTACACGCACAGATAGTATAAACATACAATATCTTTCTCAGAGGGATCACCAAAACGCATCCCACCCATGATTAAATTTGTTGAAAGGGACTGAGATGGGGGTCATTTTTATGTTTCATTTGTTGTTTGTCCTGTTTGACTTTTAGTTTTCTTTAACACATTGTCTTTGTATATTTCAATGAGGATTATCAGGGCAGGAAGATGCTAAGCCACTTATTGTTTACTTTTTGAACCCCTCTGTGTTAAAAATGTAATACTTTATTATAAAATACAATAAAGTTTTCATTTCCTACTTTGCATGTTAACATCTCTTGCTGGTCGCCTGCAAGCTGGTGACTGAGCACCCTGGAGCACACGTCACTACGCTGAGTGGCTACAGGATGAACAGTGGGCATTTTCTAGAAATATCAATAGCAATATGAGTATTTGGTTTTGAAAACAAAATCCACTATTTTTTTAATATTAAAATAAATAGCAGAGACAGGCGCGGTGACGCACACCTGTGATCCCAGCACTTGGGAGGCCGAGGCAGGAGGATCAAAAGTTCAAAGCCAGCCTCAGCAATGGCGAGGCACTTAGCAACTCAGTGAGACCCTGTCTCTAATAAAATACAAAAAAGGGCTGGGGATGAGGTCCAGTGGTCCAGTGCTCCTGAGTTCAATTCCTGGAACAACAACAACAAACAACCAAACAAAAAACAGCAATAGAGAATATAAACTTTATGAACTGAGATCAAACAAAAGCCACCAAAGATAATTTGTTCTGAAGGTAAGACCCTTTGGCCTATACCACCAGATTCTCTTGGAATATGAAATTCTTTTCTGCCTTAAAGCCATTCTGGGACAGTCTACTGATACTTTTTTTTAAATTGGTGCATTATAATTATACATAATAGTGGGATTCACTGTTACATATTTATATATGCACACAATAGAACAAATTTATAATTTGTTTAATTTCATTCCCTAATACCTCCCCTCCACCCCCTCCCCCAGGTTCCCTTCTCTACTCTATTTGCCTCCTTTCTATTTTCATGATCTTCCTCCCCCCTCTCCTCTCCCCTTTATCTCTCTAGCTTTCATATATGAAAGAAAACATACAAACCTTGACTTACTGAATTTGGCTTATTTCATTTAATATAATAATCTCAAACTTCCATCCATTTTCCTACAAATGACATAATTTCATTCTTCTTCATGGTTGAAGGAACCTAGGTTGACAGCAACCTAGGCTCCCACCTCTTGGTCCCTTTCCTTGGATTTTTAGGAGACCACTCCCACCTTTGTTTTCCTTTTTCATCTCTAGCTTCCACATATGAGAGAAAACAGGACCCTTGATCTTCTGAGTTTGACTTATTTTGCTTAACATAATGGTTTCTAGTTCTATCCATTTTCCTGCAAATGCTGTAATTTCATTCTTCTTCATAGCTGAATAAAACTCCATTGTGCATATATATACCACATTTTCTTTATCCATGCACCCACTGACAGACACCTAGGCTGGTTCCATAATTTGGCTGTTGTGGATTGTGCTGCTATAAACATGTTATGCATGTATTACTATAGTATGCTGACTTTTTTTTTTTTTTTTAGTTGTCAATAGACCTTCATTTTATTTATTTATATGCGGTGCTGAGAATCGAACCCAGGGCCTCACACGTGCTACGCAAGCACTCTACCACTGAGCCACAACCCCAGCTCTGACTTCAATTCTTTAGAATAAATACTAAGGAATGATATAGCTGGGTCATATGGTGGTTCCATTACTAGTATTTTGAGGAACCTCCACAATGATTTCTATAGTGGTTGTCCTAATTTATAGTCCCACCAACAGTGTATAAGTGTTCCTTTTCTCCCACATCCTCTCCAACATTTATAACTATTCATACTCTTAATGGCTGCCATTTCAATTAGATAAGATGAAATCTCAGTATAGTTGAGATTTGCATTTCCCAGATTATTAAAGATATTGAAATTTTTTTCATATTTTTGTTGGTCATTTGTATTTCTATTTTTGAGAAGTGTGTTTAGTTCATTTTCCCATTTATTGATTGTGTTTTTTGTTTTTGTTTTGTTTTTGTTTTGTTTCTTGATTTTTGGTGATAAGTTTTTTCAGTTCTTTAAATATTCTAGATATTAATCCTCTGTCAGAAGAGTAGCTGGCAAAGATTTCCTCCCATTCTGTAGACTCTATCTTCATGCTCTTAATCATTTCCTTTGCTGTGCAGAAACTCTTTAATTTTACACCATCCAAATTTATTAATTTTGAGCATTATTTCCTAAGCTTTAGGAGTCCTATTGAGGAAGTCATAGCCTGTGCCTATATGTTGGTGTGTTGACCCTACATTTTCTTCTAGGAGTGGCAAAGTTTGGGGCCTATTCTCTTGGTCTTTGATCCATCTAAAGTTGACTTTTGTACAGGGTTAGAGGTAGGGATCTAATGTCATTCTTCTACAGATGTATATCCAGTTGTCCTAGCACTAGTTGCTAAAAGAGGCTGTCTTTTCTCCAGTGTATGTTCCTGGCATCTTTGTCAAAGATGATATGACTATACCTGTGGGTCTGTCTCTGTGTCTTCTATTCTGTTCCACGGGTATATGTGTGGTTTTCATACAAGTACCATGCAGATTTTGTGACTACAACTCTGTAGCAAAATTTGAAGTAGGGTACTGTGATGCCTCCAGCATTTTTTTTTTTTTTTTTAAAGAATTCATTTGCTATTCTGGGTCTTGTATTCTTCCATATGAACTTTAAGACTGTTTTTTTTTTTCCTAGATATTAGAAGAATGTCATTAGTATTCTGATGGGGATTGCACTGAATCTTGTTTTTGCTAATATGACCACTTTAACAATATTAATTACGTATCCATAAACATGGAAGGCCTTTCAATCTTCTAGAGTTTTTTTTTTCTTCAGTTTCTTTCTCTAGTGTCCCATAATTTTCACTGTAGAAGTATTTCACCTCCCTAGTTAGATTTATTCCTAGGTTTTTGTTTTATTGCTTGTTTGCTTGAAGCTATTGTGATTACTTTCCTGATTTCTTTTTCAGTAAATTCATTATTGGTTTATAGGAAAGCTATTGATTTCTGTTTGTTGATTTTGTATCCTGCTACTTATCTGAATTTGTTTATTAGCTCTAGAAGTCTTCTGGTAAAACTTTTTGGATCTTCTAAGTATAGGACCACTTTATCTGCAAACAGTGATAATTTGACTTCATCCTTTCCTACTTGTACTCTTTTATTTCCTTTCTTGCCTAACTAATTTCAATCACTATGTTGAACAGAAGTGGTGAGAGAAACTCACTGGTTCTTAATTCATCTGTTACTGCTACAGTTTGGATCTTGAATATCCCCCAAAGGTACATGTGTTGAAGGTTGTGGCCCCCTACCTGTGGTGATATGGGAATCTTTAGGAGGTGGACCTAGTAGAAGGAAGTTAGGTCATTGGTAGCGTGCCTTTATAGGGGGTATTGGGACCTCTCCCCTTCCTCTCCCTCTCTCTGCTTCCCAGCTGCCATCAGGTAAATAGACCTTCTCTGCCATTTGCTCCTGCCATGAGGTACTGTGCTGCCACAGGCTCAAAGCAAAAGGGACAAGTGTTCATATATTGAAACCTCTGATACTAAAAGCCAAAATAAACCTTTTCTTCTTTTACATTGTTTATATCAGGTATTTTGTCACAGTAACACAAAGCTGACTGAAAGAATTATTATTTCCTTTGCTAGAAATAATTTCAAAACCCACTCCCCTCTAGAATGTCCCATTACAATAAAATTCTTTTCCAATTTATTCAAGGTTATATTTTTAGTACCTAGAATAGCACCTGGTTCATACTATACCCTCTACAAATAATACTGAATCAAAGAATGAGTTAATGAATGAATGAACAAATACCTCTTGTGCCAGCTGAATGTCCTATATATAACATTTTCAATATTAACTCACAAATCACATCTGCAAAGTGTATACATTGGAATAATCATATTTGATAGATAATTAGATTGATACTAACTGTAAAATGTTCATAGTATGGTGGTTTTTTAATAATGAGAGAATTGGCTTCCATTATATTACACATTTTTAGATAATATACTGTACTTTTGGTATTAACCCAATTTTATCCAATAAGGGATTCTTAATGTCGTTATTGTTGCTGTTTTTAGTACTAGGGATTGAACCTAGGGGTGCTTTACCACTAAGTTATATGCCCAGCCACTCCCCACCCTATCCAGCACGCCTTTTGAGACAAGGTCTCACTAAGTTGACTAGGCTGAACTTCAACTTGAAATACTGCTGCCTTGGTCTTCCAAATAGTTGGGATTATATGTATGCACCACAGTATCTGGCCAATATTAGCTATTTTATTAATGTTTTCTTATATATTATACAGTATGTGTTTATTAAATTATTTGGGAAAATTGAGCAAGTTCAATAATAAATTTGTTTCTTCATAACCTACTTGCAAATATATCAAATAAAAGGGTAAATTTCTAAAAAAAATATATGAAAACAATAGGGATAGGGAGTTTTCTAACTCATAAAAGCAAACATTTCCATTGTTGGATAGCCCTAAACATTATGTTCTACCTTACAGTTAGCTTGAAACCCACAATTTCCTCTAACTGCTATGCACTCACCATAATCTGTGCTCCAGAGTTACACAAATTTCTAGTTCCTTTTAAAAATGCATTTTAAATATATGAACACTGATGGGTCCTATCCAAATCTTCTCTTATGATATGTCACAAATTTTCCTAATGCTTGTCCAACACCCCTTCTTTTTCTTTCCTTATGAGTCTACCAAGTAAAAAAAAAAAAAAGTCATTATTTACATTGAGGATGAATTATTTATTGCAAGTTAATTTGTGAAATTTCTGACTTTTATTGTTGAATACCCCGAATCCCAGTGAGGGTACACAGAAATGCTTTCCAATGTTAAAACGGGATATTTATGGTTGTTTTTGAATTTGTAAAAATGTTCTGAACTAAAGAGAATGTATAACAAATACCCCACTATTTAAATAAGATACCAATATGTCCCTCAGTACTAACAAAAAGATGCCAAAATTTGGCCAGGAATCACTTCATGTGCAGGCTATGTAAGCGAGTACTAGGAACTGCAGAGACTGAAGAAGGAAATTTCCAGGAGTAGTGTTCTGACTTTTTCTCCTCTAGAAGAGAAAACTGATCTGTTCACCACAGTTCCCAAGTCGGGGGATGTGAATGGTCTACAAAACAGCCAGTGATGAAGAGAAAAAATGCAGAGAAGGAAGAACTGTATTGCTGTCCCCTGCTAGATGTGTACTAAGGAAAGAAGTTATATGCTAGACTACCACTGGAGCAAGGAGTGCATGCTATAAGAGTACTTAGAAACATCATGGTGTATTCTTTAGAACTGGTGGCAGGGATGGGGAGGGTGTATAAGTAAACCTGAGGCAGGCACTTGCTTCCTGATTGGAAACAGCAAGGGCATGAGGAGGGTGCTTAGAATAGTCCACGATGGCAGGGAAGGAGAGAGGGTTAGTATTTGGATGGTTTACTTCCACTGTATGAAGGGCAAGGTTATGCCAATTCCATAAGAGCCAAAAAGATGCCTCAGGACTGCCTTCACACTCATTCATTTTGAGAGACCATGCCCAAGAAGAGACTCCAGCAATTAGAGGCTCTGATTAGGGGAAGGGACTGGAAGAAAAAATAACCCCTCCCATAATGTGTCCATCGAAGACTGTGTTAGTCAAACTTCCGTCAGTATGACAAGATACTTGAGATAAAGGACTTAAAAAGGAGAAAAGATTGATTTGGGCTCATGGTTTCAGTCTACTGTCATTTGACTCCACTGCTTTTGGGCTTGTGGAAAGGCACAACATCATGGTTTGAGCACATCTTGAGGCAAAGCTGCTCACCTCACAGTGGCCAGGAAGCAAAAAGAGAAAAAGGAAGGGGCAGGGTCCCACTAGCCTCCTTTAAGAACACCCCGCCCCCCAATGACGTAGCTTCCTTTACTAGGTCCCATCTCCTAAAGGTTCTGCCACTTCCTAACAGTGCAATGGGCTGGGGACCAAACCTTTAGTATAGGGGCCTTGGGGGACATTAACAATCAAACCAGAACAAGAGACAGTATTTGGACACTTGTGATGAGAGAGGGCACTGAGGCCCATATCACAACAGTGCCAACAAATAAAGACTGTCCCACTCCCTTTTATGTGCTTGACCTGGCCCCATCCTGACTCTGGAAAGGCCAGAAGTAGGAAGGAGGAGAAGTTAAAAAATAATAACAAAACAGAAGATATTTCTTCCTCACAGTCCTATTTTTAAATTTGTATCCTCTGTGTACATAGTTATTAATTAAAAAGTAAAATTTTCTATTCTTTGAACATACGGGTTAGGCCTAGATTGAGAAAGAGGGAATTTGAAGTTGTTAGTTATATTGCCTTGGATTATTCAATAACTAAAAGTTAATCTAATTATTAAATATATGATGATTTAATATTTATTAAATTATTAAATATATTTTGGAACCAAAAGTAACCAGAAATCCATGAGATCTGACAGAGCTGCTCTCAAGGGAAGACTGGGCTGAGGAATAAATAGGAGATGTGAGATGTCATTTTGGATATGTAATTCTTAAATCCATACCATTTGATAAAGGGGCTACAGCAACAACACAGTATGTTAAATATATAGCTGACTAAAACAAAACAAAACAAAAATTATACTGGTCCAATAGCAGTCAGGTAAAACCTGAGTGGTGACCTGTGCAAGTTAATGCTGCACACATGCCCATGAAGAAATAAGCCCAGGCTTTGGCTGCCATGGTGGGAGGTCTGGAGCTGAGACACCTGTCTAAAGCAGCATGAATGGCTGGAAAGGCTGCCTCCACAAGTAAAGGGTACCTAGAAAACTCTACTCACAGCCGGGCGCGGTGGCGCACGCCTGTAATCCCAGCACTTTGGGAGGCTGAGGCAGGAGGATCGCGAGTTCAAAGCCAGCCTCAGCAATGGCGAGGCACTTAGTAACTCAGTGAGACCCTGTCTCTAAATAAAATACAAAAAAAGGGCTGGGGATGTGACCCAGTGGTTGAGTGCCCCTGAGTTCAATCCCCAGTACCAAAAAAAAAAAAGAAAACTCTACTCACACATTCAGGAAAGTAACCTAAGGCTTACATCAAAGGTGGGTGCAGGGGCTGAATTTACACTATCATATGATTCAAGAATCCCAAACTAATGGTTAAAGAAAAGACAGGTCAAGGACCAGTGGAACTCCTGACACCCTAAAAAGAACACATGCAAAATTTCTCTTTAGGGTCACTTCTGTAACCCAGAAAAAGTGAGCTCCCAGAGAAAACAATGCCCCCTGAAGATCAGCTTTCAATAAAATACTGTGAATCATGGGAGGAAGCTGTACATGCCAAGAGAACATCACTGAGCAGCGAGGACAGGAGAAGCAATTGGCCTCTGTACAATGCGCCAAAGGAAAAAAGCACTAGATAGATTGAAGACCCAGATGTGGAAGGCAGAACTTTAAAACTTTTGAAAGAAAATATGAAACTATCTTTATGCCTTCAAAAAAGGAATTAATTTCTAAAAAAGCACTTTTTAAATAAGTGCATGTAAAAAAGGAGAAGCAAGGGGTTGCCATGTAACCAAGTTCTAGCCAATGAAACAGCAATTGATACCTGTTCGATAGTGGGGACCTAGAAAGGTTAGCATTCTGGTACTGTCTGGTCTTCCCTTCTTCCCGCTTAGAGTGGTGAAAGCAATTCTGCATCCTTAAAGAGCAGGGCACAGACAGCCACTGGTATCATTGAGCCATAAGGCAGAAGCCAGCAGCCCAGCCTCCAGGCATCTTGGTATATGAGAAAAATAAGTCCCTGCTTGCCTATGCTACTTTTAGTTGATATTATATGACTTGAAGCCTAACCAACACAATCACGTCCCTAAACAGAAGGAAACAATAAAGAAAGGACTAATTGGGCAGGTTGGATAAACTAAAAAGTGCTTCCTCTAAGATAACTCTGGGTAGGAGGAGGATGCTTATTTAACACAATCTCTTGCTCCCATTTCCCATGGCATCACTGCAAAAGAAGGAAAAGAAAAGTAGCTATTGGTCATGATTGTTAGAGACCAAAGCTGAATTGCCTTACCTGGAAAAGTTCCTCAACTATATGGATTTAACCTCTGCTCACACTAGGCTGATTCACAGGAAGGAGAAATGGCCTTAGTAGTTATTTCCTTCCTAAGCACAGTTCAGTTTGAAAAACACATAAAGACTAAAACATCAAGGAGTAAATTCCAATCCTTGACCTCCAATTAAATGTGGAAACATAAAACACTTTCTCCTTACTTGTATTCTATAAAGTGCTGAACAAAGGCAAAAGAAAAACACTTAAGAAAAGTTTATTATCTGTTTTCAAAGTCAATTACCCTTCTCTCATTAGCAAGTTAGTTTCTAATTTTATTCTGACTACTTAATAACCACTATTTTCACTGTATAAATCTCAAAAGAAGCAGAAGTTGACTTATACATTTGTATACCATGTATAAGTATTATTGAACCACACTACAGAAAAGTAAACATAGAGGATGTCAAGCAAAATGTGAATTTACACACCATGCTTAATACTGAAGGGGCACTTTTCATTTGATTCCTTTTATGTGTCATTTTTAAGCAGTAATGACTACAAAGTAAGAATACTACTTTGAAACCAGTACTAGAAAAAGGCCTTTCAACAAAGAAATCTAAATGAAGACTACAGTACTGCTACAAAGCATTCACCAATGTAAAGCAAGATTAATTTAAAACACTTTAATTCTTTGTTGTAAAAATATTATAGGAATTAACAGAAATATAGGCAGACAGATATTTACACATCTCTAAGTGAGGAGTAAATATCTGACATTCAGCTGCATTTCCAAGACTAAGCTTCAACTCCTGCCTATTTCTATAGGTCCATTTCTTGGAAAAAAAAATATTTAATATCCTTAATCTTGAGGTGGATGGGGGCTGGGATTCTTATTTGTAACTATTTATCTCAATTCAGGCCAGGAAAAAAATATATTCAAGTTACTGTTTCTGGGTGCTAAATTGAATCAGGTGTCCTCTCCTCTTAAGAAAATTAAGTTGCTTTTGTGCGAGACTGTTTTAATGAGAACAGAGCCGGCGACATTGATAAATGGGAATGACACCAGAGAGAGCACGTAAGCAGGACAATATGTGCATGTTACAGTCTTACAGCCTATTTTTCACTGACTATTCTGAATGACTTCGCTGTTTCTTAAGGGGCCTATTAATCTCAAATTTAGTTATTACACAACGTTTATTTGAACATATATTCTGCGGATGATGACAGTTAATAAAGGAAATCTTTCACAAGCTGTATTTTTACATATTGTTCCAACTACAGCTCCCAGTCATTTGATGGTATTGATGGAGTAACCTACATTGTGCTGAGGCCTTTTTTGTAAAAGGCACATATATTCAGATTCCTTTCTAAGCACATGGGGACTCTTAAATAACCGTTAAAATGCATACAAAAAATTCGAGTACAAAATGTAAAAGTAAAAGGACGTCTTAACTGTTCAACAAAAATCGTTTAATGTGCAAACTGACCCTTCTAAGGCAAACCAGACACCTTTTAACACTTTTAAAGGCTTGGTGCCTAATATGCAATAGTTCTTGCATACCAATCTACATTTTCACAAAATGCACAGAGCAGGAGAGGGAGAGCAAAATCAATTTTCTTGAGGTGTAAAAAGAATCAAATCACATAGCTGCTTTGCTTTTCTCCTTGGTATGATTTTTTGATAAAATACCATGTACTTAAAATGGTGGAGATTCAGTATTTCTTTTTTCTAGTAGCATATGAAGCTTAAAAGAATTGTTTTCAGCTTCCTAAAAACATATTTAACAGCTCAAATAAGTACATCAATTCAGATGGTGGTTCTGGTTCCAGATGAAATTTGTTACTTTAAGTGTTACTAGTCCGTAAGAAAAAAAACCTAATGGTATTACCAGGAAAAACTTACACTAGTTCAAGACTTTTAAATCTGCTTTATTACTGAGATGAATATAGACTTAATGAAATGCTTTGGATTTCATCCTCCTGAAATCTCAGTCTTTAAAGGTGCTCAATTTCAATGAAATCAGAATTTTCAAGTGGGAAGACTCCTCAGATACTAGAACAATCTCTTTATAATCAAGAAACAAAGCTCCAGAGAGGCAAAGGGTCTTTCTCAAGGTCATGCTGGATAACAACAAAGCCAAACCAGAATTCATCTCCAGATGATCCCAGGACCCTCAGCTACAGTCACACTGTCTAGTTCATATGTTATTTTAAGCAAACATTCATAGATGTGGAATAAAGAAAAGGCAGATGCCAAAACACTATTAGTGGTTATGTTGAAGTAATGGGATTATAGACATTTTCCATTTATACTTTTCTTTGATTTTTAAAGTTTTTGTACTGATTATATATTTTAGTAGGAAAAACAGAATAAATGTTAGATTTTAAGTACAAATTAGAATTTTAGAGGTTCTCTCTTTAATCTTGAGGCAAACCTGGAACAATGTTGTGTACATATTAGGTGCTCAATCAATGTCTGACTAAAAATTGAGTGAACTGAGGATATTACCAAGAGGAAACTACCTGAAAAATATTCATTGCTATCTTATCACTGACTAATCAGAGCAGCAAACTGTGGGTATAAACCAGAATATCAACTCCTAAATTGAAAATACATATATTTATTTACAGTTTATTAAGCACTTATAAATATCTAAGATTAAGCTGAAAAAAAAAACTTAATTAAAATGTTGTAGGTTACTTGACTTTGTATCTTTCAAAAATGCTATTTCACAATATTCCTAAAGTTTGACTTTACTTAATCTTTTGGGTTTCTATCTCTACTAAAAAGGAATAAAACAAATACTTCTGTAATTACTCATTTATTCAACACAGACTTATTAAGCAATTTATTAAGTCAGGCCTTCAGAAAACAAAAATAAATAGTATACAGTACTGAGTCACAGTCTAGGACCAGAAGAAAGACATCATCATAGCTTAATGCAAGATCAATGATATCAAAGAGTTTTACAGCCTAGAATTAACTGCTAAAATTTCCTTTAGAATGAATATTTTTAGTGTCTCCTAGTGATATATGACAAGCATTTCTCTGATCAATTAATGGAAGTTTCTATTTAATGCCAAACATGAACTAAGCTCTCAGCACACCAAGAGAGAAACTGGCCAAGAATTCCCCTAACACTTTGTTTAGAAGTGCATCTACAAAACATAAGTGACAACCTCTGTCAAAGCATCTAATGTTTCTTACAAATTTTAGACTCTAGCTACCTAACTGTTATTTCTGCTCTTTTCCATCCATTAGGTCTGGGAATCTCAGAGCTTCTTAAGAGGGCAATGGATCAATCCCTCAGCAATAACTCTCTCATCAGCTTTTCATTAGCAATAAAATAGCTTTCCTACCATCTTCTGGGAAATAACTTACCATAGAGTCACAGAGCTGCAGTGGACTTCAGCAGATCATCTAATCAAGGCACTTTTTTTTTTTTCTCAAAAAGGACTTCCCTGAAATCACTAGCAAATGGTGCCTGCCTCTCCTATTCTCCATGTCTTCAAATCGAAGATTGCACAAACACTTTTAGAGTTTTGAAGAGTATGCTTTAGTCATAGTTTTTTCACTAGTAAATTCTTTCCTTTTCTAAATTAACTTTTCATTTGAGATCCCTTTTTTCAGGTTAGATCCCCTGACAAAATTTTAAAAGAGCTGTTATTGGTATTGGAAGTAGTGTGCTCGCAAACATTTAACAACTAGTTCACAGAAGAAGGGGAGGAACACCAGTTTGTGACATTTGCTAATTTTCATGGTGCAAATACTCCCACCATGGCCAATTTCAAGCTGCAAACATGATGTCACTATGCACCAAGATGGGAAAAATGGCACAATTTCAAAAGCCAAAAATTAGAAAAATAAGCGAACTAAAAATAAAGACAGGAAGGAAATTATAATAAAGACATACGCAGAAAACAATGGAATAAAGAACAGAAAAACAAATAGGAAACCAATGAAATCAAAAGCTGGATCTCTGGGAAAAGATCAATAAAGTTGATATACCTCTAGAACAAGGATTGGTGGGGTTTTTCTATAATGGATCCAAATGGTCTAATGCCAACTGGGTATATACTGCAATTCAATTCTGATGTTCCCATCCTGGAATTACCAGGTTAAAGCCTCCATCCTCCACAAGACTGCTCTTCATCTAGACAGCAGCAAACTTTGGAACTCCCCAGGTTGCCCACACTTCTGACCGAATGGCTACAAATTCTAGGATTCTCCTGACCAGGTTTGGTTGAATAATTTGCTAGAATGATTCATGGAGCTTGCCAAAAATGCTGTCCTTACAATTATTATAAGGAGTACACATGAAATAAGGTCTGGGAAAGAATGCAGTGTTTCCATGTCCTCTCTCCAGAGTCAGAGAACATCAGTGTATTTATCAACCAGGGAGCAACACTGAGCTTCTATGTCCAGAGTTTTTAATCAGGGTTTCATTATGTAGGCATAAGGTATTAACTCACTGATCACATGACTGAACTCCATCTTTAGCTCCCAGGCTCCCTGGAGTGGCTGAAAGTTCTAACCTAATGATCATAGGCTTACTAATTCTAGTGACCAGCACCCACCCTGAAGCTATCTAGAGACCCACCAAGCTTGCCTCATTAGCAATAAGGACACTCCTGTTACTCAGCAAATTCCAAAGGTTTTTGAAAACTGTGCCAAGAACATGAACAAAGACTTGAAACACATTTTTATTATATAAGAACCACATAATAAATATTTTAGGCTTTGTGACCCATATGGTCACAAATGCTCTACTCTGCTTCTGTTAAATGCGAAGTTGTCATAGGTAGTAGCTAAACCAATGAGAGTGGCTGTGTTCCAATAAAACTTTATCTATAATCTATGAAAACTAAGATTTGATTTTTAATTTTCATGTCATGAAATAGTATCCTTCTTTTTACTTCTTTCCAACTATTAAGCAAATGTAGAAAACATTCTTAATTTATGTACCATACAAAAATATGCAGCAAACCTGACTTGTTCTATAAGCTACAGTTCTACAAGCTACATTCTTGCTTTTGGAAAGAAATTGCCAATATCAGCAAAGGAAAACTGAACATCCTAAAATCCTTCAGATATTTAAAAGATAAGATTATTATAAACATCATATCCCCAAATTTGACAACTTAGATGAAACTCACAAATTACCAAAGCGCTCTCAGAAAAAATAAATGACCTATTATATATGATCATTATATATGAAAGACATTAAATGTATGGTTAAAAGCTTTCCCAAAAAGAAATCTCCAGGATCAAATGGTTTCATTGGTGATTTCTACCAAACATGTAAAGAAGAAAATAATATTAATTCTGTAAAAACTTACCCAGAAAATATGGAAGGAAGGAAAATTTGACAAATCATTCTATGAGAGCACCATTAGATTGATACTAAACCAAATGAAAACTCATAAAGGAAGAGGCAAAACAATAATCCTCAAGCACATAACTAGGCACAAAACTATCTGAACCAACTGAATATATGAAAAGAATAATATGTCAAGAGGTGAGTTTTATTCTAGGAATGTAAAGTTGGTTTAAGATTTGAAATCAAGCCCAATGCAATGGCACACGCCTGTGATCCCAGCGGCTCAAGAAGCTGAGGCAGAGGATCACAAGTTCAAAGCCAGTCTCAGCAATTTAGTAAGGCACTTAGCAACTCAGCAAGAACCTGTCCCTAAATAAAATATAGAAAAAGGGCTGAGGGTGTGGTCAGTGGGTTCAATTCCTAGTACCAAAAAACAAGGTTTGAAAATCTATCAAGGAAATCCCCTTATGAACAGATAAACACACATATATGTGTGTGTGTTTTCATATGTATGTACATATATATTCATGTATACACACACACATATGGTAATATCTATACACATGGATATTCAATAGATGCAGAAAAAAATACATGACAAAAGTCAACAAATAGTCATGATAAAAACTCAGAAAACTAGAATTGATAAGAATTTCCTCCATTGAAAATCAACAGCTAACACTGCATTTAAGGGCAAAAGACTAAATGCTCCTAAATTAGAAACAAAGCGGGACTGAGGTCATAGCTCAGTGGTAGAATGCCTGCCTCCCACATGTAAGGTAAAAAATAAAATAAAGATATTTTATCTACAACTAAAGAAATATTTTTAAAAGAGTGGAAATGATGTTTAAAAAATTAGAAACAAAGTGAGAATGTCTATTATAACTGCTACCTCTATTTAACTTTGGCCTTTTAAAGGTAAAATGAAAAGAACATTAGAACTGAAAGTTTTCCAAGCAGAAGCCACTTAGGCCATGAAAATGACTTTCACCTCTTGATTTGCAAATATATGCAAAATTAACTTGGATTAATCCTTGTAAATGCCTCTGATAATCAGAAATGAAATGTTAAGTAACCTTTCAAAAATGGTAAAAATAATTGTTATTAGCCAATCCCCTATTATCCAGAAATCCCCACTGCTATGATGAATCACTGTAAGGTTAAATAACCCCCCATTTTGGCTATATATTATTTCTTTTATGTAATAATAGACTTTAAAATTTTCTTTGGTAATCTGATTTGATTTTCATTTTGACATTTTAAAAGCTCTACCCATGCAATAATGCAAGAAAAAGAATTAAAGGCATACAAAGAAGAAATAAATCTGTCTTTACCCATAAATTTCATCACCCTTGTCCTCCCTAAAAAGCAAGAGATAATTGTTTTAAAGGTTGAAGAATACAAAGCCTATGTATAAAAATTAGTATATTTCTATATACTAGCAAGGAATAATTTTAAATTGAAATAAAAATATCACTTACATCATCAAAAACATGAAACATACAATAAAGCTAACAAAATAGGTACAGAATTTCTATGCTAAAACCTATAAAACATCAATCAGAGAAATTTTAAAGGTCCTATATAAAGAGATATGGATTAGAAATCAATATTAATACATCTAATCTTTCCATTTTGATCTATAGATTCAGTATAATCTCAATCACTATTGAGAGAAATTGATAATTTATAGAAATTAATAAGATGACTAAAATTTATTTTTAAAATAAATTTCATTTATTTGTTTACTTATTATTTGAGAAAATATTTCCTTGGGGGGAAAAAAGAACAAAATTGGAAGACTCACACTACTCGATTTCAACATTTTATATAATGTTACACTAACCAAGACAGTGTGGTACTGGCTTAAAGTACAGATGTACACATCAATGGAACAGAATAGAAAGTCCAGACACAGAACAACATACATGTTTAACTGATTCTTGACTAGAGCGCTAGAGCAATGCAATGGGGAAAGGATAATCTTTTCAACATTTGGCAATTAGAAAACTATATGCAAATGAGCTGGGCATGGTGGCACACACCAGCACTTGGAAGGCTGAGGCAGGAGGATGGCTAGTGAGACCCTGACTCTAATAAATTACAAAAAAGGGCTGGGAAGCCGGGCGTGGTGGCGCACGCCTGTAATCCCAGCACTTTGGGAGGCTGAGGCAGGAGGATCGCGAGTTCAAAGCCAGCCTCAGCAATGGCGAGGCACTTAGCAACTCAGTGAGACCCTGTCTCTAATAAAAATACAAAAAAGGGCTGGGGATGTGACCCAGTGGTCGAGTGCTGCTGAGTTCAACCCCCGGTACCAAAAAAAAAAAAAAAAAAAAAGGCTGGGAATGTGGCCCAGTGGTTGAGTGCCCCTGAGTTCAATCCCCAGAACAAAAAAAAAAAAAAAAAAAAAGAAAGAAAGAAAGAAAAGAAAAAGAAAGAAGAAAACCATATGCAAACAAAAAAAGCAAAAAGAAATATTAACCTTGACACCTCACACTATATACAAGAAGTAAACTGAAATGGATCATAGACCTAAATATTAGAGGTAAGTCCACAAAACTTCTCAAAGACCATATAGAGAAAACCTGTGAAACTTTGAATTAGGATATTTCTCATATTGGATACAAAAAACAATAAACTTTAAAATAAACCATTGAGAAGAATAGAAGAAGAAGATCAGGGGAGTCAGAAGGGGAGGGAAAGGGGAAGTACTTGGGGAATGAAATGGAGTAAATAATGCTATGTATATGTATGAACATGTTACAATAAGCCCCACTATTATGTGTAATTATGATGCACTAATAAAAACTAAAATAACATAAAACATTGACAAATTGTACTATATTTTAATTGTAAATTATAATGTAAACTTCTTTCCTTCAAAGACACTGAACAAAATGAGAAAGCAAGTCACACACTGGGAGAACATGTCTGTAAAATACATATCTGATGAAGCACTTTTATGCATAATATACTTTTTTTAAAAAAAATTTTACAAATAAAAAAGAAGACAATCTAATTGTTTTTAAATTGGTAAAGGATTTGAACAGATGTTTCACTAAAGAAGAGATATGGATGGCACATCAATACATGCAAAGATGATCAACACCATTAGCTAGAGAAATGTACATTAAAATCACAATGAGATACCACTATGCACATAGTGTAAGGGCTAAAACTTAAGAAGAATCTGGACATTCAGTGCTGATGAAATAAAATAATCGCCAAGAAAACCTTTTCCATTCCTATGCCCACAACCAACTACTACACAGTATTATATCTCCGCACTTCAATGACTATATAGTACTTTAGATGACTGGCAATACATAATCAATAAAATAGCAAATAGGTTGTTAAAAAAAAAAAAAAGTTCAAGTCCTGCAGAAGATGCAGGATTTAATTAACTCAATGAAATCAGAACAAGTCAATGACAGGCGAGGGGAAAACTAGAGTATATAAGTGCTCAGAAGAGTGATCAGATTATTTCTTTAAATGAGAGCACCATGAATATTGATGAAGACAACTCTTTGTTTAGATTTATTTCTTTATAATTGTGTTGCAAAAATAAACAGGAGAGAATGATGTGGCATTAAGTCATCATACAAAATTCTTAGGAAAATCATATTGACTCCTTCTCTCCCAAAGCAGCACTTGATTTTTTCTTCATTCCAAGAATTAGCAAATAACTATGATTTGAATTTGGCTAATGAATGATAATATAAATTCACTTTCATAAATTAAAATTTCACTTTTTCAAAGTAAAGTGATTAAACTTATTCCCAGTTATTACTATGAAATGTTCATTCTCTTTTTAAAATTGACTTTAAGAAAGCTTTTTCCTGTATCATCCACCATTGAATAATATGATTTTCTTTTTGTCACTTGAGTTACTCAAATTTTCATAGGACACAGAACACAGTAGTTCTTTTTATGTTCTATAAAATCATAGCTGAGGTTAAAAAAGAAGCTTCAACGTGTTACTCTCAGCAAAATGTGATTTACCTTTTCTGCAAGTAATAGAGTTATACAGAAGTAAGTCCAAGTTCCTTTCTTTATGTTAGAGCATTATAGTTATATATAGTAGTTGGATTCATTTTGACAAAATCATACATGCATGGAATGTGATTTCAATCCTCTCTTCTCCCACCATTCCCTCCTTTCCCTTGCCCCCTATTCTTCCTTTACTGATTTTCCTTTCACTCACTTATTAGTTTTTTTTTTTTTTTTTTGACTGCTGCTTTTTAAAATATTTTTTAGTTGTAAGTGGACACAATACCTTTATTTTATTTATGTGGTGCTGAGGACCAAACCCAGAGCCTCACACATGGGAGACAAGGGCTCTGCTGAACCCAGAGCCTCACACATGCAAGACAAGGGCTCTACCACTGAGCCATAGCCCCAGCCCCTTGATTGCTACTTTCTACATATTAGGGGGGAAATTCCCTTTAGTGTATTTATATGCAGAAATAATGTGATTTCGCTCAATTCAGTCCATATTTCCATCCCATTCTCATTCCCTTCGACCTTCTACTCCACCAATCTACACTATATCTTTGTGATATCAGATCCTCCCTTTTTTCCTTTATTTTGCTCTAGCTTCCCCATATGAGAGAAAACAACCAACTCTTGATTTTCTGAATCTGGCTCACTTCACTTAGCATGATGTTCTCCACTGACAAGTGCCACAATTTCATTCTTTTTTTTTTTTAATATTTATTTACTTTAGTTGTACACAATGCAATGCACTTATGTTTACGTGGTGCTGGAGATCGAACCCGGGCCGCACACGTGCGAGGCGAGCGCTCTGCCGCTGAGCCACAACCCCAGCCCATTCATTCTTCTTTATGACTAAGTAAAACTCCGTTGTGTATATGTATGACATTTTCTTGATCCATTCATCTATTAACAGGCATCTGGCATGATTCCATAGTTTGGCTACTGTGACTGTTGCTGCTTAATTTTACATATAAGGATTAGCCAGCAGCCTGGTATGGGAAGTGACTTGCTCAAGATCATAATGTCTGACAGTGGCTGGGTCAGAATTATAAGGAAGAGCTCCAAAACACTCCTCCTTCTTCAGGCCATTTATCTTTATTTGACTCTAATATACTATGTAGATAAGATATATGTGAGTATCAAAAATATATAGCGTGGAAATTGTACAGGCACACTAAAAAGTGAAACACTAGTCAGCAAGCAGCGAAGCACTAAATCGACTTCAAATTTTTATTAAGGGTATCCTTGTGTTAGTGATTGAAGGTAGATTAGCTTAGTGGTCCATGCAATAGCTGTAGCACTACAACTAATGGACTGCCAAGAGATGATTTAATAAAGAGGCCCAGCTGAACAACAGTGTATAAGTAACTCTGACAACCTGAGGCTTTCTTCTGGTCAAACGTTTTATATCTATAAGTAACTTTCTCTTTAAAAATGGCCTGAGAAGATACTCTCAGAAGGTTTCACTGTAATAACAGTGGCCCAAATGTTTTTATATAAGTTCAGATTCTCTGAGATCTTAAGATGTGATTAAAAAAAGCAAAAGCAAAAAAAAAAGCATAAAGGTCTTGTCCCTGGGTCCTTCTAGAGGCACCATTTGTCACTTGGTTAGAGCTCTAGTTAAACAACGCATTCAGCAACTACAAGGTGTGTTTCTTTTGGTTGAAGTAAAACAAAGAAATAGGACAACGTCCTAACTGTTGCTCTCTAGATTTTACTCTAACATGTAAATGGATGGGTGTTTAAAAAAAATTTTTTACAGTATTTATTAAATACACATTGTTATAAAATATTATGCGGACTCCCCATCTTTACAACATGACCTAGCTTGCACTGAGAAGAGAAACAAAAGTACTGTGGGGAGAAATTTACCAAATGAGTGAAGATTTTTAAAAATAATAATGCATAAGATTGAGGAGAGTTCAGAAAAGAGGTAACTTCAAATCATTCCTAACCTGGCTGGGAGGCTGGTAACTGTTGATGTCTTAAAAATGTCCACAAGTACCTGTTAATGACAAGTCTATTTCTAAAAACTTATCTAGGAAAGAAATGCAAATCCAAAAAAAGAATTAGCTAAAAGGATTTTCATCATACTATTATTTTTTAAGAGCAAAAAGGACGGGAAATAATCAGAGTTAAAATTAATCATTGCACATCCACAGGAGAACAATAAAAAGTCTATAAATAGGCGCACAAAGGTAATCCCAGCAGCTCCTGAGGCTGAGGTAGGAAGATCACAAGTTCAAAGCCAGCCTCAGCAAAAGCAAGGCACTAAGCAACTCAGTGAGACCCTGTCTCTAAATAAAATACAAAATAGGGCTGGGGATGTGGCTCCGGGGCTGAGCACTCCTGAGTTAAAAAAAAAAAAAAAAAAAAAAAGTCTATAAATAGAATGTTGTGGAACATTCTGGAAAAATGGTCACAATATACTGGCAAGTTGACAAATAGTATTACAAAAGAAAATATATAATTTTATTATACAAGGTGCAATTTTATTATGAAACAGTTTAGAGAAATATACATAAGAAAATTAATAAAGTTATCTGACCAGTGAGATCTGGGCATTTCTTTATTTTGTTCATCTATATTTTCCAGACTTTACACTATTAGTACATCGTGCTTTTGTGATTTAAAAATTTAGCCACACAGTCTGGTGGACTACACAGTCATTGTGGAATACTGTATTAAACTAGGGTTTGTCACAATGCAATGTGCTTTAGGACAGGGAATGAATGCTAAGCCTTTCCCTTGATATGCCATTGGTCAAATATTATGTTTATATAATAGTGTGAATCAAAACCAAAAGGAAAAAAGTCATTTCATTGGGAATAACAAAACTTGTTTACTACTATAAAAGGAATCTATCTTAGTCATTATCAAAGTAGTCATTTGTGGGGAAAATTAGTTGCAAATAAACGAAGACACTAATTTGGTAGAATTTTACACTGCAAGCAAAATGAATAAGGATTTAAATATTTAAAGCCACAGATAGTATCTTAGTGCTTCTCATCTCAATCTAAACATGCAACAGTTCACTAAGGGAAATATTTTAAAATTCTGAAAATAATTTTTTAAATTATTTGCTTATAAAGTCCAACAAAGTATTAGGCAGTTAGTGGGAGTAACACGCATTCCCTCCTCCACCCCTCTCTTTCTATCCAGAAATTTGTGCACCACATTCATGATGTGATGCATTCAGACCAGTTTTATAAAGTTAATTGATATTTTCTACTTCTAAACACACAGGAAAGCAATGAAAGTACTTAAAAGTAAAAGTAATATATTTGCTTTTAAACTGTTTTAGACCATCTTAAAACTGATCTCTGATTTAAAACATTCCTGGAAAAATTATGACTAAAATGAGATTTATAGCCACAAATGGTATTCTGGTAGCCTTTTGAAAACTGCTTTTGAGCCAATATCAGATGATTAACTTAAGCACTTCATTCTCCCAGTCACTGGAAGATAGGGCTGCTTACAACTTTGCAAAACCTTAAATCTCAAGTTTTAGTATATTTTATAATATCAGAAAAAAAAATGTCCTCGTTTCTTCCAAAGCTACTCTTTATTTCTGTGAATACACTGGAACCTTCATAGAAAAGTGCTGCTTAAATATGAATTGCCTATGCACAAGGATCCTATTAAATCCAATTATTCATAAAATACCCCCTTGGCAAGTAGATTGTAGGGAAGATTGAGGCACCAAATAACAGACTGAAAGTTCTCTGTTGCTACTTCCCACCCAATCCTTCTCTGCAATTCTTAAACATCTCAGTTTGACTGGAGTCTTTAACAGAAGCCAAGTGAGTTAACATGTTCGGAAAGATTCTTCGAGAATATAAATGAGAAGAATACTCAAAACAAACCTCCTTCTCAAAACCACAATTAGCTTAAATTCACTATCCAAATAGTGAACATAGTTGAAGATTTTTCTAAGAAGTCCTTTAACCTGCTTCTTCCTCTTCAGTATTTCCTTCATCTTTCTAATCTTAAAGTTGAAAGAGGTTTAAAATTTTTTTTTTTAGAAAAAAGTGGATGCCTTTTAAAAATGTATTCCCTTAACTACTTCTTACATCTACTTTCTAATCCCCAACTCACTTAATTAAATTCAGTGTGAATTTAAATTGCAATTAACATCTTTTGAGGGATTACATGTTCTAATCACAATTATACAGTGAATTTGAAACACATATATTTTGTTATATTATCTGAAATGCAAATTGGAGTCCAAAAAAAGATGTTTAATAAAAATGTATAGTACTGAAGACTTCATTATGGAACCTAAGGGACCAGAAATGAGATTTAAGAGAGTAAAAGCACTGATACAAGTATAAAAACAAATTGCTTCACCTCCAAAACCCCTGAAAATGGCCCCACTTGGCTTCCATTTAACCCAGCTTCAGTGCAGTTTAAAAACTGACTTCCAAGAGGTTTTATTAACCAAACTGAATTTCTTTTTTTTTTTCCCCTTAGATCAGTAATTCACAAAGTCTTAAATGAGAGATGATGAATACAATTCTGTAAGGGCAGGAGACAAAATCTGTTCTTCTGACCCAGGAATATATAATGGAATGACTAACTTCTTTATTTAACTTTTTTTCCAAAATAGCATTTTATAAGAAGAAGAAAAAACTGACATTTATTAAACATCTTGTATATTCCAGACAACAACTATTTCTTTGATCCTCAAAATAGCCCTATGAAGTAAAGTATTATTCCATTTTACAAACATAAAATAAAAGGCTCATAGAAGGCAAGTGATTGAGAGAAATAAATTTAAATGAATAGTTAGTGAAATCAAGATCCGAGTCTTAAACCCATACACTTTTCAGGCAAGAGCATCATTTCTGCAAAAGCCAGGCCTTAACAGAAAAGCTTAGGACCAAGTACCTGTTGTCAATTTAACTATAATCCTCTAAAACTGGCTGCTGGGATGCTGGTGGCCCCAGGCGATAGCCTCATCTCTGAGGGTAAGCTTGTTTAGAACGTTTCCAGAAGTTTCATTCTTGGGCTCTTTCTGCAAAGGCCAAAAGCTTGCTGAAAGTCAGGTTTCTTCTGTGGTCTTCTCAGGCACTCTCTGGCTTCTCCATAAAGTAAAGCTCTGGCATATCCTTCTATGCCAATTTCCTCTTGGTGAACTTCCTCTTTTATCCTCAGGTCTGCTTGTGTGCTGGGTAGACTATCCTTTCCAAAGCCAAGTTAGTCTTTAAGGAACTAAGGCAAATTCAAGTTCTGCCTTTCATTCTCTTCCACTGTCAGTTTGCTGTTAATTTATCAGTTTCCACACAACTTTGCTGCTACACTTAACTAACAAAACAGACACTAGTTAGGCAAGCTCTTACTTTTTCCTTTGAGATAGACAACATCAGATACCACCAAGTTACAAACCTCACTATTCAGTCAATCCTAAAAGTGAGGCTAAAACAACATTCTGTGCTTATTTATCCATGATCCACCTCCTCAATCTATGCAATGTGATTATGCCTAATGTAACACACCATCAAGATAGATATGGACAAGCTATGTTTGTATGTGTTCCACTGACTTCTTGTGTTTGAAACTTGGTCTCCAATGCAGCAGTGTTGACAGCTTGGACTTTGTGGAAGTACCTGGATCATGCCCTCATGGATGGATCAATCCATTCATGCATTAATGGATTATCATTGGCGTGACTTTGTTTTAAACTATCACTCTGGTGAGTCTGCTGTGTCTCATCATGCCATGCTCTCTGGCATGTTAGTAACAGGAAAAAGAACCTCACTGGAAGCCAAGCAGATGAAATCACCATGTTCTTAGACTTTTCAGCCTCCAGAATCATGAACTCAACAAAATTCAATTCTGTATAAATTACCTGGCCTGTGGTATTCCACTATAGCAACAGAAAATGGGCAAAGTCAAGATTAGAAGGACCTAGACAGGAGAAGAGAGATATTCCAGTGTGTCATTCATCACCTAAAACAGTCATGAGCTATGCAGGGATCAGAGGGCCCTCAACTTAGTTTTCTTTAGATTAAATAGAGAACTACTTTTTTTTTTTTTGGTACCAGGGATTGAACTCAGGGGCACTCGACCACTGGACCACATCCCCAGCCCTTTTTTGTATTTTATTAGAGACAGGGTCTCACTGAGTTGCTAAGTGCTTCGCCATTGCTGAGAGTGACTTTGAACTCTTGATCCTCCTGCCTCAGCCTCCCAAGTGCTGGGATTACAGGCATGCGCCATTGTGCCCATCTTAAATAGAGAACTTCTAATGAGTTTAATTAAACTACTTTAAGCCTCTGTTTCCTTATCTCATCATATTAGTATATTCTTCTAACAATTTTGTGAGAATTAAATCAGACAATTCATATGAAGCATTAGCATAGCAAGTGCTTAACAAAGATTAGCTATTATTAGCCATGCTGTGATCAATAAAAAACCATTAATCAATAACTTGCCAAATTAGGAATCCAGAAATATAGATATGAAATTTCTGGTAAATTTGGAAACAGAAACAAATATTTTAAGGGGGAAAAAAGGAAAGATGGACATTAGGGTCTGGGGCAAGTCTTTTAACATGCAGTGTTTTATCTTTTACAATATAATTCACCGTCATTTTAAAATTGTAATTTGTTATTTACAACTTCTTTGTTAATATAGATTTGTGAGGTCTAAGAAAATATTCAACAATTTTTTGTACCATCACTGTAAAGAAAACAAATCTGTATGAAGGAGGGTGTCCTAAGAGTTTCAATTAGGACTGTGGTTTGGAAAAAAAAGGAAAAATTCGGAGTATTTCTAAAGTTTCCTGAAAAGCAAAGCTGAATAGCAACATGACCAAGACAGCGGAGCCCCTGGAGAGGCTCATGGTTTCTAGGAGGGCAGAAAGATCTGTGCATCTTTCCTATGAAGTATATCTCCTAACCAGGCATTCCTCCAGCTCTGGCCTTTCTTGAGTCTCTGATAAAATAATAACATGGGAGGATGTAAAGAGACACAGTCAGTTGGTAAAGGCAGGAAGGTAGTCAGGAGAAGCAGAAGTTATCACTGGTGTTTCAGAGAAATTTAACTCAGTCAGTAGTTTCACAAAACTGCCAGAGGGCCCACGAGAGAAACCCAGGGGCACTTGAACTTATGGAGTTACCTAAATCTAAGTACTATCATCAAAATTCTGCTGTGTATTAGATACTGGGAATTTTTTTTTTTTTTTTTTTTTTTTTTGTAATATAAGATGTGATCCATGTTCTTAAGATCATTTCAACCTATAAGGAAAAAAAACATTTATCAAATAAAAATCCACTTTTAAAAAAACAGGAATTCATTTAAAATAAGACTTCCTTTAAAATGGTGTATTATTTACTCAGTAATGGGCTTCTTCCTAATGGCTATGAGCCTGCACTATTGGTTGGTGGAAAAAAAAGACGTAAAACAGGTGTAATGCTTTAACTTATTCTTTACTATCTTACTGGATTATTGCTTCTTTTAATGTCATTTCTTCAGAGTCTTAACAGCTATGGTTCAGATTTAATACGTCCACTATTGAAGAGTATACTGGACCAGACCTCCTCCTGAAATATCCCTAGCTACACTTCTGATTCTGAGGTACAGATGCAAATATTACAATATTACATATATATTTGGATAGACATACAGATGTATATTCATATACATGTATATATTACATGCAAATGATATATACACACATACAAACACATCTATGCCATACACAAATATATAACTAATATATAACTCCCAAATATATAACTAGGTAGTATGAAGACATGTTATAAAAAAGGATTTTCCTATGGCTATAAAGAGGGATAGTTTAGATAGAACTAGTTCCTTCTCCCTTTATTCTAAAGTCAAATACACACTTGCCTTTTCAGAAAGGAGTCTCCTTTCTGATAGCACATAAGCTACTTAATGAATTTTTCATGAGAGTATTAAAATGATGCTTGTGTACTTATATTTTTAATGAAAGAAATCATGTGGATTCTTTTTTACCAGCTATAAGGTAACCATACCACTAACCTATGGAGCCCACACTAGCCCCAAACTTTCTGCATTTGCTGACCTTGAGAATCTCTCTGAAATTCCTCCTTGTAAATCTGTACGGCACTACTAATGAAAGCCAGTACATTGGTATGGGAAATGTACTGGCATTAATAACAGTGACTGTCACTTCTCAATCCTTTAGTGTGTACCAGGCACCATGCACATATCCTCATGTACATATTATCTCATGCAGTAGGTGCAGTATTAATTGGACAAAAGATACGAGATGTATTTAAAATAGCATACACTGAAGAAAAGACATTAATACACTGCCTGTGCTGCCATTCAAGTTAGTTTAAATAAACAAATATATTGGAAACAATTACAAATACATGAATATTTGGATATTTTCCCAAATTCAGGCATACTCTTAAAGTGATTCCAAGAGCTATCTAGAACATGGGCCCAACTAGATTTTCTTTTCCATTCAATTTTCTTTTTATATTCGAAGTGCAGCTTATTATAAAACTGTTGAGGAAGATATTCTAGCATTTTGTTTAAAGAGTCTTTAACTCTTTCAAGTTAAATAAGGTCTATCTAAATATTTTTCGGTGTCAAATTCGGGTTAAAACCAGTCACTCCTATTTTCTGGTGAGGCTTGCTAAAAACAAGATATATAAAAATCTTCATTCCTCACTCCATTGAAAGTATATAGGCATATAAATGAACATGATAGTTGTTATAATGACAATAGGTATCACAGTATGGCAAGCATTTAATGAGTGATCACTCTATATCAGGCTAAATGATTTATAGTTATTATCTTCCCATTCAAAACTCATAGTAGACCTTTTTTTGCAGCTGAGTTAAATGAAAAATAATTTCTCTAAATTCAGATGTTGATAATTAATTAGTAAAGCCACGATTTGAATAGGCTTATAAACAACAAAACTCACACTCTTCACTAATATTAAGGTGTCAAGATTAAAAAACTCCACTAAACACAAAATGTTTGAACCACCACTCATACCAAATTCATAAACACAAGAAATTATCCCTCTGATCCATCAAATCATTCCTCACCTCTCTCCCCACCCACTCCCCAAAGATAAGGGCATAGAGTTTTCTAAACCTACATCAAAAAATAAAGGAAAATAAAAGTGGTGTCTTAACACAAAATATAAATCCTTCAACAGCTTAAAAAATAACTTTTCTATAAAATATAGTGGAATAGCTGAAGGAGGAGTTTTAAAGGTTAATGAAGTTGCCGGGGGGAAAAAAAGACAAGAAAAAAGAAGTAAAGGAAGAAAAACACTGCTGTCAGCACTATACCTGGCTACCAATACATCACATTACCTTAGTTTATAACAAATCAACCAAGAAATCAACCAAAAGGCCCATCTTGGAGAACACTTCCAGTTAGAGCATACACACCAGCCTTAGGAAGGAAAGCAAGCCAGAAATTAATTAAGAAACGAGTGGTTTTACAGAGCACTGGGAGAACTTTGTAATAAACTTTCTCTCTATACTGAGAGTAAAATCTTCCTACAGATTTCCTTCCCTCATTTACATATCTGTGCAGCCCTATTCACTCTCTCTCTCTTTTTTTCTTTCAAGCCCCTTTGCCCTTTCAATCATGAAGCATATTACTCCACTGTCAGTGCAAAGCAGTTCCTAACAACAGGGAACCCAGCTGGGATAGGAAGAGGGCAGCGGGCTCATGCATTAACATAATAATCCAACTGTGTTCCCATAGGCCCTTAGGGCAGACAGCATATTAGGTAGGCCTCCTGTGCAGACCCGGTGGAAGCTGCCTTATCACCTGCCCATCAACCTGTGGCAGCTATAGCTGGCTCAATAGCACCAGCTCCTGCCAAGCAGCGGTGCCCAATTACCTTACTACAAAAGACAGAAATCCATTTTTCTATGTCTATTTAATGTACTCAATGCATTTCCTTATTTATGATTTGAATGTATGTTTCTGCATCATTTCCAGGAGATTGACTTATTGCCTTTTAACTTTTTAAAGTCGAGTTGTCTAAAGGCCATTCTGCTGCAGTAGGCAGGAATGAGACTGAAATGTGAATTTCAAATGCAAAAGCCCAAGATGATAAAGAGTTAACTGCTTGGACATCAGTTGTCTAAAGATTCTTCCATCAATACAAAGGACTAGAGGTGTGTGGAGGGCCTGAATGGAAATCATCATTATTTCCATAAGTGGACAAAAAGGAGGGGAATCCTACTCGGCTGTCTTCTTTTAATGTAGGTTTTTATTCTAATCCAGGCATATCCTAAGGTCACTGTAAAGGATGAGCCTTTGCACACTGAACCTCACATGAAAGTATGTGGACACAATGATTAAGCTGGATTGCAAAAGACACAGCCAAATTATTTTTTAAATCTCACAAAGTATTACTGAAGATTCTTTCAAAAAGAAAGAAAGTTGGCCCATTGGTATGTCTTTTACTGTTTGCATGTATAAAATGCTCATTTTATGCTGCTCAGTTCCTGAAATCTTTGATTTACTTTACATGTCATTTTCTTTCCAAGCTACAATATGTATAAAGTAAGGAAAAGCCAATGGGTGTATGCCACTAAAATAGGCACATTTACTACCATGTTATACAAGATCATTTTCAAAACAACTTAAGGGAAGTTTGAAATTATAATTCACTTCAGTGAGTTAAACACAGTGTCTCCTTTCTTGAAATTTACCCTTAAAAATGTTGCAAAGAAGGTGCATAATTTGATACTTAATTTAATACAGAGGAAAGTGCTTTGAACACTATTTAAAAGAGCATGACGCTACCAATTTGATTAGGGAAACATTTTCTACTAATCAAATCTTTCTAAATAAAAATGAGTAGGAATGGTACATTTTATTTTTTATTGGTATTTTAATAAAAAATGAATCCTCCAGTCAAATGAAAGTACATTTATCCAATATTTCTATGAATTTTAGATGTTAAGAAACTAACACCATTATTTAAGCCAACCAAGCTAATATATTTTATGTACGGTCTAATAATTAAGTAAAAATTAAGTATCAAGGGCCATATAGACACATGGCACTGCTTTTCCTGGTGTGACCTCTGTCACCCTACATTAACAGTTTTTGCATTATATTAACAGAGGATGGTGACCATTCAGTAACCTTGTCACTTCTCTGGATTATTTCCACACATAGCAGAGAGGGGTTTATATAAGGTAAGTACCCTCAGCATGAAGATATTTGTTTGCTCTTTACCAAACACCTGGGAAAATTCTAATGAAAGAGGAAAAAATTATCCTAAAAGTTTTTTTTTTCCTTCTCTGAATAAATTCTGAGCTATTTAGTAGTCTCTAAATAGCATACCATAATATATTACATGTTGATGGAAGTATAACTACAAAATACTAAACTCTACTATAAATATTAATGTTTATATATGTGTTAAACAGCAAAATTATATACATACCCTTCTTGATCTTTCGGGGATTCCAGGGCCTCTCTATTCTTCATAAATTCTTACATTGTGACAAAATGTAATAGATCTTCCAAGTCATTAAATACAGAAACTTGATTTTTGATTAAAAAACGATAAACAACAGCTATGAGGTGGTAACAGGATAAATAGTAGCCTAGACTTTAATTCCTTCAAGGGGTATACTTCCACTCTAGGGTAAACCAAAGAAAAGCATTTATATAAAATAGAAAAATCTAGCTATTCCATTAGCAAGAACCTGATTTTAAATAGCAACTTATGCAGCTAAAATAACTTGGTTTCTAAAGGATGGGAGACAAGGCAATAAGGACATAGTGTCATTTCTAACATTAGCAATTCAACTTTCAATGCATTTAAAATTTTAAAAAATACAAAAACTGAACATAAATAAAAGAAAGTGTATTTAAAATTTTAAGTGGAGGTAAATATAAATATAAAACGCTGTGAAAGAAATCATATTCATACTTAAGTATAATATCCCCGTTTTAAAATCTGTTCCCTAGCCCACCAGATTTAGAGCGTACATTATTTAGGCTGTACATTCCTATATTTGAAATAAGCCAGATACTCGTTTTGATTCTACCAGAGCATTCCTTTCCCTCTAGAGAATTACCTAGAAAGGTCCCTCCTCTCTCCAATGAGAACTATTTGATTCTTAAGGACTTTTTCTACCCAGTTCAGTTTAGTGTAGCTATAGCTTCAGAGAAAGCTTACATTACTATATTTTGACATTTCTGCCAAGGATAAAATTAAGTATGAAATATCAAAATTACACTGATGCCATTTTACTTTGTTTCTTTCTGAATAGCCCTTCAGCTGTTGAGGCACATACATTTTTCCCCAGGCAAAATCCCCAGGCTACAATAACTGAGCCTCATATCTTCAGGAAACCCAGCTTCCCAAACATTATTCTTAGGTGTCTGATTATCCATCAGCAGTAGTTTCACCTTATATGTAATCATGTAAATCTTACTTGAAAAAAGTGAAAATAATCTACTTAAACCATTTCTTTTCTGTCAACTGCTCATATTGGATGCAACTGATAATGGTGGTTAATTTTCTACTATTTCTTTTTAATTGCTCATCTTTACTTAGCACTTGAGTGAGAAGTCACAAGTATTCAAAAGCTGATCATTTTTGTACCCCAAACACAACCTTCCTTCCAGGGTACCCTCTTGAGCAGCACACGACCCCACATTTGGCACCTGAGAAAAGGACCCTCCCACCTGCTAAGGCCTAATTCTACCACTTTGCCAACTTTAAAGTCAAAGACCACCATTCTAAACAGTAACAGATGTCCCAAGGCTACTCCTCCATATCGCAGGTATGGATAAATATGACTAAAGTAAAACTAGAGAAATTTGTCAAACAACCTCAATATCCACAATACCCAGTCAAGCACTAAATCATTATGCATGAAGTTACTATGAGGTTTTTTTTATTTATTTTTTTTTTTTTTATTTTTTGGTATTTATTTGTTTTAGTTGTATACAATGCCTTTATTTTTACATGGTGCTGAGGATCAAACCCAGGCCGCGCACCTGCTAGGAGAGCGCTCTACCACTGAGCCACAACCCCAGCCCTACTATGAGTTTTATTTAAGAGAGACCTTAATTGTCTGCTCTTACAGTTTAGCTTCTATTTCAGATCAGACCCTTTCATACAGATGGTATGAAGAAACAGAATTAAGAACTAAAAGATGAAGAAAAAGAGAAATAAAATATAGAGTTATAGGAGGAGGTGATATAAAAAGAAATCTGTGAGGGAGAAAGGTAAATAAAAATGAGTAAGTAAAGAGCAGGAACTAGAAAACGAACCATCTTTACATAATACCTATTTTTAAGCATAATTAAAACAATTCTTTGTATACAATGTCATGAAAGAGATGTCACACAAAGAGATGACAATACAGGAATGGCACATAAGGTAAATGGAGAAAGGAGATGAGGCAGGAAGGAGAGGAGATCCCATAGCCAATGAAGCAACCCAAGATAAAGACATTCAGATGGAATGGACAGCAATATTGTATTGGCAACTTCTAAAAGACAAAAAGCAGAGATAGGTTTTGGTCTTTTCCTTAGCCTACATCCATTTAAAATTTGTGCTTGTGTGTGTACAGGTGGATGTGTGTGTCAGGGGTGAGGCGAAAGGCATGGAGTTCCCTGAACAAGGGAAACCAGAACAGTTTCCTGAACCACAAGAGAGAAGATGTTGCATTCTGTGTCTTCTTTTGGACCTCAGTCACCAAACTCCACTCTCGGTCCCTCAGAGCAAATCTTGCTATAATCAACTCCTAAAAATTGACAACAGTGTATGCTGGGAAATGTTGTGTTACTCTCAATACTACTTGCTTAAGATAATCCATCAACTGGGGCTCAGAAATATTTATGGCACACTGGCCAGAAGTGACTAAACCTGCATTCAAACGCAGAAACCAGAGAACCAGACTGGTTCAGTTATAGCAAATGGTATTGTTCAGAATGGGGGTAAGTCGGTAACAGAATCACAGGTGCAAAATCACCCTTTGTCAGGTGACAATAAATTCTGCTCTGAACAAAACGCAGATGCCTTTCCAGTTCTTTGTGCAAGAAGCTGATTTTATTCTTGCTTCAATACTTAAATCCAGAAACAAAGAGATAAATCAATTAATCCTTATAAACTGCTCCTAGGAGCTTCATTTTCCTCAAGGAGTTAAAGAACCCTTGACCACTACAGAAAGAATACAAAAGCTCAGCACTAAATTGCTAACACATATCTCCAATTAGATTTCAAGACATTTTTACAGCTTTTATGCCAAGTTTATATTACTGAATGTTAAAGAATGTGTTGTAGCACTTAAAAGCGCTAAAGCTGGCTAATCATGCTCTTGATAACAATGGTTTATGATTATATCCCAAGGAAAACAAGAAGGAGGCTTTTATATGCTTTTGTTGTTGAACAGAAACAAAAACAAGTAGCAAGGTCAACCAAAATCTTTTGTTCTGCCTTCTGATACTCACATCAAGAGACTAAGGCATCAAAAGTTAAAATTGGATTTTTACCCATCCTTTGGAATAAATTCAGCTAAAAGCTCTTAGAGGCTCTAGAATTAAGAATAATCTAAAATAGCAAATGCACTCATAGCTTCCAAATCTGTATATGTCTAAACAATGTAAAATTGTACCCACAAAGCAAACAGGTAAAGGATAGCAAGAATTTTTAATTAGCATTTCATTAGTAATACCAATGTGAAAAGAAAGAGGCCTACTACTAATAAGGTACAGATTTCCCACCACTGGGATTTATTCTGAATTCATTTCAAGACCAGGAAGCTGTGATCTAAAAATCTCCACTCTAAAACAGATAAAAGGTGAAATAACAGTGCTTAAGAAGTAAGGATTAGGGATTTAAGAAAAGCTCTTTGTACACATAAGCCACCTAAGTTCCTATGGTTTATAATTTTAATTTAGGACCATAATGGCCACTTCTTTCATGATAAATGATGACATACTTGATAGTATATCTGTTTTGGATAAGCACAACAGTTTAGAGATTTCTATCAAGTGCAGGAGTTCCTTTTCATTTCTCTTTTTCAGACCACACATTTCTCATAGCTACACAAAAGAAAATATATCAAAACAGAAATATACTCACTAAAAATTTAAGGTTACTCCAACAAAAGGGTTAATTAGAGAAACAAATTTTCTCAGACTGTTAATAATGGGAATGACACATACTATGTGCCCATAAGTAATTCTCAGGTATCTTTGATCTTCAGCCCCACGTGGTTTCTATTGCCTACTGTAGCCTGGCCTCTGGGACTCTCTCAGAACCAGACATCTGGCTACTTTGTTGTTTTAGACTAATCTCCTCCCAGGAGAGCTCAAGAAATGACACCAGGCAAGGAGGGTCCTGGCAAGGGAAAAAACATTACAGTATTTGCAGATTTCTTTTTGAGTGGACGAGAGTGTAAAAATTGTCTTCAAATTTCTACAGGGGTCTTCGGAGGGCCTCTGTTCTGTGGTACTCTGGCATAATTTAAATAGGATGTATATAATATAGAGATCTTTAAAGCCCATCAATCATCTTTAAGAATTCACTGATTGTTAATCATAAGAAATTACGATGTGTAGGAGAAAGTTGTAGCGAAAAATACAAATCAGATTAATTCTTCACCCATCTGTTAGGGTTGGGTGATGACTGATAAAACAAAGATTTTAATTGTCAGCTGAAGGGTGACACCAAAACTGTGGGACACTGTCTAAGATTTGCAAATACAGCTGCATGCCTCCCATTATCGTTATGCCAATTCTCTATCTTAGTTCTTCTTTTAATTGGGATTTAAAATAAAAATCTTAGTTTAGCTTCCAACCTAGCACAAAGGTTTTTTATAAAAGTGTCTCTGAGGAAACCAAGGAGTAAGAAATGATAAAAGTTTTTTTTTTTTTTTTTTTAAAGGACAAAAATGTTATTTTGGTACTCATGGTATCATTAATATTTTTCCCAAGCCGCCAAATCATCATCAATATCTTAATACCTTATTAGGGATTATTGTTCAATCCTCAAAATCAATACAGTCTGAGGAAGAAAAAAAATCATTTATCATTTGCTACAAACGGAAAATAAACCAAGTGGGACAAGTGCTTAATTTGAAAACTTTGATACTTTATCCTAAAATCACATTTTATCTATTTCTACCACATGATTATAGATTTAGATAATATAAGAAATTAAATGTTTTATGCAATATGATATTTATATTGTTCTACAGGGTGATGGAAAACTGACTAGAATGCCAAGATACCCAATATGCTCATGTCAGCAATACTGTTAGTGAAATTTCTTATTGATGTTTCAGCTATCTTTGTAGAAACAAAAACATATAACTATGCAGCGACTTGGACGATTTTATATCGGTTAACAACCTCCAAAACCCTATTCTACTACCTACTCCAACATCCATTATATTTACCATGACAGATGAAATTTTCAGAAGATAAATATAAGAAAGAGAATTTTATGCAATGATAATTCATTCATGATTTAATAATTTCTGAAGTAAACAAAAGAACTATGTTAAGTGAAATAAGCTAGTCACAAAAGGACAAATACTACATGATTCCACTTATTTGAGTTTTCCATAGTAGTCAAATTTTTTAAAAAATATTTATTTATTTGCTTTAGTTGTACACAATGCGTTTATTTGTACGTGGTGCTGAGGATCGAACCCGGGCCACGCACGTGCTAGGCGAGCGCTCTACCGCTGAGCCACAATCCCAGCCCCATAGTAGTCAAATTTATAGACAGAAAGTAGAATGGTGGCTTCCAGAGACAAAGGAGATATGAGGACTTATTGTTTAATGGGACTTATTATTTAATGGGTACAAAGTTTTAACAGGGTAAGATGAGAAAGTTCTGGAGATGGATGATGGCCATTGTTACATAATAATGTGACTGTACATAATGCCACTGAACTGAACACTTAAAAATGATTAAAACAGTAAATTTTTTGTTGTGTATATTTTACCACAATTCAAAAAAATCACTAAAAATATAAAATGAAAACTCAATGAAAAGTCAGAGAATTTTTACTTTGTCTCTCCATGACCAAAGATGCATAAAATTTATGAAAAAAAATTACCCAAAACACTTCAGTTTACACGTTTATATCACCAATATTCAAGAAACAAACAAAAAATGCAGAATACCAGTCCCTGGATACATTAGCAAAATGGATTCCGGAAAGAATGTCTCCAAAAGTTCCCCTAGATGTCTAGAGCTTTGTACTTAGTATTAAGAGTAATGCTTGTATAATTATGTCAAAATGAACCCCAATATTATATATAATTATAATGTACTAATAAAAAAATTTTAGAGTATTGCAGCTAAGTAACAAAACTATTTCTGAATATCAATCTGCATTTCTAAAAGAATCCAGAGTTAGAAAATTCAAAACAACTAATGAGATATTTTTATAATACTGCACACTGTTACGTTATAATAGACCCAAAAAGTAACTAAGCAATTAAAATGTGTACTAGATATCATTTAATTTTAAGTTATATTCAATGGTTCCAATGTTAGGTGTACTTTATTATATCCTACTATTTGAAAATTATACCTTACACATTTTATATAAATTGTGCTTAAGTTTTAGCTGTGCATGCGCACACACACACACACACACACACACACACACATTCCAAATAAATAGTTTTTATATAAAAAGAAATTTTAATTTCTCTTTCATGTAAGAGAGGTCCAATGAAAATCTAGGGCTGGCATGACAATTCAGGGCTGGCATGACAATTCCATAGTCAAAAGGATCTGAAGTCCTATTCTTGCTACATCACTGTCATTGGCAGGTTAATAAAAGAATGCTCCTAAATCATCAAATCAAAAGTTCAACAAGGAGAAAGAGGAAGGAAAAATGAAAGTTGTACTACCCTCTTTTAAGAAGACACCTGAATGTAACATACAATCCTTTCATTTACATCTCACATGGCCAAAGAGCATGGCAGGAAATCTAGTAAGTATGGTACTTTAGCTGGGCAGCAGTGTACCTGGTTGCAAGGTGAAGCTCTGTTTTAAAGATGAAGGAGATACAACCACAATTGTCAGTTACTAGCTTTGAACAAAAGAGGCAAATGAATTTATTCCTATTACTGGGTTTGAATTAGCATAATTCAGATGAAAGAGTAGGAGTTATCAATAAATCTCCATGATGAAAAAAGAAATTTAAAGTTGAGTCAATTTGAAAAAAAAAATAATATCCAATTAAGGAGACAGATACAAGAGATCAATTTCCTTGCAACAAAGTAAAATTTCTTTATTTCCTTAAGTATGAATTGGGTCCTTATAAATAAATTCATCAGGCAGATCCTCCAATAAGTCAACATTCTGAATTGGCTTAGACAGAGCTAGATGTGGGTAGCAAAACATAACCTTAGGTATGGACTGAAGTCATTGATTTTCCACTATGCCTCCAATCCCTTATCCCCACTGGAAAACACACACACACAGACACATGCAGACACACGCACGCGCGCGCACACACACACACACACACAAGCAAATGAGTGAAAATTAGGATAACCCAAACAATTTTATATAGGGTCTATTCCACACATCAAAAGGAGAATTATATTTGCAAAATAAAGCAGGAGGGAGTTTAAGAAGAAAATTTCATTTGACTCTGACTAGAGATTTTTGAGTTATAGATACAGCCCAAGTTCCTTTCTGCTGACCATCGATCTCCCTGGCTTCTGCAGCATCCAAATAAAGCTGCAGTGATTCATTTTAGGACCACTTTGGAAGCTGTCCTTTGAGAGGTGGTTACCTAACAGAAAGCTTTGGAAATAACTCTGTGGCAGCAGCAAAACAGGGCAGCAAGCTGAAGAAAGCTTCCTAACAGCTTGAAGCTGGAGATGGAATACATTGGGAACATCTGCAAGACACAGTGCCAGTGTTCAAGGTAATCCCCTGACCTAGACGACCCTTAGAGACTACCACAACTGGAACAGACTGACCAACCACAGTAACTTCTAGAAGAAGACACAGGGCCAGGAAAGCACATGCTTTAGTGTTACAAGTCCAAGTTCATGATTTGGAAATCTAAGAGGAAGTCCCACTATGGGCTGAAAAAACAGTTTATGTCCAGAGGAAAAGACAACAATGACCACAAGGAAGATAAGGATGATGACAACAATGAAGTTACCAGAGGTTCAAACAGGGTCCTCTAAAGACCATAGCTTGGTTAAGATCTGGTAAGTGGAGGAAGAAAAACTCCCCATAAAAAGGAGGAACAAGATAAAAGAAAGGAAGAGAAGGATAGGACAGAGAAGGAGAGAAGAACAGAAGATAGAGGCATGAATTTTAAAAATAAGAAGATAAAAATGAAGAAGCTTTTTTAAAAAATCAGGTAAACTATTATGGTATTCTCTCTTCTGGACTTTATGGGATAAGAAGGCATTTGTGAAGCAACTTAAGCAAAGAAGAGAGAAAAGACTACAGCTTTCTTCAGTTGTCATGATGAAACTACAATTTTGTACACAAATGTAGTAAACATCACATTGAATTCCTAAATCCCGAAGTAGTAACTTGACATTCAGTAAGACAATTCCATATACTACTAGAAAATGTAGGTCATTCAAATAAGCTGTCAAGATAGCAATAATTAATTTATTTCCAATTAGTGCCAAAAGGCACTCCAATATAAAAAGGAAAAAGCTAGTCTTCTAATAGCAAGAACAATAACATAACAGTATAATGTTTCATAATTTACCAAGCAGATACATATTTATTTAATCATTTAACAAAATTACACTAAGAAACATATGTGAATTGCCAGGACATATTTTATATAACCTAATGAATAGAGTGGATTTAGGGGTAAAGAAGATACATCCTAATAGGGTTTCTAACATTGTAACTAATTTTTTAAAATATTTTTTTAGTTGTAGATGGACTTAATCCTTTGTCTATTCATTTTTTATGTGGTGCTGAGGATTGAACCCAATACCTCACATGTGCTAAACAAGTGCTCTACCACTGAGCCACAACCCCAGCCCATAATTGATTTTTTCCTTTATTTAAACAAATAAATTTTAAAGAAAAAACATGTGCGTGGTGTCTTATAGTTTCAAACAAAATTTAAAACATTTGTTAGAACCGGATATACTTGGGGATGTGTTTCCTGGGTGAGACTGGTTTCTTGGTGGGGTTTGGATCTGTGCTACCAAGACAAATTTTCAGGACAATGGTTCCCTCATGGTTGAGGTACAGAAAGAAACCTCAGCTTGGCTTTCAGCTCTAGGAAGTAAAAGTTCCTGAGACAAACAGGAAAATTTCCCCTTTCCTTCAGCTCTTCCACTGCCATAATGCCCCAGCCCACTCACACCACCCAAGTGTTCAGTGATTCCATTCAGAATGTGTATCTACAGGGCCCAGAAAGCAATCATTCTGCCACCAACTAACCATAAGGAAGCAACTTTGCAGTCCAATTGTCAACAGAACTGCAATTACTTCCTCAGCCAGTCTGCCCTCCTCTCCCATCACAGATAAAGCTATTCCAAAGACAAGGCCACAGGAGAAGATTTGTAACACACCCCCTCCATCAGATCCAACTTCCTGACTCAAGCTTCCAGAGACCTTCCCAGCCCACCATGCCTATGACTCAGCCACCCCCCTCCCCCACACACACCTCCTTCCCCCCACCCCCACCGTGCTTATTCACACCCACCTATTGCTAAGGTTCCTGCCAATTCCTGTATTTCATTACCAACCTCTTTTAAAGCAGATGAGGTTTGAGGTTTGTATTCTAGCACCTTACTCCCCAGAATATTAACTTAGCCCTCTGTAATTTTAGGAGTTAATAATTCATTTTAAATTAATAGTACACTGATATCCACCCTTCAGACAGATGTCAAGACATTCACCTCTAATGAGGAAACAACACAAGGTCTAGATCTTGTATAACTGGTTTCCAAAGCTTTCTCAATTTTACTTGAAAAATGTGTAATGGGATAAAAGTGTCCTACAGAAGTCAGGACATCCCAGTAGTGGGACTTCAGACAAGCCACCTCACCTCTCAATCCTAATTTGCCTAACTGTAAAATCAGAATACTATAATACCAGACCTAACAACTTTATACAATTTGGGGGAAGTTAAAAAAAAAAAAAACAAAGACAAAAGCATTTCCTACAAGATGCATAATGATTTAAAAAAGTATTGTGATACAATAAGATATGACCTATAGAAGTATTCTCACATGTGTTTTAATTCTGTATATATCGAAATTTCCACAGGGAATCATCAGTTACTGAAAGGAAGAAAAAGAACTTCTACTTCATCATTCATTTAAAAAATATTTATCAAGTATCTACTAATGTCTGAATCATTTTTCTGACATAGTTATTAAATAGATGATTTGAGACCATCCAAAATTAGAAATGGAATAAAACAGACTAAGATTCCATTCAGCTATCAAAATTGTTATATATACCTTTCACCACTTAATAGGTTTCAAAATGCACGACCAACCCTATAGAAGCCTTTCCTTTCCTTCCAGGCATTAAAAGTCCTGGGTCCTAGGGAGAGTGGCTATGATCGAAGTGCATTATATGCATGTATGAAATTGCCACAATGAAACCCATTATTCTGTACAATTAACATGCACCAATAACTACAATTTTGTTAAAAAGAAGTCTTATTTCCTTCCAGACATGATGCCAGCCACTTTGGGAAGTTGCTACCACAAAATTGTGGCTGTTGGTGCTTAGACAAGCAGAATAGATACGAATGACTGAGAAAAGCAAAAATGTTCCAAAATACAGCCAATTATGTGTCTTGATTTTTCTATAAAAATTTAACACAGGAAAAGTATAACTGAATATGAATTATTACCTTAATATCACATATTTGGGGGTACCGGAGATTGAACTCAGGGGCACTCAACCACTAAGCCACATCTCCAGCCCTATTTTGTATTTTATTTAGAGACAGGGACTCACTGAGTTGCTTAGGGCCTTGCTTTTGCTGAGGCTGGCTTTGAACTCTTGATCCTCCTGCCTCAAACTCCCGAGCCACTAGGATTACAGGAGTACGCCACCGTGCCTGGCAATATCACATATGTAAATCAAGATACTTTCAGGGTTGAATTTTAACAAATTTCTCCAAAAAATATTAATTTATTCAAAAGCATTTACTATGCCCTATACACACCAAAAACTACACTAGATGCAATGGATACAACTGTGAATAAGAAACACATGTTTCTGGTCATCCACTGAGAGCTCTAGTGAGATGCACAGTCCTTGAAATACTCTGCACTGAGGTGCCTGGATGGGGAAGGACCACAGGGCCCTGGGAAATGGGGGGAAAGTTTCCTAAAGGGAGGCTTCCAGTCAGACAGAAGATCAAGTCTAAACTTCTTAGGATTGTGTTCTACCAAGTCATGGGCTTTGTAGTCTATTCTCAGAACAAACTTTATCTTTCCCACCAAAGTAGCTAGATTTGAGCTGTTAGCACTGTCTGTCCTACCTTCATGGTTAACTGAAGGGAGTAAAGAGAAGGGGTGGAGCATAGGCATCAAAGACAAAGAACCTAGTTTGCATCCTCTCTCTTCCTTTCTTACACTTGATAACAGCAGACAAGTCTCCCAACCTCTTTTTATACCAGTTTTCGCTTCTGTAAAATGGGAATAATAACAGCACCTATCTCAAAAGGTGGTCATAGGACTACAGGAACAAGGCCTGGTACAGAGCAATGCCAGCTAGCTGTACCACTATGATGGCAACAACTTACTGTGATTACAGTCATCTCTTAGGCGCAGAGCAGCAGCCCTCCAAACAACAGTGGGCAGGGGATGGCCCTGAGAAGTTACAAGTGCATCCTGGGATTGTGAATGATGGCAGTCCTGAGTTACTCCATCATCCCACAGTCCTCCTTATTTCCTTCCAGATTAGAAATCAGGAAAGTACAGGAAAATGCTAGCATTATCTCCCATCCTAAGGGGCTTATAAAAGCTGAGGTTAGGCTTCTCCCAGCCTATACAGGGTTTCTTTATTTAGCAAATAAGCTTCTAGCTCAATTAACTTCTTTCCTATTTCTCCATTGATAATCAATTTATAATGAATTGGGCTTGAAGTTGTAAAACTTCATCAATCACAGGCCAACGGTTTCTTAAGTTAGATTCTTTTTTTTTATTTTACCCTTTGATATATTTTCAAATATAATTGGAAAATTAAAAAAATTAAGAGAGAGCTACATAATTCCTCTAACAAAAATTCTGTATTTTATCAAAAAGAAAACAATCAAACCAACGGAATATATATCTCTCTAGACTACCTGAGCATAGCAGATTCTTTTTTAATGATTATGTCAGTTCTCATTTTTCACGTCAAAATCTGTGTACTACCCTTACTACCTTTAACAACAAATGTGAAACACACAGCAAACAGTTGGTAATTTAATAATTGGAAAACTGAAAATATCAAACTTTGGAGGAACATAAATGAGTATTAACATCAGGTTATTTTGACAAGGACTTATTATGAACACAAATGAGAGCTAAGGCACATCAGTCCCCCACCCCCGCCCACACTGGGGATTGAACCCAGAGGCGCTTTTCCATTGAGCCACATCCCCACACATCCCCAGCCCATTTTTTTATTCTTTATTTTGAAGCAGGTTCTCACTAAGTTGCTTAGGGCCTCGCTTAGATGCTGAGTTTGGCCTTGAACTTGAGATCCTCCAGCCTCAGCTCCCGGAGTTACTGGGATTATAGGCATGCAGTCACCATGCCCAGCTCCTCCCTTGTTGTTGGTAAGGAGGGCCACACAAGTCAAAAAGCATTTTTAATAGGCTAACTATAATGGACTTAAACAATGATTGGTATATATAAAAATATAAATGGGCTTTCTTTTACATCATTAGTTTCTCAGACTGTTTTTCAGAATTAGACTATCCTGATCTGCCTATTTGAGAAAATATACCAGTCTCAAACCAGTTTGAACTTCATGTAACTGTAATTAGACTGAATGTTGTAATGACATTGTCTCAAGGTCCATATCTGAAGGATCATTAAATGAGAAACACTTCTGAGCATAAACTTTGAATAATGAACGTGATAAGCTCTCTAAAATGAACTTGCATAAATGAGAAAATATGTCTAATCTAAGACTTTGTTCGATTCTATCCCATTTTTATTCTGGCACAGTAAATACATGAAAAGGTCCTTGAAAGGGAGATGGAGAACACAAGTTTTGGAATTACTTCAAGTAAGTGACTTCATTGTTCTGAACAACTCTATAGGACTGTGATGTGAACAGGAGGGAACTAGATCATGCCCTGGCTCCCCAAGTCTCCTTGGCTATTTTTATTATGGATGCTCCTGTACTGCACTAAGAGCATTCAAAGAAAAGCAGTCCATGCACAGAAAATTAAAAAAGAAAAAAATTGGCTAAAGAGCTGAATACATGCAAAAAGATCTGATTAAGGGTGAGTGTTACAACAAAAGCACAAAGAGAGAAGTCCCTTGTGAAGGGAAAACAGATTAATTCTGACCAGGTATCTATGAAGGCTCCTAGAGAAAGTATTTAAGGTGGGCCTTGACTAGTGGGTGGGGCCTCAACTAAGATATGGGGCGATGAGGAGGTTGCTGTTATAGGACAGCCATGTCAAGTAAGCTGACAACAAAGGGCAGAAGAATTCATCAAGAAAACACAGTCCTCAGTTGGCATGCAGGCCAACACCAAAGGAACCATCTGCAAGTCCTAGGGGGCACCCAATCTCCTATGCACAGAACAAAGCCAAAAAGTTTGTGCAGAGGATCAAAAGACCTTACTCAAGAGGCAAGGTGGATGGGAGGTTTCCAGTACAGTTCAGAGTAGTGTTTTCCAAGCTGTGCTTCACAAAATAAATTTAGTGAATATGGCCTGGCTTCTCCCCTGCCCCAAGAAAGGAAAAGAAAAGGAAGGAAGGAAAAAGAGAAAGGCAGAGGAAAGAATAGGAAGAGGAGAAGTAGGAAGACAGATTAGGGACAGAATGACACATAGAGTAGCTACATTTTAAGAGGCTTTTTAGCTTCTACCTGTGGGATATTATTTAAAAATAAAAATAAAAATCACTCATTTAGAGGGTTCTGCAAGTTCAATATCTCAGCACTTGATTAAAACACACCTCAGACAATCAATACATTAAGACCATTAGTTTAGAGCCAGGTGTTCTTGGCCATGAGTAATGCACTTGAAAATGTTATTGCATCCTCACTGCAGAATGTTCTCATCAGACACTTAGAAGACACAGCCTGATGCTTTCATGAAACAAGTAAAGTTTAAAAGGGTCATTTCCAAAGTTTGCAGGAAAGCAGCAAAGATCAAGCCTGACTGATTCCGTTAGTCTATCTCCACAACTTCCATGTCCTTAATACATAGTCCAACAGAAGCCAAAACCTTCCTACAAGCCAAAGACAACATGTAGCATATAACACCTTTAGTAAGCATGTAATCTCATGAGGAGAATAAGTCAAGGAAGCATAAAGATCTACAATTAAGGCAATAAGGTAGATCATACTTCACCAAGAAGCAAACAGCTTAAGTGAAAGAGTGCCTTCTCTCATCTAAAAAAAAAAAAAAAAAAAAAAAAAAAAAAAATTTTACATGTTTTTTCCCCTAAATAATTTCATTTCAAACAACCCTGCCAGCCAGGCATGCTGGCACATGCCTATAATCCCAGTGACTCAGGAGACTAAGGCAGGAGGATCAGAGTTCAAAGCCAGCCTCAACAATTTAGCAAGGCCCTAAGCAACTCAGTGAAACCCTCTCTCAAAACATAAAAAAGGGCTGGGGATGTGGCTCAATTGTTATGCACCCCTGGGTTCAATCCCTGCTACAAAAAAATAAATAAATAAATAAAATAAAACAATCCTGCCTATACAGAATTGATTTAAAAGTTGAAAAAGAAAATATCCATGACAGCAGACCTAATTAGTGATGGGGCCAAGAGAAAAAGCTACCTTTTGAAGCTTAATTTAGTGACATTTCCATAATTCTACAATTCAATAAATTGTTGAGACTAAGGCTATTTTCAATAGTAATAACTCCATAAATATACACAAATACAAGTATAACTGGCAGGTAATCAGTGCACAGATATGCCACAGAACCTAAAAAAGGTATGTGCCTAGAATTTTAAAATAAAGGAAAAATAACAAAATTCTTTATAACAAGATACAAAAAATAAATGAACATGCATCAGTAAGACTAGCCAAGAGGAAAATTAAGCATGCTGTCATTTAGACTAATGTTTCCTCAAAATCACTGATGGACTAAGGTGTCTCCTTGAAAAGGAAATGTGACATTAAAAATGTCACTAGGGGCTGGGGTTGTGGCTCAGTGGTACAGCGCTCGCTTGGCGTGCATGAGGCACTGGGTTCAATCCTCAGCACCACATAAAAATAAAATAAAGATAATGTGTCCACCTAAAACCAAAAATTTTTTTTAAAAATTTTTAAATGCAACTAACCAAAATCAACTAAATTATCAAAAGATGTTTTGTTAGTACTAGCATGTGCAGACACTCTGAAATTTAAAAAGGAGAACTAGGTTAGTAACAAATTTTCAATGTTTATGCAGAATTGTTTAAGAGGTACCTGGTTGGTTTTGTACTGTTTGTTTGCTGGAATGGATCTGTGATGGTCTTCCAGGCTGTAGAGTTTAGGGGAAACATTCTGAAGTCTATTCAATCCCCTTTATCTAGTTCTAAATTCTAAAAGCAATCTTTCAATTCCTAATTTGGCTTCCCATGCTCTTTCATTCCCAGAAAGAGTTATCTTAGATATCTGATGTAAGTATTCCAGGTTATAAAAGGAAATATAATAATAAAAGTACTGAGTACAACTTATAATACAAATGGGTATTAATAAAAATCAACCACCCCCCATCTTGTAAATTTATTTTAACACCAAGCATCTTATCCATTTATCCATTTATCTTATCCAGTTTACCATTTATCTCTTTTAAGTGACTTACTAAACTGAAGATTCTATAAATGTACTACATATAGCAAGCTAAAGCAAGCATTCAACATGTATTTCTGAATGAATGAATGAAGTGAGTAAATGCGTGAACTTAGAAAATCAAAGTCCTGAGAAAGCCATCAAGTAATATGATTTCATCAGTGCCCTGCCTCCACTTGGATGATAATACTGATGTTTCCTTGATAAGTTCCCTTGTAATTTACAAATACTTCTCCATACAAATCCTTGCAAGCAATCCTATAAAATCTCCTTGGATGAGAAAACCAAGGGTCAGAGAGGTCCAGGGCTTACTGAGACAACTAGGGGAATATGGTAAAAGCAAGAATCAAACACATATCTTGATGCCAAGACAAGGGTATCCAATGCTCAAGGTCAGGTGGATAGTAGCCAAGATGGTGACATCCTGCCACAGCGCGCTACACTGCAGTTGTTCAAACACTTCTCACTCAAGATGACAGTGGTCCTAATATCTGAATCCCGGTTGGGTCTGAAGGGTCACATGGCTTTAGCTATAGAGAGAAGGACTCAGAAACAGAAATCTGGCAGAGCTAAACAAAGTATTTCAAGATCAGATCTCTGGCATATATTCCCCTTGGATGGGGAAAGAGACAGACAAGAAGAAAAGAGAGAAAGAAATGAAGAGAGATGTGGGAAGAAAATTAGGAGAGAATAGTGTTAGGGAAGCAGAAAGAAGTTAGAAGCCAGTGACCAATGACTGCAGTTAAATCATGGAAGATGAGAACTGACCACTGGACATGGGGCCTAGAAACTACTGCTAACCATTAAGAGGACCCTTTTGATAGCATGGTGTAAATGGAAAAAAAAAAAAAATGGAAAGGCAGCAGGGTTAAATGAGAAAGTTCTAAGTTAGGCATAAAAACCTTGGAAAATATAGATACATTTCAACAAGTTTTACAGCAGCTTAAAACAGTCAAGTCTTTCTAATACTAAGAACTCAAATCCAACCCAGAAAATGAGACTGAAGTCAAAGGCAGGCATGGAAGAAGGGTAGGGCACAGACTTTCTTGTTACTACCACTGCTATTCCTCTTCTTTCATCTATCAAAGTAGGAAAACGATTACTATTTCCCAAAGACCATGTGAGGCTGGAAACTGAAAACCACACATCTTCCAGCTTCCAAGATGGATCAGCACTGACAGCCTTTTTCAGATATAAGATTCCTCCAGGAGGCCATTAACCTTCCACTGCAAGCAAAAGCAGTAACCCCATTTAACAGAAGAGAAAACAAGGAACAGAAAGGCTAAGTGATTGCTGAAGAGGAGACAGTGACTGACAGATCAAGTTTCCTTCTCACTCCAAGTCCTCTCTCTGCTGATCAGATCTACTCTAACTGCCTTTATAAATGTTTCAATGAATCTTATCTTCATGCATTAGATTAGCAAGACCAACTCCCCACTGATAATGCAAAATAAGCCTGAAATGTTTCATGCCTCACTGATAAGCCAGAAATTGAACTTTTGGTCTCCAATTGGACTGTGATGATTTTGATCTTTCACCTCTAGCAAAAATCTCATAGCTATACTTTCAAAGTTAGTAATGAGTGCTTCATTTGCTTTCCAAGCAGATAGAAAATCTTTTTTAAAATACACTCAGACTGCATGACCTTCGTCCATGACTTAAAGAGTTCATCACATGTTATAAATTTCTTTGCTCAGGAGACATTCTTAAATTTTCTTTGAAGAGATTTGGGCACCAATCCCAATGGTGAAACTAAAACACACACACACACACAACACTTTTACTAGTTACCTTTCTTCTATACACAAAATCAAAAAGTTTCTTTAATATGTATTGGAATTCAACATGACTATCAAGGGGTTCTGAAATCCTTCAACTTATAAACAAAATAGAATTAAAATGCTAGCCTAATTATGTTTATGTTAAAAGAAGCACAGTGTCTTAATCCTGTGTTAGGCAAAACAACAACATAATGCCTCCAAGTAGTAAACACAGCCCAAATTCCTAAACTGGGTGGCACTCAACTCACACAGAGGTTGAATGTGTTTTAATTTTTTTTTCTATACTAAAATAGGAACACAATGATTTAATAATAAAGGTCAATCTGGAACAATTTCACTGTTTTCCCTATTTTTGTGAGGTTTATAACATGAAATAGAAGTTTTGAATAGTGCAATATCACACTGAATATAAGCTTCTCAAAGGCAAGCAGATTGTTGGTGCTTAGAACATGATACCCCAATGGATGACACCTAAGACCTGAGTACTATTGAGTTGATAGAGAGAGGAAGGTCTTGAAACCAAGAAGGTCTCTCTAACCTTTCCTATGCTCCTGTATCCATAGCTCTTTCTTTCTGAAGCCTCCCAAGTCATGTTAAAACTTTGGCTGAACAGAATTGTTATACTTTCCACTTGTTAATCTGTGTTGTATTCTAGGGGGTGACAGCTATAGACCTTGCAATAGATGAGGAAAAGGTTACTTTTTTCTCCCATACAAGATCTTACTTTACCTCTTATTCCCTATGGTAGAAAACAGTGTCTTAAGTAAAGCAGATGCTTAACTACTGGTTAAATATCACATTCTATTTCTAAAGTTAGATGGCAGGCACAGAGGTGTGTATTATGTTTTTAAAAGTATATACATGTTTTACATACCTTTTGTAGACACTTCATAGTTTTTAAAAAGAGAATCCTGAGCCCCATCTACCACATATTTTTTTCATATTTGCTTTGATGCTAGACCCAAAATTTTACAAAGTTACATAGTTTTGCAACTTTATTTGGGAGTTAACACCTCATATTCACTTCCTATCTTTGGGAAATGGCTTTTAGCTGAAACCTTCTCTTTCTCAGCTTGAAAAAGAAGAAATATTGTGATAAAAGTAGACAGGGCATCTCCCAAGCCCTACCTTTTAGCTCTTTCACTAAACACCAGCATGAATGAGAGAGATGAAATATCTCCATAACCACAGTATGAAAAACACATAACTTTCTCTCTAAACACAGGGGAATAATTTTCCAGGTTTTTAAAAAAAAAGAAATTTATTTTATAAATGGAATCCTGATGGCATTTACTATAGGCAGAAGTAACTGCGATTTAAATGCAATGATTCATATTAGCAAGTCTCATAGTTTTAAAACCTTTGCAAAGCTTTTGGGAAAAAGATCAAATTTTTTACCACAGACCTTTATATTTAGAACAGAAATCTAAATTAAATACATGGACCTGATTTTATACAATGAAAAAGTGTTCATCCTATGTCTCCCATGTTAGAATAAAACATAAAATGTTTTGATCTATTTTCTTATATTTGGCAATTAAGTTGGGCCTCACCTATTGCTTTTTCCATTATTTGAAAAAAAAAAAAAAAAACTACAGCTGTGTGAGCATGCATACACCCACACACACACACACACACACACACACACACACAAACATACACATCACCACCAGTTGGACTGTGTCAACAGCACACTCTAATTCTACAATTGAAAAAATGCATTTAAAATACTGGAATGAATGTATAACTTCAAAAAAGAACCTAAGTATATTTCTAGTATTTAAATAAAGATAGCTTAAATTTTAAATGCCACAAAATAAGACTATCAATAGTCTCATTCAAATACCCAGAAGATATACTGGCATCCTAATGTATAAACATTGTCATGCACATACACTGAATTCCCTCCACTGCTAAAAATTATTATAAACTCTGGTTGGTTTGCTGAAACAAAAATAACTTGGGTTATAAAAACATAAATCACTTTTTAACTTTGACAAAAAGTAATAAGAACACTTTTCACCAAATTTTAAGCTGTGACTTTAAAGGGATGAAATAACTCTTTCAACCCATGATGAAATATTTTGGTAATCAATAATTTTACTGAAAATCATTTAAAATTAAAGGTATATTATTTAACAGAAAAAATTCTTCTAAATTATATAATAATTTTACAATATAAATATCAAAGCATCATTTCAAATGACACTATATATACATCCCTAAATCATTAAAAAACAAATATACTACACATATATTTTCTTTAATACATGAGAGCATACACTAAACATGTACATAATATATCATGAACTAAATATAAAGAAGTTAATCTTTATGGAGATAGTTTTTTTAATTTTTTATTTTTCAATCTACGTTGTTATAAATGACAGCAGAATGCATTACATTTCTTATTATACTTAGAGAGCACATTTTTACATCTCTCTGGTTGTATGCAAAGTATATTCACACCATTCCTGTCTTCATACATGCACTTAGGGTAATGATGCTTATGGAATAGTTTTCTTACATGTCATAATCACTGCCAAAACTAATTAACTTGAAAGGACAGTGCCACATGGAAATGTGCCCCAGTAATTTTACTACCATGTTGAAGGCAATAATGTAACAGGGCCATTTCTTTTGGAGCTGTCATTGGTAAGTTACTTTCCCTTTCCTCTTCCTTAGGTTGTTTTCCCTCCCTAATCCTTTGGTAACTATTCAGTCCCCTCCCTTTTGCCAGTCTTTTTACATTCTAAAGGGAAACCCCACCTAAATGGTTAAAATGTTATCTTCTCCATGATCATCCTTAAAATTACAGAATCCAGAATATTTAGTGACCTTTGGAAGGCCCCTCCTTAGTCTTTAATCCTAGGCGTTAACTAATAGGAAGCATGCAAATTACTATGAGATTTAACTTGCAGAAAAGTAATCTGTATGTCTAAAGAAATATAGCATCTAGCCCAGAAGGTGAAGGTTGATTATTACAAAGTTCCAGCCAGATGATAACAACAACAACAAAAAGAGACCCATGCCCCTGATGATGAAGACTGCTCAGCACAAGTATGCCACTCACACATAGGTTTCTTGCCCACTGTCTCTCTATACGCCCTCCTTATGAAAGTGCTTTGCAACAGGGTTTGAAAGTACACCTCTCTCATCCCAGCTACTCAGGAGGCTGAAGCAGGAGGATTGCAAATTTGAGGCCAACCTAGGCAACTTAGTGAGACCATCTCAAAATAAAGTTGAAAAAAGGGCTAGGCATGTACCTTTGTAGTAGCATACTTGCCTAGCAGATGAGAGGCCCTGGGTTCAATTCCCAGTACTGCAAAAAATTAAAAAGAGCCCTTTGACAGCCCCTCCACATTCTTAAGATGCTGGCCTGTGAATAAACCATATTCCTTCCTACCAATTCATCTCCCAAATATAGGCTTTTGAGTGGCGAGCAACCTGGACCTTAGCTCAATTAAAAGTGAGAACAAAGCCACTACATGCCAAGCAGGGCACCATCACAGAGAGCTTTCATCAAATGATACTGGACGTAGCTTTTGAACCTTTCCATTTACCTGCACCAGCAAATTCATTTCCCATTCTCAGATTTGATCTTTCCCAGCCTATTATAGAAGAGATAAACCTCTTACATTTCCTTCAACAAAAGTCTATATTCAGTTACCTGCTAACATGATTTTAGAAAAAACATTAAATATAAAATTATCAATTTGTAGATCATTTTCTCCCATAATCTGATGTAAATATGAAATGGTCTATTCCTTTCAAATCAGATGTGACCATGTAAATTTATTTATTTGTTTGTTTGTTTTGTGATTCTGGAGATTAAAACCAGAAGCACTCTACAAATAAGTTATATCTCTAAACCTTTTTTTGTTTTGTGACACTGGGTCTCTAAATTGTTGAGTCTGGCCTTGAATTTGCAGTCCTCCTACCTCAGCCTCCTTAGTGCTAAGATCATAAGTGTGTTTCACTGTACCTCGTTGAACTCTCAATTTCATTTCTGAAGTTCTTTTTAAAAATTTATGAAAAATCGTATCTTACTCCCTTAGTCTCCAAAATGTTTGAATATCAATAAGTTCTGCAATATAAACACTTAAAAAAGTAGACCACAACTTTCAGAAAACAAAGGAAATATTTGTAAATTTTATTAACACACATTTTTATTAACATGCAACACAATGTAACATTATTAACAATGTAACACAATGTAAATAATTTAAATATCTTTTGGGGAATAGACATATAAATACACTTCAAAAGAATTCAATGCTATATAGCAATGTCAAGAAAATGGATGAACTTTAAACTTCTGCCAAAAGTCTTTGAAAACAAAAAGGTATTTAAGTCAGTGTAGCCTCTACACCTTTTTAGAGACTCACATTTAAAAGAATGTAACAAATGACACCTTCAAGTTAATTAACACAGGTCTTCGATATACCAAAGGACACTCTTTCCTCAAATTCTTTCAGGGTAATAGAAAGAAAACTATAGTAGGCACCAGACCAAAACTTCTCTAACTCCTTTATTTCACTAATATGTGACAACAGGAAATACCTGGTATAAGAAACCCTGGCTAAATCCAACCATCTACCAATTCACTTCCTATGCCATGAAGCTAAATGTGTTCAAGAGAAAATATACAACCATGATGGCTGGCTGGTTTCCCTTTAGACGAGCATCTGTGGCTCTTAGCTGGGGCCTCAGTGCTGCCTAGCAATCTACCACTCTCAAGTGAATTCCCTCTCTCCATCTAGATGGCAACCGCATACCTTCTCCTCTCTTCTCAAACTTCAGTACCCTCTACTCCATCAGCACACTTGGCTGCTGCCTTGCTTCCTACTCTACTAAGAAAAGTTATCAGAAGGAAACTCCCAAAAGCGTCTGTATCTACACCCTCTGCCTTCACTCTTATTATTATGAATAAACAGTCTAAACCCCTACTGAAATTCATACTGCTGGGTATCATTCTCTCATTTAATCTAACATATTACTCCATTGGTCACTCTCTCTCTCCCTCAAATCAATAGTTCTCTCTTTACTGTACCATACTTACAATGATAGAAACATGCTACCATTTCTGCACATAGGAAAATCTCAATCCCCATATTGCCCTTTAACTACAGCCCCATTCCTTCTTCCTTTTCATCACAAATGATCTCAAAACAAGCTCCAATTATTCTTGGTAGATAAAATCGGGCTGACAGGCCATACCCCCCAGGTGTGTTAGGATAGGATTATCCAGTGAGCCTGAGCTTTAACTTCCGGGAAGTGCCCATCTCTCCAGAGAATCTACCTTTGGTGGGCTCTGAGTCCCCGCCCTTTCTGATCCTGGGAATACTTGCCTCCCCCGGGCAGGCTCTCCCTTTCTGAGCCAATCCAGACCATACAAGTCACTCTTCCACCCCTCTGTACTTAAGCCCCTACTGGTCCAGAACTCCTCCCTTTTGCCACTTTCTTCTCACCAGCTCTCCCCTTCCTCTTATCCCCTTATTCCCTTCCCCTTCTCCCTACTTCCCTTTCCTTGTCTCCCTTCTTCCTTCTTCCCTCTCCCTTTCTCCCTTTCTCCCCTTACCTTCCCCTCCATGTGCCCCTTTGGTCCCAACCGGCAGTTAGGGGGCCAGTTAATAAACCCTTTTACTACAAGGTGGTATCTGGCTTGGGGTTTTGCCCTTTATTTCTCTTCTCATTTTTCACCTTTTTTCTTTCTTTCTTTCTTTTTTTTTTTTTTTTTTTTTTGTGGTGTTGGGGATTGAACCCAAGGCCTTGTGCATGCAAGGTAAGCACTTTATCAACTGAGCCATATCCCCAGCTCCTCCATTTTTTCTTAAGCTCACTTTAAACAAGCTTTTGCCCCAGTGCTTCACCAAAACAATTCTGGCCAAGGTTTCCAATAACCTCCATGAGTCATGATGCTAGGGTTAATTTTCAGAATTCATCTTAACAAACACAATATTCAGCATAATTTTTTTTTGGTACCGGGGATTGAACTCAGGGGCACCTGACCACTGGGCCACATCCCCAGCCCTTTTTTGTATTTTATTAGAGACAGGGTCTCACTGAGTTGCTAAGTGCCTTGCCATTGCTGAGGCTGGCTTTGAACTCATGATCCTCCTGCCTCAGCCTCCCAAGTGCTGGGATTACAGGCGTGCGCCACCTTGCCCAGCTTCAGCATAATTTTTACACAGCTGATTACACCCTACTCCTTCACACTTCCTTCACATGGCTTCCAAGACACCAGAATTCCCTGATATGCTTGCTTGTTTTGACTTCTGTTTCACTATTATGCTTCCTCTGTTGCCTCTGCTGATGATTCATTACCTTGATCCTGCTGGACAGACCCAGGGCTCAGTCCTTGAACCTCTTCTCTCTCTCTCTTTTTTTTTTTTTTCTGTTTCCTTTTTAAAGAAGGTAGGGGTTGGTACTGGGGATTGAACCCAGGGGAGCTTAACCACTGAGCTTTACAGGGTCTCACTAAGTTGCTGAGGCTGGCCTCAAACTTGCAATCTTCTCGCCTCAACCTCCAAAGTTTGCTGGGATATTATAGACATGGCCACTATGCCTGGCTTCTTCTCTTTTCTATCTATGCTGTCTTCCCAAGTAATCTCACCCAGTTTTAGCTCTAAATACCATTTATTCACTGATGATTCCTTAATTTATACCTCCAGTTTAGACCATTTTCTGAACTACCAATTCTAATATCTATAACTCTTACTTGGCATTTATTCCTGGACATAAAATAGGCATCTTAACATGTCACAAAAATAAACTCTTAATCTTAATCAGTATGGTTGACATTAAAAGTGCTCACCAAGATCCAGTTCTCCCTCCAGGGCATAAGAATGGCAACCCTTGGTTAGGACATGTGACTTCTGCTGGCCAATCTAATGTAAATTGAAGTTCCATGTATCACTACCAGCCTGGGCAGTGAAAAGTTCGTTTGTAAGTCTCTAATATCTCTTTCTCTGTTTCTTTCTCTCTCTTTCTCCTCCTGCCCCTCTCTTGTGGCAACTGAAAATGCTCCCTGTTCCATCTAGACGGTGTACCATCTTGATGGTGCCTCCAACCAGCCTCCCTTAGGGATGGCAAAAGACACTCCCACTGACCCACAAGTGGTATGTGCCATGAGAAAGGAATAAATGTACATGTCTAGCCACTGAGATTTGGGCATTCTTAGGGACTTCAGTATGGCCTATCCTCTCTAAGCTAAGTGCCCCAAATCTGCTTTCACATAGTACTCTTTGTTGTATCAACAACCCTATTCTCTCAGCTGTTCTGCCAAAAACTTTGGAGTCATTCTTGATCTGTGTCTTTCTCTCACACCCCACATCCAATTTATCAGCATATCTTATGACTTCAGAATACATCCAGAATCCAGTCACCTTTGACAGCCTTCAGCTATCACCCTGCACTTCAAAAAACAAGGGTAAGAAGATGAAAGGGCAAGCCAGAATGAAGAAAATATTTATAGTGCATATATGTGATCAGGACTTTATCAATGCTCATTAGTACATAAATAAACCATCCAATTTAAGAAAATGAGCCAAAAATTTAATAGGCATTTTTCCAAAGACGACATATGGATAGAGAACAAATGAACACATTAAAAGATGCTGAACATAATTAGTCACTAGGAAATGCAAATTACATTAAAACTACAATGAGATAACACCATACACATCTTAGAATGGCAGAAATCAAAAAGACTGACAATATCAAGTGTTAACTAGGATGTAGAACACTGGGACTCTCATTCACTAATGGTTGGACTATAAAAGGGCACAAGCACTATGGAAATTAGTTTGGTATTTCTTAAAAAGTTAAACATATGGTAATATGAATTGTAATGCATTCTGCTGTCATATATAAAAAAATTAGAATTTAAAAAAGTTAAACATATGTCTGTGTTAAAAGAAGCGTACTTATGGATGGAAATTGTCTACTTTAGAAGCTATTTATAGTAGATAAGAACTACATACAGATAATTCTTCCTTAGTCAAAAGATGATCCAGCCATTCCACTACTAGGTATTCCCATGAAAAAATGAAAATATATGTAACTTCAATATTGAATATTCATAGATGAAAACTAGCAACTGTCCAGATGTTCATCTGCAGGTGAACAGATGAACAATTTGTGGTATATACATACAAAATACTACTACTCAGCAATAAAAAGGTCTGAATTACTGATAGACACAACATAGATTATCTCAAAATAATTACGCTGAGTAAATGGAGCAAGAAAAGAAAAGAAAAAAGTATATCCTGTATGATTCCATTATATAAAACTCAAGAAACTGGAAACTAAGCTATAGTGACAGAAAGCAGATCAGAGGTTGCCTAGGGATGAGAGGTGCTGAGAAAGGCAGGAGGAAGGAATGTCAAAGGGACACAGGAAACTTTTGAGGGTCCTATAATTTGTGCAATTTAGTGCATATAAATATTTCAACAAACCTATTATCAAAATAAAATATAGCATGTACTATATTTTTGGAAAGAATAAAGTAAATAAAAATTAAAATTGGTGCTAAGAAATAGAATCCAAGAATGAATAGAAGTGGGAACCCATTATGTCTTCCCTCAGAGCATTATTTTGGTTGTCATTGTTTTGTACTAGGGATTGAATATGAGGTACTTTATCTCTGAGCTACATCCCTGATCCTTTTTATTTTCTATTTTAATACAGAGTCTCACTAAATTGCTGAGGCTGGCCTTGAACTTGCAATCCTCCTACTACAGCTTCCGGAGCTACTCGGATTACAGGCAGTGCCACTGTGCCCAGCTCTTGGAGCATTCTTTTCTAAATGAGAGAATATAGGTGGGAAAGGAGGAATAACCCATCACAAAGGAATATCCCTCAACATAAAGTTAAAAGGGCTTTCAACCAAGGAAGAACCACCAATCACTTCTGAAATGAACAGTTGCTACCCCAATACACAAACATGAATCTTTTGCCACAGTCCCCCAGCAGCTGGATAATTTCTTTGAGCTCATCTTAGAAACCTGACCTGATTTCTCCTTTTTATGTTGTTTTCACTTGCCATTAAACAAATTGAGCCTTTTCTCACCAATTTAATTTATTATAAATTTTACAGGAACTAAGAAATGGCCATAGTGGGTGTCCTTAGTCTGTGAGTATTGTGCAGAAAGTTCCTTTCCTTGGACTTCTCTGTCCTTGGTCTCCTAATTTCCCACTGGGATGAAAAAATTGCCATCTCTGCTTCACCTATCTCTCTTACTCATCAATCTCAAATCCTAAATTCCACTTAACATCACCAATTTTAGCACATCTTAATATGAATACAACCAATTCTTTCATAAGCTGCTATGAGTTTTCTGTAACATGACTGCTTTATGTTCAAAACATGGTTTTGAACAAAATAGAAGCACAGCACGCGCTTATGTTTAAATCAGGTTAGCCCCCAGGACTCACCTCATTTCCACCAACTGCCTTGGTTAAAATCACTGCAGAAGACACAGGGGGAGGCATGCAACCTACTGTCTGCAAACTGAAAAATAAAAGAAAATCCAATTGTAAATAGTTTTTCCCCCCCCAATTATAATAGCTTTCACTGTATTCATTCTAAAATAGCAGAGCTGAGCAAATAAAAATAGGAGAGTGTTTATTGATGCATATCCCCTGGTGAGTTTAGACGATTTTATATGAAGCAACATTACTTAGAAGATGCAGCAAACTGCGGGCGCAGTCTCTGAGCTCTCATTACATTCTACAGGCAAGGGTGATTTTCGTTTCGTAGTTATTTAAGCTCTGATTGTGCAATTCAAAACACAGCCAAGTTATAGTGAGTACAGTCATTGAAACATCAATAATCTCAGGTTATTTTCAGGTAAAGAAAAAATGTTCCTTATACTTTTTGTAGAAAGTCTTTTAGTAAAAATAAAGCCCTAAACTATATCTGAAGTTGAAAAATATTTAATAAAACACAACTTACATTTTCAATTTTTTTCTATGAAACAGCAATTCTCAAACTTTCACCTTATAAAAGACATTTTCATGCTGTAGTGTCATTATAGAAATAGGCATGACATAATCATATGTGTTGAATTCAGATTCTGTAGTGATACTATCATATCTGTTCTAAATTTGGTTTTTATTAAATTATGTTTATACTTCCAAGATCCCCGATAACAAGTCTACTCTCTTAAAGATACAAAATATATTGCATGACAAGCAAAAGAAACCATGAGTAGTAAATCTAAGTACTAAAAATAAAAAATTTACTCAGAATTCATATAGAATATACCTTTCTAGGGAAAAGATATAGGAGGAGCAAAGATCTACCCTGACTAAGGAGGAATTCATACAGGGTACAGAGCATTTGATGTAAACAGATTTTGAATGGGTATGATTTTAGATGACTTTTATTGATTCTTACAAGAATGTGTTATCTAAAATTCATGCAGTAAATTTATGTTAGCTCTGAAATAAGAAAAAAACAAAAAAAAAAAAGTTTTAGTTCATTTTGATTAAAACATAAGAAAACTCAACTTATAGGAATTCAAACTCATTCAATTCAATATGTTTTAATATTTAGAGGTGAGATCTTGCTATGTTACCCAGGCTGGTCTTGAACTTCTGGGCTCAAGAGACCCTCCCTGCCTCAGTTTCCTAAGTAGTGAGGGTTACAAATACATGCTATCACACCCAGCTTGGTCTTCTCGTAGGTCTGTTTCCTAAGTGAGGTTAATGTAGTCTGTCCTATTATGAATTCCCAGTCTCTGCCCCATCTTTAGGTTCACTAATACTAAGCATTGACCATTTGTAGTAGATCCTATTCTACACACTTCACACACATTGTCTCATCTATTCCTCTCAAGTATTATTCTCACTTTAATGAAAACTAAAGTTAAGACAGAAGCTCAATAACTTGCCCAAACTCCCAAAGCCAGCTTTCTAGAGTTAAACTTTTATTTTGGCATTCAGGGTCAAAGATTTACTTATCTAGGATTCCTTCAGCCTTCTATCTCCCCTACCACCAATACTAGGCAGGTCCAAACATCTGTGCCCTATTCGCTCTACTTACATTCTTGCTTCTCGGGGCACTCTTATCTTCTTGGTCACCAGCTTTCTTCATCATTCTCATCTACCTCCTTTTAAATTATTATTATTATTTTTTGCTTGCTTTCCTGCTGTCTTTTCAATCTTATTTTTTAGTCCATAGAAATATTTTTAAATTAACATTTCTAGCCCTAACTACTACCGCCAGTTTTATAGCCAGATTGCGCCCTCAAACTAAACACGTCTAATATTGAATTTACATATTTCCTTTCTTTCAGCTTTATTGAGGCATAATTGACAAATAAAAACTGAATATATTTACATATACAATGTTTTGAAATACATCTACATTTTGAAATCATTTCCATAATCTAGCTAATTAACATATCTCTCACCTCACAAAGTTATCTTTGTGTGTGTTATGCAGTAAGAATACTTAAGATCTCTCCTAAAAATCTGGCATTACATAATATATTACTATTAACTATAGTCCCTGGGCTGTACAATAGATCTCCAGAATAAAATTATATATTTTTCTAAAAAATCTGGAGTTACAGGCAACTCCACTTGCTCCTTTTAAATTAACCAGTCACCACTTCCTAGTTTCCATTCTTCTCCATGACTGTTGCCATCATTCCCGCTGAGATGCTTTTCACTGGATTCTAGAAACTTTCATATATGCTGAATGATCTCTACCTCCATGCTGTCCCTTCACCACTGCAAGGTGAGGAGAATGTGTTCAGATCCTGAGGTAGGAGTCTGCAGCTCCCTCAAGTTAACACACTAAGTGTGTACTCTCCCACCTCCACACCAGGGGAAAGGAGGAAAAAGTGAGCGAGGAGAGAGCTCTCTCCGATTAGACCAAGGATGTGCTCTTCTAAGTCTAACTTCCCAAGGTGAGAACTCTATGCTTGCTTTATTTAGCAGACTGGATTGCAAGCACTATTCTACTAATAATAAACATAGTACAGTGCTATCAGACCAATCTCCCTGAATGACCACCTTTTAGCACCATGTCCTTTTATTTTAGCACTTTTAAGAGCTCCCTGTAACCTGTAGCTTCAAACCCAAACTCCTCAGCCCAAATACAGACCTTTGCTGATGTGGCCCAGAAGAAATATTTTTATCTTTGATTTTTACTAATGTCTTATTTTTTAACTTTCTACTTTAAAGCATATACAAGCCTTGCTGAACCATTTATCCTTTAGCTGATTTTACCATTCATTTGACAAAACATAGGCAGCCCCATCTTTATTATAATAAATAACCATGTACATTATCCTCTGTATCCAACTAGGTTGGAAGTTCCCTAAAGACAAGGAAACTGAGTTGATATCTTCCTGTTCTTTCAGTGGCCTACACGTGGCAAATACTCAGTAACATTTGGTTCTGTGCATGTGCGTGTGTGTGTTTGTGTGTGTGTGGTACTGGGGATTGAATCCAAGGGTGCTCAACCACTGGTCCACATCCCGCCCCGCCCCTCTTTTTTTTTTTTTTTTTTTGGTATTTTATTTAGAGATAGGGTCTCAATGAGTTGCTTAGGGCCTCACTAAATTGTTGAGGTTGGCTTTGAACTCTCAATCCTCCAATCTCAGCCTCCTGAGCCACTGGGATTACAGGCCTACACCACCACACCCAGCAACAATTAGTTCTTGATGCACATACAGTGTTGCTCTAAAATGCTGCCATTTTATTTATGTGGGATCTTGTGCTTTGGGATGAAATTTAAGGCTCATTCCCTCAGAACTCAATCTGGCCAAAATGGCACTCTTCATTTTCCCTCTGTTCCTAACCTGTTTCTCCCCAGTTAAGTAAATGACACAGCTCATTACTCAGTGTCTCACACCTAAAACCTTGAAGTCCTCACTCTATAGCTTCTCCACCCACGGACTCTGAGAGCTCTGTTAAAATCTACCCTGGGTGCACTTACCTCTCTATTGCACGACTACCTTACCCCTCTGCTCTCCAAGCTCATCTCCTAGCTTTCTCTCAGCTGCCTCTACTACCTACTCCCCACAGGGCAGCCAGAAGAATCATTTTCAAATATAAATTGGACCCTGTTTCTCCCTCATTTCAGTCCCTGCAATAGCTTCCTGTAGCATTTAGCATAAAATCAGAATGCTTTATTGAGTATTTACAAGCCTCTGCATACCCAGCTCCTGCTGACCTTCCTACCTCCAAACCATATTATCCTTCCTCCACATCACCAAGAACTGGCCATCATGGTTGTTCTACTGACCTTACAACACACCAGGTTTATCACTGCCTTAGAGCCTTGCACATTCTGCTTTCCTATTCTAGAACATTCTGCCCTAAGTATTCTGCAATTCAAATTAATCACCAGCCTGCCTGACAGTTTTCAACCATATCACAGTTTGAACTCCTTTCACGCCTCTTTTTATCTTGCTCATCTATTTACTTGTTTATGGACAGTTATACCCCAAGCCTCCCCAACATGCAAAATGAACTGGCACGCTGCCAGTTTTGCTTATGCTTCTTCACTATTACCTATAAAAACTCCTGGCACATAGTAGGGGCTAAAGAGGTGACTTGAATAAATAAGTGATCTTAATTGATATTTTTAAGTAGAAAGTAAAGTACGACTACATTTTATAGACAGGGAAATTGAGTTCGAAACTATTAAATAACTTTGCTCAAAGGCATGTTAGGGATAGGATCAGAAACCAACTTTCAGGCTCTAAGTTCAGTACTTTAACAGTCATACTATGCTGCTATAATGGATTTGGTTTTAAATGACTCTAAAAATTCTTTAATTGTTAAGTTATTTTCATCAAACATGACTTGTTAATGAAAAAGATCTAATAAAATCTACTGTTAATTCAACTATTACATCAAACAAAACAGAACACATGAAAAAGTAAATATTTACACAATATGTACATATTTTTTCTTGTACATTTTGAAAAAAATATACTCCATCATTATCTATACATTTTTTAAGATACAGAATACAAAGTTAAAGTCAGCCTATATTACACACCTGTACATACATCTTATGACCTCTAGTTTCAATTTTTTTCCTCTTTAAAATTCACAAAAAGGCATTCATATCCTAGTACCTTTTAGGGTTTCTTTGTGTTTTCTGTTTGTTTGTTTGGTTGGTTTTGGTACCAGGGATTGAACGCAGGGCACTTAACCACTGGGAAGCCACATACCCAGGCCTTTTTATTTTTTATTTTGAAACAGGGTCCCAGTAGGTTGCTTACAGCCTTGCCAAGTTGCTGAGGCTGGCCTTGAGCTTGCAATCCTCCTGCCTCAGCCTCCTGAGCTGATGAGTTTACAGGCATGCACTACCATGACCTGTTTATTGTAGTATCTTAAGATTAAGCATGATGTATTTTAAGGATGCTATTAAACTAGTCTTTATGAATCTTTTTGATGAAATACTATTGTTTTAAAGGATAATAATGTTAAGTGTTTTTATTTCCTTATAAGAGAGCACATGCCCCATTAAAAGTACACCCTTCAAAAGATTTAAACATACCCTTTTAAGAGCCATTCATTAATGGATGTGATTGATAAAAGCTGAAGAAAAAGCCATATTGCCGCTGGGAAGAATGCAAGTGTAAAGATCTGAATAAAAAGATGCAGTTTTATATGTACCAAAGCACTGGTCAGCTCCTGGAAAATGAAGGACACAAAATAAATAAAGGTAAGAAAAATATTTCTGAAAAAGATTGCTACTAAAATAGCATCACAAGTTCATTTTTAATTTTTAATTGTTTCATACTTAAAATTTCTATCCATGAGCACATGTATAAGAGACAGACTTCAAGAGAAAAAAGGCACTCCTGGGTTATAAGGTACTTTTATATAAAATTTCCAAAATACTCTTAACATCTTTCAAATACACAATATGGCCTAACAATTCTGATTTGTAAAACTTTGGACCAGGCAGTATAAGCTAAAAACACTATGAAAGACTTACAGGTTGTTGACTCCATAAACAAATAAGCATACTTACCTACATTTAAAAAATGAATCTTTCAAAACAATCTTAGCAGGACTTATCACATTTTAATTAAGTATAATAATTAACCTCTATTCATTACATCAAATTTATAAGGCCTATCACATTTTAATTAATTAATCTCTATCCAATAGGCCAAATTTATAAGGCCTCAATTTGTCAAGATGTTACTGAATCTACAAATAATAATTTCTTAGACATTTTCCTCAATGATAGTCTATAATTTAAAATGACTCACTGCACAGTATAGTCATGGTATTCTGTAACATTTGTTAACTAATAACCATATGCCATGATCTGAGCTTGTGGCTTTACATGTTATCTCATTTAATCCTTACAGCAACCCCATTAGGTAGATATTATTATGCTTATTTTACTGATGAGGAAACTGAGGTTGATAGCTACTACACAGTGAAAATCAGTAACAAATCCATTTTGGCACACACGCAAGAGGGAGGAAAATGTACATTAAATATAACCAGGTACATGTTATTGAATCTCACAGATAAAAAGGAATAATTAGTTCATCTCCAGAGTTCACATATATAAGCCTATTTGAATTTGTGTTATGTGGTTATTCAGTTAAAATAAAACAAATTTAGAAAGTAGTAGAAAAAGTATAGACCTTGAAAACAAGTAACCATGAAAACATATTCAAAGATGTCAGAAATTCACTGGTTATGTCCCTAGTTCAAGTAAGATGTTCAAGAGATCTTCAACTCAGAGACATTAGCCAAAGTTTATCAGTATGATAAACAGTTGGTCAGTGGAGACTTGTTCACTTAATGCCACATTCTGAATCTGTCTCATCAACTCCTGCTATCTCCCCATGTGAAGACACACAGCAGTTCCTATTTGATCATTAGTCATCTCTGAAGACATGTAAGGAATTTTTGGAAACCTGGGTCTAATATAGGTCACTGGGAAACACCAGACCTACCAGGAGCCACATTACGTCCTTGGATTAGGCCTGACAGAAATGAGCCATCCTTACCAATCAGAATTCTTAAAGTTGTACCCAGAAAACAAACAAACAAAAAACCTGAGCACCAGAAATTCACAGAATTCTTAACAGTTTTGAAACCAAATCTCATTTAAGTATGCTCAAAGGCACCTTATAAATATCAAATAAATATTCTTTTTTATTTAGAAAAAACATAGTAAAATGATTAGCTAGAATGCAACAACTGAGGCATTTGCACCTACTTCTGATAGGAATATCAATTGGCATAACTCTTCCAGAAAGTAATTTGGGAATACATAACAAGAACCATAATACAATTCACATTCTTGGACCCCAAAACTTCATGTCTAGGCATTTATTCCACAAATATAAAAAGTAGTAATGAATAGCTATGCACAGAATTGATCATCACAGTACTATCTTTTAGACCAAAATCTAAAAACAACTTAAATAATTAAGTCCAAAAATGGGAGTAAAAGTAAATAGTTCAAGTATAACCACAGTGTTACAAGCTATTAAAACAGTTGGTGAGGATGTTGGAGTATGAAATGTTACCCCTGCTCCACCAACAGGAGTATAAATTGGCACAGCCCATGGAGAACAATCTGGCAACTCATTCCTTCATTCCTGAAATACTTGCTAAGCACAAGGTATCATTCGAGGTACTTAGACTATCCATCACAACTTAGAATGTATAAAGTTATTTGAGCCTGAAATTCCACTTCCAGGAATTTATCCTTCACATATGTTCCCAATGTGGGAAATGGCATGTATTTAGGCTAACCTTCACAACACATCTGTAATAGCAAAACCTTGTAAAAATACCTGAGTGTCCATCAATAGAAGAAAAGTAAAAAGTAAAATATATCACAGTGCATCCACGCAATAAACACACTACTTGGCAAATGAAAAGAAACAGTGTTCTTGATGTGTTGATATGAAACAACCTACAAGGTATTTTTCTTTTTCTTTTAGTAAAATAAGGTAAGGTACCAAACAATATAAATAATACAACTTGTAGGGGGGTAGGATACACATGTGTATGCTTTGCGTAGACTATCTCTGGAAAAGTACATAGAAACTATAAAAATTGGTTGTCCCCAGAGAAAAGAACCTGATACGTGGTGAAAAGGTGAAAGACTTCTCTTCCTATATAGTCTTGTACCTTTTGATTCTGAACTATGTGAACAAATCATATGCTTCTCAAAGAAAACAAAATGTAAGTTACTTTATTTTCAGATATAATACATAAATGATGAAAAATTAATTAATATTATTAAATTAAATGAAAAATTATTTTACAGTGTCACATGGAAAAAATAAGGTCAGGTCATGTGTGTGTATGTTTACATATATATCTACAAGTATACATATACATATACATACATACATATAATTTCATTTTTTAAAATGAAAAATTTATTTTAAAAATATCCTACATATAAAGCATTTGTAGGGCAAGAGGGACTAAAAACATGATATTAACAGCAGTTATTTTTATTCTTTCTAATCATTTTACAATAAATAAATGTCACTTTTTAAATCAGTAAAAAGTTATAAAATTATAGTTAGAAAATGCTAACTCTCCTAACAAATAAAATTGGAAGCAACTGCAAATGTAAAAGAATAATGGAACAGTAAAGAATTCAGCAACATGAGTCATAATGCCTACCATGTTGGGCCACCAGGGGCTTCTGAAGCATAGGAAAGTAATAGACAGGAAGTGTTTCTAAGAAAGATTTTTAAGACTCTCACAAAAACCCAGTGTCAAATATTTTCCATATCTTCTTCATACAATCATAAAGGTCAAAGAATGAAACAATGGAAAAGAAAAAATAAGTAAACCCTATAAAATCCAAAATAGTATCATTCCATACATACCCATGTATGGATGGCCATATATTCAAATAAATGCCGTCATGAATAATTAAAAAGGAGACTCTGTGTGACATTTTGTTTATTCACATGTAAGACAGGTCAAATTCCATTAAAATAAACTTAAGGAGATACTCCACATAATGTACTGATTATACCAGAGTCTCACTGACAGCATCACGAACTGCTTAAAACCAGGGCTCTGTCTGGGAAGTAGAAATATTTTCATTACATACCAATTTCCCTTCTAGCCCTTATTTGACCTTTATTTGATTCCCTTTCCAAGAGTCAGCCTCACAGCTCTGGGCTTCAAACAAGCAGCATGAGCCTAAAGTTTAGAATTTGCTACATTTATTTTTCAGCTAAAGGGATTAAAAATTCATAATTGGTTTAGAAAAATAAAGAAAATGTATTCTGCCCTACTCTGGACCCTTTTTCGGGCCCTGAGCCTCCTGCTCATCTTTGTTTCTATCCCCAGCACCAAGCACGGTGCCTTGGAGCCACAGACACTTAACAGGTATTTGTTTAAATGAATTGGCCCTTCCACAACCTATTGTGACATATTCTCTGAAACTATAGGCTTGAAGTTAGCTAAATATGAAGTAAATTTAAAATGGGGCCATATTTCAATATAACAAAATTTCAGAAACCATTCAACAGGTATTTCAAAAATTAGAAATCAATAGTCATAAAATTGAAGATGTAGCCTTGCATTAGCATAGTATCCTCCATAATTTTAATAAATTGGTAAAAATTTTAGAATATACATCACTAAATCAATGTATGAAAAACAGACATGAAATGTTCAGTATAAATCAAATACGTGCTTCCAAATAACCTCAAGTCAATAATTTACTGTGTGTCTCCTGTGTGCAAAAATACACTATTCTAGGACCTACTAAGACACACAAATCATAATCGCAATTGAAATTAATTTAGCATTATTACCTGGAAAATAACAAGATGCTACCTCCTAATTTATAACTGTTTGGTTGCCTAGGAAAATAGAGATGGTCTAATAATACACAGTGATGCAATCTAGCACATTAAATGGCTTTTGAAAATTACTTAATGTTGTATTGGATTGAAAAGGGTCTGTGATGGAGGAAATGGCTTTGATGGCTACTTAGATACCATGATAAAGCACAGATCAAGGCATTTCATCATTACATCCAAATTAGCTGGAATACTCTGAAGGTTTCCTAGGTGCTGAGAGTAGCTGGTCCTCAAAGAGATGCTGATAGCTGTGACATTCTTCTTTCTTCAACTCTTGCATTCCACAAAGTTGGCTGCTTTACAGAAGAGCATGATGTAAGAAGCTAAAGATTAGCTTAATTCTTAAATTAATATTATTAATTTAATAATATTAATCAATACTCTTGCCAGATTTCCCATGGCCTAAGTAACAGCTGTAGCCATTAAGCAGCCACCAGGGGACGTAGTTAGAGCAAGGTCCTGACAGAGGACCTGGGTAAGGCAGCTGCTCCACAAGAAGCGTCAGCCAAGGTCAGCAGGAAGACCTCCAAGTCGGATCAGCCCAGAGCCACAGCGGTGACAAATATCTCCCTGAATCACAGTGCCCCACATTTCAGAACCAATATTGAACTGGGGTGCTGACCAAAAAAAATAAATAAATAAAAAGGTCTACTCCCTGTAACAATGGTTCTTTCATACCAACAGTGTTTATAAAAACTAGAATTTGAAATATTTAGGAAGTCCTATCCCAGTTATTTTCAGAACAGCAAGTTATCAGTGAGAATATTTAGAACTCTTGAGATACAATTTACCAGTTGTAAATACTATACTGATCCTGTGTACATCAAAAAGAAAACCCCAATAAAAAGATTGAGACCAAACCGATAGACAAAGAAGGCACAAACTCAGTAAATCATGTTTTTTCCATGTTGTTAAAGAGTGATCAAAGGAGAAGATAACTAAATTTAGTCTACATTCAAACAGATTTAAAATTAAAGAAAATAAACTTAAATAAAGACAAGAAATGAGGCCAAACAAGAATTTTAACTTTTCAAGAAATTTCCCAAAAAATCCTTTTTGTAGTAAGATTTTCCCAACTGCCTAAGAATAAGCATGTTAGAATGAAGTTAGAATGAATAACTCTATGTTTAAGTTAGAATGAATAACTTTATGTTATTTCTTCAAGAACAAATGGGTATATTCTCTTCTTTTTTTCTCATTCATGATTCTCAAAAGAGAATCACAAATCCTACTCGTTCCTCTCTCAGGTGTAAAAATGTGTCGATTTCTTTACTTTCAAGAGAATACCATGTTGAATGAAGCCCTAATCAGTAAATATTACCAATAAGCATGACAGACTGTGACTTGGCATGAAAAATGCTAATATTTCTTTTAACTATTAACATATAATAGATAGGAGAGGAAAAACTAAGTTTTTAAAATAAAAATTAGCTAAAAGTTATGACCAAAGTGCTTTTTTCCAGGATGAAAAAAAGATAATCCCCCAAAATTATGGAAACCAAACTAAACCTCAACAGCACGAATGTGCCCAAGCACAGCAGGCACCCGTCATTTTCACCCAGTTTGAAGAAGCTGTGAAGTAGAACTTTAAAAACACTCATTCTTACAATTTTTATGTTTTTATGTATCAGCTTTAAAATTTTTTTAAAGAAAAAATATATTAATTCTTGGTATTACTGGATAGTTTAATTTTTTTCCAAATTAGCAGGTGAGATGTGCTATCTTGTTGTACTCTTACTTTCTGTTTTCTTGATTGCATTTCTTTACTAGGATATTGTTCATACCACTTTGTTCATTAAAAGGGCTGTTCATGAGGCCCTTGTCCAGTAAAACACCCTCAGCTGGGAAGTAAGTGTTTTTCTCGCCTCTTCTCCTATGAACCTGGTGCCAACTAAAGCAGACTGTGTCCAGGCACCTACCGAAAAGTGGTGGGTAGAGCCTCTAGGCTTCTGGCCCCTGGTTCCTCTACCTCTGCCACTAATTCTTTATCACATTCATCTAGAAAAGCTGAAAATAAATGTGCAGGAAGGAACCCAGTTTGTGTATGCCCAACTCCCAAGTGGCAAAAAAGGAACTAGAGGTCTCTTCAGGCTAGCTCCTGAAGATTCTGAAAAAGAGAATCAGATTCCGAAGCAGCAGGAAGCAGTGGCTCAGGAAGAGCAAAGAGAAAAACCTGTCCTTTGTAACCCGACCACACTGATGACAAGAAAAGAAGAGAACTTTGTTATTCATCTTTGAATAATATCTCCTGTTTGGTATTCCAGGATGTAAACTTGTGTAGATGCGTTTGAATAAACTTGTGTAGCTTTGTTGAATAAGCATTTAATTTTTAAAATGAGGCTAAAATTTAGTTATTCAAAAGCAAGTCGTTGTGAATTAGACATTTAAATTATGGTTACTTAGCTTAATATTCAATATAATGCAATATGTTGTTTCTTTTTTCTTTGCAGTACTGGGGATTGAACCCAGGGGTACTTTACCACTGAGCTATATCCCCAGCCATTCTTCTCATGTATTTATTTTTTAATTCTGAGATAGGATCTTACTAAATTGCCAAAAGATACTCATTTAACTCCATACTCAGAGTCCATGCTGCTAAACTATGAAGTATCTATAATACGTAGAAACAAAACACAAGCCCTCCGCCATAGTCCAAGTTATCTTCTGTCACAGTGAAGCCTTCAGACTGTACCTATAAAGGGCTTTACAAAAGTACCCTGCAATTTCAAAACCTAAGTACAAATTAAATTTTCTACCCTTTTTTCATGTACCCCATAGGGGACAGTACCTCTGTTTTTAATGACAGTCCGCTGTTAAAGAATATTGTTGCGACAGCAATGTAGGACACGGTTATTTCTGGCTTCAGTGGTCCTAAAAAGAGAGAAATGAGCTACTGTTAGAAAAAATTTCCAGTAGAAAATTTGGCATGGAAGAAAAGTCTGTTGAAGGAGAGTGAATGTTACTTTAAATATTAGCACCACCCCGTTTCTTACTGTCCCAGAAGAGTTATTCATTTGCTGTGATGCAGCCTAACCCCAGAGAAGATTTTCCAGAAGGCCAGGATCAGGGCTGTCTGGTCCAGCACATTATCCTCAGACTAGAAGAATATTAAAGCTCACAGGAGAATAGAAAAGCATCAGCCTTCAATACGGGTCCTAAGCATCACTACTGCTGCAACAATCAAAATACCCCAAACTCAAAAAGAGAATCATGAAAGAAGTTCCTTTCTCTAATATAGCAAATGTTATTTTATTTTTATTCTGGTTAGCAGAAATAAAAGCATGTATTCCCTCATGCCTTCAGTTCTACTCTAGTGTTTTTTCTACCAAAATGTACTGAGCACTTCCTATGTGAGATACTGCACATAGAACACTTAACTATATGCTGCTATGATCATGATCATTACTGTGCTAGGCCCTGAGGACAGGATAGTGGCCCTGAGGACCAGACAGGCCTGCTCCTTGCCTTCCAGAAAATCCTCTCTGGAGCTGCGCTGGCATCATTAGAATTATATTAGTGTGATGAGAACAACAGGGGCCATCCTGATATCTAAGTATCATTTGTTGACTTGTACACAATCAGCTTGAAGATCTAATGTGTGAATCAAAGAACAAGTCTCCTTTAAAAGATGCAATTCTGAGGAAAGGCCATTTTATACCTGTGTACAAGCAGTTTTCCAGCAGTGGCAATTCTGTCCCCACAGATATCTGGCAATGGTTAGAAACTGTTTGGTTGTCATAACTCAGCAGGGAGGGTGTGCTACATGCATCTGGTGGAAAAAGATCAGGAATCCTGCTACACATCCTGGGAGGTATAAAACAGCCCCTCCAACAACAAATTGACATGTGCAAAATGTCATTAATATCCCAGTGGAGAAACCCTGATATATGCCATATATACCAACATCTTAAAATCTGAGATCACCTCATATTTGACATTCTGTAAAGCCCTCTGTATTGGATTGAGTCGTATCTCCCCAAAAGTCATGTCCACCCAAGGCTTGTGAATATGACCTTATTAGGAAATAGGCCTTTGCAGATATAATCAAATTTACATGAGGTCTTATTGGATTGGGGTTGTTACAAATTCAAATGGATGATATTCTCCCCCTGCCAACACACACAAACCAATGACTGATATTCTAATAAACAGGGAAACAGACACACACAGGAAAGATGGCCACATGCAGACAGAGGCAGAGCCTGAAGTTATAACACCACAAGGCAAGGAAGCCAAGGACAGCTGCAACTACAGCCAGACAGAAGCAGCAAGGAAGGCTACTTCCCCAGAGTCTGGAGAACACCTTGACTTTGGACTTCTGGCCTCCAGAACTGTGACAGAATACATTTCTGCTGTTTTAAGCCACCTGGTGTGTGGTAATTTGTTGCCTAGGTCATTTGTTGCCTAATTTGTTTTCCTTAAAGCAAAACAAGACAAAAATTGTGGCTCCTCCATACTCCAAAATCTTCTACCATATCCATAGATACTGCTCAAAAAATGGAGAAAACACCAAGCTCAGGGAAAAAAAAAAATCACCATTCACTCACTCAACAAATATTTATTGAGCAACTACTGCGTCTTAGGCATTTGTAAAACAACAATGCATAAAAGAAAAAAAAAAAAGATCTCCTCAACAACACTGCAATATAAGTTATTTTATATTCCTGGCATTAATACAAACCATTTTGCTGAGATCTGAGAAAAGGGAGCCAAAGGATGAATACAAGTATGAAAAGCATGATGTTTGGGAACAATGAAGGCTTTTCATCAACTTTTCTCAGGAAGTACTTTTTTTATAATTGTGATTCTGTCTCAGCAACTCAGATGTACCACTTCAACAGCTGAGGAGGGCGATTTAAGAGCAAATTTTAAAGCTGAGGAATCTGACTTGTTTTGGAAGAGGATGGCTCCTTGGGATTTTAAATACCTTGCTTTTTGAAACTCATGTCATTTTTATTTTCCTCCTGTGCCCTGCTTTTTGAATCTTATTCTTGTTAATTATGGTTCTGTTTGCAGTGATGCCTCCAGAATTTCTACACAGGAGGGGTCAAATTTAGCAATATGGCTACAGGAAAGAGCTAGGGGACCACAGACCAGGGGCACAGCCAGCAGGAAGTAGTTACTTGGATTGCATGTCTCTTCGGGGTAGCTCAGGCATCCACTTTCATGGACCAATAATTTTACTTCTTGTTTGTTGTTGTTGTTGTTGTTTTGACAGAGCTGAGGCTCAAACCCAGTATCTCATTCATGCTAGTCAAGCACTTTACCAGTAAGTTATACCTCTAGCCCACATAATTTCACTTTTTTAGAAGCCAATTCTTCCCATGCTCTACACACATATATATAAATACACAGAACTATTTAACTAAATTGTCATAATGCAATGAAATAATCCTGGACTTTTAATATTTTAAATCCTAAAGATTAGGTATATTGTCTTTTATAATAGACGCACATGTAAATAACTCTAATCTACGGAAGGACATGGTGAGGTTATTCCAGGGCTACTTACAATATACCTGTAAGGGAGAAAGAGGAATTAATTTTGACTTTAGAGAAGTCACTTCTGAGACATACTCAACAAGAGGCTAACAAATGGCTTTAGTTGGAAATGTGGAACTAGAAGTCACCTAGAGCAGAAAGAAAAACTTGGCAAATATTTGTAGAGCAAAGAGTCGAAACTGAGTCATAAAAATGATATCTGTCCCTTCCTTGAGCTAATAATTATGTACTCCAAGTCACCAAAATAACTAGAATCTGATCTTAAATGGCTAAACTGAAAATATTTTTTTACTTTCCTTTTAAACAAAATTCAAAAAATGTTCATCAACAAAAATAGAATGGGGTAACACAATCAATCAAAAGAAAAATTGGTTACTGAAAAATGAGGCAATTTCTAATAGGAAGAAAAAAGAAAATGTTTTGGAATACTTAAGAAAGCAAGGAACTATTACCTTCACAAAAGTCACTCATTATCAAAGTAAATTACACTTTCAAACATAATCTAAAATATTCTAAGATATTTGTGGCAATAAATGTAGGTTATATCATGTTTTTATTTGTTTTCATTTTGGTACTAGGGATTAGACCCAGAGGCACTTAACCACTGAACTATATCCCCAGCCTCTGTTTTTATTTTGGGACAGGGTTTCACTAAGTTGGTTAGGGCCTCACTAAGTTGCTGAGGCTGGCTCTGAATTCATGATCCTCCTGCCTCAGCCTCCCAAGCTGCTGGAATTACAGGCATGCGTCACTACACCCAGCTCTAGTTTTGTTTTGTTTTTGTTTTTAATGAAAAAACAAAGCAGCTTCTTTTTAGGATTAATGTCTTATTAACAGCAATAATTTAATACACAGATACAAAGGACAAACTTCCTCTATGATTCCAAAGAAGTAAACTTTTCTCTTCCCAAGAATGAATAGAACAGTGTTGAACTGCCATAAACTCTAAGGTGTGCGATAATAGTGCAGGGCCTCCCTGGGTCACATTAGAACAGATTGTCAATATCTCAGAATCTACATATTTATATCTTCTAAGACTTTTTTTTAAACCTTCTATATATTTAAAAATAAAATATAAGCCAGACACAGTGGTACATGCCTATAACCCCAGCAACTGGGGAACCACAGCAAGAGGATCACAAGTTCAAGGCCACCCTGAGCAACTTAGTGAGACCCTCAACAAGTTCATGAGAACCTGTATTAAAATAAAAAATAAAAAGGGCTGGAGATATATCTCAGTGACAAAGTGACCCTATGTTCAATCCCCAGTACCAAAAAAAAAAAAAAAAAGAGAGAGAGAGAGAGAAATGTAAGTGAGTAAAAAGAGCAGTGAACTAAGAATTAAGTTATCTAAGCTAATATCTACTATACTTCTTTCCATTTGGAAAGTTGTTCAACTTATTTAATTGTAGGATTACTAAAACTATAAATTTCTTAGTACACGAACTCACCAGATGTCGGTAAAGACTTTTTAAAGGGAGGTCCGACCACACATATGTGCAATACTTTAAAAAAGTCTTACACTTAAAAATAGAGTGTAGGGGTTGGGGGTGTAGCTCAGTGGTAGAACACTAGTTTAGCATGTATAAGGCCCTGGTTTAATCTCCAGAATTTGAACAAAAAAATAGAGAAAGAAAGCAAGCCACATGCTGGCTTAAAATACTTTGTATGTTCCTTCCAGCTCTTAATATTCAACTTCTACTTTCTTATAATTAAGCAAAGAAATGAATTATCCTATATTAATACCATGAGGACGAATGGAAATGGGAAACAATATTTCTAAGATACAATAATGTACCAAAACTTCAATAAGTAAAGGCCAAGGGAAGAAATATGATTAATAGCATCTATCTCATATCTGCCACTGCCAGGGGAGTCAGAGGGAACTGATTCACCATTCAATAACCTTCCTGCTGGCACAGCATTTAGGGAACATAAGGTAAAAGTATTTTGCAAACCTAGCCCCCGCAGATTTAAACTTAAAGATCATACCTCACCAGTGATTTCATCTCAAAACTAAGCAAACATATCTAACACCTGAAGTTCTAACTAGTGAAGTGTATGTTGCAGATTGCCACAAACATGCTCTACATCTTACTGCTCAGTTCCAGGGACAAAGGGTCTTCCTTTGACAGAACCTGAGAGGTTCTAAGAGGCTAATGATATTTCCAGGGTTCCCACCAGTGTCCACAGGCCACATTACAAAGCTTCCAGTATACAGACTTAAGTAGGTTTTCATCCCATCTGCGTTTCCTTGCTAAAATACACATTACATATGGTCTAACACAGTCTGGATCTGTTAGACTATAAGTGTAGCTACTGAATCCCAGCAGCACGCGGAAGTGGTGTCCTGTAATGAAACAGTGCAACGTGTCGGTCGGCTTGGGAGTTTCTGGAGTGGCAGCAACGGCAGCAAATCATCACTCTCCAACACGTGGGCTACAAAATCTGAGCAGGGGGGGCAGAGTGTCAGTTCCCCCCCCACCTCCCCCACCCCACCTAAGGTGCGGAGGGGGAGGAGTCAGAAATCGACTATAGAGAATGAGGTCCGCTCCAAGATAGATAAGGAATTCTTGGCAGCCTGGGGTCCCTTGGGATAGGATGCTACTTTGAAGGCAAGAGGAGTTAAGTTTCACTCTCTGTAACCTCACTCCTAGACAGTGAGGCTAGTCATTGATTGCTCGAAGAAAAGGCAACCTGCACTCAAACGCCTTTGCCTCGCTCCCAATTACGAGTCCCCCTTAGGGTTGGTAAATTGCAAACCGAGCAGAGGGCCGAGGGACACGCCAGGCTGGTCACCGCTCCTGAGAGAGGCACTTGCGAAGGCGGCTCGCCCCTCCTTCCCGAGACTCCTGGGCCAGTTCCGAAGTGGGAACGGCCGCGCCGCCAGCGCAGGAGCGACTTACCCCCGTTCACGCCCACGGACGGCTTCAGCTTGGCTCCGGCGATCGCCAGCACTATCCCGACCATGAACCATTCTTTCCTCATTCTCTCTAGCAGCCTCATGTTTGTTAGGGTGGGTGGGTTTTGTTTATTTGTTTGGCTTTTTTTCTTTTCAAGCTGCGATCCCTGAATCCCCGGGGCTTCTCCACACTTTCCAGGATCCCTCCAGACATGCAGCAGAGCAAGTCAAATTGCCACTTGTAAACTAAAGACCAGAGGGTTGCTCCGGCGGCTTGGAGGAGGGCTGGGAGTAGTAGTATCCAGTGACAGGAAAGTCTCACTGAGCGCCGCCATCACTACCACGCGCCTATCCTAATAGGCGCGCACGCGCGCCCGTAGCCATTCCGGCTGTGGGGTCCCAAGCGCAGAGGATCTACAGCGGAGTCTTGGCCCAGACTGACAATAGCAGACGATGGGGAAGGAAGGCTGGCCACAGGCTGGGATTAACAGACGTGCTGCCGCCCAGACCTGCCAAAGCTAGGGCAGGAAGAGGACCTAGAATTGGCTTAAGGCGCCACAGACACCCAGCCTCATCAAGTGTCTTTCTGCAATAAACCTTTAGGCAAAGCTGCCCGTGCCCCTAGAGCATGCATGCACCGAGAATCTCTCCTCTGCCCTGCCATGAGCCAATGGGAAGGTTCGGTGTGCAAGGTTTGGACAGGGATTTCGGGTTGGAGCGACGCTGGCGGGGCGCAGGCTTGCAGGCGCGCTTCTTCGGGACATTACGACGCCTCCCAGACGCCGGCGTTGACGTTGCGCGGGGAGGGGCGGCCGCTCCAGCTCTCCGGGTTCCGGGCTGGAGCTGCCCGAGCCAGACGCGCTGAGCTGTCTGCGCGGGAAAGTGGCTCCCGGTTCCGGGCTGCGGGGGTGGGTTCAACACCGGGCGGCGGGCGGACGCCCAGGTTCACAGGACCCCATCCTTCCAGCAGCCGCCGCAGCCGGAGAAAGGCGAGCTGGACCTCGCCGGGTCGGCCGCCTGAGGATGGGCGCCCGACCCGCCTCCCCTCCCATCCCGGGCCAGCACCTGCCTCGGGACTGAGTAGTGCGGAGGGCGAGGCAGCGAGGGCGTTCGCTGTACCCCCAAAACGGACCACCCAAGCAGCAGGACGGCTCTTGGGAGGGGCCAGGGACTCCAAAGCAAAAGTAGTGAGGGACTGAGGGGTGTGGCCCCTCGGTTTCCTCAAGTGTTTTCTGAGTGACCGGTGACACGAATGGACTCCTTGCAGGTACACACTGCAGGAGCCTCAAGTCCTCTCCATTATGCATCCAAATAAAGACACAAAATGCTGTTTTGTGTCTTTTGGGGGTAGCCTGACATCTGTCACTTGAATGATTAACTGTGGAATTTAAGGTTTGAAAGGGATGATTTGGTGATGCTAGACTTTAAATTCCGAATTCATGCAAAGCTTGAAAGAGATTCATCATGTACTTTCCCTTGTTTAATTTAGCTCTATCATGATGACATGACTTGCTCCCCCAAAACTAAGCTGCCTTCAGCAGTTGTGCTATCAGTTGTAGGTTACACAGCACCCTGTGTCATGTAAATTATACATCAGACAACATGATGAAAAGTTAGTCTCAAGATAAAAAGAATAGGGAGACACAGATGATATTAAACAATTTACCCTGAAAAGAGAGAAGCACATGAAGTGTGATAAAATCAGATGTTAATTATAAGGCAGTCACAAGGAACGTGGAGAAATATGAAATATAGTTTATGACACAAATTATTTTCTTATGGTAACTTGGTAGGATAAGAGTTGTACATCTTGGTCATTGAGGATATATTTTGGTATTTAAAGATCCTTACAAGAATTGAGCTGGTTTCACTTTATGGCTCTTCACAAATTCTTATTTGCTGAGACTGATGGGTTTAGAGTAGAATCTATCGCAGAGACATGTTTCCGTCTTGGTTTTAGAAGTACTTGCAGGAAAAGAAAGCACTGCATTGTGAATGCTGGGGCTTCAGGAACAAATACCAAAATGGATGACTTCAAAACAACAGAAATTTGTTGTCTCACAGTTCTGGAGGACAGAAGTCCAAAATCAAAGTGTTGTCAGGGCCACACACTAGAGGAGAATCCTTCCTTGCCTCTTCTGGATTTTGGTAGCTGTCTGCATCCCTTGGCTTCCCTGGTTTTATGGCTTCTGTGCTCCAGTCTCTGCCTCTGTCTTATATTACATTCTCCTCTGTGCGTCTGTCTAGTGATTATATCAGTCCAGTCTCTTTGTCTGTCTTCCTGTTTACCCCACTTTCATGTGTGTCTTATAAAGACACTTGTCATTGGATTTAGAACCTACCTACCTAATCCAAAGAAAGCTCTCAAAATCCTTTACTTAATTACATCCATGTATATCCTTTTCCCAAATTAGGTAACTGCTTTGTTGAGTAGTGTGCTCCAGAGATTCATGTCCTTCTCAAATCTCAGAACTTCCAATTTAGTTGAAAATCGGATTTTTACAGATTTAATTAGTCAAGATGAGGTCATATCCAATTAAGGCAAGGCCTAAATTCAATAGCTGGAGTCCTTTTAAGAATGTGGTATGAAGATAAACCAGAGAGACACACAGAAGGGAAGACCATGTAGAGATGGAAGCAGAGATGCACCTGCAGACCAAGGAATGCCAAGGATTGCTGTCCACAACCAGGGGTAATAGAAGAAGGGGGCAGATTTTCCCTCAGTGCTTCCAGGAGGAAACTGGTGACACTTCATTTCAGACCTATGCCCTCCTAAACTGTGAGAACATAAATGTTTTTTTTTTTAATTTTTATTTATAGTAATATGTATTTCAGTTCATACTATACATATATAGATAGCATCTTTTTACACAAAACAGTTTGTATACAAAGTATATTCGCAGCATTCAAGTCTTCAATCATGCATTTAGAATAATGATATCCGTCTTATTCAACCACTTTTTCCCCCTTCCCCCCCTTGCTCCCTCCCTTCCCCTCCCTTCCCTTTGACCACTATAGTGTTCCTCTAATCCTCCTATGTACCCCGACCCAACAATACTGTGAACCGGCTTCCTTATATCAGAGGAAACTTTCAGTATTTGGATTTTTGAGATTGACTGATTTCACTTAGCATTATATTCTCCAACTTCATCCATTTACCTGAAAATGTCATTATTTTATTCTCTTTTATTGCTGAGTATAATTCCATTGTGTATATATACCACATTTTCTTTATCCATTCATCTACTGAGGGACATCTAGGTTGATTCCACAACCTAGCTATTGTGAATTGTGCTGCTATAAACATTGAGGTAGCTGTGTCACTGTAATATGCTGTTTTTAAGTCTTTTGGGAATAGACCAGGAGTGGGATCATAAATGTTGTTTTAAGCCACGCAGTTTACAGTGCTTTGTGATAGCACCCCTAGTGATAGTTACAAGTTCCAGGAATCTGATATAAGTTTCTCTTTGGTGTGGCCACCATTCAACACAGTACAAGACTTTTTCCTGCCTTCTCTTTGTTGCATTAATTTTCACTTTAGTTTTTTTTTTTTTTTTTTTTTATACTGGCTACTTCTGACATCATCCCAGTCAAAATGGATATGCGAAAGCACACATCTCTAAAAAAACACAAAACAAACTGTTGACTCAGTAAATTTTGTTTTAGTCCATTTTCTGTTGCTATAGCAAAATACCTGAGACTAGATAATTTATAAAGAATTGTTTATTTAGGGCTGGGGTTGTGGCTCAGCAGTAGAGTGTTCACCTAGCACATGCAAGGCACTGGGTTTGATCCTCAGCACCACATATAAATAAATAAAATAAAGGTATTGTGTCCAACTACAACTAAAACAAATAGTTAAAAAAAGAATTGTTTATTTGGCTCATGGTTCTAGTGGCTGGGATGTCCCAAGAGCATGACTGTCATCTAGGGAGAGGCTGCTTACTCCATCATAAAATGACATGGCAAGACCAAACAAGCTGCTAGTCCTAGCTTCTCTTCCTCCTTCCTATAAAGCAACTCCTATCATCATGGGGCCCCACCCCCATGCCTTTATCTTAATCCTAGTTTCCTCTCCAAGGCCCTTCTTCTAAATAACATTTGCATGTGGGTTTGGGGACTGTTTCCAGCACATGGACTGGGGTGGGAGGCAGCGGGTACACATTTAAACCATAACGCATATATATATATATTTTTTTGATACCGGGGATTGAACTCAGGGGCACTCTTCCACTGGGCCACATCCCCAGCTCTTTTTTGTATTTTATTAGAGACAGGGTCTCACTGAGTTGCTAAGTGCCTCGTCATTGCTGAGGTTGGCTTTGAACTCGGGATCCTCCTGCCTCAGCCTCCCAAGTGCTGGGATTACAGGCGTGTTCCACCACACCCTGTTCACAAATATATATGTTTTATTGAAGAAATTTTGAGTGTGCCTCTACTGTACCCCAAGCACATATCAGGAGCTGCACATTTGGTGGTGAACAAAAAAGAGACATAAAACCTGCCCTTGCAAAGTTTATGATCCAGTGAAGGAAACAAAATGCAAGCAGTTTGTGATTTGTGGAAGGAAAAGAGCAAGATGTTGAGAACACTCTAGATTGGGGAAGGCATCCCTGAGATTTGAAGGATGAAAGGCGGGAGAAGGCTCAGGCAGGGAGGAGCTTGGTTGTCTAGTCAGTAGCAGGAGAGGCATGTCAGAAAGGTGGGAGCTAACCAGGCTGAGATCTTGAGAAACATCCAGTTGTGGTAAAGGATTTGGTTTTTATCAAATGCTAAAGAATTCTAACAGATCTTAAACTAACACGTAGCATGCCCAATTTTGTCAAAGAGATTATTATAGAAACAGTCTGGACAATAATCCAGGAAGAGTGACTAAGTCATGGAGCTGTAAAAAGAATTTGTATAAGAACTGCTAGTTAAACAGGAAGAATGAAAAATGATTCACCAGTCACCTGTGAGGGAACAGGGAGAAAATCTAAAACAACTCACAGGAATTTTTTGCTAGATAATGCTAGTGCCAATCTTTACAAAGAAGATTTGGGGAAAAGATTTTAATTTGGTTTTGTATATCTTGAGTTCCAGGACCACTGGAGCCCAGACATAGAGCTTTTCAGGCAGGTAAAATAGAAGTTAAATCTCATGAGAAGGGATTTGTCTCAATTGTAGCTCTGGGATTCTTCAATAGGACATGGAAACCATAGGTATTAATATAGCAGATATGTACTTTTTAAGCTTTGTTATTTACCCTGGCTAATTAATTTCTTTAAATGTAGTTCATTTACTTTTCATGATATCTATGAACAATTACAGTTGCCAAAAACTTACAGGTATGCCTGTGCTTCCTCTTGTGGGATTTATGCTAAATATAATGGTGATAGGAATTCTATATCATTGGGCTGCTGGAAAGATTCAATGGGATCGTGCATGTACATTTTCTTTTGTGAAATAATTGCTCACTCATTTTGTTATTCAGCAAATATTTGTTGGGCTCCTATTATGTACTAGGTACTAGTCTAAATACTGGAGTGACAAAAGGAAAAAAGAAGAGATATGGTTTGAGCTCTCCTTGAGTGTTCTAGTAATGACATAAAGAAGAAAAGTAACAAGTAGTGCTAAGGGCCATGATGAAATGAAAGAAGTTCATGTGATAATCATTTTAACTGAATGGTCAAGGAAGGTGTCTTAGTTCAAGGCTGATATACTAAATTAACATAGACTCAGCTTAAACAAGAGACATTAATTTCCCACCCTTCTGGAGAAGTCCAAGATCAAGGTGCCAACAGATCTGAGTCTGGTGAGAGTTTACTTTCCAGTTTATAGATGACCATCTTCTTACTATGTCCTCATCTGGCAAAGAGCAGAAAGAGTCAGCAAGTTCTCATGTCTCTTCTTATAAGGCTTTAAGCCCATCAGGAGGACTCCACCCTTATAACCTAATTACTTCCCCAAAGTAATACCATCACACTGGGTGTCAGGATTTCAAGATGTAAATTTGGGTAAGGGGACACAAACATTCAATCTATAACAGAAGACCCCTGAAAGGGTATCATTGAAGCAGAGACCATATAACAGGGAAAATTCTACCATGCTATTACCTGGGAGATGAGTACTTAAAGTAGAAGGAAGTATTCATGAACAACTCATATAAATACTCTAAGATAGAAATGATCTTGGTGTGTGTGTTAATTTCCTGTTGATGCTGTAACAAATGATCACAAAATGAATGGCTTAATGTAACACAGTTTTGGGCTGGGATTGTGGCTCAGCAGCAAAGCGCTCGCCTCGCACGTGCGCGGCCCAGGTTCGATCCTCAGCACCATGTAAACATAAATGCATTGCATTGTGTACAACTAAAGTAAATAAATAAATATTTTTTAAAAACACATTTTTATTGTTTTATAATTCTGAATTCCATAAATTCAAAATGGATGTCACTGGGCTAAAAATCAGTATGTCAGCAGGGCTTTCTCCTTTCTGAAGATTGGGAGGGACAGTTACCTTTCCTTTTATGGCTGCCTGCATATCCTGCACAGGGACACTCAAAGAAAGAAGTAATTTTGAAGCCAAAAGAAGATGGTTTTGTGGTGGGAGTGATGCTGTAGGAGAGCTAAGAACGGGTGGCTAATGTTGAAAACTGAAAGAGGTAAGACAAGATTCTCTCCTAGAGCCACCAGCCAGAGCACAGTCTTGCCAAAGCCTTGATTTTGTACTTCTATCCTCCAGAACACTGAGACAACAAATTTTTCTTAATTCCCCCACTTTGGGGTACTTTGCTGTAGCATCCCTGGGAAATTGCTACCATCCCATGAAGGCTTTTTCCTGTTTTTGTTATGAAAGAATCATTCTGTTTCCTAACTCCCTAGCATTTTTGTCTCTGTCCCTTCTAAATGTTATAAAGTCATACATCTAACTCATCTGTTGATATCCACCTCCATAGTATATATGTCCACATCAAAACATATATATACACATAAATTGAAAAAAAATTGCTTAAAGAAACAACATATTTATTATAAGTATAGGTCTCATGTCTGCAAAATTTTCTACAGGTTTAAGTGATTCTGATATAAAAATATTTATTACATAAATTATGATACCATTGAATAAATTCTTTTCATATTTCCATTTTCTTTTGTTTCTTTCCTTTTTTTCTTTTTTTTTTATTCTTTTTTTTTTTTTTTTTTTTTTGTACTGGGAATCGAACCCAGTAGTGCTTTACCACTGGGTCATATCATCAGTCCTTTTTATTTTTTTTATTTTGAGATAGGGTCTCACAGGTTGCTGATGGTTTTGCCAAGTTGCTAAGGCTGACCTGAAACTTGTGATCCTTCTGCCTTAGCCTCCTGAGTCCCTGGGATTACAAGCACATGCCATAGTGCCTGGCTCATTTTTAAATATATATGACTGCTGAGAATTTAATCAGAGGAGCATAATGCCAGGCAAGCGATTTACCACTGAGCTACATCACCAGTCTCTAGAGATGCTTTTAAACTACCTTGATTCCTTGGGATTTTTTATTTATTTGGTTAATTGCATTCATTTTAGAGTGAAGCTTTTTGTTTGTTTATTTTATTTTCCTAGCATTATAAAACTGGATTTTTTCCTAACTATTTGGGAGACAAAGGCAGGAGGATAGCAAGTTCAAAGCTAGCCTGAAGCAACTTAGTGAGACTTTGTCTCGAAATAAAAAATAAAAAGGGATGGGGATATATGTTAGTGGTAAAGTGTTCCTGGGTTCAATCCCCAGTACCACTAATAATAACCATAGTAATAAAAAGAACTGGTGGCAAGGTTTAGATATGAAGTATCCTCCAAAAGTTCATGTGTGAGATAATGCAAGAGAGTTTAGAGGTGAATCGATAGGATTATGAGTGTGTTAACCTAATCAGTGCATTAATCTTCTGATAGTGATTAACTGTAGGCAGGTGAGTATGGTTGGAGGAGGTGGATCATCAGGGGCATGACTTTGGGGTATATTTTGTCCCTGGTGAATGGAACAGTCTCTTTCTGCTTTCTGGTGTTATGTCCTAAGCTGCTTTCCTCCACCACACCCTTCTGCACTGATACTCTGCCTCACCTTAGGTACAGAACAATGAAGTCAACCATCTGTGGACTGTGACTTCTGAAACTGTGAGCCCCAAATAAACTTTTCCTTCTCTGAAATTGTTCTTGTCCTGCCTTTTGGTCACAGCAGCAAAAAAGCTGACAAACAACTGAATTTTTGAAAAATCACAACAATAGATTTTGAGGAAAACCATGAGATCTGTTTTGGACTTCTTTGAGATACTTATTAAACATCCATGGTGGCAAGAAGGCAACTGAGTGTTGTGACTGTGGAGATCAGGGGAGGAGGATTGGGGTTAGAGACCCACATTGCATAGCCATCAGCATATCTCAGATGACCTTGGAATGGATCTTCCCCAGGGAAATCTTAAAATGATTGCAGCCCCAGACTGCATGTTAATAGTAGCAAGAGACATCCAACTAAGCCAAGCCCAGATTTTTAGCCCACAGAAATAGTGAGATAATGCATGTTTTTTGCTGTAAGCTGATAAATTTGGGAATAATTCATTATGCAGTAATAAATAATCCTACACCAAATTGGGAAGGATTGAAAAGTGCCTACAGTGAACATAGACAACTCAGTCAAGAAGTTTTGTAATGCTGGAGAGAAGAGGAATTACATGGTAATTGCAGAGAGATGCAGACTGGAGGGTTTCCTTCATTTGAAGTTGAGTGATATGCTGATAAAAATGATCCCTTAGGCTGGGTGAGGGAGTGCACACTTGTAATTCCAGCACCTTGGGAGGCTGAAGCAGGAGGATCACAAGTTCAAGGCCACTCTGGGAAACTTAGTGAGACCCTATTTCGAAATAAAATTTTAAAAAGGTCTGTGAAGGTAGCTCAGTAGCAGAGCACTTGACCAGCTCATAAGACCCTGGGAAGTGCACAATCAAGGTGCCAGAGGTTTAAGCACCTGGTTAGGCCTCACTGTTTAGTTACAGTTGATGCCTTCTTGCTGCATCCTGTCATAGCAGAAGAGACAAATGAGCTCCTTTGGACATTTTTATAGGGTCATTAATCCCACTCTTGAGGTCTCTACCCTCATAATCTAACTGCTTCCCAAAGGCCCCACCTCGCAATACTATCAACTCAGGATTTTATTTCAACATAAGAATTTGAGACTTCACACCATTTAGACCAGAGCAATGAGAAATTATCAGCTGAAGTGAAAGACGTTCAGGCAAATAAGTCTCCGAGCCTAATACATATCTACTATCACCATTTTTAGAGATGAAAAATAAATAAGTGAAACATTTAAAATTTGGTGCCTATTAATTCTGGGGTTCAAAGTCAAACAACTGTTGAGCATAGTGGCACTCACCCATAAGCCCAGCTTCTCAGGAGGCTGAGGCAGGAGGATCACGAGTTTGAGGCAGCCTGGGCAATTTAGCAAGACACTACCTTAAAATAAAGCTTTAAAAATGGATGGGGACAATAGATCAGTGGGAGAGTTTTTGACCAGCATGCATGAGGCCCAAAAACAAAACAAAAACCAAAGACAACAAAGAGATACTTACATACACTGCTTTAATTCAGCTGCCTATATGCTGTAGTAATTTTCCTAACCTTTACAAACACTGTCGTTTCTTCATAATGCTTTTAACTCATCCCATACCCTTGGTAAAGAATTTCTCAAGTCTTGGCATGGGCATTGAAAATACAAAACCCCCTTCTGACAAATTAAATAAAATACCACCTTACAATGCATAGAAACATAATTTAAATGTAGTGTTTGGTTCTATAATCAACCCATGTAATTTATTACTCCTGGGTAGATAGTTTGTGAAGAACATATATGGCATGGTAATATTACTTTCCATTTGCCTTTTAAGAAATTATGTAAGTCTTTTGTATCTTTTTTAATCATTTGAAGTAATTACAAACTAAATGAAAAGATCCACAAAGACACATGTAATCTTTAAATGACATGTATTTAAGAACAACTGTTTTAATCAGGGAATGCTTTTTTATACTAGCAAATATTGTTAGCTCCAAAAATGCTGACTTCTTTTCCTGTATCCCAAATACAGCAAAGATAAAGATATATAGTGGCTTTGTCAATTACAACAGAATAGTACCAATAAATGCATAATTTGAAAACATATTGTAGCTCACCAGATAATTTCCAAAATAAATGTCTGGCAGTCCTCTTCTCTGAGCATTGCTAAAATGCATTACAGAGATAGAATAGTATTTTCTTCTTTGATATTGCCTCTCCCTGGAACAACTCACTGACTATATTAAGCAGATATGAAAATTCCAACTCAAATATTGGGAGCCATGTTTTACATTAGACTACTATTATAACCACTTCTCTTTTCTCTGCACAGGAATTTAGGCACTTTGTGTCTATTGTGTTTGTGTTAATGAGAGTGATGCATGCAGATTTCTTCAATTCAAATGAGACTGTGCTCCCCCACACATGGTTGGCAACTGGATAGGTCACTGTTAACCCACAAAAGGTGAATGCATCTCTTTGCATAGGGCCTTGTGCTCTGGTGGTTTGTGGAACCTTTCCATCTAATAGTTTCTCAATCTCTTAAGTGGAAATCTGTCTCAGGAAATTAAGGGGAAAGAGGAGAGTAGACAGTAGTGGATGATAAGCTATTGGGAGGCACAGTAAATAATGGAGGGAAATGCAGTTGGAACGAGAAGGATCATTTGGGGCTATTAGATGACAAATCCACTTCAATGTGGTTATTATACCTGTAAATATAGAAAAATGATAATGTTGACAACTCTTCATCACACAATCTGTGTCATTAATAAATGATGAAGGATAGACAGAGTAAAAGAAATAAAGCCAACACTCTGTGCATAACAATATAACAGAAGCGCTTGGAAAAACTAGCTAAGCTAAAAACAAAGGCACAACTTGGCACCATTAATGAAGGATAACTGAGAAAAACAGCAAATTCAAAGGCATATATTTAGTGGGGGTGGGGGATAGTAAGAGTAATATGAATAATATAGGCTTTATTGTTTAAAATAAATTTAATATATACCTTTCCTTTACATTATCAGAAGAGAAATTATTGAATAATAATTACCTGTGTAATTTTTTAAAATGTTGATTTCCAGGGGAAAGATAGCTGCCTACACTCCTCTAGGGCAGATCAAGGTTATTTATAGAGTGATTGCCCACTCTCATTCCCGAGGGAAATGCCAAATATATTAAAATTCTCCAGAGGGGATTTTTATCTCCTCCTAGAAAATTATATACAGCTGCTATATCTCCATGTGTCCTCTGAGGTATGGCATTAACTGAAAAAATTAGGATGGGCAGTGGAGACTGCAAGTGGTCCCCCTTGTCCATTCTCTCCTTCTGCCTTAGTGTTAGAACCCCTCGTTCCTGCTGGGCACACGGCTGCTGAATAAAGATTTCCAACATTCTTTGAAGCTAGTAAAAAATGGACATGTCACTGAATTCAAGCAATGGAATGTAACTAGAAACGCCTGATTTCTAGAAAGTTCCATAAGGGAGTGGGACATTCACCTCTTTATTCCTTCCTTCTTTGCAATGGCTGAAATGCAGATATCAAGGTTGAAATCCCTGCAGACATCTTCCTCCAGGACTGGCGGCAGCAAGATGCAAGCATCCTGGAATTGCCATGTGAGTTCCAAACTACCTCCCGAGTATATGTGGATCAACGAGAGGCAAGCATTTATTTTGGGTTTTCTATTATTTACAGACAAGCCTAATCTTCAATAAATGTGCGTTTCTGAAAAGTAGAAAAGTAAGCAGTTATGTCTTGATCTAAAGGCTACTCAACGAAGTGAATTGCTAACCCTGACTAATGCCCAATTGATTGCCTCAACGCACAATCTTTTGAACTTACATGAGGTAGAAATGGAATCGTCAACAGATTATTAAATAGAAAACTAAGGGTGGAACTTGCTGTTGTGATTGGCTTGGTAAATCAAACCTGTGCATACTTGGAGAAAGAAAGAGCCAGGAGCTGAATTTGAGGACACGTTAGAATCACACCAGGTGAGGCATCTCTAAATGCTATTTTTGAGTATATGGGGTCTTGGAGTATCAATTCTGAGTCTGGTTCTTGACCTCAGAGTGACTCTGAGTAATGAGATTGAAACTCTTAGACGGTGAGGAAGAAAACAAATTTCATTACCATTCTCCAAGGGAAGATGGTAATTCTTCCTCTGTTTCAATGGCTATTTCATTTATGTTTTCCTATCAACAAAGGATCTGGTTATTACCAGATCCATGATAGTTCCCAATCTATACAACTTAACAAAGCAGAGCTCTTAAATCCACATCTCCTGATATCATTACCAGCCCAGGATTCTTTGTCATATACCAAGGCTAGGCAACTAAAGACCTTGGTCCAAATCTTCTTTTTTTAAATAAAATTTTATGGAAATGTAGCCACTGCCATGCTCATCATGTAGTATTGTCTGTGACTGTTACTACAATAGTAGAGTTGAGATCTCACTAGCCAGCAAAGGTGAGGTATTTCCTACCTGGACCATTACCACAGCTTTCCTTGGCAAAAGAAGGTTGCTCTTCCTTTCCTGTACTTTACTACCTTAGGTAAGAAGAAGTTAAAAGTTCTTAGGTTTCATTTTTTAACTCTTAAGCCCTTCCTACTCCAAGATAACTCCCCAGATCTGCCAACTCCAGGTGTAACTGCATGCTTTGTTAGATCATATGGAATTTTCTTATTAAATCCTTCTGGTGAATTTTCCTGCATCAACCCCAAACAAGTACCATGTTTATAAAAAATGAAGCATAAAGATCTGAAGCCAAGATTGTGGAAACAAGCCCGATGCCCATCAATAGATGATAGGGAAACTTTGGTATATATACACAATGGAACATTACTCAGCACTAAAAGAGAATAAAATCATGGCGTTCGCAGGTAAATGGATGGAGTTGGAGAAAATAATGCTAATGAAGTTAGCCAATCCCAAAAAACCAAAGGTCGAATTATTTCTTTGCTATGATGATACTGAATTATAATGGCAAGGGGGGGGGATGAGAGGAATGAAGGAATATTAAATAGAACATAGGGGAGAGAGAGGAGGGGAGGGGGCAAGGGGATAGGAATAATGGCAGAATGAGTTGGACATCAATACACTAAGTGCATGTATAAAAACTCAAATAGTGTGAAAATACTTTTTGTAAAACCAGTGACTTGAAAAACTGTGCTCTTTATATGTAATATGAAAGGAATTGCACTCTGCAAGCATGTATAACAAATTATAATTAAAAAAACATAAAGATTGGAAAGTGGTGGAATGAGATGGACATCATTACCCTTTGTACATGTATGACTGCACATATGGTGCAACTCTACATGGTGTACAACCAGAGAAATGAACAGTTGTGCTGCAATTGTGTCCAATGAATCAAAATGCATTCTGCTGTCATATATATCTAATTGTAATAAATAAATAAATTTTAAAAAAAGAAACAAACAAACAAAAAAGATATGTCAATGGAACTTAGGGCCTACATCTGGAAAGTTATGTCCTTGGGTAGCCAGAGGATGTCATGACTTAATTTTTGTTTCTGGAATATAGAAAAAAATACAGAATCATGGAATCAACACAAGATCAAGGACACAAACATAGAAGAGAGATTTGGCAGACAGATATATGACCAAAGGAAATAAATAAAATTAGAGAAAATGAGGACAAATTAAAATAACAGAATAAAAGCAATGCGAGAGGGTACATTTAGGTAGGTAGAGATAATCCAGGTAAGGTGAAGCATTAGTTATTCATTTCTGGTTGAAGATTATTCACATGTTTCCCATGGGAGTGACTAACCAAGAAATGGGTTTTTAAAGAAACAACTTTATTTAAATTTGTTACCATATTCCTGAAATTTCAGAAATTTAAAACTGGAGGTAATTTAAAACAAAAAAAAAAATTTTTTTTAAGATATCAGGGATTGATCTTGGGAGCACTTAATTACTGAGCTACATCCCCAGCTCTTTTTGTGTTTTATTTTGAGACAGGATCTCGTTACATTGCTTAGGGCCTCAGTAAATTGCTGAGGCTGGATTTGAACTGGCGATCCTCCTGCCTCAGCCTCCTGAGTTGCTGGGATTACAGGCATGCGCCACCATGCCCAGCAGAGATAATTTCTAAAATAATTCTAGTCCAACATGTCCATTATGTCCACAAGAACCAATCAAGCCCCTCCTCAAAATTACAAGCTATGGGCTGGGATTGTGGCTCAGGGGTAGAGTGCTCACCTAGCACGTGTGCGGCCCGGGTTCAATCCTCAGCACCATGTAAACATAAATGCGTTGTATTGTGTACAACTAAAGCAAATAAATAAATACTTTTAAAAAATTATAAGCTCTACAGTAACATAGCCAATGATCCCAGTTGCTGATCTGTGTTCTTTCTCCTATGCTCACTACAAAATGACTTGCTCTTTAAAAAAAAATGATGGTGGAGATTATTAGATATAGAGATAAAACATAAAACCTTTTAGGAATTGACAGTGATCTTACCCACTGGAAAATCACGAGTTTATTGAAAGATAAAATCAATTCTGAAGTATACATGTGCTAGTTGCAGACTGATTATAATGTCACCACACTCAGATAACTCACATATATCTTCAGATTAGGATTGGCGAAGGGGAAATCTCCACGGATATTTTTTTACCTTCTTTATGATGTAAGCACATTAATAAATTTTTTTAGTGTTTTAATAATTGTGTCCTTGTGATATATTTCCCTCTGAATTGTGTGTCATCTTCTTTTACTGTCTACTTCCAGTAATTAAATTAAATTCTTTAATCATTCTTTTCTTTTGGGGGGGCGAGGAAAAGGGGGTACTGGGAATTGAACCCGGGGTGCTTTACCACTGAGCTACGTTCTCAGTTCTTTTTATTTTTCATTTTGATAAGGGTCTCTTTATATTGCCCAGGATGGCCTCGAACTTGTGATCTTCCTGCCTCAGCCTCCTGAATCGCTACAATTACAGTGTGCACCACCACACCCAGCTTATTCTTTTATGTCTGCGTCTTCTACATTCTTAAATGTCTGAGCATGCGTTTTCCTTAGACTATTGTCTATCACTATATTCCCATAGATGCTTATGGAAGCACGTTAGAGAATATGGAATCTATTAGACATCAGTATCCTAGGAGCTGGAATAAAAAGGTAAACCATACCACCAGATACTCAGAAATATTAATTAGGTCATTATAGTACTTACAGATAGTGCTTCCTTGTGTTTGCAGCAGCACTTCTTCCCTACAACTTCACTTCTTGGCTTTACCTCAGTGGCAGATAATGGTTTTTGCATCCCTTCTTCAGCTGGGTACCAGCTGCATTGTGCCAATGGCTTTCAAAAGGAGACCGATGTACCTCGTCCATAAATACTGAGTAGAAGCTAGAGTGAAGGCAGGGGCCTCTGTTTATCTGCCATTAGTCATCAATAAATGATAGCAGTATTAAACAATAAACACAGAGCTCTGAGAATATCATTAACATTATTTACAAAATAAATATTTCTCTGGTACATTGGGTTTCGGTAGCCAAATCCCCAGAGGGCTCTGGGACTAGATTTGTCGTCAGCTGTGTTTTAAACTGAAAGATCTTTTTAAAAAGCTGTTTCAGGTTCTCTGCTTTGATGAGCTTGTAAGACTGGGATTTTGTCAAAGAATAAGATCTTCATTTCCTCTGGATGTGTGTCATCTGTTATTGGGTTAACTCGAGGAAGTGCTGGAAATATCTGACAACACTTTGATCTCTTCACAACTTGGTTGCCTATATTGACATCTGTGTTATAGGAAGCATGCCTAAACCCACCAGCTATCTAACTAAAGAACACAGTATATAAACCTCGAGACCTACAGAAATAACTAACCCTTTCCTATGCCATTTTCTGTCGCAAAAAAGAAAGAAAGAAAGAGAAAAAGTCCTTTGTAAGCTGTATGCTCCCTAGCATGCTTTTTCTTGAAATGATATATCTCGTCACTTGGTACTTACCACTTTGCAAACATCTGGAGTCTATCACGTTTCGTGGTATGATTCCCACTTGTTGAATTTTCTAAAACCAAATTCTAAAGGCCATACAGAGGAAAAGAATAAACATGCTTTAAATGATTCCATTTTTATGCTTTATGACTTTCTCATGATCACTTTAGTCATCTACCTAAAGATTTATTTTGAAGGCTAAGTAGTGACTACAGATGAATGTATTTCTGACATGAATTTAAAATGCCTAACTTTGAAACACTTAAGAACACAAGACAGAGTGAATACCTGCAGGCTTCAAACTCCATACCTATCTAATATTTGAGTAAATCACTTAACCAGAGTGATGTGATGGGTCCCTGTTGTCACTGATACAACTAATAACCAAGGAGCAAGGTTAACATCTGGCACACTTGATTTCTCAAAAATCATAGGAAAGACATGCCCTTGTGGTTACTTTTAAGAATTATGTGAAAATCTCCTGTTATTTCATTGAGAGGGAAGTGACCCTTCTACTACTGGTGAAAATGTCCTGATTAATAATGTCTACTTCTTAAGGTGGTTGTGAAGGTTAAGTACAAATAGAGAACCTGAGTTAATGGTCAATAAATGTTTACCCTTTTGCCCTTGTGCTTTGTCTTTCTTCTTTTTTTTTTTTTTTTTTTTTTAAAGAGGAGGAAAGTCACCAGTGATTCTAAATACTAATCTTGGTGGAATGGACTTAGGAAGAGATTTGAACAAAAGTCCCAAATTTTTAAATGATGAATTTATGTTCATCCTAAATTCATAAGATGACAAGACATCTAAAGCCTTTCTTAAATCTTTGTATGGGGCAGACACCACACAATTTTTCTTCTTCCAAAACATAGAAGTAAAAGCACCAAAATAATTCTTTTTTTTTTTTTTTTTTTTTTTTTTTAACGGAGGGAGGCTTGTTTTGTTTTGGTTCTGGGAATCGAAACCAGGGCCTTGTGTGTGCCAAGCACATACTCTGCCAATGAGCTATACCGTGGCACCAAAATGTTAACACCTTCTCTGAAGTTACTTAAGAACAAATCCAAAAAAGAATCTTAAAATCTCCAAATAAGGTTGCCATATGCAACCCTAACAGAGATTTTAATATCAGAAAATGTTGTTCTGTCTTATCTTAAAAAGCTTAGAGGCATTCTAAGGATCCTGAACTACAGAAGGACTCAAGTCTGCTCCTGTGATTGACTATAGTCCTTTGAGGCAAAAAGCATGTGCTTAGCACACACAAGAACGATGTATTGGTGAATGAATTAGCATACAAATCAGTGGTGAAATCACTATTTATTTTGGGGTTGTATCTTTCTTCTGTAAAATTTTCAAATAGATACCCCATTCCATGTTATATCTGTGAGATGAGCAGAAGGCCTAAGGAGAAGTTCTCAGTGGAGAGCCAAGAATGAGATTTAAAGTAGGCGGGGACACATATACCAGCCATGGCTATAGGGAGCTGTTTGAGAAGCTGTATTGTTTTTGTTGTTGATGTTGTTGACATCTCTGCCCCCTGTCCCTTACTGAAATTTCTGTTTTTGCATTGCTGAGTCTTTGTTGCTTTATTCTATTTTACTCCAGAGCTAGGACCTACCTGTATAGTGGCTAGGGATGTCTACCCTGGCCACACTACCCAAGACTCATTTTCTTCCTAGTTCTCCCAATTGCATTTGTTGGCTTGGTCCCCTTTTAACTTACACTGGTTTCATCCAGGTCATCCCCCTCTTCACTCAGAATGCTAAATTAGTTAGTTGTATGGTCTTTAGTCCTGGGACATATTTTGCTTGATAAGATATAAAACATATCAATGTCAGAATGTCTCCCAGAGCATAGTGGCGAGCAAACGTGTTCCAGGAGAATGGCCTCATTCCCACACAATGGCCGTTGGAGGGATAAGAATTTGCTCCTCTCTCCAGGATGAAAGTTTTCCAGAGTGTCACTTAGGTCAGGTTTTACACTAATTCCAATGGATGATGTTAATGTGCCCTGAAGAACTACAGTCAATCACAGGAGGAAACTCGGATCCTTCCGCAGTTCAGGATCTTCAGGACGCTTCAAATCTCAGATTTTCCAAGATAAGACGAAACCACATTTTCTGAATTTTTGGATTAGAAAGAAGGCAGGACCAGGCCTTTGTCTTTAGATGCTTTAAATAACAGAGCAGGGGTGGGAACTGTGCGTAGCGATCTATGCTAACATTTAGCCTTATTTGCCGTAAGGACACAGATATGCCATCAGCCCACTGCTACCCAGCAAAGTGCACTTCAATTTCAAGCTGATGGGTTTACTTTCCAGGGTTGAAATTGTTGTCAGCGATTTTTATTTTAAATAGAAGTTGCAGTCAGTGGCCTTTTAGAATACTTCATATTTACAAAGGTACATTTCATAAGAACGTCCTAAAGTGCTGTATGAAGATCATTTCATTTATCCTTATAACATCTCTGTGAGGGAACTCAGTCCATATTGCCCTCCCCCACCATCACCTCAGCCCATGTTCAAAAACAAGCACACAAAGGCCCAACATGGAGGGTTTCTAGAGGACCAGGACATAGCCCACACAGGGCTCAAGAATGTACCTGTTAAGATGGCATATGGTTCCAGCAACGTTTTGGGGGTAATGACTATCCCTCCAAGAAAAAAGGCTTTCTCAGGGGCATAAGAATGGGGCATGGGAAAAGAAGGCTCCAAAATGAGCCTGTTGTGTTGAAAACCCTTATGGTCTGCATTCCTCTTTCTCTAGTTCTCCAGTAACCAGTTCCTACCTTCTCTAAGAAAAGGAGTGGAGGGAAGACATGGAGGCATGGAAGGCGGGTGAGCCCGAGAGATGTTGATCCTGTTCCTTGCTTTTGAAATGCTCAACTGTGTCCTAGATCAGAAACCAAGTCATTTTTATTCTCTAATACACTCAAGTCATTAATCCATTAAGCATATCCTAAGAACCTTTATGTCCTAGGATTAAATCAGCTGATTCAACTGCTTATTCAGTAGAACTTTTGATAAACAATATACATAATACTGGTTGAGAAAGAATTGGGAAGAATGGTGATGACAGAGATTTATCTTTTTCTCTCACTATGAAAGAAAGAAATGAGTAGTTATTGAGAGAGAATCTGTGGTTTACCAAGGGGTTTTTGATGACCTCAAATATGCAACTCTATTTAACACTGAATTTGGAAGCTTTGATTCCCATGTTCTCTTTTAAGAAAGAGGCTCAGGAAGAACAAGCAATTACTGAAGGTAACACAATTAATAAAGTAAACTACAGAGCCTGATTCAACCCAGTCCTTGCTAATTCCTCAACTCCAGCTAACAGCTATTTTGGGGTTGTTCTCATATGCGAATGTGAAGCTACTCAAGGAAACACCAGAAATTCTCTTACCAAGAGGCTGTTGGATTTGTCCCCAAACTAGTTTATATCCTTTGTACCTTTTATTTAGATTATATCATTTAATTAAACTAAATATGAATAGAGAAGAAAGAAGTTTATTGTTTCTATGGAAACTAGAAAGCTTTGGAAATAGTGTTTTAAATTGCTTTCAAATATATGTGGGCCATGCACCTGCAAAATATTGGGGTAAATTGATAAAAATCTAGGATTTTGCATTGAGATTGCTTCACAATCTTTACTGCAGCTTAAAGAAATAGCAACCAGGGCTAGGGCTGGGGCCCAGTGGTAGCACACTTGCCTGGCATGTGTGAGGCACTGGGTTCAATTCTCAGCACCTCCTATAAATAAATAAAATAAAGGTCTATCAACAGCTAAATTTTTTTTTATAAAAAAAGAAATAGAAACTAGAAATTACAGATGAGGCATATGGCTATGGTTATTTGAGAAAGATGATACAAAAATCAAAGAAAATTCCTTAACCTTACATCAAAAGATTGAAGAAAAAAGAGTAGACATTTAAATTTTGTTCCATGTATATTGATAATATATTCATCACATATGATATTTATAAGGTATACATGAACTTAAATTTTAAAAAATGTAGTTTATGTATCTCCCTGATTTAAATGCCTTTTTCAGTTAGGTCTCCAATTGGAGATTCTTAAAGCTTTGCCCATGAAGACGGCATCTCATATAGAGTTTTCATTCTCTAAGAATCTGATCAGTTGATTGACCACATGTATTTCTACCCACCTGAGGGGGATATACACATGAACCTAACTATTTCATGGAGGAAGTGAACTAAAGACAACAGAAGGGAAAATAACCAAGATGGCTTCTCAAACAGGATTTAGATGCATGCAAAAGTTGAAAAACCAATCAGCTATCCAATTAACTTTGATAAATGTTGAATGAAAAGCTTGTGTTGTTTTAAAATGTTCTGTTTCTGTGCTTCTGTCCTGTTGTTTCTGTCTACCTTCATTTCCTAATAAAGCTCTATTTTAAAAATTGCCAAACTTCTCCACTAAACATGCTTAACTATCGTACTGCTTTTCCAGTCACCCAAAGTCACAAGCCAAGAAGTCATCCCAGGCACTTCCTCTACCAATCTCCAAATCCCTGTTTACTAGGGTCAGTCATAAAACAGAAGTACGACATAGCTTCTCAGTAGGTCTCTTGTATCAACTACCCACCATTACCACCAGGCCTTCACGAATCAAATCTTTGCTGAGTTACTTTGTTTGCCTAGAATTCAAATTTGGTTATAATTGCTCTATTTAAGACCAATCAAGTTATCCTTGATCAGGCAGGGGGACTGCTCCACAGTCCTGAGCTGTCCTAGATAGAGGGTCATTCCATAGACGTCAAACATTGGTTTCAGTTGTATCAAAATCTTCTCTTACCTACATTGAACAGCACCTTTAAAAAAAAAATTCTATTAGTCTGCCCAGTTAAGTCATCAAGAGAAAATACCAACCAAGAATTACAACTTTATACATTGAGGCTAACCTTTTGACTATCTAAAAGAACTATGAATTTGAATGGAATTCCTGAGTAATTCTTATTCTTACACCATCTTTAACACCAATATAGACTTTAAATGGGATATTCTTTGCTGGGTGTGGTGGTGTACTCCTATAAGCCTAGTGATTTTGGAGGCTGAGGCAGGAAGATCATAATTTCAAGGCCAGCCTCAGCAATTTAGCAAGGCCCTAAACAACTTAGTGAGACCCTGTATCAAAATAAAAAAATAAAAAGGGCTGGGGATGTTGCTCAGTGGTTAGGCATCCCTGGGTTCAATCCTTAGTGCTAAAAAAGAAAAAGAAAGAAAGGAAGGAAAGATGGATATTCTTGGGGTCTTACATTCATGAAGGTGGAGCATATTTGGAAATTATCACTGTTTAATTTTTTCAATTTCAAAACCACACTATTTACATAAAGATCAGCTATTGCTAAAAGATTTCATTTTTGTGTTCTTAAAATTATGCTAAATATAAATATTTTATTATAGAGGTAGCACTTTACAGTTATGAAAACCCATGTGAATTTATTTGCTTCTTATAGTTCAGAAGTATAAACAAAGCAGGTATTATTACCCCTATTTTAGTGATAAGAAACTCAGGATGGTTTGAGGACCATGGCCATATTTGTCCAGGATTAGTGATGGGTTAAAATATAACAAATAAGCCAAATTTTCTGATTCCTAATAAGGGTCTGTGCATAGATAGGGTAAAGCATTCTTTTTCTTTTAAGAAGGAAATGTATAAGATATATTTTAAAGTTGATAAAATCATTTTTCAAATGTCAACATTTGTTGATAACAACCAAAGTATAAAAAAAAATAGGATCAAACTTAATTGAGCCTTAATTTCTTTGTCAAGGCCTTATACACAATGATTTTATTAAATAGTCATTTCTGTCATTAGTTTATATTAAGTCTATTTTACCTCTACGACCATCTAAGACTGCTCAAGTAAAGAATTAAATGTTTACAAATGTGAAATGTAAAGGATTTGTCTGATTTCTAAAACTCTGGCAGGAGTATATCTCCGCGTTTAAACATCATAGAAGGAAATTATGACAGTTCTTAGATTTGCTACTACTTTTCTGACAGCCAGTAAAAAACATATGAAAAAATATATTTTAATGACTCAAAAGTAAATTCCACAGACACAGGAATTCTGTTTCTTTCTTCACTGGAAGCTAATGAAGGTCTGTCTAGAAGAGGCCTGGAATACACTGGGTACTTAATAAATATTGTCGGATAAATAAATCAAAGAATAAAGGAAATAGACTAGGAACTGAGGCTCATGGCTGTTATCAGTCAGAATTCTCCAGAGAAATAGATTAACAGGGTATTTGTAGGTATATAAGGATGGATTTATTATGAGAATTATGGAGTCTGAGAAGTCCCATAGTCTGCCACCCACAAGCTGGAGAACCAGGAAAGCTGATAGTATAATTCAGTGAGGGTCTGAAAGCCTGAGAATAAGGAGCTCTGATGTCTGAGGGCAGGAGAAAGTGGACGTTCTAGCTCAAGCACAGGGAGGTAATTCTCCCTTCCTCCAACTTTTTCTTGTATTTGGACCCCCAGTGAACCAGATGATGTCCACGTTGGATCTTCTTTACTCAGTTCACTGATTCAAATGTTAATCTCTTCCAGAAACAGTCTCATCCAGAAAATGATGTTTTACCAGCTATCTGGGTATCTCTTAGCCCAGTCAAGTTAACCATCACAATGACCTATGTTGTTGGAAAAGAACAACAACTCATCAATTCAACAAATATTTACGAAGTACCTAAGGCTTCTAGACAGATTCTGAGGCTGTAGGATAGAGCCACCAAATCCTTGGTACTGCCTCAGGTTGAGGTGTTCCAAGTTAAACAGAGTGACTAGGGAAGGCCTCTCTGAGGAGCTATTGTTTGAAATTTGAATGAAGAGAGAACAAGGCAGGCAAAGATAATATTGCTTGCCTGTAGGCAAAGTATTAAATTAGATGATGCATAGAAAGCCTTTACCTCAGTGTCTGACACACCTTCTAATGATCAGCAAATGGTGATCTCCAAAGACAGCAGCCATTTCACCATACTCAAAATTGGAACAAATTCTCTGTGTTGTGATGCATACTGATATTCAGATGGCCAAACAAAGAATTGGTTGTACCTTAGTCTATTCTTTTTGGGCTTATTGGGAACCTTGGGCTTGCTGTGAATCCCTAGAAGGAGCAGGAGATGTTCCGCAGTTTATGCTGTCTTTCTGTATTAAAGTCCTATATTTTAAAACCTGAATGCAATTTGGGCAGATGTTCTGGCTAGTTCTAAGGGCTCTTGAACAGAATTAGGGTTTACATATTCACTTTTTGTACTTGGGCCATTCTATATCAGTTCAACATAAATACTTTGTGCAATTTTCTTCTTTTTCAGTTGGTAGGGATTGAACCTAAGGTCTCATGCATGCTGAGCATGTGCTCTACCACTGAGCCACACACCCAGCTCCTTTATGCAGTTTTTAAATATCCCAAATTTAAAAAAAGTTTTACTAGTTCTCTTGAGTGTATATTCTTGTATTTGAAAACAACATTATTTTTGACCTTTCAAAAATCTGTTTATATACTTTACATTTTATAGATTTTTAGTTTTGTTTCTTAAACATTACAACTGCTATTTTACTGATAATTCTTTAATCTTTTTTATTTCATTATACAAATAAAATATGCTATTGTAATCAACCAAAACCAAAAATATGTAAGAAACTAAAAATTACCCAGGATAATCACCACTAATACTTCAGTAACAATTTTAATGCACCCCTTCAGACTTATAAATGCAGGCTGTATATACAAAATTTTGAATAAATAGAATCTTATTCTACATGTATTTTGTTGAGAATATTTTAAAGCCATTTAAAAATTTCTCTTCTCTCCCTCTCTTATTTCTCCTCACCATAGCCATAAGAAATGTTAAAAAGCTGTTTTGCTTATTTGAACACCTATTGTAAAAATCCCTCCAAATCAGCTAATGCAGACCTAACATGTTCTCTTTAGTGGAAACGTAACACTGGATGAACCATGCTTTATTCCTCTACACCTCTAATTAGGATAATTCTATGAACAAATCTGCAGTAAACACCCTTACACATACACACTAAGGTTTTTTTAATATTTATTTATTTGCTTTAGTTGTACACAATGCATTTATTTTTACGTGGTGCTGAGGATCGAACCCCGGCCGCACACGTGCTAGGCGAGCGCTCTACCGCTGAGCCACAACCCCAGCCCCACACTTAGGTTTTGACAGTTTATTTTATGGGGTTTCTAGGGATAAGGGCATGTGTATGTATCTGCAATCTTATTAGATATGGCCAGGTTTGCATTCTCAAAAGACATTAATAGTTTACATTTCCCTTTGCATCTTATCCAATATTTATTTTTCATGTTTTCATACACACACACACACACACACACACACACACGGAGTTGGTTATAATTACAACAGAGTGTTAGCATTATTCGTGATGCCAGGAAAATTCAGTCATTATTCAAGTTTTACCTGGCTCGTTAATCCAGTCACCTCTTTTTAAAAAGTGAGTAACATAAGCACATTTCCAAAGCTATGCCAAGCAGCCAAGGAGAGCTTTTACCCACAGCTCCTGAAAGCCACAGTGGGAAGTTACTCACTTAGTTCTACCAGTCCTTGGATTTAAGAATGCTCTCTGCATTCCATTTAGCAGAGAAAAATAGCCCCATTTCGCTAGCATTGCTTTCTGATTTTCATCATACTACTGTGATCCTTGCTTCCAGCACCTGAAAGCAGCATAAAGATGCATTTTAAATCATTGAATAGAATGTTGTTGCTCTGATTTGCATTGTGAACTTGAAAAAAAAAGGTTCAGAGCTATGAGTCAGCTTCTCAGCAGCATTCTTGTGTTTTGAATGTTTAAAAAAATCAAGAGCACGCATCAAATAAATGTTATGCCATCAACCCATTGTATTGATACACAATAAATTATTTATAATTTAATTCTTATAATTAGCATTAACAAACCAAACCCATTCAGGTAGGATTCCGTGGCATTGTTTGGATTGATTTTCAAAAGCTCATAATAATTAGCATATATATACACAGGTGAAAATTGGTGCCTCCTTGGTCATCTTCTTGGGTATACCTGGTTTTTTACCCTTGTGTTACCGCCGGAAAAGGATTGCAGCCTGGAACGGCAGCGCCGCGGGAAGGAGTCCGGAGACAGGATGGAGACGAAAATATTCTTTAATCTTACAAGAAACTACAATATATCTATACAATAGTGATAACCCTGTCTTTTCTCCCTCTGGTCTCTTCCCATGCGCCCGAGCAGCAATGGCGCTCACTCGATCTGCTGAGTCACCGTTCAAATCTCTCGAGAGCCTCGACCAAGTCCCGCGAGATCCCGTGAGACTACGGAAAGCGGAAATGCCCAAAAATGTCTATGGCCCAATAGTCAACCGCAATCTTAGCTATCTCCCCAAACAGGGCTCCTGCATTTCCCCCTTTTGTTTTAAAAGAGGGGATGCTCTAGGACGTCTATGTGCAACCAACATTCTTACCCGTCATCGGATAATCAAGGCTGTGCCCTTGACTCCTGTCTTAGGTTGATATGTCGGCCACATGAGACTATCCCGTGCGACTGTGCCTGTCTTAGGTTGTCCCCCTCTGGGGATCTTACCCGTCATTGGCTAACCAGCCATCCAATGGAGCCCTTTAGGATCGACTGTGTAAGATGACTAACAGCCGTCCAATTGTGGGGAGATGCTGCGGCTTTAAGGCAACAAGCCTTTTGGTGACGAGTCAAATTGCATAGCATACCAAATTCTTTAAACAAATCAGCTGCCCTAAGTTCTATCAAGTAACACACTTAGTTCTCTAAACAAATACCCCCAAGGTACTGTCCCATGAAGTCCCAAACAATGAAAGATCAAAATGTCCACTTGTTATAACACGTAGATCTAGGAGGCCCCATGCATGCAGAGCAGAGGCCACACTGCTGGTGAGGTTGTTTGACATTTGAGCAGCAGGGATGCTTGCAGCGACCGCGATCCCTGCATCTGTAGCAGCAGCCGTCTTTTTTTATGTCTAGACAATGCCACCGGCAAATCTTCAGGGCCCGCTCCCTAGAGACTCAAGCATCAATTATTAAAGGAAAGGCAGTGCTATTCCAGCACTGAGTCAAGAGGCGAGTTGTCAAACTAAAAAATAGAATTATTAGATTAGAAAATTAAAGTTGATTTCTGCTCACACACATTGCAGCCTGAGCTCCCAAAAACATAAGCTGGCAAAACATCATATTTAGAACAAAACAAAGAAAGACTGAGGGTATTTACTGTATTAAAGATAGATTAAAGAAAAACTAAAAGCACTTTGGAGAAATAATTTGTTAGCTGGAACTCTCGAGTTTCTGCATACACAGCAGTCCTTTACCTGTTGAAATGATTGAAATTAATCATTTATTAAACAAATGAAGTTAATAACAAATAAGCAACCTTATGTCAAAACACCAAAATATCAGGTTATACAGCCCTAGTCATATTTTTCACTTAAGAGAAATCCCTGGGACACCTATAAAACAAAATTGAAGGTACCTTCACTTATTAAATTATTTACCCAATTAGAATACTCTTAAACTTAAATGAATTAGAGTTATTTGGATCCATATATATATATATTATATTCACAAGCACTTTGTTATTTTTGATGTCAGACTGGACAGACAGACACACATACAAACATATATTTGTGACGTCACATTAACATGAAATTTAGACAAATACACAGACATAAACACATATATAAAAAGAAAAAAAAATACAATTGTGTGCACACTAAAGAGAGATCTCTTCGTCCCAGCCTGGAGGAATGACACTTAAGTTGTGACGTATTTTGAAGGACTCTTTTAAGAGAATCATTCCATATCTTCATCATGGTCCTCTTGATTTTGTACCTTTTTTATTAATCTTGATTCCTCAACAACTTCATCTTGATCCTTTTGATTTGGTACTTGCTTTATTAATCTAGATGGTATCCATATTGGAGAGGATTCATGCTTTGGAAAAACACAAACAGATCCTCTCCCCCAAATTAACACTGGATCTGGACCTTTCCATGTACCTGAAAGAACATCCTTCCAGTAAACCAAAGGTTTATGTTGTTGATGTGGGTTCCAATGTCTGTCTCCAGCAGAATAACCATCAGAGTCTAAAGTTAAAAAATTTAAGGTAAACAGGGCAACTGCCAATCTGTCCTTAGGATTTTTCCAGTTTCCTTCTTTCTGTTTTAACAACATAACTTTTAGTGTGCGGTTTGCTCTTTCAATAATGCCCTGACCCTGAGGATTGTATGGGATGCCTGTTTTATGGGATATGTTGAATTTTGCGCAAAACTCTTTGAAAGATGAGGACGTATATGCGGGGCCATTATCTGTTTTAAGCATTTTGGGGATGCCCAATGCAGCAAAAGCTTGTAAACAATGAGATGTGACATCTTTAACTTTTTCTCCAGAATGTAAGGAAGCAAAAATCATGCCTGAGCATGTATCTATGGTTACATGAATAAATCGCAATTTTCCAAAACTTGGCTCATGAGTAACATCCATCTGCCACAAATGATTGGGCATTAATCCTCTAGGGTTAACACCAAAATGAGGATTGGGCAAATGTGTCATACAAGATTTACAATCTTTTACAATTGTTCTGGCTTGCTCCTTTGTGATTTTAAACCTACGTTGCAAGGTGGTGCTGTTGACGTGAAACTGGGAATGAAATAAAGTAGCTTGTTGTAGCGCTGAAAGTATAAATATTGTTTTTGTAAGTTCATCAGCCTTTTGATTACTTTCATGGAGGGGGCCAGGCAAATTAGTATGTGCTCTAATATGGCCTATGAATAGAGGTTCTTTTCTTGCCCACAAAAGTTTTTGTATTTGATAAAACAATTTAAAGGCTGGAGTATGAGGTGCTATTGGTCCTGCTAACTCTAATTTTGGGACGGCTTGTACAATATAGTGGCTATCTGAAAAAATGTTTATGGGCTGGTCTCTAAAATTTTCCAGAGCTCTTACCACAGCTTCCAATTCCACTAGTTGAGCTGATTTGTGTGCAGTTATGTAAGTCATATTTTCTTTTGTAGTGACTACTGCAGCAGTACCATTTGAGGACCCATCTGTAAATACATTAAATGCCTTAGGAATAGGTTGATTTTTTATTACCTGTGGAAATATAATAGGATGATTAATACAAAAAGATAATATAGGAGACTTAGGAAGGTGATTATCAAAATTTGCAGAGGTAGAGCATCTAGCTATAGCCCAGTCATTATCGTTGAAGCATAAATATTCAATCTGTGACGATAAATAGGGAGTGATAATAGTAGCAGGGTGAATGCCAAATATTTTAGTAGAAGTTTTAAGTCCTTGAAGAATAAGTTTAGCCACCATGGAGGTATAAGACTCAATTATGCTTTTAGGAGAGACAGGCAAATGTATCCATAATAAAGGCCCTTGTTGCCAAAATACTCCTGTGGGTGTATATTGTGAAGAAATAATAATCAATATCAGCGGTTGAGTTAAATCAAATCTGTCACAATGAGCTCCTTCGATGGCTTTTTCTACTACCTTTAAAGCTTTCCTAGCATCAGGAGTCAATGTTCGCGGTGAGGATGGATCAGGGTCTCCGCGAAGGATGTCAAATAAAGGTTTTAGTTGGCCAGTAGTGAGATTTAGTGTAGGGCGAAGCCAATTAATGTCTCCCTGTAATTTTTGGAAATCATTGAGGGTGGTTAAATGTTCTTTATTTATTAAAATTTTTGGGGGTCTAACAAAAGTATCCATGATTTTAAATCCTAAATATAATATGGGAGATCTGGTTTGAACTTTATCTTCTGCTATATATAATCCGTATTTTTTTAAATTTTCTACCACGTCACTGAATATATTAAATAAGATTTTTTGATTAGGGTGGGCCAGTAAAATATCATCCATGTAATGTAGACACATGAGGTTTGGATATTTATTTTTAATGGGTTGGATGGCCTTGTCCCACATATATTTGGCATATGGTGGGGCTATTAGCCATTCCCTGTGGCAAAACCTTCCATTGATATCTCTGATCAGGGCCATTATTGTTAATAGAAGGAACTGAAAAGGCAAACCTGGGGGCATCCAGAGGATGTAGGGGAATAGAAAAGAAGCAATCCTTTATATCAAGACTAATAACATGGAAATTTTTTGGAATAGCTATAGGATTCGGAAGTCCAGGTTGAGTAGGGCCCATGACTTGCATGGTTTTATTAATTTGTCTAAGATCATGTAATAATCGCCATTTTCCTGATTTTTTCTTGATCACAAATATGGGGGAATTCCAGGGAGAGGTGGAAGGTTCTATATGTCCTGCTTCTAACTGTTCCTGAACTAGTAGGTGGGCCGCTTGTAATTTCTCTTTAGATAGGGGCCACTGAGGGACCCACACTGGCTTATCAGAAAGCCATGGTATTTTCAAAATTATTTTCTCAGTGGCCCCGAAGAAAAATGTCTTTTTCCTATATGATAATGATTTCTTTTAGGGTTAAGCTTACCCTGTACTTTTTGATGATTTCTTATAGGGTTAAGATTACTCTGTAGATTTTTACATTTAACACCTGCAGGTTTGGTTGCAAGGTGTACTCCCATTTGTTGTAAAATATCTCTTCCCCATAAAGTAACCGGTAGATTAGGTAAAACATAAGGCTGAAACGTGCCTTTATGTCCTTCATCATCCTCCCATTTTAAAATTACCGCACTTTTTTCTGGGAGGTTATTATATCCCAAGCCTCTTAAACTGGTTGAAGCTTTTTGCAGAGGCCAGTGTTTGGGCCATTGACATAAATTAATGATGGAAGAATCAGCTCCAGTATCTATAAGACCCTCCATTTCTATTCCTTGGATTCTTATTTTACACATAGGCCTCCTTGTACAGTCCCGAACCCAGCAAACCATGGGTTTCGAATCAGTGGAACAAAATCCTCTATTGTTCCTATTTAGAGGCATATTCATTTTAAATGACTTATGTAAATTTGGAAGGAGGAGCAGCTGAGCAATTCTATCTCCCTGATTAATAGAACTTATACTTTGGGGTGAGCTAAGCATTATTTTTATTTCCCCTTTATAGTCTGAGTTTATTACGCCTGGGGTCACTTGCAAACCTAATAAGCTCTCAGGACTTCGCCCGATAATAAGTCCTACAGTCCCTGAGGGAAGAGGTCCCCTGACTCCTGTGGGAATCAGTTGAACCCCCATTTCAGGTGTTAACACTATTCGGGCGGTGGAACAGAGGTCTAATCCTGCATTTCCTCCTGTTCCTCTGGCGAGGGAGTGGATGGGTAATAGGGATTGTGTCAGGGAAGCATCTGAGTGGATGCTTGAGGATACTCCTCCTCCAATGCCTCGTACATTTGTGGGCCCCGGGGCATTGGGCCCCTTGCCCCGTTTTTTGAATTCCTGAACAAAGGATTTCCATGGATGTCAAATTTTGAATAGCATTTATTGGCCCAATGATTTCCTTTCTTACACCTGGGGCAGCAACCTGGAGCATGGTATGAATTTGGTCTTATTTCTCTTTTAGGATTTTGCCTAGAATATCCTGATTGATTATAATGTCTATGTTGAGCTCTTGTAAAATTTTGAGGGGCAGCATCTCTCACAGCTGCTGCAATCATATTCCCTGTGACAAAGGCATCATTTATATCTTTACATAATTGTATATATATGGAAAGATCCTTTTTATTTTTCCATGGCCTGATGGCTTCCTGGCAATACTTATTAGCATTTTCGTACGCTAATTGGACAACTAATGGCATAACTTGATCAATGTCTCCAAAAACTCTACCTGCAGTTCTCAAAAGTCGATCAGCAAATTCAGCATATGGTTCATTAGGTCCTTGAATTACTTTGGACAAGCTACCTTGTAGATCCCCAGGTCCTTGTACAGTTTTCCATGCCTTTAAGGCAGCTGCGTTTATCTGAGCATATACTCCTGGGGTATAATATTTTTGATCCTGTACGTCTGCAAATTGCCCTTCTCCTGTGAGCATTTCTATATTATGGTCTCCAAACCCTGCATCTGCATTTCTTTTAGCTGTTTCTATACAAAGTTCTTGAAATTGCGATCGCCAAACCAAGTATTGTCCCCCACTTAATGTTGCTTTACATAGACGTTTCCAGTCTGCGGGGGTTAAGCTAAAGGTGTTAAGGGACTCCAGTATACTCAACGTGAAAGGAGCTTGGGGTCCATAAGTCATTACTGCCTCTTTGAGATTTTTTATTGTTTTGAAATCTACTGGCTGGTGGTCCCTCCGTCCATTTCCATATTCAAATACTGGCAGTTCCCAACGTATCTGTGAGTTACCCTCGAGAGCACATAAGCGCTCAGAAAGACTTTTTATTTCTGTTTCTAGGGTATGCAAACGCCTAGTGATACCCTTCATATTTTCTGTAATCGATTTCACCCATGGGGGAGTAGAGGACACAAGTTCCTCCACTTGATGATCCCTTATCTTGGTCTTCCTTAATTTCCTTTTGTTCATTTTCTCAAAAATCACCTTTAGTTAATTCCTCCTCACTACTGCTACTCTCATTGGTCCTAACTGACTCAGTAACATCCTGAGTCCCAGGTTCAATTGAGACCATGTATCCTTGAAGTATCTCTAATAAATCTTGAATAGCTTTAGCAGCTCGGATCTTTGTCATTTTGGAGACGCTTCTAATACTCTCCTTACTGGTCTTAGTTGACTCAGCGGAATCTACGCTTTCATGATCGCCTTCACTGTTTTCTAAATCCTCCTCGCTAACGACAGACTCATCTATATCAAAGAATTCATCAAGAGCCTCGTACACTTGGGTCTTAGATATTTTCGAACCCATTTTAACCGCTCTGACTAGAGACTCCTGCGAGGTTTCTCAGTTCTTACCTGCCGTGCTGAATTCCCCGTACAGGCCACCAACTGTTACTGCCGGAAAAGGATTGCAGCCACTGTTGCCGCCGGAAAAGGATTGCAGCCTGGAACGGCAGAGCCGTGGGAAGGAGTCCGGAGACAGGATGGAGACGAAAATATTCTTTAATCTTACAAGAAACTACAATATATCTATACAATAGCGATAACCCTGTCTCCCTTGGACTCTATGCTAAGCTCTGAGCCACAGACTGGAATAACACAAAGGCATTTTATTCAGTATCAACCACCCTATTTTCAGTCATTTCTTCAAATAAAAAAAATACACAAATTATTCTTTACTGCAGCCACAAAAATACTTTCTAAAGATGCATTAAGTACTTTTAAAAGCCTGCTACAGTTATTTGATCCCTATCGTAAATAGCTATTTTTTATCCATGTCTGGTAGAAGAATAATCTTGGGACATAAAGGAAGCACAAACTTTTAAAAAAATCTCCTGTCCAGTAACTGTGTATAAACAGTAGTGAGTGATCCCCAAGTGAAACCCCAGCAATAATCACTGCATAGACACAGGTCCCTGGTGAGCTGTATATTAACGTCTGGTTGGTAATTTAATGGCACCTCTAGGCATAAACAAAGGTTTATTAAAATAGTAAGTAAAATTTTTCTGAATGTTGGAGTGCTTTAAAATTGTCTTATTCTGCTTTTAAAATTAAGAAAGCCTGCATGATGCTAAAAGACACTGATTGAATCAACACTTGACATCATTTTATTTAGGTTTTATTTAACATAGCCCAAAGCAAATAATCCACTTATATTTGTGTTCAAAAAAAATTTTTTTTTTTTTATTTCTGGGAGAAAAGCCTTAATCATAATACATAGAGTCCCTTTCTTCAGGTTCTTTTCTTCCATCTACTTCCCACTCTTACCTGCATTTCATCACAGTTTTTTGCATCCCCTGGGATGACAAAAATCCTAGGGAGCATTTTATTTTCATGAAAAAGCAATCAGTGGAAGCAAATTCATGTTTGTAGAGACTGTTTAGGAAGTCCAGTTTTTGTAGTCTCCCTATAAAAATTTCACAATATGGCATGTGGTGGGCCTTACACATCTAGCTCCACTGGCTTTGAGTTACTTGCTTTTATCAGAAATTTTAGAGGCAACATAACTAGGCAATATACTCCCACTAGCTTTACTATAGGTAACTCCTCTGATGTATAGTTTATGATGGTAATGATGGCCTAGCTTGGTTTTCAAGAATTGGGAAGTCACTTTTGTCTATCCCAAACTTGTTGAAACCATAACCCTTCACTTGAGCCTGCACAGGTGACCAGTGGGTGACTTTTTGACACCAGAGGGATGAAAACTGCTCCCTCAGGTCATGCTAACACCACCATTTTCTGAACATAGGTCCCATGAAGAACCATGAAGTTTGACAATGCATGCATGGAACTTAACTGCTTCACTCTTTCTTTCCTCCGATCACCTTTCCCCATGCCTCAGACTACTCTATTTCTTATCCCATAAATACTCCTATTCTCCATTCTCAGGCAGGTGCACTTGAGGCTTGTCCCCATCTCCACATAGTTAGTTCCTTGTGAATAAACTCTTGAGCTACACTCATGGTTTCAGTGATTGGCCTACTGCCTGGCAGTCAAAACCAGCCTGATTTGGTAACAGGTCATAGATGAGGACCATTCTTATTTTTTTTTCCCCAAGAAATAGTTCAAGGCTATTGTCAATATTATTGGGCATTTCTTTCTGGAAATTCAGCAGGTAGAATACAATGATATCTTGAGAAATCTTGATCTGAAATATATGGCATGCATGTCACTACACAGTTTAGGGTCTTTTACCTTAAAACAACAGTAAGATGGTAGTCTCATGGTATTACCTGTCTCATCCTCTCCTACAAATGACAACATAGCTAGTTTTGAAGGCATCAGAATTCATTATTCTAAACTTCCTCCTAAATATCTGTCTCATCAAAAGTTAAACCCATATAATAAAACAAGTGATTGTAAGTAAGATCTTTTTATCTGGATTTTGCTTTATGTAAGGACTATTTAACATTGATACTTTAGCCATTGCATAAAGCTCATCATAACTGGTTGAATTTTTTTATTAATTTATTTTAATTAGGCATATAAAACAGTAGAATGCATTTTGATTCATTGTACACAATTGCAGCACAACTTTTCATTTCTCTGGTTGTACACGATATAGCACTGCACCATATGTGCAGTCACACGTGTACCTAGGGCAATGATGTCCATCTCATTCCACCATCTTTCCTGCCCCCATGAGCCCTCCCCACCTTTCCTTCCCCTCTGCCTAATCACAGTTCCTCCATTTTTCCCATGACCTCCCTGCGTGGCCTCTGCCCACCCATTATCTGGTTGACTTTTTATGAGCTAAAAATGTTATTTAATGATGAGACCTGATATGTTTCTTTATAGTGGAAGTCTATAATGACCTGTATAACAAGTTCATTTTCACTGTAGATAAAAATTTGGGCTGTGGATTCTAGAAAATCACTTTGAGATGCTTTTATAAAGCAGTTTTAACCACTGGGACTGGTTTAAGTACAGTTTTCTGACATAAGAGAGTGTATTCAAGGACCCCAGGGATATTTTCCCTTGGTCCTGTGAGTTAATATTTTAATCTAAAATATTGGATAAAATGTCTCCAAAAGTATGTTTTTTTACGTTTAAAGGATATTTCCCAATATTCATTCAGAAAAACTAACTTAAAATTATAATGACAGGCACAATCTCCTGCAATGAGTAATAGTTGGATGATATATTTCCCTTCCAAAAGTATATATTTATTCTTTATATCTTCCAACAATGCAGAGTATGAGGGAAACAATGTCACTTTATGAGCTCTGTCCACCGGTTTTAGCAAAAATAATTGCTTTACCAATAAAAAGAATGACAAGAAGTTAAGAAATAAAGGATGGGCTGGTCTCCAAAAGAAAAAGGTTGCCCTAACGTGATGATAAAGTTTAATTAGGGAAGCTTTGCAGTGCCCCATCTCATAAAACTCATTTTATTAAATTTATGTCTTATATTTTTGCCACACTATATTGCTTTCTGCACTTAAAATCCAGGCATGAGGATATGAAATTATTTTCCCACTCAGTCACTGGCTTCAGGGGACAGGGGCCTGATTTTGCCAGGGTCTTTGGTCCTTCTGCCCTTTTGTACCTTATTCAAAAATTTCAGCAAATTTGACCTCTGAGAAGACACAATTTCCTGTTAGCCTCATAGTTTGACTTTTTGGTTTGCATATTAGAACTCTGCTCAGAAGTAGAAAGTCTTATAGCTGAGCTCAGGAGCCAGACCTAATATCGAGTGGAGTTTTGTTGCCAACATATTTCACAACTGGGCCAATTTCCTATTTAGGGCTTAGCATCTAAAGCCTATTTTTTTAGGGTCTATTTTAGAGTGATTTGTTTAATAAAATTCCATGACCCAGTCTGAGTCTTGTCTGGTTAATTCTGCAAAATAACTTTGTCCCCAACTTTAAATCAGGTTTGAAAGAAAGAAAGACAAACCCATGTTTTTTGGCTGTCTTGGGGCAGGGGTTTACCTACACTGATAACACCCCTCCCATTCATTCGTTATGACCCAGACAGACCAGAAAATTCTTCTGTTGAATTGGCTTCTGTTTGATAAGGAGTGATAATCTCATTTATACTTGAACTATGTTCCCAGGGTACATTCATTAGCTAGCTGCTTGGAACCATTTTTCAATGAAAACTTAAAATCAGAGACTAGATACAATCATGGGTGTTTGGGGTCTGGCAAATACTATTAACGATGAAGTATGCAGAGCAGAACCCATGTTTTTAAAAAAGTTCTGTGAAATAGAGATTCTTGGACGACAAGAACCCCGACCTTTACTCTCTACCAAATGCAAGGTCCTAGAATAGGCAGAGCGCATCCTGGCTGTTCCTGCCCTTGACCTGATGATAGAATTCTTCCCTTGTCGGAATGGCCTGGCACCTTCAGAAGGACTCAGATTTTGGGGGACCACCGAGGGTGACTCACGTCTTATTTATATAACACAGTGATGACTCAGAGGGACGGGGACATAAAGAGGTAGTTGTGGGTTGGGTTCTAATTCATTTTAGTATACATTAGAGCAGACACTGGGCCCTGTGTGGACATCCAACACAGCTCTTACCCTGTTGGAATCACTGAGGGACAGTAGTTTCCTATTCTTTTGTGAAAACATAGAAAGAAACAAGATTTTGAGGTAAAAGAGCTTTAAGCAGAGGATTTTCAGCCGTCCTGTGTCTTCTTTCCTTGTGGTCTATGTTTTGGAAAGCAACACACAGATTTTGGTCTGCCTTGCTTAGGAAACACAGACACTGGCCACAGCTTGTTCACTCATTGCTACCTGGAAGGAGAGTCACCAGCTGGCTGTTAGGGGGCCTAAGGCCTCACATCTCTAAAAGCGCATGAACTAAAGACTAACTTCTTTTTGTGGTAAACAGTAGTCTTAGCTTCATAACTAGGTGATGACTGACTTCATTTTGAAAAATAGTTGATGCTAACAATAAGATCAGTCAAAAATTCAAAGAAAACAGTGAAAAAATCGGAGAAAACATTTTACATGCCAGAACTTGAGGAAAGTAGGTGTGGTAAAATGTGGATGAAGAGAAACCTAAGCAGATTCTGAAGGTGAATACTGTGTACTTGTAGTTTGTCACATTTAATCTGAAATTTATATTTTCCTCAATACAAGAACTATCTAATACTACCACCACACCTGGGCCTCTGTGCTAGCATTAGGGAAGATGGCAGACTCAGGACCCACGGGCCTGCTGTACTTTGGGTCTGGACTGTACCCAACAGCCTGTATGTTAAAGACTTGGTCCTCAGCATGGAGGTATTGGTAGGTGGCAGGAATTTTAAGAAGTGGGGCCTAGTGGGCAGTTTAAGGTCATTGCAGACATGCTCTGAAAGGGGAGCTGGGACCCTAGGTCTCTTCCGTCCTTTATGTCTTGTTTCCAGCCTCCTAGAGGTGAGCAGCTTTCTCTCCTATGTGCTCCCTGCCTTGATGTGCTGGCTCATCACAGGCACAAAAGCAACAGGGCCAAGCAACCTTTTCACTGAAAGCTCCAAAACTGTGAGCTGCAAATAAAAATTTTTCTACTTTTCTTTTCTTTCTTTTTTTTTTTACAGTAACACGAATCTGAAAAACACAAGACCAAAGTCTCCCTCCAAGTGTACTGTTCTATACAAGTTCAGAAAATTTGAATAGTTTGGAGGAAGACAGACACACCCCAGGGGCCCTGCAGCTCTTCACCCTGCTACTCCATGTGTCTACTGCCCATTGGGGTCCTGAAGATGTTTATTTTGGGCCCTTTGATTACATTACTTCCTTCAAGACTCACCCGTTAAGTAGTGAAAGAAAGTGAACCAAGGAAAGGGAGATGGGAATGGAAGGAGGAAGAAGGAAGAAATTATTTTGTCTAATCCATAAGGGTTGGAAGAAAACGAAGGAGAGAAAGATTTGTTTGGCAAATGTTTATTTATTTCCTGTTCTGCACCAAAAACTATTCAAAATGACAAACACAATAAAAATAAACAAATAAAGTTCTTACTCTCAGGGAGTTTGCATTCCAGTGGGAGAAATATAAAACAAAGGAATAAATATTGTCCATGGAAATAAGGAAGAGGAAGAAAACTAAGTTGGGCAGACTCTCACTCTGTTATTCAGGAGGCTGAAGCAGGAGGATCCCTTGAGCCCAGGAGTTTGAGGCCAGCCTAGGTAACATAGTGAGACACCAAATCAAATACAAAAGGAAAAAAAAAAAAAAAACAACAAATGAAAGAAAGGGAGGGAGGGAAGGAGGAACAGAAACATAGGGATACAAGTGATGATCCAAGAATAATGAAAGATACTAATATATATGGTGGTCAGGGAGAGACTTCTGATAAGGTTACACTTGAGCAGAGACTTGAAGAATCTAAGGGAATGGCATTCCAGGAAGAGGAGAAATGCAAACAAAGGCCCTGAAGCTGGAGCATGGCCAGTGGGTTAGAGGAGAAAGGAGGCAGACTAGGGAGGAAGGCATGATAAGGGAAGTAGAAATGTTCAGAGGTGAAGCGATCAGATTATGATAACTATAACCTAACCAGTGGATTGATCCATCTGATGGATTAATAATTTGAATGAACTAACTCGGTGGTAACTGTAGGCAGATGGGGTATGGCTGGAGGAAGTAGGTTACTGGGACTGTGCCTTTGGGGTTCATATTTTGTCCCTGGTGTGTCCTCCCCACTCCCCACCTCCCTGCCTCCTGGCTGACATGACCTGAGGAGGTTTCTTCCACCATGTCTTTCTGCCATGATGTTCTGCCTCAGATTGAGCCCAGAGCAATGGAGTTGCATGACCATGGACTGAGACCTCTGAAACCATGAACCCCAAATAGTCTTTTCCTCCTATAAGTTGTTCTTGTCAAGTGTTTTAGTCACAGCAATACAAAGCCGAGAAAGATGCAAGACAAAACAGAGCCAAATAAAGAAAATGCTTTTAAGAAGGTAAGGTGTTTGATTGACCCAACTGCTGTTGGTCATGGAGGAAGACATCAACTGAGAAACAATCATTATTAGCTTGTTAGCCTGGAAATTGCTATTGGTTTTTGATTGGCAGGGCACTGAGTCTAACTGAAATGGGTTCAGGAAATATGAAGACAAGAAATGCAGACAACAAATATAGCCTTCCATTGAAGGTGGGCTTCCGGTAATAAGGATATGTTACAGTTTGGCTATGGGGTATCCTCCAGAAGCTCCTACTAATGTAGGAATTTTCAGAATTCAAATAATTAAATTATTTGAGCTGTAACTTAGTCAGATTTGCTATGAAGGAAAGAAGATAGATCAGGTAGTTCCTAGAGAAGCACATGTGGTTTTGGTTTTGAAGGAAAAATGATCCAGTTAGAGAGGAAATACTGATGATGTGGGAAAGAGGAGCAGCTTTAGAAAGAATGCTCTTGATTAGAAGTAGAGACAATGTGTTCAATGCAACAGTAGGAAAGGCAGGATGTGAGGGGCAGAGAGGGAGGAAAGTTCGTGTACTATGGTTATAGGAGGAAGCTCCTTCTAAATACCTCTATTTTCTTGGTAAAATAAAGAGCAATGTCATTGAAAAGGGAATAAAGAGAATTGAAGTGAGAATAAAAGATGAAGTGTTCTAGGTTCGAAGAGAAAAAAAAAAAGAGGTGCAGAATAGTTGTCTGGGAGAGTGAGAGGAAAGCCACTAGTCAAAGGTGGTAAAATTCCCTGTCCACAGCAAAGACCCATTTGAGGTAAAAAATCAGGAATCGCAGTCAGATCTGCCAGCAAAAGTGTGTCTTCTTTCAGTCACCTTTACCAGTTCAGGGACAGGAAGCATGAATGGAAATTTAGACATAACTAGGAACAAGTAAGTCTGTTTGATGGTGGGAGAGGACAAGGAAGCTGGAATGTGTGCCAGGAGGTGATTACCAAGTTGAACAGTTAACTCTTTAAAAAAGGAGTGAGGTAAATCAGGACATACATAGGGAAGGGATAAAAGCTGAGGTGTTCCTCCAGGGGATGTAAAATGATCAGAGAGGTTAAGATGGGAAATGATGGGAACATATAGTATCTGAAATTGACACTATGACGGAGGTGCGGTTATTGGTAATGACAAAGTGGAGGGTATGACTATAACAGTAGGTGGCTGGAATGATGTGGAGAATGAGACCACGAGAGGGGAGGACAGTCAGGTGCGGTGGCCCACACCTGTAATACTCAGGAGGTTGAGGCATCAAGAGCCCCAAAAGTTAGATTATTACAAGGATTTTCTCAGTGGTGTTGAAATCACTAAGAATTAGGACAAGAGTATGGCTGGAGAGACTGATAGTAGGTCAGGCATGAGACGCTTCAAGGGTCATGGTAAGATGTGACTACGAAATCTGTAGATAATTGACACATGAGGGAGAAGTGGAGTGACCCATGACTGAGCTACGAAGGAAGCCAAGATATTTAGGGAAAAGGAAAGGAGAATGCCTTGGAACAGACAGCAAGTATGCACGACTTGGGAAGACCAGGTTTCATTTTGAATAAAGGGGTGGAGGTGATGTAGAGAAGACCTCAAGGACACAGGATATTTGGTTGGTGACAGATGGTGGGTGTTAGAGGACACGGTGGAGGAACCTGCTTGGCATGGAAAGGTGTGAGACTGACTCATGTAAAGGGATGACCAGAAGCCGGGCGCGGTGGCGCACGCCTGTAATCCCAGCACTTGGGAGGCTGAGGCAGGAGGATCGAGAGTTCAAAGCCAACCTCAGCAATGGCGAGGCACTTAGCAACTCAGTGAGACTCTGTCACTAATAAAATACAAAAAAAGGGCTGGGGATGTGGCCCAGTGGTTGTGTGCCCTTGAGTTCAATCCCCAGTACTAAAAAAAAGGATGACCAGAGCTATGTGGGGATGTGACCTGCGACAACAAATGGTGGTTGGTTTTTATTTTGGCTGAGATAGTATAAGCATATTTTCAATTAAAGAAAAATTTCCAAGACAATTTACTGAATTTTAAGTATAAAGTACATGGGAGAACAAAGCTTATTATGCATGTTAGAGTAGTGGTAGTAACTTACAATATGATCAGTAGGTGGTGCTGTTGGCCAAAGATAGTTTGGTTGCTGGTTCCCTCTTCAGCACAGAGAAGGGGAAAGAAGAAGGTCACAGGATGGGTATGGGGAGAAGAGGCGGGGTTTTCTTCCACTTACTCCTATTAAAAATGGTGGTAGATTTGGGAGATCTCACTTTTTGTGTGAACCATTCTTATACAAAATTAATGTTTGATAGGGTTGACAGACAGGTACTAATTCTCAGAAAGGACTGGGATAGTTTTAAAAAACTTGAGCACAGAGATAATTATGGAAATACATAAAGTACAAATGATGATGCTTATGCTTTTTTATTATTTAAAAAAGAGAACAGAGAAAGATGAAAACTGCAAGAATTTGCAGGCCACCTGAGACAATTCAGGATGCCAAGCCATGAGATTTCTTTCATTTTGCCTCTGGGACTACCATATGCACTGATTCTGTTAGGTAAATGAGTACATAAGAAATCACTGACTAGAATCTGATATTTATCTGAATGCATATGTTCTGAAAAGGCAAATTCTTTTTTTTTCTCTATAAAATAAAACAAACTGTGCTTCTTTTCTTCTTCTTCCTCCTGCTTGTTTGGGGGTTCAGAACTGAGGCAGGAGGATCAAGAGTTCAAAGCCAACCTCAGCAATAGCGAGGCACTTAGTAACTCAATGAGACCCTGTCGCTAATAAAATACAAATAAAATACAGAGGCACAAGGACTTGCTTTTCAGAACAGGCTGAAAGAGGCAGATAGTGATCAGAGTCTAGGATCTTTGCATATTCATATTGCTCGGTTGTTCAGCATCAGAAAATTCAGGTAATGAGCCTGTGAAAACTCCAGCAGCCTTTGGGTGGCCCAGGGGTTTCTATTCTCGTGGTCTCTATGTAGAATCAACTGTACCAAATTGTAAGGTCCCTACTCCACACCAAAATGGAAGTAGAGCTTGTACATTGAAGTTTTTAACATCATCCACAAGGTTTTTAAGGGCTTGTCAAAGGAATCTTCATGGTCTCTAGCCATGAATTAAAAATGATTTCAGACATCATCTGTACCTCACATTTTATTTCATGGGATTCATTTAATTGATTGAGTTAAATACTATGGGTTGTTAAGTAGTTGCTAGTAATAAGTAGAAATTTATAATATTTTTATGAAAATATACCAAGTACATTCTGACATGCTAGTTTTATTTAAGTGTTGAAATGTTTCTTTTGGGGTGGGATGAGTGTACTTGGGATTGAACTCAGGGGCACTTGCCCACTGAGCTACATCCCCAGCCCTATTTTGTATTTTATTTAGAGACATGGTCTCACTGAGTTGCTTAGTACCTTGCTTTTTGCTAAGGCTAGCTTTGAACTCATGATCCTCCTGCTTCAGCCTCTACAGCTGCTGGGACTACAGGCATGCACCACAGAGCCCAGCTAAAATGTTTCTTTAATTTTAGGGTGGTTTTTTTTTTTTTTTTTTTTTTTCTTTTTGGAGCGGGTACTGGGAATTGAACCCAGGGGCATTTTACTATTGAGTTACATCCCCAACTCTTTTTAATTTTTATTTTGAGACCCGTCTCACTAAGTTCCCGAGGCCAGCCTCAAACTTGGGATCTTCCTGCCTCAGTCTCCAAGTCTCTGGCATTATAGATGTGTGCCACCGCACCTGGGTAATGTTAATATAGCTATACTTTGATGAAACAATCCTTTAGAGGAAAAAGGTCTCCTTCCTGATGAAATTGGTCATATGAAGGAAATACTCTGCAATCATCACATGAAGTTGGTCTGCTTGGAATTTATTGGAACATTTAAAATATTATGCAATTATTTCTATCCACGTCTCCTATTTGGTCAAATACAGTTCAAAGTTAATACCAGGCCTGGGGCTGGGATAAATATTACTTAGTGTTCTCTTGTCACATCATCCTGGCATCCATGAGTCCGATTATTATTTCAAACTTTGTAGACAATTCCAGGGCTGGGGCTGGGGCTCTGGCTCAGTGGTGGAGTACTTGCCTAGCACGTGTGAGGCATTGGGTTCAATTCTTAGCACAGTATAAAAAAAAAAACAAAAATAAAAATAAAAACAAATAAAATAAAGGCACGCGGTCTATCTACAACTTTAAAAAAATAGGAAAAAAAAGGTAGAAGATTCAAAGTTCAGAGTTTCTGAGCTTAACCCGGTTCATTTTCTGATGAAAACTTTTATTTTTTTTCCCTTTGTTGAATATTATAGCAGAAGACCAGAAATATCTACTTTTCCCCTAACCAGTAGGTAGACAGTGGGTTATGACCTATTTCTTTCTTAAGAATGATTCATTCTGGAATAACTTAGAATCTAGGGGTCTAGCTCAATGGGAAGATGCTCGCTTTGATCCCCAACACAGCACAAAACAAACAAGAATAACGGAGGACAGAGATCTCAACATTTGGTTCTGATAAGATTGTTTCTCCCTGATACCAAGCAGTTCACTGCTTCCAAAGATTGCTTTTGGGCAGCAGTGGTTCCTAGCACCAACTAAGGGCACCGGTAGTTCTTGGCAGTTGTTTCTATCAATACTTCCAGTTTGGAAGCAACTTAGAACAACGTTTATCAGTGTGCAAAGTAAGTACTTGTTAAAATTCCTGGACCTTACCCTAGACCTAATGACTCAAAATTTGGGGGTGGGCTGAATACCTGCATTTTATGAGCCCAGAGTTGAATCTCTGTTTGCATCTCCTATCAGTACCTCATGCGCTGCTGTGCTCCCGAGAGAACTATTAAACAGAACTACATTACATGTTCACAGAGTTGCACCAGGGTAGGAAAATAGCATGAAACCCCATGATGTCACAATCCTCACTATTTCTGTGACAAATTATGCACAGCCTTGGTGGAGAGGCATCTTTTTAATGAACAGTCCAACTTTTACTACTTTCTTAAAACTCCTCCTCAGCCTCCCTGACCCCCCTTGGTCTCAGCATGTCACTTTGTGTCCCACTTTATCAGGGAAATGGAAGTGATCATCACTAGTGCTTCTTTGTGATTCTTCTATTTCTGGATTTCCTAAAAAAATCTTCCATCACATTCACTCTTCCTATAATCGCATAAGCTTCCATTTCCCAGGGATAAATAATTTCTGCTTGAAATTTCTAGATTATTATAACTGAGAGAGGCTGCTTCCAAATTTTTATTGCAATGAAAAAAAAAAAAACAAACAATTTATACAACAAATCCGACCTTAATGTCCCAAAATCTCTCTTCCAGAATTACATATTCAACTGCTACTTGACATCTTAATTGGATACATGTATAGCAGGCATCTCAATCTAAACATATTGAAAGTCGAACTGCTGATATTCCCCTGCAAGTCACCTTCTGCAGCCTTCACCACCTTGGTTTAAGGCATCCCCTCCTTCCAATTGTTCGGCCTTTTACACTGGTGCCATCCTTGACATCTTGATTTTCTGAACAACCATTTCTGGTTAAAGCTGAAAGTCTGACAATTCTACTTTAAAACTGAAATGAGAAATGTCTCACCCTCCGCTTTCCACCTCTCTGGCCCAAGTGGCTTATCTTTCATCTAGATTATTGCCACAACCTTGCTGTGTTCTGCGCCGATCCTCTACCCTTCTTCTTAGCACAGGAACCGGAGTTACCCACAAAAAGCCCAAGGCAAGGAATATCACTTATTTGCTTACAACCTTCCAACGGCATTCCATGTCACCTAAAGTATGTTATAGTTTGGATATCAGGTGTCCCTCTGGAGCTCCTATGTCAGTTCAGGAATATTCAGAGGTGAAATGATTGGATTGGGAGATCTATAACCTAACGCTTACATCCTAGTATGAATAGACTGGGTGGTAACTGTCGGCAGGTGTATGGTGGCTGGAGGACGTGGGTACCCTGAAAGTGGTCATCTCCCCTCGGTCTCCTTCCCTCCCTCTGCTTCCTGGCTGCCCAGAGAGGAGAAGTGTCCTTCTGCCATGCCTTTCCACCATAATGTTCCGACTTATCTTAGGCCCAGAGCAATGGACTCAGCCAACCATGGACTGAGACCTCTGAAACTGAGAGCCCCACATAAACTTCTCCTTCTCTAAGTTGTGCTGGTCAGGCATTTGGGTCACAGTGATGGAAAGCTGACCAACACAGAGTAAAAGTCAGCCTGCTCAGTCTGACCTGTAAGACCCCAGATGACCTGGCCCCATTGCTTCTTCGCCTTTCCCCAGCTTCTCCTCTCTCCCTTGTTCTCTCTGCACCAACCACACTAGCTGGAGTTGCCACTCTGTAAGAAAGGCAGGTTTGGGTGGGAGAGGCATAGCTCAAATCAAGAAATTATTATATTTTAGATGTTAACTTTGTGGTTTTATTAGACATCCAAGAAAAGAGTTATAGTATGCAGTGGTTCTACGAATTTTGAGTCCAGGGAAGAGACATAGGTTGCTACAGTTTGGATCTGAAATGTCCCCCACAGGCCTACGTGTTAAAGGCTTAATCCTTTGCTTGACATTATTAGAAGTGTTGGAAATTTTAAGAAGTGGGGCTTAGTGGGAGGTATTCTAATCATTGAGGGTATACCCCTGAAGTGAATAGTGGGACCCCAATCCATCCTCTTTCTCTCTTTTTCTTCACCATGAGGTGAGCAACTTGCTTCATCGCATGTTCCCTACCATAATGTTCTGCCAGAGGTCCCAAAGCAATGTGACCAACTGACCATGGGCTGGAATCGCTGAAACCATGAGTCAAAGTAAATTTCTCTATAAGTTGATTGTCTCAGGTATTTTGTTACAGTAACAGAAAGCTGACTGACATAGGGATGGAAGATACATATTGGGAAGGCCTTAACAGATAGTGTGTAAAGCCAAGGGATTGGATGAAGTTTTTAGAGAGTTAACATAAAAGAAAAGATATCGGAAGGTATCTTAAAAATAGGAAGGAATCAGCAAATGCATCTGAGAGAATTTAGAAAAGATGGACTCTCATAGGCCAAGTGAAGTGTTTCAAATAGGAGGGAGTGATTCTCTCACTGAATGCAGCTGTCAGGTAAGAGGAGGACTGAGAAACATGGAGATCAGTAGTGACTTTGACAAGAGCAGCTTAAAATGGGGGTAAAAAGGGGGTTCAGAAAAGAATGAGAGAAGATGAAGTGGAGGTTGTGAGAATAGACAACTTTGTCTAAGAATTTTGCTATGAAGAGGGGGGAAGTGAGCTTGCAGATGGAAGGAGATGTGGGATAAGACGTTTTTTTAGGTTTTTAATTTCAGTTGGACTATATTACTGCGTGTAGGCAAGCTGATGGGAGTGATCCAGTAAAGAGGAGAAAATTCAATGACGCAGAAGAAACCCTCAGAGGAATGAGGTGCTCGAATGAAAGATGGGATGGAAATGGAATTTGGGATTGGCTTACATGGAAAACAGAGGAATGAACTAACAGATTTTCTTTCTCACAACAGAAGAGAAACCTAACAGTGGGCACCGACACAGGTCGTTTTGAAGATTTGGTTATAAAAGCAAATGGTAAATATTTTCTAATTAATTCTACTTTCTCAATGAAATAAGAACTAAGGTTATCAACTGAGAGTGGAGCACAGGAAACGGAATAAAAGAGGCATGAGGTAAGAAAGGATGATCTAGAGGGAATGATGAGCAGTGGACTAGGCAAGTGAGGTGGGATCCCGGAGCAGTACTAAGTGAGCACCGAGATTGGTGGTGATGAGTTTACAACCAGAGCAGCAGGGGAGGGGGAGATTGGGTTTAACCAAGTGCTGATCTTCCCGCATAGCTACTGCTTGAGGAGAGAAGAGCAAGGGAGTTGAGGATGGTGTAAGGAATTATTTTAGTGAAGAGCCATTGAATGCAAGCTGTCTTAGGATGCAAGTAAGGACGCGAGAGGAGCAAGGCTGAGTGGAAAGTGGTTGAGAAAATGGATGGAGGAGGTTCTGGGGTTGGAGACTTGTTGGTGTCAGGGTACCACAGCGGGTAAAGAGGCTGGAGAGGAAAATGCTTGACGATGAGATCTGGGAAAGGCCACGACAACACCCAGATGACGTGGAAGGGGGTGGCTGAGGAGTGAAGGACAAGATCCTGACGACTCACTGCCATTCATGGCCTGGTGGTAGTGAGATGACTGGAGAGACTGACAGCCAGCCAAGAGTGGAACTCTCCGAGGACTGATGGAGAGTGACCTGCAGGGCTGCTGGTGACGCCAGTAAGGAAGGGTCCTTGGTGGAACCGACAAAGACTTCAAAGTCTTCAAAGCAGTTGGGAAGTTTAGGGAAGAAGAGAAAGCCTGTTGGGAGTGGCAAGGAAGGACACAGAGAACAGGTAGATCTCCCGGACCCAGTTATAGGAGACAGAAATAGCCACCACCTGGGGGCGCTCTAGCAGAGGTAGTGTCAGCCTGGAGCCCGGTGAGCATCCCTGCATGAAGACATTGAGGATACAGATTTTTGTTGATGACAGGTGCGAGTTCCAGAGAGAACAGAGGAAGGTTCCTGGTTGCAGAGGAAAAAAAAAAAAGATTGGGTCAGATGATTATGGGATTAACACAACCATTTGGGGAGGATTGTAGACATTGAGAGGCATGATCTGGAAGCCTTGGGGTCTTGAGGTTGCTGAAGTATACAGAGAGAATACATTGGGATTATTTCTGATGAATTTTGGGGCAGGGGATGCCAAAGAGTACATTCAGCCAGGCAGAACACTATGGGATCAAGGGTCAGTCGTTCTGATGTAATGACTTGAGGGTAAACGCCAGTGTGGTAGCACCAGGCACCTGGTCTGCAGGTCCTCTCATACAGTCAATTTGTACAAAGGGCCCTCAGTTAGTGATGGGCAGAGGGAAGTCCTTTATACTTCCTTGAGCATGGACAAATTTGTTTTCTCCTTTTGGAAGAATAAGGTAACAAATGTTTTCCCTGTTCTAATTCATCACTCTTGAGAGCATATACATCACTCTGACTAACTGGAAGGGAGGACCAGATTGATTTCTCTTTAGTAAGAAAATGAGTGCTCCACAAAGTACCTGGTGGAGGCAAACTTTAAATTAAGATTTAAAAACTCGAGAGAGTCTTATCTTTCTTGCCTTGGAATTTGAGAGATGAGTAATTCTGAAGTGTCTTTGTGAAATTTCATTGGAGGAGGATCACTTTCCATGGAAAACCTCCCCGTGGTTTATTAAAACAGAGTCTACCCTAGGGCTGGCCTCCGAGGGTCTCCGGATGTGGATAACTGATTCATGTTGCTGAATGGCCTCCCCAAAGGGCACTGGTGCCCAGAGAACCATGGGGTGGTTTTCTTTCTGTTGCTTCCACAAAGACAATATTAGTGATAAATTGAGGAATTTAAGTCCATGAACACCATTTTCTTTTTTTTTTTAATGGAGAGTGACATTTCGGAGGATTAAAAAAATAAAAATAAAAAAAAGGCACTTGAGGGTTAAGGGAGAAGGGTAGTACTTTTCTCCCTCTTTCCAAATCAGAAACTGCTTCAATCTTCCTTTTCCCTCATGAGTCAGAAAAATTAAGTGATACAAAATCCAGTCTATTTCTATGCCTTGAGGCATGGCTGCAACTAAGCCATTAGGGGATGCAAATTGAATCTTCTCTGACTAAAATTCACTGTATAACATACTGTTTGAGCCACGTGCAAAACCCACCCATTCATGAATGGGCTCTTCCTCTGAACATTTGTGGGCAAGTTCTGCCCGAGCAGGGAGAAAAGTTTGACTTACAGCGTTATTAAAAATGAAGTCATACTTAAAAATTTCCCTGAAGTCAACAGACAATGAACTGAGTTTGGAATCAGTTTTAGTCACTGAATTCTTACAAGTGAGACATTTTATTAACTTGATAGTTCCGTAAAAGCAGTGTTTAGTGGTGAGGAGGAGATGGTGCATCTCTCACCTTACTGTTTGGGAGACTGGTTTCAACTCTTCCCAGCAGGTTTTACCTGTCTGTAAGCAGGTAACAGGATTGAAGCATTCATTTACTGTAAGCTCCCATGACTGCTTCAAAGAACAATGGCAGACGTTTGGAAGTGCCTCGAAAATTAAAAATAGAATCGCCATGTCCTGTCAGTCAGTTTTTTTGTTTGTTTGTTTGTTTGTTTCTGTGGCCAAAATAACTCAAAGGAACAAATTAGAGGACAAGTTCATTTTGGCTCAGAGTTTCAGTGATTCAGTCCTTGGTCTGCCAACTCCATGCCGGGCAAGACATCACGGGGTGGGAGGAAGGGTGTGGTGGAGGGAACCTGCCTCTGTCTTGGGAGCAGAGAGATGAGAAAGGAACTAGAGATAAGATAGAGCCCAGAGGCACGCCCCCAGGGACCTGCTTCCTTTAGTCATGCCCCACTTACTTACACTTATTACCTAGTAGTCCATTCAGATGGTTAATCCATCAAATGAATTCTTCCAAGGATGGGGTTACAGCTCTGATAATCGAATCATCTCACCTCTGAACTTCCTTGCATTGCCTATCACATGAACTATTCTGGGGACAGTAAAGATTCAAACCATAACACATGTGACCCAGAAATTTTAATTGTGGGTATATTTTTAAAAGAATTGAAAGTGGGTCTAGGAGATATTTGCGCTGTTTGTTTACTCATGTTCATAGAAGCAAATGAACCAAAAGGTTCATTCACAGATGAATGGATTAACAAAATGTGGCATATACATGTAATGGAATATTATTCAGCCTTAAAAAGCAGTGAAATTCTGACACATGCTACAATGTGGACAAACCTTAATAACATAATGCACAGAGAAATAAATCAGTCACAGAAAGACAAATACTGTATGATTTCATCTATACCAAGTACTTCAAATAGTCAAATTCACAGACAGAAAGTAGAATGGTGGTTACTAGGGCCTAAAAGAAGGAAAAGGGAATGTTAGTGTTTAATAAGTATAGCATTTCAATTTGGAATAATGAAGAAGTTCTAGGGATGGTGAGTGGTAATGGCTAAACAACAATGTGAATATAATTAATAACACTGAGCTGTATATTTACAAATAGTTAAGATGATAAATTTTATTGTACATACTTTATTATAATTTTTTAAAAGGTGATGGCTCTGTGCTAGTTTTCTGTTACTATAACGAAATATCTGAGATAACTTAATCAAAGAAAAGGTCTATTTTGGGTTCCCATTTTGGAAGTTTCAGGCCATGGTTGGTTGGACCTGTTGCTTTTGGGCCTGTGGTGGGTAGCCGATGATTGTGGGTATGCATGGCAGAGGAAGCTGCCTATCTCATGGCGGTCAGGAAATGAAGAGGGAGAGAGAAATGGGAGGAATTGGAGAGCATCCTACAATGCCTTCAAGGGCATGCTCCCAATGATCTGAAGCCTTCCAACTAGACCCCACTCTTAAAGGTTCCACTACCTCCCAATATCACCTTGGGCTGGGACCAAGACTTTTAACACATGAGACTATGGAAGCCACTTAACCAAATCATGGCAGGATCTATGGATTAGCCTATTCTAGACATTTCACATAAATGAAATTCTGCAATATATGGTCCTTTGTGACTGTCTTCTTTCACTTACCATTCTGTCTTTAAGGTTCATTCATGTTGTAGCATACAGAATTCCTTTCCTTTTTAAGGCTAAATAATATTCTATCATATAAATATATCACTACTGATGGATGCAAGATTTCTTTTTAGAGTGACGAAATTATTCTGAAATTGGGTTGCTGAGAAAGTTTCATGATTCTGTGAATATTTTAAAAAAAAACATTGAATTGTACATTTTTTTAAATGTACATTTTATAATGTGTGAAATAGATCTCAATAAAGTTATTATACAAGAAAATGAGAAGAGGCTTACCAACAAGTGACATCTTAGCTTCATTAACATGTTCCAATGTTCACAGCAAATACAGAAACACAGGCACACATTCAGAATCAGAAGGTCTGGGTACAGGTACTGACTCTGGCACTTCATGGTGTGACTTTGGACCTCACATTTATGACCTGGAGATGGCATAGAAAGATTGTTTTCCTTAGGTGCATCTTGCACTTGTTTGGTGTTTTGCCATGTTACCAGCTGCCTCTAACTAGGTAAAGAGCAGCTGTAGGTGAATATGGAATGGATGTCAGTTTGGAATTTCATTGTAGCAATTATTGTCACCACAGGGTCTTTTCTTTTCATTAAACAGATTTTTTGCCTACTTTCCTGCACATTGATATGACTGAACTTAAGCAGGCTTCAACTATGCTCTGGCCGGTTACCAATGGAACACAAATGTCCCAGCCAGCAGCACTGGAGGGTAAGGGCAGGATTTCTATATATTCATATCTAAGAAAGATGCAAAATTGCATGCAAAATGTTATTATTTTGTGTATATTAACTTTTGTAGAAATTTCCTTTTCTTCCTTTCCCTGATCCTATATGTCCTGAAATATTTCACTCAAAGGGCCTCTATTGATTCATCTTGATTTTGGAGTTTTTGCAGTTTTATTTATTGGGTCATACCAGATTTGGAGGTTTCTTTCTGTCCTCTTCCTAATTATTCTCTTGATTCCTACAGACCCAAGAGGGAGCCTGAGGCTTTATGTTACTGCCATTTTCTTTGCTGCATCTTGAAGTTGTTCTCCAAAGGCAAGAGAATGTGCTGGTCAACCAATTTTCTTATTTCCTAATCAATATTTCCTTATCAACTTTTTTTTTTTTTTTTTTTTTTTTTTTTGTGGTACCAGGGATTGAACTCAGGGGCACTCGACCACTGGGCCACATCCCCAGCCCTTTTTTGTATTTTATTTAGAGACAGGGTCTCACTGAGTTGCTAAGTGCCTCACCATTGCTGAGGCTGGCTTTGAACTCGCGATCCTCCTGCCTCAGCCTCCCAAAGTGCTGGGATTACAGGCGTGCGCCACCGCGCCCGGCTCTCCTTATCAACTTTTAAGGCACTTTTTATGAGCTCTTATTAGGAAAAACCAGTCAATGAGAGAATAAGTGATTTTTTTCACTCACTGGTATGTGTGCATTTGTGTGTGTGTGTGTGTGTGTGTGTATGTATCTAAGTATCAAACCCAGGGTCTAACACATGCTAGGCAAGCACTCTACCTCTCAGCTATACCCCAAGTCTCTCTCTGGACTTCTTAGGGGTAGTATACATGCATTTCCAGTTTGCACCTCTCAGGAGAAAGAAACTCTCTCAGGTATTTAGCGGATAGGCCTCTGTTAGATATCTTGATTGAAGAGACATCTTACCAAATAGTCAGATGTGTTTTACCACTGAGCCACACCCCCAGTTCTTATATTTTTTATTTTGAGACATGTAGCTGCTCTGACGCTGTTGCAGCCACAATACCGCGGGAGGAAATTCGGTGGCAGGAATGATTCTTTAATTCTCTTTTTCTCTTTGGCTTCTAAACTAAACTCTTTTCCTTATATCTTCTCTCTTTTTCTCTTTGGCTTTCTCTCTTCTTCTGACTATGTTCTTCTTCTGACTGTGTTCTTCTGACGACGTCTAACCTTCTTCTGAATACGTTCTGATCGCTCTGACTCTTCTTCTCCGACCCGAACTCTTCTTCTAACTGACTGAACAACGAACTCACTCTGATCGCTTATCACCGGGTTATATACCTTTAGCTTTACAGGTGCGTCACGTGCATACTTAATGTATGATTATTATCAGGTGGAAACTAGAATATCTTTTATGGCTCCCAGGTAACCGCAATAGCCATCTCCCTGATTAGGACTTCTTCAGAGACATGATCTCACTAAGTTGTTTAGGGCCTCGCTAAGTGGCTTGAGGCTGGCTTTGAACTTGAGATTTTCCTCCCTCAGCCTCCTGAGACCCTGAGATTATAAGCATGTGTGCCACCACGCCCAGTCAAATACCCATTTAGGCCAAAGATCCAGAGTTTTTTCTAACTAATTAAACTGTGATTTGGAAATGGAGGATGTAGTTACTGTTATTATGTTTGAACACTCTGAATTAGTGAGAATTTAGTGTTGCTAGGACCATGGAAATTGAAAAGATAAAAGAATATAAATGTTCACAAAAAGATCCATCTTTTGGACTTGAAGAATTTACTGATAGCAGAAAAGGAACACTTGAAGAAGTAAAGTTCAAAATTTTTAGGCTTTTTAGTGGGAGAAACTTCAAGTTTGTTGAGTTGCTGACACCTCAAAGCTTCTGGGGCCAACTCCTCAAAATATTCATCTCTTTATGAAAGCTCATTAAGATATTATTTTGAAAAATGCTATCCATTCAGGTATATTTACAGAAGTGAATAATATTTCAATACATTTCGAAAAGCCAAATGCTTGGCTCAGACCTCACTGAAAGTTTATGTCATCATGTTCCAACCAAAGAAAATATCTATATTACTTAGAAAAGGAATCTTTCATTTTAGGCTCTCTGGAAAAGTTTAAAATAGAGAAATATTATTTCCTTAGAAGGTCTAATAAATAATTCAGACCAGCTATAGATTGCAATGGAAAAAAAGTTTTTCTTTTTTTTTTGCAGTGAGTTGGTGTTCTCCATCTTTAATAGAATAGAGTTGTTCTTTAATTATTCTACACCTAATCACTGTGCTTTCTGGAAATGACCTCTGACTTTCCCTTCCCTTCCTCCTCATTACCTTCTTTTTCTTTTCTTTTATCCTTCATTCTCGGGTTCTGCAGTTCTGGTGGAATTTATGCTACCTATAACTCCAAGGATGGAAATGTGACTTAAGTCTGGCCAATCAAAACACTGTCTCTCTCTGGAGACAGTGATTGGTTCAAGGATGGGCATATGACCCAAGTAAGATCAATTAGAGACAAGGAGGTTAACTTTGGAACACTGGTGTTAACTAGTACATTTTCAAAAAAGTTATCATTTTAAGTACCTGGGGCTTAATCTTGCTCTGAAATTCTGGGAACAAAAGTAGAAGATGCCTCAAATTTATCCCACCCTAGGGGTAATCAAGCTGGGTATTCATACTCTGACTCCCATCAGTTATTGGTGGAGGATTACTGGTGATGGTGATGGGGTCATTCATTCCCTTGCATTTGGGGCTCAGATGGTCAGAAGAAGCCCTCAGGCAAAGAAATGCATTTGGAAGTTGGTCCTGTGGATACCAGAATGGATGAGACATTAAAAACATCTGCTACAATAAATAATGACGTTAGTGCAATATGTCTTATTCCATTTCGTAGTAAACAGTAAATAATGACTTTAGCACAATGTATCTTATTTCTTTTTATAGTAAACATTAAGCAAATGGTGGTTACTGATAATATTTATTCATTCAACACGTGTACCATGTTCTTTGGTACATTTACTGTGCTAGATGCAGGGAGAAAACAATAAACAAGACAGAGATAGTCCTATCCCTCAAGATTCTGACCATGATATAGTAGATACAAGCAACTAAGTGAGAACTACATAGACAGGACAGGAAAAGTACTGGGTTCTGGGAGAGCACACATGAGAAGAACTTAACCCAGAACCTGTTTTCTAAGCTCCCTTCCCAGTGCCTATAGCTTCGATTTCAGTAGCAGCCAAAATAATAACAACAATAGCCATAAGACAGAGGTGGAAGAGAAGCTGAGATTGTACCATGCATCCGAATGGGTTGAATATCATACTATGTGTGTATATTAGTATAAAAAGTAATTTCTGATAGAAGGGAGACCAGTGGAGAAGAGGCAGGAGAGATGGGAACAGGGAGGAACTGTGGGATGAAATTGGCCAAGTTATGCTATGTGCATATATGAACATACCACAGTGAATTCCACCTTTATGTATATCTACAAAGTACCAATTAAAAAACAATAAATAGAAGGAAGACCACTAGAGGAAGAAGAACAAGGAGATGGAGGGAGGGAGGAAAAGAGGAAGTACTGGCGACTGAAATGGAGCAAATTATATTCTATGCATGTATGATATGTCCAAATGAACCCTAATATTATGTGTAACTATAAATTACTAATAAAGGCATTTTTAAAAACTTTTTCAGGCTGGGGTATAGTTGTCTGGTAGAGTTCTTGCCCTGAATGCCCAAGGCCCTTGGCTCAATCTTTAGCATCCCAAATAAAAGAGTTAATCTAGCAAAACCCAACACAATAAATAAACAATAAATACCATTATCATAATCTAAGTGACTGTCAACTGTGGCTATAGAGATTTGAGAACACAAGTGCAATTTGGGCGAGGTGGGTATTATTCACTTGAAGACATTGATGGATGCAATATCATCTGGAGAGCTTAAATCTAATATATTACACCTGGATGTATTGGTTCCAGGAAAGGTGATGCTACCATAGGAGTGTAGCAGCAGGAAGCTCAGAGAGCAGAAAGTCAGAGCTTAAGTGTCATTGTGTATTCCAGGAAATGGGGGAAGAGGCTGCACAAACCAGCCGTCACAGGGGCTGGGTCCTCCTGGCAGGGCTTTGGAGGATGCCCAACAGACAACTGTTGAAACAAATTAATTCTATTGAAATGGATATAGTGGCCTATCTATCACAATATCAATAGTGCTAACATTGAGAATTTCCCTAGCTACACACTCACTAAATAACCCTTATATCTGGTTAACATGTGCAAATTAATATGCATATTCATCAGATTAATAAACCTTTAATCTGTTTTTCCAGAGTAATCTTTTCTCATGAATGGTCTGGCCCTTTTGATGGTTATACACTTCTTAGATGACGTACTAGCTCTGCTCTGATTGGTTAGTGTGACTCAAGGACCCTATGGCTGATTATTTCCTTGAGGGAAGCTGAGAAAAATCATGTTTGGACCTGCACACTGGCCCCACCATGAGAAGCATCCTTTGAGGCCCTAAATCACATTTCTATTTCATTTCACTCCAACTACAAGCACATAACCAGAACTGTGAAAGTGTATGTTGCTGCAATGACGTATGACATTCAGCTCAGAGTCCTTCATTGCTCAAGTCAGAGGCCACCATCCACACGGGCAAAGGCCACAGGGCCACTGCACGGTTTAATAAATGTTAACATTTTGCTATATTTGCTTCAGATATATATATTTTTTTATTTTAGAAAATAAAATATTCTGAAGTGACCTTTGTACCTTTCCATGATCTCACCCTCCTTTTCTTCCAGAAGTTACATTATCTGAGTTTAATATGTATTAATTTTGTTTTCCTTCTATATATTTGAACTTATAAAAATATGGTTTTATAAATTTCCTTCTTTTTTGTAGTACTGGGGATTGAACCTAGGGCCTTGCACATACTAGGCAAGCATTCTACCACTGAGATACATCCCCAGCCTTTTATTTTTTTTTATTTTGAGACAAGGTCTTGGTAAGTCATCCAGGCTGGCCTCAAACTGGAGACTCTCCTGCCTTAGTCTCCCTTGTAGCCTCCCATGTAGCCCAGCTTGGTTTTAGATACTTTAAAGCATCAAGTTAGTAATAATCTTTCTATATTATTCTACCATTTGTTTTGTTGCTTACTCAATATCGTGTTTGTTAGACTTACTTATGTAGCTCTATGTGGAAATGCTTACATTTACAATTTTAATATGCACACCCAGATATAAGTTTTTTCAATCATCCAAGCCATTCACCATCTCTGTGCTCTCCTGCGTAAGGGAGACTTTGGCTTGCTTAACCTGTACATGGGAAACCCTTCTGCCATCTGTCTTGTTGCTGCCTGGAATTTAATTCCAACTTAATAATATAAATTGTTTTTGTTATCAATTTTACCAATTTATGTGTTCGCTGTTGTTATTACATCTCTGTATGTCCCTCTGGATTCTATCGTTTTCTTGCCGAATGACTTCCTGTCATAATTGTTTCAAGCAAACCAGAAGTTTCTGTACCCTCTTCACGGGAAATCCCTGACGCATTTTTCATGAAATGGGATTATATCATAAATGCAGTGTTAAAACTTGTTCTTTTTGCTTAATGATAAGCACAGCTCTACATATTCATTTTTAAAACCCACTTAATTCCGTAAGTTAATCCACTTATCTCCTACTGATGAATATTTAAATTGTTTCCAAATATTTGCCAACAGAAATAACATCACAGTAAAGTGATCCTTGCACACTTGACTGGTTCCTGTGTGGTTAAATGGTATTTTAGAATCTAAGTTATTCACATTTCAGATTTTGATACACATTGCTCTCAGAAAAAATCGTTGCATGCCCACTAATATTGTGTGTTCACTGGCTTTCCTAACATCTCCCCTGTTTTTAAAATTTTAACCCACTTTTCTTTAGTTGTTAGTAGTAAGTCCTCCTGTCTGTTCACAGGCACACTTGAATACTTCTTATTTTGGTATTCAAACTGATATCTAGTTGCATATCAGCAGCTTTTCAGGTAAAAAAATAAAATTGTGTCAGCATTAAGAATTAAAACAATCATCAGGCTTGGTGGCCCATGCCTGTAATCCTAGCACTTAGGAGGCTGAGGCAGGAGGATCGCAAGTTCAAAGCCAGTCTCACTTAGCAACTCAGTGAGACTCTGTCTCTAAATAAAATACATAAAAGGGCTGGGGATGTGGCCCAGCGGTTGAGTGCCCCTGAGTTTAATCCCCGGTACCAAAAAAAAAAAAAAAAAATGATAATAATAATAATAATAATAAAATAAAAGAATTAAAAGAATCAATTGTTTATTTTTGCTGCTAACTCAGAAGTGGCAAAATGCTTTGCCTTCTACTTAGCATTTTGCAACTTTGTCTTCCTCTTAAGCATCACTTAGAAAAGCCTTGCTTGGTTTCTGGACCAATTTAGGTCTCCTCGTTACAACCTCTCAGAACACACTCCACTTCTAATCTGTAGTCAGACTGTTTATCAGTTGCTCTGTTGGGCCACACAACCTCCATTTATTTTTTTAAATTAATTAATTTATTTATTTTAATTATGTATATATGCAGCAGAATGCATTTTGATTCATTGTACACAATTGCAGTACAACTTTTCATTTCTCTGGTTGTACATGATGTAGCGTTGCACCACATGTGCAGTCCTACATGTACCTAGGGTGATGATGTCCATCTCATTCCATCACCTTTCCTGCATAATAATTTGTATGATCACTTACCTCCTATCTATTTCTTTTTCTTGATCGTGAGGCCATGTGGTCAGGATCCTTGTTTCTCCCATTCCAAATGATATCCTATTGCCTGGGATAGGTGCTATAAAAAATCCTATTCATTCATTGGTGAATGAATAAATAAAGTATGATGCAAACATCAACTTTCCATAAAATATGGCCAATATTCAATGGTTCCAGTTTTTATTGTTAAATCCTTACACATCTAGCCTTCTGAGTTAGCAGCAAAAATAAAAGACTGATTCTTTTCATTCTTAATGCTGACACAATTTCTTCTTTTACCTGAAAAGCTGCTGATATGCAATTAGATAATAAACAATTTGTTGGGTTGGGGTTGTTGCTCAGTGATAAAGTATATGCTTAGTATCTATGAGGCCCTGAGTTAGATCCCCAGTACCAAAATTAATAATAATGATAATAAACAACTGTAGTAAGCATAGTCTACACTGGTCATTGAGAACACAAAGATGAACAAGATGTGATTTTTGCCCTTAACAAAGATCTTCATCTAGTACAGAGAAACAGACTTGTAAACAACAAGTACAAGTAAAATATGCTATTGAAGTTGGTCGAGGGTACAAAGGGAACACGAGAATTTCAGTCCTGGGGGAATTGACTCTTGACTCTCTTCAAAGACAACAGAGAGAATGGCAGGAGTACAAAGCTGGGGGTTCTTTGGCAGGTTGGGGCAGGCACCACAATGAGAAAGAAGATTCAAGAGTTAAGTAACAGCCCAGATGTTGGTGGGCCAATGACCCATGACTGGCAGTTGTGACTTTCTCCTTTAGGCAATGGTGACCCCTGTTTTAGCAGAAGACAATAAAATGATTTCTTAAAGTAGCTGGAAATATTTTGCTTAAAATACAAGTCTAACAGAGGTACCCTGATAATGTGCTACAGTGCTGACTGCTTTTGTAATCCTGTCTTCGTCAAACATTTTCAATGCAATTAGGAAAATGTATTGACAACTTGTGAATTCACTTCCTTTCATTAAATGTTTTTTTAACACCTATTATGTAAAAGTCATTATAAAAGTGCCAAAAAGATAATAATTTGTATAACCTAGGCCCACAAGAGTAGTATAAATAAAATTTTATTAAGACATTGGGTAGGGAGACCTCAGCTCTAAATTGTCTTCACCAAAATTCTCTTACCTTCCACTTTGCTGAAATGAACTTATTTCATAGTAGAATGTCTTTGGTGGGGGGAGGGAGGAGAGGGACAATTGATAATGCTCACACCTAAAAACTGGATTCTAAGTTAAACTTCTGTACCCCCAGAACAGAATGTCTCTCTGAATATCCTATATATTCACTTGTCGTGTACTTATGACCTATTTATCAGGTTTCTTCAGCCAGTACCTGCCACAGTCTGCCCAGATCCAAGTCCTTGCCTCTGCCTCCCACACCAAGGCCTGCACTCCTGGCCCAACCTCTTGCTCCTTCCACCCTCTCTATCCCTTACCGGGATCTCCTCTTGCCCTGAGGCATGCTGCCCCTGTTCTGCATCATTTCCGATTTAGAGAAGTTCTAGTTGAGGGACTGCTCAACTTTAGAGGAATTAAGTTCTGAATCAAGAAAGATTTCAAGTTCAGTCAGTACTCAGGGTTTAGAAAAGATCAAGGAGAATTGGTAAACTCTGATTTCCTAAGAAGTGTTATTGACACTGCATTTATGACTTCAATAGACTTTTTGAGTTTCTAGGAGTGAGGCCAAGACTAGAACTGGGAGAAAATTCCTACTTAGCCATTCCTAAAGCTGTGTGGCCTTCAGCACATTACTTAGTCTTTTTCAGCTTTTGTTAGCTCCTGTCTGAAATGGGGGTCATTCACCTACTTCATGCTATTCTGGGAGATTAAATAATCATTCATAATGCATTGAATACACAGTAGGAAGTTTATAAGTACTGACTATAATTATTTCTATATGCAGAGACGAAGATAATATTTTAAACAACTTTTAAGAATGCTGTTTATCTATAAATTTGGGGATGCCCACAATCAAAACCTCACTAAAATTTTTTTCACTTTTAAACAATATTCAATGACAAAAACTTTTAATGTGGGACAGACAATAAAGCACTCTCAAGTGTCTCAGCAGCTAATACAGAAGGGAGTTTTCAATGACTATTAACTTACAGGTAATCATGAAATATACATAATTATATATATGTATGATTATGCAAACAGTGTGATATATTCATGGGGAATTTGAGCATGTATTCCTCTGTACAAGACAGAAAAGAGAAAGAAAAAAAGGGGGAGTCTCTATTTTTACAAGTATTCTAATTCTGTAACACACTTTGTAGTTTCAAGTACAGAAAGAAGAAGAGAGTATTTAACCTTTGAAATATAACACAAATGAGCAAAGAAATCAAGGTGATTTAGATTGCTGGTTTCCATGGGGTGATTTTCTTCCTATGTCAATCACAGCCCGTTAGCTTATGTGTCCATGTCATGGCCTGGCTTCTTACCTCTACCATGCTTCAAGGTGGCTGCATACTTAGCCTACAACCTTGTGTCTCTCTCTGGGTGAAGGAAAAAAAATCTATTTTACAGGATTTTTGCAAGAATTAAAGGAGAAATCCGTTTTAAGTGTTACTGCAGTGCCTGGATCCTGAGGGCCTTCAATTAATATTAACTATTAGTTATTATCATACACATTGAAAGGAGATACGTTGTATGAGATAGTACTTTGATTTCATCCTATGCTGGGAAGCGACTGCACCTAGTGGTCTTACTGAATCCAATCCATCAAAGCCACCATTATCGCCTGCCTAGACTAGGGCCAGTGCTTCTTAACTAGCTTCCTCATTTCACTTTTGCCCTCCCTATCCTCTATCCTCCACAGAAGCCAAAGTAATCCTGTTAAAAATAAATCAATATAATTTGGGGAGGGGGCAATTGGAATAAGATTTTTCTAAGGCACTTTTACTTTTGGAAGAAAGGTTAATATATTGATTAACTTTAACTTTTTTCCAGTTGTTAAGTATCCATGATAAAATTTCAAGGATTACCTATAAAAATATAAGAACATGGGGCTGGGGTTGTGGCTCAGCGGTGGAGCGCTCGCCTAGCACGTGCGTGGCCTGGGTTCGATCCTCAGCAGCACCTAAAAAACGCATTGTGTACAACTAAAAGCAAATAAATAAATATTTAAAAAATAACAACAAAGTAATTAAATGAGAAAACAGAACAATTGAAGCCAAGTTTTTAAAAGTATTAAATAAATAAATAAAAATTAATGAAGGGAAATCCGGTGTTCCTATATTACTATGAGATGAAATAGACTTTATCTTAAAGATCATTATTAAGGATAAGTGATAACATTGATAACATTGTATAGTGAAAAAGGATTGTTTCACGGGGCTGTAGGTGTACCTCACTGGTAGAATCACTTGCTTAGCATGTATAAGGCCTAGGTTCAATTGGTTCAATCCCCAGCACCAAAGGAAAAAAAGAAAGGAAGGAAGGATTACTTTATAATAAAGAAATAATAATTCTTAAATCATATGCTTTTAATAATAATAAGGCCTCAAATTATATAAAGAGAAACATGAAAATATAGGAGAAGATGATAATGGCACAATTAAAATGAGAAATTTCAATAGCTCCCTTTTAATGAAGGATAGGTAAAATGAGGGAAAAGTCCTAAACATAAATAAGACTTAGAGAACACATTTAGCAAGCTTTATTTGATAAATACATGTGAAAGTCTGAACCCCCAAGTTAAACTTCTTTCTTAAACACTAGTTGCTCATGTTGAAAGTGAGCAGAAGAGACAGCTGCAAGGCCAGGCTCATATGGGTACAGTAGCCAAACACTCTGAGACAAGACCCAGAGGGAGTACTCTGGGTCTGCTGTCAGGGCACCAAGATGAGCTAGAAATGTCAGAAGATCATCTCCATCCTAATCACTTGAGGATTATCTGAAGATGGTTCACTGGCTTTCTCAATACCTTTTGAAGGTGCTTCTGGAATTTCAGTACCTATTGATTGATAGGCTTCCTCTTTTTTCCAAGCATTGCCATGAATGGTGATAGATAACCTTTAAAAAACAAAGCCAATTTTTCTTACTGTTCTGCTGATATGTTTCATGGTGGAAAACATTTGTGTGTGTGTGTGTGGTGCTGGGGATAAAACCCAGGGTCTCACATATCATTAGCAAGTGTTCTACCGCTGAGCTAAGTTCACAACTCAGAAAGATACATTTTTAAGGTCATTCTGCTCTTTGGAATGCTAAATATGTGAATTTCATAATTGTAAAGAAACCATGCAAATAAATTAGCTTGAAAAGTTGATGGCTTATTTTTTCTTTTTTGGAGTAGAACATAACAAATTATATTAGATTTTAGAGATATTTATTACATTATTAAGATAATTATTAAATTTGAGACATTTAAAAAGAAAAGCAGAGCAAAGAAGAGAAGAAGGAATAGTTAACCTGAGTGAGAAAAGAGTTTTTTGTTTGTAAGCAAATGTCAATTATCTAATACCTAACCAATTTTAAGTGCTGATTAATCAAAATTTTATTTTGAATATTTTCCATATAACTTTGAGATTAGTCAAATTTGAATAAAAGTAATAGCTACAGTGGTTCCTTTTATCCATAGGAGATATAATTCCTGGTGGATGCCTGAAATCACAAGAAAGCACTGATTCATAGTCAGACTATGTTTTTTCTTATACATACACACTTATCATACAGTTTAATTTATATACATGAGCACAATAAAAAAATAATAAGAAAAAATATTATTATTAATAAAATACAACAATTATGAAAATATGCTGCAATTAAAATTATGTAAATAATTTCTCTTTCAAAATATCTCATTGTATTTTCTTCTTTTCCACTAAAGGAAGTACTTTATAGCTTCTCTTTGGGATGTCCAAATTTCTAGCATCACTCTTCTTGCACATTAGAGCCACTATTAAGTAAAATGAGTGTTACTTGAACACAAACACTGAGATACCATGACAGTTGGTCTGATAAGAAGAATTCCTACTAAGTGACTAATGGGAAGGTAGCATGTACAGCATGGATATGCTGGACAAGGAAAAATCCACATCCCGGACAAGATGAAGTGGGACAGCACGAGATAATATCATGCTACGTATGTAGAGTTGAATGACTGGTATAAAGAACAAACACCACTTTAGACCTCCTTTTTACTAGTCTCTCCAGTGTAGGCAAAATTGAAAATGTTGGTAAACATAAATCTATTCTTGCTATTTTGAAACATCTATACTTCAAAAATCTCCATAGGAGATGTTTAAAGTTGAACTTTCTTTCTTCTTTTTTTTTTTTTTTTTTGGTACCAGGGATTGAACTCAGGGGCACTCGACCACTGGGCCACATCCCTAGCCCTTTTTTATATTTTATTTAGAGACAGGGTTTCACTGAGTTGCTAAGTGCCTCGCCACTGCTGAGGCTGGCTTTGAACTCACGATCCTCCTGCCTCAGCCTCCCAAAGTGCTGGGATTACAGGCGTGCACCACCACGCCCGGCTAAGTTGAACTTTCTAATTAGGCATTCTATCTCTGAAATAAAACTCCCCAACCAAATGATGATAATGATGATGACTGAAGGACATGGACCATGTTCTTACTTATTATTCCTATGCATATGCCCACCAATTTTCTCCCCTATGAAAAACATTGCCACAGCAGAAGGAACCTGTAGAGTGAAGGGAAAGAAACTAAAATATTAAACAATGGCTAAAGTTTTCCACACTCTTCCAAAAGTTTTTTCTTCTTCTTCCTCATATTCATCATAGAATATGAAATCACTCTCAAAATTTGAGGAAGTGTATCAGAGGAAGAAAAATTCCTGTAGAAATTGTGTGTCCTTTGAGAATCCTCTTCTGGAGTGTCTTGCATTGCATGCATTTGAGCCATGGAAATCAGCAATAAGATTATAAACAAAGAAAACAATAATTAATGAACTCTAGTGTGAATCAGAAAGCCTATAATCTAAGGAAATACCTGCGTGCAATTGTGGACAAAGTAACAAGTTCTCAGTAATTGCTGAGTTAATATTAGTATTTGAAAGAGGACAGACAAGTGTGAATCAAAGTAAACTGAAGAATAAAGGCTCTTTTTGCACTGGTATTGTTTCCTTTGCTGTGCAGAAACTCTTTAATTTCATGCAATCCCATTTGTGGATTCTTCTATTATTTCCTGATCTAATGGATAATTGTTCAGGAAATCATTGTCTGTGCCTATGTCTTGAAGTGTTTCTCCCATGTGTTCTTCTAACAGTTTCCAAGTTACAGGTCTTCGATTGAGGTCTTTGATCCATTCTGAGTTGGTCTTTATTGGGGGAGAGAGAGAGAGAGAGAGAGAGAGAGAGAGAGAGGGCACGAGAAATCTAGTTTCAACCTTCTATATATGGATATCCAGTTTTCCCAGCATTTTCAGAAAAATGGATGGAACTGAAGATCATCATGTTAAGCCAGACTCAGAAATACAAGTATCACATGTTTTACCTTATATGTAGAATCAAGATAATAAGGTTATTAGAGGGAGGGGGGAATAATGGAGGATAGATATGATCAAAGTATATTGTATGCATGCACAAACATGCTACAATGAAACACATCATTCTGGGTAACTAACATGTATTAATAAAAAAAAAAAAAAAAAGAAGAAAGGATGGACAAGACACATAGAACTGGGCAATGAGCCAAGGAGAGTCCAACCAGCACTGGTTAAGAAATGACCAAAGCCCAAAGTCAACTACACATCGACATTTCTCATCATTGCTTTTTCTGGTTTTAATTATCTGAAAAGAAACTGCACATCCCTAGGGCTATGTACATATTGTCCTTATGTTGTCTCAGTAAAGAACTCGCACAATTACTTCAGATATTAAGGAGGTGAACATCAAGATCTGGTCAGACATTTGAGTAACAGAAAAACAGTCACAACACGTGAAAAATGATTCTCCAATTTTTGGTTCTATTTAGCGATTCAGCCCTCAAATTGATACACACAGAAAATGGTGGATGTGAGGTATTCAGACTGTCTCTCATGAAGGGAAATTGACTGAGAGTATGTGTTGAATTTTTCTGAATAATTACCCAAATTAACCAGTTCATTCTGTATGTCTATATATTCATGCAGAGTTTCTTCAAATTAAAGGATATAATATATTTCTAAAGTTCAGAAAGTCACTCCATGAAATTTCAGTGTTTTGAATTTCAGAAAAATGTTAAGCAAAAACAAACTCTGTTTATTTTTCTTTTTTACTAAAAAACTGAGATAATAGTACTGCTTTATCACTGGGGATGAATAAGAATTACTTGATTAAAATTAATTCCATATATGTAAAGTCTGGGGAAAAAGGGTTGCATAATCCCAATGGTAATTTTGACATAAAAGCTCTATTCCAGAAACTGAATATGTTCATATTTAGTTTTTGAATATACGATTAGTCGTCATCTTAGAAAAAAAAGAACCAGACACAAGATGTCTTTGAAATTTCAAAATGCTATGGACTCTGACCATGGCTGACACATCTGGTTTTTCTTACCCCTCCGACTGTAGGACTCTGCATTAACCAAGGCCTTCAGAATCCATGTTAACTAGAGTTAAGTGAGGACAGAGATCCCTTGGATAGCTTGCCTTCCTCCCCATAGTTAAATTTTATAAAATACCCTGCAGATGTAGAGAATGAAAGAGAAGAAAGGAGAAATACCATGTGGTATAAGCTAATAATTATTTATATTCCTAATCAAAGCTCAATATTTTACATGCATGGTTCACTACTTTGGCCCACCCAGGCCCTGAAGCAATTTTTCTTTCTTCAAATTAGGAATTTGCTGATCAAATCAAATGCTGATTCTATATCTAAAATGATATGTTTTCTCTTTGTGCAAGCGATTAGTTCCCACCAAGAAACTAATTGCTGCCATTTCAAATTGCACAAGTACAAAAGAACTTTCCTTAAGAAAAAATTTCAGCTATAGCCTTCATATTTTTCATCATTTGAAAACCATGTTTTTCATTAGCCATAAAAATGGAAAAGAGCAATTCATTGAAGTAATAAGGCCAACATGAGTAAAATTTCAAATAATTTTAGCTTGTTATCTGATGTAGCTTCTACCAGATTCTAATAAACCAGTTTGAATTAAATACATATTTCCTTTTGCAAATGTGTCATCTTCTATCAGTCTTATCTTCATGTAAATACTTTAGTACATGTTGACATATTGAAGAAAATTGGCTTCAATTTTACATATTGCCTACTCATATGGTTAAAGTTTAGTTAGCAGTAGGACAACTCTCCACTTGTTTTACCAAATGAACTTAAGTAGTTCAGCTTTCGTGTATTATGTATATTCTTTCAGTAGGTAGAATTATAAAATTTTAGGTCCACTTCTCTACCATTGCCTTCCTTGCTAATATTAGACACTCTTTGACTATAGATACATTTTGATGAATGCTATTTAAGTTCAAATTTCTCCAGAAAAGATGTATTTTTTTCTTTTTTTAAAATTTAATTTGTTATACATGCTTGCAGAGTGAAATTACTTTCATATTACATATAAAGAACACAGTTTTCCAAGTCACTGGTTTTACACAAAGTATTTTCACACCACTTGAGTTTTTATACATGCTCTTAGTATACTGATGTCCAACTCATTCTGCCATTATTCCTATCCCCTTGCCCCCTCCCCTCCCCTCCATCCCCTTTGTTCTATTTAACATTCCTTCATTCCTCTCACCCCCCCTCCCTTGCCACTATAATTCAGTATCATCATAGCAAAGGAATCAATCGACCTTTGTTTTTTTGGGATTGGCTGACTTCACTTAGCATGATGTTCTCCAATTCCATCCATTTACCTGCAAATGCCATGATTTTATTCTCTTTTAGTTAAAAGATGTATTAGGGTTCTCCAGAGAAACAGAAGCACACATGCAAATATCTATCATATATTTTATGTAAGTTGGCTCACATTATTATGGAGGCCAAGAATTCCTTTTTTAAAATATTTATTTAGAGGTCAAGAATTCTCATGATCTGCTGTCTGTAAGCTGGAAAATCAGGAAAGGCAATGATGTAACTCATTTCAAGTCCAAAGGCCTAAGAGCAAAGGGAGCAGATTGTATAGGTCCTGGTCTGAGTCCCAAAACCCACGTACTGGGAGCTCCAATGTCAGAGGGCAGAAGATGAATGACCCATTCCAAACAGAGAGCTGGAATTTGCCCTTCTTCCACCTTTGTGTTCTATTTGAGCCCTCAATGAATTGGATGGTGCCCACTCATACTGGTGAGAATGATCCTTACTCAAATCACCCATTCAAATGTTAACCTCATCCAGAAACAGCTTAATAGATACACCCAGAAATAGTGTTCCACCAGTTGTATCAATCAGCTTTCCATCACCAACAAATACTTGAGTTAAATCAACTTAAGGAGAGGATCAAGTTTTGTAAGGTACAAGGCAAAACATCATAGTGGGGAGTGCAGGGTGGAGCAAGCTATTTGTCTTATGGTGACTGGAAAGTGAAAGGGAGTATAGCAAGGATCTTTTTTTAATATTTATTTATTTGCTTTAGTTGTACACAATGCATTTATTTTTATGTGGTGCTGAGGATCGAACCTGGGCCGCACACGTGCTAGGCGAGCGCTCTACCGCTGAGCCACAATCCCAGCCCACAGCAAGGATCTTAATTTCTACAATTTCCTTCCAGTACACACCTGCCAAGATCTATGACCTCCCAGTAGGCCCTATCTCTTGAGGGTCCCACCACCTTCTAATAGCATCATGGGCTGTGTACAAAGCCTTTAACCCATGGGCCTTTGGGGGACATTCTATATCCAAACTGTGGCATGAGCTAAATGGGCATCCCTTAGCTCAGTCAAGTTGACACATTAAAATTAACCACCACAAGCTGGGCACGGTGGCGCACGCCTGTAATCCCAGCACTTGGGAGGCTGAGGCAGGAGGATCGCGAGTTCAAAGCCAGCCTCAGCCATGGTGAGGCACTTAGCAACTCAGTGGGACCCTGTCTCTAATAAAATACAAAAAAGGGCTGGGGATGTGCCCCAGTGGTTGAGTGCCCTGAGTTCAATCTCCCGTACAAAAAAAAAAAAAAAAAAAAAAATTAACCACCACAAAAGGTGACTCACGATGGCTGCCTAATATATCAATGAGCCACTTGCCCCTTAATATGGGTTAATGTGTCAGAGGCTTTCCTAAAAGCTGGTTTTGAGGCTCTTGGAAGAAGGAGGGCCCCCAACAGAAAGAGGGAATAAAAAATCGGTAGGAATAATAAGAAAAAAAAGGGGAGATGGGGCCTGAAGATCCAGAGAGTTAGTTTGAAAAGATACTCAAGATAACTTCTGTCTGAAAGTTTCTTCAAAGGGAAATCTTCAATGAACAAAATGTACCACCTTGGAAACCTCTTATACGGATTTTGTTAGTGGATAATAATCAAAAAACTGCCAACTGCTGCAGCCCCACATGTTTGGTCTTAGCAAGAACATCTCCAGTGATTTGCTCTCTCTTTTTGTGTTGCAAGAGAAACTGGGCCAAATGATAGGGATAATTATTTGGCAAGAATTTGAAGCTGCCAGAGGAATGAAGAATGAAAACAAGCAAAATTAAAATGAATCTGTCTGGGGATTTACATTCCACATGTAAAGGGGAGGAAAGTAGAAAGTTGCACTTAAACATTTAGTACCAATTGGAATCAAACTCTTCTGTGTTCACTGTGGCAAAACTTCATTCACTTAATGGGTTCACAACATCTAAGGGAACTACTTAGAGGTTTGACTTGCAAAAAAGAGATGAGATTTAAGAGGAAATATTTTTATATTATTGTTCTGGTGATTTAGTACTTCTTTTCAGAATTATTTCTGTTCAGAATAATATTTTGAACAGAAAATAATAAAATACAGCACTAGTGCCTATTTAAGAGCTAAAATAATATTCAGGGAGAAATAATTGAGAATATAAAGGTATTTTCAGATATATGTCAAGTTTATTGGTAAATTAGCCCCATAAATGTCCTTATTACAGGATTTCTATGATGAAATTTTGACTAGGACACATTGCTTAATACCTAAGCTATAAATCTAAAGCAATATATTTCATTGTTCAAATGGTTGTACATAAAATGCTTATACAATATCATAACCTCAGAACTTACTGTATTATGCTATCACTATTTTGTAATTACATTTTTTTTTTGGAAAAAAGCATAAAACTACTATTAACAACTATGGTCACTTGGAAACTGCATATCTCAATTATATCCTCTTATATTAAAAAATCTTTCATTAAAAGCTTTTGAAAATGACCATTTATGTATTGATCTTTTTTTAAAAAAATATTTATTTATTTGCTTTTAGTTGTACCCAATGCCTTTATTTTTACGTGGTGCTGAGGATCAAACCCGGGCTGCGCACGTGCGAGGCGAGCGCTCCACGGCTGAGCCACAACCCCACCCCTGTACTGATCTTTGATAAACATCTACACAATGCTCATTGTGTAATAAGGACATTAGCCCTCTAATTTGAGCAAGAAACAACAACATGATTACATGCTTGTTATTTTTATTAACACGTTACTAGTAGAAATGTAGACTGCATCTGTACTTACTTGCAAATTATTTTCAGGTTGATATGGACCAATTGCTCCAATAAATTTATAGGCTTGCCATACTACAGTTGATCCACACCTATCTGTAAGATGGCAGAAGTAGTATTGGCAATTGACTAGATTGTCTTTAAAAGCAGCTCAGGTCAGCATCATATTGAGACAGTAGCTTTCTTAAAAATGTCCTTTCATGAACACTGAAGAAATTTAGATTTGATAAAGGAAAATGGATTCCAAGCTGCAGTGAGCTATGGCATAAATCAGCAGCCCTGACTTTTGCAATATAAATGAATAGAGCCAGCAATTCTTGCTGGAAGCTGGATCTTATTTAGGATATTTCAAGTTCCCAGCTAGATCTATTTTCTAGCCTTCGGAGGCAAGATTGTTTTAAGCAAACATATTGCTACTATTTTTCTGAAGACTACACATTAGCTAGAACTGTTACTAATAATTCAGTAAAGACAGCTCTGGAGCTAGGCTCCTTAATTTGGCCACTTCCTTTAAGATTGGAGCAAGTTACTTAATTTTTCTGTACTTCAGGTTCCTCTTCAGGAAGGCAGAGGTTATAGCAGTACTTATTTCACATGATCAATATGAGGCTCGGATGAATTAATTCATATAATGTTCTTATATCTCTAACACACAATGGGCCCTAAATAAATATCATCATGGTAATCATCTACACCGTTGCTGAGCAGAGATTGGCAAACTGTGTGGGTCTTGAGCCAAATCTGGTTTATCTAATTTGCACAATCTGAAAGCTAACAAAGGTTTTTAGATGTTTAAGGAGTTACAAACATCAAAGAAAGGAGAATAGGCAGCAGAGGCATATATGGCCTGTAATACTTAAAACATTATCTGGCTGATTGACACAAAATATTTGCCAACCCCTTGATTAGAGGGTGCTTGTTTAATTGGGATATTTAGTCCATTTGCATTTAATGCAATTACTGATCTAGATCTATGTGGGTTTAAATCACCCCTATTGCTGTTGGTTTTATTTGTTATCTCTGATCATTGTTCCCTATTATTAACTTTCATCTTAAGCAGGTATTTTAAAAATTCCATTTCCCCTCTTAGTTTCTATTTTTCTTTTTGTTGTTACCTGAGGATCACAACATGCCTCCTTAACTTTGTGGCATTTACTGTACGTTAACACTTTATCACTTCTTCAATAGCACAAGCATGTTAGGACACTTTAGCTTCATCTAACCCCTTCCCACCCTTCTGTGCTAGAGTTGTTCAATATTTTAATTCTGCTTAGGTTTATACTTACCTCTGTTAATACTTGACAATGCTCTTCATTTTTCATGAATTTTGATGCCTGCTCTTGAGTCATGCTCCTTCTTCAAGAATTCACTTTAGAATTTCTTTGGCTATAGTTTGGTTGGTGAAAAATTCTTTCAGCATTAGTGTGAGAAGTCTTTAGTTCATCTTCATTTTAAAGCAAATTTTCTCAGCTATTAGGTTATATATTGGCAGTCATTGTCTTTCAGCATTTTGAATATATTATTCCATGTTTTTCTTGAAAAGTCTACTATAAGTCTTGTTCCTTTGAAGCTCATGTTTTTTCCTCTTGTTGTGTTAAGACTTTCTCTTTGCTTCCAGCAGTGTTACTATGATGTGTCTGAGTATTGTTTTCTTTGTATTTATCCTGCTGGACATCCACAGAGTCTTTTGAAGCTGTGTTTTTTTTGTGTTTTCTTTCTCTTTTTCTTTCCATGATTAGTCCAAACTCATATTCTAGGCCAATAATTCTATCTTCTGTTGTGTATAATTCACTGAGTTCTTAATATCAGTTATTATTTTATTAATTTCTAGAATTTTATGAATTACAACTGTGATCTAGTTTCTCAAACATATTATTCATAATTATTTAGAAGTGCCTGATTATTTAAATATCTATACCACTTATTGGGTTCATTCTATCATCTGTTGTTTTCTCCCCTTTGTTTTTTTTGGTTCTATTTGTACTTACATTTTCAGGTTGATATGGACCAATTGCTCCAATAAATTCATAGGCTTGCCGTACTACAGTTGATCCACACCTATCTGACTGGTAATTTTTCTTTAACTGCCATAAATTGTTTCAAAAACTTTCCATCTCCTGTCATGGTTCATTCAGGCAGTATAGCTTTTAAACTGGGCACTATTCCAGGCCCCATACTTCAGGAGCCCTAGGCTTTGGTGTACCCTGCCTGAAAATCTCTAACTTGCCCTTGGGTTGGCCAGAACCAGAACTTTGATCCAGGTGAAGCTTGCCAAGCCCTGTCTTGGTCTTGCATGGGTCCTAGATGCCAGAAGCACTTTCTTTAATTTTCCAATTCCTTTTCTAATGCACTGTCTGTGCAGTGCATTCCATGCCTACTCTGGGACCTGTGTGGACCCTAGTCCCTGTTTCTCTCCTCAACTTGCTTTGAGTCTTTCTACTTGACACATGAGTTCAACCAGATACCTAAAGAGATCTAGGACTTGAGCCTACAGGGACATCTTAGGCTTCAGAAAGGCAGACTGAAAATTCATTTACTACTGCTAGCCAATGTAGTTTTTTTTTTTCCACACAATAGTACAAAGTTAGGCCACCAGAATGCTGCTGTCTGATTTTAGGTTATTTTTGTCACATTAAACACAGGATGAGTTCAGGATTGTGGACTTTCAATGGTCTGCTGCCAACCTTTGGGCTTGAGCCAAGTGTCTGGGCTTGTGTACTTACTTACTCATCTACCTTAGGACCACAATGTTATCTCAGTTTACAGCACTTAAGGGCAGTAGCACAGAGAGGAGGGAGGACTAAACATATTTTACTATTTTCCCTTCTTCTATGGCACAAAATATGGCTATATTACCCTCTTCATAGACTCTGTACCACATGTTGGGTCTGCTCTTGCCCTCGGTGTTTTCATGACCTAGCTCTATAATGCCAATGGGCTCTTCTGAACAATGCCTTCTCTTGCCTCTGTTCTCACATAGGTGTGGTGATGTCATGTTCTCCTGGATTGTTTTATGCCATGCTGAATGAGGGATATGTGTGTGTGTGTGTACGTGTGTGTGTGTGTATATATATATGTATATTTTTGTATATATTATATATACACATACATACATATTTATATACACACATATGTGTGTGTGTGTGTGTGTATATATACATATAAATATATATTTGAGTATGTGTGATCATTCTTTTTTCTGTCCATATAGGCCTTACTTACTTTCTCTATTGGTGGTGGTATGTGGAAGGCAGGTGTATGAACAATATTGAAAAAATAATCACAATCCAAAAAGGCAGTGATCATGTCTTAAAATTTCAAAAGAAAATAGGATCATAAAATATACTGTTTTATCTCTATTCTATAAAACTCCAAAAAGTAAATTTAACATTAGCAGAAAACAAATTATAAGTCACATTTTCCTGCATACTATGGATAAGACTTGCGTTTGAGGTCACCATCGAAAAAGCATGATAAGAATGTCTGAGAGTGTTGATGGAAGCCAGTGTTGATGGGCAGCAAGATGCATGGTGGGGCATCATGAACAATGATGCACTCAGCATTGAATCAATGCTGCATTAAATAGACTTAGAGGCAAAGAAATGTGTATTGTACTGATACAAACAGGTTCCACGGAGCTACACTTTGCTTATGGTAGGAGACATAAAATCAGCCAGGAACAGCATCTGTAACAACAAAGAACATGAAGAGATGACTCCTGCACATGAACAGTAAGAGATCATCCCTGGATATTATGAAGAAAGAATGTTTACATGCATGTAAAAGACAAGTAAGTAAGTACCTCTTCTCCATTGTATTCTGAATCTTCAACAATTAGTCTCTACCTCACACGGACCTATGAACTTTATGTTTCTTAATCAGTTGTTTAAGTATACAAATCCCTGCACAAAATATTTACTAATGGCCCCTTTATCTCAAGGGTGGTCCTGCATTCAAGGTTTTGATTGAGGTCCTAGCCAGTTTCTCTCTTTGTAGTCTTCAGAGTTCTACCTTTGAGAGGTTTTGAACTTAGATCTTTGGCATTCCACCCAACATGAATCCAAAATCTAGTAGGACTTTGATCCTTAAGGTTACATGACAAAGAAGATGTCTTGCTTTTTTGGCCCAGCTGTCCTGCCTCCCTAGCTGTCCTAGCACCCAGACAACATGTAATATGGAAAAATACACCTTGGATCTGATGCTCCTGTGTGTTTCAGTCTGTCACGCTAGCATGGGTGGCTGTGCAATTTCCTCTAGTTTCTCTTCTGCAGTAGAACCACTTTGCCTGTGCCAAGTGTGGTTGCAGCTTATGCTCTGAATCAGCAAATGTCACCTGTGGTGGGAGGAAGAGGCTTCAATCTCATTTAAACTAGGGAGGGTCTTTTCTTATCTTCAGTTTTATCTGTTCCAAAGTTCATTGTTTCCACAGTTCCCCAATGTCTTAGAAAACTCATTTTTGTAATTATATTTTTCATTTTAACTGTGGTGAGAGCAATGGACTACTCAACAGGATATTTTATGAAATTAAAAGATATTAGATTTAGAAATAGCATGCATATTCTTTCACAAATTGCTCCTATGGGCTCCCCCAGCAAATTTGTTACCATCTGAAGTCATGAGATAGAAATAGTCACTGACCTGTATGTTCCAGTGTCCCAGTCAGCTTTAGGGAGCTCTTCCAAAAATGACCTCACTATGGCTTTCAATTGGGGTCTGAAAATTCTGAAGCTATAATCCTCCCTTCTTGAGGGTACCCAGGAGTGATTCCTTAGGAACTTTCCTTCCCAGCAATTTATCTTTATAATGTCATAGGCATACACTTATTATCTATAAGCTAGTCTAGCATAGTGTCCAGTATAGAGTAGAAACTCAACAAATATTTTTTAAATTAATAATTGAGATAAACATAGAAAATCAGTTCACTTGCATGCCAATTGCATGGTAATTAAATGAAGCTTCAACTTATGACTGAATCTAAATTTTAGACTTTACTTGGACTTGACCATATTTGCTTTAACATTGAATGGTCATATTTTTTTAAAATCAATATAAAGCAAATTGTTGGACAAATTGTATAGAACACAGAATTTGAAAAATTAAGTTGACAATCTGAGAAAAAGTGATTTGTATTAATTCATCAAATCCAATTGCAAATTAATTTCATGATAAGATTATTTAGTCCCCCCCCCCCTTTTTTTCTTGCTTTAGAGCCTCTGAGACCATTTGGTTCTAAGTAGAATTTTAAAAAAGGAGAAGCATTTTTCAGTCTTTTAATTTCCTCTATGATGTGTTTCATCTGAAGAAATATTTGAACTTAAATTGCTAATCTATACGCAATTAGGTAAAGTATTAAGAGATGTTAAAGAGAAAAATATGAATCACATTACTCCTGCCTTAGATTAAAACCATCCAACCAACCGACCGACCTTATGCATATGGTTCACTGTCCATATGTTCTGTGGTTGATGGAAGAGTGTAAGTCCACAGAATGACACCAGTTCACACTTGAACCTTTGTCTTGAGATGTGAGGTGATGTGTGTTTAATTGAATCCAATTTCTAATTAAAGAACCAGGAATTGCTTTCCTGGATACTCATGGGCATAAAATCTTGTGGTGTGTTTCTGTTAAAAATGAAAATACAGTCTATATTGTCTCCTTGCCACTAGTACATATGAGATGGCACCTCTTCCTTATCCTACCATTGTGGGGTTTTCTTTTTTCAAAATAATATTTTATCTAACTGCCTGGTTTATAGCTAGTGGGATGGTCAAAGATTGAAATAACGGTACCTTCTTGAGCATAAATCCAATCTGCATTGTGTATTGCTTTTTAAATTAAAATAACAAGTTTACAAAATTTCCCTACATATATTTTACCTAAGGAACACAAGGTAGAGGGATCCTGCCTCTGAGATTACAAATGTTATTATAACTTCTTAATAAGATGTCTTTTTCCTTTAAACTAACCAAATGTGCATTTTTTTCTGCAATAAAGTTTTAGAAAGTAGGAAAATAAGGGATCTGATAATATATCCTTTCTTGTCCTGTGTCTCAGCAACCTTGGAAGTATCTTGGTCCAACACTACAGAAAGAGAGGAATATGGATTGCATATTTAATCCATATTAGAGGGTTATTTGTGGAATACCCAGTCAAGTATGTGATAGTCAAAACTGGTTCCTCTGTGTAAGTCTGTGAGGTTTTCCACATTTCAGAGATGTACTATAAAACTTAGATGGTAAAATACCTTCTTGTGTCAATTAAATATCATTTCCAATCTATAAATATTCACTGCAGCTAGTGATGGTGAATGAGTTCAGCTTATGGATCACTTAGTTATAGCACTTTAAATAAGAGAGGCAATGAATCTCATGTGAAGAGTATGCAGCCTGATTCACATCTGGAACTATTTCTAAATCTAAATATGGCCATAATTCTGGTACTACGAGGAATAAAAGCTTATTGTTAATAATTTGGAAAATTAAAATCTCTCAAATCAACATGCAAAACCAAAAAAAGTCATATTTTTACTGTTTTCATGCATTTACATCCTTATTTTGAATAAAAAAAGAATTATGGTTTTATATATTTGCTTCACTTTATTTTGTTATTTGCTTCACTTTAAAACATTTTCTCATGTTATTAAATTTTCTCTGAAAACATTATTGTGGCTGAATATCACTGAATAGCTTTGTAGCATTACAGGTTATTAACCTGTTTCTATATTTTTGGGTATTTAGATTGTTTCCAATTTTCACAATTATAAACATTATTGTCTTTTATCTTTGTGCTGTTTTTTATTGTTTTCAAAAGAAAGATTGCTAGAATTAGTATTAGTATAAGGAAGTGCATATTTTAAAGCCTGTGTCTTAATGAATTTATTTCACAGCTCTCTTCCTACCAACAAGTAGAACTTACCTGTTATGGTTTGAATGATGGTATCTCCTCTCAAGTTCAAGTGTTGAAACTTAATAGCCAATGTAATAATATTAAAAGGTGAGTCCTTTAAGTAATGAAGGTGGTTGGGGTGATTAAGCTGTGAGGGTAGAGCTTGACAGCTATGAGGGCAGAGGGCATGATGGGATTAGGGTTGGGGGAGTGGGTTCACTTCCTCTGCTCTTCCACTATGTGAGGAGGCAGCACTCTTCCCCTCTGGTGGATATAATAATGAGGATTCATCATGGAAACAGGTAGAATAGGCTGTCATCAGCTGGCACCTTGATCTTGAACTCCTAGCATCTATAATTGTGAGAAATAAATTTCTGTCCTTCATAAATTACCCAGTCTCATGTATTTTGTTATAGTATCATAAACTAAGACATTTGGGAAATATATATGTGTGTGTGTGTGTGTGTGTGTGTGTGTGTTCTTGAAAGATGCACAACTTTCCATTTCTTGTGTACATGTGTGTAAATGACACTATACTCTAGAACTTGTTCTACTTTTCACTCAGTATACTCTAGAACTTGTTCTACTTTTCACTCAGTCTTTCAAGACTTTTCTGTGGTTTCATAAAAGACATTGCTTATATCTGCTGCCTCTTTCTCTCTGCCATTATAAACAACACTGACAAGAATACCCTCAAATATGTCACCTTTTAATTTCTGGGGAGTATAACCCAGAAGTAGAATTCATAAGCCACAGGGCCGGGCGCGGTGGCGCACGCCTGTAATCCCAGCACTTTGGGAGGCTGAGGCAGGAGGATCGCGAGTTCAAAGCCAGCCTCAGCAATGACGAGGCACTTAGCAACTCAGTGAGACCCTGTCTCTAATAAAAATACAAAAAGGGCTGGGGATGTGGCCCGGTGGTCGAGTGTCGAGTGCCCCTGAGTTCAATCCCCGGTACCACAAAAAAAAAAAAAAAAAAAAGAATTCATAAGCCACAGTATTTTCATGATCATTTTTACTAAAGACTGCCAGTATGGTTTTTGCAACTGCTGTACCAATATTATACATTTATCAATATCATTTTATGGTTTCTAGCCCACATCTTTAATAATTGTTGTTATTATATAGCTTTCCAATTTTATGTAGATGATAGCTATAAAGCGGTACCTTAACTTTTGTTAATTAGCATTTGTCTAGATACTTAGTGAGATTTGGCATCTTTCCAATCCTAGTTAGCACTTGGCTTTACCAGTCTGTAATCTGCCTATTTATAAGTTTGTCCATTTTTCTATGAGGTTTCTTTTAATGTTATTTTTTTCAAGGATGCTTTATTATAGTCTGTCCCTCCACCACCACCACCACCACCCTGCCTTGGGTTTTTTTTTTTTGTTTGTTTTTTTGTCAGTGCAAATGTTTTCTCTCCATCTATTATATAAACTATTAGTATAAATTGGGTCAAGTTAAAAAAAAAAAAAGAGGAAACAAAGATTCAGAAGAGGACAAGCATTAGTGAGATTTTAATGTACAATGCTATTCTAGTGATCATTCATTCAGTCAGAAAGTACATATGAAATACCTGCTCTACACAAGATCCAGTGATAAGCCTGTTGATTCCACAAGGACTTAAACATAGACTCTGTCTTCAGGAACCTGACTCTTTCACATTGGAGGTCAGAAAAGAGAAAAAATATACAAATGGAAAGTAATAAATTCCATAATTGAAATACTGATAAATGATATGGGTTTATGAGGGGTTGGGTTTGAAGGCAGAGTAGATATCTCTATGGAAATATCTGATAAACTGTTGGAAGGTGAAACTGACTTTCAGGAGAGGTTAGAGTCCTATGGTTTAGGAAGGCATCTTGGTAAAAGTAGAAACTATTGAAATGAATGAAATTAGCAAGGAAGGAACAAAAACAAAGTTTATAGATTCTTAGGTAATCACTACCTTTCAAGAAATGGGAGAGTGGCCAAGAAAAAAAGAAAAAGAAAAAAAACCATGTCTCAGAAGGTAGAAGTGCAGAATACTCTTAAGAAAAGAAACTATGCTGGATAAGCTTAAGTTCAGATACCAAAAATGCTTTTTTTTTTTTTAATTCAGAAAAATTTTAAGGGAATAAGTTATAAATGATGTTAAACTGGAAGAGCAAGACTGGTCACAAAATATTAGATCTTCCTAAGCAAAATAAAGCATTTAACCAATAACATTTAGCCCTCTGCTTCTTTGAATGAGTCTTTGAATTAATGAATAAATGGCATAAGTCCCACATTTTAAATATAAAAACCTGGAGAAGATAGGCTGTTGGGGAGCTGGTTTTGTTTGATAGGCAAGAGAAGGTGGGAAGGAAAACCAAGAAAATAAAATATGACTTAAAGATGACTCTGCTAAGGCTGGAGTGTTCTGCCTTTACATATTATACACTGAGAACAACTATACCAATCCATTTCAAGAATGAGAGAAGTGCCAAACCTTACAGTGTGCAGAGATTGTTATCAATATTGTTGTATTATTACTTGACATTTATTAAGTGTTTATGACATACAAGGAACATGCTAAGACCCTTACATACAATGTAGCATTTAATCCACTCACAAACTGGGGAAGAACACACAATTATTAACCATATATTTTAGAGAGACAAAATGAGAATTAGAATTAAGAACTGACAGATCCGGCACAACATACCAAGTTTGAAGCTCTTGCTTTTGAAAAAAGTGCCACATAACTTTCAATCTAAAAGGTCATCAGTACCCTAAGAGGGAACACCTTCACTGTACATTTAAGGATTGAAATAATCTTGTCAGAGGTTAAGAGACGATTGAGTGGTAAGAAAATGGAAGCAGTTTATGCAACTACCATTTTCAAAATTTGATGGCAAAGAAGAGAGACACTGGAGTGAAGAAATTTAAAAGAAAGTTCTTGCTTTATTTAAATTCTGAGGTTAATGTGTCATGAATATATTTGTGAGGTGAGAAGAGATAGACTGGAAAGGAGTAAATTAATAGATGAAAGTCCTGAAATTGGAAAGAGGGTAAGAATTCATAAGCATATGGAAGGATTAATCTGGAGATGAATACTTACAGGAGAGGATCTTGGGCAAAAACACAGAAAATATGGTTATGTGGCAGTAGAACACTTATGGGAAAATATTGCAGTGCACTATTAGTAAATTGTGAAGTTACGTGCTCAAAGCCATGATGGTGGAAATGGAAAATGTTTGTAATGGATTCTGCAGGGAATGAGATGAATAGTCAATTAAAAGTGAGTAAAAAGCATACTGAGCAGTGGAGAAAATAATATTAAGGCTGGAATGTGAGTCAGAGTTTAGCTGTGAAGAACAGAAACCACTTTTACCTATTTTAAGCAGAGGCTGACTGAATACAGGTGGATGTCTACAAATCTTTGGAAAGGTTGAAGTAGCAGACTCTAGTCTAAACCTCCAGGAATGACTCCCAGAAGCACACGGAAGATCTAGCTTGTCAGGATAGCTGTGAGCTCCACTGCTATAAGGAAGAAAAGGAGAAAGGAAGGCACTGGGCAAATCACAGGATACAGTAACATACCCTGTTACCATCATACAACCGTTGGCTTTGAAAAAGTGCCACTCCTCATAGATTCTCACCAACTGAGAATAAATGACCCACACTTCTGCCTCTTGGTCCCAGCCAGTATCTGAGCTCTAAGCATCTGGGAAATGTAATTTTTAGCTTCACAGACTCTGCACTACAGGAAGTCACATCAGAAGGAGATTGGAGGTGATGTTGAGCATGGAGCTACCATAGCTGTTACAGATGATTAGCATAAATATATTGCAAATTCCAATTCAGAAGAAACTAGCTTATTGTGTTTACCCTTTCCAGTGAAATCAATGGTCTGTGGACAAAATTGAAGAAAGTGGGTAATTTGATGTGGAAGGTAAGGGAACAAATACATCAAAGTGCCTTGCATAGAAATAACTGATTGTGTGATCTAGATTAAGCATGTAGTTAAACGTGGCTAACAGAAATTGATAAAATATGAGGATAGGAATATACCAGATTGAGTTTAATGTTGATAATGCAGACTTTGGCCTTCAAAGCCAAAGAAGGAGTGTATCAGCACAGGACATCACACAACATATAGTATTTGTGTTTTGAGGAAGAGTGTTCTTAATGATTTCAAGTACAACATGTTTATCATGATGCTTGGGCTCACTGATGTCCCATATGCCTATCAGGAAAAACTAGTCAAGATGCAAAGTTACAGCCTCTACCAGGGCACACATCAATTGAACTTTATCTTGGAGATCCATATATGCATATCAAAGAGAGGAAGGAAGAGGGAAACACTGACAAATAATATAATTCTATATTTGATTCATACGCTTTTGTATCTATCAGATTTATAGGTAAATCATGGGCCAAATATACAATTTCTAAAAAGGATAAATGTTTAAATTGTCATTGTTGTTTTAATGCCCTTCTGATGCAATTAAAAATAAGTGAAACTGTATGCCTACAAGGAATTTAGCATGTTTTATGCACTCAATTCATATTTATATAGTTAAGAAGCATTCATAATCTTCACAGTCAACCTATTAGCATTTCTCCTTAGGTTTTTCTGTTTCCTACAAAAGACATGCTGTTTTGTTTCTAATCCATCTGGGGATGGGGAAGGAAGGAAGGAAGCTTCAGAGTCTTCAGATGCATAAGATTTGACATGGGCTGTAGGTCTCCACTTCCTGGTGGCTTCCCAACAGATGCCTCAACCATGACTTCATTGGATTCCAGTTGTATGTCTGCAAATCTCTCCTTTTGTAAGATTTCCCTTTATCTCTGAAAAGAGGCAGTGAAGTTTGCTTTCCCCAGGCTCCTTTGATTTCCTCTCAGTGCCTCCAACGTCAACAGAGCACTCTGGGGGCAGTCTCCTGTGTTGCTCAAACAAAATAAAGGAGAATATGCAGTGAAAATATCTTCTTCCCAACACTCTTTTTTAAAGGTCTAGTGCGTGATTAAAGGTTTACTGCATGCTTGTCTGGAAAATACTGCTCTAAAATCTTTGGATGTTGAAAAATACACACTGAAAATGGAATAAATCCAACTTAGGTAACACAAAGACACATTCACACAATTAAAAAAAATACTAGGGCACTACTCTTTTGGTGAGGAGTACAAGAGAAAGACTGACAATGAATCCTTAAAGGATGGTTAATCCTTTAAAGAAAAAAAAAATCACAAAGTCATTGTTTTGGGAAATCCTTGTGGGATGGGATGTCTGACCAAAATCTGTTGCAGATACATGTATTTTTTTTATAGGCACCTATAAATATTTGTCAGTGAGGATGGTTAATAGACAAGCCATCTGGTGCCCCTGATCCTCAGAACTTGATAAGGTCTGTATTGTTATTGCTCAAGAGATTTCTCTAGTAGAAACTCTGATACTCAGTGTACATGTTGATGCAAGATGAAGGTCCCAGCTAACTCTGCAGGAATAAAAATATGCAGGTGGGGGTAAGGAAGAAAACTCTTCTCCTTTGACAAATGCACAGTCCTTGGTTAAATTCTTATTAGCAGTCTGCTCACATCTCATTCCCATTAAGAGTATTCCGTTTTCTTTGTCTAAAGTGTTGAGTGGTTATGAATAGTAAGGATAGACTATCTGTAATTATTTTTTAATTATTAATGGTTTTGTTAGATCCTTTCACTTTTACATTACATTTCTGTTAATGTAAGTTAAATCAAAATGTACTTCAGTTTCCAAGCTGTTCCCCAATGTATTTTTCATTCTTTCATAACATTACTTCAGATTTCTATGAGGTGTCTATAAAAAAAGCTTGCTTCTGTGGAGGCCCTCTCACCACGTTAGCAAAATCAGGTACTGTTTGGTGATAGAAACCTAGTGACCATAGCATTAGCTATCATCATACTGCCAAATTTCCAGTGGTACCTAATGTCAGAGTTACAGTATGTACAAAAGTCATTTAATCTTAGCCAGAATTTTAAAGCTGAAGACAAGAACATCTCTTTTATCTGGTGCCCCCAGATGAGAGATCTTCTAACACTTTATGCATATTAAGGTTTTCAATTAATTAGGAACTAAAGGAGAAGAGAAACAAGTGAGTTTGAAAGGAACAGAAATCAGGGGGAAGAAATGAGTGTCCAGTACCTTGAAGAATGGTTTAGGAAGAGCAACTACTAAGTACTTAGTTGGTAGGAAGATATTGACACTCTAGGAAAAAGTTAATAAAAAAAAAAAAAACTTACCTGGAGAGACAGAAAAAGTCCATCCTTCAATCAATTTTCCCATCACCCGTGGGAAAATGCCACCAGTATGGCACTTTCTGATAATGCACTATTCCCTCAAAGAAATTGTCCTGGCTTATATTTACTAAGAGGCCTGGTTTCAGATCTAGTATTAAGCAACACACAAAAATTCAAATAATAATCAGTGAATAAGAAGAGATGTATGAATTTTTATATTTATTAATGACACACGATACTCAGCCTCAGGGATTTCTGTCTGAAAAGGAAAGCTGATCAGCTGTGAGGAGTGGCAGGAGTCTGGAGCCTAGTACAGGACAAAATTCCCAGGCTGAGTTAGAGGGCAGGAACCTCAAGGAGCCCACAAAGAGAGCAGTGATCGGTTAGTAGCAGGTTGGTAGCCAAAAAGTATGGAGTTAACATACACTGCACCGAACACAAAAGCTACTAAAAAATGACTGGATAAATTATGCAGAGGGATTTCTGGATTTCTTTCAAGTAATTAAGTTTCGATTTCTTACATTTATTTTAGTTCCAGGAAGCGCAAGGCGCCATGGACTGCAGAAGTCTTCATTGATTGTTCCAATGCTTTAAGTTTGGTTTCGTGACTGGACTTAACTTTGAGAAGAGGTAAATATGTGGACCAAGGAAATTCACTGCGACGAAAAATAACAGTTGCATCCAGACAAGCAAACAAAGGGGAACCAGCAGATGGACTGAAAACCAAAGTCTGCCCCTCACCCCCAGGTGATGTACCCCCAAGCCTAGCACACGACGAGGAGAGAAGCAAGTATGCACTCTAAGCAAGTGTTCCTGAGTACGAGCATGTGTGTGTCTTTGTGTGTGTGTGTCCTTGTGAAAATGTGTGAACTTGCATCCCTGCTCTCTGGAAGGTTGGAGTTGGATCGAGATGACTAGAGTCATCCCTTCAGGCAAATTTTAGTTTTTTGGTACCTTCAATCAGCTGTCCCCATGTGGGAGTTTCTGACCACGCTCAACCTCAGCAAACCTACCTGGTGGGTTCCTGAGGGTGTCTAAGGAGCCTCAGAGGCATCCAGCTGTCCTGGGACTGTCAGCCTCACGCATTCCCTGCCTCCGGGTCTGCCTTCCTTGAAACTGAGCTCTGCTCTTCTCTCTCCACCGGGAAAAGAGGGAGGGAGCCCTTGCTTTCTTTTCTGCAGTGCCTCCCCTCATTTCCTGTCCTTGCTTAGCCTCTTTTGACCTAGACAGAGCCCTAAGTGGCTTGTTTGGCTACTACAAGCCCCTAGCCCAGGCCCAGGTCTCTTCCAACCCCAGAGTATGCCCTCTGGAGAGCTGGTGGCCACCTGCTTTCGTCCTTCCCCTCTGAGCCCTGCCTGGCTTTATTGGGAGGTAAATTGTGAGCTCGAATTTCCCTCTAGTAGGGCTTGGGAACCGCTGGATGTGGAGATTTCTGGAGCTTGCTTACTTCTTGCATTGGGAGGCTGTAAGTGAGACTTAGCTAGAAAGGCATAAAAAGGAGGCTGCAGAGGTGCTGGTCGTCTTTAAGTAAAATAGGGGTTCCTTCTAACCTCTAGGCAAAGAGGATTTAGGGTTCATGAGAGCCAGTGAAGGAAGAAAGGGACAAACACAAGGAGAGTGGTGTACATACCAATCACTTCTTAAACATAGACCCCTATCTCAACACTGAAGGCCAGGAGCGCCCTCCTTCCCCGCACTTCACTCTGTTGTGAGGTTCCGGGGAGTCCCGAGAAGCCTGGGTTTCAGGGATAATGCTCTCCTTCCTTGGAGCATCCTTGTCCCCGAAGTTTAATCCACCACTCCCCTCTCATCTGCCTCAAGTCACAGAAAGGGAGCTTAGGACGCTCATCTTCTGTTCAGAATATGAAGCAGATTGGCTGATCTTGAAATCCCTGTAATGCTGGAATGGGACGGTGGAGGGAATCGGTCTTTTCCCTCTATCCTCCAACAACCCCTGTGTCCTCAACAGCAAAATGGTGCACAATAGGGCCAGATCTGTCTTTTAAGAAATCTTTCTTTTGGCCCAATTCAATTCTGTTCGAAATACAAAGAAATCACATTGCCCTTAATAGATTAAATTTTAATAAAACACATTAGGTCCGGTAAAATATGAATGCACTGCTTAAAATTTTAATAGTAAATTAGGACCCAGAAACAAGGAGGAGACAGTCATTTCTCCCCTCGAGTTGGCTTGGGCGAGGGTCGATTTCCGGGTGGGGGGCAGCCTACAGCCCGACCCCGCTGCTGGGAAGCACGATTCCTTCTCGCAGGGAGGTAGGCGGTTCACATCTGTCCGCATCTGCCAGCGGATGGGACTGAAGCTATTGTCAAACAAAGGGGCTTGGCGAAGAGAAAGACGCTCCCTTAACCACACAGTTGATGCATTTCCCATCCCTGTGCTTTCTAAAAATCCACTTCTCCGGTTTTCCGTTTACTTAGGTAAGTCTGTAGGTGTGTCGGAGGCACAAATGCGGATAGGGGCTTGGGCATGCAAGAGTATGTTGAGGTTTTAGCAAGCAGGTTTCTAATCTAGGGCCATTTGCTTCCACCCCTGGGGTTTATTGCCAACTTTCCACTTGTTTAGATGGCCCCTGCTAACTAGGGGGCTGGAGTCCTTCTTCCTGAAGAGCAGCTTCCACTTTCGCTGGAGCACTTTGCAGCAATGCCTGTGGGCAAAACCGAAATGTGTTTTATTGATATCACCGCACGGACGTTGGTATTCTGGACACTCCTGGAGGAAGAGATTGCAAGATTGCAAGTCGTGGTGATGAAGGAAGAATTGCATTTTCCCTCTAATGCAACACAATCACTGTTGTTCATTTTTCACTTTGAGTGGGAAAAGAAGTCTAGCTCTGACTTGACTTTTTAAAAATGTATGTGTTTTCTAGCAGGAAGGAAATACAGGTAAACAAACTCTTGAATTGCTCTACCATCACATATTAATTTACCTCCACTTGAGAATTAGAAAACAAGGGTTTCCTTTTTTTTTTTTTTTTTTTTTCCTGTCTGGAATTAGAGATATTATTAAGAAATATCTGAGAGATGAAAAAAGTGGCATTAAGGTTAATCTAATGACATATGGATTTCAATAGTCAGGAAAATATTCTCTTGGGAGTTTTCTTGCTTAAAATAGTTTCAGTCAGTTAATTCCATATCAAACAAAGTTTGTCTGGTCATTTCAAGAGTGCCCTCTCTATTTCATAAATTTATTATACTACCTTATTTACTATACGAAGTGGTGACAAGTGTTTAGCATTTTGGAGATCAGTTGTCAGTTGCTATTAAAATCAAGATTAATTCATATTAACGATATGCATTTCTCAATACTCCCAGGTGACAACATACATTAAAACAACTATTGCAAGTAATTAAGCTCAATGAAGGAGGAGGGGACAAGGAGAGGTTCAAAACACCCCAAATATTTGATTTTGCAATTCAAGTTCAGCAGATTGTTGCCACAATAATGCTTGGGAAACTCCTCAGGGTTGCTTTTTACTTTACATCTAATTAGGCACCTAATGAAAGAGAAGAATTTTCCCCCCTGTGGTTTTTCTCCTTGATATTCTTGTGCTTTTATTTAAACACATAAACACACTATTTAGGAATTGTAATACCCAAAAGTTTCTCCTGTGACTCACTTACTATAATAATCTGGGGGAAATGGTAGATGAAGATATGTGTCTTTCTGTTATTTTCCTTCTTCACTCTCCCTTTGGTCCTTTGGTCCTTACAAAAGTACCTACAGAGAACACACCCAAAATATTTTTTATGACTTTTTATTAGGCTTTTGAAATACTCAACAGTTTATACTAATTAGATCATCCAAAGTCTTTTGAAGATTAAGCAAATTGGACAACCCTTGTTAATTAGAACATAATTTGAAGTTTGAAATTATATCACTGATGAAGTGGTCTAATTAGTATGACGATATGTTAATGGACCAGTGAGACATAGGGGCAGTGGAGTTGGCATGAACCTCTCCAAGGCTTGCACGAAAATTCTCCCTACTATACCAACATTAATAAAAGATTTCTATAGACTTCAACCTCTCCACGATGACATACAATTTATAGTATACACAATGCATTAGCCCATAGTGCTGCTCAATTTTTTCACTATTATGAAAACTAATAAATTCGTCAAGCTGAATTAAGCATACAAATCAGATGAGGCACAGCAGATTACACAGTGAAGCACCGTGTCTCCCGAGTCTAAATGAAATTTCAATCTAATAATTCCTTCCTGGCCCAGTCATAATTTGTTTAGAGATGTTGTTCTACTTCTTTCAAAGCGCTATTCGCACTATAATTAAATGATACTCAAGCTTTTAACTTTGATTTATTTCATTTTGCGAGGCTTAAGATAGAGAGAGCTGTACAATGTTATTTTTTTTTTTTATTTCCTTGAAAATTATCCTGGCCATTGAGGTAGAAATTAAACACCTAAGCACTTACTTGAACCGTCCGGCATAAGTCACGTTCATTCATGTCAACACCCCCCTCTCCCAGTCCGGTACTCAGGCTTCTGCAGGCGCACACTCAGGAACGCTGCTCCTAGGAATCCCCTTTGGCTATATTTATTATTTTCCTCCACACAAGGGCAGAGAAAGGCAAGCCCCAGAGTGGCGAAGGAAAGCTAAAGGGATTTAAGGACCATGGACAGAGCCCACCGTGCGCTCTAGCTGTCGACTTCGCAGTACTCTGGTTACTCCCCAGGACAGCTCTCCCAACTTGAACCCTTCCCGCTCAGTCGAGGTTAGGGGCGGACAGACACCTCCCGATTTGCCGCTGCCGCCGCGGGGCTTCCGTGTGCTGACCACCCGAGGGTTCCCACTTTCCCACGCTCCTTTCCACTTTGTTTTTTGTCCTAGCGCGCGCCAGCGTCTCCCAGGCCTGCCGCCTGCTCTCGCACCTGCTCGTCTTCCCCAGGCGCCTAGGGCCTGCACCTGCTCCCGGTCAACCCTGTCCGGGTTGGGCCACCCGCGGGTTACTGAGTCCGGGTCGCAGGGCCTTCTCACCCTTGGTGGCACCCCGCGCCTTTCGAGCTCTGGGGAGGCGACAGCAGCTCCTAACAACGCAGAAAGTATAAAGGAGATGGGAGCGTGAAGAAGAGGAAGACGATGTGTTTTGTGCATGTGTTATGTTTGTGTATGTGTGTGTGGCGGGGATGGGGGTTTATCGCCTTCTTTTACAATTGAACTAAGAATGTGCGTCCATTTCCAGGAAAAGTGGTCTTGACCTGGACAAAAGTGCGGGTAAAGTGTCGGCTAAAAATATTCTCTTCAGACGCGGAGTGGCAGTGGAAATGAAGATAAGTGGGGCTTGTGCCAGCCCCAAGGGTGTGTGAGCGCGTGTGTGTATGTTGTGGGGGGTGGTATTCGGCAGCACATGCGCTCTGTAATTTCTGGTCCTCCTCTTCCTCTGTCAGTTGCCCCTTCTTCCTTTGATTATAGCTAATGAAGAATAATAAATCCAGAGGCAGGGTTTGCCAGTGGATCCTCCTAAGACCCATCTCACAGTGTATTGAATACAGGGAAGAGGAGGAGAAAGAGAAAGGGGAGGCAAGAGGGAGTGTGTGTGTGTGTGTGTGTGTGTGTGTGTGTGGTGTTGCGGGGGGTGGCAGATGGGGAGGGGGGGGAGTCGCATGCGCATAGACGATCCGAGCAGGCTCTGCGGCTGTCCAATCCGCTGAGAGCTGCGAGAAATCGAGTGAGAGAAAGCCCTGCAGCCCCGCCGACCCATGTCTTTTCCGCACCAGGCACCCGCCGGCCAAGGGGGCGCGAAGCCGAACGCCGACCTCCGCACGCACCAAGGCACGAGCGCAGAGCAGCGCGGGAGGACCCGGGTTGGCCGCAGCGTTAAAGTCCTCAGCAGTGGCAGGGAGTGGGGAATCAGGGTCACTTGGCTCAGGAGAGGGGCGGTCCGAGTGGGGGCGGAGGCCTGGAACTTAATGGTAAGCAGGAGGCAGGGGAGAGGCAGCCAGGTAAGAGGCGCTCCGAGTAGTCCAGGGAAGAACCCACTCAAGGCTGGCTTGGGCCGCAACTTTATTTGGGAGTTTCTTTTCCCAGAGTGGTTCAGAGCCGGTAGAAGAAGCGGGAGGGGCTAAATGCCGGTCCTTCTGTAGGCACTGCCTGGTGACTGAAGCACCAGACCTGGCGGGTTGGGTGGGGTTCAGCTGGGGCGCGAACGTAAGTAGGAACCGCCCGGCGCCGCGAAGGGGCGGCGACATCAGAGCTCTTGCGGGGGTAGGGAAGGCGGAGGGCGCGGTAGGGGAGCGGAAGGCGGGTGCTGGGAGAACAGAAAGGACCTGAACCTGGGGGGAGCAAAGAGGGAGAAGGGGCGACCCTAGAAACCGAGCAGGAGCGGGCGCTTCCTGGTAGGGGAGGGAGGAGGCGCGGGGGAGGGAGGGAGGGGGCGCGGGGGCAGGCGCGGGGAGAGAGGAGTATAACTCCGCGGCCTCGAGGAGCCCGGGCAGTTTTGGACGTTAAGGTCTGTAACCAGCGCCACCCCGAGCCCAGCATTCGCTCAGGCTGGCGGTGGAGGCGGCGGAGGAGCGGAGCCCGTGGCGGTGACTAGGCGTTCAGAGCCGGGAGCCGGTGGTGGGTGGCTGAGCACAACTTCGCACTGCCCTTCCCGGCTCTCGCTCCAATTGAACACTTCTCTGGAAGGTCCCAGCAGCTGGGGCCAAAGAGTGCTACAGCGACCAGCGCCCGGGAGGGCGGGAAGATGATGATGATGTCCCTAAACAGCAAGCAGGCGTTCAGCATGCCGCACGGCGGCAGCCTGCACGTGGAGCCCAAGTACTCGGCACTGCACAGCGCCTCGCCTGGCTCCACGGCGCCCGCGGCGCCCTCAGCCAGCTCCCCCAGCAGCTCCAGCAATGCTGGCGGCGGTGGTGGCGGCGGCGGAGGCGGCGGCGGAGGCCGGAGCAGCAGCTCCAGTAGCAGTGGCAGCAGCGGCGGCGGAGGCGGCGGCGGGGGCTCGGAGGCGATGCGGAGAGCTTGTCTTCCAACCCCACCGGTGCGTATTTCTGCATAATCACCGCTTAAAGGCACATTTTGACAGCCCCCTTTATCTGCTTGATGTTTTTTTCATGTCTGCACAGCAAATCACCCCACACCTCCAACCAATTTTCCCCCCTCTCCCTCTTAAGTATTCAGCGGGTCTTGTCTTTCATATTAATTTTTATGACCTGGGATGTTGCCTGTGCGCGTGTGTGTGTTGTGTTGTGTCTGCAGGCTCACTTTTCTCCTCCTCCTCCTGCACTCTGGGCTTCTCTCGGTGGCTTGCCTCTTATGCTCAACTCCTATTTTCAGGATTATTATCATTATTACTATTTTAACGTTCTGGGAATGTTGTAGGCGCGGTGGCAGTGTCGATCACTGGGCCCGGGCTTCCGGAGAGAGTGTGCATAATTCCCTACTGAGCGTAATGTGTGCCTTCTATTTGCAATTGCAGAGCAATATATTCGGCGGGCTGGATGAGAGTCTGCTGGCCCGTGCCGAGGCTCTGGCCGCCGTGGACATCGTCTCCCAGACCAAGAGTCACCACCACCACCCGCCCCACCACAGCCCCTTCAAGCCGGACGCCACTTACCACACCATGAACACCATCCCGTGCACTTCGGCTGCTTCCTCTTCATCTGTACCCATCTCTCACCCGTCCGCACTGGCCGGCACGCACCACCACCACCACCACCACCATCACCACCACCACCAGCCGCACCAGGCGCTCGAGGGCGAGCTGCTGGAGCACCTGAGTCCCGGGCTGGCCCTGGGTGCCATGGCTGGCCCCGACGGCGCGGTGGTGTCCACGCCGGCTCATGCGCCGCACATGGCCACCATGAACCCCATGCACCAAGCAGCGCTCAGCATGGCCCATGCACACGGGCTGCCCTCGCACATGGGCTGCATGAGCGACGTGGACGCCGACCCGCGGGACCTGGAGGCGTTCGCCGAGCGCTTCAAGCAGCGACGTATCAAGCTGGGGGTGACCCAGGCAGATGTCGGTTCCGCGCTGGCCAACCTCAAAATCCCCGGCGTGGGCTCGCTTAGCCAGAGCACCATCTGCAGGTTCGAGTCTCTCACGCTGTCACACAACAACATGATCGCGCTCAAACCCATCTTGCAGGCATGGCTGGAGGAGGCGGAGAAGTCCCACCGCGAGAAGCTCACCAAGCCTGAGCTCTTCAATGGCGCTGAGAAGAAGCGTAAGCGCACGTCCATAGCCGCGCCTGAGAAGCGCTCGCTTGAAGCCTACTTTGCCATCCAGCCGCGACCCTCCTCGGAGAAGATCGCCGCCATAGCGGAGAAGCTGGATCTTAAGAAAAACGTGGTGCGCGTCTGGTTCTGCAACCAGAGGCAGAAACAGAAAAGAATGAAATATTCCGCCGGCATATAGAAGACCCTTGGCCATTCCAGGGACAGCCCACTCCTTGTCCCCCGTTTTCTCCCTCTTTCTCTCCTGCCTCTTTTCTTTCCACTTTTGGCGACCAGAAACAATTCCAGTAAATGTGAATCCAGAGAAAGCGAGGATTGAAGAGGGAACGAAGGAGTGAGCAACTGAGCCCAAGCCAGAGAGAATGTGAAAAGGTTTCTCAAAAGAAAAACAAAAGATGGGATTTGTCAAGTTGTAGAAAAGTTGTCCCTTTTAACCCCACCTCGGCTTCTTCAGAGGAAGTGTGGAGCTGGCTGTTTGCAGGAAGGCAGAAGAGACAGCCTTTTAAAAGTCCGCAAAAATGAGCAAGTAAGATTTGTTTTTATTCTTACAGACATCACCCTTGTTCAAGTTTAAAAGTACACTTTGCAGCTATTTTTCAGAAATAGAAATTGATTCAGAACTGAAACATTAGAGTTGATGCTTAATGTGATAGAGACATCTCTAAAGTATTTTGAATTTAAAAAAGATGGCAGATTTTCTGCATTTACACTGTATATTATATATATATTTTTATTGTGGTTCTTACCCTCTTCTTTCTCTGAAGTGTTAATGCTCAAGAAAGGAGTTGCGCCTGCTGTGTTCACTGATCTTGAAAGCTATTATTAGATTATTGCCGAACAACCCTCTGTAAATTATTAATTTATCTCTCTAGCAACTTAATTTGTGCACATTCTAATTAATTAAACTTCTTTAGTCTAAAAAAACTGGGGGAAACGTATAGCTAGTGGTGTTCAAAAATTTTTGTTTGATAAGTTCACTGAATTTTTACAGCTTCCCTCTTATAATGTGTTCTTTTTGGCCTACTTGTATATTCTCACTTTGAATGAAGATTGTTTTTTCTTTGTTTTTACTGGTAGTGTTCTGATTTGTGAGTTGACACTCAGTAATGGATGTCTTAATCGTGGAGACCTGATTCACTGTCCTGAAGTATTGTTTACTTTGTTACATATTTAATGGGGATTCCCACATTGTCCCTACTACACAGGATCTCTCTCTCTCTCTCTCTCTCTCTCTCTCTCTCTCTCCCCCTTACACATCTACACAAACACATATTCACACATCCCTAACAGAAGAAGCAATTGGAAGCATGAGTCTTGCATCATTTTCTAGCATTTGGTGCATTTTTCACTTGGTGCTTGCCCCTCTGATTCTAAGATTTCACCAAAATATTGCAATCTTCCAGTTTTCAATTGCTTTGTTGACTACATTTTAACATTTGTAGGAACCCTTCAGTTTTTCCTTTTGGAGGTTTGTTTGTAGAAAAGTGAATTTGAACTATTTGAAAGACAGTGCACTGCTTGTAAATTCACATTGTTTGGTAGAATTCTTTTGGAACAAAAATAATTAGGTACACAATGACCAGTACCTTATTATTGTAAATATTTCATTCAAAATGATGCACATATAGATATATTCTTACAAATTTTGTTGTATTGCTGTTCCATTTGAGGTTCTCCAAAGTCTTGAGTTCTGTATATGACCTGGTTTCTTGTTTTTGTTAATAGATGGTTTATTTACTATGGTAATGTATTAAGTTATTTTTGGTGTTTGATTGTCTTTCATTGAAGAGATGATTTTAATGTTTTATTGGCAAAGTATGCTGTTTTTCATTAAAATATGCTATTAATATTAAATGGCTTTTAAAATGTGATGCTGTTTTAATCATTTATGTGGGAATTGTTTTGGTGGGAGATTTTTACAGAAACACATTTTGATGGTTTATTGGGAGTGATTGTTACCAAAGTATGGCTTGGACTTAGTAGGGGATGCTTCTTTTGAAAAGTATGAAAGAACAGGATTTATAACAGCCTTTTAATAGCCAAATAGCAGGGTACTTTGCTTTTCTGCTCAGATGAAATTGTGATATTTGGCTCCAAATATCTCCCTTGGGGTCCTTTTTCCAGACCTGCAATGATTCTGCGAAGAGATATTGGATGGAAAGCAGTGATATTGGATGGAAACAATTTCAACATTCCCTCCATTCTCCCATGGGTAAAAAGGAAGAAAGGGACTTAGTTCACTTTCAGCAGCACTGGGAGATTGGGTGTGGCAAGTGCCAAGGATTATTTAGGAGAGTAGGACACTGTGATTGAAGCCCAGAAACTGACCCACCGTACTTCTCAGTTCAGTCACCACTTCTAGAGAGCAATGACCCAAGCCCTAGCAAGAAGCCCCTGGGTTGTTAAGCATTTTTTTCCCCCTTTCTGTGACTGACACTAGAGTTGATGTAAATCTAACACTGATTCAACACTGGCACAAGGAAATTCTGCCCATTTGATACAGGCTTTTTTTTTTTTTTTTTTTTTTTTGAGCTTTAAAGGTATCTTTTTCCACCTATTTTAATAACTTTCAGATTCCCTACAAGGGTTGAGCAATATATTAAGTTTTTGGAGTTTGTTTTTCCAGGAAGGCTCTGATTTGGAAATTTACAGTATCAATAGTTCATACTATTAATTAGGATTAAAACATTATGCTAATCTGTAAATCAAACAAAAGGAAGAAACCAGGGCATCTTGCAGGATTAACGCTGCTAATCTGAAGTATGACCCTTCTGATATAAAACTGTCTTGGGATGTTTCTTGTTTTGAAGTGAATTTTGGAAAGAGCCCATAACTTAATGAAAATTCTTATAGTGGCTCAAGTTGGGATTAAATGTTGTTGGAAAACTAATTATAATTTCCAGATGTAACAAAAACAGTTGTGAAAGTTGGATGGAGAATGATTAGAGGCACACTTTTTTTCCATAACTGAAGTAAGGAAGACACCTGAAGAACAAAATGCAAGTGTCTATTTGGAAATAATGGATTCATTACATAGATGCCTAGTGATAAAAAAAAAAAAAGAATTGTGAATTCATGTATAGTGATATTGATAGTTTAATTTTATTCCTGTGTTCTGGAGGCTGAAAATCACTACTTCCATTTCCACCCTATTCTCACATTCAGTTCTCCAGAAAATCATTTTAAATAGCCAGCCTCCAGTCTCAATTTGCTCAATTTGCTGAGTACTGATTTCAGCACCATGGCTAGTAACCACAGATCTCAGTCCTGCTCTAGTGGTTCTAACCAACTAAAGAACTTTGTGAGCTTCCTCCCCCCATCCGTCCCCCGTGGAGAAAGTGAGTAAAATAACTTGAATGTATAACAGATCAGACTTGCTGGTCTAGGATAAAAATGATCCTCAATAAATAATACCTTCCCATATGTGGGTTTAAATTGGAGGAGCTGGGTTATGTGCATTAAGAGAAAGGGGAGTTAGTTGCAGAGAAGACAGGTGTGCTAGAGTTTTATTTATTCAAATATGGCATCCTTAGTGAAAAGAGAAATCTTTTAAATGTATTAAAAGTTGAAAATAAATTGAACAGCGATAACATGTGTGTTTATTCTTTTTGGTACTTTGGAAAGTACCTGATAACTTGTATATATGCCTGCATGGCCAAGTTTTTTTGTGAGGAAGTTACATAACAACTACTGTCTATTTGCTCTTTACAGTGGATAGTGAAGATCTGTATTTCCCCTAATTGACCAAGTGTTCTTTGTCTCTTGTGTTTCTGGATTTTAAAAATTGTGTCACATTTACATTAATCTTCTCTGTTATTACAAGTATTACAAAAAATATTTTCTTTTGCCTACAAGATGGAAACGTTTCCATTCATAGAGGCTGCTTAAATATGTATTTTATGGGGAAAGAGGAATTTTAAAAAGGAATAGATTCTGAAAGTTTTTATTAATGAGAATTGAAGGGACAAACCAAATCAAAGAGATTTGGAAAGAAGAGAGTTGGTCTTAAAGAAGAAAGTTAAGGTAAGAATAGAATGTGCTATGTACAAATTCTTGACAAATAGCCATTTGGTGTTGACCTTTAAAATATTTAAATGAATAAATATTAAAATGTGTCTGAAAATCCTTGTCATATCAATCAAATCTATTGGCTTTCATGACTCACTTCCTTTTTTTTTTTTTTTTTTTCAAGGTCCACAATTACCATTTTATCTGAAAGAGATCTATTATGAATTGACTTATCAGCACACCTACATCCTAAATTCCATGTTTCAGAACCATGTAGTTTATTTAATTTTTTCTTTAAAAGCAAATGATCCAATCTTTTTGTTCAACATGGTCATCTGAAACCAAACTGAAATGGAACAAGTCACTTTAAGAGAAAAGATCATGTAAGCCCTGGTTGTAATCTAAGCACCCTTTATTCCAAAATATTATATTATTCAGAAAAATGCAATTTATTTGGACTATTTGACCCTACTTGGTCAATTCTTTATCCAATTAGGTTTCATTGAGACATTAACTTGGGGGAAAATAATGAAAGTATGAAAAAGAAAATGAAAGAAAATTAAGATTTACATACAACATAATACTTCCCTATCTTCTACAAAATGCATTTTTTAAAATTAATAATATATAACTAAGTCTTTTCAATATTTAGGACAGACCTGGAGATCTCTTTGCTAAGAAAATTGGAATTTGGGGGATATAATGCTTTACTTCAAACTTCAAGTAAATCAGTTTATTTTGATCTATTGGGTAAGCTTTAAAGGAGATGATGGAAAGGCATTGAAAAATTCACTTGGTTTGGTAAGATTCACCTTCAGAGGGTGAATCTCAAATTTTATAGGCAATCAGTGACAATGAGTATAGAAATTTGACTATGTGATTATTTGGGCAAAACAATCTCTTATCTCCAGGTAAATGATGCAATATTAGAACTCAAAATTTCACTTTACATTTTAGTTGGCTTGAAAGAAGCTGCAAAAGAAGAGGGCAAAGTTGGATTGGTATGCTGATAGGAAGAAAAAGAAGACAAAGCTTTCCAGATAGTTTTGATGTTCCCAAAGTCCACATCTGTCAGGAGACAAATTTATGGCAATGAGAAAAAATATTGCTAAATTTCCCCTGCTTTGTCCCTTTAAAGGAGCCATTCCCAGTACTGAAAGTCTATTATGAGGGAATTAATAAATTACACAGCGAATTATTAAATCCAGATAATTACAAGGAATAAGTAAGTAATCATTAGTTATCTCAGCTAATTACTGTGGGTCAGAGCCAGCCGGAATGTGAAATCCTCCGCGGGAATTGAAATTAACTTTGCACAGTGAGTCTCTCTGCTTGACATCTCCAGTCTGTAGGCACATGGCAGCTCCCCTGTGAGCCAGTCTTTCTATTTAACTTGGAGAGAATAGAAATAAAATTAAGTGGCGATGTGATAATAGGAAGCTGCTCCGAAAGCAAACTGTGGGTTTTATTCTGTACTTTCAATGCCTGAAGATGAAAAGCTTTATTTACACCAGTTTCAGAAAAATTTAAAGCACCCTTGTTGAGACCAACTCCCGGAACGCAGGGGAACAGGAATCTAGAGTCGACTGGTGTGACAGTCAGATTAGCAGCACATGAAGAAGGCTGAGAAAGAACAAACGTTTTTAGCATTCTCCCTCTTTCTCTCTTTTTCTCTCTGCGATAGGGGGAGGCAGCAGTCAGTAAGAAAGAAATAAAATGAAAATATTGCTCTTTGCTTTCATCACGCACAGTGGAAAGGCTGTCGAAAAGTGCAGCCTGGTCTAATAATCTGTTTGTTTTGTTTGGGTAACAATATGCTTTCATCTTGCCACGGGAAGATCCAGTTTAGTGCAAATGTTGTCTCTTGTTGATCTTTCACCAGATGCTTCAAGAACTGATGTCACTTTTTTCTCTTCTCTCTCTCTCATATAGCATCACCTTCTGAAGCCTGCCTCCTCTACCCTCTCTCCCTCCACTCCCACCAACCCCCTCCCCCAGGCCTTCCAAAGGGCAGAGGAGAGGGCGAATCCTGGTGCTTGTTGGAAAGTAGAAAATGTATCTGTGTGATAATGTAATTGTGTGTATCACAGGGCTGAGAAAGCCTGGCTATAGGAAGAAAACTGCTGTTAATGTATTAAAATGAGGGAGGGGGGAATCTAAGAGCATTTTTTTTTTTTTTATCAATTGCAATTAGATGGACAGTCTTTCCGCTCATTCCCTGCTCTAGTCTGGAATGATAATAAAAATTTAATGAAGCCTGGGACGAGTAGAGAGCTCTGTCTAGGGACCGTGGAATAGAATATTTTAACTGTACATTTATACCAACTGTCTGGCTTCAAAGACGTGACTGCTTTTAATCTCGAATTAGAAAACCACAGACTTGAAATTAAATATTAGATACCCTCGGATCCCCTTCCTTTCTGAAATATTGTCACGACTCTGTTTTCCTCCATTGCCCCGTAACACACATATCTTAGGTCTCCAATTACATTTCCGTGAATAATAGATGGCTTTGATAGGGTGCAGTAATCTGGTACTTTTGTTTTTTTTTTTTTTAAATAGAATTAATGCAATATTAATTGGCTGTAGATGTTATAAGAATGCACAGCCCCTTTTCAGGAACCAATCGATGAGATAGGGACGTGGGAGAGAACGAAGGCGAAGGCTTTTCCCAGCCTAGGTCACTTCTTTGCGGAGGGGACCTTCTCAGAGCGTTGGGTAAGTGTAGAGGCGCCCTGAGTTCCGCGGTGTGGGCTGCTCCGCTCCGCAGCCAGGAGAGAGGTCGCCAGAGGAGGACCAAGATAGAGGGGAACAGTGAGAATGAGAAGCAGGGCGCAGGGACGGCGATCACTCACGGGCTTTCACGCTTTGCGAAGGCTAATGCTTGGTGCCAGCCCGGAGGGCTCAGGCTGAGCGGAGGAGTCGAGGTGCTCGCCCCCACCCTGCGGCCTGCCACCTAATGCCCCGCACCCGCTGGCCTTGGGTTCCCTGCCAGCCTCAATTCCCCTCTTCTCCGCTCGGGTTCCGGGTGCGCGCTGGTGACAGGCGGATGGGAGGGGGTGAGGGGGTAGAGTCCAAAGGGTTGGGGGTGGGGAGCAGAGCCGCTCTCCCGCGGTGGAGCTTGCTCTGGCCCCCAGAGCCTGGGGGAGCAGGCGCCTAGCCAGGCGCGCAGCCAGGAACCCGCAAGAAAGAGAGGCCCGGGCTCCTCGCCCCCTTGCATTTTACTAATCACGTCTATTTAAATTCTAGCGCGGTCCGCCGCGCTCTCACCGGGAAAGCTCTGGAGAACTGGACCCATCAATTATTCTGAAAAAATCCCAGACTACGTGAGGCTTCCAGCCTGCGGGAGGGAGGCGGCGGGAGGAGCTGCAGAACCTAGCCTCTACCCTTCTCCCCGCCTCTCCACCCCTTCCCGCGCGGACTCCTTGGTGTACACTTAACTTCTGGGTTCTGCGACCCCAGGGAGCTTGTGCGCGGTCTGAGGGTTGGCACTTGTGTGGACAGGGAGGAAAGGTGGTGAGACCTGGTCTTCCTGTCCTTTCGACCCGAGTGGCTAGGTGTTAGTCCTGTGCAGACAGACCTTTTCCCGCGCTACCACCTCTTGTGCAACGCTGGGTCCTCACTTTTTCCCAGGTCCGTATAGCTGGCCTGGTTGTTAGGAACGCTGGCCAGGGAGTCTCTGCTCAGCTTTCCTTTGCTCTAGGGTCCTGCAAGGATGCGGCCTTGGGGAAGATTCTAGTTCAGCCTTTTAGGAACCTTGTTTTAAAGTCCTCTATCATGCATCCCACCCCCTATTCAGGCTCCAGGATGCCCCCGGGCCGAGCAGCAAGCCCGGCGCGCAGCTGGACACGCAAAAAGAAGGCGTTTGCTCTAAAGTCGGGAGGCGGGTGAGCCTGGCTAGTAATTACTGCTCCCCCTAACCCCCGCCCAGTCTCACCCGCCCCCACCCCCTCACTGGGTCTGCAGCCATTACTCCAGCTGTCACTCGGCGGAAAGCAAGCGCCCTCCCCCACTCCAGACTTGGCTGTAGCTAACAGAAGCCAGTGCCCCCTTCGCCCTCCCACAGGGTCTGAATCATGGTTCTTAAAAATTTGTCACATTCTTTCATCAACGCCATACTTCCTCTTTCCTCTATCCCCGAACTTTTCCACTTTCTGGTTCCGAGGAGCATGTTTAAAGTCTTATTTGAGTGTATTGGTGAGTGATTTTGGTTTTTTGCTTTGGTAAATGGGGCTTTCTCTTGCAGGTTATAGGCCTCCTTGAATAATTTGAAGACTATGTATTGAGTATTTTTGAAAGAAGCCAACTGGCTGCTGAAACTGTGAGGTGCCAAAGTCGTCCTGTTAAATTAATGGGGCTTGATTTAAAAAAACAAACACAAAACTTAGTGATGTGTTTGTAAGTAACTAAAGATTTAAATCAACACCCTCTGAATGATTTTCTCAGGGTAGTGTTTGCATTCCTGGAAGATCCCGGTGACTCTGGTGTGGGTAGGCTCACCTGAAGATGAAAATTAATGCCCACAGGACTGGACAATTCTCTGTTGGCTACCATAGCTTTGCTAAAAGACAGTTTGTATTTCTGTGCATTTTGGTTAAACTAGGTGAAGGCTCTCTGACGTCCAGAGATAAAACAGGTCTTGGATTGAGGTATTATTGGCCTGGTATAGAGGTAATGGAAGTGGAGTCATCCCTTTGCAAAAACAATCACCTTTTACTCAAATTTTAACAGCAATCCAGGCTCTAAAACATAAGAGGAAGCTTTCTTAGGAAGGCTTTTGACCCTTCCCCAGAACAGGCATCTTTTCTGCTCTAATCCTGGCCTCCGGCTTCCAATTGGCTGCACTGAGGCAGGGCTGGAGTGTCTTTCTCTTGGCAGACTGGACTGTAAAGGTGCTCTAAGAATCAGCTGGAGCCAAATCATTTACAGCACCGAGGAAGCATATTTTACAGCTCGGAGGAGAGCCAGATGACACCCAGTCCTTTGTGGACATGACCCAAAAACCGAAGACCCACAGAAACGTAGATCCCAAGATTCCAAGATCCTCTACTTCAGTTCTGGCATTTTCCTGGAAACTGCATACCTGGGTCTCTCTCTCTCTCTCTCTCTCTCTCTCTCTCTCTCTCTCTCTCACACACACACACACACACACACACACACACACACACACTCAGAGTCCAACCCCCTACCATTACCAGCATGCGAGGTGAAACTTTTGGAACTCACTCAAAATCTCACCTTCTTAGTCTAACAAAGATCCTTGCTTCTTTTCTGATGGTGCTGAGGACCTCCATTCCTATTTTTTTTTTTTTTAAGTGCACCTGACAGGGCTTTGACTTTTTGTTTGTTACAGGTCTTCTTGTCCTTGCTGCCTTTACTTAGAACCCAACAGGGTGTCTTTTGGTGGTGGCATCTGTGCCTCCCAGGGAGGACTGGAGGGCCTGGCTTACAGCTGGGCTCAGCAGGGATGGGGCGCAGAATTAGATTAAAGGTACTCTCCAGAGTCCTGGTTCAGGGCTCTGGGCTCTCCAAAATCTCATGCTGGCTTCCAGGTTTTAAGTCCCATTTTGGTACTAACTTTGAGATCCTAACTAATGATGCCTGAGCTGACTAACTTTCCATTTCAGTTCCTAGAAGTGAGCACCTGAAGCCAGAAAGAGGGCAACTGCTTTCCTGCTCCACCCCCTTAAATGTGAGGTCTGAGAGGAAGAGAACTCAGCCAGACCACTGAGCCAGGATAACCTAATCCATCTGGGAGAAGAGCTGTTTTTCAGGACCATGGGGTTCACACTCTTAAATTCTGTAAGTTCCATGGACCTGTCCTAATGGGTTAGGTAAGAATCAGTTGGCAACTTGCACTTCTTTCAACTCTCCACTTTGCAAACATGAGAGCTTTTAATTACAATATTGTCAGAAGGACCCATTCTTCCTAAATCACTTCATTGATTTTTTTTTCTTATGCTGCTTTCCTTTTCAGCAATATAGTTTTTGCCCCTTAGATTCATTCAGAGTTTCAGAGGTGAATATTAAAAAGGTAGCAGGTGAGGGAGTGTGGGGTGGTTAGTTAATGGAAAGGGAATCTCTACCTTTCCTAGGGAGGGGTGGGATGCAGAGAATGACCACACATGCTGTCTCTCTATCTTGTAGTGGAGAAGCGCAGGAGAGAAAGGAGCTCTAATAAGACAGGAGTGCGTGCTAATAAGATGGGACTCCTGTGCAGTAAGTAGCCAGACCAGTCCCATTTCACCAGCTATTTTCAGTTTGTTCTGTAGAGACAATCTGAAATACCCGGATAAGTGGTAATTAGTCGTGGTAGTGTGCATACATACTGTAAAGAAAATCAAACAGTCCTCAAAGGTGATGGTCTATACACCATTAAGGTGGAAGAAGAAGCAAGCAAATCAAGTTCTCTGAGTTGAAATGTGACCAAACAAGGCTTCCCATTCTGAAAAGTTCAGCTACTTTTCTTTCCTTGGGAAACCTGGTGAGAGCAGGATTCTGTGGATTTGTTATTAACTTTATGTTTTGTTGTTTGAAAAAGTAGTTTTTACCACCCAACTCTGGCATCAGCATAGCGCATAAGAGAGCCAGTGGGAAACAGAAATGAGCAGGATTTTGCTACCAGACAAAGGGAAGCCTGAGGCTTCTCTTTCTCTTTATTCCCATTGCTACATAATCCTGAACTAGTGGAGAGAAGAAATGTACAGATATTTCCTGTGTGTCTGTTTAATGTTGGGAGGGTGTGCAATTGGGGAGGGGGTTTGGAAGAGAGAATAGACAGACTTAAGAGAAACTAAGAACAATCATATTTATTGTACCCCAATTTTAAACTATTTCCTATCTTGGTAATGATGGTAAGAAGCATCCTTACTCCACACCATTTAACTCATGGCCATTAGGTATCAGTTACTGCAAGATAAAATGATTTAATCAGCCTTGGCTAAGTCTTTTTAATGCTCAATCCCTCACCCTTTCATTTTCCCCTGCCCCTCCCCTTCACTCTCCCCTCTCATCTCTCAAATGGATAAGGAAATCTTAGAAGCTGGTGTCTTTGGTAGAAACAGCTTACTTATTGAGGCAGGGTATCTCTATTGACTTTAGTACTGCTCATGAGTTGCTTATAAAAATAATCCCAGCCAAATCCATGCTTACCCTGCATTTACCTACCCTGAATTGCAATAGTGTTTGGTTTTCCTGCAGCAGCAAGGCTGGGTTTTTGTTTGCAATTCATAATAAACAAGCCATTGACAAGCTAGGGTTGGCTTGCTTTTCAGGTTTTGCAATTTCTCTCGTCCAAACTCCTAAACTCTTTTGCCTTGTTCAGGAGATGGTGCTATCCTTGAAACTGCAGTCAGATGCAGCTCCAAACAATCACAGTGCTACACACAACATCTTCCCCAGTGAATGGCAAGGAGACACGACAAAGTGGACACTGGATATAGGTGACACTATCTCATGATAACTACTTTCCCCAGCTTCCCATTAACAGGAATAAGTTGGAAGGAAATAAATGTTAAGAATCAAACCCCAAAGGTTTTTGTACACTCTGATGACTTGAGACTCAACATGCAACTCTTATAATGTGGGAGTGTAGGAGAGGAGAGCACAGCAGGCCAAAAAGTAAATAAAAACTAAAAGATTAAAAAGCCACAATGTCTTCTTTTGTATGGATTATTAGACTTCCTCCAGACTTTCTTAGCTGAACTCCTTATGCTAGGCAACTCTTTTCTACCCTCCCTCCCACCTCACCATTAAGGCTTCATCTTCATCCTTCTCTTCTTCTTTGTCCCATCCCCTTCTCTTGAGTAATACATGCTTGCAGAATGAGAACTGAGTGCCAAGCTAAAAGGAGCATCTCAAGCCTTTCCAAACTGGGGGCAGTCTAAACAGTGATAAATAGGACTTAGATTCCAGTAAAGTTGTCTGTTTGGGGATGATGAAGGGTTGTGTGGTTGGGAAGCACCAAGCTGACTTGGTTCCCAGTGAACAAGAGTTGTGTCTGTCCTGGGTCTTGGTGGGTAGAAGGTATAGGTCCAAGGGAATCTGGATGCTCTCGGTTTTGTGAACCTCTTGTAGCCAATTGGAGAAGGTGCCAAGGACATTTTTATGCTTTTGCTTGAAGAAGCAGCACACATCAACTCTAGAAGATATCATATTTACTACCTAAACACACTGACTTTTAGATGGAAATGCCATCAGTTGTCTCTGCCCAGTTCTGTTGCAGATCTATTAATCATATCCACAAGGATTGCCAAAATGGCAGGGCTCTCTTCGCTTTTCAGTTTATACAGAACAGAATCATTTACATAAAGTCCTTAAGGCAAATAACTGTTGGGGCTCTAATTTATATCTGATCGAAAATTAGCCGTCATTATGCGCTCCATTAGCAGCGTCTTTAATGTGCTTCTAAGCACCATTTGTCAAGCGGCTTGTTAATATCCTTCAAGTCTTTAAAGTTGAGAGCTCATTAAAGAGTGCGCTCTGTTATTGATGTAATTTAGATGAGTTTGGAAGAGCAAGTACACCATGCCTTGAATGGGCAACCCCCAGAAGCCAGGGCAAGGGGGCATTTGGTGATCAAGTTCACTCAGGGTTTCCCAGTAGCCCTCAAGTTTCCTTGACAGCAGGTCTCTTTAACCTCAAGTCCTGCAAGGGTGTGTTGAAGGCCTACTCTCTGACCTGGGTGTAGGTCATTCACTACCACTGTGTTGCTTAGAAGCTGTCCCTGTTTTCTTCTCAGTTCCTATCAAAGGAGCTTCCAGAACCTTATGAGGAGTGGGTGGGAAAGGGGCCCTAACAAGGAATATCCTTGATGACAGAACTCACCAGTTTCTTTTTCTTCACACCTCCATCCCCTGTTTAACACCTAGTTGTTTACTTCCTGAGGTCTGCCTCTGCTGGGTGCAGGAAGTAAATATCCCTTCAGAAAACCCTAGGCCTAAACAGAGATACTGCCCCAGAACCTATTTTGACTGAGGTACAGTAAACCCGCTTAATTATGTACATATTATTACATTATCTATCAACCACCCCATCAGAAGAGCATAAAGGCCAATAAATTACCTCTGTTATTTATCTAAAAATCCATATATTTTGTCATTTTCTTTCTGGAGGAGATTATGTTAGTGTAACACAATAAAGAAAACCATTAGCACAGCCAGAAAATTGCAACTGAGTGCAACAATAATTCCACTAGCAGGAATAAATAACAGAGAGCTGCATTCTGTCCTGGGTTTTTCTGGTAGGTTATATCTGCTTTCTTTTGATCCCAGTCTTGAGTGTATTGGTGAATCTTGCTATCAGGGATTTTGTCAAGAGTTTGCATGCATACACCCCTCTTAGATCCTATATTAAAAAAAAAATCCAACTACTATGATTTTTGAACCCCACTTCTATTACTACTCTAAATTCACTCCTCCTCCTGAGACCTTCTGGGTCTCAGAGATTAATGCAAGATAATGAAAGACATTAGGCGTTTTATTCTCTCCTCTAAATTTCCAAGACTCTTTCAGTCTTAGCAGCTAGGGTGTGAAGATGGCGCTACTTTATCAGAAGTAAGAATGAAGCCAAGAGTTTGGGAACTGGACTCCTGTGTGGGGTTGGTCTAAATACTTCATACTCTACCTCCTCTCCTTGCCCTCCCCCTCAAAGAATAATCTGGTTTTTATCATTTGTTGAACAGCTTATTCTCGCAACTTCCACACCTTAAAAGAGTTCATTACATACACGCAGAGAAAGAGAAGGGAGAAAGAAAGATATAATAAGATCAATTTAAGGACATATTGAGGTCATATAACAGCACAAATATTCTCAAGTGCTCTGTATAATGTGCAGTGGGGATTTTGGGCAGTTTTATTGTGTGGTAGGATCCTCATCTCCGTTGTTTTTTACAGGATTCCTCCAGGCTAAAGTAATAAAGCGAGTAATTAGAATGCTAAAGACAGATGTAAATAACAGGAATGAGACAGCGGTGACAGATGAGCGGCTGGGTCAGGAAAGAGCCCAGTTGGTGGAAATGACACCGCTGCCTCGCTCCGATCCCCTCCCCCACCCATTCCCTGTTCTCTTTCGCGCTCTCCTCCCTCCTTGCAGTGGCCTTAGGCGACCGACCGGGGACACACCGGTCAAAATTGCATTCGGGAGGCGCAGCGACGCTGTGGTCTGGGGCAGTCGCGCAGGGGGCGTCCCAAGCCTCGGGAGCCGCAGGCCCCACCGATCCAACGCGAGCAGGGCGCCGGGGCCTTCCCGGGGCCCCTCCCAGGTCGCCAGGACTCACGGGCCCCGCAGCTCGGGTCCAGCAGCCCGCGCTCCGCCTGCGCCCGGCTGCGGCCTGCCGGGGACTGCGGTCGCCCGGGACCAGCCCCGCCGCTTCGCCCTCCCGTCGGCCCTGATGCCTTCTGGCTTTTCTCGCCTTTTCTCCCCAAACCGGAATGCAGATGCTCCAGAGATGCCTTAGCCGTGCACTTTGGCCGGGGAAGCCCAGGGCAGCCCTGGGCGCCGCGGTCGGAGGCTCGGCTGCAGCCGGCAGCGGCCCAATCCCGGGCGCTCTGCTCTGGGCGCCAATGCCCTGTCCCTCCGGGGAATCCCACCCTGGCCTTGACTCCCCTCAAAGGCCGCACCCGAGGGGCCCAGGGGTCCATCCATCCCCACAAGTTACCCGATGTAAATGGTGACCTGAGAGAAACAGTCTGCATGCTTTTTGGCAAAAAAAGATGTAACCTTTGCAATCTATAGCTCCAAACCTGACCTATCTCTAGGCACCCCTATAGGAAGGTAAATACGGTGATTCCTAAGTGAAGAAGCTTCCTTTTCTTCCTATCAATTCAAATAGCTTGAACAGTGTGGTCCCGGTTTATTACATGGAAGTTAAAAAATGGTCAATGCTACTTAACCATTATCTGTGGCGTTAGAACAATCAGATCTGATTCAAGTCTTTACTTACTGAAACCCCCGCAGATAACTTTCAGAATCTGGTCACAAGAGAGCCCCTCTTATTCTTGCTTAGAAGAAATTGAGGCCTATTTAGGCTTGCAGATTTTAAGGAGAATGTAAATTCTAGAGACATTACTGCACTTTGGAATGGATTATGGTTTAAGCAAAAATAACCATTCATTTTTCTATTTTAGCTTTACAGCATTAAATGCATTTAGTAGTCCTTACAGGCACCTGCCCTCAACCTCACCAAACAAACCCCCCTAGAGAGAGTCAAACTACCCTGGGAAGCAACTCTATTCTCCACTGGGAATGTTGGTACTGAGGTAGGTTCAAAACTGCTTATGAAACAGTGTGGTGTGGAGCAGGTGAGGAATTCCTCTATTTCATTCCAGATTATTAATACTAGTTATGTCCACCAATGGAGGACGATGACCATTTCCCAGATTTTTTAGAGGAGGCTTGCAAATGAGTAGGGCAAAATAAGAGAACACATCTTGAGACACAAAAGTGTATGTTTAACAGTTTTGGTTTTAATTTCAGTACTTAATCAACACTATGTATTTTCATCATTTGCATCAATAAATGCAATTGATGCATTTCTCAATTAAATGTTCCCCATTTAATTCAGACTGATTATTATCATCTTGTTTTGAGTTAACATTTTCATTTTAAAATATCTCTTCTTAAAAAACACATCCCAAACACCTAGGAATATCTGTGGACTCTTTATAAAAAAACTGGTGACGATAGGCCCTTCTCTCAGGCGCTTCAGGTCTAGTCCAGAAATCAGATTTTTTGGTGACCTTTGTTAAATCTATGCCTTTCACATATGACTAAAGAATGAGAACTCTTTCCTAGATGAAAAGTGTTTCAATGCCTGTAATCCTAGTGACTCTGAAGGGAAGTGGAGATCAGAGGATTGCAAGTTGGAAACCAGGGTATGCAACTTAGTGAAACCATCTCAACATAAAAAATAAAAAGGACTGGAACTGTATGTAGCTTAATAGTTCAATCCCCATTACAAAAATAATAATAATAATAAAAGTGTATCAACATCTGTGGGCATTGATTTGGGACCACCATAGTATTCATGAGAATTGGCAGCCTGCTCTGCATAAGTTTTTGTCTATTTTTATGAAACAGAAGATCTGATGAATGATAAAAAGCACTGGAAAATAGAATTGGTTCTAAAACTAATGCTTCTGAAGAAACATTCCAGATAAATTCCCTATGTTTTTGAGTTTGTACATCTGGTTTTTGAGAAAAAAAAGTGATAAAGAAAACTCAGTGTGTAAACTCGGGACCTGAAATGTAGGGCCGATTGGGAATTCTGACCTTATCATATCTCTCTGATTGCAATCTTCTCTTTGACTCCTGTGAGGAAGCTCAGTGCTTGTCATCTAAGAATCTGCTGCTGGTGGTGGTTGTGGTAGAGGGGATGGGCCAATGCTTTGCAGAAGGTTATAATGCAAATAGGTGGAGTCTTCACTGCCAAGGTAGCTATGTGAATGGGGATAAGGAGAGGGAGGAGGAGGTAAGGAGGAGTTATAGGTCATGTCCACTTGGACTTCCTTTGTAGGAAGTGAGAATTATTTTGTGTTTCCCTTTCTCTTTGCAAAGGACCTTTCCTGTATGCAGAAATTTTTTCTGTAATAGAAGCTTCAAACTTTAGGTTGTGACTCATTAGTGCATAATGAATATAATTTAGTGAGCTTGGCCAGCATGAAGAACATATGTAAAATATGGAGTAGAGAGAAATAACCCAGGCGGACCACAGGTTGTGGGAGCAAGTTTTGTTTGAGGAAAGTTTAGTGTTATTTATACTTGTATGTTTATATTGGGTATGGTGTAAAATGCATTTGTTACTATGTATTTTAGTCAAGAACATTAGGAAACCACCATTGTGGGGCTTAGTTCACGTCCAGCCTTCTCTAAAAAGTTTTTCTGGGTCACACCAGCCCTTGATGGTTCATGAGTACTTTTTCACTCATTATCACCTTATTTGTGCTGTTTATTTAATGCTTCTCTGATGCTTTCCTGTATTTCTAACTCCTCTTGTGTATGTCTTTCTAATTGAACTTAAATTCCTTCAAAAATGTGTTTTCCAGGTCCCTTGGTCTCTACTGTGGTTCCGTACACATGGTATGTATTCCACATGAATGAAGATGGCTAATTATGTGCTTAACAAAAGCAAGTTCTAGTTCAGACGGTATCTCTCTTTATCAGGGATGCATTTCTTTCTTTTATTCTCTTTTTATATTTTAATGTTTTCAACACTGGAGATCAAACTCGGGGCACACACGGTAAGCAAGAGCTCTATCTCTGAGCTAGCACTTTTTTTTTAAAAATATTTATTTATTTACTTTAGTTGTACACAATGCAATGCATTTATGTTTACGTGGTGCTGAGGATTGAACCCGGGCCCGTGCACGTGCGAGGCAAGCGCTCTGCCACTGAGCCACAATCCCAGCCCCAGAGCTAGCACTTTTCTAAACAGTCTTTATTTATTATTATTATTATTTAAAAAATTTTTGGTACTGGGGATTGAACCCAGGGGCACTTAACCATTGAGTCACATCCCCAGGCCTTTTTATTTTTTATTTTGAGACAGTATCTCACTAGGTTGCTTACAGCCTTGCTAAGCTGCTGAGGCTGGTTTTGAACCTGCCATCCTCCTGCCTCAGCCTCCTGAGCTGCTGGGATTACAGTCATTACAGCTGTGCACGATCATGCCTGGCCAGTCTTTATTTTGAGAAAGGGTCTTTCTAATTTGCCCAGGCTAGCCTTGAACTTGGAATCCTTCTGCCTCAACCTCCTGAATAGCTGAAATTACAGGTGTGTGCCACTGCCCAGCTTGGGATGCATTTCTGTTTCCTGTGTCAGCTCTACTTGATGGTATCTCCCATTACTGCCTCTCAGCATTTGTAATGTCTTCTAAACATTGGGGCTTGACTGTTAATATTTATGTCACTAGGTGATTTGCTTTTTTCTACCAGAGAGTAAACCTCTTTAGAGCAGGTGAGGTCTGTTGAACTCCTGTGAGTTTCCTTCTTTGCTTTGGCTGACAGTGCAGGCATAAGATTTGAGTTAAAATGCAATAGATTTGTTTAACATATGTCTTTAGAATATATATCTTCTCATTCTCTGGTCTTTTGTAACTTGGTTTTTTTATTATTTGGTTTTAAATCTCTCTTTTTTTGCTATGTGCCATCTGATTTTATGATACCTATGTCAGCACACTATGGAAGACACAGCATGCACCAGTGTCACAGACTTGGTCTCAAATTTGCAATAAATCAGGTTGTTAACACTTCCTAGTTATGTGATCTTGGAAAAGAAATCTCTGTATCTTAGGATTCTCATCTGTAAAATGAGGCTAGTGCTATCCTCAACACAGTGTTTAGTACATTTTAGGTGCTCAGTAAAGATTGGTCCTTTTTCTTTCATTTATGGTATGAAATTTCAATCCCTTTTGGAAGGATGTAGATAGGATCTATGACAACAAAAGAGTTTATTGGGCTAATCTTACATTTTTCTTTCTTTCTTTCTTTCTTTCTTTCTTTCTTTTCTTTCTTTCTTTTTTTAGGAAGTAGGAAAATAACCTTATCTTTTCCAATTACTTTACCTGTAAAATTTAGAAGATAATCATTCTATATCCCTTCACAAAATTAGTTGTTAAGAGTATCAATGTACATACATTTTCTGGTGATATTCATGTATTATCTCAAGGATAATCGCAAACAGGCACATCTCTTTAAAAAAGAGAATTTGATATGCTGAGAACATCATTTCTAGTTTTGTTTTTATAAAATATTTATTTGTTTGTTTTAGTTGTACACAATGTCTTTATTCTTACGTGGTGCTGAGGATCGAACCTGGGCCGTGCACATGCTAGGTGCGCACTCTACTGTTGAGCCACAACCCTAGCCCATTTCTAGTTTTGATGATCAGGATTTTGCATTAATCACTTAAAAATGTAGAACTTTGCCAGTATTTTGGGTACAAATTCATCATACATCTATTGAGGAAATAAAATAATTCACATTGTAGGCTGTCCTAAGTGGTTATAATGTATATAGGAAAATGTGAAATAGATTGCTGCTTTAGCTTTAAGGGCATAATGCTCAGATCTAAAGGGTAGTTGTAGGGAGTATAATGCCAGGATTTAAAAAGCAGCCAAACAGAACTGGCTAGGCAGGTACACAATCTTCCAGCAGAACCAGGTACCAGAAACAAACAAACCAAAGAGTTTCAGATGTAGATTAATAATCTGGTAATGAGAAACCAGTTCTTGATGTTCCAAGAAGGCAGGTGTGCAGGATGCAGACAATGAGATCAGTTTATCATATGATACCATCAGCAGGGGCATAGGAAAGACATGAGCAGGGTATTTTTTTTTTCTAGTTTCCTTTAGGCTTTTTGGACTTTATATATGAACCTGAGTTTGAAAGCATATTCTGGAAGTAATCACAATCTAGGGAATTCTGTTGCTGTATTCCTGGTTCAAGTATGATGTGAGACCTTTTTTTCCCTTCTTATATATGATACTTATTTTTTCACCAAGATTCCTGGAATTATATTAGTCAATTAAACATTTCAGCCATTAATTTATCAACTTTTTACTGAGTTTCAGTTGTTTTGAAAGATGCTGAGAATAAAAGATACATCCTATCCTTGAAAAATAGGTAGTACTTTGGGGAGAAGGATACCTAAAGAGACTGATGAACAAATGACCAATGTTTGTGGAATGGAGTCCAAGTTCATGGCAGTAGAGAAGGTTGCATGGCACTTTATATTTTATCAAATAGTGATAGACCTGCTCTTTCCTTCAACCAGCCACACTAATCCCGAACTGACATAGGCCAAATAAAGTTTTTTTTTTTTCCCCTCTCCAGAGGCTGTTTTGGCTTCTGCAAATTATAATTATTTGTTAAAGTCATGAGACAACTATGATAATAATTCAAGGAAAGATTCTGTTTTGTCTTTGAATTTGGCATATATTTTTCATTGCAATTAGGCATTTAAATTAACATATGTTTTGATACATTTGTTCAAGAATTTTATGCCCATTTACTATAAGTGGTCTTAGCTAAAAGAAAAAAAAAATACTTGGTTCATTATCCCTTTAATGAGAATAGGTACTTTCTTTTGTTGTTGGTTTTTAGGAATCAGCATGTTAAAATTGGAAGAGAAATAATTTTCTTTTCCTTGTTTTATACAGGTAGTATTGTCTTTTTATTTTATTTTATTTCATTTTGTTCTATTTATTTTGGTGCTGGGGATTAAATCCAGGGCTTTGACATGCTAAAATAAGTTCTATCACTGAGCTTTGAATCAACACCTTTTCATGTATTTAGTAGGTTGAAAAGGGGGAGATGATTCTCCTTCACACATTTTGTGAAACTATGTGATTTTATTTTCTGTACTACTACTTTAAGTATTGAAGTGTTACTTGAAAAGCATGTCAGTTCAATATTTTGGGAAAGTATTGCACTCGGGAGAGAAATATCTGCATGCTTTAACAATCATGGATGTGAACAGTGATCATCTTGCAGATGAGAACCTCAGAGAGCTAGTAAAGTTAAGAAAATGATAGCACACCAGAAGTACCAGAAGTCTATCTATTTCTGGTTTGCTTTTACTGTGTAATAATCTGGCCACTGAAGTTGCCCCACATTTCCCAATACCTGGGGACCTGGCTTTGGCAGTCAGATGCCCTGCAGGACTTGGCTAGAAGCCAGGTCATGAGAAAAGACGGTATGCAAGTTGAATGAGGAGAATTAGTTAAGCTTTTAATTAATTCACCCTTTCCTGTTGTGGTGAGGTGTAGAGATTCCCTTCTTCAGTTATACTTCAAATGCTTCAACTCAGCCACATATTAACAGTAAACAATAAGCCTTAAAACACTTCACTAAGCTTTAAGGATGACAATATAAACATATGGCAGGATTTTGCAGAGATACTCAGCAGACCTAGGAGCCTGCAACAATTTTATGGAGCTGGAAGCATCTGAGACACCTCAAGGGGCTGAGAGCTCTACTCCAGTGGATGTAGCTACCCTTTTGGGCATGCAAGGCACAGGTGGTACTTACTGAAGTAGGAAGACATTTGAACACATTCAACTTATTCAACATTTGTACATAGTTAACCTGGATGCACCTAGACATATTTAATTTATTTACTCTTTTTACATTTTTATTTATTCTTTTTAGATATACATGACAGTAGGGTGTATTTTGACATGTTATACACCCCTAGAATAAGTATAACTTGTTCTAATTAAGATCCCAATTTATTTATGCTTGTGGACTATTGTCCTTTCTGGATATGTTCTCCATAAAACCTTGTCCTAAATCTCCTGATTCTAATAGATCACACTTTTTGAGTGATATTAAAGTGGCCACTCTTTGAAGTCAATTTTTTTTTTGTTTAAGAAAATAAGAATGTATAGCCAGGCACATTGGCACATGCCCGTAATCCCAGCAATTTAGGAGGCAGAGGCACGAAGATTACAAGTTTGAGGCCAGCCTCAGCAATCTAGCAAGGCCCTAAGCAACTTAGTGAGATCATGTTTCAAAATAAAATAAATAAGTTAAAAAGGACTGGGATGTGGCTCAGTGGTAAAAGGCCTCTGTGATCAATTCCTAGTGCCCTGTCACCCGCCCCCCCCCATGCTTATTGTTCTGCACAACAAGAAGTGCACTGAAGGAGGACATCTAAAGTTGGTCAATCTAATGTGAAAACAATATTTTATCCACTGAAGGAAAGGAGGGAATAGTCTATTGCCAATGCAATCTGGTGCATAATAAATGGAGCACTATTGGTTATTTCAGTCTCAAACCCTTCCACAGCTGCAGACCAGCACACAGGTGCATTAGAGAGGTGGGAGGGGCCAGGGTGCTGGTGAGTTCTATACTCTGTTGAGAGGTTGGGGAGAGAAGAGAGCTAGGGAACATTATTGCCTGTAATAAAGATCATTTGATCTTCATTTATTGTCTGGGTGATTCAGTGGAGACTACATGTGATATGAAAAGTGACAAAAGTTGACTGCCCAGGTTGCATTTGAAAAATGCAAATGACAGAGTTTTCACTGAGTTTTAATTACTGAGTTTAAGGAATCCATTCCCACTTTGTCTCAGGGTGACCAACCTCCTCGTTCCTTCCTTCACTTTTCTCTTTCCTCCTCCTCTGCACCTTCTACTGCTCCATCTCCCCGCATTTGTCCCCTCCCCCCCAGCTCTCTTCCTTCTACTCAGCATAGATTTTATTTAAAACCTATTTTACATTACAGTGGATATTTTAATTTTAGCCCTATACTTAAATTTTAATGGCTAAAAATTTTCTGTGAAAATATTAAATGAAAGTGATTCTTTGTTTTTCATACTAGTATTTTGATTTTATAGTTGAGCTTAAAGTCTTAGTATACATAATAAGTACATGGGTAAACTGAGAAGTTTCGAATTCATCCTGTGAGAAAGACTCTGGGGAAAGAGAGTTAACAAGCAATAAGAAAAGATGTCGGATTTATTGTGTCCTATATTTTGAAGCACAGTAGCTAAGGCTTTGTAAAAGACTTCCACAGTATAATAAAATGTTATAGTCAAAAGAAGTTTGAGAGATGATTTAGCCCAAAGTTCTCATACTATAGGAACAAAGAGAGGTTGTGACATATTCCAGGTCACATAGAAAATTAGCAAAACAGGTGGCACTGGACTTCAGGTAGAATTAACCATTATTATAATGATTTAGATAATGACTTCTAAAGGAATTAGAAAAACAGAAAAGTAAATTATCACAAATATTATCAATACACTATCTCTGTACCTCCAACAGTCTTAGTTTCAAAGCCTGCTTTCATTTTGCTGATTGTGAGGCCAAACCCTGAAAGACCTTGGCAAAGAAATCGTCCACTCTGTATGGGTAGCATGATGTGTCTGGGGCAGCTGTTGAGTGCACCACTGTCCCTAAAGTGTCATTTCCCGGTTGGCCCAGCTTGCCTTATTGACCTTTTCACTGGAAGATATTTCTTAGTGATCTTCCTCATCCTCCTGAGTAGAAGCCTCAAGAGTGACTTGAATCACAATGCAAAGGGGTTATGTTGAGGCTGGGAAGAAAGAGGAGCATCTGTGGACCTGGAGAGGGCAGACAAGGTCCGCACACCGCACACCGCAGGGCTTAGGGTCAGCAGATGGGAAGTGTGAAGGATGGGTAGGGTTGGGGAGATTGCCTCTAGACCTTGCTTTTAGTCTCACATAGCCTGGTTGTTTCTGATCCATTCTACATGATCTGAATTCATCCTTACAGAAGCAGTCCACTTGTTGTGTCTGCTGCCTGATGACATTTGTCTGTGAAACAGATTTTAGGAGATTAGGGAAGCAAACACTCCCTTTTTATATGGCTGACTAGTTTGTACCTCCTGTGTTACCTTCCAGCAGGTTCCCTTCCCTAGAATAGTTAAAGGCTATTGCATTGTTCTGCACTCACAATAACATTTTGAAATAAATGACCAATTTTGAGGAGCACTTGTAAACTTGGAAAGATGAGAATTTCAGAGACTGCCCATCTGAAACTTACATGCGTGAGTCTCAAAGCTTCTCTCAAATCTTCAAGTTAGTGGTTTTTCATCATTAAAATTATGCATGTTTGTTATAAAAATATGAAAACAATAGAAGACTATTTGTAAAAAATAAATGATCATCCAGTGCCCCAGTACCCACAGTCTATTAATATTTTGGAGTTGTTTCTTTCTTTCTTGTATTTTTCTATTTACTTATTTTTTTTCAGGATGTATGTATATGTGTATGTGTGTGTATATTAATATATATGATATATAAAAATACAAATATGCATATTTGTATTTTCCCTCTTGGGTCCAGGGTTTAGGTAGTAGACAGTAGGCTGTTTTCTTCATAGTGGCAACATTATATTGTACTCTGAGGTTCCATCATAATTTACCTATTTGTTTTCCTTTTATTAGATTGATTACAAGTGATATTATTATAATGATGTTATGATCTTTTCCTTTTCTTTCTTTTAGTACTGGAGATTGAACTCAGGGTCTCACACATGCCAGGCAAGCTCTACCACTGAGCTATATCCCAAGGTCTTTATTTATTTTATGTTTTGGAACATGGTCTCACTAAGTTGCTGAGGCTGGCCTTAAATAGGTGATTCTCCTGCCTCAGCCTCTGGAGATGCTGGGATTACAGGCAAGTTCCCCCATGCCCGGCTATGGTATACATCTTTTTATTTTTTTTAAATATATTTTTTTTTTAGTTGTAGATGGACACAATATCTTTGTTTATTTATTTATTTATGTAGTGCTGGGGCTAGAACCCAGTACCTCACACATGCTAGGCAAGCGCTCTACCACTGAGCCACAACCCCAGCCCTGGTATACTTCTTGATATATATGATTTCTGAGTTGGGATTATTAGCATAGACTGCAGCCTTGGATTTACAGGGTATTGATACTATGTTGTCAAATTACTTTGCAAAAATGTAATGGTTTACATTCTGCATGGGACATCTGAAGTTCTGTAGGTCAAGCACTTCTTTGCCCCCTCTTTTGGTAGGTCTACTTCCCTGCTTTGACTTACTTCACTCCAACAGTGTGATTGTGAGGACAGAGGGGTGCAGTCAAGCGATTTCATCCCTTCCTAGGTCTTAGCAATTAATATAAGGAGATCTATGTCCCAGACTAGACCCATCAGTCTTTTGTCCTTGAGTTTTTATGTATCCAAACTTGAGATATCCTTCCTCTGGGGTTTCTAAGCTATGATGGTTTAATTCTGAGCTTCTACCTTAAGAGGGAAACTGCAATTGGGGGATGGGCGATACAAGGAGAAATTGAGATGAGACCCTGGGAGTTGTGGTGGAGGGGGATGAAATAGGAGGAAAAGAGGGTGAGATAATAAAAGGAACAAGTAGAGGCGAGAAGGGAGCTGGGCAAAGAAGTCAAACCAGGAGAAAGGAGAATGTTGAGTTCCTCTATTCAGTTATTTCTGAGGTCAATGACATCCATACTCCTTGTAGTTCCATGAGTCCATACATCCTTGTTACGGTTTGGATAGGAATTATACCCCAGAAAGCCCACGTTAGACAATGAGGGAGTGTTCAGAGGTGAAATGGTCAGATAATGAGAGCCATAACCTAGTCAGTGGGTTGATTCATTTGAAGAATTAATAATTGGAATAGACTAATGGGTAGTGATAGGCAGGTAGGGTGTGGTTGGAGGAAGTCGGTCACTGGGGGCGTGCCCTTCGGGATTATATTATCCCTGGCTCCTTACACCCAAGCACTGTCTGCTTCCCAGCTGCTATGAGTTGAGCAGCTTTCCTCCACCACATCCTTCCACCATGATGTTCTGCCTCATCTGAGTCCAGAGCGATGGAGTCAGCTGACCATGGATTGAACCTCTGAAACTGTGAGCCAAAATACACTCTTTCTCTTCTGAATTGTTCTTGTCAGGTCTTTTGGTTATAGTGATGAAAAGCTGACTAACACATGTGGAATTCATAACAGGGAAATTAATGGAATTTGTAGGAAGAGTTGCAGAAAAATTTCCACATTAACAGCATCCACTAGTGTAAGAATTACTTTACATTTAAAATCCTGTGTGACATGACATGTCTTTCTTTTAAAGGAGGTCATGTTTTTCAGAATCCTCGCATCCCTGTGTGCAGAGTCCTAATTTAGAGTTTATCTCTTTATAGAAGGATGCACTAGGAAGAACTCCAGTCACCCTGATTAGGATTCCTTTGGACAGTTCCTGGGAGAATCCTTCCTGTCCACTGACTAAGGGGCCTTTTGGGGCTAAGCAGTGTTTGCTGAAGGATATTGACTGGCTGGATCACTGCTTATTGGACTTGATTAAAAATCCCCTTTGTGTTCTTCAGATTATATTGCAGATGTTTTTGGAAAGAGTTTTTCTTCTGACAAAATATTTATTTGCCAGTATGTTTAGTGGATGAGGAGGGAGAATAATAAGTGTGTAGGTATTATGTATGTACCATGATCTTAATTTGACAGACATCATCTGTGACAATATTGTGTCACAGATCTGTTTTCTTTTCAGCTGAGGTTCAGAGACATGAATTATACGTGATTGCACAATATTTCCTCATAGAAATTATAAGGAGAATGGCATGCCCTAACAGTGCTTATTTACACAGAATGCCCTAGTTCTCTGTTTTCCCTCTGGCTTTTCTTAAACAAGCAATTTATTCTCAACAGTCTTAAATTTAAAATCGATATTTCTAATAAAATAGTTTTACACTTTTCATCTTTATGTATGAACATGTATTATTGGAAGAGAATCTGAATGAGTTTAAACACCAAAGACGAGACTATCAATAAAAAGTATTGTAGAGGAGTCTGTGAAAACTAGATATTTCTGTTTATCTTTGAATATACGAATATATATGAGTATAGTACAGTGTAATTTTTCATTCATTAACTAGATATTAAGTAAAATTGGTTTCATGGAAAGAAAGTAAATTGGTCAATTAACAAATACATTTGATAGTTTAAAAATAATTTAAGCAGTTTGCTCTTTTAAAGGAAATACTAAGTGCTCTCTCTGTGTGTGTGTGTGTGTGTGTGTGTGTGTGTGTGTGGTGCTGGGGATCAAATCCAGGGCCTTGTGCATGCTAAGCACGTGCTGTACCACTGAGCTACACCCCCAGCCTGAATACTGAGTACTTTTTATCGATGGTGTGCTCCAGTAGAACACATGTAGAAGAAATTTACTCTGGAGTCTGGGGATATATAAGCTTTCTTGAAGTTGCTCAAAAGGCTTATACTGAGATATTACCTAAATTATTCTCCATTGATTTGTAGAAATGGAATGATTTTAAAAAACACTTAAAATTGTACAGCTTACAAAAAGGATCATACTGTGTTTTTTACTTAAAATATTTTGTGAGTTGGTAAAAATTTTTAAATGTACTAAACATAATGTATGTTGTGAAGTCTAGTTTTTACCCATGTCTCTGTCTTCCTTTTACCCCCAACTCCCTTTAATAACCATTTTTATTGGTTCCTTTTGTTTCCTTCTATTGTTTCCTTATACAAACAGAAGTGTTAGAAGTGTATGTTATTTCTTCCATATAGTATGTCTTAGTCCATTCATGATACTATAAAAAATAACTCAGCCTGGGTAATTTATTTATTTATTTTTAACTTTTTTTCTTTTACTCTAAGTTGTTGTATATGACAGCAGAATGCATTACATTCATATTATACTTATAGAGCACATTTTTACATATCTCTGGTTGTATACAAAGTATATTCACACCATTTGTATCTTCATACATGCACTTAGGGTAATGATATCCATCTCATTCTACCATCTTTTTTTTTTTTTTTTAACCCTTTTGCCCCCTCTCTCCACATTGGCCTTTCTAATGTTAGTCAGGGTAAGTTATGATGAACAGAAATGCATTTCTCACAGTTCTGAAGGCTGGGAAGCCCAAGATCAAGGCACCAGTGGGTGAAGGCCTGATCTCTACAAGGTGGGTTCCTTGTGACTGTGTCCTTGAATGATGGAAAGTGGGGAGGGGGCGAAGGGGGTGAAAGTTGTGTGAAGCCTCTTTATAAGGCATCACTCCTACCCAGGAGGACAGAGTCCTTATGATATAATCACTTCCTAAGGGTCCTATCTACCATGCTAGAGGTTAAGTTTCAAAATGCATTTTAAAGAGGATACATGAAAGGTGAAAAATGCAAACACTTGTGTAAACATAAGTCTTTCCCAAACTGTCCTCAGTTTTCAGAAAAACAAAACAAAACAAAACAAACAAACAAACAAAAAACCGCAGAATGTTCCTGTTCCATATTTTGTCTATCTTGCAACACCGGGTGGCCGACTACACTTCCCCTAGCGGTCAGGCTGACCCCAAACTTAAAAATAAAATGCTTTGTATGAAACTTTACATGTCAACCAATCAGAAGAGCGCTGTAAAACCCCCCTTAACTTGTATGTATTTCATTATAAAAACCCTGCTAAATCTGGGCTTGGGGCCTCTTAGCGTCACTGGTTACCGAGTGCGCGGAGGACCAAGCTCAAGCTTGCTAATAAATGACTCTTTGTTGCTTACATTGACCAAGGACTCTGGTGGTCTTCTTGGGGGTCCCAAGCCATGGGGCACAACATACATACTTTCAAACCACACCGCTTGCTATATTTGGTACTTTTCACTTTGCTGCTTTTTAAATGCTCAATAAGTATATCCTGGTGATAAGTGTGTAAAAAGCACCCCTACTCTTCTCTCCTCTTCTTAATCATCTTCCAGTTCCTCCTCTTTCCCTTCTCCTCCTCCTCTTCTTTTCTTTCTTCTCCCCCAGTTTTGCTTAATGCTGTATAGTTTTGTATACTTCTGAATAGTGCATCTCCATTATGGTGATATACCCTGATTTATTTAACAGATCTATCAATGGATAGCTGCGTTGTTTCCAACTTCGGTTCTTACTAACATTTTGTAATGAAAAGCCACATGTGCATATGATTTTATATTTCTGCAGGTATATTCATAGCATGCATATTTATATTAAGTTAAAAAATCTATGGCCTTTGCTTTAGTAGTTTTTGAAATGGACACTAAGATATTCCTTTCATTAAAAGGAAAGGATTAACAAGTCATAACAGAAAACAGTAAATTAAGACTGTGTAACCCAAAGATTCTCAAATCGTGGTCCACAGACCCTTGAGGAGCTCCAAGATCCTTTTAGGCATTTGGAGAAGCTAAAGTTATTTTCAAAATGGTACTAAGATATCATTTGCTCTTAGTTCACTGTGTTGACATTTGCATCAATGCAAATTAGAATGGTGCAGAAGGAATGCAGAGTAAAACTGTTAGACTGTTACAAGTCCAGACAGCTGCTTTTGGACATTGGCTTCTTCAGCAGCACACACTCACATTAAACAAACAAACAACAAACAAACAAACAAACAAAAGCTAGTTTCTGTTACTATCTGTAATGAAATAGGAAAATGCATTAATTTTATTAAATCTCAATCCTTGAGTCCACATAACAAATAATGCTGCATGACAAAATGGAAAGCACATGTAAGGCACTTCTGAGTATCCAGCCGCAGTGCTTGATGAGGAAAATCATTTCTGAGCCTGAATGGTGGGCTGAACAGCCACTTTTATTTTCCAAAGAACACCATTTTTTACTTGAAAGAATGGCAGACATTTTCTCCAAAATGAACAAAGCGAGACTGTCACTTCACGAAGAGCAACTGACAGCATTTGTTGACAGTGATAACATTGGAGTTTTCAAGTAAAAATTAGAATTTTGGAAGACTTGTATCTGCCATCATCAACTCTATAGCTTCCCAACACTTAAACACTTTCTGATGAAGTTAGCAGTGGTGTTAATAAATGGGATTTAAAAAAAATGTTGTATAGAAATATGTCAGCCTTTGGAAGGTCTGCTTAACTTTTTGATCTGATATTTTCCAAATGATCAGTGTGTGATATTATAAAAATCATGTGTAGATTTAAATATAAGGTAAACCAATGGTTTCATGCAAAACAAGACAGGAAAAGTTCATTTGTGCATTTTCAAATTTCACAATGCAAACAACTTTTAATTACAATCTGTCAAATTTTGATATCACAATTATCAAACAGCCTGTTAAATACTCTTCTTTTTCCAACTACACATCCATTGTGAGGCTGGATTTTCTTCAAAATCATATATTACAGGAGATTGAATGCAGATGCAGATATAAAAATCCAGCTGTCTTCTGTTAAACCAGACTTCAAAGAGATTTGAAAAAATGTAAATCTTTTCACTAAATGTAAATCACTCTTCACTAAATTTTTTTATTTTGGAAAATATAATTTTTATAAATAAAACATAACTTTATGTTAATTGGTAAAGTATTTATTATGTTACTTAAAAAAATAGTTGTAGTTTGCTGGACGTGGTGGCGCACGCCTGTGATCCCAGCACTTGGGCGGCTGAGGCAGGGGATCGCGAGTTCAAAGCCAGCCTCAGCAATGGCGAGGCACTTAGCAACTCAGTGAGACCCTGTATCTAATAAAATACAAAAAAGGGCTGAGGATGTGGCCCAGTGGTCGAGTGCCCCTGAGTTCAATCAAAAAAAAAAAAAGTTGTAGTTTGGATTTGATGTGTCCCCCAAAGACTCACTTGAATGTTGAAGGTTTGGTCTCAAAGCATCAATGTTCAGAGTGATCATTAGTGGTTGCATCAGGAGGGCTCTAGCCTCATTAGTGGGTTCATCCATTGATAGGTGACTGGATTACTGAGAGGTAGTTGAAATGGAATGGTCGGTGGTGGTGCATGGTGCCACGTAGGTCCTGGGTGTGTCTTGAGGGTATTTCTTGTCCACAGCCCCTTCCTCTCTCTTTCTCTCTCTGCTTCCTGACTGGTATGAGCTGAGCAGCTTTCCTCTGCCTCACCTTGTCCCCTGATGTTTTGCCTCATCTCAGCCCCAAACAATGGAGCTGGCCAACAAGGGACTGAAACCTCTGAACTTGAGTCAACGAATCCTTCCTCCTTAGGTTGTTCCAGTCAGGCACTTTGGACACAGCAACAAGAAGCTGACCAACACATAAACATCTATAATGTTTCTGTTTTGTTATCTAATACAGTAAGTATCAATATATAAATGTAATCCATATAGGCAAAAGCATTCTAAGATCATCAATATATTTTTTTTTTAGGGTCTGAAGGCCCCTGAGACCAAAACCTTTGACAACCATTATTCTTGCTACTGTGTGGGGGTTGGGCAATTTGAAAATGGATAGTCTGAAGATTCAAGGCACATTATTCACTATTGAAAAATTATATCTTGCTTACCAGAAATGGACATTTCTTCAAATAGTTCACCACTTAGTTAAACAATAGTGAGCATTTTTTTGTCTTAATTTTACCTTTTTGATTCCAGCCAGATGATGATTCTTAGGATTTATTCATTTATATGAATATCTTTTTAGTTGTAGATGGACACAATACCTTTGTTTTTTATTTGTTTATTTTTATGTGGTGCCAGGAATCGAACCCAGTGCCTCACACATGCTAGGCAAGCACTCTACCACTGAGCCACAACCCCGGTCCCTATAACGAATGACTTTTATGCTTCAAATAACCTTGTTTTCCTCTTTTATTCAGAATTCTACAGGAAGCCATTTTTTCCCCCAAGTTCATCAGGAAGGAGTTCTATAACAATGGGGGAATACATTGGGACTTGGATATGAGTGATGGTTGCCTGAGAAGCTTCTATCAAATGTCACAGTGGCAGTGGGTTATAGATGAGAATAAACCATTTTTATCAGTAAGGACAAGAGCAGCCATAGCATGATCCACTGAGCAACTCTGTATCTCATCTCCATGTTATTTTTATATATGTGCAAATTAAAATAAAGAATTAGAATATGTATCTGTGTGGATATGGTATAAAATTCTGGCTAGGAGATACAGGCTTTAGGGATACACCATAGTTTGATATCAGCCCCAGTATTTGGCCTTTTATTTTATTTTTTTTCCCTTGGCCTAGGCCATAAGCCTGACTAGCCAATTGCCTACTTTGATGTCATTCTTAAACACTTTGTAGGATCAGTGACACGGGTGTGTGTGCTACTATCACAGAGAATCTGCATGACAAAACCAACAGCATGTAAAGGACAGAACTAGATTCACTGTCACTAGCCAAATGTTCACTGTGAGATATAGATTTGCACTCTGTACTTTGGAATGAAAAAGAACTCCATGTGTTTCAAATGTTGTCAGTCTGTATTTTACTATAGGAGTAAAACACAACAATAATTAATGCTGATTGTGAAAACTGCTAATTTTATGTACAAAATAGACCATTAAACATAATAAATGTGTAGGGATTTAAAGTAAATATTGTAATGAGATAGTATGTTAGCTAGAAAACTTTAAGATAAATATTATATTCTACGAAAGCTGGTAGATATTATAAATTTTAAATAATAAAGAACAATAGAAATATTATAAAGCTTGAACTTAGTCTTTGGGATTGTTTGTTGGATTATCATCCAAATATCAAATAAAAATAACCTTTAAAATTGTACTGATAGTTTTTTTTTTTTTTTTTTTAATTTTAGTTGTTTAGTTCCATTTAGGCCATGAGTCTTTCAGGAAAAAGTACTCTTTGGGATTCTTCACATATGAAGGATGAATAAAAAGCAAAATGTTAAGTTTGCCTCGTTAAAATTTCACAAGGCAGGAAAACAACCCAAGTCATGTACAACAACATCTGTGATAAATCATCTTTGATCTAGACATAAGAAAGAATACAAAGAATAAAGGTGTCGAAGGAAAATGAGGAACTCCTCAAATAGCATGTTCCTCTATCAACCTCAGTTGACAGTACATAGAGATGATTTTTCCTATACTATGTCAAATTTTAAAAACTGGTTTTAATGAGACTGTGGTAATTATAGAATGGAATCAATCTAAGCATCCATCAGCAGATGTCTGGTGCTGAAGATTGGACAAGGGTTCCCATAAAAGTCCATGTGTTGAAGGCTTGCTTGCTGCATGACACTTCTGGTTGGTGGTAGAACCTTTAGGAAGTGGGGCTTTGAGGGTCCTTAGGTCATTTGGGTCATGCCCTTGAAGGAGACTGAGGGACCTCAGTCTCTTCCTCTTTTTGGCACTTTGCCTCCTGGTTCGTGAGGTGAACTGTGAGCTATGCATGCGTTCCACCATGATGTGCTGCCTTACCAGGGACCATACCAGTGGCATCAGTGGATCATGAATTGGAACCTCCAAAACTATGAGCCAAAATAAACCTTTTTCTTTATAAGTTACTTGCCTAAGGCCTTTCATTATGGTGATGGAATGCTGACCAATACAAATGAATAAAGAAAATGTATTTAGAGACAGTAGAATACTGCCTATAAAATACACCCTAAAAAAACAAACAAGCAAACAATCAAACAAACAAAAAACACCAAAGGTAAACCTTGTTATTTGTAACAAAATGAATGAGCTTGGAGGGCATTATGTTAAATGCAGTCAGTCAGTCATAGACAAATACTGTCTGATCTCCTATGTATAAACTAAAAGAGTTCAATTCATAGATACAGTAAATGTTACTTAACAGAGACAGGGCAGGGCTGGAGGGATTGGGGAGATGCTGGTTAAAGGATTCAAAATTTCAATTACATAGGAGGAATAAGTTCAAAAAATTCATTGTATACCTTGATGATTATAGTTAGTAACGACATACTCTTGAAAATTGCTAAGAGTAGATTTTAAGTCTTTTCATAACACAAAAAAGAAGTATGTGACGTAATGCATATTGTAAATAGCTTTATTTAGCTATTCTACAAGGTATACATATAGCAAAACTTTATATTGTACAGTATAAATATATACAACTTTCACTTGTCAATTTAGAAAAAATGGTATTGAAATTTGCCTGAATGATTTCCTCCTTGAATCATTGAATAATGTTAAAATGTGTAAGCTGTAAAAAAAATATGTAAAGATAATCTGGAAATAGCAATTGAGAAACATAATAATTTATTTGCTTATCATCCTTTATAAAATATCTGAAATTATCTTTTAATAAAATAGCCATTTAATGAAAGCAAAAGGTATTTTGTCATTAAGTCTAATAGGAAAGAAATTAAACAAAAATTATGAATTCTCAAGAAAAATTGTAAGAAATAATGGTTTGGCATAACAAAAATTCTTTCTAATTAGGGAATGGAAGGCATACATTTTCTTCACTTATTAAAATCATTCTTTATACATAAGTTTAGAAAATGTAATTTTTACCTATCTGCCCATCACTCACCTTAATTAAATCTTTATACCTATGTGTGCTGCAGTTAGGCATTTTTTAAACAAATATATCATCATATACTTGCTGCCTTATGTGTGCCCCTCTATGATCCTTTGCTCCAGAGGCGAACACTATCCTGAATTTGCTAATTATTCTCATGCTATTTTTGTCTTTAATATGTATATGTATCATATATATATATGTATATTATACACACATGTATCAGCTTTACAGCAGGATGTAGGGGTAAGCCTGTAATCCCAGCAACTCAGGAGGCCAAGGCAGAAGGATTGCAAGTTAGAGGCTAGTCTCAGCAACTTAGCAAGGCCCTGTTGCAAACAAACAAACAGAAAAGGTAACAGAGGTACAGCCCAGTGGTAAAGTGCTCCTGGGTTCCATCCTCAGTAACACACACACACGAATAAATAAATACATATGTAAATAAACAAATAAATAAAAAAATTAAAAAATTTTTTTACTTGTAGGTGTACACAATACCTTTATTTTATTTATGTGGTGCTGAAGATCGAACCCAAGGCCTCACACATGTGAGATGAGTGCTCTACCACTGAGCGGGGATGTAGCTCAGAGGTGAAGTACCTCTGGGTTCCATAGCCAGCACCAGAAAAAAAGTTATATATACGTATGTGTGTGAAAAAAATATATATATACATATATACCTACATACATACATATACAATATATATGTATTATGTGTGTAAAATCAATAGCATCATTTTGTATGTTTAATTTTTTCAAATAACATTCTACAGACCTTTATGAAATATTCATTCATTAATAATATATAATATTTTATTGGTTTTACGTATTATAAATTATTTTTATATTTAATACTATGTGTTGGGGGTGGGTGGGCATGTGTACAAAAATGTGGATTTTTACCTTGATGAAAAATCCTTTTATTGATAATGTACACAGCACTTATGATAGGTCAAGTTTTTTATTTTTATTTTTTATTTTTGGTGGTACTGGGATTGAACTCAGGCACTTAACGCATGTTAGGCAAGCACTCTACCATGTAACTATATTCCCAGCCCAGGGTCAAGTATTTTTAAGCATTTTGCAAATTATTAATTCATTTAAATATTTTTAACAACCCACAACATAGGCACTGCTATTATCCATATTCTTTTATTGTTACTTTAAAAATTAATAGCTTTATTGAGATGTAATTTACATACCATAAAATTTGCCTTTTTATAAACTGAACAATTGAGTGATTTTTAGTATATTCACAAAGATGTACAACTTTTACCATTATCTAGCTTCAGACTTTTTATCACCCTCCCAAAAGTCATTTTCTATTTCTCTTTAAACCCTCTCCATGCCTCATTCCTGGTCCTAAGCAGCTGCTAATTTACCTTCTGCTTTTATAGATTTGCCTTTTCCTGACATTTTGCAGAGATGAACTAACATAGCATTGGGTCTTTAGTGTCTGGCTTCTTTCACTTAGCATGTTTTCAAATTCCTCCATGTTGTAATGTATATTGCTATTTCATTCCTTTTCAATGATGAAGAGTATTCCATTGTGTGTGTATAGCCTGTTTTTTAAAATCAGTTCAGCAGTTGATGGACTTTTCGGTTGTTCCAGTTTTTGGATATTATGAGGAATGCTGCTCTGACTAGTTATTTAGAAGTTTTTGTATGAACATATATTTTCAATTGCTTTGGGGACGTGCCTAGGAGTGGACTCCACAGGTCATAAATTAATTCTGTGTTTAACATTTTGAGGAACTGCCAGACTGTTTTCCAAAATGCTGCAGCACCATGTCATATTTCTATCACCAGGGTATTTGGGTTCCAGTTTCCTCTACAACTCCTCAACACTTGTTATTATCCCTCTTTTCTGATTATAGCCATCCAAATGGCTATTGAGGCATATCTCATGATGGTTTTGATTTGCATTTCCCTTATGACTATGATATTGGGCATCTTTATAGGTGCCTATTGGTTATTTGTGTGTCTTCTTTGGAAAAACATCTGTTTAAATCATGTGCCCACTTTTAAATTGGGCTGATTATTTATTGTTGAGTTGTCAGGGCTCTTTATTTATTTGGTGATGGGAATTGAACCCAGGCCTTGCATGTGGTATGCTAGTGCTTTACCACAGAGCTACATCCCCAACCTTAATTTTTTTAAAGATAAGGAAACTGAGGCAGCAGGAGGTAAGTGACTTTAAAGTCACTCAGCTACTAAGTGGCAGAACCAGGATGTGAACATAAACTCAAATCACTTATGTAACCTTAAAAATAAACTATAGTTTTGTTTTTGTTTTGCTTTGCAATTTGCTTTATTTCACTAAAAATGTACCATGGGCTTTCCATGCCAGTAAAGTGCACTCAAGCAAGTTCTAAAACTTCGTTTTTCACTTGAGAAAAACAACACAGAAGGTAAAATAATTAAAACAACTCTTAAATCCTCACCGTTTATCTTGACCATTTCCTCATGCCATTAACTACTCTTCTACAATATGATATTTAATGACTATCTTTTTTTTCCATCACAAGGTGGTACCATAATTTATTTAATTTAATGCCCTATTTGTGGACCTTAGGTGATTTCTAATTATTCATTACTAGAATGAACACTGCAGTAGATTGTCTTATGGAGACATCTCAGTGCACATTCATTATTGTTTACTTAGAATAAATTCCTAGAAGAGGAATACACAGTCAAAAGCTGTGCTCTTTCAAAGCATTTTGATACTGATTCCCAGATTGTCCTCTGGAGAGGTTGGGCCAATTTACAGTCCCACCAGCAGGTTTTATGAGCGTTTGCAAATGCTGAGTAAGTACACACATTTAAAGAAGTCTCTAGAAATTTGAAAGGGAATATATGGCAGATTCTGGATTCTTTAGCTGGTGTCATGCATGAAGTGTGTGCTCCTATCTGGTCTCTCCATGCCAGAAATTATGCTTTCTACATTTCTGTAAAATGAACAAAATAAAGGTGGTTTCATGTGGCTCTCATGGTTTCCTGCCTCCCTCCTTTCCTTTTTTTTCTCCTTCTTCTTTTCTTAAAACCTAGATTGAACCTTGCTTAATAGCATTAAGTATCCTTCTTTTCTGCCATTTAATATAGATCTAAATCCAGGGGTTACATTTGAAATATTTAATGTTTACTACTTGCTAGGCACCAAGCATCAGAAGAAACAAACTGTGGCCTGGGGTCACTGCAATAGCAGGCATCAGTCCTTTAATTAATGTATCAAGGTGAAGCTGAAGTCTTCTTAGGGACGAGCTGGAGAATATCCAGGGCCTGGGAAGAGCATGGAGACCTAAGCAGCAGCTAATTGCAAATTGCTTTAGAAATATTAATAGCTAGTTTATATTTTTGCATGGGGATACCAAATATTAAATATATTTTCAATTATTATTATTATTATTATTTTTTGGTATCAGGGATTGAACTCGGGGGGCACTTGACCACTGAGCCACATCCCCAGCCCTATTTTGTATTTTATTTAGAGAGGGGGTCTCTGAGTTGCTTAAGGGCCTTGCTAAGTTGCTGAGGCTGGCTTTGAACTCTAGATCCTCCTGCCTCAGCCTCCCGAGCTGCTGGGATTACAGGCATGTGACACTGAACCTGGCTTCAGTTATTGTATTTTGTTCCATGGTGTGGTAAATAGATTTATGATCCTCCAAAATACTGCTCTCCCCACCCCCTGAATCTCTGGAACTTGTGAAAATGAAGAAAAATCAATCCCATGGTTGTATTACATTATAGGGTACAGCTGGTCTTTAAGATAAGAATATTACTGGGGTGGGCCTAAATTAATCACATTAGCCCTGAAAAGTAGAGAATGTTTCTTGGCTGGTTGCAAAAAAGGGAATCAGAAAGCCTCTGAGAAGGGAGGGGTTACATGAAGAAATATGGTGTCCTCAGATGGCTCAAGGTGGCCCCTGACTGACAGCCAGCAAAGAAACCAGAACCTCAGTCCTACAACTTCAAGGAACTGAATTCTGCCAACAATCTAAACATGATTCCAAGCTGATGCTTCTCTAGATTCTCTCCCAGAGCTCAACATGGCAGATACCTTGATTTTGGCCTTCCTGGATAAATTCCCTGAAATGAAATTTCAGTGTCAAAGAGTTTTTAAAGGATTTTTTTTTTTTTTTTTTTTTTGTGGTACCGGGGATTGAACTCAGGGGCACTCGACCACTGGGCCACATCCCCAGCCCTTTTTTGAATTTTATTAGAGACAGGGTCTCACTGAGTTGTTAAGTGCCTCGCCATTGCTGAGGCTGGCTTTGAACTCGCGATCCTCCTGCCTCAGCCTCCCAAAGTGCTGGGATTACAGGCGTGCACCACCGCGCCCGGCTGTTTTTAAAGGATTTTAATACAGATTTTTGACAAAATTTCAGGATATTTTTTATTTTTATTTTTTTATAATTTACATTTCTAGTTCCTCCTTTTTAGCCATGATTTCAACACTGACTATTCTTAATCTTTGTAAGTTTAGCTGAAACAGTAGGCAAAAGATTGAAATGTTACTGTTTTGTGTTTCTTTGATCAGTAATATGCGTAGAACGTGATTGAGAGATTAGAGATTAGAGCTGGTCACCATGAACAAAACTCAACTCAAAGTCTCAAAGTGGATCAAGGATCTAGGAATTAGACCAGAGACACTATGCTTAATAGAAGAAAAAGTAAGCTCTAATTTCCAACTTGATGGATTAGGCCCCAAGTTCCTTAATAAGAATCCTGTAGCACAAGAATTATTATCAAGAATCAATAAATGGGATAGATTCAAATTAGAAAGCTTCTTCTCAGCAAAAGAAACAATCAGTGAGGTGAACAGAGAGCCTACTAATTGGGAACACGTTTTTACCACACACACATCAGAAAGAGCATTAATCTCTAGAATATATAAAGAACTCAAAAATCTTAACACCAAAAAAAACAAACAAACAAACAAAAAAAAACAACAAAAAACCAAATAACCCAATCAATAAATGGGCCAAGGAACTGAAAACACATTTCTCAGAAGAAGATATACAATCAATCAACAAATAAATGAAAAAATGTTCAACATCTCTGACTATTAGAGAAATACAAATCAAAACCACTCTAAGATTTCATCTCACACCAGTCAGAATGGCAGCTATTTAAAACACAAACAACCATAAATGTTGGAGAGGATGTGGGGGAAAAGGCACACTCATACATTGCTGGTGGGACTGCAAAATGGTGCAGCCAATATGGAAAGCAGTATGGAGATTCCTTGGAAAACTGGGAATGGAACCACTTTATGACCCAGCTATCCCACTCCTTGGTCTTTACCCAAAAGACATGAAAACAGCATACTACAGGGACACAGCCACATCAATGTTTATAGCAGCACAATTCACAATAGCTAAACTGTGGAACCAATCTAGATGCCCTTCAGTAGATGAATGGATAAGGAAAATGTGGTATAGATACACAATGGAGTACTACTCAGCAATAAAAGAGAATAAATCATGGCATTCGCAGGTAAATGGATGAAGTTGGAGAATATAATGCTAAGTGAAGTTAGACAATCCCAAAAAGCCAAATGCCAAATGTTTTCTCTGATATAAGGAGGCTGATTCACAGTGGGGTGGATGGGGAGCATTGGAAGATTAGAAGAACACTAGAATGGCCAATGGGGAGGGAGGGGAAGGGAGAGGGCAAAAGAGTGAAGGAAAAAAAAAAAAAAGATGGTAGAATGAGATGGATATCATTACCCTAAGTGCATGTATGCATGAATGGTGTGAATATACTTTGTATACAACCAGAGATATGTAAAAATGTGCTCTATTAAGTATAATATGAAATGTAATGCATTCTGCTGTCATTTATAACAACTTAGAATAAAACATAAATAAATAAAAGAATAAATACATAAATAAAAGAGAATAGAGCCTGGTGATAAGCTTTTTGTTCTCTGAGACCACATTTATTCATATTGGTAAATTCTAGACTGCCAAGCAAATAATAATTAATAGAAATGTTTTTCCAGGAAAATACTGAGGTAATTCATAGGCACTCAAAAATTTTGGGAGAATCACAATATAATTAATAGCAATGTCATTGAAGTTATAGATAGGATTCTACCAAGAAAGATTACTTAGGGTAGAGCTTGAGGAGCTAAATACAAAGGCAAAATTTTTGGAAAGAAAAACAAATTTCAGTGAAGTACTAATTAGTCTGCATAATTTGAGTCTTTTTTTTTTTCTTAATTTTCAGTCAATTTAGATAGTGTTAAAAATCTCATAATCATTATGTGGTCACATTATTCCCTAGGGTATAATTTCTAATTATGTGTATGTGTATGTGTGTGTAGGGGGAAGTGGGTGGAAGATAAATGTAAGCAGTAATAATGATATTAGATTAAAAAAATCTGGGTTGTCTGTTTCAGTAGTGTATGTCTGTAATCTTAGTGACCCAGGAAGGCTGAGGAAAGAGGATCTCAAGTTGGAGGCCAGCCTCAACAACTTAATGAGACTCTCAGCAACTTAGTGAGACTCTGACTCAAGAAAAAAAAAAAGGGTGGCTATGTAGCTCAGTGGTAAAGTACCCCTGGGTTCAATCCCTAGTACCAAAAAACAAACAAACAAAATCTGGGTAAAGTCATATCAGAAAGAAAGAAAGCATTAAAAGCTTTTGCCTTAGTAGAAGTTATGTTTATTTCTTTTTCTGAAGACTCCCTATATTTCACCTTTAAATATGGTTCTTGCTGGGTGTGGTGGAACATACCTATAATTCCAGCAGCTGAGGAGGCTCAGCCCCCCAGAAATTGTGAATTAGATCACAAATTCAAAGCCAGCCTCAGAAACTAAAGCTCTAACTAAGCAACTTAGTGAGACCCTGTCTCCAAATAAAAAATAAAAAAGGACTGGGGATGTGGCTCAGTGGTTAAGCACCTCTGGGTTCAACCCCCAGTTAAAAATAAATAAACAAGGGCGGAGATCCAAGATGGTGGATTAGAGGAAGCCGCACTTCAGGGCAGCTCTGTGGAAAGAATCCAACAAAGCAGATAAATTGCCTTTCATCATATATATATAGGCTGAAAATACCGATCTCCTGGATGGTTTGATTACCACTACCAGAGAGAGAAAGAGACAAGCTGTCTGCAGCGGCTGGAGCCGCAAGGCTTCTGCAAAACCTCCTGGGTGGTGCACAGGCCGTGCGAAACAAAGTCAGTGTGGGGGAGACGCGCTGCGACTGCAACCCCAGCCAAACTCACGGCACACCAGCGCTAAACCGGCGATAAAAACCAGCGATAACGGCTGGCGGAATTGGTGCTGGGGGACCACGGGAGACCGCGGGTCGACAACACCAGTTCGAATCCACACTCAGCCGGACGCGATCCTCAGCAGTAGGGCCCCGGAGAGAGCGGCGCAGAGACCGGCGAACAGCAAGCAGGGGCAGAGTTGGAGCGGTCCACAGTCCGAAGGAGCGCTGTCTGCGCCGCAGTTACAGTTGTGGCTTCCCGGTGCCAGTTCGGCAGGGAGACATCCACCCAACGGCTTTGAAATCGATCAGCGAGGACACGGGAGTCTGCGGAGCTGCTGTTGATTGGGAGGAGAGCACCGCCATCTTTGAAAGGTGCAGTTGCTGACCCAGACAAAGGGGAGGAGACAGAGAGCGACGGCTGCAGCCATCCAGGGACCCTCCAGCTCTCTGAAGACAACGCACACGTGGGTGAGGCTCGGGTGGCCAGCAGGGGAGGGCATGTCTCAGGCCAGCGCAGGGGCCACAAGAAGCTGCAACTGTGGGTGGGCTTGGGGAGGGGGTTCCTTCTGGAGGGTCCCCTTTCCGGTGCCATTCATCTGCTGACACACACAAACCCCCTGGGCCACTCCTTCACTGAACCGTTCAGCCACTGGCCTAAGATGCAGCCTTGATTCCACTAACAGGATCGCAGACTGTCTAGATGTGATCCAATAACAATTGGTTTGAACTGGAAAGGAAAAAAGAGGGGGGTTTCCCAGGGCCCGTTTTGTCTGAGACTTGGGGTTCAACTTTTTTTTTTTTTTGATTTTATTTTTTGTTGGTTTGCTTGTTTTGTTGGATTGCGGGGAGGTTTTTTTTTTGTTTGTTTGTTTGTTTATTTTTCTTTTTCTTTTTTTGGCTTTGTTTTGTTCTGCTTTTTTTTTTTTCCTTCGCATTGATTGTCAGTGTGTTTGTTTGCTTCCGCTCCTTTTTTCTTTCCTTCTTTTCTTCCTTCTCACTCTTGCATCTTTTCTTCCTCCTTCATCTTTCATGTTTACATCCTGCCAGTGCATACTAAACAGAGGCAAAAACAAGTTATACGCAGAACTTGGGATTTCTAGAACCGGCGCAATTAAACTGGGTAGCAAAGCGGTGTTATATATAGTTTACTCTCTATTTCCTTGATTCTCTCTCTCCTCTCTCTTACACCAATTCCTACTCTTTTATCATTTTTTTTTCTTTTCCAACTTACTTTATATATAAATTGGTCTTTCCACCTAATTGTCAACTCCATTCTCTTTCTTCCCTCATCTACTGATACTAAACCACTTCCACTAAACCACTTCAATAGATATCTCTTTTCATACTTTCCAAGAAAGAACAATTCAAGACACTTCCTTCTTCCTAAACATAACACCTCTGTATCCAACACTTGAAGCTATAAAACCCCATCAGAAGCGTACAGAGTAAATTGGAAATAATATTTGGGTTAACCAAATCTGTACACTGTGATCAAACTTGGATTTTCTGAATAGAAAGTGTTAGGTTTTAAAAGTGTAAAGGAATTATAAGGTGATCTGATAGCATTGTACTACAGGAACAACATAAGGCTTCAAGGTAAAATCGAAATAGTCAAGGTCCCACAATGCAGGAAGAATAGACACACAAGCAACATGAAAAAACAAGGAAAGAAAATGACACAAACAAATCCAGATACCTCATTGGTAGATGTCATGGCAAGCACAGTTGGTCAAATGCCAGAGATGGAATTTAGAAATTACATATGCCAAATGTTTATGGAACTTAAGAATGAACTCAAAAATGAGATGAGGGAGCAAGTACAGGAGGCAAAAGATCATTTTGACAAAGAACTCCAAAAACAAATACAGGAAGTAAAAGATTACTTCAATAGGGAAAAAGAGGCTCTAAAGAGAATCCAAACAGAAATTCCAGAAATGAAAGAAGCAATAAACCAAAATAAAAGCTCAATTGAAAGCATCTCCAACAGAATAGACCACTTGGAAGAAAGAACCTCAGACAATGAAGACAAAATATATATCCTAGAGAAGAATTTAGACTATACAGCAAAACTTGTTAGAAATCAAGAACATAACATCCAAAAATTATGGGACAGCATAAAAAGACCAAACTTAAGAGTGATTGGCATAGAGGAAGGGGCAGAGTTTCAAGCCAAAGGAATGAGTAATCTATTTAACGAAATAATTACAGAAAAATTTCCAAACTTGAGGAATGAATGGGAAAACCAAGTTCAAGAGGCATACCGAACACCAAACAAACAAAATCTCAACAGATCCACACCAAGACACATTATAATGAAAATGCCTAATACACTGAACAAGGAGAGAATACTAAAAGCCACAAGAGAAAGGAAGCAGATTACATATAGGGGGAAACTAATCAGACTATGTTCAGATTTTTCAACCCAGACCTTAAAAGCAAGAAGATCCTGGAATAGCATATTTCAAGTTCTGAAAGAAAAGGGATGTCAACCAAGAATCTTATATCCAGCAAAATTAAGCTTTAGATTCAAAGATGAAATAAAAACCTTCCACTACAATCAAAAGTTAAAAGATTTCACAACTCGAAAGCCAGCACTTCTGAGCATCCTGGGCAACATTTTTCATGAAGAAGAAGAGAAAGATGATAATGAAAATCAACAAAGGGAGATATTAAACTAAAGGAAATACCAACCAGAAGAGAAACCAAATCAAGCTAAAGACCATAATTCAAATAAAAATGGATGGGAATAAAAATCACATCTCAATAATAACCCTGAATGTTAATGGCCTAAACTCGCCAATCAAAAGACACAGATTATCAGAATGGATTAAAAGAAACAACCCAACAATTTGCTGTCTCCAAGAAACACACCTCATAGAAAAAGACATCAACAGACTGAAAGTGAAAGGCTGGGAAAAGTCTTATCACTCACATGGCCGGCGGAAGCAAGCAGGGGTTTCCATTCTCATATCAAATAAGGTAGACTTCAAACCAAAACTAATCAAGAGGGACAAAGATGGATATTTCTTATTACTTAAGGGAACCATCCATCAACAGGATATAACGATCATAAATCTGTACGCCCCAAATAATGGAGCACCTACATTCATCAAACGCTTCTCAAGTTCAAGAGTAAAATAGACCACAACACAGTTATTCTAGGGGACTTCAACACACCTCTCTCACCAATGGATAGATCATCCAAACAAAAGCTAAACAAAGAAACTTTAAGCCTCCTCAAAACAATTAACAATTTAGACCTAACCAACATATATAGAATATTTCATCCCTTAGTAAACAAATACACATTTTTCTCAGCAGCACATGGCTCCTTCTCCAAAATAGACCATATATTATGTCACAAGGCAACTCTCAGCAAATATAAAAAAAATAGAGATACTACCCTGCATGCTATTGGACCATAAAGGGATGAAATTGGAAATCAACAACAAAACAAGGAATAAGAAAAACTACTGCATCAACTGGAAGCTAAACAACATGCTACTGAATGAACAAGGGGTTGAAGAAGACATCAAAGAGGAGATCAAAAAATTCCTAGAGGTAAATGAGAACACAGATACATCATATAGAAATCTCTGACACTATGAAGGCAGTAGTAAGAGGAAACTTCATTGCACTGAGTTCATTCCTTAAGAGGAAAAAAACCCAACAAATAAATGACTTAACATCACACCTCAAAGCATTAGAAAAAGAAGAACAGACCAACACCAAGAGCAGTAGAAGACAGGAAATAATTAAAATCAGAGCAGAAATTAATGAAATTGAGACTAAGGAAACCATTCAAAGAATTGACAAGACTAAAAGTTGGTTCTTTGAAAAAATAAACAAAATTGACAGACCCTTAGCGATGCTAACGAAAAGAAGAAGAGAAAAAACTCAAATTACTAACATTCGTGATGAAAAAGGGAATATCACAACAAACACCTCAGATATACAGAATATAATTAGAAATTACTTTGAAAACTTGTACTCTAATAAAATAGAAAATACTGAATGCATTGACAGATTTCTAGAGTCATATGATTTGCCTAAACTGGATGTGGAGGCTATACACAATTTAAACTGATCAATTACAAGCGAAGAAATAGAAGATGTCATCAAAAAGCTACCAACAAGGAAAAGTACAGGACCTGATGGGTTTACAGCCGAGTTCTATAAGACTTTCAAAGAAGAACTAATACCAATGCTATTCAAACTATTTCAAGAAATAGAAAAAGAGAGAGCTCTTCCAGACTCTTTCTATGAGGCCAATATCATATTAATTCCAAAGCCAGGCAAAGACACATCCAAAAAAGAAAACTTCAGGCCCATATCTTTAATGAACATAGATGCAAAAATCCTCAACAAAATCCTGGCAAATCGGATACAAAAACATATCAAAAAGATAGTGCACTACGATTAAGTGGGGTTTATCCCAGGGATGCAAGGCTGGTTCAACATTCGGAAATCAATAAACATAATACATCACATCAATAGACTTAAAGACAAAAATCATATGATCATCTCAATAGACACAGAAAAAGCATTTGACAAAATACAACACCCCTTTATGTTCAAAACACTGGAAAAACTGGGAATATCAGGAACATATCTTAACATTATAAAAGCTATTTATGCAAGGCCCCGAGCTAACATTATCTTAAATGGAGAAAAATTGAAAGCATTCCCTCTAAAAACTGGAACAAGACAGGGATGCCCCCTTTCACCACTGCTATTTAACATAGTACTGGAACCTCTGGCCAGAGCAATTAGACAGATGAAAGAAATTAAAGGGATCAAGATAGGAAAAGAAGAGCTCAAATTAGCACTATTTGTTGATGACATGATACTCTACCTAGAAGACCCAAAAAACTCTACCAGAAAACTTTTACAACTAGTAAACGAATTTGGCAAAGTTGCAGGATACAAAATCAATACACATAAGTCAAAGGCATTTGTGTACATCAGCGACAAAGACTCTGAAAGGGAAATGATGAAAAATACCCTTTTTACAATAGCATCAAAAAAATAAAATACCTGGGAATCAACCTAACGAAAGAGGTGAAAGACCTCTATAACGAAAATTATAGAACACTAAAGAAAGAAATTATAGATGAACTCAGAAGATGGAAAGACCTACCTTGCTCTTGGATAGGTAGAATTAATATTGTCAAAATGTCCATACTACCAAAAGCATTATACAGATTTAATGCAATTCCAATAAAAATCCCAATGTCATTCTTCAAAGAAATAGAAATAGCAGTTATGAAATTCATCTGGAAAAATAAGAGACCCAGAATAGCCAAAGCAATCCTGAGCAAGAAAAGTGAAGCAGGGGGCATCACCATACCGGACTTTATACTATAGAGCAATAGTAACAAAAACAGCATGGTATTGGCACCAAAACAGACTGGTGGACCAGTGGTACAGAATTGAGGACACAGAGACTAATACATATAATTTCAGCTATCTTATATTAGACAAAGGCGCCAAAAATGTGCAGTGGAGAAAGGATAGCCTCTTCAACAAATGGTGCTGGGAAAACTGGAAATCCATATGCAACAAAATGAAATTAAACCTTTATCTCTCACTGTGCACAAAACTCAATTCAAAGTGGATCAAGGACCTAGGAATTAGACCAGAGACAATACACCTAATAGAAGAAAAAGTAAGCTCCAATTTCCAACGTTGGATTAGGCCCCAAGTTCCTTAATAAGAATCCTGTAGCGCAAGAATTACTACCAAGAATTAATGAATGGGATAGATTTAAACTAAAAAGCTTCTTTTCAGCAAAAGAAACAATCAGTGAGGTGAATAGAGAGCCAACTAATTGGGAACAAATATTTAATACATGCACATCAGATAGAGCACTAATCTCTAGAATATATAAAGAACTCAAAAAACTGTACACTAAAAAAACAAATAACCCAATCAATAAATGGGCTAAGGAATTGAGAAGACACCTCTCAGAAGAAGATACACGATTGATCAACAAATACATGAAAAAATGTTCAACATCACTGGCAATTAGAGAAATGCAAATCAAAACTACTCTAAGATTTCACTTCACTCCAGTCAGAATGGCAGCCATCAAGAACACAAGCAACAATAAATGTTGGAGAGGATGTGGGGAAAAAGGCACACTCATACATTGCTGGTGGGACTGCAAAATGGTGCAACTGTTATGGAAAGCAGTATGGAGATTTCTTGGGAAAATGGGAATGGAACCATCCTATGACCCAGCTATCCCACTCCTGGGTCTATTCCCAAAGGACTTAAAAACAGCATATTACAGTGACACAGCTATCTCAATGTTTGTAGCTGCGCAATTCACAATAGCTAGGTTGTGGAACCAACCTAGATGTCCCTCAGTAAATGAGTGGATTAAGAAAATGTGGTATATACGCACAATGGAATTTTACTCAGCAATAAAAGAAAATAAATTGATGGCATTTGCAGGTAAATGGATGAAGTTGGAAGACATAATGCTAAGTGAAGTTAGTCAGTCTCAAAAATCCAAGTACCAAATGTTCTCTCTTATATAAGGAGGCTATTTCAAAGTATTGTTGGATGGGGGTACATAGGAGATTTAGAGGAACACTGGAATGGTCAAGGGAAGGGAGGGTAAGGGAGGGAGCAAGAGGGGAGGGAGGGGGAGAATAGAAAAAAAAAAGGTGGTTGAATGAGACGGATATCATTTTCCTAAATGCATGATTGAAGACCTGAATTGTACGAATATACTTTGTATACAAACAGTTGTATGTAAAAAGATACTAAACATATGCACTATGAGTTGTACATATTAAAAATTATAAAAATGAAATAAAAAAAGAAAAATAAATAAATAAATAAGACTTTTGAAAATTAACCATTGTTAGCTTTTGCCATTTCTTCCCCCCACCTGTTTTGCAGTGCTGTGGATTGAACCCAGGGCATCACATATGCTAGGCAAGTTTTCTACCACTGAGCCTTAACTCCACACCGAGATTTTTTTGTCTTGCAGTGCAGGTTATCAAACCAATATCCTCACACATGTTAGGCAAGTGCTCTTCTACTGAGCTACACCCCCAAACCTTTACATTTTTATATAATCTGTTATGGTTCTGATTGTACACTCCCTTAAAAGGCCTACGGACTCAAGGCTTGGTCCCAGCCTATATGCTATTGGTAGGTGGCGGAACCTTAAGAAGGTGGGGCCCAGTGGAAGGAAACTAGGTCTTTGGGGGTGTGCTTTTTAAGGGGATATTGGGATCCCAGCTCCTTGTTCCTTAGCTATTTTTTTTTGCTTCCTAGCCACCACGAGGTGAAAGTTTTCTTCCATTAGACATTTCTACCATGATATGCTGCCTCACCACAATCCCCAAATCAATAGGACCAAGCAACCATCAACAAAACCCTCCAAAATAGTGAGCCAAAGTAAATCTTACCTCTCCTTTAAGTTGATTTTTTTCAGGCATTTTGTCACAGTGATGGAAAGCTGACTAATACATATGCCATCATCCCTCTGTGGAAACACTTATCACTGTCCTGTGAGAGGAAAGGAAGTCTTCCTGGAACAGAAGATGTGAGGGAGGTGAGCACGATTCAGGGGCAGTTAAAAACAGTATCAAAGGATGCCTACTAGAATCTATTTACTGTTATATACAATGTCAGAGTAAGCACATATTTATTTTCTGTAATCCACAAACAACTGTAATGCTTTTTCCCACATTACCTTTTTTTTTTTTTGGTACTGGGGAGTAAACCTAGGGTCTTGCACTTTCTAAGCAGTGCTGTACCACTGAAGCACACCCCCAGGCTTTTAGGCAATCTTATTAGCAATAATATGAAAAACAAAAAAAGGTATGATATCATAGCAATTTTCAAAGGTAAGCGTAAAAGATAAAGTAGTTATAGTATGTTATTGAATGTTGTATTTTAGGCACTGTCATTTTGATAAAAATGGAATTAGGGGCCATTATAAACACTTATATGTTTTCAGTGAGTGGTCCTGGCTGCATTTATTTACAGAAGGACGTTTTATGGATTAGAACTAGCATTTGATGCAATTGTGATTTACATCTGTCATCCATAAAACCTTGATTTTGTTTTCAGTTTCACAAATAAAAATGACTCAAATCAAAATTTAAGGAGAAAGCGCCAAAGAAACCTTTTGATTAAATCTATCAGAAGACATAGCAGTGTGGTTGTTTAGCATTTGGTTGTAAATTCTGGTTTCTGTTGACCTTGTTGACGGGTTTATGTTTGATATATCTAATTTCTGAAAGTGTTTTCAAAGATGGCATTTTGATTAAAAATATTTTCACAAAACTTTCCAGACATCTTTTTAAGGGACCTTAAAGTTAATTCAAGGAGGCACTGTGGCAAAGCCAGTTATTACACAAAAGGTTTCAGAGGAAAAATAAAAAGGTATGTGCTTTTGAATTTAGAACATGGAAGTTAGAATTGTTCTTATATAAAAGAAAAGTTTTCTCCGAGTTCATTTTGCTTCTTAAGTTAGATGAGATGGGATATTTGTAAAGTAAATTAAGAAAACACTGTACACAAAGGTAGGACATTCTTTTTATTTCTATGTTTTTATTGATGCAATATAATTATATATAATGTTGGATTTGTTGTAACATATGAATCTTTTTTAAAAAAATTTGCAATACAGATATATGTAAAATAAAAAGTAAAATTGTCCTCATACAGATAAGCAAAAGTTCATATTTGGATTTAGATAATTTAAGAACTTTCTTTTCTTTTCTTTTTGTACCAGAGATTGAATACAGGGGAGATTTGCCACTGAGCCATACCCACAGCCCTTTTTTTTTAAAAAAAATTTATTTATAGTAGTATGTATTACAGTTCATACTATATATATATAGCATCTTTTTATACAAAACAGTTTGTATACAAAGTATATTTGCAGCATTCAAGTCTTCAATCATGCATTTAGAATAATGATATCCATCTTATTCAACCATTTTCCCCCTTCCCCCTTGCTCCCTCCCTTCTCCTCCCTTCCCTTTGACTATTATAGTGTTCCTCTAATCCTCCTATGTACCCTGACCCAACAATACTGTGAACCGGCTTCCTTATATCAGAGGAAACATTCGGTATTTGGATTTTTGAAATTGACTGATTTCACTTAGCATTATATTCTCCAACTTCATCCATTTACCTGCAAATGTCATTATTTTATTCTCTTTTATTGCTGAGTAAAATTCCATTGTGTATATATACCACATTTTCTTTATCCATTCATCTACTAAGGGACATCTAGGTTGGTTCCACAACCTAGCTATTGTGAATTGTGCTGCTATAAACATTGAAGTAGCTGTGTCACTGTAATATGCTGTTTTTAAGTCCTTTGGGAATAGACCCAGGAGTAGGATAGCTGGGTCATAGGGTGGTTCCATTCCCATTTTCCCAAGAAATCTCCATACTGCTTTCCATAATGGTTGTACCATATTGCAGTCCCACCAGCAATGTATGAGTGTGCCTTTTTCCCCACATCCTCTCCAACATTTATTGTTGTTTGTGTTCTTGATAGCTGCCATTCTGACTGGAGTGAAATGAAATCTTAGAGTAGTTTTGATTTGCATTTCTCTAATTGCCAGCGATGTTGAGCATTTTTTCATGTATTTGTTGATTAATTGTGTATCTTCTTCTGAGAAGTGTCTTTTCAATTCCTTAGCCCATTTATTGATTGGATTATTTGTTTTTTTGGTGTCAAGTTTTTTGAGTTCTTTATATATTCTAGAAATTAGTGCTCTATCCAATGTGCATGTATTAAATATTTGTTCCCAGTTAGTTGGCTCTCTATTCACCTCACTGATTGTTTCTTTTGCTGAAAAGCTTTTTAGCTTAAATCTATCCCATTCATTAATTCTTGGTATTAATTCTTGCGCTACCAGATTTTTGTTAAGGAACTTGGGGCCTAATCCGACATGTTGGAAATTGTAGCTTACTTTTTCTTCTATTAGGTGTATTGTCTCTGGTCTGATTCCTAAGTCCTTGATCCACTTTGAATTGAATATTGTGCATGGTGAGAGATACAGGTTTAATTTCATTTTGTTGCATATGGCTTTTTAGTTTTCACAGCACCACTTGTTGAAGAGGCTATCCTTTCTCCACTGTACATTTTTGGCGCCTTTGTCTAATATAAGATAGCTGAAATCATATGTATTAGTCTCTGTGTCCTCAATTCTGTACCATTGGTCTACTAGTCTGTTTTGGTGCCAATACCATGCTGTTTTTGTTACTATTGCTCTATAGTATAATTTAAAGTCTGGGATGGTGATGCCTCCTGCTTCACTTTTCTTACTCAGGATTGCTTTAGCTATTCTGGGTCTCTTATTTTTCCAGATGAATTTCATGACTGCTTTTTCTATTTCTTTGAGAAATGTCATTGGGATTTTGATTGGAATTGCATTAAATCTGTATAATGCTTTTGGTAGTATGGACATTTTGACAATATTAATTCTACCTGTCCAAGAACAAGGTAGGTCTTTCCATCTTCTGAGGTCTTCTACGATTTCTTTCTTTAGTGTTCTATAGTTTTCGTTATAGAGGTCCTTCACCTCTTTCGTTAAGTTGATTCCCAGGTATTTTTTTTTTTTAAACATATTTTATTTAGAGACAGAGTCTCACTGAGTTGCTTAGGGCCTCCCCAAGTTGCTAAGGCTGGCTTTGAACTTGAGGTCCTTCAGCCTCAGCCTCCCAAGCCCCTGGGATTATAGGCATGTGCCATTGTACCTGCTAAGACTTTTTTCCTATATATATAAAATTGTAAATAATCAAGCATACATAACTACATTTAAATAAAAATGTGACTGGGAAGAATCTATTCTGTAGCCATATACTTCCTTTTTGCTTTATATTTTGAGTTATAGTTTGTTTAGTAAAATTCAGCCTCTTCATGTGTACAGTTAAATGAGCTTTGACATATGTGTATACTTGCACGATTGCCACAGTATCAGGACAGAGGACATTTCTGTGACCACCCAACTCTCCCTCCTGTCCTTTCATGATTCCCTTCTTCCACCCCCAACTCTTGGCACCGATTCATCTGGTTTCTGTGGTACATAGTTTTGTTATTTCCAGACTGTTTCATAAATGGAATAGCCATTGGATTCTTTTACTTAGCTTAATGTTTTTGAGATTCATTCTGTTGTTTCATTTATCAGCAGTTGCTTTCATTTTATTGCTGAGTTATATTTTATTCTACAAATGTACCAAAATTTGTTTATCCATTTACTGCTGATAGATGTTTGGGTTATTTCCAGTTTTTAGCTATTATGAGCAAAACTGCTATAAATATTCATATACAGGTCTTTGTGTGGACATGTGTTTTTATTTATTTTGTGTAAATATTTAGAGTGGATTTGTTGGGTCATAAGATATGATTTTAAGTTTATAAGGAACTGCCTAACTATTTTCCAAAGCAATTGTACAATATTGCATTCACACCAGTGATTTTGAGTGTGTCAGTTTTTCCACATGTTTGTCAGCACTTGGTATAGTCAAACATTTTAATTTTAGCCATTTTAGTAGGTCTATAGTGATATCTCATTGTTACTTATATTTGAATATTGCTAATGTCTGATGATGTTGAAGATCTTTTCATAAGCTCATTTGCCACATGTGTATTTTCTTTGCTGAAATACTTGCTCCAATCTTTTGCTCATTTCTTAGGTTGCATCCTTTGTCTTTTTTAATTGAGTTATAAAAATTATTTACACATTCTCAGTACAAGTCCTTATTAGGTGTTTTGCAAATATTTTTTTTAACAAGTCTGTGCCTTGTCTTTTTATTTTAACATAATTATTTTTAGAAAAGCAGAAATTTTTCATTTTGATGAAGTACAGTGTGTCAATTTTTTTCAGTTTATGAATTTTGTCTCCTAAGAGTTATTTACCTAATTCAAGTCTATAAAAAGTTTCTTATGTTTTCTTCTAGAAGTCTTATAGTTTTAGCTCCTACATTTTGTCTTTTATCACTTGAATTTTTAAAAGTCGTTTTATTTACTTTTTTATATTTGGATGATCTTATTTCTTACAAACTGCTTCTTTTAAATTTTACATGTAAAACTGGGAGGGCTAAAATATAATAACTTGGTAATGGAATGGTCCTTATAATTTTTATTGAAGTTTAGTAAGGTTCTAGCAAATGCTGTCATATGCTCATTTTTGGAGCTTCCTATACTGGTAGTGTTGGCATGCTTATGATGTTTGAGATATGGCTTCCTTCAATAGGTGGTGTGACTTTGTCCAATATAACTTCAGAAAGGAATGTGTAGCTACTTCCTCTCTGGGGTCCATTTCTTTCTTTCCCCTTTCTTTCTTCCTTTCTTTGCTGTCGTACTAGAGTATTTTTTTTTTTTTTTTGGTGTATCATGATCATACATAATAGCAGGATTGATTGTTACTTATTCATACTTGCACACAAAAAATGATATAATTGGTCAATTTCATTCCCTAGTATCTCCACTTTACTTCAACAATGCACCTTGAACATTGTGAAGCAAGTTCACTGTGAGTGCTCAATCACAGACAAGGACTCTAAACATCTCACCACTACCACACACCAGTATCAATCCATTTGCATGAGTATGGGGAGGCAGCATACCCACATAAATTACACAAAGCAACTTTATTATGCATAGATAGGGAACAAGGGACAGAGAAGCCTAGGATTCACAAAGAGGCAGTCTTCCAAGGTTTAAGAAAACTTTTTAGGGTGGAAATGTCCCAGTTCTGCAAAAGCCTAACTTCTCATCACAGGTGGGGGGATCCTGAAAGCTCACTCTGTCCTGGATTTTGCTGGGATAAAGTGTCACAGAACTGAGCCTGGTCTAGTCTGGCCAGTTCCTCATTATCTCAAGTTGTTGCCCACACATTGAACAGTGATTCTGAGAACTCCAAGCCACAAGCAGGAAAGGAAAGGGCTCCCAAATTCATCCTTGTCCTGTAGACATTTGTTTTAGTCAGCTTTTTCGCCACTGTGACTAAAAGAACCAACTAGCACAACTGTAGAGGAGGAAAAGTTTATGTGGAGGCTCAGGGTTTCAGAGGTCTCAATCCATAGACAGCCAACTCTATTTCTCAGGGCGTGAGATGAGGCTGAACATGATGGAGGAAGTGTGTGGCAGAAAGATGCAGCTCACATGAGGATCAGAAAGCAGAGGGACACTCCACTCACCAGATACAAATATATACCTCAAAGCCATGCCCCAATTCCCACCTCCTCCAGCCACACCCTACCTGCTTCCATTTACCTCTCAATTAATCACACCAGGTGATTGATTCACTGATTTGGTTAAGGTTCTTGTAACTTATTTCTTTGATTGTTCTTGCACATGAGCTTTTGAGGGACACCTCTCATCTAAACCATAACATCATCATTCCCTGTCAATACATTAAACAATACCATAACTTTTTTGGTGTTGGGTATAGAACTCAGGGGTGCTTAACCACTGAGCTACATCCCCAGTACTTTTTGAGAATAAGGTCTTGCTAAGGTTGCCAAGGTTGATTTCTAACTTGCCATCTTCCTGCTTCAGCTTCCCTATTATATTGCAGTATGGATATACCATAATTTATGTAGCCATTTCCAAATTAATGAACTTTTAAGATGGTTCAGTTTTGCAATGTCACAGATGACATTGTGTTGAGCATTCTTGAATGTAAATATTTATGCACTTATTCTCACTTGTTCTGAATAGCTTGAAGAAACTATTTCTAGACGTAGAAATGTTAATTCAAAGGACATTCAATTTTAACATTTAGATAAGTTTTGCCAAATGGATTACATAAAAGGCAATACAGTGTCTCTCCCATTAATAGCATAAAGAAATGTTCTTCATTCTAAACCCTAGCCACAATTAGATATTTTCAATGTTTAAATTTTTGTTAATTTGATTAGTAGAAAGTGATATTTAATGTTTAGCTTGCATTTCTCTGATATTTAGATAATTTGGCTATTTTTTATTGGCTATTTACATACTTTTTTTCCTGTTAACTCTTTTTAACTGTGCAGTTCAGTGGCATGAACCACATTGACATGGTTGTGCAACCATAACCACAATCATCTTCAGATCTTCAGAACCTTGTCATCTTCCCAAACTAAAACTGCATCCATTAAACATTAACTTCCACCCCATCTTCCCCCACACCCTGGTCACCACTATTTTACTTTCTATTTCTATGAATTTGCTTACGTTAGGTATCTCAAATAGGTGAAATCATACAATATTTGTCCTGTTGTTCTGGTTTAGCTCATCATGTTTATAAGGTTTATCCATGTTATAGCATGTATCAGAATCTTATTCTTTCTTAAGGCTAATTAATATTTCTTTGTGTGTAAATACCATTCATCATTGACTGACACTTGGATTTGGTCTACTTTTTGTCTATTAGGAATAATGGCACTATTATTACTCCTTTATAAAATACATGTTTGAGTCCAAGTTTTAATTTTTTTGAGTATATATCTAAAAGTGGAATTGCTGGATAAAATGGTAATTTTATTTTTAATGTTTGGAGGAATTTACATACTGTTTTCTGCAGTAACAACACCCTTTATGTTCCCACCAGCAATGCAAAAGTAGTCAAGCTTGGTTATCTTTTACTACATGTATTAATAATTTTTCTAATTATTCCAATTGCACTTTTTATTTTGCTACTATGTTCTCTTTCTCTATTATTTTTCTCCTTTGTGTTCTCTTCTTTTTTATTAAGGTTTTTAAAAAAATTAATTGCATTTTATGGGCATTAGCTTGTTTTGTTGTTGCAAAGTCTTCTCCTGCTGTCATTGCTCTCTTGATTTTATTTAATGATCTTTTTATTGTATAGATCTTTTAAAAAATTTTAAAATTAATTAATTTATTATGCATATATAATAATTTATTAATTAATTTAAATTATTTTATTAATTAATTTATTTTATTTTATTTTTTACTTGAAAACTAATTTTATTAATAACTTATTTTATTTTTTATTTATTTGAAGTTGTATGTATAACAGTAGCATGCATTACAACTCATAATACACATATAGAGTACCTTTTTACATATCACTATTTGTATACAAAGTATATTCATACTATACATGTCTTCAATCATGCATTTAGGATAATGTGAAGGTGTATATGACACTGTATAGATCTTTTAAAAGTATGTTTTAGTGGTTGTTAGTTCAGTACCTGACCTTGATTTATTGCTTAGAAATGTATTTCCCAGCTCAAGATCAGCAAAATGTTGCTCCCAGTTTGATTCTGTTATTTCAGCGTTCAGTCTGATTTGATGAAGTCAGGTAGAGAACATCATGGATTCTGTTCCTATGTAGATAACCAGTGGTCTTAGTGGTCCATCTTTTTCCCATTGTTTTTTAATGTCACCTTTATTATATGTTAAGTTTTTACTTATAATTTAGCCTGTTTGTGAGTGTTATTTTTCTGTTTCATTAATCTGTTCCTAGACAAAATCACCCCTTTAGCTGACTGCTTCTAGCTAAACTAGGATATTTCTGGAAAAAAAAAAAAAAGACTTGATGATCACTGTAGAAGGTCTACTCTCAGAGACCTCCTTTAACCAGTTGTCTCAACACCTCTTCCTTCCTTAAGACCTCTGTTGCAATATTTTGTAATCCATGTTTCTCTGAAGGCAGACATCTGGGATTGGTATAAAGGGAGAATCGCACTTTAATTTTAGGGCAAAACAACCCATGGGAGGAGTCTGTGAGTACTATGAAAGATAATTCAGGATGCTGTGGAAATTGGTTCTGCTGGTTGAATGAACACCACTGGAAAACACTTTTGCATACAGCTTTCCTACACTGAATCATAGTCATTGCAAAGATGTACTGAATCACCTCCCTGGGTAAGCACTACTGCTTCATTCACTGCTATGTGGAAAGCAGATGGGTCCTGCATGCTGCAGTGTTTCAGGGTTATTTTCTATCCTTCAGTCATGAAGCATCAAATGTGTGTTTAGTCAGCTTTTTCACTGCTATGACTAAAAGACCTGACAAGAACAATTTTAAGGAGGAAAGTTTATTTGGGGGCTCAAGGTTTCAGAGGTCTCAGCCCATAGACAGATGGCTTCATTCCTTGGGGCTCAAGGCGAGGCCGAACATCATGGTGTGTAAAAGGAGGTAGCTCACAGGATGATCAGAAAGGAGAGAGAGAGAGAGATAGATATTCTACTTGCCAGATACAAAATATATACCCCAAAGCCACGCCCCCAATGACCCACCTCCTCCAGGCACGCCCTACTCACCCCCTTCAGTTACCAGTTAATCCTACAGGGGATTAATTCACTGACTGGGTTAAGGCTCTCATAGCCCCATCATTTCTTCTCTAAACTTTCTTTCATTTTATTGCACTTTTCATCCAAACCACAACAAAATGGAACCAGAATCACATGCATACTGACCAAAGTTAAATGGGAATAAACACTTTATTCTTGGTAATGTATTACATTGATGGAACTGCAGGTATCCAGAAGTTATACATACAACAATTTCAATCATGTCATTTCATTTGCAAGACACATTAAAGAAGGGTCCTAAGATTGAAGGATTTTCTTAAACTTTCAAAATTAACATGGATAACCAGGTTATGTACTACCAGCTAAAAGTATAAATATACTTTTATGTAGCAAATTGAACACTACTTTTCAACACAATCATCTTTATTGCTTATAATCTGTTTAACTATGTTGGAAAGTTTCCATGGAATTTTAGTAAATATTATCTTGCATTTATTCAGTGTGAAAGATTTCCTTAAGCTTGCAATTATTTTCTCATCAGAAATAACTACATTTTGATTCTATGATATCACTATTTCTTGTGGAGTAGTGAGTAACAGGAAAAATTTTTACAGTTTTTGTTATGGATAGTGGTTGATCTTTCTAAGCATTTAGGACATATTTTATTTTCATGGATTTAGATGTTTTAGGCAAAATTTGTAGTACTATAGTGCATTACAAAAATCCAATAAAAAACAGTCATAGTTTCATTTAACTCTATATTATTTGTAACATGCTCCTACTATAGGAATGAAGTCTAAAAGTGACATGACAAATTTCTTCTTGCTTTGATGTTGAGTCAAACGCTGCTTTCAGTTTCTTTTTTTTGATTATCTGGAGATCTGAAATAAAGTAAATTATTAAATTAACTTTTATATTGGGCTAGAAAGCAAAAACCACTTTCTTTGAAAGATATTTTGTTTTCTATAATTTTCAGATGTAGTTTAAAGATTAAAAAATACTTAAACTACATAATATTTAAAAGTAAATGGGTGGTTTTTTTTTCAAAGCAGTTTTTCAGTATTAGCTTATCAAGTGCCTGATGCAACTATTCTTCTCATGACTGGAAAATAAGATCATACTATCATAAGATCATATTATCTTGCACAAAATGGGTATTTAATAGAAATCTTTTTTTTTTTTTTTTTTTTTTTTGGTACTGGGGATTGAACTCAGGGGCACTCAACCACTGGGCCACATCCCCAGCCCTTTTTTGTATTTTATTAGAGACAGGGTCTCACTGAGTTGCTAAGTGCCTCGTCATTGCTGAGGCTGGCTTTGAACTCGTGATCCTCCTGCCTCAGCCTCCCAAGTGCTGGGATTACAGGCGTGCACCACCGCGCCTGGTTTTAATAGAAATCTTTTATCAGTTTGTTATACCTGGTGAGTTCTTCCGAATGTTCTGAGCTTTCAGCAGTATTTTCTGTTGCGGATCCTCTAGATGCTCCTAAAGGGGAAAAAAACAAACAAACCAAAAAACCCATACATTTAGTTGTTTATCTAATAAACTGTATCTGAATACAGTTTAGAGTTATTTTGAGCTTGAACCTGGGAATGCAAGATATTTTATTACCCCTTTATGGGGTAACAGTTGTTATTGACTACATGATAAGGGTGTGTGGACCATCTGGGCAGATTGCATTGTCCAAAGATGGCCACAACAGTATCTCTCATTCCACATGTTCCTCCATAGCATGGCTTTGTCAGTGCCCCATCAAGAAGCAGAATATAATTTCTTTCCTCTTGAAATTGGATTACTCTCAGGGCTTTTTGTCATCAACAGAATATGGAGGAAGTGACCATGAACATGACTCCCCAGTCTAGGACAGAAAATGCCATATAGCCTCAAACCTGGATGTCTTAGAATTCTTGCAATGGGAGGAAGCAAGTCACCATGGAAGAAATCCTCCTACTCTGAGACTGCCATGCTGGAATGGCCACGTAAAGTGCCTGCTGAGCTTACGTATAGTCCTTGCTGAGCTCAGACTTCCAGCTATCCCAACCAAGGCTCCATTATGTGTGCAAATTTGTCTTGGACTCTTTGAACCAGTCCACCTGTCAGTTGAGTACCACTCAATCAACATCCAACCAAGCCCAGCTCGAATTCCTAACCCACAGAATTCTTGTGATATAATACGGTAGAAATGGACTAGTCACCTTGAAACTAGAAAGTCTATCTTTTGGGGATAAGATGACAATACTTAGAAGGAATACTAATTTAGAGAGCAATATAAAGTATATAAATAATGAAGTCAAGTGTGTGTGTGTGTGTGTGTGTGTGTGTGTGTAAAACACATGTTAATTTGTTGCTTAACTTTCATATCTGCTCTTTTGCTTTTGACTTGAAACCACTGGAACTAATCTAATAAGATACACAATCCCTCCCTGCTTATGATGCTCCAGTTTTCAGGTTCCCCCCTTATTTCCTGTATTCTTTTTGGAATACAGGAAATGGAATATTTGGCCTATCATCAGCAACATACCACATATTATCTCCCTGTTTTCTGAATTTCCATTTACTTTTTTGGTCTAACAGAAATTTGACTCTTCTCTGAAAATGCTACCAGCCCAGATGTGTTTTTGCTTTTGTTTTTCTGTCTTCCTAGTGCTGACTTGGAGATGGGCAGATGTCCTTGTATTTGGCTCCCGACCTCTTTCCTGCCCTAAAACTCATGTCATCAGATGATACAATCAACCACTTATACTCATTGTGACCTATCTACAATTGGAATAATTCCCAGTTGACTTTATCATTGGCTTATTGTCACTTCACTACTACTTTCTTAATTTAGTAATTTAACGTACATGTGAGTATCCCACCTTGGTCTCAGTGCCTTCAGCTTTGAGACCTTATCCTTTACCCCACTTCAGCCATTAACTCCCCTGGGCACACTTAGACCTTGTCATTACCAGTAAATTCAAGCCCTTCTCAATCTCAGTTTCCTGCATCAACTACTTGGCTTCCATCTTTTCTCTCTCTCTAGGTCACTCTTCTGGAACCCCAACCCCAATAACCCTTTCACCCCACTTGGACTGCCAATCCTTCCGCCTTTTTATTGTTCCTCCAAATTGTGACATCTTCTCTCCCTTCATACAATTTAAATTTCATGGTCACTCTCTCACACGTAGCTTTGATTCCTTTACCCTTTCCTCATTTTGCTATGCTCACTTGACAAACCTATAACCTAGTTAAATCCAACTGTCTGCTTGTTTCTTTCCTGTACCTATAGGTTCATGTGGCTGGAGAAAATATGCAACCAGGTGGAGAAGCCTCACTTTAGCCTCATGGGCACCATCATTAGGTGGGCTCTTAATGCTTTCAGGCCATCCAATTAAATACCCCTGATCATTCATTCTTCTACTCTCTTAGATGATTGTTTAACTCTTTTATTTTCTCAAATTTCCAGCCCTCCATCTGCATCTTTATTCTAAGACAATGATTTTTTTTTCTAGTTTCATAAAGGAAATAAAAGGTGACAAGAAAAAGGTTTTACAAGTTCTGTGGCAAGAGCTACCCCCAGGACTGCTTCTGTTTTGTATAATCTGCTACCCTCCTGTTACAGTGTTCTCATCTGAGGTCATGTCCTTACTTCCTTGACTAGATCTCATCCCCTGTAGTCCACACAAAGCATAGCTCTAGTAATTCCTTCTGCTTCTTACTTGAAAGGTGCTTTTTGCTCCCTTCTATATCTTTTCTGTCAGCAAATAAATAGTTAATTAAGGCCACGTGATTGAGTTCTGACCCATGGGTGTGGACAGAGTGAAATAGACTGCACATGCGTCCAACTTTAGACATTGGCATTCCCTCCTCCTTGAACTTCCCCCTTCCCTCAATCTTGAACATGGGACTATTTCTCTATCATTCAGATTCTACTATGTAGACAATGACAGCAGTGGTTCTCAATTGGGGGTGATTTTGCCCCTCCCCCCAAATAAAAACCACTTGGAAATGTCTGGAGGCATTTTTATTGTTAAAACCTCTAGAGAGGCTGGGCACGGTGGTGCTCGCCTGTGATCCCAGCAGCTCGGGAGGCTGAAACAGGAGGATCGCAAGTTTAATGCCAACCTTAGCAAAAGCAAGGCACTAAGCAACTCTGTGTCTAAATAAAATACAAAATAGGGCTGGGGATGTGGCTTAGTGGCTGAGTGTCCCTGAGTTCAATCCCTGATTAACACCCCCTCCCAAAAAAAAAACACCTAGTAGAGAAAAGTGTTATGGCATCTAATGGTCAGGGACAGTTCTCAACATCCAACAGTGCACATGATAGTGGAGCCCCAGCTCATCCCTGACAAGTGTGTCCAATCTGTTTCAACAAGATTAAGAAATCATGCCCTAGGGATAGTAGAACAATAAGATAGACCCCACGCCACCATGACCATGAGGCTATCTCACACAATGCTCACTTCAGGATTATGGGAGAAACACTTCCATATTCTTCAATTATTATCACTTGGAGGCTCTCTGTAATAGGAGCTTAGCCTTCATCTTATCCAATATGTTCTATCATTCTTTTAGATAAAGAACTACCTTGAACTTTTCAGATTAATATTTTCCCTTATATCACAATATAAAGAACCATCTTATATAATGCCCATTTTATAGTATTTAATAGTCTGTATTTAGCACTCCATCTGGCTTGGCAGGATGTAACAGTGTCTCTTAAGTCTCTCTTGGATTTTCTAAGTTTGAAATTATGCTTGGTTAGTCTCAAACAGTTGTTTTCCAGATGCTAAGAAAGGTGATTTTTACTGTGAAGTATTTCCCAAGTAGATTCTCTGAGAAGAATAGCTATCTATGCTACTATTCTTCTCCTTGGCTTAGTCCACACCTACTAGTTTAAATCAAAAACAGGTACACATTCTCCATGCTAGAAAATTGTAGCAATGGTTAATTTACATAGGGGAACATTTAAACTTGTCTTTCAGGTTTTCTGATATTTGTATTTGTTTGCAGGAAAGGAAAACTAAGATTTGAAAATCTATATTCTTCCAATTTGCAAATGAGGAGTCTGTCATTTAAACATTAATTGCAGTAAGGTGAGGACTGCTGGACTGTTGAATCTTGGTTCCATCATTGCAAAAGCACTCTTTTTGATTCCTAATTTAGTTTTAATGCTGTGGGTCTTACTTAGAGTATGGTTTTGAGATGTTCAGTTTGTGAAATTTCAAGGAAGCTAGAAGACTGAGACCAATGGCACACCAACAAAAGAGGCCAATAAAAGACAATAAAAAGTTGAAGTATGATATTTGCTTATACTGTCCACCATTTCAATAGAAATGGGCACTTCTCTATTGTTAATAGTGAAGACATTCTTGAATGGTAGATTCTTTCAGATGGGCAAAAAAGGATCTCATTTATACCCTCTCTTACTGAATCCCCACATACTGCAATAGATAAGCTGGCCATGCTGAATTGCAGCAATGTTACTATCTCATCCCTTTATTTGAAAACAATGGGAGGTAATTTTCAAATAATGCAATATTGTATATAAATGAGATCTTAAAAATTGAATTACTGTTATATGTAGGAGAGTATGAAGTGAAATGGAAGAGATACTCCCTGGCAGTTTGGTGAGTGGAAAGGTGAATGAAGTTTTATAATTTTGTTGTGCAAAACATTTTTAGTGGCCTTATTCTAGAAAAGGGTAAATAATAACTCATACATAAAGGTTGTGTCAGAGTTTATAGACTAGACCCCTGGTAATGGATTCAACCTTTCCACAACAAATCAAAAGTATTGTTGTATGCTCACATGAATATACAGTAGTCATTACCTTAAATTTAAAACTCACTATAAGCCACGAACACAGAGAGCAGGATATGAAGGCTGTATTGTATCAGTGTGGTCTGCAGAGAATTTCTTCATATGGTTTTTGCCTTGTTGAAATATATGTTGTAGTTCAGAGCTAAAGGGATTACTTTTGAATAGTCATCACAGAGGTTGATTACATGCGTATATCATATTTAGCTGGACCCTGCAGGCTATTATTCCATTAGCTATGCTGGTCTCGCCATTGTCAAAAAGTTGATCACCTAATGTTAAAAGACTGTGCTTTCTGTTGACCTTATCAAAATGACTCAAAAGGTTTTGCTAAAAAAAATAAAATTCAGATTATATTTTATGAAGCTGATTAAGAATAAATACTGTGTATGAGAATGCTCATATCTTATGGGTGATCTTAGCATTATGCCTTTATCGATGATGAGAGGATATTTTGCTTTTGTATTTCAGCACATTTTACTTAAAGTCACAGATTCAATTTTAGTAGAAATAGTACTTCTAAAAAAGTCTCAAACCGATTTCTGAAGAAAAAAACACAAGTCTCTTTCTTGTCCACTGTGTGTTTAAATCACATAAAATAAACATAGTAGAATGAAGCCAGTATATCCATACTAGTACATCTGTACATATACAATGTCCTAATTACAGTAGAGTTTTATGAGTTTTATGAGTTTTTACTGAAGAGAACAGGCTCTTGTGTTGACAAAATAGGTGTCACACTTGATAATCAGCAAATCATAATAATAAATAAAAATTTAACTGTTTATTTTTTAAACTGTAGTTGTTTAGCTTCACTCATTTAATCACAGTTGAGGAATTTTAATGAGTTAAACATACATTTGGAAACCTTGAGATCCATTACCAATAAAGGCATATTTAATAAGCCTGACTTTTAACCTATTTAATTATGAATTGACCATATAAAGAAGTAATGTTATGAAGATTTATCTTTGAAAAAGTTTGGCTTTATTATTTACAATAACATGTAAAATTTTCCTTGGAATTGCATCACCAAAGCTGTCCCTTGAGAACAAAGATGGTTTTGAGGCTATCTCAGTTGAACAACTCGTGCTTGAATTATGGAATGGTGATGGATTGGTGTAGATTTGTGTGTACTCTTTGGCGTGGTCTTCCTGGTAACTGCTGGTGTATGAAATGGCTGGTCAGGGATACAGGCTGTGATCCTGGAACACAGCCAGGCACTAATTTTGGCCTCATTACCCCTGTTCTCTAATCAACTGAACTTTTCAGCAAGTGGAAGTTTCCTAATATTTCCTGTACTTGCTTGCTTTCAGCCACCCCACTTGACACTCACAATGGAGAAGGAGTGGGTGTCAGTCGGAAGGAAACAGATGGCATGTTCAACTGGGAGTTTGAAGAGACTTTAATGAAGGGACTATTGAGAGATGAAGGCAGGGTGCAGGAACTAATAAGGGATGTGGAGACACCCAGGGACTAGCCATAGGGGGATGCCATACTGTTACCATCCCTGGGGCTGATGGGTAAGGGGGAGAGGATGGTGCTACTGGACCCCGAGGGAGATGCGAAGCTTTAGAAAAGGAAGTGCCCAGTAGAATTTAAAGTGGCAATTGTAGAGTGTCACAGCTGTCAGAGCTGAACTGAAGGGAGGGGCAGAGGGATAATATCCTAACTCTCCACCTTCCCGAGCACTGATCTCCGGAGGGCTCCCTTAGGCTAAACCCAAACCCCAGATGGGAAACAAGTGAGGCTGTGATGCAGTATGAAGCCCACCACCTGGGACGCAGAGAAGGGAAGGAGGGAGAACTGATGGTATGTGAGTGAGTGTATACACATGTGAGCAAAGAGCACACAGTAATCACAAAGTGCAAATGCCATCTTTCAGCAAAATTTCAGTCATATGAAGTGTGGTTTAAGTGTCAACATACTTGATGTTGACATGTAATTTGGTACTTCTTTTCACCTTCTCTTTTCTCTGTCCCTTCTCCCTGCCTCCCTCTATATACTCTTCTCTCCCTCTCTTTCCCTCGTCTTCCTTTTCTCCTTCCCATTTTCTTTCTTTTTTTGTAAGGTTAGCTTTTCATTCATGGCTCTTCTCATCATATAGTTCTATTAAAATTTCATGAACCAAAGCCTGAAATTATAGTTACTCTCACTCTTTCAAAAATGTTAATTTTCTTGGTAACATTTCCCCATTATTATATTAATATATCCCACAACAGAAAGTTAATCTATTTGTGCTCTGAAATCTTGATGCAGTAATTCTATATCTGATAAGTATGATAATCAAGATGAAAACTTTGAAGGCAGGAGGCATCTTTCAAGTTTTGGTAGACTGTTTTAAGTGGCAAAAAGTGACATGTGTCTCTCATATTACAGGTTCTGGCCTACGGCAGTCCCCTCTCCAAGGGCTAATATCTAAAACCTGTTCAAATTTAAGAGAGGATCAGAAGTCTTTTCTAACTCAAATATATAGGTTCTTTTTCCTAAAGTACCATTATTTTAAATAAAAAGGAAGTAGACCTGGACTGAGATGCCACACTTACACAGATTTATAATGAGTTTTTTCTTCTAGGTATCTGAACTTTTACTGAAAGTATTAGTACAGGTCTATGAATCTATTCAGACAGCAAACTAATTTCTTAAGATAAATAAAGTGTTGATATATTTACGTAGTTGTTTTCATTTTTTTTTGTTCTTTTTTTTAAATTTTTTAATTATTTATTTACTTATTCATCACCCACAAGTATAGTATCTTTTTACATACAACTGCTTGTATACAAAGTATATAAGTACCATTCAGATCTTCAATCATTTTTCCTGTTGTTGCTGTTACAAATTCTGTATTATTTTCCCAGCCAAGATGGACTAATAGGAATCAGAGTACCCACCTTTTTTAGCCTCCCACTAAAAAAAAAATACTTGGACAAAATACATGAAACAATGATTTTGAAGACACTGGATAACAGAAAACAAAGGTCAGTGATCCTCTAGAGAAATAAAGCAAACATTAAGAGCCCTCTAATTGCTCTTGCTTTCTTCCTTGAGTAAGTTTCCAGGCCATGGCTCACAGAAGAATAACCCAGGAGAATCCCAGTAGACCCCCTGAGTTGAGGGAATGAACCTGAGAGAGTGTGGAGACCAAGGCAACTAGAGTTTGCAACTAGTGCTACAATGGACTGAATGTATCCCTTGCCAGATTCATAAGTTGAAGCCTAATTCCCACTGTGATGGCATTTGAAGGTGGAGTGCTTGGGGGGTGATTAGGTCATGAGAGTGGACCCCTCATGAATGGGTTAGTGCCCTTGTAAGAACAGACACAAAAGAGAAGATCATCTTTCTCTGTGATGTGAAGCTACAGCAGAGTCCATCTGCACTCTGGAGAAAGGGCCTTCAGCAGAATCAGGTGACCATGTTAGCACCCTGATCTCAGACTTCCTAATTTCCAGAATTGTGAGAAATAGGTGTTTTATGGTTTAAGCCACATAGTCTAAGGGTACTTGCCTAGGTAACATAATAGCCCAAACTGCCTGAGACAAGTGTACCAGAAAGGAGACAGGCACAGAGAGTGAGAATTCTGGAGCTACATAGAGGTCAAACTTAAGTATTCAACCAAGTACAAGTCAGAGCATCTATGCAGGGAAACTACTTGAGACCAGAAATAAATACTGAAAGGACACCAATGTATAGTACATGTTATCCACAGAAGGCCGAAAATGCTACCTATTATCACCAGCCATATTGGAAAAGTTCATAGTTCTGAGAACATTGGGTAGAAGTCTTGTCTCGGAGATGGGGAATAGTTATGCCTAACTAGACCTGGCTCTGACCCTATCCAGCAGATTGTAAGAGAAAGACCTGAAAGTATTGAACTGTTTTTTCCAGGTAACTTTATTGCCTCTCAGAACAAAGCTCAAGGATATTTATGGAAAAACAAAACTTTCCATCACACACACACACACACACACACACACACACACACGTACGTGAAATTTACAATGTCTGGTGTCATCAATCAAAAATTACAAGACATGCAATGAAAGCATAATGAGAAGAAAAATTACTCAATCAAAACTAACCTAGAACCAACATGGTTGTTAGGAGAAGGAACAAAGATATTAGAACAGCCACTATCATTGCATTTCAGACATTAAGAAACATTAATAGAGATATGAAGGTAAAATTTTAAAAAAATTTAGTGAATCTGAAGATAGTAGTAGAAACTACTCAAAGTAAAATGAAGAAAGGAAAAGATTTAAAAATGATCAGATTATGAGTTATAGGACAGCTTCAAGTATCCTAACAAAAGAATTCCCCCCTTGTCCATAGGAATTCACTTCAAGACCCCCAATGCTGTGGAATGTGTTGAGCTCCATTTATACCAATTATATGCATATACCAAGTATATGCTAATGGACAGGTAGCATTTTCAGACTGTGGATGACAATAGATAACTGAAGCAGTAGAAAGTGAAACTGTGGATAAAGAGATAATTACTGCCCACATGATATTGGAGTTCTGGAAGGAGATGAAAGGAAAATTGAAAAACATTAAAACAAAAATTATGGCTGAAAAGTTTCCAAAATTCACAAACTCCATAGATCCACTGATCCAAGAGGGTCAACAACCCCCAAGTAACTTAAAAGTACTTAAAGAAAAAAAAAAAAAAAAACCCTGTCAATACCATAATTCTATACCCAATGAAAATATCTTTCAAAAAATGAAGTAGAAAATAAAGGCTTTTCAGACAGACAAAAGGTGAAGTAATTCATTAAGAGCAGACCTGCTTTATAAGAAATGATGAAGTCCTTAGGGCAAGGGGGAAAAGATATCAAATGGAAATTTCTATCTATGCACAAGATTGAAGCATGTCAGAAATGGTGAGCCCATAAGAAAATATTAAAGGGTTTAAAACTCATTAAATTTTCAAAAATGACATTTGACTACTTACAAATAATAAAAACATAGTCTAAGAGTTATAATATATGTAAAAGTAAAATGTACCCCCAACAACAGGGGTAGGAAGGAAGAAATGAGAGTAGGCTATGGTAAAATCTTTATACTGTGTGTTAAATGATCTGATGTCACTTGAAGGTAGACTGAAGAATTGAAAAAATATATGCTGGTTATTACTTTCTTTTCTTTTTTTTTTTTTAAATATTTTTATTTATTTGCTTTTAGTTGTACACAATGCGTTTTATTTATGTGTGTGTGTGGTGCTGAGGATCGAACCCAGGTTGCCCATGTGCCAGGCGAGCACTCTACCGCTGAGCCACAAGCCCAGCCCTGGTTATTACTTTCATTTTTACATTTTAGTTTATACTTTTTATTTTGAACATTTTGGTTAATAAGGAAAAAAAACCTAAGATTAAAAAGTAAACCTTCCAATATAAAAAATGAGGCTGTTTGTCTGTAATCTTAAAATTAATTGAAAAATCGATTCTTATATATTTTCCTGAACTAAAGTTGGAGGATGAGTCAATGAATTCAAAGCAAAGAGTATTTAATCTTTACTCCACCAGTATAATTTTCCCTGGCCAAAATGTGTAATATATCTAATATGAAACTGAAGTCTATTATCTAAATATGGATTTTTTCCTGTTTTTTTTTTTTTTAAATAAAACAACAGAGTTTGGAAAATACACAAATCCCATGCTTGTGTTCTTTTATAAACCGACTATTTTAAGATAAAGGATTATGTGGAATTATGCATTATCATTAAAAAAACTACTTTATTGAGCCATGACTGACATTATAAGAGCTGTATATATTAAATTTATACAACCAGTGAGCTTGGAAATAAGTGTAAATCTGTGAAATCATCAGTATAACTTATAGAAAACATACCTATCAATTAGATGATTTTTAAAAAAATTAATAATCTAGAGATGTAAAATGTAGTTTTTATAAAAATTGAATTTTCCAACATATGCTAAGAATTCCAAGAAAACATGCAGTAGATCTACACTATCCAGTACAAAAATATATCAAGATGAATAATTATGTACCTTATTCACAGCAAAGTTACTAGAAATTTGTCTTAAAGAATTAAAACAATTCCAAAACCAAGAATTCAAACCATATAGATCTCTGACAAGGTATACTTTCATAAGAATAAATGGTCTAATTAAAGCAATGACAGTGATAAATAATGTAGAAATAAATACTATTTTCAAGGTGATTGACATATGTCTGCTACTCAAAATGTGATCCAAACCAGTAGTAGCACATTACTGGGAATTTGTTAGAAATGCAGAATTTCAGGGTCTTACTCCAGACGACCTAGTAAATCAGAATTTTCATTTCAATAGAATAACAAGGTGATTCATGGGCTCATTAAAGTTTGATAATCATTATTTTATATAATCTTCTTATTTTTATTTAAGTGTTTAATGTAGGAGCAAACTAGCATGCTTGGTAAAGGGACTAGTAGATGTTCCTTGTCTTTTGATCACTGGCAGAACTTGGGTCATAAGTAAAACTAAAATTTGTTTTCATGGATGTAGAACATGTTTTTTTTAAAAAATATTTTTAGTTGTAGATGGACACAATATCTTTATTTTACTTATTTTTATGTGGTGTTGAGAATTGAACCCAGTGCCTCGTATGTGCTAGGCAAGTGCTCTCCCACTGGGCCACAACGCCAGCCCTTGAGAGTACATATTTTGTGCTAGGGAATGTGGTTAGCACTTAATGAAAGACTCAACCGCTCTGGGCTTCAGGTGTTGTTATTCCTGTTGTATAGACAAGAACACCAAAGGTTGGAAAGGCTAATTTACCAAGATGGCGGAGCCAATAACTGCTCACTGGAGATTCAAACCCAGGTTAGAATGGATGTTAAACCCAGATTGACAGCTTCTGTGTTTATTTTTACATCAATGAATTCTGAAGAAGCAACAAAGTCTCATAGACAAGTATATTGTGTGAGGCTTGGCATTATTGATTTATTTGACTTTGTGCCAAGAACTGCTGCAGCAAACCCATTTGGTTCTTAATCATTGTTTGTCGATTTAATTTCTTGTGTTTTAGAGACCCTTTCTAATGCAGCAGTTGAAAAAAAGAACAAACCAGGAGCTCCAGGGATCTCCTTTAAAACCATTCATGTGACAGGTTGACTATGACAACTGAGGCTGGACTAGTGAGACTCCTAATCTAGGTTCCCGCCATGTAAGTTGTTGCCTTTATTCCATTATACTTTGACTGGACCCCTAATGGATTCAGCTTCATAAAGTCAGAAAAAGGGGGGAAGAAAGCAATTTATTCCTGTTTTCATTGGAGCTCAGTGCAGACATGAAATTTCTCTAAAAATGCAAATCATTTGGTACCACACAAGTGAAACTCTGTAGCTCAAGTGCTTAGAGGAAAATGCTTTCCCAGGGCTAATGTTTTTGTGCTCAGTGATTGAATAAATCGATCCATTTATTACAACATCTTCACTTGAGTTTTTTTTTTATCCCTAGATGAATGTATCTAAGGGTACTAAGAGGACTTTTCTCTATCACTAAGAAATTGATTACACTTGTTAATTTGGCTTTTAATCCTAGGTATATCAAAATAAATACCATAAACAAGTGTAGAAGAAAGCAATATAGATCTGTTCAATATCAGATTTATCAAAAAAGGATTTAGTAAGACTCTGAGATGTGAAATACTAATGTACAGACTAAGCCCTTACTTATGTAATATGACTTTAGACAAGCTCAGTATAAAACTGAAAGAAACTATTTCTGAAAACAGAAACAGTGTACTTTTGTTGCATTAAAGAAAAATCCCCAGAAGGCCTACCTATCCAAGGTATTTAATGTGAACATTCGTTTTTAAAAGATTTCTTGTCTTTTGTCCAGCCATTCTTGTTAATTCATGGGGCAACATATCACAGATTTTTTTAATGTTACATAAAGCAAAAATTACACTTAACAAGTGTAAGGTTAGTCATAAAAAATAGATAAAACAACACTCTTAAAAGCTAAGATATCACAGGAAAGGCTATTATTCTTTTCAGAGAAGGTAAAGACAATGAAAAATAAAAATCCAACACAAAGACTCCTGAAATGTCACTTAGACTGGCTATGACCATTATGACATGTGTTTTCTAGAGCCCAGGCAGCCAACCAGTTGCTCATTGGACAATCTTATGTCCAAACATATCTTTCATTTCACTTGCATAATAATGAATGAAACAATAGAGTCACATTACTCTCAAAATGATACTTATTTTTTTTTTTCATACTAGGGATTGTACCCAAGGGTGCTTAATCACTGAGCTACATCCCAGCCCTTTTCTAAATCTTGTATTTAGAGACAGGGTCTTGCTAAGTCTCTTAAGGCCTCACTAAGTTGCTGAGGCTGGCTTTGAATTTGTGATCCTCCTGCCTCAGCCTCCCAAACCACTGGAATTACAGGCATGCACCACCATACGTGGCTCAAAATGATACAAGTTTTAAACTGCTTCTCTAGAAGTGGACATAGTTTATGTGAATATACACTGTGACAGTCACAAATGGTAACCCCTATTTGTTTGTTATTCATTCAACAGATATTCATCGAATGTCCATGAAGAGAAAAACATACATTTGTGGGGTGCTGGGGTTTAGTCTGTAGTGGGGTACTCAAATTGAATTGGTACTGAAGTACACGGCAGGGGCAGAGCTGAACCTGAGTCTTGTCATACCTCTCTGGATTAGTACAGGGTCTTCAGAGAAGGAGATTTTGTGGACAATTTTAAAAGATCAATTAGTATAGCAGGGGGCTCGAGATTTCAAACTAAATACAGACTTTAACAGAATGCACATGAATCTATCTTAATATTTTTTTCAGAAAAAAAAATAGCCTGCTAAGTTTTTCATGAGGACTCAGACTTTTTGATGGCATGGTGGAGGGCTGGGCAAAAGTTTGAAATGCAGTGACTCTCTTTGTTGGAGCACATCTTCTCAACACTCAACAGATGTGCAGCATGTGACTGTGTCTTATGGTTTGACGGACAAGTAGAAGTCATTTTTTAAAAACCTTTTGTGGTTTGAATTTAGATATATAATCACTATTTCTTTCTTTCTTTCTTTCTTTCTTTTTTTTTTTTGTACCAGGGATTGAACTCAGGGGCACTCAAACACTGGGCCACATCCCCAGCCCTGTTTTTGTATTTTATTTAGAGGCAGGGTCTCACTGAGTTGCTAAGTGCCTCACCATTGCTGAGGCTACCTTTGAACTTGTGATCCTCCTGCCTCAGCCTCCTGAGTGCTGGGATTACAGGCCTGCACCACTGCGCCCAGCTAATCAGTATTTCTTTATAATCTTCAGATTGTAAACATTATCTGAAGTATCTTGCACAATTGCTCAGAGGTAGTATATACTTAATGCTTTATTTTTTTTCCTGAATGAAAACAGTTTGCAACTTCTGATTGGTTTTTAAAAATGTGATATGATAAGATGTTGCCTGGTAAATAGCAGATGATCAATAAATGTTTGTTAAAAGGCAGACAGACTGAATGAATGCAGATGTCTATTCTTAGAAGTTTAGGAAAGCACAAAAGATTTATAATAAAGACAAATTCTTTGGTTTGAAAATTGTTCATCAAGATCTATGTGCTACTCTTTAATGACTACATAAGAAGCAATTTTTATGGACTGGTTTTCCTGTGGAATATATTTGTTTGCCCAGCTTATAAGTAAAGTAGAAAAATATATAGTCATCATTTCTGAAGTGCTTCAGAGAAGAAATGAGATTCTGTGTTCAACTTAAAATAATTTGAAACAGTTCCTTAAGTTTAAAGAAATGCCTATTTTTTTTTCAATTCCAGTCTTAATGAAGGAAGGTAGGTTTCAGGTACACATATTATCTTAATTTTTCGTGGATCTGGTTGTTTTACTTTAACGTTTTTATTTGTGCATCATGGTGCCACATAATAGTAGGCTTCATTTTGACCTAATCATACATGCATGGAATACAATTTGTTCCATCATAGTCCCCTGTGCTTCTTCTTTCACTCCCTTCCTCCTGTTCCCTTTCCTGTATTCTACTAGTCTTCCTTCTATTTATTTATTTTTTAAATTGGTGCTTTTTAGATAATACATGAAGGTAAAATTCACTGTGATATATTCATATATATACATAGCATAATCTGGCCAATGTCATTCTTCTGTTCCTCTGTTCTTCCCTTTTCCTGTCCCTCCTCCTTCCCCGCTCAATCCCCACTGATCTCCCTTCTATTTTCTTGGGATTCCTCCCACATTTCCCCCCCTTATTTTATTCTAGCTTTCACATGAGAGAAAACATTTATAGGGTGGGGTTTTGGCTTGGTGGTGGAGCACTTGCCTAGCACATGTGAGGCCCTGGGTTAGATTCTCAGCACTACATAAATAAATAAATAAATAAATAAATAAATAAATAAATAAATAAATGTATTATATCCATTTACAACCAAAAAATATTAAAAAAAAACATTTTTATATATAAACATTTACATATGTATATATACATATATATATATATATACATACATATATGGACTTTTATATATACCTTTATTCACATGGCCACCTCTCATCAAGGTGATATTCTGCATCATTCTTTTTTTTTTTTTTTTTTGGTACTGGGGATTGAACTCAGGGGCACTCAACCACTGGGCCACATCCCCAGCTGGCTGGCATTTGCTTTCTTGCTCAGTGTTGAATGGTATATTTCACTAACATGGTTTACAAACATCAGATTTGCAATGATGTTAAAGAGAACATCATTTAAGCATATCACAGATAGCTCTATGGGGCCACTTTTTCCAAACCATAAAATGCAAGCCATGTCACACGGTAAATGGGTTAAAATGGAAAGTAGCCAGGTGCTGTGGTGCATGCTTATAATCCCAGCGACTCTGGAGGCTGAGGTAGGAAAATCATGAGTTCAAAGCCAGCTTCAGCAATTTAGCGAGGCCCTAAGTAACTCAATGAGACCCTGTCTCTCAATAAAATATAAAAAAGGGCTGGGGATGTGGTTCAGTGGTTAAGCGCCCCTGGGTTCAATCCCTGGTACCAGAAAACAAAACAAAACAAACAACCCGTGGAAAGTAAAACAATAGAGTAGTCCTTACACATTGATGTTATCATAGAAGAACTTTGTTAAAGCCTTTATGAAAGAATAAATAGTAGGCCCTAAGAATTCCATAATTATTCCCTGTATCTCACATTCCTGACTTCAAAAAAGTTAATTATTCTTTTGAATATATGTACATGGTACAATGTTTTTTTTAAAAGGATGGATAGTGAAGAGTCTTTCTGGAACCCTTCATGTTCAGCTTCTCATTTCTTCTCTCCTGTTGGCACTCACTGTTGCCATTTCTTGGATCTTCTTTCAGAAGCATCTGTGCATTTGTAAAAGGAAGAAGGGATCTTCGTTCATATGTAAGCATGTGATACAAAGTTTATGTTTTACATTTGTCCAAAGGGTCACCATACTGTACACATATTTCTGTACTTTTTAAAGTAAAAGTATATATTGGGTATCATTCTCTCTTTTGTAAGACTGACTTTAGTTTTGAGAACAGTTTTAGTTCCACAACAAAGTTGAGCAGAAAGTACAGATATCCTTGTATCCCTTTTCCCACATGTAGCTGTTCCATACTATTGCCCTTCAGATTGGTAAATTGGTTACAATCCATGGACCTACACAGCATTATCACCCGAAGCCCATAGTCCATTTTAGGGTTCACTCTTGGGGGTGTACATTCTTCAGGTTTTGATAAATACGTAATGACATATACTAAGCATTATAGTATCATATAGAATAGTTTCCCAGCCCTAAAAATCCACTGTGCTCTCCTAATTCATTCCTTTCTCTCCTGCAATCCCTGGAAATCACTGATTTTTTTTTTTTTTTTTTTTGTACTGGGGATTGAACTTAGGGGCACTCGACCCCTGGGCCACATCCCCGGACCTTTTTTTGTATTTTATTTAGAGACAGAGTCTCACTGAGTTGCTAAGTGCCTCACCATTGCTGAGGCTGACTTTAAACTCACGATCCTTCTGTCTCAGCCTCCCAAGTGCTAGGATTACAGGCGTGCGCCACTGTTCCCGGCACTTATGATTTAAAATAATCATTTCTGTAGTTTTGCTTTTTCCAGAATGTCCTGTAACTGGACTCATATAGCATGTAGCCTTGTCAGGTTGGCTCTTTTGTTAGTAATAGGCAGTCAAGTCCCCTCCATGTCTTTTTATAACTTGATAGTTTATTTCTTTTTAGTGCTGAATAATATTCCATTGTTTGGATATAGCACTTTTTTTAAAAAATTTTTTAAATCCATGCACCTACTGAAGGGCAGGTTAGTTGCTTCCAACTTTTGGTAATTATGAATAAAGCTGTTACAAGTATCACTGGGTAGCTGTTTTCGTCTTATTTGGGTAAACAGCAAGGAGTGTGATTGCTGCATCACCAGGTCATAGTATGCACAGTTCTGTAAGAAACTGCCAAATGTGTCTTCTCGTTTTCTTTTTTTTTTGTACCAGGGATTGAACTCAGAGGCACTCAACCACTGGGCCACATCCCCAGCCCTTTTTTTGGTTTTTTATTAGAGACAGGGTCTCACTGAGTTGCTAAGTGCCTCGCCATTGCTGAGGCTGGCTTTGAACTCGCGATCCTCCTGCCTCAGCCTCCCAAAGTGCTGGGATTACAGGCGTGCGCCACCGAGCCCGGCTTCGTTTTCTTTTGGTGCACAGGGAGTTGCTTCATTCATTGGGAACAGTGGAAGGAGAGTCCATCCAACCAGTTGATAAATGTCCTGTTGAAGATTTAATTGTCTGCAATCTTCTCTTATTATAATGCTGTAAATCAACTCTTGCTTTTGAATTTGCTTGTCCTTCAGGCTGCACTGTTTTCAACAGATGTTATTTATTTATTTTGGTACTGGGGATTAAACCCAAGGGCACTTTCCCACTGAGCTACTTCCCCAGTTCTTTTTATTATTATTTTAAGTTTTGAGAGAGGGTCCTGCTTAGTTGCTGAGGCAGCCCTTGAACTTGCCGTCCTCTTGCTTCAGCCTCTGGGTACCTAGAAGCACAGGTGTGCATCTCTGTGCCCAGTTCCCCAGGTGTTCTTATGGTTTGCTCCCTCACTTAATCTGAGTTTCTCCCGGAATGTTCCTTTCTCTGAAAGGTCTTCCCTCTCTCTTTTGCTTAAAACAATTCCTCACTCCATAACTCCTTTTCCAAGTGTATTGTTTACTTTTTTAATAGGCACATTTTACTATCCATTAATTATACTTAGCTGTCTAGATCCCCTCTGGAGAAAAAGCTCCATAACGGGAGGGACTTTGTTCTGTTTTCTCTGTTGCAGTAACCCAGTGCCTCGGGCAATGTCTGGCACATGGTTAGGAAAGAGTTGGTGGGTGAATTAATGCATTCGTTTATCTGTTGGGTAGGCTCAGAATTACTGTGCCAAATTTTTGTGTACTTGAATATTACCAAACTTCTGTACCTATAGGCTTTGTCTAGTTTTTCCCCAGTCATGCGTGGGAGGATCCTCCTATTTGCCAACATATTGCATTATCAAAGTTTTGCAGATCTGATAGTTGAAAAATTGCTTCCTCCTCTTAATCTCCAGTTGTCTTTTCATGAGTATACTTCAGCATTTTTTCATGATAAAATTTAATCTTCAGTTAACTCTTCATACCCTTTTCCTTTGTGATTGGATTTTTTTTTTTTTTTTTTGCTTATTGATCTATGAGATCTTCACATAGAGAGGATCTCTTGGTGACATTTGCAGACATTTTTCCCAAGTTCACTTTTCATCTTTTATACTTGTTTGTGGTGTCTTTTGTTATGCAGTAATATTTTATTTTTATAAAGGCATGTTATCATTACTTTCCTTTTTGAGCCATAGAGTTTGGTTGGTTGCCCTGAGATCTCAGATCTCTTATGGGTTCAAGGAAAGTTTTTTGTTGTTGTTGTAAGGTTGGGATTCAAACTCTTTCAAGCATTCTGTAAGAAGAAGCTAGAACAGTATCATTCTTTATAAATTAATTTTATGCCCAGAGATGTAACTATCAAACCCTTATTGTTTATAAGGATTGTTTTCCATTATTGCTATAAACAGTGACAATAGATATTATAAAATTTCTCCAAGCTGGGCGCGGTGGCTCACGCCTGTAATCCCAGCACTTTGGGAGGCTGAGGCAGGAGGATCGTGAGTTCAAAGCCAGCCTCAGCAGTGGCGAGGCACTTAGCAACTCAGTGAGACCCTGTCTCTAAATAAAATACAAAAAAGGGCTGGGGATGTGACCCAGTGGACGAGTGCCCCTGAGTTCAATCCCCAGTACCACAAAAAAAAAAAAAAAAAAAAAAAAATTTCTCCAGATAGTTTCAGGCAGATGGTGAGGGTAAAGCTAATGGTGAGCCTATATTCTGAACATTCTAATTTAGTCTAGATTTCATATGCTGTGGAATTCAACATCATATTTTGATTAATACTTGAATATACACATAAATATATATATTTTATACATTTCTGTAAGTATGATAAACATCATAATTAAAAAAACATTCATGAGCTTGTGTAAAATAATGGCAGTCACAAACCTAATTTCAAACTTGTTTTCCTTGAAAATATAGTAGGTTAATACTAAACGGACTTTAAGAAGCACATTTTAAAATATTATCAGACCTATTATTTAAATAGAGTTCTGCAAATTCATCCTGCTTTCTGTTAGTGTGCTACCTGGATGTAGAAATTGGTGACCTATCATATAAAATCAACTGGCTTTCATCTTAAGAGTGACATGTGCCTACTAAGAATGTCTGCCTTGTGGCTTTTTTCAACACTCAAACAAGAACTTGAGGAAATTGTACAATTACATGATGATTTTTTCAGACAAATATTGAAACAAGCTGGGCTGTTATTAGCATGTGAACATGACATCTTTCTGGTGTAACCTGGGCATCTACTTTTGTCTGCGAGACCATGGGGACGCCTTTTACCACATCTGCATGATGTTTTTAAGGTCTGATATTAATATTCATGAGTATCTTCAATTGCAGTCAGAATAGCAACAGTGATTTGAAATGTTTCCTCATCTCTTTAAAGAGAAAATACTAAATCAATTCTTCCTTTCCAACAAATGAAAATGTTAGATAACTAAAGAAGAAATGTTAGACTCTTGGCCAACAACTAGCTATAATTCTTTTGAATCCCAGTTTATCTCTGAGTGAAAGGATGGGTCAGTTTAAAAAAAAATCTCCATTATTTCTTTTATTTCTCTATTACTGAATTTATTTATAATGAAGAATTTCAACCACACTTTTAGCTACAAATTTTCATTTTTAGGTTTGTTTAGAAAATATAATATACAGTTTTCACTTTTCTAGATTTATGGGAAATAAATATGAATTTCCAAGAAGATTTAAAGTCTGTGTCAATATTGGATAAATAACTAGATTATATAAACTGCTCATTTACATTATAGAGGGCAACTATGAGAAAAACTAAAGAAAAATGGACATATTTAGGGATTAAACAAAAATAGTAGTGCATATTGAATGTTATAGAAGATGACTTTCTGCTTTTACTGAGAACAAAAAGAAATACATTCTAAGATTTGATGTCAGTAAGAATCCCAGAAACGGGAAGTCACTAAGGGAAATTTTAGACACTGAAGCCCTTTAACCCAACATAGAGTTTAATAAGTGGAAAATGATCCCGGTGTTATCTGCTGAAGTCCAATGGCTTTTCAGCCTTTCCCTTTGCACATAGTAGACACACATTTAAACAAATATAATCATTTGTTTTGCCATTTTGTTGTATGAATGATGTGTGCTTCAAGACGAGTGCACTGCATTTGGAGTGCTATGCTTTCAAGACTAATGCTACAAAATGAAGCATTGGGAGCTTTGCAGACTTTCTGATATTGTTTATATTTATTATATCAGTTCACATTAGGTCTACCATCTAGCTCCATAGGTTAAGAAATTTAAAGCAATGTTCCTTTTGATGTTGTGTCACTCCCTAAACCTCAGGTATATACCTCATGTTTTCCTGCTTTTATGCCTTCGCTTGTGCTCTTTCCTCTGATGACCTGCATGTGGCCACGTGCCCTTCAAGGCTTTGTTCAAATAGCCTGAGTTGGTCAGCTTTCTGTCACTATGGCAACACCTGCGAGAAATCCACTCACACAGAGAAAAGGCTTATTTGGCTCACAGATGTGGAGGTTCCAGTCCATGGTCCCATTGCTCTGGGTGTGTGGCAGTACACGGTGGTAAGGGCACATGGCTGAGCAAGACCACTCACCTCATGGCCAGAGAGTGAAGAGAAAGAGAGGAAGAGAAAGGAAGGGGCTGAGGTCACTCTGTCCCCTTTGAGGGAAGTCCCTAATGACCTGGAGGCTTCCCATTAGGCCCTACTTCCCAAAGGCTCCAACATCTCCCAATAGCACCACCCTGGGGGAGCAGCTCTTTACCACATGGGCCTTTAGGGGACTTTTTTTTTTTTGGTACTGGTAATTGATCTCAGGGGCACTCAGCCACTGAGCCACACACCCGGCCCTATTTTGTATTTTATTTAGAGACAGGGTCTCACTGAGTTACTCAGGGCCTCACTAAGTTGCTGAGGCTGACTTTGAATTTGCAATCCTCCTGCCTCAGCCTCCTGAGCTGCTGGGATTACAAGCGTGCACCACGGCGCCCTGCTTAGGGGGCTCGTAAGATCCAAACTGCTGCGTGCACCTCCACCATGATGTCATTCCATATGCCTCCAGCTGAAGGTGATCTCTCTGTCCTTTGGGACTCCTGTAACACTTTCTTCTGTAGTTTGTTACATTCTACTTTATGTGCTGGTTACTTGTATGTATGATTTTCTTCCAAATTATGACTACAGAATCCTTGAATTGAAGATGCAAATATTTGTTTTTTTTTTTTTTACAGTTTATCTTTTTTTTTTAAAATAATTTTTAATATGTACAACTCACATACAACTGTTTGTATACAAAGTATATTCGTACAATTCAGGTCTTCAATTATGCATTTAGGAAAATGATATCCGTCTCATTCAACCACCTTTTCTTTTTTTTTTTTTTTTCCTTTTCTCCCCCTCCCTCCCCCCTTGCTCTCCCCCCTTGCTCTCCCCCTTACCCTCCCTTCCCTTTGACCATTCTAGTGTTCCTCTAATCCTCCTATGTACCCCCCCATCCAACAATACTAATGAACTAGCCTCCTTATATCAGAGAAAACATTTGGTACTTGGATTTTTGAGACTGACTAACTTCACTTAGCATTATGTCTTCCAACTTCATTTACCTGAAAATGCCATTAATTTATTTTCTTTTATTGCTAAGTAAAATTCCATTGTGCGTATATACCACATTTTCTTAATCCACTCATTTACTGAGGGACATCTAGGTTGGTTCCACAACCTAGCTATTGTGAATTGCGCAGCTACAAACATTGAGATAGCTGTGTCACTGTAATATGCTGTTTTTAAGTCCTTTGGGAGTAGACCCAGGAGTGGGATGGCTGGGTCATAGGGTGGTTCCATTCCCAGTTTTCCAAGAAATCTCCATACTGTTTTCCATAACGGTTGCACCATTTTGCAGTCCCACCAGCAATGTATGAGTGTGCCTTTTTCCCCACATCCTCTCCAACATTTATTGTTGCTTGTGTTCTTGATAGCTGCCATTCTGACTGGAGTGAAGTGAAATCTTAGAGTAGTTTTGATTTGCATTTCTCTAATTGCCAGCGATGTTGAACATTTTTTCATGTATTTGTTAATTAATCGTGTATCTTCTTCTGAGAGGTGTCTTCTCAATTCCTTAGCCCATTTATTGATTGGGTTATTTGTTTTTTTTTTTTTACAGTTTATCTTTTTTTTTAAAATAATTTTTAATATGTACAACTCACATACAACTGTTTGTATACAAAGTATATTCGTACAATTCAGGTCTTCAATTATGCATTTAGGAAAATGATATCCGTCTCATTCAACCACCTTTTCTTTTTTTTTTTTTCCTTTTCTCCCCCTCCCTCCCCCCTTGCTCTCCCCCTTGCTCTCCCCCTTACCCTCCCTTCCCTTTGACCATTCTAGTGTTCCTCTAATCCTCCTATGTACCCCCCCATCCAACAATACTATGAACTAGCCTCCTTATATCAGAGAAAACATTTGGTACTTGGATTTTTGAGACTGACTAACTTCACTTAGCATTATGTCTTCCAACTTCATTTACCTGAAAATGCCATTAATTTATTTTCTTTTATTGCTAAGTAAAATTCCATTGTGCGTATATACCACATTTTCTTAATCCACTCATTTACTGAGGGACATCTAGGTTGGTTCCACAACCTAGCTATTGTGAATTGCGCAGCTACAAACATTGAGATAGCTGTGTCACTGTAATATGCTGTTTTTAAGTCCTTTGGGAGTAGACCCAGGAGTGGGATGGCTGGGTCATAGGGTGGTTCCATTCCCAGTTTTCCAAGAAATCTCCATACTGTTTTCCATAACGGTTGCACCATTTTGCAGTCCCACCAGCAATGTATGAGTGTGCCTTTTTCCCCACATCCTCTCCAACATTTATTGTTGCTTGTGTTCTTGATAGCTGCCATTCTGACTGGAGTGAAGTGAAATCTTAGAGTAGTTTTGATTTGCATTTCTCTAATTGCCAGCGATGTTGAACATTTTTTCATGTATTTGTTAATTAATCGTGTATCTTCTTCTGAGAGGTGTCTTCTCAATTCCTTAGCCCATTTATTGATTGGGTTATTTGTTTTTTTTTGGTGTAAAGTTTTTTGAGTTCTTTATATATTCTAGAAATTAGCGCTCTGTCTGATGTGCATGTACTAAATATTTGTTCCCAATTAGTTGGCGCTCTATTCACCTCGCTGATTGTTTCTTTTGCTGAGAAGCAGCTTTTTAGTTTAAATCTATCCCATTCATTAATTCTTGGTAGTAATTCTTGCGCTGCAGGATTCTTATTAAGGAACTTGGGGCCTAATCCAACATGTTGGAAATTGGAGCTTACTTTTTCTTCTATTAGGCGTATTGTCTCTGGTCTAATTCCTAGGTCCTTGATCCACTTTGAATTGAGTTTTGTGCATGGTGAGAGATAAGGATTTAATTTCAATTTGTTGCATATGGATTTCCAGTTTTCCCAACACCATTTGTTGAAGAGGCTATCCTTTCTCCACTGTACATTTTTGGCGCCTTTGTCTAATATAAGATAGCTGAAATTATATGTATTAGTCTCTGTGTCCTCAATTCTGTACCATTGGTCCACCAGTCTGTTTTGGTGCCAATACCATGCTGTTTTTGTTACTATTGCTCTATAGTATAATTTAAGGTCTGGTATGGTGATGCCCCCTGCTTCACTTTTCTTGCTCAGGATTGCTTTGGCTATTCTGGGTCTCTTATTTTTCCAGATGAATTTCATGACTGCTATTTCTATTTCTTTGAAGAATGACATTGGGATTTTGATTGGAATTGCATTAAATCTGTATAATGCTTTTTGGTAGTATGGACATTTTGACAATATTAATTCTACCTATCCAAGAGCAAGGTAGGTCTTTCCATCTTCTGAGTTCATCTATGATTTCTTTCTTTAGTGTTCTATAATTTTCATTATAGAGGTATTTCACCTCTTTTGTTAGGTTGATTCCCAGGTATTTTATTTTTTTTTTTTGATGCTATTGTAAATGGGGTATTTTTCATCATTTCCCTTTCAGAGTCTTTGTTGCTGATGTACAAAAATGCCTTTGACTTATGGGTATTGATTTTGTATCCTGCAACTTTGCTGAATTCATTTACTAGTTGCAAAAGTTTTCTGGTAGAGTTTTTTTGGGTCTTCTAGGTATATTATCATGTCATCAGCAAATAGTGCTAATTTGAGCTCTTCTTTTCTTATCTTGATCCCTTTAATTTCTTTCGTCTGTCTAATTGCTCTGGCCAGAGTTTCCAGTACTATGTTAAATAGCAGTGGTGAAAGGGGGCATCCATGTCTTATTCCAGTTTTTAGAGGGAATGCTTTCAGTTTTTCTCCATTTAAGATAATGTTAGCTCGGGGCCTTGCATAAATAGCTTTTATAATGTTGATATATGTTCCTGATATTCCTAGTTTTTCCAGTGTTTTGAGCATAAAGGGGTGTTGTATTTTATCAAATGATTTTTCTGTGTCTATTGAGATGATCATATGATTTTTGTCTTTAAGTCTATTGATGTGGTGTATTATGTTTGTTGATTTCCGAATGTTGAACCAGCCTTGCATCCCTGGGATAAACCCCACTTGATCATGGTGCACTATCTTTTTGATATGTTTTTGTATCCGATTTGCCAGGATTTTGTTGAGGATTTTTGCATCTATGTTCATTAAAGATATGGGCCTGAAGTTTTCTTTTTTGGATGTGTCGTTGCCTGGCTTTGGAATTAATGTGATATTGGCCTCATAGAAAGAGTCTGGAAGAGCTCCCTCTTTTTCTATTTCTTGAAATAGTTTGAAGAGCATTGGTATTAGTTCTTCTTTGAAAGTCTTATAGAACTCGGCTGTAAACCCATCAGGTCCTGGACTTTTCCTTGTTGGTAGCTTTTTGATGGCGTCTTCTATCTCTTCACTTGTAATTGGTCTGTTTAAGTTGTGTATAGCCTCCAGATCCAGTATAGGCATATCATACGACTCAAGAAATCTGTCAATGCTTTCAATATTTTCTGTTTTATTAGAATATAAGCTTTCAAAGTAATTTCTAATTATCTTCTGTGTATCTGAGGTGTTTGTTGTGATATTCCCTTTTTCGTCACGAATGTTAGTAATTTGAGTTTTTTCTCTTCTTCTTTTTGTTAGCATTGCTAAGGGTCTGTCAATTTTGTTTATTTTTTCAAAGAACCAACTTTTAGTTTTGTCAATTCTTTGAATGGTTTCCTTAGTCTCAATTTCATTAATTTCTGCTCTGATTTTAATTATTTCCTGTCTTCTACTGCTCTTGGTGTTGGTCTGTTCTTCTTTTTCTAGTGTGAAGATGCAAATTGGTATCCACCACCCCACCCTTACCCTCAACTCGAATTCTTAACACAAGGCTTTATGTAGAGTAAGTAAATATTTATGTATCATTTTCAGTTCTGTCTAGTAAAAGACTATGGCAGTTTGCTGGGACCTTTGGAGTGGAGCGTAATTGGCTCTGATATTTCATTAAGAACAATCTGCGTGGGTTGACTGTTGTGTTTGCATATTTATGTTTTTCACTTTTGACGGATAAACATGGTGCACCTCTGCACCCTTCTCCTTGTTGTACAGATGGTGGTGACAGTAGTCGTGGTGGAGATTGCTGGCTAGCCACCAAATTTGTTTTCTCCCTATTTGGACCTGGTGCTAGACTATCTCTCCCAGCCATCCTTTGCAGCTAGATGTTGCCTAAGATTGTTGCCTCTGAAAAAATGTTGATAAGGGTGATGGTGACTCCTACAGGCCTTGTGTTATAAGAAGTCTCCTATGTGTTTTCTCTGAGCTGTTTGGATGCAGACAATCATGAGCCCAAGGGCATAGGGGAGCTGCAAGATGGAAGGATCTGGGATGTTTGAATGACTATGATGAGCAGAGACTCCACATGCTGACCTGGAAAATCTCTCTATTCTATTAAATAAAGAGGGAGCAGATCTCTTGTGTGGAGCTATTGCATGTTTGCATCTTTTATCACTGCAATCCAGCCTACCCTTAATGACACAGTAGGGGAAATGATGGTGAATGCAAACTACATTTCACTGGCTTGGGAGCAACATGCTCTTGTTTAGAGCATATGGAACCATTATTATGGTCATGCTTGGTTGTAGCTCAGAGTAACAAAAAGTATCTTGATGGGCTGGGGTTGTGGCTTAGTGGTAGAGCGCTTGCCTAGCATGCATGAGGCACTGGGTTCAATTCTCAGCATCACATACAAATAAATAAAATAAAGGTTCAACAATTAAAAAATATATGTATGTATGTTGAAGGAACTAAAGGAATTGGCCTGTTAGCACAGAAAATAGAAGACTGAGAATGGATTGATGAGAATCTTCAATTATGCTGTGTTTGTTTTGACCACCGTTGTCCTAGCCCCTAGTTCAGGCAGAAGCAGTATTTGATGAAACACTGGATATGTGAATAAGTAAATGTGATGAACACAAAGTCTTCATTTCACTTCTTTTTGTTTTTTGAGATGAGTGTTCAAAGCACCGGTCTTAAAAATAATCGGGGAAAATTTAAATTAAACACTAAACCATCCTGATGCATTAGATTTGAAGTCTGAACTGATCCTTCTGGTGGAGAAAAGTCAGTCAGTAGTATGGGCCTTATTCTGCCCTGATAAATAAAAGAACCTGGTGTTTTGGCAAGGAGGCCTTTTTAGTGCAAACACTCGACACGTAAGTAATAATATTTTAGATGCATGGTGTGACACTTCCACATAACTATATGAAAGTATTATTTTTATGCTAGAATAAGAACTGAAGGGCGTATTGCTTATTTCTCCCTTTATTGCTCCTTTTGTTCATTCCTTCTGAGTTGCCTATTCAGGTCGTCATTTCTCCTCTGCATCAGTACAATAGCCTCATCACTGGGCTCTTTGCTTCTGTCTCTCTCTCTTTATTTCCAGTCCATCCTCCATGTTGCCACAGAGTTACAGTTGTACATTCCCAGTAAGTTCCAGCCACATTCCCAGCATGTTCTAGCTGCCTGTTCAAACTGTGGTCTTAAACACAGCGTGGTTTCCCATTAGCCTGTGCCCTTCCTGGTTCATCTTTTCCTTTCAGCTACTCGAAGAATTCCTACCCAGCTTTCAGCACAAGTGGTAAGCATCTCTTCTGGGAAGCTCTCCCTAAGTTAGGTGATTCCCCTTTGTTCTTTAGAGCAGTTATAAACCTTGATTTTAGAACTTTTCAGCTTGTGCTAGGTGGCCAGTTCCTTTAGCTCAGAGACCTCTGTAGTAATAGAAGTCAGCATTCTGGGAACTTAGTGGGCCTACATGCATTATCTCACTTAACGTATCAGGATATTACAGAGGAATATGCAGAGTGCTGAAAAATCCAAGGGTCACAGTTGGTAACTGCTGGGGCTGTGACATAGCCTAGGTGACCTGACCTCAGAGGTGAGTTTTACGTATTACATTTGCTGAATGAGCCCTCACTTCTCCTCTGAGTCTTCTCTCCCACTTATGTTTTTCTTTTTCAAACTCTTCTTAGGGTATCTGGGAATCTAGCAGGTACCAAGTTGTTCTTCTCATCCTACTAGTGGAAACCACTATATGTCATGTTTGTTTTGGAAAATGCCAAGAAATTAAGGCTATTTAGTCAATCTTCCTCTCCTTTGAGGGGCTAGAGAGCCCAGTGAGGGTCCTGGGGGTAATCCTTTTGCTGTAGGGCATAATTGGACACATCATTCTTGGCTGGTCAAAATCTGACTTCCAGGTTATGAGCAGATACACACTGTGTGACACAAGACTCTGTTGCAATCCAGCCACAGGAATTGACTCATATATTGCTGGGACTTCAAATTGGTGCAACCATGCTGGAAAGCAGTATGGAGATTTCTCAAAAAACCAGGAATGGAACCACCATTTTACCTGGTTATACTACTCTTTGGTATATATCCAAAGGAGTTACAATTAGCACACCAGTAACATAGCCACATCAATGTTTATAGCAGCTCAATTCACAATAGCTAAGATATGAAACCAACCTAGGTGTCCTTCAACAGATGAATGAATAAAGAAAATGTGGTACATATACACAATGGAATATTACTCAGCCATAAAAATAATGACTTTATGACATTTGCTGGTAAATGGATGGAAGTGGAGACTATCATGCTAAGTGAAATAAGCCAATCAGAAACAAACAAACAAACAAAAAAACCCCCAAAAACCCAAAGAACAAATGTTCTGATAGGTGGATGCTAACATACAACAAGGGGGAACCGTGGAGAATAGAAGTTTGTTGAATTAGAAAAAAGGGAATGAAGGGAAGGGGGGGATGGAAATAGGAAGGACAGTGGAATGAATCTGACAATACTTTCCTACATTTATATATGAATACACTACATGTAAATCCACAAGACTGGGATCCTAATTAGAATAAGATGTATTCCATGTTTGTATAAACATGTTGAAATATATGGTCAAGTATAAATAAAAAGAAAAAAATAAAAATATTTTTAAAGGGGCTGGGATTGTGGCTCAGTGGTAGAGCGCTTGCCTAACATGTATGCAGCCCCGGTTCAATCCTCAGCACCACGTAAAAATAAATGCTTTGTGTACAACTAAAGCAAATAAAGAAATATTTAAAAAAAAATTTAAAAAGAGAACTGTACTGCTGGGGGCGCTAGAGAACCATGGGGGTAGGTGAGGAGCCCCCTTCTCTCTCTCTCTGCGAGGGCAGACTGCTTGCTTTCTTTAGATTGGCATGATATAGCTATCGGTTTTTTTGTAGTAAATATTTATAACAATTAAAAGCAAAACAAGTGCTTCAAAACATTTGAGAAAAAAATTTATGCAGTGTGAACTAATCTTGCTTTCTCCCTACCTCCCTTGTCCCTCCTCCCTTTCCTTTCCTCTCTCTCTTCTCCTCCTTCCCCTCCCCTCCCCCTTCTATTTCTATTCCTTTCCTCCTTCCTTGTCCTTCCTCTTTTAATAAAAACAAGGTTGATCTCAGTACTAGAATGAAGTACAGGTTACATTAGATAAGGCTACATCTATAAAACATCTTTCAAGGGTCTATTTTTCTTTTCCAAAGACATTTTAATGGAAATATAAAACAAACTAAGAACACTGAAAATACAATCGAAAGCAAATTCCCCGGACAGGACTTTTTTTTCAGTGAAAGCCTTAGCCAACTTTTAGCCTGACATCGCAAGAGGAATCAGACTTAGGCCCTGAGCCCTTCACTCTCCACTGACATTAGTCAGGGACCCTTTGTCCTGGCAAGAAGGGCCAGGCAGACTCTCTAAATCTCATGTGGAAAATGTTCCCAGGAACACAGGATTTTTTTTTTTTTTTAAAGAAACATGAGAAACCTTGAAAATGATTTTACAATTGGCCTCGGGAGGGTGTGGTACGTAATTAATTTCAGAAAGACAGTGAGATTTCATCTGAATGAGTGTTTCAAATGCTCTAAAATTGGAAAATTTTTGTTCCCTCAGTTACAGACCATGGAAAATAAGTGCCTGGCCATGCTCTACCACGGTACAGTCACTCTGTTTCCAAGCTCAAAACAGATATTGATTTTCATTTCAAACTCTAATGCCAAAATTAGCGATGTCAGATTGAATTAGAGTGGATGGTTTAGAGAGTTCAAAAGCGAATGGACTGTGCTGCCAGCGTTTCCTGGTTATTTCTTTCCATTTCATGTTTTAAAGGCAACAAAGCATGGAGTACAAGACACCTTTCAGTTTTATTGCATCCAAAGAAATATTTCATCCAACAACACTCATATATCTTTATGGTTTCTTTCAAGTGTGTGTGTGTGTGTGTGTGTGTGTGTGTGTAGGGGGGATGTACCCAATGTGGAGATGATCATGCATGCTTTGATTTCCTTCTGCTGGGAACTTTGCTGCTCATTCAGTCTTTGAAAGCCAAAATTTGTGTAGCACTTGAAATTAGCACAGGGTTTTACTGACACTGTCCCACAATGGGAATACAGCACCATTACTGAACTGCCCAATCCACAGTGTGTGGGTTCCTTTATATCTGAAAAAAGATTTCAGGGAATTATCTGTAAACTAGGCAATGAGAGCTTTTCTTGTAGGAACAACTAACTAAAGGAATGGATGGAGTCCTGTCATTGGAATATTTGAAGTCTTCATTCACCATAAGGAGTGAATGTCAGTGTTTCTAAGACGCCCAGACTTGTCAGTGAGGAATATAAATCCACAAGACTGGGATCCTAATTAGAATAAGATGTATTCCATGTTTGTATAAACATGTTGAAATATATTGTTAAGTATAAATAAAAAGAAAAAAAAAATAAAAATATTTTTAAAGGGGCTGGGATTGTGGCTCAGCAGTCAGTGCTAGAATGGTTTAAGAGGGAGATGGAAAGGGAACAGGAGGAGTTTTGGCACTTCTGAAATAATTCTGTGTCTGTGTTGATAATACTACAATATCTGATTGTTAATCAACTACTCTGAATGCAAGAAGGCTTTTTATTAGATGTCTTCATGCAGAAAAGTATGTTTAGGATGTGTGTGTGTAAGAGAGAGAGAGAGAAAGTGAAAAAAGAGAAGAGAGAGGAAGGAAAAGAAAGGCAGAGAGAGGTGGAGAGTGAACAGGTGAATAGTAGCATTGATAGAAGCTAGGGATTCCATAGATATGGGTCTTCTAGGATTAAAAGGGATTCATGTGCTTTGTGCCTCCAAGTCTTCCAAGTTGTCTCCCCCTGTATGCTCCAGTCTGAAAGTGAGCTGCTCAGTTCCTGAATTACCCCATCAGCATGGTGTGGAGTCACAGCAGATATCTCCATGAGCAGGAGGGGTGGTAGCCTCTTTATGTCCATGGGAGCTGTATAAGCCTCTGTCCCCAACTATCAAAGTATGTTGTCATCTGCTCACTTGTCTGTATGTGTGTGAGCTCTTTTGAGGGCAGAGATTGTCTTTTATTCATTTTCCATTTCTGGGGTCCAGAAAGTGTTTGGCTCCTAGTTGATGTTCAAGTCATGTCTGAAGAATGGAAGGCATTTTTATGGCTGTATGGCTATCTCTATAGGAATGCATGTTAGAAAAGGAGAGACGGAGTGGTTCTCTCATCCTATAATATATTTAGGAATGAAAAAAAAATGCAAACTGAAGAATAAAGTGGAGAGGAATTTCTATCATTTGTCATTCATCACCACTTAACCAATATTCAGAGAGCAAATGATGCTCAACACCCAGCAGATGCCTGGTTTGGATATTACACAACCCCTCACTTTGACCAAACACACATTGTAATCACAGTTGGGGATATTGGACAAAGGGTCTGAGAAAGACAGTGGCAAACTTGAGAGGGGTCCAGAAGTTGATGGACGAAAGGGTTAAGCAGCAATGGGACAAGGATCTAGAGGGAAAAAGGCACTGGGCTTCCGGATTCCACCCAACTGTGATCTGAACTAAGAGAAAGCAGGATTTGTCGGCAAGGACCACAGGCTCCTGGAAGCAGGAGGGGAGAATGAAATGCAGGCAGGAAGGTAGAGAACTTGCAGTCACGGAGCTGGGACTGGCACACTATTTTGGACTGTGAGGGAAACAGCCTCAGATGGGTTAGCCGTGGTGCATTCTCTGTTGGTGGCAGCACGGGAATCATGGCTGGGCGATGAAGAGGAAACTAGTGCTGCCTTTTTCTTCCTGTTCTCATGTTAAAGTTTAGGTAAGTCTAAACTCCAGGTTAGACTCTTTAGCTGTTGACTAGAGCCAAACTTAGTATTCCAGAGGCAGAAGTTTGCCTAAACTGCAGCGGATAGGAGTGACCTTGGTGTCTGCTGAAACTTCAGGTCCTCTGAGACACAATGATGTGCTCTTCTGCTCACCCCAAATGACTCCTGTGCTGTACTAATGGCTTCAGTACTTTACGTAAGAGCATAGGAAAGGGTCAACCGTGTGGAGTACATACAGACTCCTCAAGTATATCATGTAAGGTTTATTATTTAAATTTTTAAATATGTAGTGTGAGATTTCTTATTCAAATGTTAATCTAAAGATGGCCATGAGCTTTAAAAAAAAACATTTTGTTTTCCTTTGCCTTTAGTACTGGGCTGTAGCAGTAGGAAGAGCACTGTTACCTCACGATGGAGTCCTCTTTTGTGTAAGGAATGACACACCAGGAAAGTCTATTTGCAAAGAGATGCTTTGCTTTCTATATTGCAATTGGGTAGCACAGCTAGTTTACTCTGTCTCAACTCCCAGCTCAGCGATTGATGTTTGAGAAAGAAGCTCAGTGTCCTAGAGTGAGTGGAATTTATAGACTAGCCTTCAGCTTGTAGATCCTCTGTGCCAGCCCTAGGGGAGGATAGATTTTATAAATAAAATATTTGTGAACAGCAGTAGTCACAGCATTATTACAAACTTGAAGAAAAAAAAAAAAGATATCAAAGGGCCTGGTTATGTGAAGTGAGCAACAAGTCAGATTTTGCTTTCTCTGAATTGTCTAGGGTCATAGTACCATACAGGACTCAATATTCTCAGAAGAGAGTGGGGAGTTGTATCAAGAATGTTACAAATTAGCTGGGCACAGTGATGCAAGCCTGTAATCCCAGCCACTAGGGAGGTTTAGGCAGGAGGATTTCAAGTTCAAGACCTCTCTGGGCAACTTAGTGAGATCTTTAAAATAAATAAAAAGCACTGGGGATGTAGCTCAGTGATAGAGCACTTGACTAGCAAATGTGAGATGCTAAATTTGATCCCTGGTACTGAAAAAAAAGTGTTGAAAGTGTCACAGATTACAAATAGACTTAGGACTGATTTTCTAATCAGTGCAACATTATTATGTTTAGTATTTGTATTTGTGAAGCCACCAAGCAGTGTGATGGTAAGCTATAAATCAAGAAATTAAAACAGCTTTGATTTTTAGTTTAGTTAGATCCTGCTGCAACTATGCAAACATGGTGTAATATTGGTTTATAAGCTTTTTTTTTTTTCACACCTTGTTGGTTGTTTTTAATCTTCTTTTTGTAGAATTCTTTGAATATCTGCTGCAATGCTGGCTTAGTGACCACAAATTCCTTTAGTTTTTGTTTATCTTGGAAGGTTTTTATTTCCTCTTTGATTCTGAATGACAGCTTTGATGGATATAGCAATCTTGGTAGTTATTTTCTTTTAGGGCTTGAAATACATTGTTCCAAGCCTTTCTGGCTTTTGGAGTTTCTGGTGAGAAATCTGCTGTTATTCTAATTGGTTTGCCTTTTAAAGTGACTTGGCATTTCTTTCCTGCAGCTTTAAAAATTCTTTCTTCTGGAGTTTTTGCATTTTAATAATCTATGATATATAATGGAGAAGGTTCTTTTCTGGTCCTGTGTATTTGGGTTCAAATACCTTTAGTAACGGAATATCCACTCTTTCATGAGGTTTGGGAAATTTTCTGTGATGATTTTACTGAATAGGCTATCTATACCATTAGCCTATACTTCTCTTTCCTCAAAATTTGTGATTAGTGTAAGTGTGTGTGTGTGTGTGTGTTTGGATTAAACTCAGGGGCACTCAACCACTGAACCACATCCCCATCCCTATTTTGTATTTTATTTAAAGACAGGGTCTCATTGAGTACTTAGTGCCTCACTTTTGCTGAGGCTGGCTTTCAGCTTTCTATCCTCTTCCTCAGCCTTTTGAGCTGCTGGGATTACAGGTGTGTGCCACCAAGCCTGGCAAAGACCTGTGATTCTTACATTAGTTAGGTGTCTTAGTGTTGTCCCAGAGTTCTTGTATATTATTATCATAGTTCCTTGGAAATTTTCCAAGTTCAGCTAGCTTGTCTTCTAGTTCTGCAGTTCTGTCTTCTGCTTGATCTAGTCTAATTGTGAGCTTTCAACTAAGTTTTTTTTTTTTTAATTTTACTTATTGTGCTTTTGATTTTGTTTGGTTCTTTTTGAATATCTTTATCTCTTTATTGATTTTTTTCATTCACATTCTGTATTGTTTTTCTGAATTCATTCAGTTGATTTTCTGTGTTCTCTTGGAATCCATTGATCTTTTTTTAGAATCATTCTTTTGAATTGTTTATTTCATCTACTTTGATATCTTGGAGTCAGTTGCTGGTGAATTATGAACATTAGGAAGTGTCTTGTCATCTTATTTTTTCATATTTCTTGTATTCCTATGTTGGGATTTGTGCATCTGTTGGGTTAGATTTCTCTTCTACTCTTATATGAGGGTCTTTTTAGTGCATGGTCTTCTCTTGCTGATTTTTCCTGGGATATTAGGTTGTTGTGAATTACTGAATATATTTTCCAAGTGGGTTTCATAGTATAATTTTCCTTTTAGTTATTTGGTAGTGACTAATATAACTTGACTGTGTTTCTGTGTCAGAAATTGAGGATTTCATTTTCTCTGTAGTTGTCACAAGAGTGAAGACACACAGTTGTGTTGTAGACATCAGTTTATTGGGGGCACACTCTTGGTGATTACTCCTTTAGTCTCATCAACTTTGTATGTTCTAAGTGGGTATCAGAGTAACCTATGTCACTTATGTTGTGGTGTCCACAGTCCTCATGTTATTTCTCTGTGCTGTTGCTATAGGAGCAGATGTCCATAAATAGGTCTTCAGAGCCCATCTCCACCCCCCAAGCTATTCCTACTTGAGGCCTGGTCATTGCATTGGTGTTTTTGTCTCTCTTATTCTTTGTGTTAATGTATTGCTGAAGTTTGAGTGGAACTTGGTTGTGTATGGAGCAAGGTCTTCTGTCTAACTGGGTTAGGGGTGTAGCTCAGCATCAGAGAATTTTCCCCGTGAACTTGAAGTGTCATGATAGATTCCCAAGCTTCTCACAGGAAAGGGAAAATAACACAGCAACAATGAACAACAATGAATAAGATGCAGCATTAAAGTAAATATCAGGTGCCAATGATAACATCTGCAACACTAATGAACACAATAGGAGTGGTTGGGCCAGAGATTAAAAACAGTAACAACAATAGATAGCAGTGAACCAGGTATAACATTAATCTCATTAGAACAGTAGATAAGGAAATGTGAATTAATAACAAGTTATATGTTAGAAATAAATCAATGACAAATGCATAATTCACCTGCAATTGATTCCAAAGATAAAGTAGATGAAATATTGGATAAACAATTAAAACAATACCCCTGTATATAATGTTGAATGTAAATGGTCTTAAGTCTCCAATTAAAAGACATGGACTAGTGTATTGGATTAAAAAATAAGTTGCAATTGCATGTTATTTTCAGGAAACTCACCTCACAGGCAAAGACATTCACAAACTCAAAAGTGAAAGGATGGAAAATTACATTCCATGCAAATGGATTCTGAAAGCAAGCAGGATTAGCCACTTTCATATCAGACAAAGCAGGCTTCTAACCAAAATTAGTCAGAAGAGACAAAGTAGGCCATTTAGTATTGGTTAAAGGAAGAATACAATAAGGAGATATAACAATTGTAAATATTTATGATTTGAATGTCAGTGCATCTAATTTTATAAAAGAAACATTACTTTCTATGAAGGGACTGATAGACTCTAATACAATTATAGTGGGGACTTCAATATACCACTTTTACCAGCAGACAGATCATTCAGACAGAAATTCAACAAAAACACATCATATTTAAACCTGACTACAGATCAATTAGAATTAACAGATATCTACAGAATATTTTATCCCAAAATAGCTGAATATACTTTATTTTCAGCGGAATAAACTTTCTTTTCAGCTGCTCATGGAACTTTCTCCAAAGCTGATGGTATAATAGGCCACAAGGCACGTCTTAGCAAATGTGAAAAAATTGAAATAATATTTTGCATGTTTTCAAGTCATGATGGAATGAAATTAGAAACAAGACCAAGACAAACTACAGAAACTATTCAAAAATAAGGAGATTGAATAATATACTTTTCAATGATGAGTGGTCCTTGAAGAAATTAGAGGAAAATTAAGAAATTCTTATAATCAAATGAAAATGGATATAAAACATACCAGAATCTCTAGGATACAATGAGGGCAGTTCTAAGAAGAAAATTTATAGCTTTAAGTGCCTACATTAAGAGAAAGAGACACAGATCTCAAATGAACAACTTAGTGATGCATCTTAAGTTCTCTGGAAAAAACAAACCAATTCAAAAACCACTGGAAGGAAAGAAATAATAAAAATTTGAGCTGAATTACTGAAATAGTAAAAGAATAATACAAAGGATCAATAAAACAGAGTTCTTTCTTTGAAAAAGACAGCAAGTTTGATAAATCCCTAGCCAAACTAACCAAACGAAAGAGAGAGGACCTAATTTAATAAAATTACAGACAAAAATGTGGATGTTGCAATAGATATAAATGAAATTGAAAGGATTGTTAGGGATGATTTTAAAATATTATATTCCAATAAATAAAAAATCTAGAAGAAATGAATAAGTTTCTAGATACATATGACCTACCAAAACCAAACTAAGAGGATGTAAAAATCTAAACAGAACAACAAAAGCAATGAGATTGAAGCAGAAATAAAGACCCTGCCAAAGAAGAAAAGCCCAGGACCAGATGAATACACAGCTGAGTTCTATCAGATGTATAAAGAAGGACTAATGCAATACTCCTCAAATTATTCCATAAAGTTGAAAGGAAGAGAATATTTCCAGGTTCATTTATATGAAAGCCTATATCACCCTGATACCAAAACTGGATTAATGTACTTCAAGGCCAACATCATTGATAAACACAGATGTAATAAAATATAGGGAAGTTGATCTCAAGAACATATTAAAAAGATTATACACCACACTCAAGTTTGGTTTTCAGGTTTTCCAGGTATGCAAGAACAATTCAACACATGCAAATCAATAAATATAATGCATATAAATAGATAGAACAAAGGAAAAAACTCTGTGGTCCACCTAAATAAATGCATCAAAAGCCTTCAACAAAACTCAGCACTCTTATGTTAAAAACACTGAAGAAACTAGGGCTAAAAAGGAATTATCTCAACATAATAAAAGTTATGTGTGCCAAACCCAAAGTCAACATCATCCTGAATGGTGAAAAACTGAAAGCATTTCCTCTAAAACCAGGAACAAAATGTGGATGTCCATTTTTACCATTCCTATGCACTATAGTACTTGAAATTTTATCCAGAGCAGTTAGGCAAGAGGAAGAAATAAAAGCAATACATTTAGGAAAGGAAGAAGTAAAATTATTGCTATTTACAAATGATATGATCCTGTCCTTAGAAGACTCTGAAGTTTCCACCTGAAGGCTTCTAGAGATGATAAATTCAGCAAAGTAACAGGGCACAAAATCCACAAATAAAAATCAATAGCTTTTCTACACAGCAATGATGAATCTACTGAGGAAGAAATCAGGAAGAAAAATCCCTTTCACAATAGTTTTAAAAAATGCCTAGGAATAAACCTAACCAAGAAGGGTAAAGAGCTCTACAATGAAAATTATAAAATACTGAAAAAATTGAAGATTATTCTAGAAAATGGAAAGACCTCCTATATTCACAGATAGCAGACTTAATATTGTTAAAATGGCCATATTACAAAAAAAATGGTATACATATTCAATGCCATCTCCATCAAAATACCAAGGATATCCTTCACAGAACTAGAGAAAATGATCCTAAAATTCATATGGAAGAATAAAAGACCTAGAACAGCCCCAGCAATGCTGAGCAAAAATAGCAAAGCTGGAAGTGTTATGATACCCAATTTCAAATTACACAACAGCGCCACTGTAACAAAAGTGGTGTGGGACTGAATAAAAACAGGCACGCAAACCAGTGTAATGGAATAGAAGACAGAGACACAAACCTAAATAGCTACAGTCATCTGATTCCTGACAAAGATGACAGAAATATCATTAGATAAAAGACAGCCTCTTTAACAAATGGTGCTGGGAAAACTGGCTATCCATATATAGTAAAACAAAAATAGATCCCTATCTCTTGCTCTGTACAGAAGACCTAAGTCTAAGACCCAAACTTTGCTACTGTTAGAAAATAAAAATAGGGGAAACACTTCAACATACACGTGTGCAGGCAGAATTCCTGAAGAGTATATCTTGATAGCTCAGTAAATGTAAGCTGCCTGGTAAGCTGCCTGTTGTGGCCAGCCACGGTGCCGCCACGGGAGGAAAATTCTCGGAGGCAGAGTTAAGCTTTTACTACTTTTACTTCTACTTTCTTAGAGCTTAGAGAGGGAAAGAAAGATTTTTCTTCTTAGCTTAGAGTAGAGTAGCTTAGAGTAAAGAAAGATAGAGCTTAGCTTTTCTTCTTATAAAGATTAGAGTAAAGAAAGATAGAGCTTAGCTTAGAGAAAGACTAGAGCTTCTTTCTTCTCTCTTCTTTCTTCCTTCTTCTGTCTTCTGTAGCTTAGAGAGGGAAAGAAAGATTTTCTTAGCTTAGAGTAGAGTAGCTTAGAGTAAAGAAAGATAGAGCTTAGCTTTTCTTCTTAGCTTAGAGTAGAGTAAAGAAAGATAGAGCTTAGCTTAGAGAAAGACTAGAGCTTCTTTCTTCTCTCTTCTTTCTTCCTTCTTCTGTCTTCTGTCTTCTGTCTTCCTCGGGAGCCTCGGCCTTACTCTGACCAGTCCTCTGGAGCCTCGGCCTAACTCTGGCCAGTCATTACTTCTTCTATCTGGTTTCTCTTCTGTCTTCTATCTGGTTTCTCTTCTGTAACCGCTCTGCCTACGTTCTGGCCGCTCTGATTCTTCTGACCGACCGAGTGACTGCCCGGCTGACTGAATTCTCCGTTCTCCTAACTTGGACCGCTTTCACCCGGTTATATACCTTCAGGTTTGCGGGTGCCTACAGGTGCGTCACATACATATCAGGTGGAACCCATGGCTTCCAGCTAGCTACAACAGCCCTTCCTAATTAGGGCTCCTTCAAGTAAACAAGAGTAGGAATAAATAAAATGGGATGTATCAAATCAAAAACTTCTTTACAGCAAAGGAAATAACAGAGTGAAGAGAGAGCCTGTGAAATATGGAACATTTTTGCTAGCTTTTCTTCTGATAGCAGATTAGTATACAGAATATATAAAGAACTCAAAAAGCTTAGCACTAAAAAAAAACAATTAATAACCAATCAATAAATCAGCAAATGAAATGAACAACAAAAAAAGAAGGACAAATGACTAACCACCAATATGAAAAATGTTCAATATCTTTAGCAATTAGGGAATGCAAATCACAACTACACTGAGATTCCACTTCATTCCAATTAGAATACAAATAACAATAAACGCTGTTGAGGATGTGGGGAAAAGGAACTCTTACACACCGTTGGTGGGAATGTACATTGGAGTAGCCACTATGGAAATAAGTATGGCATTTCCTGAAAAAGATAAAATTTGAACTACCATATGACATAGCTATTTCACTCCTAGGTATTTTGCATTGAAATCAGCATACTTTAGAGAGATGTGCATATCCATGTTACTGCAGGATAATTCAAGATAGTCAAGTTATGGAACCAACCTAGCTGTCCTAATCGATGAATGTATATGGAAAATGTGGTGTACACACACAGTGGAGTTTTATTCAGCCATAAAGAAGAACAAAAGTATGTTCTTGGCAGGAAAATGGATGGAACTGGAAATCATAATTTTGAGCAATATAAATCAGACTCAGATTGAAAAGTATCATTTGTTTTCTCTCACGTGTGAAAATTAGAGACAAAAAAAAAAAAAAAAAAAAAAAAAAAAAGGAGGAAAAAAAGGTGGGGGAATTCCATGAAAGTAGAAGGGAGACTATTAGGGAAGAGAATGAGGTTAAGGAGGAGGGAAGGGAGGGAGGCGCTGGGGAGTAAAATGGATCACATTACATTTTAATGTATACACAGGTATGCCACAGGAAACCCACCAGTCTGTATAAGTAATATGCACTGATAAAATGAAATTATTTTTCAGATAATTTTAGTTTAGACAAAAGTAATACTTGTAGGCAAACTTTACTGTTTTTGTATAGCAAGAGTGTTTTCATCCTCTACCCACCTCCATCCCCAGAGGAAAGAGTGTCCTGTTAGCTTTTCATTGCTGTGACCAAAATACCGGACTAGAACAACTTAAGGGAGGCCAAGTTTGTTTTGAGCTCACAGTTTCAACGGTACAATTCATGGTCAGCTGACTTCATTGCTCTGGGCTGCAGGTGAGGCAGAGCATCATGGTGGAAGGGTGTGGAGGAGGAAAGCTGATCAACACATGGCGGTTGGGAAGCAGGGACAGAGGGGGGTGAGAGAGAGAGAGGAGCCAGGGGTACAAGACATCCCCAAGGGCATGACCCCCAGACCTACTTCCTCCAGCCATGACCCACTCACCTACACAGCTACTACTCCGTACAGTAGTCCTTTCAAGTTCTTAATCTGTCAGATTGGGTTACAGCTCTCACAATCTAATCATTTTACCTTGTTTATCACCTGAGTTTATGGGGTGACACCTCATAGCTGAACCATAACAAGTGTGTATTAGGGATATGGCATAGGGGAATTGTTCCTCAGTTTTCAACTTTCATAGTTTGATCCTATCTGCCCCCTTCCAGGGAGATATAAATTCAGGGTCCTGCATCACAGGACCAAAGGTAGCAGAAAGAGTGGCCCAGATCCTTATTCCAGGAACCATATTTTTTCCTCTGGAAGTTGTAAACTAAAAGGACTGTTGACCTTAAAATGAACACGTTATCTCCAGACTCAACCTATTACATTTACTGAAACTCAGTTCTTATATGTTTAAATGGAATGGGACCCTGTGATTTTTCTATAGCAAAGTCTTCAGTCAGGTTCAGATGTGTATTTATTTTACTATGCTCATGTGTTAGAAAACCTACTGGGTAGACATTTTACATGTATGAAGTTCAAAATTATACTGCGAACGGCATTAGCAAAAACAGAATAAAATTAGGTATCTGGGATCTTCCATAATTTATACAAAGAGTGTATTCTGGGTTACACTATTCCAAGTTAGGCGCTGCTCCTTAATAGAATTAAGAAAAGTTGCCTCCATGTGACAAGTTGATTTTCAACTCAAACTATCCATTTTCCATACCTTACCACTGCAAAAAAATACAATCTTAGAGGGTAGGCAGCTACCAAGTGCCTTCATCTCGTTTAACAGTCTAGGAAATAACCCTCAATTACACAAATTAGAGTAGGTCAATTAAAGAACACAAGGGCATAAAGATTATGAGGAAAATCTCTGTGTCACAAATTATGCATGGAAAACAGTCCTTCCTCTCCTATTCTTTAGTAATTGGTAATCTTTCTAGAACAAATATACTCAAGTAAGCTTCCAATACATACTTGGTACACTGCATGCATAATCAATGTTGCAATAAGAGCTGGATGTTGGTGTGTGATATTTTTTCAGTTAGGGGGTCAAAACTGCCTTGTATTCCCTTGGGTAAAATGGGGAGTTTGTAAGAAATTTTAGTGAACATTGTGCCTAAGCATATTATTATTATTGTTTTTATAGATTTCTCTCTCTTGCTACCTTTTACTTACTCTTTCTTTAGTGTGGTGTAATATACATAATTTAAAAAACCAGGGGATGTCTCTGGGCTCAAAACCACCTGCTGGCTTTTATTAGCTAATTAATGGTGATTTATCTGAGTTACTAATTTGAATGGAGCTGATTGCCTTTAGGAATTTGGGAAGCGTTGTAAGAATTCTGATTAAAATGATGCCTTTGTGATGGACAGTCTCCTTAAAAGCTTATTTAAAAAATGTTGCTTGTTAGCATAAAAAAAAAAAAAAAAAAAAAGAAAAGAAAAAGAAAAGAAAAAAAACCCCTACCAACTGCCAAATTGGTGACCTTGTGTTACATGGTGGCTCAGATCATGACTTCAACAGTTTCCCTTAGCTATTCACTTTTAATCTCTGCCAGGCTTCCTCTCATTGTGTGTCTTAAATTAGGGTTCGTTTGCCTAGTTTCATAGGGTTTTGATTGCTTGAAAAATAGAACTGATCTTGAATCCGTAGAGCTTAATCATTGTTCACAAAAACAAATACAGTAGATTCATTTTAGCCAAACTTCTGTGTCAGCCTGGCCTGATTCCAAGGGTCTGAATTGTGTGAATTTAATAGTGGTACAACATCGGAGGCAGGAATATAATAGAATGCTCTCAGCAGTGTGTCTATTGGATCAGTGTAATTTCGTTTTTTTTCTCTGCTAGTCTCAGTGTCTCTTAAGACAGTTGTAGTCTGCAGTCTGTAAAAAGCTGGCCATCTTTTTTACTGTGATCCCGCTGCTGTTATAGCCAACAAAGAATCATCTCCTTAGACAAAGTACATTGTAGGCAACAGTTAAATACACAATTAAGGTTCACAGGAACAGTAATTCTATTAACTGTGGTTATGTTCCATCTTGATTTCAAGAAAATGTGCAGTAATTAGCACATGATTCCTGCTTTGAGACTTTTGGTTTAGGAATAGTATCTTTAGTTTACATAATCCAGGGCTCTGCCTTTTCCAACAAATTAAATTCAAGGAATGATAAGACACATATTGTATTTAGTGTGTGTGTGTGTGTGTGTGTGTGTGTGTGTGTAATGCATACAGTACTTGTGTGTATATATTTTAGTTTGTACTTGTTCATATGTACCTTTTGAAAGAAGAAAGTACTTTTCACACATGTACGTCATTACAGTTAGAAAATTTAATTATTGACAAATAATCATGAAAGAAGAAAGAATCCAGGATAAGGAAAGAGAGAGAGAGAGAGAGAGAATTTGAGGTCTCATAGACCTCAGATTCCTAGTCTGTCCGACTTGTCAGATACTAAGAAAGTAGAATTTGCTTGCCACTTTTTCTGATTTCTGATATACTTTCTGAACATGAGTACCTTTCTTTCTTTTAGATACATAAACAATGTATGCTCATAATCTACAGCAGTTACTAAATTTGACAACCAAGACAAAGCTTTGTTATTTCCACTTTGAGCTGCCACTGTTCAGCTAAAATCATTTCTGGATTTGGGGCTTATGGTCAATTCCCCAGCTATGAAGTTTTCATAGCGGGTGATCTCTTGGCATTTTCAGTAGTTCTGCTCACCTCTTGGTCCCTGAGAGTTAGGACTTTAGATTCCCAGCACTCCTCTCACCTGTCTGTTTCAATTGTGCAACTGTCAGTTTCTAAGGACTTAAAGGCTCTTCAGCCATGCTGAATTCAACCAATTCTCTGCTGCTTGTGTTCTACTTCTGTCCCCTCACTGGTCCCCGCCCCACCCTGACCAACTGTATCAAGTTGATGATAAGCTCTTTTTTTGGGGGGGAGGGGTACCAGGGATTGAACTCAAGGGGCACTCGACCACTGAGCCCCAGCCCCAGCCCTATTTTGTATTTTATTTAGAGACAGGGTCTCACTGAGTTGCTTAGTGCCTTGCTTTTGCTGAGGCTGGCTTTGAACTCGAGATCCTCCTGCCTCAGCCTCCTGAGCAGCTGGGATTATAGGCTTGCACCAGAGCGCCTGATGATGGTAAACTCTTCTTAATCTCCTCATTAACTTTATGTGGAAGAATCACATTTTCTTGGTGCTGTGGGTGAAGAATGATCCTGATGCCCAAAACTTTCACTTTTCTCTGATTTCTGCCTTCAGCAAATTCAAACATTTTGTTGATGACAATCCAAGTCCAAGTCCAATTCTATCTTATTTCGTGGTGCTTATAGATCCTGCTTTCAACTGAATGCAGTGTAGGGAATGTGAAAACATAACATTTATCCACATTCAAATGACTATGAGTTTGAGTTTGTGTGAGATCAGAAAGCCTGGGTTGAAGGTGATGTGCCACCGAAAGTAGGTTAGTGTTCTTCAGATAACACAACTAGCAGGTGAATCTGTCTAATAGCTTTCAGATAGATTTAGTTAAAAGACACATTAAAAAGATAGTCTTTCAGTGGTTAACTGACGGAGGGCAGAGAGCATAGCAAGATGGCAGAAATAAAAGCGATATCAGTTTCTTTATCTTGTTCACCATCTAAAGTGAGTTCTGACAGTGGAAGTCAAGCACTGTGACCTCCAAACCTGCTCCCTTGCAGACTTGGCTAGAAAGTCTCTTCTTTTCAAGAGACTGCTCCTTAGTCCCTCGTCAGACATGGGTCTTCATATTTGTAAGCTGTCTCCATACAAGTTCTAAACTTTGTTCTGGAGAAAAGATCACACTATATAACTGGGCTGATTATGGCTAAGCCACAGGGGAGGACAATGATGACATCTACCTGAGCCACATTCGCTCACTTCAGACTCTCTACTAGTGGCAAAGCAGTGCAATGATGTTTCCAGAGTACTAAGTGGAGGATACACCCCAAAAGCATTTGAGTCAAACTGCTCTTTGAAAGTCTAACATGTGGCTTTGAAGTTCTCGGTGATTTGTAATGCTCAGAAATCATTTTGCATGAAGTAGCCAATTACCTTTTGTGAACTGTTTCACATTTCAAGAGTGATAGAGGGGAGAAAATAGACTCCAAGTCGTAGCTATCGTCTTGTGCAAGAGTCTTATTAAAAACAGCATATTCCTGTAGCCCAGAGGGCTGACAGCTTCTTCCAAGCCCTCAAGGGGCTACCTGAGAGAGACGCAGCCTCCACCCCACTCCTGTGGGGACCTTCTGGAGGGAAGGGGCTGGAGAGCAGCACATCCTAACCCAACCCCAGGCCTCAGTCACCCCAATGAGTAATAGTTCTTAAGGCATCACTGACACTCAGTTCCCTGGTTAATGTTTATAAGTCAATAAGAATCATAATTTAAAAAAGAAAGAAAACACTTTAAAATGGAATTAGTTCAAGAGAGGACAGATACCTAGACTCAGTTAGGTAACATTTTTTTCCTTTGTTTTTTATCATGTTCAAACATAGGTTTCATTTGCTCTATTTCATCACTTGTGCTTGACATTTTATCTACCAATGATCAAAATATAATAAAGGGATCACTGCCAGACTTAGGCTCTTAACAATGTCTGAGTACAGCAACGCTTGGAGACATGGTGCTGAGAAACAGAAATGTACTGAATAAATTCAGTTCAAACAGGAGGCTCATGTCCTGAGGTATCACTAATGCGGGTAGTTTTTTCTTATTGTCTGCTAAAAGTGACAGCAACTGTAAAGAGGTTTAATTTTTTTTATATATATTTTTGCTTTCCTTTTATTTCTCCCATGAAGATCATCAGTTTCTAGTTTACTGATTTCACTTTTCATGGGCAAGATTGTTAACTTTAAGTTTCGCCATGAGCGGTATTTACATATTTTCATATGTGCTACACCAAGAAAAAAAAAAAAAACAAAAAAAAAAAAAACAAAACCAAAAAAAAAAAAAAACCACTTCACTAATTTAACAACTCAGACATGAATGGACTATCTCATCATTCTATAGATTTAAAAAAATGCAATTAGAATTCTGAAAGAATTTTAGGGCTGATTTGAACATTGCTGGTCTTGGATATCCTAAAGGAAGGTACATGTTGATACATTTTAATGTGTAATTGTCTGCTGCTTTTAAAATTTAGAACACTACATCCTCAATATAAAAAGAAAGATGTGTGTATGTGTTAAAGCAAACAGATGAAAGAGGTGACAATTTTCATAGAAAGTAATTCTTTATACAGTTAAATTGCAACTTAAATGCCAAGTTATTTCTTTAAAAGAAACAAAACATCTCAAGCTAACATTTAAATAAATGCATTTGAACTGCAGGTTTTAATTTTTAAAGAAAAAAAATGGGTCAAGTTTGAAACTAAAACTCTAATCTAAAAAAAAAAAAAACTTACCTACAAAAATGAGAGCATTTTATGTCATTTCTTTCTGAAACAATTTCTGTATATTAAGTAAGTACACGATCCTTCAGTGACAACGAGGTATCCCTTGGCCCTCTTTAAGCACTAATCCTTCCAGTTGTTTTGGTATGTAATATGGCCTTGAACCAAGTACATTTTAGACAAACAGCTTTCAACAGATGAGCAGCAGATCTTGGCATTTGCCCATGTTTACCATTTTAAATGATGATGATATACTCCATGACTGGGGAAGAAAAAGACACTTTTTCTGGGAATGAAAATTCAAAGGGTATAAATCAACTGTCAATAACATTGGGTGGAATGTTTTTAAAGCGTCCACTCTCTAGCGGGGGACCCCTGCTCAGAATGTACGGCCTTTGTCATACACGCAGATGCAGGGCGCTGCCTTCTCAAGTAGAGCGGAGGGGTGAGGGCGAGGTGGGGTTCCAGAAACGGAGTACCGAGGGAGCTGGGAGGTCCTGAGTCAGACTGCGACGTACTCAGACTCAGAGCCTCTTCACACAGCTGTGCTCAGCTAAATGCTAGGTAGAGAGCCATCAATTCTGCTGTATGAATGGCCTCACTTTCATACACAGATTTGTACTTAAAAGCCAATATTTTTTAGTTTAAAGAAATACCTAATTACTGAACTTCAAACAGGAAAACAAGATAAATGTAAGCAAGTAATTCTGACGTATGAAGAGATGCTTTTGTTCAGGAGATAATCTGTATAAGCCCGGCCACAGGATTGGCATCTACCAGAACAAATTTCTCTTCTTATTTGTTCCTCTTCAAAGATACTTCTCTTTCTCTCTTTCTTCCTCTCTCCTTCCCTCCTTCCTTTATTCCTTCTTCTTTTTTTTTTTTTTTTTTTCAGTATTTGGGGATTGAATGCAGGGCCTCTCACGTACAAGGGAAGCATACTATCACTGAGCAACACTCCAGACCCTTTAATTTTTAAAATTTGAGATAGGATATTGCTAAATTACCAACACTTGGCTCCAACTTGTAACCCTCCTGTTGCAGCCTCCCCCTGTAGCTGGGATTATAGGTGTTGGCCTGGGCACTGAGCTTCTTTCTCTACTTCTACTCCAATAGGTACTCTCAAATACAAAGTTTAGAATTATTTCCAAAATTCTTATGGCAGTGAGGATAGCTTCATTGTCTACAAGGGGACAAGTAGGACTAAATATTTCTAAGTCAGTATATATATATATATATATATGTACATATATATATATATGAGATTATATATATCATGTATATTTATTTGTTATTTAATATACATGTATATCTTACTGCACGTAGACTACCTATCTGATAAAAATTAAACAAGAAAACTGAATTAGTATTTTTTTAAAGCAGGTTTATGATAGAACCATTAGCCTCATAATAGCTAAATTTCATTGCAGTGATTTTTAAAACTGGGCTTAGTGACCTCAAGTAGAGATAAGCTTCAGCACTAGGTTCTATGGGATCTTTGGCACAGTACAAAATCATAAGGTTTAATAAATTGTAAACAACCTTTTTCAATCTATTTATAACCTAAGACAAAACCAGAATCTCTAGTTAGGTTAGAAGGGATTGTTATAAGGATTGGGAATTGGGAGGAAGTGGTCAGGCAGGATAAATTGGTGTTAGTAGAGCCATTAAGGAAGTGATTTGAAGAAAAGATCACTGATGAATTCCAACCAGAATTCCTTTGGAATTGTTCACCAAATCAATTTGCAAATAAAACAGTTAGTCCACCATTGAGTGACTGCCTTGGCAACTTGGCATTATGTATCTCCTCCAGAGCGTCCCTAGAATTCCTTCAAAATATGTGTCACCTCCGGCTGGTCAGAAACGAATGTTCTCTTATGGCTTTAGTCCAGAGATCACTAGTTAATCTTATATGGTCTCCAGAATCACAGAGACCTGGTTTTAGTCCTTGTCTACCACTCTCTGGCTGGATCTCTGGCATCAAATGACTTCACCTCTACAAGCCTTCATTTTCTTGACCATAAACGGAGGTCCCCAAGGTCCCCATCTCCCCCGTACTCTTGGCACTGTTTTGACATCTGCCCCGGGTTCCTCATTGTTCTGTTGCAATTACCAATGCCTTAGATCTTTTTCCACCTTGCTTCTCCCCCAAATGAAAACGTATCGATTTGTCCCCTTGCTTCAGGGTCTTGGCAATGCATCTGCCAACTAATAATTCCCTCGCCAGATAACAAAATGCCTTAATTTAGTGGAGGCAGACATTCCTTCTTAACAATAACTTATATTTGTAAAAAGCTTCCTAGTTTACTGTGGATGCACGTGCATAATCTCTGTTAATGCAAATGGCATACTGGACAGAGGTGTTATTGACTACATTTAGTGCGTAAGGAAACAGACACAGGAGGAGGTCAAGTGTTTTTCTTGGGGATCTATGTATAACCTGGGACTTAAGTTCTAGGTCAGCTCACACTACATCCAGTATTCATTCCATTTCAGAGTTAATCAATAAAGTGCTCAGATAGTATTAAGAAAAATGGTATTCCAGATGGGAAGGATATCTGTTATGGCAACAATAGCAGGTCCTGCCTGTAACTTACAGCTGTGTGTGGTAAGGCAATCTGTTTTCCCTGCCTGGGACCCAGTTTCTTCACCTTTAAAATGGAAAGGTTGGATAAGGTGATCTTTCAGGTCCACGTTTGTTTTATGTTTAACTGACTAGTTTTGGTATTATGAACATAAGTATCATAGTTACAATTTTTTATGACAATTTTCATTTTCCTTTCAGTTCAAATCAGGAGTTGGTAAGGAAATTTAGTTGTCAGCAAGTACAATATCATTTCAAATCATCTTATGATATGCAATGTATTCAAAAGGAAAGAAGAGAAAATACAGAACACCAAATTTGAAGATTTAAATAGGAGAGCATGGCTACCAATGTCTGTGCACTGAGCAACAACTTCTGTGGGGTTTCCCCTATGTACAGAAGTGCTTGGTTTTAGGAGGGACATATATGGAGTGTGGGAGAAGATGGAGGGGGACATGGTTTAACCATTCCCATCAGCTAAATTAACTTCAGCCATCAGTAGGAGTGAAAATAAGATCATCAACATACTTATGGATTAAATTGTAAAGTCAGATGCAAAACCGCATTAAGCCATGTAGTCAGTCCTGATGTGGCCCAAGTTAAATATGATCCTTTATTTATTATTATAAACTGTCCAAGAAAATCTGGCCCAATTTTATATGATAGGCTGAAAGCAAAATTAAAGAAAAGATGACATTTGGAGGGTTTTCTTTCCCCCTGCTATTAACACAACGAGGCCGGCTGAGCTATGAAACTGTGATGGAAATATTAGAGCTGGTGTGTCTGAAAAAAAAAATGCAGTGATCATTTCACTCTTCCTGTCTTTTAATGCTCCAGGGTTTTGGAGACGAATAGGAGCAATAAGTTCACTTTGCAGAATTAATGCAGTAATTCTTTATCATAAGAGCAGAGCATTACCTCAATCTGATTTTGCTACAAAATGGTTCAAAGTCTATTTTTAATGATGGCCCTAATTTGTTAACACCTTTTAAATTATTAATCCCCTTTATATTCAAGTAGTTATTGCATGTCATAACAATGTATCTATGCAGGGAAATTTAATAGTATTTTCTAGATGTCAAGAAAAGGCTTGTTCTGCAAAATGCTATTAAAACTGATAATGAGCTAAATATTTGCCATAGCAAACACTGAAATTACTATATCAATCAGCGTTGGGCTCTCTTATTCAATAAACAGAAATTAACCTATTAACTATGCCTAACTTTCAAAAACAAAACGGTTGCTTTCAAGCATTTCTTCCCATTTCCAATCTTTCTTCTCTTAAAACTACATCTTGCCCTGTAATCTCAGAGTTTTGAATAAAATCCTGAATGTCCATATTGTGGCTAATATTTGGAAGCTATGCAAGACATAAAATCATGAATGTTTTGCTCCAGTGACTGCTAATATTTTTGACTTTACTTTTAAGTAGGCATTGACTGATAAGCAATAAAAACATAAAAATCAAATACTCAAGTTTTAAATGATATTTTAAAATATTTCCCTGGTTTCAAGGATTTAATAAAAAGATTTCTCTTTTACTTCATCAATTAGGAGATATGACTAAAGAATAGTTACAAAAAAACATACAAGTAAAAAGTAATATAAGGGTCTACCATTGGCTAATTACAGAGTTCAGATATTAAAACAAAGGATTTAGAGATAAAGAATTTTTTTTTCTTACATGTGTGGAAGAAAAACGTATATGCACAAGCACTTTACATATAATAAAAAACAAAAGAAAGTCAGTCTTAATTTCTGCTGCAATTTAAGCAACCCTGAATAAATGTGCTGGCCATCTTCACATAGTGGGTATGCCTGTGATTCAATTACCCTCTGAGTTACACTCTGGGCTGATAATCAGTGCTGCACAAATGTGACCTGAATTGGGTTTAAATCTAACACTTTTCTGTTAAGGAGCTTTGTATATCTTTAGCTACTTTCATAACTTCTAAACTTCTGGAGGGAAAAGAAACTGTATAGTCTAGCCTATTTAAAGTGAGGCTGATATTAATGTTCAAATGGTGAGCTTAGAGATTATACATGTAGATAAGCACAATAAAAATAATGCTTTCTGATTGCGGTTTAAACTTCTCAAAGCATTTTTTTTTTTTTTTTTTTTTGGTCTATTTGTTATAGCTCCTTGGAAGCTATATACAGGGGATCTACCTTCACTGAAGAGTTAAAAAGGTGGACCTTACGCAGTAGCTGATTGGTTCAAGCTGTGGTGGGCACTAGAAAAAGAACCTAGAATGTGCTTTTCAGGTTTATAATTGCAATGATTCTCAGCCTTAATTGCTTCTTGGTCTCAATTGGGAAACTTTAAAAAAAAACACTATTGCCTAAATGTTATCCAGTTTATGTCCATTTAAATTCAAATCTCTGATACAAGATCTCTGCATTAGTTATTTTTTAAATTGATACATAAAACTTTAATATTTGTGAGATAATATATTTTGATACATGTATACATTGTGTAATGGTCAGATCAGGGTAACCACATCTATCTTTTCAAACATTTATTATTCTAAAATCCTTTATTTTAGCTTGTTTGAAATATAGTACATGATGATTATTAACAGCCACCCCACTGCATCAGTAGTTTTAAAGAATTCTAAAGTGTAGCCAGAGTTGGGAACCCTGGGGATCTTGTTAAAAGGCAGACTGAGGTCCAGTGGATCTGGGGAGGCCTGAGCTTCCGCATTTCTAAAAGGCTCCCAGGTAATGTCCACAGGGCCAGGCATAGACCACACTTGGAGTGCTGAGAGCATCCTTTTCCCTTCACATTTATTTTCTATGGCTACTTTGATGGAAAAGTCAAACCCATCTTCATTTGATGGAAAAGTCAAACCCATCTTCATTTTTTAAAAAGAAGCTCTTCCATATTTAAGGAATTGGAGGCAAATATTTCTTTTAGAGGGACTGTAATTTCTTTGACTTAAGTGAATTACAAATTGCTTAACAGAAAAACACTCCACTGACTCCTGATTTTCAGGGAGTCACAAATTAAGCATAATCTCATAAGAGATAACATTCCCCAATTCAGAAAATTTACAATGTGTACAAGGGCACAAACAGTGGTTTAAAGCTGGATTCTACAATCACATGAACTTGGATTCATATGCTATCTCAGTCACTCACCAGTACACCCTCAAATATCTCTAAGCCTCAGTTTTCTAATCTATAAAATGGAAGCAACAGCAATATTTGTTCTGTTTAGTCAACGAATACATCCAAAGCTTACTGGATGCCAGGCAATATTCAGAGGAGAGCAAAATAGCCAAGGTCCCAGCTGTTCAGCAAGCAGCTTACCAATAACTAACTGATATATATTTGTAGGCATAAAAGATATTGTGTGGAAATCACTTAGCATCAGGCCCAACATGTAGGGGTTCAATAAATGTTAGTCATTATTTTATATTAGCTCAAAAGTCTTACTTGTTATTATGTCCAATTAGCACATACTGCTTTGATATGTTGATACCCCATAAGGACAGGAATCATTGATTAAATATACTAATCATAATTTTGGATGCAGAACAGACCTTACGGGCACATTATGTGAATATGCCCAGGAGCAGAGAGTTAAGCCTCCGTTATTAAGAAATGTGTGGGCTTTAGTTGTTGGTTTTATGGTCAGTTTTTGGTCAAAGATCATATGTCATTCAGATGTTTTAATAAAACTAATGGACATGTCTGTAAAAGTGGACAGTAAATGTGACATTAAAAAATTTCCTTGAGAAAAAAATGGTGGTTGAATGAGATGGATATCATTATCCTAAATGCATGATTGAAGATCTGAATGGTACTTATATACTTTGTATACAAACAGTTGTATGTAAAGAGATGCTACATATGTGCATTATGAATTGTAATACATACTACTATTATAAATAAAAAAAGAAAAAATTTCCTTGAACATAAAGTTATTGATAAAGTTTTGCATCTAAATAGCTCATTTTTGGAAATTGCTCATTTAATTAATATCTTCCTTTTAAGAAGACTTTCCATGTTTTATATTTTTAAAAGAGACAGTTTTAAAGGATGCTATTATGATTTGGATACAAAGTGTAAATGCAGGAGGTGAAATAATTAGACTAGGAGAGCTGTAATAATCAGGCCATCCTAATCTGAATGAACTAACTTGGCAGAAACTATTGGCAGGTGTGGTGTAACTGGAAGAAGTAGGTCTCTGGGGGCATGCCCTTGGGAATTATATCTTGACCCCCAGAGCTCCTTTCTCTCTCTCTCTGCTTCCTGGACACCATATCTTGAGCAGCTTTCTTCCACCATGCCCTTCCACCATGATGTTCTGCCTCACCTTGTACCTATAGCAATGGAGTGAGCTGACCATGAACTGAAACCTCTGAAATAATGAGTCCAAAATAAACTTCTTCTCTTCTAAGTTGTTCTCTTCAGATATTTTGGTCACAGTGATTAAAAAGCAGACTAGAACAGATGTAGTTTAAAATATGAAATTTCTCTCAATTGTGAATTTTTAAGTGTGGAGAGCATAAGAAGAGTTTTGTTAAAATTGTCTCTATAGTTGACTGGATATAAGGATAATACAGGATTAAAGTACAAATATATCAACTATTCCCCTTTGTATTCACTCCAGAGTGATAGAACATAGAAATACCCTTATTATACCGTATAAAATGGAGAAAACATTTTAAACCAGGCTTTTGCTTGCAATGCACCACTTTCCTGGATGAAAGATTGGGGTGTAGGATACTACCACCCTCCCTATTCTGTACCCCATCTCTTGGCCTCCTGGTCTGTTGGAGAAGATACTTCTGGGATCACAGGAAGTCTGCCTCCTTCAATATAGAAGGGGAAATTGAGGTACAGAGCATTGTAATGTTTCTGCCAACTCATCTGCCAGGTGCCGGAGCCAGGCCAAGACCCCCACTGATTTTTTTTATGTATCATGCTTTAAAAAAAAAAAATTAGAAAAGAGGAATCTACACAAATTCTTATTTATGTGTACTAAATAATTCTTATTTAAGTAGAGGAGTTCTAAGATGAGAAAAGAAAAGAGGTCTAATAACTAGGATGACATTTTAGAAGCATGGAAGAAATTCCTGCATATTCTCCCTGTTTCCTGCATATTCCTTTTCACTGGGCTGGGTGCTATTAATTTTGCTGGTCTTGTCTTCCCCAGCTGCAGTTTACTAAGCCTCTAAGTTTTCTTTTGTTGCACTAAATTCTTAGCTCTGTAACTCCAATGGATGGTGTCTTTGGAATTTTATGCCAAGCTTGGCATGGCCAACATTGCATCAAGATATGTAACAGTATGTGTGTGTGTGTGTGTGTGTGTGTGTGTGTGTGTTTCTGCACTTTAGAGGAGGTCTTGAGTTATCATATCAAGGAAAGAGCCTGTAGGACTTGCTCACTGACTGGTTGTAGGCTGTGAGGAAAGAGAGAGGAGGTGAAGAAGACTCCAAGGATTTTCCCTTCAGAAACCAGAAGAATAGATTTGCATTTAACTAAGAGAAAATTGCTTGAGGAGCAAGTGTGGGATGTTGGCTGGTTGAAAATCTGGACTTCACATTCTTTTCAGAGGGCTAGAAAATATCTCCATGTAGCTGTGAGGTGGGTAGTTGGCCACGCTCACGTAGGGTTCAGGAAATCTCAATAGTTACATGATGTTCTGTGTCATCTATTTCTGTTTTTTTTTTTTATATCTTTTGCTGTCATGAGGTTTATTCCATTATTCCAACTTATTTGTACATTTAGTCCATTTATTTATATACTTCCCCTTGCTTAAGATAAACATTGAAGGCTTTAAGTGTCTTTTTAAGAATTGCTTTAGCTCTATTTTATTAATTTGAATATTTTAATATTTCCATAGCTATTCAGTTCTAAGAATTTTCACACTTCCCTTTGGCTTTCTTTCCCCAAGATGCTATTTAGTTGTTTTTACAAAATTTTTCAAATGAAGTTTTGTTTATATTATCCTATGTTAATTGCATTGTGTAACTCCAATTATTGCATGTTGGGTAATTTCACTGTTTTTCTACTTGTTAATATTATCTTTCTCTTTATCCATGAACATTTGCTATTTTTGTCTTTTCTTTAGATCTATGTGTTTAAGTTATCTACCAGTTCTCCATTAGCAGGATCTCATCTTATGCTTAGCCCTTCCATGGAGATTTTCATTTATCTTTATCTTTTCCATTGTTCATCATATTAATTTCTCCTTTGCATACACTCTTTTTTAAAATTAATTAATTAATTAATTAATTAATTTTTTACATTAAAAAATTTTTTTATTTATAGTAGTAGTATGTATTACAATTCATAATGCACATATATAGCATCTTTTTACATACAACTATTTGTATACAAAGTATATAAGTACAATTCAGATCTTCAATCATGCATTTAGGATAATGATATCAATCTCATTCAACCACCAATTTTTTTTTTCCTTTTTCTCCCCCTCCCTCCCCCTTGCTCTCTCCTTTCCCCTCCCTTTCCTTTGACCATTCTAGTGTTCCTCTAATCCTCCTATGTACCTCCATCCAACAACACTGTGAATTAGCCTCCTTATATCAGAGAAGACATTCGGTATTTGGATTTTTGGGATTGGCTAACTTCACTTAGCATTATATTCTCCAACTTCATCCATTTACCTGCAAATGCCATTATTTTATTCTCTTTTATTGCTGAGTAAAATTCCATTTTGTATATATACCACATTTTCTTTATCCACTCATCTACTGAGGGACATCTAGGTTGGTTCCACAACCTACCTATTGTGATGTGCTGCTATAAACATTGAAGTGTCTGTGTCACTGTAATATGCTGTTTTTAAGTCCTTTGGGAAGAGACCCAGGAGTGGGATAGCTGGGTCATAGGGTGGTTTCATTCCCAGTTTTCCAAGAAATATACATACTGCTTTCCATAGCAGTTGAACCATTTTGCAGTCCCACCAGCAATGTAAGAGTGTGCCTTTCTCCCCGCATCCTCTCCAACATTTGTTGTTGTTTGTGTTCTTGATCACTGCCATTCTGACTGGAGTGAAATGAAATCTTAGAGTAGTTTTTGATTTGCATTTCTCTAATTGCCAGCGATGTTGAGCATTTTTTCATGTATTTGTTGATTAATTGTGTATCTTCTTCTGAGAAGTGTCTTTTTTTAATTCCTTAGCCCATTTATTGATTGGGTTATTTGTTTTTTTGTTGTTCAGTTTTTTGAGTTTTTTATATATTCTAGAAATTAGTGCTCTATTTGATGTGCACGTATTAAATATTTGTTCCCAATTAGTTGGCTCTCTATTCACCTCACTGATTGTTTCTTTTGCTGAGAAGAAGCTTTTTAGTTTAAATCTATCCCATTCGTTAATTCTTGGTAATAATTGTTGTGCTACAGGATTCTTATTAAGGAACTTGGGGCCTAATCTGACATGTTGGAAATTGGAGCTTACTTTTTCTTCTATTAGGCATATTGTCTCTGGTCTAATTCCTAGATCCTTGATCCACTTTGAATTGAATTTTGTGCATGGTGAGAGATAAGGGTTTAATTTCATTTTGTTGCATATGGCTTTCCAGTTTTCCCAGCACCATTTGTTGAAGAGGCTATCCTTTCTCCACTGTACATTTTTGGCACCTTTGTCTAATATATGATAGCTGAAATTATATGTATTAGTCTCTGTGTCCTCAATTCTGTACCACTGGTCTACCAGTCTGTTTTGGTGCCAATACCATGCTGTTTTTGTAACTATTGCTCTATAGTATAATTTGAAGTCCGGTATGGTGATGCCCCCTGCTTCACTTTTCTTGTTCGGGATTGCATTGGCTATTCTGGGTCTTTTATTTTTTCCAAATGAATTTCATGACTGCTTTTTCTATTTCTTTGAAGAATGACATTGGGATTTTGATTGGAATTGCATTGCATCTGTATAATGCTTTTGGTAGTATGGACATTTTGACGATATTGATTCTACCTATCCAAGAGCAAGGTAGGTCTTTCCATCTTCTGAGTTCTTCTATCATTTCTTTCTTTAGTGTTCTATAATTTTCCTTATAGAGGTCTTTCACCTCTTTCGTTGATTCCCAGGTATTTTATTTTATTTTTTTGATGCCATTGAAAATGGGGTAGTTTTCATCATTTCCCTTTCAGAGGCTTTGTCAGTGATGTACAAAAATGCCTTTGACTTGTGGGTATTGATTTTGTATCCTGCAACTTTGCCGAATTCATTTACTAGTTGCAAAAGTTTTCTAGTAGAGTTTTTTGGGTCTTCTAGGTATATTATCATGTCATCAGCAAATAGTGCTACTTTGAGCTCTTCTTTTCCTGTCTGGATCCCTTTAATTTCTTTCGTCTGTCTAATTGCTCTGGCCAGAGTTTCCAGTACTATGTTAAATAGTAGTGGTGAAAGGGGGCATCCCTGTCTTGTTCCAGTTTTTAGAGGGAATGCTTTTAATTTTTCTCCACTTAAGATAATGTTAGCTCTGGGCCTTGCATAAATATCTTTTATAATGTTGAGATATGTTCCTGTTATTCCTCGTTTTTCCAGTATTTTGAACATAAAGGGGTGCTGTATTTTGTCAAATGCCTTTTCCGCGTCTGTTGAGATAGTCATATGATTTTAATCTTTAAGTCTATTGATATGATGTATTATGTTTATTGATTTCCTAATGTTGAACCAGCCTTACATCCCTGGAATAAACCCCACTTGATCGTGGTGCACTATCTTTTTCATATGTTTTTGTGTCCGATTTGCCAAAATTTTGTTGAGAATTTTTGCATCTATGTTCATTAAAGATATTGGCTTGAAGTTTTCTTTTTTGGATGCGTCTTTGCCTGGCTTTGGGATTAATGTAATATTGGCCTCATAGAAAGAGTCTGGAAGAGCTCCCTCTTTTTCTATTTCTTGAAATAGTTTGAAGAGCATTGGTATTAGTTCTTCTTTAAAAGTCTTGTAGAACTCGGCTGTAAACCCATCAGGTCCTGGACTTTTCCTTGTTGGTAGCTTTTTGATGGCATCTTCTATTTCTTCACTTGTAATAGATCTGTTTAAATTGTGTATAGCCTCCAGATCCAATTTAGGCAAATCATAAGACTGTAGAAATCGGTCAATGCATTAGTATTTTCTAATTTATTAGAGTACAAGTTTTCAAAGTAATTTCTAATTATCTTCTGTATATCTGAGGTGTTTGTTGTGATATTCCCTTTTTCGTCACGAATGTTAGTAATTTGAGTTTTTTCTCTTCTTCTTTTTGTTAGCATTGCTAAGGGTCTGTCAATTTTGTTTATTTTTTCAAAGAACCAGCTTTTGGTTTTGTCAATTCTTTGAATGGTTTCCTTAGTCTCAATTTCATTAATTTCTGCTCTGATTTTAATTATTTCCTGTCTTCTACTGCTCTTGGTGTTGATCTGTTCTTCTTTTTCTAGTGCTTTGAGGTGTGATGGTAGGTCATTTATTTGTTGGTTTTTTTTTTTTTTTTTCCTTTTAAGGAATGAACTCAGTGCAATGAATTTTCCTCTTACTACTGCCTTCATAGTGTCCCAGAGATTTCTATATGATGTATCTGTGTTCTCATTTACCTCTAGGAATTTTTTAATCTCCTCTTTGATGTCTTCTTCAACCCCTTGTTCATTCAGTAGCATGTTGTTTAGCTTCCAGTTGATGGAGTAGTTTTTTCTTATTCCTTGTTTTGTCGTTGATTTCCAATTTCATCCCTTTATGGTCTGATAGCATGCAGGGTAGTATCTCTATTTTTTTATATTTGCCGAGAGTTGCCTTGTGACATAATATATGGTCTATTTTGGAGAAGGAGCCATGTGCTGCTGAGAAAAATGTGTATTCGTTTACTGAGGGATGAAATATTCTATATATGTCCGTTAGGTCTAAGTTATTAATTGTTTTAAGGAGGCTTAAAGTTTCTTTGTTTAGCTTTTGTTTGGATGATCTATCCATTGGTGAGAGGTGTGTGTTGAAGTCCCCTAGGATAATTGTGTTGTGGTCAATTTTACTCTTGAACTTGAGAAGGGTTTGTTTGATGAATGTAGATGCTCCATTATTTGGGGCATATAGATTTATGATTGTTATATCCTGTTGATGAGTGTTTCCCTTAAATAGTAAGAAATATCCATCTTTGTCCCTCTTGATTAGTTTTGGTTTGAAGTCTACCTTATTTGAAATGAGAATGGAAACCCCTGCTTGCTTCCGCATGCCATGTGAGTGATAAGACTTTTCCCAGCCTTTCACCTTCACTCTATTGATGTCTTTTTCTACGAGGTGTGTTTCTTGGAGACAGCAAAATGTTGGGTCATTTCTTTTAATTCATTCAGATAATCTGTGTCTTTTGAATGGCGAGTTTAGGCCATTAACATTCAGTGTTATTATTGAGATGTGATTATTATTCCCATCCATTTTTTTTTATTTGTATTAGGTCTTTAGTTTGATTTGGTTTCTCTTCTGGTTGGTATTTCCCTTAGTTTAATATCTCCCTTTGTTGATTTTCGTTGTTATTTTTCTCTTCTTCTTCATGAAAAATGTTGCCGAGGATGTTCAAAAGTGCTGGTTTTCAAGTTGCGAAATCTTTTAACTTTTGCTTGTCGTGGAAAATTTTTATTTCATCTTCGAATCTAAAGCTCAATTTGCTGGATATAAGATTCTTGGTTGACATCCCTTTTCTTTCAGAACTTGAAATATGCTATTCTAGGATCTTCTTGCTCTTAAGGTCTGGGTTGAAAAGTCTGAACATAGTCTGATTGGTTTCCCCCTATATGTAATCTGCTTCCTTTCTCTTGTGGTTTTTAATATTCTCTCCTTGCTCAGTATATTAGGCATTTTCATTATAATGTGTCTTGGTGTGGATCTGTTGTGATTTTGTATGTTTGGTGTTCAGTAGGCCTCTTGAACTTGGTTTTCCCATTCATTCCTCAAGTTTGGAAAATTTTCTGTAATTATTTCATTAAATAAATTACTCATTCCTTTGGCTTGAAACTCTGCCCCCTCCTCTACCCCAATCACTCTTAAGTTTGGTCTTTTTATGTTGTCCCATAATTCTTGAATGTTCTGTTCTTGTTTTTTTACCATTTTTGCTGTGTAATCTAGATTTTTCTCTAGTATATATATTTTGTCTTCATTGTTTGAGGTTCTTTCTTGCAATTGATCTACTCTGTTGGTGATACTTTCAATTGAGCTTTTATTTTGGTTTATTGCTTCTTTCATTTCCGGGATATCTGTTTGGTTTCTCTTTAGAGCCTCTATCTCCCTATTGAAGTAATCTTTTACTTCCTGTATTTGTTTATGGAGTTCTTTGTCAAAATGATCTTTCACCTCCTGTATTTGCTCCCTCATCTCATTTTTGAATTCATTCTTAAGTTCTGCAAACACTTGGAATATGTAATTTCTAAATTCCATCTCTGGCATTTCACCAACTGTGCTTGCCATGGAATCTACTGAGGAGGTATATTGATTTGTTTGTGTCACTTTCTTCCCTTGTTTCTTCATATTGCTTGTGTGTCTTATCTTTCTGCACTGTGGGACCTTGACTATTTTGATTTTACCTTAAAGCCTTATGTTGCTCCTATAGTACAATGCTATCAGATCCCCTTATATATCCTTTACACTTAAAATCAAACACTTTATGTTCAAAGAATCCCAGTTTGATAACAATGTACAGATTTAGTTAACCCAGATATTGTTTGCAATTTACTCTGTATGCTTCTGATGGGGTTTTATAGTTTCAAGAATTGGACACAGAGGTGATATGTTTAGGAAGAAGGAAGTGAGTATATTGAATTTTTCTTTCTTAGAAAGTATGAGAAGAGTGTTTTATGGAAGTGGTTTAGTATCAGCAGACGAGAGAGGAAAGAGAATGGAGTGAATGCTTATGTGGAAAGTCTGATTTATATATACACCTAACTTATGCAGTGGTTGAGAGAAGAAATGAAGAACAATGGAAAAGAGAAAAAAAATGACAAAGGAGTAGAAATTAGTGTGAGAGAGAGAAGAGAGAGAGTGAGTCAAGAAAATAGAGAATGAACTGTATATAACACCACTTTGTTATATATTTCAATTGTACCTGTTCTAGAACTCCCAATTTCTGCGTATAACTTGTTTTTGCCTCTGTTGAGTATGCAATGGCAGGGTGTAAATAGGGAAGATGAAGGAAGAAGAAAAAAATACAAAAGTGAGAAGGAAGAAAAGAAAGAGAAGAGGAGCAGAAGCAAACAAACACACTATCAATCGAAACAAAAACAAAGTAGAAACATACAAACAAACAAACAAACAAAAACCCCAAAAAACAAGAAAACAATCAAACAAACAAACAAAAAAGTTGAACCCAGGAACCAGTCTCAAACAAACTGGACCCTGGGATGCCCTTCCTTTTTCAGTTGACTTGGTTCACGTCCAGTCAGCGATCCTGTTAGTGGAGTCAAAGCTGCACCTTTGGCCAGTTGCAGAATGGCACCACGGAAGGGTGGCTGGGCGGGTGCCTACCTCTTGTTCTGGTTACAGCTGTGCAGGTTGCGCTTCCCCTGGGAGTGGATGGGGCTTTTCTTCAGGTCGTGTCTTGCGTGCAGCAGCAGGGAGCTGCTACTCTAGGCCTTGGAGGCCAGGAGAACTGGTGTCTGGGTCTCTCCTTCAGGGCAGGTGCACTGGCAATCTGAACTGGGGATTCTGTCCATAGGTCTCAGGGCCCGTAGGTGGAATGGGGATCTCACGTGGGCAGGCCGAGCTGGCAACTCAAGCCAGCTGCTGAATTGGGGACTCCGCCCACAGGTCTCAGGGCCCGTAGGTGGAACCAGGATCTCACAGGGCAGGCCGAAGTGGAAACTTAAGCCAGCCGCTGAGTTGGGATTGCATACACTCTTAATCCCCCCCTTTACCTTTTGAGTACTAACTTGGTAAACCAAACCCTAGTAAGTCTGATTACCTGTATACTCAGTGTTCAAAGAGTAGCTTACCTTGCTCGAGAGAAGCCACACCATGCGGACAGGTCTTTAAATTCAAGAGCACTTACTGAGTGGCCCATTAGCTTTACCTTTGCATAGTCATCCATTGATCTAGTGCATAAACTCTGTCATTTCACATCTTCTGCTATAGTTTGGATCTTAGATGTCCCATAAAGTCCCATGTATTGGATGCTTATCCCCCAGAGTGGCACTACTAGAAGGTCGTAGAACCTGTAAGAGGTGGAATCTAGTGGGAGCTCTTTAGGTAATTGGGGGCATACCCTTAAAGAGGAGAGCAGGACCCCAGACCCTTCCTTGTCTGCTTGTTTTGCTGTAACATGTACACCCACCATGATGTTTCATCCCCAAACAGAGGTTCCAGAAGAATAAATCTGTCTGATCACAGACTGGAACTTCCAAAACTGTGAATCAAAACAAAGCTTTCTCTTCATAAGTTCATATCCCAGATATTTGATATAGTAATGGAAAATTGACTAACACACAATCTGACCTCTAGATAATGATGTTTCTTATTTCACTGTGAAAACTAGAGCAATTAAAAAATAACTCTGATAAATTTCCAACGTATCTACTAACTCACCTTGTGCCTCACTCTTGTTTGAATGGAGGTGTGTCCATGATGCCATCTAAAGCCAACCCTGCTATTTTTGTAGTAGGCCCTATTTCCTTCTACCAAAACAAGAATTTGCTCCAATAATTCTCCTCTCTCTTTCAGTAAAATTTCTTCCTCTGTATTGGGTTTTTCCCATATCACCTGCCAAACTGACTTCTTTGTTATTTATTAAACATATAAGCATCTTATGTTTTAGGCCTCTAGGTATTTTCTTAGTTTAGCCATGCATTTCACAAGTCTCTTGAAGGTAAAGGTTTTCAGAATATGTAGTTAACCATACTCTTTTTTGCCTTCTGATATTGGGACTTCTTCTAGAATACAGCTTTTACTTATAAAGTGCCTAGTTTTCAAACCTAGGCCATTTTTCTCTTTTCATTTCCCTCAAGCTTATTTCATGAAACACACTGCTTCAAATGCTATCTACAAGCTGCAACTCTCAAATTTGAATCTGCAGCCTCGATTTCCCCTCTGAGCTCTAGACCTACATACCCCACCACTGCTTGAAATGTTTAGTTGGGTATTTGATAAGCATTTAAATATTGAAGTCCAAATAACAGGATTGGCTTTAGATGGCATCATGGTCACAACTCCATTCAAGTAAGAGTGTAGGCACAATGTGAGTTAGTAGATACATTGGAAATTTATCAGAGGTTGTTTTTTTTTTTTTTTTTTTGTGGTACCAGGGATTGAACTCAGGGATACTCGACCACTGGGCCACACCCCCAGCCCTATTTTGTATTTTATTAGAGACAGGGTCTCACTGAGTTGCTAAGTGCCTTGCCACTGCTGAGGCTGGCTTTGAACTCGCGATCCTCCTGCCTCAGCCTCCCAAAGTGCTGGGATTACAGGTGTGCGCCACCGCGCCCGGCCAGAGTTATTTTTTAATTGCTCTAGTTTTCACAGTGAAATAAGAAGCATCATTATCTAGAGGTCAGATTGTGTGTAAGTCACCTTTCTATTATTATCTCAAATACCTGAAATATGTCCAAAATAGACCTTGGATCCCCCCCCCCCCCCCCATCCACTGTGTTTTTCTTTCCAGGCAGAATCATCTTCATTCAACTGGAAAGTTTAGGAATTGTCCCTTCATTTCTCCCTCTCCTTTTTATTTTCTCCTGTCAGTGCTGGGAACTGAACCCAGGGTCTCACAGTTGCTAGGCAAGCATTCTACCACTGAGCTTTATCCCTAGCCCTTCATTTCTCTTATCTTTTTTTCAATCCGTAAATGCAATCCATCAATGAGTCTTTTTGGTTCTATTAAGAAATATGTCTCAAGTCTGTCTGCTTCTCTCTCTCTTTTTAAAAAATATTTATTTATTTGCTTTAGTTGTACACAATGTGTTTATTTTTACCTGGTGCTGAGGATTGAACCTGGGCCGCACATGTGCTAGGCGAGCGCTATATCACTGAGCACAACCCCAGCCACTGTCTGCTTCTCTTTATCAACACATCTGTGCCACTACCCTGATTCCAGCCAAATTTTCAGAAGGACCATTTCAGTATGTCATTTGCCCTTTATGTTCAATTTTATTTTGGTAAAAATTAAGTTGAAAGTAATTTCCACGTTGCTTTCTGTATTCTGCATGCTTAAGGTTGTAGAGATTCTCTGTTGTAGACACATCAAACATCAACTTTGAGGATGGGGATGTGGCTCTATGGTCCCATGCCTGCCTAGCATGTTCAAGGCCCAGGTTTATCCCCAGCAAAAACAACAGGAAAAGAAAAATAAAGAGCAAATTCCATACCCCTGATCAGGCACTGTCAAATCCCAGGTTTGCGTCTGTACGTGTGTAAAGAGAGAGATAAATGCCACATACTGAGTTAGTTTCTAGAAATGATGGGCACAATGGACAACTTTGTAAAAAAGCAGTTTTAAAAAATGCCATTGTCAGATTTATCGGCCGGGCAGCAATGGCTTTGAACAATGAGAGGGAGAAACGCAAACCTTAAGCATGCGTGGTCCCAATATTATCTGCTTAGAATTCATTTTAAAGTAACATAGAAGAATAAAATAAATGCGACTTTCCAGAGTCACTGGGTGAGGACTTTTGAAAAAAGTTTTACAGACATTAGTTATGGCCAACCTCAATGTATATGCCCTGGTTGTGATTTGTAGCATTTCTTTTATAATGTGAGTCTTCCAATTAATGTCCAAAGTTTACCAAACATTTTCTAATTTCCTCAATGCCTAAGTATAGCAGGAGAGCATCAACAAGCAGGAGCAATGTGATGTTACAGGAATTTATGATATGAAACTTTGAAATAATATTACAAGTTGAATGCAAGCAAGATGTGTGGCACAGTCTTCAACTAGATCTACTGGTAAAAACATTTGAGATCTATCAGTAATTTTAATATTTACCTAATTATTTAATTAAGTATTCCAAATATTAGAATTTGATGACATGATTCTGCATTTTAACCTCTGTTCTCATAGGTTATTGCATCTGGGGTTTGAAGCAGGTTTGAATTAGATCAAATGGTGCTCTGGGTGCTGAGCCTGGCCATCACTCTATCCATCCACAGTCCTTGGCCAAGGGCTCATTTTACCTCCTTTACATTGGTTCTGAATCTTCACTTTGTGGAAGACCAACCTGGAAGTCAGTCAGAATGAGGTTGAATTTATAGGTTTTCGAGTAGAATGGAACCACCCGCTATTTCCATTGCTTTTAGAGCCTCTTATAGCCAGATGGCCGAAACCTGAAAGTGAATATTAAATTCAACACTACATTCAAATAATCCTTTTGCCTGATAAGATGTTATATTTCACCCCCACCCCAGCTTAGCAATGACATTTATAGCTACTTGGTATTCTAGACTTGTAGAGATGTTCAAAAATTGGAATATTTTACAATTCCAAAGTGTTACATATATATTTTTATCTTTCTTTGAAATGTCAAGGATAGTAAACACAATTCTAACAAAAAAATTCAGCTTTAAGAGAAGGCAAAGAACGTTTAAGTGTGTATCAATTTTCAGTATGGGAGATAAAAGGAAATAATGTTCAAAACAGATAAGTTATTTTACTTCCTTCTACAAACCTCCCATTTGAAATAAATGTGACATTATGCTTTGTAGCAGAACTTAAAAATATTTTAATTAAATTTAAACAACTGTGAAAGGGTAATTTCAGAGTTATAAAAATTTCCAGAATTCACATATTCTTCCAAATCTGTGAAAATCTGCTCCCCCCAAACTGAATGTAGGAACATACTTCCTTCAAAGTGCTTTCTGGGAAATGTGTAGGTAGAGACCACAATGTCCCAGATATTTTGGTAGAACACAGGGTTGTGTATCTTAAGGGGTATAGCAGGACCAAATGTAAGAAACTTTCTATCCTTGGGGTGTGTATGTATATGTTATAAGAAATTTCATTTTCTGCATCATAAATGTTCTTATTGTTTAAAACAGTTATTGTTTAATAAACACAAAAATAAAAGAAACATGTTCTATTTCACTATCTCTTATGGCCAGCATTATTCCAGGGATCATGAGTCCCTTTGGGGCAAATGAGACAACACATTCAGGCATGTACATGGTGGAGTTTCTTCTACAGTTCATCTCTTACATTGCTGAACAAATATTTATTGAAATATAAAGTGTCACCACACCAAGTTTTTCCCCCCACAATGAACTGCTTTAATAGTCCATATATTAGTTCACATTCTGTTGCTATAACAAAATACCTGAGACTAGAACCTTTATAAAAGAGAAAGGTTGCTTTAGCTCGCAGTTTTGGAGGCTGAAATTTCGAGATGGGAGAGCACACATTGTTTCAGCCTCTAGTGAGGGGTCCCTTGGTTGCATCAGAATGTAGCTGGATGGCATCATGGTGGGACAACATGTGAGAGGGAAAGATCACATGGTGGGGCAGGAAGCCAGAGAGATTCAGGAGCTAGGTTTGCTCTTTCTTGTGGGAACTAACCAGAGGTAAAGGGAACTACATTAATCGCTTCCAAGGGCATGGTCCCATGACCTAATTCTTTTCTACTAGGCCTTGCCTCTTAAAGGCTCCAGCATCTTTCAAAACCATTACACTGAGGGCATTTTGGGGACATACTCAAACCATGCCCAAGCCACAGCAATCCTGTAGACTTAAGAATAATTTACTCATGTAACAAATTAGAAAGTGGACGCCCAGATAGTAAAGGATGGCTGGACTGTTATTAGAATCCGCATCTCTTGTGTCTCATGATAGATAGCTTCTCTTGATTTCTCCCCAGGGGAGTAGAACTTGCAGATCAGTATGAGTCTCACAAACATCAAAATATCCTGACAATCTTAGGCTTGAGAAGTATAATAGCCACATAAACTTCATTTATTAATTAGATGTGCATGTACATGAGACAGGCAATGATTTATAGTGGACAAGAAACTGGTACCAGACATGCTTTGGGATAAAAATACATCCTCCCTTTCATGAAATAAATGCATGTTCAGAAACACACCTGCTGATATAGTGTTTATAACAAAAAAACACGATATAATGAAGTCTATAACCGTATGTGAATAGAAGAATTGCTAGATTGAATGATCCAGTATTACAGGGCTTGACCCCTTTCTCAATTAAAATATGTATTCCATATAAATATTTAGATTGTATCATGTTGAAATGAGTCAACTTTCATATTTATCTCAAGAATATGGATTAAGGGAATAAAATTCTGTACAGAAGATTCTTTTAAGATTTCTGAAACTGAGATTCTGAAACCACAATAAAAACATGATCCAACCCCAATATCGCTAAAGAAATGATGGTTGAAAACACATGTAATTTTATAGTTTAAGATTAAAATCCTGAAATGCACATGACAAATGGGTAGACCGTAAAGTTTTCTCAGCACAGTGCAAAGTTAATGTAAGGAGTGTGTTATGAAAGATTTACTCAATAAAAGCAAGCATTAAATAAAACCAACTCACACCAACGTGCTATTCCAATACTGCATTATCTCAAGTTATTCACTTCCAGTATAGGACTACCAGAAAATGAAATTTTATCGCAATAGTACTCTGAAATGTTTTCCCCTTGGTATCCTGAGAAAATGAAATCCACCTAACTGTACACAGGGAGCACCTCTTTACAAGTCTTTTGTATGTATACAGGGAGTCTTGAGAAAATTTAGTGGTAGAAGAAATTCAGCCAGACAAAGATTCTGGTAGCTAAGATAAAGTCTTGACTTTAGGTTTTCAGGGAACAAAAATGTAGAATGACAGCAGCAAGTAAATCTCAAGGCCAATTTCTACTAGCAAACAAGTAAACAAAAACAGTCCCCAAACAATGCCAGCAATACAATATGATATTTAGCCTATTAGAACATCTTTTTAGATGTAGCATCCTCATTCATGAGTCTCACGGTGCAACTCTCCATTACATATCTCTTAATTTTTTACTTCTACAAGTTGATTCTTGACATTGTTATTTTTTAAAACAAAAGATCACATTTTATTCATAAAGGAGGAAATTATGTCAATTAAAATTAATTAATTGAAAAAACAATGGGCATAAGTTTTTTTTTTATTAGAGTGTTACAGTTATACACTGTAGTTAGGTTCATTTGGACAAAATCATACTTGTGTGGAATTTGATTCACTCAATTTCAGTCCCTATTACCCTCCCCCCCCAACATATTCATTCATCCCTCCCTCTATTCTTCTTCTTCTACTCTACTGATCTTCCTTTCGCTCATTTATTTATAAATACATAAAGGTGGAATGCTCCATGAGATATATATTTATATATGCACACAGTGTGATTTTGTTAAATTCGTTCTGCATTTTCTCCTATTTCCCATTCTTCCTCTCTCCCTCTCGATCTCCTTCTTCTACTCCACTGGTCTTCCTTATATCTTTGTGATGGCTGATCCTCCTCTTCCTTCTTTCCCTTATTTTGCTCTATCTTCTGCATATGAGAGAAAACATCTGACCCTTGATTTTCTGAGTGGTTTATTTACTTAGCACAATGTTTTCCATTTCCATCAATCTGCCAGCAAATACCATATTTTCATTCTTCCTTATGGATGAATACAGAAAACTCCATTGTGTATTTATACACATTTTCTTAACCTGTTCATCTATTGATCGGCATCTGGGCTGGTTCTATAATTTGGTTATTGTGAATCGTGCTGCTATAAACGTTGATGTGGCTATACCAATATAATAAAGTATGCTGATTTTAGATCTTTTGGATAAATACCAAGGAGTGGAATAGCTGGGTCATATGGTGGTTCTGTTCCTATTTTTTTGAAGAGATCTTCATACTGCTTTCCAAAGTGGTTGTACTAATTTGCAATCCCACCAAAAATGTATGAGAGTACCTTTCCCCCCAACATCCTTGCTAGCATTCATTATTATTTGTATTTTTGACAATTGTCATTGTGATTAGTGATATGTAATCTCAATGTAGTTCTCATTTGATCATAGAGATGTTAAACATTTTTTTCATATATTTGTTGGCCTTTTGTGTTTTCTCTTTTGAGAAATGTCTGTTTAGTTCTTTTGGCCACTTATTGATTGGGTTATTTGTTTGTTTGGTGTTTTTTGAGTTCTTTATATATTCTGGATACTAATCCCCTGTCAGAGGAGCAGCTGGCAAAGATTTTTTTCCCATACTGTAGGCTCTCTCTTCACACTTTTTAATCATTTTTTTTGTTGTTGTTGTGCAGAAGCTTTTTAATTTAGTGGCATCTGACTTATTGATTCTTGGTTTTATTTGTTGAGCTATAGGCGTCTGGTTAAAGAAGCTGGTGCCTGTACCAATATAATGGAGTGTTGACCCTATGTTTTTTTTTTAGCAGTTGCAGAGTTTCTGGTCTAAATCCTAATCTTTGATCAACTTTGATTTGACTTTTGTCCAGGATAGGAGATAAGGATCTAGTTTCATTTTGCTACAAATGGATATCCAGTTTTCTCATTACCATTTGTTAAAAAGGCTATCTTTTCTCCAACATATATTTTGGCACCTTTGTCAAATATTGGATGGCTGTGAAGTATGTGGGTCTGTCTCTGTGTCTTCTAGTCCATTGATATTCATGTCTATTTTGTTGCCAATACCATGCTGTTTTTGCTACTGTAGCTCTGTAGTATAATTTGAGGTCAGGTATTGTGATGCCTCCTGCATTGTTCCTCTTGCTCAGTATTGCCTTGGCTATTCTGGGTCTCTTATTCTTCCAAATAAGTTTTAGGACTGGTTTTCCAAGTTCTATGAAGAACGCACATTATAATTTAATATATATGGAAGACACTGAAACTTCTATTTTTTTGAATCACCTTTTTATTCCTTTTTTTATCAATCTTTTCTCCTACTGAACTCTTTCTTGACACCTTTGTGTAGAAAATGATCACTTTCAAAGTAGGTCATTTAGTTCACGATTTTATAGAAATTAAATGTGTGTCTAGGTCATTCACATGGGAAATATTGTTTAAAATAGATTGTTGGAAGTTCATTAAGTATCAAGAGAAGGGAAAAATAAGTTAAACATAAAAATAAAATGAGTGTTTAATTACACTCTTATAAAGTTACTTGTGATCTAAAATATTTATTATGTAACTACTTTTCTGACATTACTGTTGGAGGAAGCTATAGAGCAGTTAACTTGGGAATGCCACATTCAATGCAACAACTAGCTCACTGTTTTTGGTTAGTGTGAAATAAATGACAATAATGAAATGTTTTTCTGTATCAATATAATCTACTAGTTAATGATATAAAGTGCTGCCTATTATGGTGTTTTGTTGTTTTAAAAAATATCCTATAACACCTACAGGGAATCATCTACAAGAGTAGAAAATGAGAAATCCAATCAATTTATTCCATGGTTCTCATTGTGTTCTGGAACCCAGGAAGCAGAGTATGGGAGGCAAGGGATCATGTTTTAAATTGACTAAGTTTCTAGTAATTGGAGGTAAATAATTAATCATCAGAAAATAAACAGATAACCCGAAACACCTTATACATCCAGAAACCCATGGGGTTCAGTCTAAGTTCTTGCATAGGTAAGGAAACAGTTCGATAAGCCATTGAAGGATAACTATAACTCACATTCTTTTTTTTTTTTTTTTTTTTTTTTTTTGGTACTGGGGATTGAACTCAGGGGCACTCGACCATTGAGCCACATCCCCAGTCCTATTTTGTATTTTTATATAGAGACAGAGTCTCACTGAGTTGCTTAGTGCCTTGTGTTTGCTGAGGCTGGCTTTGCACTCATGATCCTCCTGCCTCAGCCTCCCCACCCAAATAACTCACATTCTTTACTTGCATTTTTCAAACATCATCATAATCCAACATACCATATCACAATATCCCACTTTCTTATTTATTTAAATTGACTAATAAAATTATATGTATTTATGATGTAAGTGTGATGTTCTGACACGTATACACACACATTATGGAATGGCTAAATCAAGCTAATTAGCATGCCCACAACCTCATAACATCATTTTCTTTTTATCAAATTCTATTGTACTCTTCACACCTTCTCAACACTGTACACAAACCTCCTTTTTCCTTTCTCTCTTGCTCACCTTCCTCTTCATTTTTTAATGCAGGAAGACCTGGCCTCTATATGAATCAACTTAGCTCCTCTCTCACAACCAGTGAAAATTCTTTCCTTTGAGTAGAAGAAGGAAGGAAAAGGAGCAAGTGTGGGGATGAAGGAAGCAGGTGAGCACTTCTTGATGCAGCAGAGGAAAATGTCTTATTGTAAAAAATAAAAAAATAAACCTAAAGCATCTTCTATGCCTTAACACAAGCTCACTAAGACATCTCCTAGGCTAGGGAGCTACATGAAATGGACATTGGTGGGAGCGTTAATGGTTTCAATAGTTCATCGTATTCTTAGTATTTCTCAATAGAGGAAGGATTGAAAGCTCAGACCCCTTACTATGGTTTTTACAGAGTTTCTACAGCCTCTTATTTTTAATATCATAGGAACACCTCTGATATTTGTCTTCAAATTTTTTACTAAACAGTATCATTTATTTTAGAAAACAGCCTCACAAACAACAAATATTATCTTAATTTTTCTTTCAGGACAAAAACAAAGATGGGATCCATAGATTAATGAAAATTTAAAAGAGCAATTAACTTAGGGCTCTAACTTTCAATCTCGGGTTGACCTGAGATTCATTTCTATGTCTAACCTTCCTAAAGATCCACGGAAAATAGATTCGACAAATAATTCAGTAGCTTGTGTAAGTTTTCTCAATTGACAAAAGAACTAAATCTCAGGTATACAATATACATATATATGGACACACACTACATTTTATAGATGTATACACACACACTTTATATAAGTACACTATATAAAGCATACATAAAATAGTGTCCTTTCTAATAAGGAGACACTATATTTACAATATATGATGTAGTATATACAATATTCCTTTATTTTCCCAATGTCCTTCAGAAAGGTAGATGGTAAACTTCTTAGGTAAATGAAATTTACTGCACTAATACCCAAACTCAAAATCTAAAAATGGTAAAATTGCTGGAGGCAGGACAATGAAATGGAAGAGGTGGCACATGTGCTCTTCGACTGTAAGTGTGTAAGTCCTGACCCTGCCACCTCTTCTGTGTGGCCTTGGGCAGGTGCTGTAATCTGAAGTTTCTGCCATCCCCAAGTTCAAATGGTGGAATCTTAACCGGCAAGGCAGTGGTATTCAGAAGTGGGGCCTCTGGGAGGTAATCAGGTCACCTGGGTTCTACCCTCATGAATGGAATTAGTGCCCTTATGAAAAAGACCCCAGAGAGCTATTCACACCTTTTACTGGGTAAAAACACAGCAAGAAGGCACCACCTGTAAGCCAGAAAGTGGGCCTTCACCATATACAGAATCTGCCTTGTCTTAGCAAGCTCCAGAGCTGTGAGAAAAAAACCTTTCTGTTCTTCATTAGCTGCCTGTTCACAGTTATAACAGCGTGAAGGGATGAAGATAGTTCATATATCTTACCTTCTGTGAGCTTAAGTTTCTTCAGCTGCACAATTGAGGGCAAAATCAGAAGTCTTCTGCATTACTATAGTTATAAAAGGAAATTTCTCAGCATGGTCCCTTGGTTCCCTCTTTGAGTGACCCCAGACTGCATGGTGCACGAGTGTTGTGTGTTTGAGCCTTCTTCTCAGTTTCCAGCTGTTGTTTATTGATGTTGTCAGTTTGTAATTAAATATACTTATTGAGGGCTAAATATGTAATTTACAATTTCCTAAACAACAGCAATAAAACAATGTCTGGCTTGTTGAAGTCACCAGAGTTTGACTGATGGAGAAGGAGGGTATTTCTACATTCTAATCAACAAGAGAATTCAGAATGACTCTCTTGTGTTGTAATTGCTGTCTGTTTTCTTTGGCTCCATTCTCTGAGGTGACAGAGGACATCTGTTAAAAACCTCCTTTCCTTAATGACACCTTCTTGGACACAGTGATTGGGTTGTTAGAGAACCTTCTTTTCCCACAGCCTAAATAATTCCAACCTTTACTCATGTTACATTTTCCAAGTGATTAAACTTTTGTTGTAATTCTGTAAATCCCTTTCAGTGGTTTGATGTGTCTCTTGAGCTGTCTGGTTTCAAAACCAAACTTGTTGTGTAACAAAAAAAGTTTGTCATTTCTATGAATATTTCTGTTAACTTATCTTAAAGGGATATGAATGCTGGGTCTTATTTGAATTTTACTAGTGGTTAGTCTGCAATAAAGGAGTTTAAGCATTTAACTAAAAGCACTAAATTAGTAGTACTGAGGAAACTGTGTTCTTTTTTTTTTTTTTTGCGGGGTGGGGGGTGTGTACTAGGTATTGAACTCAGGGGCACTTGACCATTGAGCCACATCCCTAGCCCTTTTTTGTATTTTATTTAGAGACAGGGTCTCACTGAATTGTTTAGTGCCTTGTTTTTGCTGAGGTTGGCTTTGGACTCTCAATCCTTCTGCCTCAGCCTCCCAAACTGCTGGGATTACAGGCAACAGTGTTCTTTTTTTTATTAGCACAGAGTTATTAAAGAATATATATGTATACACACACATGTTTGTGTGTTTGGTAGGTATCTCACACACAGCTATACATGCATATACATTCCCAGTTGAATAGTGAATTTAATTGGTTAAAATTAAAAAATTAGCAATTTTTTTTTGTGTATGTGATATTGGGATTTTTTTAAAAAAAATATTTATTTATTTGCTTTAGTTGTACACAATGCATTTATTTGTATGTGGTGCTGAGGATCGAACCTGGGCCGCGCACGTGCTAGGCGAGCGCTCTACCGCTGAGCCACAACCCCAGCCCGATATTGGGATTTAACCTAGGGTACTCTACCTCTGAGCTACATCCCCAGTACTGTATATTTTAAAAATTTTATTTTGAGATAAGTTCTTTCTAAGTTGCTGAGGCTGGCCTCAAAGTTGTGATTCTCCTGCCTCAGCCTCCCTAGTCGCTGGGATTACAGGCGTGTGCCACTGTACCCAACTCCAAGAGAATTTTTTCAGTGAATTAAAATACTTGATATGGGTAGTTTAAATTCTTGATGAGAAATAAAAGTGATGAGTGGGATTGATTTTTTAAATGAGGCCGTGATCTTAAAGCAAGAGGACTCTCCTTCTTCCTTTCCCTTCCATATGCCATCTTTACAGATCCTCTCTTACCTTGTGATGCATGAATGGTTAGTGTCTTTCTATGAAGGTCTGGCACTGTTAGGCAATATTCTGGCCAATAACCATGACTGTGTTCAAACTATGTGCTTCAAAATAACACAAGTGAATTGACTTATAAAATGCAATTCATTCTACTCACGTTCATTAAGAGATCATTTGGATCTCACACCTTACTTGTTTCATACATGGATGAAATTATAGCACAACGCTCTGCTCCTTTGACCAGCATCATTTCCAAAAAAAAGTTCTCACCCACTGAAGGTCCTATTCTAAAATTCCAAAGCAGTCTCTATAGCAACCTTCTATACAATGAATTTAAACCTCAGTTGCTGAAATCCTATTGGTTCCTCAACTATTTCCTAGTTATTCTTCCATAGATTAGAAGAACAAATTGCTTTCTTTTCTACTCCCTATGTCAGCATCTGTCAGCATTTGATTAATATTGTGATCAGTGTCCCAGAAATAGTGCATAAGGATGCAAAGTGACCTGTGAGAAAATCTGTATAAAATCTGGAAGCTGATAATTTAAGCTTAGGAAAAAAAATCTAACTTTTATAAAAGTTAGGGAACTGGAACTAACCAAAATATCATTTAGATATATACATTGCTTTCATATAAACATTATTTAGGATAGAATCTGTTTCTGAGAGTCACCAAACTTACCAAGCGAGGAAGGGAGATTATTCAGAATAATATGGAGGTGATGATACATGAACAAATTCTCACTGTATTAGGAGAAATTTTCAGTATCTAGTAGCAGGATAAAGTTCCAATGGGTTGTTACGATAAATTTCCATAAACTTAAAATGTGACTAATAAAAAATTCTGCTCAAACACACTCTAAAAAGGCAATACAAGGTAATTGTATATTCACCTACTAGAGTTTCCATGTGTGTCATCTTAAAAATTGTGTGTGTGTGTGTGTGTGTGTGTGTGTGTGTGTGTGTTTGTGTAGTATAGAGGGTGGAAATAGTAGTGCTGATAGTGGAGATACTTCAGCCAAATATTGGAGTCACTGCTTCTAAAGTGGGGGAAATTGACTTACACAATTGTTTGCTATTATGGCTTAAATAAGTCTAGCATGCTTAGGTTTCCCCCTATGTTTGTGGATTTTTGACAGCTGTCAGTTTACAGATATGATTATATCTAAGCATCATAAACACTGCATTAGTATCTTCAGAAAACAGGCTGTGAAAGCTGCTGATTCACTGTCCCAAATCAATTACTACATTCTTAAGCTTGCAGTGTATTCATTTGTGGGCACCCTGGCAGCCAGTGGGTGGGTATTGATTGGGGTACAGTGCCATGTGGAGATGAAAAGTGTTTTCTGCTTAATGGGTTGGTATTAAGTAGGTGGGAATGGCTTCTAATTAGCCCACGATCCCTGCATTTCCCTCCTTGCCCTCCTCCTGTCGGTCACCAGCTGCCAATCTGCCCCCATTTTTTTTTTTTTTTTTAATTTGGAGTTCATTGCTCACTGCAGCGAAATCCTTTGTTTAAGAAAGAGGGCTCCCAGGGTCTCAGCTGCCTGGGTACAGCTTGCTGCCTACGATGAGTAGCAACTGTCAGTTTATTTTATCTCAACCTTTTCATCATGCTGCTGAAGCCGATCGACTGAACCCACCTGAGAGACCTGAGGATTCAGTACCTACAAGTCATTAGCCGGGTCTATATGGGCTTTCACCCCAGCACAAGTCCACTGAGCGCTTCCCGAAACACAGTCCACTTTAACCCCATGTTTCCCCACCAACGCACAAGAATTCTGTCCCCTCCTTGTTTCTGAAGCTGAATTAAAGAGAGGTGATTCATTCCTCTGACGTCTGGTCATATGAGTCAGAATATTTTGCGTTGGCCAAGGGATGAGGACAAGCTTTGCCACAGTGATCTCACTAATGTGGGGATATTATTCCATCCACAGTCAAAGAGAATGTGAAATTGGGAAACATTTTAAAAATGACTTTATGGCATTCAAGTATTAACCCCATTCATTCTCCACAAACGTCAAATATGCCAGACATGGAGACTGATTTTGCAGGTAGGTGATCCATAATATACATTCTCTCTTGGGTTTCCTGGGTTTGGTTTTAAAACTAAGTCGAGAAAAACTTCCCTCACAGGTTAATGACAGTTTGAAAATGCTTTCTTTAGAGTAACCATCTAACCTGTTGCGTCCAGTATGTATCTAAATAGAATAACATGATGAGAAATTTTCACTTGTGCTATAGTGCAGCATAAAGTTCAGTAAAAATCAATGATGTGCAAAAAGCTCTGGAAAGATGCTGCTGCTATAGACCACCTAGGATAGTGCAGTTGCCCTTGTACTGTATTTAGCTACAATTCAGCACGGGCAGGTAGGCTTGCATGGCAAGTAAAATTTTATAAACACTGGACAGGGGAAAGTCATTTATTTTAGATAAATTATGAAGTGACAAGTATCGATAGAAGAAAAGACTTCAAGAAACTTTTGACTTGATCCAAACATATCTAAATGAAGCAAAAGGAATAAAAGCAATGAAAGTGCCCATTTGAAGTACTTTCTGTTTTTCACTTGTGAATTTATAATAATGTTCAATAGTACCAGTGTTGCTAAAAAATGTTATCCCTGTTTTGATAAAAACCACTTCGTAGAGGTGTTATGAGATGTTAAGGAGTGTACTTATTTAATATATACAATGTGATGAGTTTGGAAAGGAGGAATTGATACCTTAAGACCTACTAAATGAGTTTACATATATTGATGAAATTGCACATTTTTCATGAGGAAAAGCTGACCTTGCATTATCACTTAAAATACTGAAAAACTTAAACACTTAATAATTACATATAAGAATCACCTGGCTAGTTACTAAAAAGCAGATTCACAAGGCTTGTCACTAGAGATTCTGATTCATTTAATTCCGAGGGGCCCTAGAATATACATTTATAATATCCCCTAACCATATAACTTTTGTGCAAGTGATCCTTGAATTGCACCTTGAAAGACTGCCTTAGGCTTATTGTGAGGTTTAATTTTCCACAGGGCATTTAAAAATGTTTGTATATCATAGAAAATGCAACAGATTATCTCCAGTCACCAGTGAATTATCTCTAAGTTCAATGTCATCTTTCCTCATAAGAATTTCCCACTTGAAATTTCTTTAAAACCACTAAAAAAAGAAATAGACTTGATTGGGGTAAAATACAATAGAAAAATACCAGACTGCTTATATAGGTGGCAAGTATTATTTTTGTCAAACTCTTGATTCAATTTTGTCACAAGGCAAAAATATATTTCTTATTGTAGATTTTTGTAAAAGAGGCCACTGCTTTATAACTGCTTCTTCACACAGCTGCTGAAGTGATCTTTTTGAAAAGTCAGAGTCCTCTACTAAGACCTCAGTGATAATTTTCCACCACAAGTGGAATAAAATCCAAAATCATTATCATGGTTTACAAGCACTAAATTGACCGGCTGCCCCTCAAACATTGGTCCTTACCTCCCTTTCCCTGACAATGAACCTGCTCCAGCCATATTGGTCTTTTGTTGTTGAATAAGCTTATGTTTCTCTCCACCTTAGATAGTCCAGGACTTGACTCCTATTTCAGTCAGGTTTCTTTTCACCCCATGCCTCTTTTGAGAGGTTTCTTGTAATCTTCTGTTTAAAAATAGCCCTCTGCAAGCCCAGTCTCTTCCCATACTCTTATCTTTCTTTCTTTCTTCATTATACTTCGCATTATTTTGAGAGGCTGTCTGCAGCAACTAAACCTGTTTCCATCTTTAAGAAATTCCTAATGCTGTAATCCCAGTGGTTCAGGAGGCTGAGGCAGGAGAATCCCAAGTTAAAAGCCAGACTTAGCAATTTAGCAAGGCCCGAAGCAATTTAGTGAGAACCTGTCTCTAAATAAAATATAAAAGGGGCTGGGGATGTGGCTCAGGGATTAAGCATCTCTGGGTTCAATGGTTCAATACTTGGTACCGAACAAACAAAACAAAACAAGAAGGAAGGAAGGAAGGAAGGAAGAAAGAAAGAGACATTCCTTAGCTGGATGTGCTGTGATGTACCCAGAGACTTGAGAGGATAAGGCAGGATAATTGCAACTTCAAGACCAGTAATGGCAACTTGGTGAGACCCTCAGAAACTTAGACTCTATCTCAAAACTAAAAGCAAAAAGGCCTGGGGATGTAGGTCAGTGATAAAGCTCCTCTGGGTTCAATCTTCAGAACCAAAAAAAAATGAAAAAAATGAAAAAAATTTAGGTGAGGTGGAGATTTGTTCTCAGTGTAGGTGCTGAAAAGGTCCTGTTTTCCACCTCTGCTTGTAGCTAGGATGGGGTCATGTGATCCAGGTTCCACCAATCAGCTGCAGGCATGCTAAACTTGGCACTGGTACTAGTGACATATGCAGAACTGTGCAGAATTCAACCTGGAAAGGAGGGACTGCATCAGGCAAGGTTCTGTACTGTCAGATTCCTTAATAATTTTCATGAAAACAAATTAACCTGCCAACTTGTAGGTGCTATTATAATATTTTTCCAGACAATTTTTGCTGTTTATATAATCCTGGCTTTGGTATATGAAAAGCTGAAATTTTTTTTATATTTATTTATTTACTTTAGTTATACACAATGCAATGCATTTTATGTTTACGTGGTGCTGAGGATCGAACCCGGGCCGCGCTTGTGCGAGGCAAGCGCTCTGTCGCTGAGCCACAACCCCAGCCCCAAAAGCTGAAAATTTGATGCCTTCATTTTTATTTGTGGGCAGTTCTTTTATATCCCTGTTATTGTTCATATAATTTTTTTATGTAGACCTAGGTTCACCTAAATATGATTATGTCATAATTGTGATTATTGAAATGTACTTTCAATGGGATCTATTGTGAATATGCATTCTTTCATTTGTAGATATTTTAAATGTGCTTTAATTTTAGCTAATGACTTGATCTTTCCTTTTCTCAAACTGATGTGCAAAATGTCCAGAAGAAGTCCTGAAGAGCAATAGATTGTTTTGCTTTTTTATCTTTCATAAATCATATTTGTACTGAGAAAGCTACTCAGTAGAAAGCTGATTTTTTTTCAAAAAAGAAAATTTCTGTGTTAGATATAGGAAGTGACAGTATTATGCATAATTATCTATGCAATTACACTTGCACATGCTTGAAAATTTTTAGCCAGGAATGCTTAATAACATTTGCATGGTTAAATGAGACAGCAGAAACAACTGGAAAGGCCTTAGGGCATGGTCATCTATTTAAGCATCCACTTGGATTTTCAACATAATTAGTCATATAATTGTGTGCCTAAACTTAGTAGATTCATGTAAGTAATTATAAATTATTAAAAAGTAATGCTTGTAATGTTTTGCTCTCTATTTCCTGCCAATCAAATTACTAAGGAATATACTGTATTCATATTTCATCACATAAAATTTCAAATAACATTACAACATAAAGCCCTGGATGAAGGTGAGGGAACGAGTGAATTCATTCAAACAAGAGGTAGCAAACGTAGGTATTTGGACATCTATATTTTTAGGGAGTATTTCTATGATCCAATCATCACAGCAATCTGCTCATCTTTGCCTACAAATATGTTTTTGAAAAAAATATCATTTCTTTTGCTTACATTGATTGCAACACAACTGCTCTTTTTGTATTGTGATAAAAGGGAATTATTACTTAGAGGCTCTTGTATAGTTTATTTCCTTGTTTTCATAATCCTGTTAGTGGATGATGATGATAAAAATCTGGGCCTAATAGATCTGAATGGGGTAAATAGTAACCTCAACATTTTATGATGGGTATTTTGACCCAGTTCTCCTGATTTTCATAGCCAATTCTCTTGTTGACTATTGATTTTGAAGCTTCCCTTCATTAGTATTTTTCCATTTTCATTTTAATAAGTGAAAATTATGCATTACTTCCCAGTAGCATAGTGTCTAATAAACAAGACTAGAACACCTTTGAAAATGTTGGACTAAACTTCCTTCAGTATGAACACAAAACATACTCTATTATTTAAACTGCAGATACAATGAAATGTATTGTCTTAGGCAGAGAAATCAGATTCATCTCACTAAGGCTAAAATTAATGGGTCTATTCCTCCTCTTAGCCATCCAGTTCCATGTTGGAGGTAAATAAATGCAATTTCTTAAAGGGATAACACTGAAAAAAACTAACTTTAATTTCCCCTGTTGGTTTAACAAAGTCCAACCTTGTTTAACCTTAACAGGCATGATGAAAGAACATCTAATTTACTCAGAATCTCTGATTAAGAGTTAGGAGAAAATGAAGGACCGTAAACAAACAAACAAACAACAAAATCCTGAATACACTGTGATTTTAAAGGATTTGGGGGAGATTTAATATTGTTTAGTGTTTTTTAATATTTATCTCATGGCTATAGTAGTTCAGAAGGTTCAGAAAGTAAGTATGTTCAAGAAAATTCAGAGTGATTCAAAGATTTATTTCATGAAGGTCAAGACACTGGTCACCAGCATTACATACACTTGTATTTGTTTTCATTAGATTCTCACCCAGTATCTCCATGTTGAGCACATCATGCCCGCCCCCAGGAGGCAAGTATCACATATGAAAAGTGAAACATTTATCTATGGATTGTTATTCAAGTCAGTCATCACTTATGAGGCACTATAAATTATTTCTAAAAGAATATTTATCATGAAAAACATTTACTTTTTCTAAATTATACTATAGACTTTTTGGTGGTGGTGGGGTGCTGGGGATTGAATTCAGGGGTGCTTAACCAATAAGCCACATCTCAAGCCCTTCAATTTTTTCTTTTGAGATAGGGTCTCATAAGTTGCTTAGGGCCTCACTAAGGTACTGAGAATGGCTTTGAATTTGCAATCCTCCTGCCTCAGCCTCTGAGTCACTGGAATTACCGGTGTGCACCACCGTACCAGGCCAGAACATTCGCTCTTAGCTGGGAGAATAAAAAATGCAAGAAGGACAGAATAAAAGAATTTAAAGAAAGTGAACTGTGGTACTGTGGACTAATTTTTTTAAAAAGCCCCAATCAGGGAAAGTTCAGAAAGAATTAGAAGCCAACAAAAACTTATGACTTCAGTATCTTCATTCTTTAAATACAAATGACATATCACTTTTTTTTTTTCCAGAAAAAATTTTGTGGATCAGGAATAACTAGAATTATCCTAACAGAGCCTTATCAAAGAAAGATGAAATACACATAGGAGAGGGGGTGTGTGTGTGTGTGTGTGTGTGTGTGTGCGCCCTCAAATTCTAATAGTGGTAGAAAGCACTTACCTACATAGTTTTGTAGAATCCATGACGACAAGTAAAAGACAGCTAGAAGTTAAGCAAAGATCCCTCACTGGGAATGAGACAGCTGGCAACTGGTTTCTCCCACAACTTCAAACCCTAACTTTATTCAGTTGTAGCTCCAACATTTGCTCTGATTTTGCCATGGTTTAACCACCCAACAAACTCTTCATAAGCTTCTCAAGCTAGCAATTAAAGACAAAATTAAAATACCACCGGCTTAGAGCAACCTAGCCACATTTTTTTTTTTTTTTCTTGGAAGTGGTGAGTTCAGTGTGCACTGGAAGTTAAGACTGGTAACACCACCAGCTACCAAGAACTGTGAGCAGAATCTAAAAGAAGTCCCGTTTTTTGTTTGAGCAATCAAGAATTCTCTTTTATTGAACCAAGGCAGCAGATATAGAAGGAGATTCTCAGAGGGGGGAAAAAAGGAATAAGAAGATGAGGAAGAAGAAAAAAAAAAAAAAGATCTTTCAACCCGAGGGATCTAGAGCTACATTATTATTTCCCAATGAAGTGAGCATTAGCTTCTGATGAAATACTTTATTTTTGTCACTTGTGTTGTAGAAAATGTATGAAGATAGGTGAACTGTGTTGAATGAGGAAATCTGAAATTCAGTCTCAAATTCTGTTGTCCTTTTTCTTTTAAAATTTGGTTATAATTAAATATCAATTTGTCTTTTCCAAATCAATACTTTCCCTTTGTCATTATTTTCTTATCAATTGCTGAACCTATTGAGTTCTCTATGTCCTTTTTTGGTATTTATGAAAATATATAATCTATTATGATTTAAGTAAGTTTAGCAGACAAGATTCATATCCTTATATTTTATTTTGACACTAGCATGGAGTTCATAGAAAATATATCTTAATGCTTATATTCTATTTGTCTCATGAGACTTGTTGTCACGAGAAATGAATGCCCCAAACCAAGGATTTTAAGGGTCCCTGACCCTTAAAAAAAATGACAGGCAGACCCACAGTCTATAGATATATCCTGTCTAAGTTGTCACAAACTGTCCCCATTCTTCTACTGGAGTTCCCCTTCCTGTGGCCCTGGAAACCATCTTGAAGAATCAGGAGCTTTTGGAGGGAGTTCAGGCTAAACGAAGTTGTGGTAACAAACTACTCTGAAGAGCTCAGTGGTTTACCACAAAAAATGGAGGATTCTGTGTTTATGCACTTCGGGCTGCAGATAGGAATGATGTTCCAGGGCAAACACTCCCCATGTGGACAGGTGGCGTCGACTTCAGTCTTGTAACTCCACTGTTCTTAGCAAGTCTCCCTTCATGCTCTGCAGCAGGGAAAGAACCAGCTACAGGGTCTCAGGTGGGCTCACCTATGCTTTGGCCCAAAGTGACTTTTCCTTCAGCCTATTGGCCAGGACTAGTCACAGCTCTGCCCAGTGGGGTGCGTGTGTGTGTGTGTGTGTGTGTGTGTGTGTGTGTGTGTGTGTGTGTGTAGGGCTGAGAAGTGCCGTCTTCCACATACCCAGAAGAAGAAAGAACCAGATACTTGTAGGCACTTGCAACTTCTGCGTTCTTCCTGAGTGATGGTTATAACGGAACCCTCTGAAATGATAAGCACTAATTGTATATTTTTCTGAAGAGAGAAGAGAGACCTTAGCTTTAATCAGATTCCTGATTCCTGAGAAAGATTTATCATTTAAAATTTCTAACAATCTTTTTTTTTTTAAGGTGTAGATTCATACTGAAGAAAAGAAATCTTTAGAATTTAGGAATAGATTACAAAAGTTGAATTTAAAGGCTTCCTCTCAAATTTTATAATAGAAACCCACATCTTGGCCTCACGACCCATGATTGTCTTGCCCCATGCCGCCAGAATGATTTCAACTACTTACTAGTTATAACTGATCTAATTACCTAATTTCTGATCATAGGTAATCTTTCAACTTAAAAAAAAAATCCTGATTGCTCTGAATAGGTTAAAGGGCTTTCAATATGGTATCAGTCAGTTGAATCATATATATATATATGTATATATATATATTATTCTAAGTTGTTATATGTGACAGCAGAATGCATTACATTTCATATTATACTTATAAAGCAAATTTTTACATATGTCTGATTGTATACAAAGTATATTCACACCATTCATGTTTTCATACATGCACTTAGGGTAATGATATCCATCTTGTTTTACCATCTTTTTTTTTTTTTAACCCTTTTGCCCCCTCCCTTCCCCTCTCCTCCCCAGATTGATTTTTTTTTTTTTTTTTTAGCAATGTTTATATAACTTTGATGCTCTGAAGAAGTGGGTGTTCTTATTAGGAAAGGAATTGAGTTGGGAAGAGGGTAAGTGAGAACATGAGGTATGTTTACAATTCAGGGAGAATGTCAGATTTTGAAACACTGGCTACACTTCAAAGATATTTAATAAATTCTACTGTATAAAATAGTTTATTCAACAAATAATTCCACAGTTCCAATCTTCCATGTGCCTTATTATGAGCCAGGTACTTTGCTCACTGCTGGGGCTACAATAATAGCCACAGTTGCTTGGCATTTTATTTTTAGAGTGGCGTTAGCTGCCAGTAACAAAACCCAGCTAAAAGTAGCTTTGAAAATAGAAATTTTTGGGGGTGGGGGTTGGAGAGATGTTGGTCAAAGGACTCAAAATTTTAGTTAGGAAGAATAAATTAAGAGATCGATTGCACAGCCAAGTGACTCTAATCAATAACAATATGTTGAAAATTACTGAGAGTAAAGTTTCAGTGTTCTCACCACAAAAGTATGTCTGTGAGGAAATAGATATGTTAATTAGTCATCTCCCCATATATGTAAAATATCAATTGTATATAAGTATATATAAATTTTTGTCAATTAAAAGAATAAAATAGGGAAATTTATCTCCCATAAAAAAATGGTGGTAACTATGGGTTGGTTAATTTAGCAGCCAGGGGAGTCATTAAGCCTCTAGGTCCTGTCTGTGCTTTCTTGCCACCATCCTCAGCGTCTTGACAGTTTAGCTGCAAGTTGGCCACAGCAAATCCAGGCATCTCATATCCACACGTCAACATTTCAAGTTAGGAGAGAGGGAATCTCCTTGCTTTGTGCCCTATTTCAACAATGAAAAACACTTTCCCAGGAATTCCTCAGATTTTCTTCTCTTATATCATTAATTAGAATTATGTGTCACATATCCTCCCGAAAGCTGTCATGCGGCAAGTCTGACGAGATCACAGTGGCTGGCTTATATAGTACTTATTCAACTACTGCAATGGAGAAAGGCCATCTCCCCTGGGGACATGGCAGCCTCAAGGGGTGAGAACTATTGGCTTCTGCTGACAGGTAGGAAGACAGGCAATAGCCACCAGGCAGGCAGCCACAGGGTCTTCTGCATAGGTGCACTATGTCCTTGGACAGTCAAGGCCACCTGCTCAGGAGGGAACTGTCATCTTCCTCTTATTTATTTATTTACTTGAGGCTAATAACTCTCCTGATGTTTTATTGGTAATTAAGTGATGGAGGCTGATTTCAAAACCAGATCATATGCATAAGCCCATAAGCTTTTACACCAACATAAGCTGCCTCTGTCTGTCATCTCCCTCTTAGAGACGGGTAATGGAGGTAGGTTCCCCGGGTCTACCAGCTGTGAGGTGTTTGAGTTGGGATTCAAACAAAGAGACTGTCTAACTCCAAAACCTAATTCCTCACATCACAAAACATGGGACTATGGTCAAAGGAGACTGCCCATCATGAAGCTGCATTTTTACCCAATAAACAGCTTCATCTATCTTGGGTTTTCCTCAAATTTGTACTTCATTCTTGTTGCTCCAAAATGACAGAAAAAAGGGTTATCATAGACTATGAGTAAGGAACTTTGAAGTAATTGTGGTGGAGATTGTGTAATGATTTTTCTACATACCTTTATCTCACCCCACCCCAAACACTGTGTTGATACACCAGCAGCTATATGGCAAAAACAGTGTAAAGGATTTATTTATTTACATAGGACTTACTGCGAATCATACTGGGACCTTACAATAATTCTGTTTTTCAACACTTCCATAAATTTAATTAGAGCAAAATGAACTTGAAAAGATAAGTATTTTCTCAGAAAACTAAAATTTGAAGGTTTAAGAAGTAAAAGAAATTCAAAATTCATACAGTCTGATCACCTCCCCACACCCCCAATTTTACAAGTGAGGTAGCCTGTATAATGCAGAGAATCCCAGTTTGTAAGGGCACTGACACTAAAAGGCTTATCGTATAATTATGTTTGATATGTCCTACATCATACACACCAGAATCTCAATGATAACACCAACATCAAACCAACAATGGTAGTCAATGAAAGCAGTTCAAATATTTTGTAGGGGGGAGGCATTATTTAGGATAGATCCCATGGGAGATATCCAAATTTCTCTGTATTAAATTCACTGGGAATTTTTCCTTTTGATGTAATTATATCATCAACTGGATACATATTTAGGATCATTAATTTTATTTTATTTAATTTTAGAATTTTAGGAATCCCTTCTGTTTTTTTTTTTTTTTTTTTTTTTTTTTTTTTTTTAATTTACTTTTCTCAGCCTCCTTGTAGAAGTAGACGATTCTAGCTCTGGATTCAAAGACATATACAATAAGCCTGAAACAATTTCTCGCAGCAAATAGCAAGAAAACCATAAAAACCCACAAAGAGAAGGCTCCAATGTGATTTGGATCTGAAAGTTACCTGGAGAAAAATACATGACCCACCCTAAGCCAGTGAGTATCTCCGCAATCTGAGAAAAACAATAACGATGTGGTAACTAAACACAGCCCTTTAAAGGGACCCAATTGCTAGGCTGTGAGAATATGGTTGCTAGAACAGGGCGCTCCCAAAGGAGAGACTGACGGTGGGAGCAATGAAGAAACTCAGTCCCAAAACTGAACTGTGGAGGTTCCCCACCTGGCATATGAAACTATGGTTTTAATAACTGTTTTAGGCCTTGATCTCCTAATTTTATCATTTGTGTCTTCTTGGGGTCTGTTTCTACTTATTTATCTTCTCCTCATTATGAGTCATGTTTTCCTGCTTCTTGGCATGTCTAGATAATTTTGATTGCATGTCTAATACTGGACATTTTACCTTGTTGGGTTACTAGATATTTTTTCTTATTCCTATAAATATTCTTGAGTGTTGTTTTAGCCAGGTAAGTTACTTGAAAGTGACACTTTGATCCTTTTTTTTTTTTTTTTGGTACCAGGGATTGAACTCAGGGGCACTCGACCACTGGGTCACATCCCCAGCCCTGTTTTTGTATTTTATTTAGAGACAGGGTCTCACTGAGTTGCTAAGTACCTCGCCATTGCTGAGGCTGGCTTTGAACTCGCGATTCTCCTGTCTCAGCCTCCCAAGCGCTGGGATTACAGGCGTGCGCCACCGCGCCCGGCTCCACTTTGATCCTTTTGATACTCGCTTTCCAGCTCTGTTAGGTGACCAAAGCAGTCTAGAGCTAATTTTCCCCATCATTGGCCAGGCCTTAACAAGTCTTCCTTCCAATGCCCTATGTTCTGTGAGGTTTTCCTTACTGGTAGAGACACAAAGTATTTCCAGCTGTGTTCGAGTGTCAGCGATTGTTCCAACTGATTTTCTGAGTGGTGCTTTCCCCAGCGTTTGGTAGTTTCTTCGTATGCACATAATGATTAGGACTCAGTTGAAGACTGTGGAACTCTGCAAGGGCTAGCTCTCTCTGTGCAGCTCTTTCTTGTAGTTTTTCTCTTTTCTGCAGGGCTGGGAACAAAACCCAGGGTCTTGCACGTATTAGGTACTGAGCTACACTTCCAGCCTTTCTTTCCCTTGGTTGTGAACTCTAGCCATGAGGCCTTCCTGAGCTGCCAACTCAGCCCTCAACTCAGGGAGCCCCCTGGGCTCTGCCTTGGCTCTCCTCCCTGTGCCACAACCTGGGAACCTTCTCTAGGCAGTACCTGGGACAAACATGCACTTGGGCTTCTTTGTTTCCCCTTGTCAAGGGGCCACCATCCTGTGCTGTCTGTCATCCATGGTCTACAAAGAGTTGTCTGATTTGTTTTGTTTATTCTGTCAGTTGTTTAAAGCAGGAGAGTAAATCTTGACCCCCTGTCACTCCATCTTGGCCAGGAGTATAGTTTTGCCTGTTTCTTTCCACTATGGTTATTTTTATCCAAATTTTATTTTAAAATACCATCTTTAAAAATGTTAGACATGGCTTCTAGCTAGCTATGAAGTACTGCAATATAAAAGAAATGGCCACATATATGTGTAGACTCTCATACTAGAAGTTTAGAGAAGTGGATTATAAATCCACTTTGTCTTTCAAATTATTATTGCATGACAGAGGACATAAAAAGTATGGACCATGGATTTATTTGGTACCATGTAACTTGATCATTGCATGATTCTGTAAAACTCAAAAAAGCTCAAGAAGATTTTAACTTCCTTTCAGAAGATGGAAAGAGGATGCAGAAATGGTGCCAGATTGAGGAGGGCAGAAGCAGCTACAAACTGAAGTGAGTGGAGAATGAATAAGGAGAAGAGAGGTGGGCATAATTAGGGATTGGGAGCCCTAGAAACAGTGTGGGAAGGGCAGAGCTGGAGGAATTGCTGAGAAGCAAGAGGGCAGAAAACAGAAGGCGAATCAAATGCCTTCAGATGAAATAGTTCCCTAGGTTTAGCAACCTCATTGGTGCCAACTGGGGAAAAGAAAATTGCACATGCTATCAGATAGCTAGAAATTGCTATAAATTCTATTATAAGAATCAAATACTTAGCTGGTCACGGTGTTGCACACCTATAATCCCAGTGGCTTGGGAGGCTGAGGCAGGAGGATTTCGAGTTCAAAGCCAGCCTCAACAATTTAGAGAGGCCCTAAGCAACTCAGCAAAGCCCTGTCTCTAAATAAAATTTATAAAAGGGCTGGGGGATGTGGCTCAGTGGTTAAGCATCCCTGGGTTCAATCCCTGGTACTAAAATATAAAATAAAATACTTGTACTTGGCATTTATATAATTGTTTAATATATAATAATGACGATAAATTCTCTTGTGTGAAAGCCCACAGAAACTTATGTTTGTGGGGAGGGGGAAAGGATAATTAAAATGCTCAAGAAAATCTCTTAAGCACTACAAAACACCACATTCATTCAGAAAGATGCTTTAATTCAAGAACAATAGACAGTTCCAGAGGAGTATTATCAATGATCTATTTTGAACTTAACATAACAAGCTGAAGGAACTTGAATTGAAATTTTTCTCTGTCCCAAAGCTCAATGTGGCCTTAAAACCCAGATCACTGGGCTCTTATGCAGTAGCCCTGCTCAGTGACAACAAGCTATCAGAAGGTGATTTAGTCAAAATTTTCACCAGAATCTCCATTTTCTGTGTCATGTGGTTGAATATATTATTAGAGATTGAGATCTGACTTTTTGGCTAATTCCATAACTTTCTCATCATTCAGTAGGGTTATTTAACATACATAAAGAAATGATCACAGTAGAAAATGAGGAGCCATCGTGAGTGTGGCTTTTTCTTGTGATTTTTCTCCTTAAAAAATACTTTTATTAGTGCATTATTGTGGTCCACAATAGTGGGGTTCATTTTGACTTATTCATGCTCCATTTCAATCCCCAGTTCCTCCTCTTTCTCTCCCCCTGGCCCCCTCCTCTACTCTATTGGTCTTCCTTCTATTTATTTATTTTAATTGGTGCATTATAGTTCCATATAAAATTGGAACACACTGTGATATACATGCACATAGCATAGTTTGGTCAACTTCTTTAGAAAGGTTAATTCAAGAATGAAAAACACAAGCAAAGAAAGGGTAAGAAAATGACTGACATTAAGCCCAGGGTGCCACATGAAGCCAACGTAAGCCAAGGCAGGGCTGTGAGATGGTCATGATTTTGCTTGTTTTCCTGTAGGAATATGAAAGCATTCATCAAACTAGGGTGATATTTTTTGCCACTCAAGTAACCTTTACCTTCCATTTCATGAGAAAATAGTAAGTGTCTTTATGTACCAACCTAGCCTGCATTTTCATCTATTTCTACACTTAGGACTTGCATTTTATTTCTCTGATATAATTCACACTTGACTACAATAAGAAAGTGAATTTAAAAACCATGTTACTGATATAATTTTCATCAATGATGTGGTTAACAATGCCGGCATTTAAATGGCTATAATTATACGTATAGATTAACACTGCTATTAAGTTGAATAGGAAAGGGTTGCTGTTTCCCCATCTGGGTCAATAATTTCCAAAAGGCAAAACAAATTAACTTTTCCTACCAAGAAAACAAAAAACAAAAACAAAAAAGCTCCTTGATTGTAAAGATAATAGTTCCAGTAAGGAAGGTAAAAGTCATTCTGGAGAACTCAGCAGAAATTCATGGGCCCGTAAGTCTCCCAGAGCCAATCAAGTTCAGTTGATTCAGGCTGGAATATGTCTGTTGAAGTACAATAAATTTAAATTTATTTTCTAAATCCCAAAATTTGGGAGGACACTCTATTCTTGTTTTAATATTGGAAAGGGAAAGAGGGAGATGAATCATTCCAACCATACTAAGTATTAGAATAGTATGAAGGTTCCTGTATTTGCCGCCTTCCCTCTGAAAGGCTCAGAGATGAGAGCGGTTTGATGGTGAGTCACTGTTCTATTTCATCTAGGGACCCGAGTGTGCTCACTGCTCTATTCCCTTAGGGGGTCATGTTCCTCTGCTTAAAAGAATATTGCCTGCTCTCTGAGCTAATGATTTGTTTGCAGGATGGAAGTCTCAGAGGTGACGATAACAGCACAGCTTTTATAATGTATCTTTCATCTGCTTTTTTTTTGGAATACATGGGACCCCTCAATAGCAAGATTAAAGATTCCTCTTCATAGAAGAAAGGCAAAAGTTGAACACTTAAAAGCAGCTCAGCTTTCCAAATAATATTTTTGTGTTTCGTCAATTTGTCAACAGCATGTTCGGTAAGCGTGGTCCTCCATTCATGTGATAATTGGATGGTAATCCAGATCCTGTATGGGATCACAGGCTTTCCAGGGAAACCCATGGATTTTGTTTTACAAAAGTGGTTAGTGTGAACTAGTCTATGATCGGGCATACACACTAATTTTGAATTCTATTTAATTCAACAAATATTTACTTGGGACCTAGTAGATGTTAACCATTTGTGTCTTCTTTTGTAGGGGATACCAAGAATCAGAACTAGGGAATGAGAGACTCACACTCTTCATCAGGTAGCTGAAGCAACAGTAGAAATTTCCACGTTGGATGCACATTTATGACAAACCAAATGTGCCTGGTCAACATGAATTACATTTGATTTGGGGACAGAAAGAAGAGAACATACTCAAGCAGGAGAGGATCAGGGAAGGGCTCAGCATCTAAAGACCTGGCAGGATGGGCTGCATTTCCCTGAGGGGAATCTGGTGCTAGAAGTCCATATTAAGGAACATTGTGTATGGGGGTGGGGAGTTGGGGGAAAGAGGGGTCCACAAAAGACAAGAGGCCAGGGAGGCCAAACGAAGAGTTTTAAGCAACAAACATAAAGATGGAGTTGTGGCTTAACGTTTTCAAAGCATTTTAAAGCAGATATGAGTATATTTTGAACCAAAAATATTTATGTAAACAAATATTTACATGTTTGTTAATGTCCTGCAGGTTATATTTCCAAATAGAAAGATTAGCCCTAAAGATCCTGAGCTTGCCAGTAATATGAGAAGTGACTTCTCATTTGCACTTAAATCCAAAAGATTATTATTTTTCACTTTTACAGTGATGAAGCTCATCCATGCATAGATTTCTAATCTGCATGAAATGAATGAGTAAGGCGGTGTGTCCTGATAGCGCTCTGAAGAATGCATCTACCCTCTTCACTATACAGAAAACTGAGTTTATAATGGCCATATATTTTTTAACGTAAAAATATTTGAAATATTTTGGGATCACTCAAGTGGAATCATAAGGCAAAACCTTGTAATGTCTGAGGATGTCAACTTGAGATGCATTTTTTGCTCTGCTTCTAAGTTCTTTGTGACAGAATATGACCTTACAAAAAATATACAAACTATAAAAAGTATAGAAAAATGAATAGCTTTTTAGAGTGAAGAAAAGCATAGAGAGAGACTTTTTAAAAAGCTGAAACCAGGATTGCAACAAATAAACTTGGACATCATCAGAAGATGGTGTTTTCTAGACTATTATTTTTCCCCATAATCACCATTGTGATAGAGAGCATCTAAGACAAACTTGAAAATGTGAGAGGCCCAACTTATTCTCTACTGAAACTTTATCAGTGCTGCTTATCTAATGTAGATCATACTTCCTCTGCTTTATCTCCTGCCATTCTGGGTAGAAAATGTCAGAAACTTGGGTAGAAAACTACAGAAGTAACTTGCAAATACATGGTCATAAGACATCATCCTGCTGTATGTGCAATGCTATCTAAAAGTGGTCAGTTAATAGTAGACAATAAACATTTTTGGGGCACCTGAGCACACTGAAATTTACCAAGCTGTCTGCCTCTGAAAGCTTCATCTTAATTCCCTCTTTCTGCACATGTATTCATAACAAGACCTTTTCTTGTTTTACAAGTAGGGTAAAAGGTATTCTAGTGACCTAAGAGACACAATATAATTTTTTTGAGCCTAATTTATAATTATATTCTATGGGAAGAAATAAATAAATGCCTGAACAGATCATTGTTCCAGCTAAATGACATCCTCAGACATTATGAGGTTTTGCCTTACGATTTCACTTGAGTGATCCCAAAATATTTCAAATAATTTTACGTTAAAAAGTTTGGTTTGCAAACAAACCATTGGGTAATTCAAAGGTGTCTCACAGGCAGTTCTGAGTTTTGTTTTTAGATATTCTATTCTAAAGTTCTTAATTGGAAACTAGAGCCTGACCAAGTGGACACACAAAGCTGACCCTTCACCCTGTCTATTTGTATTCAATAGACTATTTTAACTCCAATTTGTCACAAGAAAAATACGTTGGAAAAAAGTAGTATTAAGAGAAAGTACCATCAGATATTTTCCAAATTAACATTCAAGCTCAAATTGATAAAGAAGAATAGGAAAATTAACTACTACCAGTCAAGTGTGTAATGCAAATTAGCATCCACCAGCACTTCCTTTATAGGAAGTCCATATGCAGTACAACACTGAGAATTATAAAAATGCATAAGCTTATGTCACATTAGTTACAACTGATTAGTACATATTGTGGAGTATTTAAGACAACTGGAAAAAAAGCAGCTTGAGAATGGTGATCTGTCAGCTGGAACAAATCATTACAACGATCTTATGCTTCTCTTAAATGTTGGAAGTACAATATGGCAAAAAAAAGTATACCCAACCTTCACATAATAAGGAATCAATAGAAATAATATTACCAATCAAATTAAAATCAACGGTTGAATGAACCTTTCCAACAAAAATGACTTAACCGTTGAGAATGGTACAAAAACTAAACTGTTTCCAAAAACCAGAGACTTACCAACAACCGACTCAAGATCAATGTCACTTCTCCGCTCCTTCCAGGACAGCAGGCAGTTGAGGCTGGTGAGATCTGCAGATTCTATATAATTGTTCATTGTCAGCATCATCTGATGGGCTTTTGCAATTCCATAATGAACTTTGGTTTCGTCCAGCAGAGACAAGTTCATGAGTTCTACCGTTGTGTCAAAAGCTTGTTGAAAGTACTCAGAAGCTTTGTTGTAGTGTCCCTGCAAAGATAAGACAGAGAATTTTTTTTTCTCAACTTTTATTTCACCATTTCATATATTTCCTCACCCCTTCTTGGCACGTGCCACACTGATCTCTCCACAATTATGGTGGTTCATGAAGAACAAGGGGATGGCAAACTGGCGCTCTGCTAGATTAGGCATTTTTTTCTAGCAGTAGTGGTTATTTGCCACTCGATATCTTGAAATTAATTTGGTAAGAAAAGCTGTATCTTTTGCATTGAGCTATAAGACACTTAAATTCTTTTGGATAAAATGTGGTCAAATGTTGACTGTTTCATATTGTTGTGTCAAGAAGTCTGGAAAGAATTGAACCAGTTCATATTGATTTGGATAGAATGTTATTACTTGTAGTCCTGATTGACCTAATGAAATATTTTTACTACCTTTTGTTTAAATTCTGGTCATCACAGACCAGTGGAAACAGCTGTATCTATCTGCTGGTTCACTTACTCCCCTCCTCCACCCCCATATGTGCACTAGCCATTCTTTACTGAAGATGTCCCAGATTTCTAAACAATATGATCTTGACAGCACAAATAAAAGGATCATCTAAACTTGACTATGTTGAAAAAACTAAAGCTTTTTTTTCATCCCCACCTCTCCTAAAAGCTGTTGCCCACAAATAAATAGTAGTTACCTAGCTCTTATGAAGCATCAGGGCCAGTGGTAAATATTTCATATATATCATGTCATTAGCCTTATAAGGCATCCTCTGAAGTCTGTGCTATTGTTACTTCACAGATGATGAAATTGAGCCACAGAGAAGAGACCATCTTCTGCCCCTCCCAAATTGCCTAAAAATCCTCATTACAACTCTTCCTTAAAGGAGGATTGAGCTATACTTGTGAGGACTCTAAAGAACAGAATTTTCTCTCTTTACTGACCTATAACCCTTTGGGATTCCCTGTTCATTCCCTCCACTCCCCTTTTCCCTCACCCCTTCCAGGCACATAAACAAAATCATTCCTGATACTCAGTTAGAAGTAACAACTTCTAGCCCTCTATAGCACAGCGGGGGAGGGGAATACAGTTCACAATGACCTATTGTACATTTTCTTAATAACAAAGTTCATGAAAGTTCCTAGATAAGGAGATGATAAGAAGGTAGAAACATTAATTACCCTGATTTGATCAAATACATTATATATGTGTATTGAAGTATCACACCATATCTCATAAAGACATAGAAGTGTTATGTCTTGCTCAAAATTTTAAAAATGCTTATAGAGATGGAAAGGCTAACTATCCTAATTTGATCTTTACATGTTGTATACATACTGTTCCCCATAAGTATATACAATTAAATGATGCTGATGATAATAATGGGTTTAAAATAATAGCAAAAATGTTTTAAAAAGCATGTATAAACAGTCTTTTGAAAAGAAACCCTTACAAGAGAGAATGTTTTGCTGTGAGTTTTTAAGTCATCTTCTCACACCATTTTATGAAGACAAAGAGCATAAAAACTCTGTAGAATCAGGTGTATTCCAAACAACAGCACAGGCAGAATATGCCAAACTCCATGAACTTCTCTACAATTATAACATGCAGAGAGTAGTCAGACTGATTGAAGAAAGAAGTTGCTAGCAAGGTGAGAAGGAGGATGATCAAGACTTGTGTGACTGTTGTGTTACACACATGAGCGTACAACCACTGCATGTCATATGCCCATAAGGACAGTCTAGGGGAACTGTGTACTCAAAGGGTCCCTTCTAAGTAGGTCTGTTCATTAAAACAGAATCCCTCCGCATAGTTTTTGTTTGTTGAGGCAAGCAACTTTTTCTCATTAAAAATGATAAAACAGAATTTATATAACAAAAGATTAATCAGGAAAAAATAAAACTCTCTCAAAGACTTCATATGCCAAGTAAGCAAACTATAATTGAGAAATAATGCAAATGATGAAAATAAAACTATAGATTTCCCTGGTAGACATTAGAGATTTAGGATAAAATATATGATTAGACTAAACACTGCCTGTTTTTACAAACAGAGAAATTTAAATATCTAATTTTTCCAGTTTTCCTAATTATACTTCAGAGCTTTAGGCTGCTTGTTGTTTCAAGTGAGAGTTTTAATTAGGAAAATTAGGGACTGTAAGTAAGTGGACTTAAATTTTCATTTCCAGAATTACTTTTATATATTATCACTTTAAAATTAGCCCACTCATTCACCTGTTCATTCATCAGGCCCCCTCCCTATGCTAAACTCCATGTCAGGCAGTGAAATTCTGCAGTGAATGGGTGAGTGTGCAGTCAAGGTGGTGAGTCTGCTGTTAGTGGAGAGAGTGATATGCCTAAAACTTTGATTAGATCATATAATGAGTGGTTGTTCCTTCTTTTTTTTTTAAATTTTTTTATTATTTATTTACTTATTCATCATGTACAAGTATAGTATCTTTTTACATACAACTGCTTGTATACAAAGTATATAAGTACCATTCAGATCTTCAATCATGCATTTAGGATAATGATATCCATCTCATTCAACCACCAATTTTTTTCCAACCCCCCCCCCCTTACTCCCTCCCTCCCCTCCCTTTCCGTTGTGTTCCTTCTAAAACAGAAGCATTTCAACTGTTCTTCTCTCAGATTGTGCCTGATATTCCATCTTCTGACATATATACAACTGCCATGAAACTGGTATCAGCATACATTTCTCTGTTTCAAAACACGGCCAAAGGAAGCACAGCATTAATTTTTCTCAGATGCAAGCAATTTTATACATACTGTTTTAGACTGTGGTCTCACTAACATGGATTGAATTTCTAGATTTTTAAATTTTTGTCAGGAGTTTATTATCTAGATTGAATCTCTTCTCCAAAAGTTCTGTATGACCTTCTGTTGTTCATTTCTGTTCTCAAGTAATCGCTATTCTAGTATAACACTTGGAAGATTCCAGGAATTACTCCTGGAAATCTTAAAGATGAGTTTGAGACTATGCAGTGAATTTATGTACTTCATAAATACATTGTATGGGAAGAGGACAATTTCATTTAAGGTTGTAAATGTCTCTGATAAACTTTTAGTGGACAGTTCTAGCACAGGATCTCAATGACATCATAGACTTTGAAATAAAGCTTGAATTATTACATTATAACAGAATTTTCATGCATTATTCTGATTCTTACCAGATTCTTCTTTGTGTCCAAAATGTCACTCTCTCCAATGAACAAGCTCAAAATGAATAGGCATTTTCTCAGTGCTAAGGATAAATCATTTCCTACCCAATTTTCCTATCATTTTAATGTTGGAACTCCCATTCTTTTAACAATGTGATTATCCTCCAATCTTATTAAGAAATGAGAAATCTCATAAAAGGTCTATACCTGGTTATCTTCCCTAAAACATTCTCATTTCACCAGTTTGTATTAATTTTATAATTTTAATTAACATTCCATCAAAAGATCATATCCAGAGAGTGGATTGGGTAGCCCATTTTCCATGATTATACAGAGAAAGGTAAATTAACTAGGATAAGGATATTTTAAAGATGTGGTAATTATAATTATAACAATACTTATATAATCACATAAAATGCTAACTTCAATATTTTTCTAAATATAGTTTTCTATTATAATTTTTGTCCTATGATAATACTATTTATTGGGAATTTTTGTTAAGAATATGATGATAATAGTATGTAATATGAAGCCAGAGAGGGTATGGGTAGGGTGGTTTGTGGAGGGTCTACCACATAGGTAGATCAAAGTGTAGCAGCACTTTTCTATTTGCTTACAAAGATTCAAGGCAAGTTTTTGAAATGCTAAAATATTGAATAAAAATGAAAGAGAAGTTTAGAATTTCACAGGTGAGAGATTACTGTTCTCAAGTTGTATGAAATTGGTCACAAAAGTGGTTCAATGAACTGACATATATTTGCTCACCAGCTCTGCATCAGGTTCATATTTCTAGGCACCAGAATAAAATAATAAGCAAGGCAGACATGGACTCTGCTCTCATTAAGCTTACATCCTATACAGATTAAAGGATGATGACAAGACGCATCATAAACAAGAGCACAATGAGATAAATTCTACTTATCCTTCTTAGAATTCAGAAAAGGCAGAGAGCCATGTAGGTTATTTTGGATTGGGTTGCTAAGAGAAGGCCCCTGGGAAGATGTGGCCTTTCATAGGGATCTGAATTCAAAGTTCAGGGACTGGAGAGCATTCCACTGAAGGCATACATCCCAAGGAAGGGCCTGGCTGGGCATGTGACGTCCAGGAAAGTCACTTTGACTCAGGGGGATTGGGTAAGGAAGAGAGTTAGGAAACACTGAAGTTTAAGACAAGCAGAGACCATCTCATACTTCAGGACAGGGTAAGGAATTTTATTTTTGTTCTGAGAAGAATGGAAAGTAATGGAAATGTTTTAGGTGGAGAAAGAAGACCATTTGGTTTACATTTTAAAGGATTACTTTAAAATCCAGTGTGGAGGCTGGTTTGTGGTATGGTGTGGAGAAGCCTGCATGCAGGGAAAATGGGTTCTGAACTTACTGTAGGGGTCCAGGGGAGAAAATAAAGGGTCACACATGCATGTGGTGATAGCAGCAGAGAGAGACAGAAGCTGGTGGGATTGACATGCATTTTGGTGGCATAAAGGTGAGGGTTTGCCTCTGGATTGGGTATTAGAGTAGAGTGAAATATCAAGAGTTACCCAGGGCTGGTGGATAATGATACTGCTCATTTTATTAAAATGGGAAATACTGAAGGGGAGTAGGTGAAGGAGGGGGAAGTATGTTAACTTTGAGGGGCCTATTAGAAATCCAGGTGGAAATGCTAAGTAAGCAGTTGGCCTTACAGATCTGGAGTCCAAGGAGAGATCTGGATTGGAGACACAGACTTGGCAGAAGAGAGTTTAAGAAAAAGATGGAGAGTTGATCCTTTTAGTAGGTTATATTTGAAATGATCTAAGTGAGTAATGCCAAATAGGCAGTTACTCTGAGATCTTAAGTTGAGATAGTAAGGAGCTAAGAGTTATGTATGAAATATATGCTAGGAACTCTACCAGGCACCATGTGCCTATTTTTAAACCTCTAGTCCTTAGATAGGGAGGCTTCAAGGAAATTTGAAAGATGAGAAAACTGAGGAGCAAAGAATTTTTTTTTCAAATTTATTTTTTTTCTAAGTTGTTAGAAATGACAGTGGAATGTATTACATTTCATATTATACTTGTAGAGCACATTTTTACATATCTCTGGTTGTATGCAAAGTATATTCACACCATTCGTGACTTCATACATGCACTTAGGGTAATGATATCCATCTCATTATACCATCTTTTTTTTTTTTTCCCCTCCCTTTTGCCCCCTCCCATCCCTTCCCTCCCAATTGGCCATTCTAGTGTTCCTCTAATCTGCCTATGCTCTCCATCCCAACCCCACTGTGAATCGGCCTCCTTATATCAGAGAAAGCATTTGACATTTGGCTTTTTGGGATTGACTAACTTCACTTAGCATTATATTATCTAACTTCATCCATTTACCTGTGAATGCCATGATTTTATTCTCTCTTATTGCTGAGTAATACTCCATTGTGTATATATACCACATTTGCCTTATCCATTCATCTACTGAAGGGCATCTAGGTTGGTTCCACAGTTTATCTATTGTGAATTGTGCTGCTATAAACATTGATGTGGCTGTGTCCCTGTAGTATGCTGTTTTTAAGTCCTTTGCGTATAGACCAAGGAGAGGGATAGCTGGGTCATAAGGTGGTTTCATTCCAAGTTTTCCAAGAAATCTCCATACTGCTTTCCATATTGGCTGCACCATTTTGCAGTCCCACCAACAATGTGTGAGCGTGCCTTTTGCTCCACATCCTTGCCAACATTTATTGTTGTTTGTGTTCTTAATAGCTGCCATTCTGACTGGTGTGAGATGAAATCATAGAGTGGTTTTGATTTGCATTTCTCTAATTGCCAGAGATGTTGAACATTTTTTCAAGTATTTGTTGATTGATTGTATATCTTCTGAGAAGTGTCTGTTCAGTTCCTTGGCCTATTTATTCATTGGGTTATTTGTTTTTTTGGTGTTAAGATTTTTGAGTAATTTATATATTCTAGAGATTAGTGCTCTATCTGACATGTGTGAGGTAAAAATTTGTTCCCAATTAGTAGGCTCTCTATTCACCTCACTGATTGTTTCTTTTGCTGAGAAGAAGCTTTGTAATTTGAATCTATCCCATTTATTGATTATTGATATTAATTCTTGTGCTACAGGAGTCTTATTAAGGAACTTGGAGCCCAATAGCATAAAAAAAATACTTGGGAATCAACTTAACCAAAGATGTGAAAGACCTCTATAATGAAAACTACAGAACACTAAAGAAAGAAATTATGGAAGATTTTAGAAGATGGAAAGATCTACCCTGTTCTTGGATAGGCAGAACTAATATTGTCAAAATGACCATACTATCAAAAGCACTATACAGATATAATGCAATTTCAATCAAAATCCCAATGACATTCCTCATAGAAATAGACAAAGCAGTCATGAAATTCATCTGGAAAAATAAGAGACCCAGAATAGCTAAAGCAATCCTTAGCAAGAGGAGTGAAGCAGGTAGCATCAATATACCAGACTTTAAATTATACTACAGAACAATAGTAACAAAAACAGCATGGTATTGGCACCAAGATAGGATGGTAGACCAATGGTAAAGAATAGAGGACACAGAGACTAATGCATATCATTTCAGTTATCTTATATTAGACAAAGGCGCCAAAAACGTACATTGGAGAAAAGATAGCCTCTTCAACAAATGGTGCTGGGAAAACTGGATCCATATGCAACAAAATGAAAATAACCCTCTATCTCTCACCATGCACAAAATTCAACTCAAAGTGGATCAAGGATCTAGGAATTAGACCAGAGACACTATGCCTAATAGAAGAAAAAAGTAAGCTCTAATCTCCAACATGTTGGATTTGGCCCCAAGTTCCTTAATAAGACTCCTGTAGCGCAAGAATTAATATCAAGAATCAATAAATGGAATAGATTCAAATTACAAAGCTTCTCAGCAAAAGAAACAATCAGTGAGGTGAATAGAGAGCTTACTAATTGGGAACAAATTTTTACCCCATGCACGTCAGGAGCAAAGAATTTACTTGCTCAGGTAATTAATGGTAGCTGAGCCCAGATCAAATTCCAATGGATGAAACCCAGGGTAGTCCCTATGGATCTTGCTATAGCTATAGCTCCCTTCTTGGAAAAGTTTCATACCTTTTACTGTAAATTATACTTTTATCTTGAAAGGCAAATAGCTTATGAAATTGTTTAGCCATACAACTGGAATAAAGGTGTACACAACAATTAAGAAATGTCCAGAAGCTCCTAAAACTAGAGGGAAAAAAACATTTATTGCTGATGTCCTAGGAAAACAGGCTTTGCATAACTGGAAGGAAATGCAAGTTGTTAGCAAGACTCTTACCTTGTCTCAAAATAATGAGAAAGAAAAAAATAACCACCATTTAGGTCTACTAAATCCACTTTGTTATGTCTACTACCTTTGAAATTATACTCTCAGCAATGAATTACCAACTCAGTCAGCCTGAAACTCACCAGTAGTAGCTCTTCTGGCTTGAGGAATGTCCTCAAAATAATAATCATAATGCACAAAAAATAATGTAACTTTAATAATTTGAGTAATAAATCAAGCTTTGTTTTGAAGTGTGATGTCATAAAAATCCTGTGATGTATCTACTTAATACCAATACCAATCCACTTATCAGTGAGCATTTACTATAAGAATCATTAACATATTTCAATCAACTTGTACTTTTGAAGCATGTGTATTTAAAGATAGCATGAATACCTGGAATCCTCCAAAATCTATATTAGGATATAGATAAACTGGGCTGGGTAAAGGAAATGATTAAGAGTGTGAATAGAGAGCCTACGGAATGGGAGAGAAATCTTTGCCAGCTGCTCCTCTGACAGGGGATTAGTATCCAGAATATATAAAGAACTCAGAAAACTTAATACCATCCCAGTAGCTAGGGAGGCTGAAGCAGGGGCATCATGAGTTCAAAGACAGCCTCAGCAACTCATTGAGACCCTGCCTCTAAAATAAAATATAAAAAAGGGCTGCAGATGTGGCTCAATGGTTAAATGCCCCTGGGTTCAATCCCCAGTAACAAACAAACAAACAAAAAACCCTGAACACCAAATACTCCAACCAATAAATAGGCAAAAAGAACTAGACAAACATTTCTCAAAAGAAGAAATACAAATGACCAACAAATATATAAAAAAAAAGTTTGACAACCCTGGCTACCAGGGAGATGCAAGTCCAAACCACATTGAGATTTCATCTCATTCCAGTTAGAGTGGCAATCATCAAGAATACTACTACTAATAAATACTGGCAAGGATGCGGGGGCAAAGGTACATGCATATATTGTTGGTGGGACTGCAAATTAGTACAACCACTTTGGAAAGCAGTATGGAGATTCCTCAAAAGCCTAGGAATGGAACCACCATATGAGCCAGCTCTCCCACTCCTTGGTATTTATCCAGGAGAACTAAAATCAGCGTTCTATAGTCATGTATATGTACCAATATTTATAGCAGTACAATCCACAACAGGCAGGTTATGGAAGCAGTCCATGTGCCCATTAACAGATGAATGGATAAAGAAAATGTGGTATATATACATAATTAAGTTTGACTCGCCACAAAGATGAATGAAATTATGGCATTTGCTGGTAAATAGATGGAACTGGAGACCATCATGTTAAATGAAATAAGCCGGGCTCCAATAGTCGAATATTTTCTCTCATATGCGAAGCTAGAGCAAAGTAAGGAAAAAGACTGTGGGGGAGGGAGATCCCACAAAAACAGAAAGGAAACCAGGGGAGCAGAAGGGGAGGGAGGAGAGACAGGATAAGGGAGAAAATACAGGATGAAATGAAAATTATCCTATGTACATATATGAATATACCACAGTAAATTCCATCTTTATGTATATATACAAAGTACTACTTTAAATAAAACAATAAATAAATAGAAGGAAGACCAGAAGAAGACCAGAAAGGAAGAAGGGTAACAGGGGAGGGAGTCAGGGAGGGAAAAAGGCAGTACTAGGGATGGAAATGGAGAAAACTATATTCCATTCATGTATTATTATATTGTTTATAAACCCCAATATTATGTCTAACTATAATGTGCTAATAAAACATTTTAAAAAATAGAAAGAGTGGGTGTGAGAGACTACAATAGGGATAAACTAATAAAACTTTTACTTTTGGCAGTTAACACAGCCTTTGGATATTGTAGCACGTCTCTAGCCTTTAGATATTAAACTCTTCTCCAAGAATCAAAAATTAGAGAATGAAACAACCCACTGGTGAGATATAAACTCTCCACAGAAATGTTGAGAAAATGCAAGTGTAACAATATCACCCCTCAGTACAGTGGACTATTTCATTTCCTTATCTATCTGCAATTAGAAAAATACAGGCTGCCCGTTGATGTTCGTGTTATCTAAAGGGCTGTGTTCTGGGTGTTGTTTGGTGGGAAGGTCAAATGATTTGTTCTTTTTTATACTTCTGTTTTGAAGAACAACCCTTTTAAAAAGTAAGACTGTCTTTCTATTAGAAATGTCAGTTCTGCCCCTCTAAGATAAGCTTCCATTAGACAGTAGGCCTCACCAGGGCGTAAGTCTTGTCTTGATTTAACCACTGTGTCCTGAAAAGACAAGGAAAGCAAACATGAAGCTGTGAGAGGGGTCCGCAGGACAGACAGCAGCACTGTGGAGGTGGCTGGCGGGGGCAGCAGAGGAGGCTACAACAGAGAGGAAAACCTGAGCGCACCTGGGGCGACAGGTGTACAAAAAAGAGGGGAAACAGAGGGCGAGAGAAGAGGGGAGGAGAGGACCAGGGGAGGGAGCAAGAAACAGGGGCCAGGAAGCAGGAGACCCGAGAGAATGGGTAGGGGAAGTGGGAGTCAAGAGAAGATGGGGACGTGCATAAACCAGAAAGAGCAAGACAAGAGGGCTGGGGTAAGGGGGGAGGGGTGTGGAATGCCTGTTTGTAAAGACTTTGTCCAAAGCAGGAACTGAAAAACATTAGTTTTATTCATTCAAATCAATTTCAAACTCATTTAAAAAAAATCCTAAATTGTTCTGAAATAAAGTCAATTTTATAGCAAATCATAGAACAGCGTAGTGGGTTTGAATGGCACTGCCACTTAGAATGCAGGAGGCCTGGGGTAAGTCAAACTCTGAGAGTCTGATAAGGGCAATTATGTGACACCACTCAGAATGGAGAGAATAGCAAAATGGCTAATGCTTATGTCGATGGCACCTACCTCTCCTTCTGCTGTCCGTGCTTTGCATGTATTAATTCTGTTCTTACAACCATCTTATGAGGGACCCCAGCACATGGAACTTGTCCCAGGTCCCATGTCTTAAAACTGAACAAGCAGGGCTAACAACCCAAGCAGTCTGATTTCAGAGTTGATGCTTTTAATCACCATGTACCCAGCCTCCCAAACAAACCCACACAGTGTACAGTTGGAGAACAGAATCACCCTTGAAAAACACCTGATCTTATTCATGATCCAAACGTGATTATAACTATAGAAATAAACTTCTTTCCTAAGATCTCTGATGGAAATCTGACAAAATAAAGACAAAATCAGAAGAAAATAAATCTAAAGTCCATATGATCAGTGCATTTTACATCCTTTGTGTGATAGTTTTATTAATTAATTCTACTACAGACATTTTTTTCCCCCTCTTCTTCCTGTTTTTTTTTTTTTTTTGTTGTTGTTGTTTGTTTGTTTTTGCACACAGCCAATCTGTTGTTCAAATTCCATTCTAGGTTTTCTTTGGAATCACTCTTGGGATTGTGGTTTCCTCCTCCCTGGGGGACTTAGCTGGGGGGAATCACAGCTGGGCTCCAAGAATCTGGAGCTAGAAAGATGTCCCTGTGGCCAGATAAGAGCCCAGTGCTACTATGAAGTTCCTTTGACTTCAAATAGTTTAATTGCTCCGCAAATCCAAAGTCACTCTGTGCCCTTATGGGCTGTGACTATGAATCAGGTTGAAGCCGGTGGGGACTGTGCCCACATGGCACATAAGAGCTAGAAGAAGAGGAGGGGGCAGTGTTTGTCTTCCCAGCCCTTGCTTTGCACACTAACTGTGTTGTCCAGCCCTGGCCTTTTTGCATCAGCCATTGTGAGAAGGTGAGGATCAAATGGAAAAAGACTTTTAAAACTGCAAATTTCTCCATAAACAAGACACACAGATACTCACTTTTTCGTTATAGATGTCCCCAAGCATTGTACTTGCTTTCACAACATCCAGGTTTTGAAAATTGTTCCTTGTAATGTTCACAACTTTTTTCAAATATTGAATTGCTTCTGTCGTCTTACCTTGGCTAGAATAAATAAAACCAGAAACCATTGGAGTATCAGCTCACTTAACGGCATAGTGAAAAGAAGATAGTCTGTGTCTTTGTTGTAGAACATGCGAGAAGATTTGTCAGGACAAAGATTAAGAGTACAAATACTAAATTACTAATATGTGTTTCTTTGCTGGAAAATACAATGAGTAAACTTGAACTTTTAAATCCTCATCATTATAGATGGGAATGTAAAATAATGAAATTCCTGTAAGAAATAATCTGGTAGTTCTCCAAAAATTTTAACATGGAGGAATTATATGACCCAGAAATTTTACTCTGAAATATGTCAGAACTACAAAAACAATATGTCCACATCAAAACTCATATGTGAATGTTCATAGCAGCATTATTTATAATAACCAAGGAATGGAAACAAACCAAATATGTACCAACTGATGAATCAATTGACAAAATGTAGTATATCCATACAATGGAGTTTATTCAGTCATTAAAAAGGAACGAAGTACTAATATATGTTTAAAATATGGATGAATCAGAGAGATCCAAGATGGCGGATTAGAGGAACCCGCACTTCAGGACAGTTCCGTAGAAAGAATCCAACAAAGCAGATAAATTGCCTTTCATTATATATATATGGACTGAAAATACCGATATCCTGGATGGTTTGATTACCACTACCAGAGAGAGAAAGAGACAAGCTGTCTGCAGCGGCTGGAGCCGCGAGGCTCCTGCAAAACCGCCTGGGCGGTGCACAGGCCGTGCGAAACAAGGTCAGGGTGAGGAGACCTCGCTACTGCTGCAACCCCAGCCAAACTCACTGCACACTAGCGTGAAACCGGCGATAAAAACCAGCGATAACAGCCGGCGGGATTGGTGCTGGGGAGCCACGGGAGACCGCGGGTCCACACACCAGTTCGAATCCACACTCCGCCTGACGTGACCCTCGGTGTGGCTTCCCGGTGCGATCGGCAAGGATACGGGAGTCTGGGAGTCTGCGGAGCTACTGTTGACTGGAAGAAGAGCGCCGCCATCTTTGAAAGCTGCAGGGGCTGGTCCTGACAAAGGGGAGGAGACGGAGAGCGACGGCTGCATCCACCCAGGGACTCTACAGCTCTCTGAAGACAACACACAATTGGGTGAGACTTGGTTGGTCAGCAGGGGAAGGCGTTTCTGAGGCTGGCACAGCAGCCACAGGGGACTGCAACTGTGGGTGGGCTTGGGGAGGTGGTGCCTTCTGGAAGATCCCCCTTCCCGGCGCCATTCATCTGCTGACACACACGGTCCCCCTGGGCCACTCCTTCACTGAACCGTGCAGCCGCTGGCCTAGGATGCAGCCTTGATTTCACTGACAGGATCACAGACTGTGATCCAATAGCAATTGGTTTGAACTGGAAAGGAAAAAAAGAGAGGGGCTTCCCAGGGCCCGTTTTGTCTGAGACTTGGGGTTTGACTTTTTTTTTTTTTGTTTTGTTTCCCTTTCTTTTTATTGGTCTGCTTGATTTTCTGGATTGCAGGGAGGGTTTTTTTTTTTGTTGTTGATGTTGTTGTTGTTTGTATGTTTGTTTGTTTATTTTTCTTTTTCTTTTTTTGGCTTTGTTTTGTTCTGCTTTTTTTTTTTTTTTTTCCTTCCGCATTGATTGTTAGTGTGTTTATCTGCTTCCGCTCCCTTTTTTCTTTCATTCTTTTACTCCTTCTCACCCTTGTATCTTTTCTTCCTCCTTCATCTTTCATGTTTACATGCTGCCAGTGCATACTAAACAGAGGCAAAAACAAGTTATACGCAAAACTTGGGATTTCTAGAACCGGCGCAATTGAATTGGGTAGCAAAGTGGTGTTATATACAGTTTACTCTCTATTTCCTTGATTCTCTCTCTCCTCTCTCTTACACCAATTCCTACTCTTTATCATTTTTTTTTCTTTTCCAACTTACTATATATATAAATTGATCTTTTTACCTAATTGTCAACCCCATTCTCTTTCTTCCATCGTCTACTGATACTAAACCACTTCCACTAAACCATTTCAATAGATATCTCTTTTCATACTTTCCAAGAAAGAACAATTCAAGACACTTCCTTCTTCCCAAACATAACACCTCTGTATCCAATACTTGAAGCTATAAAACCCTATCAGAAACGTACAGAGTAAATTGGAAATAATATCTGGGATAACAAAATCTGTACATTGTGACCAAACTTGGATTTTCTGAATAGAAAGTGTTAGGTTTTAAAAGTATAAAGGAATTATAAGGTGATCTGATAGCATTGTACTACAGGAACAACATAAGGCTTTAAGGTAAAATCGAAACAGTCAAGGTCCCACAGTGCAGGAAGAATAGACACACAAGCAACATGAAAAAACAAGGAAAGAAAATGACACAAACAAATCAAGATACCTCATCGGCAGATGTCATGGCAAGCACAGTTGGTCAAATGCCAGAGATGGAATTTAGAAATTACATATGCCAAATGTTTATGGAACTTAAGAATGAACTCAAAAATGAGATGAGGGAGCAGGTACAGGAGGCAAAAGATCATTTTGACAAAGAACTCCAAAAACAAATACAGGAAGTAAAAGATTACTTCAATAGGGAAATAGAGGCTCTAAAGAGAATCCAAACAGAAATTCCAGAAATGAAAGAAGCAATAAACCAAAATAAAAGCTCAATTGAAAACATCTCCAACAGAATAGACCATCTGGAAGATAGAACCTCAGACAATGAAGACAAAATATATGTCTTAGAGAAGAATTTAAACCATACAGCAAAACTTGTTAATAATCATGAACATAACATCCAGGAATTATGGGACAGCATAAAAAGACCAAACTTAAGAGTGATTGGCGTAGAGGAAGGGGCAGAGTTTCAAGCCAAAGGAATGAGTAATCTATTTAATGAAATAATTACAGAAAATTTTCCAAGCTTGAGGAATGAAATGGAAAACCAAGTTCAAGAGGCATACCGAACACCAAACAAACAAAATCTCAACAGAGCCACACCTAGACACATTATAATGAAAATGCCTAATACACTGAGCAAGGAGAGAATACTAAAAGCCACAAGAGAAAGGAAGCAAATTACATATAGGGGGAAACCAATCAGATTATGTTCAGATTTTTCAACCCAGACCTTAAAAGCAAGAAGATCCTGGAATAGCATATTTCAAGCTCTGAAAGAAAAGGGATGTCAACCAAGAATCTTATATCCAGCAAAATTGAGCTTTAGATTCGAAGATGAAATAAAAACCTTCCACGACAAGCAAAAGTTAAAAGATTTCACAACTCGAAAGCCAGCACTTCTGAACATCCTGGGCAACATATTTCATGAAGAAGAAGAGAAAGATGATAACGAAAATCAACAAAGGGAGATATTAAACTAAAGGAAATACCAACCAGAAGAGAAACCAAATCAAGCTAAAGACCATAATTCAAATAAAAATGGATGGGAATAAAAATCACATCTCAATAATAACCCTGAATGTTAATGGCCTAAACTCGCCAATCAAAAGACACAGATTATCAGAATGGATTAAAAGAAATGACCCAACAATTTGCTGTCTCCAAGAAACACACCTCATAGAAAAACACATCAACAGACTGAAAGTGAAAGGCTGGGAAAAGTCTTATCACTCACATGGCCGGCGGAAGCAAGCAGGGGTTTCCATTCTCATATCAAATAAGGTAGACTTCAAACCAAAATTAATCAAGAGGGACAAAGATGGATATTTCTTATTACTTAAGGGAACCATCCATCAACAGGATATAACAATCATAAATCTGTATGCCCCAAATAATGGAGCACCTACATTCATCAAACAAACGCTTCTTAAGTTCAAGAGTAAAATAGACCACAACACAGTTATTCTAGGGGACTTCAACACACCTCTCTCACCAATGGATAGATCATCCAAACAAAAGCTAAACAAAGAAACTTTAAGCCTCCTCAAAACAATTAACAATTTAGACCTAACAGACATATATAGAATATTTCATCCCTCAGTAAACGAATACACATTTTTCTCAGCAGCACATGGCTCCTTCTCCAAAATAGACCATATATTATGTCACAAGGCAACTCTCAGCAAATATAAAAAAATAGAGATACTACCCTGCATGCTATCGGACCATAAAGGGATAAAATTGGAAATCAACGACAAAACAAGGAATAAGAAAAAACTACTCCATCAACTGGAAGCTAAACAACATGCTACTGAATGAACAAGGGGTTGAAGAAGACATCAAAGAGGAGATCAAAAAATTCCTAGAGGTAAATGAGAACACAGATACATCATATAGAAATCTCTGGGACACTATGAAGGCAGTAGTAAGAGGAAAATTCATTGCACTGAGTTCATTCCTTAAGAGGAAAAAAAAACCAACAAATAAATGACTTAACATCACACCTCAAAGCATTAGAAAAAGAAGAACAGACCAACACCAAGAGCAGTAGAAGACAGGAAATAATTAAAATCAGAGCAGAAATTAATGAAATTGAGACTAAGGAAACCATTCAAAGAATTGACAAAACTAAAAGTTGGTTCTTTGAAAAAATAAACAAAATTGACAGACCCTTAGCAATGCTAACGAAAAGAAGAAGAGAAAAAACTCAAATTACTAACATTCGTGACGAAAAAGGGAATATCACAACAAACACCTCAGATATACAGAATATAATTAGAAATTACTTTGAAAACTTGTACTCTAATAAAATAGAAAATACTGAATGCATTGACAGATTTCTAGAGTCATATGATTTGCCTAAACTGGATGTGGAGGCTATACACAATTTAAACTGATCAATTACAAGCGAAGAAATAGAAGATGTCATCAAAAAGCTACCAACAAGGAAAAGTCCAGGACCTGATGGGTTTACAGCCGAGTTCTATAAGACTTTCAAAGAAGAACTAATACCAATGCTCTTCAAACTATTTCAAGAAATAGAAAAAGAGGGAGCTCTTCCAGACTCTTTCTATGAGGCCAATATTACATTAATTCCAAAGCCTGGCAAAGACACATCCAAAAAAGAAAACTTCAGGCCCATATCTTTAATGAACATAGATGCAAAAATCCTCAACAAAATCCTGGCAAATCGGATACAAAAACATATCAAAAAGATAGTGTACCACGATCAAGTGGGGTTTATCCCGGGGATGCAAGGCTGGTTCAATATTCGGAAATCAATAAACATAATACATCACATCAATAGACTTAAAGACAAAAATCATATGATCATCTCAATTGACGCAGAAAAAGCATTTGACAAAATACAACACCCCTTTATGTTGAAAACACTAGAAAAACTAGGAATATCAGGAACATATCTTAACATAATAAAAGCTATTTATGCAAGGCCCCGAGCTAACATTATCTTAAATGGAGAAAAATTGAAAGCATTCCCTCTAAAAACTGGAACAAGACAGGGATGTCCCCTTTCACCACTGCTATTTAACATAGTACTGGAAACTCTGGCCAGAGCAATTAGACAGACGAAAGAAATTAAAGGGATTAAGATAGGAAAAGAAGAGCTCAAATTAGCACTATTTGCTGATGACATGATAATCTACCTAGAAGACCCAAAAAACTCTACCAGAAAACTTTTACAACTAGTAAACGAATTTGGCAAAGTTGCAGGATACAAAATCAATACACATAAGTCAAAGGCATTTGTGTACATCAGCGACAAAGACTCTGAAAGGGAAATGATGAAAAATACCCCATTTGCAATAGCATAAAAAAAAAAAAAAATACCTGGGAATCAACCTAACGAAAGAGGTGAAAGACCTGTATAACGAAAATTATAGAACACTAAAGAAAGAAATTATAGATGAACTCAGAAGATGGAAAGACCTACCTTGCTCTTGGATAGGTAGAATTAATATTGTCAAAATGTCCATACTACCAAAAGCATTATACAGATTTAATGCAATTCCTATCAAAATCCCAATGTCATTCTTCAAAGAAATAGAAATAGCAGTCATGAAATTCATCTGGAAAAATAAGAGACCCAGAATAGCCAAAGCAATCCTGAGCAAGAAAAGTGAAGCAGGGGGCATCACCATACCAGACTTTAAATTATACTATAGAGCAATAGTAACAAAAACAGCATGGTATTGGCACCAAAACAGACTGGTGGACCAATGGTACAGAATTGAGGATACAGAGACTAATACATTTAATTACAGCTATCTTATATTAGACAAAGGTGCCAAAAATGTACAGTGGAGAAAGGATAGCCTCTTCAACAAATGGTGCTGGGAAAACTGGAAATCCATATGCAACAAAATGAAATTAAACCTTTATCTCTCACCATGCACAAAACTCAATTCAAAGTGGATCAAAGACCTAGGAATTAGATCAGAGACAATACACCTAATAGAAGAAAAAGTAAGCTCCAATTTCCAACATGTTGGATTAGGCCCCAAGTTCCTTAATAAGAATCCTGTAGTGCAAGAATTACTACCAAGAATTAATGAATGGGATAGATTTAAACTAAAAAGCTTCTTTTCAGCAAAAGAAACAATCAGTGAGGTGAATAGAGAGCCAACTAATTGGGAACAAATATTTAATACATGCACATCAGATAGAGCACTAATCTCTAGAATATATAAAGAACTCAAAAAACTTTACACTAAAAAAACAAATAACCCAATCAATAAATGGGCTAAGGAATTGAGAAGACACCTCTCAGAAGAAGATACACGATTAATCAACAAATACATGAAAAAATGTTCAACATCGCTGGCAATTAGAGAAATGCAAATCAAAACTACTCTAAGATTTCACTTCACTCCAGTCAGAATGGCAGCCATCAAGAACACAAGCAACAATAAATGTTGGAGAGGATGTGGAGAAAAAGGCACACTCATACATTGCTGGTGGGACTGCAAAATGGTGCAACCGTTATGGAAAGCAGTATGGAGATTTCTTGGAAAACTGGGAATGGAACCATCCTATGACCCAGCCATCCCACTCTTGGGTCTATTCCCAAAGGACTTAAAAACAGCATATTACAGTGACACAGCTATCTCAATGTTTGTAGCTGCACAATTCACAATAGCTAGGTTGTGGAATCAACCTAGATGTCCCTCAGTAAATGAGTGGATTAAGAAAATGTGGTATATACGCACAATGGAATTTTACTCAGCAATAAAAGAAAATAAATTAATGGCATTTGCAGGTAAATGGATGAAGTTGGAAGACATAATGCTAAGTGAAGTTAGTCAGTCTCAAAAATCCAAGTACCAAATGTTCTCTCTTATATAAGGAGGCTATTTCAAAGTATTGTTGGATGGGGTACATAGGAGGATTAGAGGAACACTAGAATGGTCAAGGGAAGGGAGGGTAAGGGAGGGAGCAAGAGGGGAGGGAGGGGGGGAAAAAAAGGTGGTTGAATGAGACGGATATCATTTTCCTTAATGCATGATTGAAGACCTAAATTGCACGAATATACTTTGTATACAAACAGTTGTATGTAAAAAGATACTAAATATATGCACTATGAGTTGTACATATTAAAAATTATAAAAATAAAAAAAAAAAATACAATAAAAAAAATAGTTGCATCAAAAAAAAATATGGATGAAACTTGAAACATGCTAAATAAAAAAGCTAAACATAGAAGATTATATATTATATGATTCCATTTATACAAAGAGGCAAGTCCATGAAGACAGAAGCTGCTATAAGTTGAAAGGAGAGTAATAAGAAGGGAGTGATAATTAGGACAGTATTTGTTTTAGGGTGAGGAAAAGGTGCTGGAATTAGACAAGGGTCTAATGGTTACACAATTCTGTGAATGTATGAGAAACCACTGAGTTGTAGAATTTAAAAGGATAAATTGCATAACATCTGACTTAGGTCTCAATAAAGCTTTTTTTTTTCTTCTTAAATAAGAAAGTTTATACAATGTGAATGTTAGACTCTTCTTGCAATCTCAGGTGTCACTAAAGTCACACATACAAGTGTCATATATTTGGTAAAATGCTCAGACAGACAATTTCTAGCAGAGTGCTTGGCATATACTAAGCATTAAACATTTCTGAATGAGGGAATGGTTGAATATTCAAGAAGGGAAATACCTAGTGCACATGAAAGCTAAGCTTCAAGGTGAACTGTGAGAACTTCAGCCATATGGATGTTTGGAATTCATGATTAAATTCACTTCTGGATATTTCAGTATCATCAAGAGGCTCCAGGAGAATAGAAAATGACCTAAAACATGTTATTTTCTGGGTAATATGGTTTTCCTCCTTGGCAAGTTCCATTGTCAATTTGAAGAGATAAAATATATAATATTTATCATAGTTAACCCCAGATTCTTACATGGGGCTAACTGTGATAAATACTATGAATTGTATATAGTGTTTTGAAACCTGGAGCACATTCATTTGACTGTCTTCATAAGAGCATTTCCAGTGCTCAAAGGGAAATTTGCTATTAAAAGGCAGCTGAAAGAATTAAAAAAAAAAAAAATTTTGTACTGAGGGTTGAACCCAAGGGCGCTTAACCACTCAACCACACACCCACAGCCCTTTTAATTTTTTATTTTGAGACAGGGTCTTGCTACGTTGCTTAGGGCCTAAGTTTCTGAGGCTGGCCTTGAACTTGTGATCCTCCTGCCTCAGCCTCCCAAGCAGTTGGGGTTACAGGTGTGTGCCACTGCCCCTGGCCAACTGAAAGAATTTTTAAGACAAATCTAGTGAATGCAATGGTGATCTCAAAGCACTTACATAAATCTGAAAGACTGTAATATCTACCATGGAAAACAACTTTGAAATTTTGAATCGTATAAAATGCTTGGTGTATTTACTGATTTATGTGCCACTTTGAGTTTGGGACTCACTGCTGTTAACCAGATCCTCTTTCTCGAAATGTTTCCCCCTCTCTGGCATTGACCACCATCAGCCAGTCATTATTGTCTCATTTCTCTTCTCTCTCCCTCCATCTTTTATTTTTTATTGATCTCTCCAACACTGCAGTCTGCCTACCCAAAATTGGTTCCTTCCAGAGCTCTGCCCAAGGTCCCCTCTTCCCTCCAATGCATGCTTACTCTGTGTGGTCTCAGAGACTGCTGTGGCAGGACCCACCTCCTATAAGCATATGCCTGGCAAATCTCTATTTCTGGCCCTGATTTCCCTTTGTACTTTAGATCCTCCTTTAAAAGCCTTTCCAATATCTTGAATGTTCTTAGCCCTGCAGCTCCCTCCAAGTGGTGATCTTGGAGGATGATATGTAATGAAGAGGCTGAGAGCATTTTTAGAATGCTCTGTAGGGAGCTTCTTCATAGGATAGCGTCCCAAAGCATTCATAAGTAATTTAGTAAATTTTGTCCAAAACAGTGGGATTTCTCTTAGAGATATATTTTCTGTGTTGTCAAAATGCAACTCTAAATTCTTTTAGCTATTGATAAGACCAAACCTACATCTCAAACATGATGTGCTATTCAAAAAACATATTCAAAAGAATATGTCACAAGAATATGCCAAAAAAACATTTTTTTTAATGGTTCTGGGGATTGAACCCTTACTGATCTGCACTAATTTTTGAATTCCACACCACCCATTTTATGGATGAAGCCACTGAGATGTGGAACAACAGGCTGAATAGTCATCACCCCCCACCCCCGCAACCTCACAAGACTCTTCTCTTACTCAAATGACCAGAGCGTTACCCTAACCCTATAGAGTGTAAGTCCCCTGCTGCTGGGGTCCATCCTGTCACCCCAAGGAGAGAACACAGCTGACAGCTGAGCTGTGAGATGGACAGAACTGGAGACCAGATGGTGTCTTGGGTACCTGGATCTAACCATGCATTAAACTGGTGTAACCCTGGACATTTCCTTTGCACGGACCCAGACTTTTGCCCCCCCCCCTTTAATAACAGTTTGATTTGAATTAAAAAAAAGCAGAAAACATTTTTATAGGAGTTTATTGGAAACAGGTAGGGGCAGGATTAGGGATTATCAATTTGCATAACTTCCCAAGATTTGGAGGATAACATTCATTTTCACAGATAAACTGAGATGTGTTTGTAAAAACAGATTCGATTACTTTAAAGCCATTGTGTGTCATGGTGGATGTTGGGAATCTAGGAGTGAATCCTAGCTTGACCTCTTACATGAATAACTTTGATCATATTAAAGTTATGAAACGGAAGGAAACTTCCATTTCCTCATTTAAAAAATGACCTCAAGTTGCTGTGAGATGGAGAGTTGTGTAAATATATAACCTGGCACATAGTAGGGATTCAATAAGTGGCAGCTATTGTTATTATTATCTCTCAGTGAAACAAATGGTAATCACATTCACAGCTCTTTACTTGACATTGTCTACCAAGAACTGAGAAGAAAATTTAATTTAGCTAAGCATTACTTTATGAAAACCTTCCACCATGCAATGAACTAAATACTATAACTTAGTGACTGCTCTGCAAAACACAGACACATTAAGTCCTGGTGTCTGTTTTCTCAGGGGTAAGATAAAAAAACTAACATTTTTTTTTGCTAATATTAGGTGCTATCAAATACATTTTTTCTTCCTTTCTTATTGGTAAAAGAATGATTGACATATCTGAAATAAAATGGAATTTCACATTTTTGAAGTTGTGAATACTGATTTTTTATAATTCCATGTTCATTTTTTTTCACACCAAAATGATGAGAAATCTTCTACAGTTAGGCATAGGTCAGTTCTTCAGAAAACCCACAGATTATTTGAGGAAATTTATAAATGCAAGCATAGGGTAAAATATGAAAGATTCACTAATTATTTGAATTTAAATGTTGTTTTGTGGAACAATTAAAAAGTATTTAGAGAGCCTAAGGCTATAAAATATTAATAAAGAAAATTAAAGTAAAATATATAAACTGATAAATAAAATGTAAATACCCAAATATTTCTAGATCTAAAAATGTTTCATCAAATTTATAACTTTTCTAGCTTTTTCCTGGACTAAAATATTCAAGAGAAAAGGAAAAAAAAAAAAAGTGGAGAGTTGCATATCATTTGAAAACCTTAGGGAAAAATTAATATTAGTATCATTTAGCTAAAATGGACTCACTAAAGCTTATTTATGCTCATGTTCTTAAAAGCTGATATATTTGTGAGAGAAGTACATTTTGGATTAGGTTTGGCCTGCAGAGGATAGTTAAATCAAAACATACACAAATATCAACAACAACAAAAAACAGAGTTCAGTGAACAAGAAATATAAAATAGTCTAAATAAAAATATTGCTGGGCGATTTGAGTTGCTTTGTTCCCCAAGGAGCAACAGACCTCCAAAACATCCAAAATTACCTGAGATTTGCTCTAACAAACAATGCTAGAGAAAAAGTCTTTCCATTATAAATTATATGTTCCACTCTATGAATGTCCAGCTCTGTAGCTGGCAAAGTTAACATGGCAACTGAAATATAAACAATATATGTTGGCTGCACGGTTTCCTAGTGTAAAATTTAGCAATAGGTTTCAAAGCTAGTCTTTCCTTGAAAGAGGGGGAAAAAATCAAATACTCCCCTATATAGCAAGGCTACAGATTATTTGTATAAGTTCAAGGACAAGGTTAAAATGTTAGACAAATATTAATTCCAGTTTTCTATATGCAGTGCACAGGTGCAACTTGAACAGCATATTATATGGTATAATCATTAAATTCATTCAACCAGACCTTAGAGAGTTAAAAACATATATTCTGAGGAACAGGACTCCTCGGTCCAAAGGATGAGAATGAAACGGTGCAGAATATTTGTGTATCAAGGTGATTCCGGGTTCCAACTGGGAAAACAGGACCGTTAACACCCACGTCCCCTGACAACTGTCCAATTATGTATATCACACTTGGCCTACTGTTTGCAGTAGAAGTAATCAATAAAGGATGTGGTTGAGTGAACATAGATTTTGGTTGAACCAATGCATGAAAACTTAATCATTTACTCAGAGAGAAGAAATCAAATAGAGCAGAGATGAAACAGCCACTGAGGGGTTTGTTGATTGTGCCACCAAGTTTGTGGGCCACAGATGAAAGTGATAAGGCAAATGGGATCAGTGACAGGAGAAAATGTAAAAAGCTATTCTTCATTCCCTGCATTAATAGAAATGTTTGGATATATATATTTTTTTGGTCATTTTTAGGAAATTTCACATCAAAGCCTGGATGTTCCATTTTAAAGAATATATGAAAATTACTAGGGCGTGTCATTTCTCTCAAGCAAGAAGAAATTAATTTCCAGCTATGACAGAAAGGTAATTTTCACACTTGAAACTTTGTACTGATTGATTTAAAGATCTCCACTGTGGAAAGTTTTCTAGGAAATAATTTAACTTGAGTTCTCAAGAAAATTTGCAAAGGCTGTGGAATAAACTCAGGGATGGGCTGGTTGTGACCAATACATTCTGTATATATTTTTGTGGATATTTTCCCCCTTAGATTCTTTTAAATAGTCATCCTTATTATGTTGAAGTATTGTGGAATTTCAGGAAATGAGTTATCTCAGTCGGTAAATGAGGGTATGCATATATATATTATATATGCATATAATATATAAAATATATATTCTCTATATATGACATGTAAATATTATACATATATATCTATAATTATAGATATATAATATGTGTATAATTACATAAGGACAATTGAGGGGGTTCCCCCCATATATTTACATCAACTGTCTATATAAGAATAATATTTACTTTGTAATTTCTCAACTCACTTTTTCTTTGTTTTATAGACCATAATTCTGGCTTTTATAGTAGCATCATAAGACAATTTTAGTATATCAATTCTTTTTTTCACTAGTATTCCAATAAGGGGGGAGATATATGACTCTGTATTATCTGTTATGCTGCTTAAACCTCCATACAGTTAATATTATTCAGAACAATAGCAAAACCTGTTCACTATTAAAACCCTTCTCTGTAATACCAGGTCTGGGTCTAGCATCACCAATAGGCAACTCAACATCTCCAAATCTTCTGTCTTGAGACAATGTGGTGTGTTTTCCAATTGAGGGCTCTGTATAAATTCTTATAACCGTTTTAGAAGCTTCTAGCCTTAGAGCTTATTCACCTTTCATGCAACACTCAGCTGATGGCCTTAGACTCACACTAATGCTAGACCTGGCTATATGGTTCCATTTCCTTTAAAGAGATAAAATATGTTTATAGAGGCAGGGCTACCATTAGTGAAACTGGTGCAATTGCACAGGTTAGGAAAAAGAGATTTAGAGGTGATGCTAAGCTTCACACACAGCTTGATTTATTTCTCAGCTGCCACCACCATAATTCGCTCCATTTTGGCTGTGTTCCATTTCTCGCACATTGCTGCTAACCTGGGAAGGACAGTGTAGGGCTATGAGAGGGATAATACATATATACGTGTGTGCCTGTGTGTTTGAATGTGTGCACATGCACATTTATTGAAGAATATCAAGCCCTCGAAGCAACATTTTCTAAAAATGATCACAAAATTTATATGAAAGGATTTTACTAGTTAATGGGCTTGAATAAAGCTTCTCAGACATCCAGTGTGCTGTTGTCTACCTGCATAGAATTTCTGGTTTTAAAACATTCGTTGGTCAATAGATCATGCTCTAGAGCAATTCTGCACAGATGTTGAAAGAATATGCCAGGCGTGCACTCCTCTGGGTGCTCCTCTGCAATCATCAATGCTGAAAAATGGCAAAATTGCCCTGGAAATCTCTGACTGTGGAACACTTTCCCACTATTAGCTCAGAAGAAGCATCCCCTGGGCTCTGTTGTGCATAGTATGACATTATAAAATGAAGAATTCTTGGCTGGCTGCGGTGGCGCACGACTGTAATTCCAGCAGCTCGGAGGCTGAGGCAGGAGGATTGTGAGTTCAAAGACAGCCTCAGCCAAAGTGAGGCACTAAGCAACTCAGTGAGAGCCTGTCTCTAAATAAGATACAAAGTAGGGTTGAGGATGTGGTTCCGTGGTCGAGTGCCCCTCAGTTCAATCCCTGGTAACAAAAAAATACAACAACCACAAAAAACCATGTCTACCACAAATCAATGATTGCCTTATGGTGCTTTAGTAGAAAGAAATTCTTATAAGTGGAGTCAGTTTCATTTGATATAAAAGTGAAATGGGGATAAATCTTCTTGGTCCACTACATATTTGCCTTAAGGCACGTCTTTGGGCTGTTTAGTGGGTTGGAACAGATACGTCCCCATCCCTACCCAAAACACCCCCAACTTCCTGTTCCCATCAAACATTTCTGTATTATTTCCCACTTCTAAACTCCAGAGAATACTTATGCAGCCAAATTAAAGCATTAGATTGTCTGTGTCAAATTTTGCCAGATAGTTGCTCAAGTTTTCCCTTAGTTTTGACTGTATAGACCAGGTATTCAAATCTTGGGGTAGAAACTAGAATGTTCCAGATAAGACACACCAGGTAAACAGGTGAGAATTTTTTGAAACCAACCTCATGTCTCTAGAAGTTTCAAAAATAAAGAGCATTGGTAACTAAAGGCACATTCCATATTTGTTTTGGGACATAGCAAATGTTCACACGAGAAAATACTTTCCTCTGAGTTTTCAGTTATTTTAAGATACAAAGGAAATGTTATTTTGTAAAAATTATTTTCCAAACAAGTTAAGAGATACATTTATACAACTGTACAGGTTTGTCACTGCAAAACAAGGAATCTAACGATGCTCTACTGGTTTGGGGCACTGGTAACAGTGGGGTCGAGTAATTTAATAACCCAAGTGAAGAGGGCAAAAGAACACAGTTGATTTGTTCTAAATAGATGTGAAACTGAATACTTACCAATTTCTTCTTTGTGTTCAAGCATCTTCTTGGTCGTTGATTTTAAAGTAACACTTTTACGGGACAACAGGGTTGATTGTCTAGGGACTAAGCTACCAGTCTGATTTTGGAGGGACCTTAGCCCTTGTAGGTTGCCCGTCTTCCTTACCTGTCTCTGGCTCTGACATTCTCCAGGAAATGCCCATACTCTCTTTATAAATATGGCTGTGTTCCTAAGCCATTTTTCCGGCAATGACTGTGTTTTATATGGCACTTTGTAGGGCTGCTCCCATTTCATTGGTATAGGTATTTTAAGCAATGATTACTATATTAGCAATGGTACTTATGTAATGAATCTACCTTCAGTTCATTAGGCATTTAAACACCAAATGCCTTTTAAATAACAATTTTACCTTTTTAAAACATTACCCCATATATGTTTGTTTATTCATTTATTTTTAGTAGTGGGAATTGAATTCAGGGGTGCTTTATCTTGAAGCAATATCCCCACTGTTTTATTTTTTTAGTTTTGAGACAGAGCCTCACAAGTTGCTAAGTGGCTGAAGCTTGCCTTGAACTTGCTATCCTCCTTCCTCAGCCTCCCAGGTCACTGGGATCACAGGTGTGCACAATTATACCTGGTTGTATGTGTTTATAATGAACTATAAATGGAAAGAAATTAGAACTTAACTTGATATTTATATTACTACTACTACTACTATTAAAAAGCTGTATTTTTGATATAATATTTGCAAAACCAGGATATTAACTTAGATAACTTTTCTTACTTTTATTTTATCTTGGCTTAAGTCATAATGGTATTATATAGTGACCCACAAATGATCACATTACAATGAATGAAGGGCAAGCCATATGTTTTCCATAGAAAACTATGTATCCAAAGTTCTTCTTGTACACTTTGATTAAATTTTCCATTTTAAAGAAAATATTGGGAATATTGGTTTTGCAGATATGCTCCAAGGAGAGATGTCTTAATGGAGGAAGCACGACTGCAGCATAAATGGAATCTTTCCTTAAAGAAGAGCTCTGGAAAGGTTATGGCGAGCCATAGTTACTGAAGCGTACTACAGAGCGCTCACTGCTTTCTTAACCTGGGAGATGTGACCTGATTTTTTTTCCCCCTTTCATTCAAGGTCATCCACTAAACGTGAAGAAAAAACGAAAAGAAAACAATTTGAAGGAAGGATACACAAAGAAGAGTTTAGATGCACCTTTTTAAATACGACATTGGTTTAAAATAACCTAGGATGAAAGGGTCAGTTAAGAAGGGCACTGCTTAAAATTTAAGCAGGCAGTAATGCATTGAAAGCGACAGACCTCAAACAATTTGAGTCTTTCATAGTTGAATGGCTTCACAGTGACAGCGAGACAAGGATGTGCTTACTTACCTCTGTAGGACCTTGGCGATTGCTTCGTAGGCTCTGCCCAGGCTGAGATCATCATCTAGGTCTGTAGAGATTTTGCTGTAAGCGTGGAGGACCTATCAGCAAGAGAAATACATATTGAACATATAGCCACGGCCAGATCCACTGATGTTCCCTTTCATAATAGAAAAGATTAAAATTAATAGCTGTTTTTAATGTCTCTATAAATTTTTTTTGCTTATTAAAAATTCATGTTGGCTTGGTTTATTTTTATCTATAGTATAACTTGTTTCATGGCAGTGTCTTGAAGCCATGACAGTGAAGTCTCACTTTTGTAAAAAATAATAATGTCCTTGCACCCTTCCAAATCTTCCAATTTATATAACTTAGGTGTGAATAAATAATTGAATGGTTTACAACATTATTTTTAAAGATGGGACTATTATCTAAGGTAATATAATAAGGCAGATTACAATGGTCTACTATGGTAGCTTGAATATCACTTTTCTTTCTATAAATAGATGTTTGAAAAGCATGAATTTAGGTGATGGGCCATTTCCATATCTATCATTTATTAGATGCATATCTCATGGTGTGTACATGCATAGAGTATACATTAAAAATATTTCTTACAAATGTACTTCATTATCAAAAATGTCTTCAATAATCAGAAGATTACAGCTGCCACAGCCAAACATATGATCTTAATTTAATTTAACACAGACATCATCTATAGGGTATGATTTTCCTCTTTTCTATTTTTCCCCCTCTTCAGTGGCCAGAAAGAGAAAAATACATACACACATACAAAAATACATAAAGCAAAGTTCCTTTTCTTTGACCGAACCTATTACACACATGAGGACACAGGAAATCTCCAAAGACCTCTATGGAAATCCTTTTTGCACATTTTCTAAGAATTAGTGGAAGTCATTTGATGGCATTTGAGAGAGGGAGTCAGTGTTTATGGTGGTGGTCGGGGTGGGGTGGGGATAAATATGCCCTGTGTATTTCTACCTGAATTAGACAGACCAGAAAGCTAAAGTGTTAAAACAGGATGGATATTCATCTTTACTTCTGTGAAGTTAATATTTGGGAAACAATTTCAGGAGGTCATGGTGATACCTTATAAAATTTGGGTTTAGTGTGGTTTACAAGTGACTGCTTGTCCTATGCTGATGCTAAAATTTACTCACGGGTACATAGTAATCCAGGGGTTTAATTCCTGCTAAGCCCACAAAGTTCAAAAGTTTGATTGTTTGGGGACTTTTTATTGTTTTGGACTTTTGGACTTTAAAAATGCACTTAGTTTTAATTGACAAACAATAATTATGTTAATAGGATTGGATGTGGTATTTTAATCCATGTACACTTTGTAGAAAGACTCAATCAAGCTAGTGAACAACCCATCACCTCTATAAGTTGTCATTTTTTTATGGTTGAAAAACAAGAATCTGTTTTTAAAGTAATTTTGAAATGTACAATACATTATCATGCACCTTGATTCCTATTTTCAGACCTCTTAACATAGTCTTGTATACACCTGAGAATGTCCTTTTTCATCTGCCTCTCATAGTTGACAACACCCAGATTTAACCTCATGTGCGTTGACACAGTCCTTGCTGAGGTAGGGGGCAGAACCCTTGAATTTGGTGAACATATAAGAGACTTTATTGAATCTCAGTACCAAAATATTTAGGAACAGACTTTCTAGTGTCTAACTGTTTTTCATATATGTTTAGATGGCATTCTGGAAACTAAAAGTAAAAGTTAAATATTATTATATCTTTTTTGTGTGTGTGTGTGTGTGTGTGTGTGTGTGTGTGGTACCAGGGATTGAACTCAGGGGCACTCGACCACTGGGCCACATCCCCAGCCCTTTTTTGTATTTTATTTAGAGACAGGGTCTCACTGAGCTGCTAAATGCCTCACCATTGCTGAGGCTGGCTTTGAACTCGCGATCCTCCTGTCTCAGCCTCCCAAAGTGCTGGGATTACAGGCGTGCGCCACCGCGCCTGGCTATATTATTATATCTTGTGCCCCAAATAGTTCATTTGTTTTTTCAGCAATTACTGTTATCATGTCCCAGTAAGATTAGACCCTGTGTAAGATTTTTACATAGATAAGAATGCGCTTGGATTGAGGCATTCACCACCCTGTGGTACAGGCAATAACCGAGACAGGTTAACAAAGTTGGAAATCTTATCATCATTGAGTATCACCTGACAACAAAATGAGCAGGATATCTTTATCTATCTGTCTATCTATCTATCCATCCATCCATCATCTATTCTTCCATATGTTCAAACTTCCATACATCTATGTGAAAGAGAGTAGAAAAGTATCCTTGTGGGCTAGGGTTGTGGCTTAGCGGTAGAGCGCTCGCCTAGCACGTGTGCGGCCCAGGTTCGTTCCCCAGCACCACGTAAAAATAAACGCATGGTGTACAACTAAAGCAAATGAATAAAGAAAGAAAGGAAGAAAAGTATCCTTGTTCTAGAAGATTAAGAATTTAAATTGTGTCAGAATAAATTCTGTGCCTGAGCTTAAGCTTCTTTAAGGGACACATCGAAAGACAATATTTGGTCTAAATAACCTCAAGCACCTGATTGTTTTCTTTCCTTTTCAATGCTAAATACCACTAGTTATGAGGATATCTTGGAGCAGAAGAAAATAAAGGGTTTGTTATTTATGTCTCTTTCTGCCTTCATTTGTTTTCCTATTTCTGACCTTTCTGTAATTCCTTTCCTGTCTGTCCTTCATTTTAGACCAACAAACAAACAAACAAACAAACAAAAACAAAAACAAAACCCAACAACAAAACTAAAAAAAAAATAAAAACAAAAACAACCATGGCCCTTTAAGTTCATTTTCACAGTGGATACTCACTTTAAACCACTATGATGATATCATTCCAGACCTAACTTTTCCAAATTAGATGGAAAACTCCTCTGCCCAGCCAACCATCCTAAGAAAACACTTTTCCAGATCATTTGTTTAAAAAACTTAAAGATACGTGTATAGACACATGTAATTGTAGGAAGTAATACAGAGAGATCCTGTATATCTTTTCCCCAGTTTTCTCCACTGATGACTTCTCACAAAATTAGAGTATAATATGGCAATCAGGAATTGACTCTGTTGTAAGGCACTGAACTTGTTTAGATTTTACCAATTTTGTGTGTACGAGAGAGTGTGTGTATTTTATGTATTTTATCGCATGCATATATTCATGTAACCACCACACAATCAAGATACAGAAAAATCCCATCACTACAAGAATCCTTCATGCTACTCTGTTCCAATTCATTTCCCATTTGCTGCCTAGAAGAGAAAAGGAGCAACATTCTGACATCTTTGGCATCTCTCCTCTACCCTTATGATACACCTCCTTTAGCTTACATGTTTGCATTTCCCCTGGGAATGTCTTCTGCTAAGTGTAGAAGAAAAGCAATTGATTAAACTAATTCATACTTAAATGTGAATGACTCAAAGATCATTAACTCCACCAGAGAAAGTTGCAGTTTCAAAAAGAAAATGTTTGCTTGCCCTCAATCGTCTTGGTGGTATTTTATGCAATCTAATAACGTGAAATGAAACAATTCAGATTGTGTGTGACAGGATACTGTGGGGCAAAGGTTTAAAAAACTTTAAAACGGTTTTTCTAAAGGCATCATGTGCTTCTAATCATGGTAGTATGGAAAATATGGAAAAGGGGGAGAGAGGAATGTGCCACAGCAGATGTGATATCTGTAAAGCTAACTACATGCTATGTTCATTTGTTCTAGTTATCGTTTTCTTCATAATGCCTGAACTTCAAAGACCTCTTTTGGTACATTCCATTAGATACCATGGCTAGGTATAAAATGATATCTCTGTTCTTAGATATCTGTGCTCTTAACAAACTTACAAAGGAATACGACTTAAGAGTCATTGATATTATATTGCCCTGAATTCTGTTTCAAGGGCTAAAAATGTAGACAAGGACATCAAACCATTGCACAAGCCTTGAACGTCTTTCAGGAGCCAAGCATTGTTGTAGGTGCTACAGATGCAGCAGGCGATAATGCACAGCTCCCGGCCCCTGTGCAGCCTGCATCTGGGCGACAAGGAGACAGTTGGTAAACAAATAAATAAATAAATGAATAAATTCCAGGTGGTTGTGAACTATGAGGAAACTGTGACCAGGAGAGGCTTCATATGAGAAAAGATTCTCAATCTGCATTTTAAAAGGATGACAGAAATCAAGTCAGTCAGTCAGGGAAAGGGGCAAACATTTGGAGATGAGAAGAGAGAAAGAAGAAAAGGTTGACCAGAATACATAAAAGTAACAATATCCAAAAGAAAAGTTTGCTTTACAGTTCATTTGTCTTGAAATGTGGACCAAGTCATTGCAGTTAAAATTGATAATATTAAGTAAGAAATTTTCAAACTGCAATTTATTTTGATTCCATAAAAGAATTTGATTATTGTTGGGAAGGGAAGGCGGGTCTATCTTTTTTGTGCTTTCACACAAAAGTAGTCCTTCATAGGACTATTTTTCTACACTTTTTTTTTTTTTTTTTGGTCTTTTTACTTTCAGGACAGCTCAATATGTTTGGTTAAAATATGTCTCATTCAAGATGGTGCACCCCATGATTAGATGTTTACACAACTTTGTGTAGTTATTCCCCTTCCTAGGCAAAGAAGAGGAAATACCTTTCTTTTTCCTCTTGGCGTATCACTGAGCATGCAGAAGCCCAAATGAAAACTACCAGATCATGCAGGTCAGTGACATCAAGTTTAAATGGATCTTCTGGTCCTGATTGCTGACCCTCATCACGGCTGCTTCTATGGGAAAATAACTGATAGGAACCATCACAGGAAAGGATTCCAAGAATCAAGCCCATTTCAGATGGGAATTTTGTAACTTTGCAAAAATGTCAATGAACTCTAATCCTTCTTATGCTTTGTATTTTGGGTATTTTTTTCTCTATATATACTCTGTTCTCCACTTGATGCCCTCCCCCCACAGCCTTTTCTTCCTTAGTAGGTTCAGGGTCTCCTACTTGAAGGGCACAAACCGGGCTTCTGAAGAGCTTTTTGGGATAATTAATCAAATCTCCCTCTGGGTGTTTAAATTTTCTTCAAATACCAGGGGAGATGGCAGGTCAACTACTGAGCTGAGTGACGTGTGTCAAGTAACTTCATCTCTCAGAGACTATTTCCTTGGGTGTAAAATGGAAATTAAAAAAGCTTACCTTGAAGCGATGTTATAAAGTTCCAATAAGATGTGGTATTTAAAAGTACTTACTAAGGACTTGAATGAAGCAGCTGCTTAATTTTCTTGAGTGCTTATCTAACCTAGTTCTTGCAAAGGGGTTATTTTGCCCCTGCCAGAAGATATTTGGCAATCTGGAGATATTTTAGGTTGTTATGATGGGGATGTGGGTGCTACTGGCATCTAGTGGGTCAAGAGCAGGGCTGGCGTTAAACACCTTACAATGCACACCACATAGGCCCTTTTATTCATCATGAAATATGAGTACCACTGCTGTTGAGAAGCCTGAGCTAGCCTTTGCTTGAACAATTTTCATGATTGGACACTATTCCCTTGTGAGGCTAGCCACTCAATAGCCAGAGAGCTACGTGAGAAAACTATTGGTTAAGCTGAGGCAAAATCTGTAACTCCCACCTGCTAGCCAAGATTGTATTTTGTAGTTCAACAAGATAAATCCATCCATTTTCAGGTGATGGCCCTTCCACTACTGAAAGATGGACATTTTCCCTTCCCACTGCCCCCACCTAAACTTATAAAGTCACGTAGGATGCTCTGAAATAAGAGGGCATGGTTCCCCTGCAGGTTAGCCTCATCTGAATGCTCGATTTCTAGTTCGGTCCACAAGTCTAAGAGTACTAGAAGAGTCTAAACAACCCACCTAGACCAAGAAATTGTCTGTAAAACCATGAAGGACATCCATCCATAAGTGGGAAGATTTGTCTGTAAATGGGAAATTATGAGTTCATTGCCTAGGGTACAATTTTTCTTTTTTTAACCTCTTTCCTCTCTCTCTCTCTCTCTCTCTCTCTCTCTCTCTCTCTCTCTATCTCTTTCTATATAAATGGTAAGACAGCTAACGTTTTGTTATACATAAACCTCAAATCATGCCATTTCACAACAAAAGTTCGGCACTGCTCTTGATACAATGCCTTACTTGGAGGTAAAAAGGGCAACGGCAGATTTATGCTTGTGCAATAAGAAACATAGAAAAAATTGTATCAAGTTGGCCATCTTGAGCTCAAAATCATTGTCAAATCTTATTGGAAATACATTTATTCTGATTTCTGGCAATCTAGCCCCCTTTAGCCATTTCACAGTTGGTGAGCAGAAAGGATGTTTCTGCCTCATTTACAGTGTCTGAACATGATTCAGACAATCAACTGCAACATTAGTCAAAGAAATCAGGAGCTAATGGTTTCTGACAAGCACTGCAGTAGCAGGCGGAGGACCAGACTGGGCAGCAACAGCATTCAGGGGTATTTTACTGGAGCCAGCAGTCGGCACTGGTGCAAGATGACAAAAATGGGGGTCTCCCATCACTTAAGGCTGTGTGTGCTTCATGACAAGGCATAGATTATGATATGCAATAAGTACTGTAATTCTCTTATACAAAAAATGTTATCTTGAATGCACATAGAGGGCACTCGATGTGCAACTACAATAAACTATGATACACAAAAGTAGTGAAATATTTTGCATTCTGCTGAAACCAACTTCTTAAGTTGGGAGTGGTCTATTCTTGCTATTATTAATATTGATCATTCCAAATGTGTACTCTTTCTCCCTGAAATCCATTACTCGTCATTTAGGTCACCTGCCACACATTGACTGCTTCCCTTGCCCAGCACACAAAGTGGAGGAGGCTTAATGGTCTAGGCAGAAAGGACTGAGTTCTGGTTTCTCATCTGTCATCACAAGCTCATTGCATGGCCTCTGAGTCACTTGGTCACCTTGTGCTCCAGTTTTCAATTCTGGAAGATGAGGGGGTTGGATCAGACAGATAGCCTAGAACTCTACTTTCCAAAACTATGATTTGGATCTTAGGGCTTTCTATTGATATATTTAAAAATTTAAGATATGCCTTTTTTTTTTTTTAAATAATTTATCTTTGGTTTTAAAATCCCTGAACAGTTTGTCTCTTTTTAAAATCTTTTTCTAAGAAACAAAATGATGAATCATTTTAATTGAATTGAAAGTTTATTTTCTTACTTTCTCCTCATTCGAGAAGTCTTGCAAGCTCTTAAAGAACTGCTTTTTAAAACAATGTCCCCGAGCTGGAGTTGTAGCTCAGTGGTAGCGTGCTCACCTGGCATGTGTGAGGCACTGGGTTCGATCCTCAGCACCACATAAAAATAAATAAATAGCATAAAGGTATTGTGTCCATCTACAACTAAAAACTAAATAAAAATAAAACCCCCCAAACAACAAAAATGTCCCTATATCAGAGTAGATGATGATAAGTAGATGATAGCAGTTAATCTACATTGATATTTGGTTAATATTAAGTAGCAATTAATACCACAGTCAGTGCTATTCAAAATCTGCAAATTTTTTGTTTTACAGTCAGAAATGTTTAAGAATTAGATGAAAATTCAAGGTTACCCTCACATTTTATAGCTTGAATTAGAATTGCTAATTAATCTTACCCATGCTATGGGTTTACACTGCTTTTTCAACAGCTGTAAGTACAGAAATTATCTCAGAAAATTTCTAAGAATCCTCTTTCACCTAAAACTCTCTCTCTACACATCCCATACACAGACGACTCTCAAACCTCAAACTAATGAGACAGAATTCCACATACAGTGAAGAAATAAAAGTTTTTTTCAATAGTAAATTGGAACACATTGCTCCAAACTGTCATTTCCACAACTGGTCATTATAGTTCTGTACCATGTTAAGGAGAGACATATTTCTGAAGAATTTTTATTCTAATTCTCAACTGGTAGTTTCTACACTGTAAATCTGAAAGCAGGGAAATATTTATCTTGTATAGTCCAGTCATAGTGTGAGTTATATTCACAGATCCTCAAAGGAAAAAAAAAAAAAAAGAAAACTTTCCCTGTCCTTAACCCCCTACTGAGGAAACCCACTGGAGGCTATGTTTTACATTTTGCTAGGAGGCCCTTGGCCAAAGGGGAGTCAAGTTTTGTGAAGTCCAGGGATCTATGATGATCTATGATGTGGCCTGATATAAAAAGTTCTGTTCAGTGGAAGATGATAGTATTGAGTTCCAGCATGTGCTCTTAGGGAATCCAGACCAGCTGAGCAGTTAGGAATGGCAGAAGTGAGAAGGTATTGAATGATGAGTGGATGTCTATGGACTGATCAGGATCAGGTCAACAGAGGCAATCAGCTGACTGTGCCTGCTGAGTGGGTGATAAGGAGGCCCAGCCCCTTGTTTTCACAGCTCTTCCGGTTCCAGGAGGCTTTTCAGTTTCTGTGAGGCTCGCTCTCTGCTATCCTGGGAACTCACAGGCTTAAGGCCTGCCCATTGCCACAGGCATTCTTATGTTGCCACCTGAAGCGATGGCCGCTTGGAGCAACGAAGCCTCGGGAAGAAGTTCAGAGGCAAACTGGAAACAAACAGCTTTTTATTCTGATAACTTTTCTCTCTGGCTCTAACAACGACTAACACGCGCACACACACACCACCAAAATGGCGCTGACCCGATCAGCAATCTCGGCCAAGTCACTCGAGATCCCGGGCCAAGTCCCGCGAGATCCCAGGCCAAGTTCCGTGAGACGACGGAAGGCAGCAATGCCCAAAACTCCATGGTCCATAGTCAACCGCAATTTAAGCCATCTCCCCAAACAGGGCTCCTGCATTCTTATACTCATCTCTCGTCCTTGACATAATCTGAATGGGTCACTTTCTTGGACCTAAGGAATAAAACTGAGAAGCACTGAGAGATATAAAACCTCTGTCTAAGCCAACATGGCAAGAGAGTTACTCCAGGCCTGTCCCTCTCCATGTTTATCAGTGAATAACAATCTAAGCCGATTCTTTCCATGGCAAGAGAAATAAACGAGTAGACACAGGCAATTTCATTTATCAGAATGAGAAAAAAAAAAAGCTTTTTTTGTGTGTGTGCGTTTATTTTAAACTAAGAAATCTCAAACTCCACTTGGTTGTGTTATCTCTGAGGATTAAAAAGTGAGCGTGATAAATGATCCCATTAAACCTGTGATAAAACTGCCAATAACATCAGATCTCTGTTGCATATGCAAACTAAAGGTGGCAAACTGAACCAAATGAAGTGCCCGTCAGATCAAATTCGACCAAATGTATGTTGTCACTCACTGTGATCATGCAGAAATGTCAACATTTGCAACTTGCTAGAATGCGCAGGACTCTGGGCTCCTCACTCCAGCCAGCCAGACCTCTGGCTGTTAGGAAGAAGTGCGATTCCATCTGCCTCCAGTCCCTTGGATTTTCAGATCCTTCTTCTTGCTTCACACCGGACATTTCCTGTGCTCTCTCACACAGGCACACGCACAACACCCCGCCCCCACCCCACTCCTCGGCTCTATTTGAGCCCTTATCACACAGTCACATGTATATATTTATTAATATTTGACTCTTTCCAACTAGATGGTAAGTGCCATGGGGAGAGGGGCCATATCTGCCTCGCTGTCCACTGCATCCATAGCTCCTAGTCCACATTGAATGAATATGGCAGAGCCCTTGGAAGGTACCAGTCCTGAAGGCCCCTAGAAACATTAATGTAACTATAATAAGCTGTTAGATGTGTTGACTTCTGCCTTTTACCTCACTTACTGAAGGAAAAAAAAAGTGACACTTTATAACTCTGATAAATGGAAAGTGTGTGGATGCTTTCTGTCCCTAGCTGACCTCAAGAGTTTAAGTATCAGCAAACAAGCCAGACTCCTAGAGGAAGACGGAAATGAAATTTCAAAATGTAACCTTGTGCTTGCTTGCATGGTTTACTCATATTCTCAAATAAAAGTTTCCCTATTGTTGAGTCCATGCTAAAGGTTAGGATGAGTGGATCAGAGACTGGAACTATACAAGACAAGTCATGGTATCCTGTGGAATGAGTCTTCCTATCTGTGAGTGGAGCACAAAACTTGTTTTGTTTTTTTCCTCTTCATTTTACCCTAGAGCATTGAGAGACAAACATAGTTTCTGTCTTCACAGGTAGCCAAATGAGGCAGAGAAGTATGCTGTAGAAAATCACTAGTGTGGTGACAAGCCCATTCCCTCAGTGTCCCCTGCTCCCAGTAGCCACTTAGCCACCTACCTCTGCTTGGTCACCTTGAACTGAACGGCTTTTGGCTCACAGGAAAGGTTCTGCGTGTGTTCTACATTCTTGAGTAACTACCTAGCAGTTTTTAATAAGCACCAATACTGTGAATATTTCCATATTCCTGCATGGATCGATTACCAGGAGGAGATTTGTCTGTCCCCTGGCAGTAAAACCATCATCTATTCATAATCCCTTTCAAGGATTTCCTTCTCATTGGAGGCAGGATTCAATAAAATTTCATTCTGCTTTCCCTTTCTCAGAAATCCATGAAAGCCCTGAAAAAAACAAACCACGTTGAGCATATTCTCTCTGTACAATGTGATATCCTCTTCGCCACAGGCCATTATTCCTGTAAACTCAGTAAACTCTAATTTAGACACATGGTGTCATCCTTTCTTATCAGACTGTGTAAACAAGCTTCTTGAAAATAAAACATGGTAGAAAAGGCCTCGTCTGAACGCTTCCACACGGGGGAAGCTCATCTGCTACCCTCTCACGGTGAGAAAAGAGACAAGAAAACAATTTATGAGTCATTTCCATTCTGACAGGAGCAACAATGACTGGGAATGGGGCGCTGCCAAGAGCTTTTATCAAGTAGATTATAACTACTGGTAATCACTGTAAATAATAAATGGCTGGAGTCTTCGGGGAAGCAGTGGCGATTCAGAACAATTTTTGGTACTTCTGAGGGGACTGTGCTACTCTTGGAATTCCCTGGCTTCCCAGTAGAGTTTTGGCCTGACGATAAACAACTGTTTAGTACTTTATCTAATCCCAGCCAGGAGGTGAGTTCAACAGCAAGCTTTTGCAGATGTTCACATCCAATAATCTATCCATAATTGATGAAACAGGGAGGTCAGATGTAATGGCTGCTGCTACTCCAGCAACAAATAAATGGTTATTGACAAAACAAGCCAGTGTGGCGCAGAGCGCTGAGCAGTGACAGGCGGGGGACGGTGCTGAGGCAGAGTCGGGGAGGACAGTGGGGCTCTTCATCTTATGAACTGCTCAGTGAGCGCTGTGGCAGAAGGGCCACACTGACACATAAGCAGATGGAGGTGACTTGTCAAGGAACAGGGAGGTTGCTGACGTACAAAAAGAAGATGCAGACAAGCTGAGGAGGAGAGGAGAATGATGAGCCAGCCTTGGACAAGGCTGGGGACCTGAGTAAGTACAAATGCATGAACAGCTCAGAAATGCCTTTGAATGCTTGCACCGTGATCCAGATGTCTCGGCTGCTTTTATCACTCAGCGTGTCTCCACGCATCTATCTGGCTGTCAAACTGTGCAGCCTGGATGACTCCAAGCCAAAGTGGATTCTGCATGGGACGCCTCGGTACCCAAACCCTCCCACTGAGGAACACTCCTGGGTACTCTATTTAATACTGTGGTCTCTGCGTACTTTCCCCATCCTTATGTATTAAAAAAAAAAAAAAAAAAAAAAAGGTCTGTGAAAATCACTGGTGTCATTTTAAGAATATTTTCAGATAAGCCAAAGATGCAAAATTGTGAAGCTGGAAAATTTTTCAAGACTGGAACTAACCCTGAAATATGTGCTGCCTAAAATCAAATTTATTGCAAAGGGATGTGAGTGGGAGGCAAAGTTTTCTTTAATAATAAAAACCAAACACTGCACTTTATTCACCTCAACCTATGCAAACAGAATAATAAAGCATTAATCGAGTATATTTTTATTGACTGAATAAAATTTAAGCTATTCAAACATAAATAAGCAACTGAACTCCCACATTTCCATTCCAATGCAAAAAATATAATGTTTGTACACAGTTTACTATGTAATATTATAAGATGAAGAATGGAAGAATGAAGTGGTGGTTATTATTGCTATAGGTAGTCATAAAGAGGCATAGGACAGAGAAGTTTTAAATATTAATATTCCCAAAATCACTTAAATCAATTTAACACTCTTTAGTGGTTTATTTAGAAGTGTGATTTATTTTATTCTTTGCAACCAATGCCTTTGATCAGCTCTGGAATAACATACGAGATGAAAATAAAATGGCAAAACAAATTGCTGCTAACGTTCTTAAAGTAAGCTTTAGGTTTTATAACATAAAACAGAAAATTACCATTATATTTGGCATTTTCAAATTATTTATCAATACTTGGAAATTGAAAATTATAGAGCCCAGAAGGAATTGTAGAGATCATTTCTGGAACAACTTGCCAGTTATCCTTCCCATGCTATCCTCCCAGCTGGGTCCCCCATTTAGTGACAGAGCTGCCTCAGTGCCCCAGAGGGCCATTTCTGTTCCTGTTCTACGAGGACAGAAGGCTGGCATCACCACAGTTTGCCATAGATCATATTCTGATTGCTAATCTTTGTTAAAGTGACTGGGCTTTCCCCCTGTCCCTTGACATCAAGCCCCCAACATGTGTCCTAGCCCATGGGACAGTCTTGTGCTTTTTTCTTGAGTCTCTGTCTTGCTGCCTAGCCTGGTTCCTATTTGCTGGGTGTCTGGAGACCTACCTTTCTGCCATCAATATGCTTAGGTCAGGAGTCCCTGGAGCTCCAGTCCCTATGGCTTGTGCTTGTCACTTACCAATGGCAGTCACTACCATTTATTGAGCAAAACCTACATGTGAAGAGTGCTTTATATTCATAGTGCATTTAATCTTCACAGAGCCCTTGGGATAAATATTAATATTGCCAATGTACAAATGAGAGAAATAAACTGCAGAGAGGCTGAGCAATTTTGTCTAAGATACACAGTCAACTGGTAGAGGAGTAAAAAATTTTAAGTGGTTTTATTGGATTTCAGAGCACTGTGTTCTTAAGCATTGCAAGAGCCTGTCTGCTGGGTCACCCCCCAGGGTTCATGCTGACCTTGACCTTTACTTCCAGCCTGCTGCCTCCTGCCTCCGTTGCCAAGAGCTATTCTACACTTACTTGTAGTGACATCCGTTGCAGCCCAATGTCTTCTGGTGCTCTATGTGTCACCCTCAGGCCTGCCTGGTCATAATGTGGCCTGTTACCAGCTGCTACCCTTTTATCACATTGCTTAATTGTGAAAGCCAATGAGAACCAATAGTGAAAACATTTTTTTAATGACACTCCTTTGCCTTCAATGAACATCTTTTAAATCAGAAAAAGTGTCTTGCTTTATAATGGCCTACAAGGCCCTTTATGGCCTACTCCTTAGCTTTCTGGCTTTGGTTTTTACCTCTCCTCTTTTGCTTCTTGGCAGCCCCCTTGGTCCCAGCCCCCAGGCACATTACCACTTGGAGTTCTGCACCACCCATTCCCCCTGCCTGGCATGTTCTTCCCTCCTGGGCCACTCTCTTACCGGTTCCCAGTCTTTCCTCGAGTGTCAGCCTCTCCAGGAAGCCTTCTCTGGTCACCTATTTAAAATTCCCTCCAGCCTGCCACTCACGCGGTACTCCCGAGTCATCCTTCTGCTGTATTTTGTCCTTGTTTCTGTGGTGCTTTATCATTTTCTAACATGTTATGTAAGTTGGTTCGTTATGGTTAATCTTTGTTGTCTCTTCCCCAATGGGCTGGAAACTCCATGGAGACAAAGATCTGTGTCCACTTGTTATTGGTGTGTTCCAAGTGCCTAAAACAGGCCCTCGCAATAGATGCTGCAAAACTATGTTCTGGATGAAAAACACAGATGGTTCTTCAGACCATACATATTAACTAATTTAGTCCTCTCAACATCCCACGTGTAGGCATTTATTATTATTACCTCTTTTCAAAGGTAGGAAGACATACAGCTATATATAGAGAGAGCCGCTGGGCCAAGTTCATAGGATGATAAATGGTCATAAAAGGCCTTGAACCCAGGTGGTCTTGTTTCAGAGCCAGTGCTCTTAGTCTGCCCACTCGCCCACCTCATTGCCAAGGTGCTGCCTGATAATGACACTGTGCAGGCCAGGCTCCAGGCTTCTGGAGCTTTTTGGGAGAGGGTGTCCTGTTGCCCATGGATCAAGATTGAAACAAGGGTGACATGCAACAATGACATTTGGGGACCTGAGCGAAATTTAATGACTGTCCAAGGCCCCAAAGCATGGTAACAAAACCACAACCAGAGCCCATGTTGTCCCACCAGTCCCCCGTTTGGTGGTCTTTCTGTACTTTTAAAACCAACTTTGGAAATTGTGATGATTGCCTGGATACTACTTCTCCATTCCCACGTCATCTATTAAAATAAACAATTAAAAAGTAATTTTGGCTTTGGAATCTTGTGACAAATATTAATGTTTATTTACATAATATTTTTAAATGAAAATGTTTATTTTCAATATCTATGATATTATAAACATATAAAATGCACATAATAAACACTCACTCTGCTGTAAGCTAATATAAGCTCATAGGGAAAATGAATATGTTTAATTAAATTTAGGAAAAATGTATAGTTAAATCATTTGCAGTACAATAATAAGGACCGATAAACCATTATCTCTTTACTATTCCACTGGAATTTTCATCAACATGCTATATTAATAAATATCATCTTCATTTTACAAAGCGGGGGGTACTGAGAGGATTGTCTATGATCTGATATGTCAGCAGGAGAAGCAGAAGTAGCACAATCCTTGTGCTGACCCAGGAAATTATACTTTCACTATTCTTTAATAGTCAGTAGCATCTATTCCAGATAGTTATGAGTGCTTTCTATATGTGAACTGTTATGATTTAGGTATGAGGTGCCCCCCAAAAGCTCATGTGGAAGACAGTACAAGGACTGTTTGGAGGTAGAATGATTGGATTGTGAGAGTTTTAACCCAAAGATGTGGATCCATCCACTGATATGAAGGTAGGGGGTGGCTGGAAGAGGTAGGTTCCTGGGGTTATGCCTTTGGGGTTTATACTTTGTCCCTGGTGTGCTCTCTCTCTCTCCCCGCCCCCCACCTCCTCTCCTTCCTGTTTTCCATGTCTGAGCAGATTTCCTCCACCATGCCCTACCTCCATGGTGTTCTGCTTCACCTCAGTCCCAGAGCTATGGACTCGGCTGTTGACAGGCTGAACCTCTGAAACCATGAGCCCAGATAAACTTTTTCTCTTTGTTGTTCTTTTTAGGTCTTCAGGTCACAGGAACACAAAAGCTGACTAAACCATGAACTCACATGATTCCCACCACCACTCTGAGTTAGCAGTCCTCGTGCTGCAGGTGGGGAAACTGAGGCACAGGAGAGGTTCCTTAACCCACTCAAGGTCACAGGATTAGAAGTGGCAGGATTTTGAGTCAGACACTGTGACTCCACAGGCTAAGCTACATCGTTTTGTGGTAATGGTTGAGATGGCAAGAGAGAAAATTAAGATCTACAGGAAGGACCCTGTCCTCCTCCTCCCATTTCTTTTTACTGAAAATTCTAAACCTTCTCCCTTACCAGATTTTTCAACTGAAAATCTAACAACCACCACGTTTCATGTACTCTTTCCCTGGCATTTACTAAGGGTTGATAGTGCATAGCAAGTTTGCAAGAGGAGCAAGAAGAGCCTGGCTGGGGATTATAGGAATAACAGGTTGAATAACTCTGCTTTTGAAAAAGTTTCCTATTACTTTTTCTATTGATGAGAGTATTAACTCTAGCTGTGCACATATTTCACTGTCAGAAAAACATCTAGAGAAAACAAGGCAAATTCAGCTGAGCCCTTAAGTCATAACAAATGAATCCATGCTACACCATTTTCTATGCTAACACAGAAGAAGTGGGAGATGGAAATGAGAAACAGGAAGTGAGCATTCCTGACCTCTTCCTGGGGAAGCTACAAAGTAGTGAATCATTGCTAGCCAGACACCACTCGCATTGGAAATAGATTCCTGTGCCCATATGCTCTTTCCCAGACTCTGTTGATTCCCAACTGGCCCAGCAACAGAGAGAGAGAGAGGTTTTTCCTGTCCAGAGAAATAACAATTTCTACGGGAAATAATTTCTACTGGACAAGAATAACAAAATGTTTACACCAATAAGTACCTCATTAAGCAAAACAGATGGAGAGTGTTATTAAAAATTTATATGGGAGATTTGTGATGAGATTCAACAAATGACTTTAAAATTGTCCTACTGACAACTCTACCAGTTACAACAGCAATAGCAGTTAGAGACCTGGGCTCCAGGCTTGACTCTGCACTTGGTAGCACTGTGACTATGGGCATGTTATTTCATATTAGTGTCAGCATTCTCCTCTTCAAACAGCCTCTCCCCCAGCTAGCCCCACCCCAGACAGCCCCATTCCCCAACATTCATGCTCCCACCAGAAATCATCTTTAAATCCTTTCATTACTGGTTAGCCCTTAATAATTTTCTTTAATGTTTTGTGTTGAGATGAGCTGTTGAAATGACTACCTGTTACAATCAATCCTCCGCTGAAGATTTTTACTATGAGCAGTCTATATAAAACCTACTGAAAACATCAATTAAAATCTTTAAATTTTAATGTAATGGAAAGAAATAATGGTTTACTTTTAAAATAGTTTTTCCTTTTCTTTAATAGAAAATCAATAAACGTTAACTGTAGAAAATGTTGGGAATACAGATTCTACCGCCCCAACCCAACAGAAAATTAAAGCCATTCATTATTCCAACTTCACTGAAAACAATTTGGTGTTTCTTGTGTTTTTATATATATATTTATGCATCATATGTGTATATATGTGCTTGCATATATGCATATACAAGTAGGGTCATAATGTACATTGTTTTGCAACCTGATTGTTTTTGCTCAATATATCAGTATTCTTTTTATTGTTATAAAATATTTACTTAGTATATGATTTCTACTGTCTGTGTTGCATTTTATCATAGGATGCTCAACATTGCTTTAATCAATTTGCTATTGTTTTACATATTTTCTACTTCCTTGTGTTTTTCTCCATTATAAACAGTGCTTATAAAGTTGTATACAAGGGTGATAGTTAAATCTCTGTATATATTAGTAATTACTATACAAACAATCTTTTAGCAAATATCTGTATGTAATAATAATGATTTCCCTAGGTAAATTCTAAAATACGTCATCCCTGAGTCAAAAGATAAGTAAAATTGTAAACCTCCTTAACACAAAACAAAGCTACTGTTAATTGAATGCTTACTAAGGGCTAGAAATATGACTTCTTTTTTTTAAATATTTATTTATTTGCTTTAGGTGTACACAATGCATTTTATTTTTACATGGTGCTGAGGATCGAACCAGGGCTGCGCACGTGCTAGGCGAGCGCTCTACTGCTGAGCCACAACCCCAGCGCCACAACCCCAGCCCTGAAACATGACTTCTTTATCTCATTCAATCCTCACAGTAACTTTATCATGCCCATTTTATAGGTGTGGAAAAGGAAGCCTGGAAGCCAAATGATCTGCAGGAGCATAGCAGACTCCCTCAGGCCCCTCTCATCACCTCTGCGGCCACAGGCTGGCCAGGCCAGCCCCTAGGATTTTATGTCTGATGGTGGGCCCATAGAAAGCCTGGGATTCCAGAGAATTAGTGTCCTGGGAGGAGCTTTCAACCAACGAAGGATGGAAGTCATGGGTAATATGCCAGCTTCCTGGTCTCTCTTCTGGAGTGCTCAGTTTGTTTTTACAGTGTCCAGAATGTTCTAGCATGGCTGTGTGCCATTTGCCCGCTGGCTTGGCACCACACTTTTGGTTGGCTTCCTTCTTCTGCCTGCCTCTCCTGCTGGTCAAATTCCTCTCAAAGAAACCACTTGTACTCAAATCCTTGTCTGGAAATTGGCTTCTGGGGAAACCCAAACCATGACATGGAGGTTGTTAGTTGAAGAGTGTAAAAATGCTCACTTTTCATGGGTCATGTTTTTGAATAGACTTGAAGAATGCCTTGTAAGATTTCACAAAATGTCTTAAAATACATGTTTGAGTAAGAATCATGTGACACATTCAGACTGCAATCCAAAGGGTTTTGTGATTATTTATTTATTTTGAAATTCTGACACAGAATTGAGTTAGCTATACTCCTTAAAGGAGGGAACCTTTTTATTATTGGTCTGTGTCTGTCCCCTTAATTATTAAAAACAAACAAACAAACAGAAAAACCTGATCCCATAAGTGTCCTGGTCCTTGCCGGTGCCTGCCTTCCCACGCCTCCTCATCTTCGAAGCCCCTAGATCAATGTGTGCTAACAGCTGTGCCGTTGCCTCTAGGTCTGTCATACAATTAGTCCTCTGATGAGCTATGCAGGTTGCTTTATTGCTCCAGAGAACATTTTCATATGCTAGGCCTTGAACTTTAAGGAGTATACATACATTATGTTCCATATGTCACTAGTCGATACAGTTGATGAGAATACTCAATTTTCAGATTCTCAAAAGTTCATTCTTTTTTGGATGAACCAAATAAAAACTATTATCCTTCTATTGATTTGCCCCCAAAATGAGTACCAGAAGTTTTTGTGCTGTTTTAAAATGGGAATGACTGGAGAAAAAAACTTCAGCAACTTTTCCAAGAGCTACTGTAACAGCAATTTCCTTTTTTAATGAGTATATACTATAATTGTGAAGATTTGGTTCAAGTGGTATTTCTAGATCTCAACAGAATCTAAAACCAGCTTTCACATTTAAAAACATCAATAGGTTCTATTACTAGAAAATGCATGTTTATATTAATCTAGACTGTGGACAGTCACCCTGACATTAAACATCTCATTTCCATGTAAGTTGGTGAACTATAAATTTTTGCCCTACATAGATTCCTGTTTTCAAAAAGACAAATTTTCATTTTTTATTGAACTTTTCAATTTTCTACAGTACTTCCATCATTTAAATGACAGATATGGTCATTTATGACAAATATTACAATGTATTCATCATTCAAAAAGAAGATACACATGTAAATGCTGTTTACCTAAGTTGTAACATTATTTTTAAAAAGTCATTAGAGAAATTTTCAAAAATTGAATAAAAAAGGCTTAAAGGGAGTTAAACACCCCATTAATGAGGAAGCTAAAAAAACATTTAATTAACTATGATTCTGTTCTGCAATCTCTGCTACAGAAACTTATGTTAAAATATTAGTACAAGCCGGGCGCGGTGGCGCACGCCTGTAATCCCAGCACTTTGGGAGGCTGAGGCAGGAGGATCGCGAGTTCAAAGCCAGCCTCAGCAATGGTGAGGCACTTAGCAACTCAGTGAGACCCTGTCTCCAAATAAAATACCAAAAAAAAGGGCTGGGGATATGACCCAGTGGTCGAGTGCCCCTGAGTTCAATCCCCGGTACCACAAAAAAAAAAAAAAAAAAAAAAAAATTAGTACAAAGTTACCATTTTTAATGTTTTAGAGAAGCCATAACTTTAAATACAAAGATAACAATAGTAAAATTATTGGTAACATACTTTAGGTTTTCCTAATTCTCAAATTATTTAAATCACATTTACAAAGTATTTTCCAAGTGGGCCTGGGGCTATGGCTCAGCTATAGAGCTCATCTCGCATGTGTGAGGCCCTGGGTTCGATCCTCAGCATCACATACAAAAAGAAGAAAAGGTATTGTGTCCACCTACAACTAAAAAATATTAAAAAAAAATATTTTCCAAGTAAGGTTATCTACTCAAAAAAGTATTAAGTAAGGTCAGATACAGAATATATGTTAATACTATGCCTTAGATTATTGCTGAATAATTCCGATTAATATGATTTCTATGAAAGTTTTTTGTTCTTTTTTGGTACTGGATATTGAACCCAGGGCTGCTTAACCACTGAGCCACATTCCCAGCCCTTTTAAAATTATTATTATTATTATTATTTTTTAAATATTTATTTATTTGCTTTAGTTGTACACAATGCGTTTATTTGTACGTGGTGCTGAGGATCGAACCCGGGCCGCGCACGTGCTAGGCGAGCGCTCTACGCTGAGCCACAACCCCAGCCCTTTTAAAATTATTTTATTTAGAGACAGGGTCTCACTTAGATGCTTAGGGCCTTGCTAAGTTGCTGAGGCTGGCCTTGAAGTTGTGATCCTCCTGCCTCAGCCTCCCCAGCTGCTAGGATCGTAGGTATGCGCCACTGTGCCCAGCAATGAATTCATTTTTAAAATTAGGAAATAGTACAGCTTTCTTTTAAAAATCCTATCTTTTGTATGTCTGATACTGGATATTTTCAACATTTTTCTGCTTAGCACAATGTATGAAATCAACATGGAGTTAAGTGCTATTTGTGCACTGGTAGACATGTGTGAGCATGTCGGGGTCATAGAATACCATGTCACATTGGAGGAGGTCTGAGCAGCACCAATTGGGGAAATGGGGTCTGCAAATAGCTGCTCCTTTTAGAGTCCCCAAGAAGGGGACTACTGAGGTAGGCCACAGGACAAAAGGGTAAAGCAGATACAAACTGTGATACAAAGCAGGAAATGATTGAAGAGGCCCCTGATCTCACACCTGAGTCACCTCAAACCTGGTGAAACACTGCAAGTGCAAGTGTCCACAGGCCACCGTAGTAATAACCCTCATCTGGGAGGAGGCCATGGTTTCTCCTCGGCTAGCATCTGATCTCTCCTCAGACAAGGAGCAAGCATTGAAACCAAGAACAGAAGGGTAAATTTTAGGTAAGGATTCCTAATTGGTAAGTAAAATGGTTTTTACTTAATGAGTAGTGAATAGCTCTGATACTTAAAGAAATAACTCAAATTCATATTTTTGATACATGCCATTTTTACTGTTATTAATAAATTATTAATAAACCATTTCTATAGAATGTTGGTATATCTTATTTTCATCATAAAAATATAAAATAAAAGATAATTATAAGGACTGTGTAATTGACACATGATGAATTCAGTAATATAGTTAAGAAACAAATAAGAATCAAGAAGATATTTTGAATAGATATTCAATTAGATGTTACTTATTACAGTATCATTATTACTAATATGATATAATAATAATTATACCATAGCTCATAGTAATACTGATAATATATTACATTTGAGAACTGTTTATAGTTTAAAGTCTAGACACACCATTTTTAATTTGATCTTCACAAAGACATAGTGAAGCTGCCACTGAGATCCTTATTTTACAAATGAAACTGAGCCTCCAAAAAGTAAGTGACTAACTTAAGGTCACATGGCTAGTTTGTGGCAGACAGGACTAAAATCCATGTCTTCCAGCTCTGAGTCTCACATGTCCTTTTCTCTGTCATAGTTACCTTTGGTATAAAGAATGTGCACTGAAACCTGTCATTCAAATATTCAACCACTTAACAATTAGGTATATATTGCTATGCAACACTTGGACAATATTACATAAAGCCTCTGCACCTTGTCTCTGCATCCCCTTTATTATTTACTCTTTACAATTTGTATATCTTCTTTAAAGAAATGTCTTATCAGAATCTTGGCACATTTTTAAATTGGGTTACTTGCATTTTTATTATTGAGTTGTAAGGGTTCTTTTTATATTCTTGATGTTATATCCTTATCAGATATATAACTTTCTAACATTTTCTCCCCTTCTGTGAATTGTTTTTTTCACTTTCTTGATTAAATTAGTCACAGAACAAACTTTTAAAATTTTGCTCTATTCTATTTTATTTTTTCTTTTATGGCTAGTGTTTTCAGTATTATATCTAGAAAACCTTGTATAACCCAAGGTCATGAGAATTTACTCCTATGTTTTCTTTGAAGAGTTTTATAGATTTATTTCTTACACTTAGGACTATGACCCTTTTATTTAAAAAATGATTTTAACTAGCATTTTAAAAATAAACTCGAAAAATTTAGGAATGATTTTATATTTACAGAAAAATCATGAAGATAATTCAGAATTCCCATATACCCTACAACAACTATCCCTGTTATTAGCACCCAACATTGCTGTGGAACATTTATTGTAACTAATGAACAAATATTACATAGTTATTAAATAAGTCTATAGAAAAAAGATGCTCTTTATCATGTAATATGCATACTTAAATAAACTACTATAAACATGTTTACATATACAGATTTTAACTATAAACTGAACATTTTCTCCAGTGCTAACTATGGTTGGGGAACACCTCAGCCCAGAGAAAAAACTAGAAATTGTGCTTTATTTTTTTGATATGTTTGATCACTTCTAAAAAATTTTTAATGTATATCAATACCAATGGTAATGTAATAGAGCTTTCTACATGTTAGACCCGAGGTCACAAACTTTACCTAAATTTTCTAACTTAATTCTAACAAAATCCTGCTGTGTTAGGAAACAGTAGTATCCCCATTTTCCAGATAAAGAAACAAATGCTCAGAGAGGTTAATTCAGTTGAGCCAAGTCACAGAGCAAGACGGAAGCCGAGCTGGGATTTCATCCTCTATCAATCTGACTCAAAGCTTATCATCGTAACCACTTCGTTGTCTTCTTACTCCAAAGAGTTGATAAATATTCTCTTTATAAAGCATGTTCAGAGTGCCTTATCTGGCAAATGCTACTATTTACTGCCTTTACTTCATGTAAAACATCTAATAATCAAAGATTTGGTAGCAGATGTGTGCATGGGTATCCATGCCAGGCAACTCTAACCAAGTTTTATGATGCATATTATACCTGCCCCAAATGTCTTCCCACAGTCATTTAACGCTCAGCAAAAGATGACAGCGAGGGGTGAAAAATGTAGATACAAAAGAAGCAACTGCTCTCATGGACAAGCTAATTCCAATGACGTATATTAATAGATGTGCAGCCCACGAGAAGATTTATTCTATATATTGCAAACACACAGAACTTTCTAGAGTTGCAGCTTTGGAAATAAAACACAAAAGACTAAATGTTGAACAAGCCTCAGACAGCTTCTCTCTGGATTCCCTTTTCCTTGACATTTCTACTTTTCATTTCCTTTCCTTCTTTTTTCTTTTAGTATTTTGAATTATACTTGTTTGTTTCTGACACGTAGTTTCCAAGAATCTGTCACATGTAAGGGAGTAAAAAAAAAATTAATATAAGTGTATTTCCTTGCCTTGCCTTTCCCAGATGACCAATTCTGGTATGGCCTACTTAGCAATCTTCCCCTCCCAAACTAGCCGTAGCTCTTCTGGGTTTTATTACGCAGGTCAGAGTTAAGAAGTAGAGATGAGACTCCCCAAAAGAGCCAAGACTTATTGACCTGAGTGAGAAAACAAGAGAGAGAGAGAGAGAGAGAGAGAGAGAGAGAGAGAGAGAGAGAGAGAGAAGGATCACCAATGTGAGCAGGACATGTGTGGAAACTTCTGGGCTTTCGGAACGTCAGAATTTCCCATTGGCAGACAAAAAGAGAAAACTTAGTGCAATGGAGGAAAAGAGGCTTTCAAGAAATATTAGTGCTGTGAGTTAAGAAATAGCATCTCTTTGACTGTTCTTTGAAGATAGTAAGTTGAAATTGAAATACCTTTCTATGGTTTAGATTGTTGGACTACTTGTTTCTTGTGATATGCCATCTTACCAAGACTGAGCCAGGGAGAACTCTAAGACCTACTCAGGTTGTATAATAGTTTCAGAGGCGGATAAAATGTGTCCTTACTTATAAAAGTAACCAAAAGTGAAATTCTTTTTATTTATGCCACTGCAGAATCACTAGGGCATCTGATTATTATTCAATTTAAGAGTCCACAACTATAAGCAATAGGATGACTTTTAAAGGAGAAGGTGAACTATATAGAGAAAGGAAAAAATGGGAACAATTATAAAAGTTAATTCTCCTCAAATTTTCTATCAGCCAAATATTAAAAATTTAATAAATTATTCTTAGTTAAAAACGACTTTTGACACATAAAGGATTTATCGTTGATTGTATTCATTGAGTTCAAAGAGAAAATATATCAAATGTATATAAAGTGTATCATTTTACAAAAATGATTTCTATCATTCTTCATTACCATGTATAGATCAAACAAACCATAAGTTTCTAGAATATTAATGTCATTACTTTTTTATAATGCATGATTTATTTGAATTTTGCTGCTGGTGAAGCTAGAGACATAGGCCAACCATGTATATAAGTTAATAATAATGTAAGAGGCATTCTAAGCTGTTATAATGATGCATATAAATTTAGAGATGGTACTGTTTGGCATATGTGATGAATCCTGTGCTATAAAAGCAAATGAAATATCAATCAGATGAGTTTTGTTTTCATTGTGTAATTCTCGATAGACTACATTATTGCCAAATAATAGAAATTAAATGATTCACTTAATGAACGGACCAAATGAAGTTGGTGCTCCTAGAATTGACAAGTGGAATGATTTAGGAGGGAAGGAAATTCATATGTCAAACCCAAGTGCTGAGGGAAGCCCTTTGTAAAAAACAACCACAACCACAACAACAATAACAACAAACCACTTCGTAATTGGAATATGGCTGGTCCAACTTTGTATAAAGCCTTAAGTATGGTTTTTAGTGAAATATCTTTTTCTCTCAAATCTTAGGACTTCATAACATGTCTTCTAAAATTCAGAATCACTGTATGTGGAACACTTACAAGTCTAAATTAATGATGGGCAAAGAGAATTACTGTTCCTTAGCACCTGACACGTAGGTAGCATTTTCCTCTTTAAATGTCAGGGTCTCCACGATCTCTTGCACATGAATGCAACTGTAATTTCTCTTCACCAAATATCCTTTCCTCATTAACAGAGATTTCAGCCCTAAATAAATCCAATATTTGTTTTTAGCTAAGCTCTATTCTGTCATTCAGTAAGGAACCCTTTATCAGTGCCTTAGTCTGCTTTCTGTTGCTATAACTGAATACCACAGACTGGGTAATTTATAAAGATTTAAGGTTTACTTAGCTCATGCATCTGAAGCTGAGTAGTCCGAGATCGTGGTGCTGGTATCTGGTGATGGCTTCCTGCTACATCATAACATAGCAGAGGGCATCACATAGTGAGACAGAGCAAGTGTGCTAGCTTGGGTCTCTCTTGTTCCTCTTATAAAGCCATTAATACCATCAATAAAGGCCCCACACTAATGACCTCATCTCCTTTTAATTACCTCCCTAAGGCTCCACCTCCAAATAACCATTAGCAAAGGACTTTGGGAATTAAGTTTTCAACACATGAATTCCAGGGACATGCCCAAACCATAGCAAGGAATAGATCACCAAACTGCTTAACACAGTCTTTTATTACATGCATTAATAATTTATTAATAAATTGAAACCTTACATGAAGATACATTGGCAAAATTTTGAAATCCCTAATTCAGGTTAATAGAACTATTGATTCGAAATATTTACTTATGACAGGTTTATCTGAGTTTCTTTGAAACAATAGATATAAAAATCTTTAAAATGGGTGTGTGGGGGGGAGAAATTTGTGAGAGGTAGAGGTTGAATCTAGAGACAAAATACTGGAATTTTGAAAACATTCCAATTCACAAGTTTAAAATACAAGTGAGTGCATAGAAGTAATGACAAAGATAGATAGACTGGTTGAATGTGGTGATTTACACCTGTAATCCCAGTGGCTTGGGAGGCTGAGGCAGGAGGATTGCAAGTTCAAGGCCAGCCTTGCAACTTAGAGAGGCCCTAAGCAACTTAGTGAGACCCCGTTTCAAAATTAAAAATAAAAAGGGCTTGGGAATGTGGTTCAGTGGGTAAGTACCCCTTGGTTCAATTCCTGGTGCTAAAATTAAAAAAAAAAAAAAAGGGTAGACTGAATATAAAAAGGGAAGCAAAATGGAAAATGTTCATTGTCATGGAAATGGCCTTGCACTGGCTTTAACACAATACAGCTGATTTCTGGACATTCCTACTCATTTCTATAGCACACAATGATAGTAATGCTCAATGCTTTAAAACAGTTGAAGACAATGTTAACAGTGTACAGGGTGGGAAAGTAGGATTAGAAAAAGATTTCAAAAGAAACAAATTTAATATATTAAATAATTACTTTATGCTTAGATTACTGGTTAGATCTCTGATCAATCAACCAGGGGTGGTGCACGCCTGTAATCCCAATAGCTCAGGAGGCTGAGGCAGGAGGATCTTGAGTTCAAAGCCAGCCTAAGTAAAAGTGAGGCACAAAACAACTCAGTGATATCCTGTCTCTAAATAAAATACAAAATATAGGGTTGGGGATGTGGCTCAGTGGTTGAGTGCTCCTGAGTTCAATCCCCAGTAGTCCCCCCACTCCAAAATCAATCCTACTTACTTAATTTTATTCTATCATTGTATTTTTATAGTATGTTCGCTAAAGAAGGCATTGTTCTGTCCTGTTGTAGATTTCTAATAGACATGTTGTAAGCCAGAAGCAATGAGTCACAGGAACTGCAGAGAGAAAGACGTGCTGTAAGTTGCAAACAGATGATAGATCACTGATATAACATGATTACCTTCACCAGGTGCAGAAATAAAAAGGTAAGAGAGCTTCAAACACAAGTCTGAAGAATGCCCATTTATCACTTAAAGGAAACAGGGAAAGTAGCTAAAATAAGACACTGGGGAGAATTAAAAGACATTGTCTTCAAATCTGAAATCAAAATAAGATGACAGGTTTTTTGAGACTGTATCTCAGTGTAACAGCAAAAACACGCTTCCCCCTAAAATCAGCACGAGCAGGAAAACCTCCAGCCCCTGAGTCACGAGAAGGGCCATTCCCCACTCAGCAGCACCCCAGCCCTGGCTTCCATTCCTCCATGATTTCTTAGTAGCCATTCCCTGGCTGCTGTTTCACAGCTAGGAGTCTGATGCCCTCTCTGCTTTGCTGGTGGCATAACGACTCATTATTCATTGATCCTGCAGCTTTACTCAAATAGTTCACTCGGCTTCTGCAGTTCCTCAGTTCTGGGTGAGCTATGTCCAAGTAAGCAACAGTATTTGGCCTCTGGCAAGATGTAGGTGCTGAAGACAGCCCCTGTTTCTTTCCAACTGCAGAGTGACTCTGGATATAGCAGTGAGCTAGTCCCTGGGCTGGCACTATGGCCTTGCTTAGTTTCCCAAAACCACTAGCCTGGCTGGAGAATTGAATGCAAAGGGTTAAATAACCCTAACTCTGTCCCAGGTACCTACTTGCCTATGGGTCAGGGTCAGGAAGATTTCCCACCAGAAACAGCCTGCCCTCTGGTGGGAAAGGGCTATGTCTGAGTTCTAAGGTTTGAGTCCCACATGAGATTGAGTGTCTTGGATCTCTTCTGGGACTTTTTTTTTTTTTTTTTTTTTTTTGTCTTTTCTGGGTCTTGGAGAACTTCCAGGCCCTGAGTCAGAGATACCTGGTAAAAGACCACAGGAGGGAGAGATGCTTCTGGACTCAATGCTTAAGTACTCAGAGAGTCACCAGCCCAGGATCTTTGTGGGGTGTGGGATGCAAGAACTGACTCCCCCAAACCAGCACGAGACTGGGGATCCCAGAGACCTTTTCATAAGTTTGGTGCCACATGGCCAGTGACTCCCCATCCTAGAGCCAGAGAAGACAATGATCTTGATGCCTAGGGTTCCCAGGAGGTCTCGGGCCAGTTCTCCAGCCCCAGCCCAAATTCTATTTCAAGAGCATCTCTGCGACCAAGAGCACTAAGGCTGATGGGATAGTGGAGGGGCACCAGACAGGTGGACAGTGAAGGTGGAGGGGGACCACAGCAACCTTTCAAGGAGCATAGAGCAGTCCTGGAGATGATCCAGAATCAGCAGGACCTCCAGCCCTGGATGAGGTCTTTTCCAATCTGGATTTATTCCTAGGATGTTGGTTCCAGTCCTGGTAGCCTTGTTAACCTTAGGGGCCTTCAGGGCCTTTCCACTCCTACCCATTGTCCACCATCAATATGCTTCGCTTCTTCTCTTGCCACCTCAGGGGCTTGGTATATGGAACAGTGATTTGGAAGTATGTTGGTCTGTCAGTCACTCAGACTGACCAATAAAAGCTTTATTTATGGTAAAAAGAAAAAGAAATAACTATTTGGAGCTTTTTCCTTCCAGCTCACTTCCTGGGATAGGAAGTGAAAGGGTTTCTCACATTTGTGTCTTAGAAACACCTGTTCCCTGACTTACATGAGACCATCTAATCTGCTTTTCTCATACCTTCCTGGGCACTCCCCCTTGATCTCCATCATGCCTCTCTCCTTCAACTAGCTTCACCCTACGCCTTTAAAAAAATCATTATTAATACTCTTTAGGAAATTTCATCCACTCCATACCATGAATATACCAAAACTTAACAAATTTATGCACCATATTAGTCAGGTTCACCAGAGAAACAGAACCAATTGGATATACATAAAATCTCTTCCCATCACCCATGTTTAGCTTCTTAGGAGTGATGTAACAAATTGCCACAAACTAAAAGTCTTAAAATAACAGAAATATATTCTTTCATAGTATCTCATAGCCTCTCACACACAAGTATTTGAAGAGATTTTTTAAACACTTTATTTATTTTTTAGTTGTAGTTGGACACAACACCTTTATTTTATTTATTTATTTTTATGTGGTGCTGAAGATCGAACCCAGGGCCTTGCACGTGCCAGGCAAGCGCTCTACCACTGAGCCACAACCCCAGACCCGAGATTTTTTTTTTTTTTTTTTTGAGGTATTGATTGGCTCATGTCATTAGGCAGGCTGAGAAATCCAACTATTGGCCATCTGTAAACTAGAGACCCAGGAGAACTGGTGACGTATTTCAAAGGCCTGAGAGTTTTGGAGTTGATGGGGGAGATTCCAATTTAGGTCTGATCACTTTTGAATCATTAGTGCTCTGCTCAAACAGTCTGGCAGAGAGAATTTGCCCTTTCTGCACCCTTTTGTTCTACTCAGACCCTCAACAGATTGGATAACGTGCAACTTACTGGGAAGGACCACCTCCTTTACTCCACCAACTCCAATGCTAATATCCAGAAATAACCTCACAGATACATTCAGAAATAAGGTTTGCCATTCATCTGGGCACCCTGTCACCCAGGTGACTTGACCCATAAAATTAACCATCACATATAGTATCTCCAATTGATGCTTCTTCTTGAGGCCCATACCCACATATTAAACTGTCTACTTGAATTCTCCTTGGGTACTTCCAAAATTCTTTAAACTCTGCAAATCCCAAACTGGGTTTTCCACTTCACCCCAAGACTGGGTGTCCTTTAACATTCCCTATCTCAGGAAATGACAGTTTCACGGCCAGGAACTCAGAGACCATCTATCTCCCTCACCTCTTATTTTTAAAACTTTTTATGACTTTTGAATCCATCTAGTTCCTTCTATCTTTACTACCACTACTCAAGTCCAGAGACTTGGATGAGTGCAATAATAATAAAAGCTAATAATTGAAGGCCTATTATATACCAGGCAGACACTTTCTAGAAACTTTACATCAATTATCTCTTCTAATCACCCTATGTATTAGTTCCCTAGGGCTGACACAGCAATTACCACAAACTAGATGACTTAAGATAACAGATATCTCTTCTCTTGCACCTTGGAAGGCTAGAAGTCTGGGGTCTAGGTATCACAGTAGCAGTCCTCTCCAGGAGTCAGGACAGGTCCTTCCCTTACTTCCCTCTTCCCTTCTCTGGAGGGGGGTCCAGGCATTTTCAACTAGTGGCAGAATCACCTCGATCTCCACCCTCACCTTCACATGACCTTTTCTTCTGCATGTATGTCTATTTCAATCCCCTGCCCTTTTCTCATAAGGATGCTTGTTTTTGGATTTAGAATCCATCTAGTCAACCCAGGATAAACACCTCATCCCATGATCCTGAAATTCATTACATCTATACTCATGGGTTCTAGGGATTGACAGGGGGACCTTTGGGGGAGCTTCTATTTAGCCTACTACTCTCTGTAAAATAAGCATAGTTCTTAGACCCACAAGATTCAAGAGGAAAATGAGACTTAGAGAGATTAAGGGACTTGCCCAAGGTCACATGCTCAATAGGTTGTAGACATAAGACTCACATTTATTTCCACAGAGACAATTTTAATACTGTTCTGAAGCAAGTAAGAGTTTCAAGAAATTTTCACTTGGGTGTTAAGTACAGTTGCTTCAATCGATTTATTACTAGACTACCCTTTACCACTTGAGTATAAGATATCCAAGAAGTTGTATCTCTGGGAATCTTCTATGGATAAATTTGTCACATTTGACAAAGTTATTCATTCACTGCCACACGCTTTGTAATAAGAAAGTACTGGAAAAAATCTTAATGCCCACCAATAAAAGATGGCTAAATATAGCCACTCAATGGGGGGCCATGCAGCCCTTTGAGAACAAGGCACATCTACAGTTAATACCAAAGTATCACATACTTAAGATATACTAAGAGAGTAATCTTAACAATAGGGAAATATGTGAGGTGAGGGCTAGGACAATTAGCTTGATTAGAATGTCCTAATCAAGCTAACATCCTCAAAACATCACATTTTGCATCTTAAATATATACATTGTTTATCTGTCATTTGTACCCCAATAGAGTTGTAACAATAAAAAAAAAAAACAAGTAAGATATGTCTATTTCAATATGAAAGAAGTTAACCAAAGTTGTAGGAGGATATGTATAAAGTGCTATCATTTTATAAATAACCAAAGGACACATATTTATATGCACATGTATGCTATGCATGCATGGAATATTTTGGAATGATAAACCAGACATTTGTAACTGTATTTGTCCTTGAGAAAATAACTATGAAATTGAATATAGGGATGGAGGGAAAGCTTACTTTTCACTGTGCACTCTCCTGCATTGTTTGAATATATTTTGTCATGTGAGAGACAAATCTATGAGCTAGTTTTCACCTTTTTCCAACTTTACATCCTAATGCATTTCATTTTTCACCTGACAACTGCTTGTTTCCCAGCACACTAAGTAGGCTCATATAGAGTGGGGGTGTGTGTGTGTGTGTGTGTGTGTGTGTGTGCATGTGTCTATGTTTACTGTCACCCTGAATCTCATGTTTTCTGCCTATAGAAATCCGACTCCCCAATAGCTCTTCTGTGCAACCTCCTGATCTTCAGTGTTGGAACCAACCTCTTCCCTTTCACTTAGAAATCCCTTGTTCATCCTGCTTTGAATTATAGTTATCTTTACAAGTTGGTTACGCTGATTAAATTAACCCCTAAAAGGAAGCATGCATCTTATTGGTCTCTATATTCCCCAAAGAATCTGGAGCAGATTCTTGCTGAATGCATATCATTAACTGAAAACTTTAAAGTGGGACACTCATCTAGGAAAACCCAATTTTTCTATGAAGACTGGTGGTAAGGAAGCTAGAGAAAAACATCGAGCCCACATGTAGGAACCCTACATAGCATAAATATCTAAAGGCATAGAAAAGATCCTCAAAGCTGAAAATAAAGATAATACAGTATATCAAATAAGATTATTACAAGGGATGGATGGATGTGAAGTGAAATAGGAAACTGAACTTTAAATATATTACAAGAAAGAAAAGACCAGAAAATGACTTCAGTTAAAATACAGTAAAGATAACTGTAGATATTTTTATTTGTATGTCAGCCAAACAAACTCTGGTAACAAAATAGGCAAATACTAATACTGTCCTGAAGCAGACTGCTTCTCAGATGAGACTAACCACATTCCCTATCTCACACCCTGAATGTCTACATCAGTACAATTCTTGAGATCACTTGATAATAACATTTTTTTGTTTTTGATAATTTTTGCTTCTTTTTAAAAAAAATTGTTATATATGACAGCAGAATGCATTACAATGCATATTACACATATACAGCACAATTTTTCATATCTCTGGTTGTATACAAAGTAGAGTCACACCATTTGTGTTTTCATACATTGTACTTAGGGTAATGATGACCATCTCATTCCACCATCTTTCCTACCCCCATTTCCTCCTCCCTTCCCCTCCCTCTCCTTTGCCCTATCTAGAGTTCATCTAATCCTTCCATGCTACCTCCCATCCACATTATGAATCAGCATCCTTAAATTGAGAAAACATTTGGCATTTTGGTTTTTTGGGATTGGCTAACTTCGCTTAGCATTATATTCTCTAGCTCCATCCATTACCTGCAAATGCCATGATTTTATTATCTTTTAATGCTGAATAATAATCCATTGTGTATATATACCATAGTTTCTTTATCCATTCATCTACTGAAGGGTATCTAGGTTGGATAACAGCATTTTTAAGCAAAATATCCTACATCAAACTGTGAAATTAATGTAATTTTATCTGTTTACTTTTCGCTGTCATTTGAACCTATTTTCTCTTGTCCTTGGTGATATGGGAGTCTCAGGGGTCATATTACTCCATACTTTTAATTTTTATACATCCTAAAGTATTTCATAGTAACTAACCATATCCTACCTTCTATAAACAATAGAATCATTTTTTTTTCACCATTCTAACATATGGCTATTCTGTTTGAGTCTGGTAAATAGGCACACTGATGTCAGGCCTAACACATTTCAGTTGGCCTCACAATAGCATATACTATAATAAAATGGCAATAATTAAAAGTTCACTTCAACTTACTGCCATCGCACAGTGTCCTGTTCCTCAGCAGCCAGGTGTGCTAAGCCCAAGTAATACAAAGCTTCTCCTTCCATCTTTTTGTTATTTGCTAAAGTAGAGATGTAGAAATATTACTGTAGTATTAAAGAAGTTGATTGGTCACAACTAACAAATTCCTTGTATTTAGAAACAGCACTAAGTGGCTATTTTAAAAAGTATACAGATTTATCAATGATCCCCAAAGCCTAGCTATGGACTGGAAAAAAAAAAAGTAAACATAAGTTACTAGATCCCAGGTGTTAGAGTAAGGTGCATGAGATATATAATGATAAAGGGTTTTCCCTCTATATACCCACCAGTATGCAATTTTATTTATTTGTTTGTTTGGTTATTTATTTATGGGTATCAGGAATTGAACCAAGGGGTGCTTAACCACTGAGTCACATCTCCAGCCTTTTAAAATTTTTTTTAAATTTAGAAATAGGGTCTCACTCAGTTGCTTAGGGCTTGTTAAATTGCTGAGGCTGGCTTTGAACTTGTGATCCTCCTGCAATCCACTCAGCCTGGCTCCAGTGTGCAATTTTGATGGGCAGGTATACTTTCAATATCAGCCTACCATGTAAGGACTTGTCATTGTCCAGCCACCATCTGTAACTACATGAAACAACTGGTGAGGGGCACAGCCTCAACTGCGGCACCTTTGCTCACCATGTGACTGACATTCAGCTAAGTTTACAACAGAGCAGATGGATAGCAAATTAAGAGACTGTTACTCTGATTATGTTCAATTCAAAAGCTATTGGTTAAACTCGAGAGAGAATGACAGAGCTTGACTTCCTGGTACAAAATTCCATGCACATTTTGAAATCTAAACATGCTCTTTCTTCTTTGCTTACTACTGGCAGAGATTTTCATTTTCTTTTTACAAGGAATTAAGCCTTTCTAATTCCTGGAAGATGAATTTTATTCCAGGAATTACCCATTCTTTCTTTCCAAAAGCAAAATGTATAAAGGTGCAACATAGTGTTCAAAAAGACATTCATCATACCATTTGATAAATCTACAACTTATTCACCTTTACTATGTTAATGTAACATGTACATTTAATATGTTTTAAAGAACCATTTAAAGTTCTTATTTTAATAATAATACTGTCCTTTTTTTCTACTTTCAGAACTCATTAGCTTTTTCTGTCTAACACCTGGGTAATGCAAATGCTGACAGATCCACCTTTGGTTTCGTTCTTTGGAAAGTAGATTTCTGAACCCTGCATTCCAACCATGAAGTATTTCAGGAATTAGCAATTCTCTAGGCAGCATTCGATCTCACCACTCACTGAACGACCACTCATGAAGCAGTGGCTCACTAAGAAAAAAGAATAGCTGGGCATGGTGGCACACACCGGTAATCCCAGTGTCTTGGGAGGCTGAGGTGGGAGGATCACAAGTTTGAGGCCAGCCTCAGCAATTTAGCAAGGCCGTGAGCAACTTAGTGAGACCCTGTTTCAAAATTAAAAAATAAAAAGGGCTGTAGATGTGGCTCAGTGGTTAAGTGCCTCTTTAAAAAAAAAAATTATTTATTTGCTTTTAGTTGTACACAATGCATTTTTACGTGGTGCTGAGGTTCGAACCCAGGCTGCGCACATGCTAGGTGTGCGCTCTACCACTGAGCCAAAACCCCAGCCCCAAGTGCCTCTTTTTTTAATCCCCAGTACAGAAAAAAAAAAAAAAAAAAAAAGAAAGAAAGAAAGAAAGAAAAGAGGATAGCTGCTTGGTGTGGTGGCACTTGCCTGTAATCCCAGCAGCATTAAGGGCTGAGGCAGGAGGATCACAAACTCAAGGCCAGCCTTAGCAACTTAGCAAGACCATATCTCAAAACTAAAAATTAAAAAAATGAAGCTCCCCTGGGTTTAATCCCCAGCACCGCCCCCCCCCACACACAAATTATTATAGCATAAGAAGTACATTTTCTTCTGTTCCCCTTTTTCTGTCCTTTGGAAAGTAAGAGATGCTTTCAGAAAGGAGATTGCTTGGCAGGGCTGACCATTGGAAGAGATCCCAGTCACCTTCCTTTCTTTTGTGAGCTCTCTTACAACTCAGCAAATGTGAAACTAAAGTAAAATAGCTCTATTAATATACATCCCTTTGCATTGAAGTTCTTACTAACTTCATGCAACAAAAGTTTGTTGCCGAAATTGATCTAAGAGCTAATTATTTATGTCAGTGTTCACCCCCTTGGAGAAGGTAATAAATCATCATCTTTTCAAAAGTTGTTCATTTAACAGGATGTCTTTCAATGAAGGTGATTTCCTGTGACTATTTCAATAATATTATTAAGAGAAGTAACTGGAAGAACAAGCTGTTTACTTTCACTTGTTGGTAAATTAAAAATCACACCCCCCAAATCAGTTCTGTTTACTTCAAATAAGCTACCAGTTAGTTAAATCAATTAAATATATCCATGAGCTTATGAACTTTAGTTTAAGGGCAGAACTTTCTCTTCTTCATGAAAATGCTAGTCTATTAGTAAATTCCTATATGGCAACAAAATATCCTTGTATTTCACAAATTAAAAGCGTTCAAGAATATGCTCCAAATTTTCCCCTTATATTATGTACAGGCATAAATGACACAGAATGTTAAGGATATGAACAGCTCTCACAAAAGCACTTTTCCTGTTCTAAGTGTGCATACGAATCACCTGGGGATCTTGCTAACCTGCAGATTCTGATGTAGGCACCCTGGGCTGGGACCTGAGATGCTGCTTTCATATTCTGCATCCTAGTGATGCTGATGTTTCTGGTCCAAAGGCCACACTTTGAGAGGCAATTGTCCAAAACATATTGAAGTCCTATTTTCCTGTTACACCAAACTAAATATTTATCATAATTTTCAAATTATCTGACTACATGTAGGAAATTTATAAACAATGAAAGGTCTCTCAGATTGCCAGAAACACAACTTTTAATACACACACACACACACACACACACACACACACACACACACACCACACACTTAACTTTTGCAGGTGACCTTATCTTCTCATTGTGGGTTCCTTGTTTTACAACACCCTCCGCAGCGGGTTGTAATTTTGGAGATAAAGCTTTCAAGAAACTAATGGATTTCTTGTTGTCAGCACTAAGCCACCTCTGTTTTACAGTGAAATCTGAAAGTATATTGATGGCATTTGTCTTTGCATTTCATAGGAAATAATCACCCTAACACTTGACGGGTTTCACTTCACTCCTGGGAGAACCAGTGTCTGTCCATTAAAGAAAGCAATGCGAGAGGGTTCTTTTCCACCCACCTTCTTTGGCTATTTCAGAAGCTTTTATTAGAATTTTGATGGCCTGTTTGTATTCTTTATTCTCCAGCATTTTGTCTGAGAGTAATCTGTAAGTCCTCAGGAGACTTTCGCAGGCCCACATGTTGAGAAAGCGGTCTGTCTCATCCTTCCATATCCGCCCCTGCGTCAATTGATGGAATGCCTCATAATGCTCAGCAGCTTCCTGAAGCTGACCTGAAGAATAAAAGCCATTCATAAATATAAACCACGGGCCAGAACATGTTTTCAGAAATTTTGTGTATATCTTAGCTTTACTGGCAAAGGGGGAATCACCATGGAATAGAGGGAAGAATTTGATCTCGGAGGCAGAAAAGGAGTTAAAGGAGCTATTACTAACTGGATCTCAGATTCAGCATGAATTCTGACTTGACACCTGCAAGAGGGTCGTACTTCAGCTAGTAGGGATGGGCTGGGATTGCACATGCTTAGAGACAGAGTGGAAGTCCAATAGCAATTGTGAATCCCAATCATGTTTACTGAGCATCACGTATACAAGAAACTGTGCCATGTAGTTCATACGCAGGTCCCATTTAATCCTCAAAACAATTCTGAGGAGTGGGACTGTTATGATTCCATTTTACAAAAGAGAAAACTGAGGCTAAGTGAGGTAGTAGGTGGTAGATCCAGAAAGTTATTTTTTTTTGGTACTGGGGATTGAACTCAGGGATACTCAACCACTGAGCTACACCCCAGTCCTATTTTGTATTTTATTAGAGACAGGGTCTTACTGAGTTGCTAAGTGCCTTGCCATTGCTGAGGCTGGCTTTGAATTTACGATCCTCCTGCCTCAGCCTCCCAATAATCCTGTAATCCTGGGATTACAGGCGTGCGCCACTGCACTCGGCGGTTCAGAAAGTTTTAGTCCTTAGTTCCTGCTCTCAACCAGTATTTTCTGTTGCTTTCCCAAGAGATGGAAATTTCTTCATTCTTAGGAAGAATTTAGATATCTTGAGAAAGGATGCATCTGATACAGATCTCAAATTCAAATATTATGGATCTTTAAGTTGTTTCTCAAAGTTTGAGTCAGGCATGTGTTTAATTTGAAAACTAAACTGTTTACTTTTGAATAATTAGGATGTAGTTTAATTGCCTTTCTGGATTGCACCCTATAATATGGTCTAAAAGGTATCTCCTCAAAGCCAAAACTCCAAATTAGCCTTAAATTATTTCATTCCTTAAATCATGAGCTAACATATTTCTAGAAGAGGAGCTTGCAGTTCCCTGCTATAGATTGTAATTTACTTGTTAATCTCCTTGTGCAAATGCTCACCAAACACTGCAATGTAAATGGTCTTTGATGGTATTGAAATGACATCACTGAGCTTAACTGAAGAGAGGTTTCTATCTAGGCCCTCCACTGTAGCGGTGAAGAGCGAGTGCAGGCTACAGGCGACAGCCTGTTCTTATCCCAGCTTTACCACTTTTTGCTTAGCCTCAGGCTAATCCCTGCCCTCTCTGTGCCTTAGCTTATTATTCTGTGAAACAGCTTTATAGTGTAACTATTCAAGGTACTATTGTGAGAAATGAACAAGTGCATGTTCAACACGTTACAGAGTTAGTGCTCAATAAACGTAGGTACTATTATCAATTGAGATGATAATACTCCCCAAATACCTAATAGCCAATTGAAATTTAACCACTAATTTGTTGTATTCTTTAAGTCCAACTTACTCTTCCTGAGAAAAACAAGAATTAGCTGAGTCCATATAACAATATGATCCTAACTGAATGAACTCTGCATTTATATATTAGGTCAATATACTTCCTCAAAAGTGTTTCTTTGGATAGTGCAGGTAGGAGCTGCCGCCATGACTACTGCATATAATTTCTCCCTGTTTGTTGCACTGAGTTTGTTATCTAAAGTGGTATTAAAGCATGCACACATGAATAGGAATAATAGTCCCAAAGAAAGACAACCAACAGCCATGGATCATCCACAAATGATTGGCACCAAATGTCAGTAAAGACATGGCCAGTCTGAGTTCTTGCCACACCGTGCACAGGGACCGTCAGCAGAGACATTCACAGAGAGGACCATGGGTATGGCAGGGCTGTTTACAAATTTATAGTGTGAAACTTTCACAGAAGAGAAGACTACAAAGCCATAAATTTGGCATTACAGAAGAAGATTTCATTACATGGGCAGGAGTCTACAAGTGAAAATACCAGAAAAGGTTAAAAAACATTTACAAAGCATTATCACTGGTAAGTAAGATTATGGGTGATGGATGGCTTCTTTTCTGATTTCCTTTCTTCTTTTTCTTGATGTTTTTCCCCTTTCTGTTCATTGGCATTTTCTAAAGTTTCCATCATCAAAATGTGTTTATTTTGTAATGAGAGATATAAGTGCAATATAAGTTATTTTAAAAATAACGTCCAATTACTTTTTCACTTTGATACTGATTTTCAAGGTTAAAGTTCACTCCTCTCATTGATCTTTTCCTTTTTGCTGACAATTTTTCTCTTTCCTCCTACAAAAGCAGGCACAGTTTTTCATCACTCTCCTGTAGCACCTCTTTCCAGAAATACCTTCCTCCAAATACCCATGACCCTCATTTTTTTAAAACTGGAATGGAGCACTGACATATATGTGTGTACGGTTTCCTCTGTTAACTATATTTCTGCCTGCATACTACAGCTCTACATTCCTGGAAAGATGTAGACAGGAGTTCTCTCTCTCTCTCTTTTCTCTCTCTCTCTCTCTCTCTCTCTCTCTTTTTCCCCAAAGTATCCATCTATTCATAAAGTATAGATATGTATGTCTTTTGAGCCATATGAATAGGGAACAGTGAATACAGGAATCTGAGAAAACCAGATTGTTTCAGAAAAAAAGTAAGTACTGTAAAAGCAACGAAGCGCCAGATAACCCAGTTAATTAGAATTAGATACAAGTGAAATATAGTGGTGCAAATAGGAAATGAGAACTGATATCCATGTCAAATATTTGATCTACACAGGGCAGAAGGAGGAGGGGGAAGGTTGGAGGGAATGGGTAGAGAATTCAAGGTGGGATAGTGTTCGTAAGCCAGACTTGCCTCTGGGTTGCTGAGTCTTGCGTGGCTAAGTTGCCTGGACAGGCTATCTAGCAGGAATGAAGTAAGGGAGGTTCTGGGGACATTGGTCTTAGTTGGTTTCTATGGAAAATGACCTTCTGATAAATAGATAAATAGAAATAGTTTTTTGTGGTTGAACTGGATTTTTGCTAGAGCTTCTGGTGCTAGTATCATGTACTCCTTTGCTTGTGATTATTGGCCATGGTTTGCTCTCAGAGGGTCTACGTGAAGTCCCCCATGAGCTGAGATGCTCAAGTAAAAGAGACCAGGGAACTGGCCTTTCCCATAGGCCTACAGAATGGAAGGTGTCTTTCCCATAAATTATCTTATTTAGCCTTCCCCAAACTGGTGAAGTAGTATGACTATTACTTTTTCACTAGAGAGGAAAGTATGGTTCACAAAGATTAAATGATTGAATTATTATAAGCCAGATTTAAAATAAGTGATGATGAAGATCTAAACCCAAGATTGTTGAAAGCCCACACAACTGGGTCTACCACATCTGATACTGATCAACAAACCCAGAAGCAGGAAGTTAAATGGACTATTAAATCCTCTGGACATAAATATCTGTGTTAAAAACCATGTTCTAATTGCGTGGTTTCTAATATCTTTCGGTTCTCTAATTCTGTAACTCAGAATTAGGTAACCTCCAATAAAAGTACAAATAGGAGTCCCTGATGTGCTTCTGACTGGTCTTTCTGAGGAAACTGTCGTATCACTAACCAGCTACATCTAAGTTCCTTGCTTTCCCCTAAGCCATGTGGTGACCTGTGTGTGGACCCCTGGTTTTCCTTGGGTGTTCCAGCCTTAGTCATCTGTGGCCTCATCCAGCTATTCATGACTTTGCCTCCCTTCTTAAACCACTTTGCTACAGATGAGGCCTCTGGGGTTGTGGTCAGTGCCATGTAAAATGGAAGTTCCTATAGACATTACATTTTCAGTCCTTCTCATCTGTAGGGATTTGTTTGTAAAATTATTTGGTGGCAGCAAATAAGACAACAAGGAATTGATCCAAATGACCATAAGCACACAAATAACTTGGCCACAATTTTTTTTTGGGGGGTGGTGGGTACAGAGGATTGAACTCAGGGACACTCGACCACTGAGCCACATCTTTAGTCCTATTTTTTTGTATTTTATTTTGAGGCAGGGTCTTACCGAATTGCTTAGTGCCTCATTTTTGCTAAGGCTGGCTTTGAACTCGAGCCACTGGGATCACAGGCATGTGCCACTGCACCTGACTACTTGGCTACTCTTTCTAAAGCTGGTCAGAATTTGAAAGCACAAACATAGCCTAATATTTGATTTAATAATGTTTAAAAGATAGGTTCATGCAGTGAAGACAGCATAGTAACTTAAATAAGCAAGCATTTCCTTTAAGGATGACTAACTATCCAATCTTTAAGGAGATTTCTATCCAATCTCTCTCTCCAAATTTGACTTGGACCTTAACAATGATCTTACTTTCTGAGTAAATTCCTGATTAATTTGCCACACAACTATTGAGACAAAATGCACTTTGCTTTTATCTGAAAAAAAAAAAATTTTTTTTTCAGAGGCATAGACGGAAGTTTATTTAGGAAAGCACCTACACGTTCTAGGGAGAATGTGGGCTATTGAGAGAGGTATGTTTTGGGAGCTCCCAGCTCTTTATTTATTTATTTTTTTAAATTCCTCTAAAGGATTTTTTTTCCTTTTTCTTTTTTAAATTCTAAGTTGTTATAAATGACAGCAGAATGCGTTACATTTCATATTATACTTATAGAGCACATTTTTACATATCTCTGGTTGTATACAAAGCGTATTCACACCATTCGTGTCTTCATACATGCACTTAGGGTGATGATATTAGCTGAAATTTTTGAATTCAATATTCCTGAGAGAGAGATTGTAAAATTGATGAAGCTAAGTATAAATACCAACGAAGATAACAAATCAGATTTTCAAGTTTGGCTATGGCATCCCTTTATAACTTCCTCAAAGAGTTCATTTATAGCCTACCCTTTGTCACCAAATAATAAACTTCAATATGTCAGAAACTGCTGAGGTTTCTAGATTTTTAGTTCAAGTGTCCAAGGACTGTCCTCTTCTGGAATTCTCAAGTGTGGACATGATTTCCCTTGAAGAAAAAGGGCAGAGGGAGGAGCTTACAGGACATATCACACAGAAAAGCACTAACAGAAAAGAGGAGGCCAAGGGAAGGTCTCCCTGGGAGAAGTCTGGTCACGTGGTACTGGGAATCACCACCGTGAGTATGAAGTGTCGCCACAGTGGCCACGATAGCCGGACACACCAACTATTGCCAACTAAGTGCCTGGAATGTGGTTTTACACCAAGCATAATTCCAGGTGGTCCCACTAATATTTCATGTGAACCAGGGAAGAAAGTGTTTCATTGGAGGGACTGAAGATGACCCTCTGTGGATACATTCAGTAGTCAGTTTATTGCAATAATGTGAAAAAGTGTCAGAAAACACAACTTAGGATGCTGTGAACAACTGCCTAACACCAGAGTACCCAAGTAAGAACAGAGGTGGACCAAGCCTCAGTTTTACTTTATTTTATATTTTGAAACAATTATATAATATCTACATAAGCACTAAGGAGTTTTGGCACGCATTTCAAGTTATTCACCCAAAGGAAAATGCACTCTTAAAATAAAACTACTTCAAGGGAGTTTTACTTTATCTAAAGCCCACACTAATGAGAAATCCATGCATTTATTTAAAAATACAAACAAAACCCAGACAATGTGGTAAACTGCAAAATGCATGGTGGGATGTTAAGACAAACACTATGTAGAGAAAATAAGATTTTATATATTTGGGTATTATCCAAATTGTTGCTTACCCCTCTTCCCTGCACAACATCTCTGAAAGTTTATAGATATTTGTTGTATCACAGCAGATGTCTAGAACAAATATTAAGCAAAGGAGAATGTATATGATCTCTCCCATTTTAGTTTTTTTTTAAAGTAGGAAGATTGACTAGATATTAACACAAATGGGTTTAAATGTGAAGCTGCCATAAAAGCAGGAACATAAATGTAATTCTCCCAGCCGCTATTTTGATGCACATTTTTGATTCCATGAATATTTTATGAAATGGCCCAAACTAAAGCCATATAACATTCCTGCATTACTGATGCTTGCGCCCGTAAGCTACGAACATTAGAGGCATGATTGAGTGCATTAAAATGAACTCATTCAGCAGTGCATTGATTACTTGAAGGGGGAGGGAAACAAAAAAAGAAAAAGAAAAAAAAAAAAAAAAAGAAGGAAAAAGAAGTTGCTCCACTTAAGAAAACAGCATGCAAATAAATCCAAAGTTTGCAATATTGTAAGGGTGAACGCAAGTTAGAATAAAATAATATTTCATAAATAAAGTGTGACTCTCTGCAGACCTGACATTAATTAGGCAAGGTGTTAATTATGTCCAAAGATGGCTGCTGGGATTGTTCAGGTAATTTAAAATGTCACAATCTCTAAGACGCATAGACTGGCCTGTTTTAGCTCCATGCATCTGCAATTCTGAAAGTAGCTAATTATTTCCTTTTCTATCAACTTGTACATTTGCCAGTAAAAATAACGCTACAGAAACAATTGCATGAAAATAATTTGACAGGTCCGTAAGGCCCATTTCTTCGGCAGCCTGGTACATGTCTTAAGCATATTTAGTTTTAAATTGTGCACATTTGTTGAGGACTTTAGGGAAATATTCCACTTTAGTTTAAAACAACAACCTAAAGGAACAATAAAGCTTTATGTATATTATATTACATTTTAATCCGGAGCTACTGGACATCTTTGGCGTAAGTTACTATTCTGTACAATGTCGACATAAAATCTCCTAGAAGCAATATGGAACAGTAGCAAAGAGAAAAATGTTATTGCCCTTTGTAAAAACAAAAGACATTGCTTTCCATTTCAGCTTAACTGCATGAACAATTTATACTATCTTTCAGCTTTTACATTCAATTATGATAATTATAACAGCACTTTGTATGCTGAAATAGTTAAGGGCTTGCCACACTTCCAGGGGACATTGTCACTTCCAGGGGTTTATCTCCTATAGGAGATTTGTTGTGGGCTATAACCCACTGTACACCATCACACAATGGAATGCTGGAAAACAAAGATTTTGTTCTGCAGTTCAATAGCATCCTTAATAAACTGGGAGGAAAATGTGCTCATAACTTTTGAGTAACTACTTTGGGGTACTTAGAAGAAATTTAAAAGGCTATTTAAAATTTGAAACTTCTCTTTATTATTTTGAGCACAGATTTCAGGTGGACATTATAGGAAATTCCAGCACACACTGATTAGAGACACAAGACAGCAAGACAGGTATGGGGGAAGCTCATCAAGGTCTTTATGACTGATGTAAGCAAAAGTAGCACAAGTGAATTTTTAAAAATCCAGAAAATCTGCCTTGACCTCCAAAATATTCTGGCAGAGTTGTTATTAATTGATGTGTTTATGATTTAAATAGCTGAGTTGTGGTCAGTGCACAGGTCTAACTGCTCTGTGGCTATAAGCCTCCATCAGTTTTTCTATCTGGGTTTTGCATTGTCTAGGGATTAAGCATGAAGCGTTTTTTGCCCTTGGAAGTGCATAATTAAAGGCATCAAATTTACTCGAAAGAATAAAAAAATTTAAATGTAACACATTTGGATAATATGTAACTATGAAATCAATACTAGCCATTAACAAACCTTGTAGAGTTTGTAGACTTTACCATTTTTCCTCATATAATAAATTATTTCACTATTATGTTTTCACCTTATATAAAATACTAAGCAAAAGATGTTGATAGGCATAAAAGTCTGAGGAAAACTAAAGTCCATATTGACAGTAGATCAACTACTGAATTATATTGCTTGGACTTAATCAATAATGTCATTCCTACCTAAATTACATATTGCTCGGGACTTTAAATAAACTACAGTCAATCTGAATTGTGTATGTTTATATGAGCAAAGAGAGAGGCGTGGAGGCAGAGCATGAATACTGAGTGTCAGAAACAGAGGTGACAAGGAGAGGAGAGTTCTAAGTCCCCCTGCCCCACATCCTTGCTTTGATGGACAACGAACATATGTTATTCTGGCTGTCACAAAAACACAAACAAAAAACACCTAATTAACAAAATGAAAAAAAAAAAATCTATTTAGCGGAGTGGAGAGGGGGGAACAATAATGTTAACTGGACACTCAATATGTGCCAGGCACAAGATGGATGGAGAGATAGATGGATAGACAGACAGACAGAACCCTTTGACCCATGGGTGGGCAGAACTGATGTCCCAAGCTTTTATGGGAACTGTGTCAAATGTCTGACTTTCAGACACAGCCCAAGGTTTGAACTTGAGTACCATAATGCTATAGCTCCATGCACACACACACACACACACACTGTCCCCTGAGCAACCCTTCTTTAAGGGTCTGAAATAAGGATCACAAGGTCAAGCTTAAAGGATGGCTGCATGCTAAAACATACAGCTCCATGCTGAATGCCTGCTGCTTCATGGATGTTCAGTAACTTTTCATGGGATGTTATCTTGGCGTGTATGTCTGTGTGTGCGTGTTTCACGTTTACCATGTGGAGTGAATCTGGATGGTCCTGTTATATTAAATGCCTTCAGACTTAAATGTTACGGAATGGTGTCACTTATTTAGATTAAATGCTGCTCAGGCCACTAATTGAAAAAAACTTCACCCAACTCTTACCCAACACTCCTCCTGCTCTTGGCCATTTGCACTGCTGCAGAGTTACTCCTGGGGCAGTGTCTCTTCTCAGACAGGCAGAGGAAACACTGCCCCCAGAACAGTTCATTCTGTGCAGCAAGAACTGAAGGCTCAGTGCAGCTACACTCACGGCCTCCTTGCAAAGCTTTGAAACAGAAAAACCTGCTGTAGAGCAGGCACCTCCGAACGAGGCTTCCTCTGTGTGCTACTCGTTAAGCAGTAAATAATTAAAACACCCTGGAATAGACAGGTAAAATGCAAGCAGCAATGCTGGTAACACAGACATAAAAGAGAAGGGGAAGAAAATGAATTAAAAAAAAAAAAAGGCAAGGAAATAATTCATTTGAAGCTCTAATAAAGTTTCATTTGCAGTCTTGTTTAAAGATATATCAGGCTTTAGGGATGTAACCTAATTACATTTTTATTCTAAGTTCCATTCAAAGATCTTGGACTTTGATTCTTTAACACAGATCAAACATGGTATAATTTTCTCATGGCTATCAATACTTAAAAAGAATCTCTTCATTAAATACTATAAGGCCTTATGAATGTGTACACATAGTAGATGGAGAATAAACTGACATGGCCTGAAAAGGGACAATTAATTTATACAGACATAGCAATGCTAATCCACTTGGCTTCTAAAAAAAAGTTTTAAACTATTAGATTCACTCTTATGTGCAAGTGTCAAAGACTCTATCTAATATGGGTCTAGTACAATGCACCTAGAAAATGTGTACCGGAAGCCACTTTTCAAATCCATTTAAGGAATTTAGGCTAAAAATGAAGCAGGAAGAATTAGTAGCCAGAAGCCCTGAGCTTCTGGTTCATATCAGACTCTTTGATTGGATTTATTCCCACTCCTTACTAGCTATCCTGAATGGAATAATGGTTTTGTTCTTCCAAAGAATCTTTTGGGAAAAAATTCATTCATGAGACTTTTAAGATGCAAGGTTAGAATCAGTATACAAGCATGGGGAAATAAATGCATAGGATTTATTTTTACAAGAAGAGGGAAATATGTTCCCAATGAACTTGCTTAGTTGTGCTAAAGGTATGACTAGAACTTAGATGTCCCAACAGGAACACCTGCAAACAGCTTCAAGAGTTTTGATGGAGTTGTTTTCCATTCTCTTTTTCCCCTTCAAATATTCACAGTAACTACCAATAATTTTATTTTCCAGGGCTGAACCTTTAATAAGATGACCTTTGCTAGTTTAAGTGCCATTTTCTCTTGTAACATCTTGTATGTGAAGGAGGGCTCATTGTTGTAAATTTTAACATATGATAGCAATTTAAGTAGAAAATAAGAATCATCGAAAATTAAAAATAATCATATGGTGCTTGTCAAAAATCTACTAGTAGCAAATTACAAGGATGTTATTGCCTCACTATTGATAATGCATGAATAAAATACTAGGTTTAGAAAGACTGAAGAAATTTTTAATACTCTATTTAGGGAGCCCAGTTCATGCACATTGACCAGGGACTTTCCTATTTTTAATACCAAAAACCATGAGTTCTGGAAACTCCCTCAACCCCAGGCAAATTGGGATGATAATTGTCCTACCATCGACCCAAAATACAAAAGAGAGTTGAATATATAATAAATAAAGCAAAAAAGTAACACATAGCAAAAGCAAAATATAATGTATATTTACTGATTTTAAGGGCAAAAATGTATCAGCAGGAATGAAACACTAAAAGCAAATAATATTATATATTATTAACACTGACACCATCAATCACTTAAAATGTACTTATTTTGCTCAGTTTTGTTCTATTCCTTTTCTATACCCAATCACAATTTTTACATAGTTGCAGAGAGTTGAATCTCATTTTTCTGCCTATCTAGATTATTTTATTAGAACTACTTTCCATATTACATATTTTTGTAATTGCACTTCAAAAGGCTGTATATTTCTGTATTACCTTCCAAAGCCATTTAAATGATTCACAATATTGTCAGCAATACACATAAGTGTTACTTTAAGAAAACATGATTATTATTATTTTGCAATTTTAGGAAGTATTAAATGGTACTTCACAATTATTCAAATTGATTTTTAAGAAATGGCTTATTTTCTCCTGTATTCATTATATTTCCCCTTTGGTGAATTGTTTGTAGCCTTGTCTACTAAATTACAACTATCTTAACATTTTTCTTATCAATTGATGTACACTTTTTACAAAGAGTATAGCTCCTAATTCTGTGTAACATATACTGCACATAAAGTTTTTTTCTCCCTTTCCCCCATCCTCTGCCTCATGACTGAATCCCGCTCTGTCTCCTCTGATGTGATGTCTGCAAACCGTTCTTCCTTTGTATTTGATCAGCCAATAGACCTGCCACTGTTCTCAAATTCATACTCCTAAATTTCCTCTCCCCCTAGAGTCCCCTTATAGTTCATTCCACCCACCATTCTTGAACAGTCTAATTCACACGTGGATTTTAACACGTGACCAAAAACTTTTTTAGAAAGCCATTTAAGCTGTCCTTTTCCACCGACTCAGTTTTCCAGTCTTTTCTCATCCCCTTTTCTCTTCATATCTGGAAGACCTTTATATGATATTAATCTTGATGGAATTAGTTCTCCTAAGCAATTGCCTTTATAATGTACAATCTGGACAGTCTGGAAGGGTAGCGTGGATTACATGATGAAGGGGGGTTGTCCTAGGATCTGCATGGGAATCTTGGGCAGGGCATGAAGGCAAATAGTTTGGCCAGTGGACAAATGAGCAAGGACACGCACAGCGAGAGACACTTTTCTTTTTTTTATCCCTACTATTTTCAGGGCCAGTCCTATTATTTCCGAAGTCTTTTCTCATCATAATTTTAATCAAAATATATCAAGGAAAAATAAATCCAGAAGGTCATCCTCATGAGGTTCCCGTTGAGCAAATCTTCGTACAGAAAGGTAGTGTAGATTAATATAAAGAACACTGACCCAAATATCTGAAGACACAGGTTCCCAGCCTGGCTCGGACATGCTTTGGTGTTATTTAAAATTATTTAGGCTTAAAAAGGAAGGAAATCCTGCCATATGCGGCACAGATGAAATATGATGCTAAATGAAATAAGCCAGTCGCACAAGGCCAAATGCCGCATGATCCACACATATGAGGAATCTAAAATAGTCAAACTCATAGAAGCCAAGAATAGAACGTTGGTTACCACAGGCAGTGGGAGGTGGACATGTGGAGTTGTTATTCAGTGGGTATAAAGTTTCAGTTATGCAAGAATAATCAGTTCTAGAGACCCTCTATATGCCATTGTGCCCATAGACAACAATACTGTATGAGGAACTTAAAAATCTCGTAATAGGATAGATCTCATATTAAGTATACTTAACTAAAATAAAATAAATAAGTTTAAAAAAAACCAAGCCTCTCAAAATCCTAGCTTCTGCATCTTTCAAATGGAGATGACATCAGCTACATCATAAATGAGAAAAAACACTCCACATTTACATACTAATATATCTCTGTGTTTCAGTCATTGTATACATTGCAGATACAACAGACTTGTTCTAAGTTTATCTGAATGTTATTCTTAAATCAGATTAAAGAACCATGTATAGAGAGAGTTGGTATTTATTTGTGGTGAGCTAGGTTTAGGTAGGGGAAAGGGATGACATGGATATTAGGAACTCTGGATTTGGGTTTAGCACCTGCTATTAACAAACACTACGGCCATGGTACAATTGTTTAATTACTGTGTTTCATCTTATTTATCTATCAAATTAGCACTGGGCCTAGGTTAACTTAAAGATCTAATATGGCTCTAAAATGCATCTATCTGAAAGAATTGGATGACAACATTTCTGAACCCAGTTTTTAAACATTTGACCACTATCTCCCCAATACATCAGTCTCCACCTATTACTATTTAGAAACAAGTTTTTCTTGACCCTTAGTGCAGTTCTTCTAGAATCTTTCCTTGAATATCAGCTTTTAGGGATTCTAAAACACACTTATGAAAGAATAGCCACCAGAGAACAATTTTTTTGTCTTCTTCTATTCCCCACCCAACCAATACTCCTCAAAGTGTTAACTCGTTGGTATGCAGTAGACCAGGATCAATGGGGAACAACAGGAATATTCAAAAACGCCTTTAAGCTTCAGATTCAGAGAGAATGTGCTCCAAGCACCCACTGCACACACAGACATGATCTTACCACTCAGAAAGGCAATGAGGAGGCTATCAATGGAGCAAAGCCTCCCCCCTCCCCATGCATTCACAATATTTGGAGGAAAACAATCAGAAAATCTCCAACACAAGTGGAGTAGGTGGTTTTGTTTCTTAATCAAAAACACAAACCCAAGCCGGGTGTGGCGGTGCAGGCCTGTAATCCCAGAGACTTGGGAGGCTGAGACAGGAGGATCACAAGTTCAAGGTCAGCCTTAGTAACTCAATGATGCCCTAACCACCTTAGACCCCCATCTCTAAATTAAACTAATTAATTAAAAATTATTTTTAATTTAAAAAAATAAAGGAAAAATAGCTGGGAATGTAGCTCAGTGGTAAAGCTCCCCTGGGTTAAATCTTCAGCCACATCCTCTCCCCCAATCCCCCCCGCCAAAAAAAAAAAAAAAAAAAATACACCAGCGCAAAGGAAAAGCAGTTCATAGCAGGTTGCTGTGTGATGGACTTGCACTGTTGCACTGTCAGTGTCCTACAGTGGGAACTTGGAGGACGTGAACAGGGGAGCAGAAGATGGGAGAACTGAGATGGACGGTCAAGAGTTAAAAAGAGGAGGAGAGGGATGAAGGGAGACACCAAGGGAAAGAGAGCAGCAGCAACCAAGTTGGAGAAGCTGGTCGGGACCCCCGACAGGTGCCTTCCTATGCTGTTGACCTTGGCCTCCCTGCTTATCTGTCTGAGGACTTTTTCAGTTTCACCAGGGGATTGGGAAGTGACTACAGCAGCACAACTCTTCCCAGGCCTACTTTAACTGACAGGTGCACCCTGGAAATGAGAGCATGTAAAAAGAGACAGGGGCCCTTCTATGGGCCTGCGCACCAATCCCACCTACCCCAAAACAAGGCTCTGAAGAGCTAGAGTGATTTTATATTTTAACAATGCAAAGAGGCACAAAGAAGTTAATTTTAGGCTCCATCTCAGCTTTTTGTAAACTGACATTTTGTTTTTTTCAGCACAGTAAGTAAGCTGACACACAAAAGTCTTTAATTACTGATCTTTCAATAGCTATTTAAGCAGCCATAGAGATCAGGGCTAGAAGTGAACTAAGGGCAGATAGTATCTGTTTCAACTCCCTCATTTTAGAGATGAGGAAAACAAGACGTATGATGATTAAATAACTTACCTACATTCATGTAGTTAATTAGCAAGTGGCAGAATCAAAAGACAACCTCAGTATACTACTACCCATCCTAATCTTTTTTTACCTTGTGACACTTCATCTCTACCATGATGCCAAGTACCATGCTAAATACCAAAGCCAAGATAGTCAGTAGTATCTCTCAACTATCACTAATTTAACCCATGTGTATTTCTAATTTTGATTTTTAAACATTGGCCCATTATTCTTTTTTTTAATATTTATTTATTTGTACACAAAGCTTTCATGTTTATGTGGTGCTGAGGATTGAACCTGGGCCACGCACGTGCGAGGCAAGCACTCTACTGCTGAGCCACAACCCCAGCCCTCGTTATTCTTAATATCTGTGCAGGTTGGGCTTCCTTTGCTATCTAATGACCAGTCTGTGCATTTAATCAGCATTCCCCTCCCCCTGCCTCCCACGTTCCTACTTTATAAATAGTTCTTGAATCTTCCTGACTATCTCTAACCAACTGTAAGACCCTTTGTCCTTTTCCATACTTCACTGAGATATTTGAAAAGTAGGTTGGTCTCCTCCAATTAAAAAAAATAACGCATGCACAGAGTTACCCATTCTAACAGCAGGAAAGAGCATATCATGCAAAACCAGTCCCCCACCATTCCACATCATCAAGGCCCTTCTCTAGAGGCTGCCTGAGTCGAGAGTGTGTATATCTGATGGGTTTTAAATCCACTCAACAGCGCTTACATCTCTATTAATTTTTAATAAAATGAAAGAGAAAATAAAATACCACACTAAAAACTGATATATCCTTTGCATGTCTTTTAGTTATTAAGGCTGTTTTTCTAATAAACTGGCAAGTGTTATTCCATGACAAATAAGAAATTACAATGAAGTTTCTATCAATTTTGATGTGGCATGTTGATTATATTAAATTTTTGTATTTTTACCTTTTTTGGTGAATTGAATACTGTAATAATCAACCTCGCTTCCTATGCCTGAGTATAAAAATAAAGCCAAATTTATAATGTAAAATGAGTAAAATAAAATGCCAAGATGCTAGGAAAGGATTGTCTATATGAAATATTAAGGACTTTTTGAAAATATTTTGGTGTTGAGTTAGATGGTATTCAATTGATCACCACCCCCATTGTTTTACACATCAAGAGTTTAAAATAAAGGAACATCACATTCTTCATGTATGTTGAATTCCACCATTGGTATATTCTTTTCTTTCCTTTTCCTGGAATAATCTCTTTTGTTACTTAAGGAGAGCATTGACACCATGATGAACATTGTATTAGTTTTCTGGCTGTAACAAAGGACCACAAACCAGGCAGCTTAAACAACAGGAATTTCTGGTCACACTGTCCTGGAGGCTGGAAGTCAGAATTCCAGATGTTGGCAGAATTGATTGCTTCTGAGGGCTGTGGGAGAGAATCTATCCCATGTCTCTGCCCTATCTTTGGTACCCTCTGGTTGATTTGTGGCTTGTAGATGGTGCTCTGCCTGTAGCTTCCCATCATCTTCTCCATACAAGCCTGTCTCTGTTTACAAAGTTTCCCATTTCTGTAAGTGTGTAGTCATATGGGATTAAGGCCTGCCATAATGTCTTCATGTTGATTTGATTGTATGCAAAGGTCCTATTTCCCAGTAAGGTCACAAGTATTGGGAGGTAAGAACTCAGCATCTTTGGGGGGTTCACAATTCAACTCTGCTAGAGTTTGGATTTGAAGTGTCCCCCAAAGGACCATGTGTTGAAAGCTTGGTCCTCTGATTGTGGCAGAACCTTTAGGAAGTGGAGCCTAGTGAGGAAGTTGGGTCATTGGGGGCATGTCCTTGAAGGGGACGTGGGGACCCAGGCTCCTTCCTCTGTTGCTCTTTGCTTCCTGGCTACCATGAGAGCTTTGCCCCACTACTTACTGCTTGCCATGACCTTCTCCCTTACCATAGGTCTAGAAATAATAAGACCAATGGACCATGGACTGAAACCTCTAAAACCAGGAACTAAATGAAACTTTTTCTCTTTTCCAGTTCATTTTATCAAGTATATTTTTAGAAGGACAGAAATCTGATTGATACAACCCCATAACAAATATGATCGAAAAGTCCTTCAAAATGAGAAAAAAAAATCACTAATATGTGTACTGTCCTTGTCCTCTCTTAGCTGTTTTCTAAGAGCTGTCAGCACCAACACTGGAGAAACAGAAACAGAACAGGGGCAATGTACAGATACAGCCAGGGGACTGCAGGATGGATGGACAAAAGGCCTTCCCCACCAACCTGAGAGAACTACAATCCCAGACAGAGCACAGGTGAGGTAGATGGGGAGGCCAAACTCACAGCAAGTCTGAGATCGAAGCAGAGAGGAGAAAGGTCACAAGAGTTGGGGCATGGATGAGGACGGTCCCAAGAGGGCTCATGCAGGAAGCTGTCCTTTGACAGGATGAGAACTGGCCTTTGTGGTTGTGACTCTGAAAGCCTAATGCCCTGGGCATTGAGCAGTCCCTTTAGGTCTTATGGTGTAGAATCAGCCACTAAGGAAAGCTGCCATAAGAAAATGGGTTTGCTCTCAGAGCCAGAAAGTTCTCTGGTTAATAGAAACTTTGGCCTCATTTCCCTAGGCCACTGCTAGTGCAGTTCAGATCTCGTGGCTGGTTTCACAGTCACTTTAAATACTGAGGCATCTATTTGATGAGGGATCAGTGGAGGATGAGGCCTGATGTTCTAGCAGATGATGGATTTGTGAACATGGAGTACGTGTTGAGAGGTACAGAAGGGGAAGTGCAGGGGAAGAAAACCCCCATGATGAAAATGATAAGGAAGAGTCCAGAAGTTTACTTGTCAAACCTCTGGGTGGATGGGTGGAACAGAGCCAGAAACTCTACCCTAAACCCACAGCTCCTAATGACTGTGTTGGGACACAGATGTGTATTCTCATCAGTTCTGAAATGTGCCACAAATGTTTTATGACAACAAACCAGCCAAGGCTTTTTAATGATTTATTTTTTTTAATATATAATGTTGATTTGTCATTATCCATTTTTCAAAAGTGTAAAACTTTGAAAATTCGAAATTAGGAATTCATGTGAATTTCAACATGTTTTCTGGGTGGGAGAGAAAGGCTGTAGAAATGCAGGTAGCAAATAACCCTCAGCCTATGTTACTTTGGCCACAGTCCATAATTAGGAGTGGTGTTTACTTCTGCTTTGGGGGAGAAGGATTTATTTAAATATCAGTCAATGTTAACAATCACATATATGTTGTGAGAAAAGAAAAAGGTTGAAAACAGTCACCATCAGCACATCTTGATGCTAAGATACCTGGGAAATAAAACAGCAGGATATAGAAGACCATAGACATTAGTTGTTGTTATGGTTTGGATATAGAATGTCACCCAAAAGCTCAAGTATTGAAGCCTTGGTCTCCAATGCAGCAACACTCAATAGGTAAAGCTTGTGAGAAGTGGTGGGATCAGGAGGGCCCTGACTTCATTAATGGATTAATCCACTGAGGGATTCTTAGCTGAATGGACTAACTGGGATGTGGTGGAAACTGTAGGATGTAGAACTTAGTTGAAGGGAGTATGTCCTTAGGGGCATGTCTTTGGAGATGATATCTTATCCCTAGCCTGCCTCTCTGCCTCTCTCTTTCTTTATTTCCTGGCCATCATGAGCTGAGTAGCTTTATTCTGCCACACCTTTCAGACATGATGTTCCGTCTCATCTCAGTCCCAAAGTAGGGGAGACAACTGATCATGGACTGAAAGCTTTGAAACTGTGAGTCAAAAGAGATCTGTCCTCCTTTAAGTTTATTTTCTCAGGTATTTGTCACAGCAATGCAAAGCCGACTAACATAGGTGGTGAGCAGGATGACAGGAATTTTTGACATTGAGGCTATTCCTCAGTCTTGGCAAATACCGGCATGATTTGAAGCTAGCAAATGTTTCCACAGGCTGAACAGCACTGTGGTTCAACAAGAGCATAAGGGTATGTGTGCACTTGGCAAATTTCTAGTAACAAGCCTATCTAAAGCTATTCTTCAGCCATGGAGGCCTATTGTGGGACTGTCCCCAGAGATTTAGATGATGTTTCTAGTCATATGAATTATTGCCTGGGGTACGATTCAATGGAAATGTGTGAGAAAGATATTTTCAGAGTGGTCTATCTTGAGGTTAACAAATCAGACACCACGCCTTATTTCTATGGTAAGCCATCTATAAGGCCTCAGTTAAATATCTTCATTTGACTGAGTTTCTGAGATGTCTACATGTAGTGTTCAATATTGGTAGCCACAATAATTGTTCCATCCCTTTGATGTTTTTGTTCTAAATACTGGTTCTTTCCTCTATGTTGGGTTACTGAGTTAGCCTGAAGGGAGCTTCCAGGAGAATTTAGTGAAGGAAATTAGGAATTTGGAATTGAGTCAAATACATGAGTCAAAAGTTCATGTATTGAGTAGTATATCCCAATTCCAAGACCCATGATCAGGTAGTGTCTCTGGCCTAGAAGGAAACATGGGGATACTGGGTCAGTCAAGGGGGCCACTATTTTCTCCTGGGTTCATTTTTGAGTAGCAACAACCATGGCATCCTGAAACACCTTAGGTCTCCTTGTAGTAAGCAATACATTATTGCGGATTTATGATGGAGTCATTCTACATCAGCTAGTTTTAGAGTTGTATTATCTTTATTTTATAGGTATAAATATCTTTCATGTCTACCATAATGAAAAAAATACAGAAACACATAAAATGTTAAATGCATCATTTTTTCTGTATTAAAAAATTAGAGTTTCTGGAAGACTAAGGTATATTAGTAAATTGAGGAATTTGTTAAAAGCATTAAAATGGGAGTGTTCAGGGAAGCACAAAGAAGTTAGATATCACATTCCAAAGGGAAGCCTTCTATTAGTATATGAAACTTTCCAAGAAATTGCCAAAATTGATTAACACAACTCTTGGAATTCCTCAACAAGAGCATAGAAGCATTGGAGATTGTATTAGTCAAAGTTAGATTTACTACTGTGGTAGAAAATAGACCCTGAAATCCCAGGGCCTTGGACAAAGTGATTTTCTTGCTCACAGTAAGTCCACTGAGGACTGGGTAACTCTGGAGAAGCTCCCCTTCAAGACCTGTCCTGTGGCTTTACCATCTCAAAAGAAATCCTCTTTGGTTGCCATGGGAAAAATAAAGACATCTCAGAAAAATAGACACACACACATACCTGCACCTCTATGCTTCAGCCTAGAAATGACTGCTGATAAAGTCTATTGTCCAGAATTAACATTTTTTGTAATGACCGACGTGTGGCACTCAATAAATGGCAGCTTTCATGCTTCTAATTATTGGAAAACAGCATTTAAATGGCCAGGCAAGGGTTCATCATGTGTAATTGCCATAATTAAGTATTACCCTATTGTAGATCATTTCTATTGTTTCCCCTTTTTTCTGTTACAAATAATACTTATATAAAGATACAACATATCTTTATGGATAGCCTTGTCTTCATATCTGATTATTTCTTAGAAGTATATTTACAGGGTTAAGGGATATTTAGTCAACTTTTTCATTATTTGTGACTGAAAGACCTGACGAGAACAATGTAGATAGAAGAGGAAAAGTTTTATTTTGGGTCACAGTTTCAGAGGTTGAATCCATGGTCAGCCTACTTCATAGCCCTGAGCCTGAGGTGAGACAGAATATCATGGCAGAAGGGCAAGGTAGAGGAAAACTGCTTAGGACACAACAGCCAGGAAAGAGAGGGGTAGGGAGGGAGAGAGAGAGAGAGTTCTCCTCAGCAGAGACAAAAATATAAATACCAAGGTCACACTCCAGTGATTTACTTCCTCCAATCATTCACTACCTGCCTACAGTTACTGCCCAGTTAATCCATTAGTGGATCAATCTGCAGATTAGGTTAAGGCTCTCTCATGACCTAATCATTTCACTTCTGATCATTCCTGCATTGTTTCACCCATGAGCTTTGGGGAGGGGGACACCTCATATCAAAAACTACTAAAAAAAAAAAAAACCTGATAGTTATTTTAAAAACTCTTTTTATATATTCACAAATTGTATGCTGGAAATATCAGACCAATTTATCCTAGAACCAGCTGTGTAAAAAAGTGCTTTATTTATCAAAGGTTCACAAGCATTGAAAGCTATCTTAAACACACTTTGATCCCTCCACATTTGAATCAGGTGCATTCTGAGCCTAGTCTCTCATTGTGCTTACAGTGTTGCAATTATCAAAAAACCTACTTGCCTCTTCTATTCAAGTGTGAGCTCCTGAATAACGGGGCCACAAATACCTTTTTCAGCCATGTATTCCTAACAGTTATCCCAGTGCCTACACATAATAGGAACACAATAAACAATTACAGGTGAAAGTTTATCTTTAATGCCTTAATTTGTGCTTTTGTATTATCAATTTTAAAAAAATTTGTTCTTTAGTTGTAGCTGGACACAATACCTCTTTTTAAGTTAATTTTTATGTGGTGCTGAGGATCAGACCCAGTGCCTCACACATGCTAGGCAAACACTCTACCACTGAGCTACAATCCCAGGCCCCAGATTATCATTTTTTTTTTCATGTTAATTATGTGGTTGAATTTCTTTGAGTTGTCTTCCTTAGTTCCTCTATCCATTGAGTGATTTTTCTCATCAATGTGTAAGTGTTCTTTATATAAAAATGGTATTGCTCCATTATCATGTTTGTTTTAAATATTTCCCAGTTTTTAAAATTGTACAAGATCTTTAACAATTAATTTAAATATTCTGTATCAAATCGCTCACTTTCGTTTCTGATAGAGGGAATTCTACTCCTCCAGCCTCAAGTTTTCATAAAGGGGCTTTCTATTTCCTTCCCTCTTTATTTCTCAAGGGAGGAGGAATGACATCTCTGTTGAAATTCTTAACTCTCATCCTTTCTGGACTCAGTTTTGAGGAATCACATCCCTGAACTTCATGCTGAAGCTCAAAGGAGCTGACTGAAATCCATAGGAGAACCTGAGCTTGACCTGCCTGCCAGTACTAGTTGTTAAGATTAATTCTGGGAGATAACAGAGAAACTAACTGGCACAGATTTAAGCACTGCTCTCCAATCAGCCTTAACAATTATGATCTAATTTCCATTTCTTTTGAATTTATCCTATACTTGGAATAGGGAGAGGATATATCTACCCATCACTTTTCTTTGTGCTTGGTCCAATTGTTTTGTGTTTCAAAGGTCTTTCTCATCAAAGATTGAATAAGTAATTACCCATTTTTTGCACAATTTTACAGCTTAATTTTAAATGTTTCTCATAAGATTTGACGTTTAAAATACGATAGAGAAATATCAACATCACTGCTAAATTGTCTGGTAAATATGGAAAATCCTAAAGAGAAAATTAAAATCATGCTTTCATGTATCATCTACTTCCAATATTATTGACATGCATTTTTAAAAATTTAACTTTATGTTTTTAAGTAAGGGTTTGCTGTAAGATCTTTTGTGTCAAAATTTCCCCATTCTTGAATTCTTAAATTTGACATGTCTGTTGTTTTATTCTAGAATATACATGGAGACTATACTCATAGTGCTTTCTGAACTTGCATATCTAAAGTGTCTTCCTATTGCTTCAGAATGTAGCTCTGTAGTGGAGAAAACTGAGTCTTGTCTAACTCTTGTCCCAATGCAGGCCATCTATATTTTCTCTTTGGGTACTGGTAGAAGTCAGTCTTTATTTGAGTAATCGAAAAACTTCTGGGATGTTATTGAACTGTGAATTTATCTTTATTAATTTTGACTGAAGCATGAAGAGCTATTTTAATTTGCATATTCAGATTTTTTAAGGGTCAAGAAATCTTTTATAAACCATTTTGCTTTTGTTCAATTATTGTGTCTTCTTCCTTAGGAATTTCTGTATATGTCATCTTCTCCCTTTGTTTTCTTGTCTTTCCCTTGCAATCTGGGGCAGTTATTCAAGTTTGTCCTCAACATCATAAATTCAGCTTTCCGTCGTGCCAATTCCACTCTTCTGGAGAGCATTCCTTATGCAGAACTTACAGACCCAAGAGGAAAGTGTTAACATGTCCAGAACTGATGCCAGGTGCTACCTTCTCAGAAAAGAATATGGATTCTAGCAAAGCTCCATAGAAACCAGACAGGCTTGGTGCTTAAGGCCATCAATCTTGACCCATTGCAAATACCTGACCTCCAGTCCTCCCCTGACGGGGGTGAGACTGGTGCTTCCCAAATTATGGAAGCCTGTGTGACAAGTCTTGCCATCGGTATGCCATAGCTGGCAGCTGCAACCATTAGGCCTCTGTCTCAGCCCCTATTTCCATCTCCCTGTCCCACTGCCCATCATGCAGGGGAGGTAGAATGCATCACATCATGAAGAATAGGACTGTATCAAGACTTTTCATGTCATCTCACTATTGCATCTGGGTGTTGATCACACCAGGAGTGTGTCATTTCCCTAGTCATATAGTATCTTATGCTATGCTGGGAGAGCTGCACTCCTGATCCTGCTTTTGTCTCTGAGTTCTCCCAGAGCACTGCTGCTCCTGTTGGTCTGCTGCAAGCATGGCTTATCCAGTTCTCTTGCTAGCAATGGCAGTTGTCCCAGAACACTATCAGGCATACACCATGGCCTTCTGGAAGCAAATTAGGGAACTTTACTAGATATTTCTAGGGATAGGCCAGAGACTCAAACTGGAAAAGGAAGAGTCTCCTTGTACTGTCGTGGCCAGACTTCAGGAGGTAGTGACTGTGAACAGGAACTAGCCTTGGAAAATACTGAGTAGTGGGAGGTTAAGGTGCTTAGTGATGGAATTCCTCATTTTTTGTGATATGGAAGGGACTTCCCCAGGATGGGATAGGCACTCTACTGAGAGGAAAACTGAATTACTGCCCAAAGTTCTGGTGCTACATTGATCCACTAAAGCTGACCTGTCAGGACAGGACTGAAGTGAAGGTTCAGACACATCAGCTTCATACTGTGTCCTGGCCTCAGATCATAGCAGGGAAGGAACTGATGCTTCCTTAGTGATGTCTCTTACAAAGTCCTCTCTCTCTCTGGGAGTCTGGTCTTTGGCCCTGCTAGACTTCTGTGTCTGCTCCAGAATGAACGAACACATCTCCTATTGATCAAGTGTCTGCATGCTTTCTCCAGCATGCCCATGGGTCTTGCCCATAAGATCCTCAGAATTCTAAAAGAAGATACAGACTGTGATTTGCTACAGCCTCTTTCTGTCAGTCCGCGACTACTTCATGCCTACTATTCCTCTACAGGTCTGAAAAATGAGACCACCAGCCCTTGAGCCAAGTATGCTAGGACCCCATCTCCAGCAGGCACTGTGAGACATCCTCTTTCTCATACAGTTTATATGTCTGCTGTGCTGAAGGACTCTGCCAGGGGCGTCTGTGTGAGGGCTGGTCACATTTGTGCCAATGGGTTGAACATTACCCTTGACTGCAACCATGTGCCCAGTCTCTGTGAAAATGGCTTCTGCTTCTGTTCCTCATTTGCTCTACAGTTCCCTGAGGGAGCTGGAGCCCTGCCCTGGACTACAGCCTATTTGGTCAGGCCCTGAAAACCTGCCCATTGCCATCTGCTGGCTAATATCCTCTTTTAACCTGAATGGGGGCACCCGTGGTATCAGGATGCTGCCACCTGCCCCCAGCACAGCTGCCGCCTAGCTGTTGCTGTGGGGCCTCCATTCACTTGTCTGAACCAATCAGATCTGATAAGCGGAAGCTACACCACCATCTCCTTGGTGGGAATCCTACAGCCAGGTGAGCTCCCCTCCATCCTAGCCACATTTTTTTTTTTTTTTTTTTTTGTAGTGCTTTACTTTATCTGTTTATTTTTATGTGGTGCTAAGGATTGAACCCAGTGTCTCACACATATTTAGCAAGCACTCTGCCACTGGGCTACAGCCCCAACCCCTAGCCACATATTCTTGATGTTCCTATACTTCTTGTGAAAATTCTACCACAGATTACAGAAGCTACACAGACAATTTCTATCATCACCAGGCATATCAAAGACTCAAAGGCAATGCCTGGAATTTCATCAACACTGACTTGGTGGTTTTATCAGTCAGGCCTGGTTCTAGGGCCTATGCACTGTTCAAGAGCATATCAAAAATTTTTAGATCTGACAAGACGTAGTTTTGAAACAAAGGCGCATACTCTTAAAATAATTTCAAAAGCAATAGTGTTTAAAATATTTTAAAGCGGTCTTTAAATATTTATTTTATCATGCTATAGGGTGGGGCACCCAAATGGGAGCAAGCCAAAGACTCGTGAGAACTGTGTCACCACAGCCCCACGCAGATCACATCTCCCAGCTCATCCTTGCTGTCTGCCACTGTATGTCTGTCACTAAAATGATATGGGCAACCACGGTGCCATGGTTACTAATGATAGGACCAGGGAACACTCCGATATTTATTGAATGAGTGAATGAACAGATGAATGAATCAAGTAAGCAATTTATAAGTCCTCTAATAGAAATGCATAGAGATTTTAAAAAATCAAAAGGAGAGGGACATGGGGAGTTGTTTAATGGGCACAGAGTTTCCGTTTTGCAAGATGAAAAAGTTCTGGAGATTGGTTGCCTAACAATGGGAATATACTTCACACTACTAAACTGTACATTGAGAAGTGGTTGAGTTCCTCCAGGGCAGGGACTGTGCCTTGTACATTGTTTTATCCCCTGGCACTAGGTTCTAAATCAGTATTTGTTCAATGAATAAATGAATTTTGCTCTAATTTGTAATCTCATGACTGCATGGAACTTTGTTGCCTGGAAGTTGTTTCATCTATTTAACTAATCCTCTATTTTGAGATATTATAGGTTGTGCTGCAATGGAACACTTCCATATGTTCTCTTACACATTTTGCACTGTTTCTTCTAAGCTCCATGACTGTAGCAGCTTCTTAGCCATCCCCCTTCCTCTTTCTGCTCCTGGCACAGTTTGCATCACAAATAGACCTTTCATGCTCCTGTCTTTACCCTGAATGTGTAGAAACTAAATCCAAGCTCCTAACGCCAAGGTGTCTTTATTTCACCTTTCCTGTAACTTCCCACCACTGCTCAAAAATACACTTTCTACTGTAAGCAGGTGAGTGCTCCTCTTGCTCCTTCCTCTAATTATGGACCAGTGTATGTTGTTTGCTCTTACTGAATACATTCCTATTTCTTTACCTGCCTAAATTCAACCTATCTTCCAAGTCCACAGCCTGTCCCTCCTGACTCCATCAGGCCTTCCCTAAATCCAGTCTGTATGATCTCTTCCTCCACTCTCTATTTTTCTGGCATGCCTGTGTCTGTCCTGAGAGGTAGGCCTAACTACTTACTAGAACCTACCAGGCTTGGAGTTAAAAGCTCATCAACCACAACTTCCTGGAGCACAGAAACCTTTTAGAAATTAAAAAAATCTAGAAGAATTGTTCAAAGTCCTATGTAGGTCTAGCCACGAAATAATAGTTTTAAAATTTAGGTGTTTTGCCATAGTCAAAACTTTTATGGTTTTTAGAGACTAAATAGCATATTCAGGATAAAATATTTTCTTTTTCATACATATACTAGATAATACACATATCATCTACATACTATTGTCCCATAAATCATTTTAATTCTTAAATTTCTATTTGTAATCCTTGATCCATCAATACACAAGATCCGTTTCTGACCATTTTGTTGTTGTTTTAGACTTTGATTGGTCTTAAAATAAAACTAGTAAGTATGAACTTATATTTAAAGGAATATTTCCTTCAGAAATTATTTTGAAATAATGCTAGGGTGGTATCCAAGTTATATAGTTTTGGGACTTTTACATAGGTGTGTAGGACACTAGGAAAATCATGAAGTGCACATTTCATTTTTTTCCAAGCATTTTCATACATGAGAAATCAAGTTAAAATGAACAGAGAGGTCTGTCATAAAAGAAAAAAAAATCAAAACTGCAGCTTGTAGACTGGGGGATGTGTGTGTGTGTGTGTGTGTGTGTGTGTGTGTGTGTGTGTATGTGTGCGTGCGCTGGGGAGGGCTACTTTTATTCTGTGAGGATGATGCTGGAAACTCCAGGCTGAGTTACCCGGACAAGAACAGAGCAAGGAATTCTGTAAAGAATATTCTGCAAGGAATACTGAAGCTGGGTCCATTCTTGAACTCAAGTCTTTTTCTCAACTCCCACCTGCTTTCTGGTTGCCTGGTCTCTGCATCCTTCAAGGCACCCAGCGCAACCTGACAAAGCCCACTCACCGTCTTCCTCGTGGAGAAGGCCCATGTGTGCATGCGCCTCTGCCTCTTTCTTTCCACCATCGATTTTGATCAATTGCGCAATCTCAAAACATCGTTCATAGAAGTGGTTCCTTACCCACTTGTCTTCGGCGTTATCGAAGAAACAGGCCAGAGCGTACAAGTTATTATACACTTCTTCAAAGTGTCCTTCAAAAAGAGAAAAACGCAAACTACATTAGAAAGAGGATGTCTGGGAATGGCAAACTGGTGTTGTGACATTTATTTCCCATTTTATTCTTAAAAGTGTGGTTATTTTATAAATCTAATCTGAATGCAAAATTAAAATAATTACATAAGTTAATGGATATGCACATAAGTAAATCAACAAAAGTCTTTCCAAAAATGTACAACATATTAGAAATTGACATATGATTTGGCTCGAAACAGGGGACTTTATGTAAGACATGGTCTGGCCATTTCGATTAGCAGTGTACCCAGTTCTTCTGGGAGAAAGAACTGTCATTGGCTACTTTTCTCATTGGAGGTTTAAAAAATGTTTAGAGATGGCAGAGAAAATAATGCTTCTTAACTATGACAAAATAATGTAAATGAAGAAAGCAGAGAGGATATGGGAATGCTGTGCTGTTTTCACACTGAAGGAAAAAAAAATCAAAAGGTTGATAGGTAAGAAATGATGATCAGGATACCTCTATAAGCTGTATACATTTTCTGGTAATGTTTCTAGCAACATAGGTTTCTGGCAATGGTAATAAAGAGCAGATTTCTATGCTTCTATATCCTGTTTTTTTTTTTCCCCACTGAAAATGCACACATACTAAGCATTCCTTTTACTCAGATAGTTGTTAGTTTATTACTTGAACTCTTGTAGATTTTTCCCCCCTAAAGTGGCACCTGACTTAAATGTATGCAAAAAGGTATGTTAACAAATTATGAATTGTCCTTATAAACTCTACTGCCATAGTAAACTTGAACAGAAATGTGTGTGGGGCTGGGGCTGTAGCTCAGTGGCAGAGCACTTACCTCACACATGTGAGGCACTAGGCTCGATCCTCAGAACCAAATAAAATTAAACAAATAAAATAAAGGCATGCTGTCCATCTACAACTACAAGAAAAACTTAAAAAGAAGTGTTTGTGTGTTAATGAATTGTACCTCAGTTCTATAAACCCCTCTCAAATGGTGAATGTGAACAAATTTATAATCTATCTTTTTGCATTTATTCTGAAAGCACACTTATAAATAGGTAGTGGCCTGAGTTACTGTTCTAAAACTTTTTTTTATAGTGGTCATTGTGGAGTAGAATTCACTGATGCAATTGCTCATTACTACCAGAAGAGTCAGCCCATTTGTTCCTGAAGGTACTACAATTATGAAAAATATTGCCCATTAATGCACCTCTAAGATTAAATCCAAAGGCTCAGAAAAATGAAACAAGCTAAATAAAATGTGGCTGTCAAGAACTATAAATAAATCATCCAGTGTTTCAACAGAAATTTTTAAAACCTGTGCCATTCCTTTACTTACACCTCTTACATATACATTTATTCATTGAATGTGAATAGACCACCCAAGTCTATTTCTTAATATTTCATATCTCTTGGTAATATTTATTGATTAGAGAGTTATATTCTTTTTGGATTAAGTAAAGCATTTTATATCCTCTACTTAAATAAAATATTTTATATAAAGAATATTTTATATAAATTTTTAAAACTATATACATAGTCCTGCAATAATTTTTCTATTTTTCAGTACATAAACTTTAATATAAAAATATTCACAACATGTCTTAAGCAATGTTATTTTTAAAAGACAATGAACTATGCTTATATAAGCTATTAAGATACCATTTTGAAGGACTACTTATCAGCTAAGCTATTTTTCTACATTTGTCATATGTACCCCTTACATTCTAAGTAGCCTTTCTCCTTGCTTGTAGGTCACTCTCTGGAATTGTCAGTAGGTATATTCAGAAGATGAAAATCAATTTTATTGTTGGTCTGTTATTAAACACTATGCTCTCTAAAGAAGAGATTCCATAATGAAATAAATTTTGGAAGTATACACACAATATGTAAGCATGAAAAGTGTTCGGACAAGTCCTGTGATAAATCAACATTCTTAACTTCAATGATAGTTCACCAAACTTATTTTACCAGATAATTTTTTGTTTTTGTTTTTCTTTGCATAAAACATATAAATATATTTTGGAGCTTTGTTTGATTAGAACATGCTTTGTATATGTTAAACAAATGTTACTGGAAAAAAACTGCTGCTCAACACTTGGCAATAATTTAAAAGTCAAGCGTAAATAATGTTGGAATTATCTATTGATTCGGTTACCCATTACCATTATTGCCATCTCTTCCCCAACCCCATGGGGCTCAAGATCTTAATCATAATGTTACATACAGATGGTACGGAGATGATTCACAACAATGGATTAAACAGGAAATGTGTCAGGGACAAAGGAACACTTTCACGAGTGGAAAATAATCCAAGAAATGGCTGGCTTACTTTAAACACAACTTTGCTCTAAAACAGCAAGTGATGTTTTGTTAAAGTAATTTAAATAACTCTAGGTTACTGCTCTGTAAATCTCAAGAGATGGAACTGACCCGAGATGACTATTGTTAGTGCCATAGTTTTGATTAAATGAACTTCATTGTGACCCTAGAGCGATGGTCTTTCCAATGAGAAGCAATGAGGTTGCTCAGAGACACATTATTTTAGGATAATTGTTTCAGCCACCACCACCCCCAATACCATATGGGATGGAACCTTGAGATACTATTCACAGATTTCTACATCTTAGATGCATGTGTATATATACACACACATGCACTATACATGTGTATGTTTTAAGATTGGGATTAACTCAAGTTATTAAAAACAAAAATGTGTATCCCATTTTATGGGGCATTCCTTCTTCAAATCACAATTTTCCCTCAATTAAGTTCACGTGTGACTGTAATAAAAAAATGCACACCTTCTTTACAAAGGATCGTATAAATGCTTACATGTTATTCAACTGAAGTTTTCCACTAACCTTTTGGGAACAGTTCTGATTTTCTATATTTCAGCTAGGAAAAAGCCACTACAGTTTGTAGGAGAGAACCCTACAGACCAGTTAGGCTGAACAAGACGTAATTTTGCCCCAATTTAACAAATGCAACCTTAGTTACCATGAATATGTGATAAACCGCTCTGTGAAGAAAATATTTCTTTTCATTACTCTGACCACTTATGCAAGACTTTGTCTATTATGAAGTTGGGATTTCATGAGTTTCAAATTAAAAGAATATTTTTATTTATATGTTTCGTTACTGTTTTAAAATGAAAGATGAGAAATTAAAATGTGTTCTACCTTCAAGCAGACTATTTGATATTTTGGTTTCTTTATCATTACAGAAGCCTTTATGACAGTTGACTCATCTGTGACACTTTATGACAAGGCAGAGTATTTGTTCATATTTATCCTGCTCAATTGAAAGCCTCCACCTCACACAGTTAATATGATGAAATTCAACTTTAAAAAGTGGCTAATGGGCCCAGCACGGTGGCCCACACCTGTAATCCCAGCACTTGGGAGGCTGAGGCAGGAGAATCATGAGTTCAAAGCCAGCCTCAGCAATGGCGAGGCACTTAGCAACTCAGTGAGACCCTGTCTCTAAATAAAATACAAAAAAAGGGCTGGGGATGTGGCCCAGTGGTTGGTGCCCCTGAGTTCAATCCCTGGCACCAAAAAAAAAAAAAAAAAAAGTGGCTAATGGGTAGGTTTTATCTTGACTAGTTATGCTTCCAGTATTAATAGCACTTCAGAATTTGGGGCTGTCGTGGGAATGCAGGTTTTTTTCACAACAGCACATTTTAAATAGTTAAAGTTCACCAAACAGACTCCATTTTAAACTCAACCTGGCATTTAAATACTTTTCATAGTGTAAATAACCCAGTCTCATCTCAACCACGCCACCCCCACCCACCCTAATTTGCTTGATGTGCTATTCACATTTTGTACATCTTGTAGTGTGAAGTCAGGTCACACCTTGATGGGGCTTCACTCTAGAAGTTGAGAGACCGTGACTACCTCTGTGGCTGTCCCCTGTCTCATCAGATTCCTCTATAGAAGCTGGGGGGCTAACAGAAAGTTGCCAAATACCCATAAATAGGTCTGAAATGACACACTGTCATGTCAAGGCCCAAGATTTTATTTTATTTTATTTTGAGTTCTGTCATGTTTTCACCCAAAATGTTGAAGAAAATAATAATTTAGAACACCAAATTTATATGACAAAATCTGGGGTTTCACTTTTTTCTTTAATTATAGGCGACCAATTAAAATGATCAATTCTTAACATCTGACTGAAAAATATTTATGACCACAACATCAATATAATGATAGTAATGATAGTAGAGATTAAAGTATTTTCTCCAACTCTTGACATACAACTTTCTGGAAAATCTTAGAATACCAAAAAAAAAAAAAAAAAAAAAAAAAAGGGAATTTATTATAAATTATTCCATGGAAAGTATAAAATTAACAATTTTAATCACAATTGTGAATTGCAGGCACTTTGTATCCTCTCAGTATTCCGTAACATAAAACTTCTGATTCAAGTAACATGTCATGAGGAAAAATTTCAAAACTCATTTACATAAATTCTGGAAAATCCATATCATTTTAAAGTGATAGTGCTGTTTGAAGGTATCTCCTCAGCAAAAGTCAATAGGCAGATAAGGGGAAATTATGTGAAGATTTATAATTCATGATCTGAAACACTGAAATGTGTTGGAAAGTTCTAGAAGATGTCATTAGGTGCCATGTGTTGTCTTCCCAGCTTGGAGAGACATCACCAGGAGACCCCATGTTTGGGCAGCCTCTTTATTCAGGGGTCCCTATTATTTGTTTCATAAATATGCTTAGTTGACTAGAGCGACCTGTGCTAAGTTGTCTGGATGCTTCCCATTCACGCGGGAGACAATCTGGAATCTTCCCTAGGGCACCTGCCCGCAGTGCCTCCACCTACCTGAGGCCCCTCCACCTACCTTTCCTCTCAGCAGCCTCAGCCCTGGTCAGGTGGTAGTAGAAGTAATCCAGTTTATCTAGCTGATCCTCCAGGGGCTTCTGCGTCCAGAAGATGGACCTGCGTCGCGCAGACACCCTCAGGGTCTCCCACTGCTCCATCAGAGCAAAGAGCTCAGTGAAGGACTTGTGATAACCCTCCCGCAGCATGTCCACGCAGATGTTCTTCTTGTATGAGTTCCTGTAGCTGGGAATAAGAATCAGAACGCTCAACGCCTCATTTTAATCCTTTCAATCTGCCCGGTGTTTTCATTCTCTAATAATTAAAGGCTGAACAGCGCTTCTTTCTTTCTTTCTTTTTTTTTCTTCCCCTCAGTGAAAGCACTGAAAACTATCAAAAGATCTTTGGCTCAGACACTTATAATTGAACAACTTCAGTTTAATGAAAGATGCCAGGAGCTATCTAAATACAGTAGTTTTAATGAAATTACAATATAAATATATCCATTCCAGAGCTGGGTTCCCTTTGATAAGGACAATAAGCTAGTTCACTGACAGTATTAAAAAATACTTGACAGACCAGCCTTCCACCCAAACAAGCCAACCCATCCAATCAGAAAAATCACAATAAGCCAGGCAAAAATCAAACTTGCTATTTAATATCAAAGCAATATCCTCCCTGTAATAGGCAGTTTCATTGTATGTTATGGAAGTTTATCATTCATTCATTCATACAGAAGGACTTACTGAACTCTATTGCTATATATACATATCATTATATATATGATATAAACTTTACATATATGTATATATAAAATTGTTTTCAGGTAGAATTAAGGTAATGGTTTGCTAATTCACTTCTTAGTTCCAGAACTCAGGAGGCTGAAGTAGGAGGAACACTTGAGCACAGGAGTGTGAGACCACCCTGCGTAATAGCAATATCCCAGCTCACAAACAACAACAAAACACATTCTAACTTCAATAATAATAAACCATATGCAAGGACATTGACAGATGAATAGTCCATCTACTCATTCGATGAATCACTATTGGATTTCCTACTACGTACCATCCAGTGTTCTAGACTAAACAGCTTCAGTGTTCTTGTGAAGTTGGCATTCTAGTGGGAAAACACAATCCCACAATTAAGAAATGATGAATAAGCTGGGTGTGGTCGAGCATGCCTGTAATCCTAGCACTTGGGAGGCTGAGGCAGGAGGATCGCAAGTTCAAAGCCAGCCTCAGCAATGGCAAGGCACTGAGCAACTCAGTGAGACCCTATCTCTAAATAAAATACAAAAAAGGGCTGGGGATGTGGCCCAGTGGTCAAGGGCCCCTGAGTTCAATCCCCAGTACCAAAAAAAAAAAAAAAAAAAAAAAAAAAAAAAAGAAAGAAAGAAAAAGAAAAAGAAAAAAAAATGATGAATAATGATTGAAAATGTCCACATAAGAAATATACAAAATTAGGGATAACAGGCGTGTGGTGGCTATTCACCCATCAAAAAGAACAATCAGATAGCAAAAAATATTGTTTTCTATTAATTGTTGTAAGCTTAAAAAAAAAAAAAAAAAAAACCCCAAGAACCCAATATTTAGCAAAACTACTGGCAACAGAAATTTCAGTGTAGACTGGGAAAAGCTCGGAATTAGTCAGAATACCAAATTTGTCCCAACCTCCCTGGTCTTCATTTCTTCTCATTTGTAAAATGTACACATTCACATATGCCTTCCCTACATTGCAGGATTCTTTCAGGACCCAGATGAAATTAAGTGAAAATGCTGCAGGAAAGTGAAGTCCTCTGCTGCTGGTCCTCAGCTCCTGGCTGTCATTCAATTCACCTGTGGAGCTTCAACAACAAAACTGACTAGGTTCCACCTGCCAAGAATTTCTCGTTCTGCAAATCTACTTGGGTAGAAGTAAAGAGTGGCGAGGTGGAGAGTGCAGAGATTATGGAGGTTTTTATTTTTGTCTTTATTTATTTATTTTTAAGTGGGATCCAGGTCATGAAGGGATCTCACGGTAAAGCAATGGTAAAGAAGCTCAGACTCAAAGCAAGGAGTGATGGCGAGCCGCTGGAGAGGCTGAGTCGAGTGGACAGGGTGTGACTGCGTTTTAGAAAAGGCATCTGGAAGGGCTGGGGTTGTAGCTCAGTGGTAGAGCTCTTGCCTAGCACGTGTGAAGCACCAGGTTCGATCCTCAGCACCACATAAAAGCAAATAAATAAATAAAAGTATTTTTTAAAAAAATAAAAGGCATCTGGAAGGAACGACCCCTCTGAAAGACAGCAGCGCTCCCCCACACCAGCAGCCAGACTGTTGTACCAGCTCATGGGGTAAAGAAACCACATTCCTAGGTCAAAAGATCAATAGCTACCATTTGGTTTGAGACCAAGAAATATTCAAAATGAGGAAGAGTAAATTTTGGAGTGACAGTTCTTGCTTTTCCTGCTTGTTCCTCTAGTTGAGATAGAAGAGGAATATGGAGACAGAAGGGCCATGTCCTCCCTGCCCCCCTCATTCCAATCAAATACCAGAAGGGTGGGGGAGAAGAACAAGTCAGCAACCCGTGAAGTTCAGTGGAATCTAAGTGTAGAAGACACTGGACCCTGCTTCCTGTGTGAGGGTCTTGAAGGTAGGAGGGTTACCAACACCCCCCCCCCCCCGTTCACCTCCTCATGCACAGGGCACAAGAAGGCAGGGATCCATCAAGGGTTTGTAGGCAGAAGAGAACCAAAACCAGCCCTATCATGTCCCACTGTCCCTCAGTGGTATGGTGTGACTTTATGAAAAAAATCTCATAACTTTTCAGAAGGCTCCACAGATGACACTAAAGGTACTGGAAGGGGAGGTCAGTGTGTCTGCCACCATGTTATCCAGCCATAGCAAGGGATGCGTGCTGAGAGGCTCATGGTGAGATTCCCACTGGGGACAGCAGGATGGCACAGCCATGGTTGAAATGGGCAGCACCAGGAGCCTCTGAAAGGATTCAGGCCAGCCTATTGCCAGGGCTGATAAACAAGGATGGACTGGAGATGGTTGTCACAGCCTAGAGATGCATTCAGCTAGGAGTAGGAGAGAACTCGCCTCACAGTATTTTGAAAACTAGAGAATCTACTTTTTGCCTAATCATAGGCAGCCGAGGGCCTGGCTGGGTGGACTGGCAAGTTCAAGACCAAGGTCTCTGGGATTATCTTGACCTTCTCTCCTCCTTGTTCCTTGCTAGCAGCCATAGGGCTCCAGAGACCACGTCCGCTTTCAAGGCAAGAAGAAAGTGGAATGTGAGGTGGCATTGGCTGTGTCTTCCCTCATTTGGGGGAAAATCAGAATCATTCCTGCTACTTCTAGCAGATTTCTACTTTGGACCCACTGTCTAGAAGTATGTCATAGGACAGTTCCCACTCTCCCTTTGCTGCAAGGAGTCTGGAAACCCCAAAATCCTGACTCCTCTTGGGCACACTGATGCCCCAACCCAATTGGAGCTGTGCAAGGAAAGCAGAAAGAGGACTGGGGACTGGATGGGCACATCAGTGACAATGACAAGGTCCTCCCTGAAGATCTGGATGTAAATTGTGTCATATGCTGTCTCCCTGCCTGCTCCCCATGTTGACAGATAATATGCAGAAAGCTCAGTACAATTTGAATGCCATATAAATTGCAAATGATTTTCTTTTTAGTATTAGAATGCCCTAAGTATTTCATGGGACATACTTACACACACACACACACACACACACACACACACACACACAAACACCACTTAGTTTTTTTTAAAAGTGAAATTCAATTCATGTACTTTTATTTGCTAAATCTAGTAACTCTACTTCCTTCAGGCCCCTTCAGTGCAATGCTGTTTCTATACAGGAAGACAGGTTGAGGAGGAAGACGTTTTAGAATCTTGAGCAAATTGCCGAATCGGACTGACTACCTGAGAGTGACAAGATTGGATTTTTACACTAGGGAGGATCAAGGCTCAGGGCCAGGAATTAAAATTAAGTTATAAAAAAATAAAGACTTTCAATTTTAGCATCCTTGAGTTTGTGACTCTGAAATTTGCACCTGATCCAAGAGAAGGGATGGGAGGAGGGCGAAACTGGGAGCAGGGAGAAAAGTATGGGAAACTCAGGTGGCCGTGGATGGGAGAGGCTATGGGGGCTGGAACTGGGGTACAGGCAGGGGACTAAGTAGAGTTAGGTGGATCCAAAACATACTTAGAAGATAAAAATATTGAGTGCTTGGTGGCTGAATGGCTGTCGGAGGTGAAGGACAGGAAGGAGCTCTGATGATGACCAGGTGAATTTTTTCTGATTGAGTAATGAGTAATTGGTAATTTGCTAAAGAGGGGAATATTTGCTACTGGGAAAGATAATGAGTTTGGGTTCAGATCACTTGAGTTTGGGGAGCCCAAGGGCTCATACAAGTGGTACCCTAGAAGGCAGTTTGTGGGGTGACATGGGAGGCCTCTGGGGACAGAGCCTGGAAGCCTAACCTTGCTTCAAAGGAGCAATGCCATCTTCAGATGGTCATGCATTGGCTGCCAGGATGTTTTCCTATGAGTGAAGAAAGCCTACTGCAGCAAAAATAAAGAAAATGACAATAAAGTAAAAGTTAAACATTGACTTCAAACAATAAAAATAAGCAGTAGGCAGAACAGTTGGGAGGTCATCTCAGTTCTCATCCTAATCCAGACAGAGATGTAGAAAATCACTCTCTAGATCCTTCTGTCTTCACATGGGAGATGAAGGTGGATATGGCCCAACCAGCATGGAGTCCTACTTCCACGGTGGAATACTTCAAAATACTTCTGGAACTAGCCAGTCCTACACGTGGGATGGAAATTCAAGGACTCCCTAGTCAAGGGGTAGATTATTGACCCAAATTAAAGAGAGACCCAGTCTCTCCCGTGAGGTAGAATGCTGAGGCCAGCAACACAAAATATAAAAGAGGCAGGTTCACTGTGGGCAGCTGGACTGGACAAGATTCTCCAATAGGCTGGGCGCCACGGTGCACGCCTGTAATCCCAGCACTTGGGAGGCTGAGGCAGGGGGATAGCGAGTTCAAAGCCAGCCTCAGCAATGGCCAGGCACTTAGCAACTCAGTGAGACCCTGACTCTAATAAAATACAAAAAAAGGGCTGGGGATGTGGCTCCGTGGTTGAGTGCCCCTGAGTTCAATCCCCAGTACCCCCCCCCAAAAAAAAATAGAAAGAAAAAGAAAAAGATTCTCCAATAGTCCTGCTACCCAGATCCATGTACCCAGATCCATGCAAGGGGCCTGTGTCTTGTCTTCTTCTTCTGAGCTAGGTTCTCCCCTCCAGTAACCTAACATCCTTTCAATAAAATCATTTCCACTTAATTTGCTCAGAAAGGGTTTTCATTGCCTTTGACCAAAGAACACTAAGTGATTCAGAAGGAGCTGGACTAGGAGTATTTCCAGCATCTTTTGGGTTCAAAACACTAACAATACATAGTATTGATTTTTAAAGATTTCTAGTAATTTTTTTTGAAAGGGTCATTTTTTTGCAGAAGATATTCCAAATAAGATTATATTTAAATATGTATGTACAACTATGTTGATACCATTTCTGTTTTATACACACACATATGCATGTACAAATACACCTGTAAGCCATTGTTTAAGCCTCATGAGTAATATTTGAGAGCCAGAAAGAAGAATTATAGTTATTTACTAAATAGGTTCTTACTAAACCTTTATAATAAGGTGAATTATTTAATTTGAAAATCTTCATTTATTAAAATGAATTAATTCTCAGGAAATAAAAATACATGGCAGTCTTCATCATTACATTTGGACTTCTCAGATTTTGTATTTCTTAAGAGATAACCACAGTCAAGGTTCACTTGCTTTGTGAAGAGGAAAATAAATAGAAATGTAAACAGAATCCATATTCATTATTTTAATTGTTATTCCATTTGGACATGAAGAATTTAGTCTTTGGTTTCACTTATACATTAAATATTTTTCTAAATTAAGATGTTGCTTTTAAGCATAAGAAGGAAAATTTCTTTGACTCTAAACTGCCCTACAAGGTGAAAATTGAGAATTCCATTAAAAATTATGAAGAGATTTAACATTATGGGATTTGGGGAGAGTTCTGACAGAAAAAAATATATATACCACTCAAAAAAGTAGAAGTGGGGACATTGATAGACACACTGGGCGTCTATAAATCTGCATCGTGAGGAAGATCTCTATTGCAGCAGGTACCTCAGGCTGCACTGGGATCAGGGAAGCAGCTGGAGACAGACTTAAGAATAGAATAAGGGAGTTGTACATTTCATACTGGTTTTACTGCCTTTTAAAGGCATTGTTCAAGAAATTTTGTTAAAACTATCTTAATTTATATCAAAACTTCCCTAAAAATATCCAAAGTTTTTTAAAACATCTAGAAACTGACAACAAAATTCAACAATCCGGCTCGAGCTTCATAGCAGCTGAATGTGGGGAGGTGCTGGGAAATGGGGGCGGGGTGTACTAGTAAACAGCCACAGAAATATACACGGATTTAAAATTCCTCCTTCAACTATATGGAATAGCTACTGTTTACGGAACTCCCACAATGTGTCAGGCACTGAGTAAATATCACTTCTAACTCACTCCACAACTGTGTGAAGCACTACTTTCATTTATACAGATTTAAAAACAAATAAACAAACAACAACAACAACAACACACACACACACACACACACACACACACACACACCTCTCTCCAGCATACAGTGAGGCTGTGAATTGCCCAAAGCCACTCAAGCTAATAAATGGCAGAGTTGTGATTCACACCCAGCTCTGCAGACTGTGAATTCTTTCCATTTCGCACATTGCTTCCTGTGACATCAAATATTGTTGCCTTTTTTCCTCTTTTCCTCCTGCTCCTCCCTACAATGTTCTATTTATTTGCATTGACCGTTTAGGAATTTGACAAAATTTGACAATTATGATGTAATCTCCAATTAGAAAGCTGTTCTCTTTATCCATGCTAATCCATGTTTATGTTGGATTGGGAGCAGAGATCAGTGTCATTCTGTGGCTTTCCCAGAGGACCCCTTCTTTTAAAGGAGGAAGCAGACTGACAGTAGCATCCATGCAAAGCAAATTAAATAGATATGATTCCCACTCAACGGTGTAACAGCTACCAGGATAAACCACTGACAAACATTTAAAAGGGTAAAAAGTGCATACTTCTATAAACCCAGAAAAGACAAATAGATGAAATGAATAGACATAACAATTTATTTTATCCTCCCCTCACCTAAATTAATGCATAAACTAAAAGGTGGACTTTCACAGTGTAAAGCGTTATCACCTATTCAAATAAGGACAAATACATTTAACATATTTCTTCACGGGACAAACTGAAATTATGGCATCAAAGTGAAGCGTCACATTCAGTCAAATATTTCACACCATTCAATGAAAAAAACATACTTTAAAACAAGAGCATAAATTTTTAATTTAATCTGACAAAGATAAACTCAAAAGATATGAAATAGCTAATCAAAAGTCAGGATCATACTTTTATTCCATTAAGTTAATATTTATAAGTCACTAGTGGGTTATCTGTGTCAGTTATAATAGTCTTACATTCATATTGTAGGGATAAATGTTATTGGAATCACCTACGGGATAATTACATTGACTTAAATTAATACTTAAATAGCTTCAGTTAATATAATTTCCATGAAATAAAGAGAATCACTATTCCTACACATACTTTTCAGTGTAGGTAGATACTACATATAAATTTTTTTTAAAAAGTTATTTTCTGATATACACAGACTGATAACAATTTTGTGAGTTCTTTGGGTATGTGTAATCATTTTTAGAAAATGATAATTTTTTTCACCCAAAGCTAACACAATGATATAGCATTTCCCTTGCCACATAAATATATAAAGAAAAAGAAATTAGAAAAAAATTGACTGTGTTTTGAATGACTTCATTTTAAAAACATGTAGAATTACAATAAAATTTGAAAGCATTAATTTTTTCACACATTTAGGTTTATATTATTTGTCACAGTATGGATTATTACTGATTAATAATTGTACTGCCATCTCATATATTTGCAGGTGTATATATTTGTAATATACATGAAAGAGTAATAAACTCATGGAAATTTAAGATTTTAAAACTTTTGTTTCATATGTAATTCGAAACAGCAAGAAAAAGTTTTAATATAAAAAAGTTTCTTAAATTTAAAGAATTTCCAATGAGTTGACTGGTCTCTGGGGGCATCTACTGGAAATTTAGCAAACTGCAGTCACATCATGTAAATTTGATAACTTTCATTAACCATCTTAATACAGATATTATTTTAATTGATATGCAAATAAGGTGACATTCAAAGAATATAAATGCAAAGTTATGCATGGATTATATCTCACCCATGCAGAACTGCAAAACAAGTAGCTGTCTATGAGACCACTTAACAAATACTGCACTCTATTTATATATTTGAAAATGTAAATAGAACAGGTGGCATCTCACAGATTAACAGTTTTCAAATAATTTCATTCTCATTTTTGGAAAATTAGAAAGATATTTTAGAGGCAAACGTTCATATATTTAATGAGGCATTTTTACTAACTGAATAAAATGCATATAAAAAGTACTTTCAAATTGTAATGTTTGCTCTCTGAAACAAATTCACTTTGCATCTCACTAAGTCCACTGATCACAAATAACATGATGATCAACTGCTTATTTTCTGACTTAGCTTAATGACTAAATGTTAATATTTCACGATGTAGAATTTTCTTACATCAGAATCAGAATCTTTCATTACAATTTGTCATTATAATTTGAATTAGTTATTAAAATGAACATTAATAATTCTCCTAAACACTTCAAAACTTAAAATGATAATGAACACAATACAACCATTTGAGCTGACATACAGTTTTAAGATGTATTTCAAAAAGTAGCTCTTTTCATAATATTGTGCAGTTATAACTAATCATGTAAAAAGCTTAATAGCATAACCATTGTAATAGTATTTTCTTTGTGAAATTTGTAGGTGGTTTTTTTATAAGGGAAAATAAAAATACTTGGATGTACAAGTATTATGCTATACATACTCTCCTAGAAAGATTGAATCATCTAACATTTTAGCTTCATTCCACAAACTCCTCATGCATGTATTAATTTGTACATTTTCTGAAAACTTCATTAGAATTACTGTCCAAATAAATATATAACCTTCAATTGTGTAAAATTTAAAAAGCAAGTCAAAATTTAAAATATTATCAATAAATCAGAATATAAATATAGTAGGATTTTTGTTTTAGTTTAAATTTAGATTAAATTTAGATAGTGAGACTAATTTCATAATTTTAAATGAATAAATAAAATTTAGCCTCAGAAGATTATGAAATAAAAATTTTATGTGATTTTCTAAACAGTTGTAAGTTCGTTAATTTGAATTATTAGAAGAAACTTGTGTATGCAAATTTTGCTTTATAATTTTACAAACTGCAAATTCTTATCTATTAATAATAAAATTTAGGAGCCATAACTTTCAACATTTTAAAAGTATATACAAACTGAAAAAAAAAAATTAGAAAAAACTATTTAAACCAAACTCAAACTTCAATTCCTTTTAAAGAAACATAATAATGTTAATAATTAAGAAATGAAGTTTACCTCATAGAATTTTGTAACTCAGACTATTACTAATATAATTCTTTCAACAAATAATATATTGAACAATTTTGTCAGCAAAGAATTGTACCAAAAGCACAGTAAGAACTCATTTCAACACGGGTGATTTTGTTTTTGGACACATGGAATATTTGTGTCAAATAGAACAAAAATGATTTCACAAATTCAATTGTTAGAACTGATGCTTAGTGTTAGTAGGAGTCATTTTTTATGAGATCAAATCAATGAATGTTTATAAATCAAATAGTATTTTTGCTGGTGATAATCACCAGATAATTAGAGGAAAGACGTGGTTTTTTAGCAGGCAGTTCGGGGCTGCAACTCTTCCAATGGTTTTAAATAATTCCCTTAATAATATAAGGGCATTTTTAACATGCACATCCTGTTAAAAATGATTTACTCAAGTGATTTCCATTCAATCAAATATTTGAAGTACCATGGCTCTCATCCATTGGAAATGAATAAACTATGCACCTGTCAATATATAAGTGTCACCACAATATTTATCCATGAAGCTGTCACACCACATTTTGACATTCATTTTCTTTATTGAAAAATCTAAAACTAAAAGATATTTTTTAAAGTTCTTCTTTAGAAGTTTGATGCAAAGGACTGGGAGAAAACCTCCTCAAATGAGGTCAATTATACATACAATTTTTGTAAACAGTCATTATTTGCAAACTCCTTTGAGAAATCCAAACTTCTTTATAAAAGAATGATTTCAAGTAAAGATCAGACACGGAAAGGTGTGAACTGAATGCCATCTCTAACGAAGAATTTTCAGGGAAACTATTTTCAGAATTAAACACAAGCTTAAACCCCTTTGACCAAAGGAGACCATTGTATGGATTCATATCTTTTTTCATTTGTTTTCAAATTACACTGTAATTTTCAACCACAAAAAAGCAATAAAACTAAGCTGAAAAATAAAGCCTCAAAATGAACTTAATTCTTAAATTGAGTTATAATCATAAAAAAGAAATATGAATAAGTAATGTAATCTGTTATATGTTCTATTACAATGATAGCATACATGAAAACAAGGGAGAAAACAAAAAATTAACTTTTTATCTCATGACTATACACACATGTAAACATGATAATGCTAGTTTATCCACTGAATATTCTTGTCTAAATTAATATTGATTATTTTTATTAACATAAAACTTAACAGAACATGGTATTTGCTCTGCATTTTGAGACACAATTTTGTGACACTCTCCAAATTTTTTAAATTTCTCTTATTTAGGGTTTTTTTTTTTCCTGTAAGGTAATATTACCTAACATTTTCTTTCAATTCTCTGTACATCTCTATGAACAACAACAATAAAAAAGACTATTACTTTTCCATATAAATCAAGTGAAACATCACTCACTTTTAATAAAAATGGAAAGCTGAAGAATATAAAAACCAAACTTAGTAAAAACAACAAGTTGCCTTAAAAAGAAAAACTTTGGCTCACTGTGTTCTTTTTTTACTAAAGTGTGTCATGCATTTTATCTTTGCAAGAGTTTGACGAGTTTTGCAAGTAAAATTCTGTTTCCTCTACACTTGCTAATAGTCATGAGAATCTGTAGTTTGCACCTTCCCATTAAAAATGTATTGTATTTTTTGAAATTATTCACCCCGCCTTTTATCCAGATCATGTCTTTGAAAGGAGGAAGTAGATAATAAATGGAATAATTCATGATTTCCCATTAAATATGAAACTTTCTTTTGCAGAGTTTAGAAAATGAAGTTCTACATAATGTACAAAAGTTGATTAGAACTTTTTTTTTAACCTTTTCAAGAAAAAAAAAAAAAAGCCTTTCACATTAAACAACTGCAGGAGGGGGTTTCTTTGGGAAAAGTAAACCAATCGATTCTTTACACCTATAGTTTTGTGCCATCTATCTAATGTTGCTTCCTTCAAATATATATTCCTTCACAATCCTTAAAAAAATATTAAAAGAGTGGCAAGACAAATAGCATACATTGAGCTATAAATGTGACAAGTACTTAAGAGAAATATTAAATATTTCAAATACAAAGGGAAAAATCACATAAATTAAAAATGAAAACAAAACATTATTCATGCTCTTTTTGGCAATGCAATGAAAGATAGCATAAGGGTAAATAGCAAAATCTGCATTTAGATTTCTCATATTATGACATTTCTTCTAGAAAGGTAATGATACTTTGTTATGAGAAAATAATATATTTCTCATAATACATTATTGTTTGTTTTTTGTTTTGTTTTGTTTTTACAAACTATTTGTTGGCACTTTGTTAAATCTGAAAGGATTAAGCCAAATGATATCTAGGTTCATTCCAGCTCTATCATTTTATATTTGTTGGGTGAGGAATCTGTCGTAATTTAACTAAAGAGAAATGTCAAACTCTGACTACTTAAAGACAGCAGTTGACCTCATTTCTTTGAGTTTTAAAGTTTCTATTATAGGAATAATGCATCATTTTAGTAGGCATATTTAAATTTTCCCCATATAGAAAAATAAAGAATATTTTTCCCCATTAAACTTGAGTGTTCAAGAGGGGGAGAAAAGGAAAAAAAATAGAAATAAGAAAAGGTGGTTGAATGACATGGATATCATTTTCCTAAATGCATGATTGAAGACCTGAATTGTACGAATATACTTTGTATACAAACAGTTGTATGTAAAAAGATGCTAAATACATGCACTATGAGTTGTACATATTAAAAATTATTTAAAAAAAGAATACAATTCAATGGATTTTCACACATTTAATGCACCTATTTCAACTAGCATCCGTATAAAGGATTGGAACCTCACAGATAAACCCCTTTGTGATTCCCCTTCCTAGTTACCACCTCCCCACCGTTCTGAGTTCTGTCAGCATCATTTTGGGAGAGAGGCTTGGTTGAAAGTTTATGTACATATTTAAGAATATGTTAAAAATGTCAAATAAATAAATATTATATAGTCACAAAAAAAACACTTGAGTGTTCAAGAGTAAGTACTAAACTGTACTCTCTCTGAAGAAATCTTTCACACTGTGTGCTCTTTAATTAATATAACAAAGGTGTACATGGCACATGTGAATGGTGAAGTCACAATTTCTCACAGACTATACCTACACAATGATCAAACTTCCAGAACTCAATGAAACAAAAGTAAATTGATGATTCTGATGCTTTGGCCAGATAATAACTGCAAATAAATATCTCTTTCTTCCGAACAATCCACTAATTTTAGTGCAGCTATCTCAAATATTTAGAAAATTACCAATTCTAAACTAGGAAAATTACAAAATAAAAAATGTGCATCAATAAGAATATTATAAAAATGCAAAAAGTATTTGCAAGAAGATGAAAGAGCTTTGAATTTAAACATGAAAATAAACATAAAATAGATACATAATAGGAATATATGTTCATTTCTTGGTATTTCCATATAGTAATGCAAACATCAAGGAAGAGAAAGTTTGCAATATTGTTAATATCAGGAAAAATAGAATTCAAGTAGAAAAAAATTAAAGTAGCATATAATTCTATCAGACTCATAAATGAGATTCAAATTTACTGAAAAATACAGCAGGTGGTAAACAACATACCTAATAACAGCCTCAAAATATATAAAACGAACAGAAAGATAAGGAGAAATTGATTTTTAATGAATTTTTTCAGAAACTTACAGATAGAGGGAAAATTATTTTAATAACAATTATCTAGGTTGATGGAAATAACAGGCTGAACTAATTATTAGAATATTACAGATATTTCTATATGAATAGTCTAACAAATAAGTAGAGAATGTACATTTATTTTCCAAACACAAAAGAAACACTTATGAAAACTGGTCACACTGGAAATTTCATAAACTGATATTATATGTGGCAAATGTACAGTGTGAAATAAAATGTTCACTCCCTACTCCTGCAGTCTCCTACAAAAAAGAAAAACACATACCAAAAAAGTATTCACCTGCAGACTTATCAATGTATTTCTAATTTATTGATTTTCTAAAGGTGAAACCACTGTGGAAATTTTAACATATTTAGAATTTTTAAAATACTTATGTATCAAATCATGCAGGAAGAAATTATTGCAGTTTTGAAAAGGAAGCTTATAGAAATGGTTTGTTAAAAACCACTAGCAACTGATCCCAGAGAAGCAGCTAGTTTTCAACTCAGGATGCTAGGAAAAATCCTAACAAAACAAACACAATGAAATAGACCCACAGGAAGAACAAGAAAAGACATATTAAGGGTCAAATCATAAATCAACAGAAAACAAAAATTTGATCTATTAAAAAAAAGACAACTGGTTTTGTGAAAAAATAAAAAATTCTTTGCAAATATAATCAGGAAAAACAAAAATAGCTGTCACCAAAAACAGTACCAGGAATAATAAAAAAGGATATAGCTTCCAACTATAATTATAGTCACAGGTGCCTTTTAGGCTTAGCAATGTGCCAAGTGCTGCTCTCAATGCTTTGCATGTAATTATCTTATTTAAACCTTACAACATTTTTTAAAATGAGATAGGTACTCTCATTATTCTCTCCATTTTACAGATGACTCTGGTACAACATGTTTAATTAACAAGTGACCGCCACACACCCTTTGAGAGATGGAGCTGGGGTATTGGTTTAGGTAGCCTCCTTCTAGAGCCCATGTGATTAACCATTGTTATCTTTATACTACCTCAAAGAAACACAGAATACAAAGTATATTCACACCATTTGTATTCTGTGTACTTTGTATACAACCAGAGATATGTAAAAATGTGCTCCATAAGTGTAATATGAATTGTAATGCATTCTGCTTTCATATCATAACTTAGAATAAATGAAAAAAAAGAAAGAAACAGAATATTTCAATTAATGTAGAGGAGATTTAAAGATTATTAGAAAATATGCTAAACTTTATCCCAACAATATAAAAATCTACAAATATAGGCACTTTGTAAAACAAATTATCAAAATTAGCAGGAAAAGACTTTTAGAAGACTAATTGCCAGAGAAGACTTAGTCCTTTCTCCCAGAAATCCTTCCAACCAAAGAGCTAAACTGTTTTCACATGGTAAGTTCAAAGTTCATTCATGATTAAGAAACATCATATGGCATAATGAGTCCCACTATTATGTATTATACTCCAATTTAAAAAAAGCATCATAGGAACTCAAAACAAATTCCTTGTGTTGATATTATGTATCTAGTAAAAACCTATGGAAAAAAAAATCCTTCATGCTTTGCAATATATTCATTTCTACTAGAGTAGAAATGTGAAGGAATGCTGCTGTCACTGATATAATTTAACATTGTTGAAAATGATGGTTCTTGATAAGGTGGGACTCAATATTTTAATGCTATCAATTCTCCTAGAATAACATAAATTCCATGTACTCCCCATAAAAATTCAATGATATTTTACTGACTCTTGACAAGAAAATCCTAACATTCACACAAAATAGTAACGTAGAAGAAAAAATTGATCACTTGGAACAAAAAAGGGCACTGTCTGCAAGACAGAAATGTATTTCAACTATATTAAGGAAACAGTTATAATGCTGATAACAAGAACCAGCAAATAAATGAACAGAAAATGCATGTTCAAGTATGTGTATGGTATAAGTATATACACATGAGAATCTGTTGTTAAATATAAATGGTGTTTCAGGTCAGGGGAAGGATTTGGAGACAATGGTTTATTTGCAATTTTTGCTGGCTTAACTTTTACATTAATATTTTCGTAATACAAATAACATATATAACATATGTTAAGTTGCCTTTCTACATTTAATAGTACAATTTCAGTTATATATAGTACAGTGATCAGTTTCTTGATCACTTCTTATCTCTAGTGTATGTGACAGGTTTATATTAACATCGTCACTACGATCTTTCAGGTGCTTATTCCTATCATTTGCTACAGCAACTTCATAGACATTTAATTTGGACTTCTGATTTAGATACTATATTCTGGATTGTGTAGCCTTCTTTATCTTGAATTCTATACCCCCACCCCAACTTCAGTTTAACTATTTAGGGAGTGGGGACAAAAATGACTGCAGAAGCAGAAGACGAGTAAGTCTGTTGCTCTCCATTTTGATTGATAGCTTATCTAAGTATACAATTCTAAAGTAAAAATAATCCTCCTTCAGATTTTGAGGACATCCTCCTTTTTCTTCCAGCGCTACACCTAGTGTGAGTGTGTACAACAGCGATGATAGTTTGATATTTATTTCTCGATGGCAACTTCTCCCCCTACCCCTAGAACTTCTAGTATCTTTTCTTTAGATAATGTTCTGAAATTTCATAAGGATGTACCTAGATTGGGTATTTTTAATTTATTTTGTTCTTTCCTTTCTGGTGATTTAGGAGCCCATTTCATTCTAAATATATTCGAGTTTTTTTTTTTCCAGTTGAAGCAAAAATAATTGAAGTTGATATATGTGTCCTTTCTTTTTCTCTGATTAATCTGACTAAAGATTGACCAATTTTTTTGATCTTTCCAAAGAACCAGCTATAAATCTCATTGATTTTCTCTATCATTTGGTCATTTCTCCTGAAGGCGCATACTTCCAATGATCTAAATTAGGTCATTTGATCATTTCTCTATCATTTAGGTCATTGGAAGTGGGCACCCTCAGGAACATACCTTCAATAAGCTAAATTCTTTCCAGTAGGCCCCACCTCTTCAAGATTCCACCACCTCCTAATAAATAACACCACAGGCTAGTGAAGGAGCCTTCAATTTACTATTCCTTTCTCTCTTTTAACTTTAAATTTAATTTGCTTTCTTTTTCTAACTTTGTAAAAGAAAGGTTAGAGTATTGATGTTAGCATAAGTATTTTATACTCTACTTTTAAATATACTTGTATATTCTACATTTTTATATTCTACTTTTTAATATAAATATTTTAATGCTATAAAATTCCCTTTATCTGCTGCTTTAGCTACACCCCACAAAATTTGGCATGCCATGTTTTCTTTTTCATTCTCTTCAAATATTTTCTAATTTGTCTTGTGATTTTTTTAGGATGTAAAAGTTATGTACATATTTTTACAAAATCATGTACAAATCATTTATTTTTTTTCCTTTAAGCATATTAACTTTTATTTTTTTGGCTCAGAATATCTTTGCTTTGACAAACGTGCCATGCACACTTGGAAATAACATCTATTTTGTTGTTTGGTGTAATAGTCTGTAAATGTCAATTGTTTAAGGTGATTGATGGTGTCATTCAAAGCTTCTATAGTCTTATTGATTTTTCTATCAATTATAGAGATTATAGTGTTGAAATTTCCAACTAAGATTGTGGGTTTATCTACTTCTCCTCTTTTTCCTATCAGTTTTTGTTATATATTTTGAAGTTCTGACATTAGGAGCACAAATATGTCCTCTTGATGAACCAACTTTTGTTATCATTACAAAATATCACTTTTTATGACCAGTGATATTCTTACTGATTTCTGAAAGAAATACTCTTGAGATCTCTAATTTTTCTTATTTCCATTCTCTTCATGGTAAGAATTTACCATCCTTGAAACTTTTGTGTGGCCATTTCAATTACAGAAAATAAATGGGCTTAGTCATCCATCTTGATCGTGAAGAGGAAAATCTTTAGGCCAAGCTAACTTTAAAGACAAAAATTCCCTTTGCTCAAAAATGTATTTCTTTAGCTATTTTGGTTGTAGGATAAGAATTGTTTCAAGCTTAAGTAAGGGATTTCATGGAAATCTGAATCATGATTGTACAACTGGGTCCTTGTAGAGGTGAACCTGAAGGAAGGTTCTGGATGCAGTGGAGTCCTGAAAATTCAAGAGGCTTCTGAAAATCTGATCTTTAGTGTATGCCACCCATTTTCTTTATAGTTTATTCATTCCTTCCTCTCTACTATTTTTTTTCTACCTCATTGCTTTTGCTTCTGTGTTAGTCAGCATTTTGTCACTGTGATGAATTACCTGAGAAGAACAACTTTAAGAAAGAAAGGTTTATTCGGTTTCCTAGTTTCAGTCCCTGGTCACTTGGCACTGTTGGTTCTGCATTTTTGGTGAGGCAGAACATCATGGAAGAAACACTGCTCACCTCACAGCCAGGAAATGAAAGAGGGAGAGAGAGGAAAAGACTAGGGTTCCAACATCCCCTTCAGGGGCATTCCTCCAGTGACCTAAATTTCTTCCATTAGGCCCACCTCTTGAAGGTTCTACCATCTCCCAAGAGCATCACAAGCTGGTGAACAAGCCTTCAATATAGGGCCTTTAAGGGACATTTAAGATCCAAACCATAAGAGCTTCTTTATAACAACAGATTGTTTATTTCAAATTACGTAGCCATTCTATACCTTGGTCTCTAGGACTAATAACAAGGGTGACTCTTCAAAGGGTTGCTGTAAGGATCCCTCAAAACAGAGACCAACACACTGTAATCATTTAATATATTTTGTTACTGTCTTACTGGAAACAAAACTTAGCCAAGAGATGTAGCAGTTATGACAAACTGTACAAATAACCATTTTATTGTTCATTAGGGGTGCAAAGTTCTAGTACAGTGCTCCATTTCTTTACTAAGTTCATGTTATAACTTTCTTTTGGAATTGAGCATCAGAGAAAAGCTTTTCTCTCCTGAACAACGGCTGCATGCCCTTTCACCAGTAGTAAGAATCCCGAGGCCCATCACATCTCTCACTTGTGCAGTCTGCCCAGAACTTCAAGAGTAAAACTGAACCCCTCACAGGAACTATGGCGTCTGTAGCAGGGGCATGTTTACATACTTTAATTGCTTGTCATTTTCTAGTAATGATTTAGCATCTGTGGAAGACAAAGTGTTAACTTTAAGTTTCTTCAGTCTAATGTAGAAAGAAAGCAGAGGGAACAGAAGGGCTATTTTATGTAAATCAGAAGAGTCTTAAAGGTGAATAAAATACAACCCCTGCTTTCTAAGATTCCCAGTTGAGATCTGAGTCCATGCCTTCTGGCAACTCACAGAAAGAAAGACATTTTTTTTTGGTACCGGGAATTGAACTCAGGGACACTCAACCACTGAGCCACATCCCCAGCCCTTTTTTTGTATTTTATTAGAGACAGGGTCTCACTGAGTTGCTAAGTGCTTCGCCATTGCTGAGGCTGGCTTTGAATTTACGATCCTCCTGCCTCAGCCTCCCAAGTGCTGGGATTACAGGCATGCACCACCGCACCCAGCCAGAAAGAAAGACTTTTATAATGCAATCCAGTACTTGTACAAACACACACGTGCATGCACACACACACACACACACACACACACACACACACACAAACATATGTATATGTATACATATATATTATGTAAATACATAAAATGAAAACTTAAAGGCTACTACACAAAATATTCCAGCTTCTATAGATAATAATGCACTGAATCCTCATAAGCATTTTAGGGGGGCAGCCCACAAAATTATCCCTATTTTTTCTATAAGACCAGTCCTACTAAATTCAACCCTGTTTTTTTTCAGATGAGGAAGCTGAGGTAAAGGAAGGTTAAGTAACTTACTCAAAGCCAGGCAGTTGCTCTGTTGGTGAGGATAAAGCTGAAATTTTAATCCAGGGAGGCTGTTTTGAAAACCTGTGTTCTCTTCCATTACACGTGGCAGCCTCCCAATATTTTGCAATGCTCTGTGCAATGCACTCTTTTCTATTCTATTTCACTGCATTTTTAAAATGCTGGCCATGATCTCCAAATGAATGGGTCACAACCACTACTTACTAATGGGTCATTATAGTTTGTTAAACATTAATAGAGGGGGAAATGAAACGCTTGCGTATGATTGTCAATGGCTACTCAGAGAGTTCTAACAAGAGCTTGGAACTCTACCACGTGAGCAAGGAAGGACCCAAGGAGGCTCACAGAGCAAGAAACAGCAAGTGGAAGCTGGAAGTTAAAGAAAAGCCTCCTGAGTGCACAGACACCAAGGGGAGAGGGAGCATCCAGGCAGAGCATGTGTACCAGGCCATGGAGGGGTGAAAGGTCATGAACACTCACACGCTCACCGATCTCCCAACATCTGTGAGCTCAGCACCAGGTGCACCAAGGATGCCCCATCTTTTTGAATCCTGTGGTCTACTAGAAGAGACAAAGATACTAGCTGTGACAATGCAGTGCCCCCAGTGCTGTGATGGGAGGAGGGATGGGTACTTGTTATGGTTTGGATATGAGGTGTCCCCCAAGAGCTTATGCAGAAGACAATGCAAGAAGGTTTAGAGGAGAAATGATTGGGTTATGTGAGTCTTAACCCAATCAGTGAATTAGTTCACTGATTCATATAATCTGTGGATTAACTGAAGGCAGGTAGGGTGGGGCTGGAGGAGGTGGGTCATTGGGGGTGTGCCTTTGGGGTATATATTTTTATGTGGCAAGTGGAGTCTCTCTCTCTCTCTCCCTCTCTCTGCTTTCTTATCCTCATATGAGGGTCAGACTCCGCCACACTCTTCTGCCATGATGTTCTGTCTCACTTTGAAGGAATGGAGCCGGTTGTCTATGGACTGAGATCTCTGAAATCATGAACCCCCAAATAAACTTTTCCTCCTCTAAAATTGTTCTTCTCAGGTGTTTTCGTCACAGCATTGAAAAAGCTGACTAAAACAAAGTACTACAGGACAGTAGTAAAGCTACCTGATATAGTCAAGTCACTTAAGAATAAGGAGGAGTTAGTTACTCCGCTAGAATAAGAGGAGAGAGCATTCTAGGCCAGGAGAATAGCAATTCACTGAGCGCGAGAGATGAGAAAGAACACGGCATGATGGAATCCTGATCTGAGTCACTGCAGAGGCAGAAGAGCAACACAGCTCAAGGATGGGCTGCATTCAAATGAGCTCTTTTACTTAATATCTGCATGGCCTTGCTCAAGTTATTTAATATCTCTGTTTTCAGTTGTAAAGGGAACTAAGAAAGATTTTGTCTAGGATTAAATGAATTAATACATGTGACACTCTTAAAACAATATGTATCAGGAATATATTAAGTGCTCCAAAATATTAACTATGATTGTTGTGTTTGCAAAGAGCACAGTTCAAAGTGGGAACGAAAGAATTTTAACTAGGTATAGGCTGAAGTGTGGTTGGCCTTAGTTAAAAACATCTATTGGGTGCCTACTCTGTGCTGGATACTGTTGGAAGAACTGGGGACTCAGCCAGGAACACACATTCCTGCAGTTGCTCAGACAGGTTCAGGAGTCCTCTTTGATTTCTCCCTATACTTCTTCCCCTTATTAATTCCACTGTAAGTTTTGATCTTCCCATTCCCTAACTTAGACCACTTATCATTTCCTCTCCATCTGCCTTGCTCCAGTCACCACCAACTCTCATTTGGGTCAGTACCCTGGCAGTTGCCCACAGACTGGGGCATCTGGAGTGATATTCAAAATGAAGTCATGCTATTTCTCTGCATCAGATGGTCCAATGATTTCCCAGTTCCTTAGAATAAAATTTAGGAACAGAGTGGAGGGAATGAACGAACAAAACTTGAAAAAAGCACAAAAGAAATTTGGAAAGATTTTTTTCATTCATCACATAAAAGTGTTGTAAGATACTATGGTCATTCATTCATCACATAAAAGTGTTGTAAGATACTATGGTCATTAATTAATTAACATGCAAATGCATTCATAATTGAACTGTTAATTAATTTAAGGACTGAGAGGATTAACATTGGTGACTTTAGAATCAAAATCTTTAAATATAAAAACTGAGAATGAAACAAAAAAAAAAAAAACCATGATTAAAATTTCTAAAATGAATTACTGGAAAATGCAATTTCTCTGACAAATGAAACAGAATAAGGTGAATGAAACAATACTTTGTTAGATGCTTTGTTATAATTAACAAACATTAACAATTACTTAAGTAGAACACATTGAAAAGGGTGCCTGCAGGACCCAGTCATTTCTGTCTTTCCAAGTATGTCCCCACAGAGTTTGGCCTTATAATAGTGGCTAGTTCTTTTGTCTTTCCTCATGTCAGCTGTTATTCCAGTATTTTAGCTTTCCTCCTCACAGATTTAATTTACCTAAAGTAGAAAAAATAGGAGGTATCTATGGGGGATAAAAACATAGCTAAGCTAAGTAAATAAAAAATACTAATTTTGTGTACCTTTCTAAGTCAACTGACTTGGCCTAAGGAGGGCTTCACAGCCTGATAATAAACATCCAGGCCATTTTTCTAGAGCTTTTCTCACTATGTCAAGTGGGTACAGATATGGATGTTGGTTAATAGAACCTTGATAACTGAATTAGTGGGATATCTCTGATAATCTTATCAAAAAGGGACTATCAAGTTTTGCTTAGGGTGTATGAATCATGGGGAAGAAGAGGATATATTCTTCCATATGTGGGTTTTTTGGCTTTATTTAGTTTTGCTTAACATGCTTACACTTTATCTTGAAGAAAAATGTTTAAAATATATGGAAAGATTTTTACATAGTGATATACAAAAAAATTAGACTAACAACTAAAGCACAGTTTGTAGATATACATATATGCATGCATACAAACACACATATAATATATGAATATATTTATAAACACATTACATATGTACTTACATGTGCAAGTGTGATTGTGTGTGCATGCAAGTTTGCATCTTGATAAGTTGTCTTCCCAGATAAAAGAAAATTTGGAGTGTTTAAAATGGTCCCAATACAAATATATTTTTAAAGTTATAAATAATCTGACTAAAAACTAACAAAGAAAAGTGCCTCCTACAAATTTTTATTTTCTTTGTTATTTCCCACAGATAGGCATTTGAACGTTTTTATTTCCAAAGAGAACAAAGATGCTGCAGCCTTCTAATCTAGAAGTGGGCATCACCTAATTATGCTAAACAGACCTTGTTCTGGTAATTTCTGTGGAAATCCTGGGAAAGCAAAAGAGCACTTATGGGTCCGTAGCCTGGTATTGATTTAACAACTGAGATGGTGACAGTGGTCATTGTCACCTCTCTAATTTCCAACACAGAAAAGAGCCAAGGGTATGGGTACAGGCCAGGGGATGTTTTTATATAGTTGCAGTAATATTGATGTTTTAAGAATTATTTTTCAACCATAATGGAGAACTGAAAAGGATCTGAATAGTTTGGGCCTTTGCTGTTTTAATAGACCTGGAAGATTATGTGGAAGACAAAGCTCGACATGATAGAACCATCATGTCACCATTTACCTGGCAACTGGCTTCTTCAGAAAGTTGAATTTTGCAAACCTTTTTTAAAAATTTATTGCTTAACAAAACAGCAAAATGTTTTGAAAAGAAAACAAAGTGATTTCACAAAAGTGTTTAAAAGTAGGCAAAAATGAATGAAGCAGTAGAAAAGCACACCTACAGGAGTTTAGATTCCTTCAATGTTGTTATCAAATATTGTATCCCGAATAAACATCTTCAGCTTATCACATCTAGTGCATGGTCACTGTGCAAGATCTAGATTTTCATGGTGAAAGCCATATGGGTAGTTTGTAAAAGTACCTTTGGGCCGGGCACGGTGGTGCACGGGGATTACATATCCCAGCACTTGGGAGGCTGAGGCAGGAGGATCGCGAGTTCAAAGACAGCCTCAGCAATGATGAGGCACTTAGCAAAAAAAAAAAAAAAAAACCTTTGGAAGACAATTCTGAAATGCAAGATGAAAGCCTAACTGGTAATTTAAAGTTAATTTTCTATAAGTCAGTAAGAATTATACAATTCAAAATGAGTCAAGAGAAAAAAAAAGGCTTTAGAAGATATGAAATTAAAGGGTTCTTTGTTTCTTTACAACCCACACTCAGTAAATATGGCAACTGATGGTCCTAATTGCCACTGGGCTGACTTCTGAAGTGACGTTCAGCAGATATCAACTGGGGATGCTAAAAGTAAGACATTCTGGAAGAAAGCAATATCTTAGAGACATATACAAATTGGAATCCGATCTATTCTTCCACATAACAGAACTGGATAGCTGAAGCAGAAAATAATGCCAAGCAGATTAATATTCCTTGTCCCTAGATGATTTTGTTTATTGTATCCTCATACACATAGCTAATATGGTAAAAACTGCCCCCAGAAATTTGTATTTGAATCTATAAATGGCACTTTTATTACTTAGCTACTCAGAACAATTATGATATGATAATAAGTGATATTTAAGTCCTTTTAAAAAAACAATCATACTTTCTGATAATATCATACAGAATTGAAAGCCTGAAGTATAGCAATGCTTCTGACGTGACTGTCTTCAGTAGTTAAAAATCAGTTAGACGATATCAATGAACCATTTGAAGACTTAGCTAGTAAAGTCAATCATGAGTGTCAAATGTAGAATGCAAATATAAAGCATTTGTTTTTTAAGAAAGAAACTTACAAGGCACAGCAATAATCTAGTCACCTAAGAAGCAACAAAGCACATTGAAATTCCTTCTGCAAACGTGGATGACACAAACCCTCAAGCCTTTTGCCTTGTCACTATTCTGTGCCCCTTGCTTGGATTTCACTAAATGGGTGTGATCAGTAACAACAACCTTAGCTTGCCCTGTTCCATTACTCATTTAAATTTTATTATGAGGTCAGAGAAGGGCTCCCGAGGAAGTCCCATTCAAAGTGACACCCACTGACAAGGAGTATCAGCAGTAAGTTGACACGGGAGAACAGAATGGCAGGAAGAACAGAAGATAAGGCCAGAGAGGGCACAGAGTCCAAACCAACTTTGGGGTGGGGGGTGTTTAAGCAGAGAAGTGGCTTGATCAAGTTTTTCAAAAGATCACTCTGGCAGCTGGATTTTGGTGGAGTCAGCATGGTTGGGGAAGAGCAGTTATGCGACTGTCCTAGTGATCCTGGCAAGACATGATGGTAGCTATACAATGAAGACAAGTAGGTCAATGCGGGATGTATTTTTGGTATCTGATGGGGTATCATGGCGGATTCAATGGGGGCAAGGTAAAGGCAATATAAAACTCTTGGCCTTGGTGCTGCTTGCTGAATTAGGGAAAGACTGTGGAAAGATTATTAAAGGTGGGAGAGGAGGAAGGGGAAGCAAGAGTCTGTTTTGAAATTATATTACATTTGGAATGTCTATTTTATATCCAAGTAGACACATCAAGGGGGTAGTTAAATATAAATATTTGGAGTGTGATGGAGAATTCAGTGCTGGGTTTTTAAAATGTGGTTGTTGTCAAATTAGAACTAATATTTGAAGCTCTAAGACTGGATCTAGTTTGTGAGTATAGCTGAAGGAGAGGGCCTAGGACCCAGCCCTTGGGTTCCTCACCACTGAGAGTTTGAAAGCAGAAATCCAGCCAGCAAAGGAGATGGAGGAACACCATAGGACAAGGATTCCTGGAAGCCACCAGTACAGAATGTTTGAGGGCAAGAGTGTTGCACCCTGTTGAATGCTGAGAAGACATCAAGTGTGGCGAGGACAGAAACATAATGATTAGATGTGGCAACAATGAAGGCCACTGAGGACCCCACATGGAGAGATTGCAGTGTGCACTGGGATCAGAAACAGATTCAGAGTTGACGAGGCAAGAATGGAAAGCAAAAATTGTAAGGCAGTGTTTCTGCTTGCTTTGTAGAAAACAATGGTGTAGCTGCCTGATGCTGTTGCAGCCACAACACTGCGGGAGGAAATTCGGTGGCAGGAATCTTTTCTCTTTTTCTCTTTGGCTTCTAAACTAAACTCTTTTCCTTATATTCTTCTTCTTTTTCTCTTTGGCTTTCTCTTCAACCTCTCAAACTCTAACCGCTCTGACTCTTTTCTTTTACTGTCATTCTCTCTCTGGCTTAACCGCTCTGACTCTTTTCTTCTTCTGACTATGTTCTTCTTCTGACGACATCTCTCCTTCTTCTGACTGACTACTTTTCTTCTTCTGACTACGTCTTCTTCTGACTGCTTTTTTCTTCTGAACCTCGTCTAACCACTTTCACCCGGTTATATACTTTTAGCTTTACAGGTGCATCACGTGTGCATACTTTGAATAATGTATGAATATCAGGTGAAACTTATGGCTCCCAGCTAACTGCAATAGCCATCTCTCTGATTAGGGCTCCTTCACAATGGTATAGAGGTTAGAGGTGAGTGAGAAGCCAAAAGAAGTGATAGGGCAGATGAATGTCAGTGGGGTTGATCCAATGGAAAAGGAGAAGTCAATGATGTAGAAAGAAAATGGAGGAACTTTGGGCAAAGGGGAGGGAAAGGAAAGGGAGGTACATTAGGGCAGGAAAGATGGTGGAATGAGATGGACATCATTACCCGAGGTACATGTATGACTGCACATATGGCACGACTCTACATCGTGTACAACCAGAGAAATGAAAAGTTGTGCTGCAATTGTGTACAATGAATCAAAATTCATTCTGCTGTCATATATACCTAATTAAAACTAATTAATTAATTAATTAATTAAAAAAGAAAAGGTTTAACTGAAGGAGAAAGTCTTGGAACAGGTGAGGGGCTTGGATCTAAAGAACAAGTGGAAAGCTGCGTGATGTGGTGCGAGTCTGTAATCCCAGCGGCTTGGAAGGCTGAGACAGGAGGATCACAAGTTCATAGCCAGCCTCAGCAACTTAGCTAGGCCCTAAGCTACTCAGCAAGACCCTGTCTCTAAATAAAATACAAAACAGGGCTGGGGATGTGGTTCAGTGTTTAAGTACTCCTCAGTTCAATCCCTAGTGCCAAAACAAAAACAACCAACCAACAACAATTCTTAGAAACAAACTGTCCATCCATCATAAGAAGAGGAAAGTCATCGTGAATTTACCTATATGTAAGTTGGTATACTTGGGGTAGATGATGAGAGGCAATTTGGGGACTAGATGAAGAGTATAAGCATATATTATGGGATATCAAATCTAGTGCACATCAATTGTATTAATGAGTATACATTGATTTATCTGTTACCATCTTAAAGACATACAAGGCAATACAGAGAAAGGGATTTCAGGGCATATCTCACATTGATTCTGCCTGATTGAAAATGACATTTAGAATTTCTATGCCATTACATCCTTCCATACTGAAGATCTATGAATTACTTACCAATTAGATCATTTTATCATGCTGCTTAGATAGAGAGCCAAACTCAAAATCTGCCTTGACAAGTGTCATACTAGCATCTTAGTCCTCTCTGATTCTTTTCAACCTCTGTGTTGCACCTTACATGAGATCAGCACACACATATTCCTTATTGTCTACTGCTCACAGGTCTTACTGTCTCAAATAGACATTAAGGCTTCAGGATGGGGCCATGCAACTGACAATAAAATATCATTGTCTCTCCCACTGTGAAAAACCAAGTATTAGATATAAAGTAAGTACTTAATAAATGCTTGTTGAACAATTTATCTTTTTAGAGTTGAATGGCTAATAAAAAGTTTTATGCAGCAATCCCTGGGCTAATAGAATATGCATAATTCTTCATAGCACCTGCTGGGCATTACTGGGAGATGCTGAAATCACTCATCAATTTTCTCCCTTATATGCTATTCAATTAGTTTGTCTGGGGTGAGATCCAGAATGTGTATCAATCAAAGCATAACAGTGAGCCATGCACAAGCTATCTTCATGCTAATAGTTTGCATCCACTATCTTACAGAAGGCTTCAATCTAAAAACGTACTCAATTGTGGGAAGCTTTAAGGAGAATGCAAATTTTAAGGACTGAGAATTATCCAGTATTACTGTTTTTCTGTAGCGCAATGACAAATTTGAAATCAATTTGGTAATATCCTTAGTGGAAAAATGATATCAATATTAATAGTATTAAGAAAACATTCATCACCAGAGTCTGTTTTGTATAATCTTAGTTAATTTTTTTTCTTTAATCTGCGCTGAAAGCTTGCTTGCAAATGAGCTTTTAGTCTGTTGAATTTTTTGAAGCACAAATTTAATTCTTAATTTTATGCTTCAATCTTAAGTCAATTGGAGCTATTTGAATATTATTATATTTAAATCAGAATGCAAATAGCATTTATATACTTTTTCTTAATATTAGTAACTAGGAAAGACAGTAGAATGAATCAGACATTATTACCCTATGTGTATATATGACTACATGACCAGTGTGTTTCTACATCATGTACAACCAGAAGAATGAGCAGTTATACTCTATTTATGTATGATGTCTCAAAATGCATTCTACTGTCATATATAATTAATTAGAACAAATAAGAAATTAAAAAGGAAAAAAATTAGTAACTATACCATCAAAGAATATTGGCCTTTAATTTTATCCAAAAGGCGACCATGGAAAGTTAATGAGTTAACCATCAGAATAACATTTAACCAAAGGTTCCAGATACTACACACGGCCATCTACGGAGCTCTGCAGAAATGAGTGACAACAGTTACTATAAAATTTGGTCATTTTATAAAGTAGCTGTTGACAGAATGAGTTACATTGTTTTTCCATGTTCTATGCAAATTGACAGAGATAATATCAAACAAAATAAAATATATCAAGAGATTTAAATTTCAGAATATATGAAATCTATACCAAAAACTTTAGAATCCCATAGCATTAGGCAATATACTAATAGTATGTTGAGAGTCTTTTTAAAACATTAGCTGCATAAAATATTGTAGCATTGCATAAAAACTGAAGAGTTTGATGAATTTCATAAGATGCATGTACATTTATATGATTTCCATTTTTTAATACTTAAAAGAATTGATTATAACAGAGTCATTGAGTCTATATAGAAGCAATGCTAAGCCCGTTTAGTTGTTGTTTTAGATTTCCATTAATTTTCACTAACCTACCTGGATTTTTATATTGCTTTTATTCATCCCATATTTTAGATTCTAACTAGTGATAAAATGGTAAAGTTTACATGATACATTTAAAAATAAATCCAATTTAATATTATTTTTCCTTAAAGAATGAACTATAATCCAGTGATTCATTCTGTGGGTTCTTGCAGGGGAAAGAAAATACACAAATAAAAGTTTATTTTTTAATTACCAGCAAAAAATATACATAAATCTTTCTCTGGTAGCTCTTTTTTCCTGTATTGAGACAGAACACCGTAAAATGAAGGTTAATAAGCAATTATAGGCCCAGACTTAACTAAATATTGTAAATGTGATAGCAGAATATCTTGGTAAATATAAGAATTTTGAGAGCCATAAAATTGAAGACTTTGATATGTGTAAGATCAATAGACATGACTTATCACTATTTAATATAATCTTTAATTTTTAAATACCATGTTCCAATAAAAAAGTGTACGGCACAGGAAAACTGAAATTTCAATAAAGAACCAAGACAAAAGAAACAAACTTTGTATTAAAGTACCTTTAAGAGGTTATACTTACGCAGCAACCTCCTCTTTTGACAATCCTTTGAAATTCACCTCCACGTAATGATCTATGTCTTCTTTTTCTTTGATCAATTGATCACTGAGTGAAATGGAAAGAAATAATAAAGCACTGCCTTATGAAGTTGGAAAGCTACCAAACCCATAAAATGCCACCAGGAGAACAGAAATATTCAGGTACAATAGCATTGATAATAAATGTTATGCAATAGCTATGGAGTTAGGTTGTTAATAGACTATTTAAAAATTTTAATTTTTCTGAATGTAACAGGGACAGATATTAATCTCAGTGTTTTATAAACAAATAAAACACTAACATGTGGCAAAATACATATTCTTAAGTTTTCTCAATGTAAGGTTTTCCATCTTGTTCACACTGTTCCACAGAATAATTTCCCACCCAATGCAAAAGTCACATTGTATTTGGCAAAATGCCTATTTGATAATGTGCAAATTTATTTGTTCCAAACATTATTAAATTTTACCTTGAAATGTCGTTCAAATAGTTTTTTAATTATACTTAAAACTCAAATTATTAGAGGTTCAAGATGCAAATGATTTTAAGAAGACTTTACTGAGAAGTATATTCACACTGTGTTCATTATTCACATTCCCTTGCATCTTTTAAAATAAATGTGCTACTAACCTCTTATAACTCTGAAGATATGAAACCAAACATTTCTAAATATTTTTGTTTTATTCAGAAGCTATTAAAGAATGCTTATAAAAACTTTGCCCTAAGTGGATGATAAAATGTCTTTCTTTAATAAAACGACCTCAACAAGAAGTGTTTTTTTCAATCTGTCTTCTCTTAGGGATGTGAGATTGGACTATGTTTTTGCTCAGCTCAAAAAAATGTAATCATAAGGAGGATGATACACAGTGGTGTTGGGTCGGGGTACATAGGAGGATTAGAGGAACACCAGAAAGATCAAAAGAGAGGGAGGGGAAGGGAGGGAGAAAGGGGGTATGGAGGGGAAAAAAGACAAGAAGGTGGTAGAATAAGATAGATATCATTATCCTAAATGCATGATTGAAGACTTGAATAGTACGAATATACTTTGTATACAAACAGTGTTATGTAAAAAGATGCTCTATATGTGTATTATGAATTGTAATACATGCTACTATTATAAATACAACTTTGAATTTAAAAAAAGACAGGAGGAACAAGCTTTTTCAGATTTTGTAACTATTTCACAGTATTCAAAAGTAACACAAAATATACATACATACATACACATAACAATATGCATCTATTGAAAGATTTCTCAGTTATAGAAAAAGAAAATTTTGATTTGCTATTTTAAAAGAACTTTTATTTTTGTTTAGCTGTGTATTCATTCTGATCCAGGGACTTTGGTCTTTCCCCAAAATACTAAAAATGAGATATGAGAACAAAGAAGCCTCATAATACTTTGATCATTATGTCTTGCAGGAATTGAGAAATGCGCAGTAAGGAAAATAGTCAAACTTACATATGCAAATTATTTATATTGATAAATAATATGTGTATTACTAAAAGTCAACAAAATTACAAATGGCAATTTCAAAGTAGCACCATATCACTTAATATTCATAAATATGATAAATGCATCAAGTTCTCTGTTCTGCATTTTCTCAGTGACAACTCTAATAGCTCAGAAGCCGTTCAAAGTGGCAGTTTGATGATGCACTTTGAGGGCCCAGCATCATTCTGGGACCTAAGCCATGCCTGTCAATCTACCCTAGTAGGAAGACTGCACCCTCATTTCTCCAAACCAGAAGTCAGCATTTGAGACCTCACAGATAAAAAGCCATATGCCTTTAATTCTTAAAGCTTCTCCTTTCCTTTCTCTGCACACAATAAAATTTTTTAAAAAAGGAAACATCTCAAAACTCTATAGGAACCACGACATAACTGTTATGAGGAATGAGATGATTAAATGAGCACTAGCTTGATAAATAAATACATCTTTAGTATTTGAATGAGGTTCATCAATCCTTTTGAAACAACAAATTTGAGGATCTGAATATAACAATATATACATTTCTCTTTTTCTTAAGCAATCTTATTTTCTAAGAGGCACTATTATCATCTCTTACTGCAGAATTTTATTCATTCAGAAAAGAAATGAAAACAAGGAACACTTACCTTGGAATTGGTCCTGAGGAGCATGGTAGCTTCTGCCTTGCTAAGTCTATAAGCTTTGGACGTGTCATGGGTATTGGGGGCAGAGTGGTCATTGTGGACTATAAAAAAACAAGCAAAAATGATATTTTAAAGAATAAATCTTCAGAGACTCCTTTAAAACATTAGTAACAATTTCCAGTCTGTCAAGAATGCCTGTGTAGTTAGAGCTATTGCTCTGTTACTCAGGAATCCTACTCAGTGAGTGGATTCTGCAGGTTGCTCTTCTCATTCATTATCCTTCTACTGTCTGATTTTTGGTCAGTTTTTTCCTCAGCTGCATCTTCATTACCAAGTGGATGAGGAGAAAATCCAATAAATTCACCAAGATTCAGATCATCAGCAGCTTTGTAAGGGTTTTGTTATGGGACATGGTTGCAATTAAAGCATGCAGGTTATTGGGATAGCTATGGATTTCAACTGTTTCTGTTTTGCTCATCTTTTACAATCAATAATTAAAAATAGCTCCTACTCTGCTGTTTTCTAAAAATCTTATCACTTCCAAATAAATGCTTTCCCTTCTAAGTGATAGATGCTAACACTGATCCTCAAAAAGGAGACAGCTGCTTGGAAAAGGCATACAGCTATAATATGTAGTAAAGCACATCACTTCAAAATGTGTTGGTTTAAAAAAGTTGCTTAAAACAATTGCATCTCTCACGCTTTACATATGTCAAGAATATGGACAGGGTGTAATAGAGACAGCTTTTCTCTGCTCCATGATGATTAAGGCCTCTGCTGGGAAGACTCGGAAGCTGAGGTAACATAATGTTGGACAGGAATCATCTGCAAGCATCTTCTTTCATATATGTGTTGGTCGATGTTAACTATTAGCTGGGACCTCAACTGGGGCTATCTACCAGAACGTGTATTTGCTCATATAGCTTGGGCTTCCTCACAGCATGGCAACCCCAGACTTTCTTCTGAGGCAGCTCAAGGCTCCAGGCAAGTATCCCAATAAATGCCAGGTAGAAGATGTATCTCTTTATAGGATCAGACCTTCTATCTCCTTATAGGTTCTGACCTTCAAAGGCCCCTAGCAGCACTTCCATTATAACAGACCTGCCCAGATTCAAAGCAAGTGTACATAGCACCACCTACAGGTGGGAGGGTATCAAAGCCACATTGCAAAAAGAGAAGGTGGAATGGGAGATACCATGACTGCCTTCTTTGGAAAATGTAATGTGCCATGGTGGTGAGCAATAAGAATCAAATATTTAAACATTTCTCCAAAGGAAGAAATGTGGGCATGATATCTGAAGGACTTAGAATATAAATACTGTCATATGTTGTAAGGGCTCTCAGTGGCAAAGAACTCACACTTCTTTTTTAAATAGAGAGGGATCCAAAAAGCCAAAGGCTCCCATCCTACTCCCCTCGCCCCCAAAGTGTCCACCAGTTTTGACCTCTATCCTTAGCTTCGCCAAGCACTTGGAAGGCTTCTTTCAGGCTTACCTACCACATTTTTATACCTGTGTGACCTAGAGTAAATCATAGCCAGCCTAGGCCTTGAGTATCTTCAACCTAGCTCTGAGTATCTTCAACAGGTATTTATTGAGTTCCTACTTAGTTAAAAGCAAGGTCCTAGGTGCTCAAGATACTGCAGTGAACAAAAGACAAGAATCTCCAATGTCACAAAATTCCCGTCATAGGGGTGGATATGGAGAAAGACAGTACACAAGCAAAATATATAGAACATCAGAAGGCAAGATTCTACAGAGAAAAACACAGCAGGGAACTATAAACTACTGAAATTCTCACCAAAAGTGGAGGGATAAATAAAAATAGAAGAAGATGAGGTCAAAGAAGTTAGGGAGGATTTTGGTGGCGTCCTGATAGGGTAGAGTCTTGAAAGTTACTGTTTCTGATTGAGGTAAAAATCTATTGGTGGATTTAGAGCTCAGAAGTGTCAGGATATCACTGTCACTTGGAATAGATCACTGTTTTTCACTAAGACTTGAAGGAAAAAATCTTTTGAAATTCAGTGTAGAAATGGGCAGTCTTGTGTTTCTGAAAAAGATTATTACTTTGATCTTAAAATGTTTTTTCACATAATTAAAAAGATAATTCTAGGGGCTGGGATTATAGCTCAGTGGTTGAGCACTTGCCTTGCACACGTGAGGCACTGGGTTCGATCCTCAGCACCACATTAAAAAAAAAAATAAATAAATAAAGTAAAGATATTGTGTCCATGTTTAAAAAAATCTAAAAAAAGGATAATTCTAATGCAGATCAATGGTATATTGCAGTCCTAATATTGGTTTATCAAGCCATGCTCTGCTTCATGAAATATAATGTCTACTTATTTCTATACAGTTATAGTTTTAAAGCACACAGTCTAATCAGTAAACATTTATACTTTTCTCCAGAACAAACTTCAGAAGTGATTTACATTATATAGCATACATCATAATATAATGTCTTAATTCCTTTTAGTTTAAAATCTTTTTCTGCTGGGCACGGTGGCACATGCCTGTTTTCCCAGTGGCTTTGGGGGCTGAGACAGGAGGATCACAAGTTCAAAGCCAGCTTCAGCAAAAGAGAGGTGCTAAGCAGCTCAGTGAGACCCTGTCTCTAAAAAAATACAAAATAGGGCTGGGGATGTGGCTCAGTGGGCAAGTACCCCTGAGTTCAATCCCTGGTACCCCCCCCAAAAATATTTTTCTCACCAAATAGTATATTAATTAGTAATTCTGGATTACTTGGATGATTAGAATTTACTAAATGGCAACATTATGCAGAGCATGTGTCAAGAATTTCTGACCAAGGTAGAATTAAACTTCACGGACAGGTCTGAGGGACACCGAAGTCTCCTAAATCCATTTCCCATGGTTTACTTCAGAGAAGCTTTGAAGACCATAGTCTAGAGTCTTCTGATGTGACAGAATAACTTTGAGCCAACTCAGTTTTTAAATCTCGCCTACCCAGCCCTAACAGATTTCACACAAGAGAGAAGGTGACAACAGCTGTGCTTTCTTGAGTCAGGGCATTCCAGTCTCTGCTAGTTGAGACTATTCTGAAATCCCTACTTTATTTTCCTAGGCATGATGTAATGGGCATTGGGGGCAGGGTGATTGATCTCTGTTCAATCTCAGGGACATTCGAAGGATTCACCAAGAAGCTTCCCCAACACCGAGAAGACCCAGCCTCGTGCAGACAGGAACGAGACCACAGAAGCTCTGATCCAGCCAACCATTCCCATCAAGGTGCTTATAATACCCCACAAAAGTTGGCCTACCGGAATGTTATATAAAATCTTTCCTCTTTGATGTTTACTTGGGTTAGACAATTTTTGGCTAGAAATACAAGCATCTAATGAAATCAAATGCAAATGATGTACACGGAGAGCAACATGTCTTCTTTGTCACACAGATCAACCGCGATTTTTTTTTTTTCTTCAAATTCTGAGTCAACGTTTTCAACCATTAAAGTTTCAGCTGCCAGTTCCTTCATTTTGCTCTCCTCTGATCTGAGAACATGAGCAGCAGGAGCACCTTTACTCTTAAATTTAGTTTAATGTAAGTATTGCAAGCCCTGCTGGCAAGCCTCAAGGCACAAACTCTGAATGGGGGGCGGTCAGAGCAGAATTATAAAGTGGGAAAAAAGTTATTAGCTGCATGCTGGAAAAATATCCCTCAGCCAATCTAGGTTGGAAAGTTTAAACTCAGAGTTGGGGTGGAAATTGAGCAGAGTCTCTCCCTGCTCTAAACCCCACTTCCTATCTTGCTTATGCCTGTTGGGCAAGGATATTTTGTTCTTCATAATTAATACATAGGCACATAAGTGTATTTTACATAATAGATGATGTGTGATCTGAATTTCATGATGCACATGTTTGAAATACACCACATATTTAGTGGGTTCCTATAGCAAATTAATTTCTTATCTAAGTAATCACCATCTCTTTTGTTCAGTCTTGTTTATGCTGATTTTCTGAAAGTAGGAAGTAGCTATATTCTAGCAAGTAGAAGTGGCCAAAGAGAAAAACAAGGAGGAAAAATGAAAGTATGTTTAGAACCCCATCATTTGAGGCTTTAATTATATCTGTACAGCGAAGAAAGCCTTTGCTCTTTGTTAATATGAGCTACATGGTTTTCCTAGTGTTGGCCAGGGTTCCCAGTTCCTAGATGAGCTCCAACCTAGTCTCAGCTGTGAAGAATGGGTCTAGTGCTGTGTGGTGACTAACTTTGGCCCACAGCAGAAATGGAGCACATCGCTTTTGGCCATCAGGGTTCTCCCAGCTCATCACCACAGAGGAAAACACACAAGAGCAGTGTGGCTACAAGAAGGGGAATTGCTCAGATTCAGGTAAGAGAAAAGCAGAATAAGAGGTACCTCTCTGGCTGGTATCAAAATGAACTTAGCCCCAGGAACCCAGGCTGAAGCAGTCTGTTAGGAGGACCCAGAGGCTGCCCCCCCAGTGCCAGCAAGTGGGCTGTGCTACATGTGGCACCATGGGGCTGAGACAAAGATCAAAAGGCCGCCCGAAGCCATTCCACTGTTGGTATTCAGAAGAGATTTGGTGCATTCTTTGATCTGCTGGTTGGTTCTTGTATCAGCGGTTACAGTCTCTAAGTTTGGCCCCCACATGCAAAGACAAATGAGAATGGAGAAATACAGGATGAAAGGTTTGAGAGTTCTGGGTTAGGCTGAATGTGTCCCATGGTGTGAGTTTAAATTTCTGGCCCCCAAGTAAAATTCTTCAAAGAGTAACCCTCCTGCCCACTATCCCCAGAGATGCCCTCATCAGAAAACACAAAGAGTGGGGAGACTACTACTCTGTAGACAGAGGCTACTTAGGGAGGGACTGTCTGAGGTTGACCAGTGTCCCCCCAGAGTTCAGTCACTTTGGGATAAAAGCTGGGATAAAAGCCCATATATACATATATACATATACACATATGTATCAATCATCAAGAGAGTTAAAAATAAATGATTTTGCTAAAATGTACAAAAATCATCCAGAAGAATGAAAACTTTTTATACCATCACCACAACCTCTTTTACTATGAAACTTTAAAGAAAACTTCAGAATATAACAAATCATGCTCCTTGAAAGAGCAAAAACGAATTCACACATATGATTTTTAAGAAGTCAATAAATAATGTTTATCCCTTGCATCATAATTTTTGGATGCTTATAGCACTCTGTGGTGGATAATTACATAGGTTGTTAAGTAAATAGAAATCACACATTTCCTGCCAACTGACATTTATTGATGGTTAGATCAAAACATAGAGTAGGAAAAGTGTTTGAAGGCAGGCCACGTTTCACCTAACTTACATTTGCAAATTACTGTTGAAGGTCTCTCCAGGCTTAGATTTCAGCCTGAAAACCAGGAAGCAAAATATAATAGCAAAAGAGAGAAGGAAAGTTAAAAATTCGATCAACATAAGAACTCCTTTGCTACCCTAAGCATGCAATAATGTTCATTCATACAGCGAATATTATGTGTTTGTACCTAGTATTTGTATATGTACCTACTATGTATTTAGATGAAGTGCTGTTAAACAAAAAACACCCAAAGTGTAGATAGACCCTATGAAACTTATTACTAATTTGATGAAATATCAAAACATCTGAAATATGTGTATGTATTCATATAGTCCAATACAAATGTGATATTAGGGATAATCACTTTTTTTTCCAAGTTGCTGGTTTAATATAAAGTATTTTTACAACAATTGTGTCTTCATACAGGTATTTAGGGTAATCATGGATAACTCAGTCTGCCATTATTCCTATCCCCTTGTCCCCTCCCTTCCCTCCCCCCTCTTTGTTCTATTTAAAGCTCTTTCATTCCTCTCATTCCCTCTCTCTTGCCTTTATAAGTTAGTATCTTCATATCAAAGAGATCATTCGACCTTTGGTTTTTTGGGATTGGCTAACTTCACTTAGCATTATTTTCTCCAACTCTAACACTTGTTTGTTCTCTTAAGTTTATGAGATGGAGTTATCTTCACGAAAACACAAAACAGCTTAATATCCTTTTTGTTCTTTCCTAGTTCTATGAAAGTTTTAAGAAAACGACAGAAGAAATATCACAAATTATGCTCCTTGAAAGAGCAAAAAAATTCACACATATCAACTTTTTCCTACACCTGTTTATTTTTTTCATGGCTCTGAGAGGGTCAGGTGAATTGGGACGCAAAACTAGCGCCTTTTTCTAGTCCTTTCTATTGGTTTTTGAACGAATTGGCTAGGGCCTCGACTTGGGAAGCCTGAGACCCACTGATGGAGAAGGACTCAGGGTTGGGGAACGGACTGCCTGGGAAGAACAGCCCATCTGTACTAGGAGCTGAGAAAGCCCTGTCCCCAGTCTCGCCCCCGACGTCACGAACCTTGGTCACCTGGCCCTAGGGAGCAACTCTTGTTTTCGGTTCTGCAGAAGTGAGTCCCCTCCGGTGGCAGGTGCTGGGTGCCGACGCCGCCCCCTCCTCCCGCGGAGTTTCTGAGACCTGGCACCGCTGGGCAAAGAGAGGGGACGCCTAGAGCGTCTCCAGGGAAACAGAGGGGCGAGGCGGGGCGGGCGGGGGAGGAGTTAGGCTAAACCGGGGTTGGGGATTGGGCAGCTCTGCGGGAAGGGAGGCGGTGCCGGGGGAGACGGGGATGGGGGGAGAGGGTGGAGCCTACCGACGGCTGGGCGGGGCGTTCAGTCCGAGCCAGCCCTCCCAGCAGGACTACTTTCAGAAGTTCTCAAAACCCAAGGGCCTGGAGTTTGCCTGAGTCTTTTCCGTCAAGGTGGTGCATTCTCAGTCTTTTGCAGCGTTTCCCTTTTGTCCATAAGATTGATAGGAAAACGCTCAGTTTGACATTCATGACCCTAGTAATCTGATGTCACTTTATCCATCTAGATAAATAATTCATTGTTCCCTTCCTCAATTCTGCTGCTGCAGGACCCACACAAATACCCTTCCAGATCCTGACTCCCGAAAGATAACCCATTTTGGAATTGTGGTCAGCTAAAAAATTCAAGGTCTTTTTCAGAGAATCTCCCTGCATTCTGCCTTCCTATTATTAATATTATTTACCTGAAATTTAGGATTTTATATTTCCCTAGATAAACTTAATCTTGATCCATCATTCCATTTCTTCTCTCACACATAATTGCAAATAAATGAGTCTTCTTGCTCATTCTCTCATATATATATATATATGTATGTATATATATATGTATGTATATATATATATGGGATATATGGGACATATTAATAAATATAAATGTACTGCAAAGTAAGACTTTTATTCATTGCCTACTGTCACACACTGCTCACCCGAGTCATTCTATTAACCCTAAATTGATTCTATTTGGAGTACAGGCATGACAGCCATAACCACACTTTCATTCCAACATCTAATTTGCTGTAACAAATCACTAAATTATTTCCACCAAGCAAGTTTATATTATGTATTCAATTGATCACTGTGATTACCTGTAACTGGGCTCCACCTCATTCACCACACCAGGAAGGCCTGTTTTATTCGTGAATTCACTCCCCAGGGTTCAGCACCACTTTAACACAACTCCACTGTGGGCTGTGTGAATTCTGTCCCAGTCTTTGGTGTTAAAGGTTTATGGATTTCATACATCTTTCCTTCTCACATGAGGCTCTTTGGTGGCTTTCTAGGAGGTTCCTTCCTGCCTCTTTGGACTTAGTCTTCTGGTTTGCTGAGTTTTCACTGGCAGTTCTTTGACTAATTCTCTTTCTTCTTCTATTTGGCTTAAGATTCCTCCGAACTAGAAAATTTAGTTAGAGAACTTTTGTATGCTACTGGCTTAAGCAAAAAAGAAAACTGTTTCCTACAACAAAAGGATGGCAGCCTCAGGAGCCACTTTATCTGGAGACTCAGGCCCTTCTTTCTGAAAGGTTTGAGGACTCTAGGACATTCCTATCTTTTGCCACACAAAATTAATCTCTCTATCCCTTCCTCCTACGCCTACCTTTATTATGTCAGTATCTCTTTGCCTGGTGCTTAGTTTATATGAGCTAATCTTCCCTGAAATATTGTGAACTCCTTGAAAGTACAGACTCTGTCTTATTTTCTTATGAATCTCCTGGAATTGTATAGGGATTGGTCTATAGTGTGTGCTCAAAGTATTCTTTGAATTAACTGAATGAATGACAGGATAGATAGAAGTTCCTCCAGCTGATTCTTCCTCAGACATCTCTCATTGCTTCCTTTCTCTTTCCCAACCAGTATTCCAGGGGGAAGGAGGGAGTGGTGCACACTCCCTCAAGTGGTTCAAGTGCTGTTACTGACATAACAACAGCTAGATCTTTGCTCTTGAGAAAGGTTTTAAAGTTTACGTCAGTTCCTTAAAAATGCAAACTAGAATCCTCTAGTGGAAGCCAACACATACTAACGACTCCCCTACATTTGTTCTCAAAATCTTTTTGATATTTCAATGGTCAGTCCTGTGTAAAAATTATTCCGGATCTTTCTGGTTTTACTGAATAGACCCCCTTGCAACATCTGAAGAAATAGAACAAACTAGGTAAATGTCTGGGTTCTTTCGTGTCTGACAATGTCCTTATTTTCCCTATAGTTATATGACAGGGTTGGACATTTCAGGTTTACTCCCACTTTCCTGAAAATCTGGAGATTCTTTTCCCCCCTTGTATCCAGTGTTTATGATGAGAAAGAAGCCCAGTGCCAATTTCATTTTCCTGTTTTTGTGTGTGATCTCTTTGAGGGATGACCACTGCAAAACTCAGTGGCCTACAACAACAAAGTTCCTTCCTTCCTTCTTTCTATTTACTTATTTATTTTTGGTACCAGAGATTGAACCCAGGGGCTCTTAACCACTGAGCCACATCTCTAGCCCTTTTTAAAATATTTTACTTAGAGACAGGGTCTCATTGAGTTGCTAAGTGCCTTGCTAAGTTGCTGAGGCTGGTTTTGAACTCACCATCTTCCTTCCTCAGCCTCCAAGTTGCTGGGATTACAGGATGTGCACCAACATGCAGGGCCAAAGTTTATTGATTACAATATGCAAGCATCCCAAGTCAGCTTTGCGTTTTGCTCCATATCATTGTCACAACAGAATCAAGCAGAGAGAATTACTCCTAAATCTATCCTTTTAAAAAACTCTAATCATTTTTTTCTTTTCATTTTCATTCTCTTTGCATTTTTGTTCTAAAATCTACACATTTTAGAAATATTATTTTCCAGGCTTTTATTGATGTTTCTGAGGGTCAAAGGAAGAGTCAAATTTATAGTCTTTGGAGTTCTTTTTCTTTTTGCTCCTTTTAAATAGACTTTTCTTAATGAATATGATATTTTCTAAATTATCTCTGAATATATAAATTTGTTTTTTTTAAGTTCTCTTTTTTTTTTTCTTTAAATTATCTTTTCCTCCAGGAAACTTTCTTTGGTTAAGGTTGACATGTCTCTTTTATGTAGCTTATTGTCTTGGCTGCTATATTCATTAGTATCAGGTTCAGCTGCTGGTAACAGAATAAAACATACAAAATGAGAATGACTTTCCATGGTTTCAGTCCCCAGCTTCTGTTTTTAAGCTTCACTATGTATGGATTCCATTCCCAAGAACAACTCAATGACAACCCAGCCATTGCATCTTCGTTTTTTTTTTTGTTGTTGTTGTTGTTGTTTTTCTAGAGAAAGCACACACATGGAGATAATGGCATGCTCTTTCCAAAAAGATGAACACACCAATACTTCCTCATCCATTGGCAAGAAATTTATCACATCATCCCCTTAAGCTTCAAGGGCAGCTGGAAAAGATGATCTTTATTTTGAAAAGCCACATAACTTGCTAAAAATCAGGATTCTGTAACTACAGAAAATAAGAAAGATTGGATAATAGAGGACAATCAGCATCAACGTGTCAATTTATCTTGAGGAGGACTGGCTCTCTGGTGCAACTTGTCTCTCTTTCCTAAATTGGACTGGTTTCTCCACATTTCTTCTTTGGGTGAGAATTTTGAAAGCTCTGATGCAGTGGACAAGTTATGTCTTCTTGGAGTTCTTTTAGCATCATGGCATAGTCAATCAACTATTAGGCTGTGTTCCTTATGCTAGAATAAGTGTTCAGCCTTGGGTACCAATCAGTACTACTGGAGCCCAGATGTTTCCCTGACTATTCATTTAGCATCTTCATTAAGAAACTGTCTAGTGGAAAGTACTCCTTTCTGTTCTGTGTCTAGGGGTGCTGTGGTCAATGGGATGCAGAGCACTTAAACTGCATCATGTTCAAACCTATTTCCCCTTTATTTGCAATCCTGTATTAATTCCTTGGTTCCACATTTCCCAAAGATGCTGAAAAATGACTACAGGTTGAAAAACTTGTCCAGCATACCTTTAGTGCTATTTGTTTCTGCTTTGTCTTCAGAATGCTTTTAAAATCTCTCCTTACCCTACTTCCATCACAACTATTAATATGTTTTATTTATGATAATTAAAAAATTTTATTTCACAGGGATCTTGAGGAGGAAAGGAGATAAATATATGTGGCCCACTTGTCAGTCTCTGACTCTTTCTTAAGAATGGAATTCTAAAAGAAGAGAGAGGAAAAATTAAGGGGCAGAAAGGAGAAGAGAAAATATAGAACAAAAATAGAAAATGTGGGGGGAAATGACAGAGGTGTTGATTAGTTTCTAAACTAGTCAACAAATCAAATATTTATAAACTGCCTATCTTAAATTTAGTATAGGTAAATTAATTTAATCCTCTAAAAATTTAGATCAGATAACTTTATTTGCATATGAGTTGGCTTTATGCATCTTTTTCTCTTCCAGTATTAGTATCCTATCCTCCTGTAGCCAAGAAACAGAATGTGCCAGAAACTAGGCCAGTTTCAGAAACCTACCTTGGAATTTGAATTTTGAATTGCAAAGCAAAGAGCCTAAAAATGTTTGGCATTTATTTTGTACGAGCAGTGGTCTTCTATCAAGACAGTTCCTACCAAAAATCAATCAATCAATCAATCAATCAATCAATCAAATCACTGTTTTGGTTTCTGCTCCTCTTAACCTCAGAATCGACATTGATTCTTTTCAGTTCCCAATCCCCACTGTTTAAACCCTTGTCTATTTCCTTTAGCCTGACTGGGCTACAGTAAAGATTTGTTGCTTGGGATTATGTCCTCACTGATACAGATGTTGGTACCAGAGGCTGCATTGTAGGCAAATGACCATAAGGGAAATGTGAAGTCCTCAGGCGTGGTCACCCACACTGAGACACTGAGCTAGAATAACGAAGCCACAGTTCCTGTCTTGTCAAGAAAACAGGGCAAAACACAATGCCTATGGTCAAATAGCAAATAACTGAAACTATTGGTGTTGAGGATAAAACTCTTACTGACATGAATTTGCCACCAAAGATCATCATAAAACAAGGACGAGTTCAAGCATTTGTGATTGAATTCATGCTTTTGATAACATCAGATAATTTAAAGTAGAGAATGAAATCTCAAAAGAATAAGTTCTATTCTCTGAACCCACAGTACAACCAGGACCTTTGTAAAACCACCCTGAAAAAAGTCCAGTGACTTAATCACATGAAGAACTGATTGTATAGCCCAGGCAGACTTTCTACATGAGTGTCACAGCTTCCAGGAAAGAATGCTACTTTAACATTGGAAATGTGGGTATATGGTATATTCAAAAGACTTGGAGTAACCTAATGTCCCGAACCCCATTAAGCCTTTTCTACAGGGGAGGCATTTTTGCTCAGAAAATTCCCCTCTGTCTGATAGAGCTGTTCTTTCCTTATTTGAAGATGGTGATCTTCTGCTTGAGGTTGTTTTCTTGAAAGAAAAACATGTTCTTTCCTATATAACATTCAGTTCTGTAGTTAGGAAGGGATCCCATCATGTCCTGGGGAACAAAATGAAAATAGTTAAACTTTGAGAAGGTTTGTGAACACACACACATGCATGCACACACATACAAAATTTATTAACTTATATCAGCCCAACTCTAGGGACATTGTTATCCTTCAGAATGGATATGGATTCTTCAACAAAAGGGATGGAATGTAACGTTAGAAATAATAACTTTGCCAAATGGTCTCATTTTCAAGAGGCTATGGGTTCCATGTGGTATTTTGGGTGACTGAGTGCACTCAACTTAACACTTTAATGGTTAATGAAAAGGAAGCTGTGTTTTGAACATGGTTTAATTTAGAAGAAAAAATTTATAAAGACCTTCAAAAATAGAAATGCTAGGGTGTTTTTATTGTGTATGAATCACTTCCTGACTGTGCTCCCTAAGAGAGTCTAAAAATTTTCCTTCATCAAGGATTTTAAATCTGAAGAGGAAAATGCCAGAGCTTTTATAAGTTTCTTACTAATTTCTTTCCCAAGATGGAAAATGCTGGTGGGAGGTGTTACACCTGACCTGGACACCAGGACTCCAATGGAAACGCAGTACTCCTGGATAAGAGGCCAAGTTATGAAATCTCAAAGGTAGATTAGGTATTTTTTACTGTAATACACAGTCATGCCAGTGTGTGAATTAGAATGGCATCATCGACACAGATCTCAGACTGTGATTAATTGGTTCAAGCTCAAATGTTATATTTTTTTTAAACTAGCAAATTGAACAGCCTGAGAAAACAGGATTACACCAAAACAGAACCATAAATATGAAGGTACTGAAACAAAATGGATAAACAAGTTGAGCACCAACTGATACATAACAGAAATTATATTAAACGTTGGTTCTTTTTATACTTTGGGTTTAAAAACATACAATGTGTACTCCTTGAAAACAACAACAACTGTAACTAGATTTTAAGCCAAGGAAATACAGATTAGATGCCAAACAAGGTAGCTTTGGTTTTCAAGCCAGCTCCTGAAGAATTTCCAGGGCTGCTTAGGTGTCCAGAGTTTTAAGGAAATCATTTCCCAGGCCCTCTGCTTTCAAGGATGCTCTGTCCTAGCATTGGTGTGCCTGAGTGCTCTGTTCCTAGCCTGCTGCTTCTCCTTCTCCAGTTCCTTTTCATTTTTATAACGTCCTACCCAACAAAGGGACAATTTGAAAATGTCCAGTTCAAAGTCTATTTTCTGATTCGTCTTGATTGCATCTTAAAAGCTATATTTGTCACATTGCAAGTGCATACTGTGAATCTTTCACCTATTCTTTTTCAAATATAACTGTGATTATTTACTCAGGTAATTGCACTTGGGAAAGTAGTATATTCAAAACTGTTGGATTCTTAGTCAGTAGATGTTAACTCTGAGCTAGAGCTAATTTCTAGGGGTCCAGAACACCATATTAGATTTCAGGTTAGTGAATTGATTCTTTTTTAAAATTCAAAAATATATTTAGTAGACCTTGAGCCCATGATATGATGAATTATCCTAGTGTATAGATACATGTAGAAAAAAATAGTATTTTTCAGTTGTCATCTGATGTATGGAATAAAAGTTACCATAGAGGAGGGATTCAAAAGAAAACTCTTGAGGATTTTATTTCATGCAGCAATTTCCCTGAATCAGATCATTGAAAATATTTGCTAGATTCTAGTGAGGTTCACCCAGAAAGATTTCCTGTGGGCAAAGGATTTACAGAAGCAGAGATATAAAATCGCAGACAACTTCAGCTTGCTTTTGTCTTTCTGTAGTTGTGCAGGATGGCAGAATGGAGTTCATCTCCAGAACAAGTTTCCCAAGGGATCTTTTCCACTCCTTTGACTTTACAGACAAACTAGGCTATGTACCAGGTAAACAGGTACAGATTAGAAACCTATATACATTTAAAAAAACAACGCAGGCCAGCTAGAACAGAGTACATTCAAGGGAGTTTTAGACATTAAACAGCTCCTATGGTTTGAATATGGTTTGTGCCCTCCAAAATGCACGTTAAAATTTGATTGTCATGTGACAGTGTTGGAAGTCGGGACCTTAAGAGGTATGCGGTATTAAGAGGGACTGATGCTTTTCTTGGTGGATGGAATTACTCCCTGAATGAGAAGCCTGTTTTAAAGGGAGGCTGCCCTTCTATTTCCTCTCTTCTGCATGTTTCCACTTCTCCTTTTGATTTTCAACCATGTTAGGATGCAGCACAAACCCCTCACCAGACACAGCTGTGTCTGCTCTTAGACTTCCAGCCTCCAGAACCATGAGCTAAATAAAATTCTTGCCTTTATAAACTACCCAGTCTTGAGTATTGTTATTATGGCAAGGGAAAGCAGAACAAGACAACAGCACATTCTATACCACTGGCTTGTACACTTAATTCCTCTTTGGCTGGGCATCCCTGGAGATACACACAAAGGTACCATAGGTCAGCTGCCGCTCACCCTGCTCTTTCTTGCCAAAGCAGCAAGTCGAAAGTAACACTGCATTTCTGGGGGTATTTCAGACTTTAAAAATATAGGGGTACTAATTCCGTGCACATTCCCACTTAATCCATGGGTTAGCTTCCTGAAGAAGAGAAGGTTAATTTGATGGTAACTCTGATTGTGCTGCTATTTGTGTTAGTGCCTTTTTGCTGAAGCAATGTGTTATACAGAATATAATGTTCCTCCCCTACATTATAATAAATTAAAAAGAAAGAGGAGGAGGAGGAAGGAGAGGAAGAGGAAGAGGAGAAGCAATTTGCTTTTACCTAGCAGGGATAGCAGTATACTTTTATTTTCTAATTTGTAGATCAAAATTTCTTTTCTGAAATTTTGTCTATAGAGGCCTAAATTATCTTATCATTTCATAAAATATCAAGTTGAATCACCATATTGATACATATTCTAATAAGCCTGAAAAACAGAATAATAGCAATCAACTGCCATGTATTGGTACTATAAATACATGCCAAAAGGAATAATACATATCTTATTAAAATACAAGTCTTCTATTTCAGTGAAGTTTTCTAAAGGGTGGTGTTTGGATGGCTGAATACTTCAATGTAGAGGACAATTTGTTGAAAATTTCCCATCCAACCAAAATACTAATGTGTCTGTTTTTAGATTTTGGAGGCTGATATGAATTATGGTCTTTCATCATTTCCAGGGCTATATCCTATCATGAGATAATTTGACCATTATTATTTTCTAGCCCCAGAATCTGCATTGATTTTAGCTCTTCTCATATCTCATTTTCTGAACTCACATTATTTTTTGTAAGTCCCTGATATCATTCATTCCAATTTTTCTAAAGTTAGACAGTTGATTTGTATTTCTTAAAACAAAACAAAAAAACTACTAACTTATGTGGTGATTAAGAAATTATTAGATAATACAAATGAAATTTAAAAATTTAATTAAAAATACCAATTAATAGTTACTAATTACAGATAATATCAGTGATAATGAACATTTTAGAATATATGTGTTTCTAAAGTAAACATTGAGGTTCTAAAATCAATTAAGAAATTGCATTAAAGAGTACACATAACAATTGCATTTATTTTTCTATTGTCAGATAGAGTTTTGATAAAACTAGTTTGAAAAATTGAGGTAAAATATCTTATTTAGCTGGGCATGGTGGCACAAGCCTGTAATCCCAGTGACTCCAGAGGCTGAGGCAGGAGGATTGTGAGTTCAAAGCCAGCCTCAGCAACTTAGGGAGACCCTGTCTCAAAATAAAATATAAAAAAGGTCTGGGTCTGGGGCTCAGTGCTTAGGTGTCCCTGGGTTGAATCCCTGATACCAATAAAATAATTATTTATACTATATTAAATAATGGTGTGTTCATAACCTGGCCCAAAACATTATAAAATATTTTTGAGGTTCAAACATTTTATACTTGTATAGCAAATTGGATAATGAAGTCTAGCCAATATGTATTGATGTTACATAAACAGTGCACTGTACTAGTTCCTCTAAGGTAAAACAAAAAAGTCATTTGCTTATTGATGCTTGCAAGTAATAATTTTCATACTAAATTTAGAGTGAAAAGACTTTATAGATTTTACCAAAACGTATAGCACTCTTGTAATTGTCATAAGTGTTTTGCAGTTAAAAGAATTTACCAAAATAGCTTTTAAGATGCAATCAAATAGAATCAGCAAATAGGTTTTGAACTGGATATTTTCAAATTGTTTCTTTGTTTGGAAGGAGGATGAAATGAAAGGGGGCCAGAGAAGGAGCAGCAGCAGGTGAGGGGCACAGCACTCAGGCACACCAATGCTAGGACAGAGAATCCTTGGTTAAGGGCCTGGGAAATGATTTCCTTAAAACTCTGGACACCTAAGCAGCCCTGGAAATTCTTTAGGATCTGGCTTGAAAAACCAAAGCTACCTTGTTTGGTATCTAATCTGCATTTCCTTAGTTTGAAATGTAGTTTTTAAAAATTTAATTTAATTTTTTTTATTTTTTTAATTCAAAGTGTTGTATTTATAATAGTACTATGCATTATAATTCATAATAAACAGAGTATTTTTTACATAACACTGTTTGTATACAATGTATATTCGTGCCATTCAAATCTTCAGTCATCGGGGCTGGGGTTGTGGCTCAGCGGCAGAGCGCTCGCCTCCCACGTGCGCAGCCCAGGTTCGATCCTCAGCACCACGTAAACATAAATGCATTGCATTGTGTACAACTAAAGTAAATAAATAAATATTTTTAAAAAATCTTCAGTCATGCATTTAGGATAATGATATCCATCTTATTCATCCACCTTTTCTTTTTTCCCCTTCACCCCCACCTTGCTCCCTTCCTTCCCCTCCATCCCTTTTCACCATTCTAGTGTTCCTCTAATCTTCCTATGTACCCCGACCTAACACCACTGTGAATCAGCCTCCTTATATCAGAGAAAACATTTGGTATTTGGATTTTTGAGATTGACTAACTTCACTTAGCATTATATTCTCCAACTTCATCCATTTACCTGCAAATGCCATGATTTTGTTCTCTTTTATTGCTGAGTAAAATTCCATTGTGTATATATACCACATTTTCTTTATCCACTCATCTACTAAGGGACATCTAGGTTGATTCCACAACCTAGCTACTGTGAATTGTGCTGCTATAAACATTGAAGTGGCTGTGTCCTTTGGGAATAGACCCAGGAGTGGGATAGCTGAGTCATAGGGTGGTTCCATTCCCAGTTTTCCAATAAATCTCCATACTGCTTTCTATAACAGTTGCACCATTTTGCATTCCCACCAGCAATGTATGAGTGTGCCTTTTCCCCCACATCCTCTCCAACATTTATTGTTGTTTGTGTTCTTAATAGCTGCCATTCTGACTGGAGTGAAATGAAATCTTAGAGTAGTTTTTATTTGCATTTCTCTAATTGCCAGCGATGTTGAGCATTTTTTCATGTATTTGTTGATTAATTGTGTATCTTCTTCTGAGAAGTGTCTTTTCAATTCCTTCGCCCATTTATTGATTGGGTTTTTTTTTTTTTTTTTGGTGTTAAGTTTTTTGAGTTCTTTATATATTCTAGAAATTAGTGCTCTATCTGATGTGCACGTATTAAATATTTGTTCTCAATTAGTTGGCTCTCTATTTACCTCACTAATTGTTTCTTTTGCTGAGAAGAAGCTTTTTAGTTTGAATCTATCCCATTCATTAATTCTTGATATTAATTCTTGCTCTACAGGATTCTTATTAAGGAATTTGGGGCCTAATCCGACATGTTGGAAATTGGAGCTTACTTTTTCTTCTATTAGGCGTATTGTCTCTGGTCTAATTCCTAGGTCCTTGATCCACTTTGAATTGAATTTTGTGCATGGTGAGAGATAAGGGTTTAATTTCATTTTGTTGCATATGGATTTCCAGTTTTCCCAGCACCATTTGTTGAAGAGGCTATCCTTTCTCCACTGTACATTTTTGGCACCTTTGTCTAATATAAAATAGCTGAAATTATATGTATTAGTCTCTGTGTCCTCAATTCTGTACCATCAGTCTACCAGTTTGTTTTGGTGCCAATACCATGCTGTCTTTGTTACTATTGCTCTATAGTATAATTTAAAGTCTGGTATGGTGATGCCACCTGCTTCGCTTTTCTTGCTAAGGATTGCTTTAGCTATTCTGGGTCTCTTATTTTTCCAGATGAATTTCATGACTGCTTTTCGTAATTCTTTGAGGAATGTTATTGGGATTTTGATTGGAATTGCATTAAATCTGTATAATGCTTTTGGTAGTATAGACATTTTGACAATATTAATTCTGCCTATCCAAGAACAAGGTAGGTATTTCCATCTTCTGAGGTCCTCTATAATTTCTTTCTTTAGTGTTCTATAGTTTTTTGTTGTAGAGGTCTTTCACCTCTTTTGTTAAGTTGATTCCCAGGTATTTCTTTCTTTCTTTCTTTCTTTCTTTCTTTTTTTTTTTTTTTTTTTTGATGCTATTGTAAATGGGGTAGTTTTCATCATTTTTCTTTCAGAGGATTTGTCACTGATGCACAAAAATGCCTGTGACTTATGGGTATGGATTTTGTATCCTGCTATTTTACCAAATTCATTTACTAGTTTTAAAAGTTTTTTGGTAGAGTTTTTTGGGTCTTCTAGGTATATTATCATGTCGTCAGCAAATAGTACTAATTTGAGTTCTTCTTTTCCTTTCTGGATCCCTTTAATTTCTTTCATCTGTCTAATTGCTCTGGCCAGAGTTTCAAGTACTATGTTAAATAGCAGTGGTGAGAGGGGGCATCCCTGTCTTGTTCCAGTTTTTAGAGGGAATGCTTTCAATTTTGAAATGTAGTTTTGTTGTTGTTTTAAAAATGTAAAATTGAATGGTTTTAAACCCAAAGTATACAAAGAACCAACTTTTGTTTATAATTTCTGTTAAACATCAGTGGTACTCAACTTCTTTCCATCGCTGTGACAAATACCTGAGATAAATCAACTTATGTGAAGGAAAGAATTATTCTGCTTCATACTTGTGAGGCCCTGTTGCAATATAGGACACCTTAAGAATGTGATGGAGGATGTCTGTTCACCTTGTGGTGGCCTGGAAACAAAGAGGGGAAGGGAGAGGTCCCAATATCTCCTCTAAGGGCATTCATGCCCCAATGACCTAACTTCCTTCCACTAGGCCTTACCTTTTGCCACCCCCTAATGGTGTAACAGACTGGGGTCCAAGCCTTCAACTTGTGGGCCTTCTGGGGACATTCAAAATCCAAACCACAGCAGTGGGATATTATATGTATATATATATATTTGTGTGTGTGTATGTATGTGTGTGTGTGTATATACGTGTGTATATATATATATATATACACACACACACACATACATATATATATATATGAATGTATATATTATGTTACTTGTGTGCACACAAATGTCATTTAAGGTATTTAGAGATGTGTTAATATATTTCCAATGTATTTCAGGAATAAAGCTTCTCATTTTCAAAAGACAAAAAATAACTATACATGCAAGAAGCATTCTCAATTCATGAACAAACATAAAATATGATCATATTTCTTAAAGACTATTGTAAAAGATGACAAACATCATATTTGGTAAAATTCTACTATAACTTCTAGCACGGCCTCACAGCAACAACTTATTAGGTATAAAGTTATTCAGATAAGTTGAAATAGATGTAACAGAGATGTAGCAATGAAATAGCAGTGCTAAGTATTGGATTTAAAAGTTTAAGTCTGTCCGTCCATCCATCCATCCATGCATTATTTCAACAAATCAGGCATTCTGCTAGGGTGGGAGTGTCAAGGTAAGTTATGTCCTCAGTGAATTTTAAAAGTGAAGACAGACATGCTAATGAGAAAACAGTTTCTTTGCTTTTAAGCTTTGTGACATCTGCATCAGCAAGAGAGAGAACTGGACTAATGCCCTTGTTTTCTTATTGACCTAAATTCTAGACCATCCTTTAGAGCCTGTCTCCTATTGACTCTTCGATCTTTTCCTAATTCTCTCTGCTCTTGACTAATTTCCTCTTTAAGGGATTTATTTACACCATGCAGATCTGACTTGCTATTGTAATGTTGATCTCACATCTTACAGGAATTCACATAATATCAATTACTTGTTTCCCATCAGTTTGCATAACTGGTTAGTTCAGTGAAACCTGGCACAACACTGCACAGCATTGTGGTGGATTATTTTCCCTGAACCCTTCCAGTCCGAGGCCACAGTACGATGTGACAAGTGCTATAAAGATGACATCAAAATCACTGTCCCAAGGAGGAACCATCCAACTGCCCAGGACTTCATGAAAGCATGGAGGTCTTAGAATATTACACAGAGGGGATAATGTTTCTAATGTGATTTTGAGCCTCAAAAAATGACTCGAGGTATGTCAGGGACACTGAGGGAAAAAGAATGGAAGACAACCAAGGCTCATTTGATACAGGACAGAGAGATATTAAAGATGATCCCAGCCCTAAAACAATAGCACCATAAAACTTTAAGCTACAACCAAGATATTGAAAACCTGAAAGCATAATAACAATAACATTAATTTAATTTAGGATTATAATTGGAGTAGATGTTTATTTAAAAGTATTATAGATGCTCCTCAAGAAAATTAAAATAAATTCATTATTTTAAAATAAAATTTAAAAATCATGAATCTTTTATGGGTGGAATTGGTTACTTACAAGTATATTCTACAAAGAAACTTGGTCTACCTGACTCCCAAGCTTTTCTCCTAAATCATACTGCTGTAATTACCTTTTTTCCTTCTGTTCTCATGATCATTAATATCCACATCACAAATAATTCCCTTTTCCATGTAGAGATTCCTAAATAGATGGAAAGCATGATCAGATTTACTGACATGAATATTTAGGTTCTCCTGGAAACTATATTCTCGCCATAAATTAACGTGTTGACATTTTGGTTTATGTATCAGCATGTGTGCGTTTGGTTATTTGGTCTTAAAGCTTTTACTGAGACCAATCACCCTTGAGTATGCTGCCAGAGTTTTTAGAGCTACAGATCTGGGGAGCAGATATCTGAGTCAAGTGGCCCATTTGGAAAGGACCATTTTATGAAGACTGGTTTAGTGACCACTAACTTCTCTTAGTGATATCTCTAACTTGGCTCTCCTAATTAATGCAATAATTAAAGATTCATGTGATTTATTAAAACTTTCCAGGTACCATGAGGAATTAGAAGAGAAAGTAGAATATCAATGAAACTTTTAGTAACTCTCTTAATTTGTGTTGCTATGAAAAAAATACCATAGAATGGGTAATTTATAAATAATGGTTTATATAAATTAAATAACAGTTAACTTATAAATTACAGTTCTGGAGGCTGGGAATTCCAAGATCAGTTTATCAGCAAGTTTGGCATCTGGTGAGGGCCTAAACTTTGCCCAAGATGGTGCCTGTTTGTCATTCCCTCTGGAGGATTTGGATGCTGTGTGTGGGTAAAAGAGATGAATCCACTTCTTCAAGTTCCATACTCTTATCCATAAAGGTTCTGCCTTTGTGCCTTAATCAACTCCTAATAGTCCCACTTCTTAATAGTATCACATTAGTGCTAAGTTTCAACATATGAATTTTGGGAAACACATTTAGATCACAGCAGTAGTCTAACCAGGAAAGCAGATTAGACACGAAGAACAAAGTATTTAGCTGGGTACTGTGGTGCATGCCTATAATCCCAGTGGCTGGGGAGGCTGAGGCAGGAGGATCCCGAGTTCAAAGCCAGTCCCAGCAATGGCGAGGCGCTAAGCAACTCAGTGAGACCCTGTCTCTAAATAAAATACAAAATAGGGCTGGGGATATGGTTCAGTGGTTGAGTGCCCCGAGTTCAATACCCAGTACCCAAACAAACAAACAAACAAACAAAGTATTAAAAAAAAAAAAAAGAACCTTCAGTGGTTTTATGAACAATTTAAAAAAAAATTTTAAACCTGGCGTGGTGGCTCATGCCTGTAATCCCAGCACTTGTGAGGCTGAGGCAGGAGGTTCGCAAGTTCAAAGCCAGCCTCAGCAATGGCAAGGCACTCAGCAACTCAGTGAGACCCTGTCTCTAATAAAATACAAAAAAGGTCTAGGGATGTGGCCCAGTGGTCGAGTGCCCCTGAGTTCAATCCCCAGTACCAAAAAATATATATAATATATATATATATATATATCTTTATTTATTTACTTATTTTTATGTGGATTTACTTATTTTTATGAAGATTGAACCCACATGCAAGGCAAGTACACTACCACTGAGTTACAACCCCAGCCCTTATGAACAATTTCAGTATTAATATTTTTATATTTTTTCTCTGAGATAATCAGGTAATTGGGGATTTATCATCTGTCACATTGGCCACTGACAATGCATCCCACAGGCAGCTAACTATAAGGAGTGCAATTAACCAAGGGCCCCATGTACTGTGTTTTGAAATTTGTGGTTCCCATGCCTTCTATGATGGTTCCCAGCCACAGGAGGAGTACTAAAGCCAATTAGTTCCTGAGACACTGGCATTCTCTGAAGGCCAATTTTTGCTTAAGAATTCTCATAAGCTTTCCCCAATCTACTATTATCCTAGGATACTTCCAGTTATTTTCTTCTCCCTTTTCTTCTCCCTCTGTCTTCCATTTTAAGTCAAAGTTGCCTCACAGTCCCATGGCTTGCTTAGCTTTTTCCAGCTCCCTTCCTGTCTTCTTTCAAAAAGGCACTTATTCGAATAAAATCCTTACATGCTTACCCATTTTTATATCAGGTTCTTGAAGAACACTGACTAACTCTTGTAAAACCTTTCCTAAATTCTCTTCAATGTGTTATGTCATGATATGCAGGGTCGGAATTCCAACTGGTAGAGCCTGGCCCTCCCAGGAGCAGCACATTGAATGGTACATCATCTTGTCTGCTTAAAAATGACCCAGAATGGGTGGGAAAGACTCTTAATAACCAGGTGGATATGATTTCCTGGCTAGTGGAGGTCAGTTTGCTTCAGTGCTTTCTCAATGATTTACGAGCAGCATGATTGTACTGACAGGGATGGAGGTTACAGTTGGAGAGGCACAGTCACAAGGATTTGCCCTCAGTAAGGATAGCCTGGCCTTTTCCACTGCTCAGAGGCTGTTTTGTATGCAGCAGTGAATAACTCCAAGTTCCCTACCCTGGGAAGGCCAACCTATTAGCTAGTGGTAAGTTGGTCATCATATCTCCTTTCTATCACAGAGGAGGCAGTGTTTTGTCATAGACATGTATTCTATTAATGGATATGTCTTTCTTATTGACTATGCTTCTGATAGCAGAAGCATCCTTGGACTTATTAATGCCTTATTAATACAAGTGTTAAGCATTGTTTGTTTGTTTGTTTTGTTTTTGATGTTTATAAAGTCATTGCTTTTGTCTATAATCTATTATTCAGCTAACTTATGGAAAGAAACAAATGAAGACTCAGAGTTCCAACTGGGACACATTACCTTCTAAGTTTGGAGTGTGTCTTACAGAATAAATATGTACCCTGAACCAGGAACCAATGTACAGTGCTGTCTCACAGAACTAGGATTCTAGGGTCCAAGAACACAAAGGTAGAAGTGACACTGGTTGACATTGCACATGATATTAGATATATTTGCAGAAATTTACTACTCACCAACACAACTCTAGAATGTGTTCAGTAAAAGTTCTTAATACCCAAAGGAGAAATGATTCTATTAGGGGACCCAAATTTGCTTCCATTGAATTGGTGGCTAAGACCACCAGATGGTGATTTGGGCTCCTCCTAGAGGTTGTGCGATTAAATGGGATGACTGATCTTGACTATCAAGATTAAAGAAAACTAGGACAAAAGCCAGGGGAGTCCTGAAGTGCCTTTCAGACTTTTGTGTCTAATGGCTAGAGCCATTAGAAGACCACAACAATCTCATACATTTTGGAACTCCAAGAACCTATAAGCATTTGGCATGAATTTTTAAGTTATTCTATCAGGTGAAGAACCTTGACCACCTTAAGATACTAAATAGAAGCAATGCAAGAAAACATGCAGTGGAGAGGGAAATCTATGCATATTTACATGTAATTGTGCATTACATATTGCAGAAACAAACTTGAATCTCCCCAGAATTTTGAGATTCAATCATCCCAGAATTTGAGAGGAATGAACATTATCGAGTGGCCTTGCACTTGGATATGAAAGTAGTTAACAGGTGAGATTCTTTTTAGGTGACCTTTATGGGGATGAAATGGTCCTGGCTTTGGTTGTGTAAACAAGAATTGCTCTATGTGAGTATAGATATAATGGTGTGCGCTGATGTCAGGCAGCCAGAGGGGTTGATTATGATGAGAATCTGCCATCCTTTTTGGTTGCCCAGCATCTGAACCTTCTACCTGTGTTTAAGAAATCTTGTACTCTGCAAAGAGCCCATTTTCAATTATAAAACCTCAATATGCCAGGAAGTTACTTTCCCAAACTCTTGCAATGAGAGCGTGGACACATCGCCAGTTTTAGCCAATTAGGCACCTCTGCTCTAGATTCTGAACAAGAAGTGAGTCATGTAATAGCTTATAATGCCCAGGCAGGACTGGAAACATGGGAGCAGTGGTGACCTTATACCCAGTATTCAAAACAGCACCATGTAGGACTTAGGCCACTAGTGAAGGAGTTAGAAGTCCATGGGGGAGATATGGGTGTATTAAAGGCCACCACCAATCTGTCAGTTGACCTTACCATTTGAGAGGATTACCCTCCTCTGTCTTGTGAAGGTACCTGCAGATGTGCAGTGTGTAGCTGGCTCTGTTGTACTGCTTCAGTGCCCCCAGCTAATAAACTATGGGCTGAGATTTTGTTTTTCATGCATTCTGACTCCAAAGTCCTTGCACCCAATCATTATGCTCTACTAACTTTGACTAGATGTGTCTCAAAGACGGGAAAGTCCCAGTGAAGGGAAGCTGTCTCTTAGCACCTCTTCCAAATCACATCCTTAATATAGTCTCCATATTATCTGATTGGCTACCACCAACTGATAATAGCAATCAATGTGATTAACAGGTTGTAATTTTTACAGAATTTTTTAACATCTGTCCAAAGCCACCTACATCTCTCCATCATTACTCTTTGCACTTGCCCATTATTGGTGTACCTTTCATTAACAAACTTCCTCTTTCCAGAAAGGATGACTTGGTCTCTGAAGGCTCTTCAGCCTGACTTTCACCACTGGAATCATTGCTGCTTCTCTTTCCTGCTTTCTGGAACTCCTGGTGTGAATTCTTCATTGCTTAGTTTGGCTTTTTTGCCAATCCCAACAACTCGCATAACACTGTTTTTTAGTTCATCAGGAAACTGCTTTTGAGATGGTGGAAAGTTCTAGGGGAAAAGGGACCTTTAGAGGTGTAGAAGCATTTCTCACTAGGCAGTTTTAACTGAATAAGACCTTACCACAAATAAGATGGACTTACTCACTTAATTATGCATGAAATTCATAGATTGAAGGCATATTTTTTGTAAGCAGAATCTTGCTGAGTTAATGATTCCTACTGGTTTTCTAATAGAAAAAAAATTAATGTCTCGTTTAAAATAGATAAGTCTCAAAAGTTCTCCAAATCACTTCTCCTTTTGAAAACAGTCAGATTAAGAGTTGAAATGGAGACAGCAGTGCTGTTAAAGACTAAAGGAACTACCATTGTTAGCACTCTCAGTAAACAGAGTTCATTGTGCAAGTCATTAGAGAGATTCCAGAAGAGCACCTCTGTGTCACGTTTCACTGCTCCAACAATACAATGACGGGAGAATAAAATATTTTCAAGAAACCTGACATTCAATATATTTATTTCAGCATTTCCATTGTCCCCTTCATCACTTTCTGTTCCAGAGAGAAAATGTTGAAAATTGCGATAGAAAACTGCAGATGTGTTCCAATGGCTTATCCTTCTACAATATTGATGAAATTTATAATGAAAATATTTTTCATTTTTTTCCCCTATTAGTGTCACCCAAACTAGCTGAGCAGATGATTATTTAATAAAGTAGAAAGCAGAGCGTATAGTCAGTTCATAGAAGCTACAGGTGCTGAAGAGGATGTACTGACAGGGAGAGGAAGAGGCTTTTAAAAGAAACTGTGAGCTGTAAAAGTAAACAAAACTTTAAAAAGTTAATTATATAAAAAGAGAAAAGAAAAAGTTAGCTATTAAAAGCAAGACAAAGCATCCATAAAAATAGCCTATTAACTGAAATGGTTCGTAAGTGTCGCCTCTGAGGACATTTGCCTATGAAGACCCAGGTGTATGTTTTAGTCAGCATTTTTGCTGCCGTGGCTAAAGGACCCGACCAGAACAATATTAGTAGAGGAAAAATTTATGTGGGGGCTCAACGTTTCAGAGGTCTCAATCCATAGACAGCAGGCTCCATTCCTTGGGGCTCAAGGTGAGGCAGAACAACATGGTAAAAGAGTGTAGTGGAGGGAAGCAGCTTACATGACAATCAGGAAGCAAAGAGAGAGATCTCCACTTGCCATCCACAAATATATACCCCAAAGCCACACCCCCAATGCCCCACCTCCTCCAGCCACATCGGACATGCCTTCAGTTACCACTTAATTAATCCATCAGGGGATTAATTCACTGATTAGGTTAAGGGTCTCATAACCCAATCATATCTTCTCTGAACCTTTTTGCATTGTCTCATATGTGAGCTTTTGGGGGACACCTCACATCCAAACCATAACATTAAATTTTTGGAAATTGAATCTATAATCAGTTTCACTAATGTATAAATTGTCTAGGAGAGACGATGTTATGACTAATGAAAAGAGAAGAGGCAGAAGATAAAGAAGTCTCTGCCACGTGTCTCCTAGTTGTGTCCAGAGAAGCTAGGGCTAAGAGTTGCTAGAGTAAAACAAACCTACAGGTAGCCAAAACCTAGTGGACTTGTGATTTCCTTCTTTTACCTCATTCTTCTTCCTCTAATGATCTTCCTTTCATTCATCAATTTATTTTTGATTGGTCTTCCTACTTAATGATGAAATTTCCTGTGATATTTTTACATATGCAGACAGCATGATTTTTAAAAATTCATCCTGCATTTCCTCCTCCTTCCTGTCCCTCCGTCCCTCTCAATCTCCTTCTTCTCCTTCTCTATTGATCTCCCCTATGTCTTTATGATCTCTGATCCTCCCTTCCATCTTTCCATTATTTTGCTCTGGTTTCCACATATGAGAGAAAATAATTGATGCTTGTTTTTCTGAGACTGGCTTATTTCTCTTACCATAATGTTCTCATGATGTTACATCCATTTATCAGCAAATGCTGTAATTTCATTCTTTATGGCTAAAATTCCATTGTGTATATATATATACTACAATTTCTTAATCCATCATCTATAGACAGCATCTGGGTTGATTCCATAATTTGGTTATTGTGAATTGTGCTGCTATCAACATTGATGTGGCTAAGTTGCTATAGTATGCCAATTTTTGTTCTTGTGAATAAATACAAACGAGTGGATTAGCTGGGTCATGGGGTGTTTCTATACCTAGTTTTTGGAGGAATCTCCATACTGCTTTCCAGAGTGGCTGTATTACTCTGCAATCCTACCATCAATATATGAGTGTACCTTTTCCCCACATCCCTGCCATCATTTATTATTTGTGTTCTTGATAATCACCATTCTGACTGGAGTGAGATGAAATCTTAGTGTACTTTTGATTTGCATTTCCCTGATTGTTAGAGATGTTGAACATTTTTTCACATATTGTTGACCATTTGTGTTTCTTCTTTTAAGAAATATGTGTTTAGTTCTTTTGCCCATTTATTGGGTTATTTGGATTTTTTTTGTTTTTGATTTTTAAGTTCTTTGAGTTCTTTATATATTTTGGATATTAATAACTTGTCAGAGAAGCAGCTGGCAAAGATTTTTCCCTGTTTTATAACCTTCCTTTACACACTCTTAGTTGTTTCCTTTGCTGTGAAGAAGCTGTTTAATTTGATGGCATCCCACTTATTGATTCTTGGTTTTATTTTTGAATTTTTGGGGTCTAGTTAAGGAAATCAGTACCTGCACCAATGTTATGGAGTGTTGGTCCTATGTTTTCTTCTAGCAGTTGCAAGGTTTCTGGTCAAATGCCTAAGTCTTTGATCCACTTTGATATGACTTTTAGACAACGTGAAAGATGGGGATCTAGTTTCATTCTTCTACATATGGATATCCAATTTTTCCAGCATCCTTTGTTTAAAAAGCTGTCTTCTCCAACATATATTTTTGGCACCTTTGTCAAGTATCAGATAGATGTAAGTATGTGGGTTTGTCTCTGTGTCTTCTATTCTGTTCCATTTGGATAGATGTGTCTTTTAAGGATAGCTGAATCCTTTCTAATTCTGCACTCACCAGAAGAATTTCTGACCTACAATTTACTTTCTACATTGAAAAAGGAAGTTATGTCCTGAAGTAAGTGGGCAGGATTTGTTGTCTCATCAAATGCAGATTTGAACATAAATTGGAAATCTGCTGTGTAAAGCAGTCTTTTTAGCATTTTGGTAATATAACTAAGTTTTTTTTCTTCCTAATTACGTCTTTTTTTTAGATTATTTTATTATTCTAATTTGTTATGCACGTTTGCATAATTACTTCTCGGTGAACTGGCAAATATTTGTCTTGAAATCTGAAAAAAAAAAAAAAAAAAACAACAACAAAAACCACATAGAGCTGGTGTTTCTGGCCCAATGGTGACTCCCCAAGGAACACTAAAGAGCAACCTACTTCAATATCTCTTCTATTTAGTGAGTATTACAGCCACTTAATTTTTCTATTTCCCAACTTGAAAAGATAGAGGGATTATTGAGTAAGTTGAAATTCTGTGATTTGAGTCTGCAATACTCAAAGAATTACACACACACACACAAATACTCCAATCATTACATTTAATAATTATTACCACAGAAACAAACCTTTTACAAGTCCTATGCTTTGCCTTCATATCCTTTTACAATAATAAGCTATAAATTATTGGGACCTTACACTGTCTGCCAAGGGGATGGAAAAGCTCTGGCTTTCTGGCTGTTTGCCACATTACCATGCCCTGTTACAGGACCTAGGCTAAGCAGGGGGCGTGGCTGTGAAAACTGAAACCACCCCAGAGATAGGCCAATGGCTCCACCAATGGCATCCGCCCATGCTCCTTATGTGTCCCTATGATCTCTCTGTTGATTGGCCCATGTCCTATATAAGACCTTCCAACTTCCTCAATAAACCAAGTTCTGGCATTCTACTGACTGGGCTCCCCGACGTGGCTCTGAGTCTTTTGAAGGCGGGGGAGGAGGCGTTGGCGGCCTTTACTTTCCCAATCCAGTCCCATCGTTGAAGTAGTCCCCTCTGGCCTCTTTTGGTAGACAGAAGAGGTCCATCCCAGGTACGGGGGGTGGGGTGGCTATAGACCTCAACCCCTTATAATAATCCAACAAAGTGGCGCCAAGCGTGGGGCAGAACTTCAACTGATTGGGCTAAGCGTTCAAAGCCAGATAGGGCCTTCCGAGTAAAGGCATCCTCTAGAAAATGAGGCAACCATACATCTCTCTCTCTCTCTTTCTCGTCCACTTTCTCTCTCTTTCTTCCTCTCTCTTTTATGGAACCTCTGCGCGAGTAACCCTGCAATTTTTGTATGTGCCTGGTGGGGGAGAACGGAAAGATATCTGGGAAAACACGCTCACTGAAGGGTGTGCCAGCCTGGGTGCGGAAAAAACTCAGAGTGGGCCCAAACTTAAGAACAAAGAACAGCTGCCCTCTGCAGCACCATGTGGGCAGCGACCATATGGGGTCGCTAGGGGTATACAGACGGTGGGGCTGCCGCCACTTGGCCCCGGGCTTTTGTCCCGGGTGCATGGCTGCTGCCCTCACCGGGGCTCACAGTTCCACAGCTCAGCGAAAAGAAAAAGTGTACCGCTGCATGGCCCGGGCTTGTGTCTCGGCCCGCCTGGCATGCGGCTTGCAGCTTGCATCCAAACCGCTGGGGGCGGGGCCAGGCGCACACGGGGCAGCTCGGTGTGTGGCAGGGTGCGAGGGGGAGCGAAGGCGAAAGCGCCGCCGCCCTCAGTCAGAGGCAAATGAAATCCAAACCGGAGTTGCCCAAGGGGCCAAACACACGCAGGTGCATCCAGTCGTTGCCTGGCAATGGGTTGCCAATGGCGCCTAAAATGGCTGCCCCAAAGCGCCTCCATGATTGCAATGTTAACGTCATCTCCTTTGACCACGCATGGCGGGACACGCCAGCGACCAGCACAAGGTCCAAACTATACCTCTTTTTAAAATCTTAGGAGCTGAACTTAAATTGGATTCTGTCTGTCCCCTTACTCTTTGGTAGAGCTGCAAAAGCTCTTAGGGAAACTCAACTGGTTAAAGCCTTGAAAAAAGTGCCTTAGGAGAAGGCACCTGCTTACAATTTCAGTCCCCCACCCTTCCAGACCTGAGCCAGGACTTACATTGAAATGCAAATGGAGAAGTAAACTTAAGCTCCAGAGGGGGTGGGGGAAAGGGTTACTTCAGCCAGGACTTACCCAGGACTTACATTGAAATGCAAATGGAGAAGTAAGCTTAAGCCCCAAAGGAAACAAAAAGGGTAAAATGTCTTTTTACCAGCCTGTCATTTTTCTAAGATTTTTTGAGCTCATAATTCTAATTTTGTGTACCCATTGATATTTTGGTTGTGTTGTGTGTACATTTGTGTTCTGTTTGTGTGTTTATGTGTGTGTAGACTGAGCGCTCATGAAAATTTAAAATATGGATCCAAATACCTTTAACTCACGTGATTTAAAAGTTCTTTACTATCACAAATTCTAAAGCTGGACCTTCGCTCTGGAACTCCAGGATAAAATGCCATCCAAGGGGATGCGCACCTTGGAAGTTCCAAGGCCCCGGGATGTGCCTTCTGTCCTTTGGATTACTAGAGTGAACTGCCACATCATCAAAAAAAAAAAAAAAAAAAAAAAAAAAATCCTAGTTCTTGCGGCCTTTTGTCTTGTCTTGTATTCTATGGTTTTTCTGCCTTTTTATTGTGTGTCTTCTCTGGGGTAAATGTAAGAAAAGTAAATTTATAAGTAACTTTGTTTGTTAGACATTAATTTTCAAGGTTAAAATACTACCTGTTAAATATGCCATCAAATTTATTGTCCTAACAAATTCTAACACATCGAGTAACATTATTGATTGTTTTCATAAATTGGTCTTTGTCTTCAATGAAACAGATTAAAATTTCAACAGGTGTAATTCTATATGCATGAATGTTATATTCTCATGAAGTGGTTAACAGATGTGTAAGATTCTATATAAAGGTTTATAAAAGATTTCTGAATATGCGGGGGCTCAAAGGATTCAGCTGTTTCCGTTGGAAGTACTGCAAGTAACAATATTTTTATTGAGATAAAAGGTTTACCTAAATTCAGATTATTACAAAAATTTTTTAAAATCATGAACAAAAAGGGATTATATAAAATCTGTATAAAAATTGATTAAATAAGTATATAGAACAATAAGGAAAAGCTATTTAAGGTTTTTTCCTAAGGTCAAATGTTAATGTACTGATATAAACCAAAGCTTAATCTATGATAAGAAGACAAAAATTTCTTTACATTAATTTACCTATAACATTATATTTGTTAAGTTTGGGGGATTTTTTTTTTTTGAGCAAGTAATCTAAAAGAAATTAAAAATTATACAGCTATAGTTAAACAACAACTATTATTTTAAAATATTATAAGATTATTTCTTTAAGAGCTAAACTTGATTAATATAAAAACATCAATGTAATTATGGTGGAATAATACTCTCAGCTTCTTAAATTCCATTGGATGGCATTATTGGTTGCTTTCATAAAGTGATAAATTAGAAAAGAGATTTTAAGGTTGCTTTGTCATGATAGGGGGTTTACTAAATGTGTTCATATCTTTCAGGTATATAAGCCTTGAGGTAAAAGCTCTAAAAGAACATTATATGAAGTTGGTGCTCTCCGAACTAAAATTATACGGTAATCTTAGGCTTATAAAGATAATACATTGGAGATTTAAAGTGTGTTTTACTCTTATAAATTTTATTTTGTACCTTCCTTGTAAACTGTCTAAAGGTTGCCTATTAATGTTTTGCAAAGATATAGCTTTAATGACACAACCTAGATTAATTTAAGATAATAAGCAATCACCTAAGATGGTACAAACCCCAATTAATAGAAAGGGTAAATGACAATGAGGATATAGACATTAAAGTAAAAGCCCAGTGCTCTCAATTTAAAATTTGTGAGACCAATTTGCTAGATGTTTAAGATCAAGACTTTAAGTTAAATTAAAAGGGTCAAAAAAACCAATATTTGGTTCTTGCCCTCAGAGTCAAGTCTGAATCCAGGAGACAGGGAGCTTCTCTAAAAACTTTGCAACTCTGGGCTACATAACTTCCCGATCAGAGAGGTTGTGAGACCTATGGAAAAGAGAAAGCCAAACAGTGACCTTGCTATGAAGAGGAGGGTCCTGAAAAAGGGAGACATCCCTGCTGCTTCCAAGAGAAGTCACATGGTCAAGCAAGACCTGGATCCATCCACATGGAAGGCACTAGCAGAATGGAAAAAGCTGCTCTCCAGTTCCCCCAAGAATTATTCCCATGGGAATTCAGCTGACTCTTAGCAATAGATAAAGGCAAAAGTCAGTTTGACTTGCTTCATTTTAAACACTTAGCAAAAACAGTTAAAACCGAAAATGCAGCCATACTGGGCACTAAGAAAATAATTAAATGTAACTTAAGATATACATTTATATTAGCCCCTGAAGTTAGTAAGACTGGAGGCTACAAGAGAGATTCTTAGGCAGGAATGCCTAATAACTATAAAAAGAAACAATTTAACTGTTAAATGACTGCCAAGTCAAAAGTTTTTAGTTAGCTTAAGGCCTACGGAACTTCCTAACTTACACAGGTAGGCTTAATATTCAGTAGTATGATTATCTAGCCCTAAGTAACAGAAATAAAGGGTTCTCTACTAGTAGACACAGAGGTCATACCAATAAAAAGATTTTATAAGATCAGATGACATTAAGTAGCTTGACTACCATATTATCAAGATAGACATCTAATCTATAAAATTAAAAGTTAAATGTTATGTTTACATTCCTGATAATTGTGCATGTTAAAGATCTATATTCCCAAACAAAGGCCATGTCCACTCCTGCCTTATTATTATAGAGATAACTTCTCAGCCTTCACACTTCCTGGTGAAAATTATTGACTGTTATATGTTCCAGATACTACAACATTTATTCAATACTCAGGGTTTCTGTTTCTTTCATAAAAGCACTGGTCCCTGATAACTTTATAACCTGTTTTGCCCAGGCTTCAATCTGACCTGACTTCTAATAAGGGAACTCCAAACTACTTGCCCCCATCTCATCGCCCCTGTTCAGCCCGAAGAAGCCAGATTCGGTCATTGTCCCATTCCCTTACAGTAGTAAGGAGTTCCTAAAATTAGAAGGGTAAGGAAGCCAAAATCTCATAGATACTTGGTATCTGTCTTCACTCAATGGCCCATTAAACCTCTCCACCTGAGGGCTTAAAGGTGCTTTAACCCAGGTTAAAACAAATAATGGACCCTGTTTTGCGAGCAAATCATTACAAAAATTTTTCCAAAGATGGCCTATTACACATGACACAGGGATCCCATATAACCCAAAAGGACAACCTAACATAGAGAGACACAATAAAACCCTAAATGACCAATTAATAAAACAAAAAGGGGGAAGCAGCCCCCATGATCAGTTAAAAACAGCGATGCTTAAATTTTTCCAAGCATCAGCCTATGACTGCCTTTCAGAGACATTGGTCTAACCAGACACTCTACCTATGTGTCTTTCCAATTGGAGAACCAAGCCCTATTTGGGTACCTGCTAGGGACCTCAAGTACTGCCAATTAGAACAAAATGACTACCCAAGAGCACATGCTCTGGAGGGGTGATTTTTCCCCTTTTTCCACAGGAATGAAGAAGCCATGATGGATCCTCTGTCTCGTTGTGATTGGACTTCTCATCATCTCTATCCTGATGTTCATCAGGAGCACTGTTGCCTTGGACTCTCCCTTTGTCAGTATTTCAACTCTCTGTGACGAGAGAAGAGGGACTATGCCTATTCCTGGGAGAAAAGTGCTATTTCTGTGCCAACTGTCCGGACTTTGTTCTAGATGGCTTCCTTTGGACTGAACTAAATGGGTCAGCTTTAGCTCAAGAGGTTACTTCCTCATGCTGGACTTTGTATCTGTCTAATCCCTACCTTCTCCCTTTTTTGTGAAACCCCTTACTGTCATTTTCCTTGTATTCACTTTTGGGCCCTGTGTAATCAACAAACTTGTTCAACTCCTTTATGACCGGACCAAATTGGTACAACTTGATGGTCTGCCAATGCTGCCTTCAGCGATGCTGAGCGAGAGCCCTGCAGACTTGGCCATGGTCCTTAACAGGATGCGGAGGTCTAAACCAGCCATCCTTGAAAAGCTTTCCCAAAGGCGACTGTTCTGTCCCATGTCCTTTCCCTGGCCACTTGCTGGCCCTGGGTGTGTCCGCCTGAAGTGCTAGGATGGTAGCCAAAGACGGGTAAGATTTTCCAGAGGGAAAACAACCTAAGAGAGGCACACTCTTGAGTAAGGTGAATACCCCATTTTTGAAAACAAAATGGGGGAGCCCCATTTTGAAAAAAACAAAACGGGGAAATGTCGGGCCTTAACACTGTGTGCCAAGGGGATGGAAAAGCTCTGACTTTCTGGCTGTTTGTCACATTACCACGCCCTGTTACAGGACCTAGGCTAAGCAGGGGGCGTGGCTGTGAGAACTGAAACCACCCCAAAAATAGGCCAATGGCTCCGCCAATGGCATCCACCCATGCTCCTTATGTGTCCCTATGATCTTTCTGTTCATTGGCCCATGTCCTATATAAGACCGTCCAACTTCCTCAATAAACCGAGTTCTGGCATTCTACTGACTGGGCTCCCCGACGCGGCTCTGAGTCTTTTGAAGGCAGGGGAGGAGGCATTGGTGGCCTTTACTTTCCCAATCCAGTCTCATTATTGAGGTAGGCCCCTCTGGCCTCTTTTGATAGACAGAAGAGGTCCATCCCAGGTACGGGGGGTGCTATAGACCTCAACCCCTTATAATAATTCGACAATAAATAATTATAAATTTTAACTCAGACCTCAATCTCCCCAAAACTTTATTTTTCACATTGCTGGTCACATTTTCATCCTGATTTTTACAACGAGGTTTTGATACATTTTTAAATTTTTTTCAGATGGGAATCTTATATTTTTTTTGTTCATTACTCCAAGAAAAAGTGTAAACTATAAACTATTTATTACAATATTCCTTTAAGTTTACCCAACATCATTAGTTATGCTATTGGGTGCCACTTCTGTATGCTGAAAATATAATGCTAAACAAAACACTCAGGTCTTTTGAACATTACGCTCTCATGGGGGAATGGGAGACAGATAATGAATAAGTAAACAAGACAATTTCAAGGCTATGAATAAAATAAAACAAGGCATATAATTCAGAGATGTGTATGTGTGTGTGTGCACATGCTCAGATGTGCACTTTACATGTCTGTTTTGATTGCATGGTGAGAAAAGGCCGTTGTGCGAAAGTGACTTTGAGCTGAAACCTAAATGAGTGATAGAAAGGAGAGGTCAGCACAGGTGTGGGGAACAGCATCACAGGTCAGTGGAATAGGGCAGGCTAAGCCCTAGAGATGGAGCAGAGTTGGTGCTTTGGCTCTGGTGCCTCCCATGATGCTCCAGTTTTGGCGTTGGAGTGATGCTCCAGTTGCTCTGTTGGAGTGTGAATTATATTTGTGACTTGCTTCTAATCAATAGAAGATGACAAAACATAATGCATGTCACTGGGTGATTATGTGATATGAGTCCATCTTGCTGTCAGACTCGCTCAAATCTCTCTTCCTTCTTCTATTGTTGGTTTTGAAAAAGCAAGCTTCCATGGATCCTACTGCCACAGGAAACTCAATGTTTTCAAAAACACATCCTTGGGAAAAGAGATTCTTTTCTTGTCAAGCCTTTGGATGAGAACCAAGCCCTGGTGAGCCCCTTGATTGCAGCCTCATTGAGACTCTGAGGAACCAGCTAAGCTTTGCAGCTCACAGGAACCATGAGATAATAGATGTGCTGCTTTAAGTTGTGAAGTTTGTAGCAATTTGCTGGAGAGCACAGAAATTTAATCACTTTCCAACAGTTACAACATACATTTGGTTTGTGAGTAGTGATTCAGGTGGGAGAAGAGGAGATAGAGGGGTAACTAACTAGACTATTAGGCAATGGTAAGGAAACTGGATTATGTTATGGGTGTTAGAACATCACTAGGGAAATTTAAGCAAGAGAGCAGCATGATCTTTTTGATATATTTAAAAGGTCTCTAGCTACTTGTGAAGGGTGGATGACAGGCAGGTAAGAGTGGCTTAGGAGATTTCTCAGAAGACAACTGCATTTATTAGTCTAGGTGTTCACACCTTGCTCATAGGTATGAGTGCGAGTTACATCTGTGACTTGTTTCTAGCCAATAGAATATGACAAAAACAATCCATGTCACTCCCATGAGAGATCTGATAGTAGAGAATGGCTTAAATCAGGGAAGTAGAAATGGAATGTGATGAGAAAGGAGAAGTCAGGAAAATTTTTGAATGCAGAATTTGCCAAATCCTAGACATTTGGATTCAGCAACTGGAAGCATGGTGGGGCCTTTACTGAAATGAATGAAGCTGAGAGATGTGAAGATGGGAAACCCAGGTGGAACAGAGAAAGCGAAAATCCCTGGTGCTGTTTGGACAGTTAAAATTTCAGATGTCAATTAGATATTCAGTGGGAAGATGGCAAAGAAGCATTTGAATAAACTCAGAGATTTATATTTGGAAGCAGAAGTGATACAAAATTAGAATGCTGATTGTGGTTAAAACCAGGATGGGGACAAAATTATTAAAAGAGGAGGTATTCCACTTATGATACTGTGTTTATGACAACAGTAGCAAACTAATACATTTTGCATTGTTTAAATTTTTATATAAATGCAATCATGCAATTTATATAATTATATTATTTCCTAATTTCTCTCATAGCATAATTATTTCGAGCTTTGTCCATGTTTTTAAGATATCACTAGTTCTTTCTGTTTTATTGCTGAGTAGTATTCCTCTGTATAGACATATCACCACTTTGTTATATAATAACAAGCTCTTGAGTTGTTTGCAGTTTGGAATTATTAAAAATAAAGATGCTATGAGCATTTATGTACAAAAAAAGAGGAGGTGTTAATGTGCTATATAATAAGAAAAAATATATACTTTCTTTTGAGAACAAAAATAGAGAATTTTGGTTTAACAACATCCAAACCAGTAGGATATTATCATTATGTTTGACAACATTTATAAAACAAATATGTAATATGTACTTAGTATTTTCTTGGAATTTTGATAATAGGAGTAATAGAAATAGAGTCAAACCAAGGCTAACTCAAGCCCCACTCTGTGGCTAGCCCCTTCATGTGGTAGCCCTGCTCATTTCCCTCATGACCACCCCTGTTTCCACTTGAGCCATTGATCTAGCCCTGAGGAACCTGCTCTACTGCTTTGCTTCACCCCTTACTGGGTTTGTGTGATCTCTTTACCTCCAGACTTTCAGTCACTAGTCCTAACTATTTAAATAGCAATTTTAACTTTTATTTATTTATTTATTTATTTTTGGTACCGGGGATTGAACTCAGGGGCAATGGACCATTGAGCCACATCCCTAGCCCTATTTTGTATTTTATTTAGAGACAGAGTTTCACTGAGTTGCTTTGTGCCTTGCTTTTGCTGAGGCTGGCTTTGAAGTCCTCCTTCTTAAGCCTCCTGAGCTTCTGGGATTACAGGTCTGTGCCACCACACCCAGCAAGCAATTTAAATTTAGTAGTTAGAAATGATCACTTTCAAAATTAAATTACCTAATGGGAACACTTAAATTTGGTGCCAATCATAATCCCAAAAGACATGCTCCAGAACTCCATAATCCTGAATGTTGTACACTCAAAGATTGAAATTCATAAAGTATAAAATCTCCCAAATCACAATCCTGAAAGATTAAAATCCCAAAATTTTAAATCCTAGAAGTAGAAATCCCCCAAATAGTGATTCCCGTGTGTGTGTGTGTGTGTGTGTGTGTGTGTGTGTGTGTGTGTGTATGCCATATAAGAGCAGTGGGATTAGAGCATTTTCAGCTGTATGTGGAATATTTGCACCATACTAGGAAGAACAAATGCTCAATGGTGAAAGATAAAGTTTACGAGTTGATTATTACTGGTGTTGCAGAAACAGAAAATTGATTAATTGCAACAGCCAAGCAATTACCAGACTTTCAAATGGGAAGCATATGTTTGCAAAAGTTGTAGTTTGCAGCCAATCTCCAAATATGAGTGCACTGAATGTTTCAAAGTTGAAAAAGGAAGTAAAAACACAATCAAAACATACCAGAAGTCTCCTGTGCCAAATCATCCAGTTGTGGGCTACTTCTTCCCCTTTTCACGTATTGACATGCTCACCTTCAAAAACATCCTTTGTCAGGGTTGAAAAGAATTGACAAGCTCACAGACCTCCTGGGCTAGACACTTGCTGATAGAAGCTCTTCCAGTGTTATAAAACATAAGAACTAGTTATCTACTCTTAGTTGGGGATTTGACTGTCAAAGAAGATAGACTTGCATTCTCCATTAAATCTAACACTGAAAAACTAACACATGCTTCATTTTGACTAATAGATGCCACTTTCAAAACTGGTGCCACTGATGTTTATTACCTGTATACCATTCGTGTCCCTGCTGGATCTGAAGATTCTAGAATTTACCAACTCATTTATGTATTAATGAGTGGAAAAAACAATTCACTTTATAAACTCTTTGTATTAGTCAGGGTTCTCTAGAGGAACAGAACAACAGGAGGTTTAATTATAAAAAGGGAATTTATTAGATTGGCTTACACAACCAGAAGCTGGATAGTTTACAATGGCAGTCTGCAGGCTGGAAAGCTGGAGGAACCAGTAGCTGCACAGTCCAAGATGTTGACCTCAGAACAAGAGGGATCAACCATGCTACCCCAGTATGAGACCAAAGGCTTCTGGAAACTCCCTGAAGAATCACTGGCAGTCCACCTTGGAAGAGTGAAGGAGTAAGAGTCGGAGGTCTCAGGCAATCACAGCAGCAATCAAAAACCTGTACAAGGAGGATGGATCTTGTATCTTCTGCTGCTTCCTTGTTCTTCCAACTTTTATTCCATCAAAGTGTCCATCCTATTGGACGGTGCTGCCCACACTTAGAGAGTGTCTCCACTTCAGTTGGCTATCTTACATGCCAATCATTCCTAGACACACCCAGAAGCCTCTTAACCTTATGCATCTCTTAAGCCAATCAAGTTGCCAATTAACCATTTTCAAATGAACCATTATACTTTTATTTGAAGATTTGGTGGATATTTAAGAAGAAAATGGACTTCAACTAAATCCCTAAACCATAATGACAGATATGGAATTAGGTGCCCTCAGGCTTCTAAAAGTGAATTTTAAAGTATTGCCAATAAAGTTTGTTTTTTCCATTCAGCCTGATGCATTTGGCAGAAAATTCACATAAGTAGATTGGCTACTTGGTTCATAAGTAGATTCACACAAGTGGATTCATAAGGCAAAGACAAAATGTTAAGTTTAAAAATGCATCATTTATTCGCATTTGCATTTCTTCCAGCTGATGAGATTTCAGGACATTTGACTGAATTAAAGCTGCATTTGCCTAAAGAAGCAAATGGTTTCTGACTGACTCAAAAATAATTTTAGGCCCAGTAGAATAAGATTTGTGCTGGTGTTGCTACTTAGTTACCAGTATTGTTTCTGCCGAATTTGTCATCTGTATATATGAGTGCATGTGGAGCAGATTATTTAACAAGGAAAGCTCATGTTGGTGTATATAAGACCATAGGATGTCAAAAAGAGCAAAAATTTTAAAGATTTTTTTAAATATTATTTTTCCAGAATTATACTTTGGGGATTTTGATCTTTCAGGATTTTAGACTTCAGAGATTTTGATCTTCAAGATTTCAACACTTATTTGGGATTGTGTCTTTGAGGATTATGGCCCAAACCCACTTAATGTATATTCTTTTAGTCTGTTCTGGCTGATATAACAAACCATCATAAAATGGTAGTTTATAAGCAAGAGAATCTTATTTCCCTTAGTTTTGGAGGTAGGGAAGTTCAAGATCAAGACATCAGCAGATTGGGTGTCTGGTGAGGGTCTACTTTTTCTGGTTCATAGATGGTGCTTTCTTGTTTGTCATCTTGTGGTGGAAGATATGAAGCTGTCCCTCAAGACTCTTCTATAAAGGCATTCATAATGGCTGTACACAAAGGCCCCACCTCACAAAGCCCTTGCCTCTTGACACCATCACCTTGGAGTTAGGTTTCACATGAATTTTGGGGGGACACAAACATTCACACCACAGCACTTTCCCTTTTGCTTTAGTTGTGGTAATGCTTACACATAGCAGCCAGTTTAGTATAATGGATTTTGGTTAAAGAGTCAAATAAATTGATAATGATAAATTAAGATTCTACAAAAGTGTGATTGATTTTTGTTAAAGGATACAAAGAGATAACCCCACACTGATTTTTACTGTAGGATTTCTCACTTCTCAAGAGTGATTCTTATCTTTCTTTCATGAGCCCGAAAAACCTGGAGCTTATGAGTGCCTCAGGCAAGAGAGTTTGAAGGTCTTCTTGGGATTGAATGAAAGATAATAATCAAAATCTAGGTCAAGATACTATTTATTCTGTAGAGAATTGTTTAAGCTAATGCTTTAACTTTAAGTCAGAATACATTTTAATCTATGATTCATACTGTGCCTATCAGACATTCTTAATGACTGCACACATTGTAATCTCATTCTGACTATTTTACTTTGAGGAATTTCCTAACATCAAGTAGTACAGCCATTAAATTATCATTATAAAGATATCAAACTTACTTCATTGCACCTATTTCTCAAGACACACGTATGAGGTATGTGTCTGAAAGCTTTAGAAACTTCAATATACCTCTTCAGAGAGAGAAGGAAAACAAAGGGCTCATGGTTAAAAAAAAAAAAAAAAGTAAAACAGAATTGGGAAAAAAGTGGCAATGTAAAAGGATAAAGTTTGGGGTATGAGGAGGAATGGTAAGAGGACCAGAATGAAGCCACTGATATTTATCATTAGCAAGAACTACAGGCATGTTAAATTTTATGATAATTATTTTTAAAAATGAGTGAAAAACATTTTATTATGAAATACCAAAGACTTATAAGATAGTAAACTAGTAAACTGTTAGTGGGGAATGAAGATAATTATCTATCAAAAATACTTTTATGGGCAAAATTAAATTGTATTGCATATGATTTACATTTCAACAAAATTATTCTAATTTGTATTATATAACAAGCAAATATTTGGTACTTGAGAGCTTGTATATTAACTACATTAAATATTTACTCCAAAAGTTTCTTTTGTCTTTTTAACTCATTCCTGTAGTTGGATATGAACACTGGTTACATATGAAGACACGTATGTCCTACCATCAGGGAAATGAAGATAAAGTCAAAGTGAGTTCCTCAAAACTCTGAGAAAGCTGCTCTGCTAATATCCAGAAAATAATAAAAGCAAACAAAAACTGCTTCTCTAGTTTAGGATTCCACATAGCAATGGAAACCATAATAATATCATTAAGAGAGGTAGAAATAATGTGTTTGAGTTATGCTAGGTTAAGAGCTAGAGTTATGAAGGGCATAAATCATACCGGAGACAACTGTGCAGCCAAGAGATTTATTCACCAGGCTTTATGGCTGGTCGGAGGTAGAAGAAGTACGGGGAGAGAGGAGTCAGGGAGAGGGAATTGTGCAAGCTCTGGACGGAGGGTCAGTGCCTGGTCATGCTGGCTGTGGTCTCTGGAGCTGTGGGCTGGAGGCTGGAGCTGTAGGCTGGAGCAGCTGCCATAGGGCTGAAGATGGTGAGTCTGGAGCTGTTGCAGTGGCTGCTTCCTCTCAGCAGGGAGGAGCTGTTGTGTCTGAGCTCTGGGCAGGCAGGGACTTAAGTAGGGATTTCTGGTGGGGGTGTGCCTGAGCAACTTCTAATGCTATTGGCTCTTTTCCCAGTAAACAGGGCAACCTTTAAGCTGATTGGCTCCTACCTGGGGAACATAGCGACCTTTAAGCTGATTGGCTCCTTCCTGGGGAAAATGAAACCAGGTTGCTCCTGATGGAAATTTCCATGGGGGAGGTGGCCTGTCGGCCCAAGCCTATCTATCAAGTTATATCAGAACAAATGTTTGAGTTGTGTTAGAGTTAATATTTGAAGTCTAGAGATGTTGAGGGAGGTGGATTTGATGGCCAGGTCCTGCACTGTGGGGACGAGGGTGTTATTTACAGTAAAGCTCCCACATTCCGCAGGGAAGGTGAAAGAGGAGGCCACTTCTGATTATTCCTTAAAAACCAGAGACAGTGACGTATAGGAATAGCAACTGACTGGAAAGGTGGATCATGTGAGGGAACAAGGGACTATAGAGAGGAAAGCCAACTTTCTCTATTTTATGACCAAAAGATTCACCTTTCTTCTAACTGGTCTCCTTATGGCCAAAGATCACAAGGAGGCTAGATTGGTGTAAGAATTTTTAGTTACAAATGAATTTCTATAATAGTGGCTCACTAGCAACAAGGGAAATTTTCTAATAAATTGGAGAGCCTCTGGTGCAATTTACAGTTGAGAAAAGTGAGGTCCAAAGAGAGAAAATAATCATTCAACTAAAGGCAGAGTCAGAAGAACACAGCCAGCCAACTCTTGCAAAGGCAGATTTCTTTCCCACACTGAGAATGGCAGTATGTGATCTCCCTTGGAGATGAGAGAGATCGTTGACATATACATATAAGCCCCCAAATGCCTTTTAGTCAAAATGTTCAACTGTCACCCTAGCTAAATCCAAGTAAATCAGAGAGAAGGAAGACAACTTTGAGGCATATGATTTGAATATATCTTCTATTTCCTCTTATTTCTCATGGATTTGCTAATGGTGGTGAAATGACCAAAAATCAGGAAAGGAAAGAAAAGAAAGGATACAGAAAACACCCGAAGTCACTAATCAGTCCCAATGTACTGAACATCAAAACTGGTACATTTATTTGGTACAGATAAAAAGTTTTCACCATTTTCTAAAACCTCAAACAACTCAAGTGAGTCTGGACCTGGTGCAACAATTTCTCTGGACTGTAAAGACTGATTTTCCAGCCTCTCCAAGAATGTGATGAGGCTTTATTATCTGAAAACAAGGCATAGTACCCCTTCTAGTTGGAACTGATAATAGCAATGGTCTTACTGGTGAGTTGTTTCTTTACATGACTTGATTTGCCTTCCTATCTTTGGGTAAGAGTCTTTAAATGGAGGAGAGAGAGGGAGAAAGGGTGACATATTATTTTCCCACTCTGGGTTCACATCTACTAATTCTATCATGCCAGGCATAAAGAAGGCAGTGGGGATAAGTTAGAGAGAGAGAAAGATAGAGGGGTGGAGGAAGAATACTGATATCTCTCTCTCTCTCTCTCTCTCTCTCTCTCTCTCTCTCTCTCTCTCTCCCTCCCTCCCTCTCCCTCTCATCAGAAATAATCAATTTTTTTCTGATGTGCTGTCACTCAATCCACACCAATATATACAGATGCCCAAGGACAAAGAGACCTGAAGAGTGTTTTCCTTAGTTTGTTAGCCTATCCCACTGCCTTTTCCAGGCTCATGATCTCTCACTCCAGGTATGTTAGAGAACCTCCTGTGACTATCACTGAGCCTATCTTCTCTGGACTGTTTTTTCTAGTCCCACACTCTCAATTCTACATGGTTCCAGTCCCTAGATCTTTAAAACCACTTCTTCCTATTCTTTCAAGTCAGTGCTGCTCTTGTGACTCAACTGCCACCCTGGGTTATCAGTCATTTCCTACTCCACTTGTTTCTCCTGCTAGCAAGGTCAAAAAGGAACTACCTAACCCTGAGAGGGATAGACATGGGGCTGAGGAGGAGGAAGAGATCCCCCAAAATGGCCATGAGGAGGAATATTTTAAACAACAGCTCATTCTTTTGTTATTTATAAACATAATATTTAATAGAAGCAGTATGCAAGATAATGCATAGAAATTAGGTTGAGTGCACAGAAGTTTACTGTGTACTGTTTTCAGCCGTCATAATATGTAGTTCAAAAGGTGCTTATATTAGCATCAAAGACAGAAACTTAAATATATGAAGCATCATTTTTTAATTTGTTTTAATTAGTTATACATAACAGCAGAATGCATTTCAGTTCATTGTACACAAATGGAGCAGTTTTTTATTTCTTTTGTAGCATACCATGTAGAGTTGCACCATATGTGCAGTCATACATGTACCTAGAGTAATGATGTTTGTTTCATTCCATCCTTTTTCCTACGCCCATGTCCCCTTCCCTTCCCGATGTTTGCCTGATCAAATTTCCTCCATTCTTCCCATGCCTGCCCCCATTAAGGATCAGCATACACTTCTCAGGAAGAACATTCAGCCTTTGGTTTTTTTGGGATTGGCTAACTTCACTTAGCATGATATTCTCCAGCTCCATCCATTTACCTGCAAATGCCATAATTTTATTCTAAGGCTGAGTAATATTCCGTTGTATATATATGTCACAGTTTCTTTATTCATTCATCTATTGAATGGGCATCTAGGTTGATTCCACAGTTCAGCTATTGTGAATTGAGCTTCTATAAACATCAATGTGGCTGTGTCACTATAGTATGCTGACTTTAAGGCCTTTGGGGATACGCCGAGGAGTGGGATAGCTGGATCAAATGGTGGTTCCCTTCCAAGTTTTTTAAGGAATCTCTATACTGCTTTCCAGAGTGGTTGCACCAATTTGCAGTCCCACCAGCAATGTGTGAGTGTGCCTTTTTTCCCCACATCCTCACCAACATTTGTTGTTGCTTGTATTCTTTCTTTCTTTTTGGGGGGGTGGGTAGGGGGCACTGGGGATTGAACTCAGGGGCACTCAACCACTGAGCTACATCCCCAGCCCTATTTTTTGTATTTTATTCAGAGACAGGGTCTATACTAAGTTGTTTAGTGCCTCGCTTTTTGCTGAGGGTGGCTTTGAATTCACAATCCTCCTGTTTCAGCCTTTCAAGACGTGTTGCTTTCATTCTTAACAATTGCGATTCAACATCAGATCATTCTTCCTGCACAGGTGTATCTTTGGATGACTCATTTCCCATATCTTAAAGAGAAACCATCTGTCTCCTTCCTGGATGTTTTAGGTGTGGGTTTTAAGAAAAGTAAGCAAAATGTAGGAGTTGAAAGTAGACTTTTCCCCAGTCTATTTCTGTGTTTCTGTATAAGTTGATATTATCTTTGTTAGAAAGCTTTATAACTCAACTTATTAGGACAGTATTACAAACTTGATATCAAATCCACTAGCAGAAGGAAAGAAAGCTATCAGACTTAATTTACCATGCAGATATGGTCATATTAAATACTTTATTCAGACCCCTGTGTTACATCAGCTGAGGATCAAAGATTCACTCTGTGTTTCAGATCTCATGTGAAGGCTCCCAAGTGAAAGGGTCTGAAATCCAGCTCATTTCCACTAGTCTGCCTTGTACTTCAGCAGGAGCTGCAGTCCCTGGAGGAAAAGGTGTCATATAAAGGCACCTTTATCTGGTCAAAACTTGTATCAGCTTTGTGAGCTGTTACCAAGCAGAGGAATTAAGTGCCCTTTCTCAAACTGATCTACCCACAACGAGAACCAATAGGAGACGGATTCCAGAGCCCTGCTTCAGCATCACTTCTCTGTTCATAAATATAAAAATAATTCAATGCCTCTGAATGAAGAAACGGCATCAACAGTGACTTTTAAGTTTTCTTTAGCACTAGAATTACTTCTTCAAATGAATTCTGATAAACTTGATGTCCAAATCAGAGATACTCTGGCTAAATTCTATATGGTGGCTGGGCTTTTGCCCCTTACCCCAAACCTTTGCTTAGGTGGACTATAATATAAGAATTTCTTCACTCCAAGTTATTTTTAATGAAGCATTATTTGGTTTAAAATACTGCAAAGATGAATTTCTGCCAGAAGGTTAGTCAAAGTTTCTTCTTTTATGCCAAAAGGGTTTACCACTGTCCAAATGTACAAGGTATAAATGTCATTCATGATTCTCCTCTTCCCTTGACTTTTTATTCTCTTGAGAGACCAAGGCCTTAAAAGTAGTCATCTTCTTGCATGAAATGGCACCAAGTTGAGGATCAAAAAGTCATCATTTATTTTATGACAAGTTATGAAAGAAATGACACTCTTGGTTCTTTATGTTTTTAATAAGTGTCATTTCTCTTGCCTTGCAGTTCTATGCTTTACTGGGTGACAACCACGCATGTTTTAGTTGCCATAGTGCATGTCCATACATAAAACACATGGTGACATTCTTGCGACACACATGACTCCAGATCAGTTGCCCATTATTACTTTTTCCTGTCAATCCAAATTTCTCCTCTGAGTCCTATGCAGAGAAGTGTCATCCTTAAGCAAGAGAATTTGTTTATTAAGCATTTATTATGTCTACCTTGGCAGAATAGTCATCTGTTTCAAGTCCTTGATTTTAAAATAAACATTCTCATTTAAAAACTTTTTGTCTCAGGGTTAATTTTGTGTCAATTTGGCTAGACCAGGTTACCCATATATTTGGTCAAACTCAAGCCTAGATGTACCTGTGAATGTATTTTTTTTTTTTTAGATGAAATCAACATTTAAATCAATAGACTTTGAATAACGCAGATCAATCTCATCCAGTTGGTGTAAGGCATATATAATAAACAGTACAGGGAAAAAAAATAAGTTGTTTTCTTCTATGATACTTCCATCGTGATACTTCTGGTCACCAAAATGCAAGAAGGAGATTATACCTAAAGCAACTATCTAGCCAATACCACCTGGGTGTCCTGGAGTTCAATTCCATTCTAACATTATCTACCTAGAGCTGAAGTCAGATCCCACAGACTAAGGGCTCAGTCCCACAAGACTCCCCCTCCCTCTGACACATTCATACACACTTCAGATGCCAGTCCCACGTCTGGGCTTCTGGAATTTCTGATCAATCCACTGTAAGTTGGGGTTCCGATAACCACCCCAGTGGTTTGACCTTTTGCTAGTGTGACTCACAGAACTCAGGGAAATAATTGACTTAACATTATCAGTTTATTATAAAGGATATTACAAAGGAGACAGATGAGCATCCAGAGGAAGGAAAAGTCTATGGCAAGCTATGTGGGAAGGGGCACAGAGTTTCCATGGTCTCCCTGGGTGTACCATCCTACAGGCACCCCCAAGAACTTAGCAACCCAAAAGGAAGTGCTCCAAACCCCTACCTCAGAGATTTTTATGGAGGCTCCAGTATATAGGCATGATCAGTTATTAGTTCAATCTCCATGCCTTGCCCCTTCCCTGAGGATGGGAGCAGGTGTTAGAGATGAAAGTTCCAAACTTCCAACCATGGTTTGGCTTTCCTGGTGACCAGCTCTTATCCAGGAACCCACCAAGAGTGTCCTCATTCAAATCAGACACACTCTTATCTCCCTGGACGTTTTGGGAAGTTCTGTATCAGGAATCAGGGTCCAAGTTCAAATATTGGAACAAAATATCCTACTACCATCCCTATCATTTAGGAAATTATGACTTTTAGAACTCTGTGCCAGTAATCAGGAAGAACAGCAACCAAACCAGGGATGAGACCAAAATACAGATTTCATTTTATAAATCCCAATTATCACACATGTACATACACATTCACACATCCTATGGGTTCTATTTCCCTGTCCATTCTGGCCAGGAAGACCCCTCAGCACATCCTTGCTTACCTCTGCTTTTCATACAAAAGACCCCTAAAATTCCAGTGGAAGGCATGCCAACATTTCTTATAAGTCGTATGAATATAAACATCTCTTATTAATTGCTGTTGATTAGCCAAAAGGCAAATATTTAATTAAACCTTGAGAGATAATAAAATTGCACATGAATTATCTATCTAAGAGCACATAGGTCTGTATATTTCATTAAGATGATTTAACTAATAATCATCTCTCTTATACCCAGTCTTGGAGCAGGTTGATTTTTTTTTTTTTTTAAAGCAACGTTCCCTAGAGGGACGGTGTTGTTCTCTCTTAAGTCATCTGTTTGTTGATTTGTATTTACTTTGCTCCTCATCCGAGTCCCATTAGAAGCACGGCTGATCACACCACAGATGAACATTCTGTTCATTATCTTTGAATATGTATACTCCAGAGTAATAATTGACCAGTTTGAATGACAATGAAGTCTCTTAAGAGAAAAGATTTACCTGGTAGGTAAGCAAAACTCAGTTTTGAGTTGGCATTCACACATATTTCTCTTTCCCTGGGTTTTGCTTAGTGCTGCTGTCTGTGGATTTACACAAGGCAAAGAGTCGCTCTGGTACTGACCCAGAGGATTTTGAGTGCTTACTTCAAATACACGTAACAACTTTGATTTGGTTATTCAAAGATGCAGGGAAAGTTGTCTAAACCTTTCCATTGCACTCTATCCAGAATGGAACAGAAATATCTGGAAGATTCAAATATCTAGAAAATCTCCTCTATAGATTTGTTACTGAAGAGGATGAGGCAGGAAGCCTCCAGAGCCCATTGCCAAGACTAAGCAAGCAAGCACAGGGCCGAACCTAGAGAAAAAGAAAAATAAGGACACTTACTTCAAAAACTCCTGAAATTATGCCCTTCCTATCTTTTCTTTTTCATTAATATATTCTTTCTTCATGATGGCAGTCGTTAATAATAATCTATGAGCCAAATCTGATGGTGCAGGCCTGTAATCCAGGAAACTCAAGAGGCTGAGGCAGGAGGATTGCAAGATGGAGGCTAGCCTCAGCAATTTAGCAAGGCCCTAAGCAATTTAGTGAGACCCTGTCTCAAAATAAAAAATAAAAATGGCTGTGGATGTGGCCTCTAAGTTCAATCTGTCCTATCAAAATAATGATGATGATGATGATGATGATGATGATGATGATAACAATGTGTTTGTATTTTAACAGTCTCATTTTTTAATTAAAAGTTTGTAGCTTTATGTTGGTTCTACTCATTTTTTACTTAAAAATTCTGTGAAATCTTCTGTGCTATGAAATCCTAATGTCTGCAAATGCCCATCTGCATATGAGATTTCTTGTTTATGTTTGATGCTACTGCTTCCAAATTCTAGTCATGCTGCCTCTGGTGTTGCAGGAGTGTGCTTCTATGCAATGGAGAATGCACAGTGTCATCCTCATGGTGCAGGCTGTTCATCTGTGACCACATGGCACTACTGGAGGGCTGGACACAGGTTGTTTAAGATGTTCTCCTCGGATGCAACAGAGCTAAGACAGCTCCAAAACTGCTCATACTGCTCGACCTTAGAACTGGTTTCTCACCTAAACTGTATTGGTGGGAAAATCCAGATGAGGCTCTATAGATGGGCCATAAGAATTACTCACACTGTGTGGTCAGTGTCTGGGGGTCTACAGAGTAAGGAGAATTAAGCCATCATTAATTAATTGCTATTTAATTAATTATAATTATATAATATATAAAATATATTGTTTTATATATTATATTTATATATGAATATATACATATGCAATATTTATTATATTTATATATCATTAATTAATTATTCAGGTTAATTGACTAACCTGAATAAGGCTCTGAATGGCTTAGTATTCCTTAATCAGTTGAGCAAGGAGTTATAGTCAAGCCACATGATAATGCATATACCATGGTGGTCACATGGGCTATATGCCCCTTGACATCACAGCTGTCTTCATTTGTGAGCACACTATGCTGTTTGCACATCAATGAAATTGTCCAAGCATCCCTCAGACCATGTCCCCATCTTTAAGTGATGCATGACTACATTTTGTATTCCTGTTACTTCAATTGCATCAATTATGACAAAGTCTTCTCTAATATAAAGATGGCATAGATATATTTAAACTCATTTTGTACATTTACTTCGAAGATTATCTTCAAGAATAATGCTCAAGAAAAGACAGCTGTGGGCTGAGGTTGTGGCTCAGAGGCAGAATGCTTGCCTAGCATATGTGACACTGGGTTCCATCCTTGGCACCACATAAAAATAAAATAAAGGTATTGTGTCCATCTACAACTAAAAAACAAATATTTTTAAAAAAGTGAGAAAAGAAAAGACAGCTGAACTTGTTCTAGTTCAAAATTTATGGGTCTATTTTTTTCTGATTGATCACCTCAGATTTACTTCCCTAATTTACATTGTTGAGTTAAAATGTATAACATAATGACTCTTGTCACAGTGAACCTCCTTACAATTCATGATTTCTGCATTTATTTCTTCATTAATTTATTATACATTTCCTCTATGGGCAAGGCACTGTGCTAACTATTGCAAACACATAGTTGCACGGGGCAATGCCGCAAGTAAGAAAGTAAGTTTGGTCAGTCCAGGCAGGTCATCTGGGAGAACGGAGGGCTCATATTCACGGCCAGATCAATGTTTCACAAAAGGAAACCAACCCAGAGCATCATCCTCTTTGCCCTTCTCTGTATCTGCCTTAGGCACACACACCTTTTAGCACTAGCAAAGACAATTTATGATTTACGTGGTAAGTTTGAATCCTGAGAAATTCTGACTGATTTAAACTATGGGGCTTAACAGAGGAAAAGTGATTGATGGCACTGCTGAAACACTGTGCATTGATTTAAGACTTTCAGAGAAGCTGCTGCTAAATTAACTGGTTTTCATTTGAGAGGAAACTCAAAGACAACCACTCACAGCAAATTTGCAAACTTGGAAATATAAAGACTTAGCTGGAATATTGGCGTAAAGACTGAAAAGACCTGGGTACAAAAATTGTGGTCGAAACCAGAGCAGAGTGAATGCAGAGGAGACATGATTTAAACACAACCCCCAAACTGCTCGTAGGAGAGAACCAGCATGAGCCCACATGAAACCTGCGACCAGCTGCGAGTCCCTCAAGTTAAATGCAGAGACTTTCATTCTTGTGTGGAGTTATTTAGACTGAAAATGGAACCATGTGACTGTGAGGCAGATCTCATTCATGCATAATTGAAACACCCAAGGGTAAAATACTGAGGCACAATGGATGACATCTGATAAAAAGAGAGCAAGGAAAAAGAAGAAGTTAAAAAACAAGATACAAGACCCTGGGGACCATAGAGAAGAATACCTGACACAGGCCAAATAATCTCAAATAAAAATATCCAAATTACTAGACAATGCAAACACAAAGACAAGTGAATGGAGGAGACAAGAGCATTGGGAAGGAAAAATGCTTAGAATGTGAAACATTCAAGCAATGAGTCACTGCACTCTAACAAAATCCAACCCCAATAGTACTTGCATAGTGTTCTCATATACAGTCACGCCTACTGAAAAATAGGGATAAGTTCTGAGAAATGCATTGTGAGGTGATTTTGTAATTGTACCAACATCACACATTTTATTTACACAAACTAAGATAGCTATGATGTCATCTTTTGGGACCACTATCATATATGAGGTGTGTTGTCATTGTCTTTGAAAAAGTTGTATTCTAAATAACTACGTGAGTTATGTGTATTCATATACTTAACTCTGTTGCATAGGTGCACATAAAAATGGCAATTTTCTCAATTTACTGGGAGAAATATGTGTATGAATGTGAATGTCATTGACTTTCTAATTGCAAAGGCTAAATTTTATTTTATCAGTGTTTGCAGACAAGTAGGATTTGTTGCAAGTACTGTAAAAGTGATTTGCTAGGCAGCAATGCACAGTCGTGTAGTTTTCATCTCAGTTTTGGTTGGCAGAGCCTAGGTGGTGTATGTAATGTTTATAAAGGATCAGGTACAATCCTAGATCCTCTGGAGATCCCATTTAATCTTCACAAGAATCCCCTGAAAAAGCATTATGGCTTTGATTGTAGGAGGGAAATTCTGAGATTGTCACACAGCCTTGTCTGAACCTCACCCAAGCTCCTCCCACCCCACTCTTTCTGCTCACTCTTCCAGGGATGAAAGGGAAAGGCTGGTGAGGGAAAGTTCTCGACTGTTGGGTTAAAATTCCTTTTACTTGCACATGTGTTGAAAATTGTCACTAAACATAAAGAGAATGTTGAAAAAAAATAAAGCTAAATGTATTTCCTCTTGTTCAAATAAAGAGGCTGTAGATGGTTTGACCATTCTGCAAATTTGGTTCTGTATTTGGGTCCATGTCTTGCTCACTTTCTTGTCACTGGAAGAGGTCCATCTCGTACCAATGGGAACACGAGCACATCAACAGGGAAATGGTTCTTGCCAGATAGTCTGTAATTTTCTATGTATGTTCTCATTAACTAAGAAAGTAGTAATGAGGTGTCAAACTTCCTAATGGCACAAAAATTTAAAGAATTATAAGCCAAAATTCCTGCCCTGCAGGGATCTAAAATTAATCCATATTGTGCAACATGTAATGTATGCACTTGTAAACATGCAAAGGATAAATGCCTCATGGGTCATAGAAGCAAAAATTGCTTCAGGAATTGAGAGAAGAAAAAGGCTTTTGAAGGATCGGTTTCATTTAGTTTTAGTATCTATGGCCCCCAATGGTTGTATTTTGTATCAAACACTGTCATCACTGCAGTTTTCTGATGATTTAAAAATGGCCTTAGCCATCTTCTTTTGGGGGGGATATCATTATCCTAAATGCATGATTGAAGACATGAATAGTATGAATATACTTTGAATACAAACAGTGATATGTAAAAAGGTGCTCTATATGTGTATTATGAATTGTAATGCATGCTACTGTTATATATACAACAACTTCAAATAAAAATAAATGGCTTTAGCAGCTGGGTGTGTTAGAGTACACCTCTAATCCCAGTGACTCAGGAGGCTGAGGCAGAGGATCACAAGTTTGAGGTCAGCCTTTGCAACTTAGAGTAACCCTGTCTCAAAAATAAACCCACACAAAAAAACAAAGGGCTGGAAGCCAGGTGCGGTGGTGTAATTCCAGTGTCTTTGGAGGCTGAGGCAGGAAGATTGTGAGTTCAAAGCCAGCTTCAGCAAAAGTGAAGCACTAAGCAACTCCGTAAGACCCTGTCTCTAAATAAAATGCAAAATAGGACTCGGGATGTGTCTCAGTGGCCTGAGTGCCCCTGAGTTCAATCTCCAGTAACAACCCCCCTCCACCAAAAAACAACAACAACCACAAACAAAGGGCTGGAGATGAAGCTCAGAGGTTAAGGACTCCTGGTTCAATGATATCTAGTACAAAAAAAAAAAAAAGTCTTAGCATCCAAGTGCCATGGTTTTAGATTCTAGAGGCCTATTAAGATACTATAGAAAACCAGTCCAACTCAGTCATAGATGGGGAAAGTGAGGTTAGTGGGGAGCTAAATATGTTCATGAAGAGCCAAATGATGTACAAACACCTTGGAAAGTAAATGTGTTTTATTTTATATGCTCTTCCTATTTCCCACCCCCCGCTAAAAAAAATCTTGGAAAGTAAATATGTTGTATTCTATATGCTTCGACTACCCTAGAAGAAAGTTTTCTAGATACTTCCACTATACTGAAAATATCCCTTCCAGCTGGAGATTTGAACTGGTTCTAAACCAAATGGAAAATTCTGAACTGAGAAAATCAAGCTCATAAATTGACCATTTTAAAGTCTGGAATGTATAATTTAACCTCACTGGTTGCTAACTCCCATCTATAAGAAAAGAGACATTGACTTACTGATCTTGGTGGCCATTTCGGGAATTAGGATTCAACGATTCTCAATTCATACAGAGCATCATCTTCCTACTGATTTTGTAATACTTGTTAAAAGTGTCCACGCTCCTGCAGGGCCTGGTGGCACATGCCTGTGATCCCAGCACTTGGGAGGCTGAGGCAGAAGGATTGCGAGTTCAAAGCCAGCCTCAGCAGTGGTGAGGCACCTAGCAACTCATTGAGACCTTGTCTGAAGGAGCCTATAATCAAGGAGATAGCTAAAGATTGCGGTTAGCTGAGAGCCATAAAAGATGTTCTAGTTTCCACCTGATAGTAATACATTATCCAAAGAATCTTTGTATGCCCGTGAACACTGCGTGACGCACCTGTAAGCTCGAGCTGTAAGCACGTGTCCTTGTTAAAGCGATATGTATATAAATGGGTGAGTTTAGTTAGTGTGTGTGGGAAGAAGAAGAAGGTGGTGGTTGGAGTTAGAGCGTTTGGAGTGATTGCTGGAGCCGGAGAGAGAAGAAGAATAAAAGACCTTTTTTCATTTTCATCCTGCCTCCGAATTTTCCTGCGGGTTCGTTGCTCCAAGTGGTTTCCGCTTCAGGCAGCAACACTTGTCTCTAATAAAATATGAAAAAGGGCTGGGGATGTGGCCCAGTGGATGAGTGCCCCTGAGTTCAATCCCTGGTATAAAACAACAACAACAACAACAAAAAAAAAAAAACCAAAGTGTTCATGCTCCTCATATTTACATTGCAATTAAGTGGGCAAAAATCTATGAAATGACTCATTGTCTTTCAACTTTGCATCAGGTCCTTAAGCAAACTGGTAGAGGTACCGACAATGGAGATCTTTAAACATTCCTGTGCTGCTACCTCTTCCTTGGTGAACATATTTGATCTGTCTCTGCATGAATCATATTCAGAGGTTACTCAGAGACCTTATAATTTTGCTACACCACCACTTGGGGTAAATAGATGGTACAAATCAGCTTTGGCTTCCTGATTCCTACATTTTGGTCCAAATTTGTAAATGTAGTTTTAATAGCAGCAGTTCCAGGTCAGGAGGGAGGGGAGCTATGGTAGTATGTGCATTTTTGGAAACACTAATTTTATGAAACTAATAACTTTTCCAAAGAATACAAAGAGCAAGTTTAAATGCTCTGCCACCTCCTAGATGACACCCAGAGACAGCATCCTCAACTCAAAGAAGATGAAATAATTTTGATTCTGCTCTTGTAGACAGAGTGACAAACTCAAGTCCAGGGCTAGGGGCAGAAGTACGTGTGGTTGTAGCAACTTGAGGGGCTCAAGGAACTAGGTTTGCTACCTGACCTGCCAGACCCACACCACCATGTTCCTTTTGGCCCCTCCTGGGAGAGAACCATGAGCATTTTCTTACATAAGGCTGGCTTCATTGCTCACAGTGTGAGCACCAGCTTTACAGTGGCTGGGTCCTCCATCTATAAGTGTTCTTCCTCCCACCCCCCACCCAGGCCACCCAGGCCTGGATTCCTACCAACACAGGGGAGGAAGAGAGGCAAACAAAGAAGAGATACTGGGCGGGGTTGTGGCTCAGCGGTAGAGCGCTCGCCTAGCGCGTGCGCGGCCCGGGTTCGATCCTCAGCACCACATACAAATAAACATATTGTGTATAACTAAAGCAAATAAATAAATATTTAAAAAAAAAGATGAGATACTTATTTTGTTACAAAGAGCCTTGAGCTTACTCTCTTTCACCCAATATGAGTGATGGTAAACTCTCTTCAATCAAGGGCCACTTTTGCTTAACAAATATATTTAAAGGCAAATGGTATCTACTGGGATTTTGTACACAAAAATAGTAGTACTTCTCAACCCTGGATGATATTTACTTGTATATGCATCTGTCTACTGTTTTACCATGAATTGTTTTTATTTTTGATGTGGACAAACACACAAGCTCTTCCTTAGAACTACTCAGCCAGGATCCCAGTGTTGGTACAAGCATCTGTTACCATCTTGGTCCTTTGCTCAAAATAGAGAGTGTCTTTAATCCATAAATATTATATCCACGCAGAGCTATCACTTTTGATATGATCATTTATATACATATTTATCCTATTATTGATGGATTAGATTTTTAACCCTTTCCTGGTTTTCTAAATTTCTCTGGGGAAAAATACTTACTTAAATAAAACTTCCATTACATTGAAAAGATTGCCCATTGATTGTCTCCTGATAAGTCTGAGTGGATGTTGGCTATTTAGTAAATTCTAGCTCTAAACATTCTATATAACTTAAAAATATAGGTGGACACTTATGTCCAGTAAACTGGTACCAATGTGATAAATCCATACGTTCTTGTCCACACCTTGTGTAAAGTCTATTCTGGTCTCACTGTCCTGCTCCACCTAAGACCCCCTGCCCCTAAAGCAAACATAGTTGCTGTGAGAACTCCAACCACGGAAATGAACCAGGCTGCCTCTTTTGGACAGATGCATTTGGCTAGAGTCATATCATAGATCACATCCAGCTCTCCATCTCGGGAAATCACCCTGCAGTGGGAGAGATGAAGTAGAGGAAATAAAGTGCAATGAGTAGAAAGGATGGAAACTTCTACGAGTGACTGAGAAAAGAAGGGGAGAAAAGGGTAGATTCAGAAGACCACTCAAAGAGCCCACCAATGAACTCCTGGATCTGCGTGAGAGGGGAGTACTATTGTATCAGTTGGGTTCTCCAGAGGAACAGAACCAAAGAATATAGAATTGCAAGAAGGGAATTATTAGATGGACTTATACAACCCAAGACCAAATAGTCCCCATATTGGTTGTCCTCAAGATGGAGAGCCAGGGAAACCAGTAGCTGCTCAGTGAAAGAGGCTGGAAGCTTCTGAACAGGAGAGAAGCCAATGACTCAGCCTCAGTTTGGGGCTGAAGGACTAAAATCCTCCTTCAAGAGCTACTAATGCAAGTTTGTTTTCAAAGGCTGAGAATCTAGTTTGAAGTCCATGGGCAAGAAGAGCAGTGAAATAGTGTTTCCACTCCAGAAGGGTCTAGCATGTGCTTGTGAGCTTCCCCCTGCTTCTTTCTCATTCTATCTGGCCCCAACTCATTGGATGGTGTGCCCCACTCAGTTGGCTGCTCCCCCTACACTGAGTTTCTCTGGAAACACCTCTCAGACTGTGCCTCACCATGTCTATAAGCATACCTCAATCCAGGCAAGCTGACAAAACTAACCATCAGGACTACAAATTACAATGAGTTATTATATTAGGATATGACATTGCACTGGGCGCTGTGGTGCACGCCTGTTATCCCAATAGCTTGGGAGGCTGAGACAGGAGGATGGTGAGTTCAAATCCAGCCTCAGCCAACGTGAGGTGCTAAGCAATTCAGTGAGACCCTGTCTCTAAATAAAATACAAAATAGGGCTGGGGATGTGGCTCAGTGGTAGAGTTCCCTGAGTTCAATCCCTGGTACCCCCCCAAAGATATTACATTGAAAAATGATATCTCAGTAAGTGATGGTGATTTTCAAAATGCAATCAATAAAATGGAGAGTGATTTAGAAATGGGGAGGCAAAGGAAACTTAAGAATCTAGAGCGGGGGCTAGGGTTGTGGCTCAGCAATGGAGTGCTTGCCTAGCATGTGAGCAGCCTGGGTTCGATCCTTAGCATCACGTAAATATAAATAAAGGCATTGTGTATAACTAATAAATAAATATTTTTAAAAAAGAATCTAGAGTAGGGCACAGATTTTGTCCATTTCATCTTCTACCCTGCCACTTCTAAGTTATTTACTCTTGGGCAATACACTCAAATTTTCTAAACCTCAGTTGATTTTCCTACACTAATAATTGCTTTAGAACAATATAGAGAGGATTAAATAATCTGTATGAGGCAGCAGAAGAAAACATAGTGATTGTTGAATCAAGGGTAGAGGTTTGGTTCAGGAGGATTAAGATGTAGGAAGACAACATTTTATTTAAAGCTTGCATTTTTTAAATAAATAGGATTCTGGTGTCAGACAATAACTTCACCTCATTTAAATGGACAATACTCTAATCCAGTATAGAAATCCCATAAACAAACAAACAACAACAAAAAAAAGAGTTCCAGAAAAAAGGGAGCTTACAATTGGAACATTTATAGAACTCAGTGATCATGACTTGTACATTTACTGTAAACATCAGGTAAGAAATAAAATGCAATCATCCATGGCATAAAAAGCGATATGCTTAAAATAAAGACAGAACAAAACAAAAATATTGTCCAGGATTTCTATGACCCATAACTCTGAGGGCCTAGGAAGTACCCAGAGTCTGGTTACTCCCCAAACCATTATTCCCACACTGAACCTCTCCCCCTGGTGTTGGGAACAAGAACAGAGAGGATCTGGTGAAGCTACAATTGGCACCAATGAAAAGAACCTTTTACCTCTTTGCTAGAAATCACATTTGTCACTGTCACGCATGACTGAATTTAGAGGGGCTGGGTCTCCGTGTCCAGATTAGTTGTCAAGAACTGCCTACCAAAACCTGCGTGGAAACTAGTCAGAGCTAGGTGAAGATGTCAGCCGTGGGCAGGTCACTTATTAAAATTCCTGCAGTCTCAACTTTCTCTTTGGCAAAAAGATTCAATAATACAAAAGCAAGCTCTGGTGCCTTTTCTCTTCTTACTTCTTAAGGCCTGAAGTTCTAGACCAGCTCCAACTGGTTCCTTCTATATATTGACAAAGGCAAGGAAGCCTCCTAGATACTCTAGTCTGTTCTTGGTAACCAGGTTAGGCTAAAGCCTATTTTGGTTTGGATGTGAGGTGTCCCCCAAAAGCTCACGTGTACGACAATGCAAGAAGGCTCAGAAGTGAAATGATTGGGGTCTAAGAGTCTTAACCCAATCAGTGAATTAATCCACTGATAGGGATTAACTGAGTGGTAACTAAAGTTGTAGGGTGTGGCTAGAGGAGGTGGGAATTAGGGCGTGGCTTTGGTGTATATATTTGTATCTGGAAAGCGGAGTCTCTCTCTCTCTGCTTCATGATCACCAAGATGTGAGCTGCTTCCCTCTGCCACACTCTTCCACCACGATGTTCTGCCTCATCTCAAGCCCAGAGAAATGGAGCCAGTCTTCTCTGGACTAAGACCTCTGAAACCATGAGCTCTCAAATAAACTTTTCCTCCCCTACAGTTTGCTGGTCAGATCCTTTAGTCACTACAATGAAAACGCTGACTAAAATACCTATTTAATACTACCTACCTTAGCCAGCAGATCATACTTATTCCAGTCTCACAAAGTTGTCAGCTACATGGTGGGTCAGACTTCCTGATGCATTTACTAACTTTATGGATGCTTGGTAGTAAAAATCACACTAGTTCTGGTTTCAGACAGACAAGGTTTCAATTTCACTAGATGTGTGACTTTGGGTAAGTTCTGTAACCTTCTAGAGACTCAGGTAACTATCATAAAATATTTAATACTTAAAACATTGTTTCATGTATTACCCACTCATGGCTGCCCTGGGTCTAATCAACTCCCATCCATGCTCCAATTATCTGCCTCTGACTCCTCAGCATCTCATAGATTCTTGTGCCCAGGTTTATCACATAGCCCAGTGACTCATGATCACCTGACCTGGCTGTAACACTGGCAATAAAAGGGAATTCACCACGGTAGACTCTTCCCCAAAGAGGTGGAGGCCAGGAGTACCAGGAATTCATTCTATCTTCTTTGCAGCAGTATGTGTGTATGTGTATGTATACACACATGTGCATGCATGTAAATAAGAGAGTAATGTGTGTGTGTGCGCATGCGCACACGCATGCACAAATATGTGCAAATAGAGAAGTAGAGGGGATTTTAAGAGTCCCAGAAAGATCTCTCTACTCCTTCCACATTCTGGTGGAAATGTGCAGCTGTTACTGAAGCTATAGCCTAAACTATGTCTTCTAGAGGAATTCATTATATTATATCCAATTTTTCCCCCATTGACTCACTGATCAATTCCACGCAGATCCAATTGTTTACTGCAAGCCAGGCATGATCAGAGGCCTGGGAGTCAGATGATTTAGCAGAGTAAAAGTCCACAGACAACCGTTTTTATACAACTAAGTTGTAGAGGATCAAGAATTTAAACAAAGGGCATGTGAAGAGACTCAAAGTTGAAGGGCCTTGGCCTCATGTGACCCTCCTCTATTGATTTGTATGTAGTCCTATGTGAAGAGTTCACAGAGGAAGAAACTAAAGGAATGTTTTCTTGGTGTTGGGGGTTGAACCCAGGTTCTTGTGCCTGGTAGGCAAAGGCTCTACCACTGAGCTACATCCTAATCCCCAAAGGAACTATTTTTGTATGAGATGGATTTATACCGGATTATGTTTGTGTCAATGTGTGATCTAGGGTTAGGAAAGGAAATCTCCTCACTACAGAATCAAACATATGTTGGCTTTAAATAACTGAGGACCCCAGTTAGGAGAGTTCGTAATACTCTCAGGGAGTATCAGTATTTTTTGTCTGGGTGCCAACCGAGTCATGAACAGCAATCATAGTAAGGTTTCAGACAGACAAGGGTCCAGTTTCACTAGACTGTGACTTTGGGCAAGTTTTGTAATCTTCCAGAGACTCAGGTAACTATCATAAAATATTTAATATTAAAAAGTTGTTTCATGTATTACCCACCCACAGCTGCCCCACCTGATATTAAAATACAAGTTTAATAGCAGGATAGGAAAAATGTTATATGCAGGCAGCCTATAAAGAAAAGTGACAGACTGAGGGCCTGATTCAGACTCAGAGCTTGTGCTTGACATGCCCTGGGTCCAATCTCCATCAACAACACACACAGAGAAGACTAAATGAAAGTGGCCACAGCCTGACAGGAGGACCATGGTAGGTACACTACAGACTGCAGTTGGCTCACTTGTACCTAAGCACATATAAGACATTCCCTGGGATTTCAGAAACCATAGACTGAGATTTTTGCAAGACAATGAGATAATGTATAAACAAGTAGAGTCAAAGAAGCCAGTAAGGTTAGGACTGCTAGTATATATACTGCTAGTATGATCCCTTATTTGATATAACAGGAATGTCTGGGGAACTCTGGTTACACGTAATTACTGATTTATTTGGGTTAACAAGATGTTACCACTGGGAGAATTAAAAAGGATACTATTAGTCATTTCAACTATAACACTCTATAGCTTTATCAAATTGCTTTTCTAAGGCCAAGCTATGGTCCGAATTAACTTCTTTGTAGGAATGTGAGTTTTGAGTGACAGTAAACATAGAATGTTTACTCTCTTTGAAGGAGGGGCATGTCAACATAGAGCAAGAATTATCAAGATTCCCACAGACTTAATGCAGCTAAATGATGTGGTGCGCCTGGGAGAAAAGAAAATACATTAGCAAAGTTTAAAAATGTCAAAAGAGCTGGGTGTGGTGGTGCATGCCTGTAATCCCAGCAACTAGGGAGGCTGAGACAGGAGGATCGGGAGTTCAAAGCCAGCCTCGGCAAAAGCAACGTGCTAAGCAACTCAGTGAGACCCCGTCTCAAAATAAAATACAAAACAGGGCTGGGGACGTGGCTCAGTGGTCAAGTGCCCCTGAGTTCAATCCCTGGTGCCAAAAAAATAAAAATGTCAAAAGGGAGCTTGGGGGATCCAGAAAATTTAGACATGAAATTTAGACTTGGCAAAGGAGAACCTCATGCTCAATCTTTTTTATCTCAACTGAGTATAATTTTCCTTTTGCTTTTCTCAGATTGCCAATTCCTGCCATTCATTCCCATCATCCTATGAAGCCTGGACCACTGAGACCATGGCAGGTTTGGGTGTGGAAGAGAGACCTGAGCCTTGGAACCTGAGTCTCTGCCCTTTCAGCCTTCATATGTACATCAGTTAAAATTGGCACAACTGGCCAGTCCTGCCCTGGTATGTCTTCCATAAGATTGAACAGTCATTTAATTTATATTACACATGTGTACTCTCTAAGAGAAACAAAATGCAAACTTCATAGAAATATGTGTTTCCAAATATTCTCCTTTCCATTATTAATTAATATTTGCTGTGTACGTGCAAGAGACATGCAAAGCACTGGATCATTGGCTTAAAAAGGCAATTTGGCTTCTACTATGTTAATCCAAATGTTCCAATTAGTTCAGTGCTTTCATAATTATGTATAATTCAGTTTGCATTTATGCAGGAAGTGTTTATTTCCATAATTGTAACAAGCACTTAAATTAATTACACTCTAACCTCTTGATTCTATGGGCCAACTGTTGAGTCTTTTTGTTAATATTTTAGAGTCATGCCTTTTTATTTTTGAATTTTCCCCCCTGTCTTTGATGTGTTGTTTCTTATCCTTGTTTGGAATTCTCTATGGAATATTCTCAGAATCATCTTGTAGTTTTCTTTCATGACGGAAACTTTGCATTTTAACAGTTGTCTGGAGATAGTTTCTTCCTTGTGAAATATCAGTTTTAATAACAGGAAAGGGAAAATGCCATAAATCTGCACTAACCACATAAAGCTGAGGTCTCTGAGAGACTGATTAACATGGAGACTCTACACAGGTTTTTCAATAATTAGAGGCTCTGCTTGCATGGAGCCGCTACTGCTCCGGCCTTGAAACCATTTCCCAGGGCAGCCAGCAATTATTACAGCCTGGAGTACGGTTCTTAGATTCTATGCCTCCAGCTATTGAAGCTGTTTTCAAATAAAGGTCTCTTAATTTCACAAAAAGTTAACATCAGCCTGGATGAACAACACTTCTCTGCTAATACCTTTGCTACTTTGCTGGGAAATAGTCCTTGGAGAGAAGCCAATTAGAAATTCCTAATTTGTTGTTCATCCACCCATAAAAGGTTAAGAACATTCTGGTCTCCGATTACATGAACCGAGCAAAGGGCAGATTCAGCCTCCCACAGTGCCCTAGCTAACCACCTGTCCTCTCAGCAAACGAGGCTGATCATTCTCTCCACAGCACACAGGAGGGAGTGGGCGGTTGAGTTGTGGGATTGAGTATTTATTTGTATGTTTATCTAAATAAATTCCAGGTGGCAAATATGGGTATGGAAAGGATTGTCTTTTTCCTCTTTTGGGGTACAGCAATTAATGCCCTATCAACATGCAATAATACTAAATCTTAGCGATGATGATTTTTAGGGGGGAAAATGTGTGTTAACCCATCACCCATATCCACAGTGCTCTACTTTTGGATGCAGAATTCCTTGTATGATCTGAACATAATAATGAAGATGCATAACGTGCATGACCTTGGAGTTAGCTACCATGTATTTATCTTGTATCAATGAGTGCTGATGAAATTTTGGCAACATGAGAAAACTTAAGAAACATAACCTTTCTGCCCGGTGTGCTTGCTATCTAAACAAGGAACCCATAAGACAAATGCCAAGAGAAAATTAACCTCATCAGTCACAGGCAATGGACTCAGCATTTGATTACCTTTAGCCATGCTTTCTGTTCTGCCAATTGAACCGTTTAATTTCACCAAATGGGCAAATCTAGTCCAAAATAAAAGTCTCTTGATGCTGGAATGATCTAGGGCATGGGTGTCAGGGAAGAAAGGGAAAAGCAAAGGGAGAGAAGAAAATCAAAGGAGAAGAAAGCTGGGAATGTGAAGCCAACCCAACTCTGGCAGTACAGATGAATTTTGATAAGATAGAATCATGACGGTCTAAAGTGGAGCAAGTTGAGTCGGTTTGGTAGGTCAATCAGTTCAGCTTGCCCTATTAGTTGAATGTAAAAGGGACACAGAAGCACTGATATTTATCTCTTTGGGGAATCAAAATCATCCATCACCAATGGCATTCAACTTATTGACTTTGGATGCATCATCCTGGATGAACAAAATCCAGGTGGTTAGGTTACTAAGCCCCACCTAACAATTAAGTTCTGAAAAGACTGATTTCTGATTCTCACGGCATTGTGTGACTCACCCTAAATTTTTATTTCATTTTGCCATATTTTTTTTTCAAAAAAAAGAAAATTTCTGCATCATATGCTAAAATGTATATGCTCTTCAAAATATGTATCCTCTGAACTTGGTTTCTAATTTTGATCCTTGTTTCTATAAAGAGAATTCATATCCTCCTGTTGATCAGCCCAAGTAGCTAGGTCTACAGGCCAGCACACTAGATCAGGCAAGGATTTTATCCAAAGAAGTGCTATGTTAGAGAGGCTTAGGTAAAAGCCAGGTCAGACTGGGATCACCATCAGGCTGCAATGCAGTCTGACCCAGAGTGCAGGAGAGTGTGAAGGTAGTTTGAGTGCTGTGAAGTCTCAGCAAAGCCACATGGGAGTTTTCAAATTCAAATGGGCGATGAGAGTAGCCCACGCCTTCCAGGAATTGTCCTGCCTCAGTGTAACCACCACGTTCATTATTGGTCACTGGCAGCTCGTGAAAAGGCTGAATTCTGCAGAAATGTGTCAATGGATTTTAAAATGCAACAACGGAGGCCCTTGGTGAAAGCTACTCCCCACAGTTTCAGAACTGTGACATGAGTTTCTTATGGCTGGCCAGCAAAGTGGAGAAATATAACTGAAAACCCATTCCACTCAGACTCCAGAAAGGCCACACCTTAGAACCTGGACTTCTCTAACCCCAGAGGAAGGGCTGCTCTAACTGCCCCAGCAAAATCTGGAATCCGATATTGCTAGGTCAAGCTGTTCCACCCGAAAATTAACCATCTACCAGCAGAAAACAAATAAACCAAATCAAACAAACCTCAGCATTCTCTAAAGGAAAGTATTAAGATCCAGATTTTCAATAATTTAGAATTCACAGTGTTTGACATACAATAGAATAATATTGGTCAAAGAATTAGAAAAATGTTACGTAAAACATAAGCCAGAAATGACAAGTACCTTGAAGTTTTCAGATAAGATCTTTGAAATAGCTATTACAATGTGCCCAAGAATTTAAAGAAGAAATGGAGATGATGAGTGAACAGGTCTACATCAGAGAAGGAAAATAGAAACCATGAAAACAGTGAATGGAAGTGCCAGAAATGAAAAATGTAAGGAGAACAGAGAATTTCAGTGCATAGGTTTAACAGATGGATACTGTGAGAAAAAAGTCCACCAATTCTGAAAATAGATGAAAAGAAACCATAAAACTAAAATGCACAGAAGAGAAATAAATGACAAATGGATAATAGGGCCTTAAGTGACATGTGGGGGTTGGAGGAGTAGCTCAGTGGTAGAGTGCATGTGTGGCATGTGCAGGAGCCTGGGTTTAATGCCCACCACCAAAGGGGGAAAATGGATATGATTATCAAGAAGTTTAACATAATATGTGTGTATTTGAAATCCAAAAGAAGAGGCTGGGACAGAAAAAAAGTTTCAAAGAAATAATTGTTGAAAAATTTCCAAATTTGACTAAAAATAATAATCCACAAGTCTAGGAAACTCCAGCAGAAAATTTTTTGGGTTGAAGAAAAATGATCCTGGATGGATGTCCAGGAAGGAATGAGATCAGAAATGGGAAAATGAAGGTAAAATTGGACAATATTTCCTGCATACTAATTTCTTTAAAAAATTGACTTTAAATTTAAAAAACAAATATACAATGAGGTTTATAGAACAAAAGGAAGCAAAATATATGACAATGTGGCTTATGATAGGAGTGGGGTGAATGCTGCTAAAAAGGTGCTTAGGTTGAAGTGACATAAAATAACCTCAGAACAGACTAGATCAAGTTAAGAATGCATATCATAGTCCTTAGGGGAAAAAAAGAAAACACTAGAAAAGCTAAGAAGTCAACAGAGAAAATAAAATTTCAATTTTATTTGAAAATAAAATTTTCAAACAAAGAATTGTTGATTAATCCAAAATAAGGAAGGAAAAACAGGAACACAGACAAAAAGAAGCAAAGAGCAAGATGGTAGATTTAAACCCTAAATGTAAATGGTCTAAATATTTCATTTAAAAGGCAGATATTGCCCATTAGGATTTTTTTTAAAAATCAAGACCTGACTATATGCTGTGTGCAAGGAACACACTTTAGTATAAAGATACAGATTAAGTTAGAAGTAAGAGATGGTAAGATTTGTAATGTGTTAACATGAATAATAGAAAAGTCCAAGACCTTATACTGCCATCCAAGATTATAAGGTGTAAGCTGCCTGTTGCTGCCTGTTGTGGCCAGCCACGGCGCCGCCACGGGAGGAAAATTCTCGGAGGCAGAGTTAAGCTTTTACTACTTTTACTTCTACTTTCTTAGAGAGAGCTTAGAGTCTTAGAAAGAAAGATAGAGAAAGATTTCTTCTTGTCTTCTTAGCTTAGAGTAAGATTCTTAGAGTAGAGCTTAAAGAAAGATCTCTTCTTCTGTCTTCCTCGGGAGCCTCGGCCTTACTCTGACCAGTCCTCTGGAGCCTCGGCCTAACTCTGGCCAGTCATTACTTCTTCTATCTGGTTTCTCTTCTGTAACCGCTCTGCCTACGTTCTGGCCGCTCTGATTCTTCTGACCGACCGAGTGACTGCCCGGCTAACTGAATTCTCCGTTCTCCTAACTCGGACCGCTTTCACCCGGGTATATACCTTCAGGTTTGCGGGTGCCTACAGGTGCGTCACATACATATCAGGTGGAACCCATGGCTTCCAGCTAGCTACAACAGCCCTTCCTAATTAGGGCTCCTTCAATAAGGGAAGGTGAATTATCAGAGAAAAGGTGGAAGGTATTGTATAATGATTAAAGAAAAAGTTATATTAAAAGAAAGGAAGATTCTAAATTTGTGTGCAACTAATAACCAAGCTTCAAAATGCCCAAAGCAACAACTGATGGAAAGAAAAGGAAAATGATAGAAAGCCATGATTATCAATGAGATTCTAGGTCCTCTCTCAGACAGTGACATAACACGTGGATAAAGCACCTAATAAGGATAAGGAATATTTGAGTCATTCTGCCAACCAGTTAGAACTGCACATAAAAGGACTATGGAATATGTACATACTTTAACATGTAATGGAATATTTAATGAGATACACCATCTGTTTATATAAAACATGTCCTATTCCTATAACAGACTTAAATTAGACACCAATAACAAAGTATTTGGAAATTCTTCTACATACATGGAATTTAAGCAAATACTTCTAAGTAACACACAGATCAAAGATGAAATCCTAATAAAAATTAGAACTACTTTGTATTTAATGATAATAAAAATACAACCTACCAAAATTTTAGGAGGTAGCTGAAGAGATGCTTGAAGTAAAATTCATAGCTTTAGATTCTTTTTTAGAAACAAAAAGGCTTGATTCATTTATCTCATCATTTCACTACAGAAAAAGAGTAAAATATGCCAAAAGGAAGCAAATAATAAATATATGAAGAAAAATGAGTAGAATAGAAAGAACAACTATTTTAATTTGTAAATGACCTGATCATATACTTAGAAAATATTGAGGAGTCTACAAAAATTCTTCCATATAATCAATAAGTTAACTTAGCAAGATCACAAGATAAAAGGTCAGCATGTATTATATTTCTTGTTGGAATAATTATATAATTGAGAAATAAAAATTTTAAATACCACCTAGATAAGTATGAAAAAGACACAAAATGATTAGGGATAAATGTAACAGAAGTTGTAACAGATTCTTACAATTGAAAATATTGCTGACAGAATTAAAGAAGGCTGAAATTAATTGAGATCCTATCCTGTTCATTGGTTGAAAGATTCAATAGCATCATATATAACCTTAGCCAATCTAATATTGATCTATTAAGTCAACGCAATTCCAATGAAAATCCAAGAAGTTGTTTTGGATTTGTTGTTTTGGAGAAATTTGTAATCTAATGCAGGAGCCCTGTTTGGGGATTGGCTTGAATTGCAGTTGACTATGAGCCGTGGAGATTTGGCCATTGTCGCCACCCGTAGTCTCACGGGATTTTGTTGCGGGATCTGGAGTGACTTGGCCGAAATTGCTGATCGGGTCAGCGCCATTTTAGTGGTGTGTTTGGCGTGAGTTAGTTGTTAGAACCAGAGAGAAAAGTTATCAGAATAAAAAGCTGTTTGTCTCCAGTTTGCTTCTGAAGTTCTTCCCGCGGCTCCGGTGCTCCGAGCGCTTCAGGCGGCAACAATCTAATTTGTATGAAAATGGCAAAGGGCCTAAACTGTGAAAATATTTTTTCAATGAGTTAGAGGACATACACTACCTGCATTGAAAAATAATGTCAGCATGACATTAGCTTAAGAATAATCATCTATATCCATGGAGCAGAGTGTATTAGCCAAAACTAGATCCAAACTTAAAAGATCAATTAAAATTTAACATTAGAGCTAGCCTAATTTCATGGGAGAAGTGAAAGTTTTCCCAACAAATAATGCTGGCACAACTGGATTCCATTTGGGAAAATCTAAATTTGACTCTTACTTCACTCCATACACAAAAATTTATTCAAAATGTGTAAAAAAAAAAAAAAGTGCCCCCCCAAAGAAACTTCTAAAATCTCATAGTAAGCAATGATTTCTTAGAAAAAGTTAGTCATAACATTATCAACATATTGATTACATCAAAATTTTGAACATTTGTTCATCAAAGTACACTTAGAGCTAGGCATGATGAAGCAACTTGTATTCCCAGCAATTTGGGAGGCTGAGGCAGGAGGATCCCACATTCAAGGTCAGCCTTAGCAACTTAGTGATACCCTGTCTCAATATGAAAAAAACAAAATAAAATGGACTGGGGATAGAATTCAGTGGGTTAGCAACAAAATGAAACAAAACAAAAGAGAGAACACTTAGAAAATGAACAGGCAAGTCATGAAATGAAAGAAAATCCTTCCAATTCATACATTTGAAAATGAACTTGTGTCCAGAAAAAAAAAAACAATTCCTGCAAATAACCAATTGCTTAAAACCAAACAGTTTAGTTCAAAAATAGGTGAAAGTCTTAAACACATTTCACAAAGAAAAACATACAAATGGCTGATAAACATCTGAAAAAAATGTTCAATATTATTAGTTATCAGGGAAATGCTAATTAAAAATACAATCAGATATGACAGCACACTCACTAAAATGGGTAAAAAAATTTTTTAAAAACACTAAATACTCTTGAGGAGGTGGAACAACTGGAATTCTTATACATTGCTGACAGGAGTGTAAAACTGTACAACTACTTGGAAAAACATTTTGCTCTTTCACATAAAGCTTATCACCTATTTTACAACTCAAAAATTTTAATTGTAGGCATTTATCATGGAGAAATTAAGACATACATCCAAAAAGATTCATGCAAGATTCTTTGTGGCAGTATTTATTTACATTTGTTCCAAATGGGAAACAATTCAAATGTCTAACAAATAAAGAATAAATAAGTAACAGATTGTTCATATAATAATATATAAATTGGCATTAGAAATAAATAAATTACTGAAATACTCAAAAGCACACTGACCAAAAGATGTCAGAGCTTAAAAAAAAAAAAAAGCTTCCTGTGTGATTCCACTTATATGAAATTCTAGGACAGGCAAAACTAACCTATGGTGATAGAAATCAGAATATAGTGGTTTTATTGAGAGGACAGGAATTAACTAGTTATGAGCACCAGAGGACTTTCTGTATATTTCATCGAGGTGTGAGCTGCAGAGGTGAATGCATTTGTCAAAACTTATTGAAATGTGAGCCCTGTGCATTTTAGTATGTGTAAATTCACCTCGATAAAATTAATGATTCATAAAAAATAATTTGATACTTTATTTGTTTAGTAAAATAGCAGAACCATTTCTACTAGGTTGAACAAGCAGGAATTTTAATTTGATGTGTTTTTTGTATAAATTCAGTTTTTATACTATTTTTTTTCTGACTATGAATAGTAAATTTCTTAACTAATTTATTGAGATTTTTATTAAATTCCATTTGGCCCGCTAACAGTAACCTTTAAATATGCACTGACTTTTATTTACTTGTGATTTTACTATCATGGGTGCAAGATGTCAAATATTTGTTCCTCTGTCTTAACATAGCACTACCTATCCTGTTTCAGTTGAATCTTGTATAATTGATTTACATGGGTGAGATGCATATCAATGTTTTGTAGGTTTGAAAGTTTCATTCCATTTGTTTTGATTGTTTTCATTTCAAATTTATTGTTACCCAGAGTCTATGACATGACTAAGAGATATATTTTTTAAACTACATATGTATTGGCTTATATCATGTATGATTCAAAGACATAACCTGTAAACTACTGGTAATTTTAATTTTTAAATTAAAGATTTAATTTAAATTTATTTAGAATTTGAATTTAAAAATTTAATTTTAATTTTTAAAAAGATCATGAAAAAAAATACGTACACACACACACACACACACACACACACACACACACTTTTTTGGTATTGGTGCTTGCCTAGTGCCTGGAGATAAATATGTATTTGCCTTATCAAAGGAACTAATCTGAAGGAATATTGAAGTGTTGACTGAAGGGAAAAAATTATACAATACAGGTATATGCTACAGGGTTAGTCTTGATGCATGTTTTAAAGGTGATTTGGTCATTTGTTAGACAGCTTTCTTCACTATTACAAGCACCTGACACAACCACCTAATAAAGGCTTATTTTGGCCCACATTTTTGAGGTTCCAGTTGGCCCCACCACTTTGGGCCTGTGGTGTGGCAGCACTTCATGGTGGGAGGTCATGGAGGAGCAAAGCCACTCAATTCAGGTCCAGGAAGCAGAGAAAGAAGAAGAGAGCAGGGTCCCACAGCCTCCCTTGCAAGCACACTCCCAGTGATCTATACACTTCTCCTAGTCCCCACATCTTAAAGGGCCCACCACCTCATAATAGCATCACCCTGAGGACCAAGCCTTCAACAGATGGGCTCTGGGGAGATATTCAAGATCCCAAAAAAGCAGCAGTCATGAATTTTGGAATATTTTAATGGAGTTTGCATAAGATAACAGTACACTCATACAATCAATGAAACTTTATCTTTAGGTGAATTATGAATTTATTCCTATAGACACATTTTTAGTAAACATGGTATGACAACAATCAAACTCGCCTTGCAGCTGGTGACACAACCCAGAAGTCCTGATGTAATAAGGCACAGGACAAGGACAAGTAGGTAGTTTTTTATGGAAGAGCCACATAGAATGTCTAGATACTTGGAACAAATCTCCACCTTAGGAGCAGTGAAGAAGCTGAGAGTAACTTCTTAGTTTGTTTCAAAACATTGACTGGAACACATCTTCTTTAAGACAAGCTATATTGAAATTGTCCAAATGCTTGAGCATATGTTCTTCTCATGCAGAAAGTCATTTGAACAATGTTAAAATGAGCTTATGAATTTAAATTTTTAAGCCCTTTTCTCTATTTCAGTCTCTTGGTGAAATGAGTTCTAAGTAGAAGAAAAATGTTTTCTAAGACCAAATACTTTTCATCTTATGTACTTTGCTGTTCAGTATAGTTTGATGACGTAGATGTTGAATAAGTTCTCCAAGTATTGGCTTCTCCATCTGCCTGCACAATGGACTTTCCTGGGTAGTTTAGAATAATAACATATGTCTGGGCACCACCCCCAGAGACTCTGATTTAATTGGTAAGAGGTGCAGCATGCCATTAGAGGTTTTAAAAGCTTCCAGGGTGATTTTAATGTACAGAAAAATTTGAGAACCATTGCTTTAGAAAGGAAGAGGTAAATGTTCACAGGTAGAGGAACTTTCTGTGTTGGAATTCTGGAATTATCTGAATAGCTTTAAAGGGAAATGTGATAACCTGATTTTATGGACAGGTTCAGATGTAGAAGACAGAAGCTACTCTATAGTTGAAGCAGAAATGAATTTATTGTGGCATATTAGATGCCTTAAAGATCATGGGAAGGCTGAAGAACTCGACCATATGTTGAGTTTTAGAAATAACTTTGACAGTCACATTTCAGAGTTGAGCCTTCAGGGATCTTGTGAAGTTGAATTATGAAGTTAATTTCTAGCGTTGCCAACTCCCAAGAGCCACCTCCGCTTTCCGGATGAGGGAGACGGCATCCTGAGGAAGTGGCCGTGGTCGCAAAGCCACCACAGAACATCCTGGCACCTCAAAGGTGGGTTTGAAAAAGGCAGAGCAGTTTTCCCTGAGGCAGAATTATGCGAGGGGAGCTCAGGTAAGTGGGGAGGAAAGAGGGAGGTGCTCTTGAAGGACGTGGGCGATCTATGCAGAGATGATGACAATGTCAAAGGTGCAGAGGCATGAAAGGACATGGCATCAGTACAGGGGTCTGTAAGCAACTGAGGACAACAGGAGTAAAGGATGAAAAATGGTGGAGTGGTAAGAAATGAAAAAAGATCACCGGGCGCTATGGTGCAGGTCTGTGATCTCAATGGCTTGGGAGGCCGAGGCAGGAGGATCGCAAGTTCGAAGCCAGCCTTAGCAACTTAGTGAAATCCTGTCTCAAAAAACAAACCAAAAAGCCTAGGGATGTGACTCAGTGATTAAATGCCCTTGGGTTCATTTCCTGATACCAAAATAATAATAATAATAATAATAATAATAATAATAAAAGAAAGGATTCATGCTAATGGGCAAGGTAGGGAGGGTGTGATCCTATGTGATATGTAAATTGAAATTTTGAAATGCAGTGTGGTCCCTCAAGGTATTCCAATGCCGCAGCCAAGGGCACAGTCTGGAGACAGACTGCCAGGATCTGGATCTTAGTACCCAAGCTGGCTGTGCAATCTTGGCATGTCACTCAACCTTCTTGTGCTCTCAAGTGTCCCTTCAGCAACGTAGAGAGAAATAACACTTCCTTTCTCATGAAGTCTTTGGGATGATTAAATGAATTATAGATGCAAATGCTTAGAAAGCATTTGCAAGCTTTAGAAGCATTTGTCGTCGTTATTATTATTTGGAATACAAAAAAAGAATGAGAGAAAATCACCCAGAATTAATGCTATAAGTCGCAGGTCACTTACTTCCCTCCCCACCACATACGAATGTGGTTTGCTGAGAATTCCTCCACTAAAGTCCACATGCTCTTGTAAGAGTTCAGGAGGAGGACAGATGTTGCAAACCTGGACCAAAGCAGTAACAAAGAGAAGAAGATACAGAACCTAGAAATAATTAGGAGGCCAAGTGGATAGGACTTGGTTGCCTGTTGACTTTAAGGAGAGAAGGTGTCAAAAATGATTTGAAGATAATTACATGCTGTGCCATAGATGGAGATAGTAAAGAAAGGAGATAAGAGGGATGGGGAGAGAAGAAAGAACAGGAGAACGGAACCCATGTTCACTCTGGGATGGCTAGTATATGAGAATCGGTGTTCCTGAAGCAGTTGATGTTATGGTTTTGGAGCTCAGGACATTCACGGCCAGTGAAACAGATTGGTGCCAGTTAAATCTTGGGTGCAGATGATTTGCCCAGGAGATGATCTAAGGAATGGGCTTAAAGAGTATTATCAGAATAAAAGAAGAAAAATTCTATTAGAATACGATGACAGGCAGAGGCATGGGGCTTAGCAGATGCTGGGATCCTAAGTCAGAATCCCTGACTTCTCTCCTCAAGTTCCACCATGTCCACAGACAAGTCATCTAAGGCTCGCCCAATGCCAGTTTCCTTCTGTAAGATGTGTGTAGCATTTGTGCTGCTGACCTAAAGTGTTGTGACAGGACTCAAACAAGATGACTTATAGAGAAGCATCAAAAACTTACTGAAAACTGTAATATTGTGCTGGGCACAGGTGCACACCTGTAATCCCAGCGGCTCAGGAGGCTGAGGCAGGAGGATCTCGAGTTCAAAGCCAGAGCCTCAGCAAAAGCAAAGCGCTAAGCAGCTCAGTGAGACCCTGTCTCTAAATAAAATACAAAATAGGGCTGGGGATGTGGCTCAGTGGTCAAGTGCCCCTGAATTCAATCCTCAGTACCAAAAAATAAAAAAATTAAAAAATTAAAAAAAGATTGTATTATTAAGCAAACCAATAAAATTAGCTTGATTTTTGTATTTTAAGCCTAGAAAGTATTTTATTTGAAGCTGGAGAGAATAGATGGGCAGGGAACAGTGGAAAGAGAACAAAGTAAGGTGGCAGAACTACAGGTATTCCCCCATCATTTGGGTCAGCGAAGGACAGGAGCCCCTAATGGCACTGCCTAGGAGCTCAGACACACACACCTTTCATTCCCCCTGGCAGGTGGCTGCACTCCTTCCATCCAGCATAGTCTCATTTGCGTGGTTTTGCAGGTACGGTGGCTGCTGCTACTTCCCTGCGAAAATATTTCCAAAGCCACTAATAAAAAGGTAACTTGTTATGTGCTATGGGAGATGACAAGCATGCCTCGGGATGGATGATGGGTAAAGGATTGTCATCTCCCTTCTCAAAATCAGGCTATCATCGCTCGCGTGGCTTGGCACCTGTGGCTGGTTAGCAATTCCACTGTGGGAGCCGACCGGTTCCCAGTTGTTCCCTGGAGTGGTTTGGGCTGTTGCCTTCCTTCGGTCTGTCTTCACTCAGTTTCAGGGCACTCCAAAACCTGTTTGAGAAGATGCTTTAAAATCAGCTTTATTTTCCTTTTAAACATTTTCTCCCATTTGTTTTTTTAAGTTTGATTTCCTTAGCCTCTAATCTGGGCTTTAAGGAGAAACGGGAGCAAGCAATCCCTTTGGGTGTGATTATTTTGGTTATACTGGGACTTTGTTTTGGAATAAATCATTTTACATTGATTCATATTAGAAATGGTAATTGGACTTTAAAAATGGTTCAAAGTTGCTTGCACCAAAACAGTGCCCTGTTCTTTGATAAACAATCTTAACAATAACGAAAAAAGAAGTATTTTTTTTTTTTCGTTTAAAATGTGCCCTGTATGGCTCCAAGAATTTCCTATGAATTATTTCATCTAATCATCATCATAATGCTATGATTATCCCCATTTTACTGCTGAAGGAAGTGAGACACGGAAGTTAAGTAATGTGCTTATTTGATGTACATAATGTAGATACTTTTATATTTTATAAAAATTCAAACAGTTCTACAATTGACTACATTATTCTCCCCCAAACTGCAATACTTATTATTTAATCCTAGAGCTCAGAAATGTTTACTGAATACTCCATGTCTATGAAATTAAGTGCAAATACCTTATTCTAACATGTGAGATCTCTCAAATTCTGATCCTAACTTACTTCTCCAGCCCTATTTCCCATGAATTCCCTAACTCACAGGTCCTCAGCCAGGGCTGCTTTCACCACTGGGGACTATCTGGCAATGTCTGGAGACATCTAGGGTGATCTTGACTTGGGGGTGTTTCTGGTCTGTAGCAGTCAGTGATTCTTTTTTTTTTTTTTTCCTGAGGGGGGAATGTCACCAGGGATTGAACTCAGGGGCATTTGGCCACTGAGCCCTCTTGTGTATTTTATTTAGAGACAGGGTCTCACTGAGTTGCTTAGCACCTCACTTTTGCTGAGGCTGGCTTTGAACTTCCTGATCCTCCTGCCTCAGCCTCCTGAGCTGCTGGGACTACAGGCATATGCCACCAAATCCTAGAATGTACATAACAGTCCTCTCCCTGCTAAGAACACTGATACAAACTTTCAAAAATTACTGAGGTTGAGAAACCTTGCCCACTCTTATGCAGCCAAACAACATGACTCAGGGCTCCTTACATAGTCCCTAGGATTTTGTCTTTGTAGCCATCCTCATCTATTCCTTCCCTACATATTCCCAGGGCACCTGCCAGGGGCCCTATTACTGGTTAAGAGGCGATCAAAGTCAAAACCCTGCCTGGTATTCTACAACACACCCACCCCATACAGAATTGTGTAGTACTTATGTTTGAGTGCTTCCATTAAAATCACCAACAGGGTTAAACAAAACAAGACCTCTCTCAAATGCTATTTCCTTCATGAGCTTTATCTTTGCTCTTCTATAGCCATTTTTTTATAAAGTAAAACACTATGATATGGCCAAGCATGGTGGCACACGCCTGTATTCCCAGAAGCTTGGGAGGCTGAGGCAGGAGAATTGTGAGTTCAAAGCCAGCCTCAGCAATTTAGAGAGGTCTTAAGCAACATAGGGAGAACTTGTCTCTAAAACACACACACACACACACACACACACACACACACACACACACACAGGGCTGGGGATATAGCTCAGTGGTTAAGCACTCCTGAGTTCAATCCTGAATACCCTTCCCCCTCAAAAAAAAAATACCACTATGATATAAAGGTCTCCACAACAAATGGAAATTGATCAAAGTTTATTTCTATCTGACAGATTAAATATGAATACTTAAGTACCACCATTTCTCCATGGGAGAAATGTCTAAAAATCTCAAATTTCCTTGTGTCGTGTTGTGAAACAGCTTAATTTTCATTCCCAGCAAGTTGTTATTATTACTATTTTAAATCACAGTTTGGGAAGTGGCCGTAGCTGGTCATTAAAGTTCCAGTGAGCATATTGTAGGATTTGATGAGGAAGGAGAGCGCTGAGGCCACGCGAAAAGGCTAATGTCCATCAGTTTGTACTGCATTTCATTCCAGCACTGAAATTCATAAAAAATAATTCTGTTAGATTGCATTGAATGCCACGAGGAGACAGACACCGAGTTAGATGCTGTAGCTCAGAAGGAAGCACTACGTGGTCTTTCTTCCAATGAGGTCAAGTAAACATTTTTTAATACTTCGGAATGCTTTTTTGTGGCAGTGGAGAAATCATTCCCACTGAAGAACATTTTGGTGACCAGGCAGACATAGAGATGATGGTGAGTGTAATGAGGGGCCACTTTTTTTCTTAGTACTGTACCAGAAACTTTAAGGAGAGGGAACATGGAAGGCGTGAATTAGTGGATCTTAACAATGACATTGAATAAGAGTAAAAGGAAAAGGGAAAATGGAAATTACTGGCATAGTCATACGTTCTATATTTGAACAATATTCTCTATCATCCCCAAAATGTTTCTTAATGTACTTAAATCTCCATATTTTAACGTGTTACCAAGTTTAGAGTTATGAGAGTATATGATACATGTCATGAAATTTGACCCTCTCTTCTGGTTCAAGTTTCAGGTTTATAGTAAGTAATTTCTGCCTTCTTGGTCGACCTCAAGTTTTTAAAACTGACAATCACATAACTTCAATGCAAAAAACAAAACAAAACAAAACAAAAACAAAAATAAACAATACAAAAATATTGCCTTTCTTTATAGGTAGACTGTGTAAATGGTACACGAGTCAAAAACTGTGTCCATCAAAAACCACTAACCTGTGTCTGCTTCTTGGAAGTTCTCTCCTGACATCATTGTCCCTGTACTTGTTTGCTCCTGTCATAGGAAGGTAGAGTGCTTTTGCTTCCCGAGGGAGGGGGGCTTGAGTAAATTAAGGGAAGAGGAGAGAGTGATAGGAAAAAGGAAGACTGGAAAATTCACTGCTAGAACATAAAACAGGATCATTTGAATCAAGGAAGAAGAAATTTCATCGTCTTGCGTATAATGATCCTTGTAGCATCTTTCCAGGTAATAAAAATAGTTCTAGTTTCTTAAAATTTTAGTGGCCCTATGATTCATAAGGGTTTTTATTATAACTGCAACCACGGTCATCCTCAGACTTCAGGGTTTATGTGAATTGCCTGAGAATCATGTTAAAATGCAGATTCTAATGCAGAAGGTCTGGGAAGGGCCTGAGAGTCCTCATTTCCTAAAACCTACTGAATGTATTTTGAATGACAAGAACAAAGCAGTCTTGGTTCTTAAACTTGGCTGCATACTAGAATCTTTAAGGAATTTAAACCAAACAAACTCCTGCTACCTGAGTTCCAGTCCTCAAAATTCCTATTTAATTGACGAAGACTTCTTAAACCTGCACAGGCGATTCCAAAGGGCAGCAGGTTTGGAGAACCACTATGCTGGAGATGTTGGTTTCATAGCCCAGTAGCCCACCCCACCCATACCCAAGTCCATTTCCTGCAACCTTTCACCACTTAGGACTGGAAGTATTAGCAGTAAATGATTGTGGTCCCAGGAGGACACGGTGGACTATCTATGTTTGATTATGTTAACTATCAAGGAAAACTTGAGTTCTAGAAGGAGTTCTGGGTGGGCTCACTGTGGAAAACCATCAAGGCCCAGTGAATCAGTGAATCCTCTGAGACCACTGGAATCTAAGCCTCTGCCCTTCCACAGAGCCAGGAATCCCATCACATCCATTCATAGATGTGGAAAACCATGGCCTTCTTCACACCCCCAAGAAGAGGAAAATCCCTCTGGCTTATCTTTTAGAGGACTTTGGTATAGATGTACTTAAATCACCTGAATAAAAGCAGAGATACCTGAGATGAATTTGGAAGACCAAGTCCAAAACAGAGACTGTGCCATATCTACTATGGAGGATGGAGCCTCTAAGTGGGATTGGCATGCTCTCCTTGAATGTCAGTGTCTTCCCATCATGTTCTACCATGTTTCTGAGCAGCATGGGTTGTGTGTGGTGGTAGACCAGGCTTCATGGGTACTGCATATGCTCAGTGAGCTGCTTTTCAATGTCTGAAACTGTTTTGTAATGTTCTTCATTTGCCACTGGCTAGTTGCTATCATTTGAATTTTGAATGTCCCCCAAATGCCCATATATTGAAAACCTGGTCCCCGGCCCATGGCACCATGGGAAGTGGTATAAAAATTAGGAGATGGGGTCCAGTGGAAGGAAGTTAGTCATTGGGGACATGTCTTTTGAGGGGATAGTGGGACCCCTGCCTCTTCCTTCTTTCTTCTGCTTCTCACCACCATGAAGTGAGCATCTTCCTCCACCACCTGCTCCTTTCCCTGCCATATATATTGCCTTGCCACAGGCCAAAGGCAACAGGGCCAAGCAACCATGGACCGAATCCTCTTAAACTGTGAGCCAAAACAAATCCTTTTTCTTTTGATGATCTCAAGTATTTTGTCACAGCAATGGAAACCTGACTAACACATTGGTTCATTGGTTTCAGGAGTGAGCATTACAAGACAATTTCGAAAGAACTCATTATTTCTGTGAAATCCAGCAAGGACCGCCGGCGACGCTATAGTGTTCTTAACCAGGACACCCATGTTTGCAGACAATGCAGCATCTTTTCTTGCTTTCACAGATTCCCTAGAAGAACAATCATGAAAGTGGCTCCTAAAATTTAAGGCCTTAGGCAGTTATAAAAAGAATGTGTGTATAGGATGAGGACATTTTCTACTGAATTTTTAAACACAGTTCATGGGGCCCCCTATAGTCAGAATGAGCTTCATGCTGAGATCTGATTTTTTTTTTCTTCTCGAATAAGTTTAGAGCTGGCATGGCAGATAATGAGGACACTTTAGCATGCACAACAAGGCGGGAGTTAATGTCTCGCCTGACATTATTTCCTGCCGAGCTGAATATGGCAGAATGAAAAATATTGTTTGCTACTTCTGTCTAGGTTTTATGGTGGGAGGTGGGAGGTGGGGGCGAGGAAAATATTGTAGGGGACAAAATCAAATTCCCCCAGTGGATTTTTAAATTTATTCCCTAATAAACATTATCCCAGTTTTTGCATACCTGGAAGGACTTACGATATTGTGGTTTGGTGCACGACGTCCAATAAAACCATCTTCTGATCTTATTGTCCCACCTGCTTGTTAAGCCTCAGAGAAAGGTCACCTGACACTTCGTAGTCAATTCTCTTTGAGCATGAAGGCTTGAAAGGAGAACTTGTCACAAAACACAAAGTCCCTTTCTGTACTGCCTGGTCTCAGCGAGATGCTGTAAATAAAACATAGGTGAACTAAAACACAAGCAGATAGATCTTTGGAGACGATCTGGAAGAACTCTGGATAAACAAAGCATTGCTTCTGGGGAACCTGGCAGGACACATCACCGCACTCTGTCCTAAGGATTACCTACAAGGAGAGGACTTGTGACTAGATGCAGGGCAGCAAAGAGCTTGCGGAAGAGTTCTAGTCACAGTGTTTCTCCTGCAGCCCCTGAGACAAAATGTTTCTACAAGTCAAAGCAAACTCATGTGTAAACAACTGATAGGATACGTGGTATGCAGGCCAGGCAGAGGCTGCTTCCCAGAGCCTGATTTTGCTTTAAGTAGCAGAAAAAAAAAAAAGTAGGACTGCAAAGTTCTTGATCCTTGCAAACGCTAGGTTCTGATTAATAAGTGAAAAAAGTGGCATTTCCCTCTGCAATTCTGCTCTCACCCTTCCCAAGATCCTGTCTTAAGTACTCTCAAGTCTGAAAAGGGTAAATCTTACAAGATAATACTCTGGTTCCAATTTTACTCAAGTCCCTTCTTATTATTTTATTGATGCATTGTAATCATACATAATAGTGGGATTCATTATGCCATACTTATACATGCACATAACATAATTTGATCCATTCCGTTCCCCAGTCCTTCCCCTTTCCCTTCCCTCTTCCTTCCTTCCCCCCGATCCCCTTACTCTGCTGGTCTTCCTTCTATTATCATTATTTTTTTAAAATTAGTGCCTTACAGTTATATATTAACACAGGATTCATGGTGGTCTGTTTGTCCATGGACATGACGTAATTTGGTGGACTTTGTCCGCCAGTACTTCCTCCCTCCCTCCCTCCTTCTTGATCCCCTTCTTCTGGAATCCTCTTTTGAAACGGATAAATTAAGCAGTGTTTTCTGTTTCATTAGAGTGCTGCTGTCTGAAATCCATGTCCCTCCTTGGGTGTTAAATGGGTATAGCTGCCCCTAAGAGCTGTCGTGGAACTTGAACGTGTGAATGTATATAAAACCCGAATAATATCTGTCAATGATTAACAAATGTTAGGGAAAAGCAGGCCATGATAAAGAGCAGTCAATAATTACATCAAACTGCCCCAACAAATCTAGATGCCCAGTGAAGTCTATTACAGTCCATTTTGCTATTTCCCCTATATAAAGGAGAGGCATGGCATAGCACGTTTCTCTGAGGTCTCTTGCTTTGTTTCCTGTAGATGTCTTTTGACAGGTATCCTAAGTTCACGATGAAAAACATTTTCATGTGGTAGGACGCAAGAGTGAGGGGTCGGAGCTGTTTCTCTGCATCTGTGAGCTGTTGCTTGATTTCTTCATCATTTGTCAGTAAACACTGTGAAATGAAGGTCATGACACCTAGAGTCATCTCCTGACCTGAAGAATGTCTTTGCCCCAGTATTTTCATCCCAGTAAAAGACAAATGCAGAAGTGTAGCAGTCCCCCCATAGACAGGGACCTTCCCTGGGTCTTAATGGCTCCAGAATTGATCATATCACCAGGGACAATCTTCCCCTCACATCTGCCCACAGCTTCCCTCTAAGCAAAGGAGCTAGAGGTTTCCTTCACATTTGTTTCCATTTATTGTTTCAGAAACCCTCTGGTCAACACTTACCTAAAACTGGAAATTGGAGGTGGATAGAGAGGGCTGTGCTTCCTGTGGGGCTCAGGTTTACTGGCTAGGCTTGGTATGAATTTGAATCCTCTAAAAATGTCACTCCTGTGAATCCGGCTGGCTTGCTTGCTGGCTGGACCTGCCCTTCTGTGAGACGGGAGTCAGCAGAACCCATTAAGTATCTCATTTTCATGGAGAAAATTTTTGTTTAGCAGAGCTCTGTAACTCATTTCCAAAAGCACCCAAATAGTTTAAATTTTTATAAGTTTTGCCTCCACCGATCACTTCCCTTGAATAGTTAAGTAAGGAAGGCAGGGGAGGGCTGAAGGGAAGTTTTCCTGTGAATGTGATGTTTGTGACTGGATTAACATCTTCCTGCTAGAATTGCACGTACTCTTAGCTCTCAGAAGGTCCCAATTAGGCCTGACATATTGCCATCACAGCACACATACTCCCTGTAACAACCATATTAAACTCCAAGCTCTGTTGGTGCGGGGTGAGTTTTAAAGCAGGTTTTCCAGCCAGTGTGGGTGGACAGATTCCCACTTTATCACCCCACTCCTTCCTCCATCTGATTGCAGATTCCTATTATAACACCCAGCTTAGGGCCATGGTAGCTGTAGACACAGCCAGGATTTATTTGTCAACAGTTGTGCACACTTGATACACAGATAAACCACCCTGACTGGGCGAGGAGAATCACACTGAGACCCCCATAGACTTTGTGAAGCAAGTCAGAAGTCAGGAGAAAATAGCCACTTGGAAACTTTAAGTTTAAAAAGTGTGCAAATGTGATTGAAATAATTCATATCAGATGAGAGCTGCAAATAGGAGGCTGAGGAGAAAATAATTCCATTCATGAAGTCATTGGGGTGCCTACATGTCACCAAGAATGTTCTTGCTTAACCGATTTTCCCTTATATTAATATGTTATTTTTGGCACCCGAGACATGCACAGAAATGCATATAAACACACAAAACAATCCATTCTTCCTCAAGATTCTCCATCATGGATCCTTTACAAGCCAAGACAAATTTCTACTTGTTTGTTCAATCCATTTTTCCACAATCTTTTACTTATTAGATGCCAGACTATGCTGGTTTCCAGAAACACATCTTTGAATAAACTCTCACGATGTTTACCTTTTCATTCTCAGGAGAAAAATAGTTTAAAAAATAAACAAGGAACTGATAGTGTAGCTCAGTGGTAGAGTACCGAATTAAAACATTTGAGGCCCTGGGTTCAATCCTCAGGACCAGGAAAACAAAAAGTAAACAAGAAAATAGCAAATGATGATAAATGCTGCATGATGAAAATAACTAGTGATGTCCTAGTGAGCATTTAGGAGCTATTTTTGGATAGGTGGTCAAAGAAGTCTTCTTGCTAGAGCAGATTGCAACATAGGACTTTGTGATAAAAAGGAGCATGCTTTGTGAGCATCTGAGCTTAACAGGCAGAGAGAACAGCTTGTGCAAAGGCCCTGAGGTAGGAACAACTTTGGCACCTATAAGGAATAGGAAAAAGTTAAATGTAACAGGAGCACAGAGGTTAATGCAGATAGTAAAGGCTGAGACAACAGAAAGTTTGGCAGGTGCCAGGGGAGACAGGGCCTTTGTGGGCCAGGAAGGGAGATCAGGTTGCACTTGAAGTGAAAAAGGAATCCATTGGAGGGTTTTATGCAGGAGAATAACATGATTTGATTAAATTTTTAATTACTCTGCACTCTTTGGAGAAAAGAACTGAGGCCAGAGTTGAAGCAGGAAGGCCAAGAAGGAAGCTACTGTAATAGCTTACGTGAGAGCTGAGAAAATCTGGACTAAAGTAGTAGCAGTGGAGATAGAAGAAAGTAAGACCAACACACAAATTACAAAGGCACATTTTTTGAGGTAGTACTAATATTGCACCTCATTATTCCACTGTCTCTTCACTTTGCAGAATCCTACACATACTGCACGAGTTCATTTGTTCTATCGTTTAACAAGAGTTTACGGTACACTTTTCTATGTGCCAAGTACAGAATAAGGTCATGACATCACCTTGAATGATAGATGTCAGCTCAGTCTCCCAGGGGTCATTTTGCTTCGTTATCAGCCACAAACCACTTCATTCCAAGAAACCAGTTCTGAGTGAGATGCAGTTTTAGACCAAAGTCTTGCATAGTGAAGGTACGTACACACACACACACACACACACACACACACACACACACAGTATTAAAATTTAAAACCAAGAAAATTCTATCCATTAGTTTGATCATTCAGCTTAAAATATTGTCTCATTCCAAAAAGTTCTATTTGCTGATTTCCTCTTATCCACATCTTCTCATCCATCCTTAGGGCTAATTGAAGACCAACTAGAAGAGCCTCCCAGTCCTCTGCTGTGAGAAGAATTATTCCTATTTTCAGTTCACCTGCTACACGGGGTGAGAGGGAAGGAGATTGTCAAGTACCTTGTTTTGGTGGCTTCAATCTTCACACGATGACATCTCTCTGTCCTATTTTCTTAATTGTTTTCTTTTTAACATCCAGCCTTAAGCTATTCTTGTAGGCCTAAACTGAATTTGGAAATTCAAAACAGAGTCATAATGCTCCTCAAACAAAAGAAAACAATACTAGGCATAGGAATATATATATATATATATATATTTTACTTCCTGAGCTGATGGAGTAGTGGTAGAGTGCCAGCCGTTCATGCCCAAGGTCATGGGTTCAATACCCAGTACTGCAAAAACATACATAAACACAAAACCAAATGTAAAAACAAACGAAAAAACTAATAGAAATCCCAAGTCTAATATAAAGACTTTCCTAGATATTTATAAAAATGATCTCTATTTCCTTTTATATGTTCTTTGAAGAGTTTGTAATAACTGTTTCTTTCCCACATTATTAAGAAGGAAAACTTTTCTACTAGACTTTCTTTTCTTTTTATGGATTTTACCACAGAATCCTTTCCATTATTTTTGCTTTCATAATTTATAATATGATCCATTCTTGACTCATAATGATTCAACTTATTGTGGTTCATATGGACAAAGTTCTGGAAGTTATACCCATGTATTTTCTACAGACCTTGGTGAAGAGAGCAAACTGACAGTGCCACCCAGGCCAATGTGCAACCCCCTTGTGACTTCACACCTGAGTCCAGGCCTGGCCAGGATGGGACTGGCCCAAATCCTGAAGTGTTCATGGACGCTTCTCTGGAAAACACTGTTTCTTTTCTTGCTTTCGTATTTGATTGATGACATGCCAACGTTATTTATAATTTATCATTTGCAGAAGCGTGATTAAAATATTTGATGTTGTGTCATATAGAAAGTGTATTTTTAACAGCTGAATAAATACTACATTTGCATCCCAATCTATTAAAAATAGTAGGCTCCAGAATCTTGGTGAGGACAGTGGACCCCTATTACTGTGAGTCCCAAATGTATTCAACTGTTAGAGCAACTAAAGTCACAATGTGGAATCTGATGAAATATTAAGACATCAAATTGAAAACAATCCAGTTCTGAGAAAGACAGTATTTCATACTAAAATGAACAACATCTGCACCACAGCACTATATAGAGAAGACTTCAGAAAATATGGGGAGGGGGTTTAAAAGTTTTGGTGGAGAGATTTTCATTAATTGATTTAACTTTTTTTTCCTGCAAATTTGGAAAAGACCACCATCATTAACCTATAATTTCCAAACCAGCTTGTGAAATGGGAACAGTGTCTGAAGCTCATTGTCCTGTATAACATTGTTTATAGACACATATCAGATTTAATTGACATTGTTTACAGTCAGGGGCTGTTTACCTGCCATAATGCTGAGAATCACCTCTAGTGAAATGTCTGTGGTGTGGCACTTCCACATTTGGGTAAGGTAGGTGCATTGTGCTCTATCCTCATGAATTTCAAACATATTTGAGGGGTTGGACTACAAGCTCTCAGCACTCTCTTGTACCCCTGAAATTTTGCGATTTCATATTAAATGGCTTTGCTCCCTGAGTAAATGTGTATATTGGGAAATGTTTCGCATTTTGATAAGCCTGTGGTACAAGCACTGTGTGTTTTCAATTCTTTTTCCATAAACATAAGTGAGGGTTGGTGTCCGACTCAGGGAAAGTGTGAGCACCAGAAATTTCTTGAAGCCTTTAACTAAAAGCACATTAGGAAGTGGTGAATGGAAAACATTTACATGCAAGAATCCTTAAACATTTCAAAAAAGATCTTTGTAATTTTTCCACAATTGCAAAGCAGGCAGGTCACTAATTGAAGTAGAAATATCATTTTTAGAGATGTTTTCAGCCAGGACAATGTGCATATATCTAAGGGAACAAATATATCTGCAGAATATTTACCTTAGAGACTCTTAGAAATTGATGTTTAAAAATATTATTGCAATACCAGGTACTTTATAATCATTCAAATGAATTATCAAAGTGTTTCTAAGCAGATGCCCTGACAGGCCTAATTTCACAGGAACTGAGATCTGCAATTACTTCTGTGGCAAGGACTTGAACATTTGTGTTGAGAGATTTGTTTTAGGATTTGAAGGTTTAGTCACTCATTGGCTGTATTAATCAGTTTTGTGTTACTATAATGAAATATCTGAGGCAGGATACCTTTATAAAGAAAAGAGGTTTACTTAGTTCACAGTTTTGGAGGTTTAAGGGTGGCACAGGCCTCAGCTCAGCTCTGGTGAGTGCCCAGTTGACTGTATCCCACTGTGGTGGGAAGTGTATAAGATCAAGAGACTACATCTAAAACCAGAAGCCATAAGGAGACTAGGGTCCTGAATCTCTTCAAGGACATGCTCCCACTAACCTCAGCACCTCTAACCAGCCTTGCCTACCAAAGGTCCCACCTCCTGACATTGCCATACAAAGGACAAAATACTCAGTTCATCAATCTTTGGTGGATGAACAACATCTGCACCACAGCACTAGCTGTGGATGTTGCTAACTTGGGCATGTCATCTAAATTGTCTCTGACTTCGCCAACTATATGGTGGAGACAATAACAGCTAGAGATAAAACCTTTCAGTTGAGGACCAAAGAAATACCATAAGTACCTAGCTCTGCAATCAGTGCTTTCCTTCTATTTCCTCCGTCCTCTGTTATTCTTTCCTACCAATGGCAACATTCAGGAGTAAACATAGGCTCTCAGGTGCCCCCAAAGAATCTGTGCTCTTGCTGTTCCTTGTATACCTCTGACGACTGAAGTCTTCAGCAAGTTAGGCCCATGTCAAATAAAATGGAATCGAGTTAGTAAAGTTCTGAGTTAATATCATGCTTCCTCTGCAGGATGTGGTACTTCCTTCCATTTTCCATACTCCTTCAAGACGTGGGCAGTGTGGAATACTTGGCTATCTTCCAAGGAATTCAGCACTATCTTAAACCTGTGGAATATCACTAACAGAGGACTTGATTGGCAGAGGGCTGGTCTTGCTCCTAGGAAGCAACACTGGAGGAACTGCATAGCTGTTTTCTTGGACCCACGGGCTCTCTTTACTGTGTCCCCACCTGCACTTGGGGTGGCTCCCTTCCTCCCCTCCAGAGACTGTGACTTCAAACTCTGCGTCCTAACACCTTTTCTTAAGGTCCATTGTGGGAGAAAACTTCATGTCTGTTTACACTAATTTCTGCCATCTGGGAGCTGCCCATTTCAGGGATGGGGAGGGCAAGCTGAATTGAGGGAAGCAGCTTGAGCACAGCCCTCCCTCGCCAAAGCTCCTGTGGCAAGATCACTCCATGCTGCCCTTTCTCAGTGCAAAATGGCCATTTCCATCTGAGTTCTTCATAGATCCATTCTTTTTTTTTGGGGGGGGGGGTCAGGGAGGGTACCAGGGATTGAACTCAGGGGCACTCAACCACTGAACCACATCCCCAGCCCTATTTTGTATTTTATTTAGAGACAGGGTCTCACTGAGCTGCTTAGCGCCTTGCTGTTGCTGAGGCTGGCTTTAAACTCTCGATCCTCCTGCCTCAGCCTCCCAAGCCGCTGGCATTATAGGTGTGCTTGATCCTTTCATTCTTAACGCATCCATATTAGGAGACAAATCCTGCCCGCAATCATTTTTCCAGCATTCTTTGAAAGGGATCGGGTTGCTAGATGCAACTTGAACTTTGCTTCTTAGGAAAATAAAACTTCTGATTTCAAGTGAATGTTTGATGTTCCTAAAATCTAATTTCAACTTGATGAATTTAATACATAAAGTCTTCCTTTACAATCTTGGATTTTCTTCATAATATACATCTACATATAATATATAATAGAATACAACACTATATATATGTGTGTGTGTGTGATATATACTATATATATGTGTGTATCACACACACACATAGGTATGTTACATGGTGAGAGAGGGACAGCATGCCTTTTGCCTTTGTCCCCTCAGTACACATCTAAAAATATTTGTAATCGGAGATAGCACCGGATTTAATGAGTGTGAGCAGACCTGTGCCTGACACACGCCACTTTCTTTGTATTGTCAATCATTTTTGTCTTTATTTGTAAAGGTAGGTTAATGTTTGCAATTAATGAGCTCTTGAAGTTTCGCTTAAAACCAACAGACCATGGAAGTGATGAATTAAATAATACTATGCAACCTATTCAGGTTTCTGAATGATTTATGATTAGTATATAAATAGTGTCAGAACATTTTAGTTTAAATCTAGAAGCATATTCCTATGATTAATGCATTGAAATAGGAAAAGTGTTTTGGTGGCCATGCTTGTTTTAATATGTTAATTACATGTATAAAATATGAATCAGCAGAAGAAATCATTTTAGGTTTGATCAGGAAAAACAACGTATCAAAAAATGGAATATGAAATCTTATTTTGAAGTTCCTCAGAGGCAATGGTTAAGTATATTATTGTTATGCCATCCTTATGACCATTTCAACCAGATTATCACCTGAAAGATATTTGTCAGCTGTTTTTACATTTACTAGTAAAATACCTCTGTGGCCGGTGCATTAGGATGCCAAGTAAGAATAATATTGGACAGTTTATCCAAGTATGAATTATTATAACATCCTTATTTGTTCACATGTAGAATTTTTAAGCTGTCTATGATCTGTTCAGAGTTTTGAGTCTGTGTGCCTGCCTTCATTTGCATTGTGGGTATAATTTATTCCTAGCAAAAACTAGCCTCTAAAAATAAGCTGTTTCATGACATCTGATGAAAAATTTACATTTTCAAAAGAAGTGGGATCTGTGTCTTCTAAGGTAAGTCCCTTAAATTTTAAATTTTCAATCTAAGTTTGAATGGATTCCCGCTCTTACTAGAAGCAATTACTGAAATTTCATTACCTGGATCACCTCCCTACCCCCACCCTCAATCTCTTTTGCAATGTGGAGTTAAAATTTAACCCTCAAGGCATTTGTAAGAATTAACCAGTTAGCTCTGTCAAAGCATACCTGGTTATTACTAATGGAGGAGGGTAGTACTGATGGCTGGTGCTCCTGCCTCAGAATATGGAGCGCCACATAGTTTTCCATCTTTTTTTTTTTTTTTTTTTTTTTTAGGACTTAAAAACAGATGATTACTACAAGGACACAGCCACATGGATGTTTATAGCAGCACAATTCACAATAGGTAGATTGTGGAACCAACCCGGATGCCCATCAGCTGATGAATGGATAGGGAAACTTTGGTATATATACACAATGGAACACTACTCAGCACTAAAAGAGAATAAAATCATGGCATTTGCAGGTAAATGGATGGAGTTGGAGAAAATAATGCTAAGTGAAGTTAGTCAATCCCAGAAAACCAAAGGTCAAATAATCTCTTTGATATGAAGATACTAATTTATAAAGGCAAGAGAGAGGGAATGAGAGGAATGAAAGAGCTTTAAGTAGAACAAAGAAAGGGGAAGGAAGGGAGGGGACAAGGGGATAGAAATAATGGCAGACTGAGTTATCCATGATTACCCTAAATACATGTATGAAGACACAATTGTTGTAAAAATACTTTATATTAAACCAGCAACTTGAAAAAATGAAGTTTAAAAGAAAGATGACTTTGAATACCAAAAAAATAAAAATTTACATTTTCATTTGAGTTTTCCATCTTTGATCCTCACAATAACCCTGGGAGGTCTGAAGCGAGGATTATCACCTCCACATAGAAATGAATGAATGGAGGGTCCACATACAGTTCATCAGTGGCACAGAACAATCAGTCACGAACAAAGACGTGCATCGTGACTGTCTCTGTATTGGCATGTGTTTTTATATATTTCAGATTGCAATTTAAATTCTTAATTGAGAGACTTTAAATTATCCCTCTCCTAGGCTTAGATGTGTTGCTCATTTGGGCTCCGGAAGACTGTGGAGATGGAGATTTAATCAAAAGACCTTAAGACGAGTGACTTGTCAGAGCACAAACATTTTGGAATCCCAATGAAAATGCAGTTTAATGCATCCAGTTAAATTGCCTGGGAGGAAATAGTGAATACAGCTTTCTTCAAGTCTTTCCCCTCAGGCCATTAACTAAGAAACTGGTCACTAACTGCTGGTAACAACCCATTTTGGAAGGATTATTGCTATTATTGGCATTCTGTGGTTTATGGCAACATTTTGTTAAAGATGTTAGAAGCAATAGTGCAGCCGGACTTGGTATTTCAGAGAAATCAGTCCTTTCCCTGGTGGTTAATGGCCATTTTTTTTTTTTTTTTATTCCACTCTAAATGTACCGAGGCTGAGCTGCGTGAGCTGCTGGGTTTATTATCTACTACATTTCTCGTTGCTCTAAGAAATATGCTTTACACCGGAGTCAGCATTCAAATCAATGGAGTAAAAATATAACATTTATTGTTAGTAAAATTGAATCATGCTGAAAAGGGCTGAATGGATGCTTGACTTAAACTGGATGTTAGAAATCATTCCACTTGCCATGAGCGCTTTCTGGTTGACACACAGCCACATGCTGTTCCCTTCCAGTGATTAATTGTTAGCGGGAGCAGGCACATATACATTGCCAAATGGAGAATAATAACCGAAGTTGTATTATCGATTTCCCATAACTCTACACGAACTTCTATACCTAGAGAGGGGCCTGCTTTACGTGGCTTAGTGCTGCAAGCTGAAAAGTCTACACCCCAATAATTCCGTTTATGGAGAACAGAATTAAAAGGAGGCGGCTTCCATCAGTCAATGAAGGCCAGGCAAAGCTCACACAAGGAAAAAGAAAAGTTCTGGAGAGTTGCAAAAATATTTCTTTTGTTCACTTCAAATGGCAGAAACAGGCAACACCCCGACAGATAAAAACTATCAGGGATAAAATTGAGATGGAACCCAGATTACAATGGTGCTATTTGCATGGAAGACATTAATTTTTTTTTTCTTTTTTTGGGGGTATAAGTTTCCTCCCATATTTTAATTACAAAAAAAAAAAAAAAAGATCAGAACATATCATTAGCTCTGCTTCTTAGTGAACCTGACTTTTCTCAAGAAATTTACATCTTTCTCTCATTTTCTGTTAAGGTTTCTTACCCTGTTTTCTCACCTAAAGAATTATAATGAGGTAGAGTGAATGAGATCTATTGGGAGAGCAGTGGACCCAGAGACTAAAGGTAAAAGGATGATTGATGGTACGAAATTACCATAAAAGTACAATCAGGATCAGATTTTAAAATGAATTTTTAAGCAGCCTAAGAGATACTCTTTGATTTGCAGTCTGGTGGAGTGGATAATGTCTCATTCAGTGGATAAAGTTTCTCACTGTGTGACTCGAGCTTTTTCTGATCTTTCTGACTGGAAGTAAAATGGAACCAAAGCCTAAAGTGGTTTTTAATGCAGGAAATATCAAACACAATATTCTTAATGTCAAAACCTGGGCATAGCAGGTGAGGAAAGAAAAATAAATAGAGTATCGCTGCTAGTATTATTGTATCAGGTTCTCCTCTCACTAGCAAATGGGGTTAAAGCATACATTTTTTAAAGGGCAAACTTGTTTACATATTGGAAAAAAAACCCACAAGGCTTAGGCTAGGATCAGATTTTAATCTTTCCTAGGTGTGTAAAATGCTTCAACTAAAATATTAAAGCAAGATGCACTTCACGGGCTATTTATTTTCCCATTTGTGGTTTAAGTTTAAATATACTTTTTTTTTTTAGAATAATTTTAGATTTACAGAGAAGTGGCAAAGACATGGCAGAGTCCCAGGATATTAATTATTTCCATTTCCCCTATTATTAACATCTTTTGTTATGATCAGAGTGACCAAATTTAGCTGATTAAGTATAGGAAGCCCAGTTAGATTCTATTCCAGTTGAAAACAAAACAGTTTTTTAGTATATGCATGTCCTGTGGCCACCCTAATTACTATGGTATATTTGTCACAATTAAGGGAAGTGGTATATGTACGGTTACCTGAGCTCCATTCTTTGCTTAGATTTCACTAGTTTTCTCTGACTGTCTCTTTTTCTGTTCCAAGATTTCATTTAAGATAACACATTGCATTTAGTTATCTTGTCTTCTTAGCTCCTTTGGTCTGTGATAGTTGCTCAGACTTCGCGTTGCTTTTAAACCAAGTACAAAATATGCTAAAGCATTCATTGACATTCCAATACTGCTAATAAATACCTGATGTATGTACTCAGAATCTACATTTTTAAAATGAATGAGTTTCAAAAACTTTTTAACTTACAAATCATTTTAGTCCTCTATGTATCCAATGATATTTGTATAGAGGATTACAAAACAGTAATAAATCCTAATGACAAATTAAGAATTTTCATTTTAACATTTGGAAAAATTAGAAGCAATAGCAACTTGTAACATATTGAGACTTACCATCACATGGGAAATATTGTGTTGAACCCTTGTAGTTATAATTCAACCCTTAGAGTTGAGTATAAAGAGAGTCACTAACACCTTTCAAATTATGTGCTTTAGGGCTGGGGTTGTGGCTCAGCAGTAGAGCGCTCACCTAGCATGTGCGTGGCCCCCTGGGTTCGAACCTCAGCACCACATAAAAATAAATGAATAAATAAAATAAAGGTATTATGTCCAACTACAACTAAAAATTAAATATTAAAAATATTATGTGCTTTATTTTACTCAGTTTAAAATGTGCATTTCATCAGTCTTTCCCACAGATTATATGTTTCTAAGAAGAGACCCTTAAAAGATGCTAATTCATTTTTGCTGCAAACTTTGTTCATAGCTATGAGTAAAGGTTTGGGGGCTTTATTTTCAGAATTTTTCTGAGGAGCTTTTTTTTTTTTTTTCTCTTAAAGAGAAAAGCAAAAAGCAAAAACCCCAGAAAGACATGAAAATAATTGATCAGAAAATATTTGAATAATTACAGCTTTATAGTTTAGGTTAATCAACATTAAGTTAAAATCCCCAGCTTTAAACCTGTTAAACATTATGGAAATCTTTAGCATTTCAGACAGTTGCTTCTTGTGACAGTTTCCATTTCTTCCCCTCTGCTGACAGTTCCTATAATGACTTTAATCATAGAGTCTGGAAACGGAACCGGCTATTGAATAGCAACAAACTCAATGGTCAATGTCTATGTCACTTTTCTGGGAGCAGGACTTTCTGAGCATCAAGGAGCTCATTCTCAGAGCCTCCTGGAAAAGTGCTAAGTGCATTAACTCTCTGTCAATCACATCTGTAACACACAGGCCAAATTATTATTATTTGGCTCAAGACATCCCATTGAAAGGTATTTGTGTGGTATTCTTATCTGTGTACCGTATATAACTAATGATGATTGTTTATGGAAAGGTGCCTGTCCAATTATTTTTGAAGAAACACAAGAATGCAGAATGACTGGAAGCATCAGGTTTTTGCCAGAGAATGCCTCAGGTAAGAGGAGAATGGCTAGAGGCTATAAGGAATCACAAGAGACAAGTCAGAGTCGTAAATTGGGAAACTGACATATCTCATCTAATATACTTGCTAACTAGGCCTTTAAAAACCTTGACATTTAACTAAGTTTGTGGAAAAGTTATGGGTTTTTGTCCTTTTCTGTTGGCTCTAACTCATTAATCCAGTGAATTAAGGTGTTTATCATGGTTACCGACATTAGTGGGACCGGGAGGGGGGCTGTTTAGAGAGACAGGTAAGCCCCTTGCAGCCGAGCAGCTGTTGACGCAGGCTGTGCTGGTTTCAAAGCCAAGTCAGTCAGAAATGATACTTCAAGTTATTTACCCTTTTGGTACTTCAGGGCTTGAAATGGCATGAAAGGAGCCTTTCATTTGGCAGAGGCATTTAAATAAAGCTTCCGAAAGCCTGATGCCTTTGGAAGGGGGCGGGGTGGGGGCGGGGCTCTTGGCTGAAATAAACAAGTTTCTGGAGGATTTAAAAAAAAAAAAAAGAAGAAGAAGAAGAAGAAGAAATGAGAATTTTCCAGTGAATGTTGTCTACTTCGATGTCTAATTTTGATCAAGTTCATATCATTTAGGGGCACAGCAATGGCCCATGGCAAGATCATCTTTGGCTTTTTATGTTAATGTTCCTGAAGTCAGTTTTAACTCTACCACACCATCAAGTTTTTTAAATTCCAGAAACATTAAGAAACAAGACAAAAGCTGTATCATTTGTAATCAGAAAGCAGCATGCTTTCCCCAAAAAGGCAGCAAGAGAGTTTCTGTTCACAAAGCATCTTGTAAACAGTGGAGCATTTTATTCAGGATTTTACTAAATGTATGTTCAAATGAGCTTCATTAAATGGAAATGCTTCAAAAGGAGGTGCTGGCATTTGCTTTTTATTATTAAACAACTTTCTCCAGAATCAAAACAAAAAGCTACCTTTTTGTATTTAAATTGCAAGGTTTATATTGTCGATTTATTCACATAAAGTAGGTGATAAAGGCACCCAGGGACACTTTAGAAAGTGTTGAGATGAGACCAGCTAACAATTAATGTGTGGAAATCACTACTTAGAAACCCCAGATGCTATTTTAACTCTTTTTTTCAAGTTATTAAAAACCACGTTTGTCTGTTTCCTTTTTCATCACTTATCTATGAACCAGGGAGATTCATAAGAAAAGACTTTGCTTCTTGCTTCTAGAATCATCATTGACAACTTATAGCACTTGCAAATGTATTGGCTGTATGAAAAAACTAACTGAAAGCATATGTTTTCAAGGACATTATTGAATTATTTGTACCAGCTCCCTCTTTTTTGGTTAGTTCTGATCAACAATATATCACACCAATATTCATCTAGCATTCTGCAAGCACTTAACACAACATTACATTCTTTGGCGAAAATTAAGACATGGTCCGTGCCTTTGAGGGAGTTGTAATTTTATGTGCAAGATGATTTCAACAAATATAGGAGGACAACGTAAAATTACATATGTAATGATAAAGACCTTTGTAAAATAACAAAATACTATGTTATGTGGTTAAAAAAAAAAAAAAAAAAGGCAGGGACTGACAGCAATGCAGAAAAGGAAGATCTCCGGACAGAGGACTCAGGGAAGGTCTTTGGGGAGGAAGGCCCCGAGGTGGTGGTGTGAGGGCTGCATTGGCCACGGGTGTAGATCAGGGTCAACATATTTGGAAGAGTGATGGTTGGACTCATTTGGTGATCCGTCTGTGGGTGTAGACCTGAAGACAGAGGCTTGCCTATCTGAATATTCCCTTTCAAAAGCAGAAAACAAACTAGATACACTGCTAGTTAATGAAATAGCTAAAGGATTCATAGGGACAGTAAAATGTCCTTGCCTATCTGAATATTCCCTTTCAAAAGCAGAAAACAAACTAGATACACTGCTAGTTAATGAAATAGCTAAAGGATTCATAGGGACAGTAAAATGTCCTTGACAAAGAGGACAGTGAAGGGACAGGGAGTACCCAGGGTGCTCTCTATGTAAAAGTGCCCATAATCTTGGGTTAGTGATTTAAACTTTCTAAACCCAGGTGTCCTTACCCAGGATGTGACCTAATACTACTTCCAATCTCATCAGGGTGTGCATAGTAAAGAACAAAGTTCCAAAGGGCACAGTGGTAACACCGATTCCACAGGACTGTGGTGAGAATTCAGTGGGATAATACATACAAGACAGGGCAGATGCAGGGTCGGGGCAGGAACTAGGAGGTGCCAGGAAGACCATGGTCTTAGCTTCATGTCTATAAGAGACCGGGCTGGAAATGCTGATGCTCAATTTGAGCTGCTATGTTTAGGCCTCTGATGTGGCATTGGAAAAGAGGAAACAGCTCAGAAATTGGGAAATGTTCCCATGTTGATTTGTTGTGCTTTTATGCATTGCCTGGGTGGGAACCCTAGGAAAAGGCCCTATGAATAGAGATGGGGTTGTTCTTCATCCAGGGGTAAAATATGAAAGCTCAAGGATTAGGTTTAGATAATATGAGAAAACTATCCTTCTGTGTAGAGCTGGAGAAGAAAGAAGTTTGATAAGAGATGCATCTGGTTTAGTCAGAGTTACATCACTGTAACCAAAATACCTGACCAGAACCATGTAGGAGAAGGAAGAGTTTACTTCGGTTCGTGGTTTCAGAGGTTCAGTCCATGGCTGGCTGACTCCATAGCTCTGCGCCCCAGGTGAGGCAGAACATCAGGGCAGAAGGGTGTGGCAGAGGGAAGCAACTCAGGACATGGCATCAGGAAGCAGAGAGAGCTCTGCTCACCAGGGACAAACTATAAAGTCCAAAATCACACACCCAGTGACTTACCTCCTGCAGTCTCACCCTTACCTGTGTACAGTTACCACCCCGTTAATCCATATCGGTGGTTAAATTCACAGATTAGGCCATACATCTAATCATTTCATCTTTGAAAATTCTTGCATTGTCTCGTACAGAAAGTTTTGGGGGACACCTCAACTCTAAACCATAACGTATCCTATGGCCAGGATTTTAAATGGAGTCCTAAACCATGATGAAAGAAAGGAGCTAAAGGATCCGTGCTCCGTACGGTGTGGACTTCACAAGGGGTCTCAGAAGGGTTTGAACTTGAGGACTCCAAGGGACCACATCTAATACCAACGGTAAATCCTCTGCATGCTTTATTCCCAGAGCCAGCTCAGGAGTCTCACTGAAATGTCACAGCTCAATCCTCCCTGCCACCGTGGGGAAATATGGGAAGTGTCTGAGTCTACACTTGAGACTGAGCTGGGCCAGGGACCACAGCAACTGCTGCTGAGCAGAACTCAGCTGAGGACAGGAAGAGGAGACTCGCAGGCCCTGCAGTGGCCACACCCAGACCAACCCAGCATCTGCATGGGTTTGGAGATGGAAGAATTTCCCAGGAATCCTGAGAAATTCGTGGAAGAGAAAATGGAAAAGACGCTGGATCTCCACCATTGAGGAGGGAAGAGGACCCAGGTTATTGTGACTTTGGTATTAAAGGGAGGTGTGATCTTGTGAGCTGCTGATGTATGTGCTATCTAGGGTAAATTCTTGCAAGGTTGAAAGGAGATCATAAATGAAAAGCACTTAGCATAGCATCTGGCTTTTAATAGCCTCTCAAATACAGGTCTTGTGCAGTTGATGTTATTGATATTGACTATTGAATGTCATGGGCTATGGTTTCGATAGTGTCTCTCGAGTGTGTGTTAAAAGATTGGCCCCCCAATTGGGAGGTGGTAAAACCTTTAGATTATGGGGCCTTTTGAGAGGTCCAGTCACTGGGGACATGCCCTTGAAAGGTATTCTTAGGACCCTGGTTGCTCAGTCTTTCTCTGCTCTGGTTTGACATGTGACTGCTTGCTCCTAAATATGTCCCTGCCACAACATACTACTCTCTGCTGCCCTTGCCAGAGACCAAATTAATGTGGGTATCTGATTTTGGACTCTGAACCTCCCAAACTGTGAGTTCAATAAACCTTTCCTCTTCATAAAGTTAGTTGCCTCGGGCATTTCATTGTAGTAATACAAAGTTGACTAATACATCATGTTAAGGGAGTATACAAGGGCATTGGACCACAAGGTCATATAAAATAGGTCCATTAAATTTTGTAGGTAGCCAGGCTCGTGCATATACCCAATAGTACCACTGTGTACCCAGTCCTACCAAGGTATTACGAGAAGCCATTTTCTACCTGTCACTTTCCCCATACATGACCAAGGCTATAGACACATGGAAGTATAATTATTTTAAAATGGCAAATTGCATATGCATTCAGTAGAGCTGTTGCAGAAGGTCATGCATCTTTGGGAACAGGTGGAAGTCTCAAATGGTGAATGCATTGAGGCCATGACAGCTCTGTGGGAGCTTGCCCATTTTCCTTTCATAAGGCCACCAGAGTCCCTCCTAGGCTGGCAATGGGTGGTCTGATGAACTCCATCTTAACTTAGTGTTTTTTATTTTTCTACAGAGCTTCTTAGTTTCAAAGAGGGAGAGAGGCATTTGGCAAAAGTACAGGCCCCAGTGTTGGGAGCAGTCCTTTGTGCTGAAAAACATCTCCCTATAAGACACACAATTGCTGTGGAGAGATGGAGGGTGTCCTGAGGCTTGGCAGGGAACATAGGTAATACTGATGACAAAAATCTCATAAGGCAGAAGGCAGAATTGATTTAAGGAGCTGAATGAGTGTCTTGCCATGGAGGCCAAGATACAGGGGGGACAACAGACAGCAGATGAGAATCAGTACCACAGTCTCAACATGATACCCACACCCACCATTAACCAGTAGACAGAAGCAGGTGGCAGTGTCCCCAAACTTCAGGGAGGACTTCCTTGGGTTGATGGGGAGGAGTGGACCAGCTGGACCAGAATATATGAAATTGGTAACATTAATAACTAACATCAATCAAGAAATACCAGGCTTGATGTAAAATGCTTAAATGAATTAACTTACTTAAACTCACCACAGCTGTATATGATAATGTCATTTTCCTAGGCATACTTCAGCCTCAGGGCCTTTGCACTTGCAGTTTCCTTTGCTAGGAACACCATTCCCAGTTCCATGCATAGTTTACTCTTTACTGTATTCTGAGCTCTGCTGAAATTGTGTCTCCTCAGAGAAGATGGTTCTGATCCCTAAAATGCCCCATATCTCTCTTTACTATACTTTAATGTTCTGCATGGCTCTTTTCCCCCGATGGTATATGCTTATTTGTATATGGTTTATTCTCCCTTTAGAACTTATGTTGTGTATTGGCTGCACCATTCTGCAGTCCCTCCAGTAATGTATGAGTGTGCCTTTCCCCCACATCCTCTCCACATTTATTGTTGTCTGTGTTCTTGATAGCTGCCATTTTGACTGGTGTGAGATGAAAACTTAGAGTGGTTTTGATTTGCATTTCTCTAATTACCAGCAATGTTGAACATTTTTTTCAAGAATTTGTGGAGATTCCTTAGAACATTGGAATGAAACCCCCTTATGACCCAGCTATCCCACTCCTCGGTCTATACCCAAAGGACTTAAACACAGCATACTACAGGGACACAGCCACATCAATGTTTACAGCAGCACAATTCACAATAGCTAAACTGTGGAACCAAACTAGATGCCCTTCAGTAGATGACTGGATAAAGAAAATGTGGTATATACACACAATGGAATATTACTCAGCAATAAGAGAGAATAAAATCATGGCATTTGGGGCTGGGGTTGTGGCTCAGCGGCAGAGTGCTCGCCTTGCACGTGCACAACCCAGGTTCGATCCTCAGCACCACGTAAACATAAATGCATTGCATTGTGTACAACTAAAGCAAATAAATAAATATTTTTTAAAAAATCATGGCATTCGCATGTAAATGGATGAAGTTGGAGAATATAATGCTAAGTTATATTCTAAGTTTGGAGTTAGCCAATTCCAAAAAGCCAAATGCTGAATGTTTACTCTGATGTAAAGAGGCCGATTCACAGTGGGGTTGGGATGGGGAGCACAGGAGGATTAGAGGAACACTAGAATGGCCAATGGGGAGGGAGGGGAAGGAAGGGGACAAAAGGGTGAAGGAAAAAAAAAGATGGTAGAATGAGATGGATATCATTACCCTAAGTGCATGTATGAAGTCACGAATGGTGTGAATATACTTTGTATACAACCAGAGATATGTAAAACTGTGCTCTATAAGTATAATATGAAATGTAATGCATTCTGCTGTCATTTCTAATAACTTAGAATAAAAAATAAATTTGAAGAAAAAAAAAAGAACTTATGTTGCAAATGGGTAGGGAATTTATCTGGTTTGTTTATGGCCATATTCTCAGCACCTCCAAATAGTTTCTTTCCTGGAGAAATGGCATGATAAATAGTTGTGAAATGGTAAGGTCTCGATTTACAAGGAAGAAACTGAATTTCCGAGAGTTAAAGCAGATAGCCCCAAGTCTCAGAGTCGCACATGCAGAGCCAAGCTTCTGGTCCCGGCAGTGTGGCTGCAGGTTCCCATTCCTTGGCCTCCACTCTATATTGCCTTATGAGGGCTTTGCTACCGCATCACCCCAGTCCCCAGAGGGAGACAGAGCAGCTACGAGCAGGTGGCAGCTCTGCTGTGCAGGAGCAAGACTGGAGGCTGCTGGGAGGCCAGGGGCTCCGCACAGAGGCAGCCCCAATATCTCTCTCCCTCTCATGTTGAGGATGGGGGCAGGCTGGGCTGTTGAGCTAGCCCTTCTGGAAACTCAGACTCCAGTGACACCCCTGCTGGTGCAGAAAGGACAGCAGGCGCCCCCTCCTGCCAGTGAATTTCTGGCACCAGCTTGTGGCCTTGGAACGTCCCCAGTCCCACTGGGCACCTGCAGATCATGGCCTCGGAAACTCTGCTGAAGCCTGGGCTCCACCTTCGTGCCTTGCTGACTAACTAGACAAGCAGAAGTCTGGGGGCCTGTCATTTTAAGTCTGGGTATGTCCTTGTTGGAGATTTGGAGAAAATTCCAGAAGAAATCTATCAGTCCATTACACTGGTAGTGAAGGAATCCTGGGCACTCCCAACTCAGGTGGTAGGCATGATTTGAGGTGTAGGAAAGAGACTGAGATTAATGTTCAAGTACTCTTTCCATTAGGTGGGTACCCAGAGGGCTGAGACCTAGGGCTTGGAGAAGGCAAGGGGGTGAGGCTGAGCAACTCCACAGATTAAGATTTGAATGATCAAAGAAAGCTCATGCTTAAATTTGAAAGGAGGTAGCTGAGATAAAATTGAAGTCAGGCCACAGAAGTGAAAGGGTTTTCTAGACCAGAGCAAAAGCATTCAGAATGCAGGAAGGTGCAGAGATGAGGGAGGTGCCCTGAGCTGTGGGGTGTTGCCATCTTCCCTGGCAGGTTGCATCGTGGGCCTTGGTCCAGGTGAGGAGAGAATGATTGACAAGCAGAGCTATGCAGATTGGACTGTTAAAAACTTCAGGGACAAAGAAAAAGTAAAGAGAGTATTTCTGTTCTAAAATCCTCCAAACTCAAAGGACTTTGCAGGTTCTACTCTGCAGAGGTCACTCTGTCCCTTCATTTATTCAACAACTATTTATGCAGAGACTGCTCTGCCAGGTGCCCAGGTAATTTCTGACTGAGGCTGATCCACCAAGCCACTGTGGTCTTTCTGCTTTTTAGTGTAACTCTTTCAAAGACAAAAACTTTCTTGTCAAATACATACATCCACATTATTCTGTCCTATGACACATAGTTCTTCCAATATTTTAAATTTTTAAAAATGGAGGAAAAATACTTTTGATTAGCTAGAAACTTGGCCAAGAAGTCTAAAAAAAAATGACTTAATGTGAACCTGAGCTTTTTATAAGGAGGAAATAATTGTTGCTTAAATGTTGGCTACAAGTCCATCTACCCTGTCTAGAGCTACTAAGACCAAAAACACCACATCCCAATTTCACTCAAAAAACTCTTCAGGTTTATAGCCTGGCTTCTCTGAAAACTTTTTTTTTTTTTTCCTTCTTCAATCTTTTTCTTTTCGTGTGGTTTGCCATTTTGAATTCCTTATTATAAGTAACTCTGTGGAAAGTCAGTCCCATGATTCAGGACACTGACAGCTGTTGATTCTCTATCAGTTATATGTCTGTATGGTTTCACACTCAAAGGACCAATATCCCAAGGAAAAGAGCTGAGTGCCCAATACTCAGATTAATAGACTTACACCACACCTACTTACTATAGGTACTTAATATGAATGTACTTACTATAATTAACATTTTAAGTTATAATAATATTGTATATTATATATAATACTTATATAATAGTTGACATTTATGTTAAGTATTTATAGTTATATTTTCAGTTTCAATGGTGACAGTCATTCCAGGTTGTTTCAGGAAATTTAACTAAAAAAGATGAAGCATTTGAATCAACTCTAGTGACATTAAAACCAAGAGGCATTTGGGAGTCTAGCTGTGCATCATTTAGAAAAGCCCAAAAGTAGCCACTGGGTATCTGGTAGACCAAGAAGGACAACGAGAGGTTGATTCCACTAACATGTACAACTAACAATCATTTTTTTTAAGGTATAAACCAAAAGTCATTTAATTGAAGCATGTCAATATTGATATTAATAACTATATAGAACTTATTTCCCTTAGCACTTTCTACCTATATATTTCTCAATGTACCAAATAATATCAAGAGTAGACAGAAAGAGTATGTTTATTTTTGTAAATAAATTTTTATTAAGAATCCTGCATGTGTTAAAGTTCACATTTCATAACATAAAGTTTACTTTGTACTCTTCCTGCCTCATGCCCCCATAAAATTATTGCCCTCAATTACTTTTCTCTTGATTGAATGTCCGGGTATGTGTTAGAAATAAATCCTGTTAAAGCTATACCACAAACTAAGTCACTGATATGATGGTTCTTATTATTGTTATTCACCACTAAAAATGAATATCTAAACAGGATAAGTGGATTTCCAAAAAATGTTAGAGGATAATATTGAAAAAATTCAGCATATAATTTATGTATCTTCACTTCTAAACCATGAACATTACCCACAATGCCAGTGTACATCCCAACAGGGACTCTAAATATTTTTATCTTGACCTGGGACAGAGGTCATGGTTCCCAAAATCTTTTTAATTGACCCGGAAAATCACCATGAGGCTCATGTTTTTCCAGGATACCAACCAATCAACCCAAAATAACATATCCTTAGAGATAGCTTTTGAGTGAACTTTGGCCCATCTTGGATTGTTAATAAGGAAGCAAAACTATTTGATAAGCCAAGAACATGACTGTAAGAAAAAGAAAAAATACAAGAAACACATGGAACTAATTTTTTTTTTCATTTGCCATAATGAGAAATCCTATAGAGGTTCCTGCTGAACAGAGTGAGTCTCTGAAAATGAGCAAAAGGGAACCAGATATGAGGTTGTATAAGACTAATGAAAATGGATATCATTGCTTCAGGCCAGGTTCTCACCTTTACATCTGTAAAAAGAGCCACCTCTATCTTGCCAGGTGAAATGCCCTTCAGTGGCAAGGCTTCAGGCTGAAGCAGCCCTTTTACTCTCAGCTCTCTGTTCCATGACCCAAAGGAACTGTGTGATCCATTCCAACTTCAGGGTCTCCCCGGTGGCTCTGTGAAGTCCTGCTCCCCTCCAGGGCTCTGCTTCTCTTTACTTCACCGCTCAGCCCACCAGGGGAGTCTGAGCCCCCCAAGGAACTCCTATCTCTGCTGAAAATGATCATTTCTTGAAAGAGTCCATTTCCCTTTAAAAGATCCAAGTCTCCTGTATTCCTTCCTTCCTAGTCCTCTGAATTACTAAATCCTAGAGGAAACAATTATTTCCTGTCCCAGAAACATCAGCCTCAAGCAATTTGTCATCTCCTTTCATGGCTGAGCTTTGCACTCCATTGTTTAGTTTTGACATGTATTTATTCTATGCCAGGACTGTGCTAAATCTCTATAATTATTATATATCTTATTACATATCTTATTTTATGCTTATAGAAAGCCTTCTAATTAGGTTTTATTAACCCCATTTTACAGATGAGAAAATCTGTGGTCCAATGTAGGAGCCCTGTTTGGGGAGATGGCTTGAATTGTGGTTGACTATGGGCCATGGAGATTTGGGCATTGTCGCCTTCCGTAGTCTCACAGGACTTGGCCCGGGATCTCGAGTGACTTCAGCCAAGATTGCTGATCAGGTCAGCGCCATTTTGGTGGTGTGTGTGGCGCGTGTTAGTCGTTGTTAGAGCCAGAGAGAAAAGTTATCAGAATAAAAAGCTGTTTGTTTCCAGTTCGCCTCTGAACTTCTTCCCGCGGCTTCGTTGCTCCAAGCGGCCATCGCTTCAGGCGGCAACAGTCCAACATAAAAACATGACTTACCTAACATTGCAGAGCTTGGCAGCACATGGATCCAAGATCTCATATTCCAAAGACAGTGTCATTTCTCTCTGAGTTATACCACTTCCACTGGCTACATGTGTATATGGCATGCCCTCACCTCTATTTTTCTTTGTATTTATCACTGACATTATGCAACTCTCTTAGGGCCATGTGATCTTGAGCAAGGTACTGCACCCATTGTGCTGTAAAACAGGAATTGTGCCAGTCAGGATCAAGGGAGTTTACATATGGAAGACAATAACACCCGGCCAATTATAAGCATTGTATGTGTTTGCCCTTATTATTACTACTAGTGGTAACAGTAGTATTTTTGTTTGGGAGGGGGTCTATTATCTGTCTCCTACCCTAGAACGCAAGATCCTTGAGGTTAGAGACTGATTTCTTTACAACTATATTCTATTGCAAGAACAGTGCCTAGCACATAGCAAGAACTTAATACAAAATGAATGAATGACTTTGTGCCTTTCCCTTCCTTTCTCTGTGACTTTGGGACTTGGCTGCTGCAGTTCATACATGGGCGGGCAGAATCTCTGATGTCAAAGCTGAACACACCTGGTCCAACACCCTTATGTGCCCAGAAACAAATGGATGTCACTTGTGTCCTTTGCTGGGCTGCATGCTGCTGGCTCTCTTTCCTGACATCATTCCACAGGTCTCATGGCTGGCCAAGCCATTCTCCATGCCCTTCAAGTTGTCCTTTTCTCTCCATCTCATGAAAATGAAACTTCTTGTAGTGTGCTGTCCTTTGGGCATAGACCGAGGAGTGGGATAGCTGGGTCATAAGGTGGTTCCACTCCCAGTTTTCCAAGGAATCTCCATACTGCTTTCCATATTGGTTGCACCATTTTGCAGTCCCACCAGCAATGTATGAGTATGCCTTTTCCTCCACATCCTCTGCAACATTTATGGTTATTTGTGTTCTTAATAGCTGCCATTCTGACTGGTGTGAGATGAAATCTTAGAGTAGTTTTGATTTGCATTTCTCTAATAGCCAGAGATGTTGAATATTTTTTCATGTATTTGTTGATTGATTGTATATCTTCTTCTGAGAAGTGTCTGTTCAGTTCCTTAGCCCATTTATTGATTGGGTTATTTGGGGTTTTTTTGGTGTTAAGATTTTTGAGTTCTTTATATAGTCTAGAGATTAGTGCTCTATCTGATGTGCATGTGGTAAAAATTTGTTCCCAATTAGTAGGCTCTCTATTCACCTCACTGATTGTTTCCTTTGCTGATAAGAAGCTTTTAAGTTTGAATCTATCCCAGTTATTGATTATTGATATTAATTCTTGCGCTACAGGAGTTTTATTAAGGAACTTGGGGCCTAATCTGACTTGTTGGAGATTAGTGCTTACTTTTTCTTCTATTAGGCATAATGTCTCTGGTCTAATTCCTAGATCCTTGATCCACTTTGAGTTGAATTTTGTGCATGGTGAGAAATAGGAATTTATAGTAGCACAATTCACAATAGCTAAACTGTGGAACCAATCTAGATGCCCTTCAGTAGATGAATGGATAAGGAAAATGTGGTATATATACACAATGGAGTATTACTCACCAATAAAAGAGAATAAAATCATGGCATTTTCAGGCAAATGGATGAAGTTGGAGAATATAATGCTAAGTGAAGTTAGCCAATCCCAAAAAGCCAAATGCCAAATGTTTTCTCTGATATAAGAAGGCCGATTCACCATGGGGATGGGACAGGGAGCATGGGAGGATTAGAGGAACACTAGAATGGCCAATGGAGAGGAAGGGGAAGGAAGGGGGCAAAAGGGTAAAGGGAAAAAAAAAAGATGGTAGAATGAGATGGATATCATTGCCCTAAGTGTATGCATGAAGACACGAATTGTGTGAATATACTTTGAATACAACCAGAGATATGTAAAAATGTGCTCTATAAGTATACTATGACATGTAATGCATTCTGCTGTCATTTATAACAACTTAGAATAAAAAAATAAAATAAAATAATTTAATAATCAAAAAAAGAAAAAGAAAATGAATCTTCTTTACTTCATTGCCATAAGACCTCCTCCTGGTGATACCTCATTACTCTTTCAAACCAATGTTGTAAAAATACTTTATATTAAACCAGCAACTTGAAAAATTGTGCTCTTTATATGTAATGTGAAATGAAATGTACTCTGCAAACATGTGTAACAAATTAGAATAAAAAATATTAAAAAAAAAAAAAAAAAGAGCTGGACGCGGTGACGCACGCCTGTAATCCCAGCACTTGGGAGGCTGAGGCAGGAGGATCACAAGTTCAAAGACAGCCTCAGCAATGGCGAGGCACTTAGCAACTCAGTGAGACCCTGTCTCTAATAAAATACAAAAAAGGGCTGGGGATGTGGCCCAGTGGTCGAGTGCCCCTGAGTTCAATCCCTGGTACCACAAAAAAAAAAAAAAAAAAAGAATCAGAAAGCAAGAGACTCAGCACAGCAAGAAAGAGGTAAAATGCAAGGGACTCTACCAGACCAGTGAGGCAGCCCTGCTGGGAAATGTGAGCTTAGTTTAAGGGAGGATAGCAAGATAAAGCCATGGAGTATCCATTGTCAGTTACCTAGGTGAGGAAGGATTGGGGGTCTAAATAGAATGCATCTTGTACAATTATAATTTTTGTGGTTTAAGACATTTATGAAAGTCCAGGTGTTTCCATTAATTTTATTAAATTATTGCCACAATCTTATTTATTACAAGCAACCAAGTTGTTCTCAATATACCATGTGTAAGACACCAACTTACCAAGGAAGTGGAAATAATACAGCTTCACTTTTTTTAAAAATTTATTTGTTCTAATTTGATATATATGATAGCAGAATGCATTTTAATCCATAGTAACAAATGGAGCACAATTTTTCACTTCTCTGGTTGTACACAAAATAGAATCACACCATTCATGTCTTCATACATGTACCTAGGGTAATGATGTCCATCTCATTCCACCATCTTTCCTACCCCCCTGCTGCCTCCCTTCCCCTCCCATCCCCTTTGCCCTATCTAAAGTTCCTCCATTCCTCACATGCTCCCCCACCCCCATTATCTATCAGCATCCACTTATCAGAGAGAACATTTGGCCTTTGGTTTCTTGGGATTGGCTTACTTCACTTAGCATGATATTCTCCAACTCCATCCATTTACCTGCAATGCCATGATTTTATTATCTTTTAATGCTCAGTAATATTCCATTGTGTATGTATACCACATTTTCTTTATCTATTTACCTATTGAAGGGCATATAGGTTGGTTCCACAGTTTAGCTCTTGTGAATTGTGCTGCTATAAACATTGTTGTGGCTGCATCACTGTAGTATGTATAGCTTCACTTTTAATCCATGAATTAATGTTACATTGTTGAAATCTCCCAGGTCGTGCCTAGATGTACCAAGCATTGTTCCTGACTCCCATTTACAGAAAGGGAAGCAATTATTATCCAGAAAATAAGAAATGATTTAAATGATTATCCGTGAAAAAGGACATGGCCCAGGTAGAGTTCGGGGAAAAGCTAGTCACATATATATGTGCATCTCTCTCCATTCCCAGGGCTCTTCCTGAGTCCAAATCACCATCATCTTTCCCTGGAATGGTTACATTAGGCCCTTAGCCCTTTCTCCAATCCACCTTTTACATTTCCATTTATTCATGATATATCCAAAGGTATTGCCCCTCAGCCTCTATTTAGCTTTTCAATGGTTCCAATCTAAGTTCCCATAAGGATATGTACAATCTTGTCCCTGTGTATCTCATCTTTATGTACAGATATGCAAATCCTCATTCTTCTCAGATATGCCAAACTTTCTCCCACCCCAGGGCCTTCAGGTTTGTTCTTTCCTAAGACCAGAACACTCTTCCTTATTCTTTATCTAGTCAAACAATACTAATGTTTCCTGTCATGGCATAAATGTTTTCCCCAGAGAAGCTTTTCAGACCTCCCCGCCCACCTAAGTTACTCTGGTTACATGTGCTCGTTGTATATTTTGCTTCAATATGTTTATCAATTAACATCATTATACATTAATTCTCATTTGTGAGCTTCTGTGACCCCAAGTCTAAATAGAATGCATCTTGAAAACAGAAGCCACATCTATCTTGTTCAGCTCTCTTCCTCCAGAACCTGCCATGGGTCCTATATATCATATGACAAGCACCCAATCTATTGCATGAGTGAGTAAATGAGATTATCATTCCCAACATCTTAGACTTGTTTACAATCCCAACGAGTCTACCTGAGGTAGAACACATACAATGCTTGCCACACATTTATTTGCAGAGGAGAGAGAATTTGCTGCTCCCCTGCCCCTAGGGTATCATCACATGAGCTCAGCACTGAAGCTCTGCTGAGATGGAGATGGCATGCCCATGATCTTCCATTGAAGAGCACCTGCCGTTGTCCCCCATGAAAGCAACGTAATGCTCAGGGTTCAAAAGCTTTTCATCTGGCTGCTGTAAACTGAGAATCTGTGGTCCTTTTCCATTAAGAAAGAATCTAAATTATGGGAGAATGTAGCTGGGACCAAAGATAAGTATTATTAACACTGTAAAAAACAAAGGAGGCAATTAGAACTTTGGGTTTTCTATTTACTTGACATGACTTTCTTTACAGCAAGTCTCATTATTTATTTTCTTCTGATGTCGTTAAGGGTACAATTGCTGGAAGCCCAGACTAGAGACCTGTCCTTCATACTTTTTTTCTGAAACAGTACAGTCCAAAATCTGCACTCATAATACAATGACTGGCTTCTAATATCCCAGCATGACTGTCTCAAGGACTTTTGACCAAATGTTGCCAGGTAAATTGAAGTGCTCTCTGATAGGGCTCGATTTAACAGAAGGCAGCTTCCTGTTGTCTTCCTATGTTCTTAAGTATTGTTTTAAAGATACTGACCTAAGCTAACCTGTTACACACACGTGCTCATTATTGTGTTATAGGGGCTAGAGAAGACAATGGAATGCACTGTCAATTCTAACAGAAGTAAATGATCAGATATGGTTCTTATAATTTTTGTGATTCTCTTCTGGCAGCCAAACCTGCTGGCAGCTTTCAGGATGCCCACTGATGCAGTTACACACTTAAAGCGGTCTCTCACCACAAACGGGTACCCCATACACAATTATATCTCCAATGGCTAGATCACCCTGTGTCAAGGTCCTGTTTAATATTTAAACATGCTTCACTATCATTTTAAACTGTTTACTCAGTGGCCATCTGCAAAACCACTAAGAATAAAAATGGAACTTGCGGGGCAAGAAAAACACACTGAGAATCATTGAGTTGGACAGAGCTAGTGGGAAGGTTGTGTCTATTCAAACACCTGTCCCCCACTCTCCCACCAGCTGCACAGTCCCTTCACCTCCAGACTCACTGTGCACCCTTACAATTAGTCTGTCAAGAGGAGAGTGCAGCTCAGGTGGATCTAATGTGGGTTTAATACGGCCCATTGAGTTGAACGTTGCTTTCCTTTGAGGATCCACTTCTAGGCTTGCTGTATATTCATGTCTATGGGCCTGTGTTTAATGTGGTGATAAGTCCATCTAAGGCAAGAGCCAGTTTATATGTTTTGTAAAGAGACTAGATCAAATGAGCAGATGATAGGCCTTCCAAAGCTGTAAGTGAAAACAGCAGAATGATGCATAATTCACAGGTGACAGGGAAGTTAAAAGAGAAGGTTAATATTTTACTGCATTATTAAGAATCCTTTCACTCATATGCTCAATCTAAATCTAGTAATTGTCTCTGTATACCTCTAAAGGCAAGAGAAGAAACTTAATACGCAATCTAGACCTATTATATGGTGTTAGATGTAATGCTAGTGTTTGTATTCATGTTGTCATCAAAAACTCTTCAAGGAGAGTACTTCAAAGACAAGGAAACTGGGGTCAAAAGAGTTTTGAGTTAGATGCCAAAGTCTATCTGATTCTGAAGTTGGTGCTCTTTGATCTAAGTGGTCATGACCTTTGCCTGTTGATAGAGTAGCAGTGTTGATGATCCAACTCTCTAAGGTTTCCCCACCCTGTGTGATATAGTATGTTATATCTCCTATAGAAGACAAAGTGACTAGAAGAAAAAGACATTGTCCAACCAAGCATGAAGCTCTGATGTCATTAGTGCTCAAAGTGATTAGATCAACACAATGGTTCCATTTCCACTTATTCCTTTGTTTATCCAAAGCATAGTCTTCAATGGCCAACTATGTACTAGGAACTGGGGTAGATACTTGGGACAATGATAAATAGATGGAAGCATCTTCTGTTCTCACAAAGTTCTCTGCCTGTAGAGAACAGCATAACATAGATCGGCCTCTGGGGATTCTAAATTGGTATATGACTCAACATTGCCTGCCTTGAGATGTGAGAACCAAGTTCAAATAGATGCCATTTCATTGAAATAATTTGTGAAATTTAAAGAAGGCAGTAGGAACAGTATTGTTTTATATTTAGCCTGGCTTGAAGTATTTATTTTATGAGATATGCTTCAATCACATAAGTGTGAGACATGTTGCTAAAGGAGAAATTTGTGGTTAATTTTCTGAATTTGCCAACATGTTAAAACCACCAAGCACCTTTATATTTTGCAGGTATGTTAACGAAAATCACAATAAGCCCTTGGTGATCAGGCACAGCATCTCTTTACCCACCCAAGAATTCCTGCTTAACTAGTAAGGCACACAGAATCCCTCAGCAGAATGCACTGCTCCTAAGCACTTCCCTAAGCAAAATTTACTTGAAAACCCAGTGGTTCCTGACCAAGAGTGGAGAGTGGTATTTACTGACCCCTCACCCTTACTCTTTGTTAGGTCAATCAGCAAATTCATAAGAGACACATTGGGCATGTCACATCAATCTCTTTGCTGCTTAGATGAAATGTGCTTTGTGTTGTTCTCAAATTAGATACTCGTTATGCATAATTAGCCCCTTACATAGAACAGCTGCTGGCTTTTAACAATGCTTTCAGCCCAGCACTAAGTACACCCATTGTTGGTGTTTCCTCTGAGCAAACTTAATCAAATCTGTGATAATCAAATCTGTGACTTGTACATCATTTGATGAGATGATCACATAGGGAAAAGAATTACTTAACCGGATGCAGTGGGGCGTGACTGGAGACCCTGCCATAGGGAGGCTGAGGTGGGAGGATCACTTGAGCCCTGGAGTTCAAGTCTAGTCTGGGGTTCCAGATGAGATCCTGCCTGAGAAAAAAAAAAAAAAAAAGGCCTTAGAGAAAAGCTTGTGTTCACCTTCACCTACAAAAGTTAACTTGAAGTGATTAGATCAAGAGACACTGGGTTATTATACTGGGAAATTATTTTAATTTTTAAATAATTAAAATATTTAGTTTAATATTAAATATGATTTTTGATGGAGGAGAAAGTAGTGTCTCCTATTAGTCTATTTACAGAACCAAAGCGGCGATCAGACCATGAGGATGGGCCTCGTGGATAAACCAGGCTCAGGAAATCCTGGACTTAACTCTGACTTTGAAATTTGGCCGACACACTTATTCTCTACTTTTGCCATCTGTGCAATAGGAAAATAACCATCAGTAAGCATGTATCTAAACCACTTAGAGGTGGAAATTGTTACCATAGATACACAAGATAAAAATCTCAGACTATACTTCTAAATTTAAACATCATAATGGTTTGTATTTGTCATAAAATTGAGGGTCCTGTAGTTGATTCTGTTAGGGCTACCTTTTGTAATTTGACAAGAGGGGAACACTTTGGAGAAAGGTGCTATTCTGCCACCTTTTATTTCTGAAATATATATATAATAATATATAATTCATATATATGTATATATATATGAATTAGTATATATGTATATATATGAATTCATATATATATGAATATATGTATATATATGAATATGTATATATATGAATATGCATATATATATGAATTAGTTGTAGGTGGACACAGTACCTTTTATTTATGTGGTGCTGAGGATCGAGCCCAGGGCTTCACACACATGAGATGAGCACCCTACCACTGAGCCATAGCCCCAGCCCTGAAATTGTGTTTTTTAATAAGATAACTTAAGAAAAGGAAAACCTATCAAATCACAGTGAATTAAATAAAGGGATATTGGTGAAGTTCCTTAGGTTACACATTTTTACTCATAATTCCACTCAAATAAAGAGGTACAAATTTAATACACCATATTTTAGACTATAATAGCCTAAATAATAGCTGTGTCGTGAGCACAACTATCCCTTTTTAAACTATAAATATAAGTTTTGGCTAAGGGAATATATTTGAATTTTAATTGCCAAGGTGCAATATTTCTCTAAAAGCGCTTTTCATGGACTAGTGTAAATATCTCCTACAACATTGCAGTGACATGATTTAGAGTGATGAATTTTGAAGAACTGTTTTGGAAGTTAGAGACAATCTTATCTATTCATATATGTATGTATGTGTGTATGTATGTGTGAGTACATATATCCACACAAACATGTACACTAAACAGAATTCAACAGATGTTTGTTGGTGATACACATTATGATTTCTTTAATGCATCTATTTTTGGAAGTCTGTATATATACAACTGATGTTCAGTTGTTATACAAGCAGACTGATTCAAGCAGTTATATATGTCTGGTATCCTTATTGATATATCTAGCAGGCATTCACTCTGAAAGGTTAATACCTATATCACATCAGTTATTAAACATACTAATCATCACTCTCAGTGCCTATATGTTAAGTTATTCTATAGGATATTTCATACATCATTGGCAATAACTATTAACAAATCACTATAGCAAGAAAAAAGAAGCTGGTATGCACCTGTGGAAACTTATTGACAGCACACTACTGAGAGATCAAGTTGGTAAACCAGAAATTCTATTATGTTCAGGTTCAAAAACAACCATGTAGTAAAGCAGATCACCATGAGTTATGTCTATATAATTATAAAAACAGGCAGAGAAGACCCCTGAGAAGAATATTAAGACTATTTCTACCCTATAGTATAAGAATTTTTCATTTAAATTGATTTAAAAAGGCTTCATTTGATGGAAATATTTTTAAGTAACGTTGGACTGAATAGAGGGCTCTCTCTCTCTCTCTCTATGTGTATATATATATATATATATATATATATATATAAACACATATATATACATACACATATATATATATTATATCTTCAAATACATCAAAAAGAAAAAAGAATAAGTGACTAGTTATTTAACGCAGTTAATCACAATATATCCACCCAAAGCAACAATTTCCACAAATGTTTGAAAAGTAAGAATTCTTTTTAAAAGTTAAGCATTCTAAATTTTGATCTTTTGTCATTTTGGTGGACAAGTTTTTCCCCATTTTTTGTGCATGTTATCTTTTATTCTATTTCAATGGTGTTGACACAGCTGACCTGGGATAAAAAGAATAATTTGATTGCTATTTATTTAGTGAGAAAATCATTTGACAATTATTTTCTTTATAAGTATCATTTAATTGAATTCATCTAGTTCTCAGTATAACTACTTGATTTCATTCAACCTAGTTTTTCAAGTTAATTTGAGTAGATTCTCTTAATGTTCAAGATTTAATTTCTCTTTATTCTCTTTAATACAGCAGAATCCTATAAAATTGAATAAGAAAATAATCATGAAAGATCTTTCTTACCTATTCTCCACTTCTGGAAGAAGTGATGTCATTTATCATGAAAGAAAGCAAAATCATTTTGAAAGCATGGTTTGCTAAGATTATCCTACAACTATAATTCTTGGCTGTCTTATTAGCACTGTCTTTACAAATTGCTCTTTGTGACTTATTCCATTTGTAGAAATGTAGGTGCCTTCAATCTGAAAATATGTAAAGAAAATTTCCCATCAAGCATTTCTTCCTTCAATCTAAGTAACACCAGAAATTTGGGCTTGCAACAGTTCTGTAAATGCATACTGAAAACTGGAAAAATAGTTTCCCCTGAAGTACATAAGCTTTTCCAAAGCCACTTTCATAATAAATGATCATGTTAACCAAATGTACTTAAAAGATCCCAAGCATCATTTCCCCATGCTTCCAAATTGTATTATTGCAAAGAAGGAAAGGAAAGAAAGACTAGGGAAGGCAGAGAGGAATTGTCTTTGCTTCTATTATGAAAATAATGGAAAGAGGTCACACTGACTCCTTAGGGCAAAGGCTAATCCAGAGTGACAGTTCACACCAACAGAAGGATATTAGATGATCTTTTTGTTGTTTCTTAGAGTAGTTTTGGTATTTAGCATATCAATATCTTCTGGTAATTATCCTAAAGGATATCCAAATCATCATAGGGTAAATGCATAGCTTTTATTACTCCTGCCAGCTTCTCTCTCTCTCTCTCTCTCTCTCTCTCTCTCTCTCTCTCTCTCTGTGTGTGTGTGTGTCTGTGTCTCTCACTGGGGATTGAACTCAGGGCCTCTTACATGGTCTACTACTAAACTACACTTCCATCCCATCCCCACATTCCCATATCGCCACTCTTTTTTTTTTCTTTTCTTTATAAATTAAAATTCATATTGTCCTTTAGAAAAAAATTCATTTTGTAAAGGAAGAATTACAAAGAAACTGTGTTGAGATGAAGCAATTGCAGCATTTTGAGACTGGGAAAATGCAGCATTCTTATGGTTTTGCGTGAGAGCAACGCCTGCGGATTACCATGAAGAAGGCTGTTGTTACAGGCTAAGAACCAGACGGCAGAAAAGAGAGAGAGAGAGAGAGAGAGAAGCATATATTCTGATCATGGAATTCTTAGTGGCTGGGTTCAAGCCCCAACACTGCCAAATTAAAAACAAACAAACAAAAAATACCAACAAGAACTATAAAAACAAACAAAAACTGAAAAAACAAAAACAACAAACAGTAACGGATATTACCAAAACAGGCAAGTAAACTATGCTGGACTCAACCAGTTTGGCTTATTTCTTCTTACTAGTGTAAGGTCTTGGAGAGTCAGACCTGAGCTCTATTTCCAGCTCAGCAGCTGAGCTGAAGTTTCTGGACTTTTTTGGGGCTTGGGGAACCTCACCTGTCTTACAAGAGAATAAAAATCCTTCCAGTTTCCTATTATTTATTTATTTATTTATTTACTTATTTTTCCTGAATCCTGGTCAGATCACAAATACACACAAGTGATCCAGGATAAGGGTGTTTGGCTTAGCCCTGAAAACAGCTCACCAAAAATCTTTTCATGTTCCTAGAGACAATAACTCAACTTATTCTTCGGTGGGTGCATCAATAGTATCATCCTCAAGTATGAAACAGAAAACCCTCATTTTTCCAGTACATGTGAACTAAAGAATATTCAAAACCAAATATTTGCTAGGTTGTGCTTTATACTAGCTTTTAAATTCCTTGCTTTAAAAAAAAGTTAAAATCTTGCTTTAGATTTATATATTCAGCTCTACATATGAACAGATATTTTCAAAAACACTGTCTTCTGATACACACTTATTTTTCTAAAACGGATGTTGAATCTCAAGCCCAAATTAGAAAGAAAATTATTTCTTTCCCCCAAGCTTAGTATGGGGTGGGTTTTCCAAGGATGTCTCCTGTGTCGGTTTGACTCAGAGAGACCTTTCCCGATCTGTCCTCCTTGTTCAGACAGATGAGCGGGAGCAGACTTCACTGTGTGTGTGAAGCCCAGCTTCTTAACTTGCCCAACGTGTTCTCTTGTGGGACTAGGGTGATGTTGCACGCAGGGTTGGAAGTTCCTTTTAAGATGGATGGAAAGCATACAGTTTTCTTTTTATTCTTCCTCCGTTGTGAGGTGCGCATGGCAGGCACTAGTGTCTGAGCAGAAAATGGAGATGCAATTTTCTTGAATTTAAGAATATTTATATGCTCTTTTTTTTATGTTTTAAATACCCTTGGGTTTGTACTTCTGAAGCTTTCACCCAGACTTGTGGCTTGTTTCCCTCTGAGGCAATATCCCTGGTGACAGCAATCACTGATCGCGTCTTCAGTTTTAAAATGTCAGCAAGAATTTAGATTTTAGCATCTCAGAGAGGAACAAATATAGAACCCAGAAGAACTTGTCTGGAGCTAAGATATTAGGAGTGGCGAAAACCACCTAATGTGTATTATGAGTATTTGGGTCTCAAAGCAGAATGCTTTCTAAGAGCTTGCTTTCAAGTGCCACCTGAATCACAGTCAGAGCACTTTGTTGGGGGGGGGGCTCTGCTTCTTTTCTAAATAGATTTGGTCATGTGTCCAGAAATAAATAAGGGAATATTATTAAGACCGGAAAATTGCCAGAGCACTAAGTTTACAGTAGTATCTTTTCTTATCGGGCTCATTCATGCCTAAACCTATTGTAAACCTACTGGTACTTCCTCTCTCTTCGTGGCAGATGAGATGTTTTGCTCTAACACCATTATCTTTGTGTTTATTTCTTCCTAAGAGTTTTTAAATGTGATTCTCTGCTTCACACAAATAATCAGCTCCTTGTAAATTATTTTCCTACCAGGGAGCCACTATGGCCCTTGCTCTTTTCCTTGACTCTCTCCTCCTTTTCCTCTTTGTGTGCCTCAAGTGTCTTCCTAGAGCCATTCCTGTCCTTTCCAACTATTTTCCAGTGGCCTTTGGTCTCTTACGTCCTGGCCAGCATGGGCTTCCTCCTGTTGCCGCCTGAAGCGCTTGGAGCAACGGAGCCGCGGGAAGAACTTCAGAAGCAAACTGGAGACAAACAGCTTTTTATTCTGATAACTTTCCTCTCTGGTTCTAACAACAACTAACACACGCCAAACACACCACTAAAATGGCGCTGACCCGATCAGCAATTTCGGCCAAGTCACTCGAGATCCCGCAACAAATCCCGTGAGACTACAGGTGGCGACAATGGCCAAATCTCCACGGCTCATAGTCAACTGCAATTCAAGTCAATCCCCAAACAGGGCTCCTGCATCCTCCAATTTGGGTTCGCCTCATTTTTCTTCACTGGCCCATCTGTCTGAGGCACCAGCAGCTGCCTGGCTCTTCCTCTTCCTCCATATCTTTCCACCACCCCAGGGAGACATTCCCCACTCTCGAGTTAATCAACAGTCTAGAACTTTCCCAGTAACTTTCCAAAGCTCCTGGGCTGCTTCTCCCTGTCTCCAGGAACGATGCTCCAGCCAGCTGACATCTTCTGGAGCCGGGTGAGCATCACAAGCCTTTGGTTCTGTGGACTGGAAGATTCCTGTCCTTGGAGTGGAGGTTTGTGCTCTTCAGAGATCCCTGAATACGGCTGTCACTCTCCGCCGGGTTCAGAGGTTTTTTTCCTTTTTTTATTGTCCCTGTCAGTTAGCAGCCCAAGGTTACTGCCAGTCCTCTGTCAGGGCTTTGATTTTTGTCAGCTATGGCCAGGTCCTTTTAGTTATCTGCTATCTTTTCAGCTTTGTTCAGCCTGAGCTCTACTTGTCTACTAATTAGCTCTTTGGAGATTTCCCTTTTAAAACTCACTATCACAGAGGACAGGAACCGTTCAAAAGTTTTGTGCTTCATAGAAATTCCATATTCATCCATATCCCGTGCAGCCATATTTTTAAAATTAAAAGTGGCAGGTCAGGCCAATTTAAGGTATAGAAGTCCCATCGTCTGTAAAAGGAGACCTTCAGGTTCTTGATCAGGTATGTAGATGAGTGACAGCGAAGGAAAAGGTTTACATCAAAAAACACAGAGGACTACAAATTAAAAAGAAACTATCTCTCTGTATAACATATTCACATTTTCTTTATCTTCTGGTGTGCAAATATTGTGCTAGCTGAATATAAAAGTAGCACAACTTTAGGGTACAAAAAAAAAAACACACTGTAATAACATCAAGAGTGGTCTTACATCAAGGAGGGCCCTGAGGATGTCTTTGTTGTCAACTTCAGAAGAAAAGAGAGGAACAGAAGAGGAAACTGGCAGAAGGAATAGATGCCAAAGAGAACTCAAAGGATTAGGTCCGGGTGAGGTGATCGGTATTCGAAAACAGTCTGCCTTCTGGCTCTGATCTAAGGGAATAGGCTGGCAGCCAAGCCAGAGGGCATAGCAGCACAAACACACCTTCAGTACAGTGCTGGAGGCTTGCCTGGGTGCCTTAGAAATGGTGCTAGCAATTAGAAATCAGCCCTGTAAGAGCAATAGGCAAAATACTCTATTTACGGCTAAATCTTTGCTTTTTACCTAATTCCCAACCTGGTTATCCCCTCTGCCCAAACAGACCTTTTCTCTCCTTTTTGTTTTCTTTCTTTCTTTCTTTTTTGCAAGCCCCCCTTCTTATCCTATGCTCCTAAGTGCATTTTTCTTTTGCTAACTTAGTGCTGTTGTAAGTTGCGCTTACATCACATTTACACACTGTTAATGCCTGCAAGATGAAAGTAAAAACCTTTGAATATATTAATGCTATAACACAGATGTCTTACTTTTTACTCTCTCTTTTTTTTTTAAGCAAGTTGATGTGGCTAATAATGATGCAGATTGTGCTGGATGGATGTGCAGATGAAACAGGGGAATACAGATTAAATAAAAATTTCTTCAAAGCTTACGTATGCTTCATAATTTAACTTCTGGGCTTGTCTCAGTGGTAGTAGGTGCGACCGAGCATCATAACATTGTTCTAAGACATCTTGGCATCATAGGGAAACAGTTGCCCAAACATCTTTGCTGCACTACTTCGAAGCCCAGAGAAAATAGTAATAGGGAAAACAAAGGTTGCCTGTGACTCTGAATAGAGGTCTGGCTCTGCTGCTAATAATGGGGCAACTGTTCCCACAGAGACAAAGAATCTGGTCTTAGGAAGCTACCTGCTGGTGTACTGCATTCAGAGCCTCCAAAGCCTCTTCGCCTAGACATCAAATGCAGTGTGCGCCAAAGGTGTTCACACAGGCTGTAAAATATCCATGGGATGACTTTATCAGTGGGCTTTTTTAGACACCTAATGAGGGGCGCACTGATGACACAAGGCCTTGGAGCAAACATAGTCAATTTCCTTTTCATGCGTTCATTCATTCAGGAAGCATTATTAGTATCCTGCTCCAGGCTGGAGATTTTGCTAAGTCCCACAGGGACTTAGCATGTGTGGACAGGTGAGATGCGCTCCCTTCCCTCCAGAACCCAGAATACAGTGGAGAGGATCTCTGCAAGCAGAAAACCTATAATACTACCTCTAATAAATATACTACAAGGGTGAAAAGGTGTTGTGTGTCTCCGTGGAGAGAGTAGCACTACCTGCCGACCAGATGTGGCAAGACTACATCTGGGGTTTGCATCTTGAATGTGTGAGAAACTTGCCAGATGAACAGATATGGTGGAGAAGCTGAAGTCACAGATACGCAGCTGGGTTGGGGAATGAGGAGCACTTCAACACGCCAGAGCTTAAGCTGAGTGTGTGAGGTGCGGAGTTGGGGAGACTGGGGCAATGTGTTCCGTGAAGACTCTACAAGCCTCATGGGCTTTAGGATTTACCCTACTACCCTACAGCCAACAAGAAGACAACTGGAAGTTTCAAGTAAAGGGAAAGAGTGACAATCAGATGTCCTTTTAAAGTAACTCTGATAGCTATATGGAAGGAGCATCAGTTCTTCTAGAAGAGCTTGGAATCAGGAGACCATTTAGGATATGTGCTGAGAATTATTCAGAGTCAGCTGAAGAAAAGAAGCCGGATGTAATAGACACTGTTGAGGTATTTCTGTTAGGAGAACGGACCTCCGATCACTTAGGGCCACCGCATTACCCTGCCCCCTCAGTTCTCTCTACGTTAGTTCTGAGGAAATTTGTTAAGAATCCCAGGCTTCTTTCTGGGTGAGAGGAACTAAGTTCACAAGAGTCTGTGTTCCCTCTCCCTGAATAGAGCCTGAATAGAGCACTGATGATAACATGCACTTCGTAATGCTTGATTGGATGAATGAATTGAAAGACAGACCAAAGTAGAATACAAAAACACAGATTTCAAACAAGCAATGCATTAGTTTAAAATCATTGTTAGTATGGAAAATCCACTTTATTTTGAAAAAAAGAAGTGACAGTTTATTGTAATCTATGACAAAGTGACCCTCTTGCTGTATTTGGAAAAGAGTGTCAATCTCTTCATAGAGATAAGGCTAAATATGTGATTAAGGTAGTGGTTTACAATGTCCATCTTGACCTCCCGAGGGACACACACAGCATGAATACATGGTTACGTGGTAGACTTGCTGCAGGGCACGACTGTCCCAGCTTTGTGCTTTGTGAAGTGGCATGTTCTTGATGTTAGAAGACAAGAGAGCCATTGCTTTCTGTGGCTATTAATAAAGAAACAGAGGTAAATGTGACTGACAGGGACAGCTGAGCAGGTTGTGCCCTGCACAAAGATGCCCTGGTGAAGAGCACTGGTGACTGATATCTAGGAGTTCTGTCCAAGTTGATGTGAACTTTTTTCTTAATAGTACAGGCTAGAAGAATGGAGTCCTGGATTTAAGATACAAGGACTAGAATGAACTGAAAAGAATATGGCTAAAACTGAGTGTAGCGGTGTACACCCATCATCACAGCTACTTTGGAGGCTAAAGAAAGAGGGTCACTTAAGCCCAGGGTCAGCTTGGGCAAGAAAAATAAAATAAAAAGAAAGCATATCAATGAGATCAGTTTCCTGGACCATGGCCCGACCTACTCATTCTCTGCTGTGTAGAGCCTGTTTTATAATCGTCCTTATCTTCGTGGTTTTCAAGCTTCACAGCAGTTTTCCTGTTTGGACCTTCTCTCTCATGCTCATCTTGGCTGGTACAGCTTTACAGGGGACTGAAAGGGAACCAGCACACAGTGTCTTTAAACACGATTGACACAGCCATCTGTCAGGCGCTGAGGGCGTCTGGGAGAGAATGCCTGCCATGCTCATCTGGCCAACTGGTCGACCGCTGGAGCCTAATAATTACATTATTGGAACAGGAGCATCATCCACTGGATGAGACTTCAGACATTACTTATGGATGAAATGAGGTCAGAAGAGGTCAGAGAAGACAAGAGATGAGCCGGCCATGACAGCTGTCCAAGCTGCCCTTGAGATGCAACACCAGAGCATTGGAGATGGAGCTGCGACACCCCATCTAGAAAAGGTTCTGGCCACCACAACCCCTGTTGCTTTGAGGTGTCTCAACTCCAGAGAAAATCAAAACAAATCCCCTGACGGTAGAGGAGGGGAAAACAAGCAAATGGTGTTTGAAACAATGAAAGCATTAACCTCATGTTTGTGCTTTTCTTATGAGGTTTACAACCAGGCTGGGACTCCCTGAAATCTGCTATTAGCGTGTGGTCTCCTTAAAGCATCTGTCCAAAAGAAATCACACACGCTGGCAGCAATGGACAGTTTGATGAGTACAAAGTACAGACAGCCTGGTGTGGAGAACCAGGGCGAGAGCTTGGTAAGAGCAGCTGTTGTGGAAGAAAAAGAACATTACATTTCTTTAGTTGTAGAGTTAAATAAAAAAAACCTACTTCTGTGAATGATAGCTCACCATCATCTGCCTAATTTCCCCAAGTATAAATATGATGTTAGACGTTCACAGGATTTGTTCTATGTTAACAAGCAGGAAACCACAAATAATTCCTTAAAAAATCATTTCAGCTTTTTATAAACTGGGCCTTACCTAGGGCTGGAAGCATTCATAAAGGAAATAGCTTTAGATACTTAAATTCATCATTCAAAAATTTTCTATTTTCACATGCAAGAAAATAGGGTATTATATTGAGAATTGGTCACCCCAGTAAGTGTTACACAAGCCCCCTTTTAATTTATCCTTGAATGCTTCCCCAGCTGTAGCCACCACTTGGAACAATATACAAATGTAATACACAGGTTTTCTGTGAGGAAAAAAAATTATGATGAATATTAACCTCTAGGTTCTAAAGGTTAAAAAAAGAGCAGAGTTCCATTTCCAAGTGTAATACACGAGTCCAGTTCAGAGTCAAAGTCGTAAATACATCTAGAGCTTTTTAACCACAAACCTGGTGAGACCAAGAACGTTTCCTTTTGGAGAAAAAAAAAAAAATGCATTTCTAAACACTAAGGGTTTCCAGCATATTGCTCAATTCAAAATGCAGGTCCCTTCTGTTGCTGTTTATTTGAATGCTATTCTTTTCAGAGATGAAAGTTGCATTTCAAAAAAGGGTACAGGAATATGTAGACAGTGTGGGAGTGATGGCCAGGAGGGATAAGCAATAGTTTGTGTGGTCTGGGAATTCTCTTCTATGTCACCATCCCCCTGCTCCTGCGAGTGCAGCGAAATAATTGGCCAACATAATTAAATATGAATCCGCATAACTTCAGACTCTGAACGTCTGATCAGTCCTTTGATAGGCTAAAAGGGGTGCTTCGTCAGCCCTCTATTCTAATGCAAAGTGGAAAAAGATGTACTTTCTTTGATTTGTGAAAAGATGTCTCCTCTGTAAATAAGGAGCACACACTTGACATTTCCTTAGGCAATCATGAAAAGCCTTAGAATGTGTTCATCGCTAATGCAGTGGGGGCATGATAATATACTATGGATCACAGTCCATCTGTCCTATTTTCCTTATCCGTATGCAGATGTTCTTAAAAGGCAAAAGTTTTCAGCTTATGTGGGACATAGACTACCATAGAATTAAAATAGAACAAACAAGAAAGGAAGCAAAAATCCGTAATGTAATAATGTTCAACAGTTTGAAAACAAGTCAATAATATTAACTGAAGTGGTGGGCAAAACCCTTTTCCAGGCACCACAAAATGGTAAATAGATTTTCTTTCCTGAAAGAGCTTAAAATCAAATGGAAGAAACGTAGAAACAAATGTATGCAAATTACACTGAGTCCATAGTTTTAAAAAATCAGAGCACACAAAACCAATTGCACCCCGAGCACACACACAAGTTCATGCAGAGGCACCTCCACGACAGGGTGATTTCATTTGAAAGGTTCTTAAAACTCCAGCTGCCAGGCATACCACACAACTGGGTGACAGGAGTGTCCACATTACCAATTTGCTTATTTTCCCTCAAACCATTTTCTTACTGTAAGATAGGACATTAGCTACATAGTTTGATCAGATGATAAAGGTTTAATAAAATCAATCCTATGATTGATTAACTCACCCTTCTGCAGATTATTTTAAACCAAGTAGGGATTTTATTTTGGCTGAAGAGAGAAAAAGAGTTTGTAGACTTTTAGCTTGTTGTTTTAAAATAATGTACCTGAAAGATTCTTTTGGGGCTAATTAAGGGGAAAATTAACACATTGTTATGTAAACAGTGTTCTTAAAAAGATGAAACAAGGAATGAAAAAGCATTTTAGTCAATATTTTTCCTAAAGAATCACTGACAGATTCTCCTCTTTATTTTATTATTTTAATATTTACCATGTTAGTATGATAAAGGAAAAAATGTTCAATTTGAAAGAATAATTTCTTATGAAAAATTCTAGTATTTGTGAATAAATCTCATGAACATTCAAATAGGAAAACAAACACTGGATATAATTTTTAAAAATATTTTTTTAGTTTTAGATGGACACAATACCTTTATTTTATTTATTTATGTTTATGTGGTACTGAGGATCAAACCCAGTGCCTCATACGTAGGAGGCAAGCACTCTGCCATGGAGCCACAATCACAGCCTGGATATAATTTTTGACAGAGTTTAATCCATAACATTGATACCATCATAAACAACTTTGATTACAGGAAGAACCACAGTACAATGAGAAGTTGCTGATCACTAAATTTGGTTTAGGCTGCAGGGAGATAAGTTAATTTGTAATAAGCTATAAGGAACTACACATACAAATAAGAATAATCAACCCAGTCAATCACCATTTTGACATCTGAGTTACCCCTTATTTTGAGAAGCAGTGTAGTTTTGTTTTAAATGCTGAAAATATTAGTTTGAATCTCTCTTTGCACAAGGAAGCTGAAGCTTTGCAGTATTCTTTCACAGTTTGATGTTCAGACTAGGGGCCTGTCATAAGAAATACATGCATCCGAAGAGGCAAAACCCCACAAAACTAAAGCTTCTGTAGAGCCCAGGTAAAAGTGCCAGGTATAAATTCTGTATTTATTTAAATTTTATTTATAAGAAAACTGGATTAATGGTATTTCTGTAATAGCCTAGTAATAATAATTGGCATTTTAAATTATAAAACCGGAATTCATGAAGTCCTTTCTAAATCTGTAGTTTTGGGGATAGCCTCATGCATTTCATTTCTTTACCTCTAATAATTCACACAAAACTGCTCTTCAAAAGAAAAAGTAGGGAGTTTCTGATGTCATGCACTAAACAAGGAAAAAATATGTGTATAAAACAGTAGAGATAAATTAATTAGTGTAGTAGAGACAATAACAAAATTTTTTAAAAAATTCTTTTGTGAAAGCGTGGGCACTGTAGAAAAAGGTGACAAATACTGTTGAATAGAGTGGAGCAGATAAAGCCCTGGCCATGGAAGTCAGGGACCCCAGTTCCCAGCCCAGAAAAGGCATTCTGAGTCTTCTCTTCAACTTTCTATACAATGTGGGAGCTGTCCAAGGCTCCAGGTGCTGAATTTCCAGTATTCTAATTACTCTGGTTCGAAAGAAATCTTTCTCTTGCACATAACCATGCATCCTGCATGCGAGCAGAGCAGAGGCTGAGGATCTGAAAACCAAGCTGAACATACATGACAAATTCACCAGGGCACTGCTCAGTGAGCGGGCTTCGTAAGCTGAAAAAAATTCTGATGTTGGTGTATGAAGAGTCGACTCCCAGAATCATTTTTTTTCACATTTTTGCCTGCTTTAAAAACAACACTCACAGTAAAACAATGCATGCAAAAATGCATTTTGTTCCAATTATGTTTGGAACAATTAAGAACATATTAATATGCCAATTCTTACAAGTCAAAATTTATTTGCACACATTTACAACTCCTGACACATGACTAACTTTCCACCCTCTGCTAGACATTTCTTTTACATCATCTGGATTTAAAAGTTTCAACTTTGTTTTTAGAAGCTCCTATAATTATCTTCTAAAGATGTTATAAAGTGGTGAGAGAGGAGGAAGAAGGGAACCTTAATTATGTAGATAAAATTGGCCAAACAGGGCAGTTTGCAGATTTCTTCCTGTTTAGCAGGTGTTTTGTGTTAAATATAAGAATGACTCCAGGCCGGTAAACAATGAAGCTTAACATATTGGGGAAAATTGGGTTCCAGTAGTCAAGAACATTTCACCTTGAATTTCTTAAGGTTGAACAGGAACGGGTGAAAACTATAATTAGAAATTATACAGGATACAAAAAAAAAAAAAAAAGCAATTTCTGTGTCATAAAAGCAACGTGGGTTCTACCTGGTCCCTTTTGGGCTAAGTTGTTTGATCAGCTTCACTCAGTCTCTACGGATGTCCTTATATGAGTCTAATTGAAGGACTCCTGTTCTCCTTTTATTTTTGCTCTATGAAAAATGTATCGGAGATGTCTTATAATGAACTTTGATATGGTGAAATGATAATAATGTCCTAATTATATATAAAAATGTAATTACACTTGCTTCTATTATAGAAAAAACTCCCTTTATAATGAAGTGTTATGTTGGAAAAAGGTTTTCATTATAGGCGGACTCCTTGACTTGTTAATTTGAGCTCTGATTCATCACTTTAATATTAAAAAAGTTCTTTGTAAGTTACTTTTGATGTGTCTCATTTATGGTTCATTTCACTTCCTGGGCACCACAAGGAGCCCAAATCCAAACTTCTTTGAAAGACACTTAAAAATACATCTTTAAAAAGAAGTTTTTCTTCTATATGGTGAAATAGCAGTAGCCAAGTAAAATATTACTGACTTTCTCAATTATTCGAGCTGTGAAAACTTTTGTTTTGAAATGTGAAAAAAAATACCTATATACATGTCATCCTCAGGTGTTTAGAAATGTCAATGTGTCACAGTCAGAATGGCAGTCATCAAGAATACAAACAATAGTAAATGCTGGAGAGGATGTGGAGAAAAAGAAACACTTTTGTTACACTGTTGGTGGAATTGTAAATTAGTACAACTGCTATGGAAGTCATTATTGTGGTTTCTCAAAAAAAAAAAAAAAAAAAACAAAAAACATGGAAACACCATATGACCCAGCTATACCACTTCTCAGTATTTACCCTGAAGAATTAAAGTCATCTTACTGCAGTGATACGTGCATAGCAATGTTTATAGCAGTACAATTCACAATAGCCAAACTACAAAACCAACCTTAGTGACTGTCAATAGATAAATGGATAAAGAAAATGTTGCATGCGTACACAATGGAGTTTTACTCAGCCATTAAGAAAAAAAAATGAAATTATGTCATTTGCAGGGAAATGGTTGGAATCTGAGAATATTAAGAAAAACAAACCAAACTCAGAAGGTCAAGGATTGAATGTTTTCTCTCATATGTGAAAGCTGGAGAGGAGAACAGAAAAGAAAGTGAGGGGTGATCTCACAAAAATCAAAGGAAGATAGACAGAATAGATGAAAAGGACCAGGATGTGGGAAGAGGGGAAGATGGGGGATGTGCTGTGGAGGGATATTGGCCAAATTATACTGTTATATTGTGTGCATATATGAATACGCAACAAAAACCCACCATTATGTACAATCATAATGCACCAATTAAAATGTGGGGAAACAAAAATAAACAAGAAATGTCTGTGCATGAGCTGGTAACGAGAGACTACTTAAAAACAGCTTTTAACCACTAATCAGTCACTTCACGGTATTCAAACAATATGACTCCTTTTCTACTTTTAGAAATACTTGACTCATCATCTCGTCACCTCAAGTGCAAAACTGAGGAGTGCAACAAAGCTACCTTCATTGCTGTTTATTGCCAATCCAGTCGAAGTCTTGGTGGGAAAAATTATCAGATCCTTTGGTTAAAATTAGTTTGAAGAATCCAGTTATTTGGATGAATCTGTCCACCACCATCACGAGGAATGAATATTGCATCATTAACATAAAAATGTGGTTCAGCTTGTCAGAACCAACAAGACAATTTAGTTGAAACAGAAAAGACATTCAAAATTGTTGCCACAAAAATTAGCTTAAAACTAACACATAGCATATACTTCTTTTAGGGCATCAATTTTCAAATTTTTAACTAAAGTAAATTCACTGAAAAGATGATTTATTTTTTAAAAGGGGGTAGGCAAGCCTTTAGAAGTGAGACAACAATTGAAATAAGTTTGATTTTGATAACATCAGGATTGCTATTTATTCTTCTATAATTTGTCAGTAGAGTAGGAATCTTAAGAAATGTAGAGAATTTCTAATTTCTTTTTTAACCTCTTCTTGAATATCATGGAATATTCCTGTAGGAATTCTGCTATCACTTTAGTTACGGGACTTCAGGAGAGCAGTATTAGATTCCTCCCTCAGCATTATGCCAACCACATACTTTGTCGTTTAGTGAATTCTCCTCATTCTGCCTCCCAATGAAATAAGGAGTCACTTCAGAAAACACACAAAGTCTGAATTTAAAACAAATTAGAGAGCTTTCTTTACCTGGCCAGGGGCTGTCACCTACTGTAGAGACTGAAGGTCTGTGGGAGAACAGCAGTTTTTCCTGGTTTTCCTTGGGAATTTAAAGATGAAAACCACAACTTTTCAGCATCATGCAAGCAAGCCAATCACAAAAGCTAGAACAGCAGTAAGCAAGTCTTTGCAAACCCAAACAGGACTGAAATTTCCCAGGTGACAAGCAAGTAGGCCACAGAAGCTAAAAAGTAGTTATTTTAAACATGTTAGACAACCACAGCTCAGGTCCGAGCAGGTGCTAGACAACCGTATCCTGAGTTTGGGTGGGGGCAAGAATCTACTTCAAAGTCATGTAGACTCCCAAATGCACTCAGACCCAGGATGTAGCTCACCAAGACCATTACCATATCCTGCACTGGGTACACTTTATGGGGTACAAAATACATAAAAATAATTTTTATAAGAAAAAAGCTTTCAGTTTAGTTTCTCAGAAACAGCTCTTGGAACAGTTTGTTGTTGTTGTTGTTGTTTTAACAGAAGGCAGAAAAATGGAGTTTTAGACCTCTGGTTCCCAGTCACAATTCACTTCTCCTTGAGATCCAGCCCTGTTCCCTTTATAGCATCCAACCTATCTCATCTCACACCAAGGCCTGTGGAGTTCACGTCTGTCACCTTCAATGCCACACTTCTGATTGTTTATGTTTTTTATTTCTTTGTATGTTTTATTTTTTTCAGTTTCTAAATTTTAAATGATCCCTTCCTCCCTCTCCTTTTAGCAAATAAATGTTATAACTCAACAGGGAAAATACATGCCCATTTGTGAAACAAAACTGGTAAAAAGTCAGTGTTTTTTTTTTTTTTTTTGCATCAGAATTTTCATATAAACATCTAAAGCCATTGCTGTTCATTAGATTTTAGCAATATGCTATTTAATTATAAAGTAATTCCCATCTCTGGTAACTATGGTCAACTTGGAAACAATGATGTTTCCTCTATTTCATTTTTACTACTCCCTAAATGCAAATGGGGACCTAAAATTTGTCAACAACCATAACTAGTGCAAATGGTGTTGTAAGAATATTAACATATCTCAGATATGACACATAGATTATCTGGGGGGTAATGTGGTGCTTAATGCTAATAAAAAGAAACTCACTGGTTTTCAAAAAATGTGTAAAACTAATTTTTGGAATGATTTGGGTAATTGGTAAATGGGATTAGATGACCTACTTTAATTGCTACTCAGAAGGATAGTAGAGTAAGTAAAGTTATGGTAAACCAGAAAAAGTGGGGGTTTAGAACTGAAAAAGTCCTTCTTGGATTTTTGGACATTTTGAAATTTTCATTCCACTATTCTAGGATCTTTCATTGTCTAACTTGAAAGGATGAATGAAAGTATATGTGAACCATCTCTGAAACTAATTTCATAAGAAAAGTAGTACTGGGAAATCTTTATAAAAAACCTGTTTGTTTGTTTTAAATCTTAGCAATATCTCTTGTAGTAAACTACAATGCTTTTTATTCTCTTTAAAAAGCTATTATCTAGCTGGGCGCTGTGGAGCATGCCTGCAATCCCAGCAGCTCAGGAAGCTGAGGCAGGAGGATCCAGCCTCAACAACTTAACATGGCCCTAAGCAAGTCAGTGAGACCTTGTTTCCAAAAATAAAATACAAAAAAAGGGCTGGGGATGTGACTCAGTGGTTAAATGTCCCTGAATTCCATCCCTGGTACCAAATGAAAACAAAAATAAAAATTAAAACAACAAAAAACTAGTATGTAAATCCAAAAGGTAGAATCTAAAATAGCAGCACTACCTGTGCTTTTTTATTTTTTATTTTTTGACACATTGCTCAATTAAATCCTTGTTAAACAAATCAACAAGTCCAAAAAGGGCTGCAGATCAAACCCAGAGCCTCACACACACTAGACAAACACTCTAGCACTAACTTCATCCCAAGCCCCAATTGTGGTATTTCTGAAATAATTATGTTCTGATGAATGTAACAGAAAATCCAATTTGAACTGGCTAGAATAAGATAGAGGTTTGCTTTTACACATGTGAAAAATGTCTAGAGATAGACACACACAGGTTAACCTGGGGGCATGCCAGTCAACAGGAACTGCTTCTTCTACCTTTGTGCTCTGCCATCTTAATTATGGTTTCTATTCTCAAGGTTGGTACATGGCCTGATATGGCTGCTGGGGCTCCAACCTGATAAACACATTCCAAGCAAGAATAAAGAGGAAGAGGAAGAGGAAGAAGAACAAAAGGGCATAGCTCCTAGCTGAGTGAGCTCTTTAAATAGATTTTTCCCAAAATCTTACCCAATATCTTAATAACTTCTACTTATATCTTATTAACCATCCTTGCCTGAACAATACATTAGGAAATATACCTTTTTACCTAAATATATTGCTGTTTGAAATAAAATCATGACTGTGCTGAGATGCTGAAATGACTAATATGTCTAAGAACAAACAGTTCCAACCTCATCTCATGCCCTACTCCTGCTCACTGACTAGGCTCCAACCATATCAGCTTTCTATTGTAGATTCCAAAGTAGAATTGCTCAATTCTTTTCTTCCTGATTGGAATGCTTGTCATCTGACTTCTTCCATGGCTGTCACCTTCTCCCTTTTTAGGTCTTAACTACAATGCCACCTCCTGAGCAAGACCATCCTCATAGCTCAAAACCATGGCAGATTGAATCCCATTATTCTCTCTGTAGTATGCTGGTCATATCCACAAAAACACTTGACATAATCCGTAATTGCTGCCTTTACACATTTGCTCATTAGCAAATTATTTGTATAAACTCCACAAGGGCCTTGATTACTATCCTATTCCCAGGATCCAGGCCCATGCCTGACACATTCTTCAATAAATCCTTGTTACACAAATGGGCAAGAATGCCAAACAAACATGTTACTCAACTAGTAAATAAAAGCATTGCTTTACCCATGTAGTCACTTTGTGTGAGCATTTAAACTTCCAATCCCTCCTGCAGTTAGGATGGTTATAGAGCACAAGAATCAGGCTTCAAAGGTAGCAACTGAGGGTGCAGTTCATTGAACTGTTCAATTGTCCCATTGAACTCAAGAATTCTCATTTTTTTTTCCTTTCTGAAACAATAAGAAAGTCAGATTTATCTGCAGCTTGGCTATAGAAGTCTCCAAGGGGAAATCCTTACTGAGCACATGGTCTTCTTCAAACGTTCCTAGGAGGACACCAGTCAGCCACCTCATGCATCCTTGTTCTTTTAATATATCAGAAGCTGACAGAGGAAGGTGACCCTAAAGCATTTTTTGGATTTAATATTTTCCCTGATATTCTCAAGGCATTAATAGAAGGATAGGAGAATAAATGAAGGAAGAAACAGAAGAGGAAGAGAGGGCAACAGGGAGGAAAGAGAAAACAATAGAGAGGAAAACTAAGAATGGACTCTTCAGTTACATCGTGGCAGTTTGAGTCCTAGACTTTGGAGAATTGCTGGAAGAGATTTTGCCATCCAATTCTTCAAGTAGCTCATTAGGGTGATGAAAAGCTGGTGATAAAGGGGCAATGCCATGTTTGAAGAGCCAAGGGCTCCTGTTCTCCTGAATTATTAAGCAGTCAATATTCAGTGGGCGGCTGCCTGCCCGCCTGTCTGCAGCAGGTGGTGGCCCTCTGCCTTTCTCTGCAAAGCAGCTGCTTGCTCCCAGCCTCCCCAGAGCTTGCAACAGCCATTTGTTTCGATTTAAGACAGACACTGTCATTATTTTGTGCAGAACTTCACAGAAGCATTTCCTACTAAATGCTTGAACCATCTGAGTAGCACCAGGCAGGCTGCTGGCTTCATTAATAATGCATCCATGCTTATCAATAGGTTGAGACAACTGATATTTAGAAGCTTCCTCAGAAGGACTGGGATGGATTTTTTTTTTTTTTTCCTTCACACCAGTTAGCTTCATTCTGTCAGTTCCTTGATGTTGACATTACATCCAACTGTGTTCTGAAAACTAGAGGTGCTAAAACTGTGTCTGGGCTGTTTGTTCTCCTACTTTGGAAGAGTCTTGAGAGAGCCAAGTCACTGTGGTTGGCCTTCCGCCCTTTCTGTCCTCCCTTTCAAGCTTAGTCGAAGGTAAAACATTTCTGATCACTTTACTCTAGCCCTTACTGCAGATTTTTATTTTTACAGGGTTGCTCCTCACTCCCAATTAATTGGGGCAGTCTCTTGTTGGCAGCCTGTTCTGATGGTTCAATAGGACATGGGAGAAAGGAACTCTGTGGAAAGTTATAAAACTGATTTTAGATCACTTGCATTTAAAAGCAATGCATCTTTTAAACTTTGGGTTTTTAATAAATACCCCTTAGAAGGGCTGCTACAAAATTCAGTCTACAGGTTCATTTGCAGTCTACAGGTTCATTTGTGATTTACCAAAGAGCAATGCCAAAAGCAAGAAACCTGAGAGAGAGCATTAGGGACAGAAAGAAAAGCCATGAATGGACAACCAAACACTCATTTGTTTCCAATGCTGGAGTAAAGAATACATCAAAGTGGCATTTTTTCCCCAAAATGATAAAGATCTTTCTCAAGATTTACTCTCTAAAGGTCATGTGTTATTACTTCTTATCAAAACATATTGCTATCCAAGTGAGATCCAATAAAGCTGGTATCGGAAGTCGCATTTTTAATGGAGAAGTTGTACAGAAGGAAGCTTGAGGTTTTTTCAGGAGCCACACATATAGAAGTAGAGCATGCATGACATGATACATATGTGATGCATCTAGCTCATGTAGGTAACGTAAATGCAGAATTCACATTGCATGTTAATATTTCTTTGCTATGTTGTATTTTTTATTACAAGTATTGAAGCCTATAGTCGATAGAATGCCAATTACCCAGAGATGCCCATGCCTAATCCACAGAACCTATGATGTTACGTTCCATGGCAAAGGGAAACTAAGGCTGCAGATGGGACTGAGGATACTATTCGAAAGACCCTGAGACAGAGAGCCATCTTGGATTATCCAGTTGGGTCCAATGTAATCACAGGGGTCAATAAATGGGCAATGGGGAAGTAGAAGAGTTAGGACTAGAGAGATGGGATTGTGATAAAGATGCCTTTGTCTGGGACAGGCTATGAGATGAAAGAATGAGGAGTTAGGAGATGCAGGAGATCTCTAGAAGCTGGAGGCAGGAAAATTGATCCTCCCCTAAAACTCCCTTGATACCTCAATTTTAGCAAAGTGGAACTTATCTCAAACTTCTAGTCTCCAGAACTCTAATATCATAGAGTTGTGGGTTTCTTTTTAACCCATTAAGTTTGTGGTAATTTGTTATAGTGTCACCAGAAAACTAATACGGAATAGTTTCTAAAACAAAAGTATGAAAATTATAAGTATTAAAATAATGGTTAAGGTGAGCAATAGCATCCAAAATGACCACCTAAGAAATGGCCACTCTCCTACATCACTGACAGCCTAGCACTTCTTGAGAGTAATTTAGTACTGTTTATCAAAAACAATAAAAGTTTTCCCTTACTTCTTGCTGAAGCAATTAGATTTCTTGGGATATTCTTAAGATGATATAGGTGAAATTTCTTATGTATGCATAAGCACACCCATTTATAAAAAGTAGAAAATAATTAGAAACAACCAAAATATGCAACTGTATGATATTGGTTAAAATAAATTAATGGTATTTGTTCATATTATGAAGCCAATGAAAATAATGCTCTAGGAGACATACAATGACATGGAAAGATCTCTTGATATATTATATAAAGACAGGTTTGCATAATAGTATAATTCCATCATATAGACATGTATATATGTATTTATACACACACATTTGTATGCATTCATAAGTGTAGAGGAAAAGATTGGAAAATATTAACAATGATCATTTCCAGATGGGATAATTACTTTTTCTTTTTCAAAACTTTTCAAAATGAAAAATCTATTATTGTCGTATTCTGAAAAAGCCGACAACAAATTCTATTTAAAAAATTTCCTGGAAAACAATTCTTTCCTAGTTCAAGATGGAAGTTCAAGAACATCCTGTTCTAGGTACATATATCCTTTGTCAAATAAGGAATGGCTATCTTGTTATCCATGGAGTGAGCATTTCTGAGTGGAAAGTATGGTATTTATGCAGAGAAGGGAGTTGAGACAACCCCTCCCTCCCAGCATTTAACCCTAATCAGAGGATTCCTGAGGGTTGTTTGCTCACAGGTATTTGGAAGCCAGGATGTAGACTGGAGAATGAGTGTCTGTTTTGAACACTGGCTGGTGCTCTCTTTTCAGCTTTTGATGGGTATCAATGTGAACTAGCCACAGAAGACTCATCAGACAGAGCAAAGAGCTTTAGAGCTTTTCTGCTTTAATTGAATCCTCTCCCTTGCTTCAAAAGCCACTGCCGCCTTTGTTAATTGATTTGCGATTTCCCAGCAGTCAATATACCCTTGCTCACAGATGAGTGAGGGAGTAAGGTTTTTGTTTATTTTAAACCATCTAATATATTAAAATATGGGGTTTTGAGATATTTTAGGAATATATATATACTAGATGTATATAAATATTATATACATAAAAATTGAGACTATGTAATATAACTATATATACCACATATATTATGCACATAATGTATGTATTATAAAAAACCTTGAGACTATACATGAACAGACATATACATATATATTAGTTGTATATATATTTGATTTTATAGAAAAATTTGAGAATATATATTAGATATATATATAACATATGTTATATATAATATATATTAAAATTAAAACCTTAAGTCTATATGTATGTATACAATTTTATATGTACATATGCCATATGGATGAAGAGGGAGAGATAAAGAGATACCATCTCGAAGCTTTTTGGGTTGATCCATGGAAGCATATTTGGAATTTAAACTTCCAAAGGCAATAAAATAAATTTACATTTTTTGAGCATGATTACTCCTTTAAAAGTGATATTTCAAGGTTGCTGTTGAGGAACTAACTAGTAAATTAGTTTTTTTCTTAGTATTTGACAAGGTTTTTAAAAGAAAATTTAATAGTCTCTTACTCCTTTTTTCAGTGGGAACAGAACTTAGAAATTGAAATTCCAATTCTGTTGGAATGGCTTTCAATAAACTGGACTGAATTTATTCTGCCAGTTTTACCTCCCTTTTCCAACCAGGAATACATGCCATTTGCTAGTATTTGTGTAGCAGGATGGATGTGTATGTGTGTGTGTGTGTGTGTGTGTGTGTGTGTGTGTGTATGCGTATGTATTTGTATTTTAAAAAAGGGTTCCCCAGTGTGTTGAGGACAATTCCATGATGGGTGATGACCTGGGCTGAGGAAGGTAAGAATCCCAAGGAATGGCTTGGAGTGGAGAGTGGTAAACCAACAAAAGACTGAATTGTTCCACCTACAAAATTAATGGGGATGGGGGATGGGAGTAAAATGGCAAGAAAGGAGACCAAAATAGATCTAAAGAGAGCAAATAGGCTGAGGAGGGTGTTGGGAAGCTGGATCTGACAGTGCAGAGACCCTGGCAGGGTTTGGGTGCTCCAAAGGACTATTGGGAGCAGCACTCTGAGAACCAGCAAAAGGCATTTACCTCTTTAATATAAACTCTCTTTGGTTTCAACCCATCCTTAAAATTCTGTTCTGTAGCAAAGCTGTGTTAGCATTTTGGCCTGTACAGGAGTCAGGTACTGTTCATTGAGGGACAGAGGGGCACAATAAGACGGGTAGATGACCAGAAACTTGGGAACAAAGGTCACCTAGATAATCCCAAATTTCCTCCTCCACTCCAAACCCATATCTCTAGGACTCTCAGAGTCTCAGGGAGGCCAGATCTTCTGTTGTGGCCTTCTGTTGGGGCTCGTACCCATTTTTCTAGAATCACCGAGACAAGATTACCAGTGCTAACATCTGATTTGCATGTGGCTTTTTGGGGTCTTAGAGTTCTCTGATACATCTATGCACATCCTATGTAGATTTGGAGATTTCTTAAATCTGTCAATCCAGAAGCATTGACCAAGTGCCTATTATTTGCCTGGAACATCATAGGAGGTGATAAGCCATGCATGAAATCATAAGCCAACCATAGCATATCACATATGTGTAAATACATATATCAGAACTTTTTAACTAATATAGTGAATATAGTGGAGGCAAAATTGTACCGTGTGATAATAATGGCCAAGTAAAGAAGTCAACACAATGTATAGTAAACTCCTTTGCTATTTCACTGCTCATTATTTCTCCTGAGACTATGGTAAAAGCCTCTTGGCTCCCCGCCTTCAATGCTTCCATCACTAAAATCTATTCTTTACTTCACTACTAAATTAATCATAATGAGGCAGAGCTCTGTCTGACACGATGCCTGGCACAGAATAGGGTCTTAAGGAATAATTGTTAAATGCACAAATCAATCAGTGATTCTTATCCACTCTACACAAATATTCCAGTGTCTCATTATTTCGTATTTATCTCTTTTAACGTTCTTTCTCATTATATCTCATTATTGCTCATTATACTCCAGCCCTGCTCCCATTCCTGTCTCTTACTCTAGGCTCTTCCTTCACTTGGCATGTCTTCCTCTGTCCCAGTTGAGAAGATTGCCTTTACCCATTTCTCAAAGCATTTTTCAAGTATCAACAGCTCTTTCTATCTGAACACCCAAGGAAGAAATAATCCCTCTTCCAAATCCCATGTTTCATTCAAATGTATCTTCACCATCCTGTAGTACTAATTAGTTTACTTGGTATTCAAGTAATATGCGCCCACAACATCTGCCGATTGTATAGTATACAATTGTTCTGATGCAGACAACAGAATCCACTTCGGCTAGTTCAAGCAGGATGGGATTTATTACAGGTTATTATATAGTTTTATAGTTCTGGGAAGAGCCAGTGAATCACACTTAGACCATTCACATCCAAGAATAATGTAACCAAATAATGTTTTGATTACACCAATTGAATTGTTTGCTAAAAATTCTAATTGCCATAGCCTCTTCTCGGTTCATGGTTTCACAATAGGGACCAAATATAGAATCTAACATCTCAGTATCTTGGGAAATCTAAATGCTTCTACCACATAATTCGATTTCCCCATGCATGATCCAAACTAACATTGCTCATTTTAAATCTTATGTGGGCGCATATATTTGGTGAAACCTAGTGCTCGTGTGGAATTCTAGCTACAAGGGACACTGAGCAATGTGACTTTTAGACGTCCATCCAATATAACACAGAAAGTCATGGTAGAAGCAGGTCAGAGACGGTGTAGAGTAATTCACTCTGCAATATATACCACATTAACAGGACTACTGAGAGTGTAATTTGTGTCTATTCATCTTAGTATTTCCCATTCTCCTGCTCAATGACTACGGGTCCAATGAATGAATCTATATCAAGTGCAATGTATATAAAGGTAAAAAAAGAGACTTAATAAAAGGGAACGGGAACTAGTAAATACCTTAATATTTCTTTTAAGAAACTCTTGTGTTTAAATCATCAAATTACCACACTTAAACATAAAGTACTTAGTTTGCCAAAAATAACATAAAATTAAAAAAATAAAGAAGCAAGTTACAGAGAAACAGGGTCCTCACCAACTACATCCTTTTTTTTTTTTTCACCACTGATAAAAAATTGTTTCGATATTTTTGCACTACAAGAAAAATAGCAATTTGCTTGATTGCCCTGACCCTCCCCAAAGATAAATACTTGTTCAGAAAATTTATAGACCAAGAATTTAACTTTTAAAAAGCTTCCATATTTATATCTCATGGATTCATCACTGAGATAATTTCTTGTATTTCTTCCATTAAAAATCCACCTAAGAGAAATTTATCAAGTGCCAATTAAGCTTATTTAGTGGTTTAGAACACCGATTTGGTAACATTCTTAACAGGTTATGTTCCAAGAAGATTCCATGACAGTAAAACAATGAGTATTTTGTATTAATAACCTTTTGGACATAAACTACTGATAATTAAAAAGTGAATTAAAATTAGAAATTTTACAAAACATTTAGATAACTCACTTCGCTGATGAAACCACGAGGGCCATTATTGAACAAAACACAATATCCTTCAATTTGTAATGTTGGCCATGGGATATTGCTATCCCTGACTCCCTGGCTCACCAATAAGCAGAAACCATTTTATTTCAGTTCCTCTGCCTTTCCTAATGAGTTAGTAACAGACTCTCTCTCCAACTCAAGAATTATTAAGGATTTCAAAGGCAGCTTCTGGGACCAGATCTAATGAAAATAACAGTGGATAAAAGGTCCCAGTTTAATAAAATATTTCAAGGAAATGTATAAAGATTTTTTTTGCTTAGTAAAACTTTGTTAGATGTGGTTAGGTCAATGTTTTTCCAAGCTCCCTGGTAATTCACTATAACAAAAATAATTCTGAAAGACAGGAGGCAAACTTCATATCTATCTGCTGCACAAATATGTCATTGCCCAAACCACTTAAAACTATAGATATATCAATTTTGTTGATTTACTTTTTAATTTTCTCAAGAATCTCACTGAACAGACTACGGGTAGAGACAATAATTAGGAACTCAATGAGATGCAGCAACAATTCTCAAGACGATAGACAGCAGTTACATTCAAGTGACATTATAAAGCATACTTCAGAATGAAAATGTACCCTTGTTCAAAAGGACCAGCTTCCTCATTACATGCACAGGTTTTTATGTGGTCTGTCTGTAGTTTTGGTTTGATTCAGACTTATGTAAAGACTGGTATTTGGGATAAGGTACACAGGTATACACACACTGCACATATTCAAGAACTGTTTTTGAAAGTTCACTTAGAATTGTGGAATGGGACGCTATTAGCTTTTGATAACTGGTAAAAGCCCAGAATCACTAGAGCAAGTTGCTTTTCAACTTTGTCACATGTGAATAAATAGCTAATAGGGGCTGCCTTGGAGAGGAAGAGAAGAAAGGCAGGAAAAGATGGCTTCCTGGAGCCACTCAAGTAGGGAGTGATCAAGCAAGAATTCAGAGCTTACCTGTCTCCTTGGTGACCAATCAAGGGAAAGATCTCCCCACTCACATTAAAATCCTCAATTAAATGCCAGCACCCTTGCTGTGGAGGATGTAATTCTCCACTAAATGTAATGTTCAGCGACTTCCCGCTTCCTCTCTCCGAGTGCGTCATTTTCTGTGATGGTTGCCTACAGTTAAGGAAAAAGAATCCAATAACATGAAACTATTTTAATAATTTTTAAAGGAAGTTTAAATGATACACACTCGATCAGGGTTGATGAAAATGGCACCGGGTGTCGAAGGGCAACAGGTTGCTAATAAATACAATAGTTTAGGAAAGTGCTGTTTTTGTCATGGAAAAACTATATTCTGGGGAAAATAATACTACTGTAATTCACTTTTGAAAACTATTGAGACTTCTTGGATGAAGAATGTAGTTATTAAAGGCAAAAGTACACAATATGTTGTAATGAAATGTTTGTGCTTCACACTTCATTAAATGTTTTGTGGGCCTCTGGGGAAATTCTATCTCTCAGACACAGAAACAATGTTTATACATGGTGGTATCAGTAGAGGGAGTGTATAGAACAATATTCAAAGGAAGAACTCACCACAATTCCAGATTAAAACACCAAAACAAGACATGTGTGCAATACTACAAAAAAAAAAAATACACAAAAATCTTAAAAATCTTACTGTGACTTCACTTATTCTCACTTTCCATTAAAATGCCAATTTTTTCTTTTACTTAATTTTAAAGTAAAAAATTGTGGATTCTCATTGAAGTATAGGGTGGGGGAGAAAATGAGATAGTTTAAATTAGTGGAATGACCTGAAAAAGCATCTGTTTCCAAATTCTGCTGTCAAATAGAGCCACTAGCACATTTAGAACTCCGAGAATTCAAAAGGTGAGCAGTTTGAAATTTGATGACTTGAAAGTAAAAATGCAAAATAGTGGCAAAGACATTTAAAAACATATACAATTCTTAGGAGATGGCCAGTCTGTTCATAAGAAATACCCCAGAACATAGTGAGTAAATTTATGAAGTTTTACTACCAAAAGATCTTTAAACAAGATGGAAAATAAAGTATGTCAAGAAGAGAAGGTTACAGAAGTCCTTGCCTGTAAACACCTTGTTTCATTTTTTTTTTTTTTTCTGTCTTTGGCTTCCCCTAGGCAGGGCTTTCTTAAGAGCTCAATTGTCTGATTTAAATGTACATACCACCAGTTCAGTGTTTATGGGGAAAACAGAACAAGGAAACATAAAAGGGAATCACATTCAAAAACAAAATCAAGAGAAAAATATTGAAGACAATGAGCTTATGTTTTATAGACCATCAGGTAAAAAGTATTAATGCCAAGATCCTTTTTAAAAATACTGTATGAGATTTCCAAGGAAGCATTCCTTTGCCTCAGGAACATATTTTTTTTCCTCTCAAGAGGTATGTGAACCTTAATAGCTTTCCCTAGAGCTAGAGTTTCAATTAGCTGCTTTACTACTGGCTCTGGTCACCTAGAATGGGTGACTCCAAGATTCTCATTCCAAGTCACGATCTTCAGGGGCAGGTCTAAGTTAAATTTCTTCTTCTTCTTTTTTAATCCTCATTCATTATAAGTTGATGAAATTTCACTTGGCTATTTACAACAATATTGAAAAAACAGGTATATGAAAGAACAAGTGTTACATGTGATTTAAAAATAGGACAAAAACAATCAAGTTGCAGTCTTTCCACAATTTCATTAACATCTTTAAAAACAAATGAATATGCAACAAAGATGCAGAGACAGAAAATTTAAGAAATTCTACATTTTTCTTAGATTTTCACAGAAATCTTCCTAAGTAATCTGAACTAAGATAAGATCTATTAAGTATGGGTGAACTGGACACAAAATTAGGAAATGGGATCAATTTTTAGTTTTATTCCAACTTATCTTAAAATTTTTTTCAACACTATATAATTCTCAAAACTGCTTTTTCTTTTTTGGTTTCATTTTTATGAAACTGTTTATATTATACTATTTATATTAGCTTTTTTTTTTTTAATCCCAGCAACATAGCACAAAGGTCAAGACTGGTTTTTTTTGTTTGTTTGTTGTTGTTTTTAATTTTAATTTCCAGGCTTCTGTCTTTAGTAGGATACTAGTTATAAGTACAACTTGAACTTGAGTTTCCTTGTTATTAAAAACATGCATGCTATATAAATTGAGTCATTTATTGAATAGTCACAAAATATTTGAAAAATGGAATCTGCTATACAGCAGGACTAAGAGGAGGATGCCTAACTATAACAAGATTCTCAATCTCTATAATCATTTCCCCCATTTTCCTTCATTTTATTCATAAAATTACCAAGTCAAGGTGACATTTCTATAATCATTTTATCTGTTATATTTAATAATTTTATACATTACATACTATGTTAGATATTGTGAATGTTTTCAACCCCCCAGCCCCAGAAAAAAAAAGCCCTTTGAAGAGTTCACACACTGAGTATTTAGATTACTAACTGGATTACTAACTGCACAGTATCAAATAATGTTTTTCTAATCAAGAGTTCCAGTAATTAACTGATACAATAATATTTACATGGACCATTTCATAGTTTTCTTGAAATGTGTCTGAGCTCCCCAGTGATATGCCACAAATGGCAGTTAAATAACTAATTAAACTTTAGATGCGGTGGTGCACACCTCTACAGAAAGAGCTAAGAAAATGACCAATAGTTCAGAGTGTATTCTATTGGCTACAACTTACATTTCAGCTCTTTAATAATTTAAGCATTTATAAAATACGGTGTTAACTTTCTGTTACTGTAACAAAATACTCAAAGTAATCAACTTATAAAGAAAAAAGATTTATTTGGATCACAATTTTGGAGGTTTTGGTCCATGACCAATTGATCCTATTGTTTTGGGCTTGGGGCAAGGCAACACATCATGGAGGGAGTGTGTGGTGGAGTGAAACTGCTCACTTTATAGCCAGGAAGTAAAAGAAAGTGAAGAAGTATATGATGTACCACAGTTCCCTTTTAGGGAACACTCCTGAAAGAACTCCCATTGGGCCTACCCTTTCAAAGTCCCACCACCTTCCAATAGCACCATGGGAAAGGAACCAGGCCTTTAATTCATGGGCTTCTGATGCACATTCAGGATCCAAACTATAGCAGCTCCGACTTCAGATTAGCTAAATTGCCTCAATACAGGTCAAACCTCGTCTAAAAGGGTTTATTTAAAAATAATCCTAGTTTACAAATGTCTCCTAGTTTTCTGAGTTCTTCAGGATGTCCTCCTGTGGCACTAAGCCATATCCCTAGCCCCAAATCCTTGTATTTTTTAAGCAGCATTTTGGTCAAGCACTAATCTAATACAAGTCCCTGATGAAGAAAAGTGCCAGCCACTGGGCCTACAAGGTAGCCATCTACTTTAGCCTGCTCGGTGCTCTTTCTTCCTTCCAATGTTTTGGCTTGGATGTGTCCCTTCCTACATTCATGAGTTGACATCTAATGACCAATGTGACTGTATTAACAGGGCAGACTTTAAAAAGTTGATTAGGTCTTAAGAGCTCCTCCTTCATGAGTGGGCTTAGGTGCCTTTATAAAAAGACTTGAGGTATGAAGCTGGTCCCTTTTTTGTCCTTCACTTTCTTCCCAGTGAGGACACAGGGATCCTCCCCTCAGGAGGATGCAACGTTCGAGACGCCATCTTGGAAGCAGAGGCTGGCACCTTGATCTGGGATTTCCTAGCCTCCTCCCTAACAGTGAGGAATACATTTCTGCTCTTCATCAATTCTGTTACAGCAGCAGAAAATGGAATAAGTTGCTTTCTCTGTCAGCCACACACCACACTTTCCAAAGATTTGCATGCCTCCGCCCATCCCTCAAGCTGGTCATAGTGACTGGCTTAGCATAGACAATGACTTTTTCAGTAATAAATAAAGTGATTCAAATGGGAATCACTATTTTTCTGAAAGGATTGGGCAAAACATTATTTTTTTCTGGAGTGATTAAAGAAATAGAAGATAAGCCTGGAGCTACAGGTGGACATTTCTCTCCACTGAAACCAAGTCAATAGTAGAATGGAGCCTAGATAGGAAAACAGAATCAAGTTGAAAGATGTTTCAGTCTGATACCTATGATATTTGTTGAGTACCTGGATCCAGTTGTGTCTGAACCAATAAGTTTCTATCATTCATAAGACAGTTTGGATAGAATTTTGACTATTATTAATGAATGGAATCCTGACTAATATAGCATCTTTCCCTACTCTAGAGGGTAGGAAGGAAACAGTTTGTGTTCATGAAGGTCACTAAAAAAAAAAAAAAAAAAAGAGGGATACATGGATATATGTGAAGTGGTTCAGAAATCCGAAATGTTTTTATTATTATTTTTGCAAAACTGGGTGATGTCGCACCCTTATTAATCCACCCAATTTCTTTCCTCATTAGATAAAATATTTATTAGAACATGTTACATCTTCTGGTGATTGCCTGCAAAAGTGCACTCCTCAAATATCCACATCCAGCTTGAATTTCCTCTGGCTTTGGCCGTAGTTCATACTTTCTTTTAGTATTGCTGGGATTCCTCTGCGTCTGCTTTTAGGCCTGTGTGTGTCCTGGTGAATTCTTCACTCTTTTCATCTGTTTCCTTTTAAAGCTGTTTTAAGGTTCATTGCTTCTTGACCCATTCAGCCTTGCTGTTCTTCTGGCCCAAATGAATTCCCCAGCTGGGGCTTCAAGACTCTATTACTGCTGGGCTGTCAACAACTTTGTTTTGTTTTTTTTGTGTGTTTTTTTTTTTTTTCTTTCACCAACTTTTGGCTACTCCCTGATCACATTCAGGGTGCAAAAATGCTAGGAGTGAACCGTCAACCAAGCCACACCAGCAGCACATATGATAGAACCCATTTGGAATTCTTTTAAAGGCTATGCCAGCTAATGCAGATTAGACTCTATAGCATCAATTCACCCTCCGGAAGAAACCTAAATAGCAACACGAGAAGAGGGTCAAGGATTAACTGATGCTAATAGAAATGTTCCCAGTGATAGACCAGAAAAAAAAAAAACAGTGCATCCCATCTGATGAAGGTCTGCATATCATTACAACACTACAAGGTACGCTGCCCTGGGAAGGAAAACCCCCTTTCGTCTGTAATGTTGCTTAATAGTTTGCATCTTGTCTGCTATTGACATTGACTGTGGTAAGAGCTACATTCCACAAGAAGAGTTTATAATGGCAGTATGAACCACAAAGATGATGCTTACTCCATATCTAAGCCAATAAACTCAATGCACTATTTCATGGCTCTTGATCTTTTCCCATATTATATGAGGCTGGCCCTTTCAACGGGAGTTTTAATGCATTGCAAACCTATTCGGTGGCAAGCTTTAAAAGCATTTAATAAAAGGGATGTGAAAGAAATATCATCAATGAGCAAAGTTCGCCTTAATGATCCTTTAACCTGTTTATTATTATCTCCTCCTTCCTAGAGATGATGGGTCAGCAGTTCTCCATATCAAAAAGGGAAAAAAAAAAAAAAAGAAAGCCAGAGACTTTTTGGAGCCAAAGGTCCTTCATCCCTGCAGGGTAGAGCAGCCTGCTAGCCCTCCATAATGGGCAGGTTGTGGTTTGTTCTGTTTCCTCCAAGGGACCTGCTGGAAGGAATTTTATGGCCATAGGCTTTGTGTGAGCATTAAGCAATCCATGGCATGTGTGAAAAGAGAAAGCACTTGTCTCAAAGCTACATCTTCAATTTCCCTTCCTACTTTCTGCCTAGGACTTGGCAGTCTCCATTAGACTCGATACAGCTTCAGAAGGCATTTAAAAAGTTATCTTTAGACCATAGTCATTGTGGAGCAGGCAGCCCAGGCCCTCTTAGGGGAAAGCCTGAACTCTTCTGCTCACTAAATCACAGAGGTGAAGAAATCTAACCTGAAACACAGTTCCTGCTCCCCAAACGGGGCCTGGCCTTGCTTTGGGGAACCCCGGGAGTGGGAGACTGCGGCCTTCTTCATTTTGACTTGGTCCAATCCTCCCCTTTGGCAAACACACAATTCTACAGACAGAGACATTCTGTGGACTTCTCCCCAAAAGATCTGCAAGCAAAGGTGGAGCAGAACTATATGGAGCAAATGAAAATAGAGCCAGGGGGATAACCTGCCACTTTACAGAATAAATATGACAAACTTTGACCCACAGGAAACCGTTTTATGGCAAAGATTTTGTCCTTTAGAAGAAAGGGCTAGGCATTTTATTTTTCAAAATGAAACCTTAGATTAGTAAAACAATTGCCAGATGCCTGGTGGAAATGATCTTGTCCGGAGGGATCCTCATGGTACTCTCTCATGGAAAGAAAAATTAACCTTCAATAAATAAAAAAAGTTTCAATTCCTTGTTGGTAAAATTATTCTTACATTCTAGTTCTCATCAAGGACTAATATATATATAACACTTGAAGTTTTTCCATTAAACGGTTTTTGAATTATGAGTGACAAAAAATATGTTTGAGCAAATTGAAGGAAGAAAAAAAAAAAAAAAAAACCAGAGCTTTCATGTCCCGTAGCTGGAGAGAGTTTGTTATTTACATCTCTGACAATTCTCTACCCACCCTCCCCTGCTCCAATGGAGCTATGGGCGATGCCATTATTCACAAGTTTTGGATAGAGAAACTTTTACTATAGCATTCACTTTAATTCATCAAATGTGTGCACCTAAAAGGGCAAAGTTGTGCATTAAGTGCATGAAACATGTGACTGTCAAACAGAATTTGGAATTGATTAAAGCGATTTTTACATTCTATAACTCATTCATCCTATTGTCTGATTCCTATACAGTTCTGCCCTAATATCACGCACCACAGCCTCAGACAGACTTGAGATGGAGTTCCATTCCCACCACTAACAGCTACATAACCTTGGGCGAGCTAGTTAACCTCCCTAACCCTCAGTATCATTGTCTCTAGAGTTACAGTTGTACCCACCTCAAGAGTTGTTGTGAGAACTAAAGAAGACATAGTAAACTTTAAACAGGATCTGAAGAATAATTGTCTTCATATGCTTTAGTATTATTAATCTGATTCGGATGTATAGGTCTCACACAGTTGAAGAAAAATTAAAGACAAAAATAATGATGAAAACTGCAATTATATTGTCCCGGACTATTTGGTAGGGGAGTGTCCTTTTTCTTTTGTACTTACTTTTTTTTTTGGTACCAGGGATTGAACCCGTGGTCTCTTAACCACTAAGCCACCTCCCCAGCCCTTTTTTATGTTTTATTTTGAGACAGGGTCTCGCTAAGTTGATTAGGGCCTTGCTAAATGGCTGAGGCTGGCTTTGAACTTTCCATCCTCCTGCCTCAGCCTCCCAAGTTGCTGGGATTACAAGCATGCACCCCTGAGCCCCGCCTTACTTTGTTTTTTAAAAACAGTCTCCCCCATCTCACCACTTTGTATTATGTCAAAGCACTGGTCTGCTGAAGGCCCTGTTTGTCTCCTCTGAGCATATAAGATGTCAAAATCACCAATAGCCTTTGGACCCTTTAAGGGACTCATCCAACCACATGATGTAGCAAAGACTAGACAAACACCTTGCCCATTATGACATTTTGGCAAAACAATGTACTTGGCATCTCTTTTTTCATTATGTTGGTGATGGGCTGGACAGAAGGACACCATATGGGTAAATCAGGAAAATCTAGAATGCAAATGGACTTTGTCACAAGTTCTTGGGTGGAGAGGGTTGCCTTGTGTGGGAGAAAGCTCTGTTAGATGTCAATTTGGGTAGTGATGTGCATGGTCTGCTAGGGTTCCACACTACTGAGGACGCAAGCAGAAATCTTTCCTGGAATTTACTTTGAAATACACACTTGATTTCAGTTAAAATATGTAATAGATAGAGACAGAGGTTCACGCAAGTGAAGAAAAAGGCAGATACAGTTTATAGCAGATCTGATTTTGGACTCTTAAATTTTTAAAATAACATTTGTTAAGTCATAGGATTTTTAGAAACAAAAATAGCACTTGAAGGTATAAAGATTTGACTTGAGCTATTTTAAAATAATAAGCCAGCAGGCATATATACTCATGCTCATTCATTTTTTAGAGAGAAAATGATTATTGTCTCACGAATTGTAGCTTTCTTGTCTGGCCCTAAATAATGCAACTTTAGCAAGAAAATCTGGGCTCTGAGACACATTCATTACAAACAGTTACAAATACAGCAGTTATATTATTCTAGTCATTACTAGCAGAAGTTTTCATTATAAATATGGATATTAAGAGGTTCATCATTCATATATGTACAAGCTCTAATCTGATTCTTGACAAAATAGAAACTAACTCTTCTATACATGAATGAAGACATTTTCTTTTCTTTCAATTTTTATAAAGACCAAAAAAAGCACTTTTTTTTTTTTTGGCAAGGCTCTTTCTTGAGGACCAAGGACACTTTTAGCATATTCCCTGATATCTCTGGGTAACTGTGGTGACAGGAATAAAATCCTACTCATGTATAGCATAGGGACTGGGATTTTGATTGCCCAAACACTCTGTGAATGCATAAGAAATTCCAACAATGGAAATTAATTCCCTGCAGGCCTTTTCACTGGTGTTCCAAGAACAACAATAAAGATCTTGATTACTTGTCTGGAGAAAGATTCCTGGTTTCTGACCATTTCTTGTGTATTTGAAGAGCTGACTGGACAATTAATTCTTCTAGACAAACTTTGAGGAATCGCCCTGCTTTCTACCTCCATCTCATCATTGTCCTCCTTTATACCTGATGAGTCAAAGTTCTGAGCCTGTCCAAGGTCATCCAGAGCAGCGGTGCTATGAATCCTATCCCCTGACCAAGCACACCAGCATTACTTGAGAATTAGGAATGTGGATTCCCAGGCCCAGCCCAGCCCAATGAATCAGAAACTCTAGAGATGGAATGCAGCAACAAGCTCACCAAGCACTTCTGTTTCCATGCCAGAATTTGAGAACCACAGATTTGGAGCATGTTTGTTACCTCAAAGTACCTATCCACCCCTGTGTGTTCTAAGCCCTAGCTTTCTCTGCCCTGCTACTGTGATCGCTACTAGTAAATAAAGATTGTGACCCTCCAATGGCTTCATTAGTCTTCTCTTTAATTGTGTTTTCGTATAGACTTTTTTTTTTTTCTTTTCTGCTGTTTCATTGGAGGATTGGAGAGAGAGAAAATTGATAGGTTTCAATTATTCATTGTTTAGGTCACTATCTCTAGCTTCTCATATACTTACTTGCCTGACATTTCTAATGTATGGATATTTGTATAGCTCTCATCTATCTTTCCTAAAATTGCAATCCCTAAAGGTTAGAACTTTTGTTTATGTGCATGCACGGGAGACTGATTTTAAAAAGAGCAAAACCTTGTTTTGCTGGTGAACTCTTGTTTTATGTCATTACCTTCTCTCTCTCTCTCTCCTGAAAGCATTTATTATTTCATAATTTTATGCATTAGAAATCCAGGCATGTCTTAGCTGGGTCTTGTGGCTCAGGATTTCTTTTTTTTTTTTTTTTTTTATTCTTTTATTCAAAGTTGTATTTATAATAGTAGTATGCATTATAATTCATAATAAACATATAGAGCATCTTTTTACATAGCACGATTTGTATACAATGTATATTCGTACCATTCAAATCTTCAGTCATGCATTTAGGATAAAGATATCCATCTTATTCAACCACCTTTTCTTTTTTTCGCTTCATCCCCCCTTGCTCCTTTCCTTCCTCTCCCTCCCCTTTGACCATTCTAGTGCTCCTCTAATCCTCCTATGTACCCTGACCCAACACCACTGTGAATCAGCCTCCTTATATCAGAGAAAACATTCAGCATTTGGATTTTTGAGATTGACTAACTTCATTTAGCATTATATTCTCCAACTTCATCTATTTACCTGCAAATGCCATTATTTTATTCTCTTTTATTGCTGAGTAAAATCCCATTGTGTATATATACCACATTTTATTTATCCATTCATCTACTGAGGGACATCTAGTTTGGTTCCACAACCTAGCTATTGTGAATTGTGCTGCTATAAACATTGAAGTGGCTGTGTCACTGTAATATGCTGTTTTTAAGTGCTTTGGGAATAGACCCAGGAGTGGGATGGCCAGGTCATACGGTGGTTCCATTCCCAGTTTTCCAAGAAATCTCCATACTGCTTTCCATAGCGGTTGCACCATTTTGCAGTCCCACCAGCAATGTATGAGTGTGCCTTTTTCCCCACATCCTCTCCAACATTTATTGTTGTTTGTGTTCTTGATAGCTGCCATTCTGACTGGAGTGAAATGAAATCTTAGAGTAGTTTTGATTTGCATTTCTCTAATTGCCAGCGATGTTGAGCAATTTTTCATGTATTTGTTGATTACTTGTGTATCTTCTTCTGAGAAGTGTCTTTTCAATTCCTTCACCCATTATAGAAGACCTCAGATGATGGAAAGACCTACCTTGTTCTTGGATAGGAAGAATTAATATTGTCAAAATGTCCATACTACCAAAAGCATTATACAGATTTAATGCAATTCCAATCAAAATCCCAATGACATTCCTCAAAGAAATAGAAAAAACAGTCATGAAATTCATCTGGAAAAATAAGAGACCCAGAATAGCTAAAGCAATCCTTAGCAAGAAAAGTGAAGCAAGTGGCATCACCATACCAGACTTTAAATTATACTACAGAGCAATAGTAACAAAAACAGCATGGTATTGGCACCAAAACAGACTGGTAGACCAATGGTACAGAATTGAGGACACAGAGACTAATACATATAATTTCAGATATTTTATATTAGACAAAGGCGGCAAAAATGTAGTGGAGAAAGGATAGCCTCTTCAACAAATGGTGCTGGGAAAACTGGAAATCCATATGCAACAAAATGAAATTAAACCCTTATCTCTCACCATGCACAAAATTCGATTCAGAGTGGATCAAGGACCTAGGAATTAAACCAGAGACAATACGCCTAATAGAAGAAAAAGTAAGCTCCAATTTCCAACATGTCGGATTAGGCCCCAAGTTCCTTAATAAGAATCCTGTAGCGCAAGAATTAATATCCAGAATCAATGAATGGGATAGATTCAAACTAAAAAGCTTCTTCTCAGCAAAAGAAACAATCAGTGAGGTAAATAGAGAGCCAGCTAATTGGGAACAAATATTTAATACATGCACATCAGATAGAGCACTAATTTCTAGAATATATAAAGAACACAAAAAACTTAACACCAAAAAACAAATAACCCAATAATTACCTTCTCTTTTATCTTCAATAATCACTTCTTTGAGAAGTAGTGTTTAATTTTCTTATTTTAGTTTCTAGAGTTGAATATTTATTTTTTGGCTCTCTAAAAAGTACATTTAAGGCTATAAATTTGTTGCTGAGTACTACTTTGGCTAGCTTTCACAGTTTTCAATATGTGCCTTAATTTTCATTTATTTCCCATGAAATTAAAAACTAAATGGAAATTTAGGTTTTTTTTTTATTGTTGTTAAATAAAACAACTTGAAAAAGCTTCTCTCTCTCTCTCCCTATCTATCTCTCTCCCTCCTTCCCTCCTTTATTTTATTTTATTTATTTATTTACTGCATTAAGAAGAATATGGGCCAGGTGCTGTGCCACCCAGCTTCTAAGGAGGCTGAGGTAGAAGCCAGCCTCAGCAACTTAGAGAAACACTGTCTCAAAATAAAAAATTTTTAAAAAGCGTTGGGGATGTGGCTCAGTGGTAAAGCACCCTTGGGCTCAATCTCTAGTACCAAAAAAGAAAAAAAAAAAAAAAAAGAATGTGGGTGGGGAAAGAAAATGGACTTTGAGAATCTTGAAAATAGGTTGTAGCCTAGTACTAAATTTTTATAATTGTTCTGTGTGCACAAGACAGTATGCTCTTGAGTACAAAATTCCGCCATTCTGTTGGACCAACCCTAGTTATTGATTTAATTCTTCTATAGCGTTGATATTTCAGGTCTATTTTAGTCTTTTGAATTCTGAGGGAATTATATTACCTCTCTATTATTATTAAAAAATTTGTTATACTTCCTTAAATCTTTGTATATTTTAAAACAATGTGTCTAAAAGGTATAAGTCTGTAACTAAATTATTATCTTGGGGTTTGTATGATGAAATTTATTATCATTATTCATTGTTTATTTTATAATTTTTCAACCTTGAATTCTGCTTGTTTCATAATAACATTACTGTGTTTATTTTCATTTTATTAATATTTGTCTGGAGTACTTTTTATTTTCTAATTGACCATCTTCACACACAGCATGTAACTGAGAAATTTTAGCTTTTTATGTAATTATGACATTTTATAATTACTGATATTTTGGGCCTTCTTTCTATTGTTTCTGTTTTTGATTTATTGTCCTTTATTTTAACTTTTTTTCATTTGTTGTTTTTGCAATTGTTCGAGGTATATTTTTTTCTTCTCTTGGTTTGAAAGTTATGTTTCATTTCAAATTATCAACTTTTTACTCTCTTGTTTAGTACACATTTAAAATATTTTTCCATAAATACTTAAAATTTTGACACATTGAGAATTCTCTATTCCCACGTCCTCCTCTGCCCAACCCACCCTTCCTACTCCAGCACCTATATTGAGATTTTTTCTCAACCAACAGACAACCACACATTTTGCTTTTTTCTCTATCACTGTTCATTATATCATATCTACCACTCTCTTATTCATTTTTTTTTCATTTTTTGCTGAAATGCAAAATACTTCTTTATCTTTCAAGGAGTTGTTCCCATTATCTATTACTGACAATTTGGCCATGGTCAGAATTTGAAGTTCAAAGTGATTTTCTTTATGAACTTTGATATACATAGGTTATGCATTTTGTTCATTCTGTCTGGCTCCAAACGAGCCTGTCATCATAAATATTCATTCTTTGAGGATTGATTAATTTTTACAGTGATTTTTATATTCTCCAATTTCTAATTTCTCAATAGAAAATTTTGTTTTGTAAATGTGCTGATGAGAATATTATCTTGCCCTGAGAAGAATATCAATAATAGTTCTACAGTGTACTTGTTTGTTTTAGTGATTTGCTTTCGTCTGCTGTGAATGTTTCTGTTTGCTTGTTGAGACGCGTACTTTTTAATTCAAGGTTTTGTGTTGGTCCATCTATGAATGCTATTTCTATTTATATAGCAGCCTACTGTGGTGTTTTTTTGCATGAGTTGGTAGAAGAGGAAAATAGAAGGGCCAGGGAATCTACTAGACACTGATTTTCTACCAGACAATGACTGATTTTCTAGATGTGAGCACACCCAGTTCCTCTTGGATGCCACAAACCACCAGGAACACTACCTACTTCTCACTCTTGGGGGTTTCCACTCTCTCCTGTCTGCTGGGAGATTTCTCTCCACAGTATCCGTTTTCCCATGCTCTCAGCTGGTTAAGGCATTCCTTTCTCACTTGAAATGTAGGAAAAATGAGGCACAACAAGAAAATTGATTCATTCTAACACATCATTGTTCATTAGTGGTGGAGCAAAGAACAAAATTTATACTGCAGATTCCCCATTCTGTTGCTATTTCCTAGATCTTGCCAAGCATATCTCTTACATTGGTCTGATTTGATTAGCTGCCATTTGTAGAAGAGTTTCAAAAAATAAATGCAAATCAATTGTAGAAGAGTTTCAAAAAATAAATGCATATCATGGGGGAAGGAGGAAGTGATTGTTCTTTAAAATATTTTGAATTTAATGTAAAACATAAATACAGGAAAAACAGCATATATCTCATGCAATGAGATGGGCAGGAAGAATCACAGTAGAAGACAAGATTGTCCCTGGGGAACATTAATTTCAAAATCTTACTTCCTCAAATGCCACCAAGTTAACTGGGGTGTTCTCTGCTGCTGCTGCTAGTGCTGCTGCGGCCACCTTTGAGCTAACTGGACCTCTGAGCTGACCAAGGACATGGCTAAGCTCTGAAAATTCTTTGTATTCCTCGTGAAGCTGAAGCACTAGGGTGGAAAGTGACCCAACATAAGCCATGGCCTAATAATGCCAGTGTCTTGAAAGAGAATTCCTACAGGCCTGCACAAGAAAGAGAAGGGGGTGTGCTCAGACTATTTGCATGATCAGAAATTTTAAAAATAATACATTCTAATGGAACTTTGGCAAAAAGGTAGGAAATAGGCTAATTCTGAAATATCAAGTTAATTGAGGGTGATGGGATCATGGGATGATTTTATTTCTAATGTTTTATGATTTTTCAAACAGCAGATCACGTTGTTATATCAGAGAGATTTGGCTGCAAAACAAACTACCATTAAATGTATTGACATAAACAAAAATAAGTTATTCAGTCCACTGTTCTGTGGTGGATCATGCAGGCCAACTTTGATGGATTTGACCTGGGATCATGCTTGTGGCTACAGGCAGGTGTCACATCAGCAGATGTGACACTTGGGTCCTCTCCTCCCCACAATGAGCTAAGTTCACATTACTGCTGTAATTTCTATTAGCTACGCGACCAACTCCTTTCCCACTAACAATTTCCAAATCTGACCCCATTGTTTTTCTGTCATTTCCAGGTTCTCATAGTTGGTCTTCATCACCTCCTGTTAGAGCCAAGGATTTCCCCCCTCTTTAGACCCATGAAGGTTACTAGGCCTGTTTCTCCAGGCTTGGGTGGGGATGGAAGTCTTCTCGCCCACCTGCCTTCTCCATTTGCCTTGAACATTTCCTCTGGGTGGCTTTGGGAGGAGGGGAGGAGTTGATCTATCTCCTGCGACACCTCTGGGTAGCAAGTCGGCTGTCTTCTTTGTTGTCTTTTATGGGTTTTACTTTCCATGAGCAACTATACTGCAAAAATCTGTGCTACCCTTTGGATCTGAAATGTCTCTGCAAGGTCATTCAAGGCTTGGTCCTCTACTTGGTGCTACTGGGAAGAGCAGAACCTTTAAGAGGTGGGGCTTACTGGGAGGAAGTTAAATCTTTGGGGTTATGTTTTTGAAGGGAATACTGTGACCCCAGTCCATTTCTGTTTCTCTTTGAATGCCTTCAGGTTGCCATGAGGTGAGAAGCTTCCTCCACCCTATCCTACTGTGATATGCTGCCCACCCACAGGCCCAAAAGCAACTGGCAAATTGACCATGAACTGAAACCTCCAGAACCATGAACCAAAATAAACCTCTCTTTCTTATAAGTTGATTATCTCAGGTATTTTGTCACAATTATGGAATACTGACTAAAACAGTCTCTCAAGTAGAAATCGATAGGAAGGGATCCCAAGACCCTGCTGGCATGACTCAACCCCTAAGGTATTTCCTTTAGAAATATGAATGCATCTTCAAAAGTTGGCCTTCACCAGGCCCCAGCCTGTAATAGACCCTGGCAAGCTAACAGCTACTATTCCCATCTCAGCTGTAGTCTCAGCAACCAGAAAATAGTCAAGTAGACTGATTTGTGCCTCGTCCATCTGGCCTTACTTACCCACCATCTTTCCTCAGTGTTCCTGCCCCCAGAACAACAGAACAAACCTGCAAACCCTACTGCTTAGAAGATCTCAAGTGAGGAACAAGTCCCTGCTTCTTGCTGATACCCGCAGACGTGAGGAAGAAGTCTCTGTTTCCCACTCCGTTGCTTCAGAGAAGAAATCATTAAGTGCCAACTTCTCTTTACCTTAAAGAAGTAAGAGGAGGACAGAGCCTCTAAAAATTGTCTCCTGACTCCTTCCAAGTCTTCTTTACACAGAGGATGAGAGGTCAGAGGCATTAGAGCCATTGGAAGATTTTCTTATGTCTGATTTGGCTCCATAGCCCCTTTCACCAAGCCCTTTAGGCTTGGCACCTCAGCCTCAAGTTCTTTCTGAATTTAGAGTGCAGACTACAGCGCGGCCTTTGCTCACAGCTGTGACTTCCAGGACCCAGTCCTGGAAAGTTTGAAAAATATCGCACAAGGCACTCGACACTATCTTGCCACACAAGAAAACTTTTAATATAAGTAAACATTTAAAGAAGAGTCTCAGCTACAATTTCAGTATCACTGCAAATGGACATCTTTTGCTTCAACTTTTGTGGCCTATTTTCCTTTTGTAGATCAGTCTTCTGTTTTTGCAAATCAAAACAATTTATCGTAAGAGTTTAAGAGTACCTTTATAGGCATCGATTAGTTTAAATATCACAGTTCATTCTCTTTCCCTCAGCACCAAGAAAATTGATGTGATGGCCTGTCTTAAGTTGGCTTCCTCTACTGGTCTTTTATCTGACAAGACACCTTTGGCAAAGTAATGACAAAGGCTCATCAATATGCTACTTTTCATCTGCCTGACACTGAAATCAATGGGCTGCAGAAGAAGTCCCTCTATCAGCGATGTCAGAAACGATCACTGTGCTGGACAGAGTATGCTACCTGATTTCTCTGAGCACTCACTCATTCCTGAAAGCTTTCTCTTGGCTGTTACAACAGTGACCCTGCTTAGAGGTCAGAGATAAAGATGCTCTACAATCAAAGGATGCCCAGCAAGTCTGAAAAGGGGAGACTCTCTCAGAGTGTGAGATGATATAATGGTCTGTATATCCGACCCTTGGGAGAAATCACATTTTCCATTTCTGGGACAGGTGACCTGCAGGATCTGCATTTGTGGGCCTGGAAGCCCTAATTTGTCATAAGTGACAGCTGGGATCAGAGGGTTATGCTCAGCAGCACTGAGGAAATAACTTACCCAAGCAAAAGTGGATGGGATGGCATAATTGGTTTTATGAAGAAAAAGTCTTCATCAAAAATTTTAAAATAACAAAGCATAAATTTGATGACATAAACATGTTAATAATGCAGTAGAAGAAAACAATTTGCAAAATACACTTTAACATCTTGAGATAATTTGCAATCGTCAGTGATAATAAGAATTGTCACATGGAAAACTGAATTCCACCAACAATCACAAACATTTATGACTTAAGTCTCTAACTTAGAAGCTGCTGGGCTTGTGCTCATTCTAGAAGAACAAAGTCCTACGAACATCTGTTACCCGGATCTCTAACCCAAAGTAGAAGAAAAATTGAACACCCTAGGTTTCAGACAGTGATGGCTAAATTATTTTGACTGGTGAATATAAAAAGGGAATTTGATTTTTATTCTTCTGCTTGAAGAGAGTTTGAAAAGCCATTATAACCTGGAAAACAAGTTTTTTACCAAAAAGCCCAAATTTTTCCTAAAGCGTACTTTCTTTTGTTTCTCCCCTCAAGAAGAACACTGGATTATTCTAAAGTGGTAACATTAATCCTGATGATATATTTTTCTCCTCTTCTCCTTGTCTACATCAATGATGAAATCCTACAAGCAATGACAATATAGTCAGAATCCAAGAAAACTTAGAAAGTACAATGGTAAATAATAAATAATAAATAAATTGGATATAGCTGTCAAGAATTCCTTGGAGGTAAATGTGGTTCATATACAAAATGGAATATTACTCAGATATAAAGAAGAATGAAATTATGGCATTTGCTGGTAACTGGAGGGAACTAGAGACTATCGTGCTAAGTGAAATAAGCCAATTCCAAAAATCAAAAGCCAAATGTTCTCTCTGATATGCAGATGCTGGCTCACATTGGGGGGATGGTTCACAGGATTGGACACGGGGTAGTGGTAGAAAGTGAGAGGGCAGGGGAATGGGAAAGACAGTAGAATGAATCAGACATAACTTTCCTATATTCATCATATAATACATGACCAGTGTAACTCCACATCATGTACAACCAGAAGAATGAGAAGTCATACTCCATACATGTATGATATGTCAAAAGACATTCTACTGTCATGGATAACTAAAAAGAACAAATTAAAAAATTAATAAATTAATCCCTTGGATGGAGAGAGGTGATGTATACAGCAATGACACCTTTTTATGGGGTGGCAAAGAAAAATTGATTGAAAAGATGATGGGTAGGTGCTATAGGAAAACCCTACAAGAACATTGATCATGATGCCAGGGCAAAGGTGTTTCCTCAGAGGTAAGTATCTTGCAAGACCCCCAAAACCATAGTCACAGTATGGCTGAAGACCCAGAGGAAAAGGGAAGGAGAAACCATAGCAACATCAGGCCCAAGGAGAGAGGCAAGAGTGAGTCAGGAGCTGGAGGGATTAGAATTGTCAGACATAGAATAGGAAAAGTGTTCATTTTTTTTAAACAAATTTATGATCAAGGGATTAACTCCAATGTAAATGTGAAAAAAGAATAAAAATTGTAAGGAATTGCTTGCAATAAGTTGTTAGCACTTATTTCTCTTTCTAGCTAGCAAGACACTAACCAAAACCTTAATGACCTGAAAATCTTGATGTTGCCTCCAAGATTATGTAAATTAGTACCAGAAAATAATTTGAGACAAAACCTTTTTGTTATCACCCAGTAGCCATTCTGCTAACAGGATCAGCAATGTTGGCAACCCCATTTTGATCCCTTGCTTAGAAGGGCTCTATTATGACTTAAAAGTGTGGTTTCCCTAAAAGCTCATGTGTGAGACAATGCAAGAAAGTTCAGAGGTGAAATGATTATATCGAAAGAGTCATAACCTAATCAGTGGATTAATCTGCTTGAATGGATTAATGGGGGGTCACTATAGGCAGGTAGGGTATCACTGGAGGAAGCGGATCATTGGGAATGTGCCTTTGGATGTAGATTTTCCTGCTCTCTCTGTTTGCTGGCTGTCATGAACTGAGCAGCTCTATTCTGCCATGTCCCTCCTCCATAGTGTTCTGCCTCATCTTGGGCCCAGAGCAATGGAGCTGGCCAGCCATTCATTGAACTTCTGAAACCATGAGCCAAAATAAACTTTTCCTACTCACAATGAAACAAAGTTGACTAAAACAGGCCCTGAGTTTGGTTAAATGCCCTATTATTTCCATGTTGAAATTTTGGTTTTTGAACAAAGGGCTCCATGTTTATAGTTTGCACTGGGTCCCACAAATTCCCAAATTTATTCTCCCTCTCCAATGGCCGAGTCCTTCAGGAAAATCTTGGCCCCTCTATATCATGGAGTGCATCTTTGTAAGTCCAAGTCATACACTGCAGTTTCATTTTACTTACCAGGAAAAATTGGGGATCTAAGTATAAGACACCATTCATACAAATGATGAGAATGGAGAAGAGGCGATCTGGAACGTTTCTTGAAAACCTTTTCTAGGTCTTAAAATAATGCACTGGAGGGATATTCATTTTGCCTCTATGTCAACATATTGATGTGTGAGGCTATCAATAGATCCTGAATCTGATTGCTTCCACTTCCTCCACTACTGTCCCTTCTACTTGGGGTGCTTCAATAGCCCACTATGCATACTCTCATTTCCACTCTTACCTCTTATAGTCAATTTTCCTTAAGGCACAGTGTATCCTTCACATACGTAAATCATGACACTCTCCTGCTCAAAACTCTCCCCAAACTTCCCATCTTACAAGAAAATTCTGATTGTGACCTTCAAGGTTCTTCCAATCCAACATGGACCACCCTGTGATCTCATTTCTTGCCAAGAAGAAGTTCCTGCCTACCTGTTCCTTTCCAGTCACACTGACCTCCTTGCTGTCTCTCAAACCTATCAAACATGACCCTACTTTTCATTTTTCTGGAAGCCCTTCCCCAGAAGCTTCCATGACACACTCCCTTCCCTAGTCTCCATCTTTCCTTGTAGGCTATTACAGTTTGGATCTGGAAAGTCCTTCAAAGGCACCTATGCTAAAGCGTGGTCCTAGGCATGGCTGTTGGAAGGTGATGGAGTCTTTAGGATGCGGGGTCTAGTGGGAGCTTTTAGGTCATTGGGAGCAGGTCCTTGAAGGGCATGTGGGAGGCCAGTCACTTCCTCTCACTCTCTTTTCTTCCTAGCTGCCATGAAATGAAAGCTTTCCTCTGCCATGTGCCCCTGTCATGGTGTACTGTACACCTCAGGCCTAAGAGCTAGAGGGCCAAGCCACCATGGACTGAATCCTCTGAAACCACGACCCAAGCTAAACCTTTCCTCCTTGTAGGCAGATTATCCCAGGTATTTGTTACAGTAACAGAAAGCTGACTAACACATAGGCCAAGAAAGACTTCACTTGTACACTTATACAATAGCAGCCCCTTCCTTCACCATTATCTAGTACCTTGCCAACAATACTGTTCTTCATAGCACTTTCCAACTACTACTTGAAATATTATATTATTCCCCTTTCTTTCATATTATGCTCCTAATGAAGTTAAAGAATTTGTCTTTTATCTAATAATACAGCAGGAGATCTACTTGGGTACTTCTAGCCAACTTAGTACACTGGGACCACATAGTACCATTATATTTCTAGTACCCATAATTTATGTTATTCTTAGAGTTGCTAAGCCTTCTTGTGACCATCAAGGAAATTCTTGCAATATGCTAGAAGGTGGAGCAGAACAACAAAGAACTCAGTTCCACTTTGCAGTCCCTGACCTATAGAATTCTTCACCTCGGCACAACCCTATCTTCTGTCATCATGTGAGCCAATAAATTAGTTAAGTCACTTTCATTGTATCTGCTGCTTTCACATAGCTAAAAATGTCTTAATTGATGTATCATCCTGATCCTCTAGAAAATTTTGACATTATAAATTCTGGAATATATCATATCATCTAAGAACATTTTTGTCTTTTTCATTTCTCATACAGTCTGGATAAACTCAGCTAAATGCTTTATGACATTTAGGATTGATGTTATAATATACATCACATTACTTACCTACCATGATCCATTATCACAGGCATTTGAATTCCCCCATTCAGATAATGATGCAAAAGTAATTTTCTTGTGCAATTACAAAATTTCTACTGAATTACAAAATTTCTAACTGTGACAAAGGAGAAAAAAACAAATCCCCCAAACACTTGCAACTTCTTAGAAATACCCAGGTAGAAAATGCTTCCAGAAGTTGGCCTAGTAAAAAGCAATGTGTTTTAGAGATTGCTAAAGTCTAAATCACAGGCACACTGCCTCCTTCAGAAAGGTCCCCCACAGTTCCAAACAACTTGAGTGGATTTCCAAGCATTCAATCTTCCAATTCCAATATTTCCCTATGAATTCACAGTTAACTGAAGTGTGCCCATGTTATTACCACTAGGAGATAGGTTGTCACGTATTTATTGAGTACTTCCTTCATATCAGACTTTACAGTCCTAGAGAGATATCCATAAATAAGAAGGTCAGGATCCTATCCTCACGGCTGAGACAGGGAGGTCTCTGGAAAGCCTTCATAACAGTACACATCTGACAGGTGCTGAGGTTTCCCCAGTCAGCAGCACCCAAAGTCCATGGCAAACCTCCACCCCTATGTTCTGAGGCCTAGGCAGTGAACTAGGGTGATGGCTCAAGACCCAAGATGCATGACCCAAAGAGAGCACCATTCACACCCTAGTCTATGTGACTGTACACCCAAGGGGTTCCCCTAGAGTTGGGCAGTGTCAAGCCTGTGTGCCCAGGCATCAGACATTTTGACAATACCTGACTTTTCCACTAGAGATTTATTAGGAAAGTCACCGCCAACTCTTCCACTGAGTCTCTGTCATAAGATGGCCTCTCGAGTCTGCTTTCCTCTTTCTAGGTCTTTTACAATATGGCCCTGTTTTTCTCACTCTGTGCAATAGGTTGAATTGGGTCCCTCCAGAAAGCTGTGTTGAAATCCTAACTCTCAGTGCTTGAAAGTGTGACCTTATTTGGACATCAGATTGTTGCTAGTGTAACTGGTTAAGTTGAAGTCATACTACAGTAGGGTGGGCTTTAAGTTCAATATGCATCATATCCACATAAAATAAATTGGAATGCTGTATCTGTGAGCCAAGAAATGCCAAAGATTGCCAGCAAACCATGAGAAGCTAGGAGAGAGACTTGGAATAGAATCCCCTTCACAGTTCTCAGAAGGAACCAACTTACCTCCCAAACCATGAGACAATCAGACTTCCGCTGCTTAAGTTACCCATTTTGTGTCTTTGTGTTATTACAGCCATAGCAAACTAATACATCTTACCTATTGCTCCGTTTTTTATTTTTTTAAAAAGCAAAACTTTTAGCTGTGACCTTTGTAATCTGTGCCATGTTTAAGAAATTTCCCAACATATTTCTTTTCCTTACCAAACAAGCCCTTCAGCTTCAGGCACTGTCTTAAGGACAATAGTTTCCATGTGGCTCTCTGGAGTACAATTCATCAAGTACTGAAATGACATTATCTAAGTTGGTAATGCCATGGAGTTGCTCCACCAGTAAGTTGTAACACTCCCTCTTGCTCTGCAGGTGAAGCTGGTGTGTATAGCTTCTACTCTCTCTCATCTCTCCATCTTCTGACCATCCCATCAACTTCATGGGCAATTTGACACCTGCTTCAAACTCTTCATCTTTACCCCAAATCTTTCCATCATCTCATGCATCTCAATGGCCAGGTGAATAAGCCACCAAACACCCCATGGCAATGACTCTTTGCTCTCACTGGGTGTATTGGTTTGCTATGGCTGCCATAACAAATACTACCAACTGGGGGACTTAAACATCAGAAGGTCCAGTGGCCATCAACTACCATCTCCTTCATTCACTCAAATTTAGGAACCTTAGGTACCCTGTCTTACCTGGATCTACTCTCTCTCAGCTCTCCATCTTCTGATCATCCCATCATCTTCATGAACAATATTCCAATATTTCATTCTCTAGCCACCTCTATCTTACATTTTCTCCTGGGCTCTTTTCTATCAGATTTGTCTTTCTTTTGTTGGTGGGGCTTCACAGAGATCTCTAAGCCCTCCAAGTCTTTACCTTCTCCCAGGTGGTTGTCATCAGACTGAACCTGAAATTACTGATAGTCTATTGTTCTGTCATCATGGCCACTTGCTTGCAAGAGTTCGCCTGGAGGCTGATGACATCTCATTATCACTTACTCCCAACCATGGGGGGGGGGGGGGGTGTCCAGACTAGCTCATCCAGACACTATGTTAACACTACAGATGACCTTGGGCTCATTAATCTGCTTACAATGATTAAAAGAAAAACACCCACCAGTGCCGTGACAGATCTAAACATGCCCACATTAGGGAAGAGAGGAGGTGGCACCCTGGTCCCTGGAAATCTCTCCTTCCTGTGAAAGGCTCTGATGACAACCCCCCACCCCACCTCATCACCCAGACCCTGGACCTGCTTATGGAGAAGGTGCCTTTAGAGCATGAGCTCCCATCTCCTTTCATTGGCCATGGCTTCTAGAACCGTTTGGTTATTTGAGAACAGTCTGAAGTAGGAAAAGAAGATTTGATAACATGACTAGTAGTCTCTTCTTGGCCTTGACTTTTCCTACCTAGACCAGACTTCATCACTGAGCACCAACAACCTCTCCTCCATAAAGGTGGAAGACAACAGGACAGACGACTCTGGGGATATATCATCAAAGATGTATTTGTACATGGAGTAAGGTGAGGGGAGCTGTTGAGAGACAGAGCTGGTAGAATACTAGAAGCTAGGTAATGGGGTTTCTCTAATCATTTTCAATTTACTTCAGAATGTAATATCTATGTGTGAAATAATAAGAAATATATTTGTCTCTGCCCCCATTTCCTGTCACAGGGCTCCTAAAATCAAGTGATAAGTCCTAAAACGATGTCTGATTAGAGGCAGGGGTTTTGCTCCTAAATGCCCTGAGGATGAGGGCTGGGTGCCAAGAGTCCCAATTCTATTATCAGAGGGTTGGACCTTTGACCCTACTTTCACCATCAACCTCCAGGGAGCCGGACCTAGCTGAAGGTGGAGTTGATCACCAACCACCAACGGCCAGTGATGTAATCAACCATGCCAATGTAATGGGGCCTCCATTAAATGTACAAAAAGAACAGTGTTCAGAGAGCTTCCAGGATGATGAATGGGAACACATCCAAGTGCCCCGGAGGGTGGGGTACCCCAAAAACTTCACCAGCTCTGAAACTTACCCTATGTATTTTTTCATGTGGATTTTCATCTGTATCCCTTAATATATCCTTAATAATAAACTTGTAGCCTGTAAGAAAATTGTTTTCCTGGGTTCTATGAGCAACTCCAGCAAATTATCAAACAAGAAGAGGATCATGGTGTTATAATAGGAGAGCCGGGAGCTAAAGCTCAAGTCTCTGTTCTTGTGTCCTGATGAAAGAAAATCAAAGTCAGACACAAATAAAAACAAGCAGGAGAATTTTATTATAAGTGAAAGTAAAGCAAGGCTCAAGCAAAGAGCACTCCCAAGAGAGTCTCATCCCATTCAGAGCATAGAAGGACAAAGAAAACAATACTCCTTCCAAATTTATGATGTTCCATGTTTTCCAGGAGAACTGGGGTCCACCTTCTGCAATCCTGGCCAGCAAGATGTTTAGTGCCTCCTTCATGTCCAGTGGGGGAGTTTTCGACCCTTCTTGGGCCTCTCTAGAACTGTCATGGTGGCCATCCCATTCAGGAGGACCCATCCACAAGTCAATCCTATGCTTGTGCAGGTGCTGGGATCTGTGACCAGACAAGCTTTATCTTAGTGTGCCTGCACTATTAATGAAAATCTCTTTGTGAAATACGTTGAGAAACCTATGACCATAAATTCTGATTTATGCTGACCCAGTGGAGCCTGTCAGGAGTTGGCCCCATTGATCTTTCTCTTCTTGCCGTCTTTCTTAATTGGCTCTTTTTGTGTCCGCCTATTTATTCTCAGGGTTAGCACACCTGTTGTTTTTCTACAAGTTACTAGATTGTTTATTAAAGGCAATTGAAAGAACTCTGTGACCCCACTATGTCCCTGGTTCACATTCCACTGCTTATAACTACCTAACAGTGTCACCAGATGGCAGGCCAAGGAGTTTCCCCAGAAGGGAGAAGACCACCTCAACTCGGCCCTGGCTTATGCTACAGGAAGGAATTCCAGGATCCATCAAAAGAGGCACTATCAGAGATTTACTCAGGAAAGCAAACCACAGGGAAAGTAGGGGAAGAGAGGGCGGGCACTCAGGATGGAGACCCACCTTTGGGGTCCTGGGCTCCTCCGGTTCAAGTCCACCTTAGAAATGGTGACATGGCGTCATTTAATGAGCTCTGCATTCAGTTCTTTTGCTCGTGGAGATGCAGTGGGTCACAGTGGTCTGGTTCTTAGAATCTTTGGGTTCATGCTATCTAGTTAATAGGTAGCACTTGAAGTGTACCCATACCATGGGTTTTTAACAATCTCTCTCCCTCTCCCTCTCTCTCTCTCTCTCTCTCTGCACTAATTAACTGGACTTACAGGACTCTAAGATTTATAGGACCTTTTGAAAATTTAGGTCTGGAAGAAAAAGAAATCTGGGGAGTAAAGGTGAGGGAGTTCAGGGAAGTTTCAGATTTTAAGTTACAGCCCTTCATTGTCTCCTACCTAGACACATATCTTTTATCCCACCTACCTCAAAATGGGAACACCAATTTGTAGCAAAATTGGACAGAAGTCATAGGTATCCTGAGGACCTACTGTGTGCTATTGGCCTTTGAAGTGGAGGGGTATTTATTCTGTGGGGCTTGAACCCTTGACCTGTGATGCTATGGCATCAGAACTGAATTAAATGATAGGACACCCAGCTGATATCCACAGAGAACTGGGGAATTTCTTGGTGTGGAAGAAATGCCCACACATCCCGTCACGTTCCATCATACATTAAGTGTAAATACAGAATAAAACTGTTTTCCTGTATAAATTATTTTACCTAATATTTTTGTTAATATTGCTTTGCTTTACTTCAGTTGTTCCCCATCAGTTGTAGAATCAACTCTTAGGACCGGTCCCCTGAACCATTCACAATATGGTCTTGCCTGCGCCTCCAGAATCATTTCCCCTCTCACCTTGTGCAGTGTGACATCTTTCTGCTTTTAAATACACTTCTGCCCACAGTCTTATTTCCTCCTGCTATGTAAAGCCATCAGGAGTCCCCCCTCACACTTTTGGTAATTTCCCAAGCATCTTTCAAAACTCATTCATCTCACTTTCATAACTTTCCCAGATTCCTCTGCAGAGAATTTCTAAGTCGTGTCTTGAAGATGTTCCGTACGGGGTTCTTCAATTTCAGCACTGTTGATATTTTGGGCCAGTTAATGCTTCGTGGGTGCTGTCCTATGTGTTGTAGATTTAGGAGAATCCCTGGCCTCTGCCCATTAGATTTCATAACCCTCTCCCAAGTTGTGACAACCCAAAACTCTCCAGACATTGCCAACTCTTCCCTGGGGGACAGAATTGCCTCTGGTTATAGTGTAAGCCACTCCAGGGTTGTGCCTTGTCTTTTTCATCTTATTAAACTCAGAAACGAGCATAGCGCCAATCCAATCGGTGAGCCGCGATAATGCGGGCGGTTCGCCTGCCCCAGGCGGCGGCGAGCAGCGTACAACGGTTTACCTGGTACACAACTCGACAATTGTACTGCTTCTCATTTTTATTTCTTCATAATATATCTTCACTATGAAAGTACGGGGTTCTTCAATTTCAGCACTGTTGATATTTTGGGCCAGTTAATGCTTCGTGGGTGCTGTCCTATGTGTTGTAGATTTAGGAGAATCCCTGGCCTCTGCCCATTAGATTTCATAACCCTCTCCCAAGTTGTGACAACCCAAAACTCTCCAGACATTGCCAACTCTTCCCTGGGGGACAGAATTGCCTCTGGTTATAGTGTAAGCCACTCCAGGGTTGTGCCTTGTCTTTTTCATCTTATTAAACTCAGAAACGAGCATAGCGCCTGCTCCATGACACACTCAGCCCTCATCCCATGTTTAATGAATGGATCTGCACCCCCAGAAAGGGTGACACCGTTCCTGCAAAACACCACAGAGAACCCCGGGCTGCGTCAACAGCATTCTTCCAGGTATTTCTAAATAAAGATATTCTCCAGTTTGAAATGATGTTTCCCTAGGAAGAAGGACAAAGGCATTCTAGGTTTGCTTTCTAAAAGCAAAGGGCATATTTGAAAAAGTTTTCTGAGCATTGTGGCCCGAGGCTATTTTTGACTGTGCAGCTCTTGAAGACTTGCTGGCTCCCTCCCTGCCCTCTGCTTGCTCTGCCCCTCCAAGCCCTTCCTGCCTGCGCCCGCTTCCCTGGTAGTGTTCCTGGAGCGGTTCTCCTCGCACAGCGCCGGGGTAGAGACCCTCGGTGGGCGCGCAGGCGCAGACCCTCAGCAGGCGCCAAGGGCTCCGTGGCTGACCGCCAAGTCCATTGTCTGCGCTCTCTGTGCCAAGGCATTTGGCTCCTATTTACTGGGCTTTTATCTGCATTTATCTTTTCAACCATATGAATTTAAATTATGTCTCTATCTTTTACTACCGAGGCTGCCCGAGTTCTCTCTCGTAATGTGACTTCCTAGTACAGCCCATTTTCTTCTCCAAGAGAGGGTTATAAATATTGGGAGATGGGAAATGGGCCACTTCTAGGAAAGCCCTGCGAACGGGCCTGGCACGTGTGGGAAGGGTTCAGGTTTCCCAGCACCATAGGGTGGGACTCAAGGAGGAGACTTCATATTTAAAACCAAAGGTAACTTCTGGCCCTTGTCTCACCTGCCAAATGGCACAGCTTGTATTGTTCAATTTGCATAACAAATATATGGGGGGGGGGGGGCGTGAATCTCTGGTAAAAACCACTGGAGATTTTGGAAGAGAAGTCCTTTACCAGCAGCTGACAGACCACTGTGACACAGCAGTGCTGGTTTCGCCTGATTGTGTTGGCCTTATACTTCCTCTGCCTTGACTCTGAAAACGTGAAGCATTGATTTGGAGCTCTTATGCTTAAAACAATTATCGCAGACATTGTGGGTCAGCTCACCTTATTTCCATCTCCAACTCCCTTTTCTCTTGCCCTGTCTCTAACTTAGAAGCTGGTAAAATTAAATATTCACTTTTCCAACTTCTTTTGAAGCATGCCCAGTCATGTCGCCCATTTCTGTCCAATAGGACATTAAAACCCATTTTTTTCTGGGGGAATTCCGTGAAAGTGTTCACTTTCTGATATCAAAGACAGTAAAACACAGATGTTTCTTGGGTTGTCCCTGTCCTGTCCCCTTGTGCTGTGATGTGGACATGTTGCCTGGAGCCACAGCAGCCATTGTGGAACTATGAAGCACCACTTCTGTCAGTAGGAAGCCGTACCGTCCTGCCGCGTGTTCTATAAAGAAGATGATTCTTTCCAGCTTACTTGGGGAAGAAATGCATCTAAATGAAATAACGTTAAATTCTAATAAGAATAAAAAACAGTGGTGACCATTAAATTTTATTATGGGCTTTATCATGTGTCAGGCATTTTGCTAATTATTTTTATGAATCTTAATCCTCAAAAAAATACAGAGGGAGTGAGGCAGATATTCCACTATCAGCCCCGGAGCCATTGGGCTTCCTTCCCCTTTGCTATCTTAGTGCTAACTTTTTTTCATGATTACTACCAACCCCCATGCCAAGAGCCCAGAGAAGTCAGTCTCCAGGGAAATGGTCATGATTGGTCAATAATATTTTTGCCAGCAACCGATTCAAGGTACGCATAGTGTACCTTGAGAAGTGGTTACTAATGAGAAAAGAGCAGTAATCGTCAGGAAAATTCTCAGAAGAAAATTCATGAGTCAAAGGAAGTACCAGGAGGAAATGGCCACGTTGTATCAGTGACTGCAGGTGCCATGTTGGAACCGTTCACCGAGAAGCCCAAGCACCAAACCCATTTTCAAAGTGTGTGGGAAAGAAGGAGAAGAGAAGGGTCCCCAGTGACATTACTGACTCTTGAGTTAAACCTAAAGCTTGCCTGCCTCCTGATTTCAGTCCAGTGAAATAAGAGACCCTTCGCTTTTTAAGGTATGCTGAGCAGGTTCCATTATTATCCCCATTTTAGAACTGAGATGACTGAGGCCTGGAGACCTGGCTACGAACATGGGCAGTCTGTAGAGTGTAAGATTTTCATTGAAAAAGAAAAAAACAAAATGCCACCACCACCACCACCACCTCCAAAACCAACCTCCCAGTTTCCTTTCCTTAGGCACAAAAACTTCCCACTTTAAAAAAAAAAAAATACCCCATTATGGGTGGGTGCGGTGGTAATCCCAGCCACTCAGAGAGGCTGAGGCAGGAGGATCGCAAGTTCAAAGCCAGCCTCAGCAAAAGTGAGGTGCTAAGCTACTCAGTGAGACCCTGTCTCTAAATAAAATATGAAATAGGGCTGGGGATGTGGCTCAGTGGTCAAGTGCCCCTGAGTTCAATCCCTGGTAGCAAAAATAAAAATAAAAATAAAAAAAATAAAAGGAACATTAAGTAGTGAATGAGTAATCATCCTGTCATCTGCCAATATTTTGGATTATTTGTAGATCACACAGTGACTTCAGAAACAAAAACGAAAACAAAAACTAACCTTCTCCAGATTAGAATGTGAGACCTAAAATACGAATGCAATGTTTATTAGATTTGGTAAGAAATAATTTGTATAGATGTGTGAAAGGCAGCTTCCCCTGGCCTGACTCCCACCACATCATTTCCTCACATCTCAGATCCATCCAAGTAAGGCCACATTACCTTGCCCCAAACACAGGAAACTTTCACCTGGTCCCCAGCTCACCATTTCTTCTGGTGTGAGATCCTCCCACCAGCCAGCCAGTCTAAATCATACCTTCTTTGTAAGGCCCTTTCCTAATACTCCCACCTCCAAAATTCCCCTAGCCCCAATGGATTCCCTTCTCCATTACACTCCTGTAACACTTCTATATCACATATGGACAATTTATCTTATTACCCTGCTTGACGTTATTGTATTTGTATATGTAAGTACATACCTGGCCTCCTAGCTCAGACTACACATGGAATGAAGGCAAAACCTGCAACTTAGTCACCACTGTGATCTCCAGTGTCTACCAAGTGCTTTCTATAGATAGATATAGATACATCAAAAAGGGTATTTGAACCACCATTTGACCCAGCTATCCCACTCCTCAGTTTATACCCAAAGGACTTAAAATCAGCATTCTACAGTGACACAGCCACATCAATATTTATAGCAGCTCCACTCACAATCGCTACACTATGCAACCAACCCAGGTGCCTTTCAACAAATGAATGCATAAAGGAACTGTGGTATATATACACAGTGGAATATTACTTAGCCTTAAAGAAGAATGAAATTATGGCATTTGCAGGTAAATGGCTTTTGCTGGAGAATATCATGCTAAGCAAAATAAGCCAATTCCAAAAAACAAAGACCGAATGTTTTCTCTGATATGCGGATGCTAATTCATAGTAAGGTGGAGGACAGGGAAGAATAGAGGTACTTTGGATTAGACAGAGGGAAGTGAAGGGAGGAGAGAGGGGGTGTGGGGGTAGGGTGGCTAGTGGAATGCAGACATTAATCCCTTATGTGCACATATGATTACATGACACATGTGATTCTACATCATGTAAAACCAGAAGAATGAGAAGTTACACTCCATTTGTGTATGATATGTCAAAATGCATTCTACTGTCATGTATAACTAATTAGAACAAAATTTTTAGACCCTGAATAAAAAAGGGCATTTGAATCTTTTTAAGAATCAGCTTTAGCTGGGCGTGGTGGCACACACCTGTAATCCCAGCACTTTGGGAGGCTGAGGCAGGAGGATCATGAGTTCAAAGCCAGCCTCAGCAATGGCGAGGCACTTAGCAACTCAGTGAGACCCTGTCTCTAATAAAATACAAAAAAGGGCTGGGGATGTGGCCCAGTGGTTGAGTGCCCCTGAGTTCAATCCCCAGTACCAAAAAAAAGAATCAGCTTTATGGATCCCATAGTATTAATGGAGTATATTTGTGAATAACTACACAACTCCCATTCCTTCTAGATGAACTCGTTTAACCTTTTCTAATTAGCATTCTGAAGTGGCTACATTTTTTTGTTTCAATTCTAGAAATACCAAAAGAGAGTAATTATATGAACTATTATTCCTATGTAGAAATTAAGATTTTCCCAGGATTTGTTCCCCTTTTATCCTCTTTCCAGCTCCTCATCCCTCTACTTGGTGGTATAGGGAGAGGGCCCAGGGAGTGGTAGGTGAAGGTAAAGCAATCTTTTCAGGATTATACCAGGATAGGTGGCAGAAATCAAGTCACTCGTGACAGTACCTCTCTGACAGCATGAAGAGTTTCAGAGAACTGCTCAACTGCCTAAGAAAACCACCTAAGGAGCAGGGACCCTGTTTTAGTCCCCTTTTTTTGGTGCTGTGACTAAAAGATCTGACCAGAACAATTTTATGGAAGAAAAGTTTATTTGAGAGCTCAAGGTTTCAGAGGTCTTAGTCCACAGAAGGCTGGCTCCATTCCTTGGGACTCAAGGTGAGGCAGGACATCATGGCGGAAGAGCGTGGCACAGGGAACCAGATCACATGACGATCAAGAAGCAGAGAGAGATTCCACTCTCCACATACAAAATATATACCCCCAAAGCCACGCCCTAATTCCCACCTCCTCCAGCCACACCCTCAACTTCAGTTACCACTCAGTTAATCCCTATCAGGGGATTAATTCGCTGATTCGGTTAAGACTCTCATAACCCAATCATTTCTCCTTTAAACCTTTTTGCATTGTCTCACACGTGAGCTTTTGGGGGACACCTCACATCCAAACCAGAACAAGCCCTGATTGCAAATCCATTCAGATAAAGCTTTAGAGTCTAATAAAGTTATCTGTCAACGAAAAAGACCCAAGCCATGGCAATTCGTATCCTGCACGCAGCACAGTCAGAAGAGTGACATTGTTGGTGATGACCAGAGCCAACTGGAACACGTAGCAACTTTTCTTAAAGCAACGAGCATCAGTCTGGTCAGCCTCATAAGACACATTCAGTTCATTTACTCTCACTTGGTCAGTGTCACAGACCATGTATTTCTTTCTTTGTGAGCAACACTTTGCCTGGAGTCAATGGCGTGTGGCTTTCATACACCTCTGATACTGTTCCTTTTCCTGTTTGAATTGTTGGATGATTTAATTAGAAACTTGAAAGCCATCGGAGAAAACCAACACTCATACCATTCACAAACCACTCTGTGTGTCAGAGGTGGGCCAACCATTTAGTCCCAACACAATCCCATGACATGCATGTCACTGGCTCCATTTTACAGGTGATGTTGTGGGACCTGGCACACCACGAATTATGAATCATGGGCTTGAACCAAGAGTGCCACCAGGTAGAGCAAATGGAGACCTGATCACAAGTGCAGGTACAAGGTGTATTCTTTTGCTGAGCAGAGTGCTATTATATTCAGATGGCTGAGGACTTGTAGGCCTATACTCATCCTTCAAAAAAATTGACTAACGTGATTCTTACCAAATGCCTACTCCTCAAAGCAAAACCAATAAGTTGTCAATGCTGGAAAGCTCCCTAAACCAGGTCAACAAACAAATGTAGCTGAGACAGGTACCATCGACCTCAAGATCTTGAAACTCAAAGATTCAAGTGGAGACACTTTGGTCAACAATATGTATGCTTGCTAATAATGACTCCTAAAAGATGGTACTGATATATTACTAGGATGACCAGAGGAGGCCTTCAAGATCGACCTCCAAATAAGACTGGCTGTGGAACCTAAAATAAAGCAACACCTAAGAGGAAATTTTATATATATATATATATAATTTTTTTAACTAAGATGTGCATGGTGGGAAATTAGCAAAATGATAAAAGAAAGCAGCATGTGAGAGCCAAGAAAAGCCTTTAACAATACTGAGAGGAATGAATAATGATGGAACTAGGGAATGGCCATTGGGACTTAGACAAGCTAGAATCAGCTACATCGTGTTCAATCACCAAGTCCATGGTCAAGGAAATAGGCACTTAAATTTTTAAAGCATAAAGAAGATCTTGAAAAGATCTGATTCAATACCCTAATAGAATAAACCTGGCAACTGCAGTCAAGAGATGGTTTTAGAGCACTAGGTTCTTGACACCCAGACCAACATTCTCCTTCTGCTCTGTGATGTTCTATACATCAGTTATAATCAGTTATTTTATATATATATGTACATATATATATATATATATATATATATATATATATATATATATATAAAACATGATAAACTATACACTTACTCTCCAAAAGTGGTTGTATATTAGAACAAAAATTACCTCCAGCTTCCCCAGGGCCAGATTGGAGCTTCCTTCAGCATGCAAATGTGTGTCACAAACACCAAAATGAAGTTATTCTAAGGGAACTCTGGAGCCAGATTCAGCATCACAAAAAAAAAAAAAAAAAAAAAAAAAAACCTGAAAAATGTATCAGAAGGCAGAATCATACCTTTTAAATAAAACATTGATCTCTCCACAAAATAGATATACAATTTTATTTAGTCTTGCTCCAGACAATATAAAAATAAACCTGGAGAGTTTGGGTGATCGTGTGTAAACTGAACGTAAGCACAGTTCTTGTAATTCTCAGTTCCTCTCAGGAAGAGGCGGAAACCCCTCAAAACTTGAGTGAGGTGGGCTAAGGACAAATACAAGGAAGTGTGACTTGATGCAGAAAATAATAAACGTGTGGAGCTCATTATCACAGAAGAGGTACAGGCAAGGAATATAAATGGATTCATAAAGGTTTTGACCAAATTTATGAATGTCAGAGCCATAAATGGCTACAGAGAGTACACCTAACCTTTAAGGTTAATGTCAGGGAGGAAAACTATCTCCTTTCCTGGCAAATCCCTCGAGGCCTCTGTTGTCAACACAATATTGGGTTGGATGGAACGCGGGGCTCGCCCCGCAGAGCTGCTCCTGTGTTCTTTTTAGCTAATAGGTACCTGGGCCAGATGAGCATTTATCTCCTCAGTAGAAGCATAATGGAAACTGTTCCATTTTAAAGAGGGAGCTTAATGGAAGGGTGCTGTTGTACTTTACTACTTATGTAATCAAGGTTAAACCAGAGGACAGATTTGGGTTTCTGGCACTCGAAGGCAAGGTTCACAATCAGGTCCTTGGCCTAAGTCACTTTCCCTTCTATGCCTCAACCTTGACACATGCAAAATGGGGAGAATAATATCCATGGTGCAGGAATTTTTCAAGATCTATAAAAGGCACTTTGTGCTGGGCGTGGTGGTGCACGCCTGTAATCCCAGCACTTGGGAGGCTGAGACAGGAGGATCGTGAGTTCAAAGCCAGCCTCAGCCATGGCGAGCCACTTAGCAACTCAGTGAGACCCTGTGTCTAAATAAAATACAAAAAAGGGCTAGGGATGTGGCCCAGTGGTTGAGTGCCCCTGAGTTCAATCCCTGGTACCAAAAATAAATAAATAAATAAAAGGCACTTTGTAAGCTGAAAAACTATATTACATATATGTATATATTAAAATATAGTATATTTATATATTATGTATATATACATGTATGTGTATACACATTTTAATATATAATATATTATATAAATTATAAATATATATTTATATATTGTTATAAATGTATTCACATGTATATATATATATATATATGTGTGTGTGTGTATATATAGTATAGTTTTTCAGCTTACAAAGTGCCTTTTATAGATCTTGAAAAAGACCTGTCACTACAGTGATTATATAGGGATGTGTGTGTGTGCGTGTGTGTGTGATATACACACACATATATAAATTTACTGTAGTGATAGTTTTAAGCAAATCTCAAGTCATTTTTGGCAGAGAGATTGTAAGAGATATGAGTATAGAATGATCCTTGCTTTTATTTTTTAAAAGCATCGATGAGAATATTCAAAAACTACTCAAGACCCAAGTAAGATGCTGTCTCCCCAAGGCAGAGTTTCTTTCTCCTGTAAATTTCCGGAAGACTCTGGTCATGTGTCAGAGCATTTATATTATTACTAATCTGCTCACTTGCTTCTTTCTTTTAGCTGTGAGCTGTGAGCTCCTCTAAGGCACAGGCCTTGTTTTATTCCTGCATTCCTAACATTTAGCAGGATCTGAATAAATGACCTTATGTGTGACTGACCCTCTCGGTCTCCATCTCACAACGGTGGAATAAAAAATGATCCACCTATTAAATACAATAAACCAAAGTGGCTAAGACAAAAGTCAAGATTTGCCCTCAACTTTGGTAATTTCCTGGCTCCAGTCTTCAACGCCCTTGTTTTGGAATTAACAGCATCTTATTTTCATGTGAAAAATAAAAAGCAAGATCTGAATTTCTGAGTAGTGAAATCTTCACAAAGTACCCATGGTTGAAATTCTAAAATAATGTTTCCTAAACATGAAGTTTGCCTAAACATTTTTCGTAACTTTTCCTAAACATTTTCCAAAACACAAAGTTTGTACTGTTTACTATAAGATAGCCATAACATCGAATTTTAGATAATTACAAGATTGTAGAGCATCTGATGATCACCACCATCATCTTTGAAAAGAAAGTCTCGTTGTCTGTAGAACTCAGTAAAGGATCAAAATGCAGTCCCCATATTGAGTCCATGACATAAGCAAACAGGAGCCAGTATTTAGAGCTAGTCCCCCCATGGGAAAATGTTCAACTTTATTCTTAGTGGCAGATTTCCAAGCATCCTTCTGGTACCAAGAGCTGAACGCAATGGACTCGACCTTTTTTCTCCTTTTCCCATAGGTTGTGGTAGGTCTGCTTTATCAGACTTTTTTTTAATGCCTATAAAATTTTCTCATCTCACGCATAAAATTAGAAGAGTAGATAGGGAGTAGACTATGGCCTTTAAATAAATATGCATGCATATACATACACGTGTGTGTGTGTGTGTGTGTTTGTGTGTGTGTGTGAGAGAGAGAGAGAGAGAGACTTTTCTCACTTAAGCAAACTTAACAGCAACCGAAAAGATGAGCATGAAATGGACCAATGAGCCACTGGACACCAGCATTTCCTTCCGTGTTCCCAGAGGCTCCCCTGGTCCTATCACTGCCCTTGCAAGGACAGTCTCAGGCCAGTTTTACACAGCATATTTCATGCTGCAGTTACAGCGCTGGTTGAAAAGCTGACCCTCTGCTCCTTTGAATTCTGAAATACCATTCACTAATCTAACAGACTTGCTTGTCAAAGGTCTTGTAATGAATGTTTATTTCACATCTCTTCTTCTCTAGCTTCCCCATAGCTGGACTGACTTTCTTGCCTTCAGATTTCAGTCTTTTTATTCCCCAAGGGCAAATTTACATTGGTAGTTAATAATATCCCTGCTTATTCTGACCAAGGAGAGGCATATATCCCTTCTACCTCTCTGCACCATAAATGCTTCCTACACTAACCTTATTGTCATTATTTCCTGCTGTCAATCTCATATTGGAACAGGCAACGTTGCTCTACTTTGTCATGGTGAAAAGTTTATCCTGCAAATTTTCAGTTTCTTAGGTCTTCCGTGAATGGCTGTGCTTATCTCATGTGTGCTTCTAGGCATCTCCAGGGCTCTGCATTTAACTTCGTACTTCTAAAAGCATCTGTACAGAAATAATATTAATGTTATTGCAACAGACAGGCAGAACCTCATTTCTCTTGGCTTTGACTGAAAATGCCTGTTCGTAGTAAAAAGGTGCAGACCTTGGCACTTTGTGTGAGGTCCGAATGTGTGTGAGTCCAGCCATTGGCAGAAGAAAGAAATAAGACACTATTGCCAGATGGTTTGGTTTTTAAAAATACCAGTCGGAATGGACTGGTGATCTATGACCATAAAAATTGGTTTTCCTAAGGATTCTCTGTTCTGTAGCTGGGAAACATTCCCAAATTCACTCTCAGTTCTGAGATGGAGTTGCTTGGAAGAGTAGGTGATTTAAAAATTATTTAGCTCCCCAAATAGCTGCTTCACCTAGGCACACGAGGGTTCTAAAACTCTGGACACAACTGTTGATTGTGTTTTGATTTTTTGGAGACCTGATCTGGAATTAATAGCAGGAAGGTAGAAAGAAGTAGAAAGATGATCAGATTCAGAGGTAAGCCCAGTCCTACCACTATGTCCGTCCTGCCACTATGTCCTTCCTGCATCCCTAAGCTTTAGTTAACTCCTCTGTGTAATGGGAATAATAAAATCTGCTCTAACTTGGCCATAATCATAGGATTGGCAAAAATGCATGGGATTGCTCGGGATGTAGCTTACCGGTAAAGTGCTTTCCTATCAAGTATGAGATCCTGGGTTCCGTCTCCATCTCTGCAAACACACACCAAAAAATTTCAAAAAAAAAAAATTGTCTAGCCCAGCAACTCAGGAGGCTAAGGCAAGAAGATTACAAGTTCAAGGCCAGCCAGAGCAACTTATTGAGGCCCTCAGCAACTTAGTAAAACCCAATGTCAAAATAAAAAATAAAAAGGGCTGAGGATGTGGCTCAATGGTTGAGCACCCCTAGGTTCAATCCCCAGTACCGAAAATAAACTAAAATGCATGGGAATGAATTCTGTAAACTATCCATGGCTATGAAATCTAACTTGTTATTATAGACTAAAACAGGATTTCCTAAAAATATATATGTATATATAATTAATATATATTATTTATATATTACACATATATAAATATATTGTTATATTTATATATTTTGTATTATTTAGATATTTTTATATTATATATTATTATATTTATATATTGCACATATATAAATATAATAATATATATAATATATATAACTAAAAAGAAACATATTAATGTCCTGGAGACATTTGCAGCCCCAGTTTCCTTTATCCAAGTGTAACTTTCATGTTGTTTATCTTTTAGCTTAATTTTCCTTACATTGCTTTCTTATTTTTATGCCCAAACAACTCCAACCAACTCTAAGCAGAGTTATGATAATAAATAATGATGTGTAGGGGGAAATCTGGTCAAAATAAATGGTGACTCTAATAAATTTTTACCATGCTCATTGGCAACAAAAATTTCAGAAGAGACGAATGAGCTCAGCTGCCTTTGCATTAGTGAGAGTGCTGATTATGCTCAGGCAACACTGATTCTTCACTTCCTCTCAAGGGTCCACCAGGATGCAAGTGATCCTGGCCCTACCTCATGAGGATGCCACCTTCCCACCAAGCATCCTTCCACTCAACGCCACATCTCTGCACTCTCAGGTCTTCAGGGTCATGACTTGTCTCTAATTGGCAGTTAGATGTCATGGACCCCCTTAGCTACCCAAAACTGGTAGGACCTGAATGAAAACATGGTGTATGAGTGAAGGAGGCCACCTGCCTGTCCTTAAAGGCCAGCATATTATTAAGGTACTGCAACAGAAATAACAGAAAGAGTCACACCCATGAATGGACTAGGACCAAACTCAACATCCCCAAATCCCCATGCCCAGTAAATGTGATGACTTTTCCCTAAGATGCAAATAAAGAGTAAATAGAATAGGATGCTATTCATTTGCTCCAAACAATGCTGTTCCTGGGTTCCTGGGGTACGGCTCCTCTAAAAGACAGGGCTCAGAATATTTTCAACATAGAAAGAAGAGCAAGTACCAGGCAGAGGTCCAAAAATTACTATAGAAAGCATTAAAGTATTTTTAAAATCTTTTTTTCTAGGCAATTATTCCATCTCAAACAAAAGAAGCCCGCATTTTAGCAGAAGATTGGCAAAACCACGAACTAAAACTGCCAACTCTATAATCTTTAACTGTGCTCATGATTAGGTAATAATGAGTATAGACCTATAATTGTTAATTACAACTTTTAAAATAGTCACGATATTGAATAGCCATGAACATGAAAGTATAAGGCTATAAGATAAAATAAATTAGGCTCTGAGCATCTAAGAATCTCAATTAAAAACATGCCATAAGAAATAGTTCCAAAACTCTCTCTCTCTATATATATTTTTGGTGGATCTTACACTGTTGGTATCATGCAGCTTGCTTCATTGCTACAAAACCCAAAATAACTGAAGAAAGATGGGCAGTATTAAAAACACAATTATTCTGCTAGATAAATCAAGAAATGAAAGTAAAATATATAATTTTAATTCCAAATTCCATGATTGGCTGTTTATGCAACATGGGGCCAAGTCCTTTGCTGTCTTAGATTCTGTTTTGTGTTTTCTACCTTGATGCTCCTCAAGTTCAGTGGGATTAAAAATGTTAATGACAGGGGCTAAGGTTGTGGCTCTGTGGCAGAGCACTTGCCTAGCATGTGTGAGACACTGGGTTCGAGTCTCAGCACCACATATAAATGAATGAATAAAATAAAGGTCCATCAGCATCTATAATATTTGTTTTTTAAAATGTTAATGACAGAGTGTGAATTTTCATAAACTCTGAGTTCCCAGTAAACCTTTGCTTGGATGAAACCAGGAAACTGGTCTGTTGATTTTGGTATTTTTTAAGGCTGAGCTCTTCACTGGTACTATCATTTTAAAGACTATTACCAAAATAGATATTTATGACCCAATTACCCACCACAATAATAAAGCATTCTCTTAGATATATGCTACTTTATTATTTAATAATGTTGCTTAATGAAAGTAACTTTAGTCTTGACATAGACAATGAAACAACAAAAAACCCCAAATTTTAAATATGGACTTGGAGTGATGGGTTGCCTGCTTGCTCATGTATTCAGACGGCTGAAAGCCCAGAGAACTTGGGCAACAGTGAGTAGCTTTCCAAGGCAATTGCTAACCCGCCGTATCTGGAGCAACCAGCTAGCTAATGTGAAATTCTTTTCATCTTCCCTCCACACTCCTGCGAAAAGCAGGAGGATTTCTGAGAGGTGCAGAGATTCTCAATCGTTGCAATGAGGCAGCTTTCTTCCAGTTTGAGCTCATGAGAGGCAGGGCAATTTCATGTTTAACATACACCCCAGATGACAGGGGAAGATGCGAGCTGATAGCCCCAAATACATATGCAAACTGCCCCTTGGAAGCCTGCTTTTTGCTGTCTTGTACAAAGTTAATGGAAACCAAGAACTACCATTCCAGAATCGTCGCCCCCTTTAATCCTTAATAACCAAATAAAAATGGGCAGGCTGTATTCAGGAGCAGCTCTAGCAAGCAGACCTCTAGGAAACAAGGCTCCCTACAGACTTTCCCTTGATCTTAAAGCTGAACTTGAAACATTTATATGCACAGAGCACCTGGCCAGGAGATGTGAGAAGGCCTTTTTTCCCCCCTCACCTTGGCTCCATTTCTTTCTTTAATAATAAATTCTCAGTTTTCTTTCTTCCCTTCCTAGAAACTGATTCTATTCTAAATAATGTTTTTTGTTCTTTCTTAATAGTTTAAGGAAAGCAAGACAAACTTGAAAACCCCCCATTAACACCCATCAGGCTTCCCGCCTGCCGATCGGTATCAGCTTCGCTGGCTTCATCAAAGATGAAGCAGGAAAGTCGAGTCGGTGTAGGTTAATTCCAATCAGGTTGAGAACTTCCTTTGTTTGAATTCAAAGGGCTCGGGGTAACCTATTATGCAATTTAGTATCAACTGGCTGCACAAATCTTCTTTCACACACCTTGCTGGGTGAAGAAGTGATGAGCTTGAAAACTTGTTCTGACTGCACCTGTTTAAATACGCAGGTGTCTGCATTATGGTCAGATGTTAAACAGAGGAGGAAAGCTGGAGTCTGTCCTAAAATACTAAAGCCATCTGGGTCACGTCCTCAGCAAGGTTATAATGCATTTAATGGCGAAAACAGATGCAGAGTCCAATAGGCAGCTTCCCCACCCCCCAAAAAATCAGGTCAAAACCAGGACAGATGCTGTACAGCTATATTGAAATAAATTTATTTAAAGAAAGGAGTATCGTTTGTCTCACTGTGCTTCCACCTTCCTTCCTTTCTTCCATCTTTCTTTGCTTTCCTTCTTCCCCATTTTTATTGCACAAAAGATTAGAGGAGACATGCCTAAAAACGAACAATACGAAGGACATAATAAATCCTCAATATTGTAGCAAAGAGAAAATCAGCGAGAAAATAAAAGCTGAAGGAAATATTCCAAAAGACTCAAATGCAAACCATTCAGTGATGCATGGTTCCTGGAAGGCGGGAGGTGTAAATTTGGCTCTGCAGATGCCAGGACCCTAGTCCCATCTCCCCAGCATGGCTCTGGGGTTGCCCAATTCATCTCCTTCTTCTAATCTCACCCTCCTCTAATCTCATTCTCCATGCCTGAGTGATAGTCCCATGCAGCAAAGCAGGCACAGTCTTATCTTTGCTCATAATACAGTGATAACTTTCCACTTTTTTAGAGGAAAGTGGGAGTCCTCCTTGTGGCAGACAGGCCTTGGTGCCTGGGCACCCCACTGCTTTCACCCTCTCTGGCTGCCTCAGCCCTTGTCTGGCCACACCAAACCTCCTTCAACAACTGAAATATGCCCTTCCCTGCACCCTTTTGCCAGCAAGGTTTCCCTGCCTCTCCACTGCAGGAACCTGAACTTGAACTTCCTTCCACTCTGGGTCATGCTCCACCTGTCCTTTCTCATCATGGGATCTGTCACATTTTATTATGTACTTGGCGGCTTGCTTTTGCTGTATGATAATACAGCCTTTGAGAGTTGAAGCTGGGTTTCGGTTGTTCTTTCGTTTATTCCCAGTGTCAGGCCTAGTGCCTGACATATCACTTGCTGGCCCATATCTTATTGTTTCTCCCATGCATAAATAATAATATCTGACATTTATTAAGCATTCACCATGGGTCATAAAAGAGAACCAATGTTTTACCTTCATTATCTTTGGCAAAAAAAATATATCTTTATCTCTATCTATCTATCTATCTATCTATCTATCTATATCCTATGTGGGAAGCTATTATCTTTCTTCATGGTAAAACATAAGGTGGGTGATTATCTTCATTTTACAGACGAGGAAATCCAAGGCTTTGGGTAGGTAAATGCAGGCACTGGGATACTAAACTGATCCTTTCAGAGTCTCAAGCTTGAGTACTAACCCTAACCCTGCACTGTCTTCCTAATGGTAAGTGTTGTTTTCTAACAGCCGAAGCAATAAAGGAAGTTACAAACTTTGCATCACAAAAACAAACAAACAAACAAAAAAACGCCTCTCTAATTGTTGGCTTAGAAATATGGCTTTTCCTGGATTCTGAAATGCAAAAAGTATCTTTCCATAGGTCGTGTCCAAACATGCATGGGGAGCCCAGCTTTGTGGTTGGCAGCCCAGTGATCTTTACAGTAAGTAAGAAAGCGAATTTATATAGAGTATCTTCTAGAGTCCCTCAGTACAAGCCAACGGCACAACATGAAAGCACACTCATCACTCTTTTTCTATACCAGGCAAAATGCACAGTTCTCTGGTGATCTGTTTTAAACCACAGGGCTATTTAGTTTACCCAAATCAAATCTAGCTGGTATTTGAAATGCATGCTTCAAACGTGTGTTGGTACTTCAGGATGACTTTCCCCTTGAGAAGAGGGAGAAAGAGGAGAGCTGACAGGAAGAAAAGGCAAGGATTAGAGACCCCTCTGGACTCCAGAAAGGCAAAGAGCAGATGTGCAGCAGGAGAACTGCCATTCCCGCTGGGTCTCACAGACGCCTCTCTGAAATCACACACCACGCTGGGCCCAAGTTCTCTGCAACCTGGAGGTTTGTGGGCTCCATTGTTCTAGAATTCTTTCTGCTCTCAAGTTCTCTGAGTCCGAACCAGAGTGGGAAATGCCTATTCTCCCATGATAGGTACTGTTCCTTTTTGTTGTTGTTTTTGTTTTGTTTTGATTAGAAGTTTAAACCCCCACTCTGGTTCAAAGATTTGGTCATCAAAATTGAGAAGGAATTAGTCAACCTCCCCCCCCCCCACACACACACATGTTGCGTGTGCTTGCCCACGCATCTTCCATGTTGGTATAATCCTTCCCTTTGGAACTTGTGCCATTTGCATGTTCTCTTCTGAATCAGCTTGCAGGTGTTTTTTTTTTTTTTTTTCCCTAAAACAACTGCTCTTTCACTGATTATTGCCATTCTTAGTTTGCATTGCATGATCCTGGAAGCTTTCTGCTTAAACTCTTACTGTGGTTATTTTGTTCCACCTCATCAACTGCAAGGCGAATGGAAATCTAAGACCCTGGGAGTCCAGAAATCTGTCTAAAAGAGAGCAAATCATCTCTGCAGTGGCAATAGTATAACATCTCAACAAAAAAATGTCCCCCGAACAACACAGACTCCTTTTTTTCCTTGAAAGACACAAGGAAAAAGTATTATACATAAAAGCCTGAAAATTCTAGGATAGAAGAATTTGGAATGAGGATGGGCAGTATATATTTTTTTAAACCTGGTTGCTGAAAAAGAAATGGTGCTTCTTCTTACCTGCCTCTAATGGAACCCCTGGCTGTGCTACTTATGTGGGAGTACTTGGCAGAATAAAGGCTAGAATTTTTAGAATATTTGCAAGTGACTGTTTGCTTTCAGGGGATTCAGTAAGTCAATGAGACCTATTCTATCAGGTGAGAAAGAAAGCTGTCTACTCGTAAGACATGCTATTTTATTCTTTTGAGTAGTCAGCCATGAAATTTAGAATTCTACAGTCCTAAGTTTATGCTATATTTCTAGGTATGATTTTGGGGGAGGGCACCAGGGATTGAACTCAGGGGCACTTGACCACTGAGCCCCATCCACAGCCCTATTTTATATTTTATTTAGAGACAGCGTCTCACTGAATTGCTTAGCACCTCGCTTTTGCTAAGGCTGCCTTTGAACTCATGATCCTCCTGCCTCAGCCTCCACAGCCCCTGAGATTATAGGTGTGCGTCACTGTGCCCTGCTTAGGTACAATTTTTTATATTAACAACTCATATGTTTCTTTAAATTCAACATGTACTAATTATTTCATATCATGTTATTTTCAGTTAATCACTGTAATCCCTTATTGATGAATAAGGGAAATGGTGAAAAGTTCAAAATGATTGAGAAGAGAATATTGAACTTGCTGAGAAATAAGCCCAAACTTTTGAAGCCAAAGGACCAACACATAAAACAAAAGGAATTTGGTACATTTGTTCTGGCAAAGAAAAGGGATGTTTTCCATTTTTCTTTTCAGGAAAAAAAAAATGTAATCAGCCTCTATTTATGAAGGGAAATTTAAACTTTTAAAAAGAATGATCTTCCATATGGCAAGAGGCAGAATTTGTGCAGTCTATCATGAAGGAAAGAAGAGAGTGGATAATCATCTCAGAAGACGGAGGAAGGAGGCAGATTCCTTAAATATCCAACCTGGAAGAAGATCGCAGAATGAGTGTCGTGCAGTTAATGATTTCTGGGAGAAGGTTCCTTCCAGGCCCACGAATCGACAATTTGCCTACCATTTAGCAAATAGCCTTTACTTAGTGGAGGATAGCCTAGCGCTTTAAAAAAATAAGCACATCCATCGCGGTCCCTGCTCATCAGGGATACACAGGCTTGGAGAATCTTTGGCGCTGCATCCCTGCCAAGTATTCCCACTTAAGTGGCACAGCCAGGGTTCCATTAGAGGCAGGTAAGAAGAAGCACCATTTCTTTTTTAGCAACCAGGTTTTAAAAAAAGGAAAAAAAAAAAAAAGAAAGAAAGAAAGAAATTGCCCATCCTCATTCCAAACTTTTCGATAGCTTGTCAAAATAAGGGACGGTGGAAGCACACAACATAACAAAATATAAACACCAAACCAAGTCCTTGCGAGAAACCTCCCCAGCGTTCCCACCGTGGTTCAATCATGCTGCTCATTAAACAAGTCATTTTAATAGTCACTGTCAGCCCAATCTTCTAGGTGCCAGGATTTTCTTTTGAAGAGAGAAGGTACTCTGTGGGCCAGCTTTGCAGAAAGGTAAACATTTGGAAACCAGGACAGGGTTTTCTGGTGTTTAAAATCTAACATCCTCTCAATTCAGAGACCTGCCCCCCACCCCTCCACCAACCCTCCATCATTTAAAAATATATATTTTTAAAATTTATTTTATTTTAATTTTTTAGTTTGCACAGGCACGAGGTGCTGTGAAACACATCTCAAGTGTCTTTTAAAAATTAAAACGGGGGTTGATTTGTCGTGTCAGTGATTCCTGCTAATCAAAATCACTGACACTTTCCGGAGGGAGGAGGGGGATTTAGCTCCCTCGCTGGAGAGCAATGCTTCATTTTTCTGTTTTGATCTAAATCCGAATGTTTTCCTGCAGATAATTGTCTTGCATTTTTTAAAGGAGAGAAACAAGGAATAGGGTTCCAAGAAAATAAATGTTTATTTGGACACACAGACTTCTGTCCCGGATCCAGACAACTTGAGCGGAGCTTCAGGTCCCTCTGCTGGCCCTGCTCCGTGGGAGTGCAGGCTCAACTGGTCGACCTCTACATTAAACACTTTGAAACTGACCCTGTTCTGTCCACTCTTCCTGCCACTAAGGACCATCACCGGCATGCAGGGAGTGTGGAGTGCGGACTCCAATCATAACAGGAAAAGTAAGCAGTCACCCGGAGGAGAGCCCTCTGCACTGCAGATCTGATTTCTAAGCCAACGCACATTTCAATATGGACACCCTTTCCTTATTCTGCCTGTGTGTGTGTTTGCAATTGTCTTTTCAAAACTGCAAGCGGTTTTATGAACTATAAAACTTCTAGGAAGCCTCTTGTCTTTAAATTCAAGAATTTCCTAAAGAACCAGAGAAACAGAAGACACATGAATTTAACGACGAGGAAGTTTCCCAGAATCTCCATCCTTGCAACTAAAAATCACCTAGGGAAAGCTTCATGAGAAGTAGATTTGATTCTTTGAAATGAGAGAGTCAAGTTGTGGTACTCTGGTGCTTGGTTTCTATCAGAATAAAATCATCCTGTAAGGTTGTGAACAGTATCTGTAGCCTAATTGTTAATCCATTGAGGAAAGCACTGTTCTCTTTTATTGTCATTATGAGATCCTTTATATAGACCTATTAAATGATTTTTAATGCTAATTTTAAAATTGGCTATTTTAATACTAATCCTCAGGATATTTTTATATTTTAACTACCAAAAAATCAAGGATAATGAATTAAAAATTAAAGAAAATTTTTGTAAGGTTGATTAATTCAAATAGGTCAAGGCAAATAATATTTGAAATGAGATTGACTGGTCTCATCCTATTACCATAAATCAAATAGTAAGTAATGACACAGAGCCAATAACAAATGGAAGAAATAGAGAGAGAAGGGAGAAGAAAGAGATGGTGACAAAAGAGGACAGAAAGGCAGAGAAGGAAAAAAGTGGAGGGGAGAGGGAAGGAGAAGGAAAGAGAGAAAATGAGAAATGACAAAGAAAAATACTACTTCATGTAGCTGGGGGACCCTCATAGTTTTCAGAATTGATCCATGATTTTTTAAAAGCTGTACATCCCAACATTTAATAGCATAACAATAAAGCAACATTATTCTGGAATCTCTGAAGTTCTTCCTGTAGAAATCTACCACCCCAAGTTTGAGAACCTTCTGTTATAAGAAACACAGGATTGACAATGTCATTAGCAAGCCCTCTTTCTCATCACATAATTTCAACCCAGATGCGGGTCTGGTAACCTTTGTTTTAAACACGATGAATATTGCAATCATGGCAGCGCTGCTGTTTTTGTGGCAAATTCAACTTTCTTGCAGTTGATATGTTTGACTATTTTTAGTTAAGAATTTTTTCTCCAAAAAAAAAAAAAGGTACATGACATAATTTTTTAAAGTGAGCTAAAATTCATACGATTTTGAAGATTCTGTTATTGGAGAAATTAAGGAAACTAGGACCACTCCTAGACTTTTTGGTATTCAGAAGCACACGGAAGGAAAAAAATTCAGATACTCATGCCCACTCCTGTTCTACCAAATCAGAATCTCTGAGGAATGTTCCTTGGAATCTTTTACTTACTTATTTATTTAATATGATGCACCCAGGTTTTGAAACCCCCGTTCCAGGATATTGCAAAATCAAAAGAGATCTTAAATGAGTTGAGAGAAAAAAAAAAATCCTCCAGTATCAGGGCAGCTCCCTGCTGCCACAAACACCAATAGAGCTGAGGCCACATGATCTCTTAGCACCAAATATAAATGGTCTCCAAGGATGTACAGAAATAGAAAGTTGCTCAGGACACTTTTTAGGTAAGTCGATTACAGATTAATAATCGAGTACGATCTACCCTGTTCCCATTTTACAGAGTGATGTCTTTCAATGACTAACTTTTACTTTATTTTTTAAATAAATCCATCTTATTTAGTGTAGTCAAAGCTTTAACATAAAAGGACAATGTTGCCATCTAGTGGTTGATTGGAAACATTAAAGAATCAGAAAGTTGCATGAACTTTCAAAGTAAAGAAAAAGAAGCCTCAGGAAAGAATATAAGCAAATTTCAATAAAGACTCCTATTATTGAAGGAATTTCTCCAGACTATGACTACTATTCCCAGACACTCTGAAACTTCAGTGCCAGCTTCTCATCCTAAAATCGCAAGTAGTGGTCAGTGGACAGCAAGAAGTAACACTGTGAATTCTCATGTTTGTATGTTGTGTAGATTCGGAGGTGACTTTAATACTGGGAGTCCATCAAACCCACAGTGACACCATCCATCCTTTCAAATCTGTGGGAAGCCAATTGGTTTCCTCCAGTCCCTCAGGCTACCTGAAATCTGAGCCCTTTGTAAGGAAGATTCCAGGTCCTGCCTCATTTCTGATATCTTGTGGGGGGGTCACATCTTCTCCAAGTATTTCCTCTGGAAGCCTTCACAGATATTTTCCTCCCATATTCAAAGCATTCATCTGTGTGTAGGAGTTAGTTCCCAAATCATTTGGGTGAGGGAGACTTTCATATCTGCACATGTATATACATTTGTCCATAGAGGGTAACACACGTATGATCAAAATGGAAGGAAAAGAATAAATCAAAGGCATATTATTAGGCAATTTTAGTTATTTTAATTTACAATATTTAGCTTGCAGTGATTGCAATAAGTCATGATATTTCTTAAATTTAATGTTATTTTTTCATCTCTGACTTACAAGACTGGCCATCTTTAAAAGTGAAGTACATAACATGGCCTTTCAAACAATAGTAAACTATCATCTCTTATGCATCAAAACAGGGTCCTCCAGGGAAGGGTAGATGGGACTAGTGTAGTTGAGGTCCCTAGGGAGCTTCCTAGAGGGCAATCTGGGTCACTACTGGTAGTTACCTGTTCCTTATTCTTTTCACTCATGGGGATTTATTTCAGTCTTTGTCTGAATAGGAGAAATTCTTAGGCAATATTTTTTTCTTGATTGATTCAGTCTGTGTTTGGTATCCAACACCTTGAAAATGACAAGATGCATGGCCAGTGGGAGAGAGTGAACTGATGGGAAACCTCCCCTAACTCTCTCCAAGAATTTAGTTTTAGCCAGAAGCTAAGGGAAAGGATTGTGGTGGCTTGCAAACACAGGGTTCCAGTGGCTTGCAGTGTGCACACACAGGAAGACCACACAGAAACAGAATGTATTACAATAACCCAGAGAAAGCGTAGTGCAGAATACAAGGCTCATGGGAGCTTTCTGGATTTTTATAAACCCATTGCTGGTAAGACTTTACATATTGAGTTTATTGAGCAATTATATGGCCATCTTTTTTTTTTCTTTTCCATTTTTTAAGCCATCTTACCACATGACAAAATGCTTTAGAAAAATTGACTCATCACAGGGTGCGGTGATACACGCCTATAATCCCAGCTGCTCAGGAGGCTGATGCAGGAGGATCATGAGTTCAAAGTCAGCCTCAGCAACGGTGAGACCCTGTCTCTAAATCTAAATAAAATACAAAATAGGGCTGGGGATGTGGCTCGATGGCTGAGTGCCCCTAAGTTCAATCCCCAGTACCCTCCCCCCCAAAAAAAAAAATTGCCTCATGTAATCCTCAAACAACCCTGGGAAGTGGGTAGTCTTATATCCCCATTTTCTAAATGAGGATACAAGCTACATATTGAAAGGCTAAGAAGGGCCGAGAAAAAAGTCTTATATTTTCTAAATGAGGATACAAGCTACTGAAAGGCTTTTCTTGTATGAGCTCGCTGGGCTTTTTAAAATGTCATTCTCAAAATTATGTCATTGAGGCAGAAAGAAAAGCATAAGCTTCTTCGAGCTTTTGGTAATTTGGCCTCACATATATACATATATCCTCATTGTTCTGTAAATGCTTTTTGAGGACCTATTCACTTGGTGCTGTTGGTGATGGAAAGATAAATGACAAGCCACTGCAATCAAGATGCTCACAGCCATTAGGGGAGAAAAAAAAATATGTAAACATAGCTATGATAGTGCAATGATCTAAGTAACTCCTTCAAAAAGAGAACAACAAGCCACGGGGCTTGTGAATGCCGTAATTCTCTATGACCTGGAGCTAGTCCACAGCCTGATACGAGAGAGAAACAACATTTTTGGAACATGGAATCCACTGACTCCCCAAAAGCACACTGGATCTTGGTTTAAAATTCACCAAGCAACCAGAGGAAAAAGAGACAAAGCAATCCAGAGAAGGGAATCAAGTGGAGGAGGTAAGAGAAAGAAGAAATGCACAGGAAGACTGGCTTCAGGGCTCACTGGCAATACCACAAAGCCATCTAACAACATTCCAATATCAGAGACTTTATGTCATGAGAAGACGGTCAAAGTTTCTACTGAGTTAGTTCTGATCTATGCTATCTTATAAAAAAAGTTGTCTAGATGCCCGCTTAGGTTTTCATGCATTTGTGAAGAAATCCCTCTCTGGAGCTGTTGTTAAAGACCACCTAGCCACCTAAGCCCCTCTGTCTTAAATGGGGCCCTTACCTCCTCCTGTCCCAGGTTTCCCCTGTGGTTGAAAGTCTCCTGTCACTCTAACTTGTCAGTTAGGTTCCCATAGGACTTATTTGGGTTAGGTCAATTGGAAGGACTTGGGAGACTTTGCAGAGCTCATTCACCTAAGCTTCAAATAAAGGCCAAAGCTCTGGTGCACAGAGAGAATGGCTGACAGAGCCCGAGAGAGTCTGCAGCCTCCAGATGCAACTAGGCAACATTCTTCCTATTTGCATAAGAAGGTGCTTCCTCTCCAGATTAAATAACCAAGATATTTTATAAGAATCTCTGCTTGCCAAACCTCTAGGTAGAAGTTCCCTGTAGGGTCTTTTTTGCCCTTTGGTCATCTTAACCAAGCCAGGCTAACTGCTTGTGGCCAGGTGAAAGCTATCAACAAACAATTTGGCCCTGAGTTTCAACAGGGGAGTTTAGGCTGTAAACAGTGTATCATAAATCACGAGTTAGTTGGTGAGTGGGCCCACTGATTTCGAATGGGTCAAAGTCAAAGCAAAACGTCCAGGAGATAAGCCGAGAGCTGCCCCAGTCCAGCTGTAAAATAACTCACAAGTCCTTTTTCTGGTAGCAAAAGAAAACAATGCTGGTTAACTTAAGCAAAAGGGGATCTTCTAGTCTTGAGAAAGGGCTTTCAACTGGGCATTTCCAGAACAAGGAAGTGGGTATGACAAGGTGCTGCTACGATCGGATGGAGTCCCAATCAATTTTCAGTCCCTACGTCCCTCTACTAAAAAATTCAAATTCATGAGGAAAGGATGATGTCAATAGTTAAACTTGAGCTATGTGATTGTCCCCAGCCTAAGTATAGGATAGGGTTTCTGGTAACAGTTGCACCAGACTGGGTAAGAGGTAATTTCTGGAAAGAAAACTGTCTGTTCTTAGAAAGGCAAAAATGCATTCTGGGTTGCCAAAATTCCGCCAATGTTCATTACAACTTATCACCAATCTTTGTAAGTGAAACGTCTCAGGCAATTCCCATAAAACACTTCGTGTCTAAAGCAATAGCATAAACTCATTCTTAGGAACACAGTGTTCTTTCCTTCTTCCCTTTTCCAACTTTTACTCCACCAACAGCACACATCTATTGTCATTTCAGAAAACATTATTTACTAGCTGATGTGAAAAAGGAAACAACAACAACAAAAAAATAGTTGGTGGTTTCAAAATAGTTTTTCTTGTTATAAAGCTTATATATACCAAATGTAGAAAAATTTGAAAGTAAATAAAATTATAATGAAAACCATCAAAACCACTTAGAGTTAGTAAATTTCTGTAAATATTTTGTTATACTTCCCACCAGATTTTATTTTATCATGGTAGTTTTGTCGACCCATTTCTATGGTAACATAAACATTAATCTATGTCTATAACAGTTGTTATGGTTTAGACATGAAGTGTCTCCTGAAAGCTCAGATGTGAGACAATGCAAGAAAGATTAGAGGTGAAATGATTGGGTTGTGAGAGCCTTAACCTAATCAGTGCATTAATCCACTTGGATTAACTGGGTGGTAACTATAGGCAGGTGGGGTATGGATGGAGGAGGTAGGTCACTGGGGGTGTGCCTTTATGGTATATGTTTTGTCCCTGGTGAGTTTGCCATGTCCTGAACTGCTTTCTTCTTCTACACCCTTCTGCCATGATGTTCTGCCTCATCTCAGGCCCAGAGCAATGGAGTCCAGCTGTCTATGGACTGAGACCTCTGAAATCATGAGCCCCAATTAAACTTTTCCTCCTCTAAAATTGTTCTTGTCAATTATTACCCTTTGTACATATATGACTACACAACCTGAGGGGACCTACATCATGTACAGCCAGAAGAATGAGAAGTTATACTCCATTTATGTTTGATGTGTCAAAATGCATTCTACTGTCACAGGTAACTAATTAGAACAAATAAAAAAAGAAAACCTAAAAAAATATTGTTCTTGTCAAGTCTTTTGGTCAGAGTAGTGGAAAAGCTGGATAAAACAATGTTACATAATTCAGACTATGTATTCAATTAAGGTTTTGGGGAGTTCTTTTTTAAGTTTTGTTTTATAGTGAACATTTTTTCAGTCATCATGTTTTTTCAAGTTTATTATTTTTCCCATATTGATACATTCATATATCAAATCTACATTTTGGTGGCTTTTTAAGGAGCCATGTATAATAACATAGTTTAAAAATTGTGAAGAGAAAAAAACAGCTCCATGACCTAAACTAACCCACAAGGAAAAGTGATTTGAAGTCAGTCCCCGAGCTGGCTAGGAAGAGGTGCAGAGGGCATGAGTAGGCAGAAATGGAATGATTTAGCCAAAGGGAGGTATAAGATCAGCCAGACAAGGAACAGCCCAGCTAGTTCCTTCTGAGAAAGGAAACACTATTAATAACAAAAGTCTAGGTTCTGGCCTCAATACAACTTATATCTGAGTCCTTTCCACTTTCTGGCCTCAGACTTCCACTCTACCCAGAACTGCTATATTTCTGGTGTCTCCAGACCCTTCCAGGACCCACTGAGACTCTATTTATAGCTGTGGGAGTTGGGCCAGATCCACTGTGACACGCAGACTCCTCTGCTGGGAAAGTTCTGCCTGACTGATGCTGTGTAAAGGCTGAGGAGGGAATGGGTGGGGTCAGCGAGCTTTCAGGCGCAGCCATCTTTAGAATGAGCATTACCTTTCCTCAAGGTTCACCGCTCAGGGCTGTGACCCAACCAGGAATGTGGAACTTGCATGAGAACCATGTGAAACCCAGGCGTGTGATTGCAGGGAGAAGGGATACAGTGAATCAATAACTATCTTTTCACCTCCTGTAAATTTCGTACTTCAATTTTTAGCACTCTCCCACCCATTAACATTGGAGATGGATACATCACAGAACACTTTCTATAAAAGCCATTTTAAATAAGCTGAAGTTTCAAAGTTGGCTCAGGAATGACTTTTTTTTTTTTATTCTAAGTTGTTATAAATGACAGCAGAATGCATTACATTTCATATTATACTTATAGAGCACGTTTTTACATATCTCTGGTTGTATACAAAGTATGTTCATACCAGGAATGACTTTTTAAAAAGTGGTCCCATATGAATAATAGCAAATAAATATTCACTTGGTCTTACCAAAAGGGAGAAAAATTATTTTACAAGAGTCAACTTGCCTGAAAGTTATATTGAAAAATGGTCACCATGTTTTCCTACCAAAATCCATGGTCTTTTAATTTTCCAATGGAAATTAATGAGATACTTTTGTTTGTTAGCAAGGTAAATGCTGAACCCAAACTCGAGTGACATTTACAATATCAAGCCTCTGTGATGCATTATGCCAAAGCCATCTCTTATCAAAATAGCACCATCTATATGTAACAGATCCTGGGGGTGAATTCCTGGTTAATAGCATAAATAGAGTACAAACTTATTCACTCTATCATCGTAAGTAAAGGAAGTATAGACTTCCCCCTCCTCCTATAATTGAGTCTGTCTTTCTCATAAGCCTCTACCTGCTGGATAATGAGAGAAACAATTGGGGCTGGGGTTGTAGCTCAGCGGTAGAGCGCTCTCCTAGCACGTGCGTGGCCCTGGGTTCGATCCTCACCACACGTAAAAATAAATAAATAAAATAAAGGTATTGTGTCCAACTTCAACTAAAAAATAAATTTTTAAAAAATTAAAAAAAGAAAAAACTAATCTGGCACAATAACTCGAAAAAACTCTTTCCATAAATGTTCTCTGTGTAGGTCGAATTTTTTTTCTCTCCAGTGTCACCCCAGATCATCACCGCTTTTATTAGCAGAAGTGTGGCTTGTGTGATCATATGGTGGCAGAGAAGACAAGACAAGTCCTCCTTTGTGACAGTGACCTATCCAGGCTGAATTTACATACTGGGAAATGACAAGAGTTGCCAAGTGGGCAAATGATTGTTGTCTTTGAACTGTTGTCCTTTATTTTTATTTTTTTATTTTTTGGTACCAGGGATTGAACTAAGGGGCACTTGACCACTGGGCCAATCCCCAGCCCTTTTTTGTATTTTATTAGAGACACGGTCTCACTGAGTTGCTAAGTGCCTCGCCATTGCTGAGGCTGGCTTTGAACTCGTGATCCTCCTGCCTCAGCCTCCCAAGTGCTGGGATTACAGGCATGTGCCACTGCGCCCAGCTGAACTGTTGTCCTTGAATGCCCACCTTCCCTTGGCATCTGATGTTAAAGAGGACAAACCAGGACACATGGGTCTCACCCAGCCTCTCCCATCTTTCTGTCCTTCTAACATTCTCCTGGTGGGGAAAAGGTTGGACAAGGACTCCCCTTCTTCTTGTGTGGCCAGGATTCCCTTAGGTGAACTCTACGCATGTCCTGCAAATTATGTCTCTTGAAATTGGAAGGAAGCCCTGGGTCTTGCTCCCCACAGCCTCACTTTCAAAACCCGAAGAAGTTCAGAAAATGAGCTTTGAGTCCTAATGCCTCTCTGGGCCATCAGTTCCTAAACGGGCCAGCACCACCCCATAGGAGGCATTCTGGAAAATTGTGGGGTTATTTTTGGTTGGCACAAAGATTGGAAGGGGAGGGAATTACTGGCATTTAGTAATGGAGATCAAAGATGATCGGCATGCAGTAATGAAGGAGGCAATCCCACAACGAAATATCATTCCATCCAAGGACTGTGTAGGTGAAAAATCTGTTTATGATTCTCTGAACTTAGAAACTAACAAAGTATTTTTGTATGGGTTAAAAATAAACCATGTATTTGGTTTATAAACCAATATGAAATTCCCAGTATAAAGCTAGCTACCACGTAACGAGGGAGGACCACTCTTTGCCTTGCTTGAAACATTGCCAAGAGTTTGTCACTATTTCAAAAGGCCACCAAGAGCAGTACTTACTATTTGTTGCATCTGAGTCACATGGCTGAATCAGCCTTGGTGGCTAGTGTCACACTCAAGGAAATGATGGGGGCATATGTGTCCAACAGCACAGGCAGATGACAAGACACGAGGATTGTGCCTTCAGGGGTAGATGTACCCAAGCATTATAATAAAATGCGTATTATTTCATCATAAGTCCATTTCCTATATCTCTCCCTTCTGTTACAAGTGTAGGACTTCACTAGCATTAAAATAATGTTGAAATTAGCTGATGTTCACTTTAATACTTCATTTTTAGATAGTAAAGGGGGGGATAAAAATTATTCATTAGTGGGTAAAAGGATGAGAGAGGTTGGTCAAAGGACACATGATTTTAGTGTTTTAAGATTTTTAAGTCCAAAAAAATCTGTTGTACATCGTGATGACAATAGTTAGTAACAATATGTTGCATGGTTGATAACTGCTGAGACAGTAGATTTTAAGTGTTTCTGGCACAAAGTAATGTTTGATTTAGGTGTTTCAAAATATCTGCATATATTGAAATATCACGTTGTATAACTGTATAACATAAATGTGTACGATTTTTACTTGTGTTAGCTTTTATTTTTCTGTGACAAAAAAAAAATGCTTAAGAACAACAACTTAGAGGAAGAAAGATTTATTTTGGCTCATGGTTCCCTAGATTTCAGTTCATGATCTGCTGACTCCATTGCTCTGGGCCTGAGGTAAGGTCATCATGGTAGAAGAGTATGGCAGAGGACAGCGGCTCAGCTCACAGCAACCAGGCTGCAGAGAGAGGCAGGCAGACAGTGAAAAGGGCCAGGGACAAATGTTGCCTCTGATATGCGGATGCTGATCCATAATGGGGGGCAGGCTAGGGAAGAACAGGGGAACTTTGGACTGGGCTGAGGGGAGTGAAGGGGGGGATTGGAAGGATGGTGGAATGAGATGGACAGTATTACCCTGTGTACATGCATGACTGCGTGAACGGTGTGACTCTGCATGGTGTACAGCCGGAGAAATGAGAAGTGCTCCATCTGTGTACAGTGAGTTGAAATGCGTTCTGCGGTCATGTGTAACTAATTAGAACAAATTTCTAAAATTTTTAAAAAGAAATAAAATAAAAGGGCCAAGGATAACGTATAGTCCCCAAGAGCCAAAGGGCCCACCCCCAGAGACCTCCAACCAGGCTCCACCTACTTACAGTTTCCATCACCTCCCATGCAGCTATCCGTGGATTGATCTACCATAAAGTCGGAGCCATCACGATCCAAGCTCATCTGCAAAGCCCCACCTCTCAACACTGCAGCACTGGGGACCAAGCGTTCCTTCAACACGTGAGTCTTTGGGAGACACTTCAATATTCAAACATAACACCTAAAAATGAAAAATGATAAAATGATCCTTTGCTACATAACAAGGGTTGGTACCTGAGAAAATCAGGGACACTGTTCTGAGCAGCCCCGACTTCCCTCTCCACAGGGAGCACTTCCTGGGTGCCAGGTGCCAGGTGCCCCCAGCCCTGCTCTGCTTTAACTCTTCCCAACTGTCATGGCAAATCTCGGTTGTCAGCTTGACAGGATTGAGGGATGCCTACAGAGCTGGTAAAGCACGCTTCTGGGGGTGTTTGTGAGGGTGTTTCCAGAGAAGATTGGCATGAGAGTCGGTGCACTGAATGGGGGAGATCTATCTCCAATGTGGGGGCATCGTTGACAGGTTGGGGACATGAATGAACAAGAGAGCAGGAAGGGGAAGCTCACTCTTTGAGCAGCACTCTCCCTTCCCAAGCAGGGGTGTTTGGGGCTGCTGTTGCCAGGGGACAGCACACTCCAGGTTCTTCAGCCTCTGGATGTGGACTTAGCACAGCAGCTGCCCCCTGGCCTTTGGGCCCTTCAGTCTGGGGCTGTATCATTGGCTTCTCTCTCTTGTTCTGAGGCTTCCGGCTTCTACGTCTGAATAGCTACTGGTTTCTCTAGCTTTGTAGCCTGTGGACAGCCAGTGTAGGATTTTTCAACCCAAGTGGCTCTATGAGCCAATCTAATAAATTCTCTCTCTTGTAGTTATATATTCTATTGGTTCTGTTTCTTGGGAAAGCCCTGACTAATACACCAACCATTCCATAGGTAAAGGAATCTAGGTAAATAAGTTAGTGCAAAAGCTGAGATTCAAATACAAGTCCATCTGGTCACAAAACTTGGCATGTTAACCGTTCCAATGAAAAAACTGAAAAAGGTCATCTTTTATAAATTTGATTCACTACCAAATTTCTAGTTACATAGTTTACTAATCCATTCGCTGAAAATATTTAGCTGGCAATTAATCAAGCAACAATCCAGCCCTCGAGTCTTGTTTTAATGTACCCTTCTTTATAAACTACCTAATTGCCTTCTTGGGCACATCTCTGTGCTACTATAACTTCTTTAATGTGTTGTGTGGGAAAAAAGACTAGTCCTTACAATGGAAATTATTAGCTAACAATTTTATAATGTAATATTTCTCTGGAGTCTTTCATCCAAGAAACCTGAAGTATTTCAGCAACACGAGTCCCATATGGAAAGTCATCTTACCCTGCAATTATCAAAACTGAGTACATTTCATTCAAGCTGTCACCCGAGAGTGGAGTCAGATCATGGAGCATCTAACTAGTGCAAGAGGCTCATGCTGTTTCAGAGGAGGGTCTTTCTCAGAAGTTGACATGGTCCCAGGTGGAGAGAACCACAGCTGATAACAAAAAATAAAATAAAATAAAATAAAATAAAATGAAGATAACCTTATGGTTTATGCATTGGTTTATCATTTCATTAACCCATGAGGTAGGTATTACTATCCACATCATACAGATAATACACAGGCCTTTCAGAGGGTATAAGTGGCCCAAAAGGCTCCAACAGCAGAGAGAAGGAGCTGGGATTTCAGCCTAGGACATTCCATCCTGCTAAGCTCCTACTCAGCTTCACATGTGGAGACGTGAGGTGCTCACAGGGACGCACAGAGCTTTAACCCTCCTGTGAAAATTTCTCACACCTAAGAAGTCTGATGTCCAGGGAGTGTCCCCAAGGGTTTCCCACGCGTGACAGCATAGAGCCGGAGTCTGGGCAGTGGACATGTCACTTCACGGATGGGAAAAATTCTTGGGAAATCCAACAGCAGCAGGAAAGCCTGAGTTCTTGAGTAGCATGTAAATGATGGGGCTGGAAATTCCCAGAACTATTTTCTCCACCTTCACCTTCCTGCTCTCTCTCCATTTTTGATCTTCCTGGTAGATGGTTCTCACATCCTAGGAAAGTCAGGCCACTACCGAGAAACGCTCTGAAGACCTCTATGACTTCCATGTTCTCATCGCCTTCTTTAATTTGTTCTGGGACAGAATTTTAGAAAGTTCAATTGAAAAAAAAATTTTTTTTCAAAGATAAATGTAAAAGCAGCGCCACTGGGTGTCACTGATTTACCACTGGAATATGCCTCGTCTCCATTCCTATAAACAGTTGAAAACCTGGCCTTTGTAATGGAATGTTTTGAAACACCTTAGGTTCTCAAGTCCTACAGATAAACACAGAGGAGTTTTAAAGTGTTTTAAAATGTGAATTCTCTGACACAAAGAAGCTTGGTGGTAATATTCTTCTATGCCCTGTTATGAACTATTCCTAGAGTCAGTAATCCTATTCCCATCATAGAGATGGATCTAAGAAAGCAAGCAAGCTAATAAGTTGAACATGGCAGAGAACATGCTCTTGAACTTTATTATGTAAATTGAACTTTAAGGTCTTATTTTTCATTAAAGATGATTCTCTGAAGCCAGGAACACAATACCCACTACTTTGTCCTTGTCCTCACCCTCGAATACTTGTCTTGGAAGAAAAGAATAAACAAATCATTTCAGAACATCTCCTGGGAGTTTAAGACTCAGATTATGTTTCAAGCCCCTAAAGCAGGACATTAGGAGCCATCATTTTTCATTTGTCTATTCTGTATTTAGCACAGTCATAGTAGTAGCTCATTTAATCCTCACCATAAAATACATTTAATACTCACCATAAAATAATAAGTAACTTGTCATTATCCCCAGATGAAAAAACTGTGGAACAGAGAAGGTAAGCAACTTGCATAAGATCACAAAGGAAGCAAGATGAACACTTCAGACTTAATTCTACTTTTTTTTTTTTTTTTTGGTTCCCAGAGCCAGGCTAATGTTCCACCTGGCTGTAATTCCATGAAATGTTATCTTTTGTTTTTGTTTTTGTTTTGTTTTTGATACATCCCTTTTTAAAAAAAAGCATTCAATATTGTGCCAAATCTTTCATAACCAAATGGCAGGTGATAAAAAAAATATCAAATTCAATATTCATTTCACAATATGCACCTATATCAAAATATGACATTTTACACAATAAATAGATGCAATTTTAGTGTCATATCCCAGGAAAGCTGGAAAAACACATTAAATGCAAGACAATTGTGTCTTTGTCATTTCAGATCATTCCTCAGATAATTCCATTTGCTGAAGGAGCCAGTTACAGTCTCTCATCTCGCAGAGATCAGGAATTTTCCCCTGGGCGTCTCAAAGTGACATTCTGGCCTGGAATCTGGTGTCTCCAGATCCTCTACTGTCTAAGCAAGAGGACGCCTATCTCTTTCCATGGTGGATGAGTTCCTGCTCTCTCAATATTTTGGCTTGAAAATAACCATCTATCTGGAGAAATGTTATCCTTATTTAGGTAGAGTGGGGAAATGCCTTGGCGTTATGTGTTTATCTTCTAATAGATGCAGCAAGCACCCAGCAAGCCTGTAAATCCATAAGCCTCCTGATTTTTCCTTGCCAAGAGGATTAAGCTCAGAGCCAGAGGCTTTTCTCAGGGAGATAAGATAGTGTGCAGACACCACTAGGTAGCTCCTGCCAAATTCCTGCTTTGCAGAGACCAGCTTTCGACTTGGTGGCCCTGTGACACCTCATCTTCGGGACCCACACCTATTTTTGAATTTTTCCTTTCTTTGCTCCAAAGTCAAAACCTCTTGGCTTCTTTGCTTTCCACTTTCTCATGCCAGATCTTTTTTTTTTTTTTTTCCCCCACACCTACTTTTGGTGGTAAGTTTTCCACTTACCTTGCAATGTCTGGCAAATGATCTTATCATTTCATATTGTAAAAAAGGAATCAAGTTCTAAAATATAATGACTTTTTCCCCTTCCTTTATTCATTTCAAGAAGAATGTAATTTTTTTTAATCACATTCAACAAATCTCAGATATATGAGAAGCGGAGGAAGGGCAAAAGCAATCTTTGGCTCCTTTTAACATATTTTTCTGGATAATAACATTAAAACATGTCTGGAAAACTCACCCAAAACTCAAGCTCCCCTCTCAAAGACTGTTACAAATAGGTGAAACAAATGTATAATAGATGCAATTAAATTTTTTTGTTATAAATAATATTCCAAATGTTATCTTAAAAGAGATTACAGTTTTAAAAAGCTCATAGATAATATTTTTTAAAAAACTATGGGTCTCTGCTGCCCATAGGAACCTGTTGTTGGTTAGAGTATGAGTATGTTTGCTTAGGCCAGGGGAATGGATTTGTGAAATTTTTATGATATATTACATGTTAGGTCATCTGTATAAAAGCAAAGAAAGCACTTAGTCTCTTTTTGACCAATTTTTTATTTGTTCTTTTTAGTTATACATGACAGTAAAATATATTGTGACATATCACACACACGTGGAGTGTAACTTCCCATTCTTGTGGTTGTACATGATATGGAGTTACACTGGTTGTGTATTCATATATGAACATAGGAAAGTTATGTCTAATTCATTCTACTGTCTTTCCCATTCCCATCCACCATCCCTTCCCCTCATTACCCTCTATCCAATCCAGTGAACCTCCACCCACCCCACCCCCACCTATTGTGAGTCAGCATCCACATATCAGAGACAACATTCAGCCTTTGGTTTTTTGGGATTGGCATTTTTCACTTAGCATAATAGTCTCCATTTCCGCCCATTTACCAGCAAATGCCATAATTTCACTCTTATTTATGGTTGAGTAATGTTCCATTGTGTATATGTACTACACATTTTTCTTTATCCTTTCATCTATTGAAGGGCATCTGGGTTGGTTCGATAGCTTAGCTATTGTGAATTGAGCTGCTATGAACATTGATGTGGCTGCATCATTGTAGTATGCTGATTTTAAGTCCTTTGGTTATAAACCAAGGAATGGGATAGCTGGGTCAAATGGTGGTTCCATTCCAAGTTTTCTGAGGAATCTCCATACTTCTTTCCAGAGTGGTTGCACCAATTTGCAGTCCCACCAGCAATGTACAAGTGTACATTTTCCCTCACATCTTTGCCAATATTCATTGTATTCTTGATAATTGCCATTCTGACTGGAGTGAGATGAAATCTCAGTGCAATTTTAATTTGCATTTCTCTAGTTGCTAGTGACACTGAATATTTTTTCATATATGTGTTGATGGATTGTATTCCTCTGTGATATGTCTGTTCGGTTCCTTTGCCCATTATTGATTGGGTTATTTGGTTGTTTTGTTTTGTTTTTGGTGTTAAGATTTTTGAGTTCTTTATGCATCCTAGAGATTAATGCTCTATCTGAGGTGCAGGTGGCAAAGATTTTCTCCCATTCTATAGGCTTTCTCATTATGTTTTTATTGTCTCCTTTGCTGTGATTGACCCATTTTTAATAGGAACATCTCCCATCTTATCCCAGTTTCAAGTCCCCTGGCCCACCCAAACACCTGTTGGCATCATACCACCATCTCCCAGTCTTTGTCTTCTCACTTGACCTTTGCGGGGGCAACATGTTTGCCCCAGATACAGACACTCCATACAACATCACTTTATTCATCCAGCACACGTGTACTAAGTAGCCCAATGTTCACCAGGCACTGTTTTCACAGAGCTCTTGCCACTTCTGCGTCATGCCCCACCATCCTTGGGCACTGCTGCTAAGAACCTAACTAGTTAAGGAACAGGTCCAAGGACCACAACCAAGAATGGGCAGGGGAAGGATTCCAAGGAAAACTAAAACACTTAGCCAAACAGATCACTTTTGAGGGATTGTGTTTACGGCAGAGGGTTTGCCTGAAGGAGCCCTAATTAGGAAGGGCTGTTGTAGCTAGCTGGAAGCCATGGGTTCCACCTGATATGTATGTGACGCACCTGTAGGCACCCGCAAACCTGAAGGTATATAACCGGGTGAAAGCGGTCCGAGTTAGGAGAACGGAGAATTCAGTCAGCCGGGCAGTCACTCGGTCGGTCAGAAGAATCAGAGCGGCCAGAACGTAGGCAGAGCGGTTACAGAAGAGAAACCAGATAGAAGAAGTAATGACTGGTCAGAGTTAGGCCGAGACTCCTGAGGAAGACAGAAGACAGAAGAAAGAAGAAGGAAGAAAGAAGAGAGAAGAAAGAAGCTCTAGTCTTTCTCTAAGCTAAGCTCTCTCTAAGCTAAGCTAAGCTCTATCTTTCTTTACTCTACTCTAAGCTAAGAAGAAAAGCTAAGCTCTATCTTTCTTTACTCTAAGCTACTCTACTCTAAGCTAAGAAGAAAAATCTTTCTTTCCCTCTCTAAGCTCTAAGAAAGTAGAAGTAAAAGTAGCAAAAGCTATACTCTGCCTCCGAGAATTTTCCTCCCGTGGAGGCGCCGTGGCTGGCCGTGACAGGCAGCTTACAACTAGGGAGGAGGGCTGGGCATCCTTCCTTTCCTCCCCCTCTTTGCTGCATTAGAATGATAGATGCTGACAGCAGCTACGGCTTACAAAGCACTTCACATTTATGGGACAAAGTGCATACAGAGTGTTAGGTGCTACTTTTTGATCTTCACTCAAATGATGAAGAAACTAAGCCTAAAGAGCGTGAGCATGCTCACAGCAAATGTCCACTGGGCCATTTCTAGAACATGCTCTGCAGTCTTTCCTCTTGGGCAGTGCTGCTCATCAAGGGCATATTGGCAGCATGACACTGTGGTTGAGAATATAGCATCAGACAAACCACATTTGAAACCTGCACGCCCCTCTGGTACTTGTAGCTGTGTTATCTTGGATAGATTACTTATAATTTCTGGGCCTCGGTCTGTTTATCTGTGAAATGGGTTATTAATACCTAGGCCATAGGGTTACCGTAAGCATTACAGAGGTCATCTATGTAGTGACTTAGCAAAGTAAGTGCTTAAAAACTGGTGGTTATCATTAATAAGAAGGAAGATAAGAGGACCCTCCCCGCCTCCTCACACCCCCACTCCCACTAATAAAGTGGTTTGCTTGTAGACTGCGGTATTGGACTACACACACACACACACACACACTGTGGTATTGGGAAAAAGAAAGAAAAGCCACTGAGTGTCTTTAAGAAGGAATTCTGGAATTCTGTGATAGCCTGGGCCATTCAGAGACAATTACTGTTTTCTTTTCATGAGGTAATGCGGTCACTGGCGAGCCAGGACAACTGACATCACCAACAGGTCTTCTCTGGTCTCTTTCTAGTCAGGGAAAGTCTGCAGGACACAGCCAACATGGCGTCCGGAGAGATGCCTTTCAAAGGCAGCACCGGCTTGCTCTAGGGTCCAGATTTCTTGGATTTCCGTTTGTTTCACATGATTACCATAAGATTTCTTAGATTTATAGCCTCTATTTCCTATGCCCTTCAACTCTCGAGTAAATACAAAGACATTAACATAAGAGCTTTCCTCACCTCCCCTATGACTTATGAGATCTAACACACATGAGAATGCGGGCCTGTCTGTGGCCAGCTGCAGGAGCACTGCGGTGCCACTCCAGTTTAAGACAGGACGCACGGTGGAAACTAACGTATAGATGAAACTGGCTTATTATAAACGGGAACAAACCATATATATACATATATGTATACCTAATGTTTGTATATATGTATATATATTCTACTTATTTAAAAAGTTTTATCAACAGATGAGCAAATTCCCAAGTAATGAAAGAATAGCAAGTAAAAACGTAACCAACCAAGATCATTACACATTACAGGTTGAGTATTCCTTATCTGAAATGCTTCAACCAGAAGCATTTGGGATGTTCAGTTCTTTTTTGGATTTTGGAATATTTGCACATACATGATTAGATATATTGGGGATGGGACCCAAAAATAAATACAGAATTCATTTGTTTATAGGCACCTTATGCACATAGCTTGAAACTAATTTCATGCAATGTTTTTAACAATTCTGTGCATGAAACCAAGTTTTACGGGGGGAATTCTCCACTTGTAGCATCATATTGGGGCTCAAAGAATTTCAATTTTTTAAGCATTTTGGATTTCAGATTTTTGGATTATGGATTTTATTTTATAAAGAATAACTTTTTTTCTGGGGGCATTCGTAGTAGATTTAAAATTAGATTAAATTTTTTTTTAATCGAAAACACTTTTCAAAGTACAGAGCATTTCAACATGAAGCATCAGTAATGCGCAACAAAATATAGTTGGATTCAAAGCCATGTAGCTGTACGTTAAAAATCCTAAGACTCCAATAGTCCAGAAAATAATAGCAAGTATTGACTAATAGACTGCATCACATTCAAAAGCTTCTGCACAGCCAACGAAACAAGAGCATGAAGAGAGAATCTACAGAATGGGAGAAAAATCTTTTCCATCCACTCTTCCAACAGAGAATTAATATCCAGAATATATAAAAAACTCAAAAAACTTAACACCAGCAAACCAAACAACCCAATCAACAAATGGCAAATGAACTGAACAGACATTTCGCAAAATAAGTACAAATGGCCAATAATTATATAAAATGAGTGTTCAACAGAGGAATGCAAATTTAAACTACATGGAGATTTCATCTCACTGCAGCCAGAATGGTCATCATCAATAATACAAGAAAGAATAACTGCTGGAGAGGATGCAGGGCAAAAGGAACCCTTACACACTACTGGGAGTGTAAGTGAGTACAGCCACTATGGAAATCAGGATGGGGTGTCTCAAAAAAGCTAAATATAGAACTGTCATGATCCAGCAATACCACTCCCGGGTATATCCTGGAGGGAATTAAAGTCTCCATCTTACAGAGACACCTGCATACCCATGGTGATCCCAGTATAATTTACAACAGCCGAGTTATGAAATCAGCCTAGATGCCTGTCAACAGATGAATGGATCAATAAGTTGTGGATACACACACACACACACACACACACACACACACACACACACACACACACACACATGAAGGAGCCCTAATTAGGAAGGGCTGTTGTAGCTAGCTGGAAGCCATGGGTTCCACCTGATATGTATGTGACGCACCTGTAGGCACCCGCAAACCTGAAGGTATATAACCGGGTGAAAGCGGTCCGAGTTAGGAGAACGGAGAATTCAGTCAGCCGGGCAGTCACTCGGTCGGTCAGAAGAATCAGAGCGGCCAGAACGTAGGCAGAGCGGTTACAGAAGAGAAACCAGATAGAAGAAGTAATGACTGGTCAGAGTTAGGCCGAGACTCCTGAGGAAGACAGAAGACAGAAGAAAGAAGAAGGAAGAAAGAAGAGAGAAGAAAGAAGCTCTAATCTTTCTCTAAGCTAAGCTCTATCTTTCTATCTTTCTAACTAAGACTCTACTCTTTACTCTACTCTAAGAAGACAAGAAGAAAAGCTCGCTCTATCTTTCTTTACTCTAAGCTACTCTACTCTCTAAAAATCTTTCTTTCCCTCTCTAAGCTCTAAGAAAGTAGAAGTAAAAGTAGCAAAAGCTATAACTCTGCCTCCGAGAATTTTCCTCCCGTGGAGGCGCCGTGGCTGGCCGTGACAGGCAGCTTACAACTAGGGAGGAGGGCTGGGCATCCTTCCTTTCCTCCCCCTCTTTGCTGCATTAGAATGATAGATGCTGACAGCAGCTACGGCTTACAAAGCACTTCACATTTATGGGACAAAGTGCATACAGAGTGTTAGGTGCTACTTTTTGATCTTCACTCAAATGATGAAGAAACTAAGCCTAAAGAGCGTGAGCATGCTCACAGCAAATGTCCACTGGGCCATTTCTAGAACATGCTCTGCAGTCTTTCCTCTTGGGCAGTGCTGCTCATCAAGGGCATATTGGCAGCATGACACTGTGGTTGAGAATATAGCATCAGACAAACCACATTTGAAACCTGCACGCCCCTCTGGTACTTGTAGCTGTGTTATCTTGGATAGATTACTTATAATTTCTGGGCCTCGGTCTGTTTATCTGTGAAATGGGTTATTAATACCTAGGCCATAGGGTTACCGTAAGCATTACAGAGGTCATCTATGTAGTGACTTAGCAAAGTAAGTGCTTAAAAACTGGTGGTTATCATTAATAAGAAGGAAGATAAGAGGACCCTCCCCGCCTCCTCACACCCCCCACTCCCACTAATAAAGTGGTTTGCTTGTAGACTGCGGTATTGGACTACACACACACACACACACACACACTGTGGTATTGGGAAAGAAAGAAAAGCCACTGAGTGTCTTTAAGAAGGAATTCTGGAATTCTGTGATAGCCTGGGCCATTCAGAGACAATTACTGTTTTCTTTTCATGAGGTAATGCGGTCACTGGCGAGCCAGGACAACTGACATCACCAACAGGTCTTCTCTGGTCTCTTTCTAGTCAGGGAAAGTCTGCAGGACACAGCCAACATGGCGTCCGGAGAGATGCCTTTCAAAGGCAGCACCGGCTTGCTCTAGGGTCCAGATTTCTTGGATTTCCGTTTGTTTCACATGATTACCATAAGATTTCTTAGATTTATAGCCTCTATTTCCTATGCCCTTCAACTCTCGAGTAAATACAAAGACATTAACATAAGAGCTTTCCTCACCTCCCCTATGACTTATGAGATCTAACACACATGAGAATGCGGGCCTGTCTGTGGCCAGCTGCAGGAGCACTGCGGTGCCACTCCAGTTTAAGACAGGACGCACGGTGGAAACTAACGTATAGATGAAACTGGCTTATTATAAACGGGAACAAACCATATATATACATATATGTATACCTAATGTTTGTATATATGTATATATATTCTACTTATTTAAAAAGTTTTATCAACAGATGAGCAAATTCCCAAGTAATGAAAGAATAGCAAGTAAAAACGTAACCAACCAAGATCATTACACATTACAGGTTGAGTATTCCTTATCTGAAATGCTTCAACCAGAAGCATTTGGGATGTTCAGTTCTTTTTTGGATTTTGGAATATTTGCACATACATGATTAGATATATTGGGGATGGGACCCAAAAATAAATACAGAATTCATTTGTTTATAGGCACCTTATGCACATAGCTTGAAACTAATTTCATGCAATGTTTTTAACAATTCTGTGCATGAAACCAAGTTTTACGGGGGGAATTCTCCACTTGTAGCATCATATTGGGGCTCAAAGAATTTCAATTTTTTAAGCATTTTGGATTTCAGATTTTTGGATTATGGATTTTATTTTATAAAGAATAACTTTTTTTCTGGGGGCATTCGTAGTAGATTTAAAATTAGATTAAATTTTTTTTTTAATCGAAAACACTTTTCAAAGTACAGAGCATTTCAACATGAAGCATCAGTAATGCGCAACAAAATATAGTTGGATTCAAAGCCATGTAGCTGTACGTTAAAAATCCTAAGACTCCAATAGTCCAGAAAATAATAGCAAGTATTGACTAATAGACTGCATCACATTCAAAAGCTTCTGCACAGCCAACGAAACAAGAGCATGAAGAGAGAATCTACAGAATGGGAGAAAAATCTTTTCCATCCACTCTTCCAACAGAGAATTAATATCCAGAATATATAAAAAACTCAAAAAACTTAACACCAGCAAACCAAACAACCCAATCAACAAATGGCAAATGAACTGAACAGACATTTCGCAAAATAAGTACAAATGGCCAATAATTATATAAAATGAGTGTTCAACAGAGGAATGCAAATTTAAACTACATGGAGATTTCATCTCACTGCAGCCAGAATGGTCATCATCAATAATACAAGAAAGAATAACTGCTGGAGAGGATGCAGGGCAAAAGGAACCCTTACACACTACTGGGAGTGTAAGTGAGTACAGCCACTATGGAAATCAGGATGGGGTGTCTCAAAAAAGCTAAATATAGAACTGTCATGATCCAGCAATACCACTCCCGGGTATATCCTGGAGGGAATTAAAGTCTCCATCTTACAGAGACACCTGCATACCCATGGTGATCCCAGTATAATTTACAACAGCCGAGTTATGAAATCAGCCTAGATGCCTGTCAACAGATGAATGGATCAATAAGTTGTGGATACACACACACACACACACACACACACACACACACACACACACACACACACACATGAAGGAGCCCTAATTAGGAAGGGCTGTTGTAGCTAGCTGGAAGCCATAAGTTCCACCTGATATGTATGTGACGCACCTGTAGGCACCCGCAAACCTGAAGGTATATAACCGGGTGAAAGCGGTCCGAGTTAGGAGAACGGAGAATTCAGTCAGCCGGGCAGTCACTCGGTCGGTCAGAAGAATCAGAGCGGCCAGAACGTAGGCAGAGCGGTTACAGAAGAGAAACCAGATAGAAGAAGTAATGACTGGTCAGAGTTAGGCCGAGACTCCTGAGGAAGACAGAAGACAGAAGAAAGAAGAAGGAAGAAAGAAGAGAGAAGAAAGAAGCTCTAATCTTTCTCTAAGCTAAGCTCTATCTTTCTATCTTTCTAACTAAGACTCTACTCTACTCTAAGCTAAGAAGACAAGAAGAAAAGCTCGCTCTAATCTTTCTCTCTAAAAATCTTTCTTTCCCTCTCTAAGCTCTAAGAAAGTAGAAGTAAAAGTAGTAAAAGCTTAACTCTGCCTCCGAGAGTTTTTTCCTCCCGGGTTACGGTACCAGGTAGCTTACATTTGCCTATGCCTTCACTTCTTCACCTGAGAAGTTTTCCAAGAAAAGACAAATAGAAAATAAAATAGTGAATGTTCTAAATGATAAAAAATTAATACAGATGAAATGGGTGTTTTGCTCTCTTAAAATTAGTAAACCTCACACACTCAAGGCCCTAGTATTCAATTCCCAGCATCTAAAAAAAGGGGGAAGAAGATTAATAAACACTACATAAAATTTGACACATAGTTAACTCTGTGTTCATGTTTATATGATTTTCCCTTCCTTTGCACATCACCTTTAGCCACTGGTCATTTCAAAGATCCGAGTTGTCCTGCCCAGGGAGCGCCATTTGAGGCACGTGTGTCCATTTGGCAGGCACATTTCCTAAGCGTAGACCACATGCTCCATCCACCCCCCTATCAGTCAGGATTAGGAGAATAGGAGAAAGAACTGAATTCTGCTCTGGCCAAAGGTTACCATCAACATTCTTTTACTTTCACAATCCACACTAACAATTTAAAAGGTGAATTTTTTTTTCCAAAACTGCAGATGCAATAAGACACTGTATGCAGAGAACTAATTCAAAACCCTGCCTCCATGAAAAGAATTAATGAGAATCAAAATAGTCCTCCAGAGGACTTAGTAAGAAAACTTGGCAGAGGAGCCAGGCACGATTCATCCTCTTATTACAATTTTATCGCCATCCTCTCACTTTCTGATAATTTGTGAGGGAACAGTTCCCTCTAACAAGTACACTCTGCTCTCAGAGAGCAACTGGTGTCCTAATGAGGCTGTAAATGTGACCGCAAAATCAAGACATTGAATCCAGGGGACATTCATATCACAGAATAACATTGCCGGTTTCTCTAGCACAGATCCAGCCCTCTCTCCTGCAGAGGTTAGTCATGGTCTGGAGCAAGTGTGGCAGGAAATGGTCAACCATCAACATGGGAATTCCACCACCCAGGGAGCAGAGAACCTGCAGAAATTGTTGGCTTTTGCTGAAGGCTATTGGTCGTGACCACATGGACCATTGGTCCTTCAAATACTATAGACTTGCAAGTACAGAATCATGCATGGCACCTCCTACCTGGGTGGTCTCCATTCACCCTGAACCCTCCTAGCCAGAAAGCCCTTGGCCCCTGCTGATTGAACAAGGCCTTTTTCTCTTTTTTCCCCACCCCTATGATCAGAGCAAAAGCCTACACAAAGCGGGAACTTGAAGAAATTGGTTAAAACTAACTAAAGAAGAATGCAGAGAATCTCAGAAGCCCTAACACAACCATAATCCTAACTCCATGCTGTTAGTTCAACTGGCTGACAAAATGCATTTGGCTAATTGTCCCTAGAATAACTGAGAAATGCATAGAATTGATCTTTTAAACCACCCTCAAACAAACAGTATTGCCTTTTGATAAGTGTTGTAAAACATTAAAATTTCTGCTTAAACCACTTATTTCAAACATTGTATGCTGTGATATAAGGTAGGGAACAGTCTCTGGAATAACCTGAGAGTACGGAGCTTGTAGGTACCATGTTCTTAAAAAAAGATATGGGAAGTTTCAGAATGGTTATTATCAAAAAGACTAAGATGACAAGTGCAGAAAGGATGTGGAAAAAAGGGAACCTTTGCACACGGTTGGTGGGAATATCAATTTGTACAGCCAGTATGGAAAACAGTATGGAGGGTCTTCAAAACACTAAAAATAGAACTATCATTTGATCGAGCAGTCCCACCACTAAGTCCATATCTAAAGGAAATGAAGTCAATATGTTAAGGAGACATCTGCAATCAGGTGTTCATTGTAGCACTATTCACAACAGCAAAGAAACGGAAACAGCCTAAGTGTCCATCAATGGGGGAGTAGACAAAGAAAAATATGGGACTTAACATAGAATGAAATACTGGTCAACCTTAAAAAATTAAGGAGATCCAGCTATATGCAACATTGTAGATGAAACTGAAAGACCTTTTTTTTTTTTTAAGTGAAATAAGCCAAGTACAGAAAGACAGTTACCACATGTTCTCATATTACTTGTGGAATCCCAAACTATTGAACTCATAGAAGCAGAGACCAGAATGGGGGTTAACAGACTGGAGGATGAAGAGATGTTAGTTTAAGGGCACCATGTTTCCATTTAGACAGCAAGAACAAAGGATACACATTTTGGAAGGAAAATTGGAGACAGGACAGGAAGCATGTCTCCTTTGTTTGGGTTTTTATTCTCCCCTGCTCCAGTACCCCAATGTATGTACCTTAACCTTACCTGAAGCAGGGTGATGAAGGCAGAGAGAAGTTGGACAGGGAGGGATAACATGTCTTTTCCTCAGAGGCAGTGTTCTTTATTCTAGTTTACAGAACAGCTGGGAAAGATGCATTATGGTAGAAATCACTAGTGAGCAACTCAAGTCACCAGAAAACTCCTGATCTGGTACAGTCAACCATCCTGAGCCCCCCCCAACCCCCCCCCCCCCCCGCCACACACACACCAAAGGCCCCCTGATGCCAGATGGGCCTGAAGAAAACAAAGGAATAAGCCTGAGGAAGTCTGACCCCCAAAAGAATCCCAGATAAGTTTTTAAGAAACCTTGTCATTAAATGCTAGGAATAAAGCCAAGCTTAATTACCCTGTGAAAAAATGGAGAGCAAGCCCTCTTTAGATCTGATTTTCTTTTAAACACACATTCTCTTGAGCTCAGTTGCAAGGCAAGAATTTCATAATATTATGTGGGTTCAACTAAATTCTGCTGGAGTGCCCCTCACCCCCCATTTAGGACCTACTTGTCTATATGGACAGTAAGACTGTCTTCCTAGTTAGGAAATCAGAACTTGTTTACAGATTTATATATTTTAGGAATTAACACTCTTGTAGGTTGAATCCACACCACAACCATTTAGAATGATGTTAAAGTTCAAATTTAGTTATCTGCCTGATTGGCCTAATTGCTGAACTTGGATGAATATATATATATATATATATATATATATATATATATATATATCTTTATTTTTTTATGCTGTGCTGAGGATCAAACCCAGGGCTTCACAAGTGCTAGGCAAGTGCTCTACCACTAAGCCACAACCACAGTCCCTCAATATAGTCTTGATATATATTCAGTAGCTTTGCCTTATCTATTGCAATCATGGTAATATTCAACTCAGCATGTAGAAAACCTGAAGGAATTCTTATTGCCAAGTTCAAGCAATGTATTCTAGTCCTTTCATGGGGAAAATGACATGTAAGTAAATGAAATGCCTATTAGTGAGAATAATATAAGAGCATCAGAACAAGGAATAGACCATTTATGATAATTAAGATGAAATCCAAAGGCTGGATCAGAGCAGAACATCAAGGTCTGGATGCAAACTTTTCAATCCCCTTTCCTGGCAAAGTGGAAAAAATGACAGCATTTTATGTACACATAGCCTCCTTCAACAACTAATTTTATGTTTCTCTTTAGAAAAAGATGAATTATCTTTTTTAAAATGTTCCACAGATCATGCAGTCAACCCAGAAGAATTTGACAGAACCCCACATTTGACTGTGCTTTAGAAATTACTATATCATAAAGAAAGTGACTTAGCCACTAGTGAGATTGATTTCTTAAAATGGCCAGCTAAACTACAGTTATCCTCATGTATTTTTGTCTTCCTCTGTGTCTATTGTGAATTATTTAAAACAGTATACAGTTTGAGTAAAGCCCACATTTTAAATCAAGTTCACCAAAATGACGTGCTCAGGGTACCAATTTCCATTTAATAAAAATATTTCTATGAGCCCATAACATCACTGACAGGCCATATGAAGCTTAGCACAAGACTATTTCTAAAATCCCATTCTATCCCAGGAGAAATTAATCTTTGCACAAAAATATCATGCAAATATTTATTTGCAAAGAATTCTAAGCATTTCTCTAGAAAACCACATTTATAAACAAACTACTTGGGCTGCTTCAAAAGGCTCCACCAAATTGGTGGTTCCTTCATGTTGCTTTAATTACTTTTGCAGAAATGCATAGTGTGTACAAAGACCTACATGACTCTTGGCTGGATAGGGAAGCTTCATTTTTAAAAAAGCAAGATGTTTTACAGTGTTACTACAATTTATTGAGACCAATTTTTCCAAAAGCTAAGCTACCTCCTACAGGGACAATTTTTTCTAGAAAAACAAATAGAGCAAATGGGGGAACAAGAAAGTTTAGATGTTAGAATCTGAAACCTAGGTGGTCATCTGTGACCTCTCTGAATTACTGGGAACATTTCTAGGACCAACAGTGACTTATGGGCTCTTTAGAGGTCTTTGATTTCATGATACTGATGTGTCATTCTTCCAATCCAATTCAAGGTAATCCTGGGAAAAATTTAGAGTGTTTGAGACCGCATATAACTCTCACTGGCTCCACCATACTCTCCATTAGTTCAATGACCTGATAAAATTTATAAGAGTTGCCCCTCCAACTAGCATGTATATCGACACCCAATCAATTTATAAATAAATAATTATTTGCACCTTTGTAAGTCTATCTATCTGATAGGCATACTCCGCTATATTTTGACAATGTTGTTTGTGATAATCACAACATATTGACTAAACAGAGTGAATATTTCTGTGACAATGATTTGGGGGAGAGGAAGTCCCTCCAACAGAAAACCTGACCTTGGAAGACAGACCTGAAATTCATTCATCATTTGTTGACTATTTATTGAGCACTTACTGGAGTGTTCTCCAGTCCCAGTCATTCCCCATTCTAGAAACGATGCACTCAATTTCCCAGTTGTGCTTCCACATGGATGTCTGATACGCACCTCTAATTCAATGCACCCACAGCTAGACTCACTTTCCAGCTCCCCACCCTGTACCACCCACTGCACCTCCCCCACGGCCATGTCATCTGATAGCAGCTGTTTCCAGTTGCTCAAGTTGAAAGTCCTGATGCCTCTCTTTTGTTCATACTCTACATCCAATCCATCAGGAAGTCCTGTGATCTGTATCTCCAAAATATAATAGAGCTTGAGCTCTTTCTACCATACCAATGCTATCACACCGATGTCATCCTCCATCATCTTTTGACTATACTATTCCAACACCCTCCACACCAGTACCCTTCACACCTCTATATCATGAGAAAGGGAAAGCTTTCTCCCTATGTGTATTATCAGCACAATAGCACAAATGGTTCTTATAAACACTTAAGTTCAAATCATGCCCCTGTTCTGCTCAAAACCCTCCAGTGGCTCTGTATTTCTCTCAAGAAAAGCCAAAGTGCTTACCACGGCTTCCTAGGCTCCTCTCTGACTTCAACATCCCCTACTCCTCCTAGCTGACTCCAGCCACTTAGAGCTCTGCACCCTTCCCCTAATTAACTGGGCATGCTACCAAGTTAAGGTTGAGGTGCTAGTTTTTCCCCTCCACCCGAAAAACTTTTTGCATCCATGCACATGATTAATTCATGTACCTCTTTCAAATCTTAGATCTCGTCTTCTCTCTTAGTACTCTCCTGTTTTAGTCAGACTTTTCGCTGCTCTGACTAAAAGACGTGACAAGAACAATTTTAGAGGAGAAAACGTTTATTTGGGGTTTCACAGCTTCAGAGGTCTCAGTCCATAGACAACCAGCTCCATTCCTTGGGACACAAGCTAAGGCAGCCCATCACGGTGGAAGAGTGTGATGAAGGGAAGTGGCTCACATGATGATCAGGAAACAGAGAGAGAGAGACTCCACTTGCCAGGTACAAAATACGTACCCCAAAGACATGCCCCCAATGCCCACCTCCTCCAGCCATATCCCACCTGCCTTCAGAATCCACTCCGTTGATCCCATCAGGGGATTGATCCACTGGTTGGCTAGGGCTCTCATGACCCAATCGTGTCTCCTCTGAACCTTCTTGCATTGTCATTATCTCACATATGAGATCTTTAGGGGACACTTAATATCTAAATCATAGCATACCCTTACTACCCTATTTTGCATTGCAAAAATCTCCTACCCCATCTCTCCAAATTCTCCTCTGGCACACCCAATCCCCTATAGCCTGTTCTCCTTGTTTCCCCATGGCACTTATTTCAATCCAACCAAAGTTATTATGTTTTGCTATTTATTGTCTGTTTTTTACTCAATGAAAGTGCTCTGTTTGGGTTTTGTCTCCTTGGTTTCCCGATGTATCCCAAACATCTGGCATAGGGTGGATGCTTAGTAAAAAATTGTTTAGTGAAGGAATGCGAACAAAACAGATGTGATTCTCTGCCTTGAAGAAAGTTACAGTCCATAATTACCACTGCAGCTTTGAGGCTGGAACCTCTATGATCGTGGAGGGGCAAGAAGGTGCTGGAGGATGCCCCCTGGTGGGAGTAGAAGAATGACCCCCCTAGCCGGGCGCGGTGGCGCACGCCTGTAATCCCAGCACTATGGGAGGCTGAAGCAGGAGGATCGCGAGTTCAAAGCCAGCCTCAGCAATGTCGAGGCACTTAGCAACTCAGTGAGACCCTGTCTCTAAATAAAATACAAAAAGGGCCAGGGATGTGGCCCAGTGGTCGAGTGCCCCTGAGTTCAATCCCTGGTACCACAAAAAAAAAAAAAAAAAAAAAAAAAAAAAAGAATGACCCCTGCCACAAAGCTAGCCTGGGACTGATGGTGGACCACAAGTCCAAGAGAAAGGAGGTATTCTTTTGTTTGTTTGTTTTCAAGTATTTATTTAATCACCACTCTTTTTCCAAGTGAAAAATACAGAGCTCAGAAAGTTTCTGTTATTTACCCAACATCATACAGAAAGCAACAAAAGTAGAATTTAAGCCTGGTCTTTTAAAGTTCAGAATTCTATAGAAAATGCTGTATAAGAAAAATGTCATTTCATATATTGATGACTTAAATTGGAGCTTTCTTGGCTAAGAAATTGTATAGATCAAGATTGCACATTGTCTCATGTCTATATGTCTCTGGGTATGGATACACAAAACATTATCATACACAACAACAGCATAAACATTAACATACATAATTGCATACAATATCATGGCAAAGATGTGAGAAAGGAGGTATTCTTTAAAACACAAATTGCATGTTCACATTTCTATTTTCCTTCAGGTATTTGTAATTTGTTAATAGTCTTATTCAAATGTTCTTATTTGTATACTATGTACTGAAGTTTTGTTAGAAGTAAGGTTTATACCCAAAGGACTTAAAATTAGCATACTACTGTGATACAGCCACATCAATGTTTATAGCAGCTCAATTCACAATAGCTAAACTTATAGAACCAATAGGTGCCCTTCAACAGATGAATGGATAAAGAAAATATCATATATATACACAATGGAATATTACTCAGCCTTAAAGAAGAATGGAATCATGGCTTTTGCAGGTGAATGGATGGAGCTGGAGAATATCATGCTAAACAAAATAAGCCAATCCCAATGAACCAAAGGCTGAATGTTTTTTTTTTTTTTTTTCTGATATGTGAATGCTAGTTCACAATAAGGAGGGGGGGCATACTAGGGGAGAATAGAGGTACTTTGGATTAGACAGAGGGCTGTATAAGGAGGGGAGAGGCTGGGGGGCAGGAACAATAGTAGAATGAATAAAACATGATGACCCTATGTGCATATATGATTACACAACTGGTCTAATACTACATCGTGTACAATCAGAAGAATGATCAGTTATACACCATTTATGTATGATGTATCCAAATGCATCATACTGTCATGTATAACTATTTAAAACAATTTTTAGAAAAGTACAGTATCTTCATTTGGGGTGAAGTCTGATGAGGAGACAGTACTTGCAAGGGTCAGCTTGATTGTGGTCTTCCACCTTGTCAGAGAAGGTAGGCTCAATGAGTGATTAGGATGTGTAATAAAGGTTTACTAATACAATGAATCTCTGATGTAGAACCACTCAGTGATGCAAACCACCACAAGCAATCTGGAAGAAACCACTGGGTCAGCAGGGTCTTGTCCCGAAAGCCATGCATCATAGACATCTAAGAATTTTCCAATACGGCCAGGTATCGCCTGGCCTATGTGTTACTCTTCATATTTATTGCTTGGTATGACAGGGAATATTAACAGTCTGGGGAATTCTAGAAGAAAGGAAAACTAGATATTCCATATGTTTCTTAATGATAAGGAATTTTGGTAGAAGAACTGATTACTTAAAGTCATAATAGTGCCATTTTAAAAATATACACGTTCAAAAGAAGATTTTCCTCCATCCCCAAATACTGTGGTTATCAAAAGAAATTGTGCCATTTATCATTAGAGCCTCTCCAGGACCTATCCCATTGTGTGGCCAAATAGATGTGCAATTAATGTGAATTCAACATCCACCCAATATCCAGGGAGCCAACAAATTAAGAATATAGAGCTCATATTGTCTCTTCATACACTTAACTGTAGGTATATGCTACAGTTCAACCTTTATTCCCTTAAAGAGCAAAGCAAATGACAAACAACTCCCATTTAACTAACAGGGTCCTTGGCACTGCACTATAGGCATGGTTGAGACATCTTTTCTCCAGGAGGCAGATTTAATAATGTTGGCCATTTCCTTTTAATTTCTAAATTTGAGTTGATAATTCAGTTATGGTTTACTGTAGAACGACACTTGGTGGAGTCCTGGACCACAAGCCTATAAATCCCCAACCAGATTGAAATCATGTAACTTGTTCCTTGCGTTGCTCAGGTCTTTGGCTTATCCCTTCCAGCCCTCTCAAAAGGAAGAGTCCCTGTTATGATGTCAGTTCAAAGTTTTAACAAGTCAGGGCATAGAGAATATAGGCTTTCTTCCTGGCTTCCTTTCTTCCCTCCTTTTTTTTTGTACCAGGGATTGAATTGAGAGGCGCTTAACCACTGAGCCCCAGCCCTTTTATTTTTTTTATTTTGACACCAGGGTCTTTCTAGGTTGCTTAGGGACTTGCTAGGTTGCTGAGGCTGGCTTTAAACTCGATCTTCCTGCATCAGCCTTCTGAGCTGCTAGGATTACAGGCATGTGCCACCATGTCCTTCCAGGCTTCCTGATTTAGTTTACGTTTAAATATTACTTCAGTAATAGAGCAAGTCTGACATTGGATTTTGAATAGAGTATAAAACTGAAGATCTCAATAATTTTTTTGAGATGAAATGGCAATGTTTTTGACATATTGTGTTAATATTGGGAGATACATTGTTGCAAGTCAATATACTTTTTCAGGTAGAATGAATCCAAAATTTTCACTTTTAAAGTTATTTTTTTATTTTGACTATTAGGTAAAATGGATGGATAAATGAATAACCTATGTAGAATTATAAAAGAAATAAAATAGTATTAATTTTGATATGGACCAAAACAGAGTTTTCTGTTCCCTGAAATTTAAATATGCAAACAGAGGTCTTAACTATTCATACTATAAACTATTATAAAGCACCATCTCATATACCTACATTGGCTTAGAATTTACTATATAATTGATAATTTAGCAATTTAAATTATAGTCTAGTAACTATGGTAATATTTACATCTTACTAAATTAAAAAAATATTCATGAACTTTGCTTGTTAAAAACAGTAAGGAAGACTTTATTTAAAAGGGACTGTTGTAATGGAGGTTTTGCAAGGGAAGCAGAAACTCAATTTCAAATACAGAAAAAAAAAATCTAAGGATGTATGCCCAAGGACCAGGCTGGAGGTTGGTGGATGCAAAAGTGCTAAGAGGAAGCATCAAGGCTAGTGGGATTCTTGCAGTCTAAAGTCAACAAGATTCTTGCTAAAGGCAGGCCAGGGTAATAAGATATTGAGGGTTAGAGGAGCTCAGATACCAACGGTGGGGGACATTCACTAAGCCAACCTAGCAGCATTCTTGCTCACACTGGACTTAGTTGGCTAACGATAGAGTTCAATGGTGAGACCAAAACAGAAGGAGGATTCAAAGGAGACTGACTCAAGTTTGGTCAAGAAGAGTCTTCATCTGTCTAAATGAATAAATTTAGCAATCATGGTGTTCGCCTGTGCCGACTGGCCAGTTTTGCATTGTAGCTAGTTTGCTACACAGGGAGTCTCCACTGTCCACAGGATTCAGACTCAAACTTTCCCAAATTCCTCCTGAGGAATTTTAATTCACTGAGAGGGTCTTAAGAATTATAGGTGTAATTGTTGGTAGGACTGAACATTAGTACAACCACTTTGGAAAGCCATGTGGAGATTACTCAAAAACACAAGGAATGGAACTACCATATGACCCAGGTATCCCACTCCATAGTATTTATCCAAAAGAACTAATCTACATACTATAATGATAAAAGCACGATGATGTTTACAGCAGTACAATTTACAATAACCAAATTGTAGAATCAACCCAGATGCCCATCAATAGATGAATGGATCAAGAAAAATATATATATATATATACACACACACACACACACACAAATACATACATATATATATATATATTTATACACACACACACAAAATGAAGTTTTACTCAGCCATAAAAAAGAATGAAATAATGGCATTTTCCAGGAAATGGATGGAAATGGAGTGAAATATGCCAGATTCAGAAAATCAAAGATTGAATGTTCTCTCATGTATGGAAGCTAGACCAAAATAAGGGAAAGAAGGTGGTGGGGGAGGGGATCAGATAGCATGAAGATACAGGGAAGATCAGTAGAACAGAAGTAGGAGAATGAGAGGGAAGGAGGGATGAAGGAAGGGAAAGAAATATGGAATGAATTTAACAGAATCATGTTATATACACATATAAATGTACTAAAAGGAATTTCATTTTTATGCATATGTAGAAAGTACCAACACAAATAAATAAAAGGAAGATCAGTAAAGTAGAGGAGGGAGAAAAGGAAGAGAGAGATGAGGAGGAAAAGGGGTGGGGAAATGGGAATTGAAATCAAATTCCTTGTATGTATAATTTTGTCAAAAGAAACAAATACTATTTACAATCATAATGCAAAAGTAATTCTATATAGTCTTTATATCCTTTCCATGGTTTTCTCCTGGCCATTTTGTTCTGATTCCTAAAAGCTTTTTATATTTTATGGTAATTTGTCTCTGTGACTGAGTTTCAAATCTCTTTCCCAGGTTTTTTTTTTAACTTTGTTTATGATAATCTTTGCCCTATATATTCTTTAAGTTCGCTGAATTTACTGTTTTGTATTCTTGTTGGTTGTACCATACTTACAAAAGCATTCCCTGTTCCAAGTTTACATATTGAAAGCCTCTCATGGTTTTAAAAATTTAACAACTTTATATTTGCTTTAACCACTTATATAATGTTATACTATAACAAATATTTAAATAAATGGTAAGTAAATGGTATAATGTTTCTGATAGATCTGAGATACTTTGTAATCAAAATTTTAAAAAAATAATAATGTGTCCAAAATGAGACTCTTCTCAGTTCTAATCCTGGTCCACGCTTCCTCCTATTCTAACAGTTATTCAAAATCCAAATTAAAGACTCAAGAAAAAAAGAATTATGGATATAGTATGGGTATAGTTGCAAAAGGGTGTTCTTGTTCTTGTATAAAAGGATTTCTTCCAGGACTGGGGATATAGCTCAGTTGGTAGAGTGCTTGCCTCACATACACAAGGCCCTGGTTTCAATCCCCAGCACCGAGGGAAAAAAAATAGATCTCTTCAATCACATGAAATTTAATATAATTTATCCCATCTGCATAAATATCTGGAATACATCAATGAATGAAACAATGTTCTGTCTTCTTGCTACTTTGCTCTTGTCCACATGAAACCAGTGCAAAGATTTCCCTTGATCCTCATTCTCTTGGAGGATGAAGGTGCAGCTCTCATGAGCTGACTTAGTTTGCACCTGGGGATTTTTCTAGATGACCTATCACCTTCCCATCACAGAATCTTCCTATAGCTTACCAAGGTCTTGGAGGTCTTATTTGAGTTGACAATAACAGAAAACTGGAAAAGTGAATGCATTTGAGAGGTGACCAAAATAATGATGACAATAATAATGATAAAAGCATTTATTTACAAGTTGATTAAAATTATTGTTGAGTTCATTTGCTTAGTAATCTTTTTTTAACATGATAACTTTATTTTATTTATTTATTTTTACATGGTGCTGAGGATTGAACCCAGTGCCTCACACATGCTAGGCGAGTGCACTACCACTGAGCCACAACCCCAGCCCTGCTTAGTAATCTTAAATATGATATTTGTAGCATGTATACTAATATTGAATTTTAGAGAGAAGGTATGTATAAAACATACAGGCATGTGTGCATGTAAATGCTGTAGAGTTTACTCACAAGTATTTATTCAGTTGCCTACACTGTATCAGACAAAATATAACTATTATGCACCCTTCAAGTTTGCCTTATTATACTTGGAAGCACCCTGAATTTAAAACATTAAAACTCTTTTGATAGATTCCAACCAAATAAGCTTCTGATACCTTCCAGCTCTAGGTCTACTTGAGGGCTTTTTTTCTAGCAATCCACAGTGATTATTTTAATATGGCTTTCAAATATGTTATAATGACACACAAAACTCAATCACCAAAATCTCACTGGCAGAAAATTGTGAGAAGTGTGAATAACATCAAGCCAAAGGCAAAATAATTTAGCAATTTAAAAGTGAAAGCAGAAATTTGTCAGGCAAAGTAATCTTTCACCTTAAGCTCTTGTTTTCCTTTTGATGAAAGCAGTATGTATGGTTTTATAAAAGGCCATTTCCATTTTCTTTTAACCATAAAAAATGTGCTAATTCAATCTGGAATTCAAAAATTCTTACAAAAATGAATATGATGAGATTGTTCCCATACTAACAAACTATTTGGTGATATCACAATTTTTCAATGTGAGAAACAGAAAATAACCAAATGAATGCAAACCTTCTAAGGTCATGTCACAGTATCTTTGAGCACAGAGCTTACATTAAGCAACCTCTCAAATATATGCATTAAGATAGGGCCCTTAGCTAAGTAAAGAAGATGACTGTCTAGTCGCACCAAGCCCAGTATTTCATTTTCTGGAAAGACAACTGAATCAAACAGCGTTTGTTGGTTGGAATTACTTTAAGTTATTTTCAAGACGTCAAAAAAGAAATTATATTTTCCTACTTGCATGCATTTTTCCAGTTCCCTTTTAAAACAAAATGTTCATTTTGGGTCATGACAGCTAAAATAGAAATGTCTTTGGCATAAACTTAGCTTTCTAGCCTGCGGGCAAAATATAAAATTGTTGTTAAATTGGAGTGGACCAGAAAATGGATGATAAAACTCATCCACAAAACTTCTGCTAATAACAAACATCTGTCCCATGACATGTACTATAAGTAACAACACATGGCAGGGGACGGATGTGTCACTGTCCTGAACAGTAGGTTTTGGCACCTAGGAAGTGGTAGGCCAGTTCACCTACCCTGCAGTTGCAAAATCCTTTGAAACTGTTGGGATTCTCCTTGAATGTCCTTTTTTAAAGGTAGCAGACATTTCAGGACACAATCCTCTGGTTTCTACTGGTCTTACCTATGGCGTTTTAGAGGCAGAATGAGCTGTTATGCTGTTTAATAAGACTGAACACGGGGTTGGGGTTCTATTTGTACTTGGGTTAAGAATGCTGTTTCCTAAGAATTATATTGTTTGTGCATATCCCCCCTCCATTTCTCCTGCACTCAGTAGTTAAGAGATAGGAAGCAATTTTGAAGGAGCAGACAGATGATAGCAGAAGAGACCCTGTGGTGCCACTTTTTGTGTCTTTACTTTATCATATTCTATTGAATCTAAGGCATTATTCATGGTGAGATGAACCATTATTTAATGTACGGGCAGACTCTCCTTAACCAAACTTTCATCAGGATCCTTTCAGCCCTCTTCCCAACTAGGCCTCAACTTTACCCCTATCCTTGCCCAGCCTACAAAGCTCTGTAGTAGCAAGAATCCTATTACATCAATTTAGCATGAAGCCCCCATGCTTGATATCTGAGTAACCCTGACCTAGCAGTAAGAATCCTATTAAGTTCAGGTAGAAAGAATTCTTCTCAAGGCTGGAATTTAGTTCCACTGTAAAGCATAAGCTTAGCATGCATCTTGGATTCAATCCATAGTGTGAAAAAAATAAAATAAAAGTCTCCTACCCTTGATGTCTCCTCTTGGCAATTTCCTACCACTGACCCACCCCCCTTGGCAATTTCCTACCACTGACTCCCACTGCCATCACAACCTGTTCCTCAGCTGTGAATTCCTCCTTGTCCTTGCCGTGTTTGGAACTGAGCCCACATCTATAGTGTCTCTTTTCCCCATTGCCAATAGTTCCTGAATAAAATATGTTTCTGATACTTTAACTACTGTACAGTTCTGGGTTTTCTTCAACAGTACCAGCACAAAAAGATATACACATCTGTGTTTAAGCTAAGATAGAACACCTCACTGAGAGTCCTGCTTGAAGCTTGGGTGGGCAAAATAGCCTTCATTGGCCAAAAATTTCTCTTTATCTATTCCACATTATTTGGCATTTTCTCTTGCCTTCAGTTTCACTACTACTTGGCCTATAATAAGAATTCCTCTGCCCTTATCTCAGTTACAAAATGTAACAAAGCCTTGTAGATCTGTAAGAGCTTCCCTAAAACATTTAGTTGCTCTTTAAGAAAGAATGGAGGACCTCCGCCCCAGAGCAGGAGCCAGCAAGGACAGACCCGCCAACTCTGCTTTGAGTTCAGGCATGCCCAGAATAGTCCTGGGGTCCTATGTTAGAGTGCCACCAGGCCCAGGCTCCAGCCAGTCCTGCCGACCTCTGCCCCAGAGCAGGAGTCAGCAAGGACAGAATGAGCTGTTATGCTGTTTAATAAGACTACACCAAGATCTACGCCAACTCTGCTTGAGTCCAGGTGGGCCCAGGGCAGTCCTGGGATCCTGCATTGGAGGGATGCCAGGCCCAGCAGACCACCTCAGGAGCTCAGACTCAACCAGTTCAACCCACACCAACCTGTGTGGACCCAGCCCCAGGTAGCATACTTTGAGGAACAACAGCAGGTTCTGATAGCCCAACACAAACAACCTTCAAGGATATTATAAGACTATAGGGAAGAAACTGTAATATTTCAGATCTACACTGCAAGAAAGTAAGGCAAATAGACAGCATGAAAAAACAAGGGAGGAAAGTACCCCAAATAAACCAGGATTTTACAATAACAGAACCCATGCTCAGCAAAGTTGATGAAATGTCAGAAAAGGAGTTCAGAAGGTTCATAATTAAAATGATCTGTGAGTCAAAGAATGACCTAAATGAACAAATACAGGCAAAAATTGACCACTACAACAAAGATATAAGAGAGCAAATACAGGTATCAAAAGATTACTTCAGAAAAGAGATAGAAACTCTAAAAAAAAAAAAAAAAAAAAGAAACCAGTCAGAAATCCTTGAAATGAAGGAAACAATTAACCAAATAAAAAACACAATTGAAGGCATCACCAACAGACTAGCTCAACTGGAAGAAAGAACTTCAGACAATGAAGACAAAGTATATAATCTTGAAAATAAAGTTGAACACACAATGAAGATAGTAAGAAACCATGAACAGAACATCCAAGAAGTGTGCATCAAAAGACCAAATATAAGAGTAATTGGGATAGAGGAAGGCACAGAGTTTCAAACCAAAGGAATGCACAACCTCTTCAATGAGATAATATCAGAAAATTTCCCAAGCATGAAGAATGAATTGGAAAACCAAATACAAGAGGCATATAGGACACCAAATGTATGAAACTACAACAGATCTACACCAAGACACATTATAATGAAAATGACTAGCATACAGAACAAGGATAGAATTTTAAAGGCCTCAAAAGAGAGGAATCAGATCACATATAGGGGGAGACCAATTTGTATCACAGCAGATTTTTCAACTCAGACACTCAAAGCCAGGAGATCATGGAACAACATATTCCAAGCTCTGAAAGAAAAGGGATACCAACCAAGAATCTTATACCCAGCCAAATTAAGCTTTAGATTTGAGGATGAAATAAAAACCTTCCATGATAAACAAAAGTTAAAAGAATTTACAAGTAGAATGTTGGGGACTTAAGAAACACATCAGCCGAAAGAATAGAAAAATTTAACTCTCTGGTTGCCTTCCACCCCTTGATACAGACTTGCCCTATCAGGAGGCGTTCCCCTGATGTGTCCTGAGAACTGAAACCACCCTAAGGATAGGCTAGGGGCTCCCCCAATGCGATTTGCCCATGCTACTTATGTGTCCCTATAATTTCTCTGCTGATTGGCCCATGTCCTCTATAAACGCCGTCCATCTTCCTCAATAAACTGAGCTCATGCTTTGACCCGAACTCCCTGGAGCGTTCCTGTGTGTCCCCCCATCACGAGGGCTGGCGTGGGACTCCAGCTGGCTCCTACCGTTCTCCATCACACCTTCACTGGGGCGTGTTTTTCCCCTAGCCTTCTCCGTGGGCTGGAAGAAGCTAAACACAGGTCAGGAAGAACTAAAAACCTCAGCGACTTAAACAAAAACCCCACAGTAGAAAGCCAGTACTACAGAACATCCTTGGCAAACATGAAGAGGAAAAGAATAGCAATGATGAAAATCAACAGAGAGAGGTATTACACTAAAGGAAAAAACAATCAGAAGAGAAACCATGTCAAGTTAAATACCAAAAATAAACAAAAATGGCTGGGAATACAAAACACATCTCACTAATGACTCTGAATGTTAATGACCTAAACTCACCAATCAAAAGACATAGACTAGCAGATTGGATCAAAAAAACAGAACCAACAATATGCTGCCTCCAAGAGACTCATCTCATAGGAAAAGACATGCATAGGCTGAGGGTGAAAGGTTGGGAGAAATCCTACCACTCACATGGACTGAGGAAACAAGCAAGGGTTTCCATCCTCATATCAAATAAAGTAGACTTCAAGCTTAAGTCAATCAAAAGGGATAAAGAAGGACACTATATACTGCTCAAGGGAACCATACACCAACAAGACTTAACAATTATAAATATATATGCCCCAAACAATGGAGCATCCATGTTCATCAAACAAACTCTACTGAAGTTTAAGAGTCAAATTGACCACAAGACAATAATTCTGGGTGACTTTAACACACCCCTTTCACCACTGGATGGATCTTCCAAACAAAAGGTGAACAAAGAAACTATAGAACTCAAAAATACAATAAACAACTTAGACGTAACTGACATATATAGAATATTTCATCCTTCAACAAGCGAATACACTTTCTTCTCAGCAACACGTGGATCCTTCTCTAAAATAGACCCTATACTATTCCACAAAACAACTCTTAGAAAATATAAAAAGTAGGGATACTACCCTGCATTCTGTCAGATCATAATGGAATGAAATTAGAAATCAATGATAAAATAAGAAATAAAAGCTATTCCAACACCTGGAGACTAAATAATATGCTACTGAATGAACAATGGGTTGCAGATGACATCAAAGAGGAGATTAAAAAATTCTTAGAAGTGAATGAGAACACAGACACAACATATCGAAATCTCTGGGACATTATGAAGGCAGTTCTAAGAGGAAAGTTCATAGCATTGAGTTCATTCCTCAAAAGAAGAAAAAGTCAACAAATAAATGACTTAAAATTACATCTCAAAGCTCTAGAAAAAGAAGAACAATCTAACACCAAAAGTGGTAGAAGACAGGAAATAATTAAAATCAGAGCTGAAATTAATGAAATTGAAACAAAAAAAACAATTGAAAAAATTGACAAAACAAAAAGTTGGTTCTTTGAAAAAATAAATAAAATTGACAGACCCTTAGCCAGGATAACAAAGAGAAGGAGAGAGAAAACTCAAATTACTAACATACGTGATGAAAAAGAAAATATCACAACAAATACTATGGAAATACAGGAAATAATTCAAAATTATTTTGAAAATTTGTACTCCAACAAAATACAAAACACCGAAGGCATTAACAAATGAAGGAGCCCCAATTAGGGAGATGGCTATTGCGGTCAGCTGGAAGCCATAAGTTCCACCTGATAATAAGTATGTATGTGACGCACCTGTAAATGCACATGAGGCACCCGCAAAGCTAAAGGTATATAACCGGGTGAAAGCGGTCGGAGTCAGGAGAAGAATGAATTCATTCAGTCAGTCATGCAGTCGCTCGGTCGGAAGAAGAGTTCGGGTTGGAGAAGAAGAAAAGAATCAGAGCGGCCAGAACGTAGGCAGAGCGGTTACAGAAGAGAAACCAGATAGAAGAAGTAATTGCTGGTCAGAGTCAGGCCGAGGCTCCCGAGGAAGAAAGAAGAAAGAAGAAAGAAACTCTAAAAGCTAAGCTCTCTCTATCTCTAAAGAAGAAATCTCTCTCTTTCAAGCTCTCTCTCTTTCTCTCTAAGCTCTAAGAAGAAAAGCTCTATCTTTCTCTCTAAGCTCTAAGAAGAAGAAGAAGAAAAAGCTATCTCTAAGAAAAGCTCTATCTTTCTTTCTAAGCTCTAAGAAGAAGAAGAAGAAAAAGCTATCTCTAATCTTTCTCTCTAAGCTCTTTCTAAGAAGAAGAAAAATCTTTCTTTCTCTCACTAAGCTCTCTCTAAGAAAGTAGAAGTAAAAGTAGTAATAGCTTTACTCTGCCTCCGAGTTTTCCTCCCGCGGCGCCGTGGCTGGCCATGACAGGCAGCTTACAAACAAATTCCTAGAGTCGTATGATCTGCCCAAATTAAAGCAGAATGATATACACAATTTGAACAGACCAATTTCAAGCGATGAAATAGAAGATGACATCAGAAGCCTACCAACCAAGAAAAGCCCAGGACCAGATGGATACACAGCCGAGTTCTACAAGACTTTTAAAGAAGAACTGATACCAATACTCTTCAATTTATTTCAGGAAATAGAAAAAGAGGGAGCACTTCCAAACTCATTCTATGAGGCCAATATCACCCTGATCCCCAAACCAGGCAAAGACACAACAAAAAAAAGAAAACTTCAGACCCATATCTTTAATGAACATAGATGCGAAAATTCTCAATAAAATCCTGGCAAAACAGATACAAAAACATATCAAAAATATAATACACCATGATCAAGTGGGGTTCATTCCAGGGATGCAAGGATGGTTCAACATACGGAAATCAATAAATGTAATTCATCACATCAATAGACTCAAAGATAAGAACCATATGATTATCTCAATAGATGCAGAAAAAGCATTTGAGAAAATACAGCACCCCTTCATGTTCAAAACACTAGAAAAACCAGGAATAACAGGAACATATCTCAACATTGTAAAAGCTATATATGCTAATCCCCAGGCCAACATTATTCTAAATGGAGAAAAATTGAAAGCATTCCCTCTAAAAATTGGAACAAGACAGGGATGCCCTCTTTCACCACTTCTATTTAACATAGTAATTAAAATGCTGGCCAGAGCAATAAGACAGATGAAAGAAATTAAAGGGATATAGATAGGTAAATTTGAACTCAAATTATTATTATTTGCTGATGATATGATTTTATACCTAGAAGATCCAAAAAATTCCATCAGAAAACTTCTAGAACTCATAAATGAATTCAGCAAAGTAGCAGGATACAAAATCAACACCCATAAATCTAAGGCATTTCTATATATCAGTGACAAATCCTCTGAGAGGGAAATGATGAAAACTACACCACTTACAATAGCATCAAAAAAAAAATAAATAAAATAAAATACTTGGGAATCAACCAAAGACGTGAAAGACCTCTATAATGAAAACTACAGAACATTAAAGAAAGAAATTATGGAAGACCTTAGAAGATGGAAAGACCTACCTTGTTCTTGGATAGGCAGAACTAATATTGTCAAAATGACCATACTACCAAAAGCACTCTACAGATTTAATGCAATCCCAATCAAAATCCCAATGACATTCCTCATAGAAATAGAAAAAGCAGTCATGAAATTCATCTGGAAAAATAAGAGACCCAGAATTTCTAAAGCAATCCTTAGTAAGAGGAGTGAAGCAGGTGGCATCACTATACCAGACCTTAAATTATACTACAGAGCAATAGTAACAAAAACAGCATGGTATTAGCACCAAAATAGACTGGTAGACCAATGGTACAGAATAGAGGACACAGAGACTAACACATATAATCTCAGTTATCTTATATTAGACAAAGGCGCCAAAAACGTACATTGGAGAAAAGATAGCCTCTTCAACAAATGGTGCTGGGAAAACTGTAAATCCATATGCAACAAAATAAAATTAAACCTCTATCTCTCACCATGCACAAAATACAACTCAAAGTGGATCAAGGATCTAGGAATTAGACCAGAGACACTACACCTAATAGAAGAAAAAGCAAGCTCTAATCTCCAACATGTTGGATTAGGTCCCAAGTTCCTTAATAAGACTCCTGTAGCACAAGAATTAATATCAAGAATCAATAAATGGGATAGATTCAAATTATAAAGCTTCTTCTCAACAAAAGAAACAATCAGTGAGGTGAATAGAGAGCCTACTAATTGGGAACAAATCTTTACCACATGTATGTCAGATAGAGCACTAATCTCTAGAATATATAAAGAACTTAAAAATCTTAACACTAAAAAAACAAATAATCCAATCAATAAATGGGCCAAGGAATTGAACAGACACTTCTCAGAAGAAGATATACAATCAATCAACAAACACTTGAAAAAATGTTCAACATCTCTGGCAATTAGAGAAAAGCAAATCAAAATGACTCTAAGATTTCATCTCACACCAGTCAGAATGGCAGCTATTAAGAACACAAACAACAATAAATGTTGGCGAGGATGTGGAGAAAAAGGCACGCTTAGCCAGGCACCGTGGCGCACACCTGTAATCCCAGCACTTTGGGAGGCTGAGACTGGAGAATCACAAGTTCAAAGCCAGCCTCAGCAATGGCGAGGCACTTAGAAACTCAGAGAGACCCTGTCTCTTATAAAAACACAAAAAAGGGCTGAGGATGTTGCCCAGTGGTCAAGTGCCCCTGAGTTCAATCCCCCGGTACCACACAAAAACAAAAAAGAAAAAGGCACACTCATACATTGTTGGTGGGACTGCAAAATGGTGCAATCGTTATGAAAAGCAGTATGGAGATTCCTTGGAAAACTTGGAATGGAACCACCTTATGACCCAGCTATCCCACTCCTTGGTCTATACCCAAAGGACTTAAAAACAGCATACTACAGGGACACAGCCACATCAATGTTTATAGCAGCACAATTCACAATAGCTTAACTGTGGAACCAACACAGATGCCCTTCAGTAGATGAGTGGATAAGGAAAATGTGGTATATATACACAATGGAATATTACTCAGCAATAAGAGAGAATAAAATCATGATATTGGTAGGTAAATGGATGAAATTGGAGAATATAATGCTAAGTGAAGCTAGCCAATCCCAAAAAGCCAAATGCCAAATGTTTTTTCTGATAGAAGGAGGCTGATTCACAGTGGGGTTGGGGTGGGGAGCATAGGAGGATTAGAAGAACACTAGAATGGCCAATGGGGAGAGAGGGGATGGGAGGGGGCCAAAGGGTGAAGAAGAAAAAAAGAAAAAGATGATAGAATGAGATGGATATCATTACCCTAGGTGCATGTATGAAGTCACGAATGGTGTGAAAATACTTTGCATACAACCAGAGATATGTAAAAATGTGCTCTACGAGTATAATATGAAATGTAATGCATTCTGCTGTCATTTCTAACAACTTAGAATAAAAAAATGAATTTGAAAAAAAAGAAAGAATAGAAGTGATTTAGTCAATGAGAAATGTTTGCTTCACTAACATCAAATTCACAATCAGTTGCTTTGTGTCCTTGTCCTCCTGTGTATCACTGTTGCTTTTTTTTGTGTGTGTGTGTCAATGCCGAGTAGTGGTGAAATCTCAGTGATGACATTTTAAATAGCAATTAAACTCCATGTGCACCTTTCCAGGACTGAGCCTAAAGACCAGCATCACAACGTGCACAATTAGGACCAAGTTCACAGTCGGTGACCACTTCATTCCTGCTATGTGGTGACAATTCTAAGACGCCTGCCAATTTCAGAGAAGCTATAATAACAGGGGGGAGTGTGTATTATAGACGTAAGGGAACACAGTGTTATCTGTGCACACATTGCACAGGGCACACCCAAATGCCCACAGTGCCAATTAAATCACGTATGTTGATCCAGCTCGCTCTGAGACACAGGTGCTCTCCATGTCGAACATGTCTTGTCTCACTTCCAACGGAAGTGTGAATACAAAGGAATGTTGAACACCATAAGCAAAGCACACAGCCCTGTGCTGGCTACAGATCAGGGAGCAGTAGCAAACTAAGGAATGTAGACCCTTCAGAAGGAGGCAGACACCACACTAGTAAGGCCAACTGTGTCCTTGTTCACAATCCTTTAGACTTGGGAAAAAGTACTGCCCAGTCTTTGGATTTTTTTTTTTTTTTCAGAGAAGTTGGAAATCTGAACTTTTACGTGAACCCCTTTAAAAATGTATCAAATTTTTTCAAAATACCATGCATACCACCCAAAGTCACTCTACATACCATATTTGGTTCCTACCTCACTGATTTCAGGTCTACTCATGATACAACTAACCTAGTTAGTATCTACTCTCATAATATAAGCATCATCATTTGTCCTGTGGGTCCTTTAATCCAAAAACTATCAGTATGACTATAAAGGTGGTCATTTTATGCTAACATATATGCCCATAAAACAAAAGGGCCCATTAGGTATCTCTAGAAATACTCACCTAGGAAAGGCATTGCCAGTTCATGTTGGACATTTTTCTTTTTCTTTCTCTCGCTCTCTCTTTTTTTTTGTTTTTTTGTTTTTTTGTTTTAACATTGGTATATATTTATTTATAGTTAAGATGAGTGTGAGGGGGCACTTGGTTTTCAGGGTCGATGATTTTACTCTATTAAATTATACATGGATATTTATATTAGAGAAAGTTAAACATTTTAATTTTTCTCTCTTATTTGAACACTTACACAGTTAAGTGTTTGGATACAATTATTCTTAAGATTAATGATTATTTTCATCATTTTTTTCACCCTTGTGCCTCCTCCCTTCCCTTCCCTCCCCATTGGCCTTTCTAATGTCCCTCTAATCCTCCTATGCTCCCTGTCCCAACCCCACTGTGAATCAGCCTCCTTATATCAGAGAAAACATTTGGTATTTGGATTTTTGGGATTGGCCAACTTCACTTAGCATTATATTCTCCATCATGTTGGACATTTTTCTGATAAAACCAACTCCCTAGAAGGATTTCAAGGTTTGGAGCTGGGAGCAATTAATTCTTTGGAACATAAAAACTGATGTTTTGAGCACAAAGTGTTTCTTTGAGAAAGAGGTCCTCTGCCTCTGGTGTTGCTTGGTGGTCTTGGAAAGGCACGTCTTGCTGGCCCAGTGGATGGACAGACGTGCTGTAGAGAGCCTCCCAGCTCTCTGGGGGGGGCTGTGTGAGGGGAAAACCCAGGCGGGGCCCAGAGGACCTGGAAGAAGAGGATGTGGCTGACTATTTGGGAATGCCCTCTGCCTTCTCTTCTTCACAGGCCTGGAAACAGACAGATTTTTGTTGTTGTTTTTCTAGAAGGGAGATGGCAGGAAGAAATAAAGGTCACAGCTCATCCCAGTGCCCTCCTCTCCGATTAAAAGGCTCGGAGTCAGTCGACACACTGCACCCCGGGAACACCTGACCCCACAATAGAATCAGAGGCAGGAGCGTCTCCATGGGTACATGAACTTCTGGAACTCCATTTTTCTCATCTACAAAATGAACATCTGTAACAATCTGCTTCAGTTCTGATACTCTGTGATTATGAAATTTCTTCAACTTCCATGTACATTTCAATACTGATCTCACAAAGGAAATGCAGAGATATTTCCACATTCAATTACACCTCCAGGCTCTACCCCCAAATGCAAGTCAAAATGAAAATTCTGGTCAGGCTGAGTATGTAGCAATGCAAATGGCTTTGATTTTTCTCTTCCAAATGAAGCTTTTGCTTTGGGAGGGTTTGCCAAGAGATGACGGGCAAAGAGTACGAAGTCTGGAAAAAGGAGTTCACACTAGGAAAAAGGAGACCTCTTGTCTATTCACTGTCAAACACATACTCCCTGATTGGGTCTGTACCTACAAGTGGAAAAGAGTTCTGGGAAATAAATGCTCAGAATATAAGGGCTCCAGATTCTTTTCTCCTGGAAATGCAGGAAATAGATGTTAAAATAAATCCCATTATGCAAACCAGGCATAAATTTAGTTACTGCTTGAACGTTTCCAATGACATCACACCCTTTCTGCCTGAGCTGGGAATGCCTTCCAGCCCCTTGTCCCGCCCCTCTCCATCCACATCACACAGACAGAAGGAAATGGCAGTTCCATTTTCAATCTCTTCCTTCCTCAGCTCCTCTCTTCTCAGCTCTCTGTAGTACCTATTACCTGTTCTTTCTTGGCTTAAGCAATAGAAATTGTCTTCTGCTGTTCTGGAAGCTAGAAATCCAAGATGGAGGTATCAAAGGGTGTGGTTTCTCCTGAGTCCTCTTGGCTTGCAAATGGCTGCCTTCTCACTGTGTCCCCAAGAGACCTAGCCTCTCTGTGTGTCCTGTTATCTCTGATGCCTGTCTTCTACAAATAGCTAGCTTTGTCAACTCCATATGGACACACAAATGCATTTTACCCACATCCTCCTGAAATAGGGCCCACTACTGCGCATACATATGCAGGCAATAGAAGAGCTAAGGTAATTAACTGAATCATTCTGTATCCATGTGCAAAAGTACTATGACTATATAGGAATGATAATAGGGGTTAAATAATATAGCATTTTGAGAAAAAATGGAAACAATTGAATTGTTCATGTAGTAGTACAGTAGGTAACATCACAAAACAATGCTTATACTAAAAAGAGAGTGAAGAAAGTAATGGTGTATAATGCCACAAGCTTACTCACATATTTAAAGAAAATTCACATTTAAAAACCTTGAAGATGTTTCAAAATAACTGTTAGGATTACTGGATTGTGAGTAGTGTCTCTATTTTTTTTTTAAAGTTGATAATGAGGCTCATATTTATTTTTTCATAATGGAAAAATATTCTTTAAAAAGAGACATGTTTTGAGTTTCTTTGCAAGATGGTATACTAATATCAGTGGGAACACTGTTGTAACATGAAATAGAGGTCCACATAACTGTCATTTCTTTAAAGGAATCACTGTCTAGCAAATGTACTTTTTTGGCAGGCTGTAGACTAGCAGTTGAAAGCCCCCTGTGTGGGTTTTATCATGGGCCTTGCTGTTAATAAATTCCATTCCACAAAGAATAGTGTTGTAGCAACATGCTTGTGTCCTGCTACCAAAGGAAATTTCATAAACAAACTCAATCAGTTTGTTTCCTAGTATATGTCCATCCCCATTAGGAACCCAGGGAAGAAACATGAAAAAAACATGCAATTACATTAGAGGTCTCTAACATGCGTTCATGCTATAAGCCAGAGGCTGGGTTTGGTCCTGAAAGATCCAGCCTAGTCAAAGAAACAGGCTACTAGTAACGAAGGAAAAGTCTCAGAACATTTTGTCCTCTGGCAAGGACTGACCTAGATCTGGATGACAAGCCACTAGCAGTGTTTCCAGGGATCAGGGCAAATCTGCTCCTAAACCAGCTTTCAAGGTATGTGTGTACACACACACACACACACACACACACACTTTTTTTTTTTTCTTATTTTAAGATTATGTACTTTATTCAAGACAGAAAAAAAAAGTAGGGTGTTTTTATCACTTTTTTTCAGAAGGACCTGGTTAGTTCAAATTCTTGCCCAGAGGAATGTATCTAAAATAACACACTCCTCTTCTGTTTCTACAGCTCAAAATACACACAAATCATCCCCAACTCCTTTTCTTACCTCAATACTATTACTGCCTCAAGTCACTAAGAAAGTGCCCAATTGAACAAGATAAAATTCCCATTTCCACAGCACTTTGCTATGGCACAGTCCCACACAATTAATTGTACTCTGACGTTTACTGTGGTGGTACCGGAAAGAATAGTCTTTCTGGGGCTGGGGTTGTGGCTCAGTGGTAGAGTGCTCACCTAGCATGTACAAGGCCCTGGGTTCGCTCCTCAGCACCACATAAAAATAAATAAATAAAATAAAGATATTGTGTATGACTACAACTAAAAAATAAATATTGAGAGAGAGAGAGAGAGAGAGAGAGAGAGAGAGAGAGAGAGAGAGAATATCCTTGCTGGGCGCTGTGGTGCATGCCTGTAATCTCAATGACTAGGGAGGCTGAGACAGGAGGATCATGAGTTCAAAGCCAGCCTCAGCAACAGCAAGGCACTATGCAACTCAGTGAGACCCTGTCTCTTAATAAAATACAAAAAAAAAAAAAACATGACTGGGGATGTGGTTCTGTGTTTGAGTGCCCCTGAGTTTAATTCCTGGTACCCACCCACCCCCACCCTGCAAAAGAATAGCCTTTTCAAAACCCTTCCCCTTTCTCCTATTCTTTTCCTGGCTCAGATACAGATGTGAGGGTCAGAGTTGTAGCAGACATATTGTAATTATGAAGGAATAGGCAAGAAGGTGGCAGATTTCTGGTATCTAGCATTTGTTAAGTTGCTAAAATAAAACCAGAAACAATCAATCTTCAGCCTCCTTGTTGTTTAAAGTCAACGTGGTTAGATTTTTCTGAAGGTAAAAGCATTCTTCTTCTTCTTTTTTTAATCTTTGTTATTTTTTATGTGGTGCTGAGGATCGAACCCAGTGCCTCACATGTGTGAAACAAGCTCTCTACTGCTGAGATATAACCCCAGCCCATTTTACTTTTTCTTTTCTTTTTTTCTTTTCTTTTCTTTTCTTTTTTTTTTTTTTTTTTTTTTTTTTTTTTTTTTTTTTTTTTTTTTTGAGACAGGCTCTAACTAATCTAACTAAGTTGCTTAGGGCCTTGCTAAGTGGCTGATGCTGGCTTTGAACTTGCTATCCTCCTGCCTCAGCCTCTCAAGCCCCTGGAAGCATTCTTGATTCTTATAACCCATATATTGCTGACTCCAGTTGCTCCCTTGTATGGTTCATCTGATTCCTTCTTCATTGTTCTGAAGCTCATGTGTGCAAATGCACCTACTGTGTAGACACACCTATGGTATATATTGCCTTACACCAGTGTTTACCAGTGTATGTGCCCTCAGAATATGAGCTGCTCTACCAAAATAAGGAAATAACAACAGAGTAGAGAGTTTTGTGGTTAAATACGCTTGGAAAATATCGGATACCCTTTCCAGAGATTCACAATACACATAAAATATGAAAGGATTTGCAAGGTGGTATGATAGAAAAATGCAAGTGGCATTTAGGGGCTTCCCAATCTTAACAGACCACTGAACTGATGTTTGAAGCAATCAACCTGTCACCTACTGGACAGTATCTCAGAATTACGGTTCTGAGGACCATATAGGGGAAGCACCATACTATATTCATCCATAATTATTTCTACAATTATTGACTTATGGGTTTTTTTCATTTAAAAATGACCCACATATCTTGACAAATTTTATAGAAACTCCTAGGAATTCAAACTAACAGATACATGTACACACATCATACAATAGCAGGTGGTCATGAAATATGGGATTACTTTCAGCTAGGTACAAATTTCCCATTTTCTCTGACTGGAAAATGCTATCACTTACTCTGTTAGCAACTGTTGCCTGCATGTGCAAGAAACAACTCTTCCCAGAATAAATGCCTGACACATGTATACCTTGCTGAGTCTTTTCTGCTGTTCTCAATGAGATCTATTGCTGGAATACTGTAAAACAAGTGGTTCTTTCTAATCATAACAGATTTGGTTTATCATGCATTCTTAAGATGTTTCTTCACCTTTTCACATGCTCCTGTTTCCCTTTAGGCATAGTCTGTTCTCTTGTCAGAGGTAGCCAAGACACTTCTGAAGAGCCAAAGGTTGCAATGATCACCCTCAGCATCCATCTCCAAATTACTTGCTCTGAGCCATGAGCCTGACTCTAGCTATCAGGGTGTGGTTGTTTTTCTTCCTCCTTTGCTCTCTCCATACTGTCTCCACTTTTGAGCCAGAATAATTTAAGCACCAGGGTCTTGCCGGGTTTTGTAACCATGAACAGCCTTGCAAAGTCTAGGCGTTTTGCCAGAAATCTAAACTTTGTTGAACTAAGTTAAAAGGTTAAGCATTTCACACAGCTTAGGTTTCCCCACCCCTATTCCACTCCCAGCCTCTGCCTTGATCTCAAATGTCTTTTTTTTTTTTTTTTTTTTTATCAAGAAATGGAATAACTAATAATGTGCTGGATAGGACATTTTCAACCATCACCCCGTAACCATAGTAGTGCTAAAAACCCCAAACAAATGTTAATCACATTTCCCTCCTTAATCAAAAAGAGCTGAAGACATAGACTCAATTTAGTCTGTTTTCAGATGAAATGCTAGACTGCTTTCTATAAAAATGTAACTTTAAAAATGAGCCTCTTATTAATTCCTTGTCATCATTTCTATCTTACCAATAAAAAAAAAAAAAAAAAAAAAAAAAAAAAGCCCACTTTCCTGAAAATGAAGGTCAATAAATAAAGTAAGTCACAATTTCTCTCGTCTGGAGGGAGATGTGAAATTCCGACTCCTACGACCTCGGGTTTTGAAAGCTTCCCTGGGCTTATTTCCTGCTACACTGGATGCCTGTTTACTCTTGGCAGGATGCTTCCAAGGTTTTCAATCCCACAGTAAACACATACTAATGGGAAAGGAAGTTAAGAAACATCAAGACATCATCCTTGATGTGCCCAGTTCCCTGAGTCCCACACCCCATCTGAGAATGACCGCTATTGACTTTTCTGCTTAAATGCTTCCCATGTCAGCCACGTTCTGTCCACCCCTCAGGCCTCCATCTTGGTGCTGACTGCTACTTCTTTTTTCTGGACTCCACAGCTCTCTCCTAACTGTCCTCCACTCTTCTGTTCTGCTTCTACTCTCCCCAGAGCAGCCAGGTCATTTGGATTGCCAATGCCTTAGAAGGAAAACTTCTCATACTGCTTATAAATCCTCATCCCTTCCATTCCTGCCAGCTTCCTACCACCTGGGGCCTGCTGTCTTTCCCACAGACACATCCAGTTTACATCCACCTCAGGGCCATAGGGAGCACACCCTTCTTCCATTTTTGTGTAACTGGCTCCTCCTTGTCCTTTTTCTTAAGTGAAGTGTTGTCTCCAGAGGATACGTTTCCCCCTGCACAAGACCTAAAACCTACTCTCTTCTCCATCACCTATTCTCTACCAAAGCTCCCTTTGAAATATTCTTTTGAAATACTTTCTCCAGCTGGTATTTCTCTATTGATCACCTATCTTGTAAGAATCCTCTAGCTTTCTTGTGTATCTCCAGCTCCTATAATAGCACCTAGGCAGAACAAAACAAATACCTTCTGAATGAATGTATGAGAAAGACAAGAACTGGAAATTGGGTGCCTACTTTAGATCCTATGACCCTCCCATTGGAAGATGTCACACGAAGAGTTATAAGATGCTTCAAGAAAAGATCTAGGAGGGTCAGACTCCTGGTAGATGTCTTGGGGTGTACCATGAGTCTTTATAAATGGAAGCAGAAAAAAAAAAAAAAAAACAGTTACTTACACAGAGGTCAGTTTGTCCTTTTTTGTGTGTGAGGAAATGAATTCCCTCAGGCAGCTGTTGGGTACATTTTTTTCAAGACAGTTCTTGAGAAGAAGTTGCCCTATGCAGAAAATACATGTTTTGCTTAATATATTAAGGTAAATCACTGGGAGATTTCTATTTGATCATCACAACTTTATAAGGAGTTTATAAATACTGTTAAGTAACACATAGTGCCCTCTCATCCAGCAAACAGTCCACAACTTAGATGACTCATATACATAGATTGAAAAATATATGTGCATTTAATGATCAGAGCCAAAGTTGGTCACTGGAAAAGTGTTTAACCATCCTTGGCTTTTAAGTTGGATTTCATCTGGAGCCAGGATTAACAAGGGAAAGCATGACCAGAATGGAATGTGGGGTTGGAGCACTGGGGAGAAGTTGTCCCCAGGGCTGTGAACTGCCTTTGGTCACCAGCCCTGGGAGCCGGACTTGTTTTAATCTTATGCAATTGTGCTCTCATGACCACTCAATGGGATGGGAAGAAAACTGGAAAAGGAACCTGAGAGCAAACAGATCAAAATGTGTTACGTATGATAAGAGTAAAGGGGAAGATCACGCAAGATCGGTACTGAGAGATTGCAGATAACCACAGGGAAAAACCTAGGAAATCAATGGGCCCCACCTGGATCTGCCCTTCACTCCAGCTCAAACACCTGGAACCACCTCCCTGTGGGGCCGCCCACCTCATCCCGTTTGGGCTCTGACACCCCTTACCCTGTCCCTCTTCTCCACACTCCAATACTCCACACCAGGCCATAAGGACAGGGACACCCCCTCTCCCTGCTGGAGCTCTGACACATCACTCTGGGCCACCCTCCTTGGGCCCCAACTCTGCATACCAGGCCAGTCCTCCATGTAGACCCACTCTTCACCCTCTCTGCTCTGACTCTATGCCCACTCCCCCACCTCTCTGCATGGATGTTCTTCTTTGATGAAACTCTGCCTCCTCACCTATGCTACCTTTTCCCTTTGCTGGGACACCTTTCTCAGCAGACCAGGACTCTGGCAACTGACACCTGATGTGGACCATCCTCACCCTACTAGGCTCTGAGTCACTGCAGACCCTCCCCAACATATACATACCTGGGATGCCTGCCTTGCTCTGTCCTGATTAATGGGTTTAGAGCTGAATTTTTCAGGAAGAGAGGGAAGAGCTCTGAATGCTTTCAAAGTAGACAATAAAGGGTTTCATAGGCCTCTTGTATTTGATTTTCAAATTCATTCTTCCTGCTTGGGAAATTTTCTGATATTATTTCATTGAACAGATTGTGCATTCCTTTGGTTTGAATCTCTGCACCTTCCTCCCAATAAATCTTATATTTGGTCTTTTGATGGTATCCCATAATTCTTGGATATTCTGTTCATGGTTTCTTACCATTTTCACTGTGAGGTCAACTTTATTTTCAAGATTATATATTTTGTCCTCATTGTCTGAGGTCCTGTCTTCTAAGTGATCCAATCTGTTGGTGATGCTTTCTATTGAGTTTTTTAAGTGGCTTACTGTTTCTTTCTTTCAAAGATTTCTGTTTGCTTTTTTTTTTTTCTCAGACTCGCTATCTTTCTTGAAGTAATCTTTTGCTACCTGTATTTGTTTTCTTATCTCTTTGTTGGAGAGATCAATTTTTGCCTGTATCTGCTCTCTTAGGTCATTTTTAAAATCTCAAATCATTTTAATTATGTATATCCAGAACTCCTTCTCTGACATTTCACCCACTGTGCTTTCTACGGCTTCTATTGTTGTAGTATCTTGGTTTGTTTTGGGCTTTTCCTCCCTTGTTTTGTCATGATGTCTGTGTTTTCCTCTCTTTCAGGATAAGCCTGAGGTATTACGGCTTCTGCCCTATTGTCTTATAGTGCCCCTACAGGTTACCCGAAACCTCACTTTTTAGGGAAAGATCCATATTACAGCATTCAATGTACTCAACATGTACCCACATATCAGTTAGCTTCTATTTTTATATTTACAGTTTTGTCACTATACACAGAAATGAGATCAGTTATCTTTTACCATGGAGTCTCTATGTTTGCATGGTGGTTTATAGTATCTCATGGTAGAAGGGGGGACTCAGGAGATGGGTAAGACATTTATGAGGTAGGATGTGAGAAAATCTACAGAGTGGTGCTTTGGGTATCTGATTTTTGTTATGAATTATTAACTTATCTGAATCAAATATAATTCAGTGAGTTCACGGATATTTTATAAGATAGATAAAAAAAAAAAAAACTAACCTTTCCAATATTCTGGGGAAAAAATTTTCTTTCACCTAATAGCTATCTCCCATGAATAGATGGAGTTAGCCAACCACAGTGTCCTCTGCCATTTTGAAAAAGACTATGGTCTGAAAATAAATGTTGGGAATTGCAAACCTATAGAAATCAATTCATAATTAATCATTAACTATGAAAAAATACAGCTTCTTATTTGATAATCGCCATGGGTTCAGGAAAAGATCTGGCCTCAATCATGATAGAATTAGCTCTTTGGACTATAGTAACACCTAGCAAATGTCTTTTTTTCATTTCTTTTCATTTTTAATGCACATTATTGGGTATTGGTGGTAGGTAGGCTAAGACATAATTGACATTTTATCAGGTTCTCTAAGATTTAAAAAGTGATTTATAAAATGTTAATTTCAAATAAGAAGTTATTCTTTTTATTCTCTTCACTATGACAGGTTTATTTAGAAATGTGATGTGTATGTTTACCTGTCTATGATCATTTTACATGCAAATTTTCTCCATATAGTTTCATATTAGTATATGTCATAATAAACACTTTATTACTGTTTCCACACATGTGGGAGTTTATTTATTTTGATCATCTGAAAATATTCACAATTTTTTCAAACATTTAAATATTCAATTTATTCTACATAAGCAGGTGCACTGGGAATTTCTTTGTAAGGTTTTAAATTATTTCCTAAAATTAGCATATCTCTAGTTCTAGTTCTACATGAAATGCCATTTAAAATAAGCTATTTTAAAATCCAACGAGCTGGCCAACCTGTACTGTCATTTTTTTCCTGCAGTAGAAACCAGGTAGCTCCTTTCCCCAAATATGAATGGAAAGAAATTCAGTATTTTTCACAGATATTAACTTATATACACTTAATAGGATTTTCTTTTTTCCAAGAATGTTGAAACTGCAATGATTTTTGGATCATATTTTCCTTGAATTTATTTTTCAGAAGTCTGTTATTTTAAAAAAATATATGAGGATACACCAAACACAAAGAGTTTTCAATATGATGTACCATACAGATTTTAATAAAGACTACAGCACCTTAGATGTTTTATAATTTACTAGTTTTGCTACTGAGTTTACTTTATACCAATCTAATTGATTCTGTGAAAGATGACACTACATGCATCCATCAGTTTTCAATCTCAAAAATCCTTTTGATCTTTTTTCCCATCCTACCTTTTTCCTTTCTTATTTTGAAACAACACACTTTTTTTCCTATTAATAGATATATGTATTCAGGACTAATATTATCTTTTTCTGCTTGCATTACAAAATGAAGAGGGATGTGCACTCCTCCCTGAGTGTGCTTTATGATTTAATAATGCCACAGTCCCTGGCCTTGTCAGTATTCTTACCTCTGCAAGCATATTTTGCGGTCACCCTGTCTCATGCACACCTCATATCGTGGGTTTCAGGAATACATGGAAAATCTCCTAAGCAATGTGTCTCTAAGAACCATAGCAGGCACAAGGAGTTATGCTTTATTCCATGAAGCTAACTCAGGAAGAAAAAATGATATTTTCATACTTTGACACCATTACCAAACCAATCACTGAAAAAAAATATTTTTAATGAATTGCCCAGAAATTCTGCCTTTCATTAACAATGCAAAATTTATAAACATCTACACCTAAAATAGAACAAAATTCAATTACGTGTACAGATTTTGTGACAAAGGACTATGTAGCTACTGATAGTCTATGAAAATGAATAATTTAAACGAAAATTATTCTAGTTTTAAATCTGGTAAACGTTTTACAATATTTGGTATAAAGCAGAAGAAATACAGCATTGTTACCAAAAATCATATCTATTATATATTCTCCTGCTTCTGCTGAAACTTTATTCCTAAAACTCAAATGAATAAATTTCCCAGAGGGGGAAAATGTCTCTTATCTACAACTAAATTCTTGATTAGATCTGCACTTGCAGTTTGGTGTGATGGATTAGACATTTTCCCCTCAATGTTACTATAAGTTGCTGAAGGTTCTCAGAGGAAGTGTGCATTCTAGGAGATGGAAGTGATTTTTAAAATTTGCATAATGCACGTGTCCAGTTGGTTGAACTGCTGACTTAAATCCATCTTTTAAAGATAGAGTGAGGCTCTGCACAAATGCAGAAAGGTCGAGTTATGCTAATGAGAACCATTTAGTCAGCTGCTTGACACTTATTGGACATGATAATCAAATTGCAGGATAGGCAGTAAACTCCTATGCATGGTATGGCTTTTAAATCCATAAGGTATGCAAAAAATTTTCCCAAACCACTGTACCTCTGGGCTGCATTCAACTTGGAGATAATGTTAAACCAAAGATGTGTAACTCTGAGGTAGCCTGAAGCAGAGGGAAAGGAATGGGTTATGCTACTCAGCAGTGACCCTGCTTATGAATTAGGAGCTGGGACAAAGAAACAGTCCCTGTAAGAAAGTAGCCAGCCTATGAAGATTTTGACATAAGGTTGAGATGAAAGGAAAGGAGGAAAAAGGTGAGGAAAGAATTTGAAAAAGAATAAGAAGGCATACAATTTCAACAGTGAACACAGATGATGTAATGAGAGGATTAAAAAGTAATTTACAAGTTGTCAAAAAGCTACATATATGGCAATAAATGGTAGGGGAGATGGGACCAAGGAGGACCAAAGATGGGACCAAGGAAGAACCACCCAGTACTGCTTACTAAATTAAAAAATTGACTCCACTGGGTCTTTTGTATTATTTTATAATATAAAACAGAATTTGAAAAACAATAGCAAATAGTTAAACTAAATGCTGGCTAAGCCTCATATTAATTTTATAATCTTCTGAAGTCCTATAAGTCCGTAGCCAGGGGATCCCCAAACTCAAAACCTTCTAGTCTTTTCTTGGGATTCTCCTACTAAACCATGTCTACTTAGGATGAATTAACCTTCTCCTAAGGCCCTGCTTTTGAACTTCACCAACTTACACGTGTAAGTTAAGAATATCTTTTATGCTGTTTTGTTCCAGTGTTGTTTTTCATATTTCATATGCATAATGCTAGAAAGCAAAACAGTTCTTAGAATCTAAATTGTAAATGTTGTACAGGATCTCCCAGTGTGACCAGACAGTAGCACAAAGGGAAAGGTGGGTCTTCTGATATTGGTGGAACTGTGAGATTACTAAGGAAGTTATTTTAGACTAAGAGAAACATTTAGAAGTTAGCAAAGAGTACTCAGTGAAGAGTACTCAGTGAAGTACTCAGTTTTAGATTATGCCACACAGGTCAAAAGATTTTCTTATTTAGCAGACATTTTTCTGGTTCTAAGTTGGTTTTTGCCAGCTGTTTGCAATAGGTGTTTCCAGAAATAATGGTTCCAACAGTGCTCTGTTTTAAAATAATAATTATTTCATATTTAAATGATGGTGAGAACAGAACATATCAAATCAAATCCTTCTCTTGGAGAGTCCTAAGATATGTAACCAAAAAAAAAAAAAAAAAAAAAAAAAAAAAAAGGATTTTGTATGTAATGTTTATACAGTTTTTGAAAACTTACTTGGAATAGTTTCATTTATTTGACCTTGAAGACTTCCTGTATTTAACCTTGGTAATTTCCTGTGACATTACTCTTTTGCAATACACAATTTAAGAAACAGATGTGCTTTTCTATTAATCTGTTTATCCATTATTTCCTGAGACCATATCATTTTATACATAAGGATTCAAGTTGACTTTTAATATTAAGTAAAGTCATTTTAGCCATTATTTCTCTTTTTCAAAATCTTTTAGTGCTTCCTCATATATTCATTTTTCTAAATTAATGTTAATTTTTTCCAAATTATAAAATAAATTTTTAGATTTAGATAAGAATTCACTAATAAACAGGAAAGAACAGACATATTTATTTGAATAAATCTACTTTTAACAATAGATTACATTTTTTGTTCTAGTCATCATTTATAGAAGGGGAAATCGCTCAGTAAATGCTTAAAATTTTCTTCACCTAGGCTTCTTATTTTGTTGTTGTTGTTGGTAATGTTAGTGAGATTTAACCTCAGCTAATAAAGTATTTGTGTATTTAGAGAAAAATAATCTATCCATTATTTCCACATTTATTTGATACCAGTCAATTATCTGAGCTACTAAAAAAAAAAAAAAAATGGGGGATGATTTCTTTTGGTTTTAAAACTAGATTAGCTTACTTATCAGAAAATAATGTTAATTCTGTGTCTTATTGTATTTTACTATAGGCAGATCTCTGTGCTTTGTACTTTACTGTATTGCTTTAAAATGTAAACATCAGCAGTAATAACAAAACTTCTCATTCTACTTTTTATGTTAAAGGGAGTGAGTTTTTCACCACTGAATATAAAGTTGGTAATTGATTTGAGGTGGGCCCTGATTATCTTGTTAAAAAATTATTTTTCTAGTCCTAGATCACAGATGGTATTATACAGAAACAAAGATTTAATTTTATCACAAACTTTCAAAATCTTTCTCAGTGATCATATAGTTTATCATTATTAATCTTCTGAAATAATTATCTTAACTGGCATCCTAATAAATAAATCATCCTTACATTGTTGGCTAATCCTAGTTAGTTACAGTGGATTGCTATTAAATATACCAAAAAAATAAGGCTTACCATCATTCAATTTAAGAATTTATTTTCATACATTCCTAATGACGATTGCACTGAGGTTTTCTTAGGCTCTAGAGGATAGGGAACAGAGATACTGCCCATCGTCTTATACATTCTAAAATTATTTATCATTTTTAATGTATAATGTGGAAGTATGAGCTCTTCAAAGATTCCTACAAATTAACCACAAAGACATGAAATCTAGAAAGTTTTATGTTAAAATTTTTATTACATGGATATTAATCTGGTGAGGTTTCTTTTAACTATTTTCACAACTAATTTATGTGTATCAATTTTGGTAAAACTTAAGTCCTCATTAAAAGAGATTTATCCATTTTCTCACATTTGTGAAGAAAATGCAAAACAGATATTACTGTAAAATAAAGAAAGTCAAATGAATTTGGCTAACACTGGGCTGAATAAAGTTGAGTAGGTTTGTCTAATACAGGACTTCTCTGGACTCTAGAGTAGAGAGTCCTTCAAAACTTTCAGAGAGGGAATCATACATAGCCATCATGATTCCTAAATTTTATTATGGAACTATATATCCCTGAGCATCTTATAGATGGAATATATTCTAAGGAATGCCAATTTATATCATACCCAGCACAGAGAAACAAATAGGTAGGTATGTGGAGGCAGACATAAAGGCAATTAGGGAAACAATATGTTGAAATATTGTTGCAATTTGTCTATGGGTTTATCCATATTTTCAAATTAATCACAATTGGTCGGATTTAAACGTTTCTTCAATAAGTGCTTTCTTGACTGAATTTTCTTGTTCTCTAGGGTTATCAACAGATCTTGAGAGTTCAACATGAGCAGAGTTATTTCCCCTTGACCTTTTTGCCCTAGTCAATATTTCTTCTTAAGCATTACTTGAATACTTTCTTTTCAGAAAGACTGAGAAATGTTGTTGACTGCCATTTAGGAAAGAAATTCTGAATGAAGATGAAAATAGACCATAACATATCAGAATTGAGGATTCTTACAAAGACATGACCTGGATGAGGAAAAACACAGGCATATTTCTTAAAAGTACACTGCCCAGGGCACTGCAAACCATGTCGGCTTAACCAATGATGCACTCAAGATGGAGTGTGAATTTTATCATTTTTGGAGACTGGGTCTTTGTGACAGACACACACAGGCTCATGAATATACATTCATAGATATGTGCACACATCCCTGAACTTTACTTAAACAAAGCAAGAAAAAGACACACAAAAAGGGAAAAGACAAAGGCAAGCTTTACCTGTTTCTATTTTTCCCCAGATCTGTGCTACAAAAAATATAACTTTTTTTTTCTTTTTGATTGCATTCCTCTGTCTCTTCAGTTCAGTAACCCATCTTATTACAGAACTGTGGAATCCTGTTAATTCAATCTGTTCACAGACCATAATATGTCACCAGCTAGGAAAGGTCATTTGCTCAATACGTTTGAATGGCTTTTTTAGATCTCATTAGACCTAGTCAGTGGGGCCATGCTGAATCCAGAATGAGGATCCTTCCACTATTCACAGGAAGAATAACAACCAAAATATAAATAACCTCACATAATGGAAACATCACACTGGTACCTCATGAGTATGTACAATTTCTATATTTTTATATATCAGTCAAAATAAATTTAATTTAAATTTTAAAAAATTCTCACACTCTTCTGTTACTTGCCAAGGAAAAAGGGCCCAAACTTTGTCTCATTCTTAGTATGCTTAGCCAGCAAACATTTCTGAAATAACAGTATATAGATTAAAGCATTAAGACAAAAATGTGCAAGTTAACTCAGGAGCCAGAGCAGTTATTATGATTCATTTATGCAAAGCAGGAACTACTTTTGGCATCTGATGAAAGACCCCTCATGCCACAGGCACAGGTCTTGCATGTGATTTTTGTGTTCTTATATTTCATTTCTACAGCCAACCCAGGATTCACCACTCAGGCAGGAAGAACAAAGCCCATAGCAGCACATCAGATTCTGGGAGGGGAAAGGCCCCTACAGGTAGCACACACAATATTCAGTATCACTGACCCAATGGTAAAATTGCTGGGAACACCCCCTTGGTCTAGAAGAATCCAGTCTTTGGATTCCCCTTAGGAAAAAAAAAATACCAACAAAGAAGCCAGTCATAATTCTCTTATTTTCATGGTTTCTGCCAAAGCAATTTCCTATGACCTCTTCCTATCAGGAAATCCATGATGGATTATCTAAGTGATCCTAACTTGCAGTAGTACCCTGGCAGAAGTGCCATTTCCAACCTGCCCAAACGGTTTGCAAGAGCAACATATGAGGGAAGCAGTTTCCAAACTGTCATATTGGAGAAAGGGTCCAGAGAGTTGCAGGCAGCCAGGGACACCCCAAACCACTGGGGTACAACTGTTCACCTTGGGAACAGGTTCTGCAACAGGATGTGTGATGTAGCTTTACAGACAGAGCAGTTTACATTTCAATAAGCAAAGAACAAAATGGCTCAGTGTATGTGGAAACTGGACCTATCCATTCCAAATCAGACCTTCACAGATAGATTCAGGAATTCTGTTGATGACCCTATCCTCTGGAGCAGAAGACAGCGCAGGCCGTGTGACTTTGAGGCAGCCTTTCCCCCAGCCATTTGTCTCCTGCCCCTTCCCACAATCCTGCCCTCACGTCTACTTACTCCATTTTCTGCATTCTGGTCATTCTACAAATGCCTTCTCCACTTCACCCTGAGCCCTCTCTGGCTTTTCAGGAAGGCTACCAGCAGTTGGAGCTCCCATTAAGTTCTGAGGAGCTCTGAAAGGAGTTGCTTACCCAACACCCTTACATGAGAAGAAATCCCTGGAAGGTTGCAAGAGCAGCTATGTGAAAGGAAAACTCATTTCTGCACTACTGGCAAACCACATCATGCACCAGGTTCATCCCCTCACCCTTGGCCATTACCCCTTGGTCCTTTGTGACTGCTGTCTGCCCTGGATTTTCTGTTGCTTTCATTTATTCCATGAGCATGACCAAGAGCCTATTACATGCATCGGCTCCCATGCTAATTTGGTGGGGGAGCTGGTATAAAAGTTCTAGTCCTAAAAACTGTCAGCTCTGAGAGGGCTTCATATCTTGGTATCTAGAACAGTATGTGGACACCTTACACATCAAAATAACTATTTGCTGCATCAACTGAATAATCATAAGTGTCACCTAACAGCTGCCCAGGGTGGAGTGGCTTTATGTCAGCTTGAGATCAGGACGGGCAGAGTTTAGTTAGCAAGGAGAAACAGGGCTCTTCCTCCTATAGCCACATTGCCCATCAAGGGGGAGATCTGTGTCTCGCAGAGGGGAGTAGTTGCGTTCCTAGCACCATCGTTGCCTTCTCCATCACCCTGAAAGTGCACACTCTGAGCCCCAGGAACAGCACCCCCTCCCTCCTGCCCTCCGAGGGGCCCCTTGAGCGCACTACTCCGCCCAGGGCTGTGCGCAGGCGGCTGGCTGGCGGGAGGCACCGCGGCTCCCTCCCAGCAGCTCCGGGCTGGTCCTGAGGCTGGCGCCGAGCAGGGTCAGCCGGGAGACGGGGCTCCCTGGACCTGTCACTCAGAAAGACTGATCCGGGGCTCCCTGTCAACCCTCCTGACCCTACGGGATAAACGTGTCCTGTCGTGTCCCGCGGCTGCTGGTACAGCACGTCAGAGAACAGCCACTCCCCCTGCCTTCTCCTCCAGTCCCTAATTCCTCCTCTTCCCGGGAATGAATGTCCAAGTGTTCCTGTCATGCTATTGTTCCCCCTGCTTATTCACACAGGATTCTTTTTTGATAAACACGTGCTGCTTTTTTTTTTTTTTTTTTTTTTTAAGATAATGTTTTGTTGTAGGATAGGGATGGGAGTTTGGATATTCCTTACGGGGGTAAGGAATATTAGGCAGGAGTAGAAGAAAATGAAAATACAATACGTTTCTAGACGTGCAATTAATTTCTAGCAAGAAAAAAAATACTGGTGGTGATATTTTAAAGCCCTGCGAAATGAAAAAAAAAAATTTTTTTTTGAACCAGGTTAAGGTTTAAATAAATAATAATTAAAAAAAAAAAACTTCCTTAAATCAAGTTCCCTAGTTGCTCAAAATTCTCAGGGCAAATTACAGTATGAATGAAATGATGGTGTTAACATGTTGCCAAAATATACATCTCTTTCTGATTTGTTTCAAATAAATTTCATACTGGAAAATTCATTAATGGATTAGAATGTCTTCCAAAACCTCAAATGATTTTAATGAAGCTGTTCTATATAACTCTGGGTTGTTTTAAGGTGTGGCTTATGGACAAATTATCAGTCCATATGCAGGTCTTTTAACTTAAAATTTGCATTATATAAAACAATAGAATTTGTAGTCAGGTGACCTGGCTTTGAGGTTGCATGACTTACTGTGTCATGTTGGCCAATCTTCTTGTAGATTTTTTTTTGCATGTAAAATTGGAGATAATAATAATGCTACTTCATGGGCTCATTATGAGCCCTGCAGTAAGTAATACACACAAGAACTTAAACTGTGCCTAGCACAGAGTTATCACAAAGTAGATATTAGCTATTTATTTTTACTAATTAATTTTGCTCAAATGTTAAAGCCACAGTCATTTGTAATTAACTATAATGTTCAGATATTTTTTAAATGGAATGTTCTTGTCCTCAATATATTTCTGTATTTCTGAACTTTTTTGCAATAAATATTCAAATTCCGAAATGATTTATAACTGCAATATGTAATTAGAACTAACACATTCAAATAGCAGAGTTCATTAGTAAGCTTTTAAAAAATGAATCAGGTTTAAAAATTTGATTTTGGAAAGATTGAGAGATATACTAAAATCTAGAGCTAATTTGACCAGAAAGCATTAATCCTGTTTCTTTGAAATCAAGGTCAACAGTACAAATGTTGGGGACAATTGATGAACCAATTTGCAAAAGATGTTTCACTAACAGTCCCCTTCCTGACTTTAGACAAGAACATAGACACTGACACCTACCTAAGGTGGGACCAAAGGGGATTGTGTCATCCACCTGGAAATAATAGAAGAAGCTCTCATTTTCAATACCAACTGCATTGGATTCCATAATTTGTGTGAACCAGACACATAACTAGGATACACTAAATCCTTTCACTTTTCCAATAGCTTTTGTGCACAAATACATGTAAACATCCTAACAAGTTATTAGTTTTCAGTTATGCCTTGTCAATTCATTTAGTTGTGTTGAAAACAGATTTTTGTAGAAGGAAGATAATTAAAATTTAATACGAACATTTATTGTCATATTGAACATAATTTTTGAGATTTTTTAATTATCTTTAAAAAATCCTAAATCTTAGAGGCAAAATTTTTTAAAATATTTGATTAGGAGATAAGGTAGCTCTCCACTTAGAGATGGTGTGAAGAACAACAAAAAAAAAAAAAATTTGAATTTTAATCTTTCTGATGTTCCCTTTTGCTAAGATGTAGCAATTTATTATTTCCCTCTGATATTTCTAGATATATACATCATCAGGTGGTGTTGGCGGTGGATGATGGTAGCAGCTGGTTGTTTAAGAAAATTAGTTTATGGACACTACTTTTTTTTTTTTTTTTTTTTTTGGGGACATTAACTTAAAACCCTTTATTCTGAGAAACTAAGTTATGAAATAATTCCTTCCTTCAAAAGGAAGAAAACAATGGCGTCTCAATTGACTTAAGAACAATCATCACAATAAATTTGAAAGAGCTTTACAAACCCATGAGCCCTACACCAGTTCAGCTATCTCAGCAGGGTGCGGTTTCCTGTGTTCCCAGTTTGGCTTGCTGCATCTGACCTGCAGCTACAGCTCTCAACCACCAGAGGTCAGATTTTTACATCATCCTGAATGAGTTGCTAAATTTAAGGCTAGAGACAATGGGTGTTTCTTTCCACAGCACTTCTTTTGCTTCTTCTGTTTAGTTTTATCATCACTAAACGGAACATTAATATAAAGAACACTTCCCCATGTTGAAGTGTCTTCCTCAGAAAAAGAGAAGGAAAAAGAGAAAATTAAGAAGATCATTCTTGCAGTAGAGCTGTGGTACCATGGAGGAAAGGCAAAAATCAAATAGCCTATGAACCATTTTGAAAAGACAAGGAGAAAATTTTCAAAAATTATATATATAATATATATGCATTCTGATGATTGATATTATATTAACATGTTTGCATTCAAGAACATTAAGCTGACTTTTATCAAAATGACACATTATAACAATAGTATTCATTGTGGTGGCAATAGCAATGGGAACCAACATGTATTGAATGTGCTTTACATACTATTATAATCTCATTTTAGGGATGAAGAAACCAAGCACAGAGGATTTTCTAACAGCTATCAGGAGCCTGGAAAATGTTCCCATCTTTTGCAACTATAATCTCACATTTGAATGTTTGACCAACAAAAGAATTCAAGTTGGGGACAGGGGAGGAAGAGTTGTTGACATGAGGATATTATATTGTATCTCAGGGTTATTCATAACAGCAGAATTTGGAAGCAACCTAACTGCCTATTAATAGAATTACTGAACAAAATAGTAAATAATACATAGACATTGCCATTGGAATTATGAGGACTGGGAGCAATGAGAAAAAAAATGTTTAGTAAAAAGAAAAAAGCCACTGAGAAAATTTCATCAGTAGCATAAATGAAAATATGTGCCTATATGGATAAGGATAAAGAAAAAAATCCACTAGAGAAACAATGTATTTATCAGGGTGTACAACTGTAGGGATTATGTAGAAAATTTTAAAAGCAATAATTTTGGAAGATAGTTTTAAAACATTGCCAAAGGATACAATTTTTAAAACATTGCCAAAGGATACAATGTGAAAAATGTATCCTCTTGGGAGTTTTAGAGCATAAGCCAGATCAATCTATTTCACATTGCTCACCCAAGGTTAGTGCACCAGGCACACACTGTCCTTGCCTAACGACCATTGTTGGCCAGATCAATTCCTCAAAGCACCCACAAGATGCAAGTGATAATAGTTACCATCTTTTCTTAACAATAGTAACAACACTCCAAATGTATAAAGAGCTTTACAGTTTAAATAACATGTTATTGCTTAACTTATGTCAAGTCTAATTCCTATGAATAAACATTGCCAGTTAGAATCTCACGGTGCTGCCCACAGAGTGATACCACAGAAGAGAACAGAGTGAAAAATTCAGATGAAGCTGGACTTTGGATAACAGAGAGGCTAGCCTGTATCATCAACAGGTCATAGCCTCACCTGGCCTTAGGACAAACCCTCAACTGTACCCCTAAGCACAGGAACACGGCACATAGGGAATGGGAAGCATCTCATAGAAGCAATCTTACAAAAATCATCAGGTTTTCATAGGTATCTTTTTCCTCTCTGATTCTTTTCTCTACCCAAATCACTGTCCATAATAACCTCTAACCTTGTCATGATGATCACTTGGGGATAAATATCCAGATTCCTGGACTATGCCCCAGAACAAATGAACAGGTACAGAGCCTGAAAAACTGTATTTTCTAAAAACCTCCTGGCTTTTAAGTCAAAGCAGTATCTTTTTTTTAAAGAGCATCTAGGGATGGATTCTTCCACAAGTGCTCCTTTTAAGGAAGCACCTGCCACTAGGAAATAAGAAGCTTGTTTAATCCTCACAACTTCCAGCTGTTGATGAAAACCCACAGCTGCTCTTCTTCATACCTCCCCACACGATGTCCACTTTGAAAACATGCACATTAAAGAGAGTTCTAAGTGTCTCTTTCTTTACCACATTATAGCAGGGAATAAACACAGAAATATAGTCCCAGCACTATAATCTGAGTGGAGCAAAAAAGTGAAAAACTAGGCAATCCCATGTAAAGCAGGAAGATGGTTTTTGTTCAGAGCAGAGTTGAGGGACCAGACAATCCTGGCAAAATAGCCACAAAGACTCTGCACTTAGAAAGATGTCATGTTACCTGCCTACCTGAAAAAGCTCTGACACTGCAACCCTCCAGTGCGGATAGCCCAGGGCCCCAGCAGCCTGACATAGAAAGGGGAATAAGCATTCATTTACTTAATGAATATTCATTGACCATCTACTGTGGGCCATGTACCTTTCTGATATGTAAGAGGCTTCGGTCAGCAAAACAGACATGGTGCCTGTCCTTTTGGAGCTTGAACTTGGACAGTGCAAGAAGAATTCAAACCAGATCAGAAAAGAATATATTCTCTCGGTCACACTTCATGCAAATTCCATAAAGGAAAAATAATTGGAAATCACAGTAAGAGTTCACAGCACATTTTCCCATTCCTTGTCACCTGTTTTACATATGTGTGTGTATGTGAACGTCTATATGTCTACTTACACATAATCACCACTCCACAGTGTTGGCTAATTATCAAAAATTCATTTACTTTTCTATTTCAAAAGTAGGTATGAGATCTGGGGTTGTGGCTCAGTGGTAGAGCGCGTGCCTAGCATGTGTGAGGCCCTGGGTTTGATTCTCAGCACCGCATATAAATAAATAAAATAAAACTCCATTGACAATAAAAAAAAAATTTTTTTAAATGGTAGGTAGGAAGTGCTTACTATTTTCCCAGCACTGATTAGAACCCTGGCCTTTGCAAGCTTTATAAAGTGTTCAAAGCTCTCTTTCAAGAATTGCAACTTACAGATTCTTCAAAGGGTAGAAACTTCTGACTACTTAAGTCAAGATCCTGGTCCTCAGAAAGAACAAACTCGGAAAGGATGCTCCTAAATAATATTTCTTTGTGCAAATTTCTTTTTTTAATTTTCAAATCAAATTTCCTGTTTTTAATTGACATTCCTTTCTTTCCCAGGGGATGGATGGCACAAGGCACTTTTCCTGAGTAAGGACATGATGTTCCCTGATTTCCAGGTGGAAGGACTCATCCAAAATGAGTGTGTTGCTGCCACTTCAAGTCCCCTCATCTGTCAAACCCTGCACTCCAGCTTGCAAAGTCATCAAACTCAGAAGATGACCGGTTCATTCCAAAGTAATGTGACAGATATTGGCACATGGGGCCAAGATTCTTTGATTCCCAGAGTATCAGCACTAATAGGAAAAAAGCTCTTCCTTCATATGGAATCTGAGAACATCATGAAAATGACAGCCGCATCATGCAGAAAAAGGAAACAAGAAATGTTGGGGGAAAAAAAGTGCTCATTTCCAGAGAAGTCAAATGATGTTTAGTGTCCCCTCTCTGTTATTTCTAGTGAACATACAGTAGATAGTTCTGTTTCTTTGTGGGAATTATGTTCTATAAAGTCACCAGAATCACTGAATTGTACATGCTACACCATGGCTCCTAGATGGGGCTAAAAGGTCAAGTTCCTGTGAGCCTCTGATCACAGCACTGCCCTTACCCAAAACACCACTTGCAGTATATAAGTTTATGAAACCAGCCAGTGGCATTGTAGTGAAAATCAGCTCTTCCATTATAACATTTTTTCAAGGATAACATTTAGCAGGTGTTTTAAAAATTTTTCAGCAGCCTCCAGATTGGCAGAACCTGCCTTGCTGGGAAATCTAACATTTTTCATACTGTATCCCCTTCAGAAACCTGCAAGCCAGCCCTGGAAGAGAAGAAGGCTTTAACATTTTCTTTACTCTGGGTGATGTGACTGTGAATTTCTTTGGCTTTCAGCCTCCTAGCAATGCTCTTCACTATGCTTTTTAAAGTCAGTTGTCATCTCATGAATCCATAAATTTAGCCGCTTTTCCATCTCCTCCATAGTTTCATCTCACACTATGGATGTTACCTTATCATTTTCCAGTGGGGCCTCAGGTACACATCACTGGATTTCCTCTTCCTTTGTCCAGATTTTCAGTATTGTTGCTTCATTAATATCGACCTCACAGGCATAGCACTGTAACTCATGCCTCAATGAAGTTTATCTGACAAATATATTTTCTCTGTAAGACATGGCAGCTTTCTTGTGCTTAGGACCACCAGATGATAGCTCTTCAGCACTATGCTTGGGACTATTGTAAATAGTGAAATCACCAAGAAAAAGTGCAAAAATGCAAAAAAAAAAAAAAAAAAAAGAAAAGAAAAGAAAAAGTGACATTAACTATGTAGGTTAAGGACACCCTGATGCCCATCAATAGATGAATGGATAGGAAAACTTTGATATATAAACACAATGAAACACTACTTAGCACTAAAAGAGAATAAAATCATGGCATTCACAGGTAAATGGATGGAGTTGGAGAAAATAATGCTAAGTGAAGTTACCCAATCCCAAAAAACCAAAGGTTGAATGATTCCTTTGCTATGATGATACTGACTTATAATGGCAAGGGAGGGGGAATGAGAGGAATGAAGGAATGTTAAATAGAACAAAGTGGGGGGAAGGGGAAGGGAGGGGAGAAGGGGATAGGAATAATGGAAGAATGAGTTGGACATCAATACACTAAAGTGCATGTATAAAAACTCAAGTGGTGTGAAAATACTTTGTGTAAAACCAGTGACTTGAAAAACTGTGCTCTTTACATGTAATATGAAATGAATTGCACTCTGCAAGCATGTATAACAAATTAGAATAAATAAATAATTTAATTAAAAGAATAAAGGCATTGTGTACAACTAAGACAAATAAATAAATATTTTTAAAAAGGACACTTGTTTACCATACAAGAGCTGAAACAGGAAGGCAAGGTGTCCTCTTGTTTGACCTCTGCTGGGAGAGCATGTGTCTGGTGACAGAATTCTTGCCACAACACATACCCATAAGTTGCTGTAAAAGCACCACTGAGTGAGTATTGACTTAGGGTTGATAAGTAAATCTTACTGAATAGGCTAATTCCTAAATACAGAAGTTGTGGATGATGAGGACTGACTGTACTTTGGGGTGCAGATATTTCTCCGTATTTCCAAAGGAAGGGTTCTGTGAATACTTAATATTGAGTGTACTATTAGGTGTTTTGTGCAATGAGATATTCATATGATATGGGAACAAAGGAGTTAAATTAGCACTCATTAGAGATACACCCCAGTGTCCTTGATGTTAAATGTAAAGAAAAACAACACAATTAACCCAAACCTAACTCCAAAGCACACCCTCTGCCTTCCAGAACCATCATCCTGCCTGCTACTCATACCCAACAATTTGGATGTTTCTCCCTGAAGAAGTGGGAAAAGTTTCTAATCATCTACCCAGAACCTTCTCTGGGTAATTATTAATTTTAGGTCTTAATGCTTTTACCTCCTTTGCGAGAGATGTAAGAACTTCATTCAAGAAGCAACAGAGATTAGTGGCTAAGAAATTGAGCTTTGTTGGGTTCAAGCTCTTGGGTCTACCATGCATGCGTACCCTTGAACAATCACTCAACCTACTTTAAGCCACCTTGCTTAAATTAAACAGTGGCAATAAATATACTGCACTTCTCACAGAGTTGGTAAGAAGGCCAAACAGGATACTCAAAAAGTATTGGAAAATATTAGCTCTTCGCATTGTGTTAAAAATACGGGTGAAGTGTTTTTAAGTGGTATCTTCCAAATTTAAATCTTTCTCCAAAAGATGAAGAAAATGTCCATGAAAATATCCAAAGAATACATATCTCTAGAGTGAGAACAAACCTTAAAGTCTCAGTTCCATACACACTTTTTATTAAAAAATAGGCAAGTATGAAATGCTAGTGGGATTCGTCCGCCAATGTCATCACTTCTCAACATTGTAAGGACAAATTTTGAAAGGATTTCCATCTCAACCCTTCTGAAATCCTTCAAATTAAAGATGGCATCTGCCTTTTCCTTATTTTAAATAAACAATCTCTGTTGCTTCTAGATAAAAAAGAAAGGTTGAGTTAAAAGCATGGTTATGACTATATTATAGAGCCAAAAAAAAAAAAAAAATCCTTCACAGCTCAGCTTCCTTCTCCCATGGCTTAGATCTCCTTATCTGTGTTTCTTCCCACATGTTCCCACTTGCCACGGATAGCCAAATGGCCTCATAAACCTCTTCCAGCCTAGTGTGAAACTTGATAAATTAGGATTTCAGTAGACAGTTTATTGGAAGCCCTCTGCTATGCAGGTACTTAAAAGTGAAAAATCTTCAGTCTTGGCCATCTTGGTCTCCATCATGACCTCCTTCTGCCTCCTCTGTGTCTTGCTTCCTATAAACATACAGTGTCTCTTCTACACACATCACATGAGCCAATGAAACAGAAAAAAAATTAAAATGCTGGTCGGTGTTTATGAGACTTTATTTGAAACAACACAAAAAAAGATGAGATTTCTTCTTACAAAAGTATACTTCTGTTCTTATTAAAACTAACATGGTTACTTCCAGAACACTGATTTAGATTGCTAAAACCAGTAAAAATAATATTGTACTAGTTGAGGGCCTATTCATTCATTCATTCCAGAAATACTGATCAACATATATTTGATGAGCTTAAAATATTAAGCTCACTTGTTACTTGGTACCAACCTTGGGCTCATTGTTGTGGGAGTTACCAAAGAAACAGAAGATAAAATAACTATCCAAAAATAAAGATAAGGGAAATTCTTAATCATAAACTAGCAGTGTTCATAGAAGGGAGAGAACATTATGAGCCATTCGCAGCTGGAAAGTTTTCCTGGAAGGGGAAGGGTCTGAGCAGGACCTGGAATGATGCATAGGATTTCTAAAGAGAAAGAGAAAAGCAGCACAAGACAATCCATGTATAAGAAAACACTAGAATGGTCAAATGGAAGGGAGGGGAAGGGAGGGAACAAGGGGGGAGGGAGGGGGAGAATAGAAAAAAAAGAAAGAAAGAAAAGGTGGTTGAATGAGATGGATATCATTATCCTAAATGCATGATTGAAGACCTGAATGGTACAAATATACTTTGTATACAAACAGTTGTATGTAAAAAGATGCTATATATGTGCACTATGAATTTTAATACATACTACTATTATAAATAAATTTAAAAAAAAGAACACACTTGAAATAATCTCAAACACAGCAAAGAACTGATCTGATCCCATTTGGAGATGAAAAAGTCTACTCTCATGGCAAAAGACTAAACCAATCCCAGATTTAGCCAAATAAGGTTTTGTCTGTATGTGGTCCTTCATTTATATTATGCCTACATACTGACATTTAATTCTCAGCTAATATATTACTTAAGAAAAATATAGCTTGTTAACTTCCACACAATCAATGAAGTGGAATTAATACTCCCAAATACTGACTAGCATTCAGCACACTTCACCCAGTAAGCTGATAAACTGGATGACATCACATAGGCACACTGGTGCAGCATTTATTTTCACAGTATGGGGATCTGTGACTGTAATTCTAGATCTATTTGGCTTCTGTATGAAACCAACCTAGGTTCCCTTTAATAGATGAATGGATAAAGAAAATGTGATATATATATCTGATATATATAAGTAATATATATGTATACATATATATCTACAACATGTATATTCAGAAAAATGAGAAATTATACCCCATCATGTATGATATATCACAGTGCATAAATGCATTCTACTGTCATGTATAACTATTTAAAGCAAATTTAAAAATTTAGAAATGTAATTTGTTACACTTTACCTCATACTAACAAGGAAGCCTTGATTCTTTGATGAAAGCAGCTACATCCTTATGCACTGCAAATTTAGTTCTTCATTAAAAAGCTGTTGAGCCTTTGTAAAATATTGGCCTTCTACTTTATAAGAGTTGGAATCCCCTGAAATCAAAGAGAACACAGACATTCCAGCAGGGAAAATGTGTTAATTATTTTCCTGTGGTCACAGGAAGCTTCAGGTGACTCATGAGGCTGAGGACACCTGGGTACAAGGTCAATAAGTCTCACAGTGGTGGATGTAGGTCCCCACAGGCCTTTCAGATCACAGGACAACTAGCACCCAGGCTAAAACAAAACATCATGCTTTACTTTATCTCCAACACTTAGAGCCTTTCTTGTAAAAGTTCCTCTCCTTCCTTACTTTCTCCCTCACTTAAGCTCACAAAGAAAATAATCTTTTGGGGAACATTAACAGCCATTAGTGTTTCAGTTATGAGTATGGAAAAAAAATTCTAAAACTATCTGGGTTCACGGACTAGAATACCAAGTGAAGTTGTTCCCTACAATGGCCTTCACAGTCCTTTATGTACTGTGTCCCTGTGGAGAGCTTCAGAGAAGCATTTTTAGTTGACTCCCACAATAATCCCAGTGGAATCGGAGGGTGGACTTGGGTTAGCTTCCTTTTGCTGACAGGGAAAGCAAAACGTCTCCTGCCCCTAGCTAGTGGGGGATTCAACAGAATGCAAGTTTTTCTGGTTTCCTAGAGGGACAACTTTTCAGCCATTAGATCTGGTTCTTTTGCAGTGATTCTCCCACTGAGCTTGTGGCTTGTGATTTCTTCCCAGCACTGAAGTAATGAGTAACCACAGAACGTAATGAGATGCTAGTGTCCATCCACACCTCCAGAACAAAGCATCTTGAAAAGGTGAGCTGCAGTCCTATAGAGTGAGCAAGCCTTTAAACATCATTCTCAAACATCCATGTGTATATTAAATAATAATTAATATTATATTTATTTATAATATTCATATTAATATAGAACAAAATATATTCTTATTTTTATATTTATTCATATAAATTATTATAAATTATAAATTTAATAGATATTAACAAATATAATATATTAATAATATATTTGTTTATAATATATTTATACAATATATTTATTTATATATCCAACATATCATAATATATTTATATATTATATATAATATATTTATATATTATATAAAATGTATATTAAATATATTATTTAATATATTAAATATATCACATATATGTCATATATAAACATATATGATATATTAAATATATCATCTAATATATTTAATATATAAAATGCCTCTCTGAAGCTCTCCACAGGGACATAGTACTTAAAGGACTGTGAAAGCCATTGTGGGGAACAACTCCACTTGGTATTCCAGTCCATGAACCTAGATAATTTTAGGATTTCTTTTCCCTAAATAATATATTTAATATAGTATATTTAATGTATATTAAATAATATAATTTAATATATTTTTATTAAATTTATTTATTTACTCTAATTTGTTATACATGACAGCAGAGTGCATTTCAATTCATAATGCACATGCAGAGCACAATTTTTCTTGTCTCTGATTGTTCACGAATTAGAGGCACACCATTCATGTCTTCATACATGTACTTAGGGTAATGATGTCCATCTCTTTCCACCATTTTAATATATATATATTGAAGTCAAGTTTGGATGAGACCCACCTGTCTGAACCAGTGGCTCCATGCCCTTCCCACCTCAATGATTCTGGATGGTGGTGAATGTGTTGTTCACTTTGCTTGGAATTTAGGAAAGAAAGAAATAAAAACTAATCATTTTGTAAAAGAGACAAACGAGATGTCCATCTGATCAGAAAAGTGGAGAGTGGTTTCCCTACTTCTTCTCTCTCTTCACTTCCATCACCATTGCCTGATTCTGTAGCTCTACTGGACCTCGGCAACTTGACAACTAATTTTGGACCAGTCCTTTGGGTTTTCACATGAAAAAGCTGAGGTCCACAGAGTGACTGGCAGATCCATATTAATCACAAAGCAGAGGGAGGCCCCCCAAAATTTCATTCCTAATCCATTGTTTCAGAACAATTCCTGATCCACTGTTTTATAACCCCATCTTGCCTTTACTGGGTTAAGAAATTATTGATATATAAGTATGATATATCATCCTCCAATTTCCCCTTCCCCTTTCCTGGTACCATAAACAAAACAAGATCTTAATTTCAAAAAGCTTGAATTTTGGTGTGTCATGGAAAAAAGTACTAAGAGGTATTTTCATGGCTATGGTAGAGCAGAGAGTATCTGCACATAACATGCTCCCAAGCTCAAAGTGCACATGGGGCTTTAGCTCTGTGCAATTGTTATTTTTAGTCAAAGGGCAATCAATGACATTAGTCACTGGCAGCATTACTTCTGCAGTAAGTTGACTGAAAACAGACCTTCATTCATTGATTCATCAAGGAAAAAAATACCTATTGAGTGCTTAGGAGAAGATCTTTATGTAATATAACCAAATTTCCATAATCACTTATTCCAAATAATATTTAACTGTGATTCAAACAACATCTAGAAAAGAATTACCTGGGTGAACACACACAGCTTAAATTTGGCTCTCTGCACAAATAAAAAGTGATTGCTTTGTATTATTGTACTAACTTTCTTTTTCATTTTCCCATCAAGAAAATACAAAAATTTAAAAACTAATTTATTTTAATTGGCACATAAAACATAAAAATTGTATACACTTACGGGTTACCTGTATTATTTCAAAAATATACCATTTAAAGCTTTTTTATGATTTCACATGTTGAAAATGAGTACATTTATTCTTGTATATATGTTTAAGATGGCCATTTGAAATGATAAAATGAGAACTAATTTCCACTTAATAATCATATTCAACCAACCTTGTACTTGTTCAATATAGTCCAAATCTCTGGATTAAATATTCCCTATAAATCTCTAAATCTTATTCAATAGAGTTTACAGCTGGATAATCCAGACTTGGAATATTTGTTGTAAGCATTTTTTTTCTTTCTTTGTTAGAAGTAACTTTCCCCCATTATAATAAGAATATAAAGCCGGGAGTGTGGTGCATGCCTGTAATCCTAGCAGCTGGCGAGGCTGAGACAGGAGGATTACGAGTTCAAAGCCAGCCTCAGCAAAAAGCGAGGCACTAAACAACTCAGTGGGACCCTGTCTCTAAATAAAACACAAAAAACAGGACTGGGGATGTGGCTCAGTGGTCGAGGGCCCCTGAGTTCAATGCCAGGTACCCGCCCCCCCCCCCCAAAAAAAAAAAAGAATATATGATCTCTGCAGAATACACAGAAATAGGAGACTAGTATCCTTAAAAAAGAAAATTTACACTTTACTCTAGTGCTAACATTCAGGGGGAAATTCTGAAAACATCTGGATACATTTTAACAATTTTAGTTGATTCCTCCTTTGACCTCAGGATATCCTGGTTCCCAGGGTACTTTATACGGTCCTGTTGCCTCTTGCCCTTTGGTAATAATGAATATTTCACCTTCTTGTTCAATATTCTTAAATAATGTGATTTTTAATGACTGCCTCATAACCTAATTATGAACCATGTTTTATTTAATCGATCGCTGATGTTGGATATTTAGGAGACTCTGTCTCCCAAGAGAACTATAACAACCACTAGGAGGAATGAGGTTATTGCCATGTGTAATCGCACCAACTCATCCTGTGGCAGCCAAAGACAGATGCACCCCACCCCCCATCCCATAGGTTTAAGAATACGACGAGGTTGAATCACAGCAAGTCAGATCGTGATGAAGGTAGTCCCCCCAGTTCAGAGGTCTGAATGCCAAAGTTTACTTGTTTATTTGGAATATTAAATATATTTAGATACTTATGAAGCCTATTTTCAAATTCTTGACTGCAGGGCTTCTATTCCAGCAATTGGTTCCTATACAATTCCTTTCCAGGCTGTTATTTGACCCTAAAGTTTTCTTGAACAATACATTTGTGTGAAAGCAATTAGTACACAATCCATTCAAAAGCCACTGGGTAGGATAAGTGCCATATTTCCACATGACAGGCGATTTTCTGGTCATGGTGGTTGTTCCCAAGACCATAAATGTACTGACTAGAAGCAGGAATGCCTGTCGGGACCCTGAAAGGGAGGTGTTAAATGGTATGTCTGAACAGTTTGGTCCCTGCTTGGTGTCACTGAAATGCCACACTCCTCACTCAAGTCTGTAGATAAGACAGACAATGCTCAGCAACTCCTCCCAGCAAACTGTATATCAGGGGACCCAAGCTGGGAGTTAGCACATGGGGTGTTCTGTCAGCACAGAAAGCTGACACCACCAGTAGATCTGAATAGTGTTTAGGTCACAGAGCCAAACAAAAATCTAAGTCATTAAGTACATAAAAGAAAAAGCCAAAACGACTCCACTCCAAATAAAATGCTATTTTCAGGAGAACAAAGAAATGAATCTTGCAGTCTATTGGTAGTAAGGACACATTTTACATTTTTAAATTGTGATTCCATTTGGGACAGTTTATTCTTTGGGATGTTAGCTGATACAGGATGGAGTCTGGGATATTGCCATAAGCTAACAAGGGATTTCTTTTTTAATATAAAAACAAAACAAACAGAAACTCTCCAATTTCTTAGGAAAGCTCATCCCTGAAAAATGAGTAAACCTTATGATGCCATATAATCTTGAAAATGTAAAAATGTGAAGGGAATAATATGCCCATGGGAATCTTAATGCATGAGACAAAATCCAAAAAAGGTTTTCATAGAAATCGAAACCCTTGACATTTTGAAAGCACAAGGTAAAGTAGAATAAAACAGTTTTCACTTCATAAAAATGGATGCAAAATGGACTGGGGAAAAAATTCACTAGTTTCCTTTGGAGACCATCAAAAGTCATGATATCTTCCAAATATTCACTGTAGTTCAATGCTAATGGAAAACATGTGTGTGTGAAAAGTTTCTGATAAAAAAAGATTTTAGTACTTGATAAGGAGAAATATAACAGAGTTGCCTCGAGTATCCTTGATTATGAGAAAGAAACCTTTGACTTCTTCCCTAGTCTATTTCTTTTTCTTTCTTTATTTTTTATTTTTTTATTATTTTGTACCAGGGATTGAACTCAGGGGCACTTGACCACTGGGCCACATCCCCAGCCCTTTTTTGTATTTTACTAGAGACAGGGTAAGTGCCTCGCCATTGCGAAGTTGGCTTTGAACTCGCAATCCTCCTGCCTCAGCCTCCCAAGTGCTGGGATTATAGGCGTGCGCCACCGCGCCCAGCCCTAGTTTATTTCTTTATATGAAAATCAAAGCTGACGATGGTATATTAATACTGACTCTTATCCATCTAGTGCTGAGATAAGCAATGAGAACAGGAGTTCCCAGGTAGTGAAACTTGAGGAGGAATTCTTGAAAGAGCAAGAAAAAGCCGGAAAGCAAGATAAATAGAGGTGGCAGAATGTGAATAACTACTGTTTTAATAATCAATATGGAAAAACTCCTGGGACAATCTTCCTAACAAAGTGACATGATTTCCTCAATAATAAATTCTCTCTGCACTTTGTGAAAAACTGGTGATCTGAAAATACCCATTTAGTTCCCATTGGACATAAAATCGAGAAAAAAGTGGCATCAGTGACAGATAGTAGGGAAGAGTATCAAGACCATGCCAGAAATAGACACAAAAGAAGTGGCACTAGATATCTTGTAGTCAGAACACAGTTGAAGAAGATACTAAGACTTTGGGAGGCAGAATAATGGTGTCCTTGATATGTGCATGTCCTAAGCCCTAGAACCTGTGAATATGCTACATTAGGGGAGTTGTTTGCAGACAGAATGAAGGTTGCCAATCACTTTATGTTATAATGGGGACATTATCCTAGATTACCCAGGTGGGTCCAGTGTCATCATAAAGCTCCTTAGAAGTGGGAGGGAGGAGAAGAGAAGTCAGAGATGTGACAGAAGAAGACTACACTCACCTATGCTGGTTCTGAAAAGGGTGGAAAGAATTACAAGCCTGCAGAAGCTGGAAAAGACATCCACTCTACCCAGAGCCCACAGAAAGGAACACAGCCCTGCGGCGAGGCCTTGATCTTAGCAGACACAGGAACAACAGAAGAGATGCTTTCAGAAGACTCTAATTTAGGGTCAAGGTAGGGCAACAGAAAAGAGTCTAAAGCAAAGAGGATCACACTCCTCAGAAAGCCCCCTTCATGCCTGTAATCACAGTGGTTTAGGAGGCTGAGGCAGGAGGATCACAAGTTCAAAGCCAGCCTCAGCAACTTAGCAAGGCCCCAAGCAACTTAGCAAGACCCCATGTCAAAATAAAAAGTAAAAAGGGCTGGGGATGTGGTTCAGTGGTTAACTGCCTCTGGATTCAATCCCCGGTACAAAAAAAAAAAAAAAAAAAGAAAAAGATAAAGAAAGAAAGAAAGCCACATTTAACCCTGGTGTCAGCACCATTCAAAAGGGTTGTGCTCAAAGATCCAATGGATTGTAAAAGAGTACATCAAAGGGCCATGGCTGAGAGAATTTGCTAGGATTTGAGAAGAGGCATTTATTTCTAACTGTGGAGACATCATACATAAGGAGACCAGGCATAGTGTTGTGCAATGATCCAACAGAAAGATGGATACAGGATACAGGAAGCTGTTCCTCCAAAGCCAGAAGAAGCAAAGTTCCCCACCTTGCACCACCCATGGACTGAACTGGGGAATGAACCCAAGGCCTCATGCACACTAGGCAAGTGCTCTGCCCCTGAGCCACATCCCTGAGCCCTTTAATATTATGATGATTATTTAAAATTTTGAGACAGAGTCTCACAAAGTTGCCTAGGCTGCTCTCAAACTTGCAATCCTCCTGTCTCAGCCTCCTGAGTAATTTGGATTACAGGCATGCACCACCATGCCCAATTCCATAATAATTAATTTTTAAAGAAGAGTCTAGAGCAGACAGAAGAAAATGACAATAAAGATGTTGTCATCAGATATGTTCCTGAACTGAAAAAGCTACAAATATGCAGAACAAATGGTAAACCATGTAGGAGGTGATGTTCTTAAAGAAAGAACAGCCTATAGATAGTCCAGAGAAATACTCCAAAAGTCCAAAAATAAAGAACGAACACAAAATCCAGGCAGACAAGAAAAACATAATCTCAGATTCTTTTCCCTAAACCTTAAGAACCAAATGACAATGGGCCAATGTATACTCTACAGAGTTTTAGGGAAAAGTTTGGGTCTCATGATTTTATAATCATTCACTTTGTGAGATCAATTATTCACAGAGGAAGCCATTGAAAATTACGTAGAACTGGATTAGTCTCCCACGTAGAGGTGTTGGAACCACATGCCTCCCTAAGCCTGCTCCAGACAGCCTGTTTCCTTAAGTTTCCTCATAAAAACAAGGTGACTCCCCCTTCTCTTATCTAGCAGATAAAGTTTTAGCTGGTGCAAAGGAACAAACAGTAATATTAATAAACAATATAAACACTGGAAAGAGGATACCAAATTGGTGAGATTTTCAGGTTAGTAATTTCTGTGAAAAACCAAGGCAATCGATGAAATGTGAAAACTAACAAGAGTTCAATAAAGCAGCCAATTACGGAGGAGAAACTCAGGATCAATTGCTTTTCTTCTGTTATAAAAGGCATTATAGATTGATGCTTAGGAAGCTTCTCAGCTCTAAACAGCAATAGCAAATTATCAAAGGATAATGCAATCTACTCATGTTCAGAAAAAGGTAAATACCTCTGTGAATCTCAAACACACAAAAAAAGGTGTGAAAAAAGCAAGTGCAATCAAAGCTGTGATTCTCTTGGGTTCCTGATGGGGAGGCAGACAGAGGATGCTGGGAATGCACTCCCACTGGGTCACTACCACTAACTCAAAGTGATTGGCAGGAGGGCAGGTATGGAGCCTGGCTTACTGCAGGACACCTGGTGCTGCCGTGGGGATGTCTCTGCCACATGGTAGGAGGTGAAACTTTGGTGCCACCCAAGTAATTATTGCAATTACAAGCACAAGTCCCAATAGGATTGGGTTGGGGAGCACTGGAAAATGCAAGACATTTTTTTTTGAAATGATTATAAAATGTACTTGAAGGAAAGATAGCAAGAAGAAACAGAAGGAGAAAGCTTTTCCAAAAAAAAAAAAAAAAGATACAAGGTTTGCCCTGTAATTGTCCTACAATATATTGAAAAATTATGTTCGTAAATAATATCAAGATCCCCAAATATAAGAATAAATCCATCTACTCACATATATAAAATCGTTTAATATACAAAAGGTAGCCCTTAGAGCTAGCACAGTATATTTTTCAAGAATCACTTAGGAAGACTGGTTAATATCCTAGAAAAGGAAAATATTGGCAGATTTTTTTTTAATTACCTCAAAATTTTAAACATTTGTATACAAAACTATATGAACATTATTAAAAGTAAATAGGCACAAAAAACATTTTCAATATATTTGACAAGTGGTTCATATTTATAATACATAAAAAAGCTCTTAACTCAATGATATGTATATATGAATATATGTATATTTGGGGGGGAGGTTACCAGGGATTGAACTCAGGGGCACTTGACCTCTGAGCAACATCTCCAGCCCTATTTTGTATTTTATTTAGAGACAGGGTCTCACTGAGTTGCTTAGCTCCTCACTTTTGCTGAGGCTGGCTTTGAACTCATGATCCTCCTGCCTCAGCCTCCCTAGCCACTGGGATTACATTTACCCAGTAAATGTATGTATATATCTTATTGAATAAATACATACATATATATATATATCTTTTATAAGAAGATAAAGAGGATAATAAGATAAATTGAAATATACAAAATTAGATAATGAATATGAACAAATAAAAGAAATATAAATGGTCAGAAAATATATGAAAATATTCAACCTCACTAATAAGCTAAATACAAATTTAGAAAACAACTAGATAGCATTAATTGCCTCCGCTCTAGCAAAGATGTTAAGTAAGGGCTGAATTGTGTAGATTTCATGCATTGAAACCTCAACTCCCAGGACATCAGAATGGGAATGTTTTGGAGACAGAGCCTTTGAAGAGACCATCAAATTAAAATGAGTCCATGGGTGTGGGGCCCTAATCCAATCTTGGAGAAGAGGAAAGTTGGTCGTGGAAAGACGCCAGATACATGCATTTAGAGACTACCATGTGAAGACACCATGAGAAGACAACCATCTGCCAGCCAAGGAGAGAGACCTCAGAAATCAAACCTGGCAACACTTTGATTGCAAACTTTTGGTCTCTAGAACTCTGAGACCAAATAAATTTCAGCTGTTTGAACCACCCAGTCTATGGTATTTCATTATGGAAGCCCTGGGAGGGTATGGTAATGCCTTAAGCCTAAAGGCACTGCTGGTCAGAGTACCAATAGATAACACTAATCTAAGCAATGCAGAATAAAAACTTCCTAGTGCTGATGTCCTTTCCCCAGAAATTCTACTGAGGAAATTTAGGAACTCATTAGGGATATATAGAAAATATATGAATACATGAATTTTCAAGGAAGTTCATAGTAGCAAAAGACTATATGTGTATCTCTGTGTTCATGTATCTCTATATAAATATAAATTATTGATATACAGGTATGGTAACATACACACAGGTTCATCAAATGAGTATATATAAATAGCAGCACTATTGAATGGCCCATAGAAAGGAATGTAACACAAGAATAGTGATATAGGAAGACACACATAATATATGGTTGAGTGGCTATTCAAGTTACATATAATATTTACTGATTGATTACAATTTTTAAAAAGTATCGTCATATTGCTCTACACAAGCAAGCCTATTTATGAAGCATAAAATGCTAATAATTACCTTTGGGTGATAAAGTAATAAATTTGAACTTACATTTTATATTTTAAAATTTGTATAAATTAATCCCATTAATTTCATGATGATTTCTTTAAGGCACCTAGCTATGTGGGAGATTACAAGGCAGACTTTTAAAACATCTTTATGAGGAAAGAAAAAGGAAAATTTGCAGTAACATTGAAACCTATGTATCAAAAATAAAGCATATATAAAATTAAGGAAAAATCAGAAATAAAAATAAATCACATGGTTTTCTAGTAACTAGAAGGAAAATTAAAACCACATGAAAAATATAATCAACAACCCACTCATGGCGTGCTTATTAAAAGTCAAAAAGAATAAACTCTTTCTCTCCCTGTCTATCCTCCCACCAACTTCTGTCTACCCCCTGTTTCAGAAACCAAAGTCCATGCCAAACAGAAAACCATTCCTCTGTCACTTAAGAAAATCTCTATATAGATTACATATGCACAGGTTTATATAGATTCTACTATCTTATTCTGTGAAAATTCAATATATTTTCTGAATACCATGAAGTTCTAGACTATTCACAAAAGGGAAAAAATTAAAGCATGTGACAATTAAACTCAAGTCTTCTGAGTAATTCCTGGGTCAGGAAGGAAGGAAATCAAAACTTCAGTTACTAATACTTGGTAATGATTGAAATGAGATGGGGGTCAAAGGTCCATTCAGAGGAGAAATCATATTTCTAAAAATATTTATTACTAAATAGAAAAAGTGGAAACAATGGAAATAAATAATTATAGAAGCTAGGGGAATGTAGACAATAAAAATGTTACATAAAAGAGGAAAAAAAGTAAAAACCGAGGTTAGTGAGGAAAAAAACTGAAAACAGCATAAAAGTAAGTTAATTTCAAGTACATGTAAAGTTTTGGAAAAGCTAAGTGAAAGCACCAGTATAAAATCATAAAAATGGGCCAGGCGTGGTGATGCATGCCTGTAATCCCAGCACTTGGGAGGCTGAGGCAGGAAGATTGCGAGTTCAAAGCCAGCCTCAGCAATGGTGAGGCACTTAGCAACTCAGTGAGATCCTGTTTCTAATAAAATACAAAAAAGGGCTGGGGATGTGGCCCAGTGGTTGAGTGCCCCTGAGTTCAATCGCCGGTACCAAAAAATAAATAAACAAAATAAAAATGCAAATACATAGATTTACACAATATTTCCAATATAAACAGAATATTGTATACAATTCTATAGTAAAAGATAAGAACTTTATATCAAATTGATTAATTTCTAGGAAATCACAAATAAAACTGTATTGAGAAGAAGCCAAATAAACTTAATGGTAATATATGACTACCAATGTAATATTTATAGAAATTGAGATTAGCATTTAGAACATTTTCAGAGTGCATTTAAAGTCCTCTATCTTGCCAATTTTCCATTTCCAGCTAATCATCAAATTGTGCTGTTTTCCTTTCTACATCCCTGTCATCCCTGTCTCAGCCACTGCCCTCCGCCCTGCTGTCAACACCACTGCTTTAGTCCATGCTCCCATTTCATGCTTCAGCTCAGGAAGTTCAGTTCCCATTTCTTCAAACCAGCACCCAGCAAAGGGCCTGGAATTACAGAGGGAGTTGGAAAATGTTTGTTGAAAGACTGGAAGAACATGCTGAAGCTATCATGAGTCAACCATAAAATACACATTAACCATGGTAGCCCTCTGGTTTGGTGAGTTTAATTGACAAATGCTTAGAGTTTGTGGACTTCTCTGCCTAGTAGAGATGATGAAGAAAAATAAACGGTGTGTCCATCTCATGGGGGGAGGGTCAAAGAATTCTTAAGTTTTTGCTTTACAACTCTGTGAGTCATGTCTACCTCTTGTTTCCAATTCTCCCCTTCAAAGAATCTCCCCTTCAATTCTTCCCTTCAACACATGAAACAAAAAGGATGGAGTTGGCCATGCTTAACAGATCATCAGGGGACAAAAAGTCCTTATTTCCCTAACTCAACTGTATGTAGTTTGAGATTATAGACTTTGTATTTTGTTTCTTCCATGTCTTCCAGGATGCCTTAAATGTGCTTCCCTAAAGATGTTTTAGATTTTATCCTTCTGTCCTAATCAAAGTGTCTCCTCTTGCAATTTTTCTTCTCTCCATCATCATGAAATTTTTGCCTGCCCTTTGGTTTATTCCCATCCACATACTATCTTATTATCGGTCTACTCTTTAAACCTTCACAGGCAACTTTCTTTTGCTCTCATGAGCTACTACCTCTAAACTGTGAGTCATATCTACCTCCTATTTCCAATTCCTCCCCTCCCATCCTCTCCAAGACATATCCAGAAGGCACCATCTTCTCCCCCAACAAGATCTGAGAGGGTACCTGAGACTTCCGTAATGGCTGAGGTCTTCTTGAAGACCTCATCTGACTGAGTGACTGCTTAGCAGCTTTTGAACAGTAGATCCTTCTCTCCTCTTGGCTTCCAGAACAACATACTCTTGCTTTTCCTCCTGCCTTACTGGATCTTCTTTCTCCTTCCAGGTTCCATCTCTTCTTGCTTTCATAATAGTGGATTGATCCAAGGTATAGACATCATTCCTTTATTTACACTTACTCTGGGTATCTTGTCCAGTGAGACCCTTTTAGACATATTGGAATCTCCAAATTTGTATTTTACCACAGATTTCTTTCTTCAACTCTAGATTCACATGCAAAATTGCCTACTTCACATTTCCCCTTGGATTTCTAATAGACATATAAAATTTGACATGCCCAGAACTGAACTGCTGACCTTTCTTCCTCAAACACACCCTATCTGTTGCCTTCCTAAAGTTGGTTGAGGGCAATCTCATCTTTACAGCTACTTGGGGAGGGGGTTACTTGGATTTTTTCTTAATTATATTAATCACCCACCCCACATCTATTCTGTCTTCAAATCCTGTTGACTTTCCTTTCAGCATAGATCCAGAAGCTGACAACATGTGTCTTCTCCATAGATGACCATCCTGGTCTAAGCCAGCATTGTCTTTCACTGAGATCACTGCACAATCCTTGCTGCATCTCCCATTTTGTGCTCGCAACTTTCTGTGTTCTACTCTCAAGTGGGCCAATTACCACCCCAACAAAATAGGGAGAAGGAGATGAATGAAAACCTGGCAAGCAAACAGCAGCATCACACACTCATAATTATCTTATTTTGCAAAGGAGCAGCAAAGACAGTTCTGTAACTTTCCCAGAAAGTTGCTTAGAAAACAGTGAACTGCCATTTTTCCTATCCCCTTGCCCCTTTTCCTCCCCTCCCTCCCCTTTGTTCTATTTTAAATTCCTTCATTCCTCTCATTTCCCCCTCCCTTGCCATTATAAGTCAGTATCATCATAGCAAATAATGGCAGAAGGAGTTAGACATCAATACCTAAGTACATGTATGAAAACACAAATGGTGTGAAAATACTTTATGTAAAACCAGTGACTTGAAAAATTGTGCTCTTTATGTGTAATATGAAATGAATTGTACTCTGCAAGCATGTATAACTAATTAGAATTAAAAAAAAAAAAAAAAAAGAAAACAGTGAACTGGAATCCAAATTCAGATCCATCTAACTCCACATCCCCTCAGTTTTCTATTGTACCATCATTTCATAGAAAGTTACCAGCTTGACTAATTTTTTTAAAATTTTTATTTATAGTAGTATGTATTACAGTTCATACTATACATATATAGCATCTTTTTACACAAAACAGTTTGTATACAAAGTATATTCGCAGCATTCAAGTCTTCAATCATGCATTTAGAATAATGATATCCATCTTATTCAACCATTTTCCCCCTTCCCCCCTTGCTCCCTCCCTTCCCTTTGACCATTATAGTGTTCCTCTAATCCTCCTATGTACCAGACCCAACAATACTGTGAACCGGCTTCCTTATATCAGAGGAAACATTCGGTATTTGGATTTTTGAGATTGACTGATTTCACTTAGCATTATATTCTCCAACTTCATCCATTTACCTGCAAATGTCATTATTTTATTCTCTTTTATTGCTGAGTAAAATTCCATTGTGTATATATATCACATTTTCTTTATCCATTCATCTACCGAGGGACATCTAGGTTGGTTCCACAACCTAGCTATTGTGAATTGTACTGCTATAAACATTGAGGTAGCTGTGTCACTGTAATATGCTGTTTTTAAGTCCTTTGGGAATAGACCCAGGAATGGGATGGCTGGGTCATAGGGTGGTTCCATTCCCATTTTCCCAAGAAATCTCCATACTGCTTTCCATAACGGTTGCACCATTTTGCAGTCCCACCAGCAATGTATGAGTGTGCCTTTTTCCCCACATCCTCTCCAACATTTATTGTTGCTTGTGTTCTTGATAGCAGCCATTCTGACTGGAATGAAATGAAATCTTAGAGTAGTTTTGATTTGCATTTCTCTAATTGCCAGCAATGTTGAGCATTTTTTCATGTATTTGTTGATTAATTGTGTATCTTCTTCTGAGAAGTGTCTTTTCAATTCCTTAGCCCATTTATCGATTGGATTATTTGTTTTTTTTGGTGTCAAGTTTTTTGAGTTCTTTATATATTCTAGAAATTAGTGCTCTATCTGATGTGCATGTATTAAATATTTGTTCCCAATTAGTTGGCTCTCTATTCACCTCACTGATTGTTTCTTTTGCTGAGAAGAAGCTTTTTAGTTTAAATCTATCCCATTCATTAATTCTTGGTATTAATTCTTGCGCTACAGGATTCTTGTTAAGTAATTTGGAGCCTAATCCAACATGTTGGAAATTGTAGCTTACTTTTTCTTCTATTAGGTGTATTGTCTCTGGTCTAATTCCTAAGTCCTTGATCCACTTTGAATTGAATTTTGTGCATGGTGAGAGATAAGGGTTTAATTTCATTTTGTTGCATATGGCTTTCCAGTTTTCCCAGCACCATTTGTTGAAGAGGCTATCCTTTCTCCACTGTACATTTTTGGCGCCTTTGTCTAATATAAGATAGCTGAAATTATATGTATTAGTCTCTGTGTCCTCAATTCTGTACCATTGGTCTACCAGTCTGTTTTGGTGCCAATACCATGCTCTTTTTGTTACTATTGCTCTATGGTATAATTTAAAGTCAGGTATGGTGATGCTACCTGCTTCACTTTTCTTGCTCAAGATTGCTTTGGCTATTCTGGGTCTCTTATTTTTCCAGATGAATTTCATGACTGCTTTTTCTATTTCTTTGAGGAATGTCATTGGGATTTTGATTGGAATTGCATTAAATCTGTATAATGCTTTTGGTAGTATGGACATTTTGACAATATTAATTCTACCTATTCAAGAACAAGGTAGGTCTTTCCATCTTCTGAGGTCTTCTACGATTTCTTTCTTTAGTGTTCTATAGTTTTCATTATAGAGGTCCTTCACCTCTTTCGTTAAGTTGATTCCCAGGTATTTTATTTTTATTTTTTTGATGCTATTGTAAATGGAGTAGTTTTCATCATTTCCCTTCCAGAGGCTTTGTCACTGATGTATAAAAATGCCTTTGACTTATGGGTATTGATTTTGTATCCTGCTACTTTGCTGAATTCATTTACTAGTTGTAAAAGTTTTCTGGTAGAGTTTTTTGGGTCTTCTAGGTATATTATCATGTCATCAGCAAATAGTGCTAATTTGAGCTCTTCTTTTCCTATCTGGATCCCTTTAATTTCTTTCATCTGTCTAATTGCTCTGGCCAGAGTTTCAAGTACTATTTTAAATAGCAGTGGTGAGTGGGGGCATCCCTGTCTTGTTCCAGTTTTTAGAGGGAATGCTTTCAATTTTTCTCCATTGAAGATAATGTTAGCTTGAGGTTTTGCATAGATAGCTTTTATAATATTGAGATATGTTCCTGTGATTCCTAATTTTTCTAGAGCTTTGAACATAAAGGAGTGTTGTATTTTGTCAAATGCTTTTTCTGCGTCTATTGAGATGATCATATGGCTTTTATCTTTAAGTGTATTGATGTGATGTATTATGTTTATTGATTTCCGAATGTTGAACCAGCCTTGCATCCCTGGGATATACCCCACTTGATCGTGGTGCACTATCTTTTTGATATGTTTTTGAATCCAATTTGCCAGAATTTTGTTGAGGATTTTTGCATCTATGTTCATTAAAGATATTGGCCTGAAGTTTTCTTTTTTGGCTGTGTCTTTGCCTGGCTTTGGAATTAATGTGATATTGGCCTCATAGAAAGTGTCTGGAAGAGCTCCCTCTTTTTCTATTTCTTGAAATCATTTGAAGAGCATCGGTATTAGTTCTTCTTTGAAGGTCTTGTAGAACTCAGCTGTAAACCCTTCAGGACCTGGACTTTTTCTTGTTGGTAGTTTTTTGATAGCGTCTTCTATTTCTTCACTTGAAATTGATTTATTTAAATTGTGTATAGCCTCCTGTTCCAGTTTGGGCAATTCATATGACTCTAGAAATCTGTCTATGCTTTCAGTATTTTCTATTTTATTAGAGTACAAGTTTTCGAAGTAATTTCTAATTATCTCCTGAGGTGTTTGTTGTGATATTTCCTTTTTCATCACAGATGCTAGTAATTTGAGTTTTTTCTCTTCTTCTTTTTGTTAGCATTGCTAGGGGTCTGTCAATTTTATTTATTTTTTCAAAGAACCAACTTTTGGTTTTGTCAATTCTTTGAATTGTTTCTTTAGTCTCAATTTCTTCAATTTCAGCTCTGATTTTAATTATTTCCTGTCTTCTACTGCTATTAGTGTTGATCTGTTCCTCTTTTTCTAGTGCTTTGAGGTGTGATGTTAAGTCATTTATTTGTGGTTGTTGTTGTTTTCTTTTAATGAAGGAATTCAGTGCAATGAATTTTCCTCTTACTACTGCCTTCATAGTGTCCCAGAGATTTCTATACGATGTATCGGTGTTCTCATTTACCTCTAGGAATATTTTAATCTCCTCCTTGATGTCTTCCTCAACCCCTTGTTCATTCAGTAGCTTGTTGCTTAGTTTCAAGTTGTTTGAGTAGATTTTTTTATTTCTTGTATTATCATTGATTTCCAATTTCATCCTATTATGGTCTGATAGAATGCAAGGTAGTATTTCTATTTTTTTATATTTGCTGAGAATTGCCTTGTGACATAATATATGGTCAATTTTGGAGAAGGAGCCATGTGCTGCTGAGAAGAAAGTGTATTCGCTTACTGAGGGATGAAATATTCTATATATGTCCGTTAGGTCTAAGTTATTAATTGTTTCAACAAGGCCTAAAGTTTCTTTATTTAGCTTTTGTTTGGATGATCTATCCATTGGTGAGAGAGGTGTGTTGAAGTCCCCTAGAATAACTGTGTTGTGGTCTATTTTACTCTTGAAATTGAGAAAGGTTTGTTTGATGAATGTAGATGCTCCATTATTTGGGGCATATAGATTTATAATTGTTATATCTTGTTGATGAATGGTTCCCTTAAGTAGTAAGAAATATCCATCTTTATCCCTTTTGATTAGCTTTGGCTTGAAGTCTACCTTATTTGGTATGAGAATAGAAACCCCTGCCTGCTTCTGCAGCCCATGTGCATGATAAGACTTTTCCTAGCCTTTCACCTTCAATCGCTTGATGTCTTTTTCTATGAGGTATGTTTCTTGTAGACAGCAAATTTTTGGGTTGTTTCTTTTAATCCAATCTGACAATCTGTGTCTTTTGAATGGTGAGTTTAGGCCATTAACATTCAGGGTTATTATTGAGATGTGATTCTTATTTCCATCCATTTTTAAATGTATTATGGTATTTAGCTTGATTTGGATTCTCCTCTGGTTGGTAATTACTTTAGTTTACTATCTCCCTTTGTTGGTTTTCATCGTTATTTTTCTCTTCTTCTTCGTGGAAAAATTTGCCCAAGATATTCAGAAGTGCTGGCTTTCGAGTTGTGAAATCTTTTAACTTTTGTTTGTCGTGGAAGGTTTTTATTTCATCTTCGAATCTGAAGCTCAATTTTGCTGGATATAAGATTCTTGGTTGACATACCTTTTCTTTCAGAGCTTGAAATATGCTATTCCAGGATCTTCTAGCTTTTAAAGTCTGGGTTGAAAAATCTGAGCATAGTCTGATCGGTTTCCCCCTATATGTAATCTGCTTCCTTTCTCTTGTGGCTTTTAGTATTCTCTCCTTGCCTAGTATACTAGGCAATTTCATTATAATGTGCCTTGGTGTGGATGTTGTGGTTTTGTATGTTTGGTGTTCGGTAAGCCTCTTGAACTTGGTTTTGCCATTCATTCCTCATGTTTGGAAAATTTTCTGCTATTATTTTATTGAATAAATTACTCATTCCTTTGGTTTGAAACTCTGCACCTTCTTCAACACCAATCACTCTTAAGTTGGTCTTTTTATGCTGTCCCATGCTGTGTCCTCTAGATTTTTCTCCAGGATATATATTTTGTCTTCATTATCTGAGGTCCTTTCTTCCAGGTGATTTAATCTGTTGGTGATGCTTTCAATTGAGCATTTAGTTTGGTTTATTTCTTCTTTCATTTCCAGAATTTCTGTTTGGCTTTTCTTTAGAATCTCTATCTCCCTATTGAAGTAATCTTTTGCTTCTTGTATTTGTTTTTGGAGTTCTTTGTCAAAATGCTCTTTTACCGCCTCTATTTGCTCTCTCATCTCATTTTTGAGTTCATTCTTAAGATCCATAAACATTTGGAATATGTAATTTCTAAATTCCGTCTCTGGCATTTGACCAACTGTACTTGCCATGGAATCTACTGAGGGGGCATGTTGGTTGTTTTCAGCCACTTTCTTCCCTTGCTTCTTCATAATGCTTGTGTGTCTATTCTCCTAGCACTGTGGGACCTTGCCTATATCGATTTCACCTTATAGCCTTATGTTTCTCCTGTGGTACAATGCTGTCAGGTCCCCTTATAAATACCTTACAATTTAAGCTCTAACACTTTCTTTACAGCAAATCCCAGTTTAATCACAATGTACAGATTTAGTTAACTCTGGTATTGTTTCCAATTTACTCTGTATGCTTGCGTTGGGATTTACAGTTTCAGTATTGGACACAGAGATGATATGTTTAGGAAGAAGCAAGTGAGGTTACTGAGATGTTCTTTCTTAGGAAGTATAAAAATAGAATTCTATGGAAGTGGTTTAATATCAGAAGACAGGAGAGGAAAGAGAATGGAGTGAGCAATTTAGAGGGAAGACCGATTTATATATAAACCAAACTTATTTAGCCTTTGAGAGAAGAAAAATAAAGAAAGATGGAAAAGAAAAAATAAAAAGGAACAATGAGAGATAACAAAGAAGTAAAAATTAGTGTAAGAGAGAGGAAAGAAAAACTGAGTCAAGAAAAGTAGAGAGTAAACTATATATAACACCGCTTTTCTATATATTTCAATTGCCCCAGGCCTAGAAGTCCCAATTTCTGTGTATACCTTGTTTTCACCTCTGATGAGTACACAATGACAGGGTGTAAATAGATAAGATGAGGGCAGAAGAGACTAAAGTGAAAAGGGAAGAAAAGAAAGAGGAACCCAGACACACAAATAATCACACTATCAAACAGAACAAAAACAAAAACAAAAAACAAACAAACAAAAAAAAAGAGTCAAACCCAGAAAAAGTCTCAAATAAACAGGACCCTGGGAAGCCCTTCCAGTTTAAGCCAGTTGTCCTGGACCACGCCAAGACAGTCACAGTGGAGTCTAGTCTGCAGCTTTGGCCAGCGGCAGATTGGCACAGAGGAGTAATGGCTGGGGGGGTGGGGGATGTCAGTACGTGAATAGCACCAAGAAAGGGTTCATCCAAAAGGCACGCATTCCCCACGCCCGCCCCCAGTTATAGCTCTTGTGGTTGCTGCGCTGGCCTCAGGCAGGCCCTTCCCTGCTGGCTGCCTGCGCACATCTCACCCAGGTGTGTGCTGTTCTCTGGGCCCTGAACCGATCCTTGGATGTCTGCAGTCACCGCAGCCCTCCTCCAAAATGGCGGTGCCTACCCCGGTCCCAACAGCAATACCCCGGACCTGTGTGTCACTCCGAGACGTGCAGGTCCCGTTCGGCAATTTACGCGAAAGTAGTCTGTGAGGCCGCTGCTCGCGTCTGGCTTTCTTTTTATTCTGTGCTGTTGGAGGCCGTGGTCTGCACTTCCCGTACTGCAGTGCTACCACAGCAGCTGCGCCACTAATGCTGGTTCGGTTTGTGGGCCGCTGGCACTGGACTCTGAGCATCGGCGGTCTAGAGTTTGTTGTATTTCACCATCTAGATGTGCACGGATGTCTCAGCTCCCTCCCAGTTGCGGGAGTATTGCTAGGAACACGTTTAATCTTCCCGGTAAGCCTCTTTTAGTGACGGTCTCCCGAGAGTGCGTCTCTGCTGTCCACCATCTTTTTCCCCTTCTCTTGACTAATTTTGAGCAGAGTATTTGTTCTCTGCCAATAGTCATCTCATAAATGTTCTTAATGATGAGTAAAATTATATTCCCAGATGATGCTAAGCATGGATCTTGCTGCCTATGCCAGAATGGAATTTTTTAAAAACCTTATTTTGAATAGTCATGTTTCTTCTCTCAATGGCCGCTGGAGTACATTCTATCCAATATTTGTTTGCATTTTAACAATAACAAGTTCAATTATTCTTGATATAGGGTATGCATTCTGTTCATCTGTGGAGCTTTCAGGAATTATTGAAATCTGAACTTCCTCTGCAGATTCTGATTTAAGTGGTTTAAGAAGCCTGAGAATGGGCATTAAGGAAAGGTTTCCCTTATTATTCTAATGTGAAGCCAGAGTTTAAAACTACTAGTCTAGTTAACTAATGTCTACATAACCTCCAAGCTCACCATAACCCCATAACTCCCAGATTGCAAGGGCTCCTCATGAGATGGTGACCACAGAACTCCAGCTTCATCTCCCATCACTCCTCTCCTCACTCCTCATGCCCAATCAGAACAAAGGCAAATGCTTCCTTGGCACAGTGGCTCATGGGTCCACGCCTGTAGGCACCCCATGCTTTGAATGCTTCCCTCTCTTGACAGCCTGATCTGACAGCTGCACTCTTCCTCCACAAAGACTCAGCATGTACATCACTGTTCCTGCAATGTCTTGTCCCTTTTGGCCCCTAATGTTCTGTTGCAGAGACTGCTAGAGGGCACCAGAGATTGCTGCTCCACTTCCTGTTCACAGAATGATATTTTCTTATTTACATGTTTGCCTCCCTAACGTTTTTGTGTATCCTGGTTCCAGAGCCCAACACATAGGAGGCATGTAATTAAAGTGTGTTCAGTTGAATTAAAGGAAGAACACTAAGCTACAAATATAAACCTTATAAACTGAGAGATATTGTGTCATTTGTTTTAATGTCCTAATAACTCTTAATCTGTTATCAAATAGATAATCCATCAGGTTTGAGATATTTATTAAAAACTTATTTTATCCACTAATTAGATAATAGCCAATGACATGATTAGCCTCATCTTCCCAACATCACCTCTCTACCTCATACTTGCACACAGATGCACACATGCACCCACACACACATATGCACACATACACACGTACACACACACGGACACGTATTTTCATCAAGTTGTAAGTATGGTCATTTATGGCGACTGGCATTTTTTTACCTCTTGATTAGATAGGAGACTTGTTTTTATTCCTTTTTTTTTTTTTTTTTTTTTTTTTTTTGGTACTGGAGATTGAACTCATGGGCACTTGAGCACTGGGCCACATCCCCAGCCCTTTTTTGTATTTTATTAGAAGCAGGGTCTCACTGAGTTACTAAGTGCCTGGCCATTGCTGAGGCTGGCTTTGAACTCGCGATCCTCCTGCCTCAGCCTCCCAAAGTGCTGGGATTACAGGCGTGCGCCACCGCGCCCGGCTTTTATTCTTGTCTTAACTTAAATTCTCCTTTCTGCGTAGGGGAATGGCTTTCACAGCTGTTCTGCTTAGATAATTGCCGTGTTTTGCTCCCCAGCGGCTGTGGATCCAGAGGGGGACCTAATGGCAAGCTGTGGGATGAAGGAAGACTCTTTTGCAGCCAAGCTGTAGAGGGCTGCTTCTGCTCTTCTTAAACCCAGACAGGCAAAGTCCTGCTCAGCAAGGGTATCTAAATCATAGACTGTATTCTTGATAAAGGCTATTTTTGGACAAACAAAAAGCCCTTGGTGTCTACACAGTTAAATTTATTAATCACAAAGAAGAACAGACATTTCCTGTAAGTGGGGTGCACAAAAGAAAGAAAACTGTAAATGGAAGATGACCAAGGCCTTTAGATTTCCAGCCAATGAAAGCTTCACAGGCCATCCTTAGGGCAAGGCTGGTAACTGGACTCAACAGAGCAGTTTCCAGCCAGGGAGTTTCCCTTTTGTTACTCTTGCCTTAAACTCAGAGAAAGCTGCTGGTAGATCCTGAGCTGCAGTTCAGTCCCACGAGGCTTCATTGTCCACCTCACCAAGTATGGTGCCAGGAGCTTGCTTTGATACTAAAGTCCTAACCTCATCTCCAAATGCTCTCCTACCAAAGAACCAAGTTGATGCTTTCCCCCCTTTACCCTCTATGGCATACCTGTCAATTACTAAATTTGCCTGGACACCATGCTCTTAACTGCTGGATGCATAAATCCAACAAGTGAAATTTGACTCATCTTTAAGTGAAATCTCAGCAATGGAAGTACGTCATACCTCTGAACCTCCACAGCATTTTATAAATATTTCCAGTAGAGAAATTATTTTTAGCTTATATGTGTCCATTTTCCCTTCTAGATTCTGTATCTATTAAGGGCAACACCCTCTTATTATCTTGGAATGTTTAGTACCAGCTCCATATGTTGCCCAGGACAAGATCAATAAATGTATTTTTTAGTTGAATGGTATAGAAAAAGTTACAGGAGTAGAATTTAAATACAAGATTTTGCTACCATTCTCTGACAAAGAAGTGGATCTTATAGGAAATAGTTATGTCCTCCTTCTCATCAATTTGAATGTCATTGAAAGCACAATTGTTTATTTACTTACATGCACAACTTTATTCTTCCAGAAAATTGCTAAGGATCAGTTTTGAACTACAAGAGGCCTTGGATTTCCTAGGCTACCTATATTGTGTGTGTACACACATGTTATATCTATGTATCTAAGGGCAGGTGCTGTTTGCAGCTTATTTAAGGAAGCTGCTTTTCCAAAAGTCTTAGCCTCTGTGAACTTAGTAGCCTACTCCAAAAGCAATGCTCATCTTCTCTGAAAATTGCCCAGTGAATGAAAGAGAGACTAACAGGAGAGTGGTGGAAAAGTCCTTAGTAGATTAAAGGATCAAGATACTTTATTTTTATTACATGCTTGGCAAATTTTCAGATTTGTAGATGGAATTAATAAGAGAGTAGGTTTATAAATAGAATATAAAATTATAAATAGAATTAGGTATCATTCACCTATGCAGAAATCATAACAATTCTAGAATCTACAGATCATTTTCAAAGCTGCATATTTTGAATGATATTTATTCTTACTGGAAATACTGAGCTTAGGAATCTGCACTGTATTGCTGCAAAATTCCTTGCATTCTAGAGGTCTCAGGAACTACCTTTTCTTCTGTTTCTATCACAAGGTACATGTTAATTGCCCAATCCATTCATGTTGCCTTTTCATTATTAAAGATTAAATTGTGAAAGATGAGAATCCAACATCTTCATCCCCATCACTGCAGTCCTGCATGCCTTTCAAACATCATTGTCATCACTGGTTTCTATAACCATGTTAACAACACACACGTCTGATGTACTTATTAGAAACTGGAATTGCTCCTAACTTAAATCTTGACAACACCCTGGCTTTCTTAATGTTGTTCATTAAAACTACATTTGGCCTCTTTATTCCTTAATCTCCCGTTTCAAACACACGACTTGTGCACTCAGAGCCACACTTAGGATTATGCAAGGAAAATACGAGTGCTCTATGCATTTGGCAGGCTGTCCTGACTTTGGTTCAGCTGGACTGTAACCCTACATCAACAAACCAAGCTTGTGAAGAGGGGGACAGGATCTGGCTTGAGTTTAAGCTGTCAGACAGATGGGGAAATTTCCAGCTGGTTGTAAAGAGCAATTTATTGAAAGATAGTGTTCATATTATTTATGGTGCCCCAAAATCAGAGTTGCAAGAAAACTTCCTTATTAGGACAAAATCAAAATCCTCAGATTCACAGAGATGGAGACAGCACCCTCCAAAGACACATATTGCTTTAGCAGATATTTAAGACAACACATAAGAAAAAGATGTTGATTAAATGTGGTGTGTGTTATGATTTGAATATGATTTTCCCCCTAAACTCATGCAGATATTTAATCCCCAAAGTCTTCTGTAAATGGTATTAAGAGGTATTCACTTTTAATCCTACTATGCTGTTTAGAGGTGTGACCTTTGGAAGGCAATTAAAATAGATTAGGTCATTAGGGTAGAATTCCTGTGATTGGATCCTGTTGGCTTTCATAAGGAGAAGGAGATAAACCACACAGACAGAGATACAGTCTCCCACCAGGATGTGATATAGTGGGGCATGGAGGTTTTCACTAGAGCCTATGCTATGCTGTCTGGACCTTGAACCTCAGAACATGAAATAAAATAAACCTCTTAGTTTTATGAGGTAGCCTGCCACAGTTAGTTTGTTCTAGCAACAAAAAGCTAACTAATGAAGCATGGAACCCTTGCACAATCCATCCAAAGAGCAGCTGAATCAATAACCAGTGCTATGGAATCTGGACCTGATTCTGGGCCTTAGATCTGTTGGGCAAATGTGAATGTGAGGGACTGCCAGGCCCTCCTGCTTCAGTCCTCCTCTGTTGGCACCCCCAAGATCCTTTAGTACATTGGCTCTCAGAATGCTGTAAATAGGCCATCCCTAGCCAAATGTTTGGTGGAGGCAGTGGCACATTAATGTATATTCCTGGAACTAACCAAAAATCTGCTGAATCAGAATGTTTAGGAATGAAGCCTCAGAATCTCCATTTTTATAAATACTCCAGGTAACCTCTATTCACAGTAAAGATTGAAAACCACTATGCTGGTGCCAAAAGTGATGTTAGCCAGGAATTCAGATTTCAGAGACAAAGCCCAAGACTCTCAGGCTGAGCAGTAAGTCATTCTATTTGATATTCTGATCCTGACTTAAGGGCCTTCATCTGCAAGTGTGTTTCTGCCTATTTATTAGATATGGTTTCCATCCTGTGTCTCAGGTCAAATGATTGGGATTTTATTTTCTCTCTCCAGGATTCCCCTGCCTGCAGCCTGCCTAAAAGTCTGGTCCTCTTTGAAAGGTCAGTTCTACAGCCCCCTACCTAGGAGTCTGTGCCTATACCATTCTGTAGCTGGGGTCTGGCCACCTAATGACTGGTTTCCCTGATGCTTCCTGCCCAACTTCCCTGCCTGATGCTGAGAATCTGCCTCTTGGTTTCTTTGGCTTGGCTTCCTTTTACCCCTGGAACTCATCTGTGACTTGTATTTTTGTTAATTCTCCAAAATCAAGCCCATTACCTGTTGCCTGTCCCCAGAGGCCTCAGCTGGAAGAACTTTACTTTCACCTGGCTTCCTGCCCCGGAACCTCCATAACAGTAAAAGCTAATTCTACCTTCTCACCCTAATTCAGAATCTGCACCCCTTCTAACCATGTCTCAAAATATGGTAGGATTCAGTGTAAGCAGCTTGCAGCTACAAGTTATGTGTTATATAATACTCTGACTTCAGGTCATCAAACATACATATGGCTGGGTGTTTAAGTCAGCTTTTTGCTGCTGTGACCAAAAGACCTGAAAAGAACAATTATAGAAGAGAAAAAGTTTATTTGGGAGCTCATGGTTTCAGAGGTCTCAGTCCATAGACAGGTGGCTCCATTCCTCAGGGCTCAAGGTGAGGTAGAACATCAGGATGGAGGAGTGTGGTGGAGGGAAGCAGCTCAAGACATCATACCAGGAAGCAGAGAAACTCTGCTCACCACAAAATATAAACCCCAAAGGCACACTCCCAAAGACCCACCTCCTCCAGCCGCACACTACCTGCCTTCAGTTACCACTCAGTTCATCCATATTAGGGGATTAATTCACTGGTTGGGTTAAGACTCTCTTAACCCAATAATCTCACTTTGCATTGTCTCACACATGAGCTTTTGGGGGACATCTTGCATCCAAACCATAACAGCATGTGTCAGCAAAGAAATGTATTAGTGAGGGAGATTTCTAAATTTTCCCACGTTCTTTCAGGAAGAGAGAGAGAGGCCACAGAAAATGTAAAGATGAAGAAAGAGACAAACAAGCCACACAAACTAGGGTCTCAGAGAGTAAGGGCAGAGAGTTAAAAATGTGCTGACCAAATGTCCCACTTTGTCCAGGACTGAGAGGGCTCCTGGGATGTGAGACTTTCTGTACTCAAACTGGAAAAGTCTCGGCCAATATGCATGGGTTGGTAATCCAGGAACTTGATACTGTTTGGACTTTTATTGGACCAAAGATTCAGGATGTAAAAAAAAAAGCAATACAGAATAGGAAGGGAAATCAGATTTTCTTTAACTTATTTTATGAATTATATAAATAGCAGAATTCCTTTTAATTATTCTTGACTGTTGCACCGTAGTTCCTCAAATGTAACTTTGTTCAGAGACTGGTTCATAGCTTTTGTGCAAGTTAGATATTTATTAGTGAAAGAAAACAGTTTTTTACTACCCTTAATATTGTCAAACACTTACTGAGGCCTTAATAGGCCAGCTACAAGTTGAAGTGTTGACACTGATGATTCCAATTATCCTCAGATAAGAAAACAAAGCCAAAAGTTCTAGTCAATGTGTCCTAAAAGAAATCCATCACTGTCTTGATAAGTGATGAAAGATTAAAGGACCCTCAACTCTATTCCAACAATATAGAACTAGTCAGGATACAGGGGGTTGCCTGATCATGTAGTCTCACTGGAGAATGTGCATAATTACATCCCGGGGTGTGCAGATTTGGATAAAACATGGGTTCAAAGTCATCAAGACCTCTGCAGAAGAAATTCTTATTGAAAGTATTGAGGTATAAGAATTATTTATTTTCCTCCAGCTAAAAATTCTAGGTCACTGGAACATTTCCCGAATTTTAGGTGAAGAAACCACCAGAGATATTCAAGGAGCTCACGTATACGTAATCCTTGGGGAAATTCACTCTCATTTGAGCAGATCATTTAATTTTTCTAAAGCTCAATTTCCCCATCTGTAAAATGAAGGTAATAATCTCTACTATAAGGAAAATTTTAGAATTCAATGCAATTCAGCAGAGTTCCTTGCAAACAGTAAGAGATCAACAGATGAAATTACTCTTGGGTTTATTATTATTATATGTTAATAATTAATAATATTGCTTACAACTACCTAGTGGTTACTACTACTGTTATTACTATATCATCATCATTAGCATCATTATCACCATCATCAACATAATGTAACAGTTAATTGCAGAAGCAGTCTTAAGATGTGATTGGCTATCTTAAATGAAATGCACCTTTTCTTCCCTAACATAAAAACAACATTAAAACTTCAACCTGAGAAAGCATTTAACAAGGATTCTTGACATCCAGAAGGTTGTTTGTAATGTGGCCACAAAATTGCTGATAAGAGTGTACAAAAATTTAAATGGCATAGACCACAAAGAAGCAAATTCAATGCCATAAAATCTTGGGCAGTAGTGATGTTTCTTTAGAATGTTTTCCAAGCAAAATATAGAATGAGTACATATATTGGTTTTTGGCTTAATTCTGTATTTCTCTTGGCTTCTGTAAGCAACTCAGACACAAGGAAGATGGTCATACTGCCATTTTGTAGCACGGATTCACGAATACAAGAACAAAGGGTCCACAGGCAAATCCAACCCAAGTGTAACTTTATCAATCTATATTTCTGAAAGTCACAAAACAACAGAGCAATTTTAGGTCCTGAGGAAGGACATACTATTGCAAGAAGTCCTCTCACCTCTCTTTTCTCCCTCATTTGACATAATGAAATGTTATTAACATGCTCATGTGTATAAACTTTCCTAATATAGATACATGTAAGAAGAGTTTGCAACACACTATTTGTCATACACAAACCACTCCAAATTGTCATTTTTATTACATCAGTAACATATGCTACTAGTGAGAAAAATTAGAAAAATAAACAAGCTAAAATAAGAATATTAAAACCATCCATAATCCCACAATATGTAATAGTATTAATAATTTGTTGCTTATATTTTCTGACTTTTTCTAAGCATATAAAAACTCATACATAGGTAAATATGCACCACTTTAAATGTTTCATGCTATAATCCCTTTCCCACAGAAACATACAATAAATATTTGAATACAATAATTGTATTCTATATCATGGTTTTAAATACAGATGGTCCCAGACTTACAGGGTCCAACTTAATGATGATGCAAAATCAACAGTCATTCAGTAGAAATCATGCTTTGAAATTTGAATTTTGATCTTTTCCCAGATTCATGATATGTTGTCTGATGCTCTCTAATGATGCTGGTCATTGACACTGAACCCCAGTTAGCTGTGTGATCGTGAGAGGAAACAATTGATACCCTACAGTTCACTGAGTTGCTGAGCTACATGTCCAGTATGCTAGGTGCACTAAGTGCATTTTTTACTTACAATATATTCATATTACCCTGGGTTTAAAGAGACAAGAACCTATCATAAGATGCAGAGCATCTGTAGTAGCCTGACGTTCCGTTATGCAAGTAGTACACCCAAAGTTTAGTCAACCTTCTATTTACGGGCTTGCTTCCAATTCTCTTCCTGTTACAAACAACTCAGTTTTATAAACATCCTTGTTTATACACCTTGATACATTTGTTTAAATATTTCCTTAGACATAAAGGATTCCTAGAAATGGAATTAGCAAACCAGAGGCTGCATGTTTTTAAGATTTAATAATACTTTGGAGTAAGTAACATGTATTTGTAATATGTATACATAAATATTGTTGGTCATATTCATCTGTAAAATTAGCATACTGCTTGCACTCCCAGCAGAGGGTATAAATCAGCCCACCCTGCTGTCCTGTGCAGTTCAGTGAGCCATGGCTGGCCTGGGTAGACATGGCTTCCACCAGCAAAAGAAGACAAGGGCCTTGTCACCAGTGCCACCTTTGTCACACAAAGGGAAGAACAAGAGACAATGCCCAGCTGTCCCATGGGTTAGCTAACAGTTGCTGACAATGCTCATGTGTACTATGATGCTACAGCCCAGCAAAGGAAACCATCACTCAAAACCAACAAAGCAACTGGGAATTTCCAGATACTATTGAAGATAAAAATTTTGATTTTTAAATCAATGTCTGTTTTGCCTTAGAAAATGAGATAGAAAAAAAGAACCTCTCCCTCCCTCCCCCACCCCTTTCTCTCTCTAGGAGAAGAAAGGGAACCATTGCAGATTTACAACAAAGCTGCTGCAAATTTCCTGCCAAATTAGAGTAAAACATTAGGCTGCCCCAAAAGGCAAAACAAAATAAAACAGAAAAGTCACTTTCCCCTGTACCTGGGTAGTACTTTAGATCATTTTCTATCAGAAGATTTAAAACCTAAACATCTCAGTGGATGCAAAGCAGCAGAATGAACCAGAACCCTTTCCTCAGCAGTGCTGACAGCACTGGAGGCAGATATCATCTGCAACTGACTGGACCACTGCCCCTCTCCTGGAGCCCACAGGCAGGAGAAGACAGCATGGGGAGACATCAGACAAATGATTACCATGGGTAAGGATACCGATGGAGAGGAGGCCATTGTAAGCTGCCTGTCGTGGCTAGCCACAGCGCCGCGGGAGAAAAACTCGGAGGCAGAGTAAAGCTATTACTACTTTTACTTCTACTTTCTTAGAGAGAGCTTAGAGAGAGAAAGAAAGATTTTTCTTCTTCTTAGAAAGAGCTTAGAGAGAAAGATTAGAGATAGCTTTTTCTTCTTCTTCTTAGAGCTTAGAGAGAAAGAGAGAGAGCTTGAAAGAGAGAGATTTCTTCTTTAGAGAGAGAGAGAGCTTAGCTTTTAGAGCTTCTTTCTTCTTTCTTCTTTCTTCCTCGGGAGCCTCGGCTTGACTCTGACCAGCAATTACTTCTTCTATCTGGTTTCTCTTCTGTAACCGCTCTGCCTATGTTCTGGCCGCTCTGATTCTTTTCTTCTTCTCCGACCCGAACTCTTCTTCCGACCGAGCGACTGCATGACTGACTGAATGAATTCATTCTTCTCCTCACTCCGACCGCTTTCACCTGGTTATATACCTTTAGCTTTGCGGGTGCCTCACGTGCATTTACAGGTGCGTCACATACATACTTATTATCAGGTGGAACTTATGGCTTCCAGCTGACCGCAATAGCCATCTCCCTAATTGGGGCTCCTTCAGGCCATGAAGTGCAAAACACACTTAGGAAAGCTATTAAGGAAATAAAGCACTGTCATTTCTGTCGTAGGTCATGGAAGAAAAATATCTTAATTATTTTACAAATTGTTGCCTGGTACCTACTAGAGACTTTCCCAGTAGTACATCATGCAATCCGATAACAAATTATCCAGTTTTCTGATAGGGACTCAGAGGCATGTCAAGATTAAATGTTTTGCCCAAGATTATACAGCTGAAAAGTGGAGAGCTGAGATTCAAACCAAGGGAACCAGGCTCTAAAGATCCACACTCTAAGCTCCTTCAGCATGCTGTCTTTTGGAGCACTGTAGAGAAACAGTGTAGGACCGAAGGCTTGGAGGTTATGTGCTAGAGCTAGTTCCTAATAGCAGTTCTATGTGGCCCAGGCAAGTTGTTAAATTTCTCTCAGATTCCTCCTTGATCAAATAAATAAAATCCAGAGACTGATTTAATGTGTGCCCCAAATTTCATGTGGTGCAAACTTAATCCTTAAATTATATATTAATGGTATCAGGAGGTGGGACCTTTGAGAGGTACTTGGTTCATAAAGGGCTGTGCCCTCAGGAATGGATTAACCCAGTATCTGGATTCATGGGTTATAGCAATTGTGAATTTGTTACAGAAGCAAGTTCTTTCCAACAGGCTTGCTTTGCCTCACCATGTGATAAACTCCACCATGTTACCATGCAACAAGAAGCCACCACCATACTCCTGCACTTTCCAACCTCCAGAAGCAAGAGTTAAATAAACCTCTGTTATTTATTTGGTTTAAAACAACAGAAACAAACTACAGCACCTGATATCAGCTCTGTTCTTTCACTTCCCCTCCAACCTGTGATCCACACCCACTAGGATGCAGAACTGAGCACAACCCTGACTCCTATTCCACCACATTTCTACTAAATTCCAATCTGCGCTTTTTACCCACTACCCAAGTTTTTCATCTTTACCCTAAAAGCACGATAATTATTCCCTTAGAGAATCCTTGGATATAAAAACACTGAACCAAAGAATTTTGCTTTCCTAAACATTTTTGTAGGTGACAAAGGAGAAAACACATCTCACAATGCAGAGAAAACCACTTTAAAATTCCCCATAACTGTCCCCATTGGTCCTTAGTTCCACGCTGCCAAGTCGGGGGAAGGTGCTTTCAATGTCATTTCCTTCCATTCAACGGGGGTTATCGAATTGGTAACTGACTCCTCTTTCATGTGTTCCTCTAAGCATCTAAAAATCTCACCTTTTTCTTATAAGTGGTAAATCATTTGTTTATTTATTTATAAATAATTAACATCATCACACCCAATGAGATGATGAATGGGAAGTTACCTCAAAACAGAAGTTATTATCAACATTCCCCAGAAAGATGGTACAAAGAACTTAAAACTTTGACATAACTCACAGTTGACAGATGCCTGATGAGTTCCTAGAGTGAGTGTTTCTGTGCACTTGTGACTGATGCCGGGTTAACATGCCCCCCAAATCATGTCTTTCTGGGAAATTGTATTTCAGACAATACAGAGTTGGCTAGGTCAACTTCTGGGTATGTTTCAAGTTCCTCTCTCCTAGATATATAGGCAGCATCTTTTTCTTAACCTCTTACTTTATAAAAGTTTCAAATGTGCACTTTACATCCACTGCCTCCATATTTTTTTTTTTCTCAATACCTGGTTCCTCCTCCTCAACTACAGATTTGGACTCTCCTATGCCACAATATTGTGTTGGGAAGAATAGTGTCTTATAAATCCACAAAGAAGTATTCTTTGTTGTGAAATGCAAAGGTCCTATCACCTTCCTCACTCTGTGGCCCTCCTGATTGAATGTGTGTTTCAAGGAAACCCACAGAAGAGTTTCAAATAGGAGGAGGCCTACCTATTGTTATTGTTTGAATCTCTCTCTCTCTCTCTCTCTCTCTCTCTCTCTCTCGCTCTCGCTCTCGCTCTCCTTCCTGATCATCACGTGAGTTGCTTCCTTCTGCCACACTCTTCTGCCAGGATGTTCTGCCTCACCTTGAGTGCCGAGAAATGGACCCAGTTGTCTATGGACTGAGACCTCTGAATACTTGAGCCCCCAAATAAACTCTACAATTGTTCTGGTAATATCTTTTAGTCACAGTAGTGAAAAAGCTGAATAAAAAGAAGATAATATCAATAAATTTGTCCAACTTTTTTTTTTTTAAGTTATAGGGCTGGAGGTGTAGTTCAGTGCTAGATCACACGCCTAGTGTGCATGCAACCCTGTATTGGCCCCCAAGCCTTCAAAACAACAACAGCAACAACAACAACAAAATAGTTACAAAAGAAATATCTTTTAAACATCTTTCTTGCCAACTGATGCATGATCATGAAAAGAAGGTGAAGCTAGTCTGTGAAAAATTCTTCCAAACCCTGCAACTCATGAAAAAAACTTGATAGAAGTTTTTCAAATTTGACAGCAACCTTAAAATTGTACATGGTAGAAACAGTAACAGGTTGTAAAGCTGAAACACATTTTCTATATTTGTTAATCAACCATGTTAGAGAAAAGACTGAATTGTCTGTGGATTCTCTCTATGGAAAATATTACAAAATGATCATCTTATGTGGAATTAACAAAAAAGAATGTGCCCCCAAAAGATGGAGGAAAAGGTAATATACAGTTGTGTGAGGCAGCATACTAGTAGAAACATTATGTTATTTTTATGGATTTTAAGATTTCTTAGATTTTATGAACTTTTCTCATCATTATCTGTTTGTAATAAATATTTGGCTTTTATATAACTTCATATTTTGAATTTTGTATTATTTTTAAGGAGGATACCCTAAAATTGTATAAGCTTCAGGTCCTCCCAAACCTGCATTCTATTAATTATATATTAGTCCCTTTATCATGGAAATATAGACTATTAAATCAAGTGCCTTTCTGGATAATATAATTGAAGTATCATTGTTAATATGGTATGAAATGACAGCATCCCACTCTCATTTCTCCCCTCTTCCTGGATCTCTACCATGTCTCCATCAATGAGTACACTCACAAGTGTGTGACATGCAAAGATACACAGGTAATACTCAAGTAGAGGAGTCCAAGAGGGGAAGAAGACATGTAAGCTAGTAATTATGAAATAACTTGATAACTGCTCTAAAGGAGATAAGAGCAAAGGATCAGTGCACAGGATGGGGTGGGGCTGATTCTACCTTGGGAATTCAAGAACAGTGTCACCATGAAGGTAAGAGCTGAACTGGGCATGAAAGAATGAGAGTATTCCTGGCAGGGAGAGAGACAGCATCTTCATGGAAAACACCGCCGGTTAATTCATGTGAGCAGAGCATCAGAGTCATTCTAAAGAACAGAGTCAGATATGTGGTGTTGGCAAAGAACAAACAAACAAGTCACTAGCAAAAAGAATTGTACCTCTCCAGAAGAATCGGTGAATGAGAAGCTTATATGTCTATCCTCTAATACAGAAAACATTTCAAACACCTTGAAAATTGTGAGCTCATTCTTTCGCATTAAGGAAGCCTGGACACTGAACCCACCAACACTTTCTAACTGTGTCACTTGAGGTAGTTGCATAATTCCTCAAAGTTTCAGTTTCCTCATCTGTTAAATATGCAAGATAGAAAGTAATGCTGAGCAAATGGAATGCTACCCCTCAGTAAGGCTAACATATCCAGGTTATTGTAGCATTAAAAATGGGTGTGAATTGCACACCTCCATTACACTGATAATTGACTCGGGGCAAGTGAACACTGGCAGTCAAAAATAAGCCAGAGGACAAGAATTGTACATCGTAGTCTGCGGTAACATCACTAGCGGCGTGGTGGGTGAAAGTCCCAGGCAAAAGCTTTAAAGTTGAACAACACAGAACGATAGGAAGAAAGCTAGACGTGGGTAGTTTTCACGCGGAGTAATTCCACGCAAATTACTGGGCTGCGCGCTAGGGCACAACACACAGGTCTGGCGAAGTGCTGTTGGACCCAGGAGAGCAATAGCGGCCATTGCTGAGGAGGGCCGCGACAGTCTGGGAGAAAGAAACAAAGAAGAAAGCAGAAACAACTGTACACAGAGGCCTGCAGGCAACCAAGGATTCGGGCCAGAGCTCTGAGACCAGCACACACCTGGGTGAGACAGCCAGCAGGGGGAGGGTGTGTCTGAGGCCAGTGCTGCAGCCCTGAGACTCTGCAACTGTGGGTAAGCATGGGGTGTGGACGCCTTCTTGATGGACCATTTTCCGGTGCCATTCACCTGTTGCCACATCCCCACCCCCTCCAGCCCTGCCATTCTTCCGCTGGCCAGGTACAGACTTGACTCCACCCACAGGTTTTCTGTGACTGCCTGGGTGTGTTCCAGGACAGATGCTTTGTTAGCTGGAAGGAAAAAAAGAAGGGCTTCCCTAGGGGCTGTTTGAAAATTATTAGTGGGTTTGACTTTGATTTTGTTGTTGTTTATTTGTTTATTTGTTGGTTGTCTTTTTTAATTTTTTTGTTGTTCCTCTTTATGTTCTTTCTTTTCTGCCTTCTCTCTCTTTTGTCTCTTTTCTTCTTCCCTCATCTTTCCTACTTACACCCTGCCATTGCATTCTCAACAGAGTCGAAAACAAGTTTTATGCAAAAATCGGGATTTCTAGAACTGGGGCAACTGAATAATACATCAAAGTGCTGTTATATATAGTTTATTCTCTATTATTATTTTTTTTGACCCACTTTCTCTTTCTTCTCTTTTCCACTAATTCTTACTACATGGTCATTTCTAAAACTTGTTTTTATTTTATTATTTTTTTTCTTCTTTCTTTTTTTCTTCTCTCAACGTATGCATAAGTTTGGTTTGTATATACATCGGTCATTACACTAAATTTATCACTCCAATTTCTCTCCTCTCTCTTCTGCTGATATTAAACTACTTCCATAGATTCCTCTTTTCACACTTCCTAAGAAAAAGTAACTCAAGACCCTCACTTCCTTCTTCCTAAACATATCACTTCTGTGACCAATATTTGAAAGTATAAGCCCCATCACAAACATATGGAGTATATTGGAGACAATATCTGAATTAACTAATTCTGTACACTGTGATTGAACTGTGAATATCTGAATAGAAAGTGTCTAGTATCTGAATAGAAAGTGTCTGGTTTTAAAGTGTAAAGTATTTATAAGGGGATCTGATAGTATTGTACTACAGGAGCATCATAAGTCTTTAAGGTAAAAATGAAATAGTCAAGGTTCCACAGCGCTAGAAGAAAAGTCACACAAGCAATATGACGAAACAAGGGAAGAAAGTGACTCAAACAAATCAACATACCCTCTCAGCATATTCCCTGGCAAGCACAGTTGGTGAAATGCCAGAGTTGGAATTCAGAAATTACATATTCCAAATATTTATTGGTCTTAAGAATGAACTTAAAAATGAAATGAGGGAGCAAATACAGGTGGTAAAAGATCATTTTGACAAAGAACTTCAAAAACAAATACAGGAAGCAAAAGATTACTTCAACAGAGAGATAGAGGTTCTAAAGAGAAACCAAACAGAAATTCTGGAAATGAAAGAAGCAATAAACCAAACCAAATGTTCTATTGAAAGCATTACCAACAGATTAGACCACTTGGAAGAAAGGACCTCAGATAATGAAGACAAAATATATATCCTAGATAAAAATGTAGATTACACAGCAAAAATGGTAAGGAATCTTGAGCAGAACATTCAAGAATTATGGGATAGCATTAAAAAACAATTTAAGAGTGATTGGGGTAGAGGAAGGTGCAGAGTTCCAAACCAAAGGAATGAGTAATTTATTCAATGAAATAATAGCAGAAAATTTTCCAAACATGAGGAAGGAATGGGAAAACCAAGTTCACGAGGCTTACAGAACACCAAATGTACAAAATCACAACAGATACACACCAAGGTACATTATAATGAAATTGCCTAATATACTGAACAAGGAGAGAATATTAAAAGCCATGAGAGAAAGAAATCAGATTACATATAGGGGGAAACCAAGTAGATTATGTGCAGATCTTTCAGCCCAGACCTTAAAAGCTAGAAGATCCTGGAACAACATATTTCAAGCTCTGAAAGAAAAGGGATGTCAACCAAGAATCTTATATCCAGAAAAATTAAGCTTCAGATTTGAAGATGAAATAAAAACCTTCCATGACAAACAAAAGTTAAAAGATTTCACAACTCGAAAGCCTGCACTTCAGAATATCCTGGGCAAAATATTCCATGAAGAAGAAAAAAAAATAACAATGAAAATCAGCAAAGGGAATTATTAAACTAAAGGAATCATCAACCAGAGGAGAAACCAAATCGAGTTAAATACCATAATCAAATAAAAATGTGTGGGAATACGAATCACGTCTCAATAATAACCTGAATGTTAATGGCCTAAACTCACCATTCAAAAGACACAGACTGTCAGACTGGATTAAAAGAAATGACCCAATGATTTGCTGTCTCCAAGAAACCCACCTCATAGAAAAAGACATCAACAGACTGAAGGTGAAAGGCTAGGAAAAATCTTACCACTCATATGGGCTGCAGAAACAAGCAGGGTTTTCCATTCTCATATCAAACAAGATAGACTTCAAGCCTAAGTTAATCATAAGGGACAAAGATGGATATTTCTTACTGCTTAAGGGAACTATTCATCAACAAGATATAACAATTATAAATCTATATGCCCCAAATAATGGAGCACCTTCATTCATCAAACAAGCCCTTCTCAAGTTCAAAACTAAAATAGACCACAACACAATTATTCTAGGGGACTTCAACCCACCTCTTTCACAAATGGATAGATCATCCAAACAAAAGCTGAACAAAGAAAACTTAGACCTCATTACCACAATTAGTAACTTAGACCTAATGGACATAAATAGAATATTTCATCCCTCAGCGAACGAATACACTTTCTTCTCAGCAGCACATGGCACATTCTCTAAAATAAACCATCTATTATGCCACAAAACGACTCTCAGCAAATATAAAAAAAGTAGAGATACTACCCTGCATTCTATCAGACCATAACGGAATGAAATTGGATATCAATGTTAAAGCAAGAAATGAAAAAAGCTACTTCTACAATTGGAAACTAAACAACCTGCTACTGAATGAACAAGGAGTTGCAGAAGACATCAAGGAGGAGATTGAAAAATTCCTAGAGGTGAATGAGAACACAAATACATCATATAGAAATTTCTGGGACACTATGAAGGCAGTATTAAGAGGAAAATTCATCGCACTGAGCTCATTCCTTAAAAAAAAAAAAAAAAAAACAACAAATAGATGACTTAACATCACACTTCAAACCTCTAGACAAAGAAGAGTGGATCAATGCTAAAAGCAGTAGAAGACAGGAAATAATTAAAATCAGAGCTGAAATTAATGAAATTGAGACTAAAGAAACAATTCAAAGGATTGACAAAACCTGAAGTTGGTTTTTTGAAAAAATAAATAAAATTGACAGACCCTTAGCAATGTTAACGAAAAAGAGGACAGAAAAAACTCAAATTACTAGCATCCATGATGAAAAAGGAAATATCACAACAAACACCTCAGAAATACAGAAGATAATTAGAAATTACTTTGAAAATTTGTACTCTAATAAAATAGAAAATATTGAAGGTATTGACAGATTTCTAGAGTCATATGAATTACTAGATCTGGAGGCTATACACAATTTAAACAGATCAATTTCAAGAGAGGAAATAGAAGACACCATCAAAAAGCTACCTACCAAAAAAGTCCAGGTCCAGATGGGTTCACAGCCGAGTTCTACAAGACCTTCAAAGAAGAACTAATACCAATACTCTTCAATTTAGTTCAGGAAATAGAAAAAGAGGGAACTCTTCCAGCCTCTTTCTATGAGGCAAATATTACATTAATTCCAAAGCCAGGCAAAGACACAGCAAAAAAAGAAAACTTCAGGCCAATATCTCTAATGAATATAGATGCAAAAATTCTCAACAAAATTCTGGCAAATCGAGTACAAAAACATATCGAAAAGACAGTACACCATGATCAAGTAGGGTTTATACCAGGGATGCAAGGTTGGTTCAACATACAGAAATCAATAAATGTAATACATCACATCAATAGACTTAAAGGAAAAAAACATATGATCATCTCAATTGATGCAGAAAAAACTTTCGACAAAATACAACACCTCTTTATGTTCAAAACACTAGAAAAACTAGGGATAACAGGAACATATCTCAACATTATAAAAGCTATTTATGCGAAGCCCCAGGCTAACATCATCCTAAACAGAGAAAAATTGAAAGTATTCCCTCTAAAAACAGGAACAAGACAAGGATGCCACCTTTCACCACTGTTATTCAACATAGTACTTGAAACCCTGGCCAGAGCAATTAGACAGACAAAAGAAATTAAAGGAATCTGGATAGGAAAAGAAGAACTCAAATTAGCACTATTTGCTGATGATATGACAATATCCCTAGAAGATCAAAAAAAAAAAAAAAAAAAAAAACTCCACCAGAAAACTTTTAGAACTAGTAAATGAATTTGGCATAATAGCAGCTTACAAAATCAACACCCACAAGTCAAAGGCATTTATGTACATCAGTGACAAATCCTCTGAAAGGGAAATGATGAAAACTACTTCATTTACAATAGCATCAAAAAAATAAAATAAAATACCTGGGAATCTACTTAACGAAAGAGGTGAAAGACCTCTATAATGAAAACTACAGAACACTAAAGAAAGAAATTACAGAAGACCTTAGAAGATGGAAAAACCTGCCTTGTTCTTGGATAGGCAGAATTAATATTGTCAAAATGACCATACTACCAAAAGTGCTATACAGATTTAATGCAATTCCAATAAAAATCCTAATGACACTCCTCATAGAAATAGAAAAAGCAGTCATGAAATTCATCTGGAAGAATAAAAGACCCAGAATAGCTAAAGCAATTCTTAGCAAGAAAAGTGAAGCAGGAGGCATTACTATACCAGACTTTAAATCATACTACAGAGCAATAGTAACAAAATCAGCATGGTATTGTCACCAAAATACGATGGTAGACCAATGGTACAGAATCAAGGACACAGAGACCAATACATATAATTTCAGTTATCTTATTTTAGATAAAGGTGCCAAAAATGTACATTGGAGAAAAGGTAGCCTCTTCAACAAACGGTGCTGGGAAAACTGGAAATCCATACGTAGCAAATTAAAATTAAACCTTTATCTTTCACCATGCACAAAATTTAACTCAAAGTGGATCAAGGATCTAGGAATAAGACCAGAGACTATGTGCCTAATAGAAGAAAAAGTAAGCTCTAATCTCCAACATGTCAGACTAGGCCTTAAGTTCCTTAATAAGAGTCCTGTAGCGCAAGAATTAATATCAAGAATCAATAAATGGGATAGATTCAAACTTAAAAGCTTCTTCTCAGCAAAACAAACAATCAGTGAGGTGCATAGAGAACCAACTAATTGGGAACAAATTTTCACCACATGCACTTGAGATAGAGCACTAATTTCTAGAATATATAAAGAACTCAAAAATCTTAACACAAAAAAACAAATAACCCAATGAATAAGTGGGCCAAGGAACTGAATAGACACTTCTCAGAAGAAGGTATACAATCAATCAACAAACACTTGAAGAAATGTTCAACATCTCTGGCTATCAGAGAAATGCAAATCAAAACTACTCTAAGATTTCATTTCACGCCAGTCAGAATGGCAACTATTAAGAACACAAACAACAATAAATGTTGGAGATGATGTGGGGGAAAAGGCACACTCATACATTGCTGGTGGGACTGCAGAATGGTGCAGCCATTATGGAAAACAGTATGGAGATTCCTTGGAAAACTGGGAATGGATCCACCTTATGACCCAGCCATATTTCCAAAGGACTTAAAAATAGCATACTACAAGGACACAGCCACATCAATATTTATGGCAGTTCAATTCATAATAGCTAGGTTGTGGAACCAACCTAGATGCCCCTCAGTAGATGAGTGGATTAAGAAAATGTGGCATATACACACAATGGAATTTTACTCAGCAATAAAAGAAAATAAAATTATGGCATTTGCAGGTAAATAGATGAAGTTGGAGAATATGTTAAGTGAAGTTAGCCAATCCCAAAAATCTAATCTGATATAAATAGGCTGATTCCTAGTGGGGTTGGGTTAGGGAACATAGGAGGAGTAGAGGAACTCTAGAAAGGTCAATGGGGAGGGAGGGGAAGGGAAGGAATAAGGGTGTATGAAGGGGGGGAAAAGATGGTAGAGGTAGAATGAGATGGATATCAATATCTTAAACACATGAGTGAAGACTTGAATAGTATGAATATTCTTTGTATTCAAATAGTGTAATGTAAAGGTGCTCTATATATGTAATATGAAATGTAATGAATGCTATTGTTATATACACAAATTGAATAAAAAAAAAAAAAAAAAAAAAAAAAAAAACAGTAAGCCAGAGGCTGGAACCTTCTTGCAAACAGCCAAAGCATTGCAAAGAATTCCAGAAATGCTCTCACATTCTCTATCACATTCCTTTAAACAGAGGCTCATTTAAACAAATTGCTCAATTGCTCCATATCAGAAATGTATACTCAGGAGACAAAGGCCAAAATCTAATTCCCAGTGAAAAATCACCCTCTTGTGAGGAAATAAACACTTAATCCTGTATGATAGAAGACATGGCTTCAAATGTATTCCTGCAGAAGCCCAAATCTGATCATGTTCAGGCTTGGGAGGAATGTGTCCAGCTGGGTTGACTCACACTTCTTAGAGAGAGCCCTGTATTATACAACTGTACCTGAAACAGAGGCTTGATCCTTCCAGCCTTGTAGACTTTTGTTTTAGTGGATGTGCATTTTTAAGAAGGAATATCAACCTCCTCGACTCAATTAGAAACAACTGAAAAAGGGTGAATTGTGTTATATTTTAGCTCAGTAGTCCATTAAACCTGTTACTACAAAATTAATAGGTCCTCAAGACACTGGGAACAGGCAGAGATAATCCACGTATCCTCTCACAGTAAGTCAACCTCTTGAATTTTGTGACTAGGGATGTGATACTGTTAATATTTGCAAGTTGATCCTCCTGACACAAGTAGTTTCAGTAGCAACAGCCTGCCAACACTGGGTAGTTTTGTTTTGTCTGCATTAGAACAGTACCATAGTTGGTTCATGGCCTAGAACCTGAAATATAATAATTTCTTTGTCATGTAACAATTTCTTCTGAGAACAAAAAAAAAGATATTATGCTACCAAAAGTATTGTGGATCAGACTTGACTCAGTGCTAGTCATCGTCATTGAGAATGTATAAATATGGGATACCTCTGAACTCACTGATGGGTTTATATCAGAAAGTCATAACAATCCTGACCAATAATTTCTTATAGGATAAACAATGGGCCAGAAAAAGGAGAAGGGATAAATCACTGCTTGAAGAAGGATTTACATGAAACAAGGATTGAATATTCAACTAGAGGGAGGCACCAGTGCAGACCTCAATATATAAAACTATAACAAAAACCAATAGGCATGAGATGCCAGTTTATGGTACTGAGAATTTATTTAGCTATATTTACATATTTAATTACAACTTCTAAGAACAATATTCTTTGATGGACTTAACATCTTCTTCTTACCAAACTGAACAGTGGAACCTGGTCACCTGTGAGCAAGTGATGTCAGAACCTGTTTAGGCAAAATTCCACACAAGTGGTCATTTCTGTGGCCCATCAGAGGACCACTGTATGCTGGCATTGGATAAAACCTTTATTTAAGGTAGCATTTAAGAGTATTGCCTTTTAAAAGGGACTCAAAGAAAATGTAGCATATAATAGCCTTTATCTAGCCATGTACTTTTATCCTTATGTTCCATCTTCTTCTCAAGGCTAACAAAAAATCCCCACAAGATGATTTATTGAGGGAGCTCTGAAGGGTTTCTATTGTGTCCATAGCCCCCTCGCTCAGGGCTACATTTCACCAGTCATGCTTGAATGAAGTATAATATCTGCATTGATTTGCAGAGAGCTAGGGCACCTGCCACTGCCCACATCCTCTTGGCTGGTGTCTCTGTCTAATTTTGGATGCAGTTCATGGAATTTCATACTTATCTTCTTGGAGAAAATTAGGTCTGATGGTATTAATACTTATAACAGTGTTGCCCACTTCATGGTGCTTACAGAAAAAGGTTATGTTTATACACATGGTAAACAGACTAAACACTGCCTGTCCAGAAGTAATTGACTGGGGCAGAAGAGGGAAGTGAGGCAGGGAAAATCCAGGCACCCTAGGTCACAGCCTGTCAGGCTGACTTCGTGCGTAAGTATCTACACACACCAAGAATCCAGCAGAGCGAGTGCCAAGGAAATACTCCCTTAAAGAATGTGGGTGTTTCAAGCATTTTCTTGGGAATATAAGTCAGATTCTAAGATCCTTGTGGTATCGTTAGTCTTTATGTGATGAAATCAGGGATTGAGAGTCAATATTTAATTTTCTGAAGAGAAAGAGCCCACTGCTAGGTGCTCACGTAAGATTTGCTATAGCGTTACTGTTTTAAAACAAGAATCTATGAAAGCAAAACTGAGCCATGTTATGGATTCACAAATTAGATACAAACTCATTTTCCCCAGGCCCAAATGAAATCAGAGTGAACCTACAACTTAAAAGAAACTTACTAGGTTTTTACAACTCCTTTTTTTATTTTATTATCATTATCATTATTATTTTCCTATTTCATTGTCCTCTGTGATACAGGGAAAACACAAAATGTATTCAAAGTGGGAAAATGTTCTGTGAGTTTTCTTAGGCTAATCATCTTCTTAAAAAAAAAAGGTGAAAAGAAGTTTTGGTGTTGACAGTGTGGTGGAGGCAGCAAGAATTAGCTCAAGAATGGATTTCTACAAAGAACTAGCAGGCTGGGGTATGTCTATAATCACATTCTGAAATGCTTACTCTAGTAGTTCAGATACTCTGACCTCAGTTAGAAAGAGCAGGCCACATACCATCTTAGCAAAGTTTCTAAACAAAAATATCTAAACAGTTTGGAAAGGAAATAACACTAACATCTGAAACTGCTACTGATATGAAGCAAGTGTAGAAGGTGAAGAGGACATAAGATATTCAAATCATTTCTCAATAATGGCTTTGTCCAAAGGCACAACTTGTAGCTCCAAAAATAACTAATAATTACTGTTATTTTCTGTAATGCAATCACCCACAGGACTATAGATACAATGAGCCCTAAGGGAGAAAGAGTATTTGAGTGATGTCCCCAATCATATTGATGAACTTTCAATAAATTTGCCTATAATATGGACGATGCTCTGTAAGCATATACTGGTGAACAAAACCAAGTCATGAAAGTGACACTATCCTAGACTCCGATTTCATTTCTTTGATGAGAAAAAAATGGAATCCAGTGAATTTTACAAGGAAAAACAACCATATGTATGCACTTCACAAAATTATATTCATACCTCTATGCTAATGTCTCGTTGTTAATCTCTTCAATATCTCCATACTAGGATTTTCTGATTCATTAACAATTCTCTCATAGTAACAAGATTTCACACAATTCTGCAGAACATAGAAATGTTGAGATGTGGACAGAATGACTTAATTGCATAATTATAGGGGATACATTCACATAGAATTCAACATGAATTTTGACACCCTCAGGTTGAGCAGCAAGGTGGCCCTGGGTGAAAAGAAAAGATGGAGAAGAGAGGAAAAGTACAATACGAATTATTAAAGAACTATCCTAAGAAAATTTTTATTTATAAAATGTTTGATCATGGGGTGGTGTTAGAAAACAAAGAAAATATGTTCTTTTCTAGATATGTTTAAAATGGAAATGGTGATCTTATCAATCTGAAAAGCTAAAGTTCAGAGAGATAGGAAGTTGCAAATGTAGAACAGACATTAGAACCACCTTGTTGTCTTCTTGTTCCTTAGAATCACAAAGCTCCTCTCACCCCCAATGCTTTCTACCAGAGACATGAGAAAAAGGACACAGAATTATCACCAAAATGAGCAACTCAGGGAGAAAAAAACAGGGGAGGAGTGTCAATTAGAGGGAGAACAGGGTGTTTTAGTCAGCGTTTGCATCCCTGTGACCAAAAGACATAACAAGAACAATTAGAAGGGGGAAAGATTTTTGGCTCATGGTTTTTGTGGTTCAGTCTATGGTCAGCAGACTCCATGGCTCTGGGTTAGAGGTGAAGCAGAACATCATGGCAGAAGGGCATGGCAGAAGACAGCAGCTTAAGACATGGCAACAAGGAAACAAGAGAGAGCTCTGCTCACCAGGACAAAATATAAACCCCAAAGCTTTGCCCCAAGTGACCTATCTTCTCCAGCTCATCCTACCTGACTACAGTTACCACCCAGTTAATCCATATCAGAGGATTAACCCACTGATTAGTTTCCAGGTTTCATAATCTAATCAATTTCGCAGCTGAGCATTCTTGCACTGTCTCACACATGACCTCTGGGGGACACCACATAGCCGAACCATAACAAAGTGATCTGACCAGAACATATTGACTAGTGTTACATGCTAAAAAGTAGAAAGAGTAAGAGACTTCAAGGAACAACAAATGGACAAGTTATCTGAGGGAAGCTGGGGTCATCTATCCTACACACAACACATCCTGTCCTGCCTTAACTGGCTACTCAACAATAATGCTACCATCAACAGTGCCATCACAGTCAGCAGCATGTGATACCTACTGTGTGCTACTGCACTGTACTGAACATTACCTATAAATGATTCTATTTTGTCCTTCAAGCACCTTATGAAGAACATCCTATTATTGTCCCTATTTTTACAGATGCAGAAACCATGTCTCAGAAAATTGGAGTCATGTTTATAGTTTTTTGTTGTCATTTGGAGTTGGTAATATTTTGTACCTACACAGTCTGACTTTTATGGATTAAAATTAACTCCCATTCTGCCTCATTCACGTTGGTGGAATTCTGAACTCTTCTACCTGTATAGTAAGAGTAGCATACATGCTTTTACAAGCCTTTCTTACCTGTTCTATTGACCATCACTCTATAGTTACTGTATTGTCGCCCTTCCCCACATCAATGATCCAGATAACTGCAGTACCAATCATCAATTTTTATTTTCAATAAAGCTTCACTAACAATCCCAATGACAATAAAATTGTAAGTTAATAATCAGACAATATTACATTTGATTTTAGTAGACCATCATGTGAACATACATCTCTTATTATGTTGTCAAATTGTTTGCTCTTGAGTGACTCAAAGAAATCCCTCATTTTCTTTTTTTCTTCTTGTGCTAGGGATCGAACCCAGGGCCTTGTGCATGCGAGGCAAGCACTCCCAACTGAGCTACATCCCTAGCCCTAGAAATCCCTCATTTTCTATAGAATACTTGCAATATAGGGATTGATTATATGAATTGTAGCTCCTATTTGGTGGCATCATTCAACTACTGAACAGTAAAAATTGAGATTCTTCAACCATATTACAGTCAAGGCATACACAAGTCAATGCTTATATAAAATATTTTGCCTAATAACCAAAAAGGCTATGAACATGAACATGACTTGTTAGAATTTTAAGAATTCTAGACTAAGTTGAAGACTAATGTTTAGACTAATTAGTTTTTAGACTAATTTTAAGAATTTTAGACTAAGTTCTTAGAAAGTTGATCTTGTCAGATTTGTCAAGAATTTACAGCATCCAAGAAATCAGATACATTAAAATTTTAAATACTTTTTGAACTGGTTAGTGAATTTAATTTATAAATGAGGCTGTTTGGGAACACTGAATGAATTATACTTGCAAAATGCATGTGACATCATTGCCTGTGGGCAAGACAGTCCATGAAGCTCTTGTATAGGACTTCAGTGGTCCTTTAATTAATTTTCAACTAACCCATAAGAGTAGCCATCATTTCTCCTTCTCTTCCCAAGTAGTATACCCAAGTCTTCATCCCAAGGTTATATACTAAACAAAAATAGAGTGATCACATCAGTCCACAGCCACCAATGCTAAAAATTCAATATATGAAGAGAGACTCTGCACTCTTTTTTCTAAGGATGATTCTGGTGAGGTTACAGTTACTTGAGCTAAACTTACTTTTACAGTAATGGGATAGTAATAATTCAACCTCTTTACCTGTGTTAAATTCATATTTGAACTATATGTGAGTCTGGTGATGGACCAAATTATGCACATGGGTTCTTAGAACATAGAGTTCTGGGTGTATACAATTCAAATCTAACTTCTTTTCATCTTATTTTATCCTAATATAAAATTATTTCAATTTAATTTTTCTTTTTTCCTGAATTATGTTTCTCTCATCTGTCAGGAATATTTTTTTATTAACAAATTATTCATTTAAAAATTTTAAGACAAATTTAAATTTTATTCAAGCATATCATAAAACAATACCTACTGGGAATTTTTACTAGAATCATTTTTTTTTTTTTTTTTTTTTTTTTTTTTTTGGTACCAGGGATTGAACTCAGGGGCACTTGACCACTGGGCCACATCCCCAGCCCTTTTTTGTATTTTATTTAGAGACAGGGTCTCACTGAGTTGCTAAGTGCCTCGCCATTGCTGAGGCTGTCTTTGAACTCGCGATCCTCCTGCCTCAGCCTCCCAAAGTGCTGGGATTACAGGCGTGCGCCACTGCGCCCGGCTAGAATCATTATTTTTAATTCAGAAAATTTTAGTGTTAGAGCCTAAAATTTAAAGGTCTCTAGATAAATATAATCATCACTTCCATCAAAGTAAAACTGTAAAATAATACAACCTAATTAATATTAATTTAAACATACTATGTAAAACTAAAATTATAAATTTTAGATAAATGGATCAACTATAATAATTTTAAAACTTTACACAAAAAATTCAAATAATATTTTTATAGATTTATTTCACTAGGATTCCAAAACAGCTAATCCAGAAAATCAATAACACATTTGTATTAAAAGAGAATCCTTCAAATATAATTAAAAACACAGATTCTAAGTGCAAACTCTTCATTGTCTGTTCAGATAATGGTGCAAAAATAATTTTTAAAATAAAAACAAGAATAGAAAAATCCCAAACTTTACAACCATGGAAAATTTTAGCTTTTCTTACTCTAGTGGAAAATTCAGAATCTCTTCTTAGATTAAAATATCATATTTTTGATCCTTAATTGTACAATTATAGAAAATATTTAATCATCATTTGGCAAACACATTATTTTTTAAAATTCACTATGCACATGGACACATATATAGTGAATTATCAATAGATTTTTTTTTATTGCATCTGGTAAGGAAATCTTCAAAATAAAATTCCTGGACATATCATGTTCATAAAATACATTTTAAAATTTTAATTTTGAACTAAAATATTTAATATATGTACCAAATTTGAGATCATGAATCCCATTATGAAAAAAAAAATCATCAGCCTTTTCCTCTTTGCTCAGAAACTAGGACCCCAACCCCAGGCAGTCAAAATTTACTTTTTTTCTAATTGCTATTTTAACATTGGAACAATTAACATGTTATTTACTTCCTAATGAACAGGCTAGAATTATTTTGTAATATAAAATTTCAATAATTCCAAAACTAAACTTGTTTTGAAGTTTAATTTACTGGTTGGACTCAGTAATGAGATAAAGATTATGAGTTGTTAGTAATCACACTGACACACTCAGACACATTCACACAAATTGATTTCCTAATAAATTCACACACACACACACACACACACACACACACACACACACACATTTAAATACTTTCATTGTCCTGTTTAGAAGGCGCCTACCACAAAGAGATAACATTTGAAATCTGATCTCCTGGAACACAAGTTTTTCCTTCAGTGATCTATCTTCTCCTGTGCTTGGTCTAATCACAGAGTTGAATTAAAGAGTTCCAAAGCCTACACCCTACCCTCCTCTGCTGTCAGTAGGTACTTGTTTAGAAAAACAAAAGGCCATTCACAATTTAAAGTGATGATTCAGATCCAAATTATGGCAATACTGGGAGATATTTATCAATCCTATTTCCTTTTTCTCATAAAAACAAAGAATAAAGCAATGAGTGTTCCCTACAACTGTGTCAAGTTCAAGTGACTGGGTCTGGGTCAATGATACATAGAAGGACCCTTTTATGTCTATTTCATAAAATCTACATTTATTCATGGGGATAACTGTGCAGACCACTTGACAAAGATCACAAGAGGAAGGACAGCAACTTCAACCACATTACACAGGGATTAAAAAAGGAAGCTTTCATTTACTTAGCCGCTCAATTCTGGAGCTAGTTGGCTTCTTCAGCAAAACTTAGCCCAACTTCATAGAGGAAGTGTTACTGGCAGCAGGGACTACTATCATAAAACTCTTGAAAACACTGCATAGTGTTGGGCAGTGGAGAAGCTGATATCACAGGCTAGAGTTACTTTCTTACAAGCTGTGCAGTGACAAAACATGTTGTGAAAGTATTATCAATATGGTTTGATAGATTGACCACAGCCTATTAAGTCAGAACCTCTAGAGGAAGAAGGTGGGGGAAAATTATTCCATTAGTGTATACTGGCTAACATGGCTGCATTTGGCCAGGCATAGGAAGGAGATAGCTCAGGAAGGATTTGGCTAGTTTGGAATACTTAAAAATAAAATCTATCTCAGGAGTCAGGTTTTACTAAAATAGCAGCATTTTCAAATGTCCACAGAGCCATTATATTTTTACCATTAAGCAGAATGATATAGTCTACTTAAAATCCAGTAGTTAAACACCATCAGCTCTTCTATTTTTAAACCAAGGAGGCAGTTCATACTGGGTGGTGGTTGGGCAAAGGCTGGGGCTGGGTTGACAGAAAGGAATAAACACAGTCATTACCCCAGGCTTTCAGAAAATCCTTTCCAAGTGAGTCGGTTATAGACTATTTACTCTCCAGCTAACAACAGGGTAGGATGAGTGTGTGTGTGTGTGTGTGTGTGTGTGTGTGTGTGTATAAAACATTAGGACCTCTCCTAAATTTCAAAGGAATATTTTTGAAAGGTTAGTACATTTTTATATCAAAAAGAAAATTAAGAAAGACCATTATCTTACAACTTTCTTCTTAGTAATATGTAAATCCAAACACAACAAATTCAAATTCCCTTAATAGACCAACTATGGATCTTGGATGGTGGGACTTGGAGAGTGTGATCTGGTATTAATTTCAGTGAGCTGAATTTAATTTCCTACTTTGGGAGGCAACGCATGATAGTCATTGTTTAACATCATTCCACATAGGCCTCAAAAATCCCCATAAAAGAAACCTTATGGGGAATTTATTATGCCAAAGTTCAAATTTTTTTTTAAAAAGTGAGCTTGGACTTGATGAGCGGTGGGTTTCCTTCTTATCCTAGGCATAGTTTTGGTCACCATCTGGACCACATGAAAAACCCGAGAACCTGGTCAGAGGCAGAGCCACACACATCATGCACAGGCCATCTGGCTATAATATTAGAATCTAGGAAGAAGATGGCACTTGGCATGGGTCAGTCCTTAAGAGACCACCAGGCCAGAAACAAACAAACAAACAAACCAAAAACCCATAATGAGTGAATAGCAGAGGAGATAACAATCAGGAGATATGAGTTCTGAAATGGATTCTTCCACTGACCAGGTATATGACTTTTGGGTCACTTAAGTCACACTTTCATTTGGACATCATTCTTCTTTTCTATTAAGGGAGAGAGTTGGGCTTAATTATGGAATGATAATTCAAATGCATATAGGAATCCTGCAAGTAGTTTAGTGGAGAGACCCAGGAAGAATGGGGACCATGGCTTGGTGAAAAATCCATGCCCTTCCAAAAGGGTAGGCACTACATAACTGCAGATAATTAATGGTCTCTAGTAATACATGCTAAGAGTTGCCAAATTTCCAATTTTTTAAAGGAAAAGCTAAAAATAAAAGACTTCTTACGTAAAATCTTCCCATTTCTAAATGTTCAAATCTAATTCAATTTTCTAAGCCATCCATTGCCCAAACAAAAAATATCTGTTGATGTAACATAGCCTAAAGAATCACACTTGTTCCCCAGCCAGTCAGATAACTATCTCAAAAGTGAAATCATTTCTAAGGCTCCTTCCATCTTTGAAGGTAAATTTATATCAATTGCTTGATAAATGATATTTTGTTTCCTCTATTTATAATTCATTTTCTTTCTTCTCACTCATGTTTGAAATGTTTGGGGATGAACTCCCTTACACTCTCCTTTTGCCCTGAAGACTCGGTTTCTTCCTGCACTCTGCTCAAACTGTGTTCCTGATGTGATCCATCGTCTCCAGACCACAAAGTCAAAGGCAATTGCCTCGCCTTCGTTCTTTACTGATTTGTAGCATCCCAAACTGTTAACAGCAGCACTTCTTTGTAAGCTGTTCTCTTCTGGCTTTTCACATGTTTCTAATCCCCTTGCCCCAGATTCTTTTGCTGCTTCTATTTTCTTTCTACTTCCTAAATGTGGGTGTTCCCCAAGGCTCCATTCCCAGTCCTCTATTATTCTCTTTAAGTTCTTATCCTCAGATCTCATCTAGAACATCAGCTTCAAATATCATTAGACTCATTTCTATAAACAAACATCTCCTGTGCTCGACGCTTCATTTCCAAGGGCCATTTGAACATCACTATTTAAATTATCTTACTCTTTCCATAAATTTGATATGGTCCAAATTTGTCTATTATTTCCCCCCAAACTTGTCTCTTATGTGTCTCTTTCTCTTAGAGATCTTCCACCATTCTTGCACTTAACCCCACTCACCTCCTATTCATAATGTTGGGAACATTCATCTCTTCTCTCCTAAAGAAGGCTCTTGACTTAGCACTTCAGGATTGAATACACCCATTGGATATATCCTGGCTCCAATTCATGGCATCATGGCCAACGTGCTATGGCTTGTATCACAGAATATCCTCATGGTCATTGGTCTATGGGATAAATACCAATGGCCTCCATCTGGTTTTCAAAGCCCACGAGGTCCTGGTCCCCAACTTCCCTATCTCAATACTGAAGTAGTCTGCCCACTCCAAACTAATTTAATTATTGTTCCCAAAGTCTATATTTGAAACTCATAATATTCTCCCTTATAATTTCTCCCTTTTTAATCCTACCTATTATTCAAAGTTCAAATGATCTCTTCCTTATCAGAGCTCAAGAAAATATTTTCATTATTCTTTCCTTATCTAGAGGTCATAAAGGAATTTCAGATGTTAGCTTCTTAAAGCATTATTGCTTTGCCTTTAACATGTAGGACTAAAATTAGTACAGTACATAGTATGAAATAGGGGACCAGTTTAATCTCCTGGGGATGAATATGTCATTTTTTTTCTAACAGTTTTAATATCTGTCCCTTTCCCATTCTTATATAGTGGCAGTTTTGCTGTAAATCAAGGATTTATTATATAAGAGGTGGATTTCAGGACCTCAAAATCTGTTTCATTAGCCTATTGACAATTTTAGCACCAATTCCATACTGGTTCAATTAGTATAGTTTTCATAATAAATCTTCATATCCAGTAGAAATTGTCTTCTTGTGTTCTTTTCCAGTTTAAGAGTATCTTGCCTATTCTAAGACCTTTACATTCTATTTAAATTTCAATGTCAATTTGTCAAGTATCCACTATCCCCACAAAAATTCAACTGGGAATTTGACTGATAGTGAAACTTTGAAGTGTAGATTAATTTGTCTCTTACTTTTCTGTGGTTTTTCTTGTTCTTCTTTATCTCTCTTTGGTCTAACTAGGTTTCATTCTATATACTTTGAACTTAAATTGCTTTCATTCAAGTTTTGAGTACCGAATTCTTCCCAATATTGAAGTAAAAATTCATTTTTATGTCAGAATTTAATGGCTATAAATTCCCTTTTATTCACCACTTAGGTATACTCCAAATTTTTAGCATTTTATGTTTTCTTACTCGTTTTATTCTAAATGTTTTCTAATTTCCCTTGTGAATTCTGCTTTAACTCCTGAGTTATTTAGAAGTATGGTGTTTAATCATATACTTAGCAATTTTTTGAATAGCTTTCTTTATTGATTTCTAGTTTAAATCCTGAGAATTGAACTTGAAAATATACTTCGTAAAATTTTAATTCTTTGTAAAATTTCAAAAAGAACATACTTTGTAAAATTTCAGTTCTTTAGAACTTCTTGAGATTGGTTTTATGGAATACACCCTACTTTGATGAATATGTAATGTCAGGTCAAATTGCTTGAAAACTGTTGCTGCATCTATACTTTGAGGTTACTTTCTCTCTAGTTGTTGTATTCATTACAAAGAAAAGAATATTGACATTTGCAAGTATAATAGTTGATTTTTCTACTTACATCAGTTTTTGCTTCATGTATTTTGATGTCTTACTGTCAGCCAAACACACATATAAAATAGCTTTGAGAATTGACACCTTTATAATATGTAATGTTCCTTCGGATCCTTGATCATATTTCTCAGGTAAAAACTATTTGGTCTGACATTAATGTGCTCACTGTCTTTCAATTTATAATTATATGGTATATTTTTCCATCCTTTACTTTTAGCAGATCTGTGTCTTTGTATTAGTTTCTTATAGCCAGCATATAATTGGGTCATACATTATTATCTAATTTAACAATCTGCCTTTTAATCAGTATGTTTTGAAGTTTTAGGGTAATTATTGATGTAGTAGGATTTAAGTCTACTACTCTAGTTCTTTTCCATTTCCCTAATGTTCTCTTTTTCCCTTTTCTGTAATCATACTGGTTAATTATGTATTTTTAAACTAACAGCTTATTAATTATACCTTCTTCTTAAATATTTAGGGGTTTCACTAAAGTTCACAGTAAACACTTTTAACTTAGTATATTCTGTTCTGAATTAATATTGTTACTTCCCCTGCAAAAGTATCTAATAGTATATTTCCAATTCCTCTCTTCTATAACTTCTATTTTTTGTCTTACATTTTATTTTTACATACATTGTAAACTCTACAGTACATATTTACTATTTTTACTTTACAACTGTCAATTATCTTTCAGAGTAATTAAAATAAGTAAATATAATTCTATATTTAGCTTCATTTTAAATTATTGACACTCATTTTAAAAATCTAAATGTCTACCTGGTACATACTCCTGCATGAAGAGCTTTTCTTTAATATTTCTTGTAAGTCAGCTCAATGGCAACAAATTCTCTCACTTTTTGTTTGAAATTTTGTATAAGACTTTTATATGAAAAAGTCTTTACCTAACCTGCGTATTTTTACTGGGCATCAAATTCTCAGTTGATGTACATTAAAGATTGTCATCTCATTATCTTCCAGCTGACACCATTTCTAAAATAGAGGTTTTCTATAATGTTCTCTTGTCTGATGTTGTAAACTGTCTTTTTTTCCTCTGGCTATGTTCCTGGTAATTTCTTTATCTTCGATTACTAGGACATTTCAAAATTCCTGTTTCTGTTTGTTTGATGTATTTATCTTGGTTGAAATTTTCCGGTTGTAATTTTTCTTGCATCTGTGGTTTGATGCCTTTCATTATTTTTGTAGCATTCTCAATGTTTATCTCTCCAAATGTTTCTTTTGCTTCATTCTTCTTCCCTTCTGAGAGCCTGATAATACATATATTAGAACATTTGCTATTGCCTGGCAACGCTTAGATGCTATTTTCTTGTTGTGCTTTTTTATAACATTCGTTTTTTTCCCCTTTGTATTTAAGTTTGAATCATTTTTCTTAACTTTTTTTCAAGTTTGCTCACTCTTTCCTCAGTGGAATCAAATCAACTGATGAATCAACAGAATTTTTCATCTCTAATATCCATTTTTTATAATTTCTATTCAAACTGGACCCTTTTTTAGAGTTTCATTTTTTATTTTTGAGTTTTCCAACTGCATATGCATGATTGTCCACATTTTCCAGTAGATCATTTTAACCAAATTTTCAAAATTGTTTAAAGTTCTCATCTTATTATTCTACCACAGTGGTCATCTTTACATCCAGATTTCTTGATCCCCTTGTCTCTTGACAATGGGTTATATTTCTTGCTTTTTTATTGTTTTATGATTTTTTAAGGAACATCAGTCATTACATGTAGGATAGTAGAGATGGAGGTAATCAGTATTTATGCCTCTCTTCTGTTAAGCTATTTGAGTGAGAGATTGAGTTCAATTAGACAAATAATAAGCTATGTCTGGATTAACTTCAATGTACCAAAGGCTTCAAATTCCTCTAGGGATGGACTACTATTCCCTTATGCTTAGTCTGGAAGTTGGGGTGCCAGGTGATTTTTCTGTGTTCATGCTTCACTCTCAGCTTTCTGTCATTGCTATATGCCTAGACCACAGAAGTGGTCTTCCTCCATACTCTTGCTGGCACCCACAGCTGTAGATTGCCATTGCTTGACTATGGATGATAGGCTTGGTGAGGATGGGCTCCTCCTTCTTCTGATTCAGCCTCAGTCTCAGGCTTGCCCTGAGCTCCTGGAACTCAAGGTGGGATTTTTCAGCATTTCTACCCTCCTTCCTGTGATTAGCCAAATGCACAATAGATGCATTCATTTGTGGCTGGTCTTATCACACTGTAATATCACACTATGTAACCAGTGCTGGGAATCATTATGAGACTTAAGAGCCCAGGCTGCTTTGCTGTTCTCCCATAGAGATAGAAGGTTTGGTCTACTCTTTTTATAGCCACAGTGGTTCTTTGTGCCCCATGAGTGTCAGTGTTTGCCTCCCTTCTTGATGGCTTAGAGATTTTTATTTGCAGGACAGAAGAGGCCAGGAAAGGAGTGGAAGTGGCTTTGAGATTTTCCCCAGTGGCCACAGATTACCTCTTACACAAGGAAAAGTGGTCTCTGAGGTCTCCCACCCTGTCCTCACAAGCACCCAGTGAAGATTAATAGAAAACCTTTTGCTAGTGAGTTTGTTGTAGTCTGATTGCTTGTGCCCTCCTCCCAAATTCATATGTTGAAATTCCAACAACTAAGGTGATAGTCGTGGGAGGTGGGACCTTTGGAAGATGGGCACATGGGGACCAAGCTAAATAATGGGATTACATCCCTTATAAAAGAGGCCCGACGTCAAATTAAAAAGCTTCTTCACATCAAAGGAAATAATTAAGATCGTGAAGAGAGATCCTAAAGAATGGGAGAAAAATCTTTGCTACCTGCTCTTCAGATAGGGCATCAATATCCAGAATATGCAAACTTAACACCAAAAACAAACAAACAAAAAACCCAATCAATAAGTGGGCAAAAGAACTAAACGGATGCTTATCAAAGAAGAAATATGAACCATCAATCAACATATGAAAAAATGTTCAACATTTCTAGTAATTAGAGAAATGAAAAGTAAAACTACCCTGAGATTTTATCTCACTGAGTTCAGAATGGCAGTTATCAAGATTAGAAGTAATAATATTGACGAAGATATGGAGAAAGGGTACACTCATACATTTCTGGTGGGACTGCAAATTGGTGTACCCACTCTGGAAAGCAGTATGGAGATTCCTCAAAAAAAAACTAATGGAACCACCATTTGACCCAGTTATCCCACTCTTAGTATATATATCCAAAGGATTTAAAAGCAGCATACTATAGTTACACAGCCACATCAATGTTTATAGCAGTTCAATTCACATTTACCAAGTTATGGTTACAATGTAGGAGCCCTTCAACTGATGAATGGATTAAGAAAATATGGTATAAATGTATACAATGGAGTATTACTCAGCCATAAAGAAGAATGGCTTTATGACATTTGCTGGTAAATGGACAGAACTGGAGACTATCATGCGAACTGAAATAAGCCACTCCTCAAAAGCCAAAGGTTCAATATGTTCTCTGATAAGTGGAAGGTAATCCAAAATAAGGGGAGGAATAAAAAATAAATAAAAGAAAGATCAGTGGAGTAGACAAAGGGGAATAAAGGGAAGGTAGAGAGGATGGAATGAATTGATATAACATTCCTATATACATATGTGAATATACCACAGTGAACCACACAATCATGTATATTCATAAGACACTAATTTAAAAAATAACAACTTTAAGTAAATAGCAGAAATATCAGTAGAGTAGAAGTAAGGAAACAGAAGGAGGAAGCAGGAGAGGAGAAGAGGATATACTGGGGACGGAATTAGAACAAATTATATTCCATGCTTTTATAATCATGTCAAAATAAATTCCACTGTCATGTATAACTAAAGGAAAAATTTAAAAAAGAGGCTTGAGAAAGCTCATTCTCCCCTCCACCATGTGAGGATGCAGCAAGAAGGTTCCCTATATGAAGAACAGAGACCTCAAAAGACATCAAATCTGCTGGTACCTTGACCTTGGATTCCAGATTCTAGAATGTGAGCCACAAATTTCTGTTGTTTATAAGCCATCCAGTTTATGATATCTTGTTGTAGCAGCATGAATGGGCTAAGACAGAGTGAGAACCCATTTATTTCAGACCAGCAGGCTGGCCCACCTTGGCCTTGGACAATGGTTAAAATTTTTGCTGATTTCATTTTACATGTGTGTAGGACACTTGCCGCTTCCTTACTAGTTGAGACAGTTCATGTTCAAAGGACTTGTCATTTAGAAATTTATGTTTCCTGATGATTTCAATTATCTAATGATCTCAAAAGAGCTAAGATTCCGGAGCTTATCTAGCTTTTTCTCCTGTTGGGGTGACTGGAAGTGGCGTACTTTCTGGCTTTCTACAACCTGGGTGTAAGTGGATGCTGCAAACTCGCTTTTATTTTGAATAAACACATGGCACTTGTATAGCTTCTTAGGCTCCAAAGACCCAGAGGTGACTTTATACCTGATTTAAGAAGTCATTCACCTGTCCTGAATCATTACCCAGGAAAGCTAGTCTTGTCTCAGTGTTCAATACAGATCCTCTTATCCAAGACCTCACTTTCCTAGTGAAAATTATTCTTAAGAAATAGATTTCTTAACCATCAAAACAGTTATCAAAGAAGAATAAAAATTATAAATGCTTCTCAACTTCAGTGGGGTTACATCCTGATAAATCCACAATAAGTTGAAAATACCTTAAGAGGGAAATGCATTAATGCACCTATCAAAATCCCAGCTTAGCCTAGCCTACCTTTACACATGCTCAGAACACTTACAGTAGTCAATAGTTGGGCAAAACCATCTAACACAAGGCCTATTTCATAATAAAGTGCTGAATATCTCATGTAATGTATTCCATACCTGTATTCAAAAAGTTCTGGCAGCACAGTTCACTGTGGAGTATTGGTCACTAACAATCCAGCTCACATGGTGGACTGGGAGCTGCAGCTGACAGTCTCTGTTCAGCACTGCCAGAGAGCGTCGTGTCACGTATCACTAGCCTTAGAAAAGATCAAAAGTCAAAATTCAAGGCTCTATTTGTATTGAATGCATATCACTGTTACACAATCATAAAGTCGAAGAGATCAGCAGTTCAAGATTATCCATATATTTCCACTAAGGTCTTTAAAAGTAATCTTCATATTAGCCAAATTATGTTGTTGTGTTCATGTACAAATATTCAACAACAAATCCCAACATTATGTGTAATATAAATAAAGTTATGAAAATAAATAAAAGTAATCTGCAACTCTACAAGGATCTTTTAATGCTCACTAATATTCAAGAGATACAACACAACATTCAGTAAAATATGAATTTAGCCTAGAACCTAAACAGAGATCAATCAGATCTTTAATATATTTCTGTAAGGATTCCCATTTAAGTTAGTCTCATCTATAAAATAGTTTCATAATATGGGACCTGAGGGTTCACAGTAGCATGACTTCAAATTAGATTTGTTGTTAGTCTCCCTTGAAAGCAGGACAAGACTAGCTTGTTTTACAAGGGTCCCTCAGAGCTATGAGTTTTATACTTCTTACACTTTAAAATGTAATAATATTCATATATATTTGTGATAGCTATTCTTTGCCATACTTTTCTATAGGATTCTACAAATACTTAAGTAACAAATACTACCTTGTCACATTGTAGTTTTATTTATTTATTCAACAAAAATAGTACCTACTCCAATACATATTATAAAAATATAAAATGGAGAAGACAGTCCGTATCTCCAAGGAATTGGTAATCTCTGTAAGACATAGACCAAGGTAGTAAATATGATCATTTCTAATACTCAGTAGTAACAATGGAACAATAGAAAAATAGATTCATATGAGAGAGGAATGTTAGAATGACAAAAACATAAAAGAATACTTAACTCTAGGCAACCTGAATGTTTTGGTCAGCTCTTTCATCACTGTGACTAAAAGATGTGACAAGAATAATGTAGAGGTGGAAAAGTTTATTTTGGCTCATGGTCTCAGCGGTTCAGTCCACAGATGGCCATCTCCATTGATCTGGGCCCAGGCCAGGCAGAACATCATGGTAGAAGGGTGCGATGGAGGAAAACAGCTCAGGACATGCAGTCAGGAAGCACAGAGAGAGAACTCTGCTCACAAGAACAAAATATTAAACCCAAAGGCATGCCCCAGTGACCTACTTCCTCTAGCCATAGCCTACCTGTTTACCACCCAGTAAATCCCTATGAGTGGATTAACACGCTGATTAGGTTTAGGCTCTCATAACCCAATCATTTCACCTCTGGAAATCCTTGCATTATCACACACATGAGCTTCTCGGGGACACCTCAGATCTAAACCATAACAATTAGCGAGGCAAGCACAGCATGTTTTGCAACGTACATTTTTTTATAGTGAGCATTCTGTTATAACTCAGGAGATGATACAAGTTTCAGCTCATTATTATAGAAGCACATAAAGATTTAAATGCTGCCGGGCGCGTTTGGGAGCACTTTGGGAGGCTGAGGCAGGAGGATCGTGAGTTCAAAGCCAGCCTCAGCAATGGCGAGGCACTTAGCAACTCAGTGAGACCCTGTCTCTAATAAAAAAAAAACACAAAAAAAGGCTGGGGATGTGGCCCAGTGGTCAAGTGCCCCTGAGTTCAATCCCAGGTACCACAAAAAAAAAAAAAAAAAAAAAAAAGAAAGATTTAAATGCTAAGAATAAGGAATAAAATGGCAAATGTAGCAATCCAAATGACTATAGTCAAAGAACATTAAATTTAAGGATTACAACGAATAAATGAAAAAGAGTTAAGGAGCAAGGAACAGAAGTCAAAGTGCAAAACACAATATAAACGTATTAAACTAAAAAACGTCACTCCATTGAGTCACAAATGCAAATTTCACTTACAACCAGGGACAGTAATTGGAAAATGTACAGAAGCAGAAATAATCATCAGGGATTATAAGATGTCATGAAATAAGTTCAGGATTTATTTAGGACACTAAATAAATAAATCCCAAAGTCCTTTGATTTGAAAGGCAGCATAAATCTCAAGAGTGACTAGAATTTCAAAACCTTTAAGAAAACCAGAATTAAAAAAATCATCTAACTGAAGCATATTCTGCTGAGAAGCACCACAAAGAAAATAGGAGATTTGTATTTGTATGAGACAAGCCAAATTAGCTCTGCCAGTCTTCCAACATTCACCAAGTCAATTCCTGAGGGGCTACAAGAAAGCATGGGCTATAGGAACCAGAAAACATAAAATATAAAATTGCAAAATAAAACTGTCCTGAAATGACTTTTAATTTCTCTTTGTTTGCCCTAATTAGAGAAATAAAAACTTCCAGCTCTGCCTTGGCATAGATTCCAGATATATCAAATCCTGTGGTATTTAGTCATTATCTCTAAGTTAGAAACATCTAGCATTAAAATTACACATTTTAAAAAATGAACTTAAATATAAGTACCATTTTGTTTGTAATTTCCCCTCCAAGACAATATCTATAATGTAGAGTTTCCAGAAGCAAAAGACTTCCATAAAATGTAGCCAAAAGAAGCCAAATAGATGTCTACACTGAAATTCCCATCAGGTTTAGAGGTTTTGTATTCTTTCTGCACAAAAATATATGAGTCTGGGCATTCTCCTGACCGTGACTTTCAGACAAAGTGCTTTCCATCATCATGGATCTTAAGAACACAGAAGAGAAAGTCAGCAGCATCTTCCAGGAGTGCATTTGATCAGACTGTCATATCTACAAACCTAGTGGAGTCAAGTTGAAGTGAAATGCTGGGATGGCAGGTGGGCAGCCTGACTGAGAACAATCGAATGCTCATTCACTAGCACTTATTGAACACCTCCACCAGGCATTCTTCTAGGTGTTTGTAACATATCAATGCACAAAACAGAGATGCCTAGTTTTGATTATGCCTGCATTTTATCATAAGAAACGTGTCCATATGGTTCAAACACTAAGTGAAAAAGGGTTCAGCAGTGACAATAAGTAAAATATTATGTTACTTATTATGTAGGTATCAGAATAAGGTAAGTACAATTACTATCCCTGATGCACGTTGTAGAAGTTTAAACATAAAATAGCCTTATAGCAACATCAGGTTGGACATAAAGTCAGTTACTGAAGTCAGCAAACAAGTGACAAAGAACTAGGAAGAAAGAATCTTCAGCTTTTAAAAATAGAACACCCCAGTTTTCCTTTGGCTTGCCAAGTATGTGGATTTCCCTCTGATTCCATTGTAAGGATGAAAAACAACCATATATGGCAACTAGAAATGCAAATCAAGATATTCTTAGGACATTGGAAACATCTTGTACCAATGAGGGGGAGAAGAACATGGTGCGTGCATGACTGAAGGCAGGTGGTTCTGCAATAACAAGATCATATGATATGAAGGTAACCTCATAGTTACCTCACAGCAACCTCACAGTTATGAGGGTAACCTCCTGAATGCATTGTTCACATCTGCCAAAATTCAACAAAGAATAATGTCAATTCAATTCTGAAGGCTGCTATGGGCCCGTGAGTCTTTGCCAAGCGTTCCTGCCTATGGCTTTGTGAACTACCTGGAGTTCTCAGCAGACAACCTGGCACACAGCACAGGAGAGCCAGCTCTTGATAAATCTGTGGAACTGATCTGAACCTTCCAATTCAGATTAACACTGTGGGTGGAGAACATCCAGAAACAGCAACAGAATGAAAAGACAAACAAAAACTTCTAACTCATCTCTGATTCTGGGAAATAAGTTTAGACAATTCAAGTTCACATTTTTATAAATTTCATAATTTGTGCTCAACTAGGGGAAAAGTACGTTCCATGTGAAGAGTCTACTTTAAGACAGAGACCTTAGAAAACTGAATTGCTTAGGCTCAAATAAATTTTTACACACTATTAATATAATAAACTATTTTCAATTACTGGGTTCTACTCTAAAACTCAAAAATAAACTGAAGATATCCCGGAAATAGGGTTGACCCAAAAGAAAGTTTTAAATGCAAAGGAGTTTAGAAAGAGGACTCTGATCTCTAATGGAAGAGGTACCCCCAAATTTATGACTACATGGTCTGTATTTAGGGTGGCAGTCAGACCACAGAAAATCTGCTCTCAATTGCAGCCATTTTCTCCTCAACCTTACTTAGATTTCAGTTCACAGTCAAGTAATTTTTTTCCTTCTTTCAGCCAAACTTCACATGCTTTGAAGACAGTCCAAGGAATAGTCCAAGGATAGGTGTAATACGGTAATTTATTTCCACTGAAATAAAATCTATCCATTCTTTCATACTAGTTTAGTTTGTAAATAGTTTTCAAAAATCATTAGATATGAATAAATTTAATTAATCTAATGCTCTATCCACTAATACTAATTCAGTCCACACCAGCATTCCTACCGCTTCTCCATATAGAGACATAAACACAGAGAGAATGCAAGTGTTAGCCAGCTTTAAAGATAATCCAAACAAACATCCCTGAAACACAGACTCCAACAAAGAAAATAAACATTGATACTCAGATATGGAAAAGTTGTATTTAATTTTTTTCGTAAGATTGTACGATTTGGTTTTGGATACTGCTTAATTTCATAGTTGAAGCCAGCATTGGGATATTTGCCATTTTAAAATAAGAAATTTTGACTTAAGTTTTGTTAGATGGCTGCCTTGAAGAAGCTGAATTATTGAAAATAGTCTTAACATAGTCTTCCATGAAGTATGCATGTTTTTATAAGTTTGCATACATTTATTTATAAGTTAACATTTTAAAAGTTTGTGTGAATGTAGTGCATCTGTCTAAATATTTATGAGTGTACTTCACCATTAAGTCAGGAGATAGTCAGGAATGAAAACCTGTAAGAAACATTCTAAATGCAGTGAACAGATTCAAATGTCAAATGAAAAAAAAAAAGGAGGAATGAACTCCATACCCTAACTCTTGGCTGCATGTTAAGGCCTTGTCTTTTGGTTCAGGTCATCATTTACAATTAAAGGGAACATTCAACATTAATAACCTTATGAATCATACCAAAGGTTACAGCCTGTTAGGAAATAGGCCAATATATAGAAAGCAATGGTCTACAAAGAAAGGGAGGAGCCTTACCCTTCTTGGCAAGGCCTTAATGTGAGCAAATTCTTACTTCTGTACCTAATTATGTAGGCTTCTTGTGCTTTCTTGGGTAGATTAGAGAGAAAACTCCCTGGGCTTTTCTTTATTAAAAGAAAAACTGTTCTCAGAGTTACCTGATTAGAAAGACATCAGAGGAGGAGCAAACAGAGAAGGAAGACTTTTCATGCCTGCGTATTCTAAATGAAAAATAAGGAGGACAAATCTGAATGATGACATGCTCCCTCCTGGATGGCGTAGCCAGGAAGACCCAGTTACACGCACTCATGTGACCATGATGATGGCTTGGAGGCAAGAGGTCTCAGCTCCCCAATTTTCTCTCTGTTGGATTATCTGTGACCTTTTAACTGAAAAAAATATATATATATGCTTTCCTAAGAGCGGATGGCTATTCCTTAAGAAACATGATCTCTTGACTTTTTTCTGCCATTTTCTGTTTTAATGAATAAGAGGCAAAGACCAACACACTGAAAACAATGCCAAAGTAAACTTTATATTCTTGGGAGCACAGAAGAAGGCAAAGATGAATGATTCCCAGGGAAGCATTAGATGAGGCTTAATGTACACTTTCAGTGTCTCTAGTTCTTGCTTATACTGTGAAATACACACATACATCTAGTGAGACCAGTAACTTCCACATATCTTGAAGTCTATTGTCTTCTTTTCCTCCTCTTAATCTTATTTTAAAATGTAAATCATTGTAGATGGACACAATACCTTAATTTTATTAATCTATTTTTTTATGTGGTGCTGAGGATTGAACCCAGTGCCTCACACGTGCTAGGCAAGTGCTCTGCCATTGAACCACGACCCAGACCTCTCTCCTCTCAGTCTTAAAGTCATGGGAATATATCTAATTTCTTATTTAATTATGATTCACTTTCAAGTAAACACCACCCTTAGAAACTTGAACTAATGAGTTTATCACAGTAAAAATTGAATTTTTCTTTTCCTCTTTTTAATTTAGAAAAGGCGCAAGCATATTAAACAGTTTTTCTTTTTTAATTTAAATTACATTTTTAACTAATTCATGAAAACATAAGATTGTACGTATTAATGGAGTAATATATGATATTTTGATTTACGTATATGTTGTCTAATGTTTAAATCAAGCTAAACATATCTATCTCCTCTAAATATCACTTGTTTATGATGACAACTTTCAAAATCCTTTCTTTTTTTTGAAATGTATATTATTATAATCTCTAAGAAGTTTCCTCTTTAAAAAAAATTCGTAAATTCTAGTTTTATTTTTAAAAATAATGTCCTATAAGCATAACATCTAATATAGTTATTATCATTATATAGTCCCTTCCTTCTTTTTATAAATTCATGTTCTCATAGTATAATTAAGTGCATAAAATATTTTACCCTCTTCTTCTCATAGGAGATTACAAGTTATTGCTACTTTTTATATTTATGATTTTTATTAGAAGAATAATATTTTACTAATTAAGCACTTTTTAATTTTGGACATGTATGTTACCATTAATTTTTCAATTTTATTTATTTTTTATTTATTTATTTATTTTTTACATTGTGCATTTTATGAACACTTTCCATATCTAGCAAGGAAGACCGTAGCAAAAAGATGTCAACATCTTCTGGATATATCCCTCTAGTGACTCAAACTACAATGTTTTTCTGTGTTCTCTAGGTAATTCATTTCATGGATAGTTGGTAAGAGGTATACACCTTGCCCTGGCTTTTTTCAATATTCCGGGAATGATTACAGAAAACACTGAAATTCTTATAAGAAGTATAAGTGACAGGGGCTGAGGTTTTAGCTCAGTGGTAGAGCACTTGCCTAGCATGTGTGAGGCACTGGGTTCGATTCTCAGCACCGCATATAAATAAATAAAATAAAGGTCTACTAACAACTAAAAAATATTTAAAAAAAGAAGTGTAAGTAACAGGAAAAGCTAAATGGTGCACGTCACATACAAGATTGTGAATTGTACCCCAGCCTAAAGAATTCTGGATGGCGCAGCCAGGAAGACCCAGTTACACACCCTCATGTGACTCCTTGAGGTTGCAGCTGTTCACTGGTCCTGGCCTCAAAGTGAAAATCCTTGAATGTGCTGACTCTAGCCGGGTTTCCATCAGGGTGTGATTTCATTCCTTCCTTTGGCACAACGGATCCCAGAATGGGGCTGAAAATCCTTCACCACAAAATTTAAATCTCTCCCAGTTTCCACCTGCCTAAACCACTATCTGCCATGATTACTCCCTTCTGTAAACAGTTAAGTCACACTGTCAACACAGGCCAAGACTGGAAGGAAATATTTCAAATAAATGGAAGTTGGAATTCTTCCCCCTCTCTCTTTTCTCTAGCTTTTTTTTTTCCCCCAGTATTCATCAGAAAGACATTTCTTCATTCCTTTGGGTTCCTTATTCCCATTGAATTCTCAGACGTCTTTTGTGTCCACCCAATTCTCTCAACCCACACTTGTAAATTGTGCATTCTTGCACCACTGTAATGTATAATAGATACCAAATTGCTCTATAATTCTCTAAAAGAGATCTGTTGGTTTGCACAGCTACCAGAAATGAGTTAAGATTTTGTTTCACCATATTCTTGGTAGCAGTGACTTTACTGGATTTTTCTTTATTTTAGTTTAGCACCAGCAAATATTCTAAGGGTGCAAGAGGCCCTTAAAATTCCTTCTGAAAATAATGCACAGAAGCAATAATAAAACCCATACATCACAGAATGTCCATTGTAGGCCTGGCGTTTCATATTCATTATTTCATCTATCCTTAAACAACCCCAAACAATAGGAATTATTCTCTTCGTTGAACATGGAAGGAGAGGGAGAATCCAAAAGCATAACTTGTTCATATCTGTAGCCTCAGTGGGAACAGTGGGCATGACTGTAATCTATCTTTCTGAACTTAGCTACCTCAAAGCCATCTATGCAAAGTAAACTCAAAGCTCTAGAGCTATAAATGAGTCCATTTCTCACTCATCACGCCTCTCCAGAGTTGCCATCACCTACTCATCCTCACATTGTTCAAATGAAATTCCAATGGCCTAAATAATGAGTTAAACTCTAGTTAATTAAACTTAACTACACCATTTTTTCCACAAACTACAAATTTTAATGTCGCTTCCTTCTTTCAAAAGCAGCCAGCAAATTAGTTCCTTTTGATACTCTTCCAAGACGATGATGTATTCCTTTATTTATTGCCCCAATTAAGAAATGATTAATCCATTTGTTTAGCTCATTAGGCATTTTTGTAAAACCCATGACATGCACGTTTTAAACCAAATTCCGAACTCGGTAGGGCTCACAAAATTTTATTTGGGCAAAATGTAACTTCCTGGGGTCCCAAATGAAGAGAGAACTGTATGTATACTGTTTAATGACCTTATGATACAGGATCTCAAATCATTTACAAAATAGCATTTTACTGATATCAGCTTCAATCAATCAAATAACTCTACATGTAGACCTTCTTAAGGGCACACCTCATTTTCTAACTCTGGCCTGTTTAACCTGAAAAAATAGGAGACTATAGTGGTTGCAGTTTTAATTAGCAAAGGGTTGGAATAGGTAGACCTTAAAATTTCTCATGGAGATACAAACTGAAATAGACTCTTGCTGACAATCAGACCTACTTCCTGGCTTCTAAAACCTAGCTCCACCCACACAAATACACACATAGAAAGTTTTAGCTTTACTCAATAAAAACATATCTAGCCTCCATGAAAATATTTTGAAATTATTTTAATCACTTTAACTACATTTTTAATAATAGTTAAATTACACTGGATAATGTTTCCTTATATCCTAATCTCTCTGAAATATTACACTGCTTTTGAAATTTCACTCTATTCACTAAATCCTTGTTAACCTGGTACTGGGGATTGAACCCAGGGCCTTGTGCATGTGAAACAAGCACTCTACCAACTGAGCTATATCCCCAGCCCTTTATTTTTGCATTTCTAAGCCTTTGTTGTTTCACATTCCAACAGAAATAATCTCTCCTCTCTCTGAATTTACAAAGCATGCGAACATAACACTTTTTATAATGATTTACAACATTCTTCCTAATGTTACTGTTATTTATATACTCATTTCACCTCCTGTGCTAGGCTGCACCTATCTTGGGGCTCATATCTATACCCACTGGGAGTCTACATAATTCAAATAACATGGTTACAATAATGTCAACTACCAAATGGAAAATCCAAGGTTTTTTCAAAATCGTAGCTTTTACTCAATATTTCCTTGTGCTCTTTAGTCTTCCACTTCCACTTGGCCTTTTCCTCCCTATGAACTTAAAACTGTTATGATTTAATTAAAACTTTTTTTTATTGCAGGTTAAAAATTTTGCATGGAAAGCAATAATAAGGAGCAGGCAAATGAGCCCCAATTCTGTTTCTTTTTGACATCTGATTTGCTATATTTACACTAAAATTAGATTTTATGGAAAAGAGATTGAGAGAGAAGGAGAAACAGTGAGAGTGAGAGAGAAAGAGAAAGAGAGATTGATTCACACTTCCCAGAGTTATTTCTCTGAGGAGCACTGGCTTCTTTCCATTGGGTGATCAAATGCAAGGACAAGGGTACAAGGGACCCTTTACGTCAGAGATTTAATTGAAATAGCAAAGCACGACCTAGAGCAAATGGCAATTAAAACCCCAAGGTACAGTCCCTACCCACTGCCCACAGCTTGTAATTGCTGGGTTTCAAAAGCTTCCATGGAGACCAAACTTTTGATGTCATGCCTAGTGTTCCACAGAGACAACGCCCTTGAATTTTCTTTGTTCTGTATAATTGATTAAGATCCCTATAACCTTTTATAATCTAAAAAACGACAGTAACATCATTTGGTATTCCATTGTTTGAAATGTCTTTCAGGGGGAAAAAAAATCCCTATTACTTTCATTTTTCAAGATAAAAAAAAGTTCAGAACCAAATCATTATCTTCTTTACTAATAATTTTAAAAATATCAACAAAGATGATTTTTTTTAAAACTCAAAACTAGTATGGACTGGATGAAACTCTTGATATTCACTGTACACCAGAATTGATTCTTTAGAACACTCACTGTGTAAGGATTATTTCCACTGCCACTCCAACTGCATGTATTCATTCCGTTCTCTCATTCCTCATAGCTTTTCCAATGGTCAAACAGAAAAGATAATTAAAAGAAAGCAAGGTTATGTAAAACACATTTTTTAAGACTTGCGACATTTACTGGATTTTTTTCTATTCTTTCAAGCTATGTTAGAATGTCAACATGTAAATAGTTAATTATTCATTTATAAACATTAAGCAATAAAACAGTTTATTTGACTACTTTTTTTAGGGGAAAGTAGGCAGATGTCACTGAAGAGTGTATGTTTAAACCAAATCATTCACATCAACCTCTACAATGGAGAAGAAAAGTCAGAGACAAGTATTAGCAAACCAGAAAAAAGCAAGGTGCCCATCTGAAGTATGCTGGGGTTTCATCACTGTAAATTATTAAAAGAATGGGGGAAAATGCATGAATAAAGCAGTTTCCAAAACCTTGGGTGGATCAATTTTAAATTAGTTCAGGAAAGATCTTGACATCTGCTTAATTGAATGATTTAAAGAAAAAGTTTAATCTTTTCAATTTTAAGTGGTGACACCACCACCACCACCACCACCCCCCCACACACACACATACACTTTGAGATATCTTCTACCAAAAGCTCCTCTCCTCTGGAGAGGTAGCTCCTTGTGAGTTAGTGCAGTGAACCTGCTTGTGGCCCATGGTGGTCACGTGACTCCCCTTGTGGCCAATCAGAATACTTTATCCCTGTCTCAACCACAATATTTTTTTTTTTTGGTTTTTTTTTTTTTTTTTTTTTTTTTTTTTTTGGTAGTGCTGGGGATAGAAGCCAGGACCTTTCACATGCTATCAACCACAAAGTTTCGATGAATATATTTCTTCCAAAAAGCCAAAGGATCTGATCAGATTTCATACACATTTGCTGTAAGAAAGTCTACTCTCCATTTTGATCCAAATTCTAAAGGCTGTACTAGTGGGGCTTCCTCTCCTACCATACTGAGAAGCTGCCTGCCTGAAAATTAAATCAAGAGAAATATGGGGTGATGGAGACAAAATCAAAGCCCTGTGACCATCCTTTGAAAACCTGAAAGTAGCTCCATCCCTGGATGGATGACTGCATAGTCAGAAACTTCTCCATATTTTATTGAAGGTAATTTGAGCTGAGTTTGGGCACTTGCCACCAATAGAGTCCTAACTGGTAAAACTGTGATGTTATTTTCTAAGTTCATGAAAGCTGCTTGTCACTTTTAGGCAACTACCAGATAATGAAGCAAGACCAAAGGAATGGTCGGAGTCACTGAGGATATCTCAGTTTTCTTCTCAACAATACTCAAAGACTAAGAGAAAAAATCAATGTTCAATTACACTATGAAAGTAACTATGGTGTTATACATAAACATTTAGTTGAATTCAGGCAAATTCTTCCCATATCATGAAATTTTAGAATTTAAAAAGGACCTTGGAGTGTCTTCTCTCCTACCCTCATTTTGGAAACAAGGAATCTGAAGTCATCTGACCATAATAAGTGAATGGTCCAAAATCCATATAGCTAGTTACTGACAACACTCAAATGAAACCCAAGTCTGCATCCAGAATTTACCAGAAATTATGAAATTTTGCCTATTACATTATTCATGTGATTCCAAGATGAAGCTACTCGAGACTTTATTTATTTTGATTTTTAGTGGTGCTGAACCCAGGACCTTGTACATGCAAAGCAAGCACTCTACCAACTGAGCTATATCCCCAGCCCTACTTGAGACGTTATTAAGTACAACATTATCAGTTTAAAATTAGGAAATTAGCTTTGTAATGCATACAAGTGACTCTGCTTATTTATCCACTGAGGTGTCCATTCTGAAATAAGGATAAGCCAAAATTTCTTTAAATATGCAAAATGAAATGATGAATCACCTGAAATGATTTCTCTGTAATGCTTTTCTTTATAAATAACTACTAGATAGAAAGAGTAAAAATCATTACATCTTAATGGGAACTAGTAAATTCTATTAAATATAAAGACCAAACTATAATCTGAGTAAAATAATGCTGAGAAGATGCTTTCATTAAAATAAGGCTGGCTCATGGTTCTCTCTCTAAGCTAATAGGCTAGATGTAATAACATCTCAAGTCCAAGAGCTTGGATAATTCTAACATTCAAACAGCATTTCTGACCAAGTTATTAGATGCTGTTAAATACTGGTTGGATCAGTAGATTTTTTTTTTATCCCTATCCTTATTCCAAATTTTTATAAAGTAGAATATTCCCTTTACTGCTTAAATAGGCATAATTACTATAAAATGTTTACTATGCATTTGTGGAGTTTTGAACGAACTCTCTAATCTGCAGCCAAGAAATCCAGCTAAACCAAAAGAGAATCAAATACTTTCCTTTGAAATTGTTGCATAATTACATAAAGTAAACTTGTAGCCCTAGAAATTGAACCCACAAAGAAATTGGTTATACCCAACTTGGACACAAGGAGGTGGAAAGTCAATGAAATAAGCAGAATTTAAAAACCAAATTGAATATTAATTTAAAAGCCTCTCTCAGAAATGTTTTAGTCTTAAATATTATTTTCAACTATTTATTAAAAATCAGTTAATATTATTAATACTTTGTTTCAATGTGTGTCTACTTAGATCAAAAGAAGCTACTCTTTGTTTTGTATTTGCAAAAAGTGAATGCAATTTCATTATGAAATGTTATAATAAATTCTTAACACATTTCTAGTGGCCAGTCTTTGAAGAAAGAGTAAAATAGTGAATGTATTGCTGATACAATTATGATGAAAAACAGTCACGCCAATTTTTGTCTATCAGTGAGCTATTCATTTGTAGCTTATTATGGTTAATCAGTATTTATAAGTGAGACAGATTAAGCTCCTTCCAATAGTATCTCTTTCTTAAGGTCTGGCAAGTACCCTTCTTAATAGACAGACACCAACTCTATTCCCAGAAATCTGCCTGTTCTTGGTCCCTGCTCAGCCTCCTCCCTTCTTTCTGTCATGATAATGAATCATCTTGTTGCCCTAGTTCTTATCTGGCCTTCTTTGCCAGTAACTCCCAGGAAGTTTACAAATACTACTCATACCTTCAAAATACAGAGACTTTGCATATACTTAAACCATTCCTTACAGAATGATAAAATCATTTTTTCCAGTGACTGCTCTACTCACCAGGCTTGTTGGGGAAAGTTGGTAAGTGGCTATTTCACTGTAGTCCACGTAGCTTCTCACTGGTTTTTACCTTATATCCTCATGTACAAAACTACATGCAGTAATATATTATCTCACTGCTTTTTCATGCTGCCTCTAGGTCCTTGCTTCTAGGAAAATTATCTGGCTCATTCTGCTCTGAAGGATTTTGCTGTAGCCCATGAGTTCCTGAAGATCTTGGGGGATTTAGGGTCAGCTAGACTCTGGGACAAGTTCTTAGACTACCCTGCAGGAAACAAAGATATTCCAAAGGGGGGGGGATTTTCAATAAAAGTTTTTAAAGAGACCATACACTTTTCCCTCCTTGGCAAAATGCCACTCTAAATCAGAGAACTAAAAATTTGAGGCTCACTGGGTCCCAAGGACTCCTCTTCAGCATCAACATACTCATGGTACTGTTTTGCTGCTGCCCCTCTCTCTTTTATTTTTTTAAGAGTCAGTTTTCCTACACAATGTAGTTTTAAAGTGCAAATAAATACAAGACCTAGTCACTGTTTGGATTCAGTGTTTCCGCTTGGATCCGGTGCCTTACAGATTATGACATGCAGCACACAGAAAATGGGATTAGAAAAGGTGCTGTGGCCATAGGGTTGTCCTCGGGCTGTAGAAGGCAGGGAAAACCCTTCATTATTCTTCCCTTCAGACTGAGGAAGCTCATGATAGCTATGTGTCACCTCTAATGTCATCGTCTCCCTCTCAGGCTTTGTCTCCCTGTCTCTCTCTTCGCTTCACTGTCTCCCCCCACCCACCCCCTCCTCCTCTCTCTCCATGGCTCCCAGGACCAAAGAAAGTCAGAAGAGCCTAAGAATGGATCCACCATGCCCTAATGAATTAATAACTGTGCCCAGCCCAACACAAGCCAGAAAGGACCTTTCAATTCCAAATAGAGTGTTAGAAATTGTTAATAAGGTGTACATTCAAAGTTAAAGAATAGGGTTTTATTATTGTTATTCCTATGAAGTCTGTAAACATTTAATTTTTAAGGATGGTTTAATAATTGTACATAAATCAATGTTAATATTAGTTAATTTTTAAAATATATTAATAAAGTTACAATGGTAATAAAAAAAAAAAAGAAGCCACTGTTTCTATCCAAAACATTTAGGGCAGAGGGCTATCAATATAGCTATGGCATAGCAGAATTCCCGAGAGCTCTTTTTTTTTTTCCTCTTACATAGATTTAAAAAGTAAATGATATTGTTTGAGATCATAATCTAATCTCTTCAATTAAGAGGTGGTCATTTAGCTTTTATCTAAGTATCCATATAACAGCTTTCTTATGATCAAGCTAAATAACATCTTCTTTTATAATCATTTTTACTGCAGTTCAATATCAGCAGATACTTGAATATCAGCAGATATTCAAACTGTTGATTACTGTGAAAGACAGGAGTATAAGTGCAAAAGCATTTAGAATAATTTTATAAGTGAATATGATTCCCCATCAGATACTGACCAGAGATTCTCGGTTCAGCTATGTAGTGGCCACTTGTCCTACCTTGACAGATCCCCTTCCTGAATGTACAAGGTCCCTATTTCCAGTAAACAAAAGATGCCATGCCACATAGGCTAGGACTCACCAAAAGGAAGGCTCTTCAGGCAATGGGGCTTGATAACAGTATTCAGCAAGTGATATTATTCATCAAACATCATTTTAACTTGTTTTCTGAAACTCTCATCTTGGATGCTTGGATTTGGAAGACAGAAAATATGTGTGAAGCCATTCTAATAAGGACAAGCTAAGTCGAAAACAAAGAACTCAGGCAGTACTCATACACACAAAAAAAGCACAACAGATCATTCTGGACATACTTTCGCCTATTTACCACATCAGTGGGCAAAATAGTAAAGAAATACATTCAAGTTGTCAATAATATCTTTGAAATGATTTTATTAATCATCTAAGAAATATAAAAACATAAAAAATTAAACAAGCCGGGCGTGGTGGCGCACGCCTATAATCCCAGCACTTGGGAGGCTGAGGCAGGAGGATCACGAGTTCAAAGCCAGCCTCAGCAATGGTGAAGCACTTAGCAACTCAGTGAGACTCTGTCTCTAATAAAATACAAAAAAGGGCTGGGGATGTAGCCCAGTGGTCGAGTGCCCCTGAGTTCAATCCCCAGTACAAAAAAAAAGAATTAAACATTCTACTTATCAAAATGAACATTGCTTTACAATACTGGGATAAATATTTTACACAATTTAATATTAGCCTTCTCTATTTTATCCCTACATTTTTGCTTTTGTAATGTGGGGGATCAAACCAGGGCCCTCTTGCATGCTACGCAAGTGCTATACTACTGAGCTATACCCCCAGTGCCCACTTCTAAGGTTTAAGAAAGTGAAATGTATTAAAGTCTATTAATACCACCATTTAATTAGATTATATAAAAGGAGAAAATAGGGGCTCATTTCCTTTCCAAGATATTTGTTAATTGATTTTGAACTCCAAGTTGGGGGGGAAGATTCTAGGTAATCCTGAAATATAAAGCAGCATTCATTCATTCATTAGTGACAATTTTGAGGAAAAGGCTTTATTTAAATGATATGTGCACACACACACACTCCAACTCAGCAATCCTTCTGAATATGCATCCTCACAGATCCATAAAGGAACATGTACAGGGATGTTCATGAGCCATTGCATGTGGTGCCAAGTAGAAGAGGAAGACCAGTTTCCATCTCCAGGAAATGATGAAAAATCATATGTGCACACAATAAAGCACAAAGTCAGCTCAGAGCTTCAGTCAGATTTATGCTGAGCAACCAAGAAAGCTCCCAACCCTGATGCTTCATTTTTTAAAAGTAAGAATCGAAGTGATATACGTGTGTGTGTGTGTGTGCGCGCGCGCGCACGCGCACGTGTATGCATATATATGTACATATATATATATCACAATATCACTTATGTAAATTTTATTTATATTTTCAAAAGACTAGGGTCAGGGGGCTAGGGTTGTGGCTTAGCTGTAGAGCACTTGCCTAGCACAAGCATGGCTCGGGTTTGATCCTCAGTACCACACGTAAAAATAAATGCATTGTGTACAACTAAAGCAAATAAATAATTTTTTTTTTTAAAAAAGACTAGGGTTAGTAGGGGACAATTATTTCATAAGTGTCTCCCTCCCACAGAAAATTTAAACAGAAAAGAAAGAAAATACATCAATAAGCCTTTCATCTACTTATCACCATTAACATTTATTCGAAAGTCAAATAATACCACATATTTTTCAAGACCATATGTCCATATGGAAAGTACTTAAATTTAATAAATTTATTATAAATTTGTCTACATGCATATTACATGTATACGTGATTTTATAAATAGATCACGAGAGCTTAGAGCAGGGCTGAGGGCTGTAGCTCAATGGTAGAGCATGTGTGAGGCCCTGAGTTCCATCCCCAGCACCAGGAAAGTAGGACAGATGTCTACAGGGCAAGAGAATGAGAGTGGGGCTTAGTAATCAAGTGGGGAAATAAGATAAAACAAAGAGAAGCTTGGAAGAGCCAATGGCAGGCTGTGAATGAGGGACATGATTGATTCCATTCTGTGTGTTTGACCAATGAAAGAAGGAATAAGGACTTTGAAGCCATAGTTATTAATGTTTGAGAAAATGTTAATGGACATTTCCAGCCATATCTAAAAACAAGATTCATGGGAAGAAAATTATATTAAAAAGACATAGCAAGAAATCATAGATTGATGGTATCCTTGAAATGTAATATTTAGTCCAGTTAGTAAAATTTAAGAATCTTAAAAATTTTATGTAGAAATTCTACATTTCAAAAATTGATATATGGGTCTCATGACATTTAAACACAAGGGGGAAAAAGGACGTCACAATGAGGAAAAGCCATCTGAACAGTTTGTTACATAAACAGTGCTCACATGGCACATTATCACACATCCAAGATTGTCACCAAGATAGCCTGTGTCACCTGGGGCAGATAGTTGCATCAGGAGGTAAAAGGCAGTTAAATCAGGCAAACATTTTCTCAGTTTGCTCCATGTGTACAGGAACCGAGCAGCTGAAACACACACACACACACACACATTCTTTCTTGTTGTTTCCTTTGAATAAATTCTATCTCAATGACCTAGGTATTTCAGAGGAAAATTAACAGGGTATGATCTGAATGAAGACCATGTCATATCCCCAATTCATTTTCTGTAGTTGAATTTCCCCACTTGATTACTAAGCTCCACTCTCATTCTCTTGCCCTGTAGTTGAATTGCACAATATCTAATAACAGTTTTCAAAATCCTGCAAATGGTGAGCTATTTTGTTAAAGAATCAAAGCCATACTGAATACAGTTACCCAACTAAATGCTAAAATGTAAACAACAGAATCTCTATTGACTTTTATCATTATAGTACCTTTGAATATACCTTACTATTATTTTTAAATTCCAATGAAAATAGGTATGCATTGATTATATTATTATAGTTATAGAACTCATACACTACATTATATAGATTGCAGAAGCAATATTTTAAAATGGATTGACCTGAGTCTTCATTGCTAAGGAAGTTAAATTGAATAATAAATAGTATGGAAGCTACTAATTTATCTTTTCAGCAAATATATTAACATTGCCCCCCTTTTTAAATTCATTATTTCTACTCATCTTACCATTATTTATAACACTGACTCCATGAGATCAGGTTGGAAATTTATCAAAACCATGCAGATGTCAATAATTATAAATAAAGCTAATTCTCATAACATAAAACAATAACAATTATTTGAGGGATAATTCAAGTCTGTTAACCATGTGGTTACCACAACATCATTAAAAAATGACTGAACTGAGAATTATATCCCAAATTTATACATAAGAAGTTGTAGAAATCAACCATTATGAAATAGAATTAACCAACAAACAATATCCCCAAAACCCTCACTCTAAGCTAGTTATGGAGGCTAAGAAACATTGTAGAACAAAATGCACCAACTAAAAATTCTCCAAGATACATAAACTGCAAAATGTATACTTTTAGGAAATGAAAGCAAAATGTAGGTACCCATTCATTGACCCTGCACACATACACACACACAAATAGTAACAGTCCAAGTAGTTCATCTCATCATCTCAAACAGTTTGTTAGGCTAGAATTATAAATCAAATTATCATATTCATGAGTGGCTCTAAAGCCATATTTTATAGCTTTACACTTACGCAGATGAAACCAGAGTTAGGTGAATTAAGAAAATTTTTTCTATTGTCTAACACACATTTCCTGTTAGGACATTGTCTACAAATGGGAAGGAAGAAAAATCTAAAGATACATTACATATTGCCTATTTTTTAAGACTATAAAAATTATGCAGAGACCAACCACATCCCCAGATAGTTAAATGGTCATACCAGAGAGCTTATCTGAAATTTCTACAACAAATGGCCACCTTAAAAGTTTCAAAAAATACTGAGAAGTATTGAAAATTTTTGTTGGTTTTTTTTTTCCCCTCTTCGTTTTGCAACAGAATGAGGGAATGAAGCATTTTTCTTGGACACTGAGTATAATTATAACTAATCATCTCCTTCTCCTTGGAGCAACATTCGTTGACGTTCCTTCATTTTAGGGTAGCTGGCTGACACAATTCAAATATAATTACTCTTCTTGCATGATAAACTCCAGCACCGTGAGCAAATACAGTATGTCTCATTGTCAAGTATGGCTAGACAGCAGCGGAGTAATATAGACCTTTCAAGCCCTGGTGTAGCCCCCTGCCTTTGAAATCTGTGCGAGATGACAAAACTGACTTTCATTTCCCTTGGACTTTCTCAAGGTATCCTTATTAAGAAAAAAAAAAAAAAAGCCTAAAACCCATAAATTTAATCTACTGCCTGCCAATCACAATGGTTCTGCTGTCAGACACTCATGATACATAACCACAAAATTTAAATGTTATTGTTTTATACAAGAAGAAAATGTTGCTCGTGACTACCCCGAACAGTCATGTGACAATTCACCACAGTTTCTTTGTTTGCTTCTTCCATCACTGAACAATAGCAAGTGCTGAAAACATGTAACCCATGTTCCAAATGTAGAAGAAGCCACACAATAATAAACTCTATAGTAGACCATTTTTTTCCTACCTTTCTTGTAAGAGACAATTTCATGATGAGTAAAAGTTTGTCTCAAAGCCTGTATTTCACTTTTTATTAGTAGTGAGACTTAATTTATTCTCAAATAATTTCTAATTAAAAAAAATTAAGCTTCTAATTGGCTGACCACTGGAACACAACTTTAACCAACATTGGAGAAAGAAATAGTGAAATAATTAAAATAACATTCTATAATTGTGAATGTTGAGTTCGGGGAAGAAACAAAGGCTTGAAAGTTAAAATTGAAAATGTTTAACATGGCCTGCCAGCCCCCAAAAGCAATATTTTCATTAACATGGTAAACTCCCTGGCTTTACCACACATGTTCTGATTAGTGGCTTTAAAAAATATATATCTCCATGAATGGCCACAAACATAAACATTATGTCACTTTGTGCCTCATTGAATTGTAATGAATTTTTTTTTAAGTGTAACTTTGCCTATTATTTTCTGGGACAGTGTTTTTACATTGGGTCTTCCAATTCTCCATGTTTGTGTTCCCATTTCTTTTCCATTTTCATTAGCATTGAACGGACTTAGCAGACAAAGAATCTGATCCTGGCCGTAGAATCAAGCAGGCTCAGTACATTGGCCAGACTCATTTCTTCATGAGATGAAACAACTGAAATCAAGATAAAGCAATATCAAATTGGAAACAAAACCTCGGTTTGCTCTACAGAAACAAGCAGACCCTCAACAATTTTTGCTTCCAAGACAGGCAGAAGTCTACTACACACTTCAGTCAGGGAAAGGAGCACCATTAGTCACCCAGAAGATACCAAGTATCTGTAGCAAGCAGCAATGGAAGGAAACAGATATATAAAATAAAATGCAAACTGTGGCCACTTCTATTGGCAACAGCTAACTGACTTGTGGCAAGAGAATTATCTGCTGCAATAGATAAACAGAGTCAAAACAAAGAAACAACAAAAGTCCAGTACAGGGAGTTGGGTTTAAGATGCTCCATGATAACTTAGAAAACTCAAACTCTGCTGCAGATACGGTCTTCCATGATATACAGAGAGAATACTCATCTCCTTACATAACAAGCATCTTCTATTAAGTGAAATCTGAGCAAAACATTCTTTTGTTTTCCATGGGACCCTAACCATGCTAGCAAAGGGCACTGCAGTTACACCAAAACACCTCAGTGGCTTTCTTTTGTCTCACACCAGGGCCTTTTAAACGGCAGCCCCATTTCCAACTTACCTTCTCCCTACCCTAGGAAACAGAAGTCCTCCACTCTGAAAATCATCCACCCCACTGTCGTGATTTAGGACATTCGCCTGAACCACAATATTTATCGCTTGCATACAAATGCAGTTGTTCAGAAATCAAAACCAAATAAATATACCAACCCAACATGAAATTACAAAATATACTTGCTTTAACATTCTTCTTAAGAGTTTAGCCAAAGGAATAAGAGATTTTCCATGAAGCTGTGATCAAACCCGTTTACTGATTCCTCATTATCACAGCACTCTCAGTCACCTCTCTGCTGCCCACGTAGCTTAGTCCTAAACCCTAATAAGCCCTGACTTCACTCCACTGACCTACTACCCATAAAAAGTCTTAAATTCAGCAGTTTGAACTAAAGTGAACCAGTTATGTAAATGCAGCCCAAGTCCAAAAATAAAATAAAAACAAACAAAACAAGGACAGGTGGCTGAGAGATTTGCATTTGGCTTGCCATCTTGCTTCTACTCAAAGGCTGAGAATTCTTCGCCTTGAGTATTTAAATATGCATCAGCTCAGAAGAAGTTACACAATGTTTCCATCAGCAGAAGATGTGGCACTTAGAGAAAGCATCAGGAAAATAAAAACTACAGACAAAATAGGATGTATTTGCATATTTCACTTGAAATTAGGCTATGTTGCAGCATATTGGAAACTCATATGCATTGGATGTCAGCTGAGTTACTTTTCTTTCCCCCCAAGGTGACATTGGTGCTTGTCTTACCAAATATGATGCAACTGACAAGTGTTTTCATGTAAGGAAGATATATGCCTCCCATCACCTTGTCAAGCTGAGTGAAGGCAAACTCCAGCACATCCTTTCACAAGTGATTAGGTGGTCGGAGTCATTAAAAGTCATAAAGTTAGACTGCAGCAGTGTGCCGTGCATACATATGAACTCATCCGAAGCTGTCCCCCTTGAAGCAGGTGATAGCTCTCAACTTTGCCTCTGACCGAGTCATAAATTCCTGGCTGAGCTTCTTTCTCTTAGCATACCTTTGAAATGATATTGAACCGTAAATGCTGCTTTGGCCAGTCTCATTGTCTCCTGCTGCCCCAGCCAAACCTCCAACCACTGGCGGTCCCAACATCTGATTTGGGTTCAGTAACACAAAGTAAACAACCAGATTGGCATGGCTTTCTCTTCCACAGCACTTTTTCAAATTAATTTCCAAAGAGGACTTTAAAAACTCTTGTCAATCAGCCTACTCAGATTTTCCTTAAAAGGCAACAAGAAAGGGAGTGGTGTTATTTATTCCACAAAACAAGGGAATGGAAGTGACTGCCAGGAGTCTGAACCGCTATGGCTAATCAGGAGATCGGAACAAAGGTTCAATTCTTGTGTGATACGGCTCTACAATTTTGCCACCTTCAGCACATCATTTCCTAGAAAATAAATCCCATTTTCTTTAAATTTGATTTTTTTTAAAGACCTGAGGCAATATGAACTTAAAACCTTTTAAACAGATCATTTCACCCAGAAATTGTGCTTCTAAAAATCTGTCCTAAAGGATTAGTAGAGTACACATTTAAAAAAAAATGTATGCACAAGATGTTCAATGTATCATTATTTATAATAATTAACAACATGAAATAACCCAGATGTCCAAACAAGGGAGATTCTTAAAATTCTTTGATTAAATGTTGTGAAGTCCAAAATATGTTTCAGAGGAATTTTTTTAATGTGAAATGAAATAATCACGATAAAATATTTGTGGAAAAAAAAGCAAAATACAACACTTAAGGATCTCAACTAAGCTAAAAATGTAAATATAGAGAGGAAATAGGACTATTAAAAATGTAACGGAATACTAACAATATTTACCGCTAAGTGTGGGGATTTCAGGTAATTCTAATGGTCTTTCTGTTTTTAATTTGTATGGATTATTCAAATTTTCCATATTGAGTATCATTTATTTTTATAATAAAAAGAGAATTAAGACATTGAAGTTCCTCAGTAGATATAAAGGAAAGTATCTATATTCCCTAAATCTCTTGTAAATCATCTCAACATAGACTACTGAAGATTAAGTAATCTGAATGCTTTGTAATAGGAGTCACAGCAACATAGTAGTCATCTGCACCTCTCTGAGTGCGGAAGCTGCCTCACTATGGATCTGGTGTATGGCACATGAAATTTTGAGACACTGTACCTGAATGGATCTGGATGGACCAGAATGCCTTCCCGCAGTCATTTCATTTCCCTATAAAGGGCCGAGAAGTTGATCCATTCAGCACAGAGAGAAGGTGCAGCCATGGCTGGAGAGACTGGCAAGCAAGGAGGTAGCAGTTGCAAGACTTCAGTTTCAAATTCACCAACTTTATACTGGGCATCAAGTAAGTGAGAATGACATCTTCCAGGCTAACCAAGTAATCGTGTATCAACTCATTTCAGCCATCACAAAGCCCTTTAATGGAAACAAAAAAAAAAATTTACCATCATACAAAAATAATAAACCAAGGTTGAGATGGGTATGTGTTACCCCTCATATCACATTTCATATTGTTCTGAGCCAAAACCAAAATGCTTACAAGGCCTGTGCTATTATGTTAATATGATAAAAACAGAAATGTCTAAGTACCTAACAAGTAGAATGTACATGTATAAGGAGCATGATTCTTTTCATTAAATACACAGATTTAATTTTCTAACACCTTATCACCATCACCATCATCATCATTACATGGACTATGTCATTTCTTGCTCAGTGCTCTGTAATTGAAATGTGTTAAGTATTCAAGCTTATCAAGTATATGACTGAGAAAATTTTAGAAGATATTAAGATAGAGGAAAAGGAAGGGGGAATGGGATTCTGAGTCCTTTTGTGTCAAACAACAACTTCTCCCTGGGGTTCTGCTGGGAAAAAAGCTCTCCTAAAGCCACTGAGCCACATCCCCAGCCCTATTTTGTATGTTAGTTAGAGACAGGGTCTCACTGAATTGCTTAGTGCCTCACTTCTGCTGAGGCTGGCTTTGAACTCAAGATCCTCCTGCCTCAGCCTCCCAAGCCACTGGGAATATAGGCAAGCACCACCCTGCCCAGCCCTCACCACTTATTAATAAAAGTGATGTGTAAATCCAACCTGTAAGAAGGTCCTATGAATCTGGGTCTACTTTCTCTGCTATTTATTCATGTTAAGTCAAAGGAATAATACATAGTAAAATCAATAGAAGCTTGGCTTCAGGATAAAAAAAGAAAAAAGAAAATCCTTAGATAATCAAAAAGATGAACAATTTTCCCCAAAATTCAAGTGAATAATATAATTGATCATTCTGCTTAAGAATGATCAAAGCAAATACATCTTATTTTAATCTTCACACTGTATCTTATTTAAAAGTCAACAGATATTCAAAGAAGAAAAAGCTGTAAAACAAAGAAAAATATAATGAAAGAAATAAATTTTTTCCACATACTTCCAAGAAATAACTATTACCAAGAGTCAGTTATTCCTTTTGGCTTTTTACACATCAAAATGACTTTAAAGGCACATATATATTTCATCATAATTTAATCATTCTCAATTGTTAGACACAGAGGGATCTCTCTTTTTTTCACTAGTAACTTTGCAATAAAAAATACCCTGGAATATAGATTTTCTTCATATTTGTGATTTTTTTCTACTCTTTAGAATAAATTCAGATCCTTGAAATTATTGTGTTCAAAGAGTTTGAGGCTTTTTAAGTCCTTTAAAATACATTCTGAATTGCCCTCCATAAATTTACACTCCCAAGAGCAATGTTTGTGAGAATGTCTTTAAAAATAATCCTGCTAATCTTCTCTTTGATTTAAAATAATAGGTTAGCTATGGGAAAAGATGAAATAAAAGCTGAAATAGCATCCTATCTGTCTAGAAATTATTTATGTCTTCTCATCCACTCAAAGGGGTGAATATATTTATAGTGTGAACAATATTCACCTCAAATGACTGCATCATATCAGGCAGAAAAACACCACTGGCCACACACGTCCATATTATTTTTAACTGAATAAAGCACAGGATATGCATGCACTTTGGCGTTTTTGCAACAGTGGCCTTCTGAGTTTTATAACCCTATTATTTGCCCTTTTTTGCATGTCTTGAGAGATCTAAGAAGGCAAAGGCATTAACAAATTTTGTCCTTATTGCATCACATACACAGAATGTATCCACCAACCTAGAGAAGGCAAGATTTCAAAGGTTGAAGACAGGCTCACCAGTCAGGGTGATAGCAGACACTCATGTCCCTTAGAGCAAGACTTCTGAGTGTCAAAAAGCATCAAGGAATTAGTGGGCACCCAGATGGCAAGAATTTTATTTCATAAGAGAGGGAACTTGGAGAGAATAACAAAAAAGAAAGGAAGGGCAGATAGTCAAGGTCATATCCACGCCAATTCCCAACTTTGCCCAGTCAGGAAGCAAAGATGAGCTTTCCATTGGTGAGTTTCCTGATCTGAAATATCCCCCAAATCCTGTTCTTGTTCTGGTGCCTGTTGCAAAGGTATCAGGGTGAAGTCGTTAACTGGGGAGTGTTCCTTACTCATTCTCCTCAGGGTTAAGCAAAACCTGTATATCCACAGTGTTTACGTTATCTCTCCCACCATCTAAGGTCTCTTAAAACTGTCTTTAAGGCAGATGATTAAACAATCTGTAACAGATAACCGGTGGAAAAACATCAGTACACAAGACTAAAGGATAAACAAACAAAAGCAAAAGGTTCCCCTTTGGGAACCATCTAGAAAGAAGGATTTATGGGACTAATTCTTGACAGTACCTATAAAGATCAAGATAAAACTAGGAGTTAAGACCTCAAGCATCTCTTGACACTTGACCAGTCACTGAGCCCAGTACTCACATTAACACTGGATTGACTTGTAGATGAAAACCTTCTGAATAGGATGGCCACCATGACAGTTCCGGAGAGGAACAACTAGGGTCAAAAACTCCACTATCACCTGGCACAGTGGCGCACCTGTAATCCCAGCTTGGGAGGCTGAGGCAGGAGGATCGCAAGTTCAAAGACAGCCTCAGTGAATGTGAGGCACTAAGCAACTCCGTGAGAGCCTGTCTCTAAATAAAATACAAAATAGGGCTGGGGATGTGGCTCAGTGATTGAGTTCAATTCCCAGAACCCCTCCCCGCCCCACCCCTCAAAAAAAAAAAAAAACTCCCCTGCCTGATAGGAAGGAGGAGTTGAATGTCTGATTGGAAAAGACTTCAGCACAGTCCTCGAGACAAACATCAAACATCAATAACTTTGGGGACAGCACTGTTTTACTTCATTGTTCTCTGCTTGAAGAGGACCCACTCTGTCTCCTAAGAGTGCCATTTGCTTGAATCTTAATTTATCTTCATTTATAGTAAAGTTTTCTGGTTGGCTTTTGGTGTCTGGCTTTAAATTTTCTTTCGTCAGAACACAAGAACGGAGGTTTGGAGCCTCAGCTCCCCAAGCTCTTGTGACACCTTTGACGGGATTATTGACATGCTTTTGCTCTCCAGAGCAAAGATATGTTATTATCCTTGCTGAATCGAAGGCATTCAAATGTTAAACGAGACATTTGGATTGGTTTGGGAGCCCCTCACGATCAACAAAAATGTTTCAAAAGAAGATAGCCTGTTTATTGACTTATGTATTATTAAAGCTACATAAAAACTTTTCTAGAACTTCTGGGGGTTGATTATAACCTTTTAGTTGGACATTTCTACAAAGAACCACTACATATATATTAAATTTATAATGTATTTATTGCAGTCTAAGTCAGAAAACAATAGAATAGCCTAATCCTGGGACTCAAGGGATGAGTAAAGAGAGGAAAGAACCCCTTTCCACCAGCGTCTGTCTGTCTAAATGTCTTTTTTTTCTCCCTCTTCTCAGTCTGCCTGATCTTGTAACTCAAGGCTAATATTCTCTTTCCAGATGGAAAACAATTCATGTTCTGTAGACACAAAACCACCAGAAAAATCATATGTGTGAGGATCCCAATCCCCAAATCCAAATCTTACAAGAGACTCAAACTGAGCTTAAAATTAAGTAAACAATTGAAGCAGTCTGTGGATGAAAGATTAGTTCTTAATTGCAGTCTTTCCAAAGAGGGACATTTTCTAACACAGGTTTCTAAAAGGTCAGCTACACCCCACCTATGTTACAGAAGATAATCATTCAAATGTATTTTATAGAGAAGAGTAGCTTTTTGTCTTAGACCAGCCATGATATATTTTATTATTACAAATGCAATCCAGCCACAGAATGAGCTGTCTATAGAGACAAAATACTCTTTGAGTCACTTGAATGAAAGTTACCGCAGTATCCAAATATTTCACAAAAGCAAGTTTCCTCTCAACGCTTCTTTGATTAAATGATAAGTTAGGTTCTCCTCACTGTGACCAAAATATGTGACCACAACAACTTAGAGGAAGAAAAGTTTATGTTGGACTCATGGTCTCAGTCATGGTCAGCCCAGTCCACTGCTGTGGACCTGAGCCAAGGCAGAATATCATGGTGGAAGAACATGGCAGAGGACAGCTCCTCAGCTCATGTGGTGGGGAATCAGAGAGAGAGAGAAGTAGGGAGGGAGGAGTCATGGGGACAAGACATAATCCCAAGAGCACACACCCTGTGTCCTATTCCTCCAATCATGCCACCTCTGCCTAGAGTCACCACCATTATCACCAGTAGTCCTTTTGAACTATTCATTCACCAAATGGATTAATCCTCTGACTGGGTTATAGCTCTCATAATCAAATCATTCCACACCTGAACCCTCCTGTGTTAACACAGGAGCTTTTGAGGGTGGGAGGGACACCTCATATCCAAACCATAACAAATGGTGAGGCAGTGATGGTAGCAAAATGGAGTCTGTTAAATAAACAATAACTCACACCACAATGGGTATCACTCCATGGCTCCATTCCATTCTGTCTCCTACCCTGAGTGCTTCATTCCATTTTAATTGTATATTATATTGACTCCAATATTTGAACTTAATCACTGTCACTTTGGAAAATTTTCTACCTCTTTCAGGCAGGATCCATTTAGAAGGATCCTGATACTTTTATTCTTAAAGCAATTTTTTGCTATATTCAGGTGAAAGACATTTTCCTGCAGCCTTCATTCTAAGGATTCCAAAGTTTCTAGTGAAAAATGTTCTTTAAGAAAACAATTTTTTTTTAAATTTTAAAAAGTGACTAACACTAGTTTTCACACTCATAAAGATGGTACAAATTTACTATTCTAAGCAATCAGGTTTATTTCATCAATAAAGTCCTCTTTAAATTTATATGTAAGCTACACACACATATAGGAAGTCGATTGAGCTGCCACAGATAAATAAAATGTAATCTATTCTCCCAAGCAACGTCAATTTTAACTGACTTCTTCAACTCTGCCTGAAAATAAAGTGTGCTATTAAAAGAGAGCTTGTGAAATTCCAGGAATGTCCTACATTGGTAAACAATTCAGAGTTACATGTGTAAAGAGGCAATTACTATGTGGACTAAATGGAAAACAGGTTCTCCTACAATAATTCTTCTCTACAAAATAACTCAGGGTTTGATCTTTCCAGAACTGAAGAATGTACTAGCAGTGGCAGTTCTGAATGGAGTTTCACTCCCTAACCCCTGGTTCCTGCTTCCTAACGGAGTTTCACTCCCTAACTTCCCTGGTTCCACATCTGGCCAATGGGTAGATACTCTGGCAATGAACAGACGGTGCAGCTGCGGTGACCAAAGAAAGGATGTTGAAGTAGGATATTGGCGCTGCTGCAGAATGCTGTCAAAATGACACCACCGTTCTTCCTCCCTTCTCCTCTTCCCTTTCCAAACTGCATGGATTCACCCCAAGCCTGAGGTCACCCAGGAGAAACAATTAGAGCAAGAAACTTTGCTTCATTTCAGGGATCTTTGATAAAAAGGTCTAAAGCAACCCTGAAGTCCTGAGCTTTGACTGAGCTGGTGATTCTGGATATTTCTTCTAAGACAAAAGGAGGCATGGTCTCCACAAAGCCAGACCCAAATCGCTATGGCCATCTAGCTCTTGTGAGTTTCTGTTCTCTTCCCTGCTGGTCTCACTGCAGCACTTTGTGTCCTGTCATTCTGTCAGGAGAATAGGCTCAGCAGGCAAAGACACACTCGGAGGCAGAGCCCCGTTGTCACTCAGTAAACCAGCTCAACTAAGTTCTAATAAACAAGCTGGCCACCCACTGCCGGTCTCAGATCCCTTTGCCTAGGTCCCTGCATTTGTCCCACACAGGATGTTAAAAATTTGGGCTTGAGTCAAGAAACCAGTATCCAAACCCAGCTTCATCACTTACTTAAATTAACAGCTGTTCTATTAAACATGTCTTTTATTTGCTGTATTTTAATGCTTTGAAATCTGGGGCCTTGTTGACTGTGAAGTGACTGCCCCCCCAGGGTTAACCTTTCACAGACTTTGTAGAAGCTTGAGGGTGCTTTCCAAATACAAACCCATCAATCCAGAGCCTATTCTTCCAGCTACCTCTTCTATTGAGTTCTCACACTCCTGGGCCACTGCTAATCACCCCACCAGTCAACTAGGGATAATCACTGTGTCCCAGAGGTGACTGAAATTATTCCCACTTGCCAATCCTAAGCCTGCTAACCCCACCTCACCCATTTTTTCCTACAGAAACTACAACAAAGGCCTTTGCCCACTTCTTCTTCTCCTCTCCCCTCCCTCCTTACTGATCCTGGTGCTTCCCAAATGTTCCTCCCTCCCCATGGCCTCCTCTAGAGATCTGAGTATAACAAACTGTCTGCTCAGTGTCATTGGACTCCCAATCTGTTGGCCTACCATACCTAAATAATAATAATAATCTATATAAACACCAGCTGTGTGGTCAAGAAAAAGTGGAAGAACTCCCACCTCCATTTTTTCATCAATACAAAGAGAATAATAGTATTTCCTACCTCACAGAGCTCTTGCAAGGACCCACTAAAATAATGTATGTGATGTGCTTGTAGAAAGTACTCAATAAATACGGAGGCTCCAACTTAACAGATAAAGAAAGTAACGTTTAGAGATGGCTTGCTCAGAGCAATATAGCTAGGAAGTTGCAGAATCTAATTTGGCCCAGATATTGTCTGACCCAGATATTGCCTTTTATTTATTCTCATCATTCCACCTCTCCCTGGTAGAGCCCAGGCCCACTCCTGTTGTCCTTTCAACTCCTATCATAGCATTCAATATTCTTGGGACTTCTCCATTACGTGCAAATACACCATAGGACAGCTTTGCTTAATTAATTGTTTGAAAGACACACAGTTGCAAGGTGTGAGGAATAAAGAGAGAAAAAAGAAATAGAGGAAGGGAAGGGAAATAAAGGAGGAAGGGAAGCTTTTTCTTCCTCAGAAAAACACATTATTTCTCTCCTAGTTCTCTTTTGTTTCCTTCTACAACACCAAGTCTATGTTCAGATCAAGGCAGAATTGCCTTATCCCTAGTTATAAAAACCCCTAACAAGCGACACTCACCCCAATACAGAAATTTCTAGTGGTCTCTCTTTATTATGGACCCAAAACTTCTCATCAACAACATTCTGCCAAGTTTCCTCCTGTTCTAATCTCTAACTTGTAAAGATTTTTTTTTTTTAAAGTTACTCTGTGCAGCTACTCAGGTCGTTTCTGAATCTCCTGTGCCTCCCAGTGCGTGTGTATATTCTTTGACGACCATTTCTTTTCCATCTTCCCTCTGCCTCCCTTTCTCCCAAGTTGCATACCTGGGCTTCCCATCTTCAAGTGGCCCAGAGATGTCAAGTTAATATTTTATAGCTTCCCATCTTCATAGACAAACATCAGAGATGTAAAGTTATTTTTGATCACTCATGACCTAACCTGGAAAGAAGTATTCTCAAAACCACCTATAATTCAAAAAGGGAATTAAAAAAAAAAAAAAAAAAACGCCTCTGGGCAGAAGTTGCAAATTTAAATACCTCTGGGGAACCAGGAGGGTCCTGTAAATGAGTGGGGACTATTAGAATCTGGAGAGCACATGGTTTCTGAGCAGCTATTCAACCCCCACTGGTTGCTTCATGACAAAAGAGCCCATGTGGCCAGGTCACCCATGTTTTCAAGGAAAGCTTTAAAATCTGTATTTTCATAGGGAAAATTTTCCTACATCTAAAGGTTGTACACTAATACAATTTAAACCACCTGAAAATGATTTTGTGTTAGTTTTTGCCAGAAAGTCTCCACGTTAAGACTTTTTTTTTTTCCCTGAGATATTTTTAAAGTATTTTTCAAATATATAGAAAAAGAGCACAGCATCATCCTGAGGAAGACAGACTGGAAGAAAGTTAATTCTATTGGAAGGCAACAGGATGCTTAAAGACACAGCATTTTATAATCTGTGTGAAGTGGATTATGCAAAGTGGGGAGTTACACAGGTTGCTTTTGTACCATGTTAAACTTGGTTCATATCTTCACTTCCCAGTCTCCTCACTGTCACCAGCCTCATCCAGGCTCCCAGGGTATCCCACTGAGAAAGGGCCCAATCCTTCCAAATAGGCAACCACATGTATGTGGGGGAACCCCCTGAATATGGTGTAGTCTGTTTTATGTTTTACTTTTTAATAAATATTTCTAACAATTTACATTCTGAACACAATACAATTTAACTAAGTGCAGGTGTTCCACTACATTTCACTCTTTATGCCAACATCAATTTTGGGAACTCTTAAATTGAAAGTTCTGATGTTTAGATTAAATTTCTTTAAAAAAACACATGGATTTCATAGTAGGAAAAGACAGAAGGTCAACTGACTGAGATTAAATAAAAAGGACAAAATTTATTTCCAATTGCTAGATTCAACTTGGATCTTTTAGAAGCAGGTTTGGGACATCACATTTCCCCATGACTACTGCAGGAAGCCAAATATTGTCAGTGGCCTTAGGATTGCTGCTGAAGTACTGGGCTAGGGTTTGATATATTTTTTCAATTAGCAAGAAAGAACTTTCTAGATTTCTATTCCACTTATAGACCATAAAATCCTAGCCTGCTAATGGAAAAGGAAGTTTTAAGACAGATATTTGGTCTTACTCTTAGTCATATCATAATTCCTCTGAGTGGAATAATATACTAAAGTATAATCTCTAAATCTGTTACAACATTAGGAACAAGAATTTTAACTGAGTTGACTCCTAATCAACGTAAAATTCACCTTATTTTGCATTCAGTAAGAAGTATCTTCTAAATTTTAATTCCGTTTTACTGCTCAGTTTTCTTGGAAGAATGAGAGCAAAAGAGATGTAATTTTAATATTATAATTTTATACATCTATTCATGTTTTTATCCTCTATTTGCCCTTGGAGAAAATAACTTTCATAAGTTCATTAATGACAGATTAAGTTTCTCTTCTCTAACTTTATCTCTTAAAACTAAAAGCCTCTACTTTGAAGTATATGCCTGTTCTCTATGGCTATATATAGAGGCAGAATGGCATGAAATAATACAAATGTTGACTCACTTTATTTTTGAAAATAACATAGAAATGTTTAATTTGTTTTTAGTAGTCTTCTCCATCCTATGCATCATTATGGATGTAGCACCCACTTCCCAAGAACTGAGTTTTTATCTCAAGAGTGTTTGTGGGGGGTGGGGGCGAATCTAACCTCGGGGACTGAAACATAGGAATACATGCTCAATAAGTACCTATTGGAGCATGTTACATAATTGACATAAGATCTTTAGAGAGATGATGTCAATAAAAATAGCAGAGGTAAGACATGACGGTATTCTCTTCCATAAAAACAATGAAAAAAATGGCAAAACTTGTCAGTGCAAACTCTCAGGATTCAGTAAATTAACCAAGAGTTTGTGACAGTTCAGGTAGTATTTATGTAAGAAAAAGGCTAAATCATGATAAGAGAATCAAGCGTTCTTGCATTTTAACTTGTCCTATTCTTATTCTACCCTCTGAAGTAGCCTGGAAAACCAACAGCCTGCCAGCGACTGGAAGGGGAAGAATGGTGTTGGAAATCCTTCAAAGACTCACAAGGCATTGTCATTGTTTGGCCTGCCACATGATGCTTAAAAGACCCCACATTCAAGGCCACCTGTTTTTTTACTTGTTTCAGAATTATCTGCCAAAAACAATTTGAGGCAAGTAAACTTCATAGCTATGTGAGGCAGTCAATAGCATTTAGAAATTGAGCAGAAGGGAAGACTGGGGAATTAGATATCCCAGGGTAAATGTAAAGCTCCAGCATATTTCTGGGAATCTAGATGGCCACATAGTGCATAGGATGTGCATTGGTTCCAGTCCAGGAACATGTTCAGGACAGGCTTAAACAATGACTGAGAAGGCCCATTTCTGTTTTTATCATAGGCTCATATACCAACATCCTCCAAGAAGGTGAGGAAAAAGAGAAAAAAAATGACAAAATGACAAAAAGATTACTTAATAACCAAAAATTTCTGAAATTTGATGAAACAAATTAATCTACACATCCAAGAAACTCAATGATATATAAGCAGGATAAACTCAGAGACTCACACAAAGACATAACATAATCATACTGTTCACAAACAAAGAGCTAATCTTGAAAATATCAAGAGTGAAGTGATTCATCAGTTACAAGAGATCTTCAAAGAGATTCACAGCCAATTTCACATCAGAAACCATGGATAATAGAAGCATCAATGTAACATATTAAAAGTGCTGAAAGCCAAACATGAATTCTATAATAATTCTATATTATTAATATAATTAATATATTATCAGATAAAAGCTAAGAGAACTCGTCACTAGCATACCTGTTCTAAGAGCAACACTAAAGGGAATCATTCAGCTGAAATGAAGACCACCAGACAGTAGTTCAAATCTACATGAAGAAAGAAATAGCATGGTAAAGGTAATTTTATACATATTATTACATATTAAATAGATATAATCATATTATTATTACATGCTATAATGTAGTATAAATGTATACTTTGTTTGCTATAAGGTTTGGATCTCAAGTGTCCCCAAAAAGGCCCATATGCTAAAAGCTTGGCCACCAGCTTATGTTCTATTGGAAGATAGTGGAACCTTTGGAAGTAAGACCTAGTTGAAGGAAGTTATATTATTGTGCCCTTGGAGGGGATATTGAGAACCCAGGCCCTTTCTCTCTTCCTCTTTGATTCCTAGCCACCATAAGATGAACAACTTTCCTCTGTCACTCCTCCCACCATGATGGACTGTGCACCACAGGCCCAAAGCAACAGGCCAAGCAACCATGCACTGAAACCTCCAAAACTGTGAGCCAAAATAAACTTATCCTCACTATAAATTGTTTATCTCAGGTATTTTGTCACAGCAACAGAAAACTAACACAGTCTCTCACTAATTTTCTACTCTGATTTAAAATAAAATTGCATAAAGCAATAATTATCAATATATGTTCTTTATAAACAATGTATAAAGGTACAATTTGCATGACAAGAACAACACAAGGAAGAAGGATCAGATCTATATAGGAGCAAAGTTATTATATACTATTGTCATTAAGTTAGTATTAATCCAGACTAGATTGTTTTAAGTGAAGATGTTAATTGCAATTCCTAGGGTAATGACTAAGGAACTAGCCAAAAGACAGTAAAATAAATAACATGGGAATTAATCTATCAGATTATATAATATTTATTTAACCCAAAGGTAGTAATGGAGGAATGGAGGTACAAAAAGATATGTGATATACAGATGCTAATTCACAATAAGGCAGGGGGCACTAGGGAAAAATAGTGTTACCTTAGATTAGGTAGAGGGAAGTGAAGGGAGGAGAGGGAGGGAATGTGGGGATGGGAAAGATAGTGGAATGAAACAGATATTATTACTGTATGTATATATGTGACTACATGACCAATATGATTCTGCAACATGTATACTTAGAAAAATGAGAAATTATATCCCAGATATGTATGATATATCACAGTCCATAAATGCATTCTACTGCCATGTATAAACTAATTAAAACAAATTTTAAAATTTTAAAAAGATATGTAATACATAGAAAACAACTTTTTCCACTGGAATTACATGAGTACAATTGCAGATTAGGCGGTCCCAATGCTTACCCCCTTCACAAAAAAACAAAAACAATGAATAAGCAACTATGTACTGACAAAAACAGCTCTAAAAGAGCTCCAGAGTATAGTTGGAAACCTGTTCAACACAGAGACTGAACACGATGGTATAAAAAGGCATAATAAACAATGTACTTGCATCACTCATTCTTCAGTCAAGCATAACATGGCAGTTAAGGGGATTCCCTTAGCATGAACTTCCCCAGTCAGGGGAAAGGGGAATATAGAGACTACAGTATCCCTCATCACCATCATACAGCCTGTAGCTTTCGCCACTGGTGCCTCCAATGTTGACACCAACACATAATTCAATTGACAGTGTCCACTTTGCTGCATTCCCCCCACCAAGTAGTAGTTATGGTATCTTCCACCAAGAGAATTGTTGAAGCACCTAGTCACTCCCAGAAGGAACCACTACTGCATCCCCACTGGAAAAGTAGTTGCTGCTGCACCTCTAGCAGAGAGGGAGCATTGCTGTTCTCCCTTCCCTGCCAAAGTTAATATCTTTGCTTCTCACTCCACCTGGAGCCAGAATCCATGCTGTGCTCTGTCCCAACTCAGCCTCTAAAGCTAACATTTCCACCCCCCCAAATGTGCACACACCACAGACCCTGGATGCAGGGTCAGTCAGTGAGCACATGCACCTTGCACTCCAATGCCCGTACTGCAATGTTGGTGCCCCTGTCCCAAACACTGCACTCATATCATGTATCTCTAAGCTCTGGACATCACTGTACTGCAATGTTCACTTGGAAAGCCCCTGCCTCTTGGGCACTGGCTCCACCACTGCAATAAATGCATCTGTGCTCTGGACTCAATCTGGGCACTGCCACCACAGTATGTACTGGACTGAGGGAAAAGAGAGAATCCCCTCAGCCACAACTTTTCTCCTATATACCAGCAACTTTCATCTCCAAGGATCCTAAGAGCCCACTGTTACATCTGAAGTCTTGGTTTCTTTAACACTGATGACTTTGGCTGCTAAAGTTCCACAGAGACTTTACTATTTTAAATTCTCCAAAGTCAAAACTACCATTGCACTACTGTTTTAGAAACAGAATCATTCCACCACATCTAGCTGGTATCTTCATATTCATCTATAGATAAAGATATTTCACCATTGAAACCAACCTTAAATCTGAAAGAGTGACAACCCCCTGAAATGTGTAGACATTACTGCAGAGTACAAGAAACAAGAAAACATGATACAATCAAAACAATGCAATAATTTTCCAGTAACTGATTCCAACAAAATAAAGATCTGTGAATGATTTGACAAAGAATTTTAAATAAACACTAAGGAAATTCAGCCAATCAACAGAAAACACGGGCACACAACACAAAACCCAGAAAAAAAGAGCAACATATGAACAGAAGAAGTTCAATAAATGTATTGAAATCATAAAAAAGAAGGGCTGAAGGATACAATGAGTGGAATGAAACATTCAAGGGAGAGCTTTAACAACAGATTCTAACTGGCAAAAGAAAGAATTTGAGTACTTGGAAGCAGGCCATTTGAGAGTATTCACTCATAGAAGGAAAAAAATGAAAGAGCAAGAAAATCTATAGGATTTATGGAACACCATTAAAAGAACCAATGTATGCATTCAGGGATTGCAAGAAAGAAAGAGTGGGACATAGGGTGAAAATTTTTATTTAAAGAAATAATGACTAAAGTTTTCTCAAATCTTATGACATAAATGCGAATCCAGATTTATGAAACTCAAAAGATCCTCAAAGATGTTCACCCAAAGAGGTCTGTACCAAGATATATTACAATAAAAGCATCAAACATTAAAAACAAAGACAACCCAGGACAGGGTGAGATACTATATTCAAAGTACTGAAAGGGGAAAAGAACTGCCAACCAAGAATATTATATTTTTTATAATTATCCCATAAGCATTATGGAGACATAACTTTCCTCAAAATAAATAAATAAATGAAGGAGTTTGTCCACACAAGTCAATAAATGTTTAAGGGAGATCTTCAAACTGAGTGAAAATATGGTAAAAAGAAATGTGAATGCATAAATTGAACAAGTAAAGATAAATATACATACAGATTAATGTTACACTGTAAAAGTGGTACTTAAATTGCTTTTAACCTGAATATAAAGTTAATAAATAGAATTTCATTAGTGGACACACAATGTAAAAAGAAATAAACTCTGACTAAAAGAACACAAAATGTGAAGAAGGAATATTAAAGGTGTCTAGATATGCAATTGAAATTGTTATCAACTTACAAAATATTTTACATAGAGCTAGCGACAAATATAAACACTTATAAAAGAAATCCAAAATATAAAGAGACTTACAAAACCAATTCACCATATTAAAAAAAATCATTGAGTAACAAAAGAAGATAAGAAAAGTGGGAAAGAGGGATCAAACAACTGCAAGACAAACAGGAGACAACAAAATGGCAGTAGTAACACCTCAGTTTTCAGTAATTTCTTTAAATATAAATGATTAATATCAGCAAAGAAAAGCCATAAAAGGCCTTAATGGATTAAAAAAAAGAAATAAAGAAAGAAAAGAAAAGACAATACTCATGAATGTGCTATCTACAAGACACTCATTTTGGAATTAAAGACACACGTAGGTTAAAGGAAAAGGGAGAGGAAACAAATATTTTATGCAAATGGTAATAAATAGAAAGCAAGGGTGGCTATACTTACACCAGGCAAAATTGATATAGGTCTAAAGCTATATCTAGAGATAAAGAGACTCATTTATATAATGATAAAATCTAACAGGAAGCTACAAAAATTATAAATACATACACATCCAACATTACACACATATTGATAGATCCAAAGGCAGAAAGTGACAGCAATATGATAATCATATGAGATTTCAATATCCAAATTATAATAATGTATAGAACATATAGAGAGAAGATCAATAAAGAAATATGCTAATTTGAACATTATAAACCAAATGAACTTGACTGACAGGTAGAGATTTCTCCACCTAAGAGCTGAAGAATATACATTCCTAAACTCATATGAAACATTTTCTAGCATAGATTACATGTTACGTGACAAGTCATAGCAATTTTATGAAAATCCAAGTTCTTCCAGGTATCTTTTCCAAACCACAAATGGATAAAAATACAAATTAGCCGGGCGCTGTGGCGCACGCCTGTAATCCCAGCACTTTGGGAGGTTGAGGCAGGAAGATCGCGAGTTCAAAGCCAGCCTCAGCAACGGCGAGGCACTTAGCAACTCAGTGAAACCCTGTCTCTAAATAAAATACAAAAGAGGGCTGGGATGTGACCCAGTGGTCGAGTGCCCCTGAGTTCAATCCCCAGTACCACAAAAAAAAAAAAAAAAAAAATTAATAATAGTATGAAAGTGGCAAAATCCAGACATGTAGAAACTAAACATATTCGTAAATAACAATTGTGCCAAAAAGGAATAAAAAAGAAATTTAAAAGGTACATTAAGAAAACAAAAGATATAAAAGTATAGCATACCAAAAACTATGCAATGTAGCAAAACCAGTAATAAGAGAGAAGTTCATAGGGTAAGATGCCTACATTAGAAAAGGAGACGCCAAATAAGCAACCTAATTTTACGTATCAAGGAACTAGAAAAAGAAGAAAAGTCAAACCCAAGGTTGTTAGAAGGGAAGAAATAATAAAGATTAGAGAAGAAATAAAGCAAATAAAGAGCAAAAATAATCAACAAAATTATAGGTTGTTTTTTAAAAATATAAATAAAATCATACAAGTCCTTAGCTAGAATAACTAAGAAAAGGAGAATAATGGCTTAAATAAACAAACGAGAGAGAAAACATTACAACGGATGTTTCAGAAACAAAGAGTATAATAAAGGGGCAATATGAACAATTCCATGCCAACCAGTTGAATAACTTAGAAGAGTGGATAAATTCCTAGAAACACACTGCAGAAACTTAATTAGAAATAAATAGGGAGTTTGAATGAATAATCAAACATCTAATAAAGGAAAATCAGAGACCTGATGGTTTCACAGCTTAATTCTATCAAGCATTCACATGAATGAATAATCAAACATCTAATAAAGGAAAATCAGAGACCTGATGGTTTCACAGCTTAATTCTATCAAGCATTCACAAAAGACTTAATGTCAATTCTTCTCAAACTCTTCCTAAATTAGAAGAAACGGGAACACTTCCAAATTTATTTTATAAGGTCAACATTACCTCAATACCAAAAACCAGGCAAAGACACTACAAGAGAAGAAAATTACAAGCCAATTTCCCTGGCCAGCTTTGATGGAAAAATCCCTAATAAGATACTAACAAATAAAATTCAATAACATATTAAAAGGATCATACACCATAACAAATGAGATTTATCACAGAGGTACAATAATGGCTCCACATACAGAAATCAATCAAAAGAATATGACATATTGACAAAATGAAAGTTTAAAAAATATCACCTCATTAGATGCAAACAAAACAAAATCCAGAAAATATCGGATACCAAGTTCAATATCCATTCATGATTAGAAATCTCAACAAAATAGCTACTGAAGCACCAACTGTGGTATTGCATGCCTGTAGTCCCAGCTATCCAGGAAGTTGATGCAGGAGGATCACCTGAGCCCATGAAAACAGCCATAGAAGAATCTCATCTCAAGAAAATGAAGGCCATATATGAAAAGCCAGCAGCTAAACACTATACTCAATAGGGAAAACTGAGAACTTACCCTGTAAAACCTGATACAAGAGAAGGATGCATACTGTTATCACTTTCGTAGTGCATAGTATTAGAAGTCCTACTTAGAGCAATGAGGCAAGAAAAAGAAAGAAAAGACATCCAAATTGGAAAAGAAGTAAAATTGACCCTTTTCATACACAACATGATCAAGAATTAGAAAATCTTAAAGAGTGAACTAGAAGAAAAACACTATCAAAAAAAAGAAAGGGCTAGGGTTGTGGCTCAGCGGCAGAATGCTCGCCTCGCACGTGCGTGGCCCGGGTTCGATCCTCAGCACCACGTAAACATAAATGCATTACATTGTGTACAACTAAAGTAAATAAATAAAAATATTTAAAAAAAAAAAAAAAAAAAAAAAACTACTAGAACTAATGAACAAATTTAGTAAAGTTGTAGGATACAAAATCAACATACAAACATTAATAGCATTTCTACTTGCAAATAATGACCTAGTGGAAGAGGAAATTAAGAAAATATCCCATCTTCTTGCCACAATGGTAGCAAGAAGAAAAAAGTACGTAAGAATACATTTAACCAAAGAGTAGGATGGCATACACTGGAAAAGTATAAAACATTAATGAAGGAAATTAACATTTGTGAAGTAAACATAGTTAAATGAACAAGCATCCTATGTTCATGGATTGGAATAATTAATATCATTTAAATGTCTGTACTATCCAAAGTGGCCTAGGGATCCAATGCAATCCCTATCCATATCCCAATGACATTTGTTATAGAAATTTTAAAAAAGCTAAAATTCATATGGGACCCCCAAAGAACCCCAAATAGCCAAAACAATCTTGAGCAACAACAAAAGCAGAGGGATCACGTTTCCTAATTTAAAATTATATAACAAAGATACAATATAGTTCTGGCATACAAAGAGACATATTGATGAGTGGAACAGAGTGAGAACCCAGAGGTAAATCTACATACCTATGGCCAACTGATCTTCAACAAAGTGTTTTCAATACAAAATGGAGAAAGGATAGTCTCTTCAATAAATGATGCTGGGGAAACTGGATATCCATGTGTAGAAGACTAAAATTGGACCATCATTACACATTACATACAACTTAAAATGGATTAAATATTTATTTTTAAAATATTTTTTAGTTGTAGATGGACACAATATATTTATTTATTTATTTGTTTGTTTGTTTGTTTTCTATATGATGCTGAGAATCAAACCCAGTGCCTCACACATGCTTGCCTGGCATGTACTGAGCTACAAACCCAGCCCCAGATTAAAGATTTAAACGTAAGACCTGAAACTGTAAAGCCACTAGAAGAAAACATAGGGAAGTAGAGAGAAATGAGATCATATCACACTGAAAATTTCATGCACAACAAAGGAAACAATCATCAGAATGAAAAGGTAACCTATGGAAATGGGAGAATATATTAGCAAACCATAAATCTTACAAGAGATTAATATCCATAATACATAAAGAACTCACACAACTAAATAGTGAAAGTAAATAAATAACCCATTTTGAAAATGGGCAAAAACCTGAATAGATATATCTCAAATGAAAACCTTCAGTCAACAGGTACATGAAAATGTGCTCTACATACTAATCATCAGAGAAATGAAAATAAAAACCACAATGATGACAGATAGGGGTTTAATTTCATTTTGTTACATATGGATTTCCAGTTTTGCCACCACCATTTGTTGAAGAGGCTATCTTATCTCCAATGTACATTTTTAATGCTTTTGTCTAACATAAGATAACTGTAATTATGTAGGTTAGTCTCTGTGTCCTCTATTCTGTACCACTGGTCTACAAGTCTATTTTGGTGCCAATATCATGCTGGTTTTGCTACTATTGCTCTGTAGTATAGTTTAAAATTGGGCATAGTGATGCCACCTGCTTCACTCTTCTTGCTAGGATTGCTTTAGCTATTCTGGGTCTCTTATTTTTCCACACGAATATCATGACTGCTTTTTCTGTTTCTATTAGGAATATCATTGGGACTTTGATTGGAGTTGCATTAAATCTGTATAGTGCTTTTGGTAGTATGGTCATTTTGACAATATTAATTCTGCCTATCCAAGAACAAGGTAATTCTTTCCATCTTCTAAGGTCTTCTTTAATTTCTTTCTTTAGTGTTCTGTAGTTTTCATTATAGAGGTCTTTCACCTCTTTTGTTAAGTTGATTAAACCCCTATTTCTCACCATGCACGAAACTCAACTCAAAGTGGATCAAGGACCTAAGAATTAGACCAGAGACACTACACCTATTAGAAGAAAAAGTAGGCCCTAATCTCCAACATGTCAGATTAGGCCCCAACTTCCTTAATAAGATTCCTATAGCACACGAATTAATATCAAAAATCAATAAATGGATGGATTCAAACTAAAAAGCTTGTTCTCAGCAAAAGAAAGAATCAGTCAGGTGAATAGAGCCTACTAATTGAAACAAATTTTTACCACATGCACATCAGACAGAGCACTAATTTCTAGAATATATAAAGAACCCAAAAATCTTAACACCAAAAAAACAAATAACCCAATCAATAAATGGGCCAAGGAACTAAACAGACACTTCTCAGAAGAAGATATACAATCAATCAACAAATACATGAAAAAATGTTAAACATCTCTGGCAATTAGAGAAATGCAAATCAAAACTACTCTAAGATTTCATTTCACTCCAGTCAGAATGGCAGCTAACAACAATACAAACAACAATAAGTGTTGGCAAAGATGTGGGGGAAAAAGCACACTCATACATTGCTGGTGGGACTGCAAAATGGTACAGCCAATATGGAAAGCAGTATGGAGAATCCTTGGAAAACCAGGAATGGAACCACCATTTGACCCAGCTATCCCACTCCTCGGTCAAAGGACTTAAAAACAGCATATTATAAGACATAGACAGCACATCGATGATCATAGCAGCAGAAATCACAATAGCCAAACTGTGGAACCAACCTAGATGCCCTTCAGTAGATGAATGGATAAAGAAAATGTGGTATATATACACAATGGAATATTATTCAGCATTAAAAGAGAGTAACATTGTGGCATTGGCAGGTAAATGGATGGAGCTGGAGAATATAATGCTAAGTGAAATTAGCCAGTCCCAAAAAACCAAATGCTGAATGATTTCTCTGATTTAAGGATGCTGATTCATAATATGCTGTGGAGGGTGGAGGTGGGGGTGGGAGGATTAGATGAACTCTAGATAGGGCAAAGGGGAAAAGGGGGGGGAGGGCAAGGGAGGGGGAAATATGGGTAGGAAAGATGGTGGAATGTGATAGTCATCATTACCCTAAGTACATGTATGAAGACACAAATGAGGTGACTCTACTTTGTATACAACCAGATATGAAAAATTGTACTCTATATGTGTAATATGATTGTAATGCATTCTGTTGTCATTTATAACAAATTAAGATTATTTTTTAAAAAACACAATGAGCAATCACCTCATACCTGCTAGAATGGCCATTATTAGAAAGACAAAAGATAATAAGTGTTGGTAAGAATGTGGAGAAATGGGGACCCTTTGCACACTGTTAAAGGGAAAATAAATCGATACAACCATTAGGAAAAGAGAATGAATGTTCTTCAAAAATTACAACTGCTATATGATCCAACAACCCCACTTCTGAGCACATATCCGAAGGAAATAAAATCAGTATCTCAAGGAGACATCTGCACTTCCATGTTGATTTCAGCACTATTCCTAATAGCCCAAACATGGAAACAACCTAAATGTCCATTGGTGGATGAATGGATTTTTTAAAATGTGTATTATTTCAACACACACACACACACACACACACACACACAGGACTTTTTTATTCAGCCTAAAAAAAAAAAAAAAAAGGAGTACCTCTGCTGAGCAGGGCAGGCCCAGGACAGGAGCAGCGACCTCCACCAAGAGTGGGAAGGCCCAGGAGTGACTCCCCCGACCTCCGCTGAGTGCAGGCAGGCCCAGGACAAGCCTTACAACCTTTGCTGAGCGTGGGAAGGCCCGGGACAGCCCCACAGACAACCTTGGAGCAGGGCAGGCAAAGGTCAGGAGCACTGACCTATGCCAAGCACGGACAGGCCCAGGACAGGCCCACCGACCTCCACCAAGTGTGGGCAGGCCTAGGACAGGCCCGCCAATGGGCCCTCCTACCTCAGCCAAGTGCAGGCAGGCCCAGAACAGCCCCACTGACAACCACAGAGCGCCGACCTCCACTGAGTGTAGGAAGGCCCAGGTCAGGCCTGACTACCGCCGCCAAGCCCCGGCAGGCCCTACACAGCCACACCTACACCTGCGGAGCTCAGGCAGGCCCAGGACAGCCTCGCTGACCTCCACTCAGAGTGGGCCCGGGTTCATCCTGCCACAGGCAAACACCCACCAAGCTCAGGCTCTGCTATAGGACTGCCTCTTCCGACAAGCAGACTACCAGGAGCTCAGATTCAACCAGTTCTGCCCACAAAAACCTGCATGGGACCGAGGCCCAGGGTAGGTCCAGAGTCTGCCACCCCTCCCCACCTGGAGCACAAGCCTAACCCACTTCCATCTTAAGACACTTTAGATATAGCCATAGCCTTCCCCACACAGTAGCCCCTACCTTTTGACAACAGACAGTGCCTAAAAGCAGCCGCATCTCAGAGCAGGCATCCCAAAGACATTGTAAGGCCAACCCTTTCAGCCCCATCTCTGGAAGACATTGCATCCATCTTGGGGCACCTTCCCTGTTATCTCAGGTTACCTCTGCTATTGCAGACACCACCTTTAGTTGCAGTAGCATACATCAAGGTACACCTGCAGAAAGCCCAACATTAAGGTGAGGCACAGACAATCTGCTCAGAAACTACAAGAAGATAGGGTAGAAATTGTAATATCTCAGATCCACACTACAAAAAAGGAAGACAAATAGACAACATGAAAAAACAAGGGAGGAAAGTACCCCAAACAAACCAGGATACTACAATAACAGAACCCATGCTCAGCGAAGTTGATGAAACACCAGAGAAGGAGTTCAGAAGGTTCATAATGATCTGTGAATTAAATAATGACCTAAATGAGCAAATACAGGCAAAAATTGATCACTACAACAAAGATATAAGAGAGCAAATACAGGTAGCCAAAGATTATTTCAAAAAAGAGAAAAAAAAAGAGAGAGAAAAACTCTGAAAAGGGCTGGGGTTGTGGCTCAGCGGTAGAGTGCACGCCTAGCACGTGCACGGCCCAGGTTCGATCCTCTGCACCATGTAAAAATAAACGCATTGCGTACAACAAAAGCAAATAAATAAATAAATAAATAAATAAAAACTCTGAAAAAAAAGTCAGAAATCCTTGAAGTGAAGGAAACAATAAACCAAATAAAAAACACAATAGAAAGCATCACCAACAGACTATATCAATTGGAAGAAAGAACTTCAGATAATGAAGACAAAGTATATAATCTTGAAAATAAAGTTGACCACACAGTGAAGAGAGTAAGAAACCATGAGCAGAACATCCAACAATTGTGGGACAGCAGCAAAGGACCAAATCTAAGAGTAATTGGGATAGAGGAAGGCACAGAGTTTCAAGCCAAAGGAATGCACAATCTCTTCAATGAGATAATATCAGAAAATTTCTCAAACATAAAGAAGGAATTGGAAAACCAAATACAAGAGGCTTACAGGACAACAAATGTACAAAATTACAACAGATCTACACCAAGACACATTATAATGAAAATGCCTAGCATACAGAATAAGGATAGAATATTAAAAGCTGCAAGAGAGAGGAATCAGATCACATATAGGGGGACACCAATTCATATCACAGCACATTTTTCAACCCAGACACTCAAAGCCAAGAGATCATGGAACAACGTAGACCATGCTCTGAAAGAAAATGGATGCCAACCAAGAATCTTATATCCAGGAAAATTAAGCTTTAGATTTGAGGACGTAATAAAAACCTTCCATGATAAACAAAAGTTAAAAGAATTTACAACTAGAAAGCCAGCACTAGAGAACATCCTTGGCAAAATATTCCACAAAGAGGAAATGAAAAACAATGATGAAAATCAGCAGAGGGAGGTATTACACTAAAGGAAAAACCAATCAGAGGAGAAACCATGTCAAGTTAAACACCAAAAATAAACAAAAATGGCTGGGAATACAAACTCTAAATATTAATGGCCTAAACTCACCAATCAAAAGACATATACTAGCAGATTGGATTAAAAAAAAAAAAAGACCCAACAATATGCTGCCTCCAAGAAACTCATCTCATAGGAAAAGACATCCATTGGCTAAAGATGAAAGGTTGGGAAAAGTCATACCACTCACATGGACTGTGGAAACAAGCAGGGGTTTCCATCCTCATATCAAATGAAGTAGACTTCAAGCTAAAGTCAATCAAAAGGGATAAAGAAGGACACTTCATACTGCTCAAGGAACCATACACCAACAAGACTTAACAATTAGAAATATATATGCCCCAAACAATGGAGCATCCACATTCATCAAACAAACCCTCTGCAAGTTCAAAAGTCAAAAAGACCACAACACAATAATTTTGGGTGGCTTTAACACATCTCTTTCACCACTGGATAGAACTTCTAAACAAAAGCTGAACAAAGAAACTATAGAACTCGAAAATACAATAAACAACTTAGATTTAACTGACCTATATAGAATATTTCATCCCTCACTGAGCAAATACACTTTCTTCTCAGCAGCACATGGCTCCTTCTCTAAAATTGACCATATATTATGCCACAAAACAACTCTTAGCAAATATAAAAAAAATAGAGATACTAACCTACATTCTATCAGACCATAATGGAATGAAATTAGAAATCAATGACAAAATAAGAAAGAAAAGCTATTCCAACACCTGGAGACTAAATAATATGATACTGAATGAACAGTGGGTTGCAGAAAACCTCAAGGAGGAGATTAAAAAATTCATAGAGGTGAACGAGAACACAGACACAACATATAGAAATCTCTGGGACACTATGAAGGCAGTTCCTAGAGGAAAGTTCATTGCATGGAGTTCATTCCTCAAAAGAAGAAAAAGTCAACAAATAAATGACTAAACACTACATCTCAAAGCCCTAGAAAAAGAAGAACAACCCAAGACCAAAAGCAGTAGAAGACAGGGACTAATTGAAATCAGAGCTGAAATCAATGAAATTGAAACAAAAGAAACAATTGAAAAAATCGACAAAACAAAAAGTTGGTTCTCTGAAAAGATAAATAAAATTGATAGACCATTAGCCAGGCTAACAAAGAGAAAGAGAGAGAAAACTCAAATTACTAACATACGTGACGAAAAAGGAAAATCTCAACAGACACTACAGAAACAAAGAATATGATTAGAAATTATTTTGAAAACTTGTACTCCAATAAAATACAAAATATCGAAGACATTGACAAATTTCTAGAATCATATGATTTGCCCAAATTGAATGAGGATGATATATACAATTTAAACAGACCAATTTAAAATTTAAAGTGATGAAATAAAAGATGCCATCAGAAGCTTACCAACCAAGAAAAGCCCAGGACCAGATGGATACACAGCCGAGTTCTACAAGACCTTTAAAGAAGAACTGATACCATTACTTTTCAATTTATTTCAGGAAATAGAAAAAGAGGGAGCACTTCCAAACTCGTTCTATCAGGCCAATATCACCCTGATTCCAAAACTTAGGTAAAGACACATCAAAGAAAGAAAACTTCAGACCAATATCTCCAATGAACATAAGATGCAAAAATTCTCAAAAAAAAATTCTGGCAAATCAAATACAAAAACATATCAAAAAGATAGTGCACCACGATCAAGTGGGGTTCATTCCAGTGATGCAAGGTTGGTTCAACATATGGAAATCAATAAATGTAATTCATCACATAAATGGACTTAAAGATAAGAACCATATTATTACCTCAATAGATGCAGAAAAAGCATTCAACAAAATACAATACCGCTTCATGTTCAAAACACTAGAAAAAATAGGGATAACAGGAACATATCTCAACATCATAAAAGCTATTTATGCTAAGCCCAAGGCCAACATCATTCTAAATGGAGAAAGATTAAAAGTGTTCCTTCTAAACACTGGAACAAGACAGGGATGCCCTCTTTCACCACTTCTATTTAACATAGTACTTGAAACACTGGCCAGAGGATAACACAGACGAAAGAAATTAAAGGGATACAGATAGGTAAAGTAGAACTCAAATTATCACTATTTGCTGATGATATGATTCTATACCTAGAAAACCTTAAAAAATGCACCAGAAAACTTCTAGAACTCATAAATGAATTCAGCAAAGTAGCAGGATACAAAATCAACACCCATAAATCTAAGGCATTTCTATATATCAGTGACAAATCCTCTGAAAGGGAAATAAGGAAAACTACCCCATTTAGAATAGCATTAAAAAAAAATACTTGGGAATCAACTTAACAAAAGACATGAAAGAACTCTATAATGAAAACTACAGAACACTAAAGAAAGAAATTAAAGAAGACCTTAGAAGATGGAAAGATCTACCTTGCTTTTGGATAAACAGAATTAATATTGTCAAAATGACCATACTACCAAAAGCACTGTACAGATTTAATTCAACTCCAATCAAAATCCCAATAACATTCCTCATATAAATAGAAAAAGCAGTCATGAAATTCATCTGGAAAAATAAGAGACCCAGAATAGCTAAAGCAATCCTTAGCAAGGATAGTGAAGCAGGTGGCATCACTATACCAGACCTTAAATTATACTACAGAGCAGTAGTAACAAAAACAGCATGGTATCCGCACCAAAATAGACTTGTAGACCAATGGTACAGAATAGAGGACACAGAGACTAACACATATAATTACAGTTATCTTTTTTTTCAAAAATTTTTTAATTTTATTTTTATAATTTTTAACATGTAAAACTCATAGTGCATGTATTTAGCATCTTTTTAGATACAACTGTTTGTATACAAAGTATATTCGTACAATTCAGGTCTTCAATCATACATTTAGGAAAATGATATCCGTCTCATTCAACCACCTTTTCTTTTATTTTTCTTTTCTCCCCCTCCCTCCCCCCCTTTCTCCCTTACCCTCCCTTCCCTTTGACCATTCTAGTGTTCCTCTAATCCTCTTATGTACCCCCATCCAACAATACTATGAACTAGCCTCCTTATATCAGCGAAAACATTTGGTATTTGGATTTTTGAGACTGACTAACTTCACTTAGCATTATGTCTTTCAACTTCATCCATTTACCTGCAAATGCCATTAATTTATTTTCTTTTATTGCTGAGTAAAATTCCATTGTGTGTATATACCACATTTTCTTAATCCACTCATTTACTGAGGGACATCTAGGTTCGTTCCACAACCTAGCTATTGTGAATTGCGCAGCTACAAACATTGAGATAGCTGTGTCACTGTAATATGCTGTTTTTAAGTCCTTTGGGAATAGACCCAGGAGTGGGATGGCTGGGTCATAGGGTGGTTCCATTCCCAGTTTTCCAAGAAATCTCCATACTGCTTTCTGTAATGTTCGCACCATTTTGCAGTCCCACCAGCAATGTATGAGTGTGCCTTTTCACCTAACATCCTCTCCAACATTTATTGTTGTTTGTGTTCTTGATAGCTGCCATTCTGACTGGAGTGAAATGAAATCTTAGAGTAGTTTTGATTTGCATTTCTCTAATTGCCAGCAATGTTGAGCATTTTTTCATGTATTTGTTGATTAATTGTGTATCTTCTTGTGAGAAGTGTCTTTTCAATTCCTTAGCCCATTTAATGATTGGGTTATTTGTTTTTTTGGTGTTAAGTTTTTTGAGTTTTTTATATATTCTAGAAATTAGTGCTCTATCTGATGTGCATGTATTAAATATTTGTTCCCAATTAGTTGGCTCTCTATTCACCTCACTGATTGTTTCTTTTGCTGAGAAGAAGCTTTTTAGTTTAAATCTATCCCATTCATTAATTCTTGGTAGTAATTCTTGCGCTACAGGATTCTTATTAAGGAACTTGGGGCCTAATCCGACATGTTGGAAATTGGAGGTTACTTTTTCTTATATCAGGCGTATTGTCTCTGGTCTAATTGCTAGGTCCTTGATCCACTTTCAATTGAGTTTTGTGCATGGTGAGAGATAAGGGTTTAATTTCAATTTATTGCATATGGATTTCCAGTTTTCCCAGAACAATTTTTTGAAGAGGCTATCCTTTCTCCACTGTACATTTTTGGCGCCTTTGGCTAATATAAGATAGCTGAAATTATATGTATTAGTCTCTGTGTCCTCAATTCTGTACCATTGGTCCACCAGTCTGTTTTGGTGCCAATACCATGCTGTTTTTGTTACTATTGCTCTATAGTATAATTTAAAGTCCGGTATGGTGATGCCCCCTGCTTCACTTTTCTTGCTCAGAATTGCTTTGGCTATTCTGGGTCTCTTATTTTTCCAGATGAATTTCATGACTGCTATTTCTATTTCTTTGAAGAATGACATTGGGATTTTGATTGGAATTGCATTAAATCTGTATAATGCTTTTGGTAGTATGGACATTTTGACAATATTAATTCTACCTATCCAAGAGCATAGTAGGTCTTTCCATCTTCTGAGTTCATCTATAATTTCTTTCTTTAGTGTTCTATAATTTTCGTTATAGAGGTCTTTCACCTCTTTCGTTAGGTTGATTCCCAGGTTTTTTTTTTTTTTTTTTTTTGATGCTATTGTAAATGGGGTAGTTTTCATCATTTCCCTTTCAGAGTCTTTGTCGCTGATGTACAAAAATACCTTTGACTTATGTGTATTGATTTTGTATCCTGCAACTTTGCCAAATTCATTTACTAGTTGGAAAAGTTTTCTGGTGGAGTTTTTTGGGTCTTCATGTCATCAGCAAATAGTGCTAATTTGAGCTCTTCTTTTCCTATCTTGATCACTTTAATTTCTTTCGTCTGTCTAATTGCTCTGGCCAGAGTTTCCAGTACTATGTTAAATAGCAGTGGTGAAAGGGGGCATCCCTGTCTTGTTCCAGTTTTTAGAGGGAATGCTTTCAATTGGTCTCCATTTAAGAAAATGTTAGCTTGGGGCCTTCATAAATAGCTTTTATAATGTTGAGATATGTTCCTGATATTCCTAGTTTTTCCAGTGTTTTGAACATAAAGGGGTGTTGTATTTTGTCAAATGCTTTTTCTGCATCTATTGAGATAATAATATGGTTTTTATCTTTAAGTCTATTGATGTGATGTATTATGTTTATTGATTTCCAAATGTTGAACCAGCCTTGCATCCCTGGGATAAACCCCACTTGATCGTGGTGCACTACCTTTTTTATATGTTTTTGTATCCGATTTGCCAGGATTTTGTTGAGAATTTTTGCATCTATGTTCATTAAAGATATGGGCCTGAAGTTTTCTTTTTTGGATGTGTCTTTGCCTGGCTTTGGAATTAATGTGATATTGGCCTCATAGAAAGAGTCTGGAAGAGCTCCCTCTTTTTCTATTTCTTGGAATAGTTTGAAGAGCATTGGTATTAGTTCTTCTTTGAAAGTCTTATAGAACTCAGCTGTAAACCCATCAGGTCCTGGACTTTTCCTTGTTGGTAGCTTTTTGATGACGTCTTCTATTTCTTACTTGTAATCGGTCTGTTTAAGTTGTGTATAGCCTCCATTTCCAGTTTAGGCAAATCATATGACTCTAGAAATCTGTCAATGCATTCAGTATTTTCTATTTTATTAGAGTACAAGTTTTCAAAGTAATTTCTAATTATCTTCTGTATATCTGAGGTGTTTGTTGTGATATTCCCTTTTTCATCACGAATGTTAGTAATTTGAGTTTTTTCTCTTCCTCTTTTTGTTAGCATTGCTAAGGGTCTGTGAATTTTGTTTATTTTTTCAAAGAACCAACTTTTAGTTTTGTCAATTCTTTGAATGGTTTTCTTAGTCTCAATTTCATTAATTTCTGCTCTGATTTTAATTATTTCCTGTCTTCTACTACTCTTGGTGTTGGTCTGTTCTTCTTTCTCTAGTGCTTTGAGGTGTGATGTTAAGTCATTTATTTGTTGGGTTTTTTTCCTCTTAAGGAATGAACTCAGTGCAATGAATTTTCCTCTTACTACTGCCTTCATAGTGTCCCAGAGATTTCTATACGATGTATCTGTGTTCCCATTTACCTCTAGGAATTTTTTAATCTCCTCTTTGATGTCTTCTTCAACCCCTTGTTCATTCAGTAGCATGTTGTTTAGCTTCCAGTTGTTGGAGTAGTTTTTCTTAATCCTTGTTTTGTCGTTGATTTCCAATTTCATCCCTTTATGGTCTGATAGAATGCAGGGTAGTATCTCTATTTTTTTATACTTGCTGTGAGTTGCCTTGTGACATAATATATGGTCTATTTTGGAGAAGGAGACATGTGCTGCTGAGAAAAAAGTGTATTCGTTTACTGAGGGATGAAATATTCTATATATGTCCGTTAGGTCTAAATTGTTAATTGTTTTAAGGAGGCTTAAAGTTTCTTCATTTAGCTTTTGTTTGGATGATCTATCCATTGGTGAGAGAGGTGTGTTGAAGTCCCCTAGAATAATTGTTTTGTGGTCTATTTTACTCTTGAACTTGAGAAGAGTTTGTTTGATGAATGTAGGTGCTCCACTATTTGGGGCATATAGATTTATGATTGTTATCTCCTGTTGATGAATGGTTCCCTTAAGTAATAAGAAATATCCATCTTTGTCCCTCTTGATTAGTTTTGGTTTGAAGTCTACCTTATTTGATACGAGAATGGAAACCTCTGCTTGTTTCCGCAGGCCATGTGAGTGATAAGACTTTTCCCAGCCTTTCACTTTCAGTCTGTTGATGTCTTTTTCTATGAGGTGTGTTTCATGGAGACAGCAAATTGTTGGGTCGTTTCTTTTAATCCATTCTGATAATCTGTGTCTTTTGATTGGTGAGTTTAGGCCATTAACATTCAGGGTTATTATTGAGATGTGATTTTTATTCCCATCCATTTTTATTTGAATTATGCTCTTTAGCTTGATTTGGTTTCTCTTCTGGTTGGTATTTCCCTTAGTTTAATATCTCCCCTTGTTGATTTTCGTTGTTATCTTTCTCTTCTTTTTCATGAAAACTTTTGCCCAGGATGTTCAGAAGTGCTGGCTTTGAATTGTGAAATCTTTTAACTTTTGCTTGTCATGGAAGGTTTTTATTTCATCTTCGAATCTAAAGCTCAATTTTGCTGGATATAAGATTCTTGGTTGACATCCCTTTTCTTTCCGAGCTTGAAATATGCTATTCCAGGATCTTCTTGCTTTTAAGGTCTGGGTTGAAAAATCTGAACATAGTCTGATTGGTTTCCCCCTATATGTAATCTGCTTCCTTTCTCTTGTGGCTTTTAGTATTCTCTCCTTGCTCAGTATACTAGGCATTTTCATTATAATGTGTCTTGGTGTGGATATGTTGAGATTTTGTTTATTTGGTGTTCGGTATGCCTCTTGAACTTGGTTTTCCCATTCATTCCTCAAGTTTGGAAATTTTTCTGTAATTATTTCATTAAATAAATTACTCATTCCTTTGGCTTGAAACTCTGCCCCTTCCTCTATGCCAATCACTCTTAAGTTTGGTCTTTTTATGCTGTCCCATAATTCTTGGATGTTATGTTCTTGATTTCCAACGAGTTTTGCTGTATAGTCTAAATTCTTCTCTAGGACATATATTTTGTCTTCATTGTCTGAGTTTCTTTCTTCCAAGTGGTCTACTCTGTTGGAGATGCTTTCAATTGAACTTTTATTTTGGTTTATTGCTTCTTTCATTTCTGGAATTTCTGTTTGGTTTCTCTTCAGAGCCTCTATTTCCCTATTGAAGTAATCTTTTACTTCCTGTATTTGTTTTTGGAGTTCTTTGTCAAAATGATCTTTTGCCTCCTGTACTTGCTCCCTCATCTCATTTTTGAGTTCATTCTTAAGTTCCATAAACATTTGGAATATGTAATTTCTAAATTCCATCTCTGGCATTTGACCAACTGTGTTTGCCATAGAATCTGCTTATGAGGTATCTTGATTTGTTTGCGTCACTTTCTTCCCTTGTTTTGTCATGTTGCTTGTGTGTCTTTTCTTCCTGCACTGTGGGACCTTGACTATTTCGATTTTACCTTAAAGCCTTATGTTGTTCCTGTAGTACAATGCTATCAGATCACCTTATAATTCCTTTACACTTTTAAAACCTAACACTTTCTATTCAGAAAATCCAAGTTTGATCACAATGTACAGATTTGGTTAACCCAGATATTATTTCCAATTTACTCTGTACACTTCTGATGGGGTTTTATAGCTTCAAGTATTGAATACAGAGGTGTTATGTTTAGGAAGAAGGAAGTGTCTTGAATTGTTCTTTCTTGGAAAGTATGAAAAGAGAGTTCTATTGAAGTGGTTTAGTGGAAGTGGTTTAGTATAAGTAGACGAGAGAAGAAAGAGAATGGAGTAGACAATTAGGTAGAAAGACCAATTTATATATAAAGTAAGATGGAAAAGAAAAAAATGATAAAAGAGTAGGAATTGGTGTAAGAGATAGGAGAGAAAGAATCAAGAAAATAGAGAGTAAACTATATATAACACCGCTTTGCTATCCAGTTCAGTTGCGCTGGTTCTAGAAATCCCAAGTTCTGAGTATAACTTGTTTTTGCCTCTGTTTAGTATGCACTGGCAGGGTGCAAATATGAAAGATGAAGGAGGAAGAAAAGATGCAAAAGTGAGAAGGAAGAAAAGAAGGAAAGAAAAAAGGAGCAGAAGCAAACAAACACATTGACAATCAATGCAAAAAAAAGCAAAACAAAACAAAGCCAAAAAAAGCAAAAGAAAAACAAACAAACAAACAAAAAACCCGAAAACCAATAAAACAAGCAAACCAAAAAAAAAAAAAAAAAAAAAATTGGAACCCCAAGTCTCAAACAAAATGGACCCTGGGAAGCCCCCTCTTTTTTCCTTTCCAGTTTAAGCCAACTGCATCGGACCACGTCCAGACAGTCTGCGACCCTGTCGGTGGAGTCAAGGCTGCACCCTAGGCCAGTGGCAGAATGGCTCAGTGGAGGAGTGGCTTAGGGGGGTTGTGTGTCAGCAGATGAATGGCACCGGGAAGGGGACCCTCCAGAAGGCACCCTTTCCCCACGCCCACCCACAGTTGTAGCTTCTTGTGGCCGCTGCGCTGGCCTCAGACACGCCCTCCCCTGCTGGTTACCTGAGCCTCACCCAGGTGTGCGCTGCCTTCAGAGCGCTGGCGGCTCCCTGGATGTCTGCAGCTGTTCTTCCCCTCTGTCTTTTCCCCTTTGTCTGGGTCAGCCACTGCACTTCTCAAAGATGGCGGTGCTCTCCTCCCATTCAACAGCAGCTCTGCAGACCCTTGTGTCAGTCCAGAGTGTGCGGGTTCGGCTTGGCAAGCTGTGCGGAAGAGCTCTACGTGGATACCGCCCACGCCTCTAGGCCTCTTTCTATCCCTCCTCGACAATCGGTTTCAAAGCCGCTGGGTGGATTGTCTCCTTGCCAAGATGGTATCGGGCAGCTGCAACTACAGCACGGACAATGCTGCTTTGGACTGTGGACCGCTCCGACTCTGCCCCCTGTTGGTCGTGGTCCAGAGAATGCTGTATCTCACTGTCCAGAGGTGCACGAATGTCTCGGCTCCCCTTCAGTTGCAACAGAACTGCTAGTAACGCGCTCAAACTTCCCACTCCGCGCCCTTCAGCAACTGTGTCCGGAGAGCACCTCCCTCCTGTCGGCCATCTTCCCAGGATCTCTCTACAGTTATCTTATGTTAGACAAAGCTCCAAAAGTGTACATTGGGGAAAAGACAGCCTGTTCAACAAATGGTGCTTGGAAACCCATATGCAACAGAATTAAACCCCTATCTCTCTCCATGCACAAAACTCAACTCAAAGTGGATCAAGGATGTAGGGAGTAGACCAGAGACACTATGCCTATGAGAAGAAAAAGTAAGCCCTAATCTGCAACACGTTGGATTAGACCCCATCTTCCTTAATATGACTCCTGTAGCACAAGAATTAATATCAAGAATCAATAAATGGGTCAGATTCTAACTAAAAAGCTTCTTCTCAGCAAAAGAAAGAATTAGTCAGATGAATAGAGAGCCTACTAATTGGGAACAAATTTTTACCACATGCATGTCAGATAGAGCACTAATTTCTAGAATATATAAAGAACTCAAAAATCTTAACACCAAAAACACAAATAACCCAATCAATAAATGGGCCTATTGAGGGGAAGATGCCCAGCTCACCAGGAGTCACCTGCACTTCACCCCTCCCCTCACTGGTATTAATGGTCACCTTAGAGATGGAATTGGGCTGGCACAGCTCACGATAAAGGAGGTTTCAATCAATCATATCTAGTTCTCTGGGGGCCATAGGGCTCAGCTAACATCCAGTTACTTTTCCCTATGGTTCTTATGTACTTTGTGTTTATTCTCAAATCTTCACTTCTGATAAGCAGAGTATAACACCTTTTTTCAAAATACTTGGGAGCCTCCTGTCTGTCTCATCATGAATTCACTGGTTGTTACTATAAGTTGGATCTTGGATGTCCCCAACAGTCTACATGTCAAAAGCTGACATCACCAGCTTATGGTGCTATTGGCAGATGGTAGAACTTATGGAAGGTGGGGCCTTATAGAAGAAAGTTAGGTCTTTGGGGGTGTGTTCTTGAAGTGGATATTGGAACACTGGCCTTTTCCTCTTTTTCACTTCCCGGCTGCCAGGAGGTGAATAGACTTCCTCTGTCACATGCTTTCCACCATAACACACTATGCCACAAAAGGTATAAAGCAACAGTTTCAAGTGAGAGTGGACTAGAACTCCTAAAACTGTGACCCAAAATAAACCTTTTTCTTTATTAAGTTATTTTATCAGGTATTTTGTCACAGTAACAGAAAGCTGACTCACACACTCAGAAAAAAATATTGTTAAAGATAGATGCAATCTAAGAATAGGAGAGCTGAGCACAGATACTGTTGCCGCCTGTAGCTGTTGCCACCTGCAGCAACGATACCGCAGGAAAGAATTCGGAGGCAGATTGGGAAGGAGTAGGTTCTTTATTCTGCTTTCTCTTCTGACTTCTCTCTCCAAATCCAACAACAACCCCCACACAACTCCAACCCTACCTGGTTAAATACTCTTCACCTTAACAAGTATACACGTGTCACAAGCTCAACTTACAGGTGTGTCACACAGTGTTCACGGGCACAGAAAGATTCTTAGTTGATTATATTAAGGTCAGGAGAAAACAATTAAATGCCTCCTCTTTGGCTCTCAGTCAGCCGCCATCTTAGCTACCTCCTCATTAAGGCTCTTACATTTCCCCCCTTTTGTTTTAAAAGAGGGATAAATAGATGGGTGATGACCCTCACCACATCAGTATCGACTGTGCCTTTCTTAGGTGTCCACATGTGCAACCAACATTCTTACCCGCCATCGGATAATCAAGGCTGTGCCCTTGACTCCTGTCTTAGGTTGATATGTCGGTCACATGAGACTTTCCCGTCATTGACTACCAGCCGTCCAATCGAGCCAACCAATCATGAGGATATGCTCCAGTTCTAAGGCGGTAAGCTTTGTGCTGACGAGCCAAGTTCCATTAAATAGCGTAACAAGTTCTTTAAACAAATCAGCTGCCCTAAGTTCCATTAAGTAACGCACTGAGTTCTCTAGACAAATCAGCTGCCCTACTAGGGTTAAGAAAAGGGGTACCCGCAAGGCATTGTTGCATACAATGTCCCAAACATCCTATAGTAGAAAGATCTATCAAAATGTCCACTTGCTAACACGTTGATCTAGGAGGCCTCGTGCATGCAGAGCAGAGGCCACACTGCTGGTGAGGTTGTTTAATGCTTGAGCAGCACGGATGCTTGTAGCAATTGTGATCCCTGCAGCTCTAGCAGCAGCAGCAGCCATCTCTTTTATGTCTAGACAATGCCACTGGCAAATCTTCAGGGCCCACTAAGACAGGCATAGGGATGTACCTAGAAACTCAAGCAACAATCATTAGAGGAAAGGCAGTGCCATTCCAGCACTGAGTCAAGAAGCGGGTTGTAGGAGGGCAATTCAAACTAAAAAATAGAACTATTAGATCTTCAGGTATCTGAAGTTGATCTCTGCTCACACACATTGCTGCTTGAGCTCCCACGAACATTAGCTGGCAAAATATCACATTTAGAATGGATTAAAGAAAGACTAAGAGCATTTTAGAAAAATATTTTGTTAGCTGGAACTTTTGAGCCTCTGCATACACAGCAACCTTTTATGAATATGCCTGTTGAAAGAATTTAAATTAATCAGCTGTTTAACAAATAAAGTTAATTACAAATAATACCTGTTGAAACAATTTAAATTAATCAGCTGTTTAACAAATAAAGTTTATTACAAATAAACAATCCCAAGTCAAATACCAAAATATCAGGCTATTCAGTATTAGTCATATTCCTTGCTGAAGAAAAGTCCTAGAGATACTTATAAATTAAGTTTGAAGGTACCTTCATTTTTTAATGGTTTACCCAATTGGAATACTTTTAACTTAAATTTATTAAAGTTATTTGGATCCTTTTTTTTATATAATATTAATTTTCATGAGCGCTCGGTTTTTATTATTTGTGACGTCACATTGGACAGACGCACAAACATAAAGACATATATTTGTGACGTCACATTTACATGAAATCTAGACAAGTGCACAGACATAAAGACATATATAAAAAAAGAAAAACATAATTGTGTGCACACTAAAGAGAGATCCTCTTGTCCCGGCTGGGAGGAATGAGACTTAAGTTGTGAATTTAATGAAGAAAAAAGAAAAGAAAAAAAAACAAAAATGCGCTGCAGGAGCCCTGTTTGGGGATTGACTTTAATTGCAGTTGACTATGAGCCGTGGAGATTTGGCCATTGTCGCCACCCGTAGTCTCACGGGATTTGTTGCGGGATCTCGAGTGACTTGGCCGAGATTGCTGATCGGGTCAGCGCCATTTTAGGGTGTGTTTGGCGTGAGTTAGTCGTTATTAGAACCAGAGAGAAAAGTTATCAGAATAAAAAGCTGTTTGTCTCCAGTTTGCTTCTGAAGTTTTTCCCGCGGCTCCGTTGCTCCAAGCGCTTCAGGCGGCAACAGGTGGCGGCCCGTACGGGGAACTTCGGAGCGGACAGGTAAGAACTGAAAGGTCTCTAAAGATGGGTTTGAATATAACTGAATCCCAAGTGATAGAGGCTATGCAAAGACTCCTTGATATACCTGACTCTGTTCTCAGTGAGGAGTATATAGACAAAAGTGAAAGTGATCAAAAAAGTGTAGATTCCACTGGGCCAACTGAGACCAGTAAAGAGAGTATTAGAAGAGACCCAAAAATGACAAAAATCCAAGCTATTAAAGCTATTCGGGAGTTATTGGCGAAAGCTGAAGGATACTTTCTCTCACTGGAACCTGGGCCTCAGGATATTGCTGTCAGTGAAATTAGCAGTGGTGAGGAATCTAGTAAAAGTGATCCTGAGAAAATGAGGAAAAAGAAATTAAAAAAGACCGAGAAAAAGGTCCGTCAGGCAGAGGAGTCACTTGTGTCCTCTACTCCCCCATGGGTGGAATCCATTACAGAAAATATGAAGGGTATTACTAGGCATTTGCATACCCTAGAAACAGAAATAAAAAGTCTTTCTGAGCGCTTATGCGCTCTCGAGGACAACTCACAGATACATTGGGAACCGCCAGCATTTGAAAAGAAAAATGGACAGAGTGTCCATCAGTCAGTAGATTTCAAAACAATAAAAAAATCTCAAAGAGGCAGTAATGACTTATGGGCCCCAAGCTCCTTTCACGTTGAGTATGCTGGAGTCCCTTAACACCTTTAGCTTAACCCCCTCAGACTGGAAAAGTCTATGTAAAGCAACATTAAGCGGGGGGCAATTCTTGGTTTGGCGATCGCAATTCCAAGAACTTTGTATAGAAACGGCTAAAAGAAACGCGGCTGCAGGGTTTGAAAACTATAATATAGACATGCTCACAGGAGAAGGGCAATTTGCAGACTTACAGGCTCAAACAGATTATAACCCAGATATATATGCTCAGATAAATGCAGCTGCCTTAGAGGCATGGAAAACTGTACAAGGACCTGGGGATCTACAAGGTAGCTTGTCAAAAGTGATTCAAGGACCTAATGAGCCGTATGCCGACTTTGCTGATCGACTTTTGAGAACTGCAGGTAGTGTGTTTGCAGATGTTGACCAAGCTATGCCATTAGTTGTTCAATTAGCTTATGAAAATGCAAATAAATGGTGCCAAGCAGCCATCAGGCCATGGAGAACTAAAAAGGATCTTTCCGTATATATACAACTATGTAAAGATATAAATGGCGCCTTTGTCACAGGAAATGTGATTGCAGCCTCAATGAGAGGTGCTTCCTCTCGAAATTTCACAAAGGCTAAACGTAGACATTATAATCAATCAGGATATTCCAGGCAAAATTATCATAATCAATCAGGCAATTCTAGGCAAAATCCCAAAAGAGAAATAAGATCAAGCTCATACCGTGCCCCAGGCCGCTGCCCCAGGTGTAAAAAGGGAAATCATTGGGCCAATAAATGCTATTCAAAATTTGACATCCATGGAAATCCTTTGTTCAGGAATTCAAAAAAAGGGGCACGGGGCCCAGTACCCCGGGGCCCACAAATGTACGGGGCATTGCAGAAGGAGTATCCTCAAGCATCCACTCAGATGCTTCCCTGACACAATCCCTACTACCCATCCACTCCCTCGCCAGAGGAACAAGAGGAAATGCAGGATTAGACCTCTGTTCCACCGCCCGAATAGTGTTAACACCTGAAATGGGGGTTCAACTGATTCCCACAGGAGTCAGGGGACCTCTTCCCTCAGGGACTGTAGGACTTATTATCGGGCGTAGTCCTAAAAGCTTATTAGGTTTGCAAGTGACCCCAGGTGTAATAAACTCAGACTACAAAGGGGAAATAAAAATAATGCTTAGCTCACCCCAAAGTATAACTTCTGTTAATCAAGGAGATAGAATTGCTCAGTTGCTTCTCCTTCCCAATTTACATAATTCATTTAAAATGGGTATGCCTCAAGAAGGGAACAATAGAGGATTTTGTTCCACTGACTCAAGTCCCATGGCTTGCTGGGTTCGAGACTGTTCAAGGAGGCCTATGTGTAAAATAAAAATCCAAGGAATAGAAATGGAGGGATTAATAGATACTGGAGCTGACTCTTCCATTATTAATTTACGCCAATGGCCCAAGCACTGGCCTCTGCAAAAAGCTTCAACCAGTTTAAGAGGCTTGGGATATAATAACCTCCCAGATAAAAGTGCAGTAATTTTAAAATGGGAGGATGATGAAGGCCATAAAGGAACATTTCAGCCTTATGTTTTACCTAATCTACCGGTTACTTTATGGGGAAGAGATATTTTGCAACAAATGGGAGTACACCTTGCAACCAAGCCTGCAGATGTTAAATGTAAAAACCTACAGGGTAATCTTAACCATAAAAGAACTCATTATCAAAAAGTACAGAGTAATCTTAACCCTAAAAGTAATCATTGTCATAAAGGAAAAAGATATTTTTTTTCGGGGCCACTGAGAAAATAATTTTGAAAATACCATGGCTTTCTGATAAGCCAGTGTGGGTCCCTCAGTGGCCCCTATCTAAAGAGAAATTACAAGCGGCCCACCAATTAGTTCAGGAACAATTAGAAGCAGGTCATATAGAACCTTCCACCTCTCCCTGGAATTCCCCCATATTTGTGATCAAGAAAAAGTCAGGAAAATGGCGATTGTTACATGATCTTAGACAAATCAATAAAACCATGCAAGTTATGGGGCCTACTCAACCTGGACTTCCTAGTCCCGTAGCTATTCCAAAAAATTTCCATCTTATTACTCTTGATATAAAGGATTGCTTCTTTTCTATTCCCCTACATCCTCTGGATGCCCCCAGGTTTGCTTTTTCCGTTCCTTCTATGAACAATAATGGCCCTGATCAGAGATATCAATGGAAGGTTTTACCACAGGGAATGGCTAATAGCCCCACCATATGCCAAATATATGTGGACAAGGCTATCCAACCCATTAAAAATAAATATCCAAACCTCATGTGTCTACATTACATGGATGATATTTTATTGGCCCACCCTAATCAAAAAATCTTATTTAATATATTCAGTGATGTGGTAGAAAATTTAAAAAAAATATGGATTTATATATAGCAGAAGAAAAAGTTCAAACCAGATCTCCCATATTATATTTAGGATTTAAAATCATGGATACTTTTATTAGACCCCAAAAAATTTTAATAAATAAAGAACATTTGACCACCCTCAATGATTTCCAAAAACTACTGGGAGACATTAATTGGCTTCGCCCTACACTAAATCTACTGGCCAACTAAAACCTTTATTTGACATCCTTCGTGGAGATCCTGATCCATCTTCACCACGAACATTGACTCCTGATGCTAGGAAAGCTTTAAAGTTAGTAGAAAAAGCCATCGAAGGAGCTCATTGTGATAGATTTGATTTAACTCAACCGCTGATGTTGATTATTATTTCTTCACAATATACACCCACAGGAGTATTTTGGCAACAAGGGCCTTTATTATGGATACATTTGCCCGTCTCTCCTAAAAGTATAATTGAATCTTATACCTCCATGGTGGCTAAACTTATTCTTCAAGGACTTAAGACTTCTACTAAAATATTTGGCATTCACCCTGCTACTATTATTACTCCCTATTCATCATCACAGATTGAATACTTATGCTTCAATGATAATGATTGGGCTATAGTTAAATGCTCTACTTCTGCAAATTTTGATAATCATCTTCCTAAGTCCCCTATATTATCTTTTTGTATTAATCATCCTATTATATTTCCACAGGTAATAAAAAATCAACCTATTCCTAAGGCATTTAATGTATTTACAGATGGGTCCTCAAATGGTACTGCTACAGTAGTCACTAAAAAAGAAAATATGACTTACATAACTGCACACAAATCAGCTCAACTAGTGGAACTGGAAGCTGTGGTAAGAGCTCTGGAAAATTTTAGGGACCAGCCCGTAAACATTTTTTCAGATAGCCACTATATTGTACAAGCCGTCCCAAAATTAGAGTTAGCAGGACCAATAGCACCTCATACTCCAGCCTTTAAATTGTTTTATCAAATACAAAAACTTTTGTGGGCAAGAAAAGAACCTCTATTCGTAGGCCATATTAGAGCACATACTAATTTGCCTGGTCCCCTCCATGAAGGTAATCAAAAGGCTGATGAACTTACAAAAACAGTATTTATACTTTCAGCGCTACAACAAGCTACTTTATTTCATTCCCAGTTTCATGTCAACAGCACCACCTTGCAAGGTAGGTTTAAAATCACAAAGGAGCAAGCCAGAACAATTGTAAAAGATTGTAAATCTTGTATGACACATTTGCCCAATCCTCATTTCGGAGTTAACCCTAGAGGATTAATGCCCAATCATTTGTGGCAGATGGATGTTACTCATGAGCCAAGTTTTGGAAAATTGCGATTTATTCATGTGACCATAGATACATGCTCAGGCATGATTTTTGCTTCCTTACATTCTGGAGAAAAAGTTAAAGATGTTACATCTCATTGTTTGCAAGCTTTTGCTGCATTGGGCATCCCCAAAATGCTTAAAACAGATAATGGCCCCACATATACGTCCTCATCTTTCAAACAGTTTTGCGCAAAATTCAATATATCCCATAAAACAGGCATCCCATACAATCCTCAGGGTCAGGGCATTATTGAAAGAGCAAACCGAACACTGAAAATTATGTTATTAAAACAAAAAGAAGGAAATTGGAAAAGTCCTAAGGACAGATTGGCAGTTGCCCTGTTTACCTTAAATTTTTTAACTTTAGACTCTAATGGTTATTCTGCTGGAGACAGACATTGGAATCCACACCAACAACATAAACCTTTGGTTTACTGGAAGGATGTTCTTTCAGGTACATGGAAGGGTCCAGATCCAGTATTAATTTGGGGAAGAGGATCTGTTTGTGTTTTTCCAAAAGACGAATCCTCTCCAATATGGATACCATCTAGATTAATAAAACAGGTACCACATCAAAATGATCAAGATGAAGTTATTGAAGAATCAAGATTAATAAAAAAGGTACAAAATCAAGAGGACCAAGATGAAGGTATAGAATGATTCCCTCAAAAGAGTCCTTCAAAATATTTCACAACTTAAGTGTCATTCCTCCCGGCCGGGACGAGGAGATCTCTCTTTAGTGTGCACACAATTGTATTTTTTTTTTCTTTTCTTTTCTTTTTATACATGTCTTTATGTCTGTACATTTGTCTACATTTCATGTTAATGTGACGTCACAAATATATGTTTGTATGTTTGTTCGTCTGTTCAGTGTGATGTCACAAAGAACAAAGCGCTTATGAAAAAGAAAAAATATATATATATATATATATATGGATCCAAATAACTTTAATTCATTTTAGGTTAAGAGTATTCAATTTAGGTAAATAATTTTATAAATGAAGGTACTTTCGATTTTGATTTATAGGTGTCCCTGGGACTTCTCTTTAGCAAACAATATGACTAGTGCTATATAACCTGATATTTTGGTGTTTTGACTTAAGATTGTTTATTTGTTATTAACTTCATATGTTTAATAGCTCATTAATTTCAATTATCTCAACAGGTAAAAAATTGCTCTGTATACAGAGACTCAAGGGTTCCAGCTAACAAATTATTTCTCTCAAGTGCCTTTACCTTTTCTTTAATCTATCTTTAATGCAGTAATTACCCTCAGTCTTTCTTTGTTTTGTTCTAAATATGACATTTTTCCAACTTATGTTTGTAAAAGCTCAACCAGCGATGTATGTGAACAAAAATCAACTTTAATTTTCTAATCTAATTATTCTATTTTGTAGTTTGACAACTCGCCTCTTGACTCAGTGCTGCAATAGCACTGCCTTTCCTTTAATAATTGATGCTTGAGTTTCTAGGTAGCGGGCCCTGAAGATTTGCCGGTGGCATTGTCTAAACATAAAAAAGACGTCTGCTGCTCAAACATCAAACAACCTCACCAACAGTGTGGCCTCTGCTCTACATGCATGGGGCCTCCTACATCAACATGTTATAGCAAATGGACATTTTGATCTTTCATTGTTTGGGACTTTACGGGACAATGCCTTGCGGGTATTTGTCTAGAGAATTCAGTGTGTTACTTGATGGAACTTAGGGCAGCTGATTTGTTTAAACAATTTGATATGCTATGCAATTTGGCTCATCACCAAAAGGCTTGTTGCCTTAAAGCCGCAACATCTCCTCACAATTTGGACGGCTGTTAGTCATCATATATAGTCGATCCTAAAGGGCTCCATTGGATGGCTGGTTAGCCAATGACGGGTAAGATCCCCAGAGGGGGACAACCTAAGACAGGCACAGTCGCACGGGACAGTCTCATGTGGCCGACATATCAACCTAAGACAGGAGTCAAGGGCACAGCCTTGATTATCCGATGACGGGTAAGAATGTTGGTTGCACATAGACGTCCTAGAGCATTACCTCTTTTAAAACAAAAAGGGGGAAATGCAGGAGCCCTGTTTGGGGATTGACTTTAATTGCAGTTGACTATGAGCCGTGGAGATTTGGCCATTGTCGCCACCCGTAGTCTCACGGGATTTGTTGCGGGATCTCGAGTGACTTGGCCGAGATTGCTGATCGGGTCAGCGCCATTTTAGGGTGTGTTTGGCGTGAGTTAGTCGTTATTAGAACCAGAGAGAAAAGTTATCAGAATAAAAAGCTGTTTGTCTCCAGTTTGCTTCTGAAGTTTTTCCCGCGGCTCTGTTGCTCCAAGCGCTTCAGGCGGCAACAACGTGCAGCTTAAAAATTTCTTAGCTGAAAAGGCAAAGATGAAGTTCTCAGAAAAGAGACAAACTCGCACAGGTGCGCAGATTGATACCTCTTTTAAGGGAATCATTCCACAACTACTTCATCTTGGCCCTTTTGATTTGGCACTTGTTTTATTAATCTTGATTCTGCAACAACTTCATCTTGGACCTTTTGTTTTATTAATCTTGATGGTATCCATACCGGTGAGGACTCGTGCTGTGGAAAAACACAAACAGATCCTCTCCCCCAAATTAATACTGGGTCTGGGCCCTTCCATGTGCCTAAAAGAACATCCTTCCAGTAAACCAAAGGTTTATGTTGTTGATGTGGATTCCAGTGTCTGTCTCCATCTGAATATCCTTTGGAATCCAAAGTTAAAAAATTTAAAGTAAAAAGGGCAACGGCTAATCTATCTTTAGGATTTGTCCAATTTCCTTTTTTTTGTTTCAAAAGCATAAGTTTGAGTGTGCGATTAGCTCGTTCAGTTATACCTTGGCCTTGAGGATTATACGGAATACCAGTCTTATGAAGTATACTGAATTTTGCGCAAAACTGTTTGAAAGATGAGGACGTATATGCAGGGCCATTGTCTGTTTTAAGCATTTTGGGAATGCCCAGTGCAGCAAAAGCTTGTAAACAATGAGATGTAACATCTTTAACTTTTTCTGCAGCATGTAAGGAAGCAAAAATCATGCCTGAGCATGTATCTATGGTCACAGGAATAAATCACAATTTTCCAAAACTTGTCTCATGAGTGACATCCATCTGCCACAAATGATTGGGCATTAATCCTCTTGGGTTAACCCCATAATGTGGATTGGGCAAATGTGTCACACAAGATTGACAAGCCTTCACAATTGTTCGAGCTTGATCTTTAGTTATTTTGAACCTTTGTTGTAAAGTAGTACCATTAACATGAAATTGAGAATGGAATGAGGTAGCTTGTTGGACTGCTGAAAATATAAAGATTGTTTGAGTAAAGGCATTGGCCTTTTGATTACCTTCATGTAGAGGACCAGGCAAATTAGTATGAGCTCTGATATGTCCAATAAACAAAGGTTCCTTACGTTCCCATAGAAGGTTTTGAATTTGAAAAAACAATTTAAAGGCTGGAGTATGAGGTGCTATTGGACCTGATAGCTCCAATTTAGGGACAGCATGTACAATATAGTGGCTGTCTGAAAAAAATATTTATGGGCTGTTCTCTAAAATTTTCAAGAGCTATAATAACAGCTTCTAGCTCTACCAATTGAGCTGATTTATGGGCAGTAATATGAATCATATTTTCTTTTTGAGTGACTACTGCAGCAGTGCCATTAGAGGACCCATCTGTAAATACATTTAATGCCTTAGGAATAGGTTGATTTTTTATTACCTGTGGAAATATAATGGGATGATTGATACAAAAAGATAGTATAGGAGACTTAGGAAGATGGTTATCAAAATTTGCAGAAGTAGAGCATCTAGCTATAGCCCAATCATTATCATTGAAGCAAAAATATTCAATCTGTGACGATGAATAGGGAGTAATAATAGTAGCAGGGTGAATGCCAAATATTTTAGTAAAAGTCTTAAGTCCTTGAAGAATAAGTTTAGCCACCATGGAGGTATAAGACTCAATTGTACTTTTAGGAGAGATGGGCAAATGTATCCATAATAAAGGCCCCTGTTGCCAAAATACTCCTGTGGGTGTATATTGTGAGGAAATAATGATCAATATCAGCAGTCGAGTAAAATCAATTCTATCACAATGGGATCTTTCAATGGCCTTTTCTACCAACTTTAAAGCTTCCCTAGCATCAGGAGTCAATGTTCGTGGTGAAGATGGATCAGGGTTCCCGCAAAGGATATCAAATAAGGGTTTTAATTGGCCAGTAGTGAGCCTTAGTGTAGAGCGAAGCCAATTAATGTCTCCCAGCAATTTTTGAAAATCATTAAGAGTAGCTAGATGTTCCTTATTTATTAAGATTTTTTGAGGCCTAATAAAAGTATCCATAATTTGGAATCCTAGACATAATATTGGAGATCTAGTTTGAACCTTTTCTTCAGCAATGTTTAGTCCATATCATTTCAAGTTTTCTGATATATCGCTAAATATGGTGAATAAGACTTCTTGATTAGGATGAGCAAGCAAAACATCATCCATATAATGGAGGCACATAAGCTCTGGGTATTTGTTCTTGATAGGCTGAATAACTTTATCTACATAGATTTGACACATAGTAGGGCTATTAGCCATACCCTGGGGTAAAACTTTCCACTGAAATCTTTGATCAGGTCCATCATTATTAATAGAGGGAACTGAAAAAGAAAACCTGGGGGAATCCAGAGGATGTAAAGGAATAGGAAAAAAAAAAATCCTTTATATCAAGGGTTATAAGATGGAAATTTTTAGGAATAGCTATAGGATTAGGAAGTCCAGGTTGAGTAGGGCCCATAATTTGCATAGTTTTATTGATTTCTCTAAGATCATGTAATAATCGCCATTTTTCTGATTTTTTTCTAATCACAAATATGGGGGAATTCCAGGGAGAGGTAGAAGGTTCTATATGTCCTGCTTCTAGTTGTTCTTGGACTAGTAGGTGGGCTGCTTGTAATTTCTCTCTAGATAGAGGCCACTGAGGGACCCAAACTGGCTTATCAGAAAGCCATGGTATTTTCAAAATTGTTTTCTCAGTGGCCCCTAAAAAAAATATCCTATACTTTTTTGATGACGATTTCCTTTAAGCTCAATAGGGTTAGGATCACCCTGTAGAATTTTTCCTAGTTGTTTACCTGGAACATATCCCTGTTTTTCTCTGGGACTCCATCTTTTATTATTAACACCTGCAGGCTTGGTTGCAAGGTGTACTCCCATTAGTTGCAAAACATCTCTTCCCCATAAGGTAACTGGCAAGCTAGACAAAACATAAGGCTGAAATGTTCCTTGATGCCCTTTATCATCCTCCCATTTTAAAACTGTTGCACTTTGTTCTGGGCTCTTAGAATATCCCAAGCCTCTCAAACTAGTTGAAGCCTCTTGCAAAGGCCAGTGTTTGGGCCATTGTCGTACATTGATAATGGAAGAGTCAGCCCCAGTGTCAATCAACCCCTCCATCTCTATTCCTTGAATTTTTATTTTGCACATAGGCCTCTGTGAACAATCCTGAATCCAGCAAGCCATAGGTCCCGAGCCAATGGAACCAAATCCCCTATTCTTCCTATTTTGAGGCATACTCTTAAATGAGTCATGTAAACTGGGAAGGAGAAGCAGCTGAGCAATTCTATCACCTTGGTTAACAGAGCTAATGCCTTGAGGTGAACCGAGCATAATCTTGATTTCTCCTCCAAAGTCAAAATCTATCACACCTGGAATCACTTGAAGTCCAGATAAGCTTTTAGAGCTTCTTCCGAGGATAAGTCCTACAGTCCCTAAGGGAAGAGGTCCCCTGACTCCCGTGGAAATTAGTTGAACCCCCATTTCAGGTGTTAGCACTATTCGGGCAGTGGAACAGAGGTCTAGTCCTGCACTTCCTCTTGTTCCTCTGACAAGGGAGTCAATGGGTAAGAGGGATTGTGTCGAGGAATCATCTGGATGGATGTTTGAGGATACTCCTCCTCTAATGCCTCGTACATTTGTGGGCCCCGGGGCATTGGGCCCCGTGCCCCATTTTTTGAATTGCCAGACAAAATGTTACCATAAACATCAGTTTTGGATCTGCACTTACTAGCCCAATGGTTTCCTTTTTTACACCTGGGGCAGCGGCCTGGGGCACGAGACGAGCTTGGCCTTATTTCTATTGTCTCTTGCCTTCTTTGGGGATATTGTTTCCTAAAATAACCTGATTGACTATAACCTGATTGACTATAATAATTTTTAGGTTGAGCCCTTCTTGTAAAATTTTGAGGAGAAGCACCTCTCATGGCTGCTGTACTTATATTACCTGTAACAAATGCATCACTTATGTCCTTGCATAGCCTTATATATACAGAAAGGTCCCTTTTTTTTTCCCCAAGGTCTGATAGCGTCTTGACAATATTTGTTGTCATTTCCATATGCCAGCTGAACAACTAATGGCATAGCTTGATCAACGTCTCCAAACACTCTACCTGCAGTTCTCAAAAGTCGATCAGCAAAGTCAGCATATGGCTCATTAGGTCCCTGAATCACTTTAGACAAGCTACCCTGTAAGTCACCAGTTCCTTGTAATGTTTTCCATGCCTTAACAGATGTGGCATATATTTGAGTGTAAACTCCAGGATCGTACTGAATCTGAACCTGTAAATCAGCATATTGCCCTTCTCCAGTTAACATGTCTACGTTATGGTTTGGAAATCCTGCAGTCACATTTCTTCTAGCTGTTTCAACACAGAACTCTTGGAATTGAGACCTCCAAATCAAGTATTGTCCCCCTCTCAATACTGCCTTACATAAGCCTTTCCAATCTGAAGGAGTTAAATTCAAAGTATTAAGGGCTTCTAGCATGCTTATGGTAAAAGGAGCTTGGGGTCCATATGTCATTGTTGCTTCTTTAAAATTTTTTATAGTTTTGAAATCTAAAGATTGGTGGTACCTTTGCTCATTTTGATTTTCAAATACTGGTAGATCCAAATGTCCCTGCGAGTTTTGACACTCAAGGGCATGCAAGCACTTAGAAAGATCCTTAATCTCTGTTTCAAGGGCACGCAAGTGCCTAGAAAGACCCTTCATCATCTCTGTAATTGATTCAACCCATGAGGGAGCAAAGGGCACAAGTGGTTCCTCCACTTGACGGTCCTTTATCTTGGTCCTCCTTAATTTCCTTTTGCTCGTTTTCTCAGGATCACTTTTACTTAATTCCTTCTCACTAATACTATCCTCACTGGTCCTAACTGACTCAGTGGAGGTTGTGTTCTCTTGATCACTTTTACTTAATTCCTCCTCACTACTACTACTCTCACTGGTCCTAACTGACTCAGTACCATCCTGAGTCCCAGGTTCAATTGAGAGCAAGTATTCTTCAGCTATCTCTAATAAATCTTGAATAGCTTTATCAGCTCGGATTTTTGTCATTTTTGAGCCCATCTTAATTGCTCTGACTAGAGACTCCTCAGTTCTTATCTGCCGATTCCGAATGCCCCGTACTGGCCACCACTTGTTGCCGACTGTAGCTGTTGCCACCTGCAGCAACGATACCGTGGGAAAGAATTCGGAGGCAGACTGGGAATGAGTAGGTTCTCTATTCTGTTTTCTCTTCTGACTTCTCTCTCCAAATCCAACAACAACCCCCTCACAACTCCAACCCTACCTGGTTAAATACTCTTCACCTTAACAAGTATACAGGTGTCACAAGCTCAACTTACAGGTGCGTCACGCAGTGTTCACGGGCACAGAAAGATTCTTAGTAGATTACATTAAGGTCAGGAGAAAACAATTAAACGCCACCTCTTTGGCTCTCAGCCAGCCACCATCTTAGCTACCTCCTCATTAAGGCTCTTACAAGATACTGTGAAACCCAAATAGTATAGTTGACAAAAAGTGATTAAGTTTGCTTTTGTTCTATCTTATAATTCAGAACCTCTTTGCTGTTTCCTTTGTATAACTGAATGGGAACACCATAATTATATATTCAAAAGACATGCCAGATGGCTTCAGATTTTAACAATAAATCATTACAGATGTTGACCACTGGCTAATTATTTTGCAACCTGTCATGGCACATAGTTTTGGGGATGCTTTCATGTGTAATAAAGGTCAGTTATTGGAAACAAGCATCACAAAAGGTAGTATACAGCCAGCAGCCTCCAGGAAATGTGGGTGGTGAGGCAGAGGAGTATGTGGGACTCGAAGATGGAGAAACTTTGAAGGTCCCAGGCCCTAGATTCTGCTTTACTCCAATTACAAAATAGAAGAACAAACATCTGTCACAGTTTAGGCAATTCAGTGATCTCTTTCTTGGCCTCATCTTAATTGTTTCATGTTCAGACCTCTGTTGTAATAATAAAAGCAAAGGTAATCTGTACAGTTTTTTTTTTTTTTCAATGAGGTTAAAAATATTCTCCAGGTTTTCTGGTGCATTTAATATGCTTTAACACAGTTGATATTGGAATTAATTATGTAGTGCTGCATAATACATCACTGCAAAATTTAATGACTTAAGGCAACATTTACTATGGTATGGTTTCTGGGGTCAGGAATTGAGGAGTAGTTTCCCTGGGTAACTGAGGCTCAAGTTTTCTCAGGATACAGTCAAAATATGGGTGAAAGCTGGATCAAAGGGCTAGCCTTGGTAGTGCACACTTATAGTCTCTGCTACTTGGGAGGTTGGGGAGGGGGATCACTAGAGCCCAGGAGTTCAAGATAGCCTGAGAAACATAGCAAGACCCAAGTCTAAACAATAATGAAACAAAAAAGCTGAATCAAATGTTTGAGGCCAGAAGATTCACTTCCCAGATAGCTCCCCAACATGGCTGATTACAGAAAGCCCCAGTTCCTTACTGTGTAGCTATTTCCATTTCCTGAGCAGCCAAATTCCACCAAAGTGAGCATTTTGAGGTGGGGGGTGGCCTTTACAACATGGTCTCTTTCGTTACATACTATCATTCTTGTATTATTCTGTCACTACATACAGTTTATACTCAATAGGCAGGAATTAGGCTCCACATGATACCTTGCATAAATCTCAAGGGAATGCCAATCAGAAATAAAAGCAACCAATCTCCAAAGTTTGCTTGATGTTTGCATCTATATAATAGTCAATTAGGCAGACAAAAGAAATTAAAGGGATATGGATAGGAAAAGAAGAACTCAAATTATCACTATTTGCAGACGATATGATTCTATACATAGAAGATCCAAAAAATTCCACCAGAAATCTTCTAGATCTAATAAATGAATTCAGCAAAGTAGCTGGATATAAAATCAATACCCATAAATCAAAGGCATTTCTGTACATCAGCGACAAATCCTCAGAAAGAGAAACTAGGAAATCCACTCCATTTACTATAGCCTCAAAAAAATAAATAAATAAAATATTTGGAAATCAACTTAACAAAAGAAGTGAAAGACCTCTACAATGAAAACTACAGCACGCTAAAGAAAGAAATTAATGAAGATCTTAAAAGACGGAAAGATCTACCTTGTTTATGGATAGATAGAACTAATATTGTCAAAATGACCATTCTCCCAAAAGCACTATACAGATTCAATGCAATACCAATCAAAATCCCAATATCATTCCTCCTAGAAATAGAAAAAGCAATCATGAAATTCATCTGGAAAAATAAGAGACCCAGAATAGCCAAAGCGATTCTTAGCAAGAAGAATGAAGTGGGTGGCATTACTATTCCAGACCTTAAATTGTACTACAAAGCAATAGTAACAAAAACAGCATGGTATTGGCATCAAAATAGACCAGTTGACCAATGGTACAGAATAGAAGACTCAGAGACTAACCCACACACCTACAGTTATCTTATATTAGACAAAGGTGCCAAAAATGTTCACTGGAGAAAAGACGGCCTCTTCAACAAATGGTGTTGGGAAAACTGGAAATCCTCATGTAATAAAATGAAATTAAATCTCTTTCTCTCACCATGCACAAAACTTAACTCAACATGGATCAAGTACCTAGGAATTAAACCAGAGACCTTGCACCGAATAGAAGAAAAAGTGGGCCCAAATCTTCATCATGTTGGTTTAGGCTCCAACTTCCTCAATAAGACCCCTATAGCACAAGAACTAAAACCAAGAATCAATAAATGGGATGGATTCAAACTAAAAATCTTCTTCTCAGCAAAAGAAACAATCCGTGAGGTGAATAGAGGACCTACAGAATGGGAGCAAATCTTTACCACAAGCACATCAGATTGAACACTAACCTCAAGGATTTATAAAGCTCTTAAAAGCCTAACACCATAAAAACAAATAACCCAATCAATAAATGGGCCAAGGAACTAAACAGACACTTCTCAGAAGATGATATGCAAACAATCAACAAATATATGAAAAAATGTTCAACATCTCTAGCAATTAGAGAAATGCATATCAAAACAACTCTTAAGATTTCATCTTACTCCAGTCAGAATGGCAGCTATCAAATAAAACAAACAACAATAATGTTGGCGAGGATGTGGGGGAAAAGGTACACTCTTACATTGCTGGTGGGACTGCAAATTGGTGAAGCCAATCTGGAAAGTAGTATGGAGATTCCGAGGAAAACTTGGAATGGAATCACCATTTGAACCAGCTATCCCACTCCTTGGCATATTCCCAAAGGATTTAAAAACAGCTTACTACAGGGACACAGCCACATCAATGTTTATAGCAACACAATTCACAATAGCTAGATTGTAGAACCAACCCTGATGCCCATCAGCAGATGAATGGATAGGGAAACTTTGGTATATATACACAATGGAACACTACTCAGCACTAAAAGAGAATAAAATCATGGCATTTGCAGGTAAATGGATGGAGTTGGAGAACATCATGCTAAGTGAAGTTAGCCAATCCCAAAAAAACAAAGGTCAAATGATATCTTTGATATGAAGATACTAACTTATAAAGGAAAGAGAGAGGGAATAAGAGGAATGAGAGAGCTTTAAATAGAACAAAGAGGGGGAGGGAGGCGAGGGGGCAAGGGATAGGAATAATGGCAGACTGAGTTATCCATGATTACCCTAAATACATGTATGAAGACACAATTGTTGTAAAAATACTTTATATAAAACCAGCAACTTGAAAAATTGTGCTCTTTATATGTAAGAGGAAATGAAATGTACTCTGCAAACATGTATAACAAATTAGAATAATAAAAAAAATTTTTAAAAAGAACGTATTAATGGTTACTAGGAGTCAGGGATGGAAGTGGGGTGACTGGGAGGTGAATACAGTTGGAAAAAGCCCCCGGCAACATGAAGAAGCCTTGGGGTGGGTCTAATTTTTCTGCATCTTGATTGTTGTGTTTAACCTACACGAAATTGTATGGAGCAAAACATACACACACACATACACATAAATGAGTACAGTAAACCTGAGGCCATCTGAATAAAATTGCATTCTATCAACATCAATATCAGTGGGTCTAATCCCATTTGTGACACTCTGCTGTAAGATGTTTCCATTGGGGATGCTAGTCACTACAGCAAATAGCTGAGACACTTTTAGGAAGAAAGGCTTGTCGTGGCTCTCAGTTTCAGAGATTCCAGTTCATGATCTGCGGACCCTATGGCTTTTAGGCTTGTGGTGAGGTACTACATTATAGCAGAAGAAGATGGCAGGGCAAAATTGCTCACCTCATAGCCAAGAAGTGAAAGAGAGTGAGAAGGAGAGTAAATGGGACCCAAATCCCCTTCAAGGGCACGCCCTCAATGACCCAAATCCCTACTAGGCCCTGCCTCTTAAAGGTTCCACCATTTCCCAATAAAGCCAAGCTGTGGACCATGCCCTTAACACATGGGCCTTTTGGGGGCAATCTACATGTAAGCTATCCCAGGGAGCAACCAGGTAAAGTGTATTAGGTAAAGGGATGTTTGTGTAGTGTTTCTATAACTCCATGTGTGTTTACCATTATCTCAACTTTGAAAATTTAAACATTATATCTTTTTATGTTTTCAAATCAAATGTAAAATATGCAAAGAAACTTTTAATGAACACTAAACTAATACTACTACTCCTACAGCATGTTTCACCCTCACAGTCATGTTAGCTAGAAGGTTTTAGCAAAGATGCAATATTGGTGTATTAGACTCCCAGTGGAAAGTGTGATCACACATTCCCAGAGGAACCATGTGATCTCTAAAGATTTAGAACCTCCCAATTAATGAGAAGTAATAATTAAGCAAGGCAAGGTGGCACACACCTGCAATCCCAGCAGTTGGGAGGCTGAGGCAGGAGGATCCCGAGGCAGGAGGATCCCAAGGACAAGGTCAACCTCAGCAATTTAGCAAGACCTTTAGCAATTTAGCAAGACCCTATCTCAAAATAAAAAAGGGCTTGGGATGTGGCTCAGTGGTAAAGCACCCCTGGGTTCAGTCTCCTACAGTAAGGAAAGAACGAGAGAGGTGGGGGAGGAAGGTGTATTGCCATTGCCTATATCCTTGCTATAACATGTAATTTAGAAAAAGGCTGCAGACTAGCAGAAAGTCAAGCATTACCTTTGAAGGAACTAAACCACAACAAATCAAGAACAACAAGCTTAAAATCATTCTATGCATCCAAGTGTGCATAAGAACCAGCAGTTTAGGGGCTGGGATTGTGGCTCAGCGGTAGAGCGCTCGCCTAGCACGTGCGCGGCCCGGGTTCGAACCTCAGCACCACGTAAAAACGCATTGTGAATTGGCCAATTCACAGTCGGGTTGGGATGGGGAGCATAAGAGAATTAGAGGAATACTAGAATGGCCAATGGGGAGGGAGGGGAAGGGAGAGGCAAAAGGGTGAAGAAAGAAAAAAAAAAAGATGGTAGAATGAAATGGATATCATTACCCTAAGTGCATGTATGAAGTCAGAACGGTGTAAATATATTTTGCATACAACCAGAGATTTGTAAAAATGTGCTCTATATGTGTAATACGAAATGTAATGCATTCTGCTGTCATTTATATCATCTTAGAATAAAAAATAATTTTAAAAGACACATTGTGTACAACTAAAAGCAAATAAATAAATATTTTTAAAAAAAAAGAACCAGCAGTTTAACACATTTTTCAGGCAGTTACTTTAGGTTGGTTTTGCCTTCAGTCTGTATAGAACTGTATACTTGCATGTTTGTCAGTAAGTCTGTCTATGGGTCTGTTCCTTGTGCAGGTGTGCCCCTATCTAATTCTTCTACATCAGCCAGCTTGACTACATTAGTACTAATTCAGCTTTTTATTCATCTGGAGTCCAACATTAACTCGAAAACTTGTATGTATTTTATTTCTGGTAAATGTCATGTGTTATTATTTCTTAAGTTATATTGTCAATATTCAAAAGTTCTCAGATGTACATATTTTTCCCAAATATTTGCTTGACTTTAGTTTGTTCTCACAACCTCATATTTATTTTTTTAATGTTTATTTATTTGCTTTAGTTGTACACGATGCATTTATTTTTACGTGGTGCTGAGGATGGAACTCGGGGCCACGCACTTGCTAGGCGAGCACTCTACTGCTGAGCCACAACCCCAGCCCCACAACCTCATATTTATGATAAATAAAGATAAATTGAGTTCCCTTTTTTAAGTGTCTAAACAATGCAGATTTAATGAAAGCTATCTTATAAACTTAATATTTCTTAACTAGAGTATTACTTTCATGTCTAAGAAATGTTTATTTTGGAGTGATAATTGGTGTGTAAAATATTAAGGAAATAAATGTTAAGCATATTATTTCAGGTGATAGGATTCATAATAACTTTATTTTTTATTGATGCCTTATTTTCCTAGTTTGCTGTACATATGTGTGATTTTTATGTATTGCTTTTCAAATCAGAAGTATATGTTCTTAAAAACATTGATATATTTAATTTTAAGTGACAGTTTTCATGGAAAATTAATATGCTTAGCAAAGGGATTCAAATGAAATATACTCCTATGTCAAGGGTGGTTGTTTTGTAGATGATTGGGACTATTAGGTGACATTTCTTCCATTTGTCCAAATTTTTGCATAATAAGCATTAATTAATTTTGTAATGAAGAGGTCATATAAAGCCTACTCATAGCATCTTCCAGTGCCTTATTCTTCTCCAATACCAGAGTAGAAATAGTTGTACCTTGTGAAATCAAAGCTCCAGTAGGGCTAGCCAGCAGGCAGACATTTACACCAACATTCATCAGTGAGCAAAGAGAAGCAAATAACTAAGCCCATAAAGAATTTTAGCAGCCACAAAAGAAACCAGGTCAAGCATACACTAGTCTCCAGGTGATAATATATGCTTTTCACAGAGATTTCTCATGATATAAAGATTCTCTCTTACCTTTTCCTATTATTAGTATAAGCTACTGAGAGCAAAGAGAAGAGAAAAGAGCTGGTGTGGAAGTGCTTAAAGATAAAAGTCGCTTTCCTAAAAACAGAGGTGACCATAGATGCAGCCCAGTGAGGATTCGGTCAGACAGTGCAATTCATGAGGAAAATCGGGGGCTCTACCAAGTTTTGAAACTCTACCAAGGTTTGAAAGCCCAAACACCTGCATCCTGCTAGACTCTCAAATTCAAAGTGTAATATGCACTATATTACTGAAGAAGAAAACATGGCTATCAGAGAAAAACACCTGGACCAAAACTAAGATCAAAAAAAAAAAGTAAATTTATAACAACAATTTATTTTTTAAAGATGATAGCTTTTACACTAATACTTAGTCATAACTTCATATATGCTTATTTTAATTTTCTTAATCATGGTAGAACTTTATTGATATAAAATATTTTTAAATAAAATAAATTGAAAACAATCATCTCTGATTTATCACTTATTGACTGATTTTCCTGCCTTAGAGTTTTGCAGAAAGCAGATCTAAGGTAAAAGCTTTGTGCTTTATTATAGAAGGATAGAGAGCAAATGCAAGGAGTTTATAGCCTCTTGGATTGTTCTGTCTTTATAACCATCTTCCTAGAGGTTAGGTGTACTACTGTCTCAGAATGATCCATCCAAGAGGAGAAAGGAAGGGGAAAAATGGTGCACTGGCTTACATGCTCATTGAAACATTGACTCAAGAAACAGAAGAAGCCAGAAAGATCTGAGTTGTCACATGAGGAGTCTGATACAGACCACCTCTTGCATCCCCCAATCCTCTCACAAAATGTATGGATTCCATTAAAAAATTAAGCCTCCACTGTAGTTAAACAGATGCCTTCCTGTGATTGAGTGGAAGGCAGGATCCTAATTACTCACAGAAAGTTCTTTTCCAAGTGCTAACCACTTTTGAACTGAATTCAAGTGGAAACACAACAGTTCAAAAGGTGTGGGGTCCAGCTAAGGCACAATAGAGGGAGATTTATAACACCATGTGCTCATGTTTAAGGAGAAGAAGGGTCTCAAGTAAATAAACTCAGTATCCATTCTTAAGAAACTATAGAGAGGAAGAAAATATTAAAAAGTAAATATTAAAGTAATATTGAAGTAAATATTATAAAGCAAATAATATGGACTGGAGCAGAAATCAAAAACCAGACAACAGAAACACAATAGAAAAAAGCAAGCAAATAAAAAAAGTTGGCTTTATGAGAAGGTCAATAAAGTTGATCAACCACTGGAAATACTGATTATGAAATAAATGAGAGAAGACACAAAGGAACAAGAGTAGTGCCGTAACTACAAAAGCCAAAGATATTTAAATGATATAATATTTTAGGTAATATTTGGTAATATTTTGCCATTAAGGTGAAAATTTACAAATTCCTCGAAAGACAAACTACCAAAGCTCTTTGAAGCACTAATAGATGAGGAGAACATCTATTAAATTTATAGTTACAAACATTCCTTCGATAAAAACTCCTGGCCCAAATGGACTCATTGGTAAATTCTCTAAATATTTAAGCAGGGGATGGGGGGCACTAATGCTACATAAACTCTTCCACAAAGCTGATGGAGAAGGAAGATATCTAGTTCAGTCTATGAACTCAGCCCTAACTGGACATCAAAATTAGATAAAGATAATGAAGAAAAGGAAACTACAAAGAAATATTCTTTACAGACATGAATGTAAAAATTCTTTAAAATTGCTTTCCAATTGATTCCAAGGATTTGTAAGAAGAATAACATATTATGAGTCTGTGGGTTTTAATATCAGGAATGCAAAGTTGATTTAAAAGTCAAAAGTCAATCAATGTATTTCACCATATTAATAGACTAAAAAGAAAAAAACATATGGCCATCTTCATATATATTTAAAAAAACTTTTTTATGAAATATAACCCCCATGTCCTAATTTAAAAATAAAAAATAAAAAAAATCCTCCAGGAAACAACATAAGTGAATACCTCAAGCTACTAAAGACTATCTTCAAAAAACCTACAGCTAATATGATATTGAATGTTTCTCCCCTAAGGTAGGTAACACAGAAAGGACATCTGCTCTCAATACTTCTACTTAGCATATTGTAGGTAAGTTCCAGTCAATGTAATAAGACAAGAAAAAAGAAACAAAATTGTCACATAGTTTGAGAGGAAAGAGTAAAATTTTATTCACAAAAATAATAACCATTTATATAGAAAAGAAACTATAAAAAAGCTTTGAAATAGTGAATTTAGTAAGGTTGCAAAGTATGAGGTCATTATATAAAAATAAATTGTATTTCTAAATAATAAGAGATCATAACTAATATTAAGATATATATTATAACAACATCAAAATATGACATATGTAAAGATAAATATGAAAATAGATGTGTAAGACATACATTGAAAACTACAATAAATTACTGAAAGAAACTAACACTTAAGTAAATGGAAAAATATATCTATGGATTGGAAGACTCAATTTTGTATCATGTCAATTCCATTGAATTGGTTTGTAGCCTCAGTGCAATTCTAATCAAAATCCAAGCAGTCTTTTCTATAGAAATTGACAAGTTTATTCTTATATTTACATGGAAAATCAAAATACCTCAAATATCCAAGACAACTTTAAAATGAATACACATTTAGAAGACTTGCACAATAATACTTTATTTTAAAACTTACAATGCTATAGTAATTGAGATAGTATTGTATTATAAAGAAAAATCAAAGAACAGAATAAGATTTGGAGAAATACCCACCCATATGTTTCCAATTCAGTTTCAATAAAGGTTAAAAAAAAAAAGTCATTTAAAAAATGATGGAGTTAAAAAAATTAACCTTGACTCTTACATACACTATTTATGAAAATTAACTTAAAATGCATGAATTATTAAATGTAAAAGCTAAAACTACAGAACTTCCAGAACAAAACATAGGAAAAGATCATCACAACCTTGAGTTTAGTGACAATTTCTTAAGTATTACACAAAATACACAAAAAGTAAATTTGACTTCATTGAAATTATTTTATATCCAATCAATAGAGAGCACCAGGGAGTTTCCTAAATTATAGTTTCCTCAGGATATGGTATTGCTCTTTGCTTATTCTAATAAGGTTAATGAGCAGCACACAGGTAGATACACAGAGTTCTCAGGAATTTGAGAGTCACAGGCCTGGAAGAGAGAATTGCTTGTGGAGTGACAGGACTGAAAATGTATGCATCTGAATTAAAATCCTACTTTTTCTCATCTTTTCTTTATGTCTTTTTTCTACCTCTTTCTTATTTCTTCTATCCTACCTCAAAAGCACATATAAATTAGGTTATTGTTCCCAAAGGAAAAGAAAATCGTGTCCTGTTAACAGTGCAATCCAGGCTTATAAGAAACTTGGGACAGAATTTGAGACTGACATGAAATCCACTGCTGGTTTCAGGCAACAGGCTAAGCTGAACTTCAAAAACATCCTCACCCAGACCCCTCCACCTTCACCCCCCTGCCCTTCCCCAAAGAAATTTAGGTTGTGTGCTGGGATTTGGGAGGTAAGCATTCCCAAAGACTGACATGCTAACTGCCACACTCTTCAAGTATACCTCCACGCAGAGGCAGGAACGCACGTCTCCTTCTCATCCTTCCCCTCTGGTCTTCCCAGCATATGCCATGCTATAATCAAATAAAATGACTTAGGTTTCTTCTGAGCAGAGTTCAAATCACACACAAATTAGATTTTCCTACTGTCAACATTGCATTCTTTTTCTTGTGCTAGGATTTATTTTGATATCCCCAAAGTTCTCGGTTCTGCACGTTTTCCACTGCCAATCACTCCAACGTTGCTTGCCTTCCTGAACTAGGGCTAATTTGACCCAGGGGTCTATTCCTGTCAGTCATCAGATGAGAAGATCTTTATGATGCATTTCTACAGCTGTCATGCTTGGACAAGAAAGAGGGTAATGTATGTTCCATGTGAGCATTGCCCCTCCCACTCCTAGACCACTCCAAATGACATTACACATGCCTCTCAGTGTTTATTACCCTCGCTGAGCAAAGACAAGAGTATAAGCCAACATGCCTTTCTTTTCTATTTTTCAAGCATTATTTTTATTTGTAACAAAGGAGTGTATACATTTTTTTTTAAATCAGGTTGAACCAAAAATGTGTATAATTAAGGTGACCTCTGATTTATTATCTAAAGTGGGATTCCGCTGTTTGACACATATATTAAACCAAATGGGATATGAGACATGAGGCATAGACTAGAACTGTCATGGATAAACCAACTATTCAGTTGCTCTTCTAATGAAAAAGATGTTCCTGACCTACTCCAATACCCAACTTTACTCCCCACTGCCAATCACTACTAACTTTTTAAATATTTATCTTGAAAGTTATCTTCATTTTTCCATATAATATCATTATATGACTAATTCTTGATTTATTGATTTTAGACATTCACCAGTGAATTTCTATTGTTCTAGAATAGGGTCATGTGCTGTATCAATCACTGACTTCTCCACCTTCTTCTTTCTAAATCATTATATCACTATTTTAATTAAATTAATAATTGTTTGCAATATTGTGTAAATAGTATTCACAGCACACCAAATAATAACAAACAATTGTGCAAAATGACTACATTTTCTTTCTTACACTCTGTATGGCCCTTTTCCTAAATTTTATAGTTTCTGTAGTTCATGGTTTGCATAATTTCAATACTCATTTATATTTTTTCCAAATGCTCCATCAGTTGTGTCTTTTGTGTGTTCTCCCTGCCTGTTATATGTTCAATCAAGTCCTTTTCTACCCCAGGCCACCTCTTTCCTGGAGCACCCCCCACCCCGCCATCCTCCTGCTCCAGTCTGAATTAATGGGCAGCTCAGGTGTCACACTGAATATTCATTTTACTGTTCTTCTGACTTGGATTCACTGTTTCTTAAAGACTATGTTTGCACTTTTTAATTCATTTTATCATTGCATTGAAGCACCTTCTCTGGAAGCTTTCAAAGAAAGCATGAATGCACAACTCCTCACATGTGAAAATATCTTCACTTGAACCAAAGTTCTATTGATACAATGGCTAGAGATGGAATTGTACATAGGGAATTGTTGTCATCTCAAAATTATGAAGTACTCCATTGCCTTCTAGTATATGGTGTTGCTATCAACCAGATGCTATTCTGTTGCTTATACCTTTATCTGTGATTTGTTTTAGTTGTCCTCTGGAAAAATTTAGAAACTGGAAACTTCAGGCTTTTCCCTGTATCTCTGGAGTACAAGTACATTTGGATGGGTCTTTATTATAAATATTACCTCATGATAATTTTACAAATAGGTCCCATGGTAACATTTCCATATATGCAGATGTGGTATTTTAATCATGTCCACCCTCCCTAATGCCCTCTCAAGCTTCCCTTCTCTCCTCCCTGCCCCCCAGTCTCCTTCCCCTTTCTCAATAGGATGGGTCTTTTAAAATCATGCTATTGGCCACTCAATGGTCCTATAGGAAATATTATTTAGTAAAATGTTACTCTATCGTATGTTTAGGAAATATTATCCTATTACTTTGTGATGATTTTTCTCCTTTTGTTTTATCTGTACTTTATTTCTGAAACTCCTTTTATTCAAATTTTAGATGCTATCAATAAACTCTTTCACTATTTTTCTAAAATCACCAATATTGTTTTCTCTTTGTTTCACTCTTTGGAGTTTTTTTCAACCACCTTCTAACCACTTTACTCAAATCTTTATTGCAGCAATCACAGATCAAACTCACAAGACTCCAATTTTTAAAAAATTCTCCTTTATACATAGCATTGCTTGATTTTTTTTATCAATATGATAATCCTTATCTATCTCAGAATAAGTGAAATGGAATATTCTGTTTCCTGAATTATCTGTGTTTCTTCTGTGTGCATCCCATCTGTTTGCTCTTAGTCTCTCTCTCTCTCTCTCTCTCTCTCTCTCTCTCTCTCTCTCTCTCTCTCTCTCTCTCTCAGTGTGGGGGAGATTTCTTCAAGTGCCAGTGGCCCACAACTGTACATTTATATTTAGCAAAAAGACACTAAGGGATGATTGGAAATTCCCTGATTACAAGTAAGGATCATTGATCAGTCTCAAGGTTAGGGCCTCTAACATAGAACTTCCCTTTCAGCTCCTCTAGGAGCCCAAGGGTCAGTACATGGGCCTTCTGATGATGTAATTGCTATGGTTTGGATATGAGGTATCTCCCCGACGCTCATGTGTGAAACAATGCAAGAAAGTTTAGAGATGAAATGATTGGGTTACAAGAGCCTTAACCTAATCAATGCATTAATCCATTGATAGGGATTAGCTGGGTGGTAACTATAGGCATGTAGGATGTGGCAGCACGAGGTATGCCTTTGGGGTTGTATCTTGTTCCTGGTGAGCAGAGCTCTCTCTCTGCTTACTGTTTGCCATGTCTTGAACTGCTTTTCTTCTCCTCACCCATCTATTTTGATATTTTGCCTCACCTCAGGCCCAGAGCCATAGAGTTAGCCATCTGTGGACTGAGACCTCTGAAACTGTGAGCACAAAATAAACTTTCCTCCTCTAAAATTGTCATCAGGTTTTTTGGTCACAGTGGTGAAAATGTTGACTAAAACACTAATATTGCATCATAACAAGACACCATCAGTAAATTAATGTATGTACCAAAAGTATTTATCTAATGACTGTTGCTTGTTTGTGACTTCCTTCCATTCTCTGCGTACTGTGGATATTTATAGACAGTTTCTAAATTTCTCTCTCCATGCATGTTGAACATTAACCCAGAACAATGTCTTAGTGGTTAATATTTGCTATATAATACAGGGAAAACTGTTGGGAATATCTGGACAAATCAACTGAAAAACTTAGATCTCTGAAGACCACAAAAATCATAAAGGAAGATGCAGAAAAACTGCCAGAAGACTTGATTTGCAAGACCTGATTTATTCATTGAAATATTCTCAGATGCAAAAAATTCTATTTATGCTGGACTTTGTGTGTGTGTGTGTGTGTGTGTGTGTGTGTGTGTGATCTGCTAAGTGAATTTTTTTTTCCACACAAGGAAGGTGAGAACCAATTCCTTCTATAAATATTCCCAAACTTCAAAATAAATTACACTAAGTGTGCATTAAAATGTGAAGATATGTATTTAATGTCCATTTAGTAAGACAACTTACCAATTAATTTACAATACACACACAGGGACTTATTGCTGTGATTATATTTAGATAGGGTACACAAGAAAAACACATAAAAAATTAGAAGAAAAAATATTCTCGCAGCACGTAAAATAGTTTTCCATTATGTTTGGTATTCCATACAGAATGTTTATAGAATATTAGACTTAATCATTGAAAACAAAACATTTTTTTACATTACCTGTATTATTTTACATCATAATAACATTCCAAACATCAGAAAGTTTCACACAGCTAAAATCAAGCAACATGAAGTACAAATGTTTCACAATTCTCTCTTTGTCTTTCAAAGTCAGTTGTAATTGCTGTGTACTTGTTCTTCAGGTGATTCATAAACACGGATTGCCAAATAGACCAAAAGCACATGCAAAACCACCGAAGTAATTAAACTCCTGGTGAAGATGGAAATAAAGTTTTTCCATCTTTTGTTTCTTCCAGAAGGAAAAGTCAAAGGTTCATGTTCTCTCAAATGAAAATACATACTTTCAAGTCTTTTCAAGTTGTGGATTTTAAGTTGTCATAAATAACTCTGAAAGAAAGGGAACGTGCTCTCTTCCAGTGTGTCTCCACACTGCCTGCATGAGCTGTGACATCAGAGGAATTCACAATGAATTCCAGGTCTGAGAGATGTGCAAACTTGTCCTCCAACCGTGCACAAATGAGAATCAATCAGGCAGCTCAAGTGACTTCTCTGTTAATCATCATCTTTCAAAACAATGATGGGACTGTTCATAGCACTGTCTCCACTGAACACAAGAGGAAGAAGCTGCTCTTAATTGCCCTCCTGTCTTGGAGCATTAAACAGTGATGGGCCCACAATGAGATGATTTGCAGAGGGCAGCTTTCCATGACTGTTAAGCTACAAAAACATTCCCAGAGATATTCACTCTGGGCTAGGAAGTAGATTGTTACCATTGAGGTGAAGATTCACATTGCACATTGGTTAAAAAAAAAAAAAAAAAAAAAAAAAAAAAACCTCTATGTACATATTCACCATGATGAGGTACTCAGAAAGGAGGTCGAAGTTCTGATGAACATCTGCAGTGCTTTGAGGGAATCTTGCATAAAAAACATATGTCTCCTTGACTAAGCCAACTCCTGCAAAACATCAAAGTGATCAAATTCATGAATATGAGATAGAGATGTTTAAGAGAGCACATTTTAAAAGGCTCAGACCCTGATACTATTTCTTAAAAGTTCTGATTTTCATTTTATATGATCCCCTCAGTGTTTCCCATAAAACTGAAATATTTAGCCATTAGTATTTGTAACCAACTTTTATTGTCAATTGCTAAATTTCAAAGACTATCTAACTAGTTCCCAGATGTTGCCCACACCACACTCTGTATTCCCTAGAAGAGATTCCTACACAACAGTGTCATTTGTCAACAATTATCCTGACCCATGGACATCTTTATAAAAGAGATACTGGAGCAGTAGATGGCAGATATAGGCTACAGTGGCATAGAAAGTAGAGCATATTCATGGGAAGGAGGAGATGGTATGTAGAAACCAAGTAGGAAAGGAAGAGAAAACATTTCAGACATATGCCAACAAAAATGGTGGAGTGGAAAGAACACCTAATTCTAGTCTCACTGACAGAGGTTCGAATCCCATCTCTGGTGCTAAGCATGGTGTCATCTGGTGCAAGATATATAAATATTCTAATATATTTTCTCATCTGCAAATGGAGATAAGATGCTTTTCTCGTGGGATTGCTGTATGTGTTCAATGTGGGAAATATACCGAAATGTCCAGCAGCACATAGCAAAAAAAAAAAAAAAAAAATTATGCAACTTTTTTGCATACAGGCACAGGAATTTTAGAGTACAGAAGAAAGTCTTGGATCATTTTCCCAAGCTTCTTTTATTTGTTTTTCCTCTAAGTTGCATAATCTTCCCAACTAAACAGGAGGAACTCAGTGTGTCCTCATTGGACTTTGAGTAACACACATCTCTCAAGTACAGTAAGTCATATTTCTTTTTCTGGATTTCATTTCCATTCCCACATGTACATGATTATAGAATCATTTCATCTATTATGAAAGGCAGCAGTTTTCATTGCACATGGTTGATGATGAATTATAGTTTAAAACAGTTTAGATGTTTTTGGAGAGGAAAAAACACCAGAGGATAAGTTAAATCTTTACATTTTCTTTTTAGAGTAGAATCAAACAAGTCTCAAGCTGCTTTTGATGCTGGTTTTGCTCTTTCCTCTAGGTAACATTTTGTCAGAGTGTTTGGGTTCAGTATATGGTTTTGTCTCCTGTACCTGTAACAATTGAGATGAGTTATTATTTTCTGCTTTGTTGATATCAGATGTAATTTTGCCCAGTATGCAATACTAGCTTATTATTAAAGAAATTATTCTACCATATTTGGAATAAAAAACAATAATACATTTTTATTTGTTCTTTTCAGTTATACATAATAGTAGAATATATTTTGGCAGATTATACATACATAAAGTATAACTTATTCTATTTAGGATCCCACTCTTGTGGTTGTATGTGATGTGGAGTTACCCTGGTCATGTATACAAATACAAGGCTAGGAAGGTTATGACCAATTAATTCTACTCTTTCCTATTCCCCTCCCCACTCCCTTTCCTTCATTGCCCTTTATGTAATCCAGTAGGTTTCTATTGTTCCCCTCCCCAACATTCCTTGTTTTGAGTTAGCATCCACAAATCAGAGAGATCATTTGGCCTTTGGATTTGGGGGATTGGCTTAATTCACTTAGCATAATATTCTCTAGTTCCATCCATTTACCTGTAAATGCCATAATTTCGTTCTTCTTTATGGCTGAGTAATATTGCATTATGTTCATATGACACGTTTTCTTTACCCATTCATCTTTTGAAGTACACTTAGGTTGTTTCCATAGTTTGGCTATTGAGTTGAGCTGCTATAAACATTGATGTGGCTGCATCACCATAGTATGCTATTTTAAAGTCCTTTGGATGTATACCAAGGAGGGGGATAACTGGGTCAAATAGTGTTCCATTCCAAGTTTTCTAAGGAATCTCCATACTACTTCCATAGTGGTTGCACCAATTTGCAGCCCCATCAACAATGTATGAAAGTACATTTCTCCCCACATCCTTGCCAACGTTTATTGTTACTTGTATTCTTCAAAATCGCCATTCTGACTGGAGTGAGATGGAATCTGGGTGTGGTTTTAATTCACATTTCTCTAATTGCTAGTGATGTTGAACATTTTTTCATATGGTTTTTGAACATTCGTATTTCTTCTTCTGTAAAGTTCAGTTACCTTGCCCATTTATTGATTGGGTTATTTATTTTTCTGGTGTTGCATGTTTTGAGTTCTTTGTATATCCTAGAAATTAATGCTTTATCTGAGGTACTGGTGGTAAATCTTTTCTCCCAATCTTTAGGATCTCTGTACATGTTCTTGATTGTTTCCTTTGCTATGAAGAAGCTTTTCAGCCGGGCGCGGTGGTGCACGCCTGTAATCCCAGCACTTTGGGAGGCTGAGGCAGGAGGATCGCGAGTTCAAAGCCAGCCTCAGCAATGGTGAGGCACTTAGCAACTCAGTGAGACCCTGTCTCTAAATAAAATACAAAAAAGGGCTGGGGATGTGGCCCAGTGGTTGAGTGCCCCTGAGTTCAATCCCCCGGTACCAAAAAAAAAAAAAAAAAAAAAAAAAAAAAAAAAAAAAAAAAGAAGCTTTTCAGTTTGATTCCATACCATTTATTGATTCTTGATTTTGCTTCTTACACTTTAGGAGTCTTGTTGAGGAATTTTGTTCCTAAGCTGACTTGTTGGAGAATTGAGCCTACTTTTTCTTCTAGTAAGTACAGGGTCTCTGGTCTAATGTTTATGTCCTTGAGTCATTTAGAGTTGAGTTTTGTACAGGGTGAGAGATAGGGGTTCAATTTTATTCTATTACATATGGATTTCCAGTTTTCCCACTACCATTTGTTAAAGAGGCTATCTTTCCCCTAATGTACATTTATGGCATTTGTCTTTGTTTAGGATGAGATAACTGTATTTATGTGGGTGTGTTTCTGTGTCATCTATTCTGTTCTGTTGGTCTTCATGTCTGTTTTGGTGCCAATACCATGCTGTTTTGTTACTATAGCTCTGTAGTATAATTTAAGGTGTGGTATTTTGATGCCTCCTGGTTTACTTTTTGCACTAAGGATTGCTTGGCTATTGTGGGCCTCTTATTTTTCCAAATGAATTTCATGATTGCCTTTTCTATTTCTGTGAATAATGTCATTGGGATCTTTATAGGAATTGCATTAAATCTGTACATTGCTTTCAGTGGTATGGCCATTTTGATAATATTGATTCTGCCTATCCAGGAACATGAGAGATCTTTCCATTTTCTGAGGTCTTCTTCAAATACTTTCTTTAGAGTTCCATAGTTTTTAAAAATCAATAATACTTTTTTTTATAGATGGCAATTTTTTTTAATTTGAATTTTTTTCTTTTTTTATTTATAATAGTAGTATGTATTACAATTCATAATGCACATATATAGCATCTTTTTACATACAACTGTTTGTATACAAAGTATATAAGTACCATTCAGATCTTCAATCATGCATTTAGGATAATGATATCCATCTCATTCAATAATAGTTCAACAATATGTTATTGAAATTATCTTAATAGCCAATAGCCAGTGGTTGAACATTTCCTATGTGCCAAACTTTACGTGTGTGCTTTTTATTCTTTCTTTTTAGGAGGAAGGAGAAAGAGAACTGGGGATTGAACTCAAGAGCACTCTACACTAAGCCACACTCCCACTCCTATTTGTATTTTATTTAGAGACAGGGTCTCACTGAGTTGCTTAGTGCCTTACTTTTGCTGAGGCTGGCTTTGAACTCTAGATCCTCCTGCCTCAGCCTCTGGAGCTGCTGGGATTATAGGCATGCACCACCAAGCCTAGATCATTCTTTGGTTTCATTCTAAGAGATTTAGAGACATCTTTCCACAGTCATCAAACTAAAGCAGCCAAACTAAAAGTCCCCTCTTCACCAAAGTTGACTTGGACTAATTCTTTCTCATGAAAGATCACATTCACAGACCATAAACCACATCAGCTAAACCTAAGGTTATCAGCAACTGAGTCTACACCCAGAAGATAATTATAGATAAACATGGGCTACCAGGATCTCAGTGACCCCTGTAAGTCCACCCTGAGTCAATCATGACCCTCTCACCAGCCTTGAGACAGAGAGACAGCTTTTATAAGAAAGCGATGACAACAGTGTCCTATTTACAGCCTCCCTACAGGAATGTGTAAAAGCAAAAGGGTGTGGCCTTTCACCTTGGAAATTTCTGCCAGCTTCTGGCCTCCATCCTACAGATAGTCTCTCCTCTGCTTTCCAGAAAGGAATCTCTTTGCTCTTAGTTTCTTCTCTCTCTCCTCTGTTTTCCCTGTATTCCTTTCACTCTTTATACCTAAACATGTATAACGGTAAATCTACAATTTCTTGACCACCAATTACCTATGAGGTGCCTGTCATAGATTTAACCTTCATGAAAATCTGCAATGATGAAAACCCTGTTCAGAAAATTTCATCATAGAGTTCTAGCTCATGTTTCTCTGAGACCAAGCCCTGTCTATGTTTTGCTTCCCACCACACCATAACACCTCCCAGAGATGTCCACACCAGCTTAATCCCTTCCATCATCAGGCTAGAACATGGGCCAGTTTTCTACAGCAAATAAGCATTTACACTTTTCACCATGGAGTTGGGTTACTATCAGCTGTAGCTTCTTCTCCCAGGCATTTCTCCTGTGGCTAGAAGGGTCTTCATATTCAGTTATATGGTGACAGAGCCAGCTTTCAGACATTCCTATGGGGAACAAGGCCATGGCCATGTATTCCATAATGTTTTGAGTACTCTTGCTAGAAGGAAGGAGAAGCCTTTGTGAGGATAGCACCATGAATAAGTCTGGGAGAGAGAGAGAAAAAGGAGGGACAGGAGCAGAGATGGGTGGGGAGAGGTGTGAGGTTAGGAGGATCCTCTACTTTCAAGCCTAACAAATAAGCAATTTTAAGCCTCAGTGGCTAAGTCCCCTTGGTTAACTCTAACCAGTAGTAAATTCCACCTAACCCTAAAGATCCAGGCACTTGCTTCTGGATGGCGGGACACTCTCCTGCCTCCGGACCTCTTTTCTTCTCTCTGCCAGGACTGCTCTTCCCAAATACCCACATGACTCTCCTCTCTCAGGACCTTACTCGCATGTCATTTTCTCAAGAAGGCCTTTCCTATTTCTATTTTTAAAATTGCAACAATAGTCCCCCCATCCTCTCTCCCTCTGTCTTGTTCCATTATGCCTCTTACTATCTTTTTTTTAAATATTTATTTATTTGCTTTAGTTGTACACAATGCAATGCATTTATGTTTACATGGTGCTGAGGATCGAACCCGGGCCGCGCACGTGGTAGGCGAGCGCTCTGCCGCTGAGCCACAACCCCAGCCCTGCCTCAGTTTACTATCTTAAGAACCATGTAATTCACTTTTTATTTTACTTATTCTCACCTCCTCCCACTAGAGTGGAATCCCCATGAGAACAGGGAATTTTGCTTACTGCTGTATCCTAATACCAAATAGAACCTGGCACAGAGCGGTGATCTAACATGCTTTTTGAATGGGTGCATTTCAAGATAGTCTCCCTCCACCTACGTTGCCTCAATACACAACTATTTAGTAATACAATATAGTCTGGGCAAAGTTGGGGCATCCTTGCAGTAACTGAGCCTCATCCTAATTCAGTGGGTACCTTCTCCTAGGTAGGCCCTTCTCCATGGGCCCCATGTCACCAGGAATATTATAATTCCAGAATTATTCTTACCCCTCGGGCTGGAAGCTGGTTCCCACCAGTCACCTCTGCCTGAGGCACTCAAGAGCAGTGGTTAAGACACAAGTAAGGTTCACAACTCCTACACTGTGAACAGCACAAATGAGAATGACTGCTTAAGTCACCAGAAAGTGAACTATTCTGAGAATCAGGGATAAAGGGCTGAAATGACTATTCAATTTGCCTTATCACTTTTAGATTACAAAATCTCAGTCCCAAGAGGCCATAAATTGTAGGGTTGGCTGTGTCCAAAGGGCCAATGATATCATCACATTGCCATGTTAATTAGAAAATAACCTCAACTCCATAAAAAGCTGATTTACATTACTGTGCGTGTATTTGGTGCTGTTTGGTGAACATTGTTACCATTTTTGCCATAAAAATCTAAAGGCTTTAATAATATTTTTTGTCTGTACATTTTGGGGTTTCTGGGTGCATTTTTAAAACTTCTTTGTATACTTGGCTTAAAACTCAAAATAAAAAAAAAGATTTTTTAAAAAATCATAACCTGTTGGCCTTTCCCAGGAACAATTTATACTGGAGTCTGGCTGTGGGGGGTTAAACATGGAGAGTGCTCGCAGCTCAGATTTCACAAAAGAGGAACTGCATGGTGTGTCTCCGAGGAATGTCAAGCCCAAGATGCTGAAAGGGGACTTGAGAAAAATTAAACATGTGCAAAACCTTAGTAGTATTTCATTACAAAGCAAACAGGAAGTCCAATATTAAATGTAACTATATCACATGAGACTCAATTAGAAAGGCCTTCATTCAGTGGGACCTTGGTAAAGTTAAAGAAATCTCAGGAGATGATTGAAAACCCTAAAGATAATTATTTTTAAGTTAATAAAATTAAACAGTGGGCGGAACCCCAGAGGCAAACCCTGCTTTGCAAGCAGACTCGGCGTATGGAGAGCTTCCCAGAGCCTCCCCAGAAGTCTGCAGAAGCTTCTTGTTTCTTGTCTGGTGATTAAGGCAACCTCACAGTGCTCGAGAGAAGCCAAACCCAGAACTGTGGTGTGTTCATTTAAACTTGACCACACATCTAAAAGCAAACCAAAGTTCCTTATATGGCCACTTGAAAAAGACTGAAGACTACATATCTTGGTAGAGGTTTTTACACTGGTTTAGAATCTTGTAAATTTACAAATGGAATCACTTAATAGATTACCAGTGAATACCAATGTTCCCCAAAGTATGGTCCTGAGACAGCTCAGCCAGAATCACTGGGAGAAGGGGGAGTCTTTGGGAATATGCTTGTTAAAAATGAAAATCTCCAGGACTAAACCTAGACCTACCAACCACAGAATCTCTGAGGGTGGGTCCTGAGGATCGTGAGGTTTCCCACACTTTCTGGAAGCTTGCTAAAGTGTCAGACCAACACCAGCTACAGTGGGTCTCAACCTTGGCTGCATATGGAAACACCCAGAAAGCTTCACTTTTAGCAAAGCCTGGCCCCGCCTGCAGAAATGCTGAATTGTTTGGAATGTAACCTGGGCATCAGGATTTTTGAGAATCATCTTTAGAAGATCCTAATGTTTAGGCAAAGCACAAGATGACAGCGGTGGAATCTCTTCCAAATAACAGCCTTCTTCTTCTCATTGTGTAGAAATAAAAACATGAATCATAAGCTCATGATGACCAAACAGGCATGTTTCTGTGACTTATTTCCAAAAAACTACTAAGAAGGTGGAAAGATTTTCTGATTAGGTGAGGCAGACTTGAGATGGAAGTAGCTCAAATTACCATTTGAGGAGTGATTATATTCATTTATTCCAGAGGAAAGATCTGTACAGAAAGCGTAGATTTTACAATATGTGGACATAACCTGAGAAATGGGGATTTCATGGATTTGCTAGAACCCTTCTTGGTCCTTGGCAAAGGATTTGGGTAAAACATTGAAATCTGTGTGTGGCCATTTTCAAGCATCAGTCAATATGCCTTTAAACTGCAATTGTTTACTTACAAGTCCAGAGTGCCAGAGGTTAAGAATAATATCCAACATTAATTGTCCTCTCGTCATGTACAGGCACTGTGTAAAGTGCTTTAAAGGCATTATCTCATTTGTTGCTATGTGTACATAGGATTAATACGACGTTTCACAAAAGAGAACTAAGATGTAGTAAGATTAAATATCTGAAGTGACACAAGGTTTTAAGAACTGTAAAGCCCATGTTCTCAATCTATTTGATAATATCAGAGAATTAAATGATAAGCCAGTCATGAGCTGTAATAGTTACATACATAGAAAAGAGGAGAAAAGGAATAAATTTATTTCTGTCCAAAGAGTGCTTCTGCTATCGTACCTGCTTACCCCAGCTATGATGAGCGATTTCCAGTTCCCTGAAGTTGCAAGTACTTTTGTAAGTTCAGGAAACCTAAACTTGTTTCAGTGAATCCTACTTCCCCTGGGGGTCTGCTGGGGACCAATTTGTCAGGGAAGGTACAGTCTTCCATTTTTAAACTACAGCTCAGCTCTCAGACAAATCCCATAATTTAAGGGATGAAGACTTTGCTTGGAAACTGGACAGGAAAACATAAAAAACCTTGCTGAGCTTAAGGCACTAAATGGCATGGGTGAGAGGTATTTGCCTGTTCAATAGGAAGCAGAGTTCATGCACACGCACGTGTCTCCACGTTCCTTGCTTTCCACTGTAGCTCAGTGGCCGTCGTTGCTGAAATGGACTCTTGTCTTCTTCGACACTCAGAGGACTGGCTCTTCTTAAGCTATGTCTCACATTTGGAATTTTTTTTTTCATTATGGTCAGTTTTTTTGTTTGTTTGTTTAAAATGTCATGGGAAGATGGACTTGCAAGATTTTTAAAACTAAAGGTGCTGGTGGTCAGTGGACCTTCTTCAGTCATCCTGGGGAAGGAAGAAGCTCCCCTTGGCTCTTCGATCAAATGCAAGTCTTAGCAGCAAAAGAGTTGACTAAACCAAGATTGTAAGTTTCTCTTTCCTATGCTTTTGTCTTTACTCATAATTTTCTATTAAAGTTTTAGTAACTAAAATAATTATTTTGCCATCTTGTTGTCTAAAGCTGTGTCCTGTCCCCATGCCAATCCAATATCAAGGACATGATTTTGAGAAAAAGGGGAAAAAATTTTTATTGCTTTAGAAACACTGGGGAATCCTGTCCCAAAGGCTGTAATTCTGCCCTTCAGCAGAAGCAGGGGGCTTTTAAAAAGGTGACTCAAGGCTACATTCCAGGTGCTCTCTGTCTGAAGTTGTAATTCACTTGTTAATTTGGGAGACAGTCATTTCTGAGATCTTCTGGTGCCATCCCCTGAAGGAGCCCTAATTAAGGAGATAGCTAAGATTGCGGTTAGCTGAGAGCCATAAAAGATGTTCAAGTTCCACCTGATAGTCATACATTTATCAAAGAATCTTTGTATGCCCGTGAACACTGTGTGACGCACCTGTAAGCTCAAGCTGTAAGCACTTGTCCTTGTTAAGGCAAAATGTATATAACCGGGTGAGGGTAGTTATAGTTGGTGGGTTAGAGTTAGAGTGTGATAGTAGTTGGAGTTGTGGTTGGAGTTCAAGAGGTTGCTGGAGCTGGAGAGAGAAGTTAGAAGAGAGAAGAATAAAAGAACTTTTTCATTTCCATCCTGCCTCCAAATTTTCTCCTGCAGCATCATTGCTCCAAGCGGCAATCGCTTCGGGCAGCAACAATCCCCAAAGTCTGGATGACTTTGTTCCTATGGTGGGAGTGTACTCAGGGACAGATAACTCTGCCTAGGTTGGGGAAGAAAGGTAATCCTATTTCCTCTGAGACTGGGGAGGGGGAGAGATTAGGGAGGAGCAGAGAGAGAGGAAGAGAAAGAACCCAGTCCATTTTAAAAATAAGTTGAAGTGGCAGAGCAGCAAGGGCTATATTCAAAGCATAAAGTGGACTGTGGACCACGGTTACAATCTCTCTATTTAAAATGGATCTTTTTTGGCACGGGGGGTGGGGGGTGTGTGCTTATAAGTGTGTGTGTGTGTGTGTGTGTGTGTGTGTGTGTGTGAATGTGTGTGTCTCAGTGTGTGTATTTGGGTGTACATGAATCTAAGCCATTGTCTAGGTAGCCAAATTACAAGTTTTCTTAAAATTTTCTGTTAAAAAATTTAAAATTTATTGAGCATTAAATACTGACTTCAGGCTAACTTCTTTTGATCTGAGAAGACACTTCTAATCAAATTCACCATGAATTTGTTGAAAATTCTTAAGATTGCCCACTTTATTTTCTTTCAATTATTCTTACACACAGCTTTTCTGTCTAGCTCCAGCATCACAAATTGTAAATGCCATTCATCATGAAACCCTTAGCCTCTGTTTTCACTGATGACAGTGCTGGTCTCTGCATCTGCATTCAATTTTGCATCTGTAGTAATATGCCTGAATTTTTTTTTTTTTTTTTTTTTTTGTGGTACTGGGGATTGAACTCGGGGGCACTCGACCACTGGGTCACATCCCCAGACCTTTTTTTGTATTTTATTTAGAGACAGGGTCTCACTGAGTTGCTAAGTGCCTCGCCATTGCTGAGGCTGGCTTTGAACTCGCGATCCTCCTGCCTCAGCCTCCCAAAGTGCTGGGATTACAGGCGTGCGCCACCGCGCCCGGCTTGCCTGAATTTTAAATTTAGAAATTTGCCTATCATCACCTTAACTAAAATAATTTAATATTTATTGAAATAATAAACATGTAAATTTTTTAAAAATGAAAGTCCTCAGTAAGAAGCAGATGAGCAGGAGAAACAAACCCTTTGCTGAGTTCTTAACTCAGTTCCTGACATCTTTTCTCTTCCTCAGTTAAGTTACTTTTCACCTAAGAGGGAAAGTCTGGAATCCTGATATCTTGTGCTTTTGCACTTAGGGCTCACCATGGCCTGACCACGTCCCTGCCTCCCTGGGCTAGTCCTCTCCCTTTCAATAAATGGAGATAATAATGCAATGTTTCAGGCCCTTTAATCCCAGTGATGATGCTATGGATAATGGGAGTGTTTGGAAGGGGGAATAAAAGAAGTCTTTGAGCTTGGATCAAAGATGGAGGGTAAGTACATTTTATCACAAGCAATAATAATGGGCTTTATGCTCTTGATGCCTGGGAGCAAACCATTCCCCTTTTGGCCTGCATTAATATTTGGATCCAAGGGTGTTAATTAGTGTAAAAACTTGTGTACTGAATGGCACCTAGGGGCCTAAAGAAGTTAATCCATCTCCAAAAGGTGACTAATTGACCTCCACCCTTCCCACACTAGACTCCTGTCTATTTTTATTGGTGTAGAATAGCTACACCCTCTTTACAGGTCTATTGGGCCCCATTTTGCTTCCTCCAACTTAATTAATAGAATAGAAGGGATCTGAAAGTGCTGTGGGAGTAATTACCTTCTATTTGAATATCCCTCGTGACTCATTGGCGGGAGCAGCCACACACTAATCATGATTACCTGTGACAGTTTATAATTGGTGCTCTTTCTCAGATCATTGCCAACATCATTTTTTTTTTCACAATGCACAGAATAAGTCTGTTGTGTTTAGATGTTTTAGGTTTTAAAAACCTCCCTCTTCTTTGGGACCGCTCCAACACCTTTTGTATTTTGGGTTATGTGATTTGCTTCCTCTGTCTTTCCCTGAACCAAAACTTTTCACAGTTTAGCAGAGAAGCCACCAAGATCTTGGCCAAGTCACCCATATCCTGACCTCTACTTACTTATCAGTCTGTTTTAACTAGGATAATGCCACAAGCAAATAGGTTCTTATTGCATGATTATCACAGATGTCATTACAATTTAAATTATAATTATCACCTGACTTAAAACAATCATCCCCTTGAGATCTACCCTGCTCCTTTCTTTCATTGTAAATACCAGAATAGGTATGAAGTAGAAGTCAGAAGATCTTGAGACACAGTTGGTAAACCATCTGACCTTTGCCAACAAATATATCTCAGAAGTCACACATATTTATTTAACATGTTGGGACTGGCAGATGGGCTTAAGAGAAAGAGCAGCATATGTGGCATGTTGATATGTAGAGCTTATAACATGTCTTCCCAGGCCACCAGAGTCCCTTTAGCAACCATCTAATCCAAATTTGTATCATATAGGTAGAGTAGCCAAAGCCCAGGAAGGCGAAGTGACTTTGTCAAAGATCACATCTACCCACTCAGGGTCCTCTCCACTAACAGCAGTACAGTGTAAAAAAATAAGGCAAATACTTGATTTAAAGACAACTCCAGTCAATTAAGAAGGTTTCTGGAGATCTAATAGGAAAATCACCTTAGGGTAACACCAGCTCTATCCAAATCAAATTGAAAGATTACTCCAAACTATAGTATCAGCCCTCGTCTAGTCTTGAGCTAAATTTAAGTTTCCTTTAACAGAAACTAATCTCCTACAAATGTAATTAACCATTTAGGTAAATAGAAAGGAAGAGAACAACTAGATTGGATTTAAAATGTGTATCTATGCATGTTTATGTTAGCTTGACTCATTCTACAGCAACCTGCTGTCGGGACACCAGAGGATAAAGAAAAATGCTCATAGATCAATTTGATAACAAGGAATTCCCCAACTCTCCCTAAAGTATTAATCTTGAGTTCCTGAGAGGCAGAGCTTGTCACAGAGGCTTGCAGGGATCTTAATGACCTGGCAAGAAAGAAGCTGTTACCGGATGATAACTAGACAGAGAAATGCCTCCAGGTCATTGGTAGCAGGAAGTGCAATGGAGACTCTGTCTCCTGCACCTTATATATAACAAGGTGAAGCAGGATTCATCCTACACTTGATCTCTAGGTCTCCCCATCCACCCCTCCCTACCGTAAGTAACTGCAAAAGGAAAGAAATATGAACAGTTCTTTTTTTTTTTTAAAAAAAAAGTCTTCAGGAATGTTTCCAAGAATGATTTTACTCTTGCAAAAAGCAAGGAATTAAGGTTCTTTTGACAAGAGCAGAAAACTTCAGAGAATACTTAATGAGAGTTGAATAGTATATATAATATATATGACCAAACAATGACAAACATTTTTAGCTGCATTCATGTTTTCTTTTTCTTTTTCTTTTTTTTTTTTAAGCTACCTTTAACTTCTGAAGATTGTCCTTTTGTGTTTAGTCTGCCAGTAAATTTTTTTTAGAGGGAATAATCTTTCGGGAACTCTGAAGTAAGCATTGAGGTTTTGCAGTCAACTGTAACTGACTGCAACTTGAATGAAGGATTTGAACCAAGAAGTGAACACAGGAGACTATGTACTTATACTTAAAAGAACTGAAAGAATATTTTAAAGTTTTTTTCCCTTCGTTATTCAGTATCCACCTAATTCCTATGATTTTTCTCTACCATTTGATATTTAGTTCATATTACTTTTCTACAAAATCAGGTGCATTGCCAGCTTTATTCCTTCATGTATGGTATCTACATGAATATAAGTAAAATTTCTTCAGTTTTAAAATGTTATTATAAATTAAAGGTGATGTATCGAGTTGGGCTATGCACTTAAGAGCAATAGCTTAAAATATGGTCAGCAACCCAGATCTAAGACTGAGACAGTGTTTAAATATTAACCCATGAAATAATATGTTTTGTTTTGTTTGGTTTGGTTTGGTTTTTGGTACCGGGGATTGAACTCAGGGGCACTAGACCACTGGGCCACATCCCCAGCCCTTTCTTGTATTTTATTAGAGACAGGGTCTCACTGAGTTGCTAAGTGCCTCACCATTGCTGAGGCTGGCTTTGAACTCACGATCTTCCTGCCTCAGCCTCCCAAGTGCTGGGATTACAGGCGTGCACCACCGCACTCGGCTCCAAAATAATATGTTATTAATATTAGCTGGTAACCTGATGTATGCTTCACAAATATTTTCGATTAATTGACAATATTTCTATTTGAAGGTCTGAGAGTTTCCAAATTATGCTTTTTCACAGAAATTCTAAGAGGATTATTACTGTTCAGTGCTGTGCCATTTGAAATGGGGGTCACATGATATGGTCAAATTCATAGGCTGATTTTTTAACAAAATTGCTAAATGATTACAGGATAAAAATCATATGGAATTTTAAAAACTGAGTTAGGAGACTATTAGACTTTTTCAAGTAGAGGATAATAGCACCTGGTGAAAACATAGGTCAGCAAACTATCCTTTAAGATAAAGAAATTAGTTTGAATAAGAATGTCAATACAGTTGTGTACTTTTTGTATATCGTTGGTGGTTAAAAATGTCTATTTCATTTCCTTTAGTGCTTTTGTTTTCATTGCATTAAACATTTCTTGAAGCTGAAGTTGCCTTGTATGAAGACAACCTACAGAGGTGTTTGAGATACTGCTCTAGGCAGAAAGTGACCAAACTGGGGGTTCAGGGAACTTGAGATACTTACCCAATCTTAGTTTTCTGCTCCAGTTAGTCTTTTCAGAGTTTGATTTCAGAAATGTGACTTACATAAGAAAATATCGACAAAAAATTTTTATTATTTAAAAACAAGTTAGACATGCACCCTTTTAATCTATGAACATATTTTCTGGCAGAGATCTAAGACCAGGTTATTCAATAATGATATGCAATCTTTGAAATACCTTCAAGTCCTCTACCTTTGGATATAAGAACAACAAGAAGAAATTTCTAGCTATCATTTTAAAAACTAAAGGATGGCCTCTTTTACTGGACTGTTTCAATCCCCATTTGAATCCCCTGCCTTAGGCAATACCTCCTTTCTAGATATTGAATGAATGTCTTAAAAAAATGGGGGGGTTGTTTTGTTTTGTTTCTTTTTTACTGAAAAATATAGACTCTTTCTACTCCTTGTTTTCTTGGTAGATCCCCTTAGGAAGAAATCTAATGAAAGCTGAACTGGAAACACTACACTCAATTTGTCAAAAAAAAAAAAAATATGATTAGCTTGCCAATCTGATGTTGATGGAGATATTATGTTCCAGTTGCCATCAATATAATTTTGTTTTTGAGAGTCCTTTTGGGTGCCCCCAAGAAGGCTATGGAAGATTTAACAAGTACCAAGTAGCCACCATAAATGGTTACTAAAGTAACCAAATAATAGATAAGAACCATTATTTATCCAACTGTAATACATGAGCAAGGGAAGACTGAGGTGGTTTTCCACCATTCTGATTCCAAACACAAGCACAATTTGTGAAAATCAAAAAGCAAATGACTGCATTTAGCTAATGCATGAATAGCTATAGGTACTAATTTAAATTCAGAACGAGGTCTATAAAAAATGGAAGTCAACAAAAAGTGGAAGAGATCATTGCAAATTCTCATCAGAGATTATACATGTGACAGTGTACTCTGTACACTCAAAAGAATTGTGTAACAATGAAATACTATATTAATTTATTTTAAAATTTTTCAAGTGTCTCCTTTTATGGTTTAAATATGAGGTGTCCCCCAAAAGTTCATGTGTGAGACAATGCAAGAAAGTACAGAGGTGAAATGATTGGGTTATGAGAGACTTAACCTAATCCGTGCATTAATCCACTTACAGGGATTGACTGGGTGGTAACTATAGGCAGGTAGGGTAAGGCTGGAGGAGGTAGGTCACAGAGGGTATGGTATGCCTTTGGAGTTTATATTTTGTCCCTGGTAAGCAGGGTTCTCTTTGATTTCTGTTTGCCATGTCCTGAGCTACCTTCCTCCTCCACTTCTTTCTGCCATGATGTTCTGCCTCACCCCAGGCCAAGAGCTATGGAGTTGGTCATCAGTGGACTGAGACCTCTGAAACCATAGCCCCAAATAAATTTTTCCTTCTCTAAAATTGTTCTTGTGAGGTCTTTTCACAGTGGTGAAAAAGATGACTAGAACACCTACCAAAAGAAATAAGATCTTTGACCACCAGGCCCAGTGCTGATGGTCCTTGTATAGTGCCTTGAAACTAGATGACCATGCCTCACACTAATTGCAAAGAATGTCAGTTCTGGTCATTGTGCTTGGCTCAAACCTTGCTCTCTCTGCCAGCTTTAAATTGACCTTTAAGTGAGTGGGTCATTCTACTCATAGAAGAGATAATAGTACTTACCTCAATCTTCTCTAAATGTTCTCCTCCTTTTCTTACCGTACAGAAACCCCAGCTCTCTCCTAAAGGAACAGCTTTCTCTGCAAATTTTCTGCAGTAAAGACTGCTTTATCTTTTATATCTCAAGGACATCCGCATAAGGAAGTAAAGTTGCATTCTTCCGGTCCTTTCTAGTAAAACACCCAGCTGTCTTGGGACCATGCCACTTGACCTCAGGACTCCTTCTACTCCTTGTTTCTCTGGGCTTCAAGCCTTTCATGCACCATCTTTCATCCATCATCCTTTGCCCACTCTTCTCTTCAAATTGTTGTTATCTCTTGGGAGAACTTCAACAACCATATTGATAATCCATTTAAAGAGACCTGGCTTCTCTATCTCTTAACCACTTTGTTTCCTGTAACTTCTTCCAATGCTTCACATCAGCACATATTTCCTAGATCACACCTTGAATCCTGTCACCCTTTGGAATGGATCCAATCCCAAAAGCACTAGGTGAAGCATCCCCCTCTCTGGTCATGATGTGGTTTGGATCTGAAATGTCCCCCGAAAGCCCATGTATTGATAGTTTGGTCCTCAAGGCTGCAGTATTCAGAGGTGGGGCCTTTGGAAGTTCATTGAATCATAAAGACTCTAAACTCATCAGTAGATTAACCTATTGATGGATTCATAATTTGATGAGCCATTGGAAGATGATGAAAAATTAGGAGGTAGGACTTAAACAATGGCACCAAATGACCATAGACTGGAACCTCTGAAACCACAAACCAAAATAAATCTTTCCTCCCTTGAGTTGACTTATATCGGGTATTTTGTCACAGCAAGATAAAGCTAACACAGGTCATAAGCACTTTTTCTTCCAATTTGATAGGGTCATTCTCTCACAACTTCATAGATCTTGCTACTTTGATCCAATCCATCAGCCTTTTTTTTTTCATCTTCCATCACTTTTCTCCTTATCAAATTTATATTCTGTGGTCTACCATATTCCATGATGTTCTTGCCAATTCCATATCCAAGCATTTCCAGTATACAAATCTCCCTGCAACTATCCTCACTACTCCTTTCTGTGACAGTGACACAGGTGACTTTGGCATGACATAAAGCCAATCCCTCCATTTATGCATTGAAAGCTATGCTCATCTACCATCTCAGGAACCTCAGGAACTATTGATTATTTTTCTTTCTTCAGTATTCGATTTTCCCCATCAAATGAAGTCTTGCCATTGATTTTAGCCATGTGTGGGTCTTTCCAATCAAAGGTAAACAGAATTTACCTTTGCCTGCATCTCCATCTAGCCTTCTTTTCTTCTGGGGGAGAGAGGTGTGCCAGGTATTGAACTCAGGGGCACTGAGCCACATTCCCAGCCCTGTTTTGTATTTTATTTAGAGACAGGGTCTCACTGAGTTGCTTAGTGCCTCACCACTGCTGAGGCTGGCTTTGAACTCTCTGCTGTCTTAGCCTCATGAGCCACTGGGATTACTGGAGTGTGCCATAGCACCAGACTTAGGCTTTTTGACAAATAATCTTCTCTCCTTTACAAATATTTCCTATTGGCAAGCCTCTTAACAAAATCTTTTGCCCTCCTCTACTGGTATTCCATCATCTGAGTCTCTTTCTTCATCTCCTTTTCACTTTTCACAAACCATTGAGACTTTTTAAATATTAGCTATATATTTAAATATAAATTAATATCATTTGGGTGTTTTATTATAATCATTTTACATTCCTATTATATGATAATCTTCTACAGGCCTTATCAAATCTATAAATTCTCCTGACAAACTCAAATTTAGTATGATCCCTTTGTTACCTTATAATTTAAATTTACATTTGTATATTTTGCCTGTATACATTGATTAGTCAAAGGTTTGACAACTAAAGCAAATTTCCTACATTCATATAAAGCTACAATGATACCATAGAGACCAACATACAATATTTAAATATCCTTTCATTTACTTTTACTACTTACATAGTCACCTTTTGAAGTTAAAATGATACATTATAAAAACTGTGGTTAATAGGGAACTGGGTTTTGGATATTTAGAATAAGGTTAGGTGAAAAATAGCAATAAGGAGGCACTTTTGAATGTTTCTTCAATAAGAAATTCCTTAGATAATTAGCTTACTGAGTCTCCAAAATGTGAGTTCTCCAAGTCATAGTGCCCTTTTTACTTTATACCTTCTACAACTAGTATTCTCCTAGGAACAATTTTAAAAATATAGATGATTGATGTCTTTTTAAATAACCCAAAAGAAAGAACTTAAGTAATGAGACCTGAGCTTCTTATTTCAAAGTTTGTTATACACATTTAGGAAACTGATTTCCCACAAATATACAAGTAGTAACTAAAATTGTATTTTCTTCTTAGTAATATGACTTGAAAATGCTGAAATACCATTGTCGAAGCAACTCTCAAGAATCCATCAACTACAAGGATTGTAGGCATTCCTCATCAATGAGATGTGGTCTTTCTCTGTGATATGGGAGAAAGAAGACCTAGGTTTGAATCACTGCTTGACCACCTAGGTGTATCTATTAGGTACAATGATCTTTATTAAAGTTTCTGTTTTATCAACTACATAATAAGGACGACTGCTGTCCTCACATAACCTCCACAAATATTATATTAAACATTGTAGCAGAGACAAGGCATAGACCCAAATATCTATAATATAGGGCAGAGTATTTTAAAAATCATTAAAAGGTAAAATATGCCTAGCAAGAAGCACCAGATCCAGGAGGGTTGAAACTTGCTTTGTGAGGGCAACCTAATGCAGGCTCTAAGAGACTGTGCATCCAAACAGGTGGAGAGAGTGGTAGAGAGTAGGAACCAATGGGCAGGGGAAAAATATGATGAAAATCTGGGACAGTATTCTGTGAGTCTGGCAATAGAAATGCAACATCTATACAGTATTCGGGAAGGGACCCAAGTATGAGGAACCAGGGTCTTGAAATTACATGAAAGATCTAAAATGAGATGGAACATTTTCTGAGAAAAAAGAAAAGTCAGTATACTGCACCAGAAGACACAGAAGAACATAGGATTTGGAGTCTTCCAGCCTCTATGAGGAGGAAGAATGGCTTAGATAAAATACTGAATAAATCTTAAGTATTAACTTGTATCTAATGGCTATAAGAGCAAAAAGCATTCATCGAGAGAATATTCTGCCACTGGGTAAAAGAAGAGTTGAAGACGTCTTCATGAAGGTTATGGGACCCAACTGGGAGCCTTTGAAGATTAGAGGAAGGGCAGATAGTCTGTTATTTGTCATTTACAAATAATATGGATACCAGAAAAGAACTAACTGAGGAAAATGTCTGTTAAAGAGGTAAAAAAAAAAAAAAAAAAAAAAAGTAAGCATATAGCACTCCATCTCCACACAGATATAAATATCCATGTCCTTCAGAAATGCAACTATAGACAATAAAAAGGGACAGGAAAAACGGTGATCCAGAATGGGTCCCTTTGACTGAGCTTTCTTTGTTTTTGTTTTTGTTTTTTATAAAGAAAAAGATAAACTTGGGGATTCCCAAATGAAATAAAGCTTTTCCTCTCTGCAGTTTACTGATTATCAATTTTTCTGATCACACATTTTTTTAATGTAGAAGTAACTGTCTTTGGGTTATAAGTCATAGAAAAGAGAACCTTCAAGTTATGGTGAGTATTCTGGCTAAGTTATGTGTAAATTGATTAGAGAAGTAATTTTTCACAGAGTTTCCACATCTTAACCATGACTAATAGAGATAGAGATTATGTTCCAGTTTTTGTAAATATGATATTAGTTTCTAGAATTCTTCTGTGTGACCCAAGCTCTTAAAGAAGAATGTATGAGTCAGTTTGCTGTTACTATAACAAAATAATAGAAATAATAAAATTTTAAAGAATAAAGGTCTGGGGGTTGGGGCTATGGCTCAGCAGTTAGAGCGCTCATCTCACATGTGTGGGGCCCTGGGTTCCATCCTCAGCACCACATAAATAAAATAAAGGTATTGTGTCCACTTACAAATATATATATGTATGAAGAGGAAAGGTTTCTTTGGGTTCCTGATTTCAGAAGTTTCAGTTCATATTCACTTGGCTCCATTGCTTTTGGGCCTGTGGCAAGGCAGCACATGGTGGCTGCCTGGGGAGGGCATGAATAAAGCCAGCTGCTCACCTCATGGAGCTGGGAAGCAAAGAAGGAATGAGGAAGAAACCAGAGTCCCACATCCTCTTCCAGGTCATGTCCCCAGAGACCTAAGGCTTTCCACTTTTCCACTAAACCCTAACCCCTAAAATCTCCATCTCCTCTCATTAGTGCCAACCTGGGGACTAGACTTTTAATTCATGGCCATTGTGGGACAATCAAGATCTAAAATATAGCAAAGGCTATGGAAGAAAAATAATAAATAATGAAGCAAATAAACACAATGACCTCACAAACTCTTCTCAGCTTACCAATGGCATGCTCTTGGTAAGAGAAGTTTTTGCTACTAATTTATAGGCAGTGGTCTCACCTACCATTCCCTTGTTCTCAGATCCCCAACCCCTTTTCCCAACATGAGTTTGGGGATTACATGCAAGGCTCTTGGATACATCAGTCCTTAAAACTGATACTTAAATTCACTTTTACTACAATTTCCATCCTACTCTTTGGCCCAAGGAAATGTTCCTAAACTAAATCTTCATTTTTTTTTATTTATTTTTTTAGTTGTAGTTGGATACAATACCTTTGTTTTATTTATTTGTTTGTTTGTTTGTTTACTTATATGATGTGCTGAGGATCAAACCCAGCTCGCTAGGCAAGCACTCCACCACTGAGGCAGAATCCCGGCCCCTAAATCTTCATTTTTCACAACCTCCTGATGCCTTGGTGTCTGCCTTCCTCCTTTGGACGTGCAGCTCAGTAAATGATGCAGAATCCAAATCTTCTTGAAATAGGAATCTAACCTCACCTGAGTATGTGACCATCTCCAGCCTGTTCTTTCCTATTCCTCTACAGTTAGCCTTCCTATATGTGGCACCTCTAGCCTCTTGACTATGTTCATCAGGCAAGAATCAAACCACTTCCAGAGAACACACTGATCTTTTGGGGGAAAAAAATGAATTTCCTCTCACCTCTTTTTTGTTACTGGATCATATATTTGTCCTACTGTCTACATATTCTTTCACTAATTACTTTGATCAATTGAGATAATAATATAGATTAGTTTGACTCTTTCTTAGCCTTGTTAGGAAGAATAAGGACCAAGAGAGAACTAACTAAACCTTTTCATATAGTCTTATGATATATACTTGTGAGCAATAGAGAAGCCATTAAAAACTAAAATAAAACTATCAACCACATTCACAGCAGAGCAGGGAAAGTAAAATCTACAGACACAAACAGGAAGCAGAGACAAGACATAAAGTCCTAGACCACCTACCAAATCTTGGTGACTGTAGATTGCATTCCTCCCCTTTGGGTAAATTGAAGAGCCCTAGATCTCTATAATAAGTTCCCTTTAGCTGCTATCTATTCTAAAGTGTCATAACAAATAGAAAGCACTGTGGCATACCTAAGGAGGGATGTGAAGTGGCCAGTGATTGTGTGAGTATAGAGCTCTGGAGTGAGATACAGAGTCGGGAACACAGGAACTTGCAACATTTAAAAAATAAATAGAGACTGAAGACATAGCTCAGTGGTAGAGCACTTGCCTACCATGTGTGAGGCCCTGGCTTCTGTTCCCAGTACCATGAAAAAATTAAAATTAAGTAAAAGACTATTGACCACAATGGACTCTTTATAGGCTGCTCTTCTACCATCACCAGTCACCAACTCAAAAATAGTCCTTGTGTCAAACGTCCAATGCTGCCTAGTAGAGATAGACTCTCTCTTTCCAAATTCCACTGTGTTCCATTCAACAAAGTAAATTATAATTCTTTACGCTGCTTATTCTAGAATGGCATGATGTGGGGTGACTAATTTAGGTGTATATGCCTATGAGAGTGTTTCTCCCTCATCAAGGGTGCGGGGCAATGGTCCACAGATGGTCCACAGATGGCTGCTGTTTGGATAGCTGCTACTCAGAGAACTTCCCCTTTTGGAAATCCCAGAATTTTTCTCTTACCTTTATAGGACATGGACCCAGATCCCCACCTGAAGTCTGTGAGTCCTTCCGAGAGTTGTTTGTCAAGAAGTACATGACTGCAGAGAAACAGATGGTTTCACTGGACAAACAGCCTACACCTAGGAAAACAACATTGATGTAAAAATCCTGAAACTGGGGCATGCACATTTCTCATAACATAAAATGGAATTATTCCATGTGTAGATCACTTGACTTCCATCTGGTTTTCATTAAAGGCAATGATTCAGAAATGGAAGAAGGGAAGAGAAATGAGATGGGAAATTAAGTGGACATTCTATCCCACTTTCCCTCCAGAGGAATATACTATTGTCCCATTTTCTTCCCCATGACAAAGACAACATCCCTCAATTCCTCCTACTCTGAGAAGCAATAAATTATAGAACTCCCACCATAGAATTTGCAAGTTTTTCTATCTTTACGTTAACTTTAAAATAGTGACTAGCACATGAAAAAATATGTTTTATAAATATTTAGTTTCATAGTTTCACCAAGGTGAGAAATTTTCACTCATGTAGCCTGGACAAAAGACTCCAAAGTTTTCTATTTTAAAAATATCTGTTCTATTCTATTTTCCTAATATTTAGGACATGTGTTTTTTCTTTTTTTTTTTTTTAAGTCTGTGAGTACAATAAAAAATATATTTATTTTGGTAAGCAAAGTCTTGAAAGTGTACTTTAGAACTATTATTATGTTATTGCAGACTAATATCTTATTAGTCATTTAATGTGAAGAGCCATGTATCAAGGAATTACAAAAGGCTTCTACCACACTGATATGTCTGGAGTGACTCACTGAATTGTTAGAATTTTATGATCATTTTTTAACTGAACAAAAAGATGCAGTATTGGACCTCTCCAATGTAAATAATATAGTTCATCAAGAAGACATAAAGCTTTAGACAATGAAGAATTATAAGGTCTTTAAAGTTTAAACATCTTTTTAAAACACTTCCAAGTAAAGCTAATGATTCTTAAGAAAGACCAAATGAAAGGTTGCTGTCACAAGCACCAGGCCACAGAGCCCACACCCTCACCAAGGAAATATTATAAACCTAAGCAAAGCTCATTCCCAGATCTGATGGACACTAAGCTAACACTGTGCCAAGAGAAACATTTCTCCCTCACTGCCTGAAGAGTCCTTCCAATGTACATGGGAGGAAGTCATTTGCCAGATGTTGCTGTTTATTTTTCAAGTCTCCTTTTGACTTGTGCTTGTTTTCTTTGAACTCCCCCAACTTCTCCCATATACCATGTGGAGAAAAAGTCAAACTCTATAAACCTTGCTAATGAACTAGCAGTTCCAATTAATACAACAGTCTCCACATATGTTCTTGTTTATGCATCCAGCCTAATTGCTGATGGAGAGTGAATGATTAGGCCCCCCACTCAAGGCTATCTGGACATCCAGCAGTACAACATACCATGGTACAACTTGGCATTAAAATGACATTTGGATGGAAACTCTCCTTTGTGATAGCAACAGGCCTATTAATGATAGATCAAGAGAAAATAAAGAGAAGTCAAACTGAAAAGGAAAGATGGTGTGTGTGCATATGTGTGTGTTTTAAAGACATCTGGGGTCTAGATCTCCCAAAAGACCACACAGTGGAATGCTGGAGGTTACACTTTACCAAACAGGGCTCAAGAAGGAATTTCTCCGCAGTTTTGTTTCCCCCTCTAGACACAGAATCAGACTGGCTGATTCAGCAAGAAGGTATTGACTGACCAATAGCTGTGGAATATATACTTTGCTCCCCTTATGCTTAAAATCACACGGGCTCAGGTAGGCCACCATGCCTGCAGGGGTCTCTTGCTCACCACAGCTCCCTGCTTCCTTATCCACAGCCAATTACTCTTGTGGTGGGGGCGGCTCTACGTCTGTGTGCAGGATTATCCATCGCGTTCTGCTCTGATTCCCACTGACTTTTCCCACCTATTTGTTTTCTGGGTTTATCCCCAAACTAGGAAACTGGGGTGACAGATAGTAGGGCCAGGAAAACAGAGTTGAAGTTCAATCAGCTAAGAATAATCGACATCTGAGCTTAGTGGATCTGAGTTCTTCAAAGTTTACATGAAGGAATCAAGAGGGCTTCAATTTAATCATGTCTGGGTATATTTGATAATATTTGCAACTTAGGAAAACATATATACAATCCTTTGTATTATTCCTAAAGAACATTCTGATACCTAGACAATGGTCCTGGGCATATAGGAGGTATTCAATTGTCAATTAATGGATGGATAGGTGAATATACACTAATTGCTTGTGTAAGAGGCTGAGAAGATATTCTTGTATCTTTGTTAAGGTATCTAAATATTAGGCTAGTTAGTAGGACTTGCCCCTTCCCAATTTTTTGTCAAAATTTCTCACTCAGAATTAAGCAAAAATTGACTCCCTATGACTACAGATCTTAAGAATCCTTTGGATCCTGTTCACCTACTTGACTAAGGGTTGAAAATATTGAAGGTGATCATTTATTTGTTTTTAGCCTGGTGTTTTACATTCAGTATGTTTTAAAATACACTCTTTTCAATTCAATAAGAAACCTGACTTGGTTGTGGTTTAGCACAGTGTTCTCAAATTATCAGTGGTGGAAGATCAAATTATTTTGAAATTTTCAATCCAAAATGTACAGGTATTTTAATTAAATAGAATAGAAATGAATTATCAGAAAAAGAAAATAAAAACAAAAGACCTAAAAAATATAAACTCCATTGTTTTTTATCATTACATTTAACAGACAATGAATTACACTTCAAGTTTCTTTCAATTCTACTAAAAGTTTCTAAATACTCTAAATTTTTTAGTCTAATCAGTCAATTAGTCCATCTAGTAGTACTAATTTGTAGATCACACTAAGAATCATATTGATTTAGGTCCAATTTTCTTCTTTAGTTCTGAATTGGCCAGATTTAGGGCAGTAACTCAGGGTATTGTGTTTCATATTCCCTCCTTCCTGTAACACTTAGCAGAACAATCTTTGCAGAAAGGAAAAAATCACTGTGTGACCCTGAAGTTCAGTTCCAGTATTTTTCAACATTAGAGAAGTCATTTTTGATCATCATATCCTTCAAGTTTTGAAATACTCAAGATTAAAATATTTGTCAAAAGTTAGAGAATAAAGGTCACTAAGAAAAAGTCTCTTGTTCAGAAAAAGTGATTATTCTCACTCATATACATCTCTGTTCTCCCATTGAATTGTGTGACTCCTAGTGTGTTACTTTAGAGTACTTTTGGAAAAGAACAACTGAGAGAGGGAAGACGGGGCCTTATATGTTTTCTACGTCTGTTGTCTCTCTCCCTCACACACATTGACTTGTGCACACTTGCAAGACACATAAGTTTTTTTTCTTAAGGGAAGTACATGGCTTTGTTACCAGATCTACTTTATTCATGTCCTGACCATGTTACTTTTTAATCATGAAATTAGGGAAAGTTGTTCACTCTGCTATGTCCAGATTTCAAAGTACATTCCCCCAAAATATTTCTGGGACCTCTATGGCAAAAGGAACATGAAACTTAGTGCAAAAGATATGGAATTTGAAATCAGAGGCCATGAGAAACCACATTGTGCTGCCGATTTTTAGCTGCATTTCCCGGTAGTTTCTCCTTGTCTTTAAAATACAAATAATGATACATACCCAAAGAAGAGTATTGTAATGAAATATATGCCACCCACATATCTGAAAAACATCTTTGTAAGTTTGTAAAATTTCAAGTATTTTTTAAAGATCACATGGAAATAAACACTAATTTTCAAAGTTTAATTTCAGGGCAGAAATACAAGAGCATTATTTAATATAACAAAAGAAATATACACCATTATAACCAGCTTAGCTTTGGCCTAAACTGCAAAAATCTCAAGGCTGAATATTCTACTAAGAACCTGCCAAACAGCACTGGGAAGCATGTCACATTTCTCTCCATAGATATTTTCCCCATTCCCCACCTAGTAAGGAGACAGAAAAATCAAACTTCTTTCTTTTTTTTTTAATTTTTATAATTTTTAATGTGTACAATTCATAGTGCATGAATTTAGCATCTTTTTACATACAACTGTTTGTATACAAAGTATGTTCGTACAATTCAGGTCTTCAATCATGCATTTAGGAAAATGATATCTGTCTCATTCAACCACCTTTTCTTTTCTTTTTTTTTCCTTTTCTCCCCCTCCCTCCCCCCTTGCTCCCCCCCTTGCCCTCCCTTCCCTTTGACCTTTCTAGTGTTCCTCTAGTCCTCCTATGTACCCCCCCATCCAACAATACTATGAATTAGCCTCCTTATATCAGAGAAAACATTTGGTACTTGGATTTTTGAGACTGACTAACTTCACTTAGCATTATGTCTTCCAACTTCATCCATTTACCTGCAAATGCCATTAATTTATTTTCTTTTATTGCTGAGTAAAATTCCATTGTGCGTATATACCACATTTTCTTAATCCACTCATTTACTGAGGGACATCTAGGTTGGTTCCACAACCTAGCTATTGTGTAAACTTCTTTCTAACTAACCCAAATAATTGTTCTGTGATAAGGAATTCTTTTTCTGAAGAATCAATAAAAAGAGCAGCCCCTCAACAGTGCTGCAAAACACACACACACACACACACACACACACACACGCAGAAAGCATGAATACATGTCCAACCCCTTCCTTCTCTTTAAGGGAAAAGAGATGCCCAAACAAGAGGGAGAGTTATTTCCTACAAGATCTCCTTTTTAGATGTGTTTGAATATTTGCATTTTTGGAAATATCCTTTCCCAAAGCCACTTTCCACTCTCTAGGGCAAACAGCTTGTGGTCATTGTCTGCAACCTGACGTTCAAATGATTTATGTTGAGAAGTGGGCCCTGCCCCAGTATTGAAGACATCTTAATTTCTTCGGTGATTCAATTGCCAATGCATGTTAGTTTTGGCAGGGCAGATATATGGAAAACTGTTCTCTTGTTCTTTGGTCCTACACTTTGCATGTGAGATGAAGGAGCAATGCAGAGCTAAAACTGTTCCAGACCAAAGAATACTCTGAATGTAGCTGAGCTTTTGAGAGACAGAGCCATGGTGAGACGGGAGCTCTTCTGCAAGACTGGGGATGTGCATTCTAGACTCTACTGTTTCTCACTAGGGAAAGTCACTCAGCTCCTTAAGTGTCAGTCACTCAGCCTCTGAATAGAAGAATTTATCCAAGATTAAGATTTGATGATCATTATTAAAATAGAGCATCTCAAATTAATATCTTCAATGGCTTTCAATATTTATATTAAGAAAGGGTTGTATTGAAAAACTATCTTCTGTTGTCTGAACCAGGATTAGAAAGTGAAGTTACTTAAAGTGAGGAGCCATCCTGATCATTTAGTTATCCATTAAATATGTGTGAATGTCTACACTTCTAATGAAGTTGGATGAAATAAAACATTATTTTTATTTACATGCCTCTTTTCCTCTCTATTTCTCTCATCCACTTATAGAATAAGGAATTATTTTTCCAATTATTTTTTATTTGGGAAAGCAAAAGGGAATTCAATAAAAAATAGTCTGCTCCATTTAAAAGGGAAAGTATTTTTGTTTACATTGGTAGAGTGATACCATACCTACTAAATAAAATTTAAAAACAAAGTAGAAAAAAATGGAATTGCCAAAGATTTTAGCACTCATCATCAACTATGATATAGTAATTCCCTTCAGGCATCTTATAGGCATAATTTTTTAGAAGGGAGAGATTCAAGATGATGGAATGGGGAAAGTTTCCATTTCCAGTTGCTCAGGAACTTGGGATTTGAGTAGCAGGCGTACTTATCTCAGCAAGGAAGGTTAAAGATAGAATTCACTGAAATTCAATATTAGACAGCCAAAGGCTCTTAGAGAAAATTGGGTGCATTGAACAAAGGACAAGAAAGAGTACACTGGAGGGACGCTGGTGGTGGTGGCAGCAGTGATGCCAGACTGCACAAACACAGAGAAACACAACAGATAAATCTGGCATAGAAAAACCTATAGAAGAGAAAACAGTCAGAATTTAGATGAACCAGAGACTGCACAGTGAGCTGGTGCCTGAAAGTGCTCTGAACTGGCAAGTAGAGAACTGAGGCATGGAGCCATCTCAAGGAGGCCATGCTGCAGCTTGCTGCTGCAGGAGCCTAGAGATCATAGCAAATATTGCTATACTGTCCCAGAAAGCACCTACTGTGTGGCCCAGGATGTCCCTAGCAGAATATGAGTTAAACAGGCACAGAGACGATTGTACACTGAGGGATTCAAGTCAGCGATGTGGAGGGGAATGCAACTTGCTTTCCCTTTGAGTCTGGTGACGGACATGGCTATGGAAAACTCAAAAGGTGGACATAATTACATTTGGAGACTGAGCCTGGATGATGGGGTGTGTGATGCCTGTGTAGTGTTGCTCTGTGAGTAGAAATCTCAGGAGTTCCCTGAGATCCAGACACCCAGCAGAGATCAGCAATCGCCTCGCCATAGAGGTGTGCTGATCTCATTTCTCCAGTGCATAAAAATTCACAACAACCTGTTATAATAGAACACTTGGCCAGAGAAGGTTGTGTTCTAAAAAGATCCACCACGAGAGTGGAAGGGAAGTCCATCCCAAGAAATGCACAAAACCCAACACAGGAATACAAGAAATATCAAAACAAGGTAACGTGACAACTCCTAAAGTTTATAATTTACCACCAACTGACCCCAAATATATTGAAATGGATGAAATACCAGATAAGGAATACCAAAAAAATGATTATAAAAAGATTAATGAAGCCGGGCACAGTGGCGCATGCCTGTAATCCCAGCACTTTGGGAGGCTGAGGCGGGAGGATCGCAAGTTCAAAGCCAGCCTCAGCAGTGGTGAGGCACTTAGTAACTCAGTGAGACCCTGTCTCTAATAAAATCCAAAAAAAAGGGGGGGCTGGGGATGTGGCCCAGTGGTCAACTGCCCCTGAGTTCAATCCCCAGTACCAAAAAAAAAAAAATGATTAATGAATTCCAAGAGAACACACAAAAGAAGAATAAATTAAGAAAGTCAACACAAGATATGAATGAGAAATTCAATAAGGAGAGAAATATTTAAAAAGAACCAAACAGAAATCATGGAAATGAAAGGCACAATAAATCAAATACAGTGTTCAATTGAAAGTCTCTCTAATAGAGTAAACCATGCAGAAGACAGAATCTCAGAGCTGGGAGGCAAAGTGGTCAGCCTTGAACCTTTAGACAGTATTAAAGAAAAGAAAGTAAGTATCTATGACCAGAATATACATGTAATCTGGGATATCATTAAGTGCTCAAATTTAAGAATCTTTTGTATTGAAGAGAGTTGTGAGATACAGGTCAATGTCATGGTTAACCTCTTCAGGGAAAGAACAACATAAAATTTTTCAAGCCTTGGGGATGAGCTGGACATCCTGGTACAAGAGGCATTCAAAACCCCCACATAGATAAGATTTTAAAAGAATCTCTTCATGATACATTATATTTAAATTTTCTAACATACAGAACAAGGATAGAATTTTAAAAGTCTCAGGAGAAACACATCAGGTCATGTTTAGAGGCAAGTCAATCCAAATTAATTCTGATTTCTCAGCAAATACTTTAAAATCCAGGAGGGCTTAGAATTATGTATTCCAAATCCTGAAAGAAAGTAACTGTCAACCAACATTGCTACACCCAGAAAACCTACCCTTGAGAATTGAAGAATGAATAAAAACCACCCAAGATAAGCAGATATAAAATAATTCAATACTACTAAGCTATCACTACATAAATACTTAATGAAATACAACACACACAAGAACTCAAAAACAAACTACAAAATTCACAAATTTTGTATACAACGAGAGATATGTAAAAATGTGCTCTATATGTGTATTATGAATTGTAATACATTCTACTGTCATATACAACAACTTCAAATTTTAAAAAACTCACAAATGGACAAACCTCATTTGAAGACTAGATAAGCAAATGAAAAATAGGACCAAAATAAAATTAGAAATAAAACAAAATGGCAGTTATTTTAAAAATATCTCTCTATAAAACTGATTATATCTCAACTCCCCAATTAAAATACGTAAGCTGGCACAATAATTAAAAAGCATGACCCAAATAAATGTTGATTGCAAGAGACTCACCTTACAGGCAAAAATAGTCACAGGCTGAAAATGAAAGGACAGAAATTAATATACTGTGCAAATGGAGCCTGAAAACAAACAGGAGTAGCTACTTTTTCATATACAACCTAGTCAACTTCAAGCCAAAATTAATCATAAGAGACAAAGAAGGTCACTTCATACTGGCAAAGCGAACAATCCTTTATGAAAACAAATAAATAAATTGGATACTGTAGAAGAAATTGATACAAAGAAAATATTATTAATCAAAGGGACTTAACAGAAATCTATAGAGTATGTCATCCAACAGCCAAATTCACTTCTTCCTCAAATGCTCATGGAATTTACTCAAAACACAGATCAAATTTTATGCCACAAAACAACAATTAGCAAATATTTTAAAAATCAGCATAATTCCTTGCATCCCGTCAGATTATAATGAAATGAAATTAGAAATCAACACCATAAAAAACCCTATGTAAAATATATAAACAGACAAAGAGCTCAGGCTCAGATTCCAAGATGGCGGACAGAAGAGAGGTGCTCTCTGGACATAGTCACTAAAAGAGGCTTAGTGGGAAGTTTGAACGCATTACTAGCAATTCTCCTGCAACTGAAAAGGAGCTGGGACATTCATGCACCTCTGCATGGTGAAACACAATGGACTCCAGTTCAAGCGGTCCACGGACCAAAACAGCACTATCAGCGCAGCTGGCACGGTAGCATTGTGGTAAGGGAAAGATGCAGACAATGGCTTTAAAACCGAACAGCACAGAAGGATAAAAGGGAAGCTAAACGCAAGCAGCATCCACATAGAGTTCTTTCACGCAACTTGCCAAGCTAAACTTGCTCACTCGGGAGTGACACAAAGGTCTGCAGAACTGCTGTTGAGCCCAAGGAGAGCAACGCCATCTTTGAGGAAAGCTGTGGCTGACCAGGACAAAGAAACAAGGAAGAAAGGAAAAGCAGCTGCAAACATCCAGGGACCCGGCCAGTGCTCTGAGAACAGCACACACCTGGGTTAGACGCGGGCAGCCAGCAGTGGAGGGCGTGTCTGAGGCCAGCACAGCGGCCCCCAGACTCTACAACTGTGGGTGGGCGTAGGGAATGGGCGTCCGCTGGATGGACCCTTTCCCGGTGCCTCTCATCTGCTGACACACACTCCCCCTGAGCCACTCTCCCGCTGTACCATTCTGTCTCTGGCTAAAGGTGCAGACTTGACTCCACTAACAGGTTCTAGGTGACTGTCTGGACGTGGTCTGAGACAACTGCCTTAAAATGGAAGGGAAAAAAGAAGGGCTTCCCAGGGTCCATTTTGTTTGAGACTTGTTCCTGGGTTCGACTTTGGTTTTTTTTTGTTTGTTTGTTTGTTTTGTTTTGTTTGTTTTTTGTTTTGTTTTTGTTTTTTGCTGTGTTTTCATTTTGTTCGATAGTGTGTTTGTTTGCTTCTGTTCCTCTTTTTTTTTTTCCTTCCTTCTCACTTTTGTCTCTTTTCCTCTTTCTTCATTTTCCTATTTACACCCTGCCATTGCATACTCAACAGAGGCAAAAACAAGTTATACGCAGAAATTGGAATTTCTAGAACTGGGGCAATTGAACTATACAGCAAAGCGGTGTTGTATATAGTTTATTCTCTATTTTCTTGACTCACTTTCTCTCTCCTCTCTCTTACACTAATTCCTACTCCTTTGTCACTTTTTTTTTCTTTTATCTTTTCTTTTTCACCTTTCTTAATTTCTTCTCTCAACGACTGCACAAGTTAGGTTTATATATAAATCAGTCTTTCCACTAAATCGTTCACTCCATTCTCTTTCCTCTCTCGTCTGCTGATATTAAACCACTTCCATATAATTCTCTTTTCATACTTCCTAAGAAAGAACAATTCAATACCCTTACTTCCTTCTTCCTAAACATATCACCTCTGTGTCCAATACTTGAAACTATAAACCCCATCAGATGTGTACAGAGTAAATTGGAAATAATATCTGAGTTAACTAAATCTGTACATTGTGATCAAACTGTGATTTTCTGAATAGAAAGTGTTAGATTTTAAAGTGTAAAGTATTTATAAGGGGATCTGATAGCATTGTACTACAGGAGCAACATAAGGCTTTAAGGTAAAATCGAAATAGTCAAGGTCCCACAGTGCTAGAAGAAAAGACACACAAGCAATATGAAGAAACAAGGGAAGAAAGTGACTCAAACAAATCAACATACCTCCTCAGCAGATTCCATGGCAAGCACAGTTGGTAAAATGCGAGAAATGGAATATAGAAATTACATATTCCAAATGTTTATGGAACTTAAGAATGAACTCAAAAATGAGATGAGAGAGCAAATACAGTTGGTAAAAGATCATTATGACAAAGAACTCCAAAAACAAATACAGGAAGCAAAATATTACTTCAATAGGGAGATAGAGGTTCTAAAGAGAAACCAAACAGAAATTATGGAAATGAAAGAAGCAATAAACTAAACTAAATGCTCAATTGAAAGCATCACCAACAGATTAGACCACTTGGAAGAAAGGACCTCAGATAATGAAGACAAAATATATATCCTGGAGAAAAATCTAGATTACATAGCAAAAGTGGTAAGAAATCAAGAACAGAGCATTCAGGAATTATGGGACAACATAAAAAGACCAAACTTAAGAGTGATTGGGGTAGCAGAAGGTGCAGAGTTTCAAACCAAAGGAATGAGTAATTTAGTCAATGAAATAATAGCAGAAAATTTTCCAAACATGAGGAATGAATGGAAAACCAAGTTCAAGAGGCTTACCAAACACCAAACATACAAAATCACAACAGATCCATACCAAGGCACATTATAATGAAAATGCCTAACATACTGGGAAAGGAGAGAATATTAAAAGCCACGAGAGAAAGGAAGCAGATTATATATAGGGGAAAACCAATCAGACTATGCTCAGATTTTTCAACCCAGACCCTAAAAACTAGAAGATCCTGGAATAGCATATTTCAAGCTCTGAAAGAAAAGGGATGTCAACCAAGAATATTATATCCAGCAAAATTGAGCTTCAGATTCGAAGATGAAATCAAAACCTTCCACGACAAACAAAAGTTAAAAGATTTCACAACTCGAAAGCCAGCACTTCTGAATATCTTGGGCAAAACTTTCCACAAAGAAGAAGAGAAAAATAACAATGAAAATCAACAAAGGGAGATATTAAACTAAAGAAATTACCAACCAGAGGAGAAACCAAATCAAGCTAAATAACATAATACAATTAAAAATGGATGGAAATAAGATTCACATCTCAATAATAACCTTGAATGTTAATGGCCTAAACTCACCATTCAAAAGACACAGATTATCAGACTGGATTAAAAGAAACAACCCAACAATTTTCTGTCTCCTAGAAACACCTCATAGAAAAAGACATCAAGTGATTGAAGGTGAAAGGGTGGGAAAAGTCTGATCACTCATATGGGCTATGGAAGCAATCAGGGGTTTCCATTCTCATATCAAATAAGGTAGACTTCAAGCCAAAGCTAATCAAAAGGGACAAAGATAGATATTTCTTACTGATTAAGGGAACCATTTATCAACAAGATATAACGATTATAAATCTATATGCCCTAAATACTGGAGCACCTACATTCATCAAACAAACCCTTCTCAAGTTCAAGAGTAAAATAGACCACAACACAATTATTCTAGGGGACTTCAACACACCTCTCTCACCAATGGATAGATCATCCAAACAAAAGCTAAATAAAGAAAGTTTAGGCCTCATTAAAACAATTAATAACTAAGACCTAACGGACATATATAGAATATTTCATCCCTCAGTAAGCAAATACACTTTCTTCTCAGCAGCACATGGCTCCTCCTCCAAAATAGACTATATATTATGTCACACGGGAACTCTCAGAAAATATAAAAAAATAGAGATACTACCCTGCATTCTATCAGACCATAAAGGGATGAAATTGGAAATCAATGATAAAACAAGAAATAAAAAAACCTACTCCAACAACTGGAAGCTAAACAACATGCTACTGAATGAACAAGGAGTTGAAGAAGATATCAAGGAGGAGATTTAAAAAATCCTAGAGGTAAATGAGAACACAGATACATCATATAGAAATATCTGGGACACTATGAAGGCATTAGTAAGAGGAAAATTCATTGCACTGAGTTCATTCCTCAAAAGAAAAAAAAAACAAATAAATGACTCAACATCACACCTCAAAGCACTAGAGAAAGAAGAACAGACCAACACCAAGAGCAGAAGAAGACAGGAAATAATTAAAATCAGAGCTGAAATTAATGAAATTGAGACTAAAGAAACAATTCAAAGAATTGACAAAACTAAAAGTTGGTTCTTTGAAAAAATAAATAAAATTGACAGACCCCTAGCAATGCTAACAAAAAGAAGAAGAGAAAAAACTCAAATTACTAGCATCCGTGATGAAAAAGGAAATATCACAACAAACACCTCAGATATACAGAAGATAATTAGAAATTACTTTGAAAACTTGTACTCTAATAAAATAGAAAATATTGAAAGCATTGACAGATTTCTAGAGTTGTATGAATTGCCCAAACTGGAACTGGAGGCTATACACAATTTAAACAGATCAATTTCAAGTGAAGAAATAGAAGATGTCATCAAAAAGCTACCAACAACGAAAAGTCCAGGACCTGATGGGTTTACAGCCGAATTCTACAAGACCTTCAAAGAAGAACTAATACCAATGCTCTTCAAATTATTTCAAGAAATAGAAAAATAAGGAGGTCTCCCAGACTCTTTCTATGAGGCCAATATTACATTAATTCCAAAGCCAGGCAAAGACACATCCAAAAGAGAAAACTTCAGGCCAATATCTTTAAGGAACATAGATGCAAAAATCTTCAACAAAATTCTGGCAAATCAGATACAAAAACATATCAAAAAGATAGTGCAAGACGATCAGGTGGGGTTTATCCCAGGGATGCAAGGTTGGTTCAACATTTGGAAATCAATAAACATAATATATCACATCAATAGACTTAAAGATAAAAACCATATTATTATCTCAATAGATGCAGAAAAAGCATTTGACAAAATACAACACCCCTTTATGTTCAAAACACTAGAAGAACTAGGAATATCAGGAACATATCTCAACATTATAAAAGCTATCTATGCAAAATCTCAAGCTAACATTATCTTAAATGGAGAAAAATTGAAAGCATTCCCTCTAAAAACTGGAACAAGACAGGGATGCCCCCTGTCACCACTATTTGCTGATGACATGATAATATACCTAGAAGACCCAAAAAACTCTACCAGAAAACTTTCACAACTAGTAAATGAATTCGGCAAATTAGCAGGATACAAAATCAATACCCATAAGTCAAAAGCATTTTTGTACATCAGTGACAAAGCCCCTGAAAGGGAAATGCTGAAAACTACCCCATTTACAATAGCATCAAAAAAATAAAATAAAATACGTGGGAATCAACTTAATGAAAGAGGTGAAAGACCTCTATAACGAAAAGTATAGAACACTAAAGAAAGAAATTATAGAAGACCTCAGAAGATGGAAAGACCTACCTTGCTCTTGGATAGGTAGAATTAATATTGTCAAAATGTCCATACTACCAAAAGCATTATACAGATTTAATGCAATTCCAATCAAAATCCCAATGACATTCCTCAAAGAAATAGGAAAAGCAGTCATGAAATTCATCTGGAAAAATAAGAGACCCAGAATAGCCAAAGCAATCCTGAGCAAGAAAAGTGAAGTAGGTGGCATCACCATACCTGACTTTAAATTATACCATAGAGCAATAATAATAAAAACAGCATGGTATTGGCACAAAAACAGACTAGTAGACCAATGGTACAGAATTGATGACACAGAGACTAATACATATAATTTCAGCTATCTTATATTAGACTAAGGTACCAAAAATGTACAGTGGAGAAAGGATAGCCTCTTCAACAAATGGTGCTGGGAAAACTGGAAATCCATATGCAACAAATTGAAATTAAACCCTTATCTCTCACCATGCACAAAACTCAATTCAAAGTGGATCAAGGACCTAGGAATTAGACCAGAGACAATACGCCTAATAGAAGAAAAAGTAAGCTCCAATTTCCAACATGTCGGATTAGGCCCCAAGTTCCTTAATAAGAATCCTGTAGCCTAAGAATTAATATCAAGAATTAATGAATGGGATAGATTTAAACTAAAAAGCTTCTTTTCAGCAAAAGAAACAATCAGTGTGGTGAATAGAGAGCCAACTAATTGGGAACAAATATTTAATACATGCACATCAGATAGAGTACTAATTTCTAGAATATATAAAAAACTCAAAAAACTTAACACCAAAAAAACAAATAACCCAATCATTAAATGGGCTAAGGAATTGAAAAGACACTTCTCACAAGAAGATACACAATTAATCAACAAATACATGAAAAAATGCTCAACATTGCTGGCAATTAGAGAAATGCAAATCAAAACTACTCTAAGATTTCACTTCACTCCAGTCAGAATGGCAGCTATCAAGAACACAAACAACAATAAATGTTGGAGAGGATGTTAGGTGAAAAGGCACACTCATACATTGCTGGTGGTACTGCAAAATGGTGCGAACATTACAGAAAGCAGTATGGAGATTTCTTGGAAAACTGGGAATGGAACCACCCTATGACCCAGCCATCCCACTCCTGGGTCTATTCCCAAAGGACTTAAAAACAGCATATTACAGTGACACAGCCATCTCAATGTTTATAGCAGCACAATTCACAATAGCTAGGTTGTGGAACCAACCTAGATGTCCCTCAGTAGATGAGTGGATAAAGAAAATGTGGTATATATACACAATGGAATTTTACTCAGCAATAAAAGAGAAGAAAATAATGGCATTCGAAGGTAAATGGATGAAGTTGGAGAATATAATCCTAAGTGAAATTAGTTAATCTCAAAAATCCAAATACCAAATGTTTTCTCTGATATAAGGAGGCTGGTTCACAGTGTTGCTAGATCGGGGTACATAGGAGGATTAGAGGAACACTAAAATGGTCAAAGGGAAGGGAGGGGAAAGGAGGAAGCAAGGGAGAATGGAGGGGGAAATAAAAGAAAAGGTGGTTGAATAAGATGGATATCATTATCCTAAATGCATGATTGAAGATATGAATGGTACGAATATACTTTGTATACAAAGAGTTGTATGTAAAAAGATGCTCTATATGTGCATTGTAATACATACTACTATTGTAAATTTTAAAAAAAGAATTTCTATTGTGAAGCAAAAAGAGTCTTAGTGGCCAGGAAAACAGTATAATTATCAAGTGCTCATGAACTTGCATATCTTCTTTAGAGTTCTGTGGCTCTCCATGTGAGAGGATGATACTGCTGAAGCATGAATGATAGATTTTGCTAATCCAGAAAAATGTTATTTGTATGAGCAAAGTGGTGGTGGTGGTGGTGGTGGTGGTGATGATGATGATGATGATGATGATGAAAGTGATGCTCCATTAGTGATGGAGCATAGATTATATATAATCTGCAACTGTACTACTTTCATATTTGTATTATAGATATAATTATATAAGTATAAAATATTATCTCTCAAAAAATATATAAACATGGGAATATAGAACACTTCTGAATGATGGATGAATGGTAGAAGAAATTAAAGGAGAAATTAAAAATTCTTGCAATCAAATAAGAATAGTGATACAATATATCAGAACCTCTGGGATACTATAAAGATTGTTCTGAGAGTTTATAGCTATTAGTACCTACATAAGAAAATCAGAAAGATCCCAAATAAATAGCTTCATTATGTATCTAAAAGCTCTAGACAAACAAGAATAAACCAATTCCAAAACCAGTAGAAGGAAGGAAATTTTTAATATCAGAACCAAAATCAATGAAATAAGAGAACAAAAAAATAATGAAAAGAATTAGTTGGTTCTTTGAAAAAAATAAAAGATTGATAAAGCCTTACACAAACTAATGAAAAGAGAAAGAGAAAAAAATGAAACTCATAAAGTTAGAAATAAAAAAGGAGAAATCACCACAGACTTCTCAGAAATTCAAAGAATCATTATGAAAGATACTTAAATTAATTGGATAATACAGAATAAATTGATACATTTGTAGACACATATAATCTGCCAAAATTGAACTAAGAGAATACAGAAAATATGAACAGACCAAAAATGAGCAATGAGAAGAAACAGTAATAAAAAGCCTTACAACCAAGAAAATCCCAAAACCAAATTGATTATCAGCTGAATTCTATACAACCTTTAAAGAAGAACTAATGTCAATGCCCTTCAAAATATTCCATGGACTAGAAAGGAGTGAAACACTTTCAAATTCATTCTATGAAGCCAACATTATCCTGATACCAAAATCAAAGAAAGACACATCTAGGAAGGAAAATTACAGAGCAATATCCCTGATGAAAAGGATGTCTACTCTCATCACTCCTATTAAATATAGTATTAGAAATTATAGCCAGAGCAATTAGGCAAGAGATGGAAATGAAAAAGATAAAAATAGGAAAGGAAGACAAATTTCAGTTTTATGCTTTGAACATCCAAAAACCTCCATAAGAATACTACTAGAGCTCATAGACAAATTCCAAATTCAGCAAAGTAGCAGGATGAAAAAAATCAACATACAAAAATCAATAACTTTTCTATACATCAATAGTGAATCTTCTGAGAAAGAAATCAGTAAGACAATTCCATTCACAATAGCCCAAAACAAAACAAAGAAACAAAACCCTAGGAATAAATCTAACCAAAGAGATGAAAGTTCTCTACAATGAAAACTAGAGAACACAGAAAAAAAGGAACATAAGAAGATACCAAAAGATGGAAAGACTTTCCATGTTCATGAATAGGCAGAATTAATATTGTTAAAATGGCCATGTTATCAAAAGCAACATACAGATTCAATGAAATCCCCATCAAAATACCAATGGCATTCTTCACAGAACTAGAAAGAACTTTCCTAAAATTCATTTGGAAAAATAAAAGATCCCAGAATAGTCACAGCATTTCTAAGCAAAAAAAAAAAAAAAAAAAAAAAAAAAAAAAAAAAGCAATGCAGTTGGTATCATAATATTTGACTACCAATTATACTAAAGAGCTGTAGTACCAAAAACTTCATGGTACTGACATAAGAACAATCACATAGACCAATGAAACAGCAGAGAAAACGGAAAGAAACCACACCACACAGATACAGTCATTTGATCCTTGACAAAGGTGCCAAAAGCATGTTGGAGAAAAGATAGCCTTTTAATCAAATGGTGCTGGGAAACCTGGTTATCCACATGTAGAAGAATGAGACTAGATCCTTATCTCACACACTGCTCAAAAGTCAACTCAAAATGGATCAAAGACCTAGGAATTAGACAGGAAACTTCTCAACTCCTAGAAGAAAATGTAGGTCAATTCTCCAACACATAGGTGCAGACAACAATTTGCTCAGTAGAACTACTAAAGCTCAGAAAATAATACAAAGAGTTAATAAATGAGATGACATCAAATTAAAAAGCTTCTGTACAGCAAAGGAAACAAGAATGTGAAGAGAAGGTCCACAGACTGGGAGAAAATCTTTGCCAGCTACTCTCTGACAGAGGACTAATATCCAGAATATAAAAAGAACTCAAAAAACTTACCACCAAAATAAAATGAATAAATGGACAAATGAACTAAACAGATAATTCTTGAAAGAAGAAATACAAACAGCCAACAATTATGTAAAAAAAAAAAATTAATTAGGGAAACAAAAATCAAAAGTACATTGAGATTTTATCTCATACCTGTCAGAATGGCAGTCATCAAGAATATAAACAGTAACAAATGCTGAAGAGGATGTGGAGAAAAAGGACACTTTTACACTCTTGTAAATTAGTACAACCACTATGGAAATCAGTATGAAGGTTCCTCAAACGACTAGCAATGGAACCACCATATGACTCAGCTATACCACACTCCTCATATTTATCATAAGGAATTAAAGTCATCACCTAGAGTTGTCATGGCAGGAACTTGAAAGTCTGATGTCATCTGCTGTTGGTCAAAAGTCATGACGTGGACCTGGGCTGGATTCTCTGGAAACTTCTCTGGGACCCCAATAAAACTGGAGTACAGGAGAATCACACTCTCCCTCTTCTTCCTGAGAGGACCCACTCTCTCCCCTTGAGAGTGTCCCCTTTCCCTCTTCCTACCCCTTTGATAAACTCATGCCTGTTACTCCTAATGACATGTCTGAAATCTTTCTGACTTGATCACAAGAATCAGTGTTTGAAAGGAGGGGAGGTCTTTACACTGACTCAGTTTCCTGGAAATCCCTATCACTATAACAGTATTATAGCCAAAAAATAAAATAAATATACTGAAATTTATTTTTTACAAAGAAGTATAGTCATCATACTATAGTCATACATGTCTACCCATGTTTTTAGCAACAAAATTCACAACACATATTATGAATCCAGCCCTGGTGCCCAACAACAGATGACTAGATAAAGAAAATGTGGTCTATATACAAAATGGAATTTAATTCAGCCATAAGGAAAAATGAAATTATGTCTATGGAAAATAGATGGAACTTGAAAGCATTATATTAAGAAAAATTAAACAAACTCAGAAAGCCAAGAGTTATGTTTTCTCTCATATGTGGAAGTTAGAAGGAAAAAAAAAATAGTTGCGGGGGTGTAGAGCTCATGAAAATCCAAGGGAGATCAGTAGAGAAGAGGGAAAGGACTAGGGTGAAGGAAGAGGGGTAGTAAAGAAAAACAAGAGGGAATGATATGGACCAAATTATATTGTTTCATGTGTGCATGTGCAAATATGTAACAACGAATAAAATCATCACTTACAAAATTTAGAAGGAGGCAGAGTACCTATTTTTTCACTTGGATGTGGACATGCTGTATATTCAAGCTTGCATTCTGTTCTTTTCAACTTAATATAAGCATGTTAGGTTACTAACAAACTTCATAGTTTTAATGATTACATACTATTGAACAAATATATATGCCAAAATTTGCAGTCATTCCCCCATAGATGAGCATTTTAAGCAGGAAGTTATTAAACAATGTTATATTTCTATGTATATTGCATAAACCTTCCATGAAGAGTGGGGAGACTGCAATATTTAGAAACCAAAAGGAAGCAAAGAGAATCAGCAGCCCGTAGCCTCCTGATGTCTAGACAACTGTTCAGAATAGATGCAAATGAGTTTGGGGAAAGAATATGCCGCAGTGAAAACTGTTATTCTGTATAATTAATACATACTAATTTTTGAAAAGGAGCCTCAAAAAAAAAAAAAAAAGTCTTACCCTGGGCCTCAATCGTGATCTGGCAAAGAAATCTGTCATCCTGGCAAGCACATTAGAATAAATGTTTTTTCCCCAGAAGTCCCACCTACTTCATAGCCAGACAAAATTGCTCATCAAGGAAAACCATTCTTTCTACAACAGCAGAAACTGTTTCAAGAGTAGTGTGAGGTAGGGGACAAGTGGTAGGCAGTAAACTCCACTGTTCCAGTGTAAGTGGAGAAAAGTGAATGAGCCAGGCTCTGCAGCATGGGAGCTATAAGGAAAAGGAAATGTAGTTGGTTTTCAATCCCAGCATGTCAATAAGGAAATTTCTTTTAAATGTTCAACAAAATCAGCAATATATTCCTGCAGGAGTTATGAACAATATTTTTAAATATTTTTCTTCCTTTAAGTAGCATTGGCTTTGTGGCAATATAAAGAGGATTAAACCTATAGTTACAGGGTCATCTTAGTTGAATTTTTTGGTTAAATTTTTCTCAACTACGCTGAATATATATGGACAATATGAAATAATTTTATTAGAAAGTTTTCTCAATAGTAGTAGTTCAAAAATGTATCAATGACAATAGAAAGAGATACCTTCACTGATGACTCAGAGAAATATTATAGTTGATACTACCAAAAGCAACATACAGATTCAATTCAATCCCCATCAAAGTATCAATGACATTCTTCACAGAATTAGAAAAAAATAATTCTTAAATTAATTTGGAAAAATAAGAGACCCAGAATAGCCAAAAGGATACTAAGGAAGAAAAGTAAAACAGGAAGCATTACAATACCTGATCTGAAATTATACTACAGAGATGTAATAACAAAAACAACATGGCATTGGCATAAAAATAGACATGAAGACCAATGGAATAGAATAGAAGACACAGAGACAAATCCACAAAACCATAACTATCTGATGTTTGACAAAAGTGCCAAAAAATATATCTTGGAGAAAAGACAGCCTTTTTTAACAGATGGTGCTGAAAAAAGTTGATAGCTATATGTATAAAAATGAAATTAGAGCTGGGGATATAGCTCAGTCGGTAGAGTGCTTGCCTCACATGCACAAGGCCCTGGGTTCAATCCCCAGCACCACCAAAAAAAAAAAAAAAAAAAAATGAAATTAAACCCCAATCTCTCACCCTGAACAAAACTCAAATCAAAATGGATCAAAGACTTAGGAATTAGACCATAAACTTTACAACTGCTAGAAGAAAACAGAGGGTCAACACTCCACCATATAAGTGCTGGCACCAACTTCCTTAACAAGACCCCCAAAGTGCAAGAAATAAAACCAAGAATCAATAAATGGGATGCCATCAAACTAAAAACCTTTTGCACAGCAAAGGAAATGATGAATAGCATAAAGAGAGAGCTCCAGTTGCTATAGAATGGGAGAAAATCATGGCCAACTACCCCTCCAATAGGATATTAATATCCAGAATATACAAAGAACTCAAAAAACTTAACACCAATAATAAATAAATAAATAGCCAAATCAATAAATGGGCAAAAGAACCAACAGAAACTTCTTAAAAGAAGAAATAAAAAAGGCCAACAGAGGAGCTGGAGTTGTGGATCCGTGGTAAAGCACTTGCCTAGTATGTGTGAGGCAGTGGGTTCAATTCTTTCTTTTTTTTTTTTTTTTTTTACTTTTTTAAATTTTTTAATAATAGTAGTATGTATTACAATTCATAATACACATATATAGCATCTTTTTACATACAAATATTTGTATACAAAGTATATAAGTACCATTCAGATCTTCAATCATGCATTTAGGATATGATATCCATTTCATTCAACCACCAACTTTTTTTTTATTCCCCCCCCTTCCTCCTTGCTCCCTCCCTTCCCCTCCCTTTCCTTTGACCATTTTAGTGTTCCTCTAATCCTCCTATGTACCCCTATCCAACAACACTGTGAACTAGCCTCCTTATATCAGAGAAAACATTTGGTATGTGGATTTTTGAGATTGACTAATTTCACTTAGCATTATATTCTCCAACTTCAACCATTTACCTGCAAATGCCATTTTTTATTGCTGAGTGAAATTCCATTTTGTATATATGCCACATTTTCTTTATCCACTCATCTACTGAGGGACATCTAGGTTGGTTCCACAGTTTAGCTATTGTGAATTGTGCTGCTATAAACATTGAAGTGGCTGTGTCACTGTAATATGCTGTTTTTAAGTCCTTTGGGAATAGACCCAGGAGTGGGATAGCTGGGTCATAGGGTGGTTCCATTCCACTGGGTTCAATTCTAAGCACTATATATAAATAAATTAATAAAATAAAGGTCCATCAATATCCAAAATTTTTTAAAGGCCAATAAATATATGAAAAAACATTCAACATCTCTAGAAATCAGGGAATAAAATTATGGCATTTGCAGGTAAATGGATGGAGTTGGAGAATATCATGCTAAGTGAAGTACGTCAATCCCAAAAAACCAAAGGCCAAATGTTCTCTCTGATAAGTGGATGCTGATCTATAATGGGGAGGGGAGGGCATGGGAAAAATGGAGGAACTTTGATCTGGCAAAGGAGAAGGAGGGTGGGGAGGGTGCATGGGGGCAGGAAAGATGGTGGAATGAGATGAACATCATTAACCTAGGTACATGTATGACTGCACATATGGTGTGACACTACACCATGTACAACCAGAGAAATGAAAAGTTGCACTGTAATTGTTTACAATGAATCAAAATGCATTTTGCTGTCGTATATACTCAATTAAAATTTTTAGAAAACTACACTAAGATTTCATCTCACACCAGTCAGAATGATAATGATCAAGAATACAAACAACAATAAATGCTGGCGAGGTTTTAGGGGAAATGTACACTTGTCCATTGTTGGTGGAACTGCAGACTAGTACAACCTCTCTGGAAAGCAGTTTGGAGATTCCTCAAAACACTAGGGATGGAACTACCATATGACCCAGCTATCTCACTCTTCAGTATTTTCCCAAAAGGTCTAAAATCTGCATACTACAGTGACACAGCCACATCAATATTTATAACAGCACAATTCACAATAGCTAAATTATGGAATCAAACCAGATGCCTGTCCATAAGTGAATGGATTAACAAATTGTGATATATATACACAGAGAGACATAATGGGGTTCTACTCAGCCATAAAAAAAAAAAATATGTAATTATAGCATTTGCCAGTAAATGGATGGAAATGGAGAATATCATGCTAAGTGAAATTAGCCAAACTCAGAAACTCAAAGCTTGAATTTTTTTTCTCATGTAGAAGCTAGAGTAAAATAAAGGAAAGGGGAAGGGAAGGGAAAATAGCACAAAGAACCAATTAAATACAAATTAATAGAGAAGCAGAAGGAAGTCCAATAAAGGAAGGAAAAGAGGAGAGAGGAGAGAGGTCAGGAAAAAAGGTGGGAGGGGAAAGGGGAAGGCCATGAATTAAAATATATTTCCATGCATGTATAATTCACTGGGATGAACTCAAATACTATGTATAACTATAAAGCTCTAATTTTAAGAGAGAGAGAGAGAAAGAGACAGAGAGACAGAGAGAGAGAAATGCTATAACTAAATTAACTATGGCTTGAAATTTTAAGAAAAAATGGTAATGATTTTGCAAAGAGTTATAGAATTTAAAATAGTTTAAAAAAACTTTTTAAATAGCATAAAAATAAGCTGTATAAATCCAAGATATAAAGTGACTGAATCTGTAGGTCTCAAGAAAATATAAATTGCAATCAGAGAAGTTAAAAAGTATTCCACCAGTGGTTCAGGAGGCTGAGACAGGAGATTGCGAGTTCAAAGCCAGCCTCAATAAACGTGAGGTGATAAGCAACTCTTTGAGACCCTGTCTCTAAATAAAATATAAAATAGGGCTGGGGATATGGCTCACTGGTTTAGTACCCCTAAGTTCAATCCCTGGTATGCCCCCCCTCAAAAGAGAGAGAGAGAGAAAGAGACAGAGAGACAGAGAGAGAGAAATGCTATAACTAAATTAACTATGGCTTGAAATTTTAAGAAAAAATGGTAATGATTTTGCAAAGAGTTATAGAATTTAAAATAGTTTAAAAAAACTTTTTAAATAGCATAAAAATAAGCTGTATAAATCCAAGATATAAAGTGACTGAATCTGTAGGTCTCAAGAAAATATAAATTGCAATCAGAGAAGTTAAAAAGTATTCCACCAGTGGTTCAGGAGGCTGAGACAGGAGATTGCGAGTTCAAAGCCAGCCTCAATAAACGTGAGGTGATAAGCAACTCTTTGAGACCCTGTCTCTAAATAAAATATAAAATAGGGCTGGGGATATGGCTCACTGGTTTAGTACCCCTAAGTTCAATCCCTGGTATGCCCCCCTCAAAAAAAAAAGTATTCCAAAGAAAATAATTCTGATGGCAAAGTTTATTAGACACTGCACTGATCATTCAGAGAATTCCTTAATTTCCTAACCTTTCAAGTAGTTAAGAATAAAGCAGAGGATTTTCTCTCTGAAAGTTTTTTGGAGTAGTTCTGAGAGAGAGAGAGAGAGAAAAGAGAGAGAGAGAGAGAGAGAGAGAGAGAGAGAGAGAGAGAGATATGACCTGGAGTCTAGACAGTCTCTTCAGAGCTCTTCCTGTGTACTAATCCTGGATTTCATTCATTACTCATCTCCTAAGAGGTAATCCAAACACATTAAGAAATAAAGTGCTTTTTTTCTTCCCTCTTCTTTTTGGCTTTGGGAACTAGTTTAAAATTAATATTTCCTGTTCCCTCCCAAGAATCCTGGAGCCTTTGCAAACAGTTGTTAAATAACTCCAATTCCTTCCCATATCCCATTCACCATCACTCCCCAGATAAATAACACCCACTCTAAGGTATCATAGTGTCAAATGCTATAATAAAGGAAAAATTGATTTGTAGCAGCTGCTAAACACAAGCTTCTAACTCAAGAAAACACTGCAAAGGAGAAAAATTCTTGCTTTAGTTGAGGATTGTGACATTTTTAAACTCTGTAGCACTTCAAAGCCCTATTACATCAGAGAACATATAACTCAACTTGTAACTTATTTTTCATTTTTCCTTGGGGTTAAGCTGTATTTGAAACAGTAACTAGGCCCACTAATTTCTTTTCTTTTTTTTTTGTTTTTTTAGTTATCTGTTTATTTTCTTGTGCAACACCAATTTGTTGGAGTCAACTGCTTCATGATTTACTCAGTTAAATTTCTGCTGCTTTTTAAAATATATATATATATATATATATATTTTAGTTGTTGATAGACCTTTATTTTATTTATTTATATGCAATGCTGAGAATTGAACCCAGTGCCTCACACAGGCCAGGCAAGTGTGCTACCTAAGCCACAGCCCCAGCCTCCTGCTGCTTTTTGTAAAAAAAAAAAAAGAAAGAAGAAAAAAAAAACTCTAACCAGTTTTGGAGAAGAATGATTACTGTACAACATATACTTTACACATCAAGTTCAGAACATCAGGCAGGAAACATCAAAGGAAAATGTGTTTCCCCCACCATCTTTCAGAAAAAAATCTTTGCAAACATGGCTAACCAAGGATTTATATAATCTAGTATTTTAAAAGGGGGTTGTTGGTTAGTTAAGAGACACATTAAATTGAGCCACACTCAAAAAAAAGAAAAAACAAGATTCTCTTTGGATTTAAATCTTCAGAACAATGGCTTTGCCAAAGAGTGGTAGCAACCTCTTTAATGCAGTACACAACTCCACAATTAGATGATTCACTCGATTTCATATACCATTGGCTTGCATTTAAAATGAAGGCTCTTCTAAGGCTTGCAGATCCCTAGTTCCACAGTGAAAGGTGCAATGTCCAAACCCAGATCATCCATTGCAGTGTTTGGGAAAAAAAAACAGGTAGAAAATTGTATAGTTTCCCAATCTATCAAAGAAGTATTGGATCTAAGATTGAACCACAGCACCTGTAAGCACCCTTAGCTAACATAGTTTACTAGCCAGCAAGAATTTAAAAAGAATGACTCTGGAAATCCTTGAGGAAGTATTGCAGGGAGTTTGTTGCCAAATGGATTTTGACATCCAGATGAATGGCTCTCAAACTTCACTATGTATCATGGTTATGACGTTGAGTTCAAGCACCTACATTTTAGTGTACTTCACAGGTGATTCTGATGCCTGCCCAATCTGTAATCACTAATCTAGATCACATATTCAAGATCTCTTGCATTTTGTCTCCCAGAAATTAATTTTGACTTATCCTGGTCAGGCACAGTGGCACATGCCTATAACACCAGCAACTCAGGAGGCTGAGGTAGGAGGACTGCAAATTTGAGGCCAGCTTCAGGAATTTAGCAAGACCCTATCTCAAAATGAAATAAAAAAGGCAGGGGGAATGTAGGTCAGTGGTAGAGCACCACTGATTTCAGTTCCTAGTACCTCCAAAACAAATAATGTATCCTGCCTTTATCAGATTTGGGTTGAAATGTGGTTTGTCCTTAATTTCCAGGACTGATGATAGTCTTTGCCTCCTCTGAATAAGATTATTCTCTGGACTGTAACAACTATTCACTATGTCTGGCCAAGTCTCCACTGATCATAGAGAAAGGAAAGATGGAAAGGGATGGTTCCACCAAAAAGAACCCCCGTGGCTAAGTGAGAAGTGAGATCAATTAGTTTAGTTCAGTGCTATCTCAATTTCTTTAGAGAAAAAGAACATTTCTAGACTTCAACACTTCATTTCCAGACTACTGTAATAAGTTGCTTAGGGCCTCCCTAAGTTGCTAACGCTCTATTTGAACTTGCAATCCTCCTGCCTCAGCCTCTGAGCCACTGGAATTACAAGCTAAAATTTGTTCTTGAGGATGTGCTAACATGTATTTTGTTCTTGTACCTCTTATTTATCCACAGAAGTACCTGGAACATAGTTGGCACTCAATAATAAACATTTGTTAAACTGATTACTAGTCTCTTGCCATGTAAATTATATGATATTTAAAATCATGAAGTACATAATAAATTGAGTGTACAGCCATTTGTAAAATATCGAGGGGGCCATCTTTGCTTATTATTGATCTACCAGAGTTGACTTTAATTTTACAAACATTCTCATCAAAGAAAATTGTTTCAAATATGTTATTATTCAGAGATTTCTCACCTGTACCATAATACAATTATAATACAATTCCAGATTTTCAGCATTAGTTTACAAATTGAAGCCATTCGATGCTAGGAAATACAAGATGGCCCTAGACTTCACCCTAATGTATTTGGATGTCTGATCTCAGTTAAAGAGATTCTCCATCCTTTTACACACAATGATCATCCCAAAGTAGCCAGCTGAATAGTGTTGCTGTGTCTGAAATGGCTAGTTGATTTTCTAGGATGGGAACTTCCTGTTGTCCTACTGGCCCATCAATAGAGTTCTCATCCTATACTTCCTGTTGTCCTACTGGCCCATCAATAGAGTTCTCATCCTATTTCTTTTCTTTCTTTTTTTTTTTTTTTTTTTTTTTTTTGCTTTTAGTTGTACACAATGCATTATTACATGGTGCAGAGGTTCGAACCCGAGCCGCGCACGTACTAGGCGAGCACTCTACCGCTGAGCCACAACCCCAGCCCCTCATCCTATTTCTATTGGAAGATTAAAAGCCCTTTCTATTGAAGTAAAGCTTAGATTACGTGAATCAACAAGCAGGGATAGACTCTTTCCAAAGAAATGATCTCTAAAATTTGTCTGTCAATCCTATTTTGTAAACTAAATTGTAATCAAAAGCACTAGGGATGCTTGTCAGTTGATGTGATCATATGACATTGCCTTTTGTAAAGTGATGAAAAATATAAATCCTTTTACTAACAACAAATGTGTCATTTATGTTATGAAAGGTATACCTTGTTCTACTAGCTTGAGGTCTTTGGGGATATTATTCATGTTTTAAAGGGATAAAGGAAGATATTTTTAAAAGAGAAAGAAAGATAACAGAAAATCACCAGCCAAATGAAACTTTGCCCAGGTAAATTTTTTCCTTTCATTGAATAAACATGTACCAGAATGTTCTTTAAGCCAAATATTCAGCAATAAAGAACAAGAAAGCCTCAGCCCCCTCCCCTCCATATAGTTTACACTCGAGAAGGAATGGTGTAGATTAAGAAAATACAAGTGAAGTTGGTGTTATGAAAAATTTTAAATGATACAAGGATGTTTAAAAAGACATCCAAGAGCCTTCCTGGGGATGTGGTATTTGGGGTGAGAGCTGAACAGTGCATGACAATTTGCCAAGAAATGTGAGCAGAACAGCATGCTCTTGGTCCAGAGGCAACAGAGAGACTGTTGTGCAAAAGCAATGCAGAAAAACTTAGTAAAGCAAAGGTAGAGAAGAGATGAGGCAGCCGGGTGGGAGAGAGGGTGGAGGTTTGTGGAAAGCCCTGACACCATCTAAGATGTTTGAGACTTTATCCTCAGAACAGCAGGAAACTCTTGAAGGGATAAAGCAAGTATCGCATTAATGATTTCATGAAAACTCACATCAAGCAAACAACACTCAAACAACTATTGTTAAAGTCATCTTTTTCAGCCCGGACTTACCTCTGCTGATCAAAGCCAGAAACATGGCAGGGTGGTATGCATGTAGTTTGTTTTAGGCAGTGAGCTCAAGGAATGGGAGTAAGGGGATAGGGAGGAATAAAACAGAAAAAGAGGGAACACCAATCCAGGGGTGCACCACTGTGCCGATTTCCATTGTTGAGTAGCAGGTCTTCACCTCGCTACGGACACTCCAACAAGTCATGCAGAAGGTGCCTTAGAATTTTCCAGTCAAGGGAGGCCGTTGGCTTATCACTTCCCATTTTCAATGAGCCCTGCTAGTAACTCCCTTGAACATCCAGGCACCACATGCATCCAAACAGTCAAAAGCATCCGAGCAGGTGTGCCAAAATGTAGCCGTAGAGGTGCCCAAGATTGAGCTACAGGCTAATACTATTCAGCAGCTATTTGCAAGGGTGATGCTGAAATTAAAAAGCAGGATACAAAGATGAAAGGCAGAAGACAAGCCGGGCGTGGTGGCGCATGCCTGTAATCCCAGCACTTTGGGAGCCTGAGGCAGGAGGATCGCGAGTTCAAAGCCAGCCTCAGCAATGGCAAGGCACTTAGCGACTCAGTGAGACCCTGTCTCTAATAAAATACAAAAAAGGGCTGGGGATGTGGCCCAGTGGTCAAGTGCCCCTGAGTTCAATCCCAGTACCAAAAAAAAAAAAGAGAGAGAGAGAGAGAGAGCGAGATGCTACTCCATTTCCATTTACTCAAGAACTCACTGTAAATCTGTAATTATTCATCCACTAAAAGCAGAAAAAGCATTTGGAGATGCTGAAAAGGAGAACTTGTCCTCTGGTGCCAAGTTCCATCCATAACTAATGCTTTGATCTTTCTGAATAACACTTACTATGTGCAGAGCCTGTGCAAAGTCACACTGCCACATTTAATACTCCCAACATGCCTGTGATGGGGTACTAGCACTATTTTTGTTGCCTATTACTACATAGCAAACTAAACCCAAACTCACCATCTCAAAACAACCATAAATGTATATTATCTCACTTGATTCTACAGGTCAGGAATTTGGAAAGAGTTTAATTAGGCAGTTCTAGCTCACAGTCTTTAAGAGGTCACAGTCAAGACTTGGCCAGGGTTACAGACATCTAAGGGCCTCACTGGGTCTAGAGACTGGGCTCTTAGATGGTTTACTTGCATGGTACTGGTCTTTGGCAGGAAATCTTAGTTCGAACCACATGGGCTTTTCCTCAGATGGACTGATTCTCTTTGCTACAAGTCTGCTGGCCTTTCCCAAGTTAAAGGATCCAAGAGAAAGGGCAAAACAGGACCTAGGATGTCTTTGATACCAAGCCTCAGAAGTGGCACACCCTCGTTTCTGTGGTATTTTATCAGTCCTCAGGAGTCAACCATATTCAGCTCAGGAGGAGATTGCACACAGGCACAGGAGGCAGGGGCCACAGGCCATCTTGGAGGCTGGTCACCAGAATCACCATTTTACAGTTGAGGCTACTGGCCCCAGAGAGATGACGCAACTTTCCTAAGGTTACACAATAAGTTGTGGACCTACAATGAAACCTGGTTCTAAGTCCTATGATCTTAATCATTGTACTTATTGTCCCTTTAAATAACCTAATACTCAAAGCCAAAGATATTTATCCACACAGGGAAATGTTTAATCTAAAATAACACTAAATAGAAGGGGGGAGGGGGGGAAAAAAACCTGGGGCCTACCAATAGACTTAATTTGGCACAAATTTCTGACTCCAACTTCCTTCATCTACAGACTAAATTGTCAGATTTATAAACACAGGTGTTCTGTGCCAGAATTAATCAAAAGTTACATGGCATAGTGAAAAGAAAGGGCACAATCTGAGAAAGTTTAATTTAGTAAAATAAACTGACTTCAAAGCAACCCAGATGGTTTCAATACTACCTTTTGTAAAAAAGGGCGGGGGAGATTAAGGGCATGATAATGAGACATGAATAACCATTCCATCCTCTCTAGGAGATGGAGGCAAGGACTGCTTTCTTCTACTTATTTACAAGACCTTAAAACCAAAGGACCGATGACTAAGTGTTTCTATAAATCATATAGAAGCCCGACTTATGCATTCAGGAGGAACTCTGGGGTTAGAGTTCTCAGCACTGCTGGGCTGTGCAATTAAAGCAAAATGTAAAAATCCAGGAAAAGCAAGGACATGGTAAGGTTTGCTCCACCTGTATGCAGATGGCAACATCACAGTGTTAACGAACCCCCATATTGGCATAGAAACATAAGAGAATGCGCAACAGTTATCATCCTTTGGTCTAATCAATACCAAACGTCAATATGTGAGTCACTTGGAGAGAGTCTACAGACAATATTCTCAGCGTAGACAAGCTCCTATTCATCTCACCAGCTCCTAGCTTGCTTTGTCCCAACAGCCTCTGCAGGCCCATGGGCTAACAGAGGAAGCCATTTGAATGCTCACTAATGAGGATGTCAGTCTAACTTTCCCCACGTTCTGTCCCCCTCCTCTTCTGCTCCTCCAGAACAATGCCCCATTGTTCAACATAAATAAAAAGAGCTTCAAGTACTGGTTCTTTTCAACTACAGTCATTCTGAAAGCTTTTGCTCTCTGCCTTTCTTTCTCTTTTATGAAAGCAAACGAAAAACAGGCACATTGTGGGCTGAGATCCACACAGCAAATTAAAGCCATTCCACACACAACGGTTTCCAGCAGTTTTACATATCTGTAGACCAGACCTACAAACTCAATCATTTTCATTCATTTCAGCTTCTTTTACAAAGCATTGGAAATGGAATAAATTAGCCAGCTCATCTTTCCCTCTATTTCATAAAAAGCAAAGCACTATTTCTTTAGAGAGTGAGCTTCATGGAATCGACACCTTTTCTTCAATAAAAAGAGCTTCACAGATAGGGTAAGAGATATGCAAGGGGGTTCAATAAGACTTCAAAGGATATAGGGATATTGACCAAAAAGAGGCAGGGGTTCCAACTCAGTGAAGCACCTTGAACTTTTGAGAGACTTTTATCTTAAAGAATCAAGTTTTGGAATATCATTATAATAGTCTCCTAGAATGTTCACAGCATTATTTTGTTTTGTTTCCTGAGAAAGTGGAATCTCCAAAGCATGACATAAATCTCATCATCTTTTTTTCCATTCCATCTCCTGGTCCCATATACCATCATATCACTAGGGCCAAATCTCAGAGCTCTATTGTTTCAAAGGATGTATACACCTGCATAGACAGATGAAATAATTAAACAGAAAAACTCCAAGTCAAATCATAAGACAACTAGCAAATCAAAAACAAGAGTTTTTAACCTGATCTCTTTGAGTATTGGATAGTGGGATACACGGATCAAACAGAAAGAAAATAAGACAAAACTTCCAATAAATGGTGGAGAGAGTGCTTCAAGAAAGTAAAGTCTCAAACTTCAAAATTGCCTTTGGGTCTATCCAAAGACAGAAATGTATATAAACCCATTCCATGATGCCAGAAGCGAGTGGATACATTGTGACACAATGCTAGCTTTATATTTGTAGTTTTGAGTCTCTTTTCTCATGGAGCACCCTGAAATTTAGGATTTGTGGATTTACCATATATCATGCACCATATATCATGTCTCTAAATATAAACAAAGAAAAGTAAAACAAAATACTTAGAGCTAGTTCCTCAGGGGTCCTACTTGGAGTCATTCCTAAGCTTCCCATGACACTTCTTTGAATAAAATCCAAACTCTTTACTGGGTCCTGCACAGATCTTTGTTCTTCAATCCTAAATTATACCATTCTGCCTCTGACCAGGATTCTGGTTAGACTATCCTCCTTTCAGCTCCTCTGTGTGCAAAACTCTTCCCAGTCTCACACCCTATGCTGTGATCTCTCTCTGCCAGGGAGGCTCTCTTCCCCTTTCCACAGTGTGGCTCCAACCTTGTCTAAGTAAATAATTATGCTCTCTGCCTCTTCTTTTCTACTCTTGAGAGGGTTCTCTGCCACACCCATAGTCTTTTTTCCTGCAGCCCTTTGCTCAAGTTGTATTATGTATTTTTTTTTTTTCTCTGTTTTACTTGTTTAACCAATCCATTCCAGTATACTCCAGAAAACTCCACCAGGGCAGCAATGATGTTCATCAAGTTCACCACTGTGGATCCAGCTCCTAGTCAGGCTGACATATGGTACAGCTCCTTAAAACTGTGTGCTAAGGATGAAGAATGAGTCGTGTAACAGTTTTTTCTCATTAATTGAACTTAACCCTTTGAAGCACACAAAAAATAATAATAATAACAGCAACAATTTGGGGAATCTCATCATGTCTTTTTAGATTGACTACTTGGATGGAATATAGTATATGCCTAGCAACTTGGGGCTATAATAACTAGCAATATCATGCCTTGTGACAGTGGAACACTATTCTTAGAGATTGCTGATAATTATGATCAGTATCAGCAATTTATAATTGTGCTCAGGTGAAATAATTGGGGGGAAAATATAATTTATGATTTTGCTCAGATGCCTGAGATTGCTATGCTTTTTGAATCTTCATGGCTTCTTTCTGTTTTCTTGTTTTTGTTTTCTGGTTCTATCATCGTCAGGCTATCAAATTTCCACTTCTTGAGTTTCTTGGGGAAATTTCCTGAAGCCACTCACAGCCTTGTTCTGCTATGTCAGGTTAATCTATCTTTGGGCTGGAAATTAGATAGTAACTATGGAACAATACAGGCAAAGTAGAAGTGGACAGGCTCTTCAATGACTGTGAGGTAATCCAATGAGAAGGGCAACATCTATTTTAGCCACTGGAAACAGTTTTTGCTTACTTCAGGGTGAAAGAGTTAGCCAGGAAAGCCAGCCCTGGATAAGTAAAGTATGATCAGATAACTAAATGGCTAAAATGGGGTAGCTCTCCTACCCATTTGAATTCTTGGCACTTCTAGTCTAAAAGGGACAAGACAAATGCAAGCTTAAATATTAATGCAAATGTTATGTGGAAAACACATTTGATTCTTTTGTAGAAAGGAAAAAATTCAAAAGGAAAGGTAGAAAAGTAGGGAAGGAAAATAATTCAAAAACTTACTGAAAATAATGACAAACATCAAAAGAAAAAAAAAAAAAAAGAACCTGCATTTAAGGATACTTTTCACATGTGAGACAATAATCTTTTATTGACCAAAAGCCACATTAATGATTGTTCCTCCATGAGGATTTCTTTTTTAGTTTAAAAGAAGGAAAAGATAAATTGGAAAGCAGATGAAAATGGAGATATCAAATCTATGACTGTTTGTTTTTTAAGAATGACTCACTATGGCTCTTCTGGATGATTAATTACAAAGTGCAAGAAAAAGAAGCATCTGGGCCCAGTAGCCCTCTGGGGAGCTCGCCTCCACTCTCTGAACTATTTTCTTGCATAGACTAACACTACAAATATTACCAAACTGAAATGATCCCAACATTTCGTTCTTCTGTCTGCCTACAGTGCATTAGCATCATTTTCCAAAGTGAAAATTCATTTAGTACTATAAAAAGCACATTAATGAAACTTTAAATGTTTTGATTGCAACTCATCTAATTTCAAAAATGATGGAAGTAGCTTGTAATAAATATTCATACACAATAAAAAAGTTAAAAATGGAAATAGAAAAATAATGCTGAGTGAAAGATGATTATACCTAAGCTAATAACCAAGAATGGGCAATATCATTAGGTTTAACTCTGAGTTTTCTAGAGGTCAGTAACAAATTATCTAAACAAAACTATGTTACATATTCAAGAGTTACACATCATCTAAGGAGTACTTATTGCATGAATCCTGTGCAAGTGACTTGAGACAACATGATACACAGACAACCTCTGTCCAGATGTTGTTTATATGTTTCTAATATGTCTGAACATATTAGTAAATCATTCATATTAGTAAAACATTTCTTTATGCATAATTATGTTACACACATCCATGCACGTTTCTGAGTTATAGCATGTAAGTTACTCATACACTCATGTAGATATACGTAGCCATACATGTGCACATGTACATACATGAAATAACTCAGAAGAAAGCTTCTCTAAAGGAGTAAAATAATGGGGTTGTATAGCCTGCTGACAATCGTAGCTACAATTCCTTGCATTTCCACATGCTAACACTTTGCAATGTGACTTTGTCACTCCCTCATCAACTAGTGGAGTATATTTCTCATCCCTTGAATCTGGGCTGGCCCTGTGACCAGCTTTCACCAATAGAAGTGGTGTCCTAGCTGGGCTTCATGAAATCTCGCAACTTCCACTCTCACATTCTAGTAACAGGAAGAAGCACAGGACAACGTTTTGAGGATGAAAAACCAACCCAAGGGAGAGGCCCAGTTGAGTCAGCACCAACTGCCAGACATGTGCATGAGGCCTGTCTGGGCTCCCCCACTCCAGAAAACCAGAAAACTGGGGAGCTGCGTGAGACCCCAGGAAAAGCCCAAATGTAAACAACCCAAACTGGTAAGCACCAGTGTCATGAGCTAAATAAATGATGGTTTAAAGTCACTTTGGGGTGGTTTTCACTTTATAGAGCAACCACTTTGGGGTGATATTTTTGTGTAGTTGATATAGGATTCAAGGTATACGATTTCCTTATTTAATAACAGAAAAAAATGGAAAAATTGAGGGAATTATTGATATTCACACTGCGTGTCCTTACCTCCATTCAGGAATTCTGAGAAAAGGGAGATGGAAACTTTTTTACCTCTCAGGTAGAATAGGTCTAAGCTTATTTTCTCTAAAATGCACATTCCTAATCTGATTTTTAAAAGGATCAAGGTTATATATAGTTCAAGGACCAAGTTTCTGGCAACAGACCAGTTCACATGTAGTTCTTATTCCTCATTGTACTTGATATGCACCTGATTCATTTGCCTGGGTTTTCCAAGATAGTCTTGAGTTCAAATGCTTTCTTCAAACCACATGTCATTGGGACTAATCTTCTGATTTTGGGCTGAACCATTTGGGTGCTATACAGAATTCATGAGGGGTGTTGCAAGGGTTTAAACAACGAGACCAAAAACTGGGTCTATTCTAATAGTCCAAGCCAGGGACAGTTGTGATTTCCACTACAGTTCTGGCAAAGAACTGTGGAAAAGGATGAACTCAAGATGCTTTTGGAAGCAGAAATGACAGTCTTCACTGAGAAAGGAAACCAGGGTAAGAGATATTTCTCCTTTGAACAGGTAGGTGGGTAGTGAAGGCACAGGTTGAGGGTCTATGTGTTTAAACAGGTTAAGTTTGAGATGCTGTGAAACATACAAGGCACATGTCAAGTAAAGTGTTGGATAGGTGGGTTCAAATACAGAAGAAACGTTTTTAAAAAGAATATAGAGCCTAGTGGCAAAGAGCTAGCAGAGGATAGTAAAGTTAGGGAAGAAACCAAATGTCAGACAGTTGAGTCCTTATAAGCTTCACATAAGGGCTTTGGAGTAATTCTTCTGGCTTGTAAAACTGGAAAAATGTTTTAAATAAGGATTAAAACAATCTGATTTATGTTATAAAAGGATTGCTTCAGGTGCTGTGACAAATCACCTCTGGGAAAGTGAGAATACAACTAGGGAGACCAGTTTGTGTAAACTGGAGGTGACAATGACTTCGCTGGCATGCTAGTAGTGAAGACAGGGAGCAGTTGCTGGGATGGGCACGTGACCTGAAGGAACAACCAAGGATTTGCTGAGACATAGATGTTCTGTAGAGAAGGTTCCGAAGTGAGCTAGGAGAATAAAAGCTGGTATAAACTTGAGATTTCAGAGGTGATGCAATTTCTGAGATTGACAAGATCTGAGGTTGACAAGTAGGTAGCTATGGCAGCAGCATCACAAAAATGTTCAAAAGAGAAAGAGGGTGAAATTAGAAAATCATGTTGCTAAATGAGAAATTAAAAGTTTGTATGTAAATAGGGATATTTGTGGGTCCCTCAAATCAGCAGTGATCATGGTGGCAAAAAGAACCAGCTGTCTCCTGTGTTGTCCATCTGACTTGGTCCTCTAAGCAAAGAGTAGTCTCTCCCCAGATTTTCCCAGTAGCCACAATCAAAATCCAAATAAGTCCAAACAACCATTATTACATAATATGCGACAGGCAAACCTTGGTGCCAGGGTCCTCATAGGTCCCACAAGAAAGCACTTTCTTGCCAGGAAGCCAGTCTTGATGATCAGATGGACATTCCTCCAACACCAACCAATTCAAAACTGGAAAGGTATTGGAATCTTCATAGTAAACTTTCACAAAATACTACTGGGAGATTTCATCATTAATCCACTTCAAACTCCTTGCTCTCAAAAATCTACAAAACCAGGTCTAGTAACCATCCCCCAGCTTCCTCTCTGTCTCCACAACTTCTCAGAATTTTCTCTGAAACACGACCCATGCTAGATTGTTTTTCTCACGTCTCTTTCTCTTAATCGTTTCAATTCTGAGTAACTACTTTTTCCCAGCCTTAATCAATCAAGCTAGACTCAGTCCTTTATATTAACTCACTTCTGCATAACAAACTTCTGCCCAGAAACTAAGCAGCAGCACACAGAAAAGAAAGATGCCATGACATTTTGACATTTTTTCCTCCTGTCATAGAAGTGATGACATTTACAACAGTGTTTCTTACCTTCAGAGTGCACCCAAATTCCCTGAAAGGCTTGTAAAAGTCCAGATTCCTGAGCCACAATCCCCAGAGACTTTGAGTAGGGCCTGAGAATTTGCATTTCTAACAAGCTCCTGCATAGAGGCTAGTACTGCTAGTCAGCTGATCTCACTTGAAGTAGCACTGAAAGAACCCTTGGGAGAAAATTCTTAGGAGTCCTTTAGACAGGATCCAATTCACTGGGGAGTATGATATTTAGTAACATGTATCTACTTTTTTTTCTTTCAAGATATATATCTCATATATGCATACATTTGTGTATGTGTGTATATATATATATATATTCAGGATAGGTATTTAGTGATGATAGAGATAGAATGACAGATTATTCGTGGAGAAAAAAAGAGAGAAGGGAAGATAAAAGGGGTGAGGAGAGAAGAAAAGGAAGGGAGAGAAGGAGGAAAGGAAGAGAAGAATCCAGGCTCCTCCCTACTCTTTCACACAACCACGAGTGGTAAGGACTGTCCTCTGCATTGCCACCTGTCAAGGATGTCCTTCATCAGGGTCCAAGCCACCAGGACACCATGTTTTATTGCCCTTTCCTGTCCACTTGATGACATTTCTATGGTTCCTGTAAGTGACCACAAACACCACTCACTATGGACTGAAGGACCTACAATCCTGTGGCACCCAGAAAATGTCTGTAGATTAAGACAGCTCATGAGTCCCCTTCAGACAAGTTTACTCAGCAGTCTCCTCCTGCCTTTCTGTCCTGCCTCATTGTGCTGCCCAACTTCAGGGATTTTAATGAATAGTTGCCAGTTCCCTGTCTAATTCACTCCAACACCATTTGCACCGCTGCAGAGCACCACAGTTTACTATTTTAGCTACTTCTTATGCTATTGGCCTTTGACATTTATAAATAGATTTTTCTTTTTTCTATTTAGATAATACATGTTTTTTCTACCATAAGTAATATGAATTTAGTTCCTTAAACAAACCCTCAAACAGACATATTTTCCTTCCCAATCCTCATAACACAATTGTGATCACTTTGGAATAAATCAATATTTCACATTGTTATTATGACTCTATAACTACCATTCATCATTGAGTCAAGTAGTATATTACAGGCTATTTACCCATCAGTTCATTTGGGCTGCTAGAATACAATGTCATAAACTTATAAACAATAGAAATTTCTTTCTCATAGTTCTAGAGAATGGAAAGTCAAGGCATTGGCAGTTTTGGCGTCTGGTGAGGATTCCTTTTCTGGTTCTAAATGGCTAGCTTCTCACTGTAATCTCACTTGACATAAGGTCAAGGAGTCTCTCTTCAGGCTCTTTTATAAGACCTGTAATCACATTCAGAGGGGTCTGCTCTCATGACCTAATCACCTCCCCAAAGCCCCACCTTTTTCTACTATCCCACTGATGGGTGGAATTTCAACAAATGAATTTGCAGGGGCACCAACACATTCCCTTCTTGAATAATTGTTTTTTGTCTATTTCTGTGGATGTGCCCCGGATCTTGTCCACCACAGAAATTGCATCATCCCTGAGATCTCAAATTTATATCAGCTTTTTATTCTCCTAGCTCACTTGCTTCAGAACCTTCTCTACAGAACACCCACGTGTCAGCAAATCCCAAAGGTGCTTCCTTCAGGTCGCAAGCCCATCCCAGCAACTGTTCCCCATCTTCACTACTAACATGTCATCAAAGTCACCAGCATCTCTAGTTTATTCAGAGACAATTTTTCAAGACAAGAAGAATATCTGCTGCTTTTTTTTTTTTTACTTATGTTTCTTTCATTGAGGCCCTGATGAAATCTTCCAGTACTCATCAATAATTCTCCATTCAATTTTCTACATGATCCAAAGTGTCCTATATCTATCATTTCCATTTTTTGCTGGAAACATTTTTCCTGAGCTCTCCATCATCCTGGACAAGATGCTCCAGGTCTGCAGCTGTTTCTTCTCCTCTTTCCCAAGCTGGAGACCTCACATCCTGGATCCTGTGTCTTCCTCTTTTTCAGTTTCTTCCTTTGTTTTGCAGGAATACATCCTTCAATAACGTGTGGGGAAACAGTGTGTGGGAGAGTCAAAAATAATTTAAAAAAAAAAAGTCTGCCTCCTTGGAAATGTTCTTATGCTTATTTTACAATTAATTGTTTATGTGGTTTAGATTTCTAAGTGGGAAATCTCTTTTTAATATTTTTTAAGTTGTAGGTGGACACAATACCTTTATTTTATTTATGTGGTGCTGAGGATCGAACCCAGGGCCTCACACATGCGAGACGAGCACTCTACCCCTGAGCCAGAGCCCCAGCCCTGTAAGTGGAAAGTCCTTTTCTTTTTTTTTCCCCTGAAATTTGAAGCATGCCCTAGTGCCTGCTAGTCTCCTGTCTTATAGTTGGGAGGCTGGATACCTTTCTTAGTTCAGGTCCTTGCATGTAACTTCCTTCTGTTATTGTCTTTTCCTTGGAACCATTTAGGATTTACTCTTTAGGACCATGTTTCTGAAATTTCATGAAATTCAAAAATATCTGGATTGGGTCTTTTTTCCAATACTAATATTAGATACCCAGTGATATTTTGCAACTAAAAACACAAGTCCTTCAATCTTGGGCTTTTTTAAAATAAATCTTTGATATTTCTCCTTCCTTTTCAGCGTTCTCTCTTCCTTATGCATCCATTACTTGGGTGTTACACTTCAACTACCTTCTAGTCTTTTTATCTTTCTCTTCTACTTTTCAATCCTGATTTTTGTTCTTTCAGGAAGTCCTCAAAACAAATCCTCAAAGTCTCCTATTGAATTATTTATATCTACTATTGTATACTTATTTTCCATGAACCTTAGCCCTTAGTGAATGTTTTGCTCCATATTATATATAACTACAATGCACTAATAAAAATAAATGTTTGAGTCCCTCCTTAAATATTCTTTAAAGACATTTATTTTTATATAAGTTGCTTCTGTTTCTGAGAATGATCATCTTGTGCATGTGTATGTGTGTTTATTTTATTTTATTTTATTTTTTGTGATTCCTGCATTGTATTTTTTCTCTATTTGCTTGTTTATTGATTCACTTTGGCGCCTGTCGTTACATGACAACTTTTCTTCATGGCAAGCCTTTCTTATTGAAAGATTAGTCAACGCATCCTCGCTGGAGTTTTCGTGTGCACGATCTGCCCAATAGTGGGCTCCATGTGGGCTATCTGAAGGGATGTGGCCATTTTGTGTCCACACCTCTTTTTCCCATTCTCCTGCCAGTGTCCTGAGAGCCCACCAGGGAACGGCAGAGGAGTCCTATAGTTAAAAGGTGGGCTTTCCTTTAATCCTCCTCCGTAGGGCCTCCACCTCATTTTACCTGCCAACCTGACACATTTGTATTTGTCACAGTTTGTGTCCTGATTGTTCCTCAGAAAATATGGTCAGCATCAATGTGGGGACAGTGGTGTTGGAATCAGTCTGGGAGACTTAGGACAGGGAGGAATGGAAAATGTGCCCGAGGGCATTCTGACTGTGCTCAACCCTGGTTAGGGGGGAAGTGAGGGGGCCCAAATATTGGAACAGCAAGAGATGAGAGTCACATGTAGGAAATAAGGTGCAGTAAATGCATGTGGGCACCTTCAATGCTCATTCTCACCTACTCATTCCCAAGGGGACAAGAAAATCGACTTTTTTTTCTTTTTACAATCACAACATATGACATTTATTTAGAACTTTATTCAAATAAAGATGAGTAAATAGAAACAATGGCGCACACACCATGGAAAATCAGAACAAGACAAATGACTTCCAAGTCTCTCTCCTCACTGTCCTTTGGCCCTGTCTCTTGGGGCAGCGAAGTGTCAGGGAAGGCAATCCTAACTCAGGGAGTAGATACCACCGGATACAGAGGCTCCTTAACCTACAGTGTGGTTGTGTCCCCATAAACATAAAACTAACATAAGTCAAACATGCATTTCAATGAACTTCTATAGGTCCCCTCCTTACCGTCTCTTGTTATGGGTTAGCATCCATGTACCGGAAAGAACATTTGGCCTTTGGTTTTGGGGGACTGGCTTATTTCACTTAGCACGATATTTTTCTAGTTCCGTCCATTTGCCAGCAAATGCCATAATTTCATTCTTCTTTATGGCTGAGTAATATTACATATATGAATACACAACCAGTGTAACTCCACATCGTGTACAACCACAAGAAAGGAAAGTTATACTCCATGTGTGTATAATAGTCAAAATACATTCTACTGTCATGTATAAATATAACTAAAAAAGAACAAATAAAACAAAAATTTTTTAATGAAATTAAAAAAACATGCATTTAATGCTCCTAACCTGCTGAATCTCCAGCTCATCAACATGGTCTGTTATAGAATGTGGGTGGCTTCCCCTACAATCACGGGGCTGAGTGGGAGCCCCTGATTGCTACCCAGCACCCAGGGCATTTTACTTTATTACAACAGCCCAGAAAAAGATCAAAACTCAAAATCTGAAGCAAAGTTTCAACCAAGTGGGTCTCACTTTTATATCACATAAAGTTGAAAAACCATAAATCACAACCATCTGTCTGCCTACATGAGGGGCTGCTGTGCTCATCTGCTGTTCCTAGAACCATTTACTGAGAGGTACTACCATGAACATGTCCATTTTAGCAGAAATTCTGCTTGTGGTCTTTGTTTGCTTTGCCCAGAAAGGTCATCAAAAATTTCGTACTGATATCCCTATTGTAAAAGGAGGCTGTAATGAACTTTGCATATCCCAATCATCACAAGGAATTTTCCCAGCCCTCCTCCTATTTCTCTTGGAACATCAGCAAACTGAATTGCAAGGGAAGTATAACGAATAGATCTTAAGTTATCCACCAGACATGAAGACATGGGAAGTTGGCTATAAAATTACATTAGGGTGTTTTTTCTTATTCCCTGTTCAAATGCTGTCCAAAATTTCTTGATGAAGTAGGAAACTTTCTTCCCCTTTCCCGCCTCTGCGCTCCAAATGTCTAGAGCTAACTTGAATTTTATTAACTCTTCCCTACAGTCCCCACCCCACCCCCTAAAATACTCAGCAGCATTAGCGCCTCATTCTTCATTGCCTGAACTGTTAAAAAAAAAAAAAAAGCCTATGACAAAGTTTCCTACCACTGCCAAGATAAATTGTGATCAATCACAAAAAGCAGCACATACTCCAAGAGAGTAAGTATCAGCAGTTTTAAAGAAAACCAAGATATGTGACCAAATAAACATAGTGTACTCCTAAATGTCTAGAGGTCAGATGTGCAATACAAAAGGCAGAGGGTGTCTTAAGAGCTACGATCAAATGCCAAACTAGAGTCCATGATATTTCAGCAGGAGACACCAGGGGCTGTTTTCCCTTGCTTCTTTTCTTTCACTTTTCTCCCCTTTTATTCTTCCGCGGACTGGAGGGTGAGGAATGTTGACAATAGTGATCATGATGTGGATCATCATCAAAATCACATTCAGTGTGAAACTGGGGGAGCCCTCATCATTCAATATATTGAATCTTTTTCCCCTTAGATTTTTGAACACAGGAGAAATGATACATATGTCAACTTCTTTGTTCTACATTTTTTAGCATAATTCACGGCCCTGCAATCAAAGGCGTATGTTACAGGCACCATTCTGAAGCACTCAAAGCAAGTCCTGTTTCAAAGACAGGGGTCAAGCCTAAATTATCCGAAGGGACTCCAGTGCATAAACTAAGTGTATAAATGTTTAAGGGAGGCTAGCCTTGAGCTTTCCCATAGGACAGGGGGAAGGGAAAGAGAAATCAAACCAATCCCAGCTAGATAAGCAGTGTGGGTCAAGGACAAGAATAGTAGGGAGATGGAAGAAAGGAGACTGATAACGCCAGAAAGAGAAAGGTTCATTAAACTAGAGTTTGAAAGGAAATTGTACACGCAGTTAATAAAGCGAGATCAAACTCAGGGAGATACATTCCCAGGACCTTGGGCAAGTCAGCATCTGGCAGCTGGTCTGTCCATATGGCATAGTGAACGCTCTAGATAGAGAAAACACAGAGGGCTGAGCATTCAAGAGAGGTCAGAGCAGACACTTTCTGCTTTAGCACTGTTGAAATTATGAGAGATGTTACATAGCTAAATCTTCGATTTGCAAAAAGTTCCATCTTGAACAACGGTGGTCAGGTTATAAGCATTATTAATCATAGAAGAACGAAAAAGTCTTTTAGGAAAGTTAGCTAATGAGATTTAAAAAAAAAGAAAACATAGTCCATATTATGTCATCCTTCTTGTTCCATTCTGAGTTTGTTCTTATTTCTCCTCTGCATCAGGCAGCTCAAGTTCAGCCTTTGTGTTATCAGAAGGATGTGATCACATGCACAGGTTCACGGCCAAAAGATGCAGAACAGTCCACATTGCGACTTTAGATATTTCTCATGGGAATCCTTTGCAAAATGCATGCACAGGCAGTATTTTAGCAAATGTATGTAGGGAAGAAGATTCACCACAGAAGCCACTCTTCCCTCTGCAGGAAATGATGGGCCAATATCAACAATGTTTCCTGCATGCTGACCCCTCAGCCGCAGAAGTCCAGCTGGTCTTGTTAACAACAAAGGCATGATTTATCTCTCAAGGATGTCAAGGAAGGAAAGCCACAACTGAGAAAGCTATGACATACACATAAGATCAATCCCATGGGACAATGACTTTCCCACCATTTAGATCTTCCTTTTGTCTTTCTGGGTACAAGCCACAGTCTCATGATCATTCTGGTGTTAAATGTTCCATATGCCACTATGCTGCTGACATTTCAGGCTAGCGCCTCCTTTAGCTAGAAATTCATTACATAAGTGGCTTTAATTTACAAAGTAGTCAGTATTGGCCCGAGCAAGATTCATTTGGTTTGATCGCTCTTTGGTTTTCTTGAACATGTATTAACTTGCTCCATATTAAGGCGTGCTTCCAAACATGCTGAGTAATGTTTCTGAAACACAGTTCCCAGTCTCACCTTGCTTTACATGTCCACTTTAGAAAAAAGAAAAAGATTCAGCTTGGGATAAAATTTCTTCAAGAGAAGGCAGATGAATGCAGGAAACAGAAGCTAGGACACACCCAATTCCAAAATATCCACACCCTAAGATCCAGCTGATAGAAAGACTGGTATTTTCTCTCTCCTTTTACAAGTCATTGTCTGATTCCTTTTCCCTAAGTTACGTAACGCCTGTCTTTTAAAGAACCCAAACAGCCAAAACATTCAGATAACCGGGTTTTTTCCCCTGCATTTTTTCCTCAGTCAAATAGAGACAAAACAAGTAAAGGAAGACACGTCACAGACTCAATTTTTATTTCTGCAGTGTTGTTGTTTTCCTGCTTTTAGAGTGGGTCATAGGGTCACACACCTTAAACCAATTACCTACATCTTACACATCTGTGATGCCCAATTACGGCACGTAAGTTCAATCATGATTACATAGAGACTGTTGGTGCCAGGAATCATCAAAGGAAGAACAAACTAATTTTAATGTTAGTGTGTTATATTTTATCTCAAAATGTTTTATACAAGAGATTCATGTAACTCTCAACAAAGCATAATATTTTCTTAACCTGGAGATAGAAAGATAGATAGATGATTGATAGATAGGTGATAAATAGATAGATGATAGAAAGATAAGTGATAAATAGATAGATGATAGATGATTGATAGAGAGATGATAGATAGACAGATAGATAGATACATACATACATACATACATACATACATAGAGATGGGAGAGAGATACTTTATAAATGGGAGAGGAGTGTAAATTCAGTAATACATTCACATGCCCACAACAGTTTTACCAAGTTAGTGGCCTAACTTGCCACTTTAGATGCCACTTTTAAGATGCCACTTTAGAACCAAGGTAGGGGCCCTGGTTGACCTCAGGCCACGGTTCTCAAGAAGATTTTTTTTTTATCTTGTATCAGTCACTTGTATGTAAATAAGACGCTGTAAGATACAATATATGGAGACTCAAACTAGAAAGCACACTAAACTCTTTTTAGTCATAAAACTGACCTAGATACAGCATAGTTTTCCATTAGAGCTGGATCACGCTATCTGCCAACAGGATGGATGTTAAAGAACAGAACACGAAGAGTTAGTTCATAGCAATACTACCTAGACCCCATCAGGGAGACCCCAGATGCCCATGATAGCCACAAACTCAAGAAGCAGCACTTCCAACAGTGATCATTTATTTAATGTCCATGTTTGGAAAAGCTTAGAAAAAGAGAAAAAAAAAAAGTCTTAAGAGCTTATCTGATCTCATGGAAAGTCAGATGTCAGACATGTGGTTTCCTGGGCTACTCAGCTTTTCCCAGTTTTCTCTACCCCACAAGTGAGGGTTCCTTTTCCCTTCCTATACAGAATCTCTCCAGGAAGTGGTGCCTAAAGGCACTGCTGAGTCACCAAGGTGGCCTGTGGTTTGACTCCCTGATGCTTTAAATTTTGATTTAAAGAAATTGCTTGAAAGCACTCATGTCTTTTTCTTACCACTGGCAAATGGCAAAGTTTTCACATACTAAAAGCAATGTTTTTAAGTGAGAAATATAAGAATCAATTTGTCCATCATTCCATTATCCTGCTCAAACATTTAATAATTAAGGGATAGGCCACAATACTTAAGCTCATTGCTTAAAAGGTTTTTTTGTAAGTTGAATTTGAAGAATCGACAAGCTGCCAACACTCTAAGAAAAAATTATTTTAGGTATTTAGCTGGAAATTGTCACAGTTTGAATAGATGACTTATTCAAAAAGAAATTTAAATTTCTTTATAGCAGTTCTGGTATTATAGAACTTTTTATTTTTAAAAAATTTAGTATAACTTCCTCACTTGCCAGGAAAACAAAAACAAGAACTAGTGCAAAGAAGGGTCATTTTCAAGTTCCCACAGTTATATATATGGCAAAAAGGGAGTAGAAGAATACAAGTCCTCAGACTTCTTAAAGACAGCCATCTTTGCCCATTATATGGCAGCAATCCATGATAATTGAACCCGATGGAATTCACACTTGATTCAGAAAACCTGGGGGGGATTTGGAAGAGATGAAGAGGGATGAGAGGCTCGAATGGCATATTTCCTCAGGATCCCTGCAGTGGTTAAAAGAGAATACTGTGAAGACTTAGCTACCTCCCTGAATCAAGAATAACCAAGCCCTGGTGGCAACCAAGGAAGCTTGGGAAACAGGCCCCACCACCCCATGGCTCCCACACTCAGTGCCTGAAAACTGAAAATCCAGAGCTTAACGGGCCAGGACAGAGACAAGCCCAAGATGAATCACAACTCATGCCAGGCTTAAATAGTTGCAATTCTCTCTTCAGCTTGTTTGAGTATTACTATCTTGTATCCAACTAATAATAGCAATTATATGGGCTTATGTTTGATATGCAAATGTATATTTATCTTCACAGGGTCCTCTATTGTAAAGGAAATAAAGAATTGCAAGAAAGAAATACATCATGCTACATTTTAAGACTCCTAACTTTTGATTTTCCTTAGATTTTTTTAACCTAATGTCTCTTTAGGCTTGTTAGAAAATCGCATCCTTCTATTGGTAGAGACTGACCACCTCTGCTCTGGGTTATGAGCTATTTCTGACATTGCCGATCTGCAGTTCTACACAGTACTTTCATGGGGCAGAGGGCAATTGAGTGAGTCATGGAGACTCTAGGAGGAAAGCAGAGTTCTTTGTCTGAATAAGGAAAAATTAGGTTGCTCATTAGGTTTGGGGAATATCAGTTATTGCTCTCCTTGGAAGCATTTCTCAGAATGAAAAGACAACCTTTTAGGGAGGTTCAACACGAGGCCAAGTGGTGTCTGGAGCAGGGGCTGCACTTTGTGTGAGAAGTACAAAGCCCAGGTTCCCTGTCTACTACTGGGTAGTTACTAAACACAGCTATGAAATTAGACAAGCCATACTGACACCATAATGTGGTTGTGAGCATTCCATACATAAATACATGATTGTCATAGCCTATTACATGTATGCATGACATCTTTGATAACAAATAGTTCCCTTCCCTGTCATCCCCTTCTTCCCCCTTCCCTTCATTAAGGGAAGGAATCAAAGGTCTGGCTATGTTTTTGGAGAGAACAGTTGTACCATGAACGAACGGGCGGCGGCCCTAGAACCATGTGGACTTTGGGAAGATGGAGCCCAAACTGTGGCTTAGAACTGAGGCAAGGAAGCCCAAGTCTATCCAACACCAAGGCCACTCCTTGCTAATGGTGTGGTCTAGGGTTAGTCATTGGCAGTATCAATTTCAACCCAGACCTTCTAAATCTGAATCTCTGGAGGAGGATCCCAGGAATCTGTCCCTCCAGCAGATTTCCAGGTGATTCTTTTGCCCACTTAAGTTGGAGGGGGACTGCTTTAGAGAAAGTGTTACTAGAAAATCCAAATGGGCAGGAAGACGTGGACCAGGAAAACAAACTTTTGATCAGACTTTCATGGGATCAAGTCAAAGACATTTTAAAGAGAGATGAAAAAGGCAACAGGTAGGAAGCCTTTGAGGGGAAATCTTCAGGAATCATGGAACAATTATAAATTTTTACGAATGCTTTCATTCATCTAGCAGACATGAATCCACATGCTGCTCATTAATCTTCTAACTAGAAATGAGCCACTGAGTTTGTTACAAATTGGCTGGGGAGCCTGATTCCCAAGACAAGAAGGGATCAGCAGTAAAAGCCTTAAATAAAAAGAGCCTGAGTGCTTATTTTTGGTGACAGCAAATTAAAAGGGAGATGGGAAGATAGCACGTTACTCTGCAACCAGCCCTGGGAGGAAAAGAACCAAGGGATAGAAACAGTGCAAATCCCTAGGGCTTTAGGAAAAGACAGGGGGAAAAATAAGAAAAACTAGACATGGGACTGAAATCTAGGGGTTGAGACATGACCCGTCAGGCACACACTGGCAGGAGGCCCAGCAGTGAGGCTCCTTCTTAGGAACTGAGTATCTGCCTGTTTTCACGTCCCTGTAACATACTGAATTATGTGTTAACAAGTAATGGCAGCATCCACAAAGATCAGGGACACAGGACACTTAGGAAATGCAATTGCATATGTAAATATTTACCTAGCTACTTCCTTGGGATTGACAGACCAGTTTCATCTTATTGGCAAACTCCATGATTTTAGCGAGCTGTTGTATTTTATTAGACATACGCAGGGAACAACATAATTTGAAACAAATGGGAAATGTATTAGACATGTCCACTGGTTAGAGTGTATCCCACCCATGTCTCTGAAACTGGAGGGGTTTCAGTCCAGACTTTAGTCTGGCGTGCCTGGTCCTCAAGTGGCATGCCCATGTAAGAGAATTCCACAATTCAACATTCTCATGAGCCAGCAGGCTTCTATTCAAAGTTGGGACCGCTTGATCTCATTCCCAGGGAGAAACCCTCTCCAGGATATGGATCTGACATAAACATCAACCAGAAGAAGTCCATGGAGTATTTGGAGTAGACTTACCTTCCAGATAGTCTTATTCCTAGATCTATTTCACCTTTCAGTTTGCTTTATTTCCTTTGCCATCACCTTGCTCTTGTGGCCAGCCCACTCTTCGGGTTTTATCATGTACCTACCATGTGACCACTAAAGAGCGAAGCACTGTGGGCCACACACACCTCCTTCAAGAAGCCAGCAGTCCAATTCCTGCAGGACCAGATTCTGAGCCCTCTTCCCAGGCGACCAGAAGAACATGAGTTCCGATCCAATTATAAATCAAAAACTCAATAGAAAAGGTTGTCAGATAAAGCCAGGACAATCTCCAAGAAGGCAGAAAAACATTTTTAAAAAAAGAAAAGATGAAAAATATCAGAAAAAAGACAAAACAAAACAAAAAAAAAAAAACAATGGAAGACCTGTTCTAAGAATTTAATATCTAAATAACAAGCTTGGGGCTAGGGATATAGCTCAGTTGGTAGAATGCTTGCCTCGCATTCACAAGGCCCTGGATTTGATCCCCAGCATCACAAAAATTAAATAAATATGTAAATAACAAGCTTTATGAAAAAGAGGACAAAGGATATAAAGGAATAGAATCATCAATTAAGAAATTCAAGAGACTTTCCTAGAACTGAAGAACAAGAGTTTATGTGTCAAGATGTGCAGGAGGAAAAATAGGGCCACACCCCGGCACATCGCTGAGAAATTGCAAAACCCTGGTGAACAAAGGAAGAGCAAACAGTTCCAGAAAGGGGACTGGGGAGGCATATACAGAGAAATCAGAAAATAGCTTTAAAAGACACAAAGCAACGGAAAACTAAAAATTAATGGAGTAGTGCCTTCAAAATGCTGGAGGAAAATTATTTCCAAACTAAATTTCTTTTTTTCTTTTTCTTTTCTTTATTTTGCTTTTGGTACCAGAGATTGAACCCAGGAACACTTAACCACTGAGCCACATCCCCAGCCCTTTTTTATGTTTTATTTTGAGACAGGGTCTTGCTAAATTGCTTAGAGCCTCACTAAGTTGCTGAGGCTGACTTGGAACTCAAAGTGACAGCAACAGGAAACAGTCTAATACACCTACCTTTCTACTGATCTAACCAAAATTACAATGTTATCATATTAGAAGATCAGGGAAATAGAAAGAAGGTATGTGAGTTGTGTGGACACACATGCAGGCATGTGTGTGTCTGTCTGTCTGTTGTGAAGGAAGGGGAAGAAAGAAGGTTAAAATCTTCATTTTATAGTGTGAGAAGTTAATAGATAATGTCTAAAACTGAGGCGGGAAAATCAAGAAATAGAAATAGTAGGATATTATTCAGAAATTTGGAAGAAAATACAAAGACAATAAGTATTTGCTTCCAGACAAAGGGAAGTTGATGTGGGGGCAGGAAGCAACAAGGAAATGCTGTTTTTGTTACTAATTCTTAAGTCTTTTTGGTTTTTAAATTTATGGACATATATAATATTAATTAAATAAATATAGAAGAGACTGAGCCCCCCCCGCAAGATAGGAATGCAATGGGAAAGTAGCTAAGATGCAGTATCTAAAGTTGGATCAGCTTAATGCACATCCTGGTTTTGCCTCTAATTTTGTGACCTTGAGCATGTAACCTCTCAAAACCTCAGATCCTTCCATTTCAAATGAGGGTAAAATATTTACATAAGAGTGTTGCCGTGAGTTTTCAGTGGTAGAGGACTGGGAGGGGATCAGCAATGCTAAGCACATGGTAAGTACACTTCCTTTCATTCACAAATATTTAGAGTGCTTATACATATCAGGCAGAGTTACAGACACTTGGCATATATTAGTGAATAGGAAGTATCCTCACTCTCATGGAACTTACCAGAATTAATGTGGAGGGACAGACAAGAAACAATAAATAGAATATTAAGTAAATTATACAGTACTAAAAGTGACAAGTGGCCCAAGCTATGGAATAGAAAAGAACAGGGGCATTGAATTGTTAGTAAGGAGAAGGGAGTTGATCAAGAAAGGCCTCATAAGGGAACAGGGTTTCCCTCGGGTGTAGAGCACTTGACCAGCATGTGAAAGGCCCGAGGTTTGATCCTCAGCAAGAGAAGGTGGTATCTGAGTAAAGACTTGAAGAAGAGAAGGTACTGCTAATTTGTGTATTTGGGAAGAGCACTTGTAGGCATAAGAATAGGCAATCCATGAGCTCTACAGTAGGAGTGTACATGGAGTGTTTAAGAAGAGCCCAGAAGCCAACGTGGATGGAGCAGAGTGAGGGGAAAAGAGCAGGAAATGGGGTCAAAGGGGAAACAAAGGACCAGATCATCATGAAGAGCCTTGGTGGCATGATGGGGACGTGAGTTTTACTCAGAGCAATTCAAAGAATGCTACAGGGTCTTCAGCAGATGATATGATATGATGCACCCCATAGATTACCTTAGCTACTGTGTTGGGCAGGCCAGGGTGGCAGTCGGAGACCAGTACAGCACCAGGCGGCTGCAGTGTTCCTGTAAGGGAGAATGATGACTCAGATTGTCAGGCCTGGAGGGAAGTGATTGGATTGTCCACATTTCTGAATATTACCTCTTATTATCATTTACCCAAGTTAGGAAATAAGTTCATAGCAGCATATTCCTGCTTTCCAGTCTTTTACTGAAAAGAAAAACTCTCATGGAAAATCTCAATTAAAATACAATATTACTTCATCTTTCTGTGTGTTGCAAAATCCATAAGGATGCATATCCTCTCAATCATAAAATGTCTGTTACTGTAGAGTTCTAACATTCACAGACAATGGACAAGTCTGGCATTTGTACACATTATACTATCTATTGATCTTTGCACACTATCTTGTACAGTAAATTATTTAGGGATTTCTGTAGGTAGAGATTTATTTGTTCATTGAACATTGGTAAATGAGGCATGAACCCTACTCTCAGATCATCTAACCATGCACTGAGGCAAAGCAGATGAGCACCAAGAATTAAAGCACACATAAAAAGTGATCACTGCCACAAAACTGTTTCAGCTGCTCTAGGGAGTTCAGAGGAGGACAGCTGTTCTTCTCAGCATAGGGTAGGGACAGGAAGTAGTGTGCAACAGGCTCCATGAGAAGGTGACATCTATAGGACAGTTTGTATTTGGATTTGTTAGCATAATCTTGGAGATGGGGGGGGGATGCAAAATGTCAGCCGGGCGCAGTGGTGCATGCCTGTAATCCCAGCACTTGGGAGGCTGAGGCAGGAGGATCGCAAGTTCAAAGCCAGCCTCAGCAATGGCAAGGCACTTAGCAACTCAGTGAGACCCTGTCTCTAATAAAATACAAAAAAAGGCTGGGGATGTGGCCCAGTGGCCGAATGCCCCTGAGTTCAATACCCCATCCCCCCAAAAAAAAGCAAAACGTCATGGAAACAGAATAATTCATGGATATAAGAGAAGCAATGTTTTAAGTTTAGCTGAAGCATATGACATAAAAAAGAGGAATAATGGAACTGAGAAATAGAGCAAAGAGGTTAGTAAGAACAAAATTAAGGAAAGTCTTAACATGTTCAGATAGAGGACATGGAAGTTGATAACAAGAAAAGAGAAGAGTAATAACCATGCAGTGAGCCAGAGCCTGGACCACTGGTCTGTTTGTGCATTTCCCAAATATCAAATTCACTCTCCAAGATTAGAATGCAGGTAATCACTTTCAGTTAGCATTAAAACTCTCAGCCATAAAAACTGATTTCCCACTAAAAGATTTCTTCTTAGGCTTTCTTTACCTTTGTAAACTTATTTCTCTACATTGCTTTGTTTCCTTTTAAAAGTCAAGAAGGAAATGATAACAATTCTTCTTTCCTCAGCTCTTGCATAGAAATACATAATAGCTTTCTAAGCTCCAGGAAGACAACACCATCGGCTGACCTAATGACCAGACTTATGCTTTGTGTCTGTTTTTATTGCAAATTCCTGGGGACAGAACCTGACCAAACCACAATAAAGAAACTTTTTCAGATGCAGCACTTGGTGACATGGGCCTTGGCCAGACTTTGCATCACAGTAAATGTGCCCTCTGTGATTTGGTTCAGTGATTTTGTTGTCCTCCACAAATCTCTTGCATGCCCTAATAAGAAAAAAATGTAGCACCCACTCAGCAGCATCTGAAGTTTGCTGTAACCAGAATTATCTGGAACCATCTCCATTTTAAGATGGCATTTCTGAGTCTACCAGGATGTTCTACAAAATGCAATCACGATTTCTGCCAAAGCCAACATCTGCTGACATTGACTGAGAGCACACTCGGTCCCTGGCATATGCAATCTCAGCTCATCCTATAACAACCCTGTGAGGTAGGTGCAATTGATCCACTTACAGATGAGAAAACAAAGGCCCAGAGAAGTTACATAACTCACCATGATGTAGACCTAGAAAACAAGTGACTGAATAAACAGCATTTTTCTCTTCCTCCTTAACCCACAGGGCACAGCCAGCCACTGTCACCTAATTCTTCCCTTCTCCACCAGGTACTTTTCTGGATGTGGAAATAAAGTCTTCAGTCTCTTTTCAGGAGGGGATCTAGATTTGTGTTCTAACTTGGTCATTTACCAGATCATCTAGCAGCTTTTAGCCTCGTTGTAGTTAAGTAAAAAAGTCCTGACTTAACCTCACCCTGCACCGCCATTATTCAGTTATCTAATCAGAACTTTCACTATATTATCTTGAGAGGTTTTTTTTTTTTCCAAGTGAATTTCATCATTTCAAATGTCAGATTAACTTGTCAGTATGTGAGCCCTTCTGGAGACTTCAAAAGCGTGGTTCATCAAGACCACGCTGGAACCCAACAGCCCAATCCAGAAGAAAAATGAGAATTAAAATGTCATTGCCAGAATGAGAAAGAAAAATAAGACTGTTCTCCAGCTGCATATACATCTGAGTATTTCTTTGAACATTGACTTTGAAATGCTAAAACATTTCCACATGGGAAAAGATTCATATTTTGTTGTTTATGCATCTGAGTACACTAACATATGATTACAAATGTCTGGGGAACTTGGTGTACAAAGCTAGGCTAATTCGATCAACATGCTTAAAGACCTTCTATTAATTTTTATAGAAATTTACAACAGTAGGTGTATTGCCCTTATGCCCAAATAAATTAGGGTAATTTTAATTGGATCATTTATCTATACAAGTTTGGTCCAAATTATCCATAGTCTGCTACACATGTACACAGTGTTTTAAAACATTGCATTTAACCATTTTTATTGAAAAAAGGAACTAAAGACCGTTAAGCTCTATTTATATTTCTCTAAATTACCTTCCAAATTCTGTCACTGTATATCCATAGTTACATGTGTCACTATATCATGCAATGGCTCTGTTTTTGCATTCTGCTTTCTCTTCATTTTATTGAAGATGCCTTTGTACCTAAAGGCCCCCTCTTTGGCTTGCTTGTGTCATGGGATAGTTATGTGGTGATCCTTCGTGATGCATGTATTCTTCGCCTTTTTGTTTATCCATTTATTTTTGCATTTGGATTTGTACCCTATTTTCTACTATTTTAAACTGAGTTATTTCAAATATTGTAATATAGTTTCCATTTTCCTCCTTAGAGATGCTTTCACAGAGCACTAGCTATGACTACATTTTAGCATTCTTTCAGCCCTTTGTCTAACCAAAATTTAATCAAGGTCAAAACATGTGACGGATCAAATTGAGGGAAGTCTGGGTCAATTCAAGATGAATTGTACTGCCACGAGTTCTTACCTCCATGGGAGCTATTATGTGATTTGTTAGAAAAAAAAAAAAAAAAGACTTGGGGTAGGTCAAAATGCACACCCATACCCACACACAAACAGGCATTAGCATGGGAGAAACCTAACCTAACTTTCCCCACCCCTTTTCCTCTAGGACTCCTTAGAGCCTGGTCAGACCCGCACTGCCATGGGTGAATTTCCAGAACTGTGACCACATGCAAATACAGAGTAGTTTTCAAGTTTTGGGGGTTTCGTTGGGCTTTTTGTTTTGGTTTTGTTTGTTTTGGTTTTGTTTTCGGTATCTTGGCTTTTTTAAAGCTTTTGCCCACCTGGTCTCCAAAGGACTGTATCAATTTACAATGCTGGAGCTCTGCATAATTGTGCCTTTCCCAAAGTCCACTGTGTTTTAGTGCAACAATTGAGTTATAGCATTTAAACAGGTACAAAAAAATGGTAATCTAAATGCTATTTTAGAAACTAAACCCTCAATTTTAAGCAAAGTCACCCATTTTGTCACAGACTAATTTCTCACTTTTCTCGTGAATATACATACTGTCTTCTCATCTTCTTGTCGAAATGGCACTTAGCTGTGTGCTCTGACACATGCATATAAATTTACATAATGTCTATAACTTTTTATATTATATTATTTTGCATTATACTTTTCTTATACATAGTACATGTGTTTTGTAACAAACATTATCCATTATTTTGTCATTCTGTTGCTTTCTTTGAAATTTTATCCCATTATTGTTTTACAGAACCTTTTTAACTTGATGTATTTAAAGTCCCTTGTCTGAGGCCCAGACCCCAGGAATGCAGGCAGGACCTGGGAGAGCCGATCACTGCCAACTGACTTCTCAGTGTGGCAGTTCTCAGATCCGATCCCTGGGCAAGGGCAAGAGACCATCTGGACAGCCCCACGCAGAGCCCATGATGGAGAGTCTGAAAGAAACTTTGCCCCGAGTGAGATGAACTGAGCCAAGAGTCAGCTAATCAGGAGAAGTGCCCGCGTTAACCAGAGGCCACAAAGCTACTGAGAACTCAGGGACGGATCAAACTGAGGGAAGTCTGGGTCAACGCAAGATGAATTGTACCGTCACGAGTTCTTACCTCCATGGGGCTATTATGTGATTTGTTAGGAAAAAAAAAAAAGACTTAGGGTAGGTCAGAAAAAGGCAGCAGACCCATATCAGAACCTTCCTTCCTGTCTCTGATGAGAGCCTCAGTTTCTTCTATAGTCGGGAATTTATTTTCCAATTAAAAGTTTTCTATCTTATACAAAAAGGTAGGAGAAAGAACTTACAGAGGAGCCACACAACATAATAATGTCCAAATAGAATTAGAAAACTAGACTGAGGACAAATGTAAACAGGAATGGAATGTCAAGATCAGGTAAAAGAGAGAGCTGGAAGAACTGTCTGCTGTCCTTTCTGGGTTTAGCACATATGACATGGCATACATTTGTCACTGAGTCAGTACATTTCTGTACTAATTGTCACTCAGTTGTCACTGCAATATCTAGTTTTCCCTGGAATGTCCCAGCCATTCTCCATTGTTACAGTGTTTCTTATCTGTCATTTTCCATTTTCTTCAAATGATATTTGAATACTTCTGAAATTTTAATGTAATTATGTTTTTGCCTTTTAACTGAATGACAAACAGTATTTTCATAGTATACTTCAATTTTTAGGGCAGTTTACATTTACAAAAAATCCCACTCCTCGATTTATACCCAAGGACCTAAAATCAGCATACTGTAGTGACTCAGTCACATCAATGTTTATAGCAGCTCAATTCATAATAGCTAAACTATGGAACCAACCTAGGTGCCTTTCAAAAGGTGACTAGATAAAGAAAATGTGGTACATATACACAATGAAATATTACTCAGCCTTAAAGAAGAACGAAATTATAGCACTTGCAGGTAAATAGATGGAGTTGGAGAATATCACACTAAGTGAAATAAGTCAATCCCAAAAAAACCAAAGGCCAAATGTTTTCTCTGATATGCAGATGCTGATCCACAATGAGGGGTGGAGGGTCTAGGGAAGAATGGAGGAATTTTGGATTGGGCAGAGGGGAGTGAAGGAAGGGGGCATTGGGGGAGTGGGAAGGATGGTGGAATGAGATGGACATTATTACCCCGTGCACATGTATGCACGGTGTGACTCTGTGTCGTGTACAGCCAGAGAAATGAGAAGTTATGCTCCAATTGTGTACAATGAGTTGAAATGCATTCTGCTGTCATGCATAACTAATTAGAACAAATCAAATTTTTTTAAATGGGAAAAGTACAGAGTTCCCATAAAACTCATACCTAATTTCCCCATTATAAAATATTACATTTCATTTCTTATAATTAATAAGCCAGTATTGACCCATGATTATTATTCAAAGTCCATACTTTATTCTGATTTCCTTAGTCTTAACCTAATGTCCTCTTTCTGTTCCGGCACTCCATTCAGGACACAGATTACATTGAAATCATCATGTTTCCTTAGGTCCCTCTTGACTGTCACAGTTTCTAAGACTTACTTTCTTTCTGATGACATTGACAACTTTGGAAAGAATTGGTCAGGTATTTTACAGAATGCACAACCAACAGATTGAACTACATCCTCCCCAAGCTCATATGTTGAAGCCCTAATTCCCAAGTTAACTTATCTGGAAATAGGGCCTATGTGCAAGTGATGAAGGTTCAATGAGGACCCTACATTTATAGTGCTGTTGCCCATGTAAGAAGAGAAAAAGACACCTGAGCTCTCTTTCCACCAGGTGAGGACACAGTGAGAAGGCCACCTACGATCAAGGAAGACAGCCCTCGCTGGAGCACCTGGACTGGACTTTCTGCTTTCAGAACTATGAGAAAATAAATTTCTATTGTTTAAGCCACACCGTCTACAATACCTTGTTATGGAAGTCCAAGCTGGCTAATTCATCATTCATCTGGGATTTGTCTGATTTCCTTTTCTTATGATTAGACTGGAGTTTGGGGGAAGAATACCACAGAAATCAAAAGCCATTTTTATCACACATCAAAAGTACAGACCATCAACATGAAATATCATTGTTGATGTTGACCTTCATCACTTGGATGTAGCAGTGTTTGTCAAGTTTCTCCAAGTAAAGTTATCAGCCTCTCCCTCCCCTGCTTTCCATACTGGATTTCGGTGAGGAAGTCACCTTGCACAGCCTACACTTTTAGAAGGGAGAATTATAGTCCCTCTCTTCGAGGGCAGAGTATCTGCATAAATTATTTTGAATTCTCCTACATGAGAGACCTGTCTCTTCTTCAATCTGTGAGCATGAACTCACAGATATCTATTTTAAATTTTATAATCTATTTTATAATTTTATAATATGGTTATAAGCATGACCCAATACAACCTTATTTATTTTGTTGCTCAAATCATTCCAGATTTGGTCATCAAGAGCCTTTTCATTAACTCTTTTAGCATACCCTCAATGATATAGGTTGTGTTTGTTTGCTTGTTCAATTGATTTGAGCATTTCCTTACTTTCTGGAACTACAAGTTGCTTTAGAGTCATCTCATAGATTTCCTTCTTCAATTCTAGAATCAGCCATTTCTCCAAGGAGCTGTAGTTTCTTTTATTAGAGACTTATATTAGAAACAAAGACCTGGGTTATAATGTGCTCATTCCTACTAGAATGCCATTGTTTCTAGGTTTTCCTCGAACAGAGCAAGAAAAAGTAAGAAAATATGCACATGTAAACTAATTCATGTATTCCGTGTGTGTGTGTGTGTGTGTGTGTGTGTGTGTGTATTTCTGAATGCAACCATCTATATCAATAGTTAAGCTGAACATGAGTTCACAGTGATGTCACACACACTAATCCCTTACCCAAATGGATCATTATAGCTCCTCCTTATTTATGGATGTGCTTCTATTCCAATAGTGAGAACCTGGCTTCTCATCAGCCACCCATTTAATAAATTGATCAATTCCAGAGTACATGTATAGCAGAAACATATTTTTTAACCAGAGCTACATTAGAAATAACTACCAACTGTAATATCTACATCCAGCTTCATTTGCTTTTAGTCTTACATATGCCACTCATTTCCAAAGATACTTAGGTCAGCACTCTTCCCCCCTCTTCAGTGAGGTTGGGAGAAGTTTTATCATTTTGCATTTTACATTTAGACCTATGATCCATTTTGAGTTAGTTTTGGTGAAAGGTCTAAGGTCTGTATCTTAATTGCTTTTACTTATTTATTTTATGCTGTTTTGCATATGAACATCCAATTGTTCTAACATCATTTGTTGAAAAGAGCATCCTTTCTCTATTGAATGAACTTTGGTCCCTTGCCAGGGCTAATTAGAATGTATTTGGTAAGGCTGTTTCTGGGAATCCCTTCTGTTCCATTGAATATGTGTGTATTCCTTCATCAATCACATGCTGTCCTGCTCACTACAGCTTCAGAGTCATCTTAAAATCAGATGGCATGAGTAATCAACCTTTGGCCTTCTTCTTCAGTATTATGTTGGCTATTCTCAGTGGTCTATCTTTCAATTTAAACTATAGAATTAATTATTTTAGTATTTAAAACATTATTTTCTGAAATTTTAACTGAGATTTCATGGACCTATATGATTTTAGTTTTCCTCAAAAAAACATTTTTTACTCTTTCTTGCAATTAGTTATCCCAGTTTTTTTGTTAGCCTGAGGACATCTTTATTTCTTCTTCACTTCAAAGAATAATTTTGCTGGATATAGAACTCTATATTGACAAACTATTTTGCCTCTCAACACATTAAATGTTTCACTCAATTATCTTCAACATGCATGGTTTCTGATAAGAAAAGTCTAATTTTTATCCTTGTTTCTTGCTTTGTACAGTGTTCTTTTTCTCTGGCTTCTTTCAAGATTTGTTCTTTGTCTTTGATTTTTCTGCTGCTTTGTGTAGTTTCGGTTCATTTTTTTGGGGGGGGGGGTTTCCCCTCATTCTTTTTTCTCTTTTCATTAACTTGGGAAGTTTCTATTAACTTATCTTCCCACTGACTCACTCTTTCTTCAGATGTTTAAATATATTATTTCTAACATTTATTCTGTTCCCTTTTCAGAGTTTCTATCTTTGTTTGTATTATCCATCTGTTTTTTGAAGATTGCCTACTTTCTCCATTGCAGCATGTGACTTATTAATAGTTATTTTAAAATGTTCAGTCTATCATGCTAAGTGAAATAAGCCAATTCAAAAAACCAAAGCCCGAATGTTCTCTCTGATGTGTGGATGCTAACACACAATAAGGGACAGGGGGCAGGAGGAAGAATAGAATGTCAATGGATTTGATAAAGGGAAGGGATGGGGGATGGGAATAGGAAAGACAGTAGAACACATCAGACATAATTTTCCTGTGTTCATATATGAATACACAACCAGTGAAACTCAACATCATGTACAACCACAAAAATGGGAAGTTATACTCCATGTATGTGTGATATGTCAAAATACATCCTATTGTCATGTATAACGAAAAAGAACAAATAAAAAATGTGAATTTATTTTAAAAATTATTTAAAACAATAAAAATGCTCAGTCTGATAATTCCAAAAATCGCTGTCATGTCCGAGTCTGCGTCTCATGCCTGCTGGCTTCCTTTGTCTCCACATGGTACTTTTTATTTTTCCTTGCCTTAGCATGCCTCATAATTTTTGTAGAAAGTCAGGCTTGAAGTATTAGATAACAGCAGGAGAGGTAAATAGTCCTTCAGTGTGAAGTTGCATGTTCATCTGGTTCAGAGTTGCCTGTGTATGATTTTCCTAGCCATAGGTACAAGAGCCTTCGAATTCTTCTAGACTTCCTTTTTTTTTTTCCTGTTGTCTCTGGGCTTCCCTAAGAACTCTTCCTCAAGTTGAGTCTGTGTCTTGGAGCTCACTCTGCACTGTTATTTTTCTGGAGTCCTGAGATGAAGAAGCAAGGTGTGGGAAAGGAGAAGTGGTTCCATAATCTTATAATTAAATCAATCTTAGCAGGCCACTGTGTTTAAATTATGATGTTCACAGGTTTTTGTTTGTTTGTTTTTTGGTTTTTTAAATCTTTTTCCTTTCTTTATGTGAGAATGGCTAAAGGAGACTTCATTTTTCTTCTAGGTAAGTAAAAGTACGTCTTTTCCCCATGGAATGTGGGCCTTGTGATGGGGGATGCTATGGGACATTTCACAGTGTTTTCTCTTCTCCTCTTCCTGCCAGAGCCACAGGGAGGGCTCTTTAATAAGAGAACCAGAGAGGGCTGGAGGTAACCCATGTGGCTTCAGGACTTTCTCAATGATCATTCACCAATTGTTAGAGTTGCTTCAGAAGCAACCTCAGCCATGACTCTGGATTCGCCTCTCTCCCCATGTTTGGGTGTGGCACTTTGCCTTGTGACCTGTTTTCTAATGGTTCAAAGAAAAGCCATTGACTTTCCGTTTGTTCTACCTTTTTGTTATTTGTTTGTTTTAAGACTGGGATTCACAACTTCAAGGCTCTTTACACTACAAACTGAAAATGACATGAAGTTTTAACAATTGTCACTTTGTAAAATGTTAAAATCATAAGTAGCAAATCAAGCATGGCTGTCTCCTTTTAAAGCATTCTTTTGCAAATTTGCTCATAATTTTTCCACATTAACTCTAATTAGTATTAAACTATTTTTTATATTAACCAAAAAAAGGTTGATATTTTCACCCTTTTTAGTTAGTTCATTAGGAATGTTTTTCTTTATGACTTCCTTTATGATAGAACTTTCCATCTTTCCCTTGCCCATAACCCAAAAGGGCTGTAGAGGCTTAAAAGCCAGATCCTTACTATTTTTCTTTAGAGAGAAAGAAAGAGATGAGACATATGGAGGGAAAGAGAAAGGAGAGGAAGGAAAGAAAGAAAGAAAGAAAGAAAGAAAGAAAGAAAGAAAGAAAGAAAGAAAGAGAAGAAAGAATGAAAGGAAGGAAGGAAGGAAGGAAGGAAGGAAGGAAGGAAGGAAGGAAGGAAGGAAGGAAAGGAGGGAAGGAGGGAAAAGAATATTGCTTGTGATTGCCATGGAGTTTCAGCTAGATGTGATCCAAAATTTTCAACTTACGACAGGAACTCCAGAATCAAAAAATGAAATTGCTGGAAACTCAATTTAAAAGGCAAGGAAAGTTTTCTCTCTCCTTCCCTGCATTAGGTTTATCAATTTTATTTATTTATTTCAAAGAACCAGCTTTTTGTTTTGTTCGTTTTTTCAATTGTTTCTTTTGTTTTGATTTCATTAATTTCAGCTCTGAGTTTAATTATTTCCTGTCTTCTACTGCTTTTGGTGTTGATTTGTTCTTTTTCTAGGGCTTTGAGATGTAATGTTAGGTCATTTATTTGTTGACTTTTTCTTTTTTTAAAGAATAAACTCCATGCAATGAACTTTCCTCTTAGTGCTGCCTTCATAGTGTCCCAGAGATTTTGATATGTTTTATCAGTGTTCTCATCCTTGGAAAACTTGGAATGGAACCACCATTTGACCCAGCTATCCCACTCCTCAGTTTATACCCAAAGGACTTAAAAACAGCATATTACAGGGACACAGCCACATCAATGTTTATAAAAGCACAATTACAATAGGTAAATTGTGGAACCAACCTAGATGCCCTTCAATAGATAAATGGATAAAGAAACTGTGGCATATATACACAATGGAATATTACTCAGCATTAAAAGAGAATATAATCATGGCATTTGCAAATAAATGGATGGAGTTGGAGAATATCATGCTAAGTGAAGTAAGCCAATCCCCCAAAAAAAACCCAAAGGCCAAAAGTTTTCTCAATATGTGGATGCTACTCCATAATGGGGGTGGGGGTAGCATGGGAGGAATGGAGGAACTTTAGATAGGGCAAAGGTAAGGGAGGGGCCTTTTCACAAAGAGGGCACCAAAAGCTAAGAAGGAAGCTCCTGCCCCTCCCAAAACTGAAGCCAAAGCAAAAGCTTTGAAGGCCAAGAAGGCAGTGATGAAGGGTGTCCACAGTAATAAAAAGAAGATCGGCACGTTACCTACCTTCTGGTGACCCAAGACATTGCAGCACTGGAGGCTGCCCAAATACCCTCAGAAGCGTGCCCCCAAGAGAAACAAGCTTGACCACTATGCCATCATCAAGTTCCCTCTGATCACTGAGTCAGCCATGAAGAAGATTGAAGACAACAACACATTTGTGTTCAATGTGGATGTCAAGGCCAACAAACACCAGATCAAACAAGCTGTAAAGGAGCTCTATGACATTGATGTGGCCAAGGTTAATACCCTGATCAAGCCTGATGGAGAGAAAAAGGCATTCGACTGGTTCCTGATGATGATGCTTTGGATGTTGCCAACAAAATTGGAATCATCTAAACAGTCCAGCTGTCTAACTCTAAATATACTTAAAAAAAAAAAAAAAAAAAAAAAAACAATGTAAGGGAGGGGAAGGGAAGGGGCATGAGGGTAGGAAAAATGGACAACATTACCCTAAGTACATGTATGAAGACACAAATGCTGTGACTCTACTTGGTGTACAACCAGAGACATAAAAAATTGTGCTCTATATGTGTACTATGAATTAAAATGCATTCTGCTATCATGTATAACAAATTAGAATAAATAAATAAGTTTAAAAAATACATTAAAAAAATAAAGCAATACACCAAGAATGAAGGAGCAGCAAGATAGCAGGTGCTGGAGAGCCTGAAAAAGTGGAGTCACCTCCCAGCTCTGTACCTCCTGCCTTCAGATGTCCATTACATGAGAGGGAGAAACAAACTGTCTGTTCATAAACAAATCAAAGGCAAGGAAAGTCTGAGGTGACCTGAGAGTGGACACAAGGAGGTAGAACTGTGGGCCATCTGAACCACCTGACCTGAAACCATCAGTTTAGACTCTTATGGTTTTTCCTCATTGTGGCTTATAGATTTCTTTGAATAAATCTCTTAGGTTTCAAGATTAATTACCACATACTGAATTTTTTTTTTATCTTCACATAAGAAAATTAGTAATAGCTAAATAGTAATTTATGTGCTGTATTTTAAGGACTTTCTCTTCAAATATTTATTGATTAAGTTTAATAGCATTAGTTTTTTCATAGATTATTCAACTTTTCTAATTTTAATAAGAATATTTAATAAGAATATTATTCCTAAAATATTTCCATTCATATTTTTTATCCTTGATTCTGTTTTCATCACAAATAGCTACTGACAACATCTCAAGTTTTATGCTCAATAGCAGTGGTGGCCAGGCATGTCCTCATATTACTCTTGTTTGAGGGAAACAATGTTAGTAATTCTAAAGTGACTGTAATGTTTCTCCATTTTACATGGATACTATTAAAAATCACTTTGTATACTTTGTTAATTTAATCAGGAAAGGATAAAAATGTCATCAAATATCTTCCAGGAATAATTGAGATAACTCTATGGGCTTTTGTTTTCTTTTTTGTTAACCTAATATATTATACTTTTGTGACCCAGAAACAGAAGCATCCCTGTTTGACTAGAGCATATAATTCAGCTGCTGTATAGCTTTATAGCTTTTTACTTTATCTTTTTTTTTTTTTTTTTTTTTTTTTTTGTGGTACCGGGGATTGAACTCAGGGGCACTCGTCCACTGGGTCACATCCCCAGTCCTTTTTTGTGTTTTATTAGAGACAGGGTCTCACTGAGTTGCTAAGTGCCTCGCCATTGCTGAGGCTGGCTTTGAACTCGCGATCCTCCTGCCTCAGCCTCCCAAAGTGCTGGGATTACAGGCATGCGCCACCGTGCCCGGCTACTTTATCTTTAATATTTGCCTTAAGTGTTCTTTTACCTTCTTTTATAATTTGATGGTATTTTCACATTTGACCTCAAAACTAGATTTACCTTATTAAATGAATCATGTAACATATTTTATAAAAGTGTATCTTCCAAATAACATATTTTGAGAAATTATAGAAATTTGGAATTTTACTTATATAAATATTCAAGAACAACTGACAGTTTTTAAATTGCATGATATCCTTTTCAATTTCTTCCTCTCTTAATGATCAACTTACATTCCTTAATACTTGGGTGTATTTATATCAATCTTATCATTTATCACTTAACTTGATCACCAAACATATTAATATAACCTGGGAAATAAAAATATAAAAACTATTTAAAATTCATTTTGTTATCAATGATCATTTGCATACCAATATTTACTCTCTTATGAATTAGAGCAAGTTTTTAAATAAATCATGGTAGGGAACTAGGGTTGTAGCTTAGTGGAACAGCACTTGTCTAACACATGTGAGGCATGGGTTGAATCTCCAGCATCCCCCCCAAAAAAAAAAAAATAAAATATATCATGTTAGTCATGTATTTATTCACTATTTTGAAGAACAAACTTAGATTTTGAAAGTTTTATTAATTTTACATTTTATTTACTTCTGTTAGTTTTATTTCAGCATCTTTATTAATTACATGGAATTTTTATAGAAGATTATATTTTAAGGAGAGCTTATGCAATTTATACAGAAAGAAAGCCACATTGACATCTAAAATGCTTAGTAAAACTGGACCTTTATTCCTGTTAAGAGTCAAGAAGTCCATCTTATATAAAAAAGGAATTTGCTGAGGGTGGAGCTAAGATATCCCACAAACCAATAATGAGTTATCCTACCAGATATTCTAACACTGGCCTGTTTGTCTTTCTGATTCTGGAGCATACAACCCTTGCAGGAAAGAAAAGAAAGAAAAAAAAAAAAAACACTTTCACGCGTGCAGGGGTATGTAAAAAATTTTACCAGGGGTGATTGTGTTGCCTTTCCCATATTCACGTTTTCAAAAGGTTTTAATAAGAACCAATAACTAGATTGACGGGCAGTACTGACTCCTATCAGTCTACAACAATGCCACTCCAGCAAGGATCCCCTCAGATTCTCGCTTCCAGGTGTGACTCACCCCACTCAAGCTCAGCCAAACCTTACTTTAAAGAAGTTCCTTTCTTCAAGGTGCTTTCAAATTCTAATGAGATCTCCAGCTGTCTATTGCAAAATACCTGTGGTCCTTCACACACTTTCATCATTGGCTTGTAAACAGCTCTTCTTTTATCTTCAAACAGCCTCCCTGTGTTTCAAAGTTTATTTCTTTAAAAAGAAAAAAAAAAGTTTTGTTTGGGTGCAATTCTGGACGGTTTTGTATTTTTATCTAAAAGCCAATAAGCTTCGGCTTTGAGGAATTTATTTTGGTACTGAAGACATCTTTGGGTTATGTGTTTTCGTTGATTATGGAGTTGACAGGTCCTGTCAAAAAGAAGTCACAAGATGTCAGTCTGACTAATATTTGTCCTTAAGGCCTGAAGCTAGTACCAGAATTGTATGTGAAGCTTCTTGGGTCTACCTGTATGCTGTTAAAGATAATGAACAGAGAAAAACAATTGAAACCTCACACAATGTAACATCTTGTACATAACAGCATACTGAGTGCTTTCCATTTTTCATTGTCTCTGCTTCATTGCCGTAAGGTAGGGTAGGCTTTACATTGCTGTTTTTGTTTTAGAGTAAAATTCTGGGCATGAAGCCATAGCCACACAACTTGGAAAGAACAATAACAGGAAGTATTGCTTTGCAATAAATGCCTGGCTACAAAACAGCCAGCTTCCACACAAGGCTAGAAGCTCCTGAAAGACAGGCGCCAAGCCTTGTTCATCTTTGAATTCCTCTCCCTGAGGACAGTGACAGTGAGTGGATCTCCACCCCTGTCAACCAGAACCAGCTTCCACTAGTCCACACAGTGCTTCTACAATTTAGACAAAGGCAGCCCTTCCTTATGTGAATGCTTTCAAGATAATAGCATTTATTTCTCAGTTATAACAGTTGCAACAAATATAAAGTCATTCTTTATAAAATCACAAATCAAACTCTTGAACGTTATGTGATACAAAATGCAAAATTGTAAGCAATCAAGGACATCAGCTAATTTGTCATATTCACAAAACAATAATTTCAATAAGATAACATGCTTCCATGGCAAACAAATGTATCACAGGAATTACAATACTTTTAGATGCTCAATTTACCGTGAGCTTGCATCCTGATAAACCCATCGTAAATTGAAAATAGCACAGATTGAAAATGCATTTTATACACCTAATCTGTAGAACATCCTAACTTGGCAGCACAGCCTGCTGTACAGTTTTACGTCATGATTGCATGGCTGACCGCATCACCAGAGTATCATATGGCCTATTACTAACCCAGGAAAAGATAAAAATTTAAAATTTAAAGTGTGGTTCTATTGAATGCATATTTCTTTCATACCACCTTAAAGTCAAAAATTGTAAATTGCACAGCAATAAGTCAGAGACCATTTGTGTGTGTACTCGGTCTCATTCTATAGAAAAGGTTACTGGGTTAAACAATTATTTCTTATGATGCTGTAGACTTTAAGTTATGTTTAATTATTTTTCAGTTTAAGAGTCCATGCTCCATGGGAAGCTGATATTGATAAAGTTGAACATAAACAAGAGCCAGGTAAGTATTTGGAATTATATGCACTGTATTGGCCAATTCCAGTTGAAAATTTTATGTAATCACAATTATTCCTTTCCACCATTTTTCAAAGTACATATGTCATCTACAAAAGTTGTCAGCTAATAATGACTCTCAAGCTGAGTCTTACCCTCGACCTGTTTTTGTACATCAACAAGTTTTGAATCCCTTTTACATTTTAAATGGTTAGAAAACTTTGAAATAATGCCACATAGCGCATGAAAATTATATGAAATTCAAATATCCATAAATAATTTTTATTAGAGCACAGACGCACTCATTTGCTTATGTATTTTCTATGGATACTTCAGCACTACAGCAGAAGAGTTTAGTGTTTACAATAGACACCATACAGCCCACAAAGCTCAAAATGCTTACACTCTGAACTCTTACAGAAAACATTTGCCAACAAACAAACTAGAACTCCCAAAAGGCCATAATAATATTTTAACATTTAAAACATTAAAAAATGATAATAGTATGATATCAAGCATTAATAGCAATAATTACATTATTATGTATTATTATTATGTTATTATTTCAATGTTATTGTATTAATAGTACATGCTACTATGCCTTATAGATCCATATCATTAATGTTGTCATATACTTAGGTAGCTTTAAGCCACTCAATTCTGAAAAGTGCATAGCATTTTGTTTGTAATTTATCTTTTAATTATATAATGTTATCAGTCAACTTCCCAATCACATTTAACAAAGATTTTTAATTTTATATTTAGTAAGTGTGCTTTAAATCCAATTCAATGTTTAGCCAAAGTCAAAATGTAGTTGGTTTGTTCTTAAAAGATAATTAAAATTTATTAGCGTTAAGAGTTGGGGTTGTAGCTCAGTGGCAGAGCACTTGCCCAGCACATGTGAGGCACTGGGTTCAATCCTCAGCACCACATAAAAAAATAAAATAAAATAAAGATATTGTGTCCTCCTACAACTAAAAAATATATTTTTTTAAATTTATTAGTATCAAAAAATATTTCTGACTGCACTAACAATTGTCTTTATTTTTCAGGGTATAATTGGACTATATTGGCATGAAATTTTTTAAAGGTTTTTGAACTAACAAAATGGCACACATTAGCCATGTACACAATATTTTGAAATATGAGTATTTTGTAAAATGGGCAAATCGAGCTAATTAATGTGTATCACTCCATTCTTATTTTTATGGTGAAAACACTTAAAATCTGCTATTAATTTTCAAGAATATAATATATTGTTATTAACTATATTCACCGTAATGTACAATAGACCTGTCAAACTTAAACTATCACGTTTAACAATGATCAAGGAGTAAAGGCTCTCTGTTACAGTTTTTATACAAACGCAACGTATCAATGGCCCTTCAAATTACTTTTGCCTTTATTAATTTTTAGTAATTTAGTCCACATGAACTTACATGATTCTTCCTAATCATGTAATTTATATCATACACAGTTTAACAATAATTGCTATCTACCCTACTTGGCATACATAAGGAAAATAATGAAGACATATTTTTATATTTACTGTTATCTAAATGATTCTTTTATAATTTTTCAATTTTTATTTTGTATTCTACCCCTAAAAAGTGTGGTATGATGTTGCCAGTATTTATAATCTGTATAAATGTCTTCCATGATGCTATAAAGTGCTGCTATAGTTTCTATAAAACACAAGAAATCACCATTACCTCACTCACAGAGTTTCTGGAACAATCTTCTCAAAGCTAGACATATCCTTGCCAAAAAGTGAATCATGTGTATTAGAGGAACAATCACAGCATGGCAATATTTTTCTTTTCCATATAATATTTGGTAACATGAATAAAATAGTTACAACATTTTTCTGTAAGATTTTAATTTGAAATACATTATTGCTGACGTACAGTCATTTTTTTAATGTTTACTAAAAATACATAAAAATGCTGGTAATCATTGTACATTTTCTCATTTATTAGTGGATTATTTCTATCCCTGAAGTGTTTGTAATATAGACAAATATGGAATCTTTTGAGGTAGAATAACCATCACCTACATTGGTCAGCATTTGGAAGAATTTGTGTATGATCGTGCTATCATTTGGATCGGGGGTGTCCCCCAAAGGCGCATCAGTTAAAGGCTTGATCCCCAGCCTATGGCACTGTGGGGAAGATGCAGAACCTTTAGTAATGCAGCCTAGTGGAAGGAAGTTAGGTCTCTGGGGGTGTGCCCTTGAAGGGGAAGTAGGACTCGGGCCCCTTCCTGGATCTCACCTGTTGCTTCCTGGCTGTGGCAAGGCAAACAGGCCTCCCCTGCCAGGTGTTCCTGCCATGATGTTCTGCCTCACCACAGGTCCCCAAGCAGCAGAATCAACAGGGCATGCTATAAAACACCTGAAATCATGATTCAAAACAAACCCTTCCTTCTTTTGAGTTGATTATCTTGTGTATTTTGTGACAGTGATGAAAAACTGGCTAACAAACTATTTCTGAAATGTTCTTACCTAGAATTTCATTCATAATGCTATACTTTGTAATAGGAATTGGATAATTTTCAACAAAAGTGTCAGGTCCTTTGTTTAATATTGAAACAAGATAGCCATGAACCTGGACACATAAGAAAAGGTTGTTCAATTTCACAGATTCTTGGAGGGATGGATTTCCCCCTTTGAGTTGTTCAGGAAATTCTTACTGAGGAGTTGACATTAGGTGGTAGATATATGTGCTTCCATTCCATTAGTGGCGTAGCTATACTACATTCTGTTGAAAAATTCAGATCCTAAATCCTTTTCTCTTCTCTTCTATCATTCTACCAGTCCTCCCTCCCAAATTTATTTAGCTGGCCAAAGTTTTTCTTTAATTTTATTATCTAACAATTTACCATTTTTGTTCTGATACTGATAATGTAAAATTTCTCTTCAACATCTGAGAGGCTATAGATCTTTTTCAAACATTTGTAACATTCTTAAATATTATATAACAGATTTGAAGTAGTTAAATTTTGTAACCTTTCCCTAGTAAAAGCAACAAAACCAGAAAAGTAATGCTGTAATAAAATTAACAATTTGTTACATGACAATCTCTCATTTATACCTATGTAAAACATACTTTTGGGATTACTTATGGAAATCCAGTCATTACATGGTAATTTGTGTCATAATGTAAGATGTGTAGACTAATTGATAATATAACAGTACAATTCTAGTTCAAGCAATAAACTGCAGTTAAGCCAGCATACTAAAACCTGTAGGTGATTTTTTAAAAAAAAAAAAATATATTTAGCAAGATAAATAAGTTTCTTATTTAGAGGCCCAGGTATTACTTGATTAACACATTTTTATTACTATTATTATTAAGCTCATTCCTTTTTTGTGTGGTAAAGAGAATGATGCATATCTTTTCTGGGGCATTAAGACACTACTCTTCCATCTGCTGGGAATTTGTCACACTGCGCTGGTTTTGGCACAGCAAAATTCCTTACTGTCAAAAGCCAGAAAATGGTCATAACAAATATGCAGTTCATCCTTTTTTGGAGTCAATAGTTAAGTTAAAATAATTCTTTTAATTTAAATATAATAAAGATGGCTTTATTTTTTCCTTTTTCTTCTAGATCTTCTATTGTTTCATATTGACCAATTTGTAATTTATACTCCTCTATAGAAAAGAGTTAGGATCTGAGTTTTTATTTGTTGAAGACTATAAATTTAGCCTTCTACAGTATTTTAAAAGGTTGGCCTTTTCATTGTTCATTGACACAATAATTGAACATGTTACAAGTAATAAAATAGAAAACACCATCAAAAGCCTACCAATCAAGAAAAGTCCAGGACCAGATGGATTCTCAGCCAAGTTCTACAAGACTTTCAAAGAAGAATTAACACCAATACTCCTCAAAGTATTCCATAAAGGGGCTGGGGTTGTGGCTCATCAGTAGAGCGTTCGCCTAGCACGTGTGCGCGGCATGGGTTCGATCCTCAGCACCACGTAAACATAAATGCATTGCATTGTGTACAACTAAAGCAAATAAATAAATATTTTTTTAAAAAGTATTCCATAAAATAAAAAAGGAAGGAACCCTTCCAAACTCATTTTATGAGGCTAATATCATCCTGATACCAAAACCAGATAAAGATACCTAAAAAAAAAAAAGCAAAAACAAAAAACTTCAGACCAATAGCCCTAATGAACATAGATGCTAAAATTCTCAATAAAATTCTATCAAATCACATGCAAAAATCATATTAAAAAAACATAGTGCACCATAATCAAGTAGGGTTTATCCCAGAGATGTAAGGTTGGTTTAACATATGGAAATCAATAAATGTAATTCATCACATCAAGAGACTTAAAAACAAGAATCATATGATCATCTCAATAGATGCAGGAAAAGTATTTGACAAAATACAGCACCTGTTCAAAACACTACAAAAACTAGGGATAGTATGAACATACCTCAACATTGTAAATGCTATCTATGCCCAAGGCCACCTTAATTCTAAATGAAGAAAAATTGAAAGCATTCCCTCTAAAACCTGGAACAAGGCAAGGATGCCCTTTCATCACTTCTATTCAACACTGTCCTTGAAACTCTAGACAGAGCAATTAGACAGGAGAAAGAAATTGAAGGAACATGAATAGGAAAAGAAGAATTTAAACTATCACTATTTGCCAGTGACATGATTTTATATTTAGAAGATCCAAAAATTCTACCAGAAAACTTCTAAAACTCATAAATGAATTCAGCAAAGTATCAGGATATAAAATCAACACTCGTAAGTCAAACACATTTCTATACATCAGTGATGAATCTACTGAAAAAAGAAATTAGGAAAACTACCCCATTCACAATAGCGTCAAAAAAAAAAAAAAATACCTGGGAATCAATCTGACAAAAGAGGTGAAAGACCTCTATGATGAAAACTACAGAACACTAAAGAAAAAAAATGAAGAAGACCTTAGAAGATGGAAAGACCTCCCATGCTTTCGAATAGGCAGAATCAATATTATCAAAATGGCCATACTACCAAAAGCATTACAGAGATTTAATGCAATTCCTATTAAAATCCCAATGACATTCTTCATAGAACTAGAAAAAGCAATCATGAAACTTATTTGGAAAAATAAGAGACCTAGAATAGCCAAAACAATCCTTAGCAAGAAGAGTGAAGCAGGAGGCATCACAATACCAGAACTTAAACTATACTACAGAGCCATAGTAACAAAAATGGCATGGTATTGGCACCAAAAAAGACACATAGACCAATGGTACAGAATAGAAGACACAGAGAAAAAATCCACATAAATACAGTCATCTCATACTAGACAAAGGCACCAAAAACATTCAGTGGAGAAAAGATAGCCTTTTCAACAAATGGTGCTGGGAAAATTGGAAAGCCAAATGTAACAACAACAACAAAATCAAACCCCTATCTCTCACCCTGCACAAAAATCAACACAAAGAGACCCTGCACTAAATAGAAGAAAAAGTAGGCCCAAATCTTCACCATGTCAAATTAGGACCTGACTGCCTTAACAAGATTCCTAAAGCACAGGTAAAATCAAGAATAAATAAATGGGAGGGATTCAAACTAAAAACCTTTCTCACAGCAAGGAAACAATCAATAACATGAAGAGAGAGCCTACAGATTGGGAGAAAATCTTCACCACATGGACTTCAGGTAGAGCATTAATCTCCAGGATATATAAAGAACTCAAAAAACTTAACACACACACACAAAAAAAAAAAAAAAATAATAACTCAATCAATAAATGGGCTAAGGAACTGAACAGACACTTCACAGAAGAAGAAATAGAATTGATCAACAAATATATTAAAAAATGTTCAACATCTCTAGCAGTTAGAGAAATGCAAATCAGAACTACTCTAAGATTTCATCTCACCCCAGTCAGAATGGCAATTATCAAGATTATAACCAACATTAAATGTTGGCGAGGATATGGGGGAAAAGGTACACTCATACATTGCTGGTGGGACTGCAAGTTGGTGCAACCATTATGGAAAGCAGTATGGAGAATCCTCAGAAAACTTGGAATGCAATCACCATTTGAACCAGATATTCCACTCCTTGGTTCATACTCAAAGGACTTAAAATAATCATACCACAGTGATGCAGCCACATCCATGTTTATAGCAGCTCAACTCACAATAGCTAAAGTATGGAACCAACCTATGTGCCCTTCAACTCTGTGTGTGTGTGTGTGTGTGTGTGTGTGTGTGTGTGTGTGTGGTGTGTGATGTAATATTAGTCAGCCTTAAGGAAGAATGAAATTATGGAATTTGCTGGTAAATGAATGGAGCTGGAGAATATCATGCTAACCAAAATAAGCCAACCCTAAAACACCAAGGGCTAAATATTTTCCCTGATATGCACTTGCTAATTCACAATAAGGGTCGGGGGGCTAGAGAAGAATAGAGTTACTTTAGATTAGGTAGATGGGAGTGAAAGGAGAAGAGAGGGGGAATAAGGGTGGGAAGGATAGTTGAATGAATCGGACATTATTACCCTGTGTGCATATATAAATATATAACCAGTATAATTCTATGTCATGTATAACCAGAAGAATGAGCATTTATACTCCATCTACATATGATGTATCAAGGGGCATTCTACTGCCATGTATAACTGATTAGAACAAGTATAAAAAATTGTACATAATTATGGGGTACAGAGTGATAATTTGATACATTGTACAATGGGTTTTGGTCAAATCAGGGTAATTTTCATTTTCACTTTCATTGCCTCATATATTTATTATTTCTTTTTGTTGGAGAGTTGGAACTCTTCTAGTTCTTTACAAGATATATAATAAATTATTGCAAAGTATCATAACCCCTCTTCCACAAAACACTAGAATTTGTTTCTCCTCCTTCACTAAACTTCAACACTCACTGTCCTTTCTCCCCCACCCCCTTCCGGCCTTCCTTTTCTAGCCTCTGGTTAATACTTTACTCTCTATTTCTATAAAATCAACTATTTTAGCTTCTACATTTAAGGGAGAATATGAAGACTCTGTATTTCTGTGCCTAGTTTATATCACTTAACATAATGTCTTCCGGGCTAAAGGAGCCAAAAGGCTTCTCATGCATTCCCAAGTGTGATCTCTGAGGAATCTCAGCTGACCCTGAGGGTTGATAAGAACAAAGTCAGTTTTGACCAACTTGGTCTTGAACACCTGGCAGGAGAGCATGACCAAAGCACAGTCATGCATGGACATTCAAAGGAAAGATAATGTGGCATTTTTTTAATGTAATTTAAGATGTACAGTGTCAGCCCTACCAAAAATAAGTGAAGCTGGAGGCTATAAAGGAAGGGTTCTTGTGTGGGAGTGCTTAATAATAACTATCACAAATGACTCTAGAGTCACAAGTTTGTCCTCAATTTGAGTCTGCTCTCATAGGCCTACAATCTTTCCAACTTCCTAAGTAGATAAACTCCATCTGTTTTTCACTGATACAATTATGAGTGACCATCTTCATAGTTTTCAGAGACTGGCTGAAATACTAATCAGTTTTGTGCTAATTGTTTACCAAAAAAGTAATGCCTTACTGTCTTGTTTATTTGTCATCTCCAGGAATGTAATGCCATGACATTTTCACTATCCTCTAGGTCAAGGCCAAGGGATACCCCTTTTATATTGCCTGCTGCTTATCAGCCTAGTAGACTGGATTATCATTCAGTTAAATTATCGCAGTCCTATCCCCTTCTGGGCCAGAATATGTGTTCCTACCCCATTCTCATGGGGCCTGGGCAGGCCCTTTCTTTGACCAATGGAGGGTAGGCAGATGAGACAGGGTGCTGCTTTCAGCTGAGGATTCGATAGCTAGGTTGAGATTCCACCAGGCCTTCTGAACCATGTGCTTCATAAGATTAGTGTTCTCTGAGTAGCTCTGAGTCCCAGAAGAGGAGACAGTAAGTACACCTAAATCAAACCGGGCCTGGAACTGAGCCCAGACAACACATAACCAGAGCTGACTCACAGCCAACCCAACCTAACGAGCAAGAAGGAAAGATTTATTACTGCAAGTCACTGACATCAGTGGTTGGTTTGTTGCACCGCATTGTTGCAACTAAAAGCTACTCAAAACAATCTGAAGAACTTAAACTCTCTCTCTCTCTCTCTCTTTATTTGCATATGGGATACTTATCTAGATTTTATGATGGATAATGAAAACACTTGTACTTAGTAGTAAAATATCAGAATGAATTGAAAGACAAGAAAACAAAATTCAATGCTTTGATGGAGAACATGGTAATAAATAAGCCCTAGGTTTAGAGAAGTGTCATGTTCAAGAGCAAGCTCCACCAAACTGTGAGAGTGGGAAGGAATTTGAGCTGCTCACTTACATCTTTAGCTCAAGGAGTCACTGGAAAGTTCAAATAGGATATTAAATGGAAAATTGCTTTGAGTATTTATTCACCCAAGAAGTATTGATTGCGTCAGACATTGGATACACAGATGTGAACAATACAAATGTTGTCTCTGCCCTCATGAGGCTTATAGTCTTCAGACAGGCATTCATTGAGTGGCTTTTGTGTGCCAGACATGGGATTGAACCATGATCAGCTTCAGCTACTGCTCTTGCTGTGCAGGTGCTTAGCGTATAGAAAAGAAAAAGACAAATACAAAATAGACAAGCCACCCAATCATAAAATGATGAGAAAAAAGTGCTGGAAAGGAGAGTGGTGCCTTCTACTATTATAGGGATTTCACTTTAACAGAGAAATCACTTGAGCACCATCCCCTCACAGATGATGGTTAGGAAGAGATGTGATTAAGAGCACAGAGCAGATGGGAAACTTTCCAGAGGGAAGGGAGCAGGGTCTATTTTACAAATGGGAAGTGCTTCTGCTCCTCACAAGGCATGTTTCAGAGAGGAGGCCATCAGGAGGTAGGAGGAGACAAGACCCCCTGCCACATGAGGAAACCAGGACAAGTTTTCTCAAAAAATTCAACTGTGCTGGCACCTTGATCTTGGACTTCCTAGAACTGTGAAAAATAGATATCTGTTGTTCAAGCCGCCATCTATGGCAACTTGATACAGCCACCTGAGAAAGAAAGACAGAAAGAAAGCCAATAGCAGTGAACAGAAAAGTAGGGGGAGCATGGAGAACGTGAGGCTGGGAAGATATAGGGACCCTGAACTTGTAGGCCATTGGAAGGAGTCTCCCACTACCCCAGCAGCAGAGACACTTGACAGCAGATTTACATGGTGGTGAAGGGTTGTCATATAACATGCTTCTATTTGTTTTTGTTAAAGATCAGAGGGCTGCAATGCAAAATGTGACTAGAATATTCTGAGGCAAGAGTGACAGAAAAGATAGAAAAGTCTGGAGGCGCTCAAATAACAGGCAATAATATCCTGGGCTAGGATAGTGGTGATGGTGAGAGAGTGAGAGGTATGAGATGGAAAGATTTTTGTGATAGTGTGGACATGGTGAGTATGAAAGACATAAATAACCAACACGACAGGATTGGTGGCTTGCAAGCCTGGGTGCACGGCAGTACTAATCACTGGATAGGATTCCTCACTGTTATTTCTAAGTACAAGACTTCTTATCCATTGTGATATTGAGGTAAAAATTCCACATCTTTTTCTCTGGCTTCTTTCAAAATTCCTCTTTAATAGCCGGGCGTGGTGGCGCACACCTGTAATCCCAGCACTTGGGAGGCTGAGGCAGGAGGATCATGAGTTCAAAGCCAGCCTCAGCAATGGCGAGGCACTTAGCAACTTGGTGAGACCCTGTCTCTAATAAGATACAAAAATATGGCTGGGGATGTGGCCCAGTGGTATAGTGCCCCGGAGTTCAATCCCTGGTACCAATAAATAAATAAATAAATATTCCTCTTTATTATGTGACAATGCCAGTTCCTGCTAGACACACCTACCAGTGTTCCCATACACATGGAAAACTTTGGGAGACACATGGCAACACAGCTACAATATCGTCTGTGTAACTCACCAAACTGTTGGTCTCCTCTTATTCTGATTCATTTCTCCTAGGACCACAATCTCATTCAACAAGCTTAACATACAGAACCGCTATAATCTTTCGAAATGAAGTAAGCAGATGGTCACATGTGTCCAAGAAAATTAACCCCAGGGCCAAAGGGAAAATTGTTTCTAGATTCTTCTCCATCACTTCTAGGTGGATTCTTATAACATCAGCAGTTTATGTAATTCTTCTGAAAAGTATATGTAACTAATTATCTTTTCTACCTTTATATACCAAATTAAGAAGTAATAAAACTAACTACTAGAAAAGCTTTGACTAGTTTGTAGTGAGGAGACTGGAAAATTCATCCTAGTGAGAAGTTAGATATACCTAAGACTTATCATTCAAAATGTGAAATATTTTTTAAGAGACAGAAACAGAAAGATGTTATTTTAGGATGAGAAGAAAAGACCAGGAAAAGAAAGCTATCCTTCCCTTCTGAAAACCTCAAGGCTTAATGAGTTATGTTATCAATTAATTAAATTGTTTACAGAATAATAGTGACAGCTGTTCTTTCTTAAGTGTTTTTATTTAGCAGGAACTACAAATTGCAAATTCGAAGGAGCAGCTTCAACTCATGCGTATATGGATATAAGCTCACTCAATCCCTCTGGTAGGTTTGATCACCATTTTGCAATTGCTATGGTTACTTTTATATGTCAAATTGACTGGGTTAAAGGATGCCCAGATGACTAGTAAAAGTTTTTTTCTATGTGTATTTTTTAAAGTATTCCCAAATGAGATTAGCACTTGAATAAGTAGACTGAGTAAAGAAAAGTTAGCAAGGGAAAAAAAAAAAAAAAAAACAGGTGACTGTACAACTACAGCTTTGCCAACGTAGGCAAGCATCAATCAGTCTGTCGAGGGCCTTGATAGAACACAAGATAGAGGAAGGCAAATTCTCTCATCTTCAACTGGAACATCCATCTGTTCCTCACTTTTATTTTTTTAATCAAAAACACTGGAACTCCTGGTTTGGGAGCTTTGGGGCTTTGGGACTTTGAGACAAGCACATCTCCAGTTCTGAATCCTTTGGATATGGACTGGAGAGGACTGGAAGTTCCCCCGTCAGCTGTCCTGGTCCTCAGGCCATCAGACTCAGCAGACTCAGATTGAATTATAACAGTGGATCTCTTGGTTCCCCAGGTTACCGAAGCAAGATCATGGGACTTCCATAATAAATCTGTGTGTGTGTGTGTGTGTGTGTGTGTGTGTGTGTGTTGGGGAGACACTGAATTAGCAGGATATACGTGCCAGGAAAACTCTGGTTGACCAATGTCAAATGAGGGTTCCTTAGCAAGTGTGAGTAACTTACCTAAGGTCTCAGAGACTGCAAATCCTAAGCACGTGCCACCATCCCGTGCTGTCTCCCCATAAGGAGCCCACCCAAGGTCTCACATGGAACATGTCCACCATCCAGCTGACTCTGTTGGGTTGTAGTTCAGAGAGCTCTGAACCCAAAACTTCATAAAGCCATCCTTCAGAAGAAGTCATGTTGGAGAAGGAAGTGTATTTGTTTCATTAAAACAAAAAGTCTTTGCATTTTGTCACCAGAGGTATCTGAGAAGACACACCAAATCTTTGAAATTTAAGACTGAGATAGAATGGAGAAAAGTTGCTTTGGGCAAACTATTGTCCCTTACAATAAATAGTCCTGAGGAAATGAGTGAAGAATTAGATAAACAAGTAAAGGGTATTAGAAAATGATTATTGTTATTGTTTCAAAATATGACATACATCTTTTTACTAAACCTTAGAGAGTCTCTGGATTTTTCATGGATAGTTAGCAAGGGGAAAAAAGGAGGTGAGTGTACAACTACTTGAAGGAAAATAAAATGACTTTCCATCACATTTAAGTAACACGTTGCTCTCTAAGCTTTGGAGAAAGAAAAAAAAAACTGTATAAAAATTGTCCCATGGCTTGTGATAGTAACTGAATACAGGACTCTATAGACAGATCCCGCTCTTCCCCCAAACTCCTCTTGGGGAGAACCTACTCTCTCAAGGCGTGCCCACACTTGAACGCCCTGGGCTGCTGTCCATATTTCACTCACCTCAAAAGTTTAATAGCAACTCCATCACAAGAATATGAATCACACAGTGAAGTTACAGATTCTCCAACTTTCTTAAGCAAGACATGCTAAGCCTTATGTTATACTTGGCCCACACAGACTTTGGCAGAGAGTGCCCCTGAAGATCAACCAAGCCAAAGAACAACCCTACCTTTCCCTGTGGGGATAGATGAACTCTTAAATTACTCCTATTCTATACCTTTTCTTATGCCCAGATGTTGTCTACCTGAAGCATAAATAATTTTTTAATCAATTTAATGTGAAAAAATTAATTCAATTGATTTTTTGTTGAATATAAAAAAATTGAGCAGATTTTTTTTTTTACTTTACAACTGTGTATGTTGATATCATGTTGACAAATACAAAGTGGACAGTATCCGTCCTACATAAAATAAAGCATGGCCTCTAAGACCATACGTGATTCAGCCACACCTTTCCTTGACCTTGTTCCCTGACACTTCTTGTTATGGTCACTCTCTCCAGCCACACCAACCTCCTTTCTATTCTTCAAGTGAACTGAGCTCCTTGTTAGAGATCCTGCACCTTGGGACTCCCTCTGCCTAGGATGTTCTATGCCCATGTAGATGCAGGGTTTGCTTCAACCTGTCACTCATGACTCAGCAGATGTCACCTCCTCAGAGCTGCTTTCCCAGATGGCTCTTCTAAGTAACATCCTCCCTCCATGACGACCCAGTCGCTCTGTCACGACACTTGTATTTTCTTCATAGCACTTTTTGCTCACTGAAAATGTTTTGCTTATTTGTTTGGTTGGTAGTTTTGGGTCATATAAGTGTCCCCCTTAAAGGAAGGGACCCTATCTACCTTGCTCACCAACACGTCTCCAGAGAACTGCACATTAGCTTACAATGCAGTATATAAGAAATAGTTGCTGTATGAATAAATGAACACAATGAATCAACTTGTGAATGAATGAAAGTCGTAGTAAAACCACTGGTGCCACATATAGCCAGGGGATAGGACGAGTCAGCGGTTTTCTACAGCAGAGGAGGAAAACTCCAACCAAAGAAAGGGTGACAGAATTCTTTTTGTTGTGCCAAAGATGATATTCCTGAATCGATGCCAACAAGTAGAAATCCCTAATATAGTAACTACATACTATGTACTCTCTTGCTTCACAGTTAAAGAGGTTTCTCCATAAACAAGCAATTCTTAGAATTTTCTTAATTTATTGCATTATCAAAGATATTTATGTAGTTCACCAGGCATAAAATTTGACCGTACGAAGTTCACATTCTTTGGTTCTACCTAATCTTGATTAAGTTCTATAAATTTCCCATTTTCATTTTCTCTCTCTCTCTCTCTCTCTCTCTCTCTCTCTATATATATATATATATATATATATATATATATGATGACTGTGTTTGAAAATGTCTCTTTACTTAAAGGAAAGCCACCTACAGTGGCTGCATAACCTTTTTTGATCTATGAAGGCAAAAAATAATTACATTTTATTAAGTACTACATATAGAAATTCCAAAAAGCATGCCATCTTATTTATAGCTGATTATCATTTTTGTTGAAAATCAGTACCAAATCGTTATATACATGTACACAATACATTTCACTTCTTTATGAAGAGAAAATTTAATTATTTATAATTTATCTAAAATGCCTGCTAATACACATAAAAATAGTCATCTCAAAGTTAAATTTTCCCTTTAGTTAGAATTCAAATATTCAGGATTTATTAACCAACATTAAAACAGTAATAAGAATACTAATGTAAATGAAAGAGAAACAATGTTAGTCTTTTTAAATGTCTTCACACTTAGACAAACTTGACAAATTATCTTGTGGGGGAAAATCAGGTAGTACATAGATTTAAAGAACATTATATGATAGGCAAGGAATTAAATAGTTTGATCGTCTAGCATTTCTCCTCTACAGAATGGATCTGTCTAGCTTGAACATTCTTCATGCTCCCATTTATAGATAATGCCATCACCTGCCTGCAAACTAATGTCCAGATAAAATGAGATAATTTGGTGACTCAAATTGCTCTTCCAAAACCCTTAAATTTTGGCAGGAAAAAAAAAAAAAAAAAAAAAGCCTAACTATACTGACCGACCTTCTCAACCTATCTTCTAATGCGCATGGCTGGGCTTTTGTTGCTTTAATTTTTTTTAATTGAAAAAAATGATACTGTGACCCTTCCCATCACCCCTGAGGGTCTATGTGCCAATTTTTCCTCAAAGGTCAACTAGCACACTGACATTTTAATACTGGGACAGTGATTGTCATTTAGCCTAATGATATAACAAATGCAGCCCAGCTCTGGCAGGACTGAGATTTCCACCAATGTATCCGTGCTCTTTCAGCCTTTACAATGGCATGTCTTCTTTTACATAAGCTACACTGCAGTTTAGTTTAGGCCTCAAAGGCCTAGGTATTAAAGGCTTGATCCCCAGGGTGGTGATATGGGTAGATGTTGGAAACTTTAAGAGGTAGATCCCAGAAGAGGTCCTTAGGTCATTAGGAATGTGTCCTCCGAAGGGTTGGGTGGGTCCTCATACCTTCCTCTCACTCTCTCTCCTTCTCAGCCATGAAGTGAGAGGTTCTGCCCCACCACTCCCTCCTGCTGTAATGCGCTGCCTTGCCACAGGCCCAAAAGCAATGAGGAAATGATCATGGACTGGAATCTCTGCAATCATTAGCCAAAAGGAACTTTTCCTCTTTATAAGTTGATCTTCTGGACATTGGTTATAATGACAGAAAGCGACCAACACAGACTAAAACGAGGACTCGGTTGATACATGTTTGTCTGGAAATTTACATAAAGGAAGACACTAAAAAGGAAAGCCAGTTGAGTCAGCACCTTGGAAACCTGAGAACTCTTGATTTGGGGTCTAGGCTAGGGAGAGGTGTTTGGGTTTTTTTGAGGTTTGGTTTTCTGTTTTTTGAGTTTTGTTTTGTTTTGGTTTGGTTTTAGTTTTGGGGTTTTGGTGCTGGGAATGGAACACAGGATTTGCACATGCTAAGTACATGCTTTATCACTGTTTTGTGTTCAGCCCTTCTACTGATTTATTTTGAATGGATATACAACATGGCAAAAGGTATAAATTTTAAGATTATCAATTGATGAATTTTTATGTACACATATTACCTACTAACCATCCAAATGGAGGTATAGAACACTCTCATGAATCTACAATGCTTCCTTGTGTACTTTTCTAGTTGATTCCTTCCCCTATCCAAAATAATAACTGCTATTATTTTGTGTTTAATTGAGAAATAATTGTATTAAATTATGTACATATATATGTATGTGCATATTTATTTATATATAGGATACATTGTAGAAAGATTAAGTCACCTCATCTACTTATTTTTTGGCGGTGAGAATATTTAAAGTTTACTATTTTAGCAATGTGAAACATAAAATGTATTATTGTTAACTATGGTCATCATGCTACACAATAAATCGCTAAAATTCATTCCTTGGGTCTAATGGATACTTTGTAGCCTTTGGCCAACATGTCCTCTCTCCCTTAGCCTCACTCCAGCCCCTGCTAACTACCATCCAGTTCTCTGCTTCTATGATCTCAACTTTTTAGATTCTGCATGTAAGTGAGACCATGCAACATTTGTCTATCTATAAGCTAGGAAGAATCTTTAAGATATTAATTCCTATCATTGACTATCCTCTAACAAAAGATAACAGAAAGCTTCTGTGAAAGTAAAATATATGTTGAAGGGTAATTTAAATTTCGGTTAAGTTGACAATAATATCTTTTCTTTTTTGACAATAATGTCCTCATGAAAATAAATTAACAGAACATATTTCAAGTAATTAAGTTTTTGCCAATAAAACTTTCTATTAATGTCAGGGCTCAGATTTTACTATAGGTTTACCTTGCTAAAAAGGAAAGAACATTTAATTTAAAAGGGGCTGCAGATTGCTATGCAATAAATAATGCCAAATTGCAAAGTTTTTACGTTACTATGCATATATATATATATATATATATATATGTATATATATGCATTTTTCAGGGAGAACTCAGAATCCAAATTAAAAGACATATAGTGATAAAGATATTCAAAACTTTTCAGTACTTCATGAAAGCTTGCTCTTGGGAATTTAGCCAGTCCCTTTTAATATAGTGTTAACAGAAAAGCGACTGACAGCTGTTCCTCCTCCAAATCAGTGCAACCTCGCGAGCAGCCATCAGATACACCCACATATTTAGACCGCTGTTCACTGTGGTCTAGGATTAGACAGTACACTGTACTGGGAGGCATAGATACCAATGTGAGTCTTTGGGGATTTAGAAAGTAACTAATAACTTTTTGTTGTTGTTGTTCTGCCTTGAATTCAACAGATCAATAGAACAAGAATTGTGCACACCGGCTATATTTTTTCTGTGTTAGGGACATCCACTAGGTATAGAGGAATGTGTGTGTTTGGCTTCTTGCTACCTTTTTTTATAGGTTTATGTGTCTATGTTTAATATAAAATCTATCCCACCTTTCAGGTAAGCACTTTGCTAAGTCCTAGGGGTTTTTACTGAACTCTCAGGATGGTTAGAATGGGAAGGTGTGCATCATGTGACAGTCTGTATTTTCGCTGAAGTTAAGAATTCAGCCATTCGACTCCACTGAGTCTGTGCTATTTTGAGTTACTCACACAATAATGAGCAAGCTATTCAGGGCCCTTATGCTTGCAGGGCTTATAAAAAAATAATACTAAAAGAAAAGCATTATGCTTTCTTTCAAATGTATTTTCATCATAAGGGTATTTCCACTTATCTTCAAGACTGCTTTTGGTTGAAAGTTTGGGATTAGAATGCAGCTGTTTGCCAAAAAGAAGATGGAAATATGTAAGACTCTCCAAAGAAAGAGACTCCCTACAGGAGGTGTTCATAAGGTGCCCAGTCATCAGGCTGAGTTGACTATCAGTAATTAGTTGGACTGAATGACTATTCCAATCCCATTCAACAATTCATGAAATTCTGTAACTACGTTTTTAAACCAAGTCGGCAAAATTGAAGTAGACAGCATGGAATTCCAATTATTCCAATTGAAAGAAACAAAATATGAGCAACTCATCACACATTCTGTTCTCCTTTTCTTCATTTATATTCTTACACTGGTCACTTTTTCACTCATTAACTCATTTATTTAGATAACAAAATGTTTAACATTGTGCTCAACCACAAAGATTCTTCAAGTAAGCAGTATGTCTGAGGAGCCCATTTCCTGGTCTTCAAAATTTAGCCCTTTATGATAAACTAGGGGAAAGTCTATATTTAGATTTATTTACTAAAGAATTTGTGAAGTAAGGAGTTTGCTCTATGAAGGGAGTTTCACTGCTATCCTTCAGAGAACAAGCTAACTAAATGTTTTGCTTTTGGTTATGTTTTATTATATTACTTTAATATCATTAAATATGGTACTCATAAGTGGAAAAGACAAACATTTGCAAGTTGGCATTATTAGAAAGAAAATATCTATGTACCCACCATATAGGTCAAAAACTACCATTTCCAAACAGTAAGGAGAAAAGGGTGATGTATTTCCCAGATGGGACTAAGAGGGACAGTGTGAGATTTCATCATGCTCATAAGAACACTGCATAATTTGTAACTTATGAATTAAGTTCCAGACAAATTCTTTTTTTAATTATTTTTTATTCTAAGATGTTATAAATGACAGCAGAATACATTACATTTCGTATTACACATATGTAGAGCACTTTTTTACAAATCTCTGGTTGTATGCAAAGTATATTCACATCATTCGTGACTTCATATATGCATTTAGGGTAATGATATCCATCTCATTCTACCATCTTTTTTTTTTCCTTCACCCTTTTGCCCCCTCCCTTCCCCTCCCTCCCCATTGGCCATTCTAGTATTCCTCTAATCCTCCTATGCTCCCCATCCCAACCCAACTGTGAATTGGCCTCCTTATATCAGAGAAAACATTTGGCATTTGGCTTTTGGGGATTGGCTAACTTCACTTAGCATTATATTCTCTAACTCCATCCATTTTCCTGCAAATGCCATGATTTTATTCTCGCTTATTGCTGAGTAATATCCCATTGTGTGTATATACCACATTTTCTTTATCCATTCATCTACTGAAGGGCATCTAGGTTGGTTCCACAGTTTTAACTATTGTGAATTGTGCTGCAATAAACATTGATGTGGCTGTATCCCTGTAGTATGCTGTTTTCATGTCTTTTGGGTAAAGACCAAGGAGTGGGATAGCTGGGTCATAAGGTGGTTCCATTCCAAGTTTTCCAAGGTATCTCCATACTGCTTTCCATATTGGCTGCACAATTTTGCAGTCCCACCAACAATGTATGAGTGTGCCTTTTTTCTCCACATCCTCTCCAACATTTATTGTTGTTTGTGTTCTTAATAGCTGCCATTCTGACTGGTGTGAGATGAAATCTTAGAGTGGTTTTGATTTGCATTTCTCTAATTGCCAGAGAGGTTGAGCATTTTTTCATGTATTTATTGATTGATTGTATATCTTCTTCTGAGAAGTGTCTGTTCAGTTCCTTGGCCCATTTATTGATTGGGTTATTTGTTTTTTTGGTGTTTTGATATTTGAGTTCTTTATATATTCTAGAGATTAGTGCTCTATCTGACGTGCATGTGGTAAAAATTTGTTCCCAATTGGTAGGCTCTCTGTTCACCTCACTGATTGTTTCTTTTGCTGAGAAGAAGCTTTGTAATTTGAGTCTAACCCATTTATTGATTCTTTGTATTAATTCTTGTGCTAAAGGATTCTTATTAAGGAACTTGGGACCTAATCCAACATGTTGGAGATTAGAGCTTACTTTTTCTTCTATTAGGTATAGTGTCTCTGGTCTAATTCCTAGATCCTTGATCCACTTTGAGTTGAATTTTGTGCATGGTGAGAGATAAGGGTTTAATTTCAATTTGTTACATATGGATTTCCAGTTTTCCCAGCACCATTTGTTGAAGAGGCTATCTTTTCTCCAGTGTACATTTTTGGCACCTTTGTCTAATATAAGATAACTGAAATTATATGTGTTAGTCTCTGTGTCCTCTATTCTGTACCATTGGTCTACTGGCCTATTTTGGTGCCAATACCATGCTGTTTTTGTTACTATTGCTCTGTAGTATAATTTAAGGTCTGGTATAGTGATGCCACCTGCTTCACTCCTCTTACTAAGGATTGCTTTAGCTATTCTGGGTCTCTTATTTTTCCAGATGAATTTCATGACTGCTTTTTCTATTTCTATGAGGAATGTCATTAGGATTTTGATTGGCATTGCATTGAATCTGTATAGTGCTTTTGGTAGTATGGTCATTTTAATAATATTAGTTCTGCCTATCCAAGAACAGGGTAGATCTTTCCATTTTCTAAGGTCTTCCATAATTTCTTTCTTTAGTGTTCCAGACAAATTCTTATCAAGTCACTATGTACTTACTTTTTGACCCAGCACTTTCCATTCCTAAATTTTCATTTAAGATTTAAAAAAAAAAAAAGCACATTTCTACAAAAGGAACTCTACAAAAATATTCATAACAGGTTTGTTTATAATAATAAAAACTTAGAAAGAATCCAAATGTTCATCAACAAGTAAATGGACAAGCAACTGTGATACATTAATACAATGGAATATAACTTAGCAATAGAAGTAATGGAATACTTAAACACAAAATTATATGAATGAATCTCAAAAACATTATATGCATAAAAGAAGTCACATACAAAAGAGTACACCTATTGATTCTATTTATAGATTTCACTTCTATAACTAGCAACACTATTCTTTGTTAATCAAACTCCAACCAATTGTTTGAGTGAGGAACAAGGAAACTGTCTGGTAATGAAAATTCTTGATTCAGATGGTTACATTTGTTGAAATACAATGAAAGTTACATTAATAATCTATGCATCCTGTTATATGCAAATTTTAACTCAATATAGTGATTTTTTTTTTAAAAAGGGCATCATGGAAAGAAGTTTTATTTTAATTTTTAAAATAAAAATAACAAACAGTTTCAAACCTTCCTCCTCCCAGCCCCTGCTTTCTGTCTCTATGGATTTACCCATTTGGGACATTTCATATAAAGGGAATCATACAATAAGTGATGTTTTGCATCTGACTTCTTTCATTTGCCATAATGTTTTCAACTTTTCAGCCCATATTAATATTCAATTCTATTTTATGGCCAAATGATATTCCATTGTAGGTAAATTCATTTTAGAATCATTTAAAATCATTTATATCATAATTTGCTTACCTTTTAATCCCCTGATGGGCAGCTTGAATTGGTCCCACCTTTTGGCTCTTGTGAATTGCTGCTATGAACATTCACATGTGAGAGTTTGAGTATCCTTTTTCAATTCTTTTGCATATATACCTGGGAGTAGAATTGTAGGATCAAATAGTAACTCTGTCTAATGTTTTAAAAAGCCATGAAACTGTTGTCCACAGGAACTGAGCTACTTTATATTCCCACCAGCAATTGATGAAGGCTCCAATTTCTCTACATCTTTGTCACCATTGTCTCTTTTCCGTTTTTGTTGTTTTTCTGTCTTAGTGAGTGTGATGTTTCATTGTGGATTTTCCATTGTTTTTACATAAAACTTGAATACAAAGAAATCCATCAACTAATTTCTTTAACAAACAATTGCTGCAGAAATCTTGGTAAAGGATACCTCCAATCAATTACAAAAATGCTGTTTTATAACAGAAACAACAACAACAAATGACACTCAAAACACAATACTGATTACCTTATATGTATTATTGTTACTAAAACTCATTTCACTCTCAAAACCACCCTGTGAATTAGATATTATTAGCTCCTCTTTGCATATGAGGAAACTGAAGCATTAAGATCTTTTTTATTATTGTTAATTACTTCTTTTTAGATGTACATGACAGTACAGAGTATTTTGACAAATTATATATACAAGGAGTATAACTTTCCATTCTTTTGATTCATGGAGTTACACTGGTCGTGTATTCAAGTATGAACATAGGAAGGTTATGTCCAATTCATTTCACTGTCTTTCCTAGTCCCATCTCCCTTTCCTTCCCTTCCCTTCATTCCCCTTTGTCTAATACAATGAACTTCTATTCCCCCAACATTTATTGTGTGTTAGCATCTGCATATCAGAGAGAATATTCAACCTTTGGTTTGGGGGGATTGGCTTATTACTTAGCATGATCGTCTACAGTTCCTTCCATTTACTGGCAAATGCAATAGTTTCATTCTTCTTTATGGCTGAGTAATATTCCATTGTGTATATATACTACAATTTCTTTATCCATTCATCTGTTGCAGGACAGCTAGGTTGTTTCCATAGCTTGGCTATTGTGAGTTGAGCTGCTATAAAAACAATGTGGGCATATCACTGTAGTATGCAAATTTTAAAAAATATTTTTAGTTGTCAATAAACCTTTATTTTATTTATTTATATGCAATGCAATTAAACCAGTGCTTCACACATGCTAGGCAAGTGCTCCACCACTGAGCCACAACCCCAACCCCTAGTATGCTAATTTTAAGTCCTTTGGGTATATGTTCAGGAGTGAGAAAATTAGGTTAAATGGTGGTTCCATTCCAAGTTTTCTGAAGAATCTCCATACTGCTTTCCAGAGTGGTTGTACCAATTTGATTTGCAGTCCCACCAACAATGTATGAGTGTGCCTTTTTCCCTACATACTCACCAACACTTATTCTTCCTTGTATTCTTGATGATTGCCATTCTGACTGGAGTGAGATTAAATCTCAGTGTAGTTTTAACTTGCATTTCTCTAATTGCTAGAAATGTTGAACATTTTTCCTTATATTTGTTGACGGATCGTATTTCTTCTTCTGTGAAGTGTCTGTTCGGTTCCTTTACCCATTTATTGATTGGGTTATTTGGGTTTTTTTTGTTTGTTTGTTTGTTTGTTTTGGTGTTAAGTTTTTTTTTTTTTTTTTGAGTTCTTTATATATCCTGTAAATTAATGCTCTACCTGAGGTGCAGGTGGAAAAGATTGTCTCCCATTTTGTAGGCTCTTTCTTCGCATTCTTGATTATTTCCCTTGCTGTGAAGCAGCATTTTAGTATGATACCATTCCACTTATTGATTCTTGATTTTACTTCCTGTGCTTTAGGAGTCCTGTTGAGGAATTCAGTTCATAAGCTGACATGATAGAGAGTTGGGCCCTTTTTTTTCCTCCTAGTAGGCACAGGGTCTCTGGTCTAAAAGCATTAAGATCTTAAGTGCTTTGCCCAAGCTTCACAATACTGAAACCAGGACCTGAATCCATGCCATCTGACTCTGGAGTCCATTCTTCTTCCTTGGTTGCCAGAATATACTCCAAGGTGGCGGAAGCCTGTAGGGCTCACAGATATAAGACTGGCTAATATAGCTTAATCACAATCCAGAAGTTCAAATTTAGGCACCAGTGCTGTAATTTAAAACGGGAATGTGTGGCTGGGATTTTCACTCAGTTTTTTAAAGACTGATAAGTCTTGTCTGTCCTTGAATGTGCTTCAAACACTCAGGAAGGTGTAACCCTCTTCCCCCTAGCTGGGCCCATGAGAGAAGAACTGATAACCCCCAGCTCCCAAGTAACAACTGCTCCCTCAGAGACCAGTAGGGGGCACCATTCTACCCACTGTCCTATAGGGGTGTGGCTCTGACTGAGCACAGGACTCCCTGTGAGCAGAGGCAAACTGTGACTAGGATGGTAAGAAGCCATCACCTTTAGTTTTCCTCTTCATCCACTGGAAGCAGCTATGGAATTTTTTTATGTCTCTGTAAACACCCACTTATTTAGAGGAAAAGAACCAGCGTCTCCTCTACTTCTGGAACCTGAAACTGGGACCCTGATCAAACTGGGTCAGTGTGGACTACTGTGAAGAACCACCCTTCCATTACCCTCAGGGCATACTTCGGGGTCTCACCGAAAAAGAAGATTCCTTTCAAGTGCCTCCCTAATGCTCAAAACACAGCCATCTGCCTTCAACTGGTAAAGAAAGACCAGGTTTCAAAAAATAAAATTAGTTAATAACAAAAATCGTGAAGCACAGCTAAAGATGCGAGCAAGAAACACCACAGAATAATCAAAGAATGACTCAGAAGGCTATTTAATGTCCGCGCATCCCCAGAGGGTCCAGAGAGCCCTGAGACCTTTACCCTCTTCATGCCTCTCATTCCAGCCTGGGATGACCAGGCTCCAGGCTGTGTTCCTGGTGTGTGGCCATCCCATCTGACAAAATGTATCAGGCCAACTGTTCAGGACAACCACTGCCCCCAAAAGAAGGAAACTCACATTCCATGAGGAACTACTGTGTGCCATGCATTTTACAGATCAAAGAGGCAGCAGCAATGGAAGGGAGGAGGGCCCTGGGGACAGAGAGACCAAGGCCTCACTCTCAACTTCACCTCGTGGCTTCAGGCAAGTTACTTAAGGGTCTGACCTCACTTTGCTCATCTGTACAATATAACCATCCCTATCTCATGAAGCTTGTGGTGAAGACTATGTTACATAACACTGGCCCAGGGCTTTGCACAGAGTCTAGAAAAATCTATTTACTCAGTATTAGCTATTAAAGACATCGTGACATTATTATTTTTCCATGATCTCATATTCAACAAAAGCCCAGAAGGGAAAGAACTCCCCAAGCCCTCTCAGATCTAAATCAGCACTTCCCAGGTTAGTCCCAACAGATGCTTCAGGGTGTAAGTCATTCATGTCACCCGGAAGTGTCCCAGATACCAGGAAGCATCAGAGCTGACACCAGGATTAAACAAACTGCTCTTACCCTTTTTTCTATTGTTACCGAAAAATATTTCATGGTGGTTCTTTCTAAAAAAAGCTTGTGAAAACAGGATTCAATCTTAAATGTAAACTTGTGCCACTCACTGAAATAAAAAGTACCATTTTAATTGGAGCCACAGGTCAGGGGATGGGTGGCACTGAAATAACCCTCCCAACTCATTCCTGCAATAACTGACCCCCTCTGCTGCACTGCTACCGAATGCATGAAAATGTATCTTTAACATGTCTCATCAATGATGGGTCAGTTGAAAATATTTGACTATTTTAAGATCAAAATTGGAATTGGCCTTTTATGGTCATTCAAAAGCAAACAGATAATATCTGCAATTATTTGCTTCTTTGCATTTATGGAATTGCTACTTCCCCAAAGCAGGTGGCCTGAAGCAAACTGTGCCAGCTGTTTCCAGAATAATCCATGTTTGTACTTTTACTCCCAACACACACTCCAAAAAATCCATCAGGAACTAAACAAAAACAGGCACATGCAAAAAAAAAAAAAAAACACAAAAAACCACCAGATCTGTGACGCATACTGCTGAGCCCACAGTCATCCGGATTTTTGTCTTCACTCTTCGCTCCACTAAATGGACAATTTTTAACCTTGTCTTATTTGACCTTCTGAATATTTTCTGAAGCATCCACATGGTGGTTGTGCCAGCTTGATGGACACAGCCTCCTCCTGTCCTCATGCCAGCTTGCTCCTGGGTCCTCTTGGCATCTTTTCAGCTTTTCCTTGTGTGGCTTCGTCAGGGGTTCATCTTGGCCAGCCCACCCACTTCTACTGTGGGTGTTCCCTGAGATGCCCACTTGCACACTCTTTTTTTTTTTTTTTTAAATATTTATTTATTTACTTTAGTTGTACACAATACAATGTATTTATATTTACGTGGTGCTGAGGATCGAACCCGGGCCGCGCACGTGCGAGGCGGGCGCTCTGCCACTGAGCCACAACCCCAGCCCACTTGCACACTCTTCTCTCACTCCATGGCACAGACAACCATGTGGCACATAACTTACAACTAAGGGAAACTGAAACTAAATATGCATTCCAGAGCATTCTGAAAGTTAAATCTGATTTAAAAAAAAAAAAAATTAGACAAGCTCACATACTTTCAAAGGCATTGACATGCCTAAAATGAAACGACCTAAGGTAAAGCCTCCAGGACACACCCGGTTTACAAGAAAGCAAGGAAGTGGGCACATCAGACACAGCCAGTGGGAAGGTACATTGAGGTGAGTTTCCCAAAAGCAATCTAACAATGATATGATGATAAAGTCTCCACAATGTTCATATTTTGATGCAATAATTCTACTTCTACATAAGAATTAGGAATGTATAGTAATAATCACTTCAAACATTGCTCAATTAAAAATACACTTGAGGGGTTGGGTCTGTGTTTAAGCGGTGGGGCGCTCGTCTCTGTGTGTGTGTGTGTGTGTGTGTGTGTGTGTGTGTGTGTGTGTCTCCCTGGGTTCAATCCTCAGCATGACATAAATAAAATAAAGGTATATGTCCACCTACAACTGAAAAACTATTTTTAAAAAATACACTTGAAATAGCTAAAAGTGGAAAGGATTCTAAACAGTTTGATTAACTATGGTATATTCATACAACACTTTAAAATCTTCAAGGTATGTTCTTACAGAAAAAAAAGTTGAAAATAAATAGCATATAAAGTCTAACCTCAATTCTTAATATAGGTATGTATGTTTCAATAGACATATATACATAGAAAAAATAAGAGGGGGAAAAGTCACATTTGGCGTTAGTAGGGTTATTTCTTTGTTAAGAAATATGGATGAGCCAGGTGCTATGGAACACGCCTCTAATCCCAGTGGCTGGGGAGGCCGAGGCAAGAGGATTGCGAGTTCAAAACCAGCCTCAGAAAAAGTGAGGAGCTAAGCAAGTCAGCGAGACATGTCTTTAAATAAAATACAAAATAGGGCTAGGGATGTGGTTCAGTGGTTGAGTGCCCCTGAGTTAAATCCCCGGTACCCACCCCCCACCAAAAAAAAAAAGAAATATGGGTGAGTTGTATTTATTCTTTGAGTTTTTTAAAATATTTTCAAATATTAAAATTTTTCATTAAAACAGCATTAATTACTTTTGTAATGAGGAGAAATAAACTTCAAGAGGAAAGATGCCTTATTAATGAAGATGGTACAATGACTTCCTCCTAGGATACTGACTTTCAATTCCTAGAAGAAAAATCCAGGCACAGGGACTATTTAAAAGGGTACATGTTTCAGATGGAGAAGAATTTGATTAAACAGACTTTAAATCATGTTTGACACCAGGCTGGGGGACAAATACCCACCTGTCAGTGACTCACTTATCATAATTGTACATAGGTCAGAGACAAACACCTGGCTGACTCCAGAATTTGTGGAGAGATAACAGCTTTCTCAAATGCTGCCAGATATGGAGAGCCAATGTGGAAACACTGCTTTTGGAATTCAAGCAGCATGGTTTACCATGACCCCTCGATTGATGAGCTGGCCAGTCTCGTAGCAGTGGGTCCACATCCTGGAACCTTGGGACTTTTTAATTTGTGAAATAAGGGTAAATTTTACTTCACACAATGAGAATTACAGCTGATTCTTATATTTTGCAGATTTTGTATTTGTGAATTTGCCTACTTGCTAAAATGTATTTGTAACCCCCAAATCAATACTCCTTGTACTTTTTATGATCATTTATAAGTATGCATGGAGCAGGGAAGATTTTGAGGCCACCCCACCTACATACCCCTGACTGAGATTGAATAAGGCTTTTTAATATTTTCAAATTTTACGAAAACAGAGTGGATTGCGCTGCCCTCACTTCAGCTCTCATTTTGTAAATAAATGTTTACATGATTTGCTTAGTGCCACATTTTTTCATATTTTTGTATTCTCTGTTGGTGTTTTCTGTGTAAATGGCCCCCCAGGCAGGTGCTAAAGCACTGTCTCATGTCCCTGCATGCAAGAAGGCTGTGATGTACCTTATGAAAAACATAGGTGCATCAGTTAATCTTCGTTTGGGCATGAGGTGTAGCACTGTTCGCCATGAGTCCCATAGTAATCAATCAGCAACATGCGTTAAACAAGGTGTCCTGAAAGAGAAACACACAAACAAGTGTTATCTATTAATCAAGTGATATCTAATAATATATTAATATATAATATTAATTAATAAATCTATTTTATCTATTAATCAAGTGATATCTATTAACCAAGTGATAAAAATATTGTGACCAGAGGCTCACAGGAACCTAATCCTGTATTTCCTGTAGGAGCAATGTTCAGCATTCAGTAATTTACTGTTTTTGGCAACTAGGTCATAACTACATGAATAATGAGAAGTAACTATATATATAATTTATGCATGCTTCCACAAATATCACATTAAATGCCCACATGCACTAAATGTAATATTGTACCTCAGATCAAGCTAAATACGTAATAAACCCCTTTTGAATAAACTTGATATTGCCTTAAGTAGAAATAACAAGCGTCATAATACACCTGCTTTTAAACCAACATTACCTTGCATTTTCTGAAAAGCCCAAAGAATGATGACTACAGAGGTCTCCTATGCCTTCACTACATTTGCTTACAGTAGCTATTGACCCCTATTTCTTTCAGGACAAACTGCTCATCAATAATCAAACATTCATATAATGGCAAATATCTAAGACAGATTCAAATCATGTTTTGGCTGAAAAGTAATTACTTATTCTTTTTAAAAAGAGTTTTCCATCTATTAAAAAAGAAAAAGACATTTAACTTCTTCCCACAATCCATAATCCTCCTGCAAGGGGACACAATTACAACTGAATTCATTAGTAGAGATACATTGATTCTACAATATTCAACATCAGTATTTCTAAAAGAAAAGTCGGGAAAGAAATTGTTGAAAAACGTAGGGATACACCATAACCCCAACTAACTATGAGAAAACACCAGACAAATTCAAATTGAGGAATATTCTACTAAGTACCAGTAGTCTTGAAAAAGTTTCAAGGTCACATAAGACAAGGAAAGAAAAAGGAACTGTTACAGACTTGAAAAGATGAAGGAGGAGTGACAACCAAATGCACTGTGAAAATCTGGTTTGAATCCTAAAACACAAAAAGGATATTGGTGTGGAACTGAAGAAATTCAAACTAGATATTTTTCATCTTGCTGATTGTGTCTTGGTTACATCCAGTGTTAGCATTGCCAGATGCTGGATAGAGACTTCAGGGAATTCTCTGTACTATATGTACAATTCTTCCCTAAAGACTAAAATTAAATTTTAAGAAAAAAGTTTTGAAAAAGAGAGCAAGAAAAAGTAGAAAGTAGTAAGGGAGAAGGCAGGACTCATCCTATAGGCAAAATATAAATATTAAAATGAAACCAGGTTGCAGAGGAAGGGTGGACCAACAGCTAGTTTGCATGTCTGGACTAATTCCTTGCAGCACACAGAGACTCATCATTTTCTGAAAGAACAGACAGGAAGTAGTTCTTTAACAGGACTATGTGGGATGGCCACTCTCCCCAAAGACTTTACATTCCTGCCTCCTGGAAGATTTCTCAGAACACCTTGATCGTTGACCACATTCTCTCTTCCACCAGTCAAGGTCAAATTATTTATATAGAGGAATGATCCAGAGGGTCCATTTGGAAAACTGAGTTACCTGAAAACAGTCTAAGGCACTATTTGTGGCCTGGCAGTGTTTTCTTTGGGGAACTCTGTGTCTGAGGAAAAAGATCTTCAAAAATGCCCTTCTGGGAAAAGAGGTCCCAGACTCCCAATATCCAGTTATTATATAGCCATAATAATTCTAATTTATTGTCATTGCAGGCTATAATTTCTCCCCAAGTTCTTCTGAAGGGTCTTTGCTACTTAAAATCTTGTCTTCATACGATTACCAGAAATCACAGTGGGCATGATCCAAACAAAGGGCAGGGAGCTACTTATTTCCTTCCTGAAAAGCTGGAATCTGTTAACCTGAAATATTAGGAAATTTATTTCTTTTCCCATACATTCCTTAAGCCATCCCTTCCTGACGGTCAGCAAGTGGGGAGATGACCTTGAGCCCTTACCGAGAACTGACTATCCACTGTGTATCTTTTTTTTTAATATTTATTTATTTGCTTTAGTTGTACACAATGCGTTTATTTGTATGTGGTGCTGAGGATCGAACCCGGGCCGCGCACGCGCTAGGCGAGCGCTTTACCGCTGAGCCACAACCCCAGCTCTCCAGTGTATCTTGATGAATTTGGAACAATACGTATGACTACAATCTATATCTATCCAGGACATATGAGGACTGGCAGCTATATACCAAGGTTAGTCTATCAGATAGATGTAAGAATCCAAAGTAATCAGAATATTACTGATTCATACTTTCTAAGCCCATAAAAATTCCAGAGCCCAAAATTTATGTTCTGCTTTAAAAACATGTCCTAATCCTGGGACAGACAGAGGCCTAGATGACCCAAGAGAGGTGGCAATGATGGTGGTGTAGAACAGTAGCATAGCAGTAGCTATAGTAATAGTAAGAAGAAGTACTAACATTTACTGAGCTGTTATTGTGTTCCAGGCACTGAGTTAAGCACTAGTGTATATTAACTCTTCTAATCCATTCTAGAACCTTCTGCAGTGAATATGACCATTGTCCATCATTTGGATGATGAAGGAACTAAGACTTTTTGAGGTTGTGTAACTTTCTAGACATTACAGGGCTACAAAATGTACAAAATGAACAAAATTTCACTGATCCAGAGCCTATAGGCTTAACAGTACATTGCACTAGAAACCACATAATTTGATAAACTACAAGATTCTCTGTCATCCCAATTCCCTCACCAACATGGCCAACACCTCTGTGAGGTGGTTTCAGGCAGAACGAAGTCCCCCAAAATCATTCTGGTCCTCTCTCACTCCCTTCCTGTCTTCCTAAGTACATAGTGTGTTCTGACCTGCAGACTCTTGAGACATAGCCCAGGCTGAACTGTCCCTTCTGAAGCAGTCCTCCCAGTCCTAGATGCTTGGGTTCACCCAGGACCTTCTTATCCAGTGTTCAACTGTGGCTGACCTCTCCCTGGTCTTCCTAATAAGCTCTGATGTCACCCAGCCTGACCAATAGGAATAATCTGTCTTTCCTACCTGATTTTCCAAAGAGGGGTCATCCAGTGCTTTTGGACGACCGACATGGATGCTGGAGATAGAGGGTCTGTTCCTTTTGTTCTTGAACACCAAGCTGAAAGGATGCTTATGGCCACCTAGGGTGTGTTGCCATGGAAGAAACTTAAGAATCAAACCAAGGAATGACAAGTAGTACTGAGAAACAGAGGCAGAGACGGCGAGCTAACGAGATTGTCTGAAGCCCTGGATCCAACTATTTCTAAAACTAGACCTGCAACGTGAAATTCCCAGTTAAGGAAATCAAAATATTCCTTTGGATATTTGGTTTGTATGGATTCTTGATCACTTACAGTTCTAATCAATACATTGGACATTACAGTGTCCTTGATAGCCAGTATTTCCTTCTTGGTTTTTTAAATCTAAGTTAAATGATTTCAATGTTGAATAAGTTGGAAGAGTATATATTAGTACCCCTTCTCTTAAATAAAATGTGTGCATGTGTGTATGTGTGTGTGTGTGTGTGTGTGTGTGCTGTGTACAATCCATTGTTTTTCATATGGCAGTAGTAGAAATAGGAGATATAGAAAAATTGTGAGTATGTTGGGTAAATTAAAATAATAACCTAAAAGGCTAGATAGTGTTAGCCATAGACATATCAACTAATATGACAAATAAACCCCAGCTCAGTTAAATGAGATACATATCAAAAAACACATTTAATTTCCAAAACTGTATGTATATGTTATTCCCAAATTTTGTCTCCCATTTTGACCTCTCTCCTGAACCCCAGACACCTTTTTCTAACTGCCCATTGACATCTCCTTTCTGTAAACAGGCTTCGGATATCCAAAAAAGAACTCTAGATTCCTTCAAACCCCAGTCCTGTTCAGAGTTTTCTTTTTCTATAGTGGTCTTTGATTTACCCAGTTGCTGAGAGGCAGAATTTTAAGTTACTTTCCAAATTGTTCTCTGTCCTCTTTGTTCTTTTATCTCATTTCTAGTTGGTCAGCAAATTTTGTTGGTTCTGCTACAAAATGTATACTGAACCCAGCTGTTTCTCTCTTCCTCTGCTACTACACCCTGATTCGAGCCCACAACACCCCTCAGCTGGGTCACCACCATGGCCTCTTAACTGAGATTCCTGCTGCAACTCATAGCCCCTTCCAGCCAATTGTTCATACAATAGCCAGAGAAACAGCATTTTAAATATAAACCTGATCGGTCACACCTCTGCTCAGAATTCTCCATGACTTCCCATCACACTCAGAATAAAGGTCACAGTTCTTACCCACACCCTCTGAGGCCCTGCTCGAGCTGGCCTCTCACAAACCCTGCTGTCATCTTGTGTTACTGCCTCCCTCTCTTCCTCTGCTTCAGCTGCACCAACCTCTCTGCTTTTCTAACAGACAACACTCACTCAGGGCATTTGGACCTGCTATTTGCTCTGTGCTATGATTTGAGTGTGTTCTTCCAAAGGTTCATGTGCTGCCTATACATAATGGTATTGAGAAGTGGTGGACCATTAGGAGGTAAAGCCTGAAGGAAGGCCATCAGCTCATGGAAGCACCATCTTTGGGAAGGGTTGGTGTAGTTCTTAAAAGACTGGTTGACTTATCCTAAAAGTGGGTTGTTATTAAGTGAGTCTAGCCCACAAACTTCTTGAGTGCGGTATCTCTAGCATCTTGAACAATGCCCGAGATAAAGTAAGTGCATGCTAAGTCTCTGCTGATTGATGAATGAATAAATGCAACATATAAGGCAGGCAAGAGGTTAATAAGTCATATATATATATATATATATGTATATATATATATATATACATACACAGAGAGAGAGAGAGAGAGAGAGAGAGAGAGAGAGAGAGACATACATACATGGTGGGGAGGTATCCCGATTTTAAAAAAAAAAGACTATTTCATTCCCAAGGGGAAAAAATGGGCACACCCAGTGCATTTAAATATCATTTTCCAATAAAAGCAACTAGAGATTCTTGGATAAATGAGTGGTTCTAGACCTGGGGCCCCCAAAATTACAAGATGAGTCTGGATAATCCTGTAAGATCAGAAAGTCAGGAAATACTCAAAAAAAAAAAAAAAAAAAAAAAAAAACGAATTGTGCAAATCAAAGAGAAACATGTGGCAAGCTACAAAAGTTCCCAGTGGCTGAGCTAGAAGAATTTGGCCAACTAAACAAATTGACATTATATTAGATTTATAATCCCAAGTCTAAAACAAGAATGCATGATTCCACGCTGGTAACAAATAAATGGGTGACTATATAAATAAATGGAGGAAAAGAGACAAATATTGCATATAGAAAAATTCCAAATAACATATAGAAATACTTTTCCTGTTGTAGGCTGAATTGTGCTCAGTCAAAATATACTTGTCAAAGCTATAACACCCAGTACCTCAGAATGTGGCTGTACTTGTAGAAAGAACATTTAAAGGGATGATTAGGTCAAAATGGGGCCATTAGGATGGACTTGACTATATCCTTGCGAGGAAATTAGGACACGGAGACAGACCAGAATGTGCATGACAAGGTGAGAGGCCTCAGAAGAAACTAACCCTGCTAAACACCTTGATCTTGTAATTCCAGCCCTCATAACTGTGTGAAAAACAAATTGTTATTTAAGCAACCCAGTCTGTTGTATTTTGCTATGGCAGCCCTAGCAAACTAACAAGTTCCTTTTTTTTTCAGAGATGGAGCTTAATCTCTGCAGTTAGTCTTGTGTAGGGGCTGAATTTAGTGACTTTTCCAAATGATAGAGTATGAAAAGTGAAAAATAATGACTTTAGGTTAGAGAAACCTGGCAAACACTACCAGAACAAAGTGACCGAGGTTACCACCACCAGTGAGAAGTCATGTTGACAACATGTGCTCTCTGATGCAATGTGACTGAAGGGACATTTCAGCCTTGTGGTATTCTTCCCAGTCACCCATAGTTCCAGGCTAATCATGAGAAAATATCTGACAAACTCAAAGAGATATTCCACAAAATATCTGACCAGTACTCTTCAAAATTCTCAAGGCCATGAAAAATAGACTGAAAAGCACAAACCACAGGAGACTAGGAAACACGAAGACTAAATGCAATCTGGGATCCTAGATTTGATTCTGGAACAGAGAAATGACATTTGTGGGGGGAAATAGTGAAATCTGAACAAAGCCTGAGGTACAGTTAAGAGTAACCTACCAATGCTAGGTCCTTAGCTGTGACACATGTACCATGGTAACATAAAATGTTGGGCAGGATATAAAGGAACTTTCTCTATTAGCTTTGCAAACTTCCATAAATCTAAAATTATTCCAAAATAAGAATTCATATTTTGAGAAATGAACAAAGACAACGCATCAGCAATTTACTAGAGAAATATTTATGAAGTTTGGGAGATGTTTGTTAAAGGATGTTTACTTACAGTTGGACAAGAGGAGTAAGTCCAAGAGACACATAGGACACTATGGTGACTATAGTTAATAATGATATATTGTATTCTTGAAAAATGCTGAAAGAGCAGATATTAAATGATGTCATCAAAGAAATGACAACTATGTGAAGTTATGCATTAGTTAATTAGCTAAATGTAACCATCTTACAAAATACTATGTTATAACCAATGAATGCATACAATTTTATATGTCAACATAAAATTTATCTTTTTAAAAAAGATAACTGAATATGGTCAAAAATCTGTAAAATTGCTTGGCATGGTTGTACACACCTGTAATCCCAACAATATGGGAGGCTGAGGCAAGAGGATCGCCAAGTTCAAGGCCAGCCTAAGCAATTTAGCAAGGCCCTAAGCAACTTAGCAAAACCCTGTCTTGAGATTAAAAAAAATTAAAAATGGCTGGTGATGTGGCTTAGTGATTAAGCACCCCTGGGTTTAATCCCTGCTACAAAAAAAACAAATCCATACAATTACATACAAAGACATGAGCAATCAAAGAAATAGAAATTATAACAATGAGTTATCATTTTTCACCCATCAGAGTGATAATTTTCAAAAGTGATAATACCTAATGCTTTTGTAAAGGTGTGGGAAAACATAATTTGACAATTATCAACAGATACAATAGATGATACAATGCCTCTAATGACAGAATAAAATACATCATACTCCTAATGATATAAATCTGTTGTTAATATGAGAAGATACTAAAAATTCACTTTCATGGAGTTTCACTAGAGGCCAGACACTATTCTTAGTGTTTTACATATTTTATTTCATTTCTGGTTCAAACTCTATGAATAGACTATAAATTATTTCCATTACTATTACTCCAAATTATTCCCATTCCTCACTTGTTACAAATTAGGAAAGGGAGTGCAGGGTAGGAAAGTAACTTGTTCAGGATGATGTTGCTAATAAGTGGCAAAGTTGAGATGCCAACCTAGGGAGGCCTACCTCCAAGGACATGCTCCTAACCAAAACACCTGTCTGTTGTACTAGGGATTGAACCAAGGGGTGCTTAACCACTGAGCCACATCACCAGCACTTTTTGTTTTTTATTTTGAGACAGGGCCTCACTAATTCGCTGAAGCTGGCCTCAAACTTGCAATCCTCCTGCCTCAGCCTCCCTAGATGCTCAGATTACAGGCATGTGCCACCGTGCCCAGCCCCACAATGCATTTTTAGTTGAGAAAAATCAGTTAACAAAATCCCTGTGTGAAGAACAGGTGGTTGGCTTGTGGCATGTGCTTCTATGTAGGCTTAGAAAAAAATGTAGAGACATGTAAGCACAGAAGCTTACATGTAACCACAGCAGCTACTCCTAAGTAATAGGATTATGAGTGACTGGTATTTTCTTTATATTGTCCTTCAGTGTCTGAATTGTTTGCAATGAAAAGTTTACAACTTGGTGAGAAATATACAACTATTTTGGAAAAAAAATACTCAACCCTCCAATATTTTTTAAATAGTAAAATCAATTTTAAGGGGTTGAGAGTACAGTTCAGTGATGAGCATTTTACGCATAATGCCAAGCCCTGGGTTCCATCCCCAGAAGTAAAATGAATTAATAAATTAAATAAAATTTAAAATTCACAGAACACATTCATAGGAAAGTTAGGTCAGATTCATTCCAAGAGGGGCTGTGGCAACTCTCAAGTCCTTACAACTGACATATGTGTAATGGCATTTTAAAAGACACCAATATTATAGAGGAAGGGAAGCTGGGGCAGGGGGCCAGGAGGAAATACTGGGGACTGAAGTGGAGCTAATTATATTCCATGCATGTATGATTATGTCAAAACGAACCCCAATATTACATATAGCTATAATTCACTAAAAACATTTAGAAAAAGGCAAAAATAAAATTCCCAGAATAAATACAAAGTTTCACATGTGCAGGTAAAGACGAACAAATCAAAACAATCAATTAAAATAATTGTTATAATGGTTAGTTAATTTTCTCATCAAATAGACATCTTTTAAATGTTAATTCTTGGTGCTTGCTAGAATCCTGGGAAATACATGTAGGAGCCCTAATTAAGGAGCTAGCTAAGATTGCGGTTAGCTGTAAGCCATAAAGATGTTCAAGCATTACCACCTTGCATGGTCTCGCGAGACTTGGCCGGGGGATTGTGGATCAGGTCGGTGCGATTTTGTTGTGGTTTTTTTGAGGAACGTGGATTGTGTGTTGGGGTGTTGTTGGAGCCGGAGAGAGAAGCTGGCAGAATAAAAAGCCTGTTCGTTTTCGGTCTGCCTCTGAACTTATTCCTGCGGCTTTGTTGCTCCAAGCAGCAATCGCTTCGGGCAGCAACAAATACATATTTTCAGTTATTGCTACTGGTGGCATGATTGACACAACCCCTCTGGAACTGAATTGAGCAATATGCATCAAGAAAGAATTCATACCATATAAGACAGTAGCAAGGAAGTACTATTTATGTTAACAAATGGAAAAATCCACCCAAAGTTTAACAGAACGTGTTGAGTTACTGCAACACCCTTATAATAGAAAAGAAAGTAGCCAGTGTTGTAACCCTCATCTCTTACCCATGCTTCCAGTCTTCTATGAAGGTGAGAGTTACCTGAGTGTTTGTTAAAAGTCAGATTCCCATTTTTCCAGATGAATTTCATGACTGCTTTTTCTATTTCTTTGAGGAATGTCATTGGGATTTTGATTGGAACTACATTAAATCTGTATAGTGCTTTTGGTAGTATGGTCATTTTGACAATATTAATTCTGCCTATCTAAGAACAAGGTAGGTCTTTCCATCTTCTAAGGTCTTCTATAATTTTTTTTTTCTTTAGTGTTCTGTAGTTTTCATTATAAAGGTCTTTCACCTCTTTCGTTAATTAGATTCCCAGGTATCTTATTTTATTTTTTTGATGCTATTGTAAATGGGGTAGTTTTCATCATTTCCCTTTCAGAGGATTTGTCACTGATGTACATAAAAACCTTTGACTTATGGGTGTTGATTTTGTGCGCTGCTATTTTGCCAAATTCCTTTACTAGTTGTAAGAGTTTTCTGGTAGAGTTTTTTGGGTCTTCTAGGTACATTATCATATCATCAGCAAGTAGTGCTAGTTTGAGTTTTTCTTGTCCTATCTGGATCCCTTTAATTTCTTTTTTTTTTAATTTTTTATTCAAAGTTGTTGTATTTATAATAGTAGTATGCATTATAATTCATAATAAACATATAGAGCATCTTTTTACAAAACACTGTATACAATGTATATTCGTACCATTCAAATCTTCAATCATGCATTTAGGATAATGATATCCATCTTATTCAACCACCTTTTCTTTTTGCCCCTCCATCCCCCCTTGCTTCTTTCCTTCCCCTCCCTCCCCTTTGACCTTTCTAGCATTCCTCTAATCCTCCTATGTACCCCAACCCAACACCACTGTGAATCAGCCTCCTTATATCAGAGAAAACATTCAATATTTGAATTTTTGAGATTGACTAACTTCACTTAGTATTATATTCTCCAACTTCGTCCATTTATCTGCAAATGCCATTATTTTATTTTTTTTATTGCTGAGTAAAATTCCATTGTGTATATGTACCACATTTTCTTTATCCATTCATCTACTGAGGGACATCTAGGTGACACTATTATTGTTGTTAATAACTGATAACCTCTAAGATTTAAGCCATTGGGCTTTTTTTCACAATAAAGTCCTCATTTTATCTATTAAAAAAAAGAAAGTAACCATTAAAAATTAGACATCAATACCCTAAGTACATGTATAAAAACACAAATGCTATGAAAATACTTTATGTAAAACCAGTGACTTGAAAAATTGTGCTCTTTATGTGTAATATGAAATGAATTTCACTCTGCAAGCATGTATAACAAATTAGAATAAAATATATAAAATATAAATTATGTTCTCAGAAAACGTTTAATATGCATTTTCCATGTTACTTTATTTCTTTTTTTTAAATTTGTTCTAAGTAGTTATACATGACAATAGAATGCATCTTGACATATCATACATAAATGGAATCTAACTTCTCATTCGTCTGGTTGTACATGATGTACACAGGTCATGTTATCATATATGCACATAGGGTAATAATGTCCGATTCATTCTATCATTCTTAGCTCCATACCCCTCCCCTCCCTTCACTCCCTTCTGTCTAGTCCAAATTTTATCTCTATTCTTCACCCACCCACCCCCTTATTTTGAATTAGTATCTGCATATTAGAGAAAACATTCAGACTTTGGTTCTTTGGGATTGGCTTATTTGGCTTAGTATAATATTCACAGTTCCATCCATTTACTGGCAAATGCCATAATTCCAGACTTCATTAAGGCTGAGGGTTTGTTTGGTTTTTGTTTTGTTTTGTTTTGTTTTGTTTTGTTTTGTTTTTTTGTACCAGGGATTGAACTCAGGGGCACTCAACCACTGGGCCACATCCCCAGCCCTTTTTGGTATTTTATCAGAGACAGGGTCTCACTGAGTTGCTAAGTGCCTTGCCATTGCTGAAGCTGGCTTTGAACTTGTGATTCTCCTGCCTCAGCCTCCCAAGTGCTGGGATTACAGGAGTGAGCCACCATGCCCGGCCTGAGTTATATTCCATTGTATATATATACCACATTTTCTTTATCCATTCATCTGTTGAAGGGCACCTAGGTTGGTTTCATAGTTTAGCTATTGTAAATTGAGCTGCTATAAACATTGATGTGGCTGTGTCACTATGGTATGCTGATTTTAAGTCTTTGGGGTATAAACCTAGGAGTGGGATGACTGGGTCAAATGGTGGTTCCATTCCAAGTTTCTTAGGTTTTTTTTTTTCCCCCCTAATACTGGGTATTGAACCCAGAGGTGCTTAACCACTAAGCCACATCCCTGGCTCTTTTTTATTTTGAGGTAGGGTCTTACTGAGTTGCTTAGGGCCTTGCTAAGTTGCTGAGGCTGGCTTTGAACTTTCGATCCTCCTGCCTCAGCCTCCAGAGCCACTGAAATTACAGGTGTGAGCCACTGCACCCAGCTATGTTCCTTTATTTCTTGTACTATTTAAAGAGCAGAATATAATGTGGCAATTAACAATACAATTCACATGTGATTAGGTGTATATAAATGTACTCCCCTCAAAAAAAAACTGAAATTAAACATACAAACCTTATCTCTAAGTTGTGACATTTTGGATGACTTCACTTTTCTGCCAAATAGTTTTAAGAACCTGAACCAAACCCAGGCATACACTGTCAGTCAGAGCACAGAGTTCCAGTTTCCTCAGCGTGTAGGTTATTTTGGAATTGAAGTTATTAACACTAACAGCTGGGACCAAATGTCCCCCCAAAAATCATAATATCACACCTTGCATGTGACTTCAGTAATCAAAATCTTATATTCCAGATACTTCTAAATTACTAGGGCCACCATCTAGGAAGAACATAGGTGGCTTCCAGTCCTTTCTGAGAGAGCTGGAGCTCCCTGAGGTTAATCATTGCTATCTGCTCTCTGCAGATAAGTGAACAAGCCACGTTTCAAATCTATCAGACTGTACATCTTGGGCTGAATTTCAACCTATGACCTATGAATATGGAGAATTCCATCTTCTTTCCATCTAGTCCCTGGTGAGACCATGGGAGGAAAGTACTGTACGTGTATTTGTATATAATGTGTGTTTAAATAACACAATGGATGAATCCATGGATCTGATTGCCATTCTTAATTTTAATCAGAGTTAAATAAATCTAGACTTGTGAGGCAAAATATTATTTCTTCATTTATAATCCTATTTTGTTACCACACAACAACTTACATGGGTGCATGAAGAATAACAAGATAATATGAATTAGAAGTCGGTCAGAAAGAAAAGTCAATCCAATGGAGGAGTCTGACACAAAATCACAGGCCATGACATCCTTCCACGCAATAGCTCTTCTTTCTTTTGTAAAGTTTTACAGCCTTTAGAGTTGTTCCACTGAAGCTCTAAGTCAATATGATCTATTGCCTATTGCCTGGTTATTTCCTAAAAAGTCAGGATGGCTTTGCTACAAGTTGCTTTACATGCACCCCCAAAAAGGTCAGGAAAGTCAAGTTCAGAATCAACTTTAGAAGCTAATAAATGTGTGACTGCAGGTTGAGGCCTAGTAGACCATTTCTAGTTAGTATCTATTATATCTTGTAATTTTCACTCCCCAAATCATTATAAAACGGCATCATACATGTAACTGTGTGTGTGTGTGTGTAAACATTGTACTTAATACTATCAACAAGATATCACTGATTTGCTCACTAATAAACAGAAAATCCATGCAGATGTTTTTGTGTAGAAAATCCATGCAGATATTTTTGTGTACTTCGGAGAACTATTTTATCAATAAACTACATCACAGAAGGCGTCACACAGCACAACTGAATGCTTATTCAGGAACAGTGATTTTCAGTTTTAAGAAACCCCTCCGGCTTCCCCCTCTTCCTATGAAAATGAGGGGAAAAAAATCAGAAGTTTTTGATCAGGCATAACATTCTGAGAAACCAAAAACATGACAGGGAAATTGTAATACTTGTCCTACAAAGTCAGGCCAGTCCGAGTGTTGGAGGGCCCTGAGCACATAGGGAGGCCACATGGTAGAATCACACAAGTCAGTGGGAAGAAGTCCTGCTTCTCTGTGAACTAGGATTGTTTGTATGAATGTCCTGTATCTGCAATTCTCAGACTTTAATAAGCACAACTGAGGAACTTGACAAAATGCAGAGCCTGATTCAGCACGGCTACAAGGACCCTGAGATTCCAAACATGCAAGAAGTTCAAAGATGATGCTGATGGTGATGGTCCAAAGACCGCACAAGTAGTAAGAAATAATTAGATAGATGATAGTTAGAAGACAGATACAATTGTATAGGCATATACATTTATATTATCTATGTCTACATTACTTTACTTGGGTAAAAATCAACTGGAAGTGGATGTTTGGCAACTCAGCTGGCTTGTGCTGTGCTACACCGTAACTTCTAGCCTGGTGTGATCATTTATGTTTAAAAGTTAAAATTAGGGGGCTGGGGCTACAGCTCAGTGGTAAAGTGCTTGGCTCGCACATGTGAGGCACCGGGTTCGATCCTTAGCACCACATAAAAATAAATAAAGATACTGCATGTTTATCTACAACTGAATAAATATTTTTTAAAAGTTAAAATTAAATAAAATTTAAACTTCAGTTCCTCAGTTGCATTAGCCACATTTTAAGGGCTCAGAAACCATATGTGGCCAGTGGCTGCCATATTGGTCAAGAGGGGAGAGCATTGCCATTATTCTGTTATTCTATTGAACAAGTGCTGGACTGGAGAGGGGTTGGTTATCAAACAAACACTAAAGGATATAAGGTTTATTCCACTTTGAAACAAATATAAAAGTGAAATCTCGAACTGTCCTCTGTAAAATTCCAGCCATCTTTCCTCAGAAGGAAAAAAAAAAAGAAAGGTCAGGACAACATGAGAGCCATTAATAAAAGAAGCTTACATTCTTTCTTCCCAGCAAAGAGCAGCACAGCTCAACCTCAAAAGGAACGTGACATTAATGGGCTAAAGGGAAAGATGGGCAACAGAAATCCGTGAAGCTAAGCAGAGCAGGCCCCCTGCTCAGCCTGCCCCATGCACAGCCCCTGCATCATCCTCTCCTCTCACCAGTCAGACTCTTGACCTCATGGGAAACCAACACCAGCGAGAAAAAAGTACCAGTAACGTGGAGCACACTTATGTCCAGCTGTCAGGAACACTCCTGTCTAGTGACTATTCCATGCAAGCAACAGCAAACAGAAAACAAAAACCAAAGGAGATGTATTTCTTGGGGTTCTTCAGAGAAACAGAACCAACAGAATGTATATCCTGGGAGAAAGATATTTAAGAAATGGACTCACATGGTTGTGGGAGTCTGTATCTGCAGGATGGGCCAGCAGTCTGGGGACCCAGGGAAATGTTGGTGTCATGGTCTTGATGGAGGCAAAAGTCCTTCATCCTCAGGGGACCTCAGTCTCCTCAGGCATTCAACTGATTGGACAAGGCCATGTTTTGGAGGGTGGTCTTCTTGACTCAAAGTCTACTGATTTAAGTGTTAATTACATCTAAAAGACGTGTTCACAAGCAAGACCTAGACTAATGTTTGACCAAACTACTAAATGCCATGAAGTTAAGCTGAGTGAATACAAATAGTATCACAGGGTGATAGAGGCTACGAAATCTTTAGTTCCAGGTCCCTACTGGTTGAGAGGTTTCCCCTTTCAGCCCCTTTCTTGCACTTTCTTCAAACTTCAGTAGAAACATGAGTGGAGACTGTAATGATGGTAATGGTGGTAACAATGGCAGACTTAGCTGCAGTGGCTGCCTGTCACCTGTCCCATTTAAAAGTTTGTTGACAATTGTGAAGTCCCCATGAGTTTTCAGAATGGTTGGGCATCTAATTCCAACACCAATATTGCTTTCAAACAAGGGGTTGGTGGAGAATGTGGCCTCTCTTTTCCCAAAACTCCCCCTTCAGCCTTCCCAAAGCTGAAAACTGAAATTGCATTTTACTGATTATATGACCATTTGAGAAATTTGGGAAATAAAAGAGATGTTTGTTAACTACTTTGAGCATCAAAAAGCAAGCACAGCTGGCGTAAAGGTTGGGGTAAAGCATCATTCAAAGAGCTTTTCTAGGCTTCTAAACCCAACTTGAATTTCCTGTGGCTTTGATAGATAGAAAGAGAAAAGAATTTTCTGACCTTCCAGAAAAACAATTCTTTCAAAATATGTTCTTCATAGTTTATAAGAGAGATGTTTTTCCCAACTTTATGGAGGAATAACTGAGTAAAGATTATATATATTTAAAGTTTACAATTTAATGTTTTGATATACACACATTGTGAAATTGATAAATAGGCTTAGGGCCAATGGACCACCTCCCCCATGGAAATTTCCATGAGAAGCAACCTTGTTTCATTTTCCCTGGGCAGGAACCAATGGGCTTAAAGGTCACCGTGTTCCCCAGGCAAAGGGCCAATAGCGTTAAAGGTCGCTCTGGTACACCCCCCACCAGAAATCCCTACTTAAGCTCCTGTCTGCCCAGAACTCACTCAACAGCTTGTCCTTGCTGAGAGGAGGCAGCCACTGCAACAGCTCCAGACCCACCACCTCCATCCTGACAGCAGCTGCCCCAGCCAGCAGCTCCAGAGACCACAGCTGGAGCAACCATGCACCCACCTTCCATTCAGAGATCACACACTCCCTGACTCCTCTCTCTCACCAGAGCTTGCACACTCCCCTCTCCCTTGACTCCTGTCTCCCCATACTTCTTCTACCTCCAACCAGCCATAAAGGCTGGCAAATAAATCTCTTGGCTGCACAGTTGTCACCAGTGTGACTTTTGCCCTTCAGAAATGATTGTCACAATCAAGTTAAATGACATGTTCATTACCTCACAGAGTTACTCTGTGTGTGTGTGTGTGTGTGTGTGTGTGTGTGTGTGTGTGTGTGTATGGTGAGACCACTTAAGATCTATTTTCAAGGTACAAACTTTCAATGATAATATGAATAATTTCTGGGGATCTCATGTTCAGCATGATGACTGTAGTTAATGATACTTTATTGTACACTTGAAGTTTGCTCAAAGAGATGGTTATACTTTCACCTAAAACTTCCTTATGCCCTAACTTTCCTAACTATGCATTCATAACAGATGAATATATAGCCCACAGTGGTATACCATCTGAGCAAGAAGAGTTGGGTTATTAATCATTTCGCTCCACAATGATACTAAATGTTCAGTCGCAGTGTTCTTGGTTGATTTCCTTCCTTCACCTATTTCAAAGTCTTGCTATAAACTTTGTGACTCACAGGCACTACTATCTAAATTGCAACCCAGCTGCAGGTTTTCCCATTACATCAGCTGATCCTTGGGGTACGTTTTCTAAGCTTCATGCTTGAGACTCAGCCCTGCTTATAATATAACTCACATTCTCTGTATCTGTTCATTCCACAAAATATCATTAAACTCCATGATCACCAGTTATTCTTAGCTATTGACAGAAGAGAAAAGTAGAGTTGTTTAAACCCATAAAAGTATTGGCTCATTTTCACTCTTGATGCAGACTTCAAAAGATTCTATAGACCAAATCCCATCATAATAAAATATCATATGAAGCATAAGAAATGCATATTATTATAATAACTATTCCAATAGTTATTATAAATTTAGAGAATGAAACTAATAAATTCATTCAAATAGGATTTAAAAAAAAAAAACTAGAAATAAACATCTCCCGTCTACAAGTTGCCCACTATCCATATTTCCCATTCTAGACTCTCTCCCTGTTACCCTTGGGTACCGTCTTCCAACCCATCTTCTCAGGTTCGTCTTTCCACTTGAACTAATCCTACCCATTCTCATTTACAGTCTCATCAAAATCCTATCAGGGGGCTGCCATTGTAGCTCAGTGGCAAAGCACTTGCTTAGCATGTGTGAGGCACTGGGTTCGATCCTTAGCACTGCATAAAAATAAATAAAGGCATGCTGCCCATCTACAACCATAAAAAAAAATTTTTTAAAGTCCTATCAGCTAGGTATTTAGCACTCAAACCCCATATGTCCCCAAAGCATTTCTAGAGCTAATCACTTAGAATTAATCTTTCTTCCTCTGTGCTTTCAGAACACATTTTCTTCACCAGAATTTGTCTTTATCACATCTCAGGGTAGGATTACTTGTATATCTTTCCCATTATTTGTGAATTCGTACTAAAATATTTACTATGTCATTTTTCTTTCTCTCCCACCCAGAACACACCACATGCCAAAATAAATGTTGAAAATGGAATAGGATGGAAAGAAGTAGCTCCAATGAAAGGCAGCTTCACAGGTCCAAGTTAAGCTTGTGACACAGCTCCTCTGAAGGACCAGAGATTCTCTCTACAATGTAACACAATATCTCAAACCCATGGGACCCCCAAAGCAGGTGAGAAAATGTCCTTAGAGAAATGAAATAAAGAAATAGAAAACGACATGAGATCCAGTCAAATGAAATTGTAACAAGAAATCAGAATCGCCTCCACTATCCAATTTTTGGAAATAAAAAATCCACTATCTCTGCTACTGTAATTGCCCTTGGTGGATGTAAAGGGATAAACCATAACAACCCCCCCCACCTACAGATGATAGTAAGAGTAAGACATATTTAAGTCTCCTCCATATACATTACCAAATCCCATTCTTAAATACAATGATGGACAGAGTCAGTTTTATTTCATGTATTTTAAAGATAAACAAAGTCTTACAGATCAAATAATTTCCCCCAAAGTCACATAGGCCTTTATAACTTATGCCACAGCTATAATTATAATCCAGATCTTTCTTGACCCATTTCGGAATTGGAGGTGCTGGCTACACTTCCCCATTTTTTTTTTTTTTTTTTTTTTTTTTTTTTTTGGTACCAGGGATTGAACTCAGGGGCACTTGACCACTGGGCCACATCCCCAGCCCTTTTTTTGTATTTTATTAGAGACAGAGTCTCACTGAGTTACTAAGTGCCTCGCCACTGCTGAGGCTGGCTTTGAACTCGCGATCCTCCTGCCTCAGCCTCCCAAAGTGCTGGGATTACAGGCGTGCGCCACCGCGCCCGGCCTACACTTCCCCTTTTATAGGACTGAGATTTCCATCTCTTGACTACCATTTGTTTCTTCTGCCCCAACACATCCTGGGTTAGGGAGACAAGGGCAGCAAGACCTTCCAGATGTGGAGGCAGGGAAGTACAGGTAAGACAAGGAATGAAGGACCCAGAGAGAGGGTGAGCCCCGTGTGCTGGATTTACGGTGACCCATAAATACAGATCTCTGTAGAAGCATAGGATCTTTTCTTCTAGAGGCAGAAATTTTGCTTGTTTAAGACAGACCCCTCAAAGATAATTAGAAACTAAAGTTAGCCAAGTCAAGAAAAGGGAAGGATTCCGTGCAGGTGAATGGGGATGAGCTTCTGGAACCCAGCCAGGGGACAATGCTCCGGTGAGGGTAGGGAGAGGGGCTGCATTTCTCAGGAAGAAAGATAGAGTTGGGGTCTTTGACTTCTCAAAAATATGTAACCTCAAGACATTTGACTTTGAGAGAAGGTACTGTCTCGTGACTCAAATCCAGGATGTCTAGTCATAGACAGCAATCCCTGTACGTGGACATGGCTTCAAGGTGAGTACACTTAATTCAATGTTGTGACATTTTAGGGAAATTACCCAGATACTATGGCACTATGGCAATGATAGGCTGGGTAGGAATGATGTTCCAGAATGTGTGGCAAGGTTATTCAGAAGAACATTTTGAATAAAATCTTTTCTTTTATTTTCTCAGAATTACTTCAGCTATTTTATGTCTCCTATGATTCCCTACAAATTTTAGAATTCATTTTTCTATTTTGTAAACAAAGCCGTTGTAATTATTGATGGGGATTGTGGTGAATCTGTAGATCAATTTGGGTAATATGGACTTTTAACAATATTAATTCTTCCAACCAATGACCATGGAACATCTTTCCATTTATTTGTGGAATCTCTTCAATTCCTTTGATCAATGTTTTATAGTTTTCAATATGCATGTTTTTTATCTCCTTGGTTACATTTATTCCTAAGTATCTTGTATACTATCATAAATGTGATTCTTGAAAAACTTTTAGCTAGATGTTATTTACAAAATGCCATAGGTTTTTGTATGTTGATTTTATATCCAACAACTTTACTGAATTCACTCATTAGTTCTAGGAGTTGATTAATAGAGTTTCAGTGTTTTCTTCATACAGAATCATATCATCTGCAAACAGGGACAATTCTATTTCTTTCTGACTTGTATTTCTTTTTCTTGTCTAATTGCTCTCTACAGTACTTCCAGTACTATGTGAAACAGATGTGGAGACACTGGGCATCCTTAATGGAGTGGACGAGAGTGCATATCAGCCCTTTAAGGAAAAGCTTATAATGCTAGCTGTAGGTTTTAATAAATAGTCTGTATATAATTATAGTACAAATTAAAACATGTATGTGTGTCCTTTTCCTTAAGAGCACAGGCAAAGACTTGGAGATCTACAGCAGGTTTGTGAACTTTGAGTTCACTAGGCTAAACTGTATAATTTAATCTAAAGAGATATGTTGTTGAGAAGAATAAGTGACTGGGTTGCTAAGATATTTACCTCCAGGCTGGTCCAAAAAGACAGATGTAGGAAACTATGTAAAGGGGCACCTTGTCCTCACTCACCCCTATCCTGCTACCCTCAGATGTTAACCATCAGAAAGTGGAGCAAAAAAAGAGTGCACCCTTTGATTCTGAAGAAAGCCATTTGGAAGGTCAGAGGCTAAGGATAATTAAAAGAACCTAACAGAAAAACCACTATCTCCTTTTTGATAAAAGGTAGGAAATTAAAGACTCAGTTACTGATATATAGAGCTTATGCACACATGTCTTAATGTAAAGTGAAATAAAGTTCCAAATTAGTGCCTGACAAGTAGAACTTGGGAGTAAGTTTTTTTTACTCTAAAGAAAAAAACAAAAACGAATTGTATTTTATCTAGAGAGTAAATCCATTTTTTATCTATTTCTTACTTCTACTTCAAAGAGAAGAGAAAGAATTTGATATAGTTTGCTGTTAATGTCAGGTATAAAAATAATACTGTTGAAATGGAAATTAAAACCAGAAAAGAAGAAAGAAACTGACCACAAGCATAATATGGTTGCTGTCACTGAGCTCCATGTTTGGCCCCAAGCTTCTTGGCAGCCAAGACCAAAGGAAAACAGTGAGTTATATAATGCCAATGGGGAAAAAAAAAAAAAAAACATACAGATACTTTCAGGGAGAAAACTTCTGTTTCTGGTAGTAACTTTTCCAAAAAGCATTCATCACCGGATTAAACAATAATTGATAATAATCGAGGTCTTGTGGAAGGAGTTTCTTGCATTTGGACTTCTCGATGATTGCAATATTTTATCTTGACAAATTTACTATTCAGCTCTTATGTAAGAGAGGTTAATATGTATGCTGGTAATGCTACCTACCATTGTGCAGTTGCAGAAAAACGTACAGGAACATGGACAATGTGTGGCAGTCTTACTGAAATGTATTCATAAACAAACATTACTTTTATTTATTTTTTTTCTTCTGCAGTGCTGGGGATTGAACCCAGGACCTTAAGCATGCTAGGCAAGTGCTCTACCACTGAGCCACATGACCCACCCAAACATTACCATTTTAAACAAAGCTAGATGCCAGTCCATGGTGGCATCTGATAAAACTGGTTTTCAGATCCGCTAATGGATATAAAGATTTGTCACCAAGGGTTCAAAAACAACAATGATGTCAATGGGTTTTATGATAGTTTTCATACTTTACTATAGTCCAAAGCTTTTGGGAGGGCCGTGGGCTTGTTTCCATTTTAATGTCAGAAGTAAGGGATGGGTTTATTCTTCTTCTGTGAAATGAAAGAGAAAAGTGTGCCTGCCCAATGCAACACTGGCACATGGGAAGAGGCCATGGGAAAGGTTGGGAGAGGAAGATAGAGGCGTATGCCCAGGGCAAACAGGGCTGCAGGTATCCGTGAAAGGAGCCCACCAGACGCTGAGGAAGGACCAGGAAAAAACATGAGCAGACTTTCAGGGGAAAGGTGCATTTTAGGAAGAAATGATTGATTGTGCTAAAAAAAAAAAAAAATCCTGCTTTAAAAATGGAACTCAAGAACAAACAGAAGGCCATGTATGGTGGTGCATGCCTATAATCCCAGCGACTCAGGGAGGCGGAAGCAGCAGGATCTCAAGTTTAAGGCAAGCCTCAGTAATTTTTATGTGTCTCCCTAAGCAACTTAGCAAAACCCGTCTCAAAATAAGAAATAAAAAGGTCTGGGGATGTGGCTCAGTGGTAAAGCGCCTTTGGATTCAATTCCCAATACCAAAAAAAAAAAAAAAAAAAAGAGTGGGGGGCAAATAGAGAAACAACTACTTATAGAGAAATTACAGGAATTCTGGACACCCAAGGGATTACTTAGGGTTAAGAAAAAAATACACAATTCTGATATATATATATATATATATATGTTATTATATATATATATAAATATCTATCTATTATACCTATATAATAGATAGATATATTATATACATATATATATACATATATATATAATTACTGAATTCAACTCCAATTTTGCAGACAGTTAAACTGCAGCCCAAGTGGTACAAGCTCAAGGTCACTCTCCAAGTTGTCAATAGGTCTTTCTCTGGACAAATCTTATACTCACTTTAGAAAAGAAAACAAATGTCAAACAAGGTTGTTTGTCTGACATATTAATTTATATATGACTATAGAGGATAAGCCTTAGCTTTGGCTGCCTAAATTTCCAAAAATGTATCACCTGACTTTTTTCTTACTTATTTTTGGCCTAGTCACTTAAAGACTTCCTCCTACATTTAATAGATAGTGTTTCATATTCTACTTAAATTAAAAGAATCTATTGAATACTTGATTCATTATTGGACTGCCAAGACTGGGCATGTAGTTTTTTGGAGTAAACAATTATTACCTCTTTGTTACTTTAACTGCTGTCTCTAAAGACAGTTTAGCCCAGACATGTCAATTAGTACCAGAATCATTAGTTCTTAGCAGCTATAGCTTCTTGATACCTTTTCCCTGATTATAGCCAAATCCTAGCAGCTGCAATCACGGAGATCCTTTCCTATGTGCTGTAAACTGGTTGCTATTTTTTAATTGTAGCTAGAAAGAATTTCTCAAATAAAAGAAAAGATTTTTTTTCCTGAGGAAATTATGTGTTCCCGCCAATGAGGCATATTGTTGAGTGTAAGAACATGTTTCAGTTCTTTCTTTCATTATCACAAAGTCCAAAACACTAAAAATAATACTTAGAATACTGGATTTTGGTTGTGTTTATTTTTTCATCAGCATATGCAACTACAACTACTACACAGGTCATCTTAGGAAAATGTCAGGCATACTTGATTCTACTTTATAAGCAGATTTCTCAACTTTTCATTTGGTGAACACTCTCGGTCTCACTTAAATCCACAAACACTCCGTGGGTGTTTTTAGGCCTTTTAAATCATCTTTAAGTGTCAAACATATAAGAAGTCTGACATCTAAATAAGGAGATAAAACTCAAATAGTTTAAAACATAATTACAAGAAAAGACATCATTCTGCCTTCCTTAATGAATAGATTGCTACATGAGTAATTTAGTTAATAAGTGCTGAGCTAAGAAGTCTATAAGATGGTCAGGGAAGACCTATAGCTTCATTGTCATCATCACCACCACCACATTATGCTTAACATCTGTAAAGAGCTGGTCATGTGCCACAGGCTAGAATTAACTCATTTAACTTTCACAACAACCTACAAGATATGTAATATTGTCCTCATTAACAGATAAGGACATTGAAACTCAGAAAGGTTAAATTGACTAGTCCAGGGTCACACAGAAAGTAGTAGATTTGAGATTTAAATCCAGACATCTGACTTCAGAGTATAGACATAAAGGAGACCCTCAAAAAGAGTAAGATTTGAGCCGGGCAGGGTGGCACATGCCAGTAATCCCAGCAATTCAGGAGGCTGAGGAAGGAGGATCACAAGTTCGAGGCCAGCCTCAGCAAGACCCTGCCTCAAAATAAAATGGGAATGTAACTCAGTGGTAAAGCACACCTGGGTTCAATTTAAAAAGAAAAAAAGAAATAAGATTTGATTTATATTTCCAAAGCTGGATAAGATTTCACTAACTGCAGGGGAGATTGGTGGGGAAGGGTATAAGCAAAAGCAAACTGGTGAGATGAACCACAGTTTGCCTGGAGTGGGGAAATAGAAAGTGGAAAGATTGGATGGTTTATCTTATTAGTAACCACCATGATTAAAAAAAAAATCCGCTGAAACTTGTAACAAGAACTATATAATCAAAGTGACATTTTAGAAGATGAATCTGGCAATAAGATGGGTTCAGATGGCTTAGAGAACCAGTTAGCAGACTTTTGTGATGAGGCAAACTTGAAAACATAAAGCCTTGAACCAGTGATTTGGGGAAGGAGGAGGTAAATGAGAAAGAGTACAAAAAATAAGCATCGTATCTCAGCCACTGAGCCCAGAGTCAGTAGATCTTGATCCTGACTGCACATCAGAATAAACTATGAAGCATTTAAATTTCACATGTGACAACCATGATCTAGGATCTCTAGGAGAAGTTCATGAGTGCATATGCTTAAAAAACCCCATGCGTCTTTCAACTGTAAAATGTGGGTTGAACATCACTGACCCAGGACGAGAAGACCTGTAGAGCTACAGCTCAAGGTCTGGATAAAGAAAATAGAACAACCAGAAGTGAAAGTCAGATTGCAGAACAGAGCTCAGTTCTTGGATGAAATAACCCCAACAAACGTATGGAGGTGTCAGGGATATAAAATATCAGAAGTGAGTTGCCAGGACAAGATTGGCATATTGGACCCAAAAAATCATGAGAAATAGAGGAGACATTATGGTTCAGAGCAACAGTTCTGCAGGTGTGAGCCCCAGACCAGCAGGTTAGCATCACCTGAAAGCAAAATTCCTGGACTGCACTTGATCTGCTGAATGCAAAACTCTTGGTGATGGGCCCAGAGATGTGGTGTTGACACGTCTCCAGCCTGGAGGTGATGCATACTTCAGTTTGAGAACCACTGGTCTAGAATCACTGAGCAAATACAGGAGAGGATTAAGTAAAGAGGAGGATATCTGGACCTGAAATTGTTTCCAGGATCACATAAGAATCTTATTATTTAGCCAGGCGTGGTGGCGCACGCCTGTAATCCCAGCACTTGAGAGGCTGAGGCAGGAGGATCGCGAGTTCAAAGCCAGCCTCAGCAATGGCAAGGCACTTAGCAACTCAGTGAGACCCTGTCTCTAATAAAATACAAAAAAAGACCAGGGATGTGGCCCAGTGGTCGAGTCCCCCTGAGTTCAATCCCCGATACCAAAAAAAAAAGAAAAAAATCTTATTATTTAACCAGACCCTGTACCACAAAGGAAGTTTCATCCAACACTAAAGAACTGATATTATTCAGACAGTACTTTCTGACAGCAAAACAACAAAGTTAGAAACCAACAAGAAGTCTATAAAAGAAATTAAAAAAAAAAAAAAAAAAAGGGAGAAGCTGGGCTTGGGGGTATGTGCCTGTAATCTCACCTATATAGGAGGCCCAGGCAAAAGGATAGTAAGTTGGAGGCCAGCCTCAGCAACTTAGTGATGCTCCTTCTTAAATAAATAAAATTAGAAACTGAAAAAGCATAGTTTTAAATAATTATGATGCAGATAAAAATCATATTGGAAATTATATGATACTTATAACTGAATATTGACAAAAACTTACATATCAGACCTGCATGACATAGATAAAATAGTGCTTAAGATTTCAGAGATGAAATATGTCATTTTCTAAATTTATCACGATTAACTCAAGGAGAAACACTGAACCTGAATTGACTTACAAGCATCATGTCAATAGCTCTGAAGGAGTGATCACAGACAGGAAACAGTATTACTTGGGAATGTGTTAAAAATGAAAATTTTCAGATCCCACCCATCCCTACTAAACTAGAAACTTGGAGTGGGGAGCCCAGCAATCTTTCAATAAGCCTTCCAGGAAATTCTGTTACAGTTAAAATGACAAACCTTCATAGATGAAGTTAGTGATGCTTCGTACATTGAAAGATATCGTCCATTTCAATACAACGAAGATACTGAAATCATTGCAGTTATTTTTTTCTTTTAAATCCCTGGTTAATAACAGCTCTTGCTTAGAATCATCACACATGTTTGGGTTTTCATAGGTGAAGTTAGTGATGGTTGTGGTATTGTGTATTGCCTAAACTATTTTGCCCCCACACTTTTGAAGAAGGGTATAAAAATCTATGTGTCCTACAGTCTGCACTTCAGAATGGCCGCCCAGCACCTCTAACTGTCCCTGTATCCAGCTTTGAATTCAAGGGATTTGGGTCCTCTGGATGATGCCTCTAGAATATTGTCATGTTTGCTTTCATGACATTCTCAAATAAGCCACAGCCAGAACACCTGAAAGACAAAGATTTGGGGTTTATACCATTTTTGTGCCTGCTTGCTTTAAATAAAATTTACACATTTCCACCTTTGCTCTGAGACATGCTGACAGCGAGGTGCTGACGGAATGGCCACCTTCCATTTGCCTCTCTCGATGGCTACCATTATCTGCCCAAAAGAATATCGCGGTCACACATGACCAAGTTAGTCCGGACTAGTTCACATTAAGTAGATTCAAGAGAGAATGAAAAAAGAGAAACTGAACACAGTGAGTATAGACAATGCTTTTAAGAAATGTTGTCAACAAGACCAGAGGCATAGAGCTATAGCTGGAAGGAAAGGTGAAGTGAAGGAAGATGATTGCATTCTTTTTAAATAGTCAATTTAAAATAATCCGTTCATTCCTATTTTAAAAAAAAAAAAAAAAAACATTCCCCCAATACAGTGAAAATATCATTTAAAAAATCCTCAAAAAATGTGTTGTTTTAACTTAACTCACATTTAAATCAGCTATATTCCACATTTAAATGTGCACATATACCATCTATCATCCAAAGAATTTGATAAAGTTAGGAAGCATATTTAAATTTTAAAAATCCGTTTTTAAGCTTCTAGAGTTTTAGCCACTGGGAAACAGGACAGAGTCTTGGGCTTTCCATTCAGGGTGTTACTCTGTTCCACTTTTGTGGAATGCCATTCCCCTCAAAGCACCACAAACAAACTTTCAACACTTTTTGTTCTTTGGAATATTCTGTTTCCATAACTTCAGGTCAAACGAAGCTTGGAAGAGGGATTTTTTTTTTTTCTTTTTTTGGTTAATGAATCTTTTTCTTTTTCCAAAAGCTTAATCCTGATCCATTAGAATGCTTAATTTTCTCCTGCAAAAAAATATACCCCACGGTTATTTTCCTTGGCAAATTAGCCAGGCACAAATAAATTCTGAGTTTTCATGGCCTGACTTCAATTTTTTTTTTTTTCTTTTACAATTCCCTGCCTGGCAAAATTCTCAAATTGAAGACTGACTCACATAGACTGCCCAGTTAGGCATTCTAATGGAAAGAATGACTCTCTTTAGGTGACACTAGGCTGTCGTAAAGAACTGAAGGCAGGTGAGTCCCAAACATCTAATCTAGAGAAAAGGCTCACCCAGCCAGAATAAAAATTAAGTATCCTCAGACAAGGCACATTCTAAACATGTCTAGCCCACTATCCAGATGTTTCTATGAAAACATCTCCAAATTGGTTCCTTTTGGGAAGCATAATTTTGAAGCACTAATGAAAACAAACTTGTACTTTTCATCAGATCTAATGAATGGTTCTGTTTTATTAAACAAAACACTTATTCTGCATTTGTCTTTTTCTCACATTTAAAGTCTCCTTTATAATAATAAAAAATAAATATTTGAATTCAAGGAGTCATATCTAAGGGAATCAGAGATTCTTGAGTTTTTTGAAATATAATCTTTGAAGATCATCATTGGTAAGGGATGAGAATGTTTAATACGAACATTTTACCTACCTTAGTTTCTTAAAGGACCTTCACATTCAGTTCTCTCATCTGATTGTCACAAGAATCCTCTGAGAAAGGCAATCGTTGCTATTTTTCAGATAAGAAAGCTGAGGTTCCAAAATGTTAAGGAACTTGCTCAAGATCACACAGCTAGTAAGTGCCAGTGGCAATATCCGAGATATGGACTCCAAATTCCAAGCCCAAAGGTCCTTTTATAACATCACTTAATGTCCTACTTAGGGATCTAAGCTCCCTGTTTCTGAGGGCTTACAAGTCAATCCTTTGTCAGTTTACCTAGGTATTGCATTCCAGACTGGCTTTTCCAAATAGGCTACCAAAAGGGCCATAAAAAAAAAGAAAGAAAGAAAAGAAAAGAAGAAGAAGAACAACTTTCATTGTTCAAAAAAGTTCATGCTTCTGACATAACAAGGAGTCTAACAATTGTCTAACAATTTAGAAATGATGCAAAGAAATATTTCTAGCCAATACTGCATTCAACGTACGTATCAAACAATAAAAAACAATCTCTAATTACTAACTCATCAACTGTAGAAGAAAAAGCTTATGTAGTTTATGTTTGGTAGCCCAGAGACCAAGCACAAGTGTAATCAAGTAATAGCAATGGCTGCTATTTTACCAGAGCTCAGAATGCTTTCAGGTCAAGGTGGCAGATGAGACGCATATGCTTGCTTCTCATTCCTTCCCAAACCCCGTGGGAGGATATGAAAAAGGTCTTTTTGAAAAAAAAATCCCTAACAGCACTGGAAACAAGGAAAAGTATAATCAGTAAACCAGAAATCTTAAGGAAATAAAAAGCAGATGGGATCAGACTGATAGAAAAGCCAAACCAGAGAAAACTTCCAGACACAATCAGTGTGGGAAAGCCATCTCCCCAAGAGTCACTCTCTCTAAGGACTCCATCAGAGAGAAACTTCAGGCTCGGGAGCCATAAATAGGGGAGGCAGAACACCAATGAGATCATAGCGATCATAAATTAAGACGTACCTGCAAAACGGCTAGTCGCTGTGTCTCTTCTCCTCCATGACTGTGGATATCTTTTGGCTGAGGTAGTTCCTCCAGAGGATCTCACTGGGCAGAATTCCTAAAAAAGGCCATGAAAGAGAAGCACGGCAAGGTCTTAGTTCATTCTAGACATCTACAGTGGACACACACACTCACAAAAGGGAGCAGAGTGACAGGTCAAGATAACCAATTGAGGGCTGGGCCTATGGCTCAGCAGTAGAGCACTCCTCTTGCATGTGTGAGGCCCTGAGTTCGATCCTCAGCACCACATAAATAAAATAAAGGTATTGTGTCCACCTACAACTAAATAAAAATAAAAAGAAAGATAACCAATTGACAATTATGAGATCTAATAAAAGAATTTCCAGGGGCCCAAGGATATATAACACAGTGGTAGAGCTTTTGCTTTAGGATGCACGTGGCCCTGGGTTCAATCCCCAGCACCAAAGAGACAAAGAGTTTCCTGAAGGATCAAGATACCAGACAAGTATACCAAAATAATGGCATTACTATAAATCAGCAATAACAATCCACTAAATGTAATAAAAGATCATATTTAAATAACAATAATGAAAGCTTTTTATATACATATATTTAAGAATGATCAAACAAGAAAGAAGAAAATGCATAACTATTTCTGAAAACTCTTCTGTAAAACTGTGACTAAATATCAAAATACACGATTCCTTTGTGTCTAGACAGATTCCATTGGTTGAGGTATCGGTTTTTGCCAAGTTGATGCTCAATGCAGTTCTTAGGAAGATCCAAACTATTTTCAATAGAACTTGAAAAAGTGATTTTAAAATTTACTTGTAATAATAAATGTAACAAAACAAGAGCCTAAAAATTGATAATTGTTAATAAAAATAATGATGTCAATATCAAAATGAAATATAAAGGCATGCTAATTAAAACATGAAATCCATATTTAAAATACTGATTCGCAGATATAGTTACAGACACAGATTTATATGTAGATAAATACACACACACACAGAGAACTCCAGAATGTGTTCTATGACCACAAAGGTGAAGGACTTACATGAACCCAGAAAATAGTGCATCTTCTTAATCCTTGCATCCCAATGGCATTGGGATCAGCCTGATCTAGAGTGGCCACTAGAAGCTGGAGGTAGATGAAGTCATGCAATTCAAGAGCACTTTACAGGGCTGGGGTTGTAGCTCAGCAGTAGAGCACTCACCTAGCACATGTGAGGCCCTGCGTTCGATTCTCAGCACCACATAAAAATAAATAAATAAAATAAAGGTATTATGTCCAACTACAACTAAAAATAAGTATTAAAAAAGAGCCTATTTTTCACAATTCACAATAGCTAAACTGTGGAACCAACCTAGATGCCCTTCAGTAGATGAATGGATGAAGAAAATGTGGCATATATACACAATGGAATATTACTCACAATAAGAGAGAATAAAATAATGGCATTTGCAGGTAAATGGATGAAGTTGGAGAATATAATGCTAAGTGAAGTTAGCCAATCTCAAAAAGCCAAATGCCAAATGTTTTCTCTGATATAAGGAGGCCGATTCACAATGGGGTTGGGACGGGGAGCATGGGAGGATTATTAGAGGAACACTAGAAAGGTCAGTGGGGAGGGAGGAGGGGGCAAAAGGGTTTTTAAAAAAGATGGTAGAATGAGATGGATATCATTACCCTAAGTGCATGTATGAAGACAAGAATGGTGTGAATATACTTTGTATACAACCAGAGATATGTAAAAATGTGCTCTATAAGTATAATATGAAATGTAATGCATTCTACTGTCATTTATAACAACTTAGAATTAAAAAATTTAAAAATTAAGAAAGGAACCACACAAAAAAAAGTCTATTTTTTAAAAAAGAACACTTTACATATCCTATGGAATATTTATACAGGCTAAATGATGTAATCTCTGATAATATTATGCATAAGTTAAACACTAATAAAGCACTTATGGGTAAGGCCTTAGTTTTTGTTTTGTTTTTTATTGATTGGTCACAGTTAGCTTTTTTCTTCAGGCACACTTGAATTTTGACCTAGTATTAATACCTGATAAAATTCTTGCACTATGAACTTGTAGACCAGGATTTCTCATCTAGATGCTATGGAAAATTCGGGGCTTCTGTTAACACCAAAAAAACAAATAACCCAATCAATAAATGGGCCAAGGAACTAAACAGACACTTCTCAGAAGATGATATACAAACAATCAACAAATATATGAAAAAATGTTCAACATCTCTAGCGATTAGAGAAATGCAAATCAAAACAACTCTAAGATTTCATCTTACTCCAGTCAGAATGGCAGCTATCAAAAAAACAAGCAACAATAAATGCTGGTAAGAATGTGGGGGGAAAGGCACACTCTTACATTGCTGGTAGGACTGCAAATTGGTGAAGCCAATCTGGAAAGTAATATGGAGATTCCTAGGAAAACTGGGAATGGAACCACCATTTGACCCAGCTATCCTACTCCTTGGCCTTTTCCCAAAGGACTTAAAAACAGCTTTCTACAGGGACACAGCCACATCAGTGTTTATAGCAGCACAATTCACAATAGCTAGATTGTGGAACCAACCCAATGCCCATCAGCAGATGAATGGATAGGGAAATTTTGGTATATATATACACACAATGGAACACTACTCAGCACTAAAAGAGAATAAAATCATGGCATTTGCAGGTAAATGGATGGAGTTGGAGAACATCATGCTAAGTGAAGTTAGCCAATCCCAAAAAACCAAAGGTTGAATGATCTCTTTGATATGAAGATACTAACTTATAAAGGCAAGAGAGAGGGGATGAGAGGAATGAAAGAGCTTTAAATAGAACAAAGGGGGGGGGGGAGGGAGGGAGGAGGGGGCAAGGGGATAGGAACAATGGCAGACTGAGTTATCCATGATTAGCCTAAATACATGTATGAAGACACAATTGTTGTAAAAGTACTTTATATAAAACCAGCAACTTGAAAAATTGTGCTCTTTATATGATATGAAATGAAATGTACTCTGCAAACATGAATAACAAATTAGAATAATAAAATTTTTTTAAAAAGTAAGCAAACAATACATTAAATTAAAGAAAGTGAAAAATGAAAATAAATTGACATATTTGGTGAATAAAAAAAAAATTGGGGGCTTCTAATTCTTAGTTGTAGAGGATGATTGTGTACATTGGAAGATATTTAGCAATATCCCTGGCCTGACTTTTACCAATAAATCAGATCATCTTTGTCCCTTCTTCTAAACATTCCAATGGCTTCCCATCAATTTACAGTAAATCCAAATTCTTTACTGTGCTATGGTTGCCAACAGAATGTACCATACAGATCTTTAGCCTCTAATGTGAGTAGAACTGTCCTCCTACTTCAGAGTGTGGCAAGCAAAAATGTCCCTGGTCACTGTCAGATGTCCTGTTGGATGATAAATTGCCTCCCGTTAAGAACCACAGCTCTGGGCTGGGGGTGTGGCTCATGCATTTGCCTGGCATGTGTGAGGCACTGGGTTCGATTCTCAGCACCACATATAAATAAATAAATAAAAACAAATAAAGTTCTGTCAACAACTGAAAAAAAAAAAAAAAAAAAAAGAACCACAGCTGTGAACAACAGAAAGAGAAGAGCACCTCACAGTGTCCTGGATGGCCTCTTGCCAATATTGCTAACTACCATCTCAGATGGACCCTCTCTGTCGCCTGGCCTTCTCACATTATCTCCTAGTCTGTGGCTTTCTCCCCTCTGGAAGTCTAGGACTGGAGATTATTATCTCACCCTCTTTTCTCAAACCTCTATCAGATCAGCCCCAATCCTCACTTTGATCTAGTGGCTTTACTTCTTACTTCATTATGAATCTGAAAATATCTTCCTCTTTGTTCTACCAGCACTTATGTGTCAGCACCTCTGCATATGAACTTTCCTCCTGCTCAACGAACCATCTCACCCTGATCTTAGGTAAGGCCAGCTCATCCACTGGTGCTCTGAAGCCCTTTTCTGTTGCTGCCTGAAGCGATTGCTGCTTGGAGCAACAACGCTGCGGGAGAAAATTCGGAGGCAGGATGGAAATGAAAAAGTTCTTTTATTCTTCTCTCTCCGGCTCCAGCAACCTCCAACACCATACACACTCCTACAACTACCACCCACACACCACACACACCACGCAAAATGGCGATGACTCCGTCCGCGATCTCTCGGGCCAAGTCTCCCGAGACCATGCAAATGGCGCCGACGTGATCCACAATGTCCTGGGCCAAGTCTCACGAGACCATGGAAGGTGGTAATGCTTATGACTCACAGCTAACTGCAATCTTAGCTATCTCCTTAATTAGGGCTCCTGCACTTTTTCAGAAGGCTACTCAAAGCTTAGCCCCTTCTTCTGCATATTCAACTGCCCTTCTACTCTGAACCATTCTCACAGAAATAGAAACACACGAACACTACTGCCTTCTCTGCTCACTTTATTGCAATTTCCTCCAAACAACTGCCTCTGCTCTGTCTGCACTTGCTCACCGCCCATTCTCCATCCATCTGCCTTTCCTCCTACTGTTCTAATAAACTCACTCTTGTCATGATCATCAAGACCTTCATCTTGTCTAATCCAAAAGTCAGTCTGTTTAGAGTCCTTATCAGTTTCTCAGCAGCACATGACATAGTTGATCACTTCTTTCTTGAAACACTTTCCTCCCGTGCTCTCTGGGACACCATGGCTTCCAGTTCTTCCACATCAGTAGCTACAGCTTTGAGGTTGGCTTGCTCCCTCTTTCTGTTCCTCGCCTTTGTAAGAGTTAATTCCCAAGGCTCTGTCCTCAGTTCCCTCTCTCTTCACTACTATTCTCTCCCTAGATGTCAGTCCAGTTTCATGGTTTTAAATAATCCTGGTGAAGCCTCCCTGTCCCCAGTATTACATCTCTATCCTGGAAATTTCTCCAGTGTTCAACTCATGTCCACATAGCTCCAATTAGAATCTACTGGGTATTTCAAACCTCGCATATACAACTGAGTCGCTGATTTAACCCCTGCCTCCCCCAAGTGCTGTCTCAGCCAATGAGAATGGATAGCATCCCTCAATTGCTCAGTCCCAACACTCCAGCGTCATCCTTAACTCTCACCACCAGCATCCACTCCATTGGCAGACTCTTAGCTCTGTCTCCAAAATCTTGCAGAATCTTACCCCATCTCCTAATTTCTGTAGCTACTACTCTAGTCAAAAGTCTTTACCTTTCAACTTAGATTCATGTAATATCCTGCTACACCTCAAAAATCTGTTTTTCACGGAGGAGTTGGAGTGACATTTTTGTAAGTAAATCAGACCACCTTTCTCCCTTATTCAAAACCTTCCAATGACTTCCTTCAGTTGACAATACATCCAAATTCTCAGCCATGCTGTGCCGGCCATGGAACACACACATAGATACCCAGTCACAGAGCGCATAATTGATTGAAAGCTCTTGCTCCTACACTCTGAAATTCACCACTGTTTTGCATTAGGACACCTTTTCCACCAGCTGTCTCCAGCCAGTGACTGATAATAAATCAGACTCACTCCTGGGAAACACAAGACTCCTCTGATGGCCATCTTGGGCTCAGGGACTTGTCGATGACCTTGATGAGCCCTCCTTCTACCACACAGCAGTCTGGGACACCTCCAGCCACATTTCCTCCTTCTCTTCTTTGCCCAGGGTCAACTTGCATCACAGTATCACAGTCTCAGGCCTCTCCCAACATTCACTGGGCCCTCCTCATTTTCTCCTACCCAGGTAGTCACTAAATAAAACCCTTCCATGTTTAATCCCATCTTCACATTTGATTGTTGGAGAATTAAGGCTCACGCCCAGTCTGCATCGCTCAGTATGACCTGGTTCCTTGCTCCTTTGTCCATCTCTTCACTTCTCTCTCCCTTACAAATACTGCTCTGTCAGCTATAATAACAAAAATGCATGGTATTGGCACCAAAACAGACATGTAGACCAATGGTACAGAATAGAAGATACAGAGACAAATCCACATAATACAGTTATCTCATATTAGACAAAGGCACTAAAAACATACAGTGGGGAAAAGATAGCCTCTTTGACAAATGGTGCTGGGAAAACTGGAAAGCCATATGCAGCAAAATGAAATTAAGCCCCTGTTTCTCACCATGCACAAAACTCAATTCAAAATGGACCGAGGACCTAAGAATTATACCAGAGACCCTGCACCTATGTTGCTGCCGGAAAGGGATTGCAGCCCGGAACAGCGGCACCGTGGGAAGGAGCCCGGAGACAGGATGGAAATGAAAAAATTCTTTTATCTTTCTCTTTCTGTCTCTTGTAATTTCTAACACCACATACACACTCTCACAAGAAACCAAGGCACGTACTTTTACAAAAAACTACAATATATATACACAATAGCGTTAACCCCGTCCGTTCTCTCTCAGGTCTCATCTCACGCGCCCGAGCAGGAATGGCACTGGCCCGATCTGCTGAGTCACGGCTCAAGTCTCTCGAGATCCCAGGCCAAGTCCCGTGAGACTACGGAAGACGGCAATGCCCAAACATGTCCATGGCCCATAGTCAACTACAATCTTAGCCATCTCCCCAAACAGGGCTCCTGCACACCTATAGAAGAAAAAGTAGGCCCCAACTTCCTTAATATAACTCCTATAGTGCAAGAATTAAAATCAAGAATCAATAAATGAGATGGATTCAAGCTAAAAAGCTTCTTCTCAGAAAAACAAACAAACAAAAAAAAACCCACCAAATCAGTGAGGTGAATAGAGAGCCTACAGAATGGGAGCAAATTTTTACCACACGCACATCAGATAGAGCACTAATCTCCAGGATATATAAAGAACTCAAAAAATTTAACACCCAAAAAACAAATAACCCAATGAATAAATGGGCTAAGTAACTGAACAGACACGTCTCAGAATAAGATATACAATCTATCCACAAAATATATGAAAAAATGTTCAACATCTCTAGAAATTAGAGAAAGGCAAATCAAAACTACTCTAAGATTTTATCTCATGCCAGTCAGAATGGCAGTTTTCAAAAATATAAGCAACGATAAGTGTTGGCAAGGATGTGGGGGAAAAGGTACTCTCATGCATTGCTGGTGGGATTGCAAATCGGTACAGCCACTCTGGAAAGCATTATGGAGATTCCTTAGAAAACTTGGAATGGAACCATCATTTGACCCAGCTATCCCACTCCTCCATCTATACCCAAAGGACTTAAAATCAGCACACTTCTGTGACGAAGCCACATCAGTGTTTATAGCAGCTCAATTCACAATAGCTAAACTGTGGAACCAACCTAGATGCCCTTCAATGGATGTGTAGATAAAGAAACTGTGGTATATATACACAATGGAATATTACCCAGCATTAAAAGAGAATAAAATTATGACATTTGCAGGTAAATGGATGAAGCTAGAGAATATCATGCTAAGTGAAATAAGCCAATCCCAAAAAACAAAGGCAAATATTTTCTCTGGTAAGTGGATGCTGATTCATGATGGGGGATGGGGAGGCCATGGGAAGAATGGAGGAACTAATTGGACTGAGGGGAGGGAAGGGGGCATAGGGGTGGTGATAGATGATTGACAACTCAGAATATATACATAATATGATTTTAGTTAGAAATGTAAATCATAGCAGGTAAAGGTTTTGATGGAATGGGGACAATTTTAAAAGAGGTATCTAGACATGTTCCTTTGTAGTTGTGGCATTTGAGCCACAAACTAATAATTTTACAAAATGATAAGAAAGATGGTGGAATGAGACAGGCATCATTATCCTAGGTACAGAATGGTGTGATTCTACATCATGTACAACCAGAGAAATGAAAAGTTGTGCTCCATTTGTGTACAATAAATTGAAGTGCATTCTGCTGCCATGCATAACTAATTAGAACAAATTTTTTAAAAAATACTTCTCTGTCAGTGATGCCTACATTTGTCCCTTGAACATGTTGAGAGGTGTTGCCAGCTTTCTTTGCACCAATTCTTCTTCTAGAATGCTCTATGCCAAATCATTGAGTAGTTTACATCCTCTTTTATTCAGGCCTCTGCTTGTAAGCTGCCTGTCATGGCCAGCCACAACACCGTGGGAGGAAAACTCTCGGAGGCAGAGTAAAGCTATTACTACTTTTACTTCTACTTTCTTAGAGCTTAGAGAGAGAAAGAAAGATTTTTCTTCTTCTTAGAAAGAGCTTAGAGAGAAAGATTAGAGAGAAAGATTAGAGAGAGCTTTCTTCTTTCTTCTTTTCTTCTTAGCTTAGAGAGAGAGAAAGAAAGATAGAGAGAGCTTAGCTTAAAGAAAGATTATTTTTTAGAGCTTCTTTCTCCTTTCTTCTTTCTTCTTTCTTCTTTCTTCCTCGGGAGCCTCGGCCTGACTCTGACCAGCAATTACTTCTTCTATCTGGTTTCTCTTCTGTAACCGCTCTGCCTACGTTCTGGCTGCTCTGATTCTTTTCTTCTTCTCCAACCCGAACTCTTCTTCCGACCGAGCGACTGCATGACTGACTGAATGAATTCATTCTTCTCCTCACTCCGACCGCTTTCACCCGGTTATATACCTTTAGCTTTGCGGGTGCCTCACGTGCATTTACAGGTGCATCACATACATACTTATTATCAGGTGGAACTTATGGCTTCCAGCTGAGCGCAATAGCCATCTCCCTAATTGGGGCTCCTTCATCTGCTCAAATGCCACAACTACAAAGGAACATGTCTAGATACCTCTTTTAAAATTGTCCCCATTCCATCAAAACCTTTACCTGCTATGATTTACATTTCTAACTAAAATCATATTATGTATATATTCTGAGTTGTCAATCATCTATCACCCACACTAGAATATAAGCTCCATCAGGGCAGATTTGTTGATCAGGATTGTTACCTCACCATCTAGAACACAGTAGAAGTTCAATGAAATAAAATTAATTTTACAAAATTTCTGATCTTGATGCATGCAATGATAATTAATATGCACATTAATTTTATAGGCTTTAGTATACATACTTCAAATAAGTACATGTTGAAGTACTTCCATTAAATCACTATTGTGATAATACTCCATTTTAAGATTCTGATCCTATAGTCTAACAATGATATTTATAGATTATCCATGAAGTGAAAGGAGTTCTGATAGTTCATGTTTGTGAATGAAGGGTCTTGGAGGCCTAGTATCTTTGAAGAATGGTAAGCTTTCATCCATCTGTATAATCAACTCCATTTGTAACTTTTATTAAGTTAAAGATATTAGAAAGGACGAATATAAAGCTCTTTGGTTTGGTCCTTTATTTTAAAGAACATTACCAGGAAGAAAAATAATCTGAAAGCATTTTTCTCAGGTTTTGTGAAATTAGACTCTATGTTAGTTAGCTTTTTATCACTATGACCAAAATATCTGACAAGAACAACTTAAAGCAGGAAAAGCTTTATTTCAGGCTCACAGTTTCAGTCCATGGTCAGTTGATTCCACTGCTCTGTTCCCATGGTGCAGCGGAACATCATGGTGGAAGGTGTGGCAGGGAAAAGCTGCTCAGCCCTTGGCAGCAAGGAAGCAAAAAGAAAGAGTGAGGAGGCAGGGAAAAGACAATGCCTAAGAATGCACCCCCAGTGACCTACTTCCTCCAGCCATGCCCAGCTGCCTACAGTTACCACCTAGTAGTCCATTCAAACTATTAATCCATCAAATGGATTAATCCACTGATGAGGTTATAGCTTTCATAATCTAATCATTTTGCATCTGAACATTGCTACATTGTCTAACACATGAGCTCTTTGGGAGACATTTTTTAGAACCAAACCATTATGAGCTCCTACTGTACTGATTTTAGAATAGTTTTAAGGTAAGTGGAAGTCTCTAGGAAGATATATGACCCTCAAATTAAACACCATCCCTTTGGGAAAAATAGAATTTCCTCACAATGACTCACTTTATGATGTAGTTTCCAAAGAAACTCCAGTAAGAAAATGAGCTTTGCCTATACCTGCCCAACTGTCTTACAGGAATATTGTGAATTTTTAAAAATGGCTATAAATATAATTATTAAAAACTAAATTAGCTAAATATAAACTATCCAGAAAAAAAATCCAGTCCATACTCGAAATATTGCATTCTAATGTGAGTAGCATGATGGCTATATATGCTCCCCCTTTTAGCTTTTAAATTTTGTGGGACCAGAGATTATGTCTGCTATATTGTTTCCACTATAGAACCCAAAAATGAGGGAGGAAATAAATATAATTAAACAAATATTTAAGTAACCTAGAAGACAGAGAATGGATGCATTTGAGTCCCTTAGAGTGAGAGTATATGTGGATTCCAGTGGCCAAGTCTAGAAAGGGCCCACTAGTGAGGTGAGTCATAGTTTGTGATTAAAGAATGAGTGAGCTTCTGAAAAGGAATTGGGTGGGTATTCTGGTCAGAGGAAGTGGCATATGTGAAGGCTTGACTTGGCAGCGAGAGAGGGTGAAAGTTGTCATATATATTGTCTAACTAAACTCAAAGGGTAGGTAGGCTCCACAAAGAACCTTACTTATCACAAATAATAAATACAAACCATAGGGTTTCAATTTACAATGGTGGTGGAGAAATAAGACAATGAGAACTTTTTGCTTAGTGAAGTTCAGGGTAGAAGAAAGTGAATATCCTTGCAGGATTCTCAGAGGGGAGGGCAGATGCAAGCTGCTGTGGTCCCAATGTTTGTGTGCCCCCAAAATTCATATGTTGACCCTCCTAATCCTCAAGGTTGGTGGAAATCAGGGTGTTTAGGAAGGGTCAAGAGGGCAGGCCTCTTGTTAATGGGATTAGTGCCCTTAGAAGGAGGCTCCTTCTACCCTCTAGAACCCAGTGAGAAGTCACCCTTTATGAAACAGGAAATATGCCCTCCCCAGGGATTACATATGCTGGTGCCTTGGTCATGATTCCCCATCCTTTAGAACTACAAGGAGGAGATGTCTGTTGTATATAAGCCACTCCGATTATGGTATTTGTTACAGCAGCCTGAATGGACTAAGACACAAGCAAATAACACAATGCTTCTGTAATTACATAACTAACTCTGAATAAAGATAGAAAGGGTGTAGAACTTCCCTAGGAACACTTAAGTTAGTTCTTCTGTGATATTAAGGGTCGAAAAAAATAAATTTCCCAGGAAAATACTAACAAAGCCAGAACATCTCCAAGGAAGAAAGTAGATCAAAGTACAAAATAAAAGAGTTTTAAGCTGGGCATTTACGGTGGCGAATGCCTGTAATCCCAGCACTTGGGAGGCTGAGGCAGGAGGATCGTGAGTTCAAAGCCAGCCTCAGCAATGGCGAGGCACTTAGCAACTCAGTGAGACCCTGTCTCTAATAAAATACAAAAAAGGGCTGGGGATGTGGCCCAGTGGTCAAGTGCCCCTGAGTTCAATCCCCGGTACCAAAAAAAAAAAAAAAAAAAAAGAGTTTTAAATTTTATCAAAAACAATTTGTAAAACTTAGTATCTCCAAGGCATGATTTTGTTAAAATCTCATGTAGACAGAAATCACAAACTATAGCCTGAGTAAATTTTACCTGCAATAATCAACGCCAAGACAGTGTGTGGGGTGATGTGTGGTGATACATAACCACACCCTCCAGACTCACCTACATCAGCGTTTCCTATCATTTAACCACAGAATGCTTTAGAATTGTTGATGAAACTCCAGCTAGTAGATATGATGCACACCTCATGGGAAGCAGAAAGCAAAATCATGAGCACTTCAAGAAAACATCAAAATTGAATACATACATTTGAGAAGAAACAAACATTTAATACAATTGTAAATAAAGTAGGAAAATGTTCTTGTATTGTAGAAATGCAGGAAAGGAAATATATAGGGGTATATGTCATTATTTTTATACTTTAGATTTACTTTAAAAGGCTTCTATAAAAATATATACATTGCTGGTGGGACTGCAAATTTGTGAAACCACTATGGAAAGCAGTACAAAAATTCCTCAGAAAACTGGGAATGGAACCACCATTTGACCCAGCTATCCCACTCCTTGGTTTATACCCAAAGGACTTAAAATCAGCATACTATAGTGACACAGCCACATCAATGTTTATAGCAGCTCAATTCACAATAACTAGACTAAGGAACCAACCTAGATGTCCCTCAATAGATGAATGGATAAAGAAAATGTGGTATATATACTCAATGGAATATTATTCAGCTTTAAAGAAGAGTGAAATTATGGCATTTGCCAGTAAATGGTTGGAGTTGGAGAATATCATGCTAAGCAAAATAAGCCAATCCCACAAAACCAAAGGCAAAATATTTTCTCTAATATGGGATGCTAATTCACAATGGGGGGGGGCACTAGGTAAGAATAGCGTTACCTTAGATTAGGTAGAGGGAAGTGATGGGAGGGGAGGGAGAGGATGTGGGGATGGATGGCAAAGATAGTGGAATGAAACAGACATTATTACTGTATGTATGTATGTGACTACATGACCAATATGATTCTGCAACATGTACACTTAGAAAAATGAGAAATTATATCCCATCTATGTATGGTATATCACAGTGCATAAATGCATTCTACTGTCATGTATAACTAATTAAAACAAATATAAAATAAAACAAAATAATGAATACTATCTATAGATTTATGAAAGATATATATGTATATATATACACATATACACAAACACATATATGTGAGTACATTTACTGAGCACATAAAGCAAACTGTGAACATTTTTTGAAATTATTTGAACCTAAATGTTTTGCACAAGGTAGCAAATTAGCATAGAACTATACAGTGTGGACTGTAATCATGTGTGCTAAATACATCTGCAAAATGCCATTTAAGACATAGAGTGCAAATGTAGATGTTGTTATGGGCTGAATCATGTCCCCATAATCATAAGTTGAAGTCCTAACCTCTAGTACCTCAGAATGTGACTATATTTGAAGATAGGGTTTAAAAGGGTAAAACGAGGCCTTATACATGGGCCTATCCAACATGACTGATGTCCTTATAAGAAGACGGGATCAGGACACAGACACTTTCAGAACACAGATATGTGTACTCGCAGAGGAAAGACCATGTGAGGAGACAGACAGAAAAGTAGTCATCTTAAGCTACTGAGGGGCCTCAGAAGAAATCAAACTTGCTGGCACCCAGATCTTGGACTTGCAGCCTCCAAACTGTGAGAAATAAGTTCCTGTTGCTTCAGCCACCCAGTATGTGGTATTTTGTTATGGCATCTCTAGCAAACTCATACAGGCGTCTTCCCAAATATATTCAAATCAAAACGCTGTAAACAAAAGCCCCAAGGTGCTATCTAATCTCTCCATCATCCTTCTGCAGGGTCACCACCAAGTCTTTACACTGAGGGATAAAAAGAAGGCCTTGGAAGAATAACTGTTACTTGGAAGATGGCTGAGTTGTTGGATAGAATAGTGAGGAGACCACTTTGAAACTCTGGTTCTAAAAGTCATTTTAGAAGACTTTTCAGTAGACCTGCATAATATACCCTGCATTAAACACTTAAATTTAATCAATAAATATATATTAATAATTAGAAGTCTTGGCATGGTATGATGGTGCATACCTGTAACACCAGCATCTAAGAAGACTGAGGCAGAAGGATTGCCAATTAGGGGTCATTCTGGACAACTTAGAAAGGCCTATTTTCAAAATATAAAAAGGGCTGGTGATGTAGCCCAGTGGTAGAGCATCCCTGGGTTCAATCCCCAGTGCCATAAAAAAAAAAAAAAAAAGGAAAAGAAAAGAAACCCCAATTAACCTTTTTTTTAACTCAAAATTCAGGTAAGGCCCTGAAAGTAGAGTAGTGATTACTAGATATTGAGAAGGGTACAGGGGAAAGGAGGATGGAAAAGGGAGGCTGGAATTGATCAGTGCATGCTATATGCATGTGTAGAAATAGCATTAATATGTACAATTAATATGTGTTAATTAAAAAATAATTCAGGGGCTGTGGTGTGGCTCAGCTGTAAAGGGTTCACCTAGCACATGTGAGGCCCTGGGTTTGATCCTCGGCACCACATTAAAAAAATAAATAAATAAAATAAAGGTATTGTGTCTAACTACACCTAAAAAGCAAATATTTTTTAAAAATAATTCATATATGGTAATGGAAAACATCTTTGGATTTTAAAAACGTTGATTAGAAATCAGAAAAGGGCTTTGCCTCAAGCAAAAGCAATACAATTTTTTTGTATTGCTTTCTTGTTCACTGTTGTTATTTCCCAATAAATTCCTTTTCCAAAAGTTACCAAGAAGCCTTGAAAAGTGTAATACACATGCTAATTGTAGATGGTGTTGATTTTTCTTCTACAAATGACAAATATAAATTTAGCAAAAAGATTTACACTCACTGCTAAGCAATGTTGCTGCGTGTCTTTTTGCACTGTTTCTAATTATGAAGGTATTTCGAATGTGTGTAAAACAGGAGAGTTTGCCTAAAGGCTAAATTTGACATTCTTAGAACAATGTCCCCCTCACTGGCCATCTCCATGACCTGGTCTCACTCTTCACTCCCTTTGACCTCTCTTGACCACCCATTCATTCCTGAAACTCTCTTCTTTGTGTCACAGGCACTACCCCTTTCTGATTCTTTCTCAGATGCTTCTCTTTTTGACAAGCTTCTAATTGTTACTTATCCTAACTGAAAGCTTTATATAAGGCTTACCCTGGTTTCTTTGCCCTTTTCTTCTTCACATTCTGCTTCCAGATGCAATGCATCCAATTCCTAGCTTCAGTTACTAATTACTGCATTCTCATATTTCAAAGTTGAAGCCCTTACCTAGATAGACCCAGGTCTGTAGCCCCACATGCCCTCTCATATCAGCCATCTCCATTTAAATGTTTTCAAACTGTTTCAAAATTCAGTTCATCTCCCCATAAAATCATTTGGCCCTCCAAACCTGGCTTCCTTTCCAACCACCCTAATGGATTCACCATCAATCTTCACCTAGCCACATTTTTACATATATTATCTGTGGTGTCTTTTATGCTATTACAGCAAAGTACACATCATTATAACAGAGTCCAGATGATCCACAAAGCCAAAATATGTACTAGCCCGCCCTTTACAGAAAATGTTTCCTGACTCCTTGTCTAACAGATAGCTCTGTCCCAACAGTTTTAAGTGGTTCACATATCTCTTCCCCTACCATTAGACTCCAAGTTTCTTGAGAATGGGGTGATGTCTTACTCTTTTTTTTTTTTTAATTAGTATTCTTAGCAAACATCTGGTATACAGTATTTACTCAATAAATATGCTGAACTATTTGGGGCACCCTCTAAGAAATTTTAGAGTCCTTTTTTGATTCTTCCTACTTTATTCCCTGGGTCCATTCTTTCCCACCACCACCAATACCAAATTCTTACATAATTTGCAAAAATGATTGCACTTGTTGGTTAATCCCCTCCAGTACTGACTCTGAACTTGACATGTGACTTGCTTTGGCCAATGGGATAAGGGCAAATGTCATGCAAGCAGACACTTGTGAACATGGATACTGAGGCTTGCTGTACTGGGTTACCTCTCTTGCACTGAAGTAATCCAGGCAAATGAACCACAGTAACCCTGCTGGATGATGACATACACATGGCTCAGTCACTCCCTTACCCCAGCCAAGAGCCAGGTAGGTGAGCAAAGCCACCACAGGCTAGTGGATTGCAGATACATGAGGAAATCCAACTGCATAAATGAGCCTTGCCATGAACAGCATAAAACCTCCAAACCAGCCCAAGCCACTGATCCACAAATAAGGCTTCATCATCACCATCATTTTAGGCCAATATGTTGCTGTGGTGCTGGTGGCCATTGTCACACAGCACCAGCTAGCCTCTACACTGGTCTCCTTCATTGTGAATGTCTTTGGAATCTGTGCCTTAAACCTTGCACCCAAACCTCCAAAGCAGCATCTGTCACCACTTTTTTCCCACCCTCACGCTCCATATGAGGACAACATCAACTAATCTTCTGGCCTCTGGTTTCTATTCAGATGTATAGAACACTTTTGCCAAATTAATCTTCCTAAAACTTCTCTTTCACCCTAACCTGATCAGTGAGAAATAAGGACAGTCCACTTCTGAAAACCCACTTTATGTCCTAAAGACCTATTTTTCTATCCAAAGTATACAATTTTATCTTAAAGCCATTGTAAGATAAGCTCCACAAGAAGTGAGTCATAGATTGATGAAGAAAAAAAAAGCCTGTAGTTAATGTAATCCTACACCTCCTCTTACATATGAGGAACAGGCTCAAAAAGTCCAAGTAATTTGTCCAAGATCACATACCCTCTTAACAACAAGAGTGAATGCAGGTTCCCAAATTTCCCATCTATATCTCTTCCAGATGTAAAATGCTATATATACGTATTATCTAGTTTTTTATTAAATGGACTTATGTATTGAAAGGCCATATCTTCTATTAGTCTAAAAGATGCAGCCACCAGACTGTGTTCATCTGGAGCAGGGACTATTCACCATGACTGCTCCTCACCCTTTCTTTACCCAACAAATTTCATCTTCAGTCTCACCTCCAAATCCTGTCAGCTGTCACCTTACATTTAGAGCTTGCCATTTCTAAAGAGAATCAATCATTTTTTCCTTTGAAGATACCTACTTGCACTTGTAACTATCAAATCTAGAGAACTAACCTTCACATTATCACAGTAAGAATGTACAGTGAGGCCTAGGGGTGTAGCTTAGTTGTAGAGCTCTTGCCTGGCATGTACAAGGCTTTGGGTTCAATCCCCAGCATAAGAAGAAAAGGAAGGAAGGAAGGAAGCAACGAAGGAAGGAAGGAAGGAAGGAAGGGGAAGGGAGGGGAGGGGAGGAGGGAAGGAAGGAAGGAGGGAAGAGAGAGAGAGATGGATTCATTACAGCCCTGTCTATAAAAGTTAAGAAACTGCAAAGAACATTAACATTTTTGGGGACTGACTAAATAAATTATGGTACGTCCATACCACAAAATACTTTTTCATAGGATATCTTTGACATGAAAAAATTATTAAGATACGCAGTTACACAGAAAAGCAAATCACCTACTATTTTATATAAGGTTTAGTATGAGCCATTTATGTAAAATAAACAAAAAGAGTATGTGTACGTATATTTGTGTGTGTGTGTTTATAAGTTATTGGAATAATAAAACCTAAATGATTAAAATGATAGCCTCTAAGAAAGGGAATAGAATATAGTAGAATGTGGTTAAAAGGCTCTTTCATCCTCTACACATTTCTGTATTTTTTGAAGTTTTTAAGTGATAACACCTTTATATATTTCATTATTGTTTAAATGACAATATACTCGTGCATTATTTATAGGATATTTTTGGTGAGACAAGAATTCACTACCAAAACCACCACAACAATCACTCCAAAGAAAGTTCAAAGAAGAAATCAAAAACAGCTTCGGGGTTTTTCTCAGTGAGGGATATCAATATCCAAAGTAGCCCACTAATATTGGTTCCTCTCTGTTGGGTGTCATATAGTGATGTATGTATAATTATAGTACATGGGTCAAACCTAGCCTGTAGCCTGTTTTTATAAGTACAGTGTTATTAAAATAGCAGCCCCACCATTGTCTCACATGTTGTCTATTGCTGCTTTTAAGCTTCAAGGGCAAAGGCAAGGAGTCACAACAGAAACCATATGGGCCTTAAAGCCCAAACTATTTGATATCTGGCTTTTTACAAAAAAAAAAAAAAAAAAAGTTTGCAATCCCTGCCCCAGAACAATGACAAGGACAAATGTAGTACTCGGCAAGAAGCTCAGACTCATAACCAACCTCACTCTGGACACAATCTAATCAATTTAACTGCCACAGACATTATCCACAACAGCCAAACACATGCCAAGGAGTTGGATTTTTTTTTCCTTTATTGCCTAGAGACCTTTCCCTTCACTTTAATTTTTTTTTTAAGTGTCAACGTGATTTTTTTAAATATACAGTGTTTTAGTTGGATTCCATTTTCTCTATGTCTAGACAAAACCTCTTATCTCTTCTATTAATTGAAATGGAGCAATTAATTTTATAATAAAGTCTCTGTCAGCCACAGATACTATGTGCTATGTTATTTACATAGGAGAAGAATGTAGACTGTCTGTAGAAGTTGAAGTAGCTTGTTGCTGCTTAAAGATTTACTGCCATTGTGAGCGTAAGATTTGGAAGTCTCAAAGGAGCTTTGAATTATTATACTGTTATGGTTTGGATATGAGACATCCCCCAAAATCTCCTGTGTTCACAAAGGAATGTTTGGAGGTGATATGATTATAGTATGAAAGTTGTAACCTAGTCCATGGATTAACCCATTTGATGGATTAGTAATTTGAAAGGACTCCTGTTGGGGTGATAATTGTAAGCAGGTAGGGTGTGGCTGAAGAAGTAGGTCATGAAGGCGTGCCTTTGGATTTTATATTTTATCCCTGGCACCTTTCTCTCTCTCTCTCTCTCTCTCTCTCTCTCTCTCTCTCTCTCTCTCTCTCTCTCTCTCTCCTTCCTAGCTGCCACAAGCTAAGCAACCTTCCTCCACCAGACCCTTCCACCATGATGTTCTGCCTTGCCTCAGCCCATACCAATGGTGTCAGTTGATCATGGACTGAACCTCTGGAACTATGAACCCAAAATAAACTTTTCCTCCTCTAATTTGTTCTTATGAGGTTGTTGTTTTTGTTTTTGTTTTTGTTTTTTGGTCACAGCAATGAAAAGCTGACTGATACATAGATATTTTTATAAAATGGAGGAAAACAAAATTGGCACTCTTTTGGTTAACATAGAATAAACCAGTGGAATTAATAAATGAATTTCCCAGAAGCATGATGAAAGATGGTAAATAGCCAGCAATATGTACCATGGGAAAAGAGAGCTAATGATAAGTGCAGTGTAGAAGTCAACTAAGTGTAACACTATGAAAAATTTACTGTGAACAGAGACCTTGCAAAACAATCATTTTCCATAGTGTTTTGTTAATAGACTATTAAAGTAAGTACTTACCAAAAACTGGGAGTCCTAAATTACTAGGAAACCATCGCCACCATTGGAAACTAAAGCCATTTACACTCTGTCCCCTTATAAAATGAGGATGTTGGTATAGATGATTTCTAAAGCTCATTGTAGCTCAAAAACACAAAGCCTACCTCTTAGGTACTTAGTAAGTGTCTACGTTCATTTGTGCTGCTATAACAAAATGGTACCTGAGATAGGATAATTTATTTAAAAAAATTTTTTTTTCTTTCTCACAGATCTGGATGCTGGGGAAACCAAGACCAAGGCACTTGGTATTGTGTGAGGGCTGCTCTCTGCTTCCCCCTGAAGGCATCCTCCTGAGGGGAGGAATACTGTGTCTTCACAAAGGACAGAAAGAATTAAAGGGGTGCTGGTTAGTTCCCCTCAATCTCTTTTTTATAAGAATACAAATCTATTCACAGGGGCCATCATGATTTAATCACTTCCCAAAAGGCCCATCTTTAACCCAACCACAATGGGGATAAAGTTTCGACAAGAATTTTAGAGGTGACACGTTCAAAATATTGCGTGGATTTATAACCTCGGGCAGGTCAGTTAACCTTGCTAAGTTTAGTTTTCTTTTTTGTAAGATGGGGGTCATAACAATACTACTCCTCTACAGAGCTATTGTGAAAATCACGAGATAACACATACAAAGCACTCAGCATGGTGTTGCATGAAGTAAATGTGACAATGATGTTTAATATTATTATTCATATTATTTATCATGTCACTCTAATTGTTACAATTTAGCAGCTATGCAAATTAGGAAGAGGCCCTCAAATCAAAGTTAACACCATCAGCCAAATAAATTTAGTCATAACAAAAAAACACTCTTATTAAGTGTTCAAAGGAAAATTTAATAAACCCACATCCATGTAAGCAATCATAAATGCTGAAATGAATTTACAAATAGATGCAAAATTGGTGTCTAAGTTGCCATAACAAAATACCTCAGACTAAGCCATTTAAACAATAGAAATTTATTTTCTCACAATCCTAGAGGCTGTAACCCTAGATTAGGGTGTCAGCATGGTCAGGTTCTGCTGAGGCCTCTCCTTCTTGCTCAGATGGGCACTTTCTTACCGTAAGATGATAGAAACCTAGCTTTCTGGTGTCTTTTCTTCTAAGAAGACTAATCCCATCATGTGGACACTGCCCTCATGATCTCATCTAGCCCTAATTATCTCCCAAAGGCCCTGCCACCAAAGAGCATCACATTGGGAGTTAGGAGTTGAATGTATGCATTTTAGAAAAAAACACAAATATTCACGTCATGAATTTCTGCTCTGGTCCCTTTGAATTCATGTTCTTCCCACATGCCAAATATATCTACTACATCCCAAAAATCCCAAAAGTCTTAACTTATTCCAGCATCAACTCTAAAGTTAAAGGTCCAAAGTCACTTAAATAAGCTTAAATATCTTAATCAGGTAGGAGTGAGACCAAAGGTACAATTCACCCTGAGGTAAGATCCCAGCTGTGAACCTGTGAAACCAAGCAAACTATGTGCCTTCAAAAGACTATGATGAGGGCTAGGGTTGTAGCTCAATGGTAGAGCTTTTGCCCTGATTATGTGAAGAACTGGATTCAATCTTCAGTACCACATAAATAAATGAGATAAAGGTATTGTGTCCATCTACAACTAAAGGGGAAAAAAAAAAAATATATATATATATATATATATACACACACACACACACACACACACTATATATTATATATATATATTATATATAGTGTGTGTGTGTGTGTGTACTATATATTATATATATATATTATATATATATATAGTGTGTGTGTGTGTGTATATATATATATATATATTTTTTCCCTTTAGTATATATATATATATATATATATATTATATATATAGTGTGTGTGTGTGTGTGTGTGTGTATGTGTGTGTGGTTCTGGGGATTGAACCCAGGGCCTTGGGCATGCGAGGCAAGCATGCTACCAACTGAGCTATATTCCCAGCCCCTAAAAATATTTTTTTAATGATTAAAAAAAAGGAGAATGGTGAAGCGGGCTGTAGCTGTAGCAAAGCGGTAGAGCACTTGCCTCTCACGTGTGAGGCAATGGGTTCGATTCAGAGGACCACATAAAAATAAATAAATAAAGTTCTATCAACAACTAAAAATATATTAAAAAAAAAAAAAAAAAAAAAAGACAATGGTGAAGAGGCATAGGAGAGACATTCTCATTCCAAAGCGGGGACCATGGAAGGAAGGAAGAGGTGAGGAGCCCAAAGCAAGTCCAAAACCTAGCAAGGAAAATTCCATTAGAGTTTAAGCCAGGAGAATATCCTCTTTGGTTGAATACTCAGCCCTCCCACTCTGCTGGGGTGGCAGTGTCAGTGTCGCCCCTGCAGCTCTGTGGGTGACCCCGCCTTTGAGGCAATGGGAGGTGTCATCACCCCCTGCTAAAATCCAGAGGCATCCCACCCTTTGGAACTGAGAAGCAAACAGCCGTGCCCCTGGGGCCTGTGCTGAGCATAGCAGCTCTGATGAATGATCTCTGCCTCACCTCTGGGGTCAGTCTTTTCTTCCTTGACGTTTGCAGCTGAATAGCTCTAGGGCCCTTCCCATTTCTCCTTTTTGGAATGGGAATATCTATCCCAAGTCGGTCCACCACTGCATTTCTTTATACCTTTTGCCATTTTTTAAAAACTCACAGTTTTGCTTGTGGTTTGGTAATGAAAAGTAAATTATATCTCCCCTCAAGAGAATCCCTAAAATATAAGACCATCCTTCTGTATAAACGAAATTATATATTCATATTTGATAAAATTAATGATTTCTTAATAGCACCTAATACCTGGTCCAAATCTGAAAAGTCCCAAGTCATCAAAAAAAAAAACTAATAACAAAAACAATGAACTGTGTAGATGATTTATTTAAACCAGGACCCAATCCAAGACAGCACAATTGTCCTATTCCTGTTCTGTTGTTGTTTCCTTTAAATCTTTTTAATCTAGAAAAACAAATCCCCTTTCTGTTGACTGACTTGTGGAAGAGAAGGGCTAGTTGTCCTGTTACATGTCACACCTCTGGGCTTTGCCTATTTGCTTCTCCTGTTATTTGTTTGACTTGCTCTTCTGTTTCTCTCGGTTAGAATCGGGAATGTATACAGCTGAAGGCTTGACTGTATTCAAGTTAAACTTTTCTGGAAACATCTCTAGACAGACGGAATATATCATCAGAAGACACTTAATATGTGGTTACCCCATCATTGGTGATGCTAAGACTTGATCGATTTCTCTGTCCTCCAATGGAGCCACCAGCAATTTACAAAACATTGGGCTACATGATCCATTAAATATATTTTGATGGGACAACCTGGCGTCATACAACATTGTTGCAGTGAGAAGCCACTTTAGAATCTTCAGGAGCTCACCTAAAGACTAACATTTTAGAATATAGTTAACCCTGGAACAACAGGGATTTGAACTGTCCACCTACATGAAAATATTTTTTCTACTCAAAGACAAATTGTGCAGCCCAGAAATATTGAGAAAATTTTTTAAAAGGCACATAGATCCTGAATGAGTTTTATGTTATAAATAAATAAATATAGTGTTTTTATATGATATCGATATCATTTACTATTATACAATATACACAAACATTATAAAAAAGTTAACATTCATAAAAACAGACCATTTGCAGGTGTGAGAAATACAAACAAATATAAAGATGCAGCATTAAATCATAATTGCATGCAATTAACTATAGCAATTCTGTACTACTTCAATAATTTTGTAACTACCTCCAGTTGCTATTGTAATAAGCTCAAGTGTTGCTCGTGTCTACTTAAAATGCATGTGACGTGGACCATCTCCCAAGAGAAGTTTCTCTCCCCAGGAAATTTTGTGTAGTATAACAAGCATTCTCTTATGGTTTTTACACATTTCTCATCACATAAAATACACACAACAGGCAGCAGCTGGAACAGTGTGGACTCTCCAGGTTCAGCACTCACTTGATGCCAACTCCAGCACTCATTTGATGACAACTCCTGACTCCAACTAACTGAGGTTCCTGTTCTGTCTTAGTGCACTATTTAGCTTGCTGGGGCTAGATGGACCTTGTTCTCAGTGCTGCAGATTATTATTTTTTTACACCATACATATATCCAACCACATGACCAGAGGATGACATCTTCTGACAAACTATTAGTCTCCTGATTGTAACGAACCTTGGCGTTTATATCCTCTATTTCTTCTGTGCCACATTGAGCTATTATTTTGTTTATGATCATTCATTAATGAAGCATCCACAGTTTTTAAAGAATCAAGTGTATCGAGAGATTAAGTTCACTGTCCAGTCATTACCCTGGATAAGTATCCCCACTGTTGCATTGTTCCTGGTAGAGTTGAGAGGTTACAGCAAATTATATGACAACATAGGAGAGTTTCCAAATGGTTGGTTTCACCTCATTGTCAGTATCATATCCTTCCTGTTTTTCACTGATATGCTGATCTACTGGATTCACAGAGGCCTTCATCATAGACTTGTATACAAGCACATACATAAACCTCATCACATTTGGAAGATCCCCACTCCATTAGCAAGTCATGATTTTCACCCAGTGGATGGCTTTCTTCAGAGTCTACCTTACCATATATACCCTTTTGTTTTTCTGTTACATAAAGTGGTTTACTTAGGTTTGTACATCTTGGTTAATATCTGGACCATTTCCATTCATGATGGTGATTTTCGTGTCCCCCAGATCTTAAAGCCATTTATTAATGGCTCAGCACATCATACAGACCACCACATGTTCTTTGACTATAACTATGGACAGTACTTCACACTTTGGGATAGAATTGGAGGCTCATTCAAAAAATCCTTCCTCCTTTGAGGGGAAAGGACCACTTAGTTATGTGAAGAAGATGGCAGAAGAAAAATACAATAGCCCTGCAGAAAATGGTTGTAAAAATGAAAAATTATGCAATGGAGAGTTTACAAAGACTAAGTAATTATTGCCCAATTATTCTTATATATTTTTAATAAGGAAAAATAATCTACACACAGCCAAGATACATAGCAAGTAATTGGTATCATTTGAAAATCATCATTGTGTGTTCTGCTGAGAAATGGTGATAATGGAAGGTCAAGGAAAGATGCTGTGAGCATCAAGATTAGAGTCTCATGCTTAAAATGCCAGATGCTGGCCCAGAGGACAATTTGTGTCTTTCCAGCCAGCAGATCTATAGTTTGTATAGCCTCAACAACAATTTTAAATGAGATAGAAAATATACTACTGAGGGGAATAGGCTATATCTTTTTGCCTTAATCCACCTGTATTCATTAAGAAAAAATCATTGCGCTTAATAATACCAAAACTAAGCACCATAACCAAAAAAAAAAAAAACCCTAATATAAAGGTGGTTCCTTGTTCCAGGAATAGTTAAGTCTTCAGTGTTGGTATGATAATGAATATTCATAGGACTTTGTTCAAGTGGAAATGTCAGTGTTAAAAAATAAATCTGATATATTAGTAGCTACATCAATAATTTAATGGCAGGTACAATAAAATGATTATCTTCCTATACATAGGAGCCTCATTTTCTGAGACCCTGTCAAATAGTCCATTTTACTGATGAATAAATAAATGGAAATTTTTTAAAAAAACAATTCTACCATATTTTAATCCAGATATGGGATGATTTAGCTAGAGATATTGATGGTTCTCATTTAAAACCATTATTTAATAAGCATTAAAAATGTGAATCTGAATATAGTTAGAAAGAGAAATTTGATGCCAGAGTAATATATTTGGCACTACTGACTTTTTAAAAATAAAATTTATGCACTGCACTTTTGATATGTTTCAAAGTTACAAATCCATCGTGGTTTATAAAAGGAAGTAATTGCCAAATATTTAGGTCTTCTTCTGAAGATTTGTTTTGAAATCTGATTCTCCTGTTTCTCTACTTTTCCCCATTGCCTCTGCAAAAAAAAATTTACAAATACTTTCATAAAGAAATGTGTGTGTTGTAACATAAATATATTGGAAAAACACGTTTTGTAAAGGCACTCTGTTAGCTGTTTATCAATCAATAAAAGTTGATCATCCTGTTATTAAAAAAAAATACACACAACATACAAAATAGGTGCTATTTCTGTTGTCAATAAGACTTCTGGTCAAGAGCAGGTATTCATAGCTATTCATAGCTAAGTTGTGGGGAGTCAGAAGTTATACAGAGTTGGCTGGGGAGAAAGAGCAGACCTCAGAGAGCCTGGAGCTGCCCACTGCTGCCTCGTTACTAACACACCTACAACATGGACAGCAGTATAGAGAGTCGTGGCCCAAGTGGCCTCTTGCTGGTGGCATTGGCTGGCTGGGACAAGAAGTTCATTGCGAGGAAGGTTTTGAGAAGAATAAAATGGTTCAATGTAAGAAACATAATGGTTCAACCATCAACAGGAATGACATCAAACTGGCATGAATAGAATAACCACAGTAGAAAATATGGAGAGATTGTGGAATTTGATGTTGAAGGAGAAAAAGGCTATGGAGGCAAGAGATGTTAGAGAGTCTGGTGGAGATCCAGTCCAAGGCAGTAAACATGAAGCAGACCATAACCACTACCACACCCTAGTGGTCCTCAGCACAATCACCAGCAGAGTTGCCAGAATAGCGAGAGTAGGGAAAGAAGGAGAGATGGCCAGGTCCAACAACACCAGCCCGACCAGAGGCACAGGTTCCCATCTTACTCCTTCCAAAGACCCCATGGGCACCAACCACAGTGTCAGAATACTCCCATGTAGGGAAAAGTGATGGAGAGTGGACCAGAATGCAAGACAACAACATAGACCAGGGAGACGGAATGTTTTCAGGGTTATGGCTGCTATTCCACAGGGGGACTGTGCTCACTACCAACAGCCCAGAGAGGACAGCAACGAGGAAAATCAACAAGATGAGACTCAAGCTGAGCAGCCACCGCGACATCCTTACTGCTGCAACTTTGATTATGCTACAGATGCCAGAGAAGGGGAAAGAGGCAAAAAAGCAACTGGTCTACCATCTGAGATCTCCTTCACTCCTGAGGATGCGCAGGATGGGGCTGAGTAAACATCAGCTCACCCTCTCCACCATCATCCGGTCATACAACAAGAGGAAATGAGTATGAAATTCCTGCAATACTTTGGAGCAGACTTCAAAATGCCCATTGATCAGATTCCTAGAATCCTGTGCATTATCTATGCACCATGGGCTTTTTATTATTTTTAACTAAAGACATTCTTTTTGGTAATAACAAACGTGAGGTTTTTCTTAAGCTTAGTTTTTCTCAATATGCCTTTAATTTTTTTTTATTTTTTCATATCTGTTCAAGTTGAGATTTTTAAGAATTCATTTTTAATTTTTAATAAAATTTACAGCTTGATTTTTTTCAAAGAAGAGTCAACAAACCATAAGCACCTGTTAATAAAGGTCTTAAATAACTTTTTTAGAAAGTTATACCAGGATTTTTATTGTGGGTCAGAGTCCCTAACCCCCAAGTTGTTCAATGATTACTTGTATTTCCTCTCCTATAGTTAGTTTCAATTAAAATTTGACCTTCAACTCATAGGGCTTGTCTTTTCATCTTAAGGGCAGTTATGTTTGCTGCCAATAGTCTTGGTCACTTCACTGCCCAGAGAGAAGGCTGTGATGACAATTTCAGGTCTCACGTCTCTGATGTACATTTCCCTGTTTGCCACCTAGCCTCTCACAACCAGTTTACCAGCCTTCCTTCATGTTTGCAGTTCTTCTCTGAATCCTTCCTGTTTTCCTTCCCCCAGGGAGCTCAAAACTGCCTGCAATATTCCCAGCAAATGGCACAAGACTCAGGACTTTGATTGTGTTTCAAGTTGGAAGATATTGGGAGTTAGCAATTATGATATGGATTTGCAAATTTGAATCAAGAAACTTAAATTTAGAAGAACATTTGCCCCAAGGACATGTGAAAAATTGGTTTTTAAGTGCTATCTTGAGCACTTCTTAATCTACAGCAATTATTGTTCATGAAATCAATATGACAGGATGCTGAGAGAAGTCATGGTAAATACCATTACACTAATGCTCTGCTTAATGAGCTGCTTGAGCCAGCGTCAAGTGGGATCACGAAAGTTTCCCTGAAACCAGAAAAACTGCAAATTCCAACCCACCTTCCAGGGAAAAGAAGTAACCTTTGGAAATCAAGTTGAGAAACAGTCTTTGGAAATACTTAGCAGGAAATATAGAATGGGGCAAGCATATTAAGTCTCAGCTATGGGAAAAAGGGTTACTGGAGGTGAAGTTAACTTAGCCAAAAATTGGTTTGGCTCCACTGAAGTCATTTTCCCCAAAGTGAAGCAAAAAAGATGAGATAAATTTCCAACAATTAAGGGATATTCATGGATATTCATGCTGTTCTCATTTAGAATAAGCCAACCCCAATCTCTACAAAGGCAGGCCAATACTGGTCAGTCACATAAACAAATTTATTTCTATTTTAAGATTTTCCTTAAAAGAGGCAGTAAACTCATTTTACGAGCTTAGAAGACAGATTAACAGGTAACAAGGTGGAAGATGTTTCTGATGTTAGGAAGAATTTTTTTTTTTTATTGTGGTAGTACATGCATAATATAAATTTGTCATTTGAGCCATTTTTAAGTATACATTTGATTGGTGTTAAGGATATTCATTCACATTGTTGTACAGCCCTTACTGCCATCACCCTCCAGAATTTTTTCATTATCTCAAACTGAAATTCAAACACATTAAGCATTAAGTCCCCATTCTCCAAGCCCCCAGTAATCACTACCTACCTTTTGTCTTTATGAATGTAACAACCTAGTTCTTTCATATAAGTGCAATCATAGTGTTAAATAAAAATTACAGAAGGCTATTGTTTTGAATTAAACTCCTGAATAGACCAGGCCAAAACCAAAATGGAGTCACTCATGCTAAAATTCCAGGTCACCAAGCCGAAACTTAACTGCTTATAGAAAAATGACACTGTCATGATAATGAAGACCTCTCTGCTTTAACTCTCTCACACACACACACACAAAAGACAACCTGAAGTAATCTGATGTGACCAGTTATTTGCCCATTGTTTTGTCTCCTGTCTTCAACTAACAAGGAAAATAACTTTGAAATGACCAACCCACTTTTTGTTCTTTCATTTCAGCTTTCTTCAGCCTTTCTCCGTCTACACAACCAAGCTCTTCCACTCTCCCCGTGAGAAGACATATTCTATTTTGTGGAGTAAAATGCTGCCTGATTCTAGAATCAAAAATAAAGCCAATTAAGTAAATTGTTGTGTTTTTATCCTTTGACAACATAATATGTCCTTGTGTCTGGCTCATTTCACTTAGCATATGTCTTCAAAGTTCCTGTTGTAGCACCTATCAGAGTGTTATTCCTTTTTAAGGCTGAATAATTTTTCATTGGCTGTGTGCACCACTTCTTTTTTCATTGAAGATGCGCTTTCTTTTTTAATTCGAAGTTGTTGTATATGATAGTAGAATGCATTACAACTCATAACTGCATGCCACATTTTATTTATCCATTTATTCACCAATAGACATTTTGGGTGTTTCCACCTTTTGATTACAGAGCATAATGCCATCACGAACATGAGTGTACAAATATCGGTTCACATTCCTGCTTTCAATGATTCTTTCAATTATTACATAACCAGAGTGATTTTATGTTTAATTTTTTGAGGACTGCCATACTATTTGCCATGGCTGCTGCATCTTCTACATTCCTGCCAGCAGTAGACAAGAGTACCAGCTTCTCAGCATCCTTGCTAACATAGGTCATTTTCTGGTTTGGTTTTGTTTAGACAATAACATTCCCAATGGATGTGAAGGAAGAATTTTTAATAACTCATCTTGTACGACCATGGGATCAAAGAGGTAGGGGTTAGGGGATGTGCTCTGACAAAGACTAGATAGACAAGTTCATTTACACAGGTGTACACTGTCCAAGTGTGTCTGGTCACAGGGCAAGGAAAGGCTGAAATCCAGCATGTGTCACATCCCAAGTTGGGCACTGCCTCTTCTGGGAGAAGGCAGTTACTTTTTCTTACTGGAAAAGATTGTCAGCTTGCCAACCCCTGTGCCCAAAAAGTCAACCCTTTTTTTAATACAAATGAAGGCACTTACAAAAGCTATCCGTTATTCTGACTGGTTAACTCACCCTCACACAGAAGCTACAGATACACTAGATTAGTGCACAGGGTGATACGTAATCCAACAGAACTAGATGACTAGAACAACCCCTGTTGATGGTGGTATTCTGTGGGTCTCTTTGATGGTTTTGCAAAATGATCCCTAAATGTTCCAACATTCCTTGAATTGGCAGGCGGGTTCTTTAAGACCTCACTTTGAGTCTAGGATCAATGACTGCTTGACTAATGAAATTGATCAAAAGTGCCATTCTACCAGTTTCTGGGCCCAGATCTCACGAAATTGTCAGTTTCCACTTCCTGTCTCTTGGGACTCTTATTCTTGGAAACTAGTCACCACACAGGGAGAAAAACTAATCCCCAACACCATGCAAGTGAAGTGCATCCTACACTCCTGGTTACATGGAGCAAAACTGATGAGTCCCAGACAAGCCCTGCCAATTGCAGATAAAGAGCAAAGTAAGTGACTGGCGTTGTTTTAAGCCACTGTGTTTAGACTGGTGACTTGTTCAACTACAATAACCAGAGCAGTCTGGGATGTGCGTCCAGAGCGCCCCAACCTCACAGTTCCACACTACGTGAAAACCAGCAGTCCACAGAGTGACCCCACCAAGGCAGGCTTCCCCTAAGAGCCCACAATGGCCTTTGCCCCTTATCTTCTCTTCCACCCACTCCCACCCCAATTTGGGGTAAAGACACTGAGCCCACCCTCTATAGGATCTTCATCCTCATCCTTCGGACGTGTTGAGGATCCGAGATTTCACCCATTCACAGACTCTCCTGGGCTTTCCTTCCTTGCCCTGCCTCTTAACTTCCTCTGAACTAAAGAAGGAGCCCACTGCCAAGCAAAGTTGAGTTGCTCCATCCCAGATCAAAGTACCTGCACCAACTAACTGACCAAGGCGATGAATTTCTCTCCAGGCCTTTCATTATTCCCGGCTTGTCTGTTAAACCCTACCCTGGCTCCTCCACCCACCCCCAGCTTCACTTCAGGAAGGAAATAGTTAAAAGACTCCTGCCCTTCGGGGCCTGGAAGGGGGAGGCAGCTCAGTGCTGTTTAGTGAGGGCTGGAAGGTTGGGACGCTCTTGCAGTCCCACAGTGCAGAAGGGCTGGAGCTTTGAGAGAAGGGGAGGACAGGCTGGAGGCGTGTTCCTTCGGAGTTTTCTTTTTCTTGCGAGTCTTTGCGCGCGCGTACAGTCATCCCTCTGGTCTGGTCTGGCAATCGTGGAGAGGAGTCCGGCTGGGAGGCTTCATCCTTCCCACCGGCTCATCGCCAGAGGCTGGAGGCTCGGCGAGACCTCCCCAGAGAAGCCGTGCCCCACCGGGGAAGTTTTCCGCAGCCAAGACAGCCCTGCAGCTGGGGCTGCCGGCGCGCCGCAGCCCGGGACACCGGCCCCCCTCCGCGCCACCCGCCCTCGCCGGCTCCGGCTTCCTCTGGCCCCGGCGCTGCGCGAACACGGCAGCTGCGCCCGCCGAGCTCCACGGTCGGTGCAAGTCTCTCCTTCTGGGGATCGAGGCTGGGGCGGGGACGTGGAGATGGCTGGGTCGCTCAGTTGGGAGGAGCGGGGAGCGTGCTGGCCTGGCCACCACCTGGCTGCTTGAGGCTGGCACCCACCTGCCTGAGACGCCTGGTGGAACGGGCGCCCTCCTGGGAGGGGCGCGCTGAATGAACGTTTGGAGTTTGGAGAACTGATCTAAAGTACTTTGCCTCTCCAAAAGGGATTCGAATTTGGGGTAAAAGGAAGCCTAATGGTTCTCCCTGGGTGTCCCCTTTTCCGTAGGCATGCCGAAACTTTGCACACACGTCCGTGTGGCTTGCTCCGAAGCGTACTTGTCGGCTCTGCAGCCTTCGCTTACTTTCTTGTTCTCCCCAACACAGCCTGGATATGCCAAGAGTAGCCAAGGGCACCGTGCAAGAAACGGTTGTCTTGAGAAAACCCCCAGTGTAGCTAGCTTTGGAAACCTGCCTGTTGGAGGTCTGGGAGTTTTGTTCTGTGCTGTCCTTTAAAGGCCACTTGTTGCCTTTCACATGCAGAAAACAAGGACTGTTTTTAGATAATCAGCCTCTGTTTATACCACCCTAATGGCTTTCCCTGATAGAGCTGGGGTGGAGGCATATTAAAGCCAGGTGATGTGGCTAATTTCTTACCCAGAGAGCAAAATTTCTCAAAAGTTCTCAATTTTTTTCCCTACTTGTCCTTGTTCACGATTCCTCACCACCACCTCTTCTAAGTGTCAGCTAGTTGAGAAACACCTTGGCAATGATTTCATGTAAATTGCCTGCTCTAAACTTGTGCCGTTTTGGTAAGGTTGGAATTTCCAAATCACTAATTACAGGTGAACTTTGATCCTGAGAGTCCGATAGGTTAAATGGTTAAAGTGTAATCATGAGAAGTCAGTCTTCTCCGTTAATAATATCCCATGCACTCCAGAAAATTCTTCAATCCCAAATAGGAAGAATGCTGAATCTATTGACCATGCCCTTTAGGTTTGAAGCTAAGATACTTGATAGAGCTGTGACTGGTTATGGCTGATGATTCAAAGCCCAGCTTCTCTCAGATACATGAAAGTGAGCTCCAGACCCATCCTTGGAATAGCATGCATTTGAAAGGGTTCTTTCATTTGGTTTGGCATTTTTTACTCAATGACAATATGGTATCCACATGCCTTTGACAAATGTTCCTTAACTCTGCAGCTTAATGTGTGTGGAGAGCTGACAGGAATGTCATCAGAAATTATTTCTAGGGTAGTGTCATTGTTGGAAGGAAGGAAGATGGTTTTGATGATAAGAGCCCCCAGCCTTGGCCTTGTCAACTGGTGCCATAATCAGCTGACCAATCAAACTGGTGCACTAATGTTCAAAGCACCAGAGGGACCTTTGATGAGTGGCAAGATGCCCATGATAGCCAGGTCAGCTCATGAAACATCTCCTACTGGGGAGGAGCCATTCCATTTCTGGAAAAGGCCTTTGTCTCTCATTTCTAAGAAAACTATTACTGAATATTCCATTCCAATTGGGAAACCGGGAGACTAGTCACTAGGCAGCACAAGCTGTTAAAGAATTTCTTTCCGCTATTCTCCGTGATCCAAAGAGGAGGAGGGTTATAAGCTTTGTTCTTAGAATTCTGCTTTCCACTTTGAGATGGAAATGGCGGCATTTTGTAGGTTACTGATATTTGGTCAGATACTCCAGACTATAAGAGGCAGGGAAAAAACTTCAAACTAATTAAACACACTAAACCCTGTTAAAAACTGGCAGGTACACGGCATACCCCTAGCTTTGGGGGAAAAAAATGGTACTTTTTATCATCTACTCAAAGTAAGTTAAGTCAATAAACAAATTGGGAGATGGTATAGTCATTTGCTACTTCTTGGTTGTGAAACCTTGACATAGTCACTTCACTTCTTCAAGACTCAGTGTCTGTCAAGTAAAATGAGACATTGCTTGTACCTATCTACCATTGTAAAGCTCAAGTCAGATAATAGTACACATATAGTTAGTACATGTATTATTTCAGGTTCCTGGGGAAAAGCAAAGTATTCAGTGCTTGCAATTTGGTGTTACATCTTCTCTACAACTTGACTCTATCTTATTTTATAGCTATGTTGGCTAAACATAAGCTTTGTGATTTCCTGTGATAACTGTCAAAATTCCTAAAAGTGGCCACTAGCAACCTTGAACAACTTTTCAAAAAGGTCACAATTTTTAAAACTCAGATTAGGACCTGAGTGTGTATGTCATAGATGCATGCACACACCATGATATAAATGGGGCTATAGCCTTCATTTAAAAATTAGTAAAATCCCAAGGGACAGGAAATTTACAAAATATTGAAAAGGGAGGGACACCATTTTTATTACTTTTGATTGATTATTCTGGCACCACCAACTTCCCTTGTTTTCCCAAGGATTAACAGAGAAAGCTCAACTATCTGGGTAAAGAGGAATCAGTTGCTCTTTGCAAGGGGAGCGAGTGGTCTTTTGAAAATGTCTAAGGACATCTAGTCTGTAGCTTCATCTAAACTCAGGAGACTTTCTTTAAACATTATAGGTACATGGGGCTGGGGTTGTGGCTCCACGGTAGAGCACTAGCCTAGCATGTGTGAGGTCCTGGGTTCAATCCTCAGCACCACATAAAAATAAATAAATAAAATAAAGGTATTGTGTCTAACTATAACTAAAAATAAATATTTAAAAACACTATAGGTACAAAGAAAGCATGAGAATGAGAGACAGGATGGTCTAGTGGTTAGGAATTTGGACTCTGAGTTACACTGACCTACCTTAGGAATGTAGCGTTGGTACCACCACCTGTGACCAGAGACTTGTCTTCCAAGCCTCTCTCTCCCTGTCTTTTTGATGGAACTGTGAAGGAGCCCTAATTAGGAAGGGCTGTTGTAGCTAGCTGGAAGCCATAAGTTCCACCTGATATGTATGTGACGCACCTGTAGGCACCCGCAAACCTGAAGGTATATAACCGGGTGAAAGCGGTCCGAGTTAGGAGAACGGAGAATTCAGACAGTCGGGCAGTCACTCGGTCGGTCAGAAGAATCAGAGCGGCCAGAACGTAGGCAGAGCGGTTACAGAAACCAGATAGAAGACAGAAGAGAAATGACTGGTCAGAGTTAGGCCGAGGCTCCTGAAGAAGACAGAAGAAAGAAGACAGAAGACAGAAGAGAGAAGAAAGAAGCTCTAATCTTTCTCTAAGCTAAGCTCTATCTTTCTAACTCTAACTCTAAGCTAAGAAGACAAGAAGAAAAGCTTGCTTTAATCTTTCTCTCTAAAAATCTTTCTTTCCCTCTCTCTAAGCTCTAAGAAGTAAAAGTAGTAAAAGCTTAACTCTGCCTCCGAGAATTTTCCTCCCGTGGCGGCGCCGTGGCTGGCCGTGACAGGCAGCTTACAAATGGTGGTCCGTCCGGGGCTCGGCAGGCAGAGAAGAAAAGCTAAGAAATAAGAGCAATGAAAAAGCATAACCTCAGACTCAGTTGAGACCAGCAAAAAGAGTAGAAACAAGAGAGCAGAGCCTCTGACTCAGTTGAAGCCAGTTAAGAATTAAGCCGAAGCAGAGTAGCTGGCCAAAAGCCGAAGCAGAGTAGCCAGTGAAAAGCCGAAGCGAGCCGGCCAAAAGCCGCAGAGTAGCCGGCCAAAAGCCGACTTAGTTGAGGCCAGTTAAGAATTAAGCTGAAGCAGAGTAACCGGCGAAAAGCCGAGCCGGCCAAAAGCCATAAAAAATGAAGAAGCCAGACTCAGTTGAGACCAGCAAAAAGAGTAGAAACAAGAGAGCATAGCCTCTGACTCAGTTGAAGCCAGTTAAGAATTAAGCTGAAGCAGAGTAGCCGGCCAAAAGCCGAAGCCGAGTAGCCAGCCAAAAGCCATAAAAAATATAGAGAAAAAGCCTTGAGCTTTAGTATAAAGAAAAAAGCCATGAGCTTAAAAGAAAATAGAGAATTAAATAGCATGGTAAAAACCATGCAGGAAAAAAAAAAAAAAAAGCCATTGAGCTTTGGCAAGAAAGCCATAAAGAAAAATAAAGAAGAGGAGAAAAAAAAAAAAAAAAAAAGTCAAAGCCGCTTATGCAATTGTGCTTAACTAGGTGCGTTAGCTGCTCCTCAGCATTAGGCTTCCTTAAAGCCACAGCACCTTCTCAAAAAGGGCTCAAATATCCACCCTTTCAAAAATAAAAGGTGAAAAGCTAGGTAGGGACAAGAAAATAAAAGAAAATAGAGAAAATAAAATAGAGAAAATAGAATTAAAGCACCTTTTTAAACTAAAGGGAAGGAATATGAAGGAGCCCTAATTAGGAAGGGCTGTTGTAGCTAGCTGGAAGCCATAAGTTCCACCTGATATGTATGTGACGCACCTGTAGGCACCCGCAAACCTGAAGGTATATAACCGGGTGAAAGCGGTCCGAGTTAGGAGAACGGAGAATTCAGACAGTCGGGCAGTCACTCGGTCGGTCAGAAGAATCAGAGCGGCCAGAACGTAGGCAGAGCGGTTACAGAAACCAGATAGAAGACAGAAGAGAAATGACTGGTCAGAGTTAGGCCGAGGCTCCTGAAGAAGACAGAAGAAAGAAGACAGAAGACAGAAGAGAGAAGAAAGAAGCTCTAATCTTTCTCTAAGCTAAGCTCTATCTTTCTAACTCTAACTCTAAGCTAAGAAGACAAGAAGAAAAGCTTGCTTTAATCTTTCTCTCTAAAAATCTTTCTTTCCCTCTCTCTAAGCTCTAAGAAAGTAGAAGTAAAGTAGTAAAAGCTATACTCTGCCTCCGAGAATTTTCCTCCCGTGGCGGCGCCGTGGCTGGCCGTGACAGGCAGCTTACAGAACTGTACATCTGCTTCACAGGACATAGTATGGATTCAGTGGCATCGAACATGTGATGTATCTGGCACAGTGATTGACACATAATACACATAGCTATATAGAAAGTCTTAAAGAGCTCCTATATATCAGATATCCCTCAGAAAATCCAACAGCCTGACCAGCCTGTGAAAGTCCATTACTCCTACTGCACTCTTTGACAAAGATTGTGATGCTAATTTCTCATGTATGAAATAACAAAAACCTCCTGTTAGAAGATGAAGATTTTACACATCAGTCAAGGTTTCAAAATAAACATTTTGTCATTCTCAATTACATCTTTTTTTATTGAAACTAAAATTGTTAAGAGTGTTGATGGTGTTAAACCAGAGTTCTGGTTTTAAAGTCAACATTTTCTAATATCTTAGTTGGCTATCTGAGCCACCTGTTCCTGTGTTCGTTATATTTACCAAATGCAAAACAGGACACATTTTGGAATGCTGGATTTTTAATTGCAGAATTTGGTAGTTTTAGTCTATGCTACATCTATAATATATGTAAGGCGTTTTCACTTTCAATTTTACACAAAATTGTGTATCTCGATTCTGGAAAGTTTTTGTAATTCAGATTCTCATCATCCTGGATAGGGAGAAAAAAATAACTACCACTTAAAGGGATACAGTCATACCCTCATCCATAATATGAGTTAGTTGTAAGTATAGCTTAGCTATGTGAAGAAATGAGATACAGGTGGGGGTGGGGAGAGGGAGAAATCTTGCCCTATTAGATTTTTTGGTCTTTTCTAGTTTTGTTCTATTATGGGGCAGCCTGACATAGATTTATTTTATCTAAGTACCAAATATTCTGCATTTCCATTAAAGCAGTAAATAATCATTAATTACCATCATTTTCGCAGCTGGATTTTGTCATAAAAATGATTTTTCTCCTTTCTTTTTCTAGGTGAAAAAAAATAAAGAGAGTTGTAGAAGCGATACACTAAGACTTTTCTTCTAATTTGCATCAAGATGGAAATGTTTTGCCTCAGAGCATCTTTTTGGCTGGCACTGGCTGGATGTGTAATCAGTGACAATCCTGAGGGATACAGCATGAATCTAAGCAATCATGTGGATGACTTCACCACTTTTCGGGGGACAGAGCTCAACTCTCTAATGACCACCCATCGACCCACGAATTTGGCCCTCCCCAGCAACGGTTCAATGCACAACTATTGCCCACAGCAGACTAAAATTACTTCAGCTTTCAAATACATTAACACTGTGATATCTTGTACTATTTTCATCGTGGGAATGGTGGGGAATGCAACTCTGCTCAGGATCATTTACCAGAACAAGTGTATGAGGAATGGCCCCAACGCACTGATAGCCAGCCTTGCCCTTGGAGACCTTATCTATGTGGTCATTGATCTCCCTATCAATGTGTTTAAGGTAGGAAGTAACTACAAATGTATTTGCAGGTTTGAACACATGCTCCGATTCCACAGTAAGAGTGTCTGGCCTTTGGAATTTTCCTCTGTGTTTTTATTGAAAGTTATTTCTGCTATGTTAAAACTCAGTGATATTTTAAGATTTTATTACTTGTTATATGTGATACTTATTTTCTAATTTAAGTGCTAACAAAACAGTATCTCAGGGATGACTCTTCAAAATCATGATGTTTTATGAATCAAATTCTTATGCTAGTGCTGAGCTCAATGATGAGTTGGACAATTTTGAGAAGATCACTGGATTTTTCTGAGATTCAGAGCCCCCCAAAGTACTTAAAATAAATTTATCTTCAGTTTTGCTTACCTTTTTTAATATGATGATGTTCAGAATCCAGATATCCATAGTCCAGCTTGAAATGAAAAGCACCTATTTTATTTTTGACTGCCTGGATTGATGATTGAAGCAAAAGGTGATGCTGGCTTTTCTCAGTTATCTGGGTGGCTTGAAGATAATGGGGTGACAGCAGGCCAGGACTGACCTTGTTGAACAGTTTTACTAACTAAAACCAATCAAAATAGGACTTATTTTTTTAGTGTGCATTTATTGAGTGCCTATTTTGTGCCCACCCCTGATTTAAGGATAAATAAGAAAAGTTAGTGCTTTGGTGGGAGAAGAAAATTACTATCCTCCCATGGCTGGGATCAATTTACTTTAGAGACTATTTAGCACCAAAGCAAACTAATACCAAAAAGAATTAGATTTTCCATATTTGGTATAGTGGTTGTAAGGCAAAAATTGCTATAAGAATTAAAAAACACCAAAATTCAAATGAAATTGCATGATATGTACCACATTTGGTGAAATATATTCTAGACACAGGGAAATTGTTTTCCTTAGGGTTTTTTTTTTTTTTTTCATCCTCTTCTTTTCTTTCTCTTTTTCTTCCTTCTTTTTTGGGAAATCCATAGAAACAAATGACTTGATGTGGTAATATTCTGAAATATTCCTATAAATGACAAGCACTTTTGTCAACTGAATTCCAAATAGAAGAGCAGTCTGCCGATTTCCATTAGATGCACTTAAAATTCTGTTGGAATTATACTAGTCAATGAGAAAACTCAATAAAGATGAAAATAACTAAAATTTTTAGCATTCGGAATAAACACCTTTCAAATTTATACCATACACTTGCTTGCAAAATTGGAGAATTTAGACAATGAATAGTCCAAAAAAAATAAAACACATACCATATTTCTCCACAAAATAGCATGAATACATGTGCTTTCTATTTGAACTTTAAACAGGATTTTGGACTAAACTGTAATGCAAACTTGAAAATGCATAATTGATTTAAAATGTTCAGCATATGTTGCAGAAATTATTTTTTTATTTTTAAAAGTTTTTAATTTTTCATTTATGAGATACCATGGCTACTCAACCCTGGACCTTCTCAGGACATCTCTCTTTAATGACAGATTTGAAAATATTGACAAGACTATTAGTTGAAAATGGACACTTCAGTCAAGTGTGGAATTTTTAAAAACATTGATTATTGCTACTTATGCACTAGTCAAATAACCTAACTTTTTTGAAAAGAATAATTAACCATCTCTGAATTAATAACTCCCTGCTGCTCTTGACTCTGAAGCACACTGTGTAGATGTGACCGTATGCACAGCAGTTTCTTGGCAAATCAATAACTGCAAAAGCTGGGGGGAAAAAAAACCTGCTTATCTTTGGGGACTATTGCCAATTACCAGGCTAAACTTCATTTCTATTCCCTAGCAACATTTGAAGTAAGATTTTCTGGAACATTTCAAATTTGATGAAGATCCAAATAAAACTTTAATGTTCATATAGCAATGGATAAAAATTCACACATCTTTATTTGAACATATGGTTCTTCCTTCTTGGGAATCCAATACTTAATGTAGCTTATTCTAGTTCTAAATAATGTGAATAGTTTGACTACAGTATTTTTACATCACAGGAGAACACTTATGTAATTCCTATTTTTCTAAAACTCATGGAATATGAATCATCTAAACAACGTTGATTTTAGAAAGTGAACCTTGTAGATTAAAAAAATACTCTTTAGTAATCTTGATCTTCTTCCAGAGGATAATAGAAAAGTACTGTAGTGAGCTAAAAGAGCACCAGTATATACAGAATATCTCTACATCTTTCTGTTATCCTCTTCCCTTGGTTGTGAGACCATAACATGTTGCTATTGCCCTGACTTCTGCCCAAGATGGTTAAGACATCTTTCCAGGAAATATGAGGTCAAGCCTCCATTTCTGTTCTCCACAGCTGCCCCCCTGCCTTTAAGATTCTGATGCTTTGGGGTCTATCACATAACAGGCCTTTGAATTCCTCCAACCACATCAAGTTCACTACCTCTGTGTTGCAGGCAAAGTAGAAGCTGTCAATCCTGCTTTACCATCGCAGTTAGGTACCTACGAAAATAATGCACATACTTGGAGAAAATTCTACTAAAAGAATAGATGCATGAGTCTTCTTTATCTTCCCCACTATTAAAGAATTACGTTAAGAGGAGAATAAGAAAGATGAGTTTTCAAATCCGACATATTGTTGTGTTTAACATCATATCAGTTCTGTACTCCAGACAGAACGCTGTGTTGAGTCATATCAGAGTACAGGAAAGTAGACAGCGTGAAGATTGTGTCTCAGAGCAGGCTAGAATGGCTGAGTCAGCTGTAGTCATGTTACAAGACAAAGGACATGGGGTGATAAACTTTATATATATACATATATATATGGAGAGAAAGAGAGGGGGAAGAGATTCATTTAGCTCACAGTTTTGGAGGTTGAAAGTCCAAGATTGGGCTGCCACATCTGTTCTGCCTCTGAAAAGCCCCCCCCTCCACCCCCCCACCCCCCCCCCCACCCCCCCCCCCCCCCCCCCCCGCAGCTCCCTCTGTGTATCAACTCGTGGGGAAATGTGAAGGGAACTAGACCCATGCAGAAGAGCCAGGCAAGTGGGGTGGGCCAGCTTTATAACAATCCACTCTCTCAGGACTTCCCAAGAGCACAAATGCTTCCCACAAGAAAAGCATTCATTCCTCATAAAAGCATGAGCTCTCCCACTAGACCCGACCTCTTTTTCTTTTCCCTTTTTTTTTTTTTTTAATTTGTTCTTTTTAGATAGACAGGACAGTATATTCTGACATACTATACATACATGGAGCATAACTTATTCTAATTAGATCTCATTATTGTGGATGAACATGATGTGGAGTTTCTCTGGTCATGTATTCATATGTGACATAGGAAAGTGATGTCTGATGATCTACTGTCTTTCCCATTCCCATCCCTCCTCCCTTCCCTTCCTTCCCTGTTGTCTAATCCAGTGACCTTCTTCTTCCCTCCTCCCTGCTTGTTTGTGTGTTAGCATTCATAATATCAGAGAGAACTTTCGGCCTTTGGGATAAACTGTTCTTTATATTAACATTGTATTCCCTTTGTCTCACTTAGAAAGAGATTGTACTGAAACTGCTTCATAGATCAGTGTGATGGAACACACAACTGAAAAGCAGCACAGCAAGTACCAGGCACTGGGCTGTTTCTGATTTGTGATTTAGCCCCTGCGGCCAGGGCTAGGTTGCTCTGGATGGTCTGTGGCTATAAAGGTGGGGGGAGGGGGGATCACTCCACACCTGAATTTCCAGAAGTTTCTTCATTGGTTTCCATATCTTCAGAGTTACTGCCCCCAGCCTCTCCTGAACTCTGCTCTACTTAGTCAATTGCCACTGCTTCCTCAAAAACCACCCAGGACCTTTCCCCGCCCCACACTGCCTCCCATGCTGAGCAGTCAAGGCCCTCCCTCCACGCCCCAGCCAGGCTTTCCCCACTCTCGTCAATTCCCAACGTGCAGGCCCAGCTCTTGTTGGAATGCCATCAAGACCCCTTTGGAACATTCCTTCCCTAGATAACATTCTCAGAGGCTACGTGTACTCACAGATTGCTGCTGCAAGACATTTCAGACCTCACATTGAAAAAGGAGTTAGGTCTGCAGCTATATATATGGCATCAAGAAGAAATAAACAGAAACAAGAGAACTCCTCTGGCCCCTACTTGCACACACCCACATGCCCGCCCGCTCACACACACAACCTGGTTACAAAAGAAAACCCAACATCTGAGAAAATAAGCTGTACAGCAGAAGGAACCAAAGAAAGCAAATGAATGCCAGTTGTCTTCTTAATTTTCAAACAAAGGCCTTGCAAGCAGTAATGCTGATGAAAATGCAATCGCTAAGTTGATCAAAGGGTGACTCTAATTGTTAGTTGTTTAAAAGAACAGATAATATCACTAATTACAAAAGAAGACTGGCAAAAACAGCAGGGAGGCAGGAAAAAAGAGCTAGCAGACTTTCATACACCCACACAGCTCAAACTAGAGATGGATTTAGGGGCTGGGGTTGCAGCTCAGTGGTAAAGCGCTTGCCTAGCAGGTGTGAGGTACTGGCTTGGATTCTCAGCACCACATATAAAAAATAAAAAAATAAATAAATAAATCGACAACTAAAAAAAGAAAAAGAAGAAAAAGAAATACAGAATTGTTGTCCATAAGGAGATTAGTCATAATTTGTAAGAGAGTGGAAGCCCTAAAAGTGAGGTTTGTGTGTGGCCAAGGCCTGGCCCATACAATTTCAGGAAAACAGTTCACTCCCATGTTCCTACAGAAATTCCCATAAACCACTCTACCTTGTCTCTTAAGCAGGAACAAGAATGGGAGAAAATAAGGAGATAAACAGGGTCAAAAAGATGAGAATGATAAGCCTGGGAAGAAGCATGAAGTTGAGGCAATGACTTGCTAGAGGAACTTCCGGTCTGCTGTAGATGACAGTGTAGGTAAGTCAGGTCCCCCAGTTAACATGTACTACAAAGCAAATCTGTGGGACCCACAGGGGCAGCATCCAGGAACACTGGCTGTGGATTACTAATTCTGTTCCACTCTAAGCAACCATCTCTTACTGAGGACAACAATAAAAAAATAAACAATTACAATTTCTGTATGAAATTACTAGGAATGTTTTGCAATGAAAAGTCAAGACTCCCAATGTGTTTCTCTGGCAGAGGATCTGAGCAATGTGGAAACAAGAGGCCTTCCCACAGAGCCAGTTTTCTCAAAGATGACACAGCCTTTGACATCTTGTGCCACGGGAATCCATCTTTAGGGGCATCAGTACAAAGTGGTTTCTTGACACATCCAATCCCCAAGGCAATTTGTGTCTCAGAAATCAATTGCCACGTCTTAGGGATTGGATGTCTCAAACATAGACGTTTAATAATGCTTGTTGTTGTGATTTAATTGGATCGGGGCCTTTATTATAAAATTTCTAATCAGTGTTCTCTAAAAGCTTCAAATTAGCATGATGATGATGATGATGACAATGACCACAACACTGGGTTAAAGGGATTCACTTAGAGGCCAGGCAGAAAACACTACCTGTGGTCTGCATGTGCTATTTTCCAAGTTAGTCAAATTGCCCACCAAATTCCACATGTGATAAGTATATTTTACCGCATCATCAAGCAATGAAAAACAGATCTTTCTCATGCACTCCAGTTGTAGGGGGAGGATCATAAAATTAGCTATAAAACAGCATTCCCTAGATTCTAGGAGAGAAAATGTGTCCCTTGGTTGAGATCCCTGTCCCTTGCTGGTGCACTGTATTCCTGATAGACGTTTTCCCATCGGGTAGTTTTGACTCTGCCTCTTCTCCAACACCTGTCTCTCCATGCTCTTCCTCCACTTCTATCTCCCCCAGCTAACCTGGCCTACCCAAGGACATCTAGATGAGCCTTCTACCTCAAATTACTTTCCTCTATAGCCCCAGCTTATTGCCTTTATCCCTCAGATCTCCGTGGAAGCATCTCTTTGTCTGGCAAGTAGCCATGATGCACCCTGGGTTACTGCCTTGCCCCTAAGCTCCCACGACACCTCTCTGAACCCTAGGATAGTGATGAACGCATGCTCTGTCACTCTTGTCAACTGCTCTGCTTGTCTGCAAGGTCCTTGAGGCAAGCAGCCATCATTCCTTTTTATCACTGTACCTCCTGTGCCCGGCTTAAAAAATGGCTGATGATACGGAAAAAAAAAAAAAAAAAAAAAAAAAAAAGAAAGCACACTGTAGTCGCCTCTACTAGAATGCTTTTTCCTCCCATGCAGTTCCAGACTGAAAAGCAGACTTGCTTATTAAATTTATTGAATTTCTACTTTTTATTCCTGTTGTAAATCAGAATGTCTTGGGGTTTATTAATCTGAGAAAGTTATAAGAAACAGAGCAGCACATAGCAGCAGGATGACTTTCCCTTTCCCTTTGTGCCTGGAGGACAGGAGTTCTTTTCCTAAGGTTCAGGCCTTGTGCTTTCAACTCAGTTCCTCTCTCCTTAGGGATACACACATAACCAGTCCAAGAGTCTCTTTCCAAGACTTCTGTGCAATATTCATTCTTTAAGCATAGTCGTAAATGTGCTTTTGATTGATACAACGAACCTACAAGTGATCTGAAATATAATGAACATTCATAATGCAAAAGATTTTATTTGCACTTTAGAGAATAGAAAATAGGTTGATCTTTTCTGGCATTGCTAAAACCTAGCTAGGCACATTGCAAGAATCCATTATGCTAACTAAGTTATTTAAGAATAAATGTTCATATAAAATGACAGAGTGATAAATTTATTAGCCAATTTTCTGTTTGTTATGAGGAAGTTGCTGTCTGGAGAGACTTCAGAACCCTGTCCAGCTCTACCTCCCCTTCTGACTTTTCGTTTCCTGTGTCTGGGAACCTCGTTGCTTTCTCTCATGGTCATGTGAAATAATTATTCTCATGTGAGGCAACTCTGCTACCCTCAGCATTTGGCTCACAGCACAGTCATTCCCGCTTAATGGGATGGGGGAGGGAAACCCTCTGTGGCTGCAAGATTGCTCCTAGAGCACAGGAGAGAGAGAGATGGGTCCAGATCCTGTTCTTATCAGTAAAGCATCCAGATGTGAACAGATTGATAGCTGGTGATTCCTCCATCAAAGAGTTCCGCTCACTAGGAGAGTTCACCATATTCCAAGTTTAATATGGATTAAAGATGCAAAAAAGTTTTAGGTTTGAGAAAAGAATTTTCACATGTTCCACATTATGTGTGTGTGTGGTGCGTGTGTGTGTTCGCAGGTGTGTGTGTGGATATGTGTGCATGTGTGGAAATGTTATGATTCCAGCATTGTGATCAATGAAAACAGACATTCTGGCTATTTTATTCCCAAGTATTTCTACAGTGTAATCTTATGAGTTGCTTAATTATTATATAAAGTACATATGGTTGGAAAAGATTGTGCAAACTAAGACAAATGAAGAAATCAAATGTAGTGTCTGAAGCTGATGTTAAGACTGGAGTAGTTGAATATGGAATGTTCTAAGAAATTCCATCAAAATAAGTCTCACATATTGCCAAAAATTCTACAACTGCCTTCTGGGTCTGTCGTATTCTCTTGGGAGTTAGAATTATTCCTTTCTATAGCTTCAATTTTATTTTTAGCTAGGTCTAGCTGTTGCTAAAATTGATTTAAGCTAAAAAGTTAATGGTTGAGGTTACAGTCAACAGCAAAACTGAACAGGTAATTCCATGTTCATTTTTGATAGCCTTATGTTTACATTTGAACATCAAAATAATATAAACCCACATGCTCTGAAGTGTTAATTTAAATTTGGAAGACGTGAGGCACCAAATGTTCTTAGACTCATGAATACAAAATCAAATATGCCCTCAGAAAGCCTTAATATTATTTGCACAAATATTTGTGCAAATTTATATGTCACTTTTAAATATGTAAACACCTTGAAGAGTTTCTTTTGACATTCTAACTTTTCAACCAACTTACTTGGAAACTAATACCAATACTGGAAGCAAGTGAAATCATATTTCTCATGATACAGGCCCTAAGCCTGGAATTTCTAGTATTTTAAATCAAATTTACATGAGCAGACAATGCAGATGGCAAATAATTAGTCATCTGGTTACCTAGTCACATTAGATTCTTCCTTACATTTTCTTCATTTATTCATACAATAAAGACCTGGGGAAATAACAGATAAACACCCTTCCCCCTCACAGAGCTTACATTCTAATAGAAGAACAATATAAAAAGGAAGATAAATGAGTAAGTAAATATACAGTGCGTGAGATAGGTGCTAAGGAGAAAAATGGAGTGGGAAGGACGATAAAAAGAAGGGCGACATTAATCTTTGTTAAATTACATTATAGAAAGTCTCCAGTTAGAGAAAACAGCAAGTGCAAAGGCCCTGGGACAAGAGTGTGCCTAGAGAGTTGAAGGAACCCAAAGATGAGGCCACAGGGATGTGAGGGTAGGGCAAGAGTAGGGGTGAGGCACATCACGTAGAGCCTTCTATCAGGGATACTATATAATTTACGATCCAAACCAGGACTCTTTTGAGACATAAAAAGATACTATAAATAATAACATCTGGGCAACAGGCATAAACTGGGACTATCCTGAATAAAGCAGGAAAAATGATCACCCTACCTATATATCTATGTATCTTTAAAACCTTGATTTTTTTCTCTGAATGAAGTAGAAATTTGGTGGGGGGGAGGTTATGTAAAACTGAGTGGCATGATTTAATTTCTATTTTAATAAGAACATTCTAGCTATTATGCAGAGAAGCATTTCCTAAATTAATGTAGGAAAAATATGTCACCTTAAAAGATGATTTGTCTAGCAACATTTAAAATGAGAATAACATTATCTGAAACTTAGTGTTTACCCTATGCCAGGTTAACGCAAGTGATCCTGTTGCATGCATTTTTAAATGAAGAAACTGAAGCACAGAGTGCTTAAGTCATTTTCTCAAGGTCACACAGTGTGCAGAAACAGCGTGTGGATCCAGTCTGATGGCAGAGGCTATGCCATTCACTCAGCTACCATACTGTTTCTCTTCCATATACCTCAAAAGACAAACTTTTCCAAATGTCTCCTAGCACAGAAATATTTTTTTTGAAGACTGTTTAAAGTTGAAAACCATTCCCTTTTCCCTCTCCACTAAATCCAACAGCTTTTTTTATTATTATTATTATTTTTGTCTGCTAGGTTGGGGATCAAACCTGGGGCTTCACACATGCTAGGGAAGTACTCCACCAGAAATCTACACACCCAGCCACCTCCCACCTCCAAGTGCTTCTTTAGTTCCTTATTTAGAAAAGAAGTAACATATTCGAATGGACAATGTGTATAATGCAGAGATTTCTCTCCAAAATAGCATCTATGCTGTGTGTCTTCACATTGCCTCAGAACATCTGCTAAACAGGATTTTCTTACCCTATACTTGTTGTCATTAGTGAGATCAAATAACAGAAGAGCCCAAAAATAAAATACAAATAAATAAACGGAGAAGAAAGGTTAGGTTCTTTGATGGACTGGTTGCCTAGACGCACGGGCTCAGAGCAATACTTTTTGCCAAACTGATGTCTCGTTCATTCGTTTATCACTTCAGGCTGGGAAGTGTGTCTCTGGGCATGATACAGAAAAATGAATGTCTGTGGCCAGGCCATAGATTCAGTTGGGGTAGAAACATTAGGCTTTACTGATAAAGCTAAATGTTGCATTTCTAGACCACCTCCTGAGGGGTTTACCAGATGCCCAGGAATTTAAAAGAAAATTCAGAAGCATAATAGGTAACATTTTAGGATACGTCAAAATTGATCATAAAATATAAGCCAGAAATCCTCCATTTAAAAATATTTTTATTTTAAATTGATATATACAAATGGTACTTGTTTATGGGATGTGGTGTGATATTTCAATATACTCATATAATATGTAATGATCAAATCCAGTTATCTATATCCATCATCATTTCTTTGTTTTGGGAAAATTCAGAATCCTCTCTACTATTTCTTAAATATACAATTAAATGTTATCAACAATTACCCTACTGTGCCATCGAACAGTAGAAGTTATTCTTCCTATCCACAGTACCCTGTATCATTCGCTGTACTTCCTGCGTCCCCCACCCCAGCCTCTGGTAACCATATCCTCCACTCTGCTTCTCGGAGATCAGCTTTTTTGGCCTTCACATATAAGTGAGACTATAGGTGTTCATATTTCTGTGCCTGATTTATTTCACTTAAAATAATATCCTCCCGTTCTATTCACACTATCACAAATAACAGGCATGAAATCTTCAATTATTTTCAAGATTTACATGTGAAGTATGCCTTTTATGAAATAGTCCCATTAAATCTAATAAATAAAGAATTTGAATAATTATTCCTCATTTTAAAAGCATCACATAAAGGAAACAATACCAAGGGTGTTCAAAATAGCCCAAATGATTGCCCCTCAAAATATGAAAGATAGGGCTGGGGTTGTGATTCAGTGGTAGAGCACTTGCCTAGCACATGTGAGGCACTGGGTTCAATCCTCAGCAACACATCATAATAAATAAATAAAATAAAGGTATTGTGTCTATCTACAACTGAAAGTATTTTTAAAATATGAAAGATAATGGATACATGTCTATTCGCCATTTTGAGGGTGAGGAATTGAACCCAGGAGCATCCACCTCTGAGCTCCATCTCCAGCCAAGTGCTAGATAGAGCATCATGCCCCAGCCCGCATGAATTTTATATCAGATAAAGCAATGTCTATAATAAAAAGAATCCTTGGGTCACTGGGAACTTTTAGTTTGAGGGAGAACTTAAAGCTTAGTCTCACAAAAACGTCTAGAATACACCAGAACTTCTCTTTGCAATGGGTGACCGACCCCATCACTCTGGGCCCCAAGTGGTGGCAGAGTATGAAGGCAGAGGGAAGCTGCTCACCGTGTGGTGTCTGGGAAGGAGAGAGGCAGGGATAAAATATATAACCCCCGTGGCACGCCCCCCAGGGAACCACCTCCTCCATGCCACACCTACCTGCAGTTACCGCCCAGGGACCCACTTCAGTTATTAATCTACCAAATGGATCAATCTATTGATTAGGCTGCGGCTTTCATAATCTAATCATTTCACCTCCTGCATTAACACAGGAGCATTCTGGGGGTGCACTTCATGTCCAAAACATACTATCCTAACTCCCAAGACACCCACTTTACTGACTTCTAACGGCATGAATTTTTTTCTAACTTTTGCATTTCATATATACGAAATCACACAATTTATATTATTTTTGCCTGGTTTTTTTTAATCAACGTTTGTGAGAGTCATCCCTATTGTTCTTGGTTGTAGTTCATCCATTCACATGATTGCGTAGCACTTCTGAGTGTGAATGTGTTACTATTTATCCATTCTTGTAGGTGAGCATTTAAATAATTAGAGTTTTGAACTATCTATGGACACTCTCGTATGCACCTATATACGCATTTCTGTTTCATATAACGCTATATTCTAAATATCTACTGAGCATAATTATTTATCACAGACCATTTATAATTTAATTAGTAATTTTGGAGAACTATTCCAAGGCATGTTACAGAATTAGGAACTAGACAGATTCCTAGACAGAATTCTTTTCTAATTCTAAAAGTTTAAAAACCTGTGTGGCCTGTGTATGAACTTTGTCCATTATAGTTTTTCTTTTCCTTTCAAGAAAATTCAATATCTGTCTCCATGCATGTGGATAATTACTAAACCAACTCACACACTGACTAAGCACCTCCAGAAAACACAAAGAAATTTAGGATAGTCATGCCTTCAAGTTACCCCTACTCTTTGAGGATACAAACACATATTCAACAAAGTTAGCCTGAATACAAGAGGCATTTTATATTCAATTATTTTGTTGAATTTTAGAGACCACAGAACACACAAATATAATACTATTTTTAATGTGAAACACCTATAAACATTTTATTTAAAAATAGAAAAACTGTCTTCTCTCCTTCTCCCAGAGTAACATACCCAGCTAAAACAAAATAAATCAAATTAATCTCAGAAGATACAGAAATAAAATTAGGTTTCAGCATTTTCCACTACTATTGTTATATAAGTGGTTACTTATTTTAAAACTTTAGGACTTACTATGAAACACAGATTAAGAGGCACTGATTACAGATAATAAATGTTCTAGAGGTTTTCCAGACAATCACTCTGTTATTTTTGTGAAATGGCATGTCCTAGTTTTGCTGGTTGGTGAATAAAACTCCAGGTTTGGTTGTAATCTGGTTACTACGTTATATTAACTCAAGACTGATAAAGTGAGGAGGGTTGGTGATAGAAACTTACTATCTTGGTAAAATGTGAAGACTGATCTAAAAGAAACATTCCTCTTAATATCACCAGAAAAAAAATTTGCATTTTAGCATCCCAAAAAGGAAATTGTATTTATCAAACCCACGGGCCACCTGTCTTACAAGTCATTCAGAACTATTTGAATACTGGCTTTTACAATATTATGAACAGGGGTCTAAACTTAGGTGAGCATCAAAACTTTTCCTGATTTTTATTCCGAGGAAATACCTAAGCCACAAGGTAACATTTTCATTGGCTTTATGGGGTGATTTCATTTACCTCCAGCTACTGCGTGCAGTTAGCAGGGGAAGGAAATCCAAGAGCAGGAGACCTACTCACCAGTGACCCTTCTAGGTCCCCATTTGCAATTCACAGAGTGGTCACCACTTCTGCCTTCTCCTGATTCTCTGACTCAGGGGCAGGCCAGCCATGGCCCAGTCAAATCTGCCCCATTGCCTGTTTTTGTAATTAAAGATTTATTGGAACACAGCCATACCCATGGCTTACATATTTTCTATGGCAATTTTGGTGAGCAGTTTCAACAGATGCCATATATGCCAGCCAGCTGCAAATACTGACTGACCATTTACAGAAAAAAAAAAATTGTCAGCTCCTGTGACATCTCAGCAGCCTCTTGTCCCAGCTTTTTGTCCCTGCCTCTCATCTACCTCTGTTTTGTCCCATAGAGTGTCAAAGCTCAAGATCCGAACTTCAAAAATTTGAATAAGGCCTCATAACCTTTGATATTTTTAAGTGGTTCATGCTCCAACCTCAAAAATAACTAGGCATAAAGAGCTTTAAATAGAACAAAGAGAGGGGAGGGAGAAGAGGGGGCAAGGGGATAGGAATAATGGCAGACCGAGTTATCCATGATTACCCTAAATCCATGTATGAAGACACAATTGTTGTAAAAATACTTTATATTAAACCAGCAACTCGAAAAAAAAAATAATTAGGCATGATTCTAAGATGTCAAATATGTTTTCTTTATAAAAATGGTTTATCACTAATCTTGAATAAATCACTTGCTCTTTCAATTATCTTCCTAGGAAAAGATAAATAACGAAGGGTTCATCTCATGTAGTTCCTCCAGGCCTGACACAAAGTAGGCCTATTCCTAAAGTGACAACTCACATCAATTACAACAAACAAAACCCATGATCTCTTTTTCTCTCCCATTTATGTTAGTGAACATCAGAACTTTGGCCTCAATGGAGGTGTAAACCACCAGGAATCCTCGAACCCTGTTGGACAAAATCACCCATTTCCTGATCAAAATTGAACAAGTTCTGAATACTTTTGTCAGGTGCTGAGAGATGTCCATTACATCACCTTTCAAGTAATTAAGAGCAGCATTAAACCAGGTGGCCAGAATTTGATGTCACTGCTCTTATTTCAGTTAAGGAAAAAAGGAAGACAAAATAAAAAGGGAGAAGGTTTATTTTAGGGAAATCTCATGCCAAAAAATAATTACTCTCTAACGATCTTAAAGGATAAAAGAAAAAACTTCATACACTTGAAATTTTTTGATCAAAAAATTGCTATACTTCATAGTTCTTTGGATGGACCAATTACATGAGATTGTCATAACAAAAAAAAAACAGTGAATTTTCTTCTCGCTATGCTACAAAGGCCAGGGACTGTTTCTTTCACAATAGAAGGAAGGTCATATACAAACAAAGGGAAAGTACCTTATGTGCTCTTTTTTTTTTTTTTTTTTTTTTAATAGTATGTGTGGGGAGGGACAGTGGGAGCTATAGGGGATGGAGGGAAGAAAGCAGAGCTGGGGCACAGAGGCCATCCTGGGGACTCTGTGTGTGATTCAGCCAGCTCACAGAAGACATCGCCCATGTATCTTAAGGAGGGAGCATAGATTCTCAGGCTGTGAGGAGTCACCGTCTACAGTTCCAACCATGTGAGAGGGGACTGAAGAGCCAGATCATTGACCTGTTTACGGTTTTATAGAGGCGTTCATTCAAAATCGGCCTTGCTTGCAGGCTGGCGTAGCAGAGGCAGCCTCTCGGTTGCTAGTTACATCAGAGGTCTCTTCTCATGTGGTTTTGAAAGTCTTTACTTGTTTGCAGTAAATGTAATGAACGCTCATGAAGTGATAAACATTTTGTTTCTTTGTGGAAAAGGCCCAAAAGAGAAAACTGGTACTAGAACTGAAGATGTCTTAGAAAGTTATTTCCTTAGTCAGAAATTTTGGATCCATGAATGAATGGAGAAGGGCCTTTGGGCTCAACGCTTGTCGTCTATCACTTTTTAGTATTATATATCACAAAAATGCTCAGAATGGAATGAAATTACTTTCCTCTTCAACTTGAAAGGTATTTTTTGATGTTTCAGGTTGAAATGAAGATGAGCCTATGCCTCAAAGCTGGAGAATTATGCTTCTTCCAAAACTGCTTTTAAAGACAATGCTACATTTATAAACACACAAATATATATATATATATATATATATATATATATATATATATATATACACACATATATATATATATGTTTTTTAGGTTCTGTGATCCTTGGTACACTCCCCACATTCTATTCAGATTACTTATTTACCACTAAAGGCATCCTTTTCAGGGACAGTTCCTAAACTAGCAATGGATACACTCTCACATATTGATGCCTTTGGCATTCAACAAATCAGAAAAATCATTTTTTTTTCCTTTTTGAATAGAGAATGCATTCACATAGAACAACCACCAAAAAAAAAAAATCAAGAAAAAAGTATATATTGAGAAGGTTTCTCCTCCACCAGTCCTTGGCCACCCAATTTCCCAGCCCACACTCCACAGGGAATCACCTTTATGAGATTTTTCTGTATCCTTCCAATGTTTCTTCATGTTAATATAAGAAAATCCAAATATATATTCTTATTCTGTCCCCATTTCCTGTGCAATGTTCTGCATCACGCTTTTTAAATTTGTCAGTATGTTCCAGAGATGTTTGACTATCAAAATATAAAAAGCTAATTCATTGGGTTTTACAGTTTTATAGCATCTTCATGTGGGAGAGTGTCATAACTTGGATAATCAATGGCCCCAATCTTCTGTTTTTACAGACAATGCACATTTATAAACATACAATTATATATACATCATATTTATATGTGAGAAATCCCCACACACAGGATTCCTACATCAAAGGTTAAGCATATTACTTTGATAAATATTGCCAGATTGCCCCAAAAATAGTTGGTTGTATTACCACCAGGACTGTACAAAAGTCCCTGCTTTCCCACCATCTAAACATATTTTGAGATTATCTATTTTTCTTTCCTTTGAATTATCTTTAAGTATGAAATATCAGTGAAAGAGTATTTTTCCCTGATATTTTATACTTATGTTTTTCCCATGCCAAGAGTGCTTATAAAAATGATGGGGAATTAATGGAAACCAACTTTGGAAAATGTTTGGGTCACTGAGTCAAATGCCCAAGGATAATTTAATGTGTCATTTATTTTTGCAAAAGTATACATTTTTACTCAATATGAAGGAAATGATAATTCAAGAAAATATAATAGAAAATTAAATGATTTCCTATTCAGAGACCATTGCTGGTATACATTCTAAGTCAGGGAATTCTATACACTCAATTGTTCCAGAATTCATTCACCTGAAAATTGACAAATACATGGACCATAGTCATTAGAATATTGACAATTAGGAAAATTATTTCAAAAGAATTTATGGAAATTTCTCCCTATGCATTATATATCACAAAAATGCTCAGAATGGAATGAAATTATTTTCATCCTCAGCTTGATGAGCCCTATGCCTCAGAGCTGGAGAATTATGCTTCTTCCAAAAACTAAATTATGAATTGTAGCAAATAAACTCCCTTCAAGTTCATCAAGTTTCCCTTTCCTTTTATTTATTTATTTTTTGCACGATTCATAATAAAAAACCCAGAAGCTATGTCCAAACTCAGCCAGACCCTTTCCACCAGTCTGTGGAATCCCCTACATGTTAGGTGAGGACTGAGATGGAAACCCTGAATGACAACTTGTGGTGACAACAGAAGGTTACTGTCACAAGATAGCACATCCTAACATTGTTAGAAATATCTGGGATGATAGAATGGCAGGTATCACTTTGAAAATATGCATTTAGTCTAATAGCTGAACACTATATTCTAAGAAATTGCCATGGCTGCTATTTTTCACTTTTTAGTGTACAATTTTATTTGTGAATACCACTTGAAGTTGACATAAAAATTGAGTTTTATGGACCGTTCTTAAATTCATGAACTTAGTTCTTTGAAGAAAACAATGGCTTTCCAGTAAGTAAACTAAGTCTTCTGAGATTTTTCTTTTGTTCATTTTGCCTTTGGTTGGTTTTAAGAGATTTGGTTTTGTTATTTTAAAATTGGACAAAAATGTAAATCACCATAGAGTAGTTTTTTAGACATTTAAAAACCCCTGCTTCTTGCACAAAATGGTTGTGGGTACCAGGCTTGATTCTGTTGAAGTCTGCCTACCCCCCCACCTCCACACATGCTTTTATTTATTTATTTTTTAGCTGAAAATAATAGCCAATTCTGCAGGTGATGAGAATATCTACTCAACTGCCTGAATACCCTAGCTCCTGGTCTTGTCCTGACTAAGCTAAGTGACAAGAATCCCTGTGTCCTGACTTCCCTCCCAGCCTCTAAGCAGAGTACTAGAGCAAGCACTGATTCCAGCAAGCAGGAACAGACCTGGGCTTCCCTCCTGCAGAGCTGCCCTTCATTCATGGGAAGGTTGGGCTCCCTCCATATTGAATCACCCCAGTTTCTGCTACCAGATCTCAACCAAAGGAGTCATTACGCTACAAGTTGGTTTAGAAACTGTAGTCATTTTCACAGATTTGATTAGTACACTGGAACTTTCGAATGAAGAGAAATATAGGTTGAGACTTTTGACTATGCTAGCTAACAAAATAAAATAATGAAAATATTAGAAAAATGCTTCTATCTATGTGACCTTGGGTAAGTCATATAATATTTCCAACCCTTAGTGTTTTCTCATTGTTACAGGGCTGGGGACTTCTGAGAAACTGAGGCAGTGTGAAGACTCCCCCAACCCCCATCAACCCCCAAATCTTTTTATTTTATTTTATTTTTTTAGTTGTAGGTAGACACGATACCTTTATTTTATTTATGTGGTGCTGAGGATCAAACCCAGGGCCTCACACATGCGAGACGAGCGCTCTACAGCTGAGCCATAGCTCCAGTCCCAACCCCCAATTCTTGCTATCAGGTCAGAAAGATTTCAAACATGTTGCTCAAAGTAACAGGAATGAGTTTATTGAGGGATAGGGAAAGGGACACTCTCAAGGGAGAGAGTGGGTCCTCTCAGAGAGGAAAGGGACAGTGTGCCTCTCCTGCACTCAGATTTTATTGGGAATCCCAGAGAAGTTTCCAGAGAGTCCCACTCAGGTCCACCTCTTGTCTTTAGAATGACAGCGGGGTGACATCAAATTTTCAAGTCCCTACTGTCATGGCAACTCTAGGTTACCTTGGCCTATGCCGACTGGTTCTAATTGGATTCTTAACCATAAATTCTTACAGATTTTATGGGTTAGTAGGAATTATCCTTATCTCCCTGAGTTTTGGGATCTGGTCCATGAAGAGGGTCACAAAAATCTCCCCCTTCAAGGTAACTTGGATTCCTCTTATTGATATCATTTTTGGCCTGTATTTCTCCCGAAGATAACAGGTAGTTTGCTGAGGAATGTGACATAACCTGTCCACTTAAGCAAGGCAGGCTGCAGGTAAATTTCTTCCAGAAAAAGAAAGAATATGGATGTCAGCACAGTGAACCGATTCTGTAAAATTATTCTCTTGACCTTGTATTCCCACTATCTGCATCTGTCTGTCCTCTAACATCATCCTTAAAATAAAAGAGCATTGAAACTAGATCAACATTTCTTGTCTCAGGACCCCTCTGTACTTGTAACAATTATTATAAGGACTCCAAAACTGTTGTTTATGTGGGTTACATCTGTTGATATCATATTACAAGTTAAAAATGAGAATTTTATAGGATATGTACATATTAATCCACATAATAAATAAAATAAACCCATTAAATATTAGCATAAATATTTTAATGAAAACTTTTATTTTCAAAACAAAATTTTAATAAGAAGAATGGCATGCTGTCAATGACACTGCCTTGATTCACACTAAGGCGGCAGCAGTTTTGCTCTCCATTACTTTTTGTGTTGTTTGTTTTGATTTATGGAGTCCAATCAGAATGATTGACAACATCTTTTTCTGTAATAGCTTAATTGAGGTGTAATCTATATACCATAAATATGCACACTGTAGGTCTGCAACTCAATTATTTATAGTAGATTTAGAATTATGCATCCATCATGTGCAATTCAATTTTAGAACCCTTTAATTACCTAAAAGAAAGATTAATCATTCTTGATTGTAGTTAATCCACACTCCTATGTTCAGCCCCCAGCAATAATGTTTTTATACATTTAGCTTTTCTGTACATTTCATAGTAACAGAATCAACTTTTGTATGTTCTTCCACATCTAATTTTGCTTACCATAATATTTCTAAGGTTCATCCACGTATCCATAGCTCACTTTTTATTGCTGCATAGTATCCCACTGTGTGAATATACTACATTGTATTTATCCTTTTACCATCCAATAAATATTTGTGTAATTTCTAGAACTTTGGTTTTGCTATTATGAATGATGCTACAGTGAGCATTTATGTACAAGTCTTATGTGAACATATGTATTAAACATCAACTAGAAGTAAAACTAGGTTAAAATCTATTGTTTTTGACTAGTACAACTTAGATTTATCTTATTTCCAAATGACCATAAATAGGACATAAAATAATATTAATTAATTCTCAAAACTTTTTTAAGATTGAATGTTACATAACAGACCCTTGACCAGAAACTTAGAACAGCCAGTTAACTGATATTTTCTCCTGTGTTTTATATATGGTCATTATTACATTTACAATGCAATGCATTTTTCTTACTGGGAAAATACACTTCAGCTTTCTCTTTGAGAGTATTAAAATGCTGGTTGTACATTCAAAGCAAATAGTTCTTTGACTTCAATTGGTGGAACTCCACAATTTCTGAGATGCATAATTCTTTTGAGATAGGGGAAAAAAGGCAAAAAAGACTAAAGCACTCAGTGATGGAAAGAATGAAAAAAAAAAATTGAAGGCTGGGCATGGTGGCACATGCCTGTAATCCCAGTGGCTCTGGAAGCTGAGGCAGGAGAATTGCAAGTTGGAGGCCAGCCTCAGCAATTTAGCAAAGCCCTAGGCAATTTAACAAGAACTGTCTCAAAATAAAAAATAAAGGGCTAGGGATGTGGCTCAGTAGTAAAGAGCCTTTGGTTTTAATCCCTGGCACCAAAAAAAAAAAAAAAATGAAAAACCAAAATTAGTTAAAGACTAGACTGGGGGAAAAGATAATGGTTAGGTTAAGTTAAAGATCAATGGAGTTAATAGCTTCAGAGGAACTGGTCACAAACTGGAGTTCTGATATGCAAGCAATCACACAATTTAAGAGCTATCAGAGTTTAGAGATGATTGTGTTCTAGCCCATCATTGCTTAATTGACAAAGGAGGGAACCAAAGCTCTGAGATTTTTGATAGGACTAGGGCTGGAAGCCAGGTTTTCTAACTTCCCTTCCAGTATATTCCATCCTCTTGTCTCGACACTAAATGGAACTTTTGTGGTTTAATATTCTTCACACCACATGTAGCATTTCTCTAGAAGACAGTCAGCCTTCTAAAACTTTAATGGGGGACTTGTTAAAATGCACGTCATTCTTGCATGTAGTGTCATAACATCACCAAAAACTTAGACATCTTGAGTTTGTTTCAATTTATGCCTCTGCTATTACAAATCATGAAGTTTTATTCTCTAATGAATTTCTCTTATTGAATATTCAAAATCACCTCCATCTTCTTTACTATCACACGTCCACTACAGCATCAAGTGATTTTTTTTTTCCCCAAAAAACACACATATGGTATCATTTTCTTCATGCTGCATACCGTATCTTTAGGGGCTCTTTGTTTCCATTCACACACAGGATAATTGTGACCACATGACACACTTTACAATAAAGAACTAACTTGAATTCTTAAGAATTTATGCATTGAATCAATAAATACGCTGCATGTTCTCAAACATACATTTGGTTTTCCTTTTTCACTTTCATCAGTGATGTTTTGGAGGATTAATTACTCAAATCTGCATGTGGGGAATCTCTGCTCATTTGTTTTATCCTGCTTTTGTGTTTTCCTATTGTTGTTTGTTGTTTTATGTTTGGTTTCTTTTAAATAAGCACAAGTATGTCCTACCATAGAGGCTGATGATTAAAATAAACTGTACAATTTTTCCATTAAGTTTTAGGCCTTATTGTATGTCCTGGTCAGAACATTCTTTTTTTTAGAATTAACTATGCTTGCTCTTTGTTGTTAAAAAATGTAAGGCTTATCTCAAAACATATGTATGAAATCTTTTCCCCATTCAGGAAAAGCCAGGGTTCCTCTTTCCAACATAAATCTTCTTTCAGTTATGAACTAAACCTTTAAGTATTGACACATACATTTGGCGTTAATATGTGTGATTTCATTATTGAGGATGTCTAATTATTTTGCTTTAAAATTTAATTCTCTTCATCCAATGATCATTTGGTTTTATGCTTACAATATAAGTAGAAGTCTTAAAGACTTTTGCTTCTAGATTTAGATCCTTACAGTGAACAGAGTTATTAAAAAGAGATATTTTGTTCTAGATTTAGATCCTTACAGTGAAAGGAGTTATTAAAAAGAGATGTTTTGTTTGATTCCCAGTCTTCAGGTTACTGAGACTCCCAGGGAAGAGAAGACCAGGTCTTGGGTGAACATTATTTCCTTTAAGAAAAAAATCCTTCATGACTGGAATTCTAGCATTAAAAAATTTCTCTCTCTCCCACCCTCCCTCTCCCCCTCCCTCCCCCCCTCTGTCCCCTTTTCCCCACCTAGATTGTTATCAGCACCTATGTACTTCAGATTCTAGAAAGCAAGACCTCAGCAAAAACTGAAATACCAAATATTCAGTAGTGTAAGATGTGAGTTTCAAGAAGTAGCCACAATTCTGTCTTCCAGTGTAACTGCAGAGAAGCAAGAAGCAGGTCCTTAGAATGCATCTCTTATAAGAACTAACATTTATGATTCTTCTATGGGCCAAGCCCCATCCTGAGTACTTTGTATGCATTAATTCATTTAATACTCACATCAGCCATATGGCATAGGTTACTCTTTTTATCTGCAATTTTCATTGAGAAATAATTTGCAAGTCTAAATCATTCCAGAGACAAACAGCCAAGTTCCTGAGCCTGTTCTTGTCATCATTAGCCCACATTGCCTTCTCCTTCTGTTAAACAATCCCAAAATATTGCTTAGAGCTTCCTTAGGAGCCTTTACTTCTGTTCATCTCCTAGGCAGTGAACTCCTTGAGAATGGGGTCTTCTGTACTTGTGAGGCCCACCACCACCCTGCACCTGGTGACCTGGCTGACCCTCCTTCACCATTTGCTATCGTTTGGCTCTTATATGTTCCCCAAAGGCCTGCGTGCTGCAGGCTTAATCCCCAGCCTGGGGCATTATTGGGAGATGGTGGAACCTTTAAGAGGAGGGGCCTAGTGGGAGGAACTTAGGTAATTGGGGGCATACCCTTGAGAGGGATTGTGGTATCCTGGCCCCTCCTCTTCCCCTCCCTCTGCTTCCTGGCCACCATGAGGTGAGCAGCTTGCTCTACCACACATGATGTGCTGCTTCTCCACAGCCTCAGAAGCAATGGGGCAAGAAGATCGTGGACTGAAGCTGTGAACCAAAATAAGATTTTTCCTCCTTATAATTTAGTTTCCTCAAGTATTTTGTCATAGTGATGGAAAACTGACTAACACATCATCTGAGAGGGAAATGGGGACAGAAAGTAGAGATTGGTAACCATTGGCCATCCATGGTTATGGCTCACATTTCTGGAACCTTTCTGCGCTAAGCCGTTCAGAGGAATTATCTCTTCTGTTGCCCACAGTTATCCTTTGAAGCAATTACCATAACTCATGGTTTTATAGAGGACACTGAGAAGCAGAGAAGTTAACCAGCACACCAAGCTCAGATGGCAGAGCTCAAATTCAGTCCAATCCAAGGAACATAGCTTCAGGCCCATGCTCTTAACTGCTATGCCAAGTCACTGGCTTTAATTAAAAGGAGGGCTTCTCCATCCCCTAATCATGGAGAGCACCCAGAGCCAGTCAGGAACATTTCTGGGGCTACTGCTGTGCTCTGTATTTGTCCTACAGTCCAAATTCTTGGCCTAATCAGAATGCAAGAGCCTAACAATGTAGAAAGCTATGGATAGTGTAGAAGCCATAGTTTTTATTACATTTGTATGAAAGCTCTGCCTCAATCCTGAAACAATTAAAGCATAATGGAAGAGATAAAACACATTCTCCGTCATGCAAAGTGATTCATTTTATAGTATCTGATTTGAAATTTGCAATAGCCAGAGAGATGTTCTCAGTAAATATTTGCCCTGGGCATCACAGGAACATGGTTTTGTTTACTGCTGATTCAACTAGGTACCAACTTCTACATCCCAGCCCCTCTCCCAGAAAGAAAGAAAACACAAGAACCTCACTTCTTGAAGACCCATACCTGGGCAGTCATGTCCAATTCAAGTAACTCTATAATAGTTCATGTTGGGAGGAAAACAACATTTTATTATTAACTTTGAGGTTTTATGCTTTTACAGACTCTATTCATAAATCCCTCGTGCCCATCTAGAATGGGAGGGGTTAGATGAAGGAGAAGAGGAGAAACCCTCAGCCTCACCAGAGGGCGTGGAAGGAAAATCAGCTTGAAGGAAAATGTGCCACTAGTTTTATTTGTAGTCTTCCAAGATGCCATGACGATAACAAAAATAATGTCCCAGTAATGAGATTAAGTAGCAGAGGATATTAACATCTGGAATAGATAAAGAGGGGTAAATTTGTTTATATCAACCTTTTCTTTCATTAAGTCATACATAAATGGTACATTTCATGATGATGGATTGTAGCAGTTCAAAACAACTAACATTTGCATGATATATGGACAGTTTTCAGAATTTTTTTCATTTGTTTGGTCCTTCTTGACAGGTATGAGAACCAACCCCCCTAGCTCATACAGAAACAGAGGCTTAAGGTGGGTAAGTGGCTTGCCCAAGGTCACAGAGCAACAGATAAATATTGCACCTAGGTCTCTAGAGTTTACAACCTATCCTGGATATAGGGAAAGAACAAGTAGTGTCAAGATGGTAAGGCCTGAGCTGGGGTTGTGGCTCAGCGGCAGAGCGCTCGCCTCGCACGTGCGCGGCCCAGGTTTGATCCTCAGCACCACGTAAACATAAAATGCATTGCATTGTGTACAACTAAAATAAATAAATAAATATTAAAAAAAAAAAAAGATGGTAAGGCCTGGGACATTAGAGTGCCTGGTATTGGACTGCAACTTTAGGCACTGATGTCTTTAGAGACTACTGGTGTGTGAGGGAAATGAATAAAATTATTTTTTTCACCAGGCGCGATGGCATACACCTGTAATCCCAACCACTCAGGAGGCTGAGGCAGGAGGATTGCTAGTTTAAAACCAGCCTCAGCAACTTAGCAAGACTCTGTCTCTAAATAAAATGTTTTTTAAAAAGGCTAAGGATGTGTGGCTCAGTGGTTAAATGCCTCTGGGTTCAATCCCCAGTACCAAAAAATAAATAAAATTATTTCTTTCTTATAACTATACTGTAGACTTTTTCTGTTTGTCCTGTACTCTCTGGCTCTCAGCTGTCAGTTGTGCTAATCATGCTGCCTCTGGAGTAGTGATTCCCATTGCATGGTTGGTGGACCAAAAGCATCAGCACCACCTGGGAACTTGATAGAAAGGCACATCTTCAGGCCCCACCCCAGACCCACTGATTCAGAAACTCTGGGGATGCGGCTGAGCAATCCCTGCTTGCGTGAGCCCTCCACGTGACTCTGCTGCTGCGCAGTCTTGAGAACCTCCTTGCTCTGGAACATGCCTGGAGACCTTGGCTGTATATTGGAATCACCTGGGCAGCTTTAGAAATGGCTGATGCTTGTGTCCCAAATCTTTGAGACACAAATTTAATTTTAAAAATGGGGTTTTTCAAAATTTCAGGAACAATGTTTTGGGTTGAATGGTTATTTGTTGGGGAGCCTTCCTCGGTACTACAAGATGTGTAGCACTATCCCTAGCCTCTAACCCCCAGATGTCATAGTACCCCTCCTAACTGTAAGAAACAAAAATATATCAGACATTGTCAAGTGTCTCTTGGGGCAAAATTACCGTGGTTAGTAAGCACTGGTCTAAAGGTCATTTGTGAATCCGAATTATCAATTTATTTAACACCTACTGTGTGCAAGGTACTACATGACATCCGTGGAAACACAAGTAGGAAGGTTATATAACAAAAACCCTTTCATGGCAAAAATAAGCCATGACTACTCCAAGGTGCCAGAATAGCTGATTGGACTTGACAGTTTGTCAGACAAGCTTTTTCTTTCATTAAATTGTTAATAATGAAATTAACTAGTTGGTTGCCATGGTCTAGACATTATCCCAAATAGTAACTTATGAATTCATATCCTAATTGTTTTATCAATCACTTTTAAAAATTGAAACTGTTTAATTAAGTAGTAGTGCTTCCCATAAAATTACTCTTAAGAAAAAGACATAATGAGTGTTAAAAAGTATTATTTCCATATGTGCCCACTTGTTTTAAAAAATGCATATGCTTTTATATACATAGACAATTTTCTGAAAGAAAACACTAGGCAATTAACAGTGGTTACCATGGGGCAGTAAGTTTGGGGGCCTTAATAAGGAGATATACTTTCACTATACAAATTTTTATACAGCTTTATTTTTACCATTTTAAATATTTTCTACTTTAAGTGCTAGTAAATAATGGAAAGGATTCTATAGTCTTCAGAAGCTCCAAAATGCCTCTTCTAATTAATAGAAAAACAGGTGAGCTACACTGTTTACCTCCATGATGCCCACCCTTCTTTTGTATTTGTGTTATTGTTGAAACAGAATAGGCTGAACAGAGACTTCAAATATAAGATTGCTCCAACACTGGTTCTAGGAAAGAGATTAACCAGCACATCTTACTTGAGATTGGGTAGTTAAAGAGGGTGTATTAGCTTTCCATTACTGTAACAAAACACCCAAGATAATCAATTTAACAAAAGGAAAAGTTGCCAGGTGTGATGGCACACACCTGTAAGGAGGATTCCCAAGTTCAAGGTAAGCCTGGGCAACTTAGAAAGACCCTGTCTCAAAATTTAAAAGTGAAAAGGGTTAAGAGTGTAGCTCAGTGGTAGAGCACTCTTGGGTATAATCCTCAGTAACCTACACACACACAAGGAAAGGTTTATTTTGACTCACAGTTTTGGAGGTTGTCCATGGTCATTGGCCCTGGTGCTTTTGAGCCTGTGGCAAGGCAGCACGTTGTGGTGGGAATACATGGCAGAAGCAACTTAGTGACTGTGGACAAGCAAAGAGAAAGAAAAGGAAGGCCCAGGGTCCCATTATCCCCATCATTATCCCCAGTGATCTCACTTCCTCCACTAGGCCCTGCTTCCCACAGGTTCCACCTCCTCCCAAGAGTGCCCTTGTTGGGGAAACTGCATTTAACCAGAGAGGGACTCCTTGATTAAGAAGAGCAGAGAGGGCTGGGGTTGTAGCTCAGTGGTAGAGCACTTGCCACATATGTGTGAGGCATTGGGTTCGGTCCTCAGCAACATATAAAAATAAATAAATAAAATAGAGATATTATGTCCATCTAAAACTGAAAAAAAAGAATAATAAGAAGAAGAGCAGAGAGCAGAAAAGCACTGCTTATATGAAGGGGCCTAATTTTCTCCTGGAGGAACTGGAAGAGTTACTATCCTTTCAGAATAAAGTGGTTTTAAGTTAGGTAAGTGTAGCATGATTTCACCTAAAAATTCCCTCCAGGGATTTATTTCATATGCTTTTTGTCTATAATTCCCAAGGAGAATCAATGTATTCCTGGGGAAAATAAAAATAACCCTTCTACCACCACCACATTTATTTCATCAAAGAAAGGCAATGCCGCCATCTTTTTGCTGCTCCCTAGTTCCCTGATGTGTTTTAGTGACATGTCTATGCCTCACCCTAACCTAACTATAGTTAAAAGAAACATGAAAATGGAAGAAATTGAATCTGAAACAATCCATGTTCAGTTATGGTTTTTCCTAGTACTTGACACTTAGACCTTCATATTTCAGAGTCTCCCTTATTAAGAAAGACACGTCCTTTTCTCTTTTTTCTCATTATTGGATGTGTGAATTGGGAAATCCATCCATGTGGATTTCCCAATCCTCTTAGTCTCTGGGAGTGAGCCAATAGTACAATTTCAATTATTCTAAAGAATACCCCATAATAATTCCTACACATTCTAATTACATTTCTGTGGTCTTCAGTGGAGAATTATAGTTCTGGGCCAAATTACTAACTCTTAGTCTGTTTTAAAAATGTCATTTTTTTCAAGTTTTCTTGTCTTTATGGGGGTGATTCATCCCAGAAATTGTGTCTGGTTTATTATTGCACCAGGCATTAATAACCAGCAGTCACCAATGGTATAATTGTTTATTAACTTCATGAAAACCATCAGAAGCTAGGGCAGTGTTTCTGTAAAGAGCCTGGTAGTTGTTCTTGAGCAAAAGCTTATGTGGAAATTCTGAGAATACACCAATGAGACCAGTTATAGTGAGATGAGGAAGAGCCCAGAAGCAATTGAAGGAGAAGTTTCTTTCAGAAAAAAATATTCAGAAGAAAGGGAAACCTTTTGGAAAACCCAAAAAGGGAACATCTCTGAAATTAAGTTATATGTGTTCTTAGCTATAACAACAGAATTATAGAAAGCCCTATGCTACTAAATTCTCAAAATGCCTAAGATTGTGATTTTGTATCTGTGGACTACTGGTTTTCCAATCTCTTTCAATGGGTTCATGTTAATGACCACACTGATCATGAAATTAAACCTCACATAATCTTTCAGCAATGGTAGAACAGAAATTCAAGCTCAACTTAGAGTTAGTGTAGCAAAAGTACTTTGTAATAATAAATATTTTAAAAAGTGTTACTTGTCCAGTTAGTATAATACTCTTTCTTACTCAGTAAAATAAGTTTAAATACTGAGTCACTGAGGAAAAATCGAAAGGAAATCAATACCATTTTTACCTTTGAAAAATCATCATATATTCAGCAGGGATGCCCCTCCTCCTTTCAGGTAACAGAAATTATTTAAGCCCTCTTCCTAGAATAATACCTAATTAGATAAATATCGGCAAGTCACAGAGGACATGAGGCTAGCTACTATGTTCCTGTTACCACAGCCACTAGAGAGTGGCACCCTTGCCTTGGGACCAAAACTTTAAATGGTCAACATGAAAGAGAAGGTTTTCCTGTAAACAAATCACAGTAACCACACTTTCCTATAAGATTAGGAGAAATTTAATCCTAAATAGAGAGCCAAATAGAAAGGATCAAATTTATGAAGCGGTCATCCCCTTAAGCACTGATAGGAAGTTAAGTTTTGGTGCTAAGCAGCTGGCAAAATCTCCATGTCCAAAGACACTTCATTTTCCCTGTATTGTTCCAGTATTTTTTCCTAACCTGTCATTTTTGCTTTGGCTATTTGTCGGGAAATAATATCTTCCAGTGCCACTCATTGAAATAACTTGTTTTCCTCATGGCTTAATAAGGTTCCCTAAGAGACCCCTGCCTGCTTCTCAGTTGAGGTGTTAACCAAAACCCCCAAATTTTGCTATTTTTTGAAAAATAGGCAGCATGACTACCTCATCTGAGAGCAAAAGTTTTTTACTTCTGTTATTATATTCTATTATCTATACGGTACATAATGTATTTAATATATAATACATACTTTATATATTGCACATGAGTATATTATTTATTAATGTTAATGTATTTTATGTTAATGATTAAAATGTTATATTAATTATGACATTATTAAAATTATAACTATAATGTTAACATATTATAGTCTCCCTATCTTTCCAGACTGGAAATTGCTGAGTCTTTAAAAACACAAAAGAAAAAATAATGCTAGTGATACTCTATTGGAAAGTAAAATAAGGAATCAAATCTAGGAGTCGATACATGTAATTAGAAATACAAGGGGCAGAGGATATAGCTCAATTGGTAGAGTGTTTGCCTCGCATGCACAAGGACCTGGGTTCAATCCCCAGCACCACCAAAAAAAAAAAAAAAAAAAAAAAATACAAGTGCCAGCTCTGCCACTTCTAACTCCCACGTCTCCTCTTTTCAGCTGCTGGCTAGGCGCTGGCCTTTTGAGCACAATGACTTTGGCGTCTTTCTTTGCAAGCTGTTCCCCTTTTTGCAGAAGTCCTCAGTGGGGATCACCGTCCTCAATCTCTGCGCTCTCAGTGTTGACAGGTAACGTGGTCTTTCCTTTTGTTCTTCAGTTGGGTTTAGAAAGGCATTTTTCTCAAAAAGAAAAGCCAAGAGAGTTGCCGTCCAGAAGAGTTGTTTACTAGTTTCAAATAAATTAAAATGTTAACAATCTTTCCTCTGCTGTTTAGAATTGCTTCACACATTTGCTGGTTATTAGTTGTCTTTGGCTCAGGGAACATGTTCTTGGAGCAATTTGCCAACAATATGTAATTGACATCCTTAGGGCAACAGCAACAACAAAAAGAATATGTTATGGAATAAAGTTTATGAAAAGATGATTCCCTAGCACAAGTAGATTCATTTTAAACTAATGATTTTATTATTATAAAAACAAAGATACTATTCAGTTATATTTGTAAGGATTGATTGCTTGAACTAAGTGGTAAATATACAATACTGTTATAGTCTTCTTCATGCTCCTTTTGAATGCCTAAAATGTTTCATAATTTGAAAAAGTAGATACCAATAGCAATATCCTTTATCCAAATGAAAAATCTATCACGAATCTAAGTCTTTCTAGAATCCTCATACATGGCCACTAAGAGTTCTTTAAAGAGGCCTTTCTGAATTCTGAGAACTTCCAGATGGTATTTACTTCACCTTCAAATTTTCACAGTAGGACTTATAAAACAATGAAGTTAGGCATAACACATTCCATAGAGCTCTTTTATACTTAATATAATGTTATACAATGCGTATAATGTCCCACACTTAATTGGTTTATACATACAACTACCATATGTACAATTTAGAAGAGATTTCAATTTTTTCCAACTCATATCCCTGACAAGCACTTTATCAGAGAACCTGAGTACCATCACAATAGAAATCAAAGCCCACTCTCTTAAAGAACATTTAAGTGTTTACACAGATATTCTGTCATTCATCATTTATAATTAATTTTAGAACCAAAATTGTAGTTAAGATGTAAAATTACTCATTCCATTGGTAGTTTAAAATTTTGATATTCTGTTCTTAAATTTATGGCTATAATAGTTGAAGCAAAATAAACAAAATGTTTAGTATTTTGAATGCATTTATTTGTTGTAATTAAAACACACCAAAACAATTCCATTAGTAGTTTAAAATGCATTAGTACTATCCAGAAAAATATTCCCACTGCAATAGTTAAAGATCAGAGAGAATTTCATCACCTATCCGTAAGAATTGCTGTGATTTGTGGGAAAACCTGAGGTGCATATCAGATGTTAAGGCTACTGCATCGAAACACATATACCACAGGAGACCACGGTGTAGTTTCCACTGACTAAGTAGTAGATTGTGGCACTTGTGACCATTTCCCTAAAAAGGACTGATGACCTGCATTTGATTCACTAATAAATTCTCACTCTGATGTTCCCAACCCCAGCATCCCGACATCATTTCTTTTTTCACCCAAAGTATATTATCAAGTGTCGGTGTTAAGAGTTGTGTGCAAAGATGCCTTCCAGAGGATTCTATTACCTAAAAATCAACGGCTTTAAATTATATCCATTACATTGCTGGTACAAGTAAAATTCTCCTGTATTTATCAAGGTGCATATTTAGAGTTGTATTCTCATTGCCATATCCAATTTAAATTTTTAATACAACTTGAAAAGCCATGTGGGGAAAAGAAATGAGAAAGTTATCATGACATTTGTCAAAAAGAACAACAATGTCTACACATATGTTCTTCCTATATAATACCATTAAATATTATAAAGCTACAATATTTAAAACAATGTGGTATAGACATGAATATTATGAAAAATCAATGGGAAAACCAGAAATAGGTTTTAGAGTACACAGGAATATAATACAGGCTGAAGTCATTTTCAATATAAAGGAGACAGGAAGGATTCTTTTACAAGTAGTGCTATTTAGCTATCTGACACACAAAAAAAAGCATATAAAGTTTTACCTGGTGCTACATATGAATAATAATATGTGTAATAATTTTCATTTATTGAGTATTAAATAGGAGGCCCTCCCAAAAATACTTAACAGAAATTATTGAACTGTGATACGTACTATAGTTTTCCCCACTTTACAGATAGGGAAGCTGGGGTCAAAAGGGGTTAATCAAGTCCACATGGATACCAAGCCTTGATGCCAGTAATCAAATGCAGGCCGTCTTCATTCTCTCTCTTTTTTATTTCTAGCATCAAGGAATGTGTGGTTTGGTTATTCATTTCATAAATGGTCTCAATTTACTTTTTGGTTACTTCTTATCCATGACCAGGACAGCTGGTGTTCTCCATGCCTACATTCTGCCAAGTGACTGCTATCCTCAAACATGTAAAAATTCAAGCTGTAAAACTGTAGAAGAGAATAAATTAATATCCTTTCACCTCTGGAAAAGAAAGACCTCCTCAACTTAAACAAATGGTAGACATTCCAAAAAGTTTCTTAAAGAATGAATACAGCTGGACGCGGGGGTGCACGCCTATAATCCCAGCACTTGGGAGGCTGAGGCAGGAGGATCATGAGTTCAAAGCCAGCCTCAACAATGGCAAGGCACTTAGCAACTCAGTGAGACCCTGTCTCTAAATAAAATACAAAAAAAAGGCTGGGGACTTGACTCAGTGGTTGAGTGCCCCTGAGTTCAATCCCTGGTACCAAAAAAAAAAAAAAAAAAAAAGAATGAAGGGCTGGGGTTGTGGCTCAGCAGCAGAGCGCTCTCCTTGCACGTGCGCGGCCCCGGTTCTATCCTCAGCACCACATGAACATAAATGCATTGCATTGTGTACAACTAAAGTAAATAAATATTTTTTAAAAAATAATGAATACAGCAATAAGCTGGGGGAAAATATTAATCACCCCCCCACACACACACACAGGCCCAGGGGTAGCTCCTCAAACTTTTCTTCTGCTCCCTGTTCCTTCCTCAGGGAATCTCAGAGGATCTTCTTGCTAAACTTCAACCAGCCTCAGTGGAAGTCCCCCAGTGTGGGGAGAGGGGCAGACTAGGTCACCCAGGCTGCCCTCTCTCCCCATGCCAGGCAGGAGGGAAAATGAGCTGTGTGTTCCTTCACATCCATCCCTTGTGTACCAAATGAAATGTGAGTCATTCTTCATTAGGAAAAAGAATATGATAGAATGCCAAAACTCTACCTCATTAAGACCTGGGTTCTGACTTTTAGATCAAGGAGTTGAACCATTTTAAAATTCCAGCCCCACAAAAATCAGCCTTAATCCAGGAGGTTTTTCCCTGGTAATAAACTCATCATTCTTTGTTCCCTAGATCCATTCTTGACCCTTTTTACGTTGCATTTGGCATTGACTCTAAGCTTTGGAACCTGTATGTAGGCAATCTACTTGACATTTCTATTTCAAAAGCTTTCATGCTACAGAATGAATCATTCACACTTAACTCCTGAAGATAAGATACCATTTGTTTTGAGTCTTCATTTGGTTGCATGATAGTCTACTAAAAAAAGAAAATCACTTTCTTAAGAGTAAAAAGAGGGAAATTGGAACCTGTTACAAAACAATTTGCCATTTGTGAAATCCCTGCTTTAATTGTCTGTCAAATTATGACCCAGGAAAAAGAGTTCCCATAATCTTATATGATTTTTTAAAAATATAATAATTATTTCTCGTCTTGAGTGGTTTTGAGAAAAAATAATAAAATTATGTCAAAGTCCTATAGAATTTCTTTATTACTTCATTAATCACTCAATGATCCTAGAATGTTATAAGATCAAAGAAAAGTTTCAGCTTTCTCACTATCAGTTTTTAATCTGACTAAAATAAACAAGACAGTAAGAGAAAGTGCATGATTTGTACCAGAATGGATGAGCTTTCCTTGTTCAACTATGAGCTTGTCTCTGTTTAACCTTTTTGCTAATCCCTCCTCAAATTAACCTTTTATTCAGTTACCTTTAATTTTACATCCTTAGTCTCTTTTGAAACAGATAAAGCAAAAATTTCATAAAAAGAATGAAGAAATGTAGGAACTAATTTTGACCCGTTTAACAGTTTTATTCGTAAAATAATTTTTTAATGCTAAAGCCATCTATCTCTAAAATGAATGAAATTTTCCCCAAAAAAAATATGAACAGTTAGCCATTACTAACAATGAAAAATTAAAATGGATTTTCTTAAATGCCATAAATCACAAGTTTCATAGGTTACTTTGAGGGATCTAGAGTGGGGGAGGGGCTTTGATTCTGCTCCTTGGGAAGTTAACAGTCAGGGTAAAGTAGACGCTGACAGAGTCAGACCATAAAAAGGCCTCCGAGCAGATCCAACTTGTAGTTAAAAGATGTCTGGGGAAGAAGGCTGTAAAAAGATAAAACTCTTTTAACAACTATTCCAGAGTGAGGGGTAATTCGATACCTGGAAAACCTGCCAAGATCACTAATAAGGCAGTCTTGTTTTAGATGCCTTAAACTCCAAAGCTGGTGTCAGTCCTTCAGCCCCTCATGTCAAATAATTGTTCGGTGGTCTCTAGGAGATTCTCAAAGGAGGATCCCAATTCAAGAAGCACAAAGGTGATTTTTCTGGAAAACCTCATTTCTATTTAGATCTGGTGGTTTCTTCTTATTCTCCCAGTGTGCTGCTTTTCTACTGCTGCATAATAAACGTGAAGACATGAAAGAACTGGCCAAGCCCCCAAGAGAGGCACTCGGAACTGGACAGAGACAAAGTCAATGCTGGCCAGTGCAACTTGGGATCTCATTTTAGGCCTCTTCCCTGTTGCACATAGTTATTCCTTTTTTTAAATTTTAATCTGTTGTCAAGATCAGGCAAAGGGTTAATTTGCTACCCCATTTCTCTTTGATGACAAACTACCCCCAAACTTAGCAGTTTAAAACATTTTATCATATCTCACCATGTTATGGGTCAGGAATTTGGGCAAGCTTTCTGTTCCTTGTCACTTCGACTGAGGTTGCTGGTGGATTTCAGCTGGCGCTGAGCTGAGCTTGCCTCCAGGTTCCAAGACCCACGTGTCTGGCACCTTGGCAGGGACAGCTGGAAGTCTGAAGTTCATCTCCCTCTCATATAGTCTCAGGGGCTCTCAACACTTGGCTCCAGCAGGCTCAGGGCTCCAATGTGAAACCTGCCGCTCCTTTCAGAGGTCAGGCCTGGAACTGGCAAGGTCTCGTTCTATCTGCTCAATTAAAGCAATCGCAGGCCAGCCCAATTTAAGAACTCAGCTGAAGCACTTCTGTAATCCCAGGGGCTCGGGAAGCTGAGACAGGAGGATTGAGAATTCAAAGCTAGCCTTAGCAACTTATCAAGGCCCTAGGCAATTCAGGGAGACCCTGTCTCTATATTAAAAAAAAAAAAAAAAAAGGCTGGGGATGTGGCTCAGTGGTAAAGCACCCCTGGGTTTGATCCCCAGTACCAAAAAACAAAAAAAAAAAAAAAAAAAACCTCAACCGAAGAAGAAGTATTAAAGCATTTGCAGCTTGTTTTTAATACAACACACTTGTTTTCTCTTTTTTTTAATATTTATTTATTTGCTTCAGTTGTACACAATGCCTTTATTTTTACGTGGTGCTTAGGATCGAACCCAGGCCATGCATGTGCTAGGTGAGCACTCTACCGCTAAGCCACAACCCCAGCCCCCTGTTTTCTCTTTAAGATCCTTCTTCCTTATGTATGAGATTCCTCAAAAGACAGGAATAAAACCACCATGTGACCCAGGTATGCCACTCATTGGTATTTATCCAAAAGAACTAAAATCAGCATACTACAGTGATACAGGCACACCAATGTTTACAGCAGCACAATTCACAATAGCCAAGTTATGGAACCAGCCCAGGTGCATATCAGTTGAGAATGGATAAAGAAAATGTGGTATATAAACACAATGGTGTTTTAATCAGTCATAAAGAAGAATGAAATTATGGCATTTGTTGGTAAAAGGATGAAACTAGAGAACATGATACTAAATGAAATAAGCCAGACTGAGAAAGTCAATGGTCAAATGTTTTCTCCCATATGCAGAAGCTAGACCAAAATACAGGGGGAAATTGGGTGGGATCCCATGAAAACAGAAGGGAGACCAGTGGAATAGAGTAAGGGGATAGAGGGAAAGCGAGAAGGGATAGGAAAAGGGAGGGACAGTGGAATGAAATTGACCAAATTAAATGTGGTATATACGCACAATGGAATTTTACTCAGCAATAAAAGAAAACAAATTAATGGCATTTGCAGGTAAATGGATGAAGTTGGAAGACATAATGCTAAGTGAAGTTAGTCAGTCTCAAAAATCCAAGTACCAAATGTTCTCTCTTATATAAGGAGGCTATTTCAAAGTATAGTTGGATGGGGGTACATAGGAGGATTAGAGGAACACTAGAATGGTCAAGGGAAGGGAGGGTAAGGGAGGGAGCAAGAGTGGAGGGAGGGGGAGAAAAAAAAAAAAGGTGCTTGAATGAGACAGATATCATTTTCCTTAATGCATGATTGAAGACCTGAATTGTATGAATATACTTTGTATACAAACAGTTGTACGTAAAAAGATACTAAATATATGCACTATGAGTTGTACATATTAAAAATTATAAAAATAAAATTTAAAAAAAAGAAGCGAAAAAAAAAAAAGAAATTGACCAAATTATGCTATGTACATATATGAATATACTGTAGTGATTTCACCTTTATGTATATTTATAAAGCACCAATTTAAAAAAATAAATAAATAGATAAACAGAAGAAAGACCAGTAGACTAGAGGAAAGGGAACAGAGGGAAGGAGGAGGGGAGGGGAAGAGGAAGTACTAGGGACTGAAGTAGAGCAAATTATATTCCATGCATGCAGAATTATGTCACAATGAACCCTACTATTATGTATAACCATAATGCCCTAATAAAAACATTTTTAAAAACTCAACACAAAGTCCAAGGTAAAATGATCCTTTCTGCTAGTGTTTAGCTCTAAACTTTGTGTGATGATCAAGTTTGTCAGTCACGATGGAAATGGCAAAATTGAAAACAAACTAATAAAATCCAATACAAGAAGCATTCACTCATAGGCACTTATTAGAAACATTTTGAAAGGTACTTGAGCTCATTTTTCATACCCTTAATCCAGCAATTCCACTCAAAAAAAAAAAAATAGTTCATCCAGGAAAACCACTCAGAGAAAAATATCTATATGTACAAACATTCTTCACAATCAAGAAATACTAGAAGTGATACAAACATAGGAGAAAGATTTAAGTAAATTTTATCAATAATCTTGTTCTGGGTAGACATTAATTTGAAAAGTGTTATGGCTAAAAACATGGGAGGGTATTTTTTCATGTAAATAAAGCTGAAAGTAAAATTGTAGCTCATATTATTATAATATTTTTTCAAACTATGCCTATGAGAATAGCAGTAGGCAAGGAATAAGAAGAAAATAAAACAATTTTGTTGAAGCGGTATTTTTGGAGTTTTAGTTTTAGTTTATAATGTTTTAAAATTTTTTTAATCATAAATTTTTTTTAATTGTAATGACTATCTTAGACCATACCTCAAAGATTTAATAAAGAAGCATTAAATGCCTCTGGCCTTAAAAACATGTTTTAAAAAATCTATTTATAGACACAGTAACAAACATCTTTACATAAATAAAACATATAATTTATCCTTTCATTTTGGCATAGCACGTGACAGGGAACAAGGTGATGTAATGGGAAAAGACTCCCCTGGGAGCCAGCAGACTAGAGCCCTGGCCAGGGCTCCCCTCGCTCACTGGGGACGAGGCAGAAGATGTGGAAACATGCCAGCCCTGCTGTTCCCCATCCTCAGGATCCCATCTCAACACATAGGGAAGAAAGATCAGCCCAAAGTTCCCCCCTTGTTTTTTAAGTTATTTTATTCTGAGTTTCTAAAAGTGTTAGCTTTTTATCTAGTGCCTAATTCAGGACTAACTTGGAAAATAAGAATATATCTAGAATGTACAGTACTGCTGGTTTTGGACAATAAAGTTTAAAAAGTGCATGGTAAGGAAGCAAAACCATCACAACAACAAAAAGACTCCATTGAGCCAGATACTTATTGGGTACTTATTGCTCTAGGCTTTGGGACCAATCTGTAGGATGCCTGACCTCATGAAGCTTAGATTCTAAAGGGGACATTAGCATATACAAAAAACAAAATCAATTGATAAACCATTTGGCTTGTCACATGTTATTGAGTGCTATGGAGAAAAGTAAGTCATGGTGAGCAGGATAGGGTAATTCTAGAAGAGGAGCTGGAGGTTTTAAGTAGGGTGTCCAGAGAAGGCATCCATAGAAAGATATAAATGAGTTGAATACCTAAAGGAAGAGCAAAAGCAGCTCTCATACACCTTGAAGGTATTCCCAAAAGATAGGAGATCACTGGGAAGGTTTTGAGCGGAGTGTGCCCTCATCTAACTTAACAGACTCTTCCATTGCTGTGTCCAAGGTGGGCTGTGGCAAGTCAAAGCAGATGCAGGGAGACTAGTTAGGAAACCATTGCAATAATCCAGGCAAAAAGAGAAAAGGTGAGATGATGAGAAGTGGGTTCCTTTGGATAGATCTTGAAGAAAGATTTTGCAAGGTTTGCAAAAGGATTTAAAGAGGAGTAAAGACAGATGCCAAGGATCTGGGCCTAAGGTAGTAAACACTGCAGAAAGGACCGGTTTGGGGGTAAGGTCTGGCTTGGGTAGGTCTGAATGCCCATTAGGTGTCCTCGTGGAATTCTCAAGTTGTAGATTGGACATACAAGTCTAGAGTGAGAGGTGGTTCCAGGCTAGAGTTATAAATTTGGGAATTATCAGCATATAAATTGTTTAAATGATACTAAAACTGTGAGACTGGATGAGACCACTGAGAATCAGAGTGTAGATGGAGAAGAGGTCCAAGGACTAACTAAGCTCTGGGAGAAATCCAACACTAAGAATTTGGGACAAGGTGGGGTCCAGCCAAGGAAATGAAAAAGAGTGGCCAGTACAGCAGGAGGAAAAGCAGGGGAATGTGGTAGGAGCCAAGAGGAGCCAAATGAAGAAAGCATCTCACGTGTGTGTGTGTGTGTGTGTGTGTGTGTGTGTGTGTGTGTAAACTAAATTAAAGGCCGTTTGTAATCACACCTGGTAAGAAGAGAATATTTGTGTATGTATATATTATGCCATTAGCTTCCAAATGGAAATCAGTTTGGGAAAACATAGGGTTTCATATTTTCCACACCTCCATCATCACAAATGATTGGTTCTAATTGTTCTTATGGCTATGAAAACATTTTCAAATTTAGTATGACTACAAATGGAAAATATGCTAATTCTCCATAATGTGAGTTAATAAATAACCAGACTGATTATGAATCATTCGGCAAAGTACACACTAAATATTACTTCTACATATATACAAATGTTGAACTTACTTAGATTAAGCTGCAGGTCAGCTTTCCATCACTGTTACAAAATACCTGATACAATCAACTTATAAAGAGCAAAGGTTTATTAAGGCTCACAATTTTGGAGGTTTCCGTCTACTATTGGTTGGCCCTTTGCATTGGGGGCTCTTGGTGAGGCTGTGAACCATGGTGGGAATAAGTGACAGGGAAAAACCACTCACCTCATGGCAGCCAGGAAATAAAGAGAAAAAGAAAAGAACTGGCATCCTAGAATTCTCTTTAATGGCACCCTCCTCCCCTGCAGTGACCTAACTTCCTCCCACTAGGCCCCACCTCTTAAAGGTTCCACCACCTCTCAATAGCACCATAGGCTGATGACCAAGCCTTTGGCACAGGGACCTTTGGGGGACCCTTATCCAAGCAATAACAGTGTATACTATTCTGAGAACTCATGACATATTAGAAAATGACAATGGTTTGTGAACATATTCATCATAAGGACATGTTGCCCACATTTACTTACTTAAACAACCTTCCATCCTAAACCCTGGGTGAGAAATCTGGCTTTCTTACTCTCTGCAGAGATAAGGTGTTTTATTTTAATCACCTAACTGAGCTTAGGGAAGGGGGAGAAAAAAATAGATGTCACTCAGTTGACAGCCTTGCAGTACAGACATCCCGTCTCCACTCCCTTTAGTTTTTCCTGGACATCAGGCTGCCAGTTCAATAAGGCAATAAAGTAAAGTAAATAGAACTAGAAGGCAAAACAAACAGCAAGCATTATCTCACTGGAAGTAACCATAAATTTTAAAGTGCAATCTTGGCTATATCGTAAAAGGATTTTCTTGGTCTGTTTGCATAGCTGTATTTTATTACATTCTGAACTAATCTGGACTTTTTCTGGAGATTTATATTGTATACCAATCTTATTTGCCCTAAAATTTTTGGGCAATACATTTCTCCAGCAAATTGAATTGTATCCAAATCTATAGGTTCTAATCTTTAAGTGGTTCTGGTGAAGAACGAGGCATCACAATTCCTACAATTGTGTTTTTACAGACATACTGAGAAAGTGAACTAAACACAAGTGATGGGGTCTTCTCTGGGTGGATATGAGTAGCATATATTGCCTTGGCTTTATTACCTAATCTTCTACAGTAAGTTGCATGTCCTGCAAACCCACATGCACCTGACTCCAATGCCTTGGTCTGTTTTACAGCCTCCTTCTGTCACTATCTAATGAAAACTGTAAAAAGAAAATGTTTCCTTTCCATTACAACAGCAACAAAAATTTCAAGAATGAAGCCACAAAAATACCGTGCCACATCACAGGCCTTTTCTTATTAGTAAGTCTGAAAGCAGTTAGCATTAGACCATCATAGCAGGTCAAAGAGCATAGAGTTTCTAAACCAGACTTTCTTTAGACTTAACATCTAAATGTGATTATTATCAGAAAACTATGAAGGTAAAAAAAAATAAACAATTCTTAATGCCACAGAATTTTTAGATTAAAATAATTGCGCGGTTACATTTATAGCCTATACTCTGTATGAATCTGTCGTTTCTGTTAGATTGTAAACCCGAAAGATTAGGAACGAAGATATTTTTAATTCAGTTTTACGCACTCTGGCACAGGACTATAATGAGAAAGATTCAGTCATTCTTTAACATTTACTAGAAATACTATTTTCTAAGACTGCCACCTGGTACAGTTATGATAACTGTGATCATAGTTTGAGGGTAGAAGAAGAGAGAAAACAATGCAACATCTATTCACTCAGGATATTTAAACCCACACCATTGATAATGTTTCAAGTTTTCTTTTTTAATATATAAAGAGGAATAAGATATTACTATAGCCAGGCGCAGTGGCACACGCCTGTAATCCCAGCACTTGGGAGGCTGAGGCAGGAGGATCACGAGTTCAAAGCCAGCCTCACCAATGACGAGGCACTTAGCAACTCAGTGAGACCCTTTCTCTAAATAAAATACAAAAAAAAAAAAGGGGGGGGGCTGGGGATGTGGCCCAGTGGTAGAGTGCCCCTGAGTTCAATCCCCAGCACCCAAAAAAAAAAAAAAAAAAAGATATTACTATAACAAGTGCCATTGGCTTCCACTACCCTTTGCTTCATCTGTCCTTCCCCAGTTTTGAACACATAGCAGGCCTCTCTGTTGCTGACACATTCAAACTCTCTCTGGATCTCACTAGATCTCAGGCTCAGGCCTGGCCAGCAATTGGTTTCTTAATAGGTAGAACTCTTTTTTTTATATATATATTTATTTTTTAGTTGTACTTAGATATAATACTTTATTTATTTATTTTTATGTGGTGCTGAGGATCAAACCCAGGGCCTCGCACATGCTAGGCAAGCACTCTACCTCTGAGTCACAACCCCAGCCCCCCAATGGGTGGAACTCTTAATGGCCCTACTTGTTTTTCACATCAAGACTCACAGAAAATTCCTAAAAGCCAATGGTTGGTCACTGGCCAAAAGGAGGAGCTTTCCAGCATTTAAGATTTGTATTTAATTGAAAAAAAAAATTAAATATCATAGTAAATTGATTTTAGCACCCCTTTTTTTCTTTCTCCCTTTCTTCATTCTCTTTTTTCCCCCTTCCAGGTACAGAGCAGTTGCCTCCTGGAGCCGTGTTCAAGGAATTGGGATTCCCTTGATTACTGCCATTGAAATTGTCTCCATCTGGATCCTTTCCTTTATCCTGGCCATCCCTGAAGCCATAGGCTTTGTCATGGTGCCCTTTGAATACAGGGGTGAACAGCACAAAACCTGTATGCTCAATGCCACATCAAAGTTCATGGAGGTACTGATGGCTTTTACAATTGACTGAGTTTGCTGAATTGTAAAACTTACCAAAGCTTAAAAGGAGGTAACTGGTGGTTGAGGACTTTATACTTCATCTTAAAACGTGTCAGCATCGCCACAATGCGGGTGTGCCGTACTCTTTCGGTTCCGTCACACATCTTCTGGTCGCAGGAAAAGAGATGCTCAACCAGTGTGTAGCTTCTTGAACAGAACAACCATTTTGCTTCTCTCTTGCATTGAGGCACCACTGCCAACACAACTGTCATTCTATACCAAGCAACTAAGAATTCCAAAGCCCATTTACTAAGAGGGACCAGATATTTTTTTTTTTTAAGATTGGCTTCCTAATTCAAAGTAGGGAGTAGTGCTTACATATATTTATATTAATGTGGATTCTCTGTGATATACAAATATTAGAAAACTGCAGAATATTTTTAAAGACTGTTTTGTTTAACAAACTCAATTTTTCTTCAACACACCCAGCCACATTAATATTTCTCTGAAAAGCTTCAGCACATGACTGTGTTGTTTAAAATGCATATTTCCTTTGCAAAACTAGTTACATGGGGACTAAGGAGAACCAAAGGATAACTATTTCTCTTAAATCAGCATAATTTAGAGCTTTGATGTAAGCTCCACACAGCTCAGATTCCACATGTAATCACTTACAGACGTTCCTAGGTGTGCTTTCCAAAGCTGGAAAATCCACAAAACCCGAAGTTTTTCAGTTGATCAGTTATCTTGTTTGGAAATTCTTCTTTTGAAATTAAAAGTGCTCAGGAAAACTGCCAAACTGGCAATCTTCAAATTGAAGTCTTCTGTTTATCTGCCCACTCTATTTTTTAAAAATCAGGTCAGTTTTCACAATGAAAAACAAGACATAGGAGGTTATCAGAATTTGGCGGTGCAGATAAGTGATCTAGATATTCCAAACAAAAGCAAGAGAGGAAAGAGGCTCAGTATAAGAAGGTGTTAACTAATTACGAGAGCTGGACAAAATGAGGTGTTACTTCATAAAGAGTTCCGAGTCTCCTATAGAAGCCATCAAGCCAAGGGAAGCCACCATGCAGGGAGGGGTGGCCTCGAGGGGGTTGCGGTGGAAGGGTATGAGTTGAGCTGATGGCATCTTAGAGTTCATTTCAAGTCTTGAGTCTTGTTCTTTTTTTTTTTTTTTTTCTTATTTTATTTTCCCTCTTTTTCCCACTCTTTCCTCCTCAGTTTTGCTCTATCCTAGACTGACCTGAGGTCCCCTCCAATCCCTTGCTGATGACATCATTTCAAAAGAAATGTGTGACCCCATTCTCAATAGGATTGTGCATGGAGGGGGCAGGGGCAGCCAGCTCTCTCAGGGGTCAGCTTCCAGACCTTCTGCAGCTGCATGCCTTGGGTCGTTCACACCCAGCCAGCAATACACCGGAGGAAGGGGCTACTAAGGAAGGGGGGGTGGGGGCTCAAAGGAGTGTTTGTGTTGCACTTCAAAACAAAAAGAGAGCCCTCCTAAAATTTTTTTTTTTTTTTTTTAAGTTTAGGACTAAATCCTTCTCTAATGTGACAGACAGGAAAATCTTCATATAAGCAGATTTGGGTAAACTAACTCCTTTGGGAGTTTGTATTTGACTAGGGGTCTTGGCTTGGATGGAAAAGAAATTGTGCTTGTTTTCTTGAACTTCTAACTGAAAGTTACCATTTGCTTCAATTACGCATGTGGGCAACAAGCCACATGGTATTTCAGAGTGCCATCATTTTTTCATTGATAGAAATAGCAGACATTGTCACACAGTGTCACACCTGTATCCTCTTAAAATATTGTTTATGCTCAACACTGCTTCAACACTCTGATAGTTATTAGAGTCACCAGTAGGTTTGTTATTTAATTTGTTGATAAAAAAAATACATGTTATATCATAATTTTATTTTTAATACATTTATAGCCATCTTGCCAGGTAACTGGTTTCCATTTTATTCATATATATTTTACTTTACACATATAGAGTATTGTTCTCAATTGAGTACTGTGGCACACACCTATAATTCCAGTGACTTGGTTGGCCAAAGCAGGAGGAATCCCAAGTTTGAGGTCAGCCTGGGCAACTTAGAGAGATCTTGTCTCAAAATAAAATATAAAACAGGCTGGGGGTGTAGTCCAGCAGTAGAGTACTTGCCTAGCATGTGTGAGGTACTGGGTTGATTCTCAGCACCGCATATATATAAATAAAATTTTAAAATAAACATCCATTGATAATTTAAAAATATATTTAAAAAAAACAGGCTGGGGATGTAGCTCAGTGGTAGAGCACCCCTGGGTTCAATCCCCCCACACCAGAGAAAGAGAGAAAATATTGTTCTCCAAAGGGACCACAGCATTCACCAGACTTCCAAAGGAGTCTGTGGCATAGAAATAGTTAAAAACCCCTGCCTGAACTTTTTGTCTTCAGGAACCATTTTTAGATTATTTTAATAGACATATTGTAAATGTAACCCACTGGGCCCCTTTCTATATTCAGAAACCGTCCAGTGGTTCACAGAGCAGCATGATTATTTTTTACTGTGGGAACTGAAATATTACAGGAGGCTGCATTTACCCTTAGTAAATAAACAATCTGAAGCAACATTGTAAGGAAGGAAAAAGTGTTCCCTTCCAAGCTGGTGATGAATTTAGAATAAAAATGTGGATAGCACTTTCCAAGTTTTTTTTATTTTTTTTTTTTTTTGTACTGGGGATTGAACTCAGGGGCACTCGACCACTGGGCCACATCCCCAGACCTTTTTTGTATTTTATTAGAGACAGGGTCTCACTGAGTTGCTAAGTGCCTCGCCATTGCTAAGGCTGGCTTTGAACTCATGATCCTCCTGCCTCAACCTCCTAGCTCAGTGGTAGAGTGCTTGCCTAGCATGTGTGAGGCACTGGGTTCGATTCTCAGCACCGCATATAAATAAATAAAATTTTAAAATAAATATCCATTGACAATTAAAAATATATATATTAAAAAAAAAAAAAAACAGGCTGGGGATGTAGCTCAGTGGTGGGATTACAGGTGTGCGCCACTGTGCCTGGCTCTCAACTTTCATTTTTATGAAGTACTAAGTTTGCGCCTTTAAAAAGACATAAAGCCGAATACTCTATGGGTTCACAGATCCTTGCCCACAAGAAGCACTTGCTAAGTAGGCCTTCAGATAAGCTATGCTGCCTCAATAGTTTCCAGGTGGCTAGTATTAAAAAGGGAGAGGATGGTTATTGATGGCTCAAACCCTCTGGCTTGGGGTCACATAGCTGGCATACCAAGCAAAGGGTTAACTCCCATTCCCCAAAGCGCCACAGATAAGCATAACCTTCCCAGTTTCCAAACAAGATACATGCATTAAGTGCACTTTAACCACAATAATTACAAGTCAATTGGGCACTAACAACATTTTGAGGCTCTTCAATAAATAAAGATAAGCATGTCTTGAGTCATGTTTTATTAACCTTGGAAGGGAATTCATTTTATTGATTAAGGCTCTTTCATTGTGTCACTGCAACCAGCTTCAGCTTACAAAAAAGATCCCTGTCAGGATCGTTTTTTAATATGTAGTTTCTTTGTGTGCTAGTGTCAAGCCAGGATAATTTTTGGAGTTTCAAAGTTAATTGAGTTCTGAACACCACACCCAAGCCCTTTACCACAGGCAGGGATGATAAATATAGGAATACATCTGCAAGGACAGATTCTGAAGCTACAGAGGTCCTGCCCTGTTAACCTATGTTACTATGTCCCTCCTTTTCTCTCCCTTCTCTTCACTGTACAGTTCTACCAAGATGTGAAGGACTGGTGGCTCTTCGGGTTCTATTTCTGCATGCCCTTGGTGTGCACTGCGATCTTCTATACCCTCATGACCTGTGAGATGTTAAACAGAAGGAATGGAAGCTTGAGAATTGCCCTCAGTGAACATCTTAAGCAGGTAAATCCACTGAGATCACAGAAACCTGGGCAACACAGTGTTGTCCTTCAAATCAGCAGACCTACAAATATAGTTACTTCATAACAGCATTTCAGTTGATGTCACATTGAATATACAACAGTGGTTCTGGAAGATTCTAGTGGAACTGAAAAATTCTGATTTCCCAGTATCTTCGCTGTACCTTGTCTATGCTTAGATATGCTTAGATGCACAAACACTATTGCATTACAATTTTCTATAGTACTCAGTACAATAACATGCTGTGCAGGTGTGGCCTACGTGCAACAGGCTGTACCATATAGCTCAGGTGTGCAGTAGGCTATACCATCTAGGTTTGCGTAGGTACACAATGACATAATTTCCTAACTATTCTTTCCTCAGGATGCATCACTCTCCTTAAGTGATGCATAGCCACACTGTATATGGCAGATTTAGACTGATTTCCTAAAAATAAAAATACTGTCTTATAACGGTTTTCTTTATAGTTCTAGGGTTAGAGATTTCTCTTGTGACAGGGGAGCCTGCCTGTGAAACAGATGGCCCCAGAGGCTGGGCCTGAAGAGAAACTATTCCTTTATTTTGCCAAGAGTGTATTGAGCATGCGTGTATGGGTGTCTATACACCAAATTGGGCTTGAAACTATGCCAGGGCAGAAAGAAGCATGTGACTTTCTCCCCTTGCAGGCTTTACAGTCGAGTTGTACAAATAAAACACAAACATGAAATGATCAGAAAATAGAATGATAACGTAGCCTGTATGCTAGCTGTGTTCATCAGCTTTTCATCACAGGGACTAAAATGCCCACCAGAATAACTTAGAGGAGGGAAAGTTTATTTGGGCTCATGGTTCCAGATGTTTAGTCTACGGTCTGCTGAGTCCATTACTCTGAACCAAGGTGAGGCAGAGCATCATGGCAGAAGGGTGTGGAGGAAGAGCCTTGTTCCACTCATGATGTGAAGAAAGCAGAGAAGGGAGAGGGAGGAGTCACAAAGAACACCCCCAGTGACCCACCTCCTCCAGCCACACCCTACCTGTCTACACTTCCCACCCAGTTAGTCCATTCCCAGTAAGATGGACTGATTAGGTTGTGGCTTTCACAATCTGATCACTTCACTTCTAAACACTGCTGCATTAACAGGAGTTTCTGGGGGACACCTCATATCCAACACTAGGAAATAAGAGGGGATTAAGATAGAATCATGGAGAAAGTGTTCATGAACGAACAGGACTGAACCTGCCCTTGGAAAATAAATGGGATTTGATAGGGAAGCAGAGGACAGAGGACATTTCAGTTGGAAAAACAAGAGATTTTCTAGAACATGAATGGGCACCATGCATTTGGAAAAAAGAAATGAATTTCATTAGAACAACAGCTAAAGTAAAACTCATGAAAGGAAATAGCATTGAATTCATAAAAGAGGCTAAATTTTGGAGTTCCCAAATTTCTAGAAGAAATTCAAATATGCCAATAGGGAGTGAATATTGGTACCTCCTGGGTAGCAAACAGAACAGATAATGCTTTGGGCTTTAGGAGGCAACACATGATTCTTATACTTGTTGGCTGCATTACCTTCATCAAATTGCTTAATCACTCTGACCTTCTGGTTTCTCATAAGATATACAGAACAATACATTATGGGAATAACCTAAGGCATATAAGTCACCTAATAATACCTAGTTCCTAGTAGGTCCTCAGCACATGTTAACTTATATTAATTCAAAAAGTAAAACCAGGACTACAGGTCAGTTTTCAATCACAATAGACATATGTAAGAACATCCAACCACACCAAAACTTAATGGGAGTTATTGATGGAGTCTCCAAATCTCTCCCATATAATTATCATACACAAACATCTTTCTTCATCAGCAACTCTTTTTCAACTTCTGTGATTTTCCTGAGCTTCAACTCTTGATCTGTAAATTGAGCATAATGATATATGAATCGATGTTATTATGAGAATCAAAAGACTTGATGTGCATGCATGTACTTTGTAAAACCTAATGTGTCATACAAATGGTAGCTATTACCTTTTATTGACGTTTGGCGGCAGTATGATCACATTAAGAAACTTTAGTATGGGCTGGGGTTGTGGCTCAGCGGTAGCGCGCTCGCCTAGCACGTGCGCGGCCCGGGTTCGATCCTCAGCACCACGTAAACACATTGTGTACAACTAAAGCAAATAAATAAATATTAAAAAAAAAAAAAAGAAACTTTAGTATGACTTTGTCCAAGCATAAATGTTTCAAATACTTCAGACATGAATATATTAAGCAACTATTAAGCCTCATCCCTCCGAGGGAAGCAATTAGTTAGAATGGATTTATGAAAAACAGTGTTTTAAATGATGGTTTTTGCATTAGCATCATTATTGAGTCTATTTCAGCTTTGAGTAGGACTTGCTTCAGAAATAATTAAACAATACTAATGTGTCATTCACACTGACATAGCATTTTAAGTTTTTAAAGAACATTTACACATCTTTTTCTTATTTGATTCCTCCAAGCACAGATAGGTAGGAAACATATTAACCTTGTTAAATTGATAGTTAAGAGAGTTGCTCAAGCAAACTGAGATTAGAACTCAAGATCCGGTAGTCACTCAAAGCTGGAACAGGTTCTCATAGCAATAAAGCAAGGCTGGCCAAAAGTCCTTTAGTGGGACTATGGGAAAGCTAGTATGGAGTAGGAAGCCTTGCCAGGCTTTGACTAATATTCTACAAGCTGTTTCTTGTTTCTTCCTTGGTTGTCCCAAATTTTCTCTTCATTATAAAGACGTTATCAGTTAGGGGTTGTGTTTGGATGCTGGTAAAAGAATACCCAAAATAAGAGTGAGCTGATCAAGTCAAGGTTTTTATCTTTCTCCCACTGCAAAAAGTGCAGATGCCAGTGGTTCAGTGGTCAAGGGGCTCAGATGCCAGGTGCCTAATGTTTTTTTGATCTCTCCTTCACCCTTGGCGACAGTGTGGCACCTCTATTTTTATATCTGATGTCCGGGCAACAAGAAGGGGAAGGACATACAATGCATGAGCATGTGTGTACCAGAGAAGGCTCCCCCACACACACACTTTTAAGTAGCTTTTCCAGGAACCCACACAATTTCTACTTAAGCTAATTGGTCCTAATTGTGTTATGTGACCAAGTAGATGAGTAGGCAAGACTCCCTTGCTGCCATAAAAATTCAAGGATCTGAGTCACAGGGAGGAAGACAGGAACATGGACGGTGGTTAAGTGAATATCAGACTGTTAGTATTACCTTTTAATATCCTGTTTGATGGCATGTGCAGGAAAGATGACATCTCCCCCAATACCTTCCTTTTCCATTTTTCTGGATGGCACCATCTTTCTGTGTACACAAAATGACCCTTTAAAAAGCCCCCCATTTCTGGAAATTGGAATACTTTATTTGGTCCCTTGATCATGCCCTCTGGCGCCATATCCCAGTTAGCCAAATATCTATGAAAGATTAAAGAGCTCCCAGTCCTTTGGACTATGAGGACAATTTGTGACAACTGCCACAGATCTTTTCAAATAGCTCAACTGATGGTGTGGGTTTACTGACGCTTTCCCAGGCTTAATGTTATAAGCTTTGTGTTGAACCAGTATTCATTTTCCAACTCCTGTTTTCAGTCAGTTTTATTTTGACATTAATTGAAGCCAGTTACAGACAAGCTGCATTTTATGTCCCTGGTTAGACATCTAAATGCATGCAGTATAATACTCCAGCATAATGTGCCCAAATAAATGGCTGCAGATCATTCCTAACTTGTTTCTTCTGAGCCTGAGCAGACTCCAAAGGCATGTAAACCTGCGACAGAAATCAGTCCAGGGTCAGTGTGTTCCCGTTTTTATAATTATCACTGCTGATAACCCTTTACCCTCATCCTTCTGTTTGCAAAACAATATATCTTTGGATACTACATGTTGTTAATAAAAGAACTTAAAAGGAAAAAAAAATCAATGCTAGCTTTCTTCAAGATGAGGAAGAAAACTTGTTGCTGTTGCTTTTTCTGCTATTTCCCTACTCATATTTTGTTTTCCAAGTGTCTTTGTGGATTTGTCCATTCATCTCCATGCCATGCTCTGTCACCTTGCCTGCCATGCCATCAGTAAGGCTCGTCAGTTACCTGATATTGAGCGTATAGCTCACCCTTCCCGCATGCACTCACCCCCACCCACCGACGCACTTGCGCACCTGCGCACCTGCGTACACGAAGGCTCACGCATGCGCGCACCTGCTGAGACAGCCACAGTGTTGGCTCACCTCGAGTGTGTACCCTCTGTCATGGTTCAAATGACAAAGCTGCCCTCCTTCCTGGCAACTGCCCCAAAACATCCTTGGCAACACCTTGATGTTGCACCCAAAATCTTAAGAGACCAAGGTCCTGCGAGGGTCTGTTCTCCCGGCTCTTCTCTGTGTGTTGTTCCACCCCTGAAGTCTTTTCCTTCTATCTAGAATAAAAATGCAAATGTAATGTATTTCATTTTCTTACTTTCCTTTAGCGTCGAGAAGTGGCGAAAACTGTTTTCTGCTTGGTGGTAATTTTCGCTCTTTGCTGGTTCCCTCTTCATTTAAGCCGTATTTTGAAGAAAACCGTATATGATGAGACAGACAAGAACCGATGTGAATTACTGAGGTATGATTCCATGTGCCCATTCCACATACCCATTTGGAAATTGGAGTTTGTCTGCTTTTCACATTTATAAATTTTTACATCCACTTTACGTTCATTCTTATTAGCCCTGAAAATTAAAACTGAAAAGTGAATTATTATTTTTTTAGCTGACATAGCCCATAACTGATCCCAGAATTGGTTCAAGCCCGGTCGGTAATCTTGCCACACCCCTTCTGAGGCTGTGCATAAGGGTTTGAGCTAACCAAGGGGATGATCTACTGCAAACGTCCTGCAGATCTGAAACTGCCACTTAAACTAAGCACTTTTTACAAAATTCTAATTGCCCAGAAGACATGCTTCTAGGCAAGAAAAATGCTTATCCTAGGATAAATGCTACTTAGCAGATTTTGAAACAACGTTCTAATTATTCTACACTGTTTTCTTTTGCTCTAGCTTCTTACTTCTCATGGATTACATCGGTATTAACTTGGCAACCATGAACTCATGTATAAACCCAATAGCTCTATATTTTGTGAGCAAGAAATTTAAAAATTGTTTCCAGGTAAGACTGTTTTGAAAGAATTTCTTAAAGACAACCGAATGAGTGTATTAAGTAGCTAACAGACACAGCCAATTCCAATTTTCATACTACTTTGATCGGCTACACTCCTTTTCAGTAGGGAAGTGAAAAATCACTTTTTATTACCTAGAAAGAGGGTCAGATTGTGGGCATAACAGAAAAGCAGTATCTATTCTGACAACAACATATTCAGAGGTTAAAACTAAAAGGACTAACATAATTACATGTCAGTTTAGTACCAGCTTTTAAAAAGAAATGCTCATGCCAAGCACAGTGGTGCACACCTGTAATGCCAGTGACTCTGAAGGCTAAGACAAGAGGATTGCAAGTTCAAAGCCAGCCTCAGCAAATTAGTGAGGCTCTAAGCAATTTAGTGAGACTCAAAATAAAAAATAAAAAGGGCTGGGTATGTGGCCCTGTGGTTAAGCAACCCTGGGTTCAATTCTCAGTACCAAAAAAGAAGGAGGAGGAGGAGGAAGAGAAAAAAAATGCTCAAATATGAGCACAAAGAATATATAAAATCAGTTCATTTTTTACATTGGTTTAGACTTTAACCAAACTCTTGACAAAACATAAACTCTGCTATTAAGAAAGCCTTCAGGGGCTGGGATTGTGGCTCGGCGGTGGAGCACTCGTCTAGCACGTGCGCGGCCCGGGTTCGATCCTCAGCACCACATACAAATAAACGCATTGTGTACAACTAAAAGCAAATGGATGAATGTTTTAAAAAAAAAAAAAAAAGAAAGAAAGAAAGCCTTCACTGGGGCTGGGGTTGTGGCTCAGCAGTAGAGCACTCACCCAGCAAGTGCTTGGCCCGGGTTCGATCTTCAGCACCACATAAAAATAAAGGCATTGTGTACACCTAAAGCAAATAAATAAACATTAAAAAAAAGAAAGTTTTCACTAAATGCTATTTAGTATTGAATATAGTAATGACTTTTCCAAGTACAGTAAATGTTTATTGCTCTGGAAATCTGTACTACTATAATTTCATTTAAAATCAGTTTCCTTCTGTTTTTCAAACACCCTTCTAGCTAAGCCAGAAGCTCCAAGCATGTTTTACTGACGTGTCACTTTTCCTGATTCTGGAATGATTTTAGTATAGTTCTACTCCTGATGGGATTTTCTTATCTTTGACCAGAATGTTTAATTTTAGCTACTGGCGCATATTAGGCAGAGTAGCATGAAGCTCAAGGTACAAGCATTTATCTAATCCAAGTTCAGTTGGTGCCTTTACTGCTTCCTCAGTTTTCCTGTCTGTACAGTTGGATGATCACAGTATCCATCTCATAAGTAAGGTAATGAGTTAATATATGTAAACCTCTTGAAACAAACAACAAAAAAAAGCTCACTGTGAGTTGACTATTAGAGTTGAGAGGGGAGGCACACAGAGACTTCCCCACAGAACTTGCAATCTAAAAGGAGACAGACATATTAACCAAAGAATCATACAAATGAGTGAAACTTGGTGTGGAAGTTGTAGCTGCCATATTTTTGAGGTCCCCTTGAAAATGCTTACAAGATACAAAATTCTGTATCTGAAATGGATTGACTAACCCACAAGTCATAACTAATACATTTTATAAGCTGAAGTTCATATCACTTGCTAATTAACTTACATATTAATTAGGGGGAAGGAGAAAAACCAAGGTACAAATTCTCAGAAATTCAATACATTTTTTTAATGGATCTTCCTAAAAAGGCAGCATACCTAAGGGAAAGATTTCAATCTAGAGTCCTGGGTTATAATTCAAGTTCTGCTTTTTTTATCCTCTCTGGTCTCACTGTCCTTATTTATAAAATGGGGGAAATAGTACCTACCACCTAGGGCTGTAGAGAAGAACACATGGGGTACCCGATGCTGAGGGCCACTTGGGGTGCACCCTGAAGCCCCTCTCTACCCTTCCCCACCCATGCCTTACTTCCCTGGCCATAGAGACGGTCCCTTTGGCCAACACTGCCTTCCCTTCCTCTTACGCTTGGTGAGTAGAATTGAAACAAGCAGCAAGAGATCTCTTTCTCTCCCCTGGCCAGAGAGTTTAACTTCTGCCTCGAGATGACAGGCTTCATACTCAAATCACCGTCCAGGCTCCCTGTCCTCAAACGTGCACACCCATGGACCCCTTGTTGGTGGGCCCCAGAGCCTCCGTGTTAGGCTGGGAACGGGTGGGTAGGTTCGTGTTATTTACAGTCTGTTCCTTCTCCCAGTCATGCCTCTGCTGCTGCTGTCACCAGTCCAAAAGCCTGATGACCTCAGTCCCCATGAACGGAACAAGCATCCAGTGGAAGAACCATGACCAGAACAACCACAACACAGAGAGGAGCAGCCATAAGGACAGCATTAACTAACCATCTTACAGACATTAGTCGATGCTCCTTCAGATCCTGTGGGAGGAAAAAGATCGCGCAGTCACTGTGACTCCAGGACTCTCTTCTCTGATCCTTCTTCCTTCACTCAGACCCTCCACTGGGTAAAAGTGCTCTCCATATGTTTTCCAAAGCAGTGGAAGGTGGATTCATTTATAGCCACAAAGCCCATAAATCTCACTTCTTTAATTTATCTAATGTCCATATTCCATGTTATTTCAGCACTAAAAGGTGGTGGGAGTTGGAGGAGAATGGAGACTATTACATGAACCTGAAGGATATTTGCTACTTTGCATGAAATTAAGGATTTTCAAGTACATAACTAGATTTTCTATTTTTTTAAGTGATTTTTTTCTTTTGCCTTTTTTTTTTTTTTTTTTGACAAATAGCATGGGTTTAAGTCACCTTTTTTTTAAATGTCATTCAGTGCCAGTATTTCTTAACTGCATGGTAGCCTAGAAATGATTATTTGAGCCTATTGACATACACCTTGAAAAAAAGAAAGAAAAGAACAGAACAATATTCAGGTGAGCGATTACGTTAATGTTTCTCACTGTTTTATTTTTTAAACATGAATTCTAAAGCTGCAACAAATACAGGCACATAAAGCATAGACTGGTAACCACATATAGTAGTCTAACAGCTGCTATTCAAAGAATGTTTAAGAGCCTGTGTTTTCTTTTTTAATGGTGTTTTATTGCAGAAGACCTTGAACATATTTTTATGGTAAATTCAAAAATAATGCTGGGATCCAATAGTTCTATTTTTCACAAACCCAATGTTCTTTTAATGTAAGTTTTTTAAATGTTAAAATCGTGTTCCAAAATTTAAATGTGTCATGAAACTAAGCCTGAGACTTTCAGTGCAATGTTTAGATATCTAAAACACAGCTAGGAGAAGATTGAATATTTTTAGAAGATTTGGAAATTTTCACTGAGATTTTGGTAATAGTAACATACATGGGTGTGTTATCTCTATCTGTATCCATGTATATAGATACACATATCACCTTGTATTCATTCTCTTAATTTCTCCTAAAATGTTACCTGGCCAAAAGACTTTTAGGTCATTTCCTTTATTCCAATTAGGAAAAATAATTTCCAAGTGCCCAGACAAGGGAACCATGTCAGTGAAATATAGTTACTGCTCCCATGAACTTTTGATTCTTCTCTGGGTTACCAGAAGGAACCTAAATCCCCACCTTACCCCCCACTCCCCAGTGGTCACCATTTCAAAGGGCCCACAGTGACTTTTGCTGGGCATTTTCCGAGATGTTTACAGACTGTGAGTACAGGAAAAAAAAAAAAAAAAAAAACTTTTACTATGTGTGTATATGTACATATATATATAAACAATTGTAAGTTTCTTTTAGTCAATTTTTCTGTGATTGTCTCTATGCAATGTATTTGTGTGTATGTGTGTGTGTGTGTGTGTGTGTGTGTGATATGCATGTGTGTGGTAGTACATATGGATTTAATCTATTCTAATCATCATGCCCTGTGGCTATGCCAAAGCACATACTCTGATGGAATCTAGGTGAAAGTTCATCATGACCACCCTCCTTCATCAGTTGCCACCTATAAGTACCTCCTGTGTTCATAAATCTTGTGACTGACCGTATTACCATTACAAATGGAACAGGGGAGGCAGCCTAAGAGGGAATGAGCCATAGGTTAAAAATGTAGCATTTTGTTTGGTTGGTTGGCTTGCCAAAGCAGTATTTGGGGTGACATTGTTTCATGAGCTAAAGCAAAAGTCATTACACTTTGGAGTTTTAGATTGTTCTCTCAACTCAATGTGGTGATGAGCTTGAAAAATAGCCTGATATCTCTATCAAACTTCATTAGATACATTTCTGGTGACAAACTAGCTAAGCTAATTTTTGGATCATATTTTAACACAATTATAAGTAAAATATGTCAGGTTCCAGTTGCTGGAATTTCAGGGCTAAGAAATACTCATCCATTGTGTGTTAGTGGTCCAATTCCATTATCCCACTGGTACGTACTATGCAGTGATAGAAGCCTATAATATAAATCATAGGCTCACACCGTTTTGTTTAGACAATTGTCTTTTTTTAAGATGCTTTGTTTCTTACATATAAAATGCATTTTATAAATTCAAAAAGTTATAGATTTCTGAATAACTACACAGGCTTCAATGTACATTTTGTTTCTTGTCTGGTAAATAACTGTGGTTTACTAGTAGGAACATTTCCAATTTTTACCTTTACCACATCTTTCAAACAAGTAAACATTGTAGAAATGAGCCAGAAGCTAAGGCCTTAAGTTGGCAGTGACCCATAAGTATAAAATAAAAGTTTACAGAAGTTTTTCAGTGTCTCTTCATTTTACATTGTTCTTCATAGAAAATGTTTGATACATAATACCTGTTGCAAGCCTCTCCTTAGTAATAACCAGCCAAGCAATTTTACTTCCAAGCATAACTTCCTGTTTTCTCAATCAGCCTACTTTGTTATACTGAACATACAACTCTTTTATGCATTCCTTTATTCATCTTTCCAGTAAACTTTATTGAGCATCTGCTATACACCAGGTATTCTTCTAGATATTAGAGATATAGCAGTGAACCAAACAGGCCAAGTCCCTGATCTCATACAGCTTACATTCCAGAGGAAGGAGTTGAGTAATAAACAATTACAGTCAATAAATAATGTTAGGTGGAGGATACCTGCAGGAAGACACTCATATAGCCAACTGCTTATTTGACATCTCCAATGAGATGGCTAATAGACCATATTTCCAAAATGAAGCTCTTGTTACATGTCAGCCTGTGCCAACATATATTCCTCTGTTCAGTTACATACAGCTCCATCCTTTGAATTATTCAAGACAAAATCTTCAAGTGGCACACACCTATAATCCCAGCCACTCAGAAGGCTGAGGCAGGAGGATCACGAGTTCAAAACCAGCCTCAGCAACTTAGTGAGACTCTAAGCAACTCAGACCCTATGTCTAATAAAATATAAAAAAGGGCTGGGGACGTGGCTCAATGGTTAAGCACCCTGGGTTCAATCCTTGGTACCAAAAAAAAAAAAAAAAAAAGGACAAAAACTTTGAAGTCATTTCTTATCCCTTTCTCTCACACCTTATGCCCAACATCTCAAAAAATCTGCAATCCCCAACTTCAGAATATTCCCAGGACTGTTCCACTTCTCTGTCTCTATTTCCATCTCCTAGATCTGCACACCATCATCTCTTGCCAGAATAAATACAGTTGGCTCCTATCGTACCTACTTGCTTCCAGTCTTGTCAATGCCCAAACTTCAATCTCCAATTCGTCTTTCTCTCTCCCTCTCTCCCTCTCTTCATCTCTCCCTCTCTCCCTTCTCTTTCTCTCCCCTAAGTGATCAAGGTTAAACCACTTGAAATAGCATCCCACCGTGGCAGGGCTGGAAGTTTTGGAAGTTTGAACCTGAGAGCTGCTGACCCCTGTGATTGAGGCATTTACAATCTAGATTTAAAAAAAAGAAGAAAAAAAAGGCACTTAAGTCTCCAGGTCCAGTTCTCCTTGATGCATTCCGGTGGCTTGAGTAAGCAAACCAACATATTTACCTTTCTGCCTTGCTCTTTGCTTGTTAAATTTGGTTTTCTGTTACTTTCAAGAGATACATTTTAATACCATCTCACCTAAAGTATCTCAATTCATCTTTTATTGTTGTGTTTTTTGGAGGGAGCAGTTTTAAGTTGATGGAGAAAGTGATCCATACTGCAGAGAGTTTCCATTGTCCTCCTTCCTCCCTCTCCACTCTTAGCTCACCCTGTTATTTTTATTTTTTTTTATGCAGTACTAAGAATCAAACCCAGTGCCTCACATGTGCTAGGCAAGTGTTCTGCCACTGAGCTACAGCCCCAGCCTTCTCCCCCTGTTATTTACATCTTCTAGTAGTGTGGTGTGTTTATTACAGGGGATGAACCAATATTGATGTGATACTATTACCAAAGTCCATAGTTTACTGTCGGTCTTACATTTTGTGCTCTGCGTTCTGTGGGTTTTGGCAGTGTATAACGATGGTGTTCATCATTATGGTTTTGTTTGGGAGAGTTCCACTGATCCAGCCTTTCCCTCCCCTTTCTCTTCCCCACTTGATTGAACTTTTCACTTAACACAGAGTGGCCAGACATGGTAGTGTATGGCTGTAATCCCAGCACTTGGGAGGCTGAGGCAGGAGGATCACGAGTTCAAAGCCAGCCTCAGCAATGGTGAGGCACTTAGTAACTCAGTGAGACCCTGTCTCTAATAAAATACAAAAAAGGGCTGGAGATGTGGCTCAGCAGTCAAGTGCCTCTGAGTTCAATCCCAGGTACATTAAAAGGAAAAAAAAAAAAGAAAAGAAAAGAAAAAGAAAAAATCAAAAGATAACAGGTAAGGATGTGGAGAAAAAGAAACATTCTGCATTGTTGGTAGAAATAGATATTGGTATAGAGCTGGGTGCGGTGGCGCACACCTGTAATCCCAGTACTTGGGAGGCTGAGGCAGGAGGATGGCAAGTTCAAAGCCAGCCTCAGCAATGGCGAGGCACTTAGCAACTCAGTGAGACCTTGTCTCTAATAAAATACAAAAGAGGAATGGGGATGTGGCCCAGTGGTCGAGTGCCCCTGAGTTCAATCCCTGATACCAAAAAAAAAAAAAAAAAAAAACCAGAGTGAATATCAACCATATTACACTCTGTTCATTGCCAGGAACATGAAATAAGATGTACAAATACATGCAATGAAGTTCTCAGTGGTGACTCAGGAGATGTCAGCATGGCAGATGGTAAAGGCACAGAGGAAAGAATGACAAGAATTATTTTTGGCTGGTGAACCTCAGTGCACAAAGTGTGAGGCCTCATTATCTACAACTCTTATTTTGTCTAAATATTATATTGCTGCTAGGGGAATGGCATAATAATAAACAATATGGTATTGTGTCTACATTGTGAGGTTTACTTAAGTCAGTAAATGTTATTTTCCATTCAAAAATAAACCTACCCAGCGGCTGCAGGCGTAGCTCTATGGTTGAGCACTTGCTTAGCATGTGAGGTCCTGGATTCGATTCCCAGCACCATAAATAAATAAATAAGCAAAACTTCCCCATAAATTTAAAATTATTAGTAGAATGAAATAAGTTGGGCATTAAATCCAGGAAATAGGCAAGAAAAACACGTAAATTTGACTAATCTATTGCCTCTATGATTTTAACAGTATTATTAAACTAGTATAACTAGCATGATAACCACGTATATAGAGAGTGAATGCCCTGCCAGTCTTCCCAAACCCCTATAGGCTTGTGATTGAGTCTGCTGTTCCTTTTTTTGTGTGAAATAATCTAGTACAATGCTGTCTTTATTGATTTTACTCCATACGTCAAACAAGCCAAGTTAAATTGGTACAAGTCTACCATATGCAGTTGGTTGTTTCTGAAACTCCAGTGGGGTCTTCATGTTGAAAACTCCCAGGGGCTTTAAAAATAACCCTCCATTTGTAAAGCTTCTGTCACACTTTCCTCTAAGTAGAACAAAGACAGCCCAGTGTCTATATTTGGTCACCACTCGTACTCTTTGACTTTTTTGTTGTTGTTTCTAAAACTGAAAGGAGAGAGGCTTCACTTCCTGGAATCAAGAATTATTCAAGAACTGAAGATGACTGCAAAGCTGATCTCCCAGGAAGCTTGCTGGTCTGTCCAGTTCTGATTTGGTGAAGCCAGAACTCCTAATACCTCCTGGTTTCCTCAGCTTTTAGCACCAATCATTTTCAGTAGAATCTGTCAACTGCGTCTTCCTGGGAGGTAATAAATTAGGAACAGCAATGCCAACTCCAAATATAAACAGAAGAGTCATGGAATCTTCCTAGGGGAATGTAGAGAATTCCACAAATTTTTCCTTTTTGCTTCTAAACCACAGTCCTCTTATCTGATTGATCTACATGGAACCGATCACTGTTTATTTGAATTTGACTCTGGGGAGGGAGTTACAATTGTATATTTGGTGTTGTGTAATGAGATTTGTCCCAGATGGCACCATGGCTTCGCCACGTAGGATCACATTGTCAGCCATGTCACAGGCACCTCAAGGGCACAGCCCTGACTCATTCCATTTAGACACATTTTTTCCAGAGTACAGCCATTTCTCCATGAACTATAACTATTTCTCTCAAAGTACGACTATTAGGATTAACTTCAGTAAAGTTCGTAGGCTTTTGTAATACCCTAAAATGGCAAAACCTACTAATTGTGAGCAGGTGAAGGGAATGCATTCTCTTTTAGGCTTTGGAGGCAGACACTTGTACCTAATGAAAAACTGAACTTCTAGGTCCATTTTTTCCCTCTGATATGAAAACTAGTGGACATAGGTCCATGTTACTATCCACCAAGGTGCCCCCTGAGAAGATGGAATTCTGCTGACCACCTTAGGCCTAGCAGAACCAACCCCTGCAGCTGGTGGTGGTGAAGGTGGGGGGTCTCCCCAAAGAAAGGAGGGAAATGGGGAAATTTCTTACCCCTTCCTTTCTTCATCTTTGAAGAAATTGTCCATATATCCTGCTACTCCTTATTTCTGTTCCATTTTGACATTTTTAGCTAATTCCTCAGATTTTAATTTTCTTTAAAAATAATCCTCCTCACATTATAAAAAGAATATATAAAGTATATCTATAATATATTTAAAGCTCTTATATAATAATAATGAATGAATGATCCATGTATGTAAGAGGGGAAAATCCTAAATATAGGAATATATGGTCAACCCTTTGTATGCAAAGGGGAGTGGTTCCAGGATCCCCTCAAAGATCCAAATCCACAGGCGCTCAATCCCTTATCTAAAATGTACATTACCAACACACATATTCTGTTATGCTTTAATCACCTCCAGATTATTTGTAACACCTAATATGATGTAAATGCTATATAAATACATAGTCACTGTGCTGTATAATTTAGGGATCATAAGAAAAAAGTCTATAGATGTTCAGAATAAATACAATTTTTTTTCAAATATTTTCAATCCATGGTTGGTTGAATCTGAGGAACCTGTGGATGCAGAGGACCTACCAGATGATAGATGGATGGATGGACAGATGGATGGATGGATGGATAGATAACCTTACATTTAACTTACCTAGTCCTTTGCTTCCATAAATAAGACTATACTGTACCTCTCTGTATAAGCTCCTATAGGAACATTTGTGATTTCTCTAGGGACATTTAAGGAGGAGTAGGACAGCTGCTGGATCACAGGGTTTGCGCATAATTAATATCACTAGGTACTACCAGGCTGTCTCCAGAATAGCCACGCTAGTCCTGGGTTAGTCCGTTATTAAAGATTTCAGTGGCAGTGGGTGCCTTGCACTCCCTTCACCTTACCCTGGAACTGTCATGACACAGCATGGCTCCTTGTCCCAGCTGTCTGCACTCATCCCCAGCTGCAACTACGTGCTCCCATAGCTTTCAGTGCCTGCCCCTGGACACTGGAGCCCCTAGCCTGTAAGGAGAAGCGCCTGGGAATTGGGCATCCTCCTCCACTTCCACCGCAACCTGTAGTCCATGACTTGAGGGGGTAGGAGTGCAAGTGCCCAGCTGTTTTGCCTCAAGGTGAAGTGGGGGAGCACCAAGCCCCCAGGAAATCAGGCTGGAGCTCACCTCAGCTTCTTCCCTTTTCCCAGCCTGCTGCTTCTACTCCCATACTGGTTCCTTCTGGGAACTGTGCCTTCACAAACCACTCACACTCCAATCCTTGGCTCAAGGTCAGCTTCTGGAAGACCCTGAGCAAAGATAGCACACATTTCTCTACTGAATATAAGTGATGAATTGCTTACACTGATCATGTTAGATTCTTTAGCTTACTAAATAGAGGTTCGGATTTGAAACCTCCCTTTTAATTTTTTTACCTGGAACAACATAAAAGGTCGGGAGGGAGTCTCTCTCCTAACTGGCAATCCACACTTCCTCACCCTCAGCTTCAGTCCCAGCTGCTGTGAAAGGGCGGCTTTTCTGTCCAACAATCATGTTGACCCCTCCAGAAATTTCATTTCAGACTCTGGAATATGGCTTTGGAGCTTTTTAGTGTATCCAAACATTCCTCAATCAGAAATCTACTGCAATCACCCGTAGAGAACATACCCCTCCCAGGTAACCGCCAAAGGAAGGTCTGGGTCATTTATGAAGCTGGAAACCAATAAAAGAAGTAACAAGGTTAGCCGGCAGGTCGGCAAGCCCAGGCCACGCCCCCGGGGGAGTTTGACTGCAGGGGCTCCTGGGAAGTCAGTGGCAGCCTGAGGAAAGGGGGGGGGTGGTCAAAGGGAAGATTTGGGGGCTGGGGATATAGTTCAGTTGGTAGAGTGCTTCCCTTGCAAGCATAAGGCCCTGGGTTCAATCCCCAGCACCCACACACACACACACACACAAAAGGGGGGGGGGGGGTTCTTCAAGAGGAAAAACAATTTCAGCGTTTCTAAAACAGAAGAATTGGGGTCAGTGAAAGGAAAAGACCATGTGTTTGTGAAACAAAGAAAATTGATGGATCAAGGTCCCAAAATAGGTAGGAGGAAAGGAAATGGAAGTCTTGGAAAGAGCCTTCTTCAGTCACTATCTGCAGGGCCTGTTCCTTCAGGGTGGTGATTTCCTCTGAATCCCGTATCTCCTGTCTATATTTTAGGCTTAAGGACAAGAACACAGCCAGTTTGTCCTATAGGTAGAAGAGTGCTGTTTGGCAAGGGCATCCTGGAAAGATAATCAGCCTAGTATACCTGTATGTTCACTTCACCTAGGCCAGCTCCTGGCTGAGGGACTCAGGGAAGACCAACCTCAGGCTGGAGTCTGAAGGGATCTCCTTCACACACAGGTTATCTCTGGGTACCAGTGGGAATGTTGTGCCCCGCGGCTTGGGACCCCCAAGAAGACCACCAGAGTCCTTGGTCAATGTAAATAACAAAGAGTCATTTATTAGCAAGCTCGAGCTTGGTCCTCCGCGCACTCGGTAACCGGTGACACTAAGAGGCCCCGAACCTGGATTTAGCAGGGTTTTTATAGTGAGAAATACATACAAGTTAAGGGGGCGCTTCATAGCGCTCTTTTGATTAGTTAACGTATAAAGTCACGTACAAAGCATTACTTTTGAGTTCTGGGTCAGCCTGACCGCTAGGGGAAGGGTGATCCACCACCCGGTTTTGCAAGCTAGACAAAATAAGGAATAAGTTTTGGGTCAGTCTGACTGCTAGGGGAAGGGTAGTTTTTCAAAATACTGAGGACAGTTTGGGGAAAGACTTACGTTTACACAAGCGTTTGCATTTTTCACCTTTCAGGAACATATCTGTGCACCTTCTTCTATAGTGAATAGATGGTGCAGTGCTGATCAGACAGTGTGTGTGTGTGTGTGTATAATTTTTATGACAGTGATATTCAACCTTCTTCAATGTAACAGCTGGTTATACAAAAATACCCAAGATAAATCAAAATCGTTTCAGTATATGTGTGCATTTTCTTATAGAACCAATCAGGGAAAATAAATTTCCAGTAAGCTGAAAATACATACTATCTGCATGACTATGCCTTAAAGTCTATTTTACAGACATCTCCCAATCCCACAGCAGTGACACACTAAGGACCCTTTCTCCATGTCCCAAATCCATCAGAGAAGGTGGCTGGATGAGAGGAAGCCCTGATGCAGTCTAATGTACTTCCCTCACCTTTCTGTGTCTGTCCATGGAGAATCTATAAACAGAAGACCATTTTCTAACTACCCTCTCAAAGTGCTAGATTTACAGATATTCTTGGGCCCAATATTCATTAGGGAGAAAGGATCCTCAAAGTCACTATTTCTCTACATTGCAGCTCTATTTCTCAGATTTTGTATCATTTGAAGATATCCATCCACCAATTGCATTGAATATTGCAAAATCCCTTAGGCTTGGCTAGGTGGCACAGACACCCACTTTTGTAATCAACCTGGCGTCCCATGATCTTTTTCAACAAAGCCATACAAGGGTCATGGGAAATTACTGGTCTATTGAACCATGAATTGGTTGAGGCAAAATGATGGCGTAACTTCTGACCAAGCTTGGGATCACTCATCATTCCACCAGGTTGTCTTAATACTCCGGGGACTACTATTCTGTGGTTATGCTTACGTATTCTCATCCAAGAACTGTGCCCCATGATATGCAATTTTACAAACTCTAACCTCTGTTGATTACACAGTATACAACAAACAAAATGTTGTTTGGATTTCAGCTCAAATGTCACCTTCTCAGAGGGAACTAATCCGACCACACAATCTAAATCAGTCATCCAGTCACTCTATCATCTTGCTCTGTTTTAGTTCTCTGCCTAGCACATATTGCCAAAGGATGTTCTTCTTCCTCGTTCCATATTTGTTTTGTCTATTGCTTATCTCTTCCTGGTCTAGTTTGTTTATTATACTATCTACAGTGTGTAAAAATTCCATGAGCCTACCTTTAATTCAGGTTGAACATCCTTTATCCAAAATGCTTGGACCAAGAAGTATTTTGAATTTGGGCATTTTTCAGGTTTGGGGATATTTGCATAGACTTTACCAGTTAAGTGTCTCTAATCCAAAGATCTGAAATCCTAAGTGCTTCAAAAATCTGAAACTTTTTGGTGTTCAAAAGTTTTCAAATTTTAGAGTATTTCAGCTTTCCAATTTTCAGATTAAATACTCAGCCTGGGAGGTTGGGGTTGTGGCTCAGTGGTAGAGCGCTCGCCTGACACATGCGTGGCCCAGGTTCGATCCTCAGCATCCACGTAAAAATAAAGGCATTGTGTACAACTAAAACAAATAAATAAATATTAAAAAAAAAAAAAAACTCAGCCTGTATAGGATAATCCGAGAGGACCACTCTGGGAGGGGACTTTTTAGTGACACCTATGTCATGACAATTAGATGAGAATATTGGCATTTCGATTATTATACTGGCCTTCTTATTAATATGATACTGTTCTTGTGAACAAAGAGCTTTATAACCATGGAAAGTGAACAGGAAAAGTATGAACCTGGCCAAAAATTTCAACAAAACAAAATCAGAACTAGACCTACGGGTGGGTTTGAAAGAATTAGTGTGAAAAATCATTCTAAATGACTCCCAGAACATTTTCCTTTTCAGTGATCTAGATTTTTTTTAAATCCCTGATGCAGCTTCTACCATTAGGGCTCAATCACCAGAGAAGAGGGGATGGCAGGTCCCACCTAGAACAACACAGTCCTCAGCGGAGCACATGATGAAAGACGGATCGGCTACACTGGAAAGAGTACACACTGCTGGGGGGAAGGGGCTCAGGAGGGACAAGTGCATATCTCACCTGGGCTCTTCAGGGTTTCAGTGTCCCCACTCCTAAGGTTTATCTAGTTGAGGGGCTGAGTATGGAGACAGAATCAGGCAAAGAAGATAAACGAGACTGAGCCTAAGGTAGGCAAGTTGTGCCCCATTTAGAAAAAGGCCCTTTATCACTATAGTTCTTATTTAGGAAATAGCAGCAGCCCACCGCACCTAGAGCCTACCAGACTAAACCATCACGTGTGTATGAGCTGAAGAAAAAGAAGCATGAGGAGGGCTAGGGATGTGGCTCAGTGGTAGAGTATCTGCCTGGCATGCACGAGGCCCTGGGTTTGACCCCAGCAACACGCACGCGCGCGCGCGCACACACACACACACAAAAACCCGAGGTGTTAGAAAGGATGGTATGAGCTATCCTCAAGTTTCTACACTTTCCCATCTTTAAAGAAATGATATGTGTATTAGTTAAGTTATTGTGACCAAAACACCTGACCAGAACAAGTTTAAGGAGGAAAAGCGTATTTTGGCTATGGTTTCAGATGTCTCAGTCCACGGTTGACTGACTCCATTGCTCTGGGCCTATGGTGAAAAAGAACATCATGGCAGAAGGGCATAGTGGAGGAAATAGCCAGGACACAGAGGGAGAACAGGCAGATCCAGGGATGAAATATGTAATCCCCAAGGTACGTCCCCTCAGTGACCCACGTTCTCCAGCCATGGCCCACCTGCTTACAGGCACTACCGAGTTACCCATTCAAATTTCTAATCCATCAAATGGATTCATCCAGTCATTAGGTTATGCTCTCATAATCTTTTCATTTTGCCTCCTGCATTAACACAGGAGCTTTGGGGAGGCACCTCACATCCAAACCACAGTAACATAGAAGTTCCTGCTGGCTCCCAGAGAAAGTCGTGAAAGCTAGCCAAGCCAAGAGTCAGTAAGCTTACCTTTGGTTCCCTGGAGAGAGAGATAAGATGACACTGAAGCCCATAAGTTAAAAAGAAGGCCAGAATGCCAACAGAGGACAAAACAGAACATCTCAGCAGTGGATACAGAAAGGAGTAATGTCAAATTGGGTGAGTGTATATCTCAACTGGTGATCAGTAGAAAAACAGGATACTGTGACTTGGGCAAGAAACCTTTCCCCAGAGCTTTGAAGATAATCTCCACTTTGCTCCCAGACACCATCTTGAGCATAGGAAAAAGAGGCTCTTCAGAAAAGGAACTGCTCTGACGGGGCGATTGGGTTTTAAATTGCTTGAGTGATGTGGGGGGCGTGGGGGTGCAACAGTGTAAAAGTAAACTGTTGAACTAGGATAGGTTAATTTACCTTCTAATCATTCACTTTAAGAAATAAATGTCTACTATCATCAAGAATCTAGGTAGCTCCAGAAGAGGTAAGATCAATTGTAGAAATGCAGATAACATACTTGTCGCATTCACTTTGGATGAATTCGATGTTGGCCTTACTTTTGTATATATAGCACAAGTGTTGATGTTGCAGTTTGAGGTGCTCAAGCATGCTCAGTGAAACGTGTAAAACCTCCTCAATAGGATTCCTTGGACTTACTTGTCCTGGAGACAGAGGTAGGTATAAATAAGAGAGTAGATTTTCTATTTGCTATAAAGGAGAGAAGATGTAACTAGGTATTGTTCCCATATCCACACTGGCTGTATGATTTATGGTTTAGGACACTTGCGGCCAAAACTGAAATTCCCAGCACACATCAGGATCATTAAGGTATGACATGGAATTTCAGCAGTCACCCCCTCTCCCCTAGTCCCTGGTGTTCATCTTCACACACACACACACACACACACACACACTTTTTCTTCCTTCCTTACAGCAAAGTGCTATTTTCTCTGTTTCTAACATAGCAGTTGCTGATGGCTACTATGTAGACCCGTAACCATCCATTAAACCCGGATCCCAGAGCATCAAATTCCTTTTCTGCAAGGACAAAAAGAGCTTTCCTCAAAACCACTATTTCCAGATCTCAAAGAGAAGACAGAACTTTGCTGGAGAAGATTGTTCATTTGCTACTACCTTCTCCTCATCCCAGTGGAACAAATGACTTCTACTAAAGAAAAAAAAAAAAAAAAAGTCCAAGAGGAATCTGGGGAATCAAAAGATATTGAGGTGGTTAATGGAAAAAGAGAAAACATGGGATTCAGGGAAACGGGATCTCCAACAGAGGAGAGAGGTCAAGTGACTTCCCTGAATAATGGCAAGGAAAATCATGGGGTGACAACTTTTTCACTTCCTCCAGATGAGGCCTGGCCCGGCTTGGAGCAGCAGTGGGGGAGCAAGAATGTTCCTACTCTTTCCCTTCTCTTCCCTTGTCACTGTTGGCTCAACCAGTGGCAGGGAAAGGTGGGGAAAGGAGATGTTAGGGGAAAATAGGGCAAAGGAACTCTAACTAGATCCTATTAGTGATTCTCCTTTGGCCACTGCTAGTTGCCCATGCCCAGTGTGTTGTGGCAGGTGTTCTTTGGGGTCATTAAGAAGAGACACAAAAACTGCAGAGCTCTCCACACTGCAGCCTTTCCTGAGAGAGCAAAACACTTGCCCCGTCTTTCAGCTGACCTCTCACCACTCCTACCTGTGGCTCTGTCCTCTGGCAGCATCCCCTTTCTGATGAGGACTCATTATTCTCTCAAACAGAGATATCTCCAGATGGCCTGGGCCTGGCCACCTGCATGCCATCCACTTGGTTGCCCTTAGTTCTTTTAAATGATAGAAACACAGTTTGCCCTCATCGTTGCCCTCAGCTGCCAGGGGAAACCTTCCAGCCTCCTCTTGTCTTCAAAATTATCAAGATATGAAAAAGGCATCAGACTCTGGAGTCACATATGCCCCCAAACTCCAGGAAATGCAAGGAAGCTCTTCCCAGAACTCTCTTGCCAAACTCTACCACAGTGTCATAGAGCTATGATTCCACAACTCAGAGAGAATGAGTCAGGATAACTCCAGTCCTGATGTTGGCGGGGGAAATTCCCATGGAATCGGTCATCACAGTCAGTTTTGCTCCCACAAATACCTTTCTTTTAAGTAGGCTGCTGGAGGCAATAGTAGCTCTAACAGTTTGGCTACCTTGTAGCAAATCCTTAGCAGATGATGATGTCTCTAACACCTCTCTTCAGAATGCAGAGTCATTTAAGCAGGAATTTCTGCCTGGAAAGTTTAGCTAAAACTCTGAACCAATAGGCAAATTATCTTTCTACAACCCGTTAGAAGAGAAATGCGCTATTCACTTTGGAAGAAGCCACAAAGACTATACTAATCAAAGAGTAAAAACCGAAGCCACTGGAGACATACCAGTCATAAAGATCCAGCTGTGTAGTAACAGTATCAGCTTTTTTGACTCTGAGACACTGGATTGAACTGGATTGGGGAGGAAGGTAAAAGAAAGACCAAAAGAAAGGTGAGGAAGAGGGCTGGGGTTGTAGCTCAGTGGTAGAGCACTTGCCTAGCATGCATAATGCCCTGGGTTCAACGTCTAGTACTACAAAACAAAAAAAGAAAACTAAGGTTAAAAAAAAAAAACTGAACATATCTCAGGGAAAAGGTAGAGGAAAACTTTTCCATCTTGATAAGAAGAACTGAGCAAAATCTGACTCAACCAAAGCTGTCATTTGTGTTACCATTCAGTGTCCACCATCACTGAGCATCTGATTTGCCATAATGTTCATCCATCAATGACAACTTGAATATTTGGTGGGGTGACAGTAATATAACAGAAAATCCTCATCCTCCAACCAAGATGGGACCAGGAAGAACTGCCTAGGAATTTCCCTGCAACCAGAAGAGTAGTGGACTTTGCTTCATTCCATATTTGGACTATGTATAGCATAAAACATTTTATCTTCTGGTTGTCTTCCTGTTATGATTTTGACAACTGGAGAGAAATATGCTTTTGTGATGTCTAGGTGCTTCGTGTCTTTAATTACACCAGTTGTAGTTAGAAACAATTTTTTTTTCTAGAGCCTCTGTCCTGTTCTCTTAGAAACTGTTGTTTTTAAGCCTTTATGCAATTGTCATCCTGAAATTGCTTTTTGTTGAACTTTTGCCTTTTCCTGTTTGGGAATTCTGTACCTGCCCCTTAAGATTCTTTGTTTTGGATTTTTTCCCCCCAACTGAATATCCTTGTGTGATTTTTTCAGATGGAAGAAAATGACTTTATTCTAAAAGTATTGGGAAATGTTTTTATTTCTCACCATATACCAAATTGATCATTTGGCTTGGTGACAAATTCTATGTAGAAAATCATTTTCCCTGAGAAGTTTGAAAGGAATGCTCCTTTCATCAGTATCCAAAGCTGTTGAAGAGACATTGAGTAACCATTAACTTCTTATTCATTTGAGATAATCTGTTCTTTTATTCTCTCCGGACACATTTGTGACTTTGCTTCTTGACCTTGAAATTTCGAAGCTTTGTGATGAGATTTCCTCTCTCTCTCTCTCTCTCTCTCTCTCTCTCTCTCTCTCTCTCTCTCTCTTATTTTTTTTTTATTTTTTTGACACTGAGGATGGAACACCAGGGGTACTTAATCACTGAATTACATCCTCACCCCATTTTGATTTTTTTTTTTTTTTTTCGAGACAGGCTCTCACTATGTTGCTTAGGGCCTCACTAAGTTGCTGAGACTGGCCTCAAACTTGCTATCCTCCTAGATCAATCTCCCAAGTTTCTGGGATTACAGGTATGCTTCTCCACGCCCAACTCATGGGGACATTTTCATCTGATAATTTATTCATTCATTCTTCAACCAATTTTTGCTGAATAAGTTATACAGCACTACAAATGGTTGAACTGTGAATAAAATACATTAAAACAATGTCTTCTGTTTCGTTTGTCACTTTACCTTCTTGGACCTCTTGAGCCCTTTCCATCTGAAGACTGGAGTGTTTTTAAATTCAGGGAAATGCATTAGTTAGTATTTATTATGTATTTGCATTTTTATTTTACTGAAGGCAGCAAGGTGTAAGAGTTAAAGGAAAAGGTCTCTCAATTTTTCCTGGGGCTGAGGGTGTACCTCAGTGGTGGACACTTGCCTGGCATGCATGAGGCCCTAGGTTCAATCCCCAGCACTGGGGTAAAAAGAAGAAAGAAAGAAAATTCCGTCTTTTTTTCTTTCATTTCTAAGTTCAGAAAGATTATCTCATTTTTTTTTCTTTTAGGTTATCAATTAAATCTTCTTCACCAACAACTTTATAATTCAGCTAGTCCATACTCTTTTTTTAATTTTACCATTTATATATTTTTTAAAAGTCTGCGTATCCCTTTTTGAACTCTGCTTTTTCATTTTACAAAGCATCCTGGTTTTGTTTGATGAATGCAATATTTTCTTAGGTCTCTCTGAAGATACTATTTAGAATTTTAAAAATCTTCTTCTGTTTCCTCCAGAGTCAATTATTGTCTCATCTTGGGTCTTCTGTTTCTTTTTTTTTTTAATATTTATTTATTTACTTTAGTTGTACACAATGCAATGCATTTATGTTTTTACGCGGTGCTGAGGATCGAACCCGGGCCGCGCACATGCGAGGCGAGTGCTCTGCCACTGAGCCACAACCCCAGCCCATTCTGTTTCTTTTTTTAATATTTATTTTTTTAATTGTAGTTGGACAAAATATCTTTATTTTATTTATTTATTTATTTACTTATTATGTGGTGCTGAGAATCGAACCCAGGGTCTCGCATGTGCTAGGCAAGTGCTCTACCGCTGAGCCACAACCCCAACCAGATCTTCTATTTCACCTAGTGTTTTCCTCCTTTGCCTGTGACTGTATTCTGCTCACACTTCCACTAACAGATGAGCTTATTTAGCCAGGGGAACCAAGACAGCTTTTCTCTCTAGCTGTGCAGGGCCATTTCATTTGAAACAAACAGCAGATAAATGGGTAAAATTGTGTTTCCAGGCAGCTAATGTGGCTCAGGAGCCAAGAACCTTTTCAAATGTCAAATTATGAAGGGTTTTTTTAGTGTTTTTACCCATAGAAAACTTTCTTCTCCTTCTCCTCCTCCTTTTCCTTCTCCTCCTCTTCTTCATGTTTTGTCTGAGAAGTCTAGAGTTCTCTTAAATTCCATGCTACTTTTTTCTCAGGCATGAGTAATCTCTCCAGAGGCCTCACACAAGCCAACTGTTAGTTAAAAGCTGTTATTAACTTGGGCCTAAGGGTAAAGCAACTGCTGGCTACCAGCAGCCCCAACTTAGAGGTGAAAGAGTAATACTAACATGACTGGATATATAGTTTGTAGGCTTTGGTGTAAAGGGAAATGCAGGATCCACTTTTCAAAAATTATTTAGAATTTCAAGAGCATTAAACCAAGCAAGGAGACCTTCTAACCTCCAGGCCCTCTACAACCAGACAGGTTGAACATTCATGATGATAGTTCTACCTCCTGGTTGGATAATTCTGCAGATTTTTTAATGTAAGTTTTATTTTGTTTTTAATTAGCACATAACAGTTGTATGTATTTATGGAATACAGTAATGATGTGTTGATACATGTGTACAGTATGTGATCATCCAGTCACAGTATTTAGGATATCCATCACCTCAAACATTTATCATTTCATCATGGTAGGGACATTCTGAGTTCATTCTTCTAGTTATTTTGAAATGTACACTACAATATTGTTCAGTACAGCCATACTGTGGAACACCACAACTTATTCCTCTTAGCTAACTAGAATTTTGTACCCATTGACCAATATCTTTCTACTCTTTCACTCCCTCTGCCCTCTCTACCCTCTGGTAACCACTATTCTACTTTGTACTTCTAGAAGTTCAGCTTTTTTACATTTCACAAATGAATGAGATCAGGCAGTATTTCTCTGTGCCTGGCTTATTTCACTTAACATAAAGTCCTCCAGGCTCATCTATTTGCTACAAATGACAGAATTTCATTCTTTTTTTCAGGTGGAATAGTATTCCATTGTGTATGCATACCACATTTCCCTTATCCTTTCATTTGTTGATGGATATTTGGGTTGATTTCGTATCTCGGCTATGGTGGATAGTGATACAGTAAACATGGGATTACAGATATTTTGTCAATATACTGATTCATGTTCCTTTGGATAAATAGCCAATAGTGGGATTGCTGGTTCATATGGTAGTTTTGATTTTTTTTTATTTTTAATCCACCTCCGTACTGTTTTCCATAATGGCTGTACCAATTTACATTTCCACTAACAGTGTTTTTTAAAAAAAATATTTATTTATTTGCTTATAGTTGTACACAATGCCTTTATTTTTATGTGGTGCTGAGGATCGAACCCGGGCCGCGCACGTGCCAGGCAAGCGCTCTACCGCTGAGCCACAACCCCAGCCCCACTAACAGTGTTTTAAAAGTTCTCATTTCTCTGCATCCATGCCATCATTTGGTTTTCTGTTTTGTTTGGGTTTGTTGTCTTTTTGATAGTAGCCATTCAAATTGGGGAAAGGGAATATCTTATTGTGGTTTTTATTTGCATTTCCCTGGTGATTCATAATGTTGGCCATTTTTTCATATACCTGTTGATCATTTATATGTATCTTTTTGAGAAATATCTATTTGGGTTCTTTGCCCAGATTTTAACTGGACTAACTTTTTTTGGTATGGGGTTTTTGGCATTCCTTATATCTTCTGGATATTAACTTTTTCAGATGCATAGTTTTCATATGCATTCTCTTGTTCTTCTCTCTGTTGTTGCCTTTGTTTTGCCTTCCAAATTCTATACCAATAACTACTCTTAAACTCCTTGCCATTATCATTCTTCTGTTTTTCTAACATTGTGCTTTTATCCACCAATATAACATCTTCTGTTTTCTATCATTCAGGAATTTTCCAGATATTCTGGTCTGCTGGTGTTATCTTCATTTTCCAGCAATTTATGGTTTTTATTATTTTGTAAAGTACACTTTCCACCAATTTGAGAATTAGGGAAAAAGAGAAAATAGATGTCCATTTGAACCAAAACCTGATTTTTTAATAATGGCAAATGTTTAAGTAATCAAAAATATGTGGCTGGTATACTGGCTTTTAATCTACCAATCCCCTATAATTTGCTAACCTTACAAGTAGTAGTTAAATCTTAAGTTTAGAAACACCATTAAAATAAAACTGATGGTGTACTTATGTGCTTTCCCTTACATTTTTTCACATAATTTCTTATATGAATTTATTTTTTAAATAACTCTTTGATATCAATTAAGTTGTCAAGCTTTAAAGTTGGTAGAGTTTCTCATTATAAAGAGGAGCATTGTTTTACCAGGAAAACCAACTATTTTTAAGGTCCATTTTTCTTTAGCCAAAGGATGTGGTTTCCATACAGAGAGATAAAGGAACAGTTTAAATCTGAAGGGAAAAAAGAGAACATTCTGACCTTAGCTTATTTTTTTTTTTTTTTTTTGCTTTACATGCACATCTCACAAACTCCACCCATGCAAAAGACTTAACCAATATTTTTTTTATCTAGTAAAGCCCTTAAGTAAGACAATATTTCCATATGCCTCTCTAAAACCTACTGCAACTTTGAGATAATTTATCTGGAAGTGTTCAGAGCCCTAGGACTTTCTTGTACATTAACATTTTTTTGAGAATTTTCTTTTTGAAGGACATCTGCATTTAACTGTTTCTGGCTATACTCCAAATTAAAGAGTAGTAGACTTTACTAGTGTAATGGCATGAGAAACATCATCTCATGTCAGTTCTACTTTATTATTTTTAAAATAAACCACTGACATCACAAACTTTCTTCTTCCAACCTCCATAAATGAAAATTAACAAAGAAAGTGAGACATAACAATATTATATTTCTTCTAAAAATAATACAAATTGGTATGCAGGAGCCCTGTTTGGGGATTGGCTTGAATTGAAGTTGACTATGAGCCGGGGAGATTTGGCCATTGTCGCCACCCGTAGTCTCACGGGATTTTGTTGCGGGATCTGGAGTGACTTGGCCGAAATTGCTGATCGGGTCAGCGCCATTTTAGTGGTGTGTTTGGCGTGAGTTAGTTGTTAGAACCAGAGAGAAAAGTTATCAGAATAAAAAGCTGTTTGTCTCCAGTTTGCTTCTGAAGTTCTTCCCGCGGCTCCGGTGCTCCGAGCGCTTCAGGCGGCAACATTGGTACACAGTTTTTAGTAGACAGTTTTATCAAGAGCCTTAAATACAATCTAACATTTCCAATTCTAGGAATCTACCCAAAAAGCAATCTGAAAACAAAGTTATATGCTAAATATGTTAGTTTTTGTCTTACGAGCAAAAAAGCAATATATCCTAAAAAGTGCCTGAGCATGGATTCTTTCTAAAATAGAGCTTGATATATAGACATGGGCAGGTAACTTATTTGAAAGAAAACTCTTGGAAATAGAGTTTTAAAAAAAGATGGAAGATTAAGAGAAAGAAGAAAGCAAAGCAGAAGAAGGTCCATTTGGAGATGGTAATGTCTGGCAACTGGGGTCTGATGCTGCTAAAGAACTGGTGTCCTGCATCTCAGAATTGGAAGACAGTGCCCCAAGCCCACAGAACTTGACCTCCAAGCTCTCATCTTAACTAAGCTTTCAATAAACCATTTCAGCACTGTACTGGACGATTGTTTCCAAGAAATGTGGTATACTGTTGTCGTCTTGTAGTTATGAGTCTCTGGTCACACATGTTTTCCCACCAAATTGGGTCCCTTGGTCCAAGGCAATGTTATGGAGGATCCGTGTCAGGTACAGTAAGTTGCAAGACACTAGTAAGCGTAGAAACACTGTGGGTGGGGAATGTAAACCTATATTCTGCTATGCAACAGCTTGGACTAAATAAATGAATCATGAGGCTGGCCTCAACTAAAGGAGAGATCACACATAGACCATGGAAGCACTGAGGTGCCAGACATGTGGGTGAAATCTTCCTGAACCTACAAGACCAGACAAGCCACTAGGTAACTGAGTGTCTGACATTATATGCATCTCAGCCTAGCCCACATTCCCGACCAAGAGGAGGACCAGAAATAATAAATCATTTTTGTTTTGAGCCACTAAGCTTTGGAATGACTTGTTAGCTTCAAAAAAAAAAAAAAAAACTGTAGCTTCTGTTTTCATGGTCTCAGAATGTTTCATCTTAGAAGTCACCAGCAGGTAAAGAGTCCACCCTGAGACCTCCACACTAGCTAGTAGAGATTTGTGGAGGAGTTCCATGGTTCCCTGGCCAACAGCCTTGACTCACTCAGAGTCCAACAGTACAGAAAAAAATATCAATTTAATACACAGAATAATGACAACTTTTTTAAAAGAATCTTTATTATTTTAAAGTCCTTATATTTTGTTATGGTTTCTTAAACAGCAGCAGTAAGTACCTGAAACACACAGCTACTCCATAATGAGCCGACAGCACAGCACCTACAGAGGGTCACTGACCTCCACCCGCTGCATCCATCCGTACCCACTTTACTGCCGAGGGCCCCCTGCCATGGATGCCCCCTAGCAGACATTCTCCTGAGCACAGAGATTTTTGTGCCCACTCTCATGAGTCCATCCACTGTTTTCCCCAACTTCCTTTACTTCAGTCTTTGAAGGTTGTTCCTTTCAGGTCCCTGAGCAATGAGCCAAGTCATTTGGTAATATTCAAACTACTCTGTCATACCACGTGTATACCGCTGAAATCTCCACCCAGGGGAGGACTGCACCTCATACTGTACTTTAGGATACTTTCCATATGGTGCCATGGTACAGCTGCGGTCCACTTTCAGATATCACCAACAAATTAAAACAAGCAACCCACAAAGCAGGCTTGATATTTTTCTCCACTCTCAGTTGATCATAAGGAACTCCTCAAGAAGACACAGGCGTGAGCTGAGGGAGAGATATAGGAACAAAAGAAGTGGAGGTCAAGGCTACCTATCTTATGGTGTCCTCTGATCTGCTCTCAAATTTACCATTTTAATCATACAATATCATAACTTCACCCTCCAAATATTATGACTCGGGGGTTCTAACTCATAACAAATCCCAAGGTTATTTGATAGTTAGGCACTTAATTTCTATTGCAATGACATTCTAGAAGGTGATTTTCAAATAGTGAGTACTGCTCTGATGCAGAAGTTATATTTGTGCTAATTCTAGAGGTCTTCATTGTAGAGCTCTTATTGGGGCTTTCCAGAAACTCTGCATCTCATCCCTACCCAGCATCATCACTCCAATTCCAGTGGATGTTCCTGGTCTTGTGGCCTGAGCAGTAAGGTAGTCTACTGACAGTCTAAACCTGCTTTTAAGCTCTCTTCTTCTCTGAGCTTTGTACAAAATATAGTCTTCCAACGTACCTAATAAGGGAGTCAAAGAAACACTCTCTGATAGAATCTACACCACCTCCAAAATCACAAGGGGCCTATTTGGCTACTGTTCTCATTTTTGTGGGAGGAATTTCAAATATAATGACCTTTACATTACCTTAAAAGGGCTATCCCTCTATATCCCAAATCACTGAGTCCTTAAAAGCTTTATAAATATGGCAGGTCACTAAACCATTATAAGCTCTAACTCCCAAGATATGGTGCCCATGGATTTTGCCAGATTACTCCCTACTTCCTATGCAACAGCCCAGGTAACATGATGTCATCAACATAATAAAGACTGTGATGTTTCTGTGGAACATCAAGCTCCCTTCCTGCTACAGTATGATAAGAAGCATAAGACTTAACATCCAGCATGGAATATATTTTGCTATCTTCCTCTATAAATGATTTTTGCTTTGATCCTATTTCCAGATCAGAAAAGAAACATCTGCCAGATCAACAGCCACATCAACAGCAGGTGTCAAAAGCTGGACTTGGATATGTGATGTGAAGCTCCAATAAGACACTGCTTTGGGGACTACCATTTGGCTAAGGTCACCTTCAGCCATCTTGATGCACCTGATTTTTTCAGGGATTATAGCAGTGAATTCAGTAAGAAATGATGGAGGCAATCACTTCTTCATTCTTTATATATTCAAAAATAGTGTTAATTTCTGCACTTCCACCCAGGATATAATATTGCTGAGACTTACTGTCTTGGCTAGAAAAAAAAAACAATTTCAGAGATTACAGACTTTCAGAATAGCAGAAGCTAAGTGATTGCATTTAACCAACTGACCCTTCCTACTATAATAATGTGTGTGTGTGTGTGTGTGTGTGTGTGTGTGTGTGTGTGTGTAGACTGAGAATTGTGCCCAGGGGTGTGCTACCATTGAGCTATATCTCCAGCCCAGCCCTTTGTAATTTTTTTTTATTTTGAGACAAGTTCTCAGTAAGTTTTCCAAGCTGGTTTCAAATTTGAGATCTCCTGTTTCAGCCTCCTGCAGGAGCCCTAATTTAGGAGATAGCTAAGATTGCGGTTAGCTGTGAGCCATAAGCATTACCACCTCCCATGGTCTCGTGAGACTTGGCCCGGGACATTGTGGATCGGATCGGTGCCATTTTGGTGGTGGTTGGAGGAGTGTGGATTGCGTGTTGGGTGTTGTTGGAGCTGGAGAGAGAAGCTGGCAGAATAAAGAGCCTGTTCGTTTCCAGTCTGCCTCTGAACTTATTCCCATGGCTTTGTTGCTCCAAGCAGCAATCGCTTCAGGCAGCAACAGGTGGCAGCCCGTACGGGGACTTCGGAGCGGACAAGTAAGAACTGAAAGGTCTCTAAAGATGGGTACGAATATAACTAAATCCCAAGTGATAGAGGTTATGGAAAGAATCCTTGATATACCTGACTCCGTTGTCAGTGAGGAGGATTTAGAAAAAAGTGAAAGTGATCAAGAAAGCGTAGCTTCCACTGGGTCAACTAAGACCAGTAAAGAGAGTATTAGAAGAGTCCCAAAAATGACAAAAATCAAAGCTGTTAGAGCTATTCGGGAGTTATTGGAGATAGCTGAGAATACTTGCTCTTCATGGAACATGGGACTCAGGATATTGCTGTCAGTGAAATTATCAGTAGTGAGGAAGTGATCCTGAGAAAATGAGGAAAAAGAAACTAAAAAAGACCAAGTAAAAGGACCGTCAAGTAGAGGAACCACTTGTGTCCTCTACTCCCCCATGGGTGGAATCCATTACAGAAAATATGAAGGGTATTACTAGGCATTTGCATACCCTAGAAACAGAAATAAAAAGTCTTTCTGAGCGCTTATGTGCTCTCGAGGGTAACTCACAGATACATTGGGAACTGCCAGTATTTGAAAAGAAAATGGACAGAGGGTCCACCAGTCAGTAGATTTCAAAAAAATAAAAAATCTCAAACAGGCAGTAATGACATATGGGCCCCAAGCTCCTTTCACGTTGAGTATGCTGGAGTCCCTTAACACCTTTAGCTTAACCCCCTCAGACTGGAAAAGTCTATGTAAAGCAGCTTTAAGTGGGGGGCAATACTTGGTTTGGCAATCGCAATTTCAAGAACTTTGTATAGAAACGGCTAAAAGAAATGCAGCTGCAGGATTTGGAGACCATAATATAGAAATGTTCACAAGAGAAGGGCAATTCTCAGACTTACCGGCTCAAAAAAATTATGACCCAGGTGTATATGCTCAGATAAACACAGCTGCCTTAAAGGCATGGAAAACTTTACAAGGACCTGGGGATCTACAAGGTAGCTTGTCAAAAGTGATCCAAGGACCTAATAAGCCACATGCTGACTTTGCTGATCGACTTTTGAGAACTGCAGGTAGAGTGTTTGCAGATGTTGATCAAGCTATGCCATTAGTTGTTCAATTAGCACACAAAAATGCTAATAAATACTGCCAGGAAGCCATCAGGCCATGGAGAAATAAAAAGGATCTTTCCATATATATACAACTATGTAAAGATATAAATGACGCCTTTGTCACAGGAAATGTGATTGCAGCCACAATGAGAGGTGCTTCCCCTCAAAATTTCACAAGGGCTCAACCTAGACATTATAATCAATCAGAATATTCCAGGCAAAATTATCATAATCAATCAGGCTATTCTAGGCAAAATACCAAAAGAGAAATAAGACCAAGCTCATACTGTGCCCCAGGCCGCTGCCCCAGGTGTAAAAAGGGAAATCATTGGGCCAATAAATGCCATTCAAAATTTGACATCTATGGAAATCCTTTGTTCAGGAATTCAAAAAATGGGGCACGGGGCCCAATGCCCTGGGGCCCACAAATGTACGAGGCATTGGAGGAGGAGTATCCTCAAGCATCCACTCAGATGCTTCCCCGACACAATCCCTACTACCCATCCACTCCCTCGCCAGAGGAACAGGAGGAAATGCAGGATTAGACCTCTGTTCCACCGCCCAAATAGTGTTAACACCTAAAATGGGGGTTCAACTGATTCCCACAGGAGTCAGGGGACCTCTTCCCTCAGGGACTATAGGACTTATTCTCGGGCGAAGTCCTAAAAGCTTATTAGGTTTGCAAGTGACCCCAGGTGTAATAAACTCAGACTACAAAGGGGAAATAAAAATAATGCTGGGGCTGGGATTGTGGCTCAGCGGTAGAGCACTCGCCTAGCACGTGGGTGACCCGGGTTCGATCCTCAGCACCACGTACAAATAAAATGCATTGAATAAAACGCATTGTGTACAACTAAAGCAAATAAATAAAAATATTAAAAAAAAACATTTAAAAAAAAATAATGCTTAGCTCACCCCAAAGTATAAGTTCTGTTAATCAAGGAGATAGAATTGCTCAGTTGATTCTCCTTCCCAATTTACATAATTCATTTAAAATTAGTATGCCTCAAAAAAGGAACAATAGAGGATTTTGTTCCACTGACTCGGGACCTATGGCTTGCTGGGTTCGGGATTGTTCAAGGAGGCCTATGTGTAAAATAAAAATCCAAGGAACAGAGATGGAAAGACTGATAGATACTGGAGATGACTCTTCCATCATTAATCTACGGCAATGGCCCAAGCACTGGCCTCTGCAAAAAGCTTCAACCAGTTTAAGAGGCTTGGGATATAATAACCTCGCAGAAAAAAGTGCGGTAATTTTAAAATGGGAGGATGATGAAGGGCATAAAGGAACATTTCAGCCTTATGTTTTACCTAACCTACCGGTTACTTTATGGGGAAGAGATATTTTGCAACAAATGGGAGTACACCTTGCAACCAAGCCTAAAGGTGTTAAATGTGAAAATCTACAGGGTAATCTTAACCCTAAAAGAAATCATTATCAAAAAGTACAGAGTAATCTTAACCCTAAAAGAAATCATTATCAAAAAGTACAGGGTAATCTTAACTCTAAAAGAAATCATTATCAAAAAGTACAGAGTAATCTTAACCCTAAAAGTAATCATTATCATAAAGGAAAAAGATATTTTTTTCAGGGCCACTGAGAAAATAATTTTGAAAATACCATGGTTTTCTGATAAGCCAGTGTGGGTCCCTCAGTGGCCCCTATCTAAAGAGAAATTACAAGCGGCCCACCTACTAGTTCAGGAACAACTAGAAGCAGGACATATAAAACCTTCCACCTCTCCCTGGAATTCCCCCATATTTGTGATCAGAAAAAAATCAGGAAAATGGGGATTGTTACATGATCTTAGAGAAATTAATAAAACCATGCAAATCATGGGCCCTACTCAACCTGGACTTCCTAATCCTGTAGCTATTCCAAAAAATTTCCATCTTATTACTCTTGATATAAAGGATTGTTTCTTTTCTATTCCTCTACACCCTCTGGATACCCCCAGGTTTGTTTTTTCAGTTCCTTCTATTAACAATAATGGCCCTGATCAGAGATATCAATGGAAAGTTTTGCCACAGGGAATGGCTAATAGCCCCACTATGTGTCAAATCTATGTAGATAAAGTTATTCAGCCTATCAAAAATAAATACTCAGAGCTTATGTGCCTCCGTTATATGGATGAGGTTTCGCTTGCTCATCCTAATCAAGAAGTCTTATTCACCATATTTAGTGATATATCAGAAAACTTGAAATGATATGGACTAAACATTGCTGAGGAAAAGGTTCAAATTAGATCTCCAATATTATATCTAGGATTCCAAATTATGGACACTTTTATTACGCCTCAAAAAATATTAATTAATAAGGAGCATTTGGCCACTCTCAATGACTTTCAAAAATTGCTGGGAGATATTAATTGGCTTTGCCCTACACTAAACCTCACTACTGGCCAACTAAAACCTTTATTTGACATCCTTCGTGGGGACCCTGATCCATCTTCACCGCGAACATTGACTCCTGATGCTAGGAAAGCTTTAAAGTTAGTAGAAAAAGTCATCAAAGGAGCTCATTGTGATAGATTTGATTTAACTCAACCGCTGATATTGATTATTATTTCTTCACAATATACACCCACAGGAGTATTTTGGCAACAAGGGCCTTTATTATGGATACATTTGCCCATCTCTCCTAAAAGTATAATTGAGTCTTATACCTCCATGGTGGCTAAACTTATTCTTCAAGGACTTAAGACTTTTACTAAAATATTTGGCATTCACCCTGCTACTATTATTACTCCCTATTCATCGTCACAGATTGAATATTTTTGCTTCAATGATAATGATTGGGCTATAGCTAGATGCTCTACCTCTGCAATTTTTGATAATCATCTTCCTAAGTCTCCTATATTATCTTTTTGTATCAATCATCCTATTATATTTCCACAGGTAATAAAAAATCAACCTATTCCTAAGGCATTAAATGTATTTACAGATGGGTCCTCAAATGGTACTGCTGCAGTAGTCACTAAAAAAGAAAATATGACTTACATAACTGCACACAAATCAGCTCAACTAGTGGAACTGGGAACTGTGGTAAGAGCTCTGGAAAATTTTAGAGAGCAGCCCATGAACATTTTTTCAGATAGCCACTATATTGTACATGCCGTCCCAAAATTAGAGCTAGCAGGACCAATAACACCTCATACTCTAGCCTTTAAATTGTTTTTATCAAATACAAAAACTTTTGTGGGCAAGAAAAGAACCTCTATTCGTAGGGCATATTAGAGCACATAACAACTTGCCTGGTCCCCTCCATGAAGGTAATCAAAAGGCCAATGCCCTTACCCAAACAATCTTTATACTTTCAGCACTCCAGCAAGCTACTTTATTTCACTCCCAGTTTCACGTCAATAGCACCACCTTGCAGCGTAGGATTAAAATCACAAAAGAGCAAGCCAGAACAATTGTAAAAGATTATAAATCTTGTATGACACATTTGCCCAATCCTCATTATGGTGTTAACCCTAGAGGATTAATGCCCAATCATTTGTGGCAGATGGATGTTACTCATGAGCCAAGTTTTGGAAAATTGTGATTTATTCATGTGACCATAGATACATGCTCAGGCATGATTTTTGCTTCCTTACATTCTGGAGAAAAAGTTAAAGATGTTACATCTCATTGTTTGCAAGCTTTTGCTTCATTGGGCATCCCCAAAATGCTTAAAACAGATAATGGCCCTGCATATACATCCTCATCTTTCAAACAGTTTTTGTGCAAAATTCAATATATCCCATAAAACAGGCATCCCATACAATCCTCAGGGTCAGGGCATTACTGAAAAAGCAAACCACACACTGAAAATTATGTCATTAAAACAAAAAGAAGGAAATTGGAAAAGTCCTAGGGACAGATTGGCAGTTGCCCTGTTTACCTTAAAATTTTTAACTTTAGACTCTAATGGTTATTCTGCTGGAGACAGACATTGGAACCCACACCAACAACATAAACCTTTGGTTTACTGGAAGGATGTTCTTTCAGGTACATGGAAGGGTTCAGATCCAGTATTAATTTGGGGAGAGGATCTGTTTGTGTTTTTCCAAAACACAAATCCTCTCCAATATGGATACCATCTAGATTAATAAAGCAGGTACCACATCAAAAGGATCAAGATGAAGTTGTTGAGGAATCAAGATTAATAAAAAAGGTACAAAATCAAGAGGACCAAGATGAAGGTATGCAATGATTCCCTTAAAAAGAGTCCTTCAAAAATTTCACAACTTAAGTGTCATTCCTCCCGGCTGGGACGAGGAGATCTCTCTTTAGTGTGCACACAATTGTATTTTTTTTTCTTTTTATACATGTCTTTATGTCTGTGCACTTGTCTACATTTCATGTTAATGTGACGTCACAAATATATGTTTGTATGTTTGTGCGTCTGTCCAGTGTGACGTCACAAATAACAAAGCGCTTATGAAAAAATATATATATGGATCCAAATAACTTTAATTCATTTTAGTTTAAGAGTATTCAATTTAGGTAAATAATTTTATAAGTGAAGGTACTTTCAATTTTGATTTATAGGTGTCCCAGGGATTTCTCTTTAGCGAAGAATATGACTAGTGCTGTATAACCTGATATTTTGGTGTTTTGACATAGGAATGTTTATTTGTAATTAACTTTATTTGTTTTATAGCTGATTAATTTGAGTTATTTCAACAGATAATCTCATGGAAGGTTACAGAGACTCGAGGGTTCCAGCTAACAAATTATTTTTCCAAAGTGCCTTTAGCTTTTCTTTACTCTATCTTTAATGCAGTAAATACCCTCAGTCTTTCTTTGTTTTGTTCTGAATATGATATTTTGCCAGCTTATGTTTGTGGGAGCTCAAGCAGCAATGTGTGTGAGCAGAAATCAACTTTAATTTTCTAATCTAATAATTATATTTTTTAGTTTGACAACTCGCCTCTTGACTCAGTGCCAGAATAGCACTGCCTTTCCTTTAATAATTGATGTTTGAGTTTCTAGGTAGCGGGCCCTGAAGATTTGCTGGTGGCATTGTCTAGACATAAAAAAGACAGCTGCTGCTACAGCTGCAAGGATCACAGTCGCTGCAAACATCCCTGCTGCTCAAGCATCAAACAACCTCACCAGCAGTGTGGCCTCTGCTCTGCATGCATGGGGCCTCCTAGATCAACATGTTATAACAAGTGGACATTTTGATCTTTCATTGCTTGGGACTTTACGGGGCAATGCCTTGCGGGTATTTGTCTAGAGAACTCAGTGTGTTACTTGATAGAACTCAGGGCAGCTGATTTGTTTAAAGAATTTGATATGCTATGCAACTTGGCTTGTCAGCAGAAGGCTTATCGCCTTAAAGCCGCAGCATCTCCCCACAATTGGACGGCTGTTAGTCATCATACACAGTCGATCCTAAAGGGCTCCATTGGATGGCTGGTAGCCAATGACTGGTAAGATCCCCAGAGGGAGACAACCTAAGACAGGCACAGTCACACGCACAGGACAGTCTCATGTGGCCGACATATCAACCTAAGACAGGAGTCAAGGGCACAGCCTTGATTATCTGATGACGGGTGAGAATGTTGGTTGCACATGGACGTCCTAGAGCATCCCCTCTTTTAAAACAAAAAGGGGGGAAATGCAGGAGCCCTAATTTAGGAGATAGCTAAGATTGCGGTTAGCTGTGAGCCATAAGCATTACCACCTCCCATGGCCTCGTGAGACTTGGCCCGGGAGATTGCGGACCGGGTCGGTGCCATATTGGTGGTGGCTGGAGGAGTGTGGATTGTGTGTTGGGGTGTTGTTGGAGCCGGAGAGAGAAGCTGGAAGAATGAAGAGCCTGTTTGTTTCCAGTCCACCTCTGAACTTATTCCTGCGGCTTTGTTGCTCCAAGCGGCAATCGCTTCAGGCAGCAACAGCCTCCCAAGTCTCTGGGATTACAAGTGTGTGCCATTGCCCCTAGCTATTATAATAGTTCTTACTCCACAGATGAGAGAAACAATGTGGGGATTTTTCCAGTTGCTAAAAATACCACTCCCAATTACACACAAGAGGACTGGGGATATGCTTGCAGATTGAACCTGTGGACCCACTGTGCATATTTGAGATAGATTTGAGCCAGGACTCATTTATTACCTAGCTACTATTTGGCTATTTGCGAGAGCAAGGGCATTTTTCAGGTTCCCTGATATCAGTTCAGATCTTGTATCTGATAGCTCTCCAAAGGCTTCCTCTTTCTATGTTACACAATTACTGTTAGTTACAGCTCCCTTTGAAGTAAGATTGGGGAACTATTTATTGCAAATGCTTATAGTAGCATTGAAGGGTCTTTCCTAAAGGGACACAGCCTCTCCTTCAATTGATGGTCTCTAAATATTGAAAATTGACTAAAATACGAAGAATGGATAAGAGATTACAGTTTTCCAATATTATAACTGTCATCAGTTTTTTTCTTCTGAGCAGTTCTTAATTTTCCCCCCCTCTGATTGTGCAAGTCAAGCAATGCTCTAGTCACTCTCTCATCTACCCCAAGAAAACCATGGTCTATTAGACAATGCCTCAGAACTCTGCAGGTTTTAGTGCTCTGAATACAACTCTGGTCTGTCTGCCCAGCATGACAATCATGTCCAGCATCCCCTGATGGTTTAGCACTAACATCTGGCTATTCTGCTAATTCCTCTACTATTCTGGAATCTGATTGTCAGCACTGACATTACAGAATGTGGTTCCATGCAGAATGGTGCCCTGTGAATCCAGCCATAGGCATGTGCCACTCAGATCTCCTTTGAGGAAAGAAATTGCTGAAGCATGTTGTTAACTGACAGGCTCCAGCTGCCTGAAGGTTGTGATCCTTCACAGAATTAATTCCACAACTTCTTCTAGTCAGACTAAACATGACAGAGCCTTAAGAGCTGATCCATTCCTATCACGTGACCGTCCTTTGCTCTAGAGCTCCCCATTAGCCTAATTGAGACCTTCTTAGTTATTTTAATGAATTATGATGCTACTACGCCAGCCACGGAGTCCTTGTTGCCACCTGGCTGTTGAGTAATCCAGACCCACTGGACAGTCTCAGCCTAATTGTCTACTTTCTCTAAAGCCGCTTCCGGGACCCTTTTCTTAGTCCATTTCTGTTAACTGAATACCATACACTGAGTAATTTATAAAGAATAAAAGTTCACTCAGCTCAAGTTCTAAAAGCTGGAAAGTTCAAGATCATGTGGCTAAACATGGTAAGCTCTTCTCTGCTGAGAGAATACTTTCTGCAGGGTCCCAAGGCAGTGCAGAGCATCACATGGTAAGACAGAACATCTTAATTCAGGTCTTTCCTCCTCTTCTTCTAAAGCCACAGTCACATGGGATTAGGGCCTCATCTTTAGAACCTCACTTAACCTTAATTACCTCCCAAAGGGCCCACCCTAAAAAGCCATAGTCAGATCTAAAATCTCACAATAGGGATTAAATTTCACCAAAAGTTTTGGTGGGAACATTTAAACCATAACACCCCTGTCTTAGACGCAGATTTGAGAGTAAGTGCAAGTAGTTCATTTGGGAAATGATCTTGTGAACAGAGACATGAAGCAGAAAGAGAAAAAGAGTCCACAATGGGTATATTTTTAACATGTGGGCAATCAAAGCTCAATCCTACTGTGAATTTTTTGAGAAACATGTAATGTGTCTGAGAATTGTTCCCCCAAAGAACAGGAAGCAGAAGTATTTATCTTCCTTTATAAGATACAGGTTAGTCACAAAAGGATTGACTCCTCACACTTCCAGGATACACACTCAGATCTTCTTACTCCTAATACTTCCAATGAATCTAAGAAATGTCTAATAAGCACAATCTTTTACAGTCCCAATCCCAGGACTCTTCACTACCAGAACCAGTTTCCTGGAGGGGTAGAACAGAGAGCACACATCTAGCAGACAACTTCAGAAAGACATCATCAAGCCTCCAGGACTAAGCAATGGATCTCTCCTCCAGCTCTGGGGTGTCAGAAACAATTTCCACTCGGTGGAAATGAGACACCAAATCCAAGACCCCTCAAAGCGGAAACTGATAGGCATATCCCAAGGCTTCAACTGAGAAGAGATTCTGGTAGAGAGCAGAAGAGGGACCAGATGGGGTATTGGATTCATGAAGAGAGGGGGAGGATGTAACGCAGAGAAGCAAGGAACCAGGAAGGAATTTTTAAAGGCTTGTATTACTTTCTTAGGACTGTTGTAACAAAGTACTGTAAACTGGATGGCTTAAAACTACTGGAATTTACCTAGAAGGCCAGAATCAAAGTACAGAGCCTCTTCTAGCTTCTCAAGGTTTCAGGAAATCCTTGGTGATCTCTGGCTTATAGAGACATCACTTCAACTTCCGCCTCTGTCTGTACATGGTATTCCCCTAAGCATGCCTGTATTTTTGTGTCTAAATTTCCATCTTCTTATAAAGGCATTAGTTATTAGATTAGGTACCACCCAAATTTAATAGGGCCTCATCTTAAATTGATTATATCTGCAAAGACCCTATTTCCATTTAAGGTCACATTCTGAGGTTTGGGGATAGGGGGACACTTCAACCCAGTTATAAGCTCCAAGGACAAAATAGCTAACTACGCAGCTCTGCTATTTTGGTCACATACATTCGTGGCTTCAGGGGTCAACAGAATAGTTATTACCACACATTTATCACAGTTTACATCATTGAACTAAACATTCAAAGTCTTCCCCTGACATGTGCCAGAGTCAAAGTATAGTGGTCAACCATGCCAAGAACACTCTCAACTTCAGTGGTTTCCAGACCCTTTATCCACAGAACCATTTGTTCAAATGAAATTTTACTAAGGGTTTTCAGGTAGACATAATGGATGAAAGTTGTTCTGGTAGAAATGGGCCCATCAGAACCAGGCCTCCCTCTCCAGTGCCAAATTATGAAGGAAGGAGTTTCACAGAATATTATTGGAAATCCCTGCACACACTTTTCTTTTTAGCTCAGGAAGCAATTCCTAAATGCAACTATCATCCAGCAAAATAAGTGCATAGCAGTTAGAGAAGAGATCAAACAAAGTGAACTTAGAAAAGACTAGAAAGGAAACTGTTATGGCCACTTTAAGTATTTGAATGCAAAATGGAAAGTTCTCAGAATGTCAATCTGTGGCCTCCTGGTATTCCCATGGGAGAAGGTACAGTGGGGAAAGGGAAGAAAGAACTTAGAGTGGAAACTAGTGTTTGTATGTCCCTATTATGGATTCATGGATGAAAATCTGGAGTTTCCTGGGTCAAGTTTGTGGCAATTGGCTACATAGCACAGGCCAGTTTACACTGAATGGTTCAGAGATCTGCTGTTTCCCAAATAAGTAGATAAACAGAAGACTTTAGTCTCCAGACTCATTAATCTGATAGCTTCTGTGAGCACTCAGCATGTATACAAGTCCAAATGAAAGCATTCAATATAAATACATCAATAATAATTTATATCTTTTGATCTCTCCAAAGAGAAACATTGACATGTAGAAGAAAATAAATAATATGACATTATTTAAAGAAAGAAATCACCCCATCCCACAACACATAGGACATTTTAAAAAGTGAGCCACTAAGCCACTCGATGAGCTGATGAGCTTTAGAGTCTTTACCAAAGGGGGGACATACTTGTCAAAATGCCAAGGCCAGTGAGTCAACAGATCAGTTGAAATTTTCTAGCCAGACTCCCAGAAAGAACTTTAATTTGTTGTCTAAAATAGTTTAGTAGTTAAACCTATTACTTCTCATATTTTGGAACAAACTCAGCTCATTATGGAACAAAGTACAAGTGGGGACTATTGTGATACCAATGTTGCTAAGCAGTATTACAATTTCATAAAATGCCTGAGTAAAGGATCTAGTGTTCATGAATACCATTCCACCAATTCCACCTCTGTGTAAGGCTCTGCTTGAACCAGAGCTCTGAATTTTCTTTGGGTCATGAACCCCTTTGGAAGTCTAGTGAATAATATCTTTCAATGCATTTTTTAAATGCATTGAATTATATGAACACTAATTATATTAAAACACAGTTATCAAAAATATATTTTTTTAAAAATTTGTGATAAGGCAATATGCAGCCTTTCTGTTAACACAGAAGCTAAGCTAGCAGGTCAAATAACTTGCATAACTGCAAATAGTGATAAAGATAGGAAGTATTTAGAGAGATCTGCCAGCAACTGTAATATGGTTTGAAAATATCTGAGCTTTCTATTGGTGATAAAGTCAGAGGTACTGAGATAGGAGAGAAGAAATAAGAAGAAAGGATAAATGAGACAAAAAGAAAGGATGAGGAAATAAAATTTTAGTCCAAAAGTTCCACATACATTTCCAGACCTAATACTCCCTAAGCCAGTCTCTTTTCCAGGCCTGCCACTCCCAAATTCCTGGGAAATCTGTAAAACTTAAACTTAACCATAAATCCATTCACTCATATATTCGGCACTGTTAATTAACCCCCCAGTAAATAGATATTAGTGAGACTTTTCAGTGTTATCTATTGATCAGACAATGAAGACCACCTCACTCTAAGAACCCTGAGACTGACCAATCACCACAATCAGACTGATGTCATTCCTATATAACTTTCCCACACCCACCCCTCACCTTCCTTTAAAAGAAGAGCTGGAGCCGGGATGAGTGGTGGCACACACCTGTAATCCCAGCACTTTGGGAGGCTGAGGCAGGAGGATCACGAGTTCAAAGCCAGCCTCAGCAATGGCCAGGCACTTAGCAACTTAGTGAGTCCCTGTCTCTAATTAAAATATAAGAAAAGGGCTGGGGATGTGGCTCAGTGGTCGAGTGCCCCTGAGTTCAATCCCCAGTACCAAAAAAAAAAAAGGGCTGGAACCCAAAAAGATGTCTCTCACTCTTAAGATGACCTTCATTCTCCTTTGAATGTGTACTATTTGCTTTACCCCAAAAGGCTTCTCTCCCCCCCACCCCCCGCCTCTCTTGAGATGTCCTGGAACATATAGCTACTTCCTTAAATAAACCAGTCTATTTCTTTGACTGGCACATGCTGAAATTCTTTTCTCTCTCATGAGCCAAGGATCCTGATGATCTTGCGTCAACTTCCCCTTCTTGCTGGGAATCCCTCAGTACCCTTCTCTGGAGCTATCCCATCTTCCATGACAGTACTGTAAACATAATTGTGATGTGCATTCATAGAAAATATTAATGAGGAAATGCTCATTTTAAGTTGGAGGTGAGTGAAAATAAAAATGCATTTTTTAACCTCATCTTCTCATTTTTATGTATAGAAGCCAAAAAATTGATCTCATAGAAGTAAAGAGTAAAACAATGGTTCCCAGAGCCCAGAAAGGGTGCAAGGGAGGGGGGACAGGGACAAGGATGGTTAATGGGTTCAGGGTGCAGCTGCATAGCTTGAATAACTTCTTTTATAAATTTTTTTTGTAGTTGTAGATGGACAGAATGCCTTTATTTTATTTATTTTTTAATATTTATTTATTTGCTTTTAGTTGTACACAATGAGTTTATTTGTACGTGGTACTGAGGATCGAACCCGGGTCGCGCACGTGCTAGGCGAGTGCTCTACCGCTGAGCCACAATCCCAGCCCTTATTTATTTTTTTAATGTGGTGCTAAGGATCGAACCCAGTGCCTCAGAGTGCTAGGCAAGCACTCTGGCACTGAGCTACAGTCCCAGCCCATAGTTTGAGTAACTTCTAATGCTCCACAGCACAGTAGAATAATGGTGACTAACAACAATTACTTGAATATTTCAAAATAGGCAGTAGAGGAAATTTTTAATATTCTCAACACAAATGATATATGTCTGAGGTGATAGATATGCCAATTACCCTAATCTGATCATTGCACTTTGCATACATGCATTGAAATATCACCCTGTATCATATATGTACAATTAAAATGTGCCACCTAAAAATAAAAAATTTAATGAAATTTTATGCCATCCATATCCTCAGTCTCCCAGATTACGGACCTCCTCCACAGGCTCTCTTTCATTTCAGAATTTCTCATTTTCTCAATGGCTACAAGGAGCAAGAGGGCCCAATGAAGAAATGTACCCTCAAACATTCCCAAGGGGCTTCACAGGCTACTGGGCCACTGACCAACCCAGAGCAGACTCCCAGGGACGTCAGGTACTGTGAAGGATTGAATGCCTGTATTGCACCAAAATTCACATTTTGAAACCCTAATCCCCACTGTGATGGTATAACAGGAGGTGAGGCCTTTGGGAGATGAGCAGGTCAGGAGAGTAGAGCCCTCATGAATGGGATTAGTGCCCCTACACAAGGGACCTCAGAGCTCTCTTGCTCTTTCTGCCATGGGAGCATATAAGAAGTTAGCAGCCTGCAACCAGAAGAGGGCCCTCGCCAGAACATGACCATGCTGGCACCCTGAACTCAGACCTCAAGCTTCCAGAAGTATTGGAAATGAATTTCTGTCGTTCATAAGCCACATGGTCAATGTCACATTGTTATAGCCCGAATGAACTAAGATAGGAAGCTTACGGTGTTGCACATGTGGTGTTTAAGTGCTGAACATGTACGTTCATTAAGTATTTCAATAGTTCACACAACAAATATTTTTGAGGGCCGACTCTGTGCTAGGCACTGTGTAAGGTGCTGAGACTGGGTACCAAAGCTCTCGTGGATCTGCAGCCTGGAACTTTCATTGCAATTCTGAAAATGCCCAGGAACCCCTTCATATGATCAATAAGAAAGAACAGAGAAGCCAGACAGTCCAGAGCCAAGAGGTTTATTTCCCCCACATGATGCTGTGGACCTGAGATGCAGTTTGCCAAAGATGACAGGGAAGAAAATTAACATTTACTGAAAACCTGCTCTGTGCCTGGCACTTGACCCTAGGCACTTTACATTCATTATCTCAGGACGTCTGTAGGAAAGATGAAGAAGATGGGTCTGTGAGGGAATGCATGGTTTAATTGCCATTTTGAGGCATGATTAGACTTCATTTTCAATACCCAGGCTATGTAGTCTTAAAGTACACAATCAGAACTCATGCAATGCAGACTTGGGCAGCCTCTTGACCATTCACACTCAGTTTCCTTGTCTAGTTATCAGGATACTTTGGACTACACACACACACACACACACACACACACACACAAATGTTCTGTAAACCACAAAGCCCTAAGCACATTATTGGTGTTATAATACATGTTGCTGACATTATTGATCTCATCAGAAACTTGGTATGTAATAAACTTCAGATATCATTAGAAATCCTGGACACCTAAATAATTCTATGGCAAGTGTGTCAAAGCCAGGAGGATGTCACAGTAATGTGGGGAACAATGCATTCTGATATTTTTTCCCCTGGGAATTGCTTTATTATTTCAGGAAATTGGGTCATTCCTAATAAGGAATACAGTTTGCAAATTAAGTTCCCCTTGATAATACAGTTCTCAGAAAGTTATGTAAAAACAAAACCCCCCAAAAATCCAATAGAATTAATAACTTCCTAAATGTGATAAGGAAATTTCTTTTTCAACACTGGGGTAGGTTATCAACCTTGTTCAAGGGGTCAAAATTTCATTCTTGGACAACAGCTATCTATGGACAGGAGATATCTCTTCAAATGAAAATTCATTCATGTTTTTTCTCAAAAGGTTTCATTCTGCCAGTGTTCTTTGAAGTAGATATCTTTAAAATAAAATGGTTTGCTTTGAAAATGTTTTCATAAGCTGGGGGAGGGGGTTCTGTTTACAGAAATAGCACCTGCTTATTGGGAGGAGGGAGTGGGAAAAGGAAATACAGAAGAAAATTAAAATGCAAGCAACAATGATTATTAATACACTACATAAACTTTTCTGGTTTTTAAACTTCTCGATAAATTTAATACTTTTATTTAACTCTGACTGCTTTTAGCAATCAGGGTCCCTTTAGTGAATTCAGCAACACCGACTTTAAACATTTGGGGCAAAAATACCTCTCCTGGGAAAAGGTACATGTTCCAATAATCCAACTATGCACTTAAAAACATAGGAGGTTATGGATCTTCTAAAAGGCCAGTTAACTTACCACCTGAAACTCAAACTGAAGGGATATTATGGAGTCAGAAAACATGAAATTTATCTGAGGATCTTGGGGTAGAAGGGAAGGTGCACATGCCCCAAGGCTGTCCTCTTTCCTGGTGCTGCCCCATCCTCCCGTACCAGTGACCCACCCACATGCTCACCGTGGGCCTGGGGAAGCAGTAGGAAAGCTTTGCCCCATTCCTTCTTATATTTGTTTTTTCTCTGAGAAGCAAAATTGATATTTAAGTCTTTGTGATTTATTGGATTAAACAAAATGATTTCTGGGGAGTACAGAACCTCAAATGTTCTCTCTAATTCACTAATGTTGGCATTTCTTTGGACCAAGTCTAAGTCTTTCACCTCACAAATAACATGATTAAGTTCCCCAAGTCTGAATGAAGTAATAATGCAGGGTAAATAAGGTTTAATCAAAGTGCAATCTGTTGAGACAGGGAAGCCATGTTGGATTCTTTGTGAGGGGCAAGAAGAGCCTTGGGGTGAGGAAGTTCATAAAGAGCACACAATCTTTCCCAGAATAAACTGTTTACTTCCAGTGAACTAGGAACAAATAATTTTTGTCATTTAGTTGCAAAAGCAGACGATGCTGCCATCCATAACCTCAAGTAGCATCTTTGTCTCCATGAGTCACTGTACCAGCCAGCGTAGGGAGCTTCCCTTGCAGTTTATTCATTCATCAAAAATCAGAGATTCTAAGGCTAGAAGTGATTTTTTTTTTAATATTTATTTATTTGCTTTAGTTGTACACAATGCCTTTGTTTTTACGTGGTGCTGAGGATCGAACCCCGGGCCGCGCACGGGCTAGGCCAGTGCTCTACCACTGAGCCACAATCCCAGCCCCTAGAAGTGATTTTTTAAAATCATATAATCCAACCTCCTCAGTTTCCGAAGAGGAAAACAAATTCAAAAAAGGCAAATAATTGTTAAAAATCAGATCTCTAATTAGGAACTAGAGTGCCAATCCCTAGATGCTTATTGCAGCCTTGATCTTATATTGTTAGTGGGCTTTCTATGATAATTTCAGCATTGAGAACTTTTCACACAAGCACTAAATGAGGTATACATTTAGTCAGCTAAAATGATAGCTGACTTACATTATGTTTTTATTCAAGATGCTATTGTCCCAGCTATTTTTTGTTTGTTTTTCTAATTTATTTTAACTGATATATAAAATCATGAAAATTGAAAATTGTACATCTTTTTTTTTAGTTGTAGGTGGACTCAATATCTTTATTTTTATTTATTTATTTTTATGTGGTGCTGAGCATTGAACCCAGTGCCTTACGCATGCGAGGCAAGCACTCTACTGCTGAGCTACAACCCCAGCCCCTGAAAGCTGTACATCTTTAATGAGTTACTACATAATGTTTCAAGGTATGTACACATTGTGAAATGGTTTAAATCCCTCACTGTTCTTAATGAGTTACACCATAACACTAAAAAATTAATAGTGGTCATGAAATACAGAATAAATATGATGGTTAATTTTAAGAATCATCTTTACTGCTGGCCATATGGGGTAGCTAGCAATGCTAGTGGCAAATGTCCTACAGAGGCAGTGACAGCAGTAGCACCTTCACCAGAGGTGCTTGCAGCATGACCCTGGGGAAATTCCTTGAATCCTCCTCTTTTCTTGGTCTGATTTCCGTTATTGATGACTGAGCCAAAGCTGGTGAGGAAGCACCTCCTTCAGCTCAGTTATGTATTCTTACTGGGAAAATTGTTCAAGATTTTGGTTAAAAAAAAAGAGAGAGATTATGAACTGTCCTAACTGTCCTTACCCTTCCTGATTATCTCTGCCTTTCATTGTTGTTTTAAACTATTTTTAATTTCTATAATTTATATAAAGCTGAAAATAATACAAATGACTCTTGTCCATACAAATGAAAATTAGTTGTGTCAGAGAAAATGCAACTGATTATTGCCTGTGGCTGGACCCTGTGGGACATGTTTGCACACTTGTTCTAGCATTCTTTATCTTCCTATATATGGATGTTCATACTCTTGAATTCTCCTTCAAAACAATTTTAAATCATTGATTCCCTCAGTAGTTAATAATTTAAATAAAATCTATGCCAAGTCACTTTTTTTTTTTTTTTTTTTTTTTTTTTTTTTTTTTTGGTACTGGGGATTGAACTCAGGGGCACTCGACCACTGCGCCACATCCCCAGCCCTTTTTTGTATTTTATTAGAGACAGGGTCTCACTGAGTTGTTAAGTGCCTCACCATTGCTGAGGCTGGCTTTGAACTCGCAATCCTCCTGCCTCAGCCTCCCAAGTGCTGGGATTACAGGCGTGCGCCACCGCGCCCGGCTAAAGTCACATTTTTTGGTGAATTCATTTCAGTATTCCTTATCTACCCAGATGTACACGTTGTACTTTGAATTCTTTCAACCAGTTAACAAGTTATTGGTTCCTTCAAAATTAATGAGCTAACTAAAATCTATGATGCACAGACTTATTTCAGAGGCATGACTCATTTCAGAGGCATGACTTTGCTTTTTTAAAATATTAGCCTTCAACAATATGAACAGGAAAAGTCACACCACAGTCCTGTCTTCAGCTCAGAGCCCTCCCTTGCTGACCTCTGTATATATACTTCTTGGGACAAGAGTCAGGTTTTCCTCTAAGCTCTGACCTTACCCAGTTTGTGAATTCACATAGTCTCCCTGGGCTTCAGTTCTCTCTTATTTGAAGTGAAGAGGATGGATTCTGATACTCAACTCCAACCTCTTGTGATTAACGTTCCATATGCTTAGGTTCTTTTCTCCCCATGATGTCTCATGAGTTTCTCTTCCCTTTTGCCCTACCCCAGTATAGATGGTCCCAGCTTGTGATGGTTTGACTTGCAATTTCCTGACTTTATGATGATATAAAAGCAATAGGCATTGGGTAGGAACCGTACTTTTCATTTTGAATTTTAATCTTTTCCTGCATAAGGCTCTTTCATGATCCTAGGCAAAGGCAGGGAGCCACAGGTCCCAGCTAGCCATGTGATCGCAAGGGTAAGAAGCCTACTGTACAGCATACTGTAGTGTCAGCAATTTTTGGATACAGGTATTCAATAAGTTGCATGATTTATTAGAACTTTTATTATGAAATAGGCTTTGTGTTAGAGGATTTTGCCCAGCTGTGGGCTACTAAAAGTGTCCTGAGCAGGTAGGCTAGGCTAAGCCAGGATGTTCAGTAGTTTAGGAGTATTAGGTGAATTTGTGCCTTATATTTTCAATTTACCATGTCTTTATCAGGACCTAACACCCTCATAACTAGAGGAGCATCTGTTTTGATTTCTTCTTAGTTCACTTTTCATCACACCAAGCCTGATTTTCCTTCTCATACTTTCTCAAGGTTTAGTTCCTCTGTAATCATCTTCTGTCTCCCCAACTCCCAACACACACACACACACACATGCATGCACCCACACAAATATGAACCTCTTTGTGGGAACAAAAAAACTATAACAAACTTGTAGTATTATAGGATTACATGGAAGAAACAAGTGATTTCCACTCAGCTTTGCCCTTAATCCCTCCAAAGAAACTACCTCAAAACAAAACAAACAAGAGCTTCCCTAAAAAACAAATTAGTACAACAAACAGCCCACTTTGATCTCACTGTTCAGCTTAATCAGAGGTGGATAATAGCACAAGCAATGGGCTTTTCTTTTTTCCCCTCCACTCTGTCAGGCTTCCCCTGCTGGGTCAGGAGGATGCACATTCCTTAGGTCATTGTCCTTTAAAGGTCACTGTCCTTTAAGTGGATGCTATGGTTTGAATGTGCCTCCTCCAAAACACAGGTGGGCTGGGGGATGTGGCTCAGCGGCAGAGCGCTCGCCTCGCACGGCCCAGGTTCGATCCTCAGCACCATGTAAAAACATAAATGCATTGCATTGTGTACAACTAAAGTAAATAAACAAATATTAAAAAAAAAAAAAAAAAACTCAGTCCCCATTAAGGTGCTATTAAGAGGTGGGACTTTGGGGGAGGTGACAAGTCCTGAGGGCTCAATACTGGTGAATGGATTAGTGCCTTACAGGGGCTGATGAGGGACACGGAAACTACTTGGGCCACTCTTTGCTTTCTGCTCTTCTAGCATGTGAGGACACAGCACCCACCCTTCTGCCATGCAAGGACACAGCAAAAAAGCCCTCAGCAGACATTGAGTGCCAACACCTTGATCTTGGACTTGCCAGACTACAGAACTCTGAGAAATAAACGTCTACTGTTTATTAATTGCCCGGTCTGAGGTATCCCATTACAGCAGCACAAACAGACTCAGACAATGGACGGCTGTGTAGTAGGACTCGGGAGTTCCCCATTCTTTCCATATGCTTTTCATACAACAGAGCAAGAAGCTGCAAAGTCAGTTCCCCTTTGGGAATCTGCTCTTCCAAAATGTTTTTGTGTATATTTTTCTACCCAGTTCAGAGTTCAGATGGCATCTTTACTAGCCAAAGAAAAGATCAAATAAGAAAGGCAAATTAGATTCTTCCAAGAATTGATTCTCACATTGTTAGCCAGTGTGATGTAATTGATAAGGTTTCTTACAGCTTATAAAATGACCTGGGGTGTCTGAAGGTTAAAGAAATTGTGTCAAACAGAGGAGTCAAGAGGAACTTTCAGGCCAAGGAAATGCATGGGCAAAGCAGAGGCTCCTCAGTGTTCTGAGAATAGGGAGTAAATGGTCCAAAGTGGCTGCGGGGAGCAGCTGTGGAGAGTGGAGAGAGGGAGGAAGGGACAGGACCAGAAGGAAGGAAGTCTGTAAAGATCAGTGAAAGCTAGACTTCAAGGGCCAAACTGCCCCTGCATTGCCAGGGAGCTCACAAAAAGAGGCTCCTGGCCAATCTGCTTCTTTGAAATTCAACAAAACATTGAGATGCGACTTCTGAAGTTTCTCCTTGGAGATACCAATTTAAACAAATGGAAGAAAAATGCTAAGAAGTCATTTGACTATAATTGCTGAAAAGTACAATTGTGAAAAATGGATGTGAGGTTGGGGGGTTTTTATTTGCTTTTCTCCATAAAAAATATATGGGGTGGAGGATCTTTCCTTCCCCTACCTCACACCCCTCCAGCATCAAGAAGTCATTGAGCAATCATTCTTAGAAGTAAAAGTGCATAATTGCAATAACTCCAAATCCTTTATGGTGCATTCACAACTTGGGAATTTAGGTTTGAGAACATGATCATTTCCCATCAAATAATTTCCAATTCATATTCACTTTGATTTGTTTTGGTCTTATGGACAAATGATGTGTTAGCCACCTTGTTTAACGGCTATCATCTGGCTCTCTGCAGGGCATGCCTCCCCATACCTGGTAAAGACCTTCCTTCAAGGAGGATTGCCAATCTGATAAACTCACACAATTGGCCCAAATCTAAGATTTCTTGCTGCAAAGCCTGACAGGCACTGAACAAACACAAGGTTGCAGAGCTGGGAATATAGTTCAGCATTAGCGTGTGCTTAGCATGCACAAGGCCTCCGCTTCCATCCCAGCACCGCCACACATGCACACACACAAAATGTAAGACAGCAGATTTGCCTTCAGCCCTTTCCCACCTCATGCACTTCATTCTTGTTCTGTCCCTTCCCACTTAGTCAGCGCAGGTTGCCATGACAAAATACCACAAACTAGATGGCTAAGACAACAGAAACTGTTTCTTACAGCTCTGGAGGTTAGAAAGCCCAAGGAGAAAGTGCCAGCAGAGTCTGTATCAGGTGAGGGCTCTCTATCCTTGAGTTGCAGATGACCACCTTCTTACTGTGTCTTCCTATGGTCTTTTCCTGAGCTCAAGTTGAAAAAAAAAAAAAAAAAAGAAGAGGAGGAGGAGGAGGAGGAAGAACAAGAAGAAGAAGAGGAGGAGGAGGAGGGGGAAGAGGAGGAGGAGAATGAAGACAATCTCTTCCTCTTCTTCCAAGACCACTAATCCATCTTGAGGTCCCCACTCCCATGACCTCACCTGGCTCTAATTAGACTTCCTGAAGTACCCATCTCCAAATATCATCTCATTTGGGGTTAGGCTTCAACATATGAATTTTGAGGCAACACAAACATTCAGTCAATAACATTCTGCCCCTGGCATCCAAAATTCATCTTTTTCTTGCATGCAAAATATATTCATTCCATCCTAACAGCCTCAAAAGTCTTAACTCATTCTAGCTTTAATTCTAAAGCCCAAAGTTTCAACTGTATCATCTGAACCAGATGTGCATGAGACTTAAGGTATGATTTATCCTAAGACAAAATTCTTCTCCAGCTGTGAGCCTGTGAAACCAGCTAAGTTGTGTACTTCCTAATTACAATGGAGGGATAGGCTTAGTAGGTATATATCTGTTTCAAAAGGAGAAACAGGAAAAAAAGAAAGAGTCACAAAGAAATCTAAAACCTAGCAAGATGAACACCATGTTATCTTAAGGCTCAAGAATAATAGCCTTGGTCCAATGCTCTGCCTTCTAGGCCCACTGGGCTGGCAGTCCTATCTTCAGGACAACTGAAGGGGTTGTGTACCCAGAGCTTTGGGCTCAGCTGTGTGGACCCATTCCTGAGGCATTGTTTAAGGTCTTTCTGGCCTCTGAAACTAGAAATGTGACCATACCTTTTAAAACCAAGGAACCAACTGTCTGCCTCCTGGGTCTATGGTGGGAGGAGGAGCCCTGATAATCTCTGAATTACCATTGGAATCGTTTTTCTTTTTACTTGAAGAATAGTACATTTAGCCAAACAGCTCTTGTAGAATCTGATGACTCCAAAAGCCTTCTTTCATTTCATCCCATCTCCATCCCCCTCAGTTCAAACTAGCAGTGTCTCTGCTCATATAATCCTATAAACTCTTCATCTAGTGATAATCCACCCACACCATTGGTATTCTATTCAGAACATGCTTCTCATCTTTAGCAATATGGATAGGCTAATAATTTTTCAAATCTTAAAGTTTGGGTCCCCTTGTGCCTAATAATTCCTTATTCAATTCATTTCTTTCTTTTCCCATTTTTCTATAAGCAGTCAGGAGAAACCAAGATGCTCCTTCAACACTTTGCTTAGAAATTTTTTTCTGCCATCTGATTTTATTGCTCACAAGTTTTACCTTCTATAAACCACCAGAACACAGTTCAACCAAGTTCTGAGTCATTTTGTAATAAGAATTGCCTTCTCTCCAGTTTCCTGTACCGTGTTCCTCATTTCTGTCTGAGATCTCACCAGAACCTCCCTTAATGTCCTTATTTCTAGCATGTACCTCAAAACTCTTTCCAATCTCTATCCATTATCCAGCTCGAAAGCTGTTTCCGCATTTTTAGGTGTTTTTTTTTTTCAGTAGCACCCCAATTCTTGGTAAATGTAGATATATAGAGGACATAGATATAAATATAAAGAGATTTAGTATAAGGAATTGACTTAAGAAATCATGAAAGCTAAGAATCCCAAGAGCTGCAGTTGGCAAGCTAGAACCAGGAGAGCCAACATTCCTGTACTAGTCAAAATTCAACGTCCCGATAATCAGAATAGCCACTTAGGAGCAGCATGAAACAAAAAGCAGGAGACCTATATCCCAATTCAAAGACTAGCAGGGAGAAATGGTGCTTTCTTACTCCATTTTCTGTTCTTTTCAGGCCTTCCAACAGATTGAACGAGAGTCACCCACATTGAGAGGGCAATCTGCTTAACTCAGTCTCTGGACTCATGTTCATTTCATCCAAAACACCTTCTCAGAAGCATTTACCCAAATATCTGAGCATCCCAAGGCTCAGTCAAGTTGGTGCATAAAGTCAACCATCACTTCAGGTCTGTCTTTCTTCTCCTTTGCTTACATTTTTAACCCTAGCTTTGCCTATTTACTACTTTTCTAGTGTTGTCCCATAATCAGCGATTTGTTAAGAGACCCCTTACATGCTCTAAAAATTATGACTAGCCGGGCACGATGGCGCACGCCTGTAATCCCAGCACTTTGGGAGGCTGAGGCAGGAGGATCGCGAGTTCAAAGCCAGCCTCAGCAATGGCGAGGCACTTAGCAACTCAGTGAGACCCTGTCTCTAAATAAAATACAAAAAAGGGCTGGGGATGTGGCCCAGTGGTCCAGTGCCCCTGAGTTCAATCCCTGGTACCAAAAAATAAATAAAAATAAAAATTATGCCTAAGATATTGACAAATGTAGCATTTACTTTCCTTATTTGCATTCCACCTGTGCTTTACCTAAGAGGAAAAAAAATGGTGTACTAAAATAATTACAACATTATGCCAGGCACGGTGGCGCATGCCTATAATCCCAGCTCTTGGGAGGCTGAGGCAGGAGGATTGCGAGTTCAAAACAAGCCTCAGCAATGACAAGGCACTTAGCAACTCAGTAAGATCCTGTCTCTAATAAAATACAAAAAAAGGCTGGGGAGGTGGCCCAGTGGTCGAGTCCTCCTGAGTTCAAACCCTGGTACCAAAAAAAAAAAAAAAATTACAACATTATAATCATTTTGAAGTGTACATTTCAGTGGAATTAAGTACCTTCACAATGTTGTGCAAACATCACCACCACCTAGTTTTAGAACTTTTTCATACTACAAAGGATATCCCATACCCAATAAGTAGTCACTTCCTAGTTCCCCTCCCCCACCCTCTAGCAATTGCTAGTCTGCTTTCTTTCTCTGTAGATTTGCCTATTCTTGATATTTCAAATAAAGGGATCACACAATAATGTGACATTTCATGGTTGGCTTCCTTCACTTAGTTAAGGAAGAATTTTAGCTTCCTTAAATAGGAAAGGTGAAAAATAATAAGAAATTTTGTGATACACAGATTTGAGAGATGTCTTTAAAACTTCATCAACTTTATACTTCATTGTTTTACCAAGATTCAGGGACCCTGTCTGTTTCACCTGCCCCAGACATGCTCTTCTGTGTTATCAGTTCTTTCCATGGACATTTCAGGCAGCCTAATCATAAGCAGGCACTGGGCCAGGCTGGAAAATACAAGGACACTATATGGGGCCCATTCTCCTCCAGCAAGGAGGACTTCCTTCCCTGAAAGTGACCCAGCAGGACCTTGGGTCATAAGGTTATGCAGTCCTGAGGGACCAGAGAATGCTTACCCCCTGACACTTTATAAAAATAAAAGCAAGCATATCTCTGGGAGCACTGTACATTATTCATAGGCTTTAAAGAAGACAGAGTTATTTAAAAAGAAAGAAAAATGGATACCATATCAATTCCAAAAAATCATTTCCAGATAAAAATTTACCACCCAATGTGAATCAAAGATTAACTGCACTGGTGGTTTGCATAGCACAACGACTGCTTTGAAAAAAAAAGGTCCCACATTTGCTCAGATACTGTTTGGTGCAATGTGGGGACTCTGTTAGAATTCATAGTTTTATAGGGATGTACCACGTGGATGGCCCAACAAGACTACAAGTCTACTGGAGTTTTGTGGGAAAGGAACAGCTTGGCAGCCCCCCAGTCTAAAAGGTCTGAGAATAGCATGCCACAAAAGCTCAGGGTCCTCGAGCAGCTCTAAACACTGAAGCACTCGGAGGCCCAGTTCAAGGGATTCAGTCTGTGTCACAGATTTTATTTGCTGTAGACTCCCAAAGTTTTATTTGATTTAAAGAAGGTACTTAAGCAGAGGCATGTTTTTTTTTTTTTTTTCTTTACTTTTAGCAGTTCCTCTATTTTTCGTTTTACCAATCTTTCTTTGTTAGTAATAACCAAACACAAATTTATTATAAATGTTTGTAACCTTTATTTCTAGCCTGTTCTAATTTATATATTTACTAAGATCAAAATCTGGATTCATCCTCAAATAAGCTCATGTTGTTTTCCTAATTCTATTTCAAAATATGGACCACGCAGCCTTTATAATTTTACTCCATGATGACTCGTTCAGATTTAATCATATGCACAGGAACTGCAGTAACTCACTAAACAAATCCATGTGAGGATAAAAGGAACATCGCAGGCTTGATCTGGGCACAGAGGCTTTTCTATTGTTCTCCCTTTCTTTTCAGAAGTTTCTGGAGTTTGTAACTGAACACAGAAGACCCTGGTTAAAAATTCACAATTCCTTTTTAAATAATAGCATGTCTTTTTATGAGGTCTTTCAGCTGAAAAGGATCATTATTTTCACTCCATAAATATTTACATTAAAACGGCATGATGAGAACACAATGGCCTTGGGTTTGAGCAGATATACCTGAATTTACCCACACAAATGAATGAGTCCCATCCAAGTAGGTAGCAGCATTCCAAGGATTTTCAAAACAGTTCTAAATCTCGGATTAGAAACTGCATTTCTTCACACACCAAAGGAGTTGCTTTGAATGTCCTGATGGTTTAAAACTATATGTATATCTTTTCCTCATGAGAATAAGTTTATTTTTGGAAATGATCAAGCCACTCAGAAGGCAGATGGTAATTGGCTGAAGAGGTCAATTTAGCCTAAATAGGAGGTGACCACAATGTAAGGAGAGTAGCTTTTTCTTTAATATGATTCCTTAATTAATCCTAAAGGCAATTTCAAAAGAAGTTCCTAGGAGGTTTAGAATAATAGCAGCCCTGTTGAAAGAAGTATATAAACTTCCAAAGCAACTCCTCTGAAAAAGATGCTTTTATCCTTATTTATTATATTCCCCCCTCTTTTCTACCACCCCTTCACCCCATCTTTCCCTTTTTTTTTTTTTTTTTATTATTCCATTTTTTTACACCCTTTTTCCCCCTTTTTTTTTCTTTTTTCCCGTTTTCTTTGCTCTTTTTTTTTTTTGTTTTCCCTTTTCCCTTTTTACTCTTCCCTTTTTTCTTTAGTTTCCTTTTCCCCTTTTGTACATCAATTTGAATATATGAATTTTTTTAGAAGAAAAATAGGCTGTCCTCGCTTTGTTTGATTTTCACACTCCATGTTATTAGGAGCTAGCTAAGGGGAGTTGGCTATTTTTTTCAGCTTAGAACAGTACCAAATTTTATTTGACAATTCCATTTTTGGAATGAACAGAAGTACAAAACCTGAAATACCTTCATAGAGCTGTTTTAGTGACCTCTTCCAAAACAAACTTAAAATATTCATGTAGATATACAATATGAAATCAATGTATATTCTATGCACAAGTGATAAATATACTTATGGCATAAACATTCACAAATTATGATAAATAAATAATAAATTAAAATATGCATACAAATATTAACATACTAACACTACCCACCAGAATTTACAGTTTTGGTTTGGGAGACTTGTTTCCAACACTAACTTTAGTCAGCATGTCTATGACTGAGCTGCAAGAATGGTATAATGGGACTGGGGTGTACCTCATGGTAGAACCCATGCTTAACATAGGCAAGGCCCTGGGTTCAAGCCCCAGAACCACCAAAAGCAGAGTAAAACAGAAAGTATAGCATTCACTGGAAATGTCAAGTACCATAGAAATTAGTTTAAACAAGTTTTGTATTACACCCTCATAGAGGTATTTAATGGAGATAAACTTAGAATCGTTTTTCATGTCCTATCAAGGAGAAAAGGCAAAAAGACATTATCACACATCTTATTATAAGCCAAGAACTGAACCTGTTGCTAATTTAATGCTTTCAACATCTCTGAGCTAAATATTTTTGTCCCCATTTACAGATGAAGAAACCAAGGCTGTCAGATTTTAACAGCAGAAAACACTGGCACACCACTAGCAAGGAGGAGAAATGCATTTAAAATTAGCTGGTCACCAGCAGAGAAAACATTTCCCACGTGTTTGGGAAATTAATTGAACGAATCTTCTCACAGAGTTTTTGTTTGTTTGGTTTTTGTTTTTGGTTCCCTCCCCCCCAAAAAAACGAATGCTATCAGTCCAATTGCTTTTTTCATTAATTTCAATAATTTTTTCTCCATACTTTTCCAAAAATGAAATAAGACAATTATCTCCCAATATGGGAAAATAAATTGTTCTACAAATTCTTATCTTGTTACTTCTACAATAAGCCTTTGGAAACCATTAAGTACTTGAACCAGAGTTAAGTGTCTGGGTGGGACATTTAAAAATAAAGCAAGCTAAATAAAGAACTGTTAAAGTGAATATAACACACAAAAAAATCATAGTCCTTAGTTAGAAGACACTGGTAAACATAACCACCTATGAGGGTAAAAGGTTAAAGATTTAAATTAAGGAAAAAATAAGGAGGAGGTCTTTCAAATAAAATGCCAGAGGAAATTGAGACTCAATGTCAGGGTATTTCATTTGACCTTAGAGACATATTTTACTGGTGACTTTTTTGTTTTTAAAAGTGGTTCTGATTTGGTTTTGTTCCTTTTTTTTTTTTTTTTTTTTAACTTGCTAGTGACCCCAATTTACCAGCATATTTCTCAATTCCCCTATATTCTGCCTTGTAAAGTAAAGCTTTTTCATTTAGAGGTTTATTTTCCTGTTTAGACCCTACTAACAATTGAAAATGAAAAAAAAAACTAAAATAAAATACTTAGATTAAATAATAAATTTTTCCATCATCTTGATGGGTAACAATTCATTTTCAAAGTAAACATAAGCTCAATAATTTAATATTAATATTTCATGATACCACATTATTTTTGTGAGAGTTTCATGTTCTTCTGTGATTGTTGAAAACTAACACTACCCAAATCCTATAAGGGGTTACATGACCAAAAAAATACTCTTATCCAGAAACTTAGACTTGCAAATGTTATCAGAGGAGCTCTCAAATGTCTAAATTGCTTGAATTGATTCTGGCAGTTTTTTGTTTTCCCTAAGTCTGCATCTGTTTTCATACTGAAAGGATATACAGAAATTTGTATACATTGCTCGTCTTGAGTTGACAGCTTATGAACCAGAGCTCAGTACAGAATTTTCTTTCACTTCAAAGGATATACCCCAGGGTGCAGAAAGAGAAGGGATTGGGCCTTTCCAGCCAAACACTGCCCTCTGGCACTCAGACACAACTCCCCAGGGACAGAAGAGGGCAAACTCTGGCCCCAGTAGCTCTAGGTAACATTTCCCATAACCCCTGGTTCATAAATATTGACATTTGGGGAAAATAAGAGCATAAAAGGAAACAGGAGCTTCACCAAAAAAAAATTTCAGTTGTTTTTAATTTGAAATGTTTTTGTATTTTCTAAAGCCTAATTTATATCTAAGATACCACTATGATTTTTAAAATCAAATATACCCTATCTCAGAATTTTAAAATAATATTATCCACCAACAACTAGAGAATATAGGAAACATCCAACAGAATTTTTTAACATTTATTTTTTAAAATTTATTTATTTTTATATTTTATTTTTGGGGCATCAGAAAAATACTTTCAACTAACAGAATTAGGTTAAGACAATTTTTTCTAAAAAAGGACTCCAGCAACATTCAACATTCTCAGATAATTTTTTTTTTTTGCTGAATATAAATTTTAAATCAGTGAATTTGGAATCATATATTTTTAGCAAAATATTTGCTTCTTCCTTTTAAATATTAGACTTCTCTTCTTTGCTTAAAAAAAAAAAAAGGAAATAATATGGCAGCTAAGGCCTTTGAGAATTCCTCTCACAGGCCCTAGACTGTTTCCATTGTGGAACTACAGCGCAACCTGGTGGGCATTGCTGTTATTATCACAGGTTATTGGGTTTGAATGGTCAACAGTTAGAAAACCAAAATAAAGGAAAGCATCATGTTTAGGCATTTAGAAAATAAAATATCAGGAAAAACACACAGATAGAACTTAAACTTTTTAATGTAGTATAACTTTGGGTAATACTTTAGTACCATTACTGACCAATCATTAAATCAACTGATAAAATTTTTCACATTCCTTTATTTTCATAACAATCCCCTTTTTATGACTTTTACAATTATCTAAATGATGTTTACAACGCATTTATGAGGGAAAAAATCTAAATCAGTGACACAAGTAGTCTTTCAGTCTTTCAGTCCTGAGAGAAGGGTACAAAATAAGCAAAGTTAAAAGAGAAAATGATGTATTGTCGGAAGGTTTCTCCCCAGCCTCCAAATTCTAGCTACAAGAACTCAGTTAATTATATTCATTTCCTTTCTTACAAAGGAGATGTATATTAGTTAAATAAGTTCCTCTAAACACACATTTATTGCTACTAAAAATTGAAATAGCACATGGAAATTTCCTTTTATTGTTATTCAGATTTTTTGAAAACCAGAAAATCTAATTCTCTGCCATAATTATTGTGCTCCAAACTAACCAATGTTTTCTTTACATTCCTTCTCCACAAGTTACTTCTCCACAGTTGCTTCAAATTCTTGATGTTGGGTTTCTTCTTACTGACTTCAGTGTTCTATAACACACAGGAACACTTGAATCTACTTGTGCTACTTTGAATCAGATCAAAAGATAGAACTAAAACCCTCAATATATACTTGTTTACTTGCTGAACAAATGCACCTATTATAAGGATATTTAAGGTAAGCCTAGAAGAGATCCCAAGTTCTCTATTTATTTATTTATTTTTAGTTGTACATGGACACAATACCTTTGTTTTGTTTATTTATTTTTATGTGGTGCTGAGGATCGAACCCAGTGCCTCACATGTGCAAGGCAAGCGCTCTCCACTGAGCCACAACCCCAGCTGGAGATCCAAAGTCTTTTGACTACATCCAGTATTTATTCCAGTAAGATTTAGACATACTTTGAATTGTCTCTTGCAACTGCCTTATTCCAAGTCTACTAAGTATCCACTATTTTCTAAAAACAAAGAAGAAATACCATGCCAGAGTCACCTGAGCCTTTCCCAAGCTCTTTCATCCACAGGTACTAGCAGGGGACCTTTGCCACTTTTGTTCCGTAGATCCTCTTGGAAGTTTAGTGAAGCTTCTGTAAACTTTTTCTAAATAATCTTTTTAAATATATTACAAAGGAAATCTACTATTTTTAAATAAAATTTTCAAAAAAAATAAGTAATCTGTAATATAGGTGCTTATTTATTAATGCATTAAACAACAATATCAATAGTGAAGCTCATTGTTTAGACTGCATGCTTTTTATGCATGATGCCCTGGGTTTAATCTCCAGCACACATGCACGCACACACACACACACACACACACAAAGAGGTCTAGCATCAGATTTAATTATTCAACTACTATACTTTCTTTTTTTTTTAATATTTATTTATTTGCTTTAGTTGTACACAATACAATGCATTTATGTTTACGTGGTGCTGAAGATCGAACCCGGGCCGCGCACGTGCTAGGCGAATGCTCTACCGCTGAACCACAACCCCAGCCCCCGCAACTACTATACTTTCAATGTAACAATGAGAATAAATGGCATTTTGAGATATCTGCAACCCCTGTAATACAACATGAATATATCTGTGATTTCTATTGGTGAGAGAAGTATTAATATGAGGTATGGCCTATATTCATAAATTTTTAAATGAAAAATTTCAATTTTAAGCCTGGCGTGGTGGCGCACGCCTGTAATCCCAGCACTTTGGGAGGCTGAGGCAGGAGGATCGCAAGTTCAAAGCCAGCCTCAGCAATGGCTGAGGTACTTAATAACTCAGTGAGACCCTGTCTCTAAAATACAAAAAAGGGCTGGGGATGTGACCCAGAGGTCAAGTGCCCCTGAGTTCAATCCCCGGCATCAAAAAAAAAAAAAAAAAAAAAAAAAAAAATTCAATTTTAAATTAATTAAAACAAAGATTCATTTTCCACCCAAGCTCATGGACTGAATTTTAAAAATTAAGGCTAAATTTAAATGATATTTAAATCTTCAATCATATTCTGGCATTTTTCAGGAATAGGATTTTTATTTTTTTATTTATATTTTATTTGTTTCTTTCTTTTAGGGGGTACTGGAGATTGAACCCAGAAACACTTAACCCCTGAGCCACATCCCCTGTGCTTTTTTTTAATATATGTTTTTATAGTTGTAGGTGAGCCCAATATCTTTATTTTTATGTGGGGCTGAGGATTGAACCCAGTGCCTCACGCGTGCTAGATGAGCGCTCTACCACTGAGCCACAACCTCAGCCCCTATGATTTTTATTTTTTATTTTGAAACAGTCTCATTAAGTCTTTGGGTTTTTTTTTTTTTTATATTTGATTAAAATAATTTTATAAAAATGAAGAAAAAATAAAGATTCCATGTAGACAGACAAAATCTAAAATAATTTTTTCTCAAAAACCGGAATTACAAGAAATGTTAAATGATATGTTTCAACAGAAGTAATGATTCTAGGTAAAAATTTGGTTCTACATAATTTGTTAAATACAAAATATATTTTCTCTTATTTTAAATTTCTCTCTAAGAAGACTGCAAATGCATAAAAAGATGCTCATCACCATTAGTCATCAGGTAAATGCATATTAAAACGTCAGTTAGATGTCATTTTATAGCTACTAAAATGGCGAAAATAAAAAAATTAGATAATAACAAATTTTGGGGAGGATGTAGAAAAACAATCTATCAATTCCTCAAACAATTCTGCATACAGTTACCATAAGACACAGCAGTGCTATTCCTAGGTACATTCCCAAGAGAAATGAACCATACATCCGTCCACAAATAATTCATACAGTTACGCTGTACAATTCAATAGTATGTATTGTACTCATGGATGTGCAACGATACCACAATGTCCTAGAACAGTTTTGTCACATCCAAAGAAATTCTGTATACTTGATTGAGTATCACATGCTAGAACCAATACCTCTGACCCTAAAAAACTATTAATCTACATCTATCTCTATAGTTTTGTCTACTCTGGATAATTCATATAGAGAGAGAGTTATGCTGTAATCTTTTTGTGATTTACTTCTTTCACTTAGCATAATAATGTTTTTAAGACTCATACATACGACACACAATAGCATGCATCAGTATTCCATTCCTTCTTATTGCTGAATACTATTTCTTTGTATGGATATAATACATTTGGTCATCTATTTGTTAGTTTATGTTATTGAACTATTTCTAACTTTTGGCTATTATGAGTAATGGTGCTATGCACATTTACAAACAAATTTATGTGTGGACAGACGTATAGGTTCATTTCTCATTAAGTCTCTTTGGGCCTCACTAAGTTGCTGAGGCTGGTCTTGAACTTAACGATCCTCCTGTCTCAGCTTCCCAAGTTGCTGGGATTACAGATGTGCCCACCATGCCTGGTTTAAGGGGTATTTTCAAAGTCACATAGTTATGGCAAAGGGCATTCTTCTGCAACACACTACTTCCCTGTGCCCCTCAAAGCACACAAAGTAATTTATGACACATTTCCTTAAGGTGCTAAAAATGAGTTGAGAACACACAAAATTTATATACATTAAAAAGAAATAATTAGCAGGCTGGGGATGTAGCTCATTTATAGAGCACCTGTCCAGCACACAGAAGACGGGGGTTCAATCCCCAGTACCAAAATAAACAAATCAAATAACCAGTAATAGAAAAGAGATACCAAAATAAATAAATCAAATAACCAGTAATAGAAAAGAGATACCTGTTTAACAAGTAGCTCAGAGAAGTCCTATGGAAGTCAGAAGAGAGAGGAGTGTGTCTTCCCAGTGGAGATTGGACTTAGGCTGAGTGAAGTGAAGGAGTCAGATTCAACTGTGAAACCCGGGGCAGAGAGTGTGTTCTGGGTGAAGAGGTTAGGTGAGCACCGGGCAAAAGATGGGCTGGGCATGTGTACTGTGACTATACACAGACAGATGGACTGAGACCAGATATAGGGGACTAGGCCATATGGTTGAGGCCTGTGAATGCCAGTAAGAAATAAAAGCAGAAAATTGACATGATCAAAGTAAGATTTTATCAGGTTCAGCTAGCATTGGAGGGCCGGATAGTTTAAAGCAGAGACTGGTTAATAGACAGTCTGTGCCTATGGTAATAAAGATCTAAACAAGAATGATGAACAGGAAGGTGTAGGCTATATTGCTGATAGTTGTCAAATCTGAGTCACTTAGGGTTCAGAGAGAAGAAAGAGTAAAGAAAGTTCCTTTACTACATTCACTAAGATGACAATATGAACAGGAAACTGGAAAGGTAGAAGTAAGAAGATGAGAAAAATTACTCTCTTAGGGTATTATTGTTTCTCTAAAAATTATAAGGTTTCTGAATGATCTAAAATGTTGTATGTTCCCACTTGCTCAACAAATGTAATTCAAATATGTGGGAGAGGCACTATCTCTTCTGTACTATCCCCAGCCGACTCCATGACCTTATAGACTGTAGGGGGCATCTCTTATTTCTGCCTGTCCAACATTCTCTGGAAACAGCATTCATCATCCCTGTAAAGGTCTCATTCCATGCAATACTGATGGGGATGAACCCAGCCCATCTTACCCATGCCCGACCCTGCCCCCACCCAGTTACAAATACGGGCCACGCAGCCCAAGCCAGGCTATTTAGACCACTCAGTGCCACTTGCACAGTGCAGTAAATGAGAAAGAGGAATGTGGCTAAAACCACTATGCATGAACTTATTCTTGAGAAATAACAGGATGTGTTTTTTCTGTTATAATTAGGGTCCATAATAGAGGTTAAGAGTTAGAGATTAATGATTAAAGACCAAAGTCTATGATGAGTAGAAGAAAAGACCTAGCTAAAATGAGAAAATGAACCCTAGAAAAATAATTTTAACCCCTGGAACCAGCCATATCTGAAGTTAGCTGAACTTTCCAACTATAGTACATCATTTTAAAAAAAATTTCTCTTTTTAAAAGGAAAAAAAAATTAGATTTCAATCATTTTGCTGCCTAAAGAATTTTTATACTGCTAATTTTACTATATTTTTATTAAGATGTGTTCTGACAGTGCAACAGCCCACACAAACTTAAAAGCCACTTTACTGAAGCTCTTTCTTCCTTGGCCACCCTAAATATGTGACTCTTGCCTTCTCTCTGCTTCCTCTGCCCAGGTTATTTGCATTTACCTTTATGTTAGTCAGCTTTTTTGTCACTATGACCAAAAACCTGACACAACTTGGAAGAGGAAACATTTATTTTGGCTCATAGTTTTAGTGTTTTCAGTTCCAGCACTCTGGGCCTGAGAGGAGGCAGAACATGGTGCAAGCTCATGGTAGAAGAAAGCTGTTCAATTCGTGGTAGCCAGGAAACAAAGAGGGTGAGAGGGCAAGGGGCTTGGGACTAGATATAGACCCCAAGGGCATGCCCCCAGTTACCTACTTCTTCCAACCATGTCCCACCTGCCTACTATTACCTCCCACTAGTCCATTCAGCTATCAATGGATTAATCCACTAGTAAGGTCAGAGCTCTCATGAACCAATCACTTCCCAAAACCTCACCTCTGAATCTTGATGCATTGGTGACTAAGCCTTCATTCAACACATGAGACTTTGGAAGACATTCTAGATCCAAACCATAACAACCTTGAAGAACTTTTTAAATGCTGTATGCGTGGGGCACTTGCCTGGCATGTGTGGGGGACTGGGTTCGATTCTCAGCACCACAAATAAATAAAATAAAAGTCTACCAACAACTAAAACAATATTAAGGACTCAAAAACAGCATACTACAGTGATATAGCCACATCAATGTTTATAGCAGCACGATTCACAATACCTAAATTGTGGATCCAACCTAGATACCCTTCAGTAGATGAATGGATAAAGAAACTGTGGTATATATACACAATGGAACATTACTCAGCATTAAAAAGAGAAAAAAATCATGGCATTTGCAGGTAGATGGATGGAGTTGGAGAATATAATGCTAAGTGAAGTTAGTCAATCCCAAAAAAACAAATGCCAAATGTCTTCTCTGATATAAGGAGGCTGATTCACAAGGAGGATGGAGGTGAGGAGCATGGGAGGAATAGATGAACTTTAGATAGGACAAAGGGCGGGGAGAGGAAAGGGAGAGTATGGGGATTGGAAAGATGGTGAAATGAGAGTGACATCATTACCCTAAATACATGTATGAAAACACGAATGGTGTGACTCTATTTTGCGTACAACCAGAGACATGAAAGATTGTGCTCTATTTGTGTAATATGAATTGAATTGCATTCTGCTATCATATATAACTAATTAGAATAAATAAAATAATTTTTTAATGCAAAATATCTATAAAAAATGATTGGTATCATTTCAGCTTGTGAAAGAAACACAAACTAGCTGTAGCAGTCAGGGTTCAGTCACAGAAATAAAGGCACTGGAATACAGAAATAGAGATTAATTATAGGAATTAGACCCTGTGAAACTATGGAAGCAGCTGAGGAATGAAGGCCAGAATATCTGAGAAAGACTCCCATACTAATCCTCTACCAGCAATGGTATAAGTGGGTAAGTTAGAGATACCAGGTAATTCTGAGAAGCCAACTATACCCTGTCACTTCAGAGGGACTATAAAAGAAAAGCTGACAAAGATATCTACAGGAAGATCTTCCCACTGGATGGGTTCCAGCTCTGTGGATCTGTAGTCAAGCATCTGGTTAGCAGGAGGAGGGAGCTGGGTCTGCTTTTTGGTGAGCAGAGCAGGCAGTCGAGAAAATAAGCTAAAAACAAAATGGAGAAGAGCAAGAATAAGTGGGGATCCACAGGCACCTCTGTGTCTGTCATTCAGACCCTGGTGACCTTCTGATACTAATGTTCTTTGCTTCCCTTCCACCTTCCAAATTTCATGCAAGTTCCTCTATGACCAAGTTCCACTCTCAAGCATAGAACCGTTCATGGAACATAAGCCCCAGCATAACCAAGCGGCCAGAGCATAATTCAGCACACTAGCTAAGAGGAAGAGGAATTTATGATAAGGATCCTGGGATTACTGGTAGATCTGAGGACAAGAATGAGACTGGAGCTCAGGTGCAGTCAAGAAACGAGCTCGGACACCATCAGGGCTCTCTAGGCGTCTTGTGTCCTTGCTGCTGTCTACTCACTGCTCCTGTATCTGTCTCCCTAGATGCTGTCCTATCCCACTGCAGGAAACCTAACTGCTAACAACTCCCAAACTTTACTTCATACAGTTTCTTCAGCTCTTTCTCTTTGTGCTCAGTCTAGGAAATTCTGAGAAGGGACTCACTGGCCAGAGGACTGGATGGCATGGTAACATGGTTGTCCCTGGTGCACCATGTGGACAGGGAAGGCAGGACAGGTTTCCAGAGGAATGTAGAGAGTGTGGGGCAAAGTAGATCATAGGTGTCCACTGCATGGTAAAGGTCTATTTATCAGTACACAACATAATAGTCTGTATGCTGAGAGTTTTGGATGTATTAGCTCATTGAATGCTTATCTCCATGTTTTGAGGTTATTATTATTGTTCCCATTTTACAGATAAGGAAATTGAGGCTCAGAGACATTAGATCTTACCTAAAGTCCTAGAGGTAGCAAGTAGCAAGATTTTTCTGGCCTCAAAGAGTGTTCTTTATACAATACCAATAGTTTCCAGTGTGCCAAGAAGTTCCAGTAGTTCTACTTGATTGTCATTACCAAACAATTACATTTATTCTTTTAATATATTTTAATTGACACATGGTAATTGTACATACTTCTGGACTACAGTGTGACATTTCAAAACATATATACAATGTATAATGATCAAATTAGGGTATTTGGCATTTCCATCACTTCTAAATGTTCCGTAGCACTGTGGCATAACTATGATTGACAACAACTGATAGAATATTTCAAAATAGCTAATAAAGGGGATATTTAATATTCCTAAAAAGTTTGTTATTTTCCTCCCAGAATTTCATTATAAATTACAACTAATACCTATTGAACATGCTATATATAAGGCACCATGCCAGGCCAGACAGAATATAACCATGTATGGTAGCCTATTCTAACAATTAAATAAATGACCCCAGAATAGGGTGTATCACCAGCCCTAAAACAGTCAGAAAAGGCATTGTAGAGGAGGCAGGAATTAAAAGTCAGGGCTTTATCTAATATTGTTTCTTTGCTCATTCATTCATTCACTTATTCATTCAACATTAAGTTGGGTATCATGCTTAATGCATAGAAGAATAAATGGGCAAGGGTGGACAACCTGGATAAGAGGTATGAGAATCATGAGAAATGTTATTTCACTACCAGAATGGTACAATTCAAATGTGTGGTGTACTCTACTCTAGCACCTTGTCACTTGTTGGGTGTATCCTACCTGCTGGGCATTGTGATAGATCCCTAAAAGAAGTAGAAGATAATCACTGCCACTGTTTATAAAGATTCACAAAACTTTTATGTAATAAGTTTTTATAAGAATAAACGTTCAAGTAGAGAAATAAGAGAGAATAAAATCATGGCATTTGCAGGAAAATGGATGGAGTTAGAGAATATAATGCTAAGTGAAGTTAGCCAATCCCAAAAAGCCAAATGCCAAATGTTTTCTCTGATATAAGGAGGCCAATTCAGAGTCAGGTTGGGATGGGGAGCATAGGAGGATTAGAGGAACACTAGAATGGCCAACGGGGAGGGAGGGGGCAAAAGGGTGAAGGAAAAAAAAAACATGGTAGAATGAGATGGATATCATTACCCTAAGTGCATGTATGAAGACATGAATGGTGTGAATATACTTTGCATACAACCAGAAATTTGTAAAAATGTGCTCTATGTGTGTAATATGAAATGTAATGCATTCTGCTGTCATTTATAACATCTTAGAATAAAAAATAAATTAATTTAAAATTAAAGAATGAGAACTGTATATCACATATTATAGACTCAAGAGACATGGTACAATTGGGAACGTGATGCATGCAGTGCCCTAAACTCTCACTTCCCAGCTACTACAAAGAACACAGCCAGACACACAATAGTTGTGGCTCCAGGAGAAGGACATGAATCCCATGCCCCCTCACACATCCATAAGTATTGAGAGAAACAGAGCTCACTCAACTGAATTGAGAGACTCAACCTAACTGATACAAGAAAGAACGTCCTTCTCTCAGATACTAGTTTGCATGTGAGCACTGGTGGTAGAGGTCTTGAAACTATGTCCCTCCCTGCTCAGCTACCTTATTGCTGCACCACCATACTCATTCAGGGAAAAAAATAATTTAAGTCTACAGAAATGTAGGAGTTTAGTGTAAGGTGAGACGGGGAGAGAAATTCACAGATAGGATTTGAATAGGTGGGAAAAAGAGGGTTGGGCATAAGCAAAGTTGCAGAGGTAGGAATAAGGATGTCTAATTCACCATCATAGTAACTAAAGTGCTTAGTACAGTGTTAACCAATTGTAGGCAGTCAGGAAATATTTCTTGAATGGCTTGAAAGACATTTACATGCTTAGTGCATCTCAAAATTGGTACATAAAACAAATGGCAAGATCTTGGGAAATATTCACAGCTGCAAGAAAAAAATGACAATTTCACCAGATTTATTGGTAAACAAATTAAAACTTTTAAAAAATTAAAATACTTAAATTTTATATATTATTATGAGTGGATATATATATGTATGCGCATATATGTATTTATGGTATGTGTGTAAATTGCAAAATTTCAAAAAGCCTTTCAAATAAAATGTGAGGCATAAGAGAAATTTCTCCCTTATAATATCTTCAGGATATACTCAAAATCACTGGGAAATACATGTTCACTCTCACTGTCATTAGGGACTTTTACAGTGGTGAAGCTTGGAAATATGAGTGGTGGGTTTCTATTGAGAAAAAAGAAAAGGGGGAAAAGGTGACCAAAATATCAGCTCAGAGATAAACTGTAAGATTCCTAACCTTTTCCTGAAGAAAGAGTTGCCCAATGAATCTTTTTTTTTTTTTTTAAATATTTATTTATTTACTTTAGTTGTACACAATGCAATGCATTTATGTTTATGTGGTGCTGAGGATCGAACCCGGGCTGCGCACGTGCAAGGCGAGCGCTCTGCCACTGAGCCACAACCCCAGCCCTGAATCTTATTTATACAGCAGTAAAGTGGATTATATGCCCTTACAATAAATATGATAATCTAGCCGGGCGCGGTGGCGCACGCCTGTAATCCCAGCACTTTGGGAGGCTGAGGCAGGAGGATTGTGAGTTCAAAGCCAGCCTCAGCAATGGCGAGGCACTTAGCAACTCAGTGAGACCCTGTCTCTAATAAAATACAAAAAAGGGCTGGGGATGTGGCCCAGTGGTCTAGTGCCGCTGAGTTCAATCCCCGGTACCAAAAATAAATAAATAAATAAATATGATAATCCATATTATATATCATAGATGTCTGAAACAACATAAATGTTATAAATTGAGTTCATTCATATCAATAGACTTACAACAACAAAGTGTCTAGCATTATAAACCATCTTTGGGGGAAAACAAACAAAACCCTACTAATGTAATAATTTGTTATTGCACACACACACATTTGCATATGCACACATAATCTCTTCATACACAATCTCTCAATCTTAAAAATAGTCTGATTATGAAATTATAATCCAGGCTGGGGGTGTAACTCCATGGTAAAGCACTTGCTTAACATGCATGAGGTCCTGGATTCAATTCAGAGAAACACACACACACACACACACACACACACACAAAGGAACTATAATCCCCTCTTAATTTTGAGATGCTTTAAGACCCTGACTAAAGATAATGGCAGAAATAATACAATATAATATACAATAATATACAATGCAATAATAACTCATTATTAGAAATATTAGGGATTACTATAACTGGAAAGAAAAGTAGGCCACAAAGCTTTATTTTGGTATTGAACATTTTTGCACAAAAGTTTACTAGTCTTTAATTTCAAATTTGTTCTCACCCTGCTTGCTTCACCTCTTCGAAAAAATACATGTGGTACAGTTTGGGGCTTCGTGTGGATAACCAGTGTGGTCAGCTGAGTGTTGCTATAAACTTCAGATCTGGATATTGTCACCCATTTGCTCTTTCTAAAGACACAAGTCACTTATTTCAGGACAACTGTCCTATTATATTGCTTTTTTTTTCCATGCTGATGACAGTGTAGCAGAAAATTCAAATGGAATGAATTTGAATGGGTCAGCATCTTCCCTTCCACTGATTTTTAAAAACTGATTCTTGAGAATGTTTTCAGTGCAGGATGACCAGGCTATGCATGGCTGAGCCTATCATTGCCAGCCCCCTTAAAATCAGTGTCGATGGGACACATAGTTCATTCAACCCATAGTGATGAGAATCAAACATGAAGATGGCTGAAATAATTGGGTCAAATCTGCAGCAGGCCAGTTCAGTGGTCACACATAAATGAGGGTGTATTCAAAAATCACAATGAATCATATTCTCTATGGGTAAAATAGGAGTGATGATGGTATGGTATCAGCCAATTTCAGGACACTAGCAAGCAAAACATAAATCATTAATATTTATACAGGTACAGAATAAAAATAAACAATACTGTATAATATAAATGTAAGCAGATTTATGTCCCAACTACCTAATTTCCAGCTCATTCCTTCTCATAATAATAATAATAATAAAGTCAGTAATGGAAGCATTGGTGAGTCAGAATATTTTAAGTATTATTTTTAATATTTTGGTTTTATTATGTTGGGTTGGATTTCTTCCACATGTCACACTGAATCCATCCTGTCTTCATCTCTGCCTTGTTCTATGCCCTGGGAGTCTATTCTGTTTGGACTTAATCAACTGGCTCCCTTGTCTTCTGGCTTTTTCTGGGTTTGGCCAATTGGGGGCACGAATGGAAGATCAGAAGAAGGAAAGAGAATGAGATTGAGCATTGTTTCTGCTCCCCTTTGTGGACTCATTCTTGCATAGAAGGTCACAGTTCATTCTAGATGGCCCATGCTACAGCCTATCTCCGTGTTCTAGTGGCCACTTCCTCCTCTTTGTCCTGTTACTGCACTATCCCAAATGGTTTCTATCCTCCTTACAACCTGCGAATAGTCCCTCTATTAAATGTTCCTCAAATCACTAAATTTATCATGTGTTCTCAACTGGATTCTTGAATGACTCACATGTTTAGTAATCATGTTTTAGAATTATTTGGTAATTAGTGTTCATCCAAAACAATGTTTTGATAACAAAAGATATGCCAATCTCTTTCCTCTGTGCATGTTTTCCTTGATAAACCTCAGGGGAATGTACCTTCAATATTATCTCTGAACCTTCCTTTGAGGGTATGTGGCCTCACTTTTATTAAAATGGTTTTGGATTTATGAGTTGTCTCACAAGGTTGGGGGAAATACGCAACTTTGCCAGGTTGGCTCAAGATTACCCTCTATCAACCAAATGTATCTTTTTTTGGTGATACAAATCAAGTCTGGTTATTGAGTTTAATTCTCATTGGGACATAATTCACCATGACATTTTTGCATGCTTTCCATCCAGCTTTTGTTCTGGACTATCTTTTCATGGATATTTATGCAGCAAAAAGCCTTGGAAGATACAGGGTTTGCATCTCAGGCAGAAAATACATTATTTTCCCTCACCAAGATCTAAAAGAAAGACATGTCTCCCTTAAGGACAAAGGTAGAACAGGTTTGCTTGCAGTTCATCATAAAAGACAGGAATTGTAAGCTTGGAGTTCCTTAATTGTGACACAAACCCACAGCATGCTCAGCACCCATGTGGAACTCTCCAAATCAACCCTTAGAATTTGGAAGGCAAAATGAACCAATGAAACATGCCATTGTTCATACTGCTTGCTGTGCTGTGAGTACAAAAGGCCTTTGTTTCTGACTGGGTATTTCACATTTTCTGCCAGCACCTATGAGCTATGGTAATAAACAGCTAGCTTGTGTGTTAGTCAGCTGTCACTATAACAAAATATCTGAGATCAATTATAAGGAGAGTTTATTTTGGCTCACAGGGTTACTGTTATTTTCATTAAAAATTGTACATTTTTAAAAATTTATTTATTTATTTTAATTAGGTATATATAACAGAAGAATGCTTTTTGATTCATTGTACACAATTGCAGCACAACTTTTCATTTGTCTGGGTTATACACAGTTTAGCATCGCACCATATGTACAGTCATACATATACCTAGGGTAATAATGTCCATCTCATTCCACCATCTTTCCTGCCCCCATACCCCTTCCCCCTGCTTTGCCCAATCAAATTGCCTCCATTTTTCCCATGCCCCACCCCCATGACGGATCAGCATCCACTTATCAGAGAGAACATTTGGCCTTTGGTTTTTGCAGATTGACTTATTTCGCTTAGCATGATATTCTCCCACTCCATCCAATTACCTGCAAAGGACATAACTAAAAATTATACATTTTTATTGTCCCAAATACAATGAAATGCACATGAGAAAAAAATGGTGATAAAAATATCACTGGTGGAAATATATCATTAAGAGGCAAGTTCTGTTATTTCACTTGATTTTGGTATGTAAATGTGATGTTTGTCATGCATGCATGGATGTGCAAGCACATGGTTTTTATCAGATAATTTTGTTTTTACTCCTTGAAATTATATCATATTTTCTATTGCCTTAAATTTGCTGTCTGCTATCATATTGAGCTGACACTAACAATAATTGTAATGTAGTATGTACCCCTACACAGTGACCTTTTTTGAAGTTCTGTGTTCTCCTTGAGCATGCTTCAACCTTCCTCACTTGAGCGATCTTGTCCACTTACTTTTGATGCTCTGCTACTTGACTGTTTGATTCTTTAGGTTCAATTCCAGTTCTAAGACATTTGGGGGTCAAGTGTTCACTCTCCTATGTTTAGCTTTCTGATCTGAGAAGTTTTTCCAGTGTGACACCATTTTCTCCTCCGTAAGATAGGAATTGATCCTTTGTAGGCTTTACATTGCTGAGTAAGAGCCATTCCTGACTCCTTTTCTTTCTTCTGCCTCCTCTTTCGGGATTTTTCATCAGGCAAGATCACACTAAAGAAAAGTTCCAATAGAGCTGGGCGTGGTGGCGCAGGTCTATAATCCTAGCAACTCAGAAGGCCAACACAGGAGAATTCCAAGTTTGAGGCCAACCTCAGCAACTTAGTAAGATCCTCATGGGAGACACAAAGCAGAAAGGGCTGACAATTTTAAAGGTTCCAGTCCATAAACTTGTGGACCCATTGTTTTTAGGTGTCTGACAAGGATGCCAGACAGAATGGCAGGGAGGGCTGGGGATGTGGCTCAGTGCTGGAGTGCTTGCCTAGAATGGCAGGGAGTGCAAGGCAGAGCAAATAGCTCACCCAGAGGCCAGGAAGCAAAGCAGAGCAAGATGAAGGGGCTAGGATCCCACCGTCCTTCTTGATGGCATACTCACAATGACCTAAAGATGTACCACTAGGCCCCAATAGCAAGCCTTAAACACATGGGCCTTTGGGGGATATTCAACATTCAAACTATAGCATCTAATAAATAGTAAAAACCTTAGACCTTTCACAATTCTTATGTCTAATGACTCCCACCCCACTTAGCTACCATCCTGAAATCATGCCATTTAATATCAGGCCTATTGCCTTTTATAACTATAATCACTGCTCCTATGGCTATTGGCCATTAAATATGGGACATGACTTTTCCCATATCTGGACCCTCTCACTTTCATTGATTAGGGGACTCATATCAACTACACTGTTCCCTATTAACAGTTACAATTACCATTAAAGCACTCCAAAGATGGTGGCACTTACACCAATGTTTTTCTCTAGGCCCCTTTATGAGGAGATGAAGTTAAAGATGAGGTGCCTGGGTAGGCTACATATGAAAAATCCACCCTTGTATCTGTATTTCCAAAGTCTTTATATTCCTCCTTCTATACTATACTTTGACTTCTTTAGTGTGGACCCCACTGAGTCCAGGTTTGTTTATTTAGGATCATTCAAGCTACTCTAGGAAGCATGGTTTGCTGAAGCAGGGAAGAGTGTGAGAGGATCTTATACCAGCAGTTAAATGATACATGACTCTACTTGAAACCCACTGGCCAGAACCACATGATCCCTCCTGCAAGAGGGACAGCAAAGTGCAAATCTCAGGGAACAAGAGAACTGGGTATTTGTGAGCACCACACCCACAGAATTTAGGGTTGCCACAGTGATGAAGAGTCACAATATCACAAACTATTCTTACCCCCTAGTGGAGAGCCCCCTGCTTATGGGACCTACATTCATTCTTCCTGAACAACCATCAGAAACAGAGTTCCTAAAATTTTCAACTTGAAGACTAGCAGCTACGTTTTATTTACTTATTTATTTGGTGCCAGGGATTGAATTCAGGGGCACTTGACCACTAAGCCACATCCCCAGCCCTAGTTTATATTTTATTTAGAGACAGGGTCTCACTGAGTTGCTTTTGCTGAGGCTGGCTTTGAACTCGTGATCCTCCTGCCTCAGCCTCCCGAGCCACTGCCATATCTGGCTATGTTTTATATTCTTTATAGAGTTCTTTTCTTTTCTCTCTGCCAACTTCCCACATACTATATATAAAGTATGTGGAGTAGCTGATATTTCAGGTTTTAAAAGTGGGCATATGTCTGAGTCATTATCAACTCACATTAAGACACAAGTCTGAGCCGTTTGTGTGTAGAGTTTAATGGTACCTTCTGGATCTGCTAAGGCCAAATCTTGTAACTGCTGCTTCTGTTTTATAATGGAATGCCGCCTGGATGTGCTCAGTTTTAAGGTTCAGTGATCATATAACAACTAGTTTATGATGGGTGGTTTAGATTGTCTAGTCACTTGAAGTCCCCAAATTAGGTGTTTAGTTTCTATCAGAACCTAGTCATGAAGTAAGAACAGCTTTTCAAATAAAGAATAATTATAGCACGGCCTTTCTCCAAAACTGAGTTTGCTCTGTGGCTTGGCAGTCTCCAAAAAGCAGCTCTGCTGCCACACACCCTCAATGCTATTGGATCTGCTAGCTCATAAGACCCAAGAGCCTTGTCAGCCTGCATCCTAGCCTCGGTCTGCTGCAGAGCTTGTTTTTATTCCAGGGCTCATTTAAAACTGGAGGTTTATGGGTTATCTCATAAATAAGTTGGTGCAACATGCCCAAATGTGGTATATATTTTCACCAAAATCCAATGAAGCTCATCAAACACTGCATCTTTTTCTTTGTGGTGGATGGTGCAAAGTACTGCTACAAGCTTGCTTTTCTATTTAGATGCGATTTCCCAGTGTGACCCAGACCAGACCCCTTGAAACTTCATTGAAGTAGTAGAGCCCTGAACTTTTGCAAGGTTTTTCTTCCATCCTCTGGTGTATAGGTTTTCTACTTCCTGATCACCAGGTTCAATTAACAATGTAATAATCAGCATAAAGGGACACAATGATGTGCTATAGAATACAATAAAGACAGACTCTTATCTCTGCTACATAAACACAAACTGTTCTGATTTTGCCTACTAATGGGAGTCTTTCTCCCTGAAGACACTAATTACAAAGTCAGGGTTCCTCAGAACAGCGAGAGTTAAAAAGCTTAGTTCCAAAATAATTGCCTGATTTTTATATCCTGATTCTATGGAAAAGGTGAAGCAGAAAGGGAAAACATAAGACACTGTTTTCCTGTTTTCTTCTCCTTTCCCAGGACAAAATTGGAGAGAACAAATCGTAGAATTTATACAACAGAATTTATACAGCTAAGATGCATAAATAGTAGCACTGATTACACTGGCCTAAGCTAGCTCTGTTCAGAGGTATGCATGCACACAGCACTCATTTCATAATATGGGAGAACACACACACACACACACACACACAACCTTACCCATATAAAGCCATATAGGATATATGCTCATGAGTTTCCACAAGGAAATTAACAGCCTAAAATATATCAGGAAAGTAAAGGTAAATAAAATTCAAGCTCCACAGACAGCTTTCCTCACATTCAAAGAACAAAACAACACAGTAGGACAAAACCCTCCCAAGAATTTTCCTTATCTTTTGTAAGTCAAAAACTTTTCTGAGGGGATCACCACAGTCTAGCATCTAATATACAAATAAATGGTATATCAATTTTTATTTAAATTCTAAAATAATTTGTCTCGGGCTGGGGTTGTGGCTCAGCGGTAGAGCGCTCGCCTAGCACGCGCGCGGCCCGGGTTCGATCCTCAGCACCACGTACAAATAAACACATTGTGTACAACTAAAGTAAATAAATAAATATTTTTAAAAAAAATTTGTCTCAGTATAAAACATTTTTCCTTTCTCACATTTTTAGTAATACACAGAATCTTTTCCTAACAGAAATACCTTTTTTGCAAATATTCTGAGTGATGTAGTTTTGAATCTGTTACTTAAAATTACTAAGGTTTTCCTCATTCATTTTAGCCTACAATTGAGCAGTGTCACTTAAATTCGTCTGACTGATAAGAGAATAAAAAAAAAAAAAACTTCTCCATCAGATAGAGCTACTGGAAAGCTCATCTAGTAAGCAATAATTTATAGAAGAGGTAATTTATTATTTATAATAAGTTATTTACACCGCCCATAGAATCTCCTTCACTTCAGTGACAAAGGATAATACACATGACCAAAGATGATCAGATGGTGTAAGATATTTTATTCACCTTTCCGTGAGGAAATTAGAGAACTTTACAGTCATTAACCCAGGAATTCTAGTAATATACTTTTGAAAAAAAAAATATTTTATTCATTTAACTATCTAATTATTTTAAATAAAGAGCCTTTAGAGAAAACCCAACATAGAAGTAAATATACTGGGGGGATAAACTTGGGTCCAAAAATGTAAAAATTAAATATATAAAACAAAGAAAGCAATCAGAAATTATTTACATATGCACTGGAAATTCGAGCAAAAGTATCTGGGAAAAAACAAATGCCAAGGACAAACCCAAGTGCAGATCAGAAACACCGAAGACATTAGGTTTATAATTCCCAAAGTGTATGCTAAGGAGCCATAGGCAACTGGAGTTCGTAGCAGCACCTTAGGATATTTTAGATTTTTTTTTAATATTTATTTATTTCCTTTAGTTGTACACAATGCATTTATTTGTACGTGGTGCTGAGGATCAAACCCGGGCCGCGTACGTGCTAGGCGAGCGCTCTACCGCTGAGCCACAATCCCAGCTCCTTTTAGATTTTTTTACTTTAAATTTTTGAGAGAAACAAGGAAACATCTGTCACACAATACATGAATGTCTACAATTAGGTTGTCTTGATCTAATTACTTAATAAATGGAACTATTAGTTATTTCTTTTTTTTTTTTTTTTTTTTTTTTTTTTTTTTTTTTGGTACTGGGGATTGAATTAAAGGGCACTTGAGCACTGGGCCACATCCGCAGCCCTTTTTTGCATTTTATTAGAGACAGGGTCTCACTGAGGTGCTAAGTGCCATTGCTGAGGCTGGCTTTGAACTCACGATCCTCCTGCCTCAGCCTCCCAAGTGCTGGGATTACAGGTGTGCACCACTGCGCCCGGCAGTATTAACTATTTCTTTGGCTGAAGTACACTATGAAAAAAATCACTGAGAGTCTCAGGATACCGCAAAAGAAGAAAATTTGAAAACTTCTGCCTTGGCAACATGCTAAGAGTTCAAGGACACTGTCTATTCAGGGACCAATGTCAAACGCAGAACAAATGTGAAAAAGTGAGTCTCCAGCTTCTACATAACTATCTATGCATGGGTAGGGCCTTTTATTTTCACTTGATCCTGGCTCTAAAGAATTCATGTCCTCTTATCAGAATTTACTGCAGGATCCCTTTAAAATTAGTGAATTTTCCTTGAAGTCAGTGAATCTTTATTTAATATTAACAACAAAACTGCAATATTTCAATGCTGGTTTTAGGACCAAACAATTAGATTTATCCAAATGTTTTACGTGAGAAATCCTACTATAATTTAAATTTCCCTTTCCTAATGAAGAAATGAATAAACTTTATGGAAACATCCATCAAGCAACTTTATAAACAGCCCAATATAACAGTTTTCAATTTTAATTAGGGATTGACAAACTTTTCTAGAAAAGTCCAGATAGTAAAAAAATTTTAAATGTTCTTTTTATATGACTCTTTAAAAATGTAAAACCACGCCCAGTGCGAGTGGCACACAAACCAAACCAGCATTGGCAGGCGGAGCAGCCGCGGTAACACTATAGTAAGGGAAGCACGGACCAAGGCTTTAAAATCAAACAGCGCAGAAGAATAAAGGGGAAGCTAGACACGAGCAGCGGCCTCATAGGCTTTTCACGCAAATTGCCGAACTGGACCTGCACGCTTCGGAGTGACACACAGGTCTGGGGTACTGCTGTTGAGACAGGGGAAAGCGCCGCCATCTTGGAGGAAAGCCGAGGCTAACCAGGACAAAAAAACAAGGAAGAAAAGCAGCTGCAGGCATCCAAGGATCCGGCCAGTGCTCTGAGAACAGCACACACCTGGGTGAGACCGGGCAGCTAGCAGGAGAGGGCCTGTCTGAGGCCAGTGCCGCACCCTAAGAGCTTTAACTGGGGGCGGGCGTGGGGAATGCGCACCTTTTGGATGAACCCTTTCCTGGTGCCATTCATATGCTGACAACCCCCCCGCCAGTCCCTCTTCCACTGTGCCATTCTGCTGCTGGCCACAGGTGCAGACTTGACTCCACTAACTGGTGCTCTGTGACTGGGCGTGATCCAGGACAATTGGCTTAAACTTGAAGGGAAAAAAGAAGGGCTTCCCAGGGTCCTGTTTGTTTGAAACTTGTTCCTGGGTTTGACTCTGTTTTTTTTGTTTTGTTTTGTTTTTGTTCTGTTTGATAGTGTGCTTATTTGTTTTTGTTCCTCTTTCTTTCTTTTCTTCCCTTCTCACTTTTGTCTCTTCTTCCCTCATCTTTTCTATTTACACCCTGTCATTGCGTACTCATCAGAGGCAAAAACAAGTTCTACGTAGAAATTGGGATTTCTAGATCTGGGGCAATTGACTATACAGCAAAGAAGTGTTATATATTACTCTCTATTTTCTTCACTCACTTTCTCTCTCTTCTCACACTAATTCTCACCTCTTTGTTATCTTTTATTGTTCCTTTTGATTTTTTCTTTTCCATCTTTCTTTTTTTTTTCTTCTCCTAAAGGTTACATAAGTTTGGTTTATATATAAATTGGTCTTCCCTCTAAATCGCTCACTCCATTCTCTTTCCTCTCCTGTCTTCTGATATTAAACCACTTCCATAGAATTCTATTTTCATACTTCCTAAGAAAGAACATCTCAATAACCTCACTTCCTTCTTCCTAAACATATCATCTCTGTGTCCAATACTGAAACTGTAAACCCCAACACAAGCATACAGAGTAAATTGGAAACAATACCTGAGTTAACTAAATCTGTACATTGTGATCAAACAGTGATTTGCTGAATAGAAAGTGTTAGATCTTAAAGTGTAAAGTATTTATAAGGGGATCTGACAGCATTGTACCACAGGAGCAACATAAGGCTATAAGATAAAATTGAAATAGTCAAGGTCCCACAGTGCTAGAAGAATAGGCACACAAGCATTATGAAGAAACAAGGGAAGAAAGTGACTGAAACAAATCAACATACCCCCTCAGTAGATTCCATGGCAAGCACAGCTGGTCAAATGCCAGAGATGGAATTTTGAAATTACACATTCCAAATGTTTATGGATCTTAAGAATGAACTCAAAAATGAGATGAGGGAGCAAATACAGGCAGTAAAAGAGCATTTTGACAAAGAACTCCAAAAACAAATACAGGAAGCAAAAGATTACTTCAATAGGGAGATAGAGATTCTAAAGAGAAACCAAACAGAAATTCTGGAAATGAAAGAAGCAATAAACCAAACTAAATGCTTAATTGAAAGCATCACCAACAGATTAGACCACTTGGAAGAAAGAACCTCAGATAATGAAGACAAAATATATATCCTGGAGAAAAATCTAGATTACACGGCAAAAGTGTTAAGAAATCAAGAACAGAGCATTCAGGAATTATGGAACAACATAAAAAGACCAAACTTAAAGAGTGATTGGAGTAGAAGAAGGTGCAGAGATTCAAAACCAAAGGAATGAGTAATTTAGTCAATGAAATAATAGCAGAAAATTTTCCAAACATGAGGAATGAATGGGAAAACCAAGTTAAAGAGGCTTACCGAACACCAAACGTACAAAATCACAACAGATCCACACCAAGGCACATTATAATGAAAATGCCTAATATACTGGGAAAGGAAAGAATATTAAAAGCCACGAGAGAAAGGAAGCAGATTACATATAGGGGGAAACCAATCAGACTATGCTCAGATTTTTCAACCCAGACCTTAAAAGCTAGAAGATCCTGGAATAGCATATTTCAAGCTCTGAAAGAAAAGGGATGTCAACCAAGAATCTTATATCCAGCAAAATTGAGCTTTAGATTCGAAAATGAAATAAAAACCTTCCACGACAAACAGAAGTTAAAAAGATTTCACAATTCGAAAGCCAACACTTCTGAACATCTTGGGCAAAATTTTCCACGAAAAAGAGGAGAAAAATAACAATGAAAATCAACAAAGGGAGATATTAAACTAAAGGAATTACCAACCAGAGGAGAAACCAAATCAACCTAAATACCGTAATACAATTAAAAATGGATGGAAATAAGAATCACATCTCAATAATAACCTTGCATGTTAATGGCCTAAACTCACCATTTAAAAGACACAGATTGTCAGACTAGATTAAAAGAAACAACCCAGCAATTTGTTGTCTCCACGAAACACCTCATAGAAAAAGACATCAAAGTGATTGAAGGTGAAAGGCTAGAAAAAGTCTTATCACACACATGGGCTGCGGAAGCAATCAGGGGTTTCCATTCTCATATCAAATAAGGTAGACTTCAAGCCAAAGCTAATCAAAAGGGACAAAGATGGATATTTCTTACTACTTAAGGGAACCATTCATCAACAAGATATACCAATTATAAATCTATATGCCCCAAATAATGGAGCACCTACATTCATCAAACAAACCCTTCACAAGTTCAAGAGTAAAATAGACCACAACATAGTTATTCTAGGGGACTTCAACACACCTCTCTCACCAATGAATAGATCATCCAAACAAAAGCTAAATAAAGAAAATTCAGGCCTTGTTAAAACAATTAATAACTTAGACATAATGGACATATATAGAATATATCATCCCTCAGTAAGCGAATACACTTTCTTCCAGCAGCACATGGCTCCTTCTCCAAAATTGACCATATATTATGTCACAAGGCAACTCTCAGCAAATATTTAAAAAAAAACAGAAATACTACCCTGCATTCTATCAGACCATAATGGGATAATATTGGAAATCAATGATAAAACAAGAAATTAAAAAAAAACTACTCCAACAACTGGAAGCTAAACAACATGCTACTACTGAATGAACAAGGGGTTGAAGAAGACATCAAAGAGGAGATTAAAAAATTCCTAGAGGTAAATGAGAACACAGATACATCGTATAGAAATCTCTGGGACACTATGAAGGCAGTAGTAAGAGGAAAATTCATTGCACTGAATTCCTTCCTTAAAAAAAAAAAAAAAAAAAAAGACTTAACATCACACCTCAAAGCACTAGAAAAAGAGTAACAGATCAACACTAAGAGCAGTAGAAGACAGGAAATAATTAAAATCAGAGCTGAAATTAATGAAATTGAGACTAAAGAAACAATTCAAAGAACTGACAAAACCAAAAGTTGGTTCTTTGAAAAAATAAATAAAATTGACAGACCCCTAGCGATGCTAATGAAAAGAAGAGAAAAAACTCAAATTACTAACATCCATGATGAAAAAGAAAATATCACAAAAAACACCTCAAATATACATTACATAATTAGAAATTACTTCGAAAACTTGTACTCTAATAAAATAGAAAATATTGAAAGCATTGACAGATTTCTAGAGTCAAATGAATTGCCCAAACTGGAACTGGAGGCAATACACAATTTAAGCAAATCAATTTCAAGTGAAGAAATAGAAGACACCATCAAAAAACTACCAACAAGGGCTGGGGTTGTGGCTCAGCGGTAGAGCACTTGCCTAGCACGTGCGCAGCCCGGGTTTGATCCTCAGCACCACATAAAAATAAACGCACTGTGTACAACTAAAGCAAATAAATATTAATTAAAAAAAAAACTACCAACAAGAAAAAGTCCAGGTACTGTTGGGTTTACAGCCAAGTTCTACAAGACCTTCAAAGAAGAACTAATACCAATGCTTTTCAAATTATTTCAAGAAATAGAAAAAGAGGGAGCTCTTCCAGATTCTTTCTATGAGGCCAATATCACATTAATTCCAAAGCCAGGCAAAGACACAGCCAAAAAAGAAAACTTCAGGCCAATATCTTTAATGAACATAGATGCAAAAATCCTCAACAAAATTCTGGCAAATCGGATTCAAAAACATATCAAAAAGATAGTGCACCACGATCAAGTGGGGTTTATCCCAGGGATGCAAGGCTGGTTCAACATTCGGAAATCAATAAACATAATACATCACATCAATAGACTTAAAGATAAAAACCATATGATCATCTCAATAGACGCAGAAAAAGCATTTGACAAAATACAACACCCCTTTATGTTCAAAGCTCTAGAAAAATTAGGAATAACAGGAACATATCTCAACATTATAAAAGCTATCTATGCAAAACCTCAAGTAAACATTATCTTAAATGGAGAAAAATTGAAAGCATTCCCTCTAAAAACTGGAACAAGACAGGGATGCCCCCTTTCACCACTGCTATTTAACATAGTACTGGAAACTCTGGCCAGAGCAATTAGACAGATGAAAGAAATTAAAGGGATCCAGATAGGAAAAGAAGAGCTCAAATTAGTACTATTTGCTGATGACATGATAATATACCTAGAAGACCCAAAAAACTCTACCAGAAAACTTTTACAACTAGTAAATGAATTCAGCAAAATAGCAGGATACAAAATCAATACCCATAAGTCAAAGGCATTTTTGTACATCAGTGACAAATCCTCTGAAAGGAAATGATGAAAACTACCCCATTTACAATAACATCAAAAAAAATAAAATACCTGGGAATCAACCTAACGAAAGAGATGAAGGACCTCTATAACGAAAACTATAGAACACTAAAGAAAGAAATCATAGAAGACCTCAGAAGATGGAAAGACCTACCTTGTTCTTGGATAGGTAGAATTAATATTGTCAAAATGTCCATACTACCAAAAGCATTATACAGATTTAATGCAATTCCAATCAAAATCCCAATGACATTCCTCAAAGAAATAGAAAAAGCAGTCATGAAATTCATCTGGAAAAATAAAAGACCCAGAATAGCTAAAGCAATCCTGAGCAAGAAAAGTGAAGCAGATGGCATCACCATACCAGACTTTAAATTATACTATAGAGCAATAGTAACAAAAACAACATGGTATTGGCACCAAAACAGACTCGTAGACCAATGGTACAGAATTGAGGACAAAGAGATTAATACATATAATTTCAGCTATCTTATATTAGACAAAGGTGCCAAAAATGTACAGTGGAGAAAGGATAGCCTCTTCAACAAATGGTTCTGGGAAAACTGGAAATCCATATGCAACACAATGAAATTAAACCTTTATCTCTCACCATGCACAAAATTCAATTCAAAGTGGATCAAGGACTTAGGAATTAGACCAGAGACAATACGCCTAATAGAAGAAAAAGCAAGCTCCAATTTCCAACATGTCGGATTAGGCCCCAAGTTCCTTAATAAGAATCCTGTAGCACAAGAATTAATATCAAGAATTAATGAATGGGATAGATTTAAGCTAAAAAGCTTCTTCTCAATCCCAGCACTTTGGGAGGCTGAGGCAGGAGGATCACGAGTTCAAAGCCAGCCTCAGCAATGGCGAGGCGCTTAGCAACTCAGTGAGACCCTGTCTCTAAATAAAATACAAAAAAGGGCTGGGGATGTGACCCAGTGGACGAGTGCCCCTGAGTTCAATCCCCGGTACCACAAAAAAAAAAAAAAAAAGCTTCTTCTCAGAAAAAAAAATCAGTGAGGTGAATAGAGAGCCAACTATTTGGGAACAAACATTTAATACATGCATTATCAAATAGAGCACTAATTTCTAGAATATATAAAGAACTCAAAAAGCTTAACTCCAAAAAATCAAATAACCCAATCAACAAATGGGCTAAGGAATTGAAAAGACACTTCTCAGAAGATACACAATTAATCAACAAATACATGAAAAAAATGCTCAACATCGCTGGCAATTAGAGAAATGCAAATCAAAACTATTCTAAGATTTCATTTCACTCCAGTCAGAATGGCAGCTATCAAGAACACAAACAACAATAAATGTGGGGAAAAAGGCACACTCATACATTGCTGGTGGGACTGCAAAAAGTTGCAACCGTTATGGAAAGCAGTATGGAGATTTCTTGGAATAATGGGAATGGAACCACCCTATGACCCAGCCATCCCACTCCTGGGTCTATTCCCGAAGGACTTAAAAACAACATATTACAGTGACACAGCCACTTCAATGATTATAGCAGCACAATTCACAATAGCTAGGTTGTGGAACCAACCTAGATGTCCCTCAGTAGATGAGTGGATAAAGAAAATGTGGTATATATACACATGGAATTTTACTCAGAAACAAAAGAGAACAAAATAATGGCATTTGCTGGTAAATGGATAAAGTTGGAGAATATAATGCTAAATGAAATCAGTGAATCTCAAAAATCCAAATACCTAATGTTTCCTCTGATATAAGAAGGCTGGTTCACAGTATTGTTGGGTCAGGGTACATAGGAAGATTAGAGGAACACTATAATGGTCAAAGGGAAGGGAGAGGAAGGGTGGGAGCAAGGGGGGATGGAGGGGAACAAAATGTAAAATCAAATACAAACAAGGACTCAAACAGATATTTATATACTAATGTTCATAGTAGCATTTATTAATAGCCAAAAGGACAAAACAACCCAAAGGATAATCAATGGTGAAATGGATAAACAAAATGTGGTATATACATACAATGGAATATTATTCAATCCCTTTTTAGGGATATATATATACTACAACATGGATGAACCTTGAGAACATTATGCTAGGTCAAACAAGCCAGACACAAAAGAACAAAAATCGTATGAATCCACTTATATGAGTTAACTGAATAGTCAAATTCATACAGACAGAAAGTAGAATAATGGTGACCAGGGTCTGTGGATTGAAGTTAATGGGGAGTTGCTACTTTCTGAATGCAGAGTTTCTGTTTGGGATAATGAAAAGTTCTGAAGGTCATAGTGGTGATAGTTACACAACAATGTGAATATATTTAATACTACTGAATTATACATTTAGAAATGATTAAAATAGTAAATATTATGTATATTTTACCATAGTGGAAAAAGAAGGTAAAAAATTCTTAGCTCATGAACCAAACAGAAACACACTGCAGACCACAAATAACTGCAGGACATAGTTTGCCAACCACAGCTCTGAAGTGTAAGACCCAGTAAATAAAGTGCTATGAAATACTAAAAAAAACATTGAAAATCATTTTTATTTTAACATGAACATGTTAAATTTTTTCATATTTAATGGTTACTAAATTTACCCAAATTTATAAATGCAACTACAGTATTTACCAAAAATATCCTAGATAAGCCTCAAGATAAGGTAGACTATATATAAAATCACATAGACAAATAGAAATATGATAATACTTATCAAGGATCTCCAGCTTTATCTCTTATAGACATGGGGAGGGCAGGGGACAGTAGAGATAAATAAGACATAGCAACTTCAACAAAGTTTAAAACTTTGGCTGAAAGATGTGGTAAGTAAAGCTTAATCTTAGAAGCAAAAATACTCAGCTTCAAAGTTCAGATTTGAAGGTTGATAAACCACTTATATTTTCTTCCCCACTCATTTGGTACAGAATAGACCATTTTCCCTCCCATTTGAGGGGGAAGAGGAAAAAACAGAAACATTACAAACTGAAGCATACTGTAAGGACCTTCTTAGATCTCTCCCCTGCCTTCTTATAGTCTTTATAGCTAAAACTCACTTAACTCATTGATTGGTTGGCATCATCTCAGACTCTGGAGCCAAAATGTTCCTTAAAAAGAAAAATCTAGGGCATTTCTTCCTAGGGTGAGTCAGCTATAGGCAGAAAATCATTATAAGGGAGAAACTTCTTTCAAATTAGGTAAATATAAATACATAGATAAAAGACTACTGGAAAAAAATGTGTACCAAGCAACTCTAAACTCAGTGTGCATGGATTTTTCAGGTCCGAACACAGGACAAGACAGAACCAAGGATGGTATGCATATCTCTGGTCCACATGACTATGGCCTCAGCCAGGAGTACTCAAATGGCTGATGAGTGCCTGGAATGGCTGGGAGCTGGAATCAGCTTGTTCTCATGACTGTCACCTGGGCTAGGTTCAGCTATGACTGTCAAGAGTATCTTCAAGGAGCCTCTCTGTGTGTCCCAGGCTTTCTCACAGCACTCTAGCTCAGGCAGTGAGACTGTTTTACGGGATGGTTGAGAGTTCCAAAAGTAAGTGTTCCAGTAGTCAAAGTGGAGTTAGGTAGCCTTTTATGACCTAGCCTCAGTAGTCACAAAGTCACATAAAGTTACTATGGTCGCTTTAACCATATTCTACTGGTCAAATCAGTCACAAGCCCATACAGAGGGAACACTGACTCATCTTTTTATGAGAAGATTGTCAAAGAATTTGCAGCCAGGTTTTAAAACCACTATGGACATATTAAATGAAAGAGAGATGAAGATACATGCCAAAGTGTTAACAGTGCCCAATTCCCAGGATCATTCAAAAGAAATTTCATTAACCTATCATTTTTTACCGCAGACTAATCCAAACATATCCTCCAAGATGGCAAAATTCCACCTACCTATTTTCATGTGATACAGTAACAAATAAATATAATTTGCATGTAAGTTGATGAACAGCTTGCTTTTGACCCTAGTACCCTCTTCTAGTTATAATCACCTATTTTTTTTCTTTTTTTTAACAAACACCATCAAGCTCAGATCTACCCTCAGGCTTAGGCTAAATCATATCTAGAGTACAAAGAATACCTATAGCAAACAAACCAAGTAGATTAGGATCACACCAGCATTATGGTTGCTGACAGTGGTCATTTCTTATCATTGATAACTCAACTTCAGGAATTCACAGGCCAAGAAAAACTTTAAAAATAAGCCACATGTTGGGCACATAAAGTTACCAATTTTTTATTCTCCAAAGTAAGAACACTGAAAAACAACTAATATTGATTATTATTACCATTACATTTTTTAAAAAAAGGGATGGGAAATTTTGAAATAAAAAACAATCCTTAGAGTAAATAAATTTAACTAAATGAAAAACTCACTATGTTCTCATTTCTTTGCTGCTCTGTAGAAGGTTCACCACAGATGAACCCAGCTCACAAAATGGGCAAAAAACACTCATGCATCTGACATTTTGGTCTCCTCGCTTCCTTGCTTTTTTTTCTAATGGTTCTAGAACTTTATCTTTCTCTGAGGAACCCATAGTCTAAAAAAGACAAATAAATGATTATATGCTAAGAATACTATAAATATTCTTATAAGTATTCTAGGAATATTATAAGTATTGTATGCTAAGAATACTATAAGCATACAGGGAGAGAGGGCAATCAATAAAGATTTCAAAAATTAGATGAAAAGGTTTTGCCCATGAGAAAGAAATAGGGAAGATTATTTCAGGCAGCAATAACACTGTGGCTGAAAGTAGAGACAATCTACATATACAGACTATCCAAGGAAGCCTACATTGTGTGCCAAAAATTAGTAGTTATATTTGGTTGTAGAGTAAGGATTAATTTCCTCTTCTTTATTTTTCTATTTTCCAAACTTTAACAATACAGCGTGAACTTCTTTTATGATCAGGAAAAACTTTTAACTTTTTTTTTTTTTTTTAATTAAAAGACACCATGTTAGCCAGGCACGGTGGTGCATGCCTGTAATCCCAGCACTTGGGAGGCTGAGGCAGGAGGATTGCGAGTTCAAAGCCAGCCTCAGCAATGGTGAGGCACTTAGCAACTCAGTGAGACCCTGTCTCTAAATAAAATACAAAAAAGGGCTGGGGATGTGGCCTAGTGGTCAAGTGCCCCTGAGTTCAATCCCCAGTACCAAAAAAAAAAAAAAAAAAAAAAAAAAGCACCATGTTGCCCAGACAGGTCCTGAACATCTGGGCTCAAGCCATGTTTCTACCTCAGTCACGCACTTCCCAGTAGCTGTGACCACAACCATTTCGATTCTGAAAGTTAGCTTAGGAAGACCCAACAAAGGGCAAAAGGCCTATTTTCCCTTTAAGAAAACAGTTTGAACTTAAAGAGGCCAGGTTATAAAATGAAGATGCTAATGACTGGGAAGAGGGTGGCAGAAATCAAGTGCCTGATTTTGGCTAAAACAGATGACACTAGGGAAAATAATCATAATATTCCCTCCTTGTCTATGTGAGAATCCAGGACTGAGTGTACTCAATATGGCAGGCCTTTTTGTCCATATGGTCATTAGGCAGAAATTCCCAGCGGGGTCAAGAGCTGACAGATCAAATGCTTACACCGTAGAGTCAAAGAACCAAGGCCAGAACCCAGCTCTACCACTTACTAGCTCAATGAGCTTGGACAAATTGTTCAATACTTCTCTGTATTTTTGTGCAGATAGGCTGATATAAAATGTTGCACTTAAAAGAACTTAGCACAACACCAGAAAACAGCAATTATAATAAGGAGATATTCTTCTATCTAATTGAGAAGTAGATACTTGTTTGCTCTATTGATTGATAAAATCTTTAAGATCCTATTTGCCAAACAAATCTACAGCTAAAAGCTTTGAGTGCATAAAATACCTTTCTCAGCAAGAACATCAACCTTTTAAACCTTAAATGAATGTGATTTTTTTTAAACATGAGTTCCAAATACATCTGGTATTTGCGGTTGTTCTAAAATTAAGCTATTTTTAGAATGACTGTTCGGCAGGGTGCAAAAACAACTAAATGGAGCCCTCCTTAAACCCCTAGATTCTAAAATCTGATTGAAAAACAGGCAGAGGTTTCCTCTTTCTCCTCTTATTCCAGCTGGCTTCCGAATTCACTCTTAAAAGAGAGGCGGAAATTTTTCTGTAGAAAAAGGCCTTCTGTCTTCCAGTTCGACCTTAAAGTAACCGTCCCTTACCCAGGCTTTCTTTTAGCGGGAGTAAGGCCGGTGGAAGAATGTAATGTTGTCCAACAATTCCTGCAGCGTCCAGAATTCTTCCCAGGAACCACAGAAAATCACCACCTGCTTCCCACCTCCTAGGTCTTCCTACTAACCTCGTACGCAAATGCAGCAAACCCCGCCCCCGGTAGGTGACCAATCAGGGAGGGTAAAGCGGCCCGGATGGGGCGGTTCCAGCTTGGCGCTGACGACGAATCATCTGCCTCAGACAGCAGGGGCGGAAGCGGAAGAGAGCCCAAAGTCCTGCTTTGGCCTTGGGTTCCGCCGTGGGGGGGGCATGTCCCGTGCAAGTGAGTGAGAAAATCCTGGGGCCCTGTCTACCAACAGAGTGGGGCGAAGAGACGCCTGCGGCGCGGGAGGGAAAAAGCTCGATCCCCAAAGAAAAGAACAAGCAGGCAGAACCGGACTGTGCAGGGGCCCTAGAGACCGGTCCTGGTCGGTGCCGCTCTGCTCCAGGCCATGGTGCTGGCGGAGCTCTGGGCTATCCCCAGGTGAGGGCAGCGGCTCCGCCCGGGGTTTCCACCGCGGCAGAACCGGGTAGATGAGGGGTGGGGAAGAAAGGATGCTGCCCGCATTGCTCCGTGGTGGCACTCTCAGCGGCCGCAGTTGCATCAAGAGCAGAAAGCACAACGCCGGCCGAGGAGGCGGCTCGAGCTGTTGGTAAAGTCGCCTAACAGCTCTTTCTCCATAGTATGCGAGTTGACAAAACAACCACAGAACAGGGCTCCGCATTACAATCTCCTTTGAGCTGTTTTTCCTCGCTACGCGGATCTGATTTATGCGAAAACATGCCTTGCACGTGTACCTGGAGGAACTGGAGACAGTGGATTCGACCTTTAGCTGTGGTCATCTACCTGGTGTCCATAGTCGTTGCGGTTCCCCTATGTGTGTGGGAATTACAGAAACTGGAGGTAAGAGGGTCCTGAACTTTCGGCCTCAACCCTTTCGTCTACCTAAGGTTGGAGAAAAGACATCCTTCTTCCCTCCTTTTCTGCCCTCAACACCCAGGTTTGGTATCTGAAAACCATCCCATGTAAATGAGAGTAGTCTTTGGATTTAAACCTGCCCGATTTGTTCACTGTTCTTCCAGCCGTGCTACAGGTAGAGGTGGGACCGGGTAGAGAAAGTAGTTAGGATATGTTAATGTAGCTTCTTAGAAAAACACCATTTTGCAAGAATTCATCATTTACCTGAAAGCAAGGTAATTTTATTCCTGAAGTCTGATCTGCTATTCAGGTGTTGGACTTAACCATCAAATAAACTACCTTGAAAGCCATGTATCGAATTTTATTAGCTTTTAATTAGCTTCCTGTATTAAAGGATTCTAGTTGGTTTGACTTTGTTGTTTGTTTTTACTTTTGAAATTAGCTCCTAACCAAAGCAAAAGTTTTGCAAAAAGTCTCTTGTATATTTTTTGATGTCATATTCTTATTGTGACATCAGTAAAGTACTACAAACTGGAAAACCTCCAGATAAATACTTACCTAAGATATGTGCTTTATTTTCAAATGTATAGTGAACTTTAAATTTTGAATAAAAATCAGATAGTACTTTTACTAAAAAACACTTATTTTACAGGAGCTACTGACAAGACCATGACTATTTTAGGCCCTTTTTTTAACTTTGGGAACCTTAAAAATAGTTAATGTATTTTATACATTTGTGTTCTGTATGTTCACTGTTATATTGTGTTGACTTTCCCATACTGGGTGATATAATATTCTACTACACTAAGTATTTCTCACTTGCTAGATGTTTAGGTTATTTGAATTTGTCTGCCAAAATGCATGTATAAACATCTTAATACAAATAGTTTTCTTACTTTGAAATATTTCCTTGAAGTATAGCATAGGAACTATTTTTAAGGTTAATGAAAGGTATAACATCTTCCCAGTTTAAGATTTCTTTAGTTCTGAGTTTCAACTTTAGTTGTTTTTTTTTTTTTTTCTTTCTTTTTAATGTTTTTTTTTTTAGTTGTAGGTGGACACAATACCTTTTATTTTATTTATGTGGTGCTGAGGATGGAACCCAGGGCCTCACACATACATGTAAGACGAGCGCTTGGCCGCTCAGCCATAGCCCCAGCCCCTCAACTTTAGTTTTTAAGTACCATGAACAGTTAAGAAAAATTTTGATCCCAGAGAACACCCTGAGCCAAGTTCTCAACATCTTACCTAGACTCTTCTGAATACACCATCCAGAATATCAGCTAAAATGTGTCACCATAAGTGTGTCCTTATAGCTTCAGAGCAAAAGCCAGTATTTCTAACTATGGCCATCAAGACCCATGATGGTCTGACACTACTCCCTACCTTTAACTTTCTCTCCTCATGTTCTGGTCTTCCACCACACTAGGGCATGCTCCCTTGTTAGATCCTTTGCACTCCTTCTTTATAGAATGCCATTTCCCCGGAAGTTCTTAATCCTTTATGTCCTTCAGTTCTTAACCAAATGTCACCTGGCTGCAAGGTTCTTCTCAATTTTTCTTATTTCTTTCCTTTCTTTATTTTTCTTTATAAGATTTACCGTCTACCACAATATATATTGAGCCTAGTTTTATCTTCCTCCTCCTGCTCAAATGACTGACACTTGAATTAATAAATGATTCTCAGTGATGAATCAAGTTTTGTGTACTATAGGGTGAGAAATTAAAAAAAAAAAAAAAACATAGCAACCTGCCTTCTTTGAACTTACTGGTGAAGATAAATGCAGCCACCAAAATAATAATAATAATAATAAAATACTATGGAAGAAACTAAAAAAGGTTTGAGAAGTAAATAGGGAGGGCAGGGTTAATGCACCACTTCAGAAGATCAATCTGTCTGCTGTGGAAAATAAAGTGAAGTGAAACTGGAAAGCTGTTATGGTAGTGAGAGGGTAGTAGGTGCCTGGGATGTGATGATTTATGGCCCAAATCAGGATAGCAGAAGTGGAGGAAGAAAGCTGAATTTTAAGTATCCTTGGAAGTGAACAAACAGGACCTGGTAGTATATTGGATTAGGGAGAAGAGACTGAGAGAAAGGGAGAATCAAAAATGAGTCTGAGGGCTGGGGTTGTGGCTCAACGGTAGAGCACCTGCCTAGCATGTGTGAGGCACTGGGTTCAGTTCTCAGCACCGCAAATAAATAAGTGAATAAAATAAATGTCCATCAACATCTTAAAAAAAAAATGAGTTTGAGGTTTTTGGCCTGAGCAACTGAGTAAGTTGCACTCATAAAGGTTTGCACTATAGATATGAATGTGGGAGTTTTTCTTCATCTACTCAGTCTGTCAGAAGAAACTACCAGCCAGACATGGTAACACACACCTTTAATCCCAGCTACTCAGGAAGCTGAGGCTAGATCACAAGTTCATGGACCCTGTCTAAAAATAAAGAATTAAAAAATAAAAAGGACTGGGGATTAGCTCCTGAGTTTAATCCTCAGTGTCATGCAAGCTTTTTTTTTTTTTTTTTTAATATTGTTTAGTTGTCAATGGACCTTTATCTTATTTATTTATATGTGGTGCTGAGAATCGAACCCAGTGCATCACATATGCTAGGCAAGCACTGTACCACTGAGCCCCAGTCCCGGAAACTTTTTTAAAAAAGGAAGAAAATACCATAGATCAAGTGGCTGAAACAACAGAAATTTATTTTCTCACAGTTCTCAAACTTTTGGAGTCCAGGATTAGGGCACCAGCAGGATTGATGTCTGGGTGAAAGCCCTCTGCTTGGGTTGTGGATAGCTGCTTTCTTGCTCTATCCTCACATGGTACAAAAAAAGCTGTCTGGTGTCTCTTCATATTATAAGGCCACCAGCTCTATCAGATTGGGTTTCTACCCTTATCACCTCATTTAACCTAAATTATCTCCTAAAGGCCCCATTTCCAAATAAATGTTGTCATTTGCATTAGGAGTTAGGGTTTTAACATACAAATTTTGGAGGGGACACAGTTCAGTCAATAGCAGAGTTGTCAGAATGTAGACAGTATTTGAAACCATGCACAAGATTATAAAGATGAAATGGCAAAGGACTTAGCACCTCCAGATGTGGTGGCACACACCTATAATCCCAGTGACTCCAGAGCCTGAGGGAGGAGGATCAAAAGTTTGAGGCCAGCATCAGCAACTTATGTGAAGCCCTAAGCCGCTTAGTGAGGCCCAGTCTCAAAATTAAAAGGGCTATGGAGGGCTGGGGTTGTAACTCAGTGGTTGAGAGCTTGCCTCACATGCATGAGGCACTGGGTTCTATCCTCAGCACCACATGAATATGTAAATAAATAAAAGATATCTTGTTCGTCTACACTAAAAAAAGAATTCTTAAAGAGTGGGGGGCTATTGTAATGAACCTCTGGATTCAATCCCCAGTACCAAAAAAGTAAAAGGACTTAGCACCAATTTTAGAGGTCATATAGAATAGGAACTTAGCAGGAGCCATTGGGAAAGTGAATGCCAGGAGACTGCTTCAAGAAAGACAGTGAACAATGTCCAATGCTGCTGCAGCATCCATCACTCTTCACAAATGTGAAGCTTGTTGGTGATCTTAGTAATGGTTTCAGTGAATTTTTTTTTTTTTTTAAGTTGGGTATGGACAGCATGCCTTTATTTTATTGGTATGTGGTGCTGAGGGTCAAACCCAGTGCCTCACACATGCTAGGCAAGCACTGTGTCACTGAGCTACAGCCCCAGCCCTTCAGTGGAATTTTAAGGACCCAAACCAAAATAGTTATTTGAGAAAAGAATATGAGGTAAAAAAGTGGAATCAAGAGAGGAAAATAAGCTTTGTTTTTGTTTGTTTGTGTGTTTGTTTGTTTTTGAGAATTTTTACTCTGAAGGGACCTCAGAAATGAATGGCACAAAACCTGGAGTGTGATTAAGGAAAGGTTTATATTTCTTTAAGGTTAGAGATGCTAACTGGACTGTGTTCCCAAGATTTAATGCTAGCTGTAATTTTATTCAGTTCTCTTAAAAACCCTGAAATAGAGAAAGTATCCTCATTTTATAGATGTGAAAACTGAAATAAGTGGCTGAGTTGACATTGTGCTCAGGGCTTTATATATGATATCCTTGTCCTTCTCATCATTTCTCACTAAATGAGTTTATGTATCTGAAATTCTTAATACTATGCCTAAAAAATAGTAGGTGCTCAATAAGCCCTAGTTATGACTTTGAGTTTTTAAAATATCAGTATCATTATTGCATTGAAACAACAATTCTTTTTCTTGTGCAGTAGCAGCTTAGATGGAAGTAAACTCTCAAATTGAACACCTAAAGCAACATTACAGGTATCTGTTTGAGCACTAGATATACTTTGACCTATGTTTAAGGACATTTTGTATGAAAAATACATGTCTTTAGGGCTGGGGTTGTGGCTCAGCGGTGGAGCGCTCGCCTAGCACATGCGCGGCCCAGGTTTGATCTTCAGCACCGCGTAAAAATAAAGGCATTGTGTACAGCTAAAGCAAATAAATAAATGTTTTTTAAAAAACAATACATGTCTTTAAACTCTAGAATCAAAAAGCTCACACTATGAGAAGCCAGTGGGAGCTGAGACTCTAAAAACCAGGAGGTTCATGTAGCTCATCCCATCCCCATATTGAGGCAAACCCTCATTTACTGGAATAGCAGGAGAACCATCTGCACCATTTAAGCTATTTTCTGCACTCTTTTGGCCAAGTATGTGTAATTGAAGTCAAATAAATTAGATGCATACATGATAATGACACAGTGCTCTGTATACTTTTTTCCTTGTTCCACTCATCTTTATGCTCCAGGGAGCTACTCTTTCTGTTCTATTCCTCTATTCCTTTCAGAAGGATTAGACCCAAAAAGCACTCTCCTGTATTTGTCTCTACTCTTGTTTTGAAGCATTTGGCCAGCGGAGAATTAGCTTACTCCTGGGGACTTACTTTTAATGTTTTTTTCTTTCTTCTTTCCTCAAATTACCTTAGGAAAAATATCTCTAGGGGCTGGGGTTGTGGCTCAGTGGCAGAGCGTTTGCCTTGCACATGTGAGGTACATATCACATAAAAATAAACAAAATAAAGATATTTGTTCATCTATAACTAAAAAATTAAAAAATTTTTTTTTAAAAATCTACTTCTTATTTTGTGAGGCAAAACAGAACAAAACAACAACTCATGACTACAAAGTTTAAGGATATTGTTAATGGTATTTTCATATCAATGTGTCTCAAGTTTGAACAAATTATTTAGATAAATTTAAAATAAATGTAGTGATTATATTGATTTCTACAGATACTAATATTGATTTATTCTGTGGCAATGTTGCTTAAATGTGTACACACATAAAATAGGTTAATTTATTTATGCATGACACAAAAATCAAACCAACTATAAACCAATAATTCAAATTAATGACATTAATGTGGGCAGATGTTTTTCTAAAGCTAAATTATCACTTGTACAGTCAAGACTGATACAGAATTTTTAAAATTTGTCATGACTATACTATAATGAGTCAGTTCTCTAGTCATTTGTTTTATGATTGTTTGGGAAAAAAAACTTTCTTCCTTAGACTAGCACGCTGTGAGGATGCTTGGCCTTCATTAGCCACAAGCACTTTGTTCTCCTTTAAGTCTACTTTTTGGCCCTAAGACAATCATAAAAATAAACATGGACATTAAAACTAGTTGGCAGTACTGTTCTTAAAGATTACCTTGTAATAGAGAAGCTCTAGAATATGCTTGCTATTATTTTCTTAAATCATTAAAACGAATACTCAATTTTTTAAAAAAATGAATACTCAATTTTAAATGAAATCGAGGAAAACAAAAAGCCCTAGAAAATGAGTGCTGGACATTGCTTTTTGAGTCTTCACCTCTATACATCTGTGTTTCAAATTTTCTACATATCTTAATTTAGAAACTCATTGTTGTAAAAATAGGCTCATTCTCCATATTTTTGTTTTCTACCACTTTAATCTTTGTCTCCTAGTGGGGGAAAAGAATCTCATTTAAAACAATGAAACCAGTTCTATTTTAATTGTTAACTACAAAAACCCCTCAACTCCCCAAAATAACTGTACATCTTTTTCTTTAAGATTAAAACAAACAAAACAAAGAAAAAGAATTCACTCTCTTGGAGGCCAGATTACAAGTTAGTGTAAAATTTATGCCTAGTGCTGCCCAAATAGAACAGTGGTTCAAATAAAGTGATTTTACCAGCAAGTGGATTTTACTTCAGCTTTACAATGAGATGTTTCCAAGTATAATGTTAGAAATTGAGCTTTTAGAGGATAACATACTGATCAGATGTTTACCTAAAGAAGAAATTAAAGATTTTAAAAATGATAATAATATCCTGAATAGACATTGTTGTATATAAGAGGTGTGATACATATTAACAAAACTTGTTTGGACGGTAATCAATTGAGAAGGTTAATAGGGATGATGTATGTAAAGAATTGAGCAAAATATCTGACAGCACTCAATAAATGTGCATTGCTGTTTTTATACATACAAGAGTTTACTAAAATGTTTTAACAAAAATTTGAAGAAAGTGTTGGTAGATTTTTACCTTTGTATGCACAACAGGAAAGAAATAAGCCACAAAAAGATTTTTCAATTTGACTTGCAGAAAAAATTTTAAACTTCTGCATATCTCCAAACACAATAATAATCAGACATGAAAGGCAAATAACAAGCAGGAGGTGGGGAATGGTACGATGTTGGTATTTTTAATGTATAAAAAGCTGTTATTAAAGGTTCCATGAGGAAAAATGCTCAACCCCAGTAAGGCCTGGCCTCTCCCTCCAAAAAATAGGAAAAGGCTGTTTATTTTAAATGTGGAATAAAAATATCCACTGATCATTTAGAAAATATTGAGCCTCATTAGTAATCAAATGAAAATTTAAGAAATAAAAGTATTTATTGAGCTCTTTAGTTTTCATATTAGAATCCATACTAATGTGTTCTTTTGTTTCTTAAGGTTGGAATACACACCAAGGCTTGGTTTATTGCTGGAATCTTTTTGCTGTTGACTATACCTATATCGCTGTGGGTGATACTACAACACCTAGTACATTATACACAACCTGAACTACAAAAACCAATAATAAGGTCAATCCTAATATATTTTGATTCTATTTGTGATGTGTTGACTTATTTCATAATATGACATAAAATGTTTTTAATTTTAATTTATGTTTTGCTTTCCAAATAGGATTCTTTGGATGGTACCCATATACAGTTTAGATAGTGTAAGTATATTACATTTTATTTCATTAAGAACTCTTGATGATGTGCTTATTACAGAATGCTGTAATAAATGTATTTATACATTTATAATTATTGACAAGGAGGAGTTGGGTTAATAACAAAAGTGAAAAAGTTTACTTGTTTTTAATGACAAAGAAGATTAAAAAATGGAAATGTGGATCTTTTAAATTTTTTAAAATCTATTTTCTTAATCTTTTAAAATATCAGATTAGTAGCCCTTCCTCCTTTAAAGAATGTGATACTTTAAATTTTAGTCATACCTCGTTTTCCACAAAGGATCATTCCAGAAACCCCACACACAGATTCCAAACCCACTAATACTCAAGTCTCTTCTATAAAATAGGTAGTATTAGCATAATACCTTTGCAATCCTCCCATGTACTTTTTTTTTTTTTTTTTTTTTTTTTTTTTTTTGGTGCCGGGGATTGAACTCAGGGGCACTCGACCACTGGGCCACATCCCCAGCCCTTTTCTGTATTTTACTAGAGACAGGGTCTCACTGAGTTGCTAAGTGCCTCGCCATTGCTGAGGCTGGCTTTGAACTCGCGACCCTCCTGCCTCAGCCCCCCAAGTGCTGAGATTACAGGCGTGCGCCACCGCGCCCGGCCCTCCCATGTACTTTATTCACCTCTAGATTACTTATAATACATAATACAATTTAAATGCTATGTAACTAGTTATTATACCTTATTGTTTAGGGAATAATGATCCAAAAAGTCTGTACTTGTACTTGTTTAATACAGATGCAGGTGTTTTTTGTTTGTGCCAGTATTTGGGGGGATGGGGTGTGGGGGGGCATACTAGAGATTTAACCTGGGGCACTTTACCACTGAGCAACATCCCATCCCCCCCTTTTTTTAAATTTTAGAATCTCAAAATAATTTCTTTTCTAGGTAAATATCTGATCAATATTTTATCCTCTAAATAAGGGCTTGCTAAGTTGTTGATGCTGGCTACCAACTTGTGATCCTCCTACCTTAGCCTCCCAAATCACTGAGATTAGAGGCATGTGTCACTTTGCCCAGGTTTTTCAGATATTTTTGAGCCATGATTGGTTGAACCTGCAGATGCTGATTCTGCAAATATTGTACACTGTTAGGCTTTTTTACTTACATATTTTATTTGGACCAAAAAATAAACAGACTTTCCCCAGTGGTAGATAGGACTGCTGCTCTGATTTGATTAGATATGTTTAAAAAAAGGTCTTTAACAGCATTTTCTGTAACCATGTTAAGAAAAATTTCAGATTACATTTGAGAACTCAAGTAATTTAGTTTCTCTCTTCATGTTCATTATTTACTGCAAACACTGATCTTTTTATTTATCTCTATCTAAGTTGCCTATTACTTTTTAAAATGTGTTTTACAGGATGGGGGATGTACCTCAGTTTTAGAGCATGCACAATGCCCTGCATTCAATTCCCATTACACAAAAAATAATAATTCACTTCAGATTGTTTGGTAACCATCATAATGATAAGTTTTAGAGAGTGTAATCTAAGTATGTGAAATCTCAAGTTTCAAAACTAGCTTATTGAAGTGGTAATTCATGTTTTTCCAAGCTGTAGCTGTTTTTAATATCTGTGCTTTTTCATAGTGGATAGCTTTAAAATATCCCAGCATTGCAATATATGTGGATACCTGCAGAGAATGCTATGAAGCTTATGTCATTTACAACTTTATGGGATTCCTTACTAATTATTTAACTAACCGATATCCAAATCTGGTATTAATCCTTGAAGCCAAAGATCAGCAGAAACATTTTCCACCTTTATGTTGCTGTCCACCATGGCCTATGGGAGAGTAAGTATGTTCAACTTTTAATTCTTTACTGTTTTGGTTTTTTTAAGCAGTTTTTAAGTACCAGTCAGCTCTCTGGAAGGCATTGTGTTAAGAACAAGGCAAATAAGTCAATAAATAAATAAGATACAGTCTGTGCCCTGATATAGTTCAGACAAGCTTGAAGACTATCAAAATGCATAATCTACGTTAGGTTTGTTTTACACTCTTCACCCAAATAGAAAAGGTCAACAGAGGATTGCAGGAGGAAACCTTAGAAATCATTGAATCACCCACCATTCTTTTACAATTGGGAACCAAGCTCTGCAGATCTTTTGCAGGATCACACAACTAATTAAAAGACTTTGGTGACAAGATAGTCTAGATGGGAAAACAGTGTATGATATGAAATAGGGGAAACAAATAGCAATGTTTATTCTAGAGACATAATAGTTTGCCTTATTCCTATAGGATGTAAAGGAAGAATAAAGCCTATATCATTTACAGTTTGTATTTTGAAAAGTAAATTGAGGTTAAGACTGCATATATTAGCCAGGCATGGTGGCACACGCCTGTAATCCCAGGGCTTAAGGAGGCTGAGGCAGGAGGATCCAGAGTTCAAAGCCAGTCAGCATGGCCCTAAGCAACTTGGCGAGACCCTGTCTCTAAATAAAATATTTTTTTAAAAAGGGGCTGGGAATGTGGCTCAGTGGTTAAGCACCCCTGTGTTCAATCCCAGTACCAAAAAAAAATTTTTAAAGATTGCATTTATTACATAAAAGAACCACCAGATATTTTTTTCTAAGCCAACATTTGAAAATAGTGGTTTGGAAAGGTTAATTTTGCTGTACAAGATACATTGGAGAGATTAAAGATACATTGGAGAGAACAGAGATGGATTTACAATAGTTAAATCATGATATAAGCTGAAAAAGAGGGGGTGAAATTGAAAAAGAAAAGACAGTAAGAAAATGCAACTGAAGAACCAATATGATTTGACCCTGGTAGATGGGAAGCAAGGGGGATGTTCCAAGCCAAGGTTAATGGAATGATTTGGGGTACGGTGATCAGTATAGACATAAACACAGGGATGGCCACATTGCCTTCCATTCAGTAAAGAACCATTTATACAACATTCTGACAAATTCTGTTTCTTCTTGGAATGAAAGGGAACTACTTGGCATTTTGAAATAATTAGCTGCTAATATGTTTATTTGATAAATATGTATTGAGCACCTTGTGTACCTTAGTGTATAGATACACCACAATGCACAAAACAGACATAGACCCCAGGAATTTAACAGTTTGATTAAGATGGTTAGAAATTAAATGAAGACACAAATATTTAGTTGCCTATTTGAGGAAATTCAGTAGAAGAAAATTAACTGGAGACCATGAGAGAGAATAGTAAGAAAAAGGTTGGGGATCAAGGAAGATATACTGTTCCTCAGCTCTGAATGCAAGAACAAAAGGAGATTTGTTCCTAAAGTACAGGTTGAGGGGGTCACTGGACACAGAATTACTAAGAGGAGTCATGAAAGATATGGAGATTCTTGCTAAACTGACCTAATAGGATTCTTGCTGAAAGCAGGCCAAGGGCTTAGATATCAAGAGAAGAGGATGAGAAACTTGATTTAGATATCAGGTGATCAAATGTCAAGAGGGTGGGGAAACGACTTAATGGGATTCTTTACCTGGACTGACTTAAAGCAAGCCAAGGACAATGCCAAGGATGAGATCTCGTCAAAAAGAAGTCTCAAAGGAATTTGTCTCTACTGTGGTCAGTGCAATTTTATCAAATGAGAAGCCACTATAGGATGGTATTCAAAGAACTGCTGTGCATATTTCATTTTCAAAAATTAAGTGGTTTGTAGAGACTGAATTGAAGTGGGCAAAGGTATAAGGTGGGAGAGAGAAGAGATTACAGTTATTCCATCTATTTTATGACACCATATATGGCAGCTTAGCTCTGACCAGGACTCTTCTATTTAATAAAGTACCTGAAAACAAATAAAAATATAAAATGAAATAAAGAACCTGAAACAGAGCTCTAGTTGCCTCTAGTTGAAACTGGTTCATAATTGGCAGGTGTTCAAACTCACCCCAAAGCTTTTATAAGTGATACTACTGGTCAAAATTCTTATATTCCATGCCTGTGCACTTGATATGTTCCTAACTACAGAGTCAGTTACATTTGTTCTCATTAATAATGTCTCTTTGTATTGACTTCATTTCTACCTGAGACTTGATTTTGACACTTGCTGGTTGAATAATATAACTAATGGTCAGCTGTTCACTCACAATATAACTCAAGTTTTATTGCCTTTGAAAAGACTTTAAAATGTTTATCAGAATCATACCATGGGGGGTTGAATGTGGGTTTAGTAGTAATAAGACTTTTCCTTCTGATAGATATGAATACAGTTTAGATTATTCATCTCCCTCTAATAGATAAATGGTATTAATATATCTGATAATCAGGCAATTGTTGTTGAGTATTAAACATTGAGTATAATGTTTTAAGATTCAAATGCCACGAAAAGTTTGCAGTCAGTAGATGATAAAAAACAGTCTGCTTTTCATACTCTGATTTCTGTAACATAAATAATGAATGCAATCAGTTTTCTCTTAATGCATGTTCAATTTTATATAGGTGGTTCATGGAGAGTAGGGAAATAGTGACTCAGTGCATTTACACTTCTACAACTGGGACAGATATTTTCGCAAAATTGTGCTAACCCATATTATGTTTTTTAATATTTATTTATTTGCTTTAGTTGTACACAATGCAATGCATTTATGTTTATGTGGTGCTGAGGATCGAACCCAGGCCACACACGTGCTAGACGAACGCTCTACCACTGAGCCACAACCCCAGCCCCAACCCATATTATTATTTGTCCCCCTCTCTCTTATTTTTAAAATTGGGTTTTGGTCCAATAAGTTGTATTTGACACCGTTTGAAAAAAAATTTTGCTCTAAGTTTGTACCTTGGCATGTATACATTAGGTCTTTTAGGCTTTGTTCAACTTTGATAGTTAGTGGCAAATTAAATATGAGGTATCCCCCCAAAAGCTGATGTGTGAGCCAATGCAGAAATGTTCAGAGGTGAATGATTAAATTATGAGAGCTGTGACCTGATCAGTGGATTAATCCATCAAATGGATTAATATTTTGAAAGGACTACTATACTGGGTGTAATTATAGGCAGGTAGGGTATAGCTGGAGGAAGTAGGTCACTGAGGTTATGCCTTTGGGGTTTATATTCTATCCCTGGCACCTCAATCTGCCCCCTCCCCACTTTCTCTCTCCCTCTCTCTCTACTTCCTAGCTGCCATGAGCTGACAGCTTTCCTTCATCATGCCCTTCCCCCCAACCCCAATGTACTGCCTCACCTCAGGCCCAGAGTAATGGCAATGGAGTCAGTTGACCATGGACTGAACCTCTGAAACCATGATCCCAAAATAAACTTTTTGTCCTCTAAGTTGTTCTTGTCAGGTATTTTGGTCACAACAATGAGAAGCTGACACGTGAAGTGTGCTGAATTACTGTCCTTCCAACATTATAGAACAGTTTTGATGAATCACATCCATACCTGCTGTTGGAATTACCCAGACTTCATTATGTTTGCCTATCACAAGGGTGTATGGTGCTATGCCACTGTAGTCTTAGTCTGGATTTTCTTGATTAGTAAGCTGGTTGAGCATCTTCATAGCTTTGTTATTCACTTGTATTTCCCATTCTGAGGAATGCTTGCATTCTCATTTTTTTAATGGGTGTCTGTCTGGTTGTAGTTACAGGTTTGTGTGTGTGTGTGTGTGTGTGTACACACCTTTATTTTATTTATTTATTTTTATGTGGTGCTGAGGATTGAACCCAGTGCCTCACACATGCTGGGCAAGCATTCCACCCAAGCTACACCCCCAGCCCAGAGTTATAGAGGATCTTTAAAAATTCTTTAAACATTTTTACCATGCCTTCCTTGATGTGTGTTAAAAGTATCTTCAGTCTTTTATATACTTTGTCACTTTCATTGTATATTTTGATAAATATTGTGTCTTTTCAATTTTAATATGCTTGAATTTATCAATGTTATTTTGTAGTTAGTTTTGTCAGGGTCTTATTCTAAAAATCCATCCGCATCTCAGATTAAAAAAGTGTTCTTCTGGGGTTGGAGTTGTGGCTCAGCGGTAGAGCGCTCGCCTAACGTGTGCAGCCCGGGTTTGAACCTCAGCACCACGTAAAAATAAATAAATGCATTGTGTACAACTAAAATAAATAAGTAAATGAACATTTTTTTAAAAAAGTGTTCTTCTTTTAAGCACTTCAATTTTTACTGTTAAGACTTAACAGTTAAATCTATCTTAGGTTGATTTTTTTTTGTCTTTTTGTATGTATGTTGGGAGGTAGGAATGCAATTTCATTTTGTTCTATTGGTTAACTGCCCTAGCACCATTATCTTCCTTCTTCCTTATTCTGTCATATATCAGATTCCATAAATACAGCTCTTTTTTTCCTTCTTTGGTTAGTTAACTTTTCTATCCCTGAGCCAATTTCATAGATTAGTAGTTATATTTTATCAGTAAACCTTAAAACCCAAACCCTATTGTCTTGGTTATTCTTGCATTTGTGCTCTTATTTATTTTAGAATCAGCTTGTAAAGTTCCCTGAAAGTGCCAATGTTTGGTTTTCTTTATTGGAAATAAAGTCATTTATTAGTAGATTGACATCTTTATGGTTTTGGAGTATTCTAATTCATGAATATAGTGTAGCTTTCCACTTATTCAGTGCTTTTAATCACTCAGTAAAGTGTAATTTTCTTAACAGTCTTGCACATCTTTTTTTGACTTTATATAAATATGTTTTATTACTATTATAAAGGACATCTTTTTAAAAAGTTACTTTAACTGCTACCTGTGTGTAGTATAGAAAAGCAATTGATATTTGCATATTGATCTTATGTCCAAAAATCTTTTAAATTTTTTTTAAATATTTATTTATTTGCTTTAGTTGTACACAATGCAATGCATTTATGTTTACGTGGTGCTGAGGATCGAACCCAGGCCGCGCACATGCTAGGCGCGCGCTCTACCGCTGAGCCACAACCCCAGCCCCCTTTTAAAGTTTTTTAGTCTGTAGATCTTTTTAAGTTCTCTGGAAGACAGTCATCTACTTATCAGGTATCTGTCTCCTCTCAGTTCTATAAGTCATATATATTTTTTTTCTTCTTTTTTTTTTTGTGGTACTGGGGATTGAACTCAGGAGCACTCGACCACTGAGTCACATCCCCAGACCTTTTTTGTATTTTTTTATTTAGAGACAGGGTCTCACTGAGTGCTAAGTGCCTCCCCATTGCTGAGGCTGGCTTTGAACTCGCGATCCTCCTGCCTCAGCCTCCCAAAGTGCTGGGATTACAGGCGTGCGCCACCACGCCCGGCTATTTTTTTTCTTCTTACTATGCTGGTATCTCCAGACATTCTTGTCTCATTCTTGATTTTAAAGTGAATTTTTATATAATTTTATAATTGAATTTAATGTTTCTAAGGGTGTTAAATATAATCTAATGCTCTTTATACTTACAGAGATAATCAGTCTGCTAATATAGTGGATTGGAGCAATGGTTTTTCAACTGTTAAAACTCCTTTGCATTTTACAAATTGGTTATGATGTATCTCCTTTTACATATCTTTTATACAAGATTAGGTTTGCTAATATTTTGTTTAGAAATTTTGTATTTATGTTGATGAATAAGATTCTTTTGCTGATCTTGTGTACTTTTAACATTTAGGTTATACTGGATGAATAGAAATTATTGACTTTATTTGTATACCATGAGAAGAGACTATATGCTGTGTCTACAAATTTTGGACCTGAATTTTTCTTTGTGAGAAGACAGTTGTAGAACTTTAGGTTTCCTGTTGTTTCTGCAATCATTTTTTAGAAAATTGTAGTTTTGGAGAATTAGGCAGAACAAAAAGTTTTTAAATATAGGGATGTATATTAGTTTCTATCTTCTTAATTGCTTGGATTTGTCATTATTGACCCTCCTTCCATTTCTAATAGGAACTATATACATACATTTTCTTGCTCAGTCTTACCAGAAGTTTGACTATGTCTTACTACTCCTTCCAAGACTTTTGGCTTTGTTCATTCTCACTATAGTATGCTTGTTTTCAATTTCATTGATAATCTGCTTTACTTTTATTTGCTTTCTGCCATTTCCTTTTGTTTATTATGTTCTTTTCCTAACATGTTAGATTCTTAGCTCATTAACTCACAGCCTTTAATACTGCAAATGACTGCAGTTTCCCCCAAAATATTATATTTACTGAATCCCATGGCTTTATTTAATATTTTTATTATGTTCCATTTTAAGTTTCAAATTTTCATTGAGATTTCTTCTTATACCTGAGTTATTTTGGAGTTTTTAACTTTCCAAACATGAGCATTTTGTTTTGGTTTGTTCTTTTATTTATTTGCATTGCAGTCAGAAAATATGCTAAAAGACAGTCTTTGGAATTCATTAAGATTTGTTTCATGGTTTCTAGTTCATATCAGTTTTTATAAAGGTTACTTCTCTCCTTAAAGATGATGTATATGCTATTAGTGGGTTGCTGTGTAATACTTACTTAGATTTCCTGAAGTCAATTTTGTTTTTCAGTGTTTCTATGTCTCTGTTGATTTTCATTACTTTTTCTATCAGGTACTAAAAGTGATGCTCAAATTCTGCCACTGATAATGAATTTTTCAATATCTTCTTTTACTTCTCTCAGTTTTTACTTTCTGTATTTTGGTGATGTTTTAGTAGGTCTATGCATGTTTTGAGATTACTTTAACCCATGAATTTAACATCTAACATTATGCCTTAACTTTTCTATTTTAAATAGTCTTTCTGGGGGTTTTTGTTTGGTTTTTGTTTTCTTGTCTAAAAGTCATTTTTTGTCTGTTATCAGGTTTCCCAACTTTCTTTGTCTAATATTAGCTGGACATATTTTCTCTACCTTTCAGTTACATCCCTTCCATGTGCTAATGATTTAGAATTCTGGTTTCAAAAAAAAGGAGTTCCACAGGGGCTTTTTAATTCTAATCTTCAGTACATCACTTGATCAAGTTAGGGAATTTAGGCCTTTGTGATTACTTATAGGTTCATTTATTATAAGTTCATTTATATCTGGTATCTTTTTGTTTTCCATTTTTCACTTTTATTTCTTTCCCTTTTACATTGATTATATTCTTTTTTAAATAAACTTTTTAATTTTGTAATAATTTTAGATTTACAGAAAAGTTGCAAAGACAGGACAGAGATTTTCCATACATTCTTCACCTAGTTTCCCCCAATATTACACAATCATGGCTCATTTATTATATTAAATTTCTTCAAAGAGACAGAACTTACAGAATATATAGTACAGTAGTTCCTCAGGATCTTTGAAGGATTAGTTCCAAAACCCTTACCCATACCAAAATCTGTGGTGCACAAGTCTCTTATATAAAATGGTATAATATTTGCATATATCCAGGAAGTTACTGGTTAGGTCCTGGCATCCAAAGGCCAAGTATCTTTGAGTTCAATGTGCATGGACAAGAGAAGGCGGTATCCCAGCTCCAGGGGAGAGAGAAACACTGGTGTGATACTCTTTAAATACAGAATCTGTTCAGATTTCCCAAGTTTTTTCCACTAATGTCGTTTTCTTTCCCAGCATCCAATTTGGGAATCCAGTTGACTTTAGTCTTTTTTTCAAAGGTTTGGTTTTTTTTTTCTTTTTCATTTACTTTTTTTTTTAATATTTATTTATTTACTTTAGTTGTACACAATGCAATGCATTTATGTTTACGTGGTACTGAGGATCGAACCCGGGCCGCGCACGTGCGAGGCAAGTGCTCTGCCGCTGAGCCACAACCCCCGCCTCATTTACTATTTTGAGATAGTATAAGAAGTATGAGAATATCCTAATTATTTAACAAATATTTTTAAAGACATTCAAACACTGGAGGAATACAAATAATATAATAAATATCTGTATTACACCATCTGCATTTAACAAATGTTAATCTATTATACGTTGAGAATTTTTATTTGCAGTTATAAAATAAACTTGAAAACCAAAAACTTATTTCATAACTCATTAAGTGGCAAAGCTTTATTTATAATCTTTGAATGTTTATAATTTTAGTCTGATGATTGTACCCAACATGAAAAGTTCATTTTTGTGGCAGTTATAACTCTTTGTTTCATTACTGGTGCTACTAGATCCCATTGGTAGTGAATTATAGTCTTTTGTTAGTTATTTTTCTTAGTCTGGTTTGGTTTGGTTTGGTTTTCCTTCAGGGCTGATTTAGAAATTACATTTTCTATTTCTAGTCTTCCTACCACTACTTAAAAGTCTCAATTTTACCATGGCTACTTAAAATCTAACTTTAAATTAGGCATCATTTTGGGGGTAAATTTTTAAAGTCCTTTGTGGATTTAACTACATCTTTAACAACTGTTTTATGTAGGATTTTGGTTTTATCTTTTTAGAGTATCCAAGCAGTGATACTTACTCCCTGTAATAATATTTAAAATCGAACTTGTTGGAAAGAAACCAAATCTTAAGTATCCCCTAAGTATAAATAATACTTTCTAAACATGCATTCACATATATAGATGTGCTTGCACACACACCAGTAATTCATTAGTTTTTGTCCTAGACAAAAAGGGACCATGTTAGTTAGCTGTCTGTCACTGCGTCAAAATACCTGAGATCATCTGTGTGTGTGTGTGTGTGTGTGTGTGTGTGTGTGTGTGTGTGTGGCTGAGGATTGAACCCAGGGCCTTGTGCGTGCAAGGCAAACACTCTACCAACTGAGCTATATTCCCAGCCCCATGAAATAATCAATTTAATAAGAGAAAGGGTTTATTTTGTCTCCTGGTTTCAGAGGTTTCAGTTCACAGTTACTTGGTCATATTCCTTTGGTCCTGGGACAGCAGCACAATACATCATGATAGGCACACAAGGTAGAAGAGGCCTATTCACAGGGTGGCAACCAGAAAGCAGAAAAAAGAAGAGACTGGAGTTCCAATATCCTCTTCAAGGGTACTTCACCAATGACCTAACTTCCTTCCAGCAGGCCCCACCCACCTCCTAAAGTTCCCACCATCTCTCATTACTGCCAACAGCTGGAGACCAACCTCTTACACATGGGCCTTTGGGGGAACTTTCAAATGCAAACTATAGCAGGGACCTGCTTCTATTCCTTTTGTTCTGTTGCACTATTCTGGAACTTGAGACTGCACATAAAAGGGGATCTTTCAGAAGACAATGTTTGTCTAATAATTGCAGAAAAGATAATAATTCAGAGATCATTTGCTGCCATTTATGTTCTTCCACCCACTGCCATTTAGGATGACTAAATAGGAGGAATTAAAAATAGATATGTTGTCATTTATCGAAGTCATTTTAATTTGTAGGCTTTGAAGACGTTCTGATAGTATTTAAATGAGTAGTTGAAATACTAAGTTCATTTTCTTTTTCAGAGTATTGCTGTTTAGGTGCAAACTGGGTGTACTGCAGTACACAGTTGTCAGACCATTCACCACCATCGTTGCTTTGTAAGTACACAAATTTTAGATTTAGAAATGTGCTTTTTTTAATCCTTGTACTTTTGTGTGGAAACAACCAAATAGAAAACCAAAAAGTATTTACTTTTTTTTTATAAAGAATTTAACTTTTTTTTTTTTTTTTTTTTTTTTTTTTGTTTTTTGTTTTTTGTTCTTATTTGGAGCCAGTGATCAAACCCAGCACCTCACCTGTGCTAGGCAAGCACTTTGCCACTGAGTTACAACCCCAGCCCTTAATTTACATTTTAGTGATACAAATCTAGTCTGCTTTAAAAGTCACAAATTAGAAAAACCCTACTCTATTAAATAATGTGACCATTTATAGGCACTCACCACAGGATTTACATCTTCTAGAGTATACTGTAAAGCCCTTTGAAAAAACATGCTTCCAGGGCTGGGGTTGTAGCTCAGTGGTAGAGTACTTGCCTCACATTTGGAAAGCATTGGGTTCGATCCTCAGCACCACATAAAAATAAAATAAAGGTATTGTGTCCATCTACAACTGAAAAAATAATTTAAAAAAAAATAAAAACATGCTTCCTTTTCAAAGTTAATGTTCACACAGCTTTACAGAAACTGTTGCACCAAGTTAAAGCATGCTACTTTAGGCTAATTACATGGATTTGCTTCCTACCTAGTTAATTTACAGTATATTGGGAGCACTGTCTTCCAAAAATAAATCATATATTTTTTAGAACATTTTTTAAGGTTTAGAACTTGAGGTAAAAAATGAAGAATTATTTGCTATCTGGCAAAACTATTCCATAAATATTTAAGAATGTACAAATAATTTAAAGCAGGTACGTTTAATCTCCTAGTCCTTACGTTCTGCATGATCACAGAGAAAAGATGAAAAAACAGACAGGTGAAAGAAAAAGTTAATTCTTTATTCTGCCTTTGAGCTAGGAATTATTTAGCCAACTAACACTAATTTATTTATTTATAAAGGTCAGCTTTATTTCTCTATAGCTTAGAAATTGGGTGAGCATATAACTTAGTACTCATAGTAAAATTTACCTGAGGCATTCCGGGTCTTAAAATATTTATCTCCAATGGGGCTGGGGTTGTGGCTCAGCGGCAGAGCGCTTGCCTTGCACGTGCGCGGCCCGAGTTCGATCCTCAGCACCACGTAAACATAAATGCATTACATTGTGTACAACTAAAGTAAATAAATAAATATTTTTAAAAAAATATTTATCTCCAAGACAATTGGGGAAAACTGAACTACAATTAAACATTATACGTTTAACAATCAAGCTTTTCAAAATTTGACAACACTTTTTTTTATGTTAATGATTATTCTTTCTAGTTCAATGTATGGATCTGATTTTGTATTTCCTTTAAGTTGGTGGAATTAATCATATGGTAACATTTCTAGAAAATTGTTTCTTTTCATTTTTCAACCCATTCTGTGACCAAAGTAATGATTTATTTATTTTTTATTGTAGACAGATATAATGCCTTTATTTTATTTATTTTTTTATGTGGTGCTGAGGATTGGACCTAATGCCTGGCAAGCGCTCTGCCACTGAGCCACAATCCCAGCCCTCAAGTAATATTTATAGGATAATTCAAATAAACTGACTTCTGGATTTAAGTATTTCTATCATTGTACCTTAAAAGACATGTTAATTTAATTAATCAGAGTTGTCTCATTTTTACCATTTTACTAGAATCTGTGAGCTGCTTGGTATATATGATGAAGGAAACTTCAGCTTTTCAAATGCTTGGACTTACTTGGTTATAATAAATAATATGTCACAATTGGTAAGTAAATACTTATTTTCTTAATTCTACTAAATTAGTCTATATAACTAATTTTTTTTAGGCACAATTTCTTTTTGGAATAAAGTTTAATAGCTTCCTTTTAGTCATGAAAATTATTTTATACAAAAAAAAAACTTGAAATTCAATGTAAAGATATCTTTGTTAATTATTTGGTGACTTGTACCATATCTCTGATTCTCATTGCATAGCTATGTGGGTATGTCATAAACAAAAGCATGATACTCCTGTAGTAAATAAAACAAAGTATATACACACATATACTAGGCTTATTCAGTGAGAGAAAATATCTAGTTGTTATATGACAGTAGAAGGTTTAATTTAAAACGGGGCAATAAAATTCTCTAATATCATGTATTTGGAACTAAAGGAAATTAAGAGTGCAAAGTTTTAAAAAAATGGATGATGTTCCAGTTTTGTCCTGTGAGCTTAAAATGTGCATTTTATTTAAAGTCTTTTGTTAATGCTGTCAGCAATGCTAACAGTTTAGAGACAGTGAATGCATATATGGTATGAGAGCTATAAAATAAAAATTAAATGCCTATGTATCCAGAGCTTCCTCACATGTTCTCTTTGTGACCACTAATTGGAAATCTTTTTCTGGGAATCTATTGTAAAGAAATGGTCAGAAGTATTTTGGCTTTGAGTATGAAAACCTGTTAGAGCAAATGGCTACAAACAATCCAAAGCCTGGTGATAAGAACAGATTAGCTATATTATGGTCTTTCCATTGTATAAAATATTAGGCAGTGATGAAAAATAATCTTTATAAAACAGAGAAAGTTGGGTAGTAAAAGTGAAAAGATATGCTAGGCAACAGTTTTATATTTAGTTCATGACAGGTGTTTAAAAACCAGCCTATAGCTAGGGGTGTAGCTCAGTGATACAGAACTTGCCTAGTATTTGCCAGACCCTGCCCTGGGATCCCCAACACTGGATATTAAAAAATTATATGTGCAAAGAAATGGTTGGATGATAGGAGTCTGAGTAATTTTTATCCTTCCTTTATTACTTTCATATTCTAAAATATTTAAAATCAGCATTTTATAATAGAAAAAAGTAAAATTTCTTAATTAATATATTTTTTATTTGTTCTAATTAGTTATACATGAGAGTAGAGCACTTTGACACATCACACATAGAGTATAACTTCTCATTCATCTGGTTGTATATGATTTAGAGTTACAGAGCTATCTGATTCATTCTACTATCATTCCTACCTCCATAAAAAGTAAAATGTTTAAGTTCATTGCTACTCAAATACTATACTCTGTTATAACTGAGTTCTAAAATAAATCTTGAACATTTAATTATTTTAAAAATAAATTCAACTGGACTAGCATACTGCCTGCAAGAAAAGTTGTTTCCCTGATTCTTTAAGATTTTGTGGTTACAATTTTATTGAAACTACATTTATTTAATGTGTGCCTTATAGATAAAATACATACTGTGTTAAAAAAGTCACTGAGGGCTGGGGTTGTGGCTCAGCAGTAGAGCGCTCGCCTAGCACGTGCGCGGCCCGGGTTCGATCCTCAGCGCCACGTAAACATAAATGCATTGCATTGTGTACAACTAAAGCAAATAAATAAATATTTTTAAAAAATAAGTCAATGAAAGAGGTTGGGGACATAGCTCAGTGGTAGAGCTCTTGCCTAACATGTAAGGCCCTGGGTAAAATCCCCCGCATCGCAAAAAAAAAAAAGAAATTACAAACAGATTGTTTTTTATTTTGGCTGATCAAGAACCTTCTCTTCCATTCATTTAGGCATTTGTTTATTGTTTTCTGTAAGAGATCCAGTAACCGAATACTTAAAAACATTCTCAGGGAGACATCATAGATCTCTTTTGAGAAATTTTGTGTTGTGTAGGTTCCTCAACATCAATTGTTCAAAGCCTGTTGTTAATCTAAAAATAGAATAAGTCTAGAAAACTTTGCCTGAAACATTACTCTGTTCCAGGTCTCTGGTTTATACTGTTAATGTTTCCTTACTATAGTTTTTCTTACCGAGGAAGCTTAAATGCTGATCTTATTTCTAGTTTGCCATGTATTGTCTCCTGCTGTTTTATAAAGTACTAAAGGAAGAACTGAGTCCAATCCAACCTGTTGGCAAATTTCTTTGTGTAAAGCTGGTGGTTTTTGTTTCTTTTTGGTAAGTGTTGCTTTCTCTTAAATGTTCTCATTTGTACTAAAGGGCAATAAAACTGTCAATTAGGGAGGATTTTAAAAATAGTGTTCATGCAAATGAATTATAAAAATTTCTTTACTCACCTTATGGAAATTCATCCCTTAGCCCTTCTAAGAGTTTCATAAAGAAATAATCAGATGGTGATTGTAACATATATAAGAAGAATATAATTTGTATTAGCCTAAATATCTCAAATACTAAAGAAATCATTCCAAAAACCTGACATAGAAGACTTAGTGATATGAGGAAATGTTCATCAGTAAGTATTCTTTAAAATACCAGGCAGGGGTTGTGGCTCAATGGTAGAGCGCTTGCCTAGCACCATATTAAAAAATAATAATAGGGGCTGGGGTTGTGGTTCAGCGGTAGAGCACCGGGTTTGATCCTCAGCACCATGTAAACATAAATGCATTGCATTCTGTACAACTAAAGCAAATAAATATTAAAAAAAATAATAAAGCTATTAATAAAAGAAAAATAATTTTTAAAATGCCAGGAAAACTATACATGATTTGTTTAGTAAAATAGTGGGTATAGGGTCCTAGAAAAAATACACAAAATGGAAATAATACAAAAAGGGAAAAAGGAAAAAAGAAACCATAAAATTCCACTGCCAGAAAGAATAAGCATTTTGATGCATATGTCATATGTAAAACTCCACAGAAATAGTTTAATACTGTAAAACCTGTGGAACTCAACAGTATGTTCAGTGTTTTTGTAGTTCAGTAAAGAAAAATATAAATTTTGTTGTTGCTTGGATTATTCATTTTTGCTTAGTATTCTATCATGTAGGTAAAACTTGTTAACCTTTTATTGATATTTAGATTGTCCCTAACTTTTTTTCACCATTATAAGCAGTACTGAAGTGAATGTCCTTGTGTATAGATCCTGAAAGCTTGTCTCATTTGCTGTTGAAATTACCTGGGGTATTATCTCTAGATGTCCTTGAAATGCTCAGCATGACTCCCTAATTTAAAGTCAGACTCCTTCAGAGTTTTGTTTCTAGCTCTAATCCTTCATACAAGACTGGTTTCAAAATTATTGCTTTAGCCAGGCATGGTAGCACACACCTGTAATCCCAGCAACTTGGGAGGCTGAGGCAGGAGGATCCCAAGTTTAAGGTCAGGCTTAACAATTTAGCTAGACTCTTAAGCAATGTAGTAAGACCCTGTCTTAAAATGAAATATAAAAAAGCCTGGAGATGTAGCTCAGTGGTAAAGTTCTCCTGGGTTCAATCCCCAGCCAAGAAAGAAAAAGGAATTAATGTTTTTATGAATAACTTAAATAATTCATACATGTGCAAACATTTGAGTGTCTGTCTGTCCTTTATTTCATCGTAAGTACCTAATTAAGATGTTAGGCACTGTATGTATAGAAAGGACTTAAAATCTAATTATTTGTATGTACTTTCAAAAACAATATGTAAACCAAAGTACTAAAGTTCTGAGAATACATAATCGAAATTCATCAGATGAAACTAATTGAAGAGTAAATCTATAAAGGAAACCAGTATATTTAATATAGTTTACTGAGGAATATGCTATTCAGGTAGGGGGTACAGGTTGGTCCACAGGTTGCACTGGGATTTTAACTTTTTTAAATGGCATATTTTTAAAACAACTGCTCATTTTATGCTTGATATAGATTTGGCGTTTACCTTTTCCTAACATATAGGCAAGCAGTAGTTATTGCTTTGTTGGTAAAAGTTGGCGTTATTTCTGAAAAGCATACATGGGAATGGCAAACTGTAGAAGCCGTGGCCACAGGACTCCAGGTAAGTAGTGCTTCATCTCCAAACTCAATAGAACTTTACTATTTATTTGTTAAGCATTTTTACATATAATCTCACTAAATAGAACAACATACAGGCTATGGGGCCATACTATTATCTTCACTCGACAAGTGAGGAAATAGGGAAACCCTGGAGAAATCAGCTGTAATTACTGATCTGTAACAAAACCAGGAATAAAACCTGGTTTTTTATCCTTCTAGTCCATTTCTTTCTGTAGTTTCTCTCTTACTCCCTGGGTGGTAGATTAAGAATTCAAGTGCTTTGCTGAGAAATTCTTGATTGTGGTAGTATTTTTTGGAGGGAAAAATGTTGATACTTAACATACTTTTGAAGGTACTTGGAGCAAAATAGCAGTTTATAAAACTAGATTAAGTACAAAGATAGCTAATTTTGTTGCTGCTGCTGTTATAGGACTTTATTATCTGTATTGAGATGTTCCTTGCTGCTGTTGCTCATCACTACACATTCTCATATAAACCATATGTCCAAGAAGCAGAAGAGGGCTCATGCTTTGATTCTTTTCTGGCCATGTGGGATGTTTCAGATATCAGAGATGATATTTCTGAACAAGTGAGACATGTAGGTAAGTACCAGCCATTTAATTCTTCTGAAGAAGTAGATTACTGTATTTCTCCTACCTAGCCCATTTACTAGTTATTTAAGAAATGAAAAAAAGAAAAACCATTTAAAGCAGTAACAAGGTCCAAGCCCTTCAAATTGGGGGGAGAGAAAAAAAGAGGGTAGTGGGGAGCTTATTTTTATGATGGTAAGTTTATAATGCTTAAAATACCTTTTGGCTAATATGAAATCTTTTGTATTACTTTGAAGGACGGACAGTTAGGGGACATCCTAGGAAAAAATTTTTTCCTGAGGATCAAGATCAAAATGAACACACAAGCTTATTATCATCATCATCACAAGATGCAATTTCTGTTGCCTCTTCTATGCCACCTTCACCCATGGGTCACTACCAAGGGTTTGGACACACTGTGACTCCACAGACTACACCTACTACAGCTAAGATACATGAGGAAATACTTAATGATGCTACAGAAGAGAAAAAAGAGGCTTTAGATAAATCTGTGGACTCCTGAACAGTGAGCAAAAGCAAACTGCTACAACCATGTTATTCTATTACCTGGTATCCCTTGGCTCAGGATTTTGTGCTTGGGACAAGCCATAAATGATGGAAAATTTCAACATAAACACAAGGGAAAACCAGGCACAACTACTGGATTTATACATGTTGAGTTTTATATATCACAAAATAATCAGTCTAAATCTCCTAGACTTAGACTTGATTTCTGAACATTAGAACATCACATACTCAAATGGTAGAAAATGACTACAGTTAAATGCGCCTGATGTTACACTGCATTATCAAGAGGATGGACCTAAATGAGGAAAATTTAAAAATCAGTGCTTCCTACTACTGCTGCATGAATATAATGCTCTGGACAGAAAGCATAAATTCAGAAATATGAATTAGTGGAACTTAATCATAATCATGTGCCATATAAGCTTACCTAACAATTATTTCTCTACTTCCCAACTGAATGTCTTTCAATAAAGAAGAGTTTATCATTTATTTTCTGCAACTTTTTATGTCTCTCATTCTTTAAACCTAATGCTTTACCAAAAATGTTTTGATTAGAGGCACAGAGCAAAAAAGTGAAACAAATTTTTCCTCAATGCTATTAAAAGTGGCAACAAATGTAAATCTTGGCTGAATGGTCTTGATTATTCATTAAACCATAGTTAAAAGACTTGTAGGTGTCATTTGGGAGAAATTTTTTACTTAACAGGCAGTTTCTCTAATTGCTAGTCAAAACTCACTGGATCATGTTTAACACTATACTATAAAAAGAAAGTGACACAACAGTATGTTGCAAATATCAAAGATGAGTTATTTCTCAAAACATTTGATTTATATATTTATACATTCATATACATGTGTACATTTCACAAGAGTAATTCAGGTTCAAAGTCTTCATTCTGTCCACTATTATAAATTAAGCATTTCTATTGAAAGAAAGTTGGGGGGCTGTGGCTATGGCTCAGCAGTACAGTGCTCGTCTCATGTGTGAGGCTCTGAGTTTGATCCTCTGCACTACATAAATTAAATAAAGGCATTGTGTCCACCTACAACTAAAAAAAAAAGTTGGGTAATATGTTAAAAATCTCAAAGATTCCACAAAATAGTATCACAACTAATAAATGAAGCAAGATACAAAAATCAGTAACATTTTTATACAAAAAATAATGACCTAACTGAAGAAAAAAAATGGAGAAAACAATCCTATTTATGACAGCATCAAAAATAAAATAGAGGTAAATTAACCAGGGATCTGAAAAACTGATACACTGATGAAAAAAACTGAAGATGCAAACCAATGGAAAGATACCCTGTATAATGCAATTTCTATCAAAATCCCAATAATTTTCTTTAGAGAAAAAAAAGACAAAGATTAATATGGAAACAAAAGACCCCAAACAACCAAAACAATTCCAAGTAAAAAAAAGTTGGAGGCATTACATTTCCTGACTTAAAATTATATTAAAAGCCAGGTGCAGAGGCTCAGACTATAGTTTTAGCTTACTCAGGAGGCTGAGGCAGGAGGATAACCTGAGCCCAGGAGTTCAAGACCAGCCTATGCAGCAACATGAAAACCAATCTCAAAATTTATTATATATATATATATATATATATATATATATATATATATATATATATATATATATAAGCCGGGCATGGTGGCTCATGCCTGTAATCCCAGCACTTGGGAGGCTGAGGCGGGAGGATCGCGAGTTCAAAGCCAGCCTCAGCAATGGCGAGGCACTTAGCAACTCAGTGAGACCCTGTCTCTAATAAAATACAAAAAAGGGCTGGGGATGTGGCCCAGTGGTCAAGTGCCCCTGAGTTCAATCCCCAGTACAAAAAAAAAAAAAAATATATATATATATATATATATATATATATATATAACTGGGCTGGGGTTGTGGCTCAGTGGCAGAGCATTTGCCTCACACATGTGATGCACTGGGTTCGATCCTCAGTACCACATAAAAATAAAGATATGTGTCCATGTATATATATATATATTTTTTTTTTTAATCACAAAGCTATAATAAAACATTATGGGACTGGCATAAAAATGGACACACAGACCAGTGGACCAGAATAGAGAGACCATAAATAATTTTTGACAAGGGCACCAAGTTGGCAATGGAAAAAGGACAGTCTCTTCAATAAATTGTGCTGAGAAAACTGAATTTCCACATACGAAAGGATGAAATTGGAACCTTTCTTATACCAGATACAAAAATCAAAATGTATAGGAAATCTAAATGTAAAACTAGAAAGTATAAAACTCCTGAAAGAACAAAGAAGACAGCTCAATGACTTTGACTATCATACCAAAAGCTTAGGAACAACAGACCCTTCAATTCACATATTCCACATCTACAGATTCTATCACCCTAGATCTATACTGAACACGTACTGGCCATTATTCCCTGAACAAAAGGGTGTAACAACCGCCAGGCACGGTGGCGCACGCCTGTAATCCCAGCACTTTGGGAGGCTGAGGCAGGAGGATAGCGAGTTCAAAGCCAGCCTCAGCCATGGTGAGGCACTTAGCAACTCAGTGAGACCCTGTCTCTAAATAAAATACAAAAAAAGGTCTGGGGATGTGACCCAGTGGTCGAGTGCCCCTGAGTTCAATCCCCGGTACCACAAAAAAAAAAAAAAAAAAAAAAAAAAATGGTGTAACAACTAACTAGTATTTTCACTATATAAAGTATTTATGCTGTATAAGAACTAAATAATACTTAGACTGTATTAACTATTAGAGATGATTTTAAATGTACACAGGATGTACACAGGTAATATACAAATACAACACCATTTGACATAAGGGACTTGAGTATTGCATACTCTGGTTTCTGGGGGTGTTCCTGGAACCTATCCTTTACTGAGGGATAACTGTACATCAAGCTAAAAAGCTACACACCAAAGGAAATAATCAAAACATGGCAACCTACAGATTGGGAAAAAATATTTGCAAAGAATATATCAATAGGGGTTAACATTTAAAATATCCTTATCAAAAATGGGTAAAAGTTCTAAACAGACAAGTCTATAAAGAAGACATGAAAACAGCCAGCACATATGTGAAAAGGTTCTCCATATCATTAAGGAAATGCAATTCAAACCCACTGAGGTACCAACACTCACCTGTTACCTATTAGGATGGCTGTTCCCAAAAGTTAAAAAGATAATATGCTGGCAAGGTTATGGAGAACAGGGAGTTGTACAGTGTTGGTGGGAATGAAGATTGGTATAGCCATTACGGAAAACAGTATGGAGGTTTCTAAAGAAATCTAAAATGAAACGACTATGTGACCCTGCAATCCCTCTTCTAGGCACACACCCAAAGGAAATAAAATCACCACCATAAATATACCTGCAATTCCACGTTCAATCACAGCAGTAATCACAATAGCCAAGTGATGGAAAAAACCTAATTGCCTGTGGACCAATGAATAGATAAAGAAACTGGTAGATTTCTATGAGTTGTATTCAGCTCTTAAGAAGAAAAAGATCAGCCGGGCGCGGTGGCACACGCCTGTAATCCCAGCACTTTGGGAGGCTGAGGCAGGAGAATCGTGAGTTCAAAGCCAGCCTCAGCAATGGCAAGGCACTTAGCAACTCAGTGAGACCCTGTCTCTAATAAAAACACAAAAAAGGGCTGGGGATGTGGCCCAATGGCCGAGTGCCCCTGAGTTCAATCCCCAGTACCAAAAAAAAAAAAAAAAAAAAAAAAAGAAGAAGAAAAAGAAAAAGATCTTGGGCTGGGATTGTGGCTCAGCGGTAGAGCGCTCGCCTAGCACGTGGGCAGCCCAGGTTCGATCCTCAGCACCACATAAAAACAAACGCATTGTGTACAACTGAAGCAAATAAATAAATATTTTTAAAAATGTTTAAAAAGAAAAAAAAAAGAAAAAGATCTTGCCATTTGAAAATTCAAATATACAGAGATACAGAATCAAACAATGGAAGGCACAGAGCAGATATATATAATGAATAAGTCTAGCAATCTAATGTACGACATGAGGACAGCAGATAATAAATCGTGTTGTATGAGATCTTAGCTGCTCTTGCCACAAAAATAAAACAAAAAGTAGGTAATTGAAACGATGTATGTTAATTTACTTCACTATAACTCTTTACTGTGTCCTAAAATCTGTTGTGTATCTTAAATACACACAATAAAATTTAACTTTTTTTAAAATTTTAACTTAAAAAAAGATGGGCAGGGAAAAAAAAAAGATGGGCAGTATAATAATGATAGACAGTTTTGTTTAGTTTTTTTTTTTAACAAAGAATCATGTTTGTGCCTTTTTTATAAAGAACATAGCACATAAAAGGCATGACAATAATCTTCCTATTTCAAAATCTAAGAATGGGAAGAATTATATTTCTTTTGAGCATCCAAATCAAAGTGCCTTCGGGTTCAACCCCAGTGCCACACACAAAAAAAGAAATCCATATAAAATCAAGTAAAACTGAAGTACATAAATTTTAAAAACTAATGGTGTGTCCTCCTTTTCTGAAAGCAAGTCTGCAACAATATTTTTTAAATAATGCTATTTTTATGATATTTTAAGTGTACTTTATTAATGTTATATTTTAAAATTACAAGGAGTTAAATTTTATGTGCCTATTTTATGGTTACAATCCCACTAATTCAGACAAGAACTTTGCAGTTGATGCTCTAACAGTTTTCACTAGAAAACTGCTCCTCATTGTTTCACTGTGATGCTGACGTTGCTTTTGTGGTGCTCAACAATAAGAACAAGTTCCTCTCCCATTTCAACCTGGATGGGACTATCTAACACAACTGCAGCCTGTTTCCAGTGGGAGGCTTCACTTGAAGTATCCAACCTAATCTCTTCATCAAGGTACATATGGTACCAAAACGGAATAGCAGTCACTTGTCCAGATTTACAAATGCGTACCTATGGGAATAAAGAAATCAAGAAAACTTCATTAGGATAAATGGAGTAGACTCCAATAAATAAGTCTTCTTTCTCTTTATAGTCAATTTTGAATACAAAAATTTAAAAATACATTTCTAAAAATATATTTAATCACCCAATTCAAATTAATATTAACCTGTTTTATTCACTAATAATCAAATCCATTTCTGAATATTGTTTAGAAAAGAAGCAAGATTTAAATCTTCAAAGTGGCTAAAGATATGTATAATACAGTATTATCTAAGCTAAGGCTAATTGTTCTGACCATAACAAGAGTTATCATTTTGTGTGTTATCCTTACCTTCACTTCTCTGTTGGAGGTGTTCAAATATGGAGTCATTAAATCTAGTCTTAAGAGTTCCACTGGCTTGCTTAAAGGTATGCAGGGCAATGAAGACAGATCCAAAAATACACGGATAGGCACCTATAGAAAGTGTAAATTTTTCACTTTTACTCATTCTTTTTATGGTCTGGGCTCACCAAGTATTTGATCTGTATTTGGCTCAGTGTGACCGAATGCTTTTTACATCTATTACCTCGTTTATATTCTTAGCATCCTAAGTCATAAGGATTTTCACTATTCCGATTTTTCAAGAAAAAAGAACAAACCAAAGTATAATCAGGTTAAATACCTGGCTATGGTTTCAGTTGCCTGTACATCTTTCACTTTGATGAATGCAAATTCAACTTACTTAAGTCAAAAAGCTCCAACAAACTGTAAACCTCAGGTTTGTTTATGAACTAAAGAAGCAAAATAGTACAACACTGAATATTAAGTTGTTTGACAAAAATATGCCAAATTCAACCAAATAGATTTCATTTGGAAAAGTATGTTTATTTCTAGAAGGCAGTGGTTCTCAACTTTGGCAGCAAATTGAAGTCACCTGGGGAGGGTTTTTGTTTGTTTGTTTGTTTGTTTTAATTTGCTTTAGTTGTACACGATGCCTTTATTACGTGGTGCTGAGGATCGAACCCAGGCCGCGCACGTGCTAGGCGAGCGCTCTACCGCTGAGCCACAACCCCAGCCCTACCTGGGGAGCTTTTATATAGGCTTAATTGCTCAGGCCACAGTCCACACCAATCTGAAGTAGGGATCCAGGTTTTAGTTCTGGAAGTACTGATGTTCCAAATGTACAAAGTGAAAATCACTGCTATTAAGTTTTTAATCAATGTTAGTTGCAATGGAACCCTGCTATTAATAATTTTTAGTCTCTTCCTCATTTGAAACAAAGGATACTCCTGATTTCCTTTCTGTAAAAGTCCTTCATGGTGAAACAGACCACAGATACATCAACCTCTCCCTGGGCACCCTTGAAACCATCCAATCTTTCTTCTCCATAAAATTCACAGTGACCTCCCATCTCATTTCCAGGATTCTTCATTATGCTTTTTATTCCTGTTTCCATCCATCAATGAAAAAGCCCTAGATTTCCACATCACCTCTCATTGCCTGGACACTAATCCCCTCAATGCTGTACCCATACCACACAGTATGACTCCACTTTTGTTTCTCAATTTAACCTACTGGTCACTCCTGCCTGTCATCTTTGTCAATTCCTTCTAGAAAATCAATCAAGAGCTCATAACTTTGTGAGTTTTTCTAGAGTTCAGTTCTCAACCTTCTTTTTTCTACCCCCACCAAGATTTCATCTATCTATACTGCCTATAGATGGATTCCATACCATCTGTGCTATTGACTGCCAAATTTACATCTTCAGTCTAGAGCTTTCTTTCAGCTCTCATCCAACTGCTCAAAAGGCCCCTTCCACAAATGTGGAACCATCCTACTTCCCCCAGTAAGTGGTACTTATCATTCCAAGTGCTTTGACCTGAAAAAACACTATAACACCTCCATTACTACCACTTCAGGCTAAGCCCTATGACCTCTCTCCTAAATTACTACAATAATCTGAGGCCTCTGCCTGACCTCCCAAGTGTTCTATTCCTAACACCATCTATCACACACTTTTACTTCTTTACTGTCATATCTCTTCCAATTTCAGTGCTACCTCCATGAGTGTAGGAACTTAAGTTTCACAGCCATATTCTCAAAATCCAAAATAGTGCATATAGTAGACATTTCAGTAAACAGTTGCTGAATGATATATAGTTCTTTATTGTATTTTTTTAACAACCTCTCATTTTGTTTCACTGATTCACTCAGTTGCCTAAGAGATAATCATATTAGAAGAGAGGCGATATTAATACCTAAGCAAATATAAGCTATAGCATGTAAAACTACCAGGAAAGATTATGGAGCCTCTTCAGATCACTGAGGTGAGACCACAGTATTAGAGGCCAGCCACAGGCATACTGGTATAAAGAACACAGTGTTAGCTCCTTGTCTTCTTCTGGCTTGCCTTGCTCCAACTTCCTAGACTCCTATATTCCTGTTCCCTGTGGCTGAACTTGACCCTGGACATTAGCTGCTCACATCTGTCTGCTGCCAACTTGAGGTCTTGATGTAAGGTTCAAGTTTAGAATACAGACCTTCCAGAGGCTTCTTTCTTAGACAAGGAGCACCATTTTTTACAAGAGTAAAACCTAGCACCCTACTTTTTATATATAAGAGTGATTCAGAGGAATATTGGCAAACCTTAGTCAATATTCATGGCAATAACCTTGGTTATTTTCTAACCCCTAGGTTGATTTTTACCCACTAATAAATCCCTGTGCTCTAGGAAACTTATTACATTCTAATCTAGCTAAACATAGTGACTCAATAAAACCTCAATGAGAGATAAGGTAGATAACAGTGACCTGAGTAAATTTTCTTTTCTAGATACTTACCTGAAACTGGTTAATAAAAGGTGCTATATTTAATCCAAGGGTGCGGTCCAGTCCTTGAACAGCATTCTCTTCTACCAGAGTTTGTGATTCCACCAGCAGCCCAAACATCAGCACATACTGAGGAAAGATCTTGCCTCCAGACTGTAGTAAACACCTAAAAGAGAACACATTTTTTTTAAGTTTTTTGATCTCCTACATTTTATAAATATCAAAAAACTAAGAATCGAGAATTAGTGAACCACAAATTTTATACAGTCTAATGAACTTTGCGTTATTATCAGCTGGTGATTCAGAATGGTAAAGCACTGGAAATAATTTCCCCCCAACAAGTCAAACTTGAGGTGACTGCTGACCTATGAAACAAAAATAACCAGTCGGCTGGATGGACACAAGTCCTCAGATGCAGACAAGAGTCATCCATGGATACTAAAATTACAGGTTAATCATTCCTATCCTAGGGCTGGGGTTGTGGCTCAGCAGTAGAGCACTCGCCTAGCACGTGCACGGCCTGGGTTCGATCCTCAGCACTACATAAAAATGCATTGTGTACAACTAAAAGCAAATAAATAAATATTTTTTTAAAAAATTCCTATCCTAAAATCCAAAATTTAAAATACTCCAAAATCAAAAACTTTTAGAATGCTGATAAAAGTGGAAAATTCTACCCTAATATCATATAAAATTACCTTTAGACTATATGTATTAAGGTGTGTATAATACATAAATGAATTTCATGTGTAGACCTGGGCTCCATCCCCAAGCTATCTCATTAGCTACATATGAATATTCAAAAATTCAAAAAAAAATCATAAGCATTACAGGTAAGAGGTACTCAAACTGTTTACACAGTTTCAAAATGAAACTTGTTCCCCCACAGATGACTTGTTCATTACAAAGGGGGAAACTGTGGACAAACTGGTGATGCAACTTAAACCAAATGAGCTGAGTTAATCTTAACAATTATGGGATTAAAAAGCAGCACTATATGCCTCCAAATGTGACAAAACTTCTGTGGTAATCATTCTTCTCTAAAAATGGATAACCTGGATCTAATCATAGGAAAATATGAAGGATAGTCTATAAAATAAATGGCTTATATTCTTCAAAACTGTTGATGTCATGAAAGGAATTTTCAGAATAAAGAACACTAAGGAAACATAAAAACTATCAGAATAAAGATGACTGAGGAGACATAAATACTAAACATAAAATGTGACCCTGGATTGAATTCTGGACCAGGAACTAAACAAGTTATGAAGGACATTGTGACAAACAGTAAACTGGACTAAGATTTGTAAGTTAGCTGGGTACAGTGGTACATACCTGTAATCCCAGCAACTTAAGAGGATGAGGCAGTTCAAGGACTATCTGGGCAATTTACTGAGACCCTCAGCAACTTAGTGAGACTCTTGGCTCAAAATAAAAAGAGCTAGGGATACAGCTCAGTGGTAAAATACCACCGAATTCAATCCCCAGTAAGAGAAAAAAACAACTGTAGGTTTGATAACAATATAAAGCCCATGTAAATTTTCTGATTTTGTTCACTGTACACTGCATAGATGAATACCTTGTTCTTAGAACATATACTCCAAAGAATTAAGGGTTCCATTATATCCAGAACTTACTGTAAATGGTTCAAGAAGAGAATCATAAAGCAGATGTGACAAAGCATTAATCATACCTGTGAATCCAGACTTGTGAATCTGAGTGTAAAGCAGAGGTTATGTTCTTTGTCCCTTTTTTTTTTCCTTTGGGGGGAGGGGTCGGGTACTGGGATTGAACCTAGCCAGGGGCACTCACTCTCTGGTTTCAATAATTTGCTAAAATAGTTCACAGAATTGAGAAAAAACATTTTACTTACATTTACTGGTTTATTACAAAGGATTCAATTCAGAAACAGCCAAACAGAAGACATACATAGGGCAAAGGTAATACTGTGATTTAGAATTATATATAATTCACCATCACTTCTCACACTAATTCCCTGCTTCCTCAAAATAAAAATTTAAAATGTTTTTTCAGTATGTTAATGTAAGTAAAGTGATTTCCTAAATTTTGTGAGCTCTTCTAACAAATTAATCAAACCTGAAGAGGGGATTTGCAAATTGATAAATTTATAGCCAGTTGGTGAGAAATATAGGAAACAACCTACTATATGCAACTGGCCGAAGTTGGAGGCAGTCCTGTAGAACTGAGTCCTCAATCTGGAGGATCTGATGCATCTCCAGGTAGGTTATATCAGAACTGAATTTGAGGACAAGCTGTTGGTGTCCACTTAAGAACTTCTGGGGTGTGTGATGAAAAATCCCTGCACATCTGGTGTCAAAATTATTATACTGAGTGGTAAGTAAGTAAAAGGAAAATAAGGTTTTTTTATAAGGAAGTATAGGAGAGGAGAGTATAGAGCTCCCATTTCCTTTGCATGCAAGCTATCCTCCAGCACCTCAATGTGTTCACCAACTTGGAAAGTCTGAACCTTTCTGTTCTGAAGGGGGGTAGGTGGTGTTTGTTTGTAATGAAAATACCATTACACAGGCATAATTAACTCACTGGTCACTGGTAATTCATTATTCAATTCCCAGCCCCACTCCCCTTTTCCAGGGCTGAAATTTCCAACTTTCTAATCACATGGTTCCTCTCGGGCAACCAGTCCCCACCCTGAAGCTTTAGAGGCCCATCTAGACAGATCTCATTAGAATAAACTCAGATATGGATTAAAAAATGGCACTCATCTTACCCTTATCACCCAAAAAATTCTAAGGGTTTTAGGAGCTCTTTTACAGGAGCTAGAGAAGACCAATGTATATTTCTTATTATAATATCACAATATTTCTTATTATAATATCACAATATCCTAGGCAGTAACAAGAAATAATAAGCTGAAGAAAATGTCAACTTTCATTTACTAAGCCCTAAAAGTGAGAAAAGTCTAAATCACATACTAAAAACCATGCCAAAGATACAAAAAGCATAAAAATTACTTTAAAAGGTGACATTCACACTATTTTAATCTAAAACATTCTAAAACTATTTCTTAACCTCAATGTTACTATCATGAACAGAGATGTTTCTTAAGTTATGTTCAGCTAAAATACCAATGGACTTGAAACTCTGCTTATCTTTACCAACAGAGTATTTTGTCACACCTCTATTGCTGCCAGATCCTTAATCCAATCCTTTAGTTAAATGATACTTCAGAACCATCTGTGCCTTCAACGATTAAAAAAAAAAGTTCCACTTTAAAAGTCTAACCATAAATGGCAAAAATACTGACGTTTCAATGTTTCTTTGTAATCCAATCCCCCAAAATTTGAAATGTTACCAAAAAGCTTACCAAGCTTTCCTCTGTATTTTAATCTATATGAGTGAACAAGAGTCTAAGAATGAACATTTTAAAATAATGGTAAATATAGTCTTAAACACATAAGCTTCTAAGTGACTCATTTCTCCTTGCCCTATAATTGTAGTCCAGTGAGAGAGATGCCCTTTATCATTCAGCCCACTTCTAATTTCATCCTTGATGCATCATGAGTCCCCCTTACCCCAACACACACACAGTTAGAGGCTCAAGACAGCAATAGCAAGGTCTGGGTGAGAGTATCTGCATGCTTCCGGCCCACGCCCAAAATAAATCACGCAGCCGGGCGCGGTGGCGCACGCCTGTAATCCCAGCACTTGGGAGGCTGAGGCAGGAGGATTGCGAGTTCAAAGCCAGCCTCAGCAATGGTGAGGCACTTAGCAACTCAGTGAGACCCTGTCTCTAATAAAAAATACAAAAAAGGTCTGGGGATGTGGCCCAATGGTCGTAGTGCCCCTGAGTTCAATCCCCGGTACCACAAAAAAAAAAAAAATAAAATAAAAAAAATAAATCACGCATTCAGAAGAACCTATAAAGGAGACTGGGCTGCTGCTTAGGCTAAAGCATAACTCAGAAGATATTTGAGAAAAGGAATTGGGGAGAATCCTGGTTCAAACAAGGATTATGGCTGCTATCAGCATTTAAGGCCCAGAGATGCCAAACATCCTGCAATGCTGAAGACAGTCCCACATGAGAAGTGTCTCAACCAAAACGCCATTATTAATAACAACACTATTCCCTCCTCATTGAGAAACAATGGGAAGGAGAGTTGTAGGTAGCCTTCGTGTAAGTTGTTTATTACTAGTATAAGCAATCACTCAGACAAAACAGACCTGACAAATTGTTTTATCGCCAAAACTGCTTTTTAAAAAGTCATTTACAGTTCCATTCAAATAAAACACAGCTGCCTGAAAGCTTTTCCACTAGGATTAGGTAAAAGAAAAGAGTGTACATTTTGGTAACTGCTACTTAAAAAAGCACTGGAGTCCTAGCCAAAGCAACGAAAAAAAAAAAAAAAAAATCCAAATACTAAAAGTGTCTCTGATTGTAGGCAACATGATCTTACATGTAGAAAACACTAAAGATCCCACCCCTAACGCCCCCCCCCCAAAATGGAATAAACCAGCTTAGCAAAATCACAGGATACAAAAAATACACAAATCACTTATGTTTCTATAAACTATCAATAAACAGAAAAGAAAATTTAAAAAAAAAAAAAACTGTATTCACAGTAGCATATAAATACTGAGGGAAAAACTGAACAAAGGAAATAAAATATTCGTACATTGAAGCCAGGCATGGTGGCACAAAACTGTAAACCCCAAAACTCAGAAGGCTGAGGCAGGGAAATCTGAAGTTCAAGGCCAGCCTTAGCACTTCTGAGAGGTACTCAGAAATTTAGTAGGACCCTTTCTCAAAATAAAAAATTAAAAAGGGCTGGGGATGTAGTTCTGTGGTAAAGCACCGCTGGCTTCAATACCCAGAACCAAAAAAAAAAAAAAAAAAAACCAAAAGATTTGTTCATTGAAAACTATAAAACTTTGCTGAAAAAAATTAAAGGTATAAAGAAATGTAATGTTCATAGATTCAAACACAATATTGTTAAAATGTACCTATTACCCAAAGTAATGGGCACATTCAATGCAGGCCCTATCAAAATACCAACGGTGTTTTCTGCAGAAACAGAAAACTTCACCCTTAAATTCATATGGACTCTTAAGTGACCCTGAATAGACAAAGCCATCTTGAAAAAGAATATCAAAGGCCTCACTTTTCCTGATTTCAAAACACATTACCATACAAAGCAATGTTAACCAAAACAGACTGGTACTGATATAAAGACATACATATGATCAACAGAGTAGAAGACAGAGGCCATAAATTAACCCAAAAATGATGGTGGGAACTGGATGTCTATACACAAAAAAATAAAGATAGAAGTTTACCTGACGACTGTATGTAAAAACTATGGGGTTGTGGCTCAGTGGTAGAGCGCTCACCTAGCACGTGCCTGGCCCTGGGTTTGTTCCTCAGCACCACGTAAAAATAAGTAAATAAAATAAAGGTATTGTGTCCAACTACAACTAAAAAATAAATATTAAAAAAAAAAAAAAAAAAAAAACCCTAATTTGTGGGCTGGGGGGGTTGTAGCTCAGTGATGAAGAACTTGCCTCACATGTAAGGCACTGGGTTTGATTCTCAGCACCACCTTAAAAAATAAATAGGGCTAGGGTTGTGGTTCAGCGGCAGAGCGCTAGCATAGCACGTGCGCGGCTGGTTTGATCCTCAGCACCACGTAAACATAAATGCATTGCATTGTGTACAACTAAAGTAAATAAATAAATATTTTAAAAAACAATAATAAATAAATAAAGGTATTATATCCATCTACAAAAAAAAATATTTTTTTTTTAAATTAGCTCACAATGGATTAAAAACCTAAATAAAAGACCTAAAACTAAAACTAAATTTTGGGAAAAGGCTTGAGGACAATTGAGTCTTGGAAGGCTGAGGCAGGAGGATCACAAGTTCAAGGCCAGCCTAAGCAACTTGGTGAGACCCTGTCTCAAATTAAAAACTAAAAAGGGTTGGGAGGGGCTGGGGTTGTGGCTCAGTGGCAGAGCGTTCACCTCACACGTGCGCGGCCCAGGTTCGATCCTCAGCACCACGTAAACATAAATGCATTGCATTGTGTACAACTAAAGTAAATAAATAAATATATTTTTTAAAAAAAGGGTTGGGAATGCAGCTCAGTGGTATAGAGTGTCCCTGGGTTCAATCCCTAGTACCACCAAAACAAAAAACAAATTTAAAAAAACAATGCACTACCACTGACCTCTAGTTAGTAGGCTTGCTTTCTACAGTGGTATAGTTTAGCAAATTTGAAATGATTTTATACATACTCAAGGCATGAGCAAGGGAGTGAGTGTTAGGATGTTAGTGAGAGCCAGGCTTTCACTGATGAGAAAGATAATTACAAATATGAAAGGGGGACTACAATGAACACTGTGGTAGTGGATTGAAAGTAAATATATCAGGAGGAACTCACAGTTTTTCTTAAATAAAACACATACAGAAGTAAAAATACTTATGTGTATGTGTACACATGTATGGTTATGGATTTGTGGATGTGTGTAACACATATTTCCTAGCTTTGAACATTTAAGGGAGCCTAAAAGCAATGACCCATCATTAGTGATAATCATACCTGTCATCAAAATCTTGGTTTCAAAATATATATCTCCACTAAAAGGAACCAGGGTTCCTTGGGAAAAAACTGATTGTAAGTCTGAGCAATGAAAAACACAATATTAAGCTGGACGCGGTGGTGCACACCTGTAATCCCAGCACTTGGGAGGCTAAGGCAGGAGGATCTTGAGTTCAAAGCCAGACTCAGCAACGACGAGGCACTTAACAACTCAGTGAGACCCTGTCTCTAATAAAATACAGAAAAGGGCTGGGGATGTGGTCCAGTGGTGAGTGCCCCTGAGTTCAATCCCCGGTACCAAAAAGAAAAAAGAAAAACACGATATCAACATAAGACATCTGATTGCACCAAAAGTTAGTATATGCTCAAGAATGATGAGAACGCATCAAAAAGATAGAGAAGCCAGTTTGAAGGAACGCCAACTGGCGAAATCTGGGACAATTTTGAACATCAAAATACATACTTATAGATAGTTTTAAGTTAGCTGGGCAGATGTCAGACATCTAAACCCATCAGAAGAATAGTTTGATTAGGCCAAAAAAGGTATCTAACACTTGGGCACTGGACCTGTCACTTCATAGGAACAAGTCATCTAGAAAATGAATCCAGTAGCATATCAAACATTTCAGCCTACCACTTCATTAACTTAATTCAGGCTTACAAGCAGATAAATACATGTGGCTGTTTTGACATAGTCACTTATGTTTTGACATAGTCACACACTTATATGCAGTTGTAAGAAATAAAGCAAGGAAGTCCCATGTTCATTTTACCCAGCTTCTCCCAATGGTAATATCTTGTAAAACAGAATACAATATCATAACCAAGATGTAGAAAATTAGAAAATGAACATGCAGAACATTTCTATCACTAATCACAAGATCACTCGTTACCCTTTTAAGGAGCCTGTAAGTATACTCTTACACTCATTTGCCTTTGTACTTTTACAGCTGCACCCACCTTCTTCTTAATCCCCAGCAATCTGTACTCCATCTCTGTAATTTCAACACAACTATAAATTTGATTATATGTTCTCTGCGGACTATTTTCACTCCGCATAATTCTCTGGGCTCTGACTAGGTTTCTGCAAGTATAAATAGTTCTTAGTGGTATGTCATGATATGTGTGTACTATAGTAACCATAGAAGCAAGCATATTATTATTATTTCTGGTTTGGGGGTATTATAAATAAAGCTGTTATAAATATTCGTATACAAATAAATGAGAGTAATGGCTTATAACTCAATAGAATTAGAATCCAAGAGCCCATGTAAATATAAATTAACATACTGGACAGAAGGGAAAAGCTCTTCCTTAATGAATATTTTAAAAATGATGGAATTTTAAAAATCATCAATGGAGGTTAAAAATCAGCAAATAAAGGTCTGATGAGGAATGGTACATTTATGTGGTCTTAAAAAACTAATACCCACTAATGAAGCATTAACTACAAAGGGAAAAATTTCAAAGTTTCAGTGGAGAAACCTTAACCAAGTAATCAAAGTTTACATCATTAATAACAGGACAAATAGATTTGTGCCTTCTGATACGATGCACTGAGATATCAAACATCATTTCTATGATATCCCACCAAAACTACATAGCATAAATCCGATCATGAAGAAGCAAATTTAAATGAAAGGCCATACTACAAAACAACTGGCCTAAATCCTTCAAAAATATCAATGGCACAGTAGTCAATCAAAGGTTAAAGAACTGCTCCTGATTAAACCATTATGTCCCACCACCCTATTTAGAACTCTCACAAAAACCCTATAGGAACTAGTGGGATACCTATAAAACTGCTGTTTTCAGATTTTTAGGTAACTCTAGGAAGCAAATTCATGACAACTGTAAAAAGCTAGTGCTGTTTTTGTTTTCCACAAGACGGAAGAGAATAAAGTAGCAAAAATCCCCAATTTTATTCTGTTATTGAACACAGAATGCACACATATCTAACATCAGTAGCTGAGGTGGTAGGGTTGCAGAGGTGCAGCAGAAGCATTCTGCATATTACTGAAGTTACACTGCTGTAGAGTGACACTGCTACAGTGGCATCCCTTTGCATGTAAATGAAACACCCATAGGAACTACAAAGAAATACCTAGAGAACATACCCAAAATGACAGGTGAGGGAATTAAAATGTTTCACTACAAATGTAAACCAAAGATAATAATCTTTGATTATTATGAAGATAATCATATAAGGACACCAAATCACACTGAATCAAAGCTTGCCCTGCTCTCTTTATAAGAATGCAAGCCTCACTGAACCATGAGTTCACCCCAGTCCCTGAGGTAATTAAATCATAAAATGCCATTTCGGGGGAAAGTGAGGGGGTGCCTTATTCCTAGGTGTGGAGTTGGAACCTAAATATATCTTCTGAGAGATAAAACTTAACACTCCATAATACGCTCTATTCCTATTTTTCTGAGTTTTTAATCAATGGATATTGAAATATCACATGACTATTCTACACCAATCCATACAAATCATAGGTCTTTCTTGTCAATAAAGTGCATTATGTCTATCAATTTTGGGTTTCTTTCATTGTTTTATTTTGACACTGTCTTTTCTGGTTCAACTATCTGGTAATACCAGCTTCATAAAGTATACTGTTAATTGTTCCCTGTTCTTCTACTTCCTGGAAATGTTTGTAAAGAACTGGTATTAATTCTTCTTCAAATGTGTGGTAGAATTTTCCAATGATATCATCTATACCTGAAGATCTTTTTAGAGATTTTCCTATTAGGACCTTATTTCCTTAATGGTCACTGGACCATCTAAATGTTCATGTTCTTGTGGTAGTTCAAGTCCTTCCAGAAATTCATCTAATACATCTAAATTGTACCGTTTGTACAGCGTCATTGATTTTACATTTTTCCTTGTGCTAGAGCTGAGTTTATTTTGATCATCATTTTTCATTTATGAGAGAGAAATTTCAAATTATTGAGAACTTTCTTCTTAGTTAACATAAGTATTTAATGCTAAAAATCTCTAAGCACTGTTTTCATTGCATCCACAAATTTTTATATGCAGTATTTTCCCTTTTGTTCAGTTCTAGATATTTTCTTAATTTTTCCCTTTAATAGTCAAAACATATCTTAAAGAAGCCAAAAGAGGATAACCTCTTATATTTACCCACATATTTGTTATTGTGTTGCTTTCTCTTTATCACTGATGCCCAATTTTCCTTCCAGTATCGTTTTCTTTCTGTCTGAAGACCAATAATTATTTTTTAAACAAATCTTCTGGCTCTTAGCTTTTCGTTATATGAAAATAAATTTATTTTGCCTTCCTTCCTAAAGAATTTTTTTCTAAATATAAAATTTCAGATTTACATGTTTTGCCTTTGGGCACTTAAAAATGTTGTTTTGCTTTCTTCTGTCTCATTTATTAAAATGTTCAACGAACTAAAAGAAGATCTAAGTAATGCATTAAGAGCAATTGCTATACAGGAGATAAAAGATCACTTCAATAAAGAAATACACAAGGCCGGGCACGGTGGCGCACGCCTGTAATCCCAGCACTTGGGAGGCTGAGGCAGGAGGATCGCGAGTTCAAAGCCAGCCTCAGCAATGGCAAGGCACTTAGCAACTCAGTGAGACCCTGTCTCTAAATAAAATACAAAAAAAAAGGGCTGGGGATGTGACCCAGTGGACGAGTGCCCCTGAGTTCAATCCCCAGAACCACCAAAAAAATAAAAAAATAAAAATAAAGAAATACAAATGTGGAAAAGAAGCAAATTAGAATTCATGAAACCAAAACCACAATGAATCAAATTTAAAATTCACTTGAAAGTATCACCAACAGATTAGACTGTGTAGAAAATAGAACTTCAGCCCTTACAGATAGAACACCAGGGCTTGAAGACAGGGCACATGAACTGGAGTATACATTATTCAAAAAAAGGGAAAACAAATGATGAACTCTGGGACAACATCAATGGATCAAACCTGAGCATCACTGGTATAGAAGAGAATATGGAGAATAGTCTAAAGGCATAAAGAACACTGTCAAAGAGATATTAACAGAAAACTTTCCCCATATCAGAAATGAGATAACTATCCACACACAGGAGTCATACAGGTCCCCAAACAGAGCAGATCAGAAAGAAGTTCTCCAAGACACATCATAATCAAAATGGCTAATACAGAAAATAAGGAAAGAATATTGAAAGCTGCAAGAGAGAACATCAAGTCACATTTAGAGTCAAACCAATAAGGTTCACCTTTGACTTCTTGCCTCAGGCACTAAAATCAAGGTGGTCCTGAAATGAGACTATTACAAACTCTAATAGAAAACTATGGCCAGCCAAGACTGCTATACCCAGCAAAGATCTCTTTCAAGTGGGTAAATAAAACTTTCTAAGACAACAATAAGCTAAGAGAACCCATGACCATTAATCCAATACTACAAAGATAAACTGCACATAGAGGAATCCAAAAACAAATCCTAACATGCCCAAATAAATGAATATCAATAGAAGAACAATCAACTAAATGAGAATGAAGACAGAGGGGCTGGGGTTGTGGCTCAGCGGTAGAGCGCTCGCCTAGCATGTGCTCGACCCGGGTTCGATCCTCAGCACCACGTAAAGACCAATGCATTGTGTACAACTAAAGCAAATAAATAAAATATTTAAAAAAAAAAAAATAAGAATGAAGACAGAATTAAAAATAACAAGAAATCAAAATGGCAGGAAACCACAAATATATACATATAAAAACCCTGAATACAGATGGTCTCAACTCCTCAATTAAAAGACACAGACCAGCAGAATGGATTAAAAAAAAAAAAAAAAAAGATGCAACTAGATGCTATTTGCAAAAGACTCTTGTCATTAGCAAAGATACAGGCTGAAAGAAAAAGGATGGAAACAAATACGCCATGCAAATGGAGTCAGACAACTTTGTCATATCTGACAAAGCAGATTTCAAGCAAAAATTAATCATGAGACAAAAAAGAGTACTACATCCTGGTAAAGGGATCAATCCAACAAGAAGATATAATGAAAATAAGTATATCTGCCACAAATGTCAGCACACCCAATTATATTTTTTTTAGAAATGCTCCTTAACATTATATCTGATAAACCCCAATAAAATAATACAGATAATACTGTGATTTCAACACACCCTTATCGTGCAGACAGGTCCTCAAAGCATAAAATTAATAAAGATATTCCCAACCTACATAATACTACCAATCAAATGGACCTAATAGACATGTGCAGAATATTTCACTCAAACAACTGAATTTCCTTTATTCTCAGCAACTCATGCAAACTTTTCCAAACAAACCATATTCTAAGTCACAGTGTTTTAAGTCTTAACAAATACCAAAAAAAGTTGATATAATCCATATATCCTATCACATCATAATGGAATGAATCTAAAAACCAACAGCAATAAAAATAATAGAAAACACATAGACATTGAAGAATACTCTTTTAAACAAAGAATGGATCAAAGAAGAGAGAAGCATTCAAGAAAAAAATTTTTAAACAAATGAGGACATACAACATACCAAAATCTCTAAGATGGTATAAAAGTAGTTCAAAGAGGAAAATTTATAGCATCTCAATGCTATAAATAAATAAAAAAATAGATCCCAAGCAAATAAGCTTATGGTCTAATTCAAGGCCTTAGTAAAGGAAGAACAAACTAATTCCAAAGTCAGTGGAAGGCAAAAAATAATTTAAGATCAGAGCCAAATTAATGAAATAAAGAATAAAAAACAAAACAACTATTTTGAAAAGTTATACTCTAATAAACTGGAAAATCTAGAAGATATTGGCAAATTTCTAGATATATGACCTGCCTAAATAGAACTAGGAATATATAGAAACCTTAAAACAGACCAATATCAGCAATGAAAAGTCTTAAGGAAAAAAAAAAAGGCAAGTCCAGGACCAAATGGACTTTCAGCTGAATTATACCAGACCTTTAAAGAATGAGTCATCTGAATGGTACGAATATACTTTGTATACAAACAGTTGTATGTAAAAAGATGCTATATATGTGCACTATGAATTGTAATTATTATAAATAAAAAATTTAAAAAAGAAAAGAATACAAGTCATGCTATGCTAAGTGAAATAAGCCAGACTCAGAAAATAAAGAGCCAAATGTTTCTCTCATATGTGGAAACCAGAGCAAAATAAGAGAAAGAAAACAGTAAGGGGAAGGGAAGTTAGATATCATAAAGACATAGTTAACATCAATGGAATAGGAGAAGAACGAGAGGAAGGGAGAAAAGACAGGAAAGGGAAAAATATGGAATGAATTTAACAAAATCACATTATGCACATATGAATATACACAGCAAATTTCACCTTTACATACATGTAGAAAGAATGGCTCAAATTAAATAAATAAATGAGTGAAAGAAATATCAGTAGCATAGAAGAAGGAGAAGTAGTAAAGGAAGAGAGTTCAAAACCAAATTCCTTACATGTATGATTTTTTTCAAAATGTACTCAACTACTATGTGCAACTATAATGCTCTAATTAAAAAAAAAATACACACACATAAAGTATGTAGTAGTAAAGGGGTACTATGCCTCTAACCTAGTCTCAAAAAAGAAAAGTAGAATAAAGAAACAAAGAGAATTATAAAGTAAATAAAAGAAAATGTAAACAAACTGTAAATATGTATAAAAAGTACTTTGTACTATTCTTGCAATTTTCCTGTAAATTTAAAATAAAATCAAAACTAAAAACAAATCATTAGGGCCGGGCACAGTGGTGCACGCCTGTAATCCCAGCTCTTGGGAGGCTGAGGCAGGAGGATCACGAGTTCAAAGCCAGCCTCAGCAATGGCAAGGCACTTAGCAACTCAGTGAGATCCCCGTCTCTAAATAAAATACAAAAAAGGGCTGGGGATGTGGCCCAGTGGTCAAGTGCCCTTGAGTTCAATCCCCAGTACCTATAGATAGATAGATAGATAGATAGATAGATAGATAGATAGATAGAGTCATTAGGGAAATATAAGTCTTTCCAAGGTTACTATAAAATAAGTTAAAATTTCACTGTACAAGAAATTCAGAGCTAAATTGTCTTCAAAGGCATTTAATCCAGTATTCTCATTTGACAAAGAAAATTATACAATTTAGAAAATTCAGGGACAAATCTGACACTGGATATGAACTCTCTTAGATGCTGTTTCAAGTCCATCTGTTTAAAATCACATACACACACACACACACACACACACACATTTATATGTACATTTATATGTATATATACTTAAGCCTCCATATCTCCATAATTAAAGATCAGAGTCAACATAATAATATATATGTACAAGATTATTTAAAAAGAAAACCAAGTGGTTGTTTTTATTGGTTAACACAAGCAATAAATTTGAGTAACAAAAGAAAATGCATATAAACTCTGACTATAATTAACTGTGTAAACCTTTTTTACAAGGATTAGTCAAATATCTTTCTTGAATAGATAATTTAACTTTATACTATTCCAATCTTGACTCTGCATTCCCACCACTCTTTCTTTTACTACAAAACAACTGTCTCCCTATAATGTAAAATTTTTAATATGTGAACACTTATTTTTCATACGTTTGGGCCTCCAAATGTTATATATTGCCTTCTTTGTAGATCTCAGCAACATAACTAAGGACTTTGAAACAGCCAAATTTACTTTCAGTATTAAATAATAAAACCAAGTTTACCTCAAGAAACCTAAGCTAAAGAAGAAACATCTTTAGCTTTAGAGAGAGAACTGTATTATAAAATAAAGATATTAAGACCCAGGAGTACTGGGACTCATTCTCAAGAAGCACTAGATTCTCCCAATATATCATCAAACATGACCACTTTTCTTACATCATAAAAACTAAAATTTGATTTTTTAAATCTTTTTCACCCTGAATGTCTTACCTGTTTTTAATAGATTTTGACCTAACTCCTTATATTAATATAGGCTATCCCAACACAAAATAGACTCTCTTCTTCACTCCTACAGTACAGAGATTTCTTCAGGGAAAAAAAATCAGTAATAATATGCACACAGAGGTAGACACAAAATCACAAGTGCAATGCTTAACACATTATGGTCTTGACTGATTTTTATGTTTGTGCCCTTGATAACTAAAAGAATTTACATGAAGTTTGAGACTGAAAAAAAAAATTTATATTTTGTGGTTTACCTTGATATTGCAGCTTTTTCCATTATTTCCTGCTGAATGAGCCCAGATGGCTCAATGACATCCAGTATGATTATGCTCCACAACTTGTCAGATTTGGGCCTTTGCAACACAGCAGATTCATCCTCCACATGTCTCAGCCAAAACTCAAGTGTTTCTTTAGGAAAGTGATTGGCTTCAGATATGAGGTCCAGAGCAATACGATGCTGGTCTTTCTCCACAGAACTGTAAGGCTTAACCTGCCCGAGTGTGCCAGCAATTATAGGCAAAATAGAGAAGCCCTCAGACACATCTAACACATATAAAGGTTCGGGGGTACTCTGCACAGTGTTATGACTTCCAGTTCCTGAGCTCATTTCATTATCCTCACAGTGAGGATCCATCATCTGACACAGTTTTTTCTGGAGTCAATGAAGAGAATACCTTCTTCATTGCCATTTTAAAGCCTTCATGATATGGAATGTTATTAAGCAAAGCAATTTCTGTGGATTCCAATACACATATTTGCTCTCCAGCATCTGGCTTGCTGGTCTGAAGGTTAGCCAGGGCACTACAGAGTTCAGCCTCATTCCCCGAAGACAGCAAATCCGTACCCTTAGCAAAACTTTTTGTAACTTCCATTTCTTGTTCCAAACCCAAAACACTGATACTCTGGATTCTTAGGTAACAGTCTTGACAAGACACTTCCATGGTCACATGATCCCCAGGCTTCACCCAGTAGTCTTCATTAGTAAAAGAGAAAAACAGTATAACTGATTAATATGGAATGCTTGTGAGCCTGAAGATCACATAAACATCTCCAATCCCCCAATCTAATCCCCAATTCTTTTAAAAAACTACAGAAAGGATTACATCTATTAATTTACTATTTTAAAAAAACTAGGAAAATCTCACCAGCTTTACTAGGGAAAAACTAAAATTTGGAGATCTAACTAATTTGTACCATAACAGAAAGATTTAAGAGCTTTATTATTGGACCATAACACTATCAGAATTATAGGTTTGTTTTGTTTTGTTTACTGCTATCAATAGGTATCATCATGTTTCTAAATTGGGGAAGACTGATCAGGGAGGTGGGACAGATGATTCTCAATCTCAATCTACAGGGGATTCTCAATCGTCTTTGGTAATAAAGCTAACAAAACCAAAGAAAGACAAAATTCAGGGATCAGACGAGATTGGGCACATTCAAAGTGGTATGGCCACAGACAAAATTCAGGAATCAAAACCAAATTTCACTTTAACTTGACATTCTTTTCCCTAATTTCCAAAAAACAAGACAGCATTCATCAGCATCCTGTTTGAAATATTTCCTATCTTGCATGCTTAGGAATTTCAAAGTATAATAAAGAACTATGTTCTATAAGTACTCTTTTATACAAGTTTCACATGTGATAAAATTTTACAATGAAAATGTGTAATCATAACACCTTTTCCTCAGCTCTAGAACCAGTTAAAAGTACAAGTTGTGGCCAGGCGCAGCGGCGCACGCCTGTAATCCCAGCACTTTGGGAGGCTGAGGCAGGAGGATCACGAGTTCAAAGCCAGCCTCAGCAATGGCGAGGCACTTAGCAACTCAGTGAGACCCTGTCTCTAAATAAAATACAAAAAAGGGCTGGGGATGTAGCCCAGTGGTCGAGTACCCCTGAGTTCAAGTTGTTATCCTTACATTTAAACATTTTAAATGACCCTTCTCCAAAAATAACTTTTTTAAAAAAAATGACATTTGGGGCTGGGTTTATGGCTCAGCAGTAGAGCACTCACCTAGCATGTGCAACGCCCTGGGTTTAATCCTTACCACCACATTAAATAAATAAATAAATAGTTATAAAAAAATTGATAAAAAATATTTTCTTTAAAAAATGACATTTAAGGGTTGGGATTGTGGCTCAGCGGCAGAGCACTCGCCTCGCACGTGTGCGGCCCGGGTTCGATCCTCAGCACCACATAAACATAAATGCATTCATTGTGTACAACTAAAGTAAATAAATAAATATTTTTTAAAAAATGTTTAAAAAAAATGACATTTAAGTTACTATGAGAGAAAATAAATAGGGATAAAATACGTGTGTCTATGTGTATAATTTACTGAGTGCCTATAATTTATTGAGTGCCTATCACATTTTATACCCTTTATCTCTAATAATTCCTACAACAATACTGCTATAAGGTAGATGATGCCATCTCATTTATATATCAAAACAAAAATAGAGAAATGACTAGCAAGGCCAGTCTACAGGGAGTCAGTAAGTAGCAGATCTGAGATATGAATCCAAATCTACCAATTAAAAAGATCACACTAGAGCTGAGGTTGTGGCTCAGCAGTAGAGCGCTTACCTAGCACGTGCTAGGCGAGCAAGGCCCTGGGTTCGATCCTCAGCACCACATAAAAATAAATAAGTAAAAATAAAATATTGTGCCCAACTTAAAAAAAAAAAAAAAAAATCACACTAGCCACATACAGATTCCATATAGCCACATACAGATTACATAACTTAATGACCTTACCAAATTAGATCCTTAGGAAACTAAACTGAAATGTATTACCTTTCTACTTAAAAAGGGTAGAGCTGGGGCTGGGGTTGTGGCTCAGTGGTAGCACGCTCATGCTTGAGGCACTGGGTTTGATTTTCAGCACCACATACAAATAAATAAAATAAAGGTCCATGAACAACTAAAAAATATTTTTTAAAAAAAAAGGTATAAGCTGGGCGTGGTGGCGCACGCCTGTAATCCCAGCACTTGGGAGGCTGAGGCAGGAGGATTGCGAGTTCAAAGCCAGCCTCAGCAATGGCGAGGCACTTAGCAACTCAGTGAGACCCTGTCTCTGATAAAAATACAAAAAGGGCTGGGGATGTGGCCCAGTGGTCAAGTGCCTCTGAGTTCAATCTCTGGTACCAAAAAAAAAAAAAAAAAGGTATAGAGTTTTCTACATAATTCAACTGCTGCAAACTCACTAAAACTCATCAAATTGCTATAAAAAATATTTCTACATAAAAATTATCTTTAGTACAGAACTTCCTTAAGGAAGCTTATTAATCTATGAACTCCCTCACCCTGAAAGAACCAGCTTTTGTGCTTATATTAGTATGTGCATTTTTATGACTGAGGCTCCAAAGATGTCATCAGAATCACCAAGGGGGTAAAAACTCCTGCACTAAAAGTATTTTTCCAATATTTTTCATTAAAAAAAAAAAAAAGCAAAACACCATTTCTTTCACCTACTGATAACTACAAAACCAGTGATGACTTAATGATAAATATTTTTGAGTGGTATGTAACAGAGTTGGTTTTAATCTCTCTTCTTTAACTACTTATATTAATTATATACATCTACTTTTGAAAAAGAAAAAAATTCTCCAAGATTTAACCAACTTCCCTTGACTGAAAACTTCATATCCAAAGTTTTATGAGTTTTTTCTGCTTTTTCCCTTTTTGGTCATGATTTGAAGACTCAAAGCATTAAAGCAACACGTTTTTAAAAAAACAAAACAAAAACTAGACAAGACCTACCTGGAAGGTCCTGCACAGGGTAAACAGCCTGTTCCCAACATGTTTCCTCACTAGGACTTGTGGATAAACTGTGTTCATCATCAAGCTGAAGCACAAACCAAACCACAACAGCATCTAGTGTGCCTTCTTTAACAACAGGAATACTAATTGGATCAGGTTTTTTAGTTGCAAGACTTTTTAATTCCTGAGGAAAAAAATGTAAAAGGAATGAGAGCATTTCATACACTGAATATATACATGCCTCAACATCCCTGGTTCCTTCAGCCTGCCTAGCACTCTGAAGGAACCAGTAACTTGGTATACCTAAAACCACCTCAAGCCTACTGGATCTGGAGTTCTGATCTGTTATATTAGAGTACCACTCAGCTACTAAAAGAATAGCCAGATAGACATCACCACTTCAAGAAAGTTCATGATAATATTGTTGGATGACAAAAGCAAGTAGCAAAGTAACAAGGATTATTTCATTAAAAAAAAAAAAAAAAAAGGTCTGGGGTTGTGGCTCAGCGGTAGAGCGCTTGCCTTGCACAAGCGCGGCCCGGGTTCGATCCTCAGCACCACGTAAACATAAATGCATTATTGCATTGTGTACAACTAAAGTAAATAAATAAAATATTTTTTTAAAAAGTGTATAACCAGAAATTCTAGTCTGAAAGATGCATTCCAAACTCCTGACCTGAGGAGGAGGGGCCAAGATTTTAAAGGGAAGAAAAATACTAGAGCTTTTTCATTTCAATTCTATATGGCTTGAAAGCAGATGATGCTTTCAAAATTAAAACCTTAATAATGTACATGGCAAATAAAATCAAAATAAAAAACTTAAAATAATAAAAGGATAGCTTTTAGGTAATTAGCAGCAACAATGGTGTTATTCCCTATTGGAATGTTGCTCAGATAACTATTCCTTATATACTTATATTCTCAGTCTTCTTGGGAATTATACTTGGGAAGAAGACCGCTCTGCCTCAGGTAGGAAGACCAAAATGTTAAAACTAGTTGGCGAATACCTCAATAATAACCTAGCAACAGTTATTAGAGGATAAAAATCTTAGGCTAAAATGACCTTCACAAAATCTCTGGTCCCCAGGTGGCTTCATCTAAAACATCTGTATACTTGAACATTTAACCTTATTTAAAGGCCTTCATAAAAGCATTCTATGTGGCCTTTCTTAATTTCTGTAGGCACTTTATACAGCACATCTTTGTACTATTCAGCAACATACACACATACAAACTACGGTGATCAACTTGCCCTGCTTTAAAGACCACCCCAGTTTTTTAAAACTGAACAGCTTCTGTCTTGGGAACTCCTCAGTCCTGGGCAATGGAATGGCTGGTCACCATAATGCAAATATAACATTGAAATTTGGACTAGTATTCGTTTCAAGGAATACTATGAATTTGAAAAGGCATCATAACACAGAGGAAAAAGAGAAAAACTTGGTCTAGAACTCTTGCCCTTGCATTTCCATGCTGAATAATCTGGAGAAACTGTTTAATGTGATAAACAATTTCTTAATCTAGGACTGGGATTGTAGTTCAGTGGTGATGCGCCTGCCTCTCTGCCTCCCACATGCGAGGCATTGGGTTCGATCCCAGCACCAGATAAAAATAAATAAAATAAGTAAAGGTATAGTGTTCCATCTACAATTAAAAAAAAAAAAATAGTTTCCTCATCTGTATAGCACAAGGATAATTATAATTCTCCTGAAACATGATGTTAGACAAATGTAAAACTATCTGGCATACTATACATTCCCAATCAATTTTAGGGAATTGTTCTTTGTGCTTGAAGTAAGTGAATAATTTCAGGAAGGAATTCTAATTGCCCTCTTATCAATTCCTTTATATACCAGAAGCAGAATCTTATGCAAACTCATAAAATAAGACTGTCCTATCCATTAAACAATGCATGAAATTTAATGCTTGAAAATCATAATTGAACTTTTGTTTTTCACCTTAAGATTGTTGAAATCTACTTTCATAATTTCAAAACACTCTGTCAAAGCCAAATATCCTCCAGGAACTCGACTCATTTTTTCAGTTGTATAAGGTTCAACTGTTTCTTCATTATCTACAGAAGAATAAGCTGGACTCTGAAATTTCACATTTTTTGGCAAATGGATACCAACAATATCCTTAAGGCCCACTCTGTTGAGAGACAAAACAGGGAAAGTAGGGGAGAAAAAAAAAATTTTTTTTACATCAAGTAATACCATCTAATATTCAGTCAGAAAAAATAAATATAAAAAAATGAAATAAGACATCGTGGGCAAAGGTTTCTTAAATTATGTACACATAATCACTAACTATAAAAGAAGACAAATGACAAATAAGTATAAAGTTAAGAACTTCTGTTCAGAAAAGGACACACTAATAAGTAAAAATAAAAATCACTGAAAGAAAATATTTGTAATACGTATTCAATCAAAGTAATAAAAGACAAACAAAAATGGGCAAAAATTTTAGACATTTCACAAAAGAACACATCTAATCAGGTGGGGGTGGCATACACTTATAATTCCAGGAAAAGAAGCTGGAGGCTGAGGCAGAAGGATGGCAAGATCACAGAAAATTAGCAAGGCACTAGGCAACTTATTAGGACTTCCTCAAAATAAAAAATAAAAAGAAATGGAGATGTAGCTCATGGCAAAGTCCCCTGGATTAAATCCCCAGTACCAGGAAAAGAAAAAGGAACAAATCCAATAAGTACATTAACAGTTGCTTGGCTTCAGTAATCACCAGAGTAATGAAGTAAAAACCATAATGTGTAGGGGCTGGGGTTGTGGCTCAGCGGCAGAGCGCTCGCCTCGCACGTGCGTGGCCCGGGTTCGATCCTCAGCACCACGTAAACATAAATGCATTGCATTGTGTACAACTAAAGTAAATAAATATTTAAAAAAAAAAAAAAACATAATGTGTAGTACACAACCCCTAGAAGGGGGAAAACAAAGTCAAGTTTCATTTGTTCAAGTGTTGATGAGGATATAGTCCCATACTACTTGTAGGAATATAAATTAGTAAGACCACTTTGGAAGATGGTTTTGCAGTACCCACTCAAGCTAAACATACCTATTACAGATTCGCCCTTAACATGGTGTTTGGCATTTCCACTTCTGGGACTACAGCCAACAGAAATTCATATTAAAAGAATGTTCAGGAATGTTTGTAGCCAATACTATTTTACCAAGAGTCCACTGATACAATTTAAATGTCCATAAATAGTAAAACAGACAAATATGGAATGTTATATTCAACAAACTGAACCGAACAACGTGGATATGTTAGACAAAAGAAGCCAGGCACACACACACACAATCACACTATATGATTCATCTGTGTAAAATTCAAAAGAAGCAACACCAATGTATTAGTACTAGAGGTCAAGATAGTGGCTATTTTTGAGATAGCAGACAATGGCAAAGGAAAGGGATTCTTCCTGGAGAACTTTCCAGGGTGGTGGTAATGTTCTGGTCCTTGATCTAAGCTCTGGTTATACAGGTACATATCGACTCCATGAAAATTCACACTTGTATGGGTTATATACTTACTATAAAGATGTTTGTGTCAAGGGGCTGGGGTTGTGGCTCAGCAGTAGAGCACTCACCTAGCATGTGCAAAGCCCTGGGTTCGCTCCTCAGCACCACATAAAAATAAACAAATAAAATAAAGGTATTGTGTCCAACTACAACTAAAAAATAAATATAAGAAAAAGATGTTTGGAGCCGGGCACGGTGGCACACGCCTGTAATCCCAGCACTTGGGAGGCTGAGGCAAGAGGATCGCGAGTTCAAAGCCAGCCTCAGCAATGGCGAGGCACTTAGCAACTCAGTGAGACCCTGTCTCTAATAAAATACAAAAAAAGGCTGAGGATGTGGCCCAGTGGTCGAGTGCCCCTGAGTTCAATCCCTGGTACCAAAAAAAAAAAAAAAGATGTTTGTGTCAATAAAAATTTACACTGAAAAAAAACATTTCATGACCATTTTGGCAACACCATTTTGTGAAAAAAAAAATACTCCAACCTCATTTCACCTCACCTCACCTCAGAAGCATTGTGTTTGTTTTTTGGGTGCTGGGGTTTGAGCCCAGGGCCTTTTACATTCGAGGCAAGCACTCTACCCACTGAGCTATATCCTCAGCCCCCAGAAACATTTATTTTTTAGTCTATTTGCCTTCACAAAGTTACAGAAGTTTAGTCCGCTTCTAGAAATTATTTTAGTATATTCTCAAAAAAAGTCATCAAATGAAATTAAAATTTTAATAACTTAATTCACAAGTTATAAAAACAAAAAGATGTGAAAAATAAGTTCCTTTTAGTTTATTACAAAATACATGAATATAAACTTACTGCTAAAACTTCATATAGAAGGAGAATGCCAACCTTCACAGTACTCTTATCCTTGTTTCTTCACTGTTGTTTGATGCATATTTTTTCATACCTTCTTCTTTATATTTGAGTGTAATATGTACATATATTGCTCAAATATGCATAAAGATACATTAGAGGCTGGGATTGTGGCTCAGTGGTAGAGTGCTTGCTTGCCTGGCAACTATGAAGCGCTAGGTTCAATCCTCAGCACCACATATAAATAAATAAAATAAAGGTATTGTGCCCATCTACAACTAAAAAAATATTTTTTTTAAAAAAAAGATACATTACACATATTTTCCTTTGCTCTTAACTTTTTTTTTAATATTTATTTATTTGCTTTAGTCGTACACAATGTGTTTATTTGTACATGGTGCTGAGGATCAAACCCGGGCTGCACACGTGCTAGGCGAGCGCTCTACCGCTGAGCCACAATCCCAGCCCCTGCTCTTAACTTTTTAATTTTGTAAATTATTTCAAATTTATAGACAAGTTTCCAGGACAATATAAAGAACTCTCATACCCTTTAACCAGAATTTCTCATACCATATTTTTTTATATTTTGCCATATGCGCTTTATTATATTCTTCTTTGCTTTTTCTTTCATGACACTGACATTTTTTTTAAGAAGGCAGTACATTTTTTTTAGAGTGGTTCCAACTTGACTTTGTCTATGGTTTCCTCATAATAAGGTGCATACTTCTGGGAGGCAATACTATGTAAGGGGTGTTTCCTCACCAGGAATCTTACTGGTGATATTAGCTTTGATAATTTGGTTAAAATGCTGTATGGTTTCTTCACTATACACTTACAATTTTCCTTCTGTAATAAGTACATTTGAAGGATACTTTAAAACCACATATAAATACCCTGATTCTCATCAAATTCCTCCCCTTGACTTAGCATCAATTCATGATTCTTGCCTCTATCTTCTGTGCATGAGGATTGCGTAACAGACATTCTGAATTGTTTTATTTTTCTTTTTCTATATAATTAGCCAGCATTCTACTGTAAAGAAAAGGTATCTTTTACGCCCATTTATGTATTTATAATCTGCATATTATAAGTAGAGATTCATGGACTCTCATTCAACAGCTTCAATCTTAAATAACAGCCCTTATTTATTTTGGTGCTTAAACTGTCCCCAGATTTGGCCAGTGGTTAACCCTTCAAGCATGCTCCTGAGTCCTTGTAAAATTCCTAGGGTTTTGTTTTGTTTTGTTTTGTTTTTTTAGCATTTCCTTGCTTTTTGACATAAGATGTTTCAGAATCATCTTGAATCTAGCATGCCCTAGTCCTAGAATCAGCCATTTCTCCAAGGAGATTTAGAAACTCAGATCTGGGTGTTACGAATGATCCTTGCTCCTAGGATTATGCCTTATCAGATTCACATATGGAATACCAAAAACCTTGTTCCCTTGCTGTTCACATACCTTCAATAATTCTTTTGGACACTTGTGTAATATTATAATAGGTGACTGTTCTAATCCATTAAATCTAAATTATTTCTTGTTGATAAACATTCAGAGAGTTTGTTTTGTTTTTCAATTATAGTATTACAGTGAATACCCCTGTACATTAATCATCATACACATGAATGTTTGTCAAGAGATTACCAGACACAGAAATGCCGTGCCAAGGACTTACAAACTTCTCTAATTTTGTTAGAAAATACCAAATTGAGCTACTTAAATGTTGTGCCCAAAGTGTGTAAATTTTCCCCACATCTTCAAAAAAGCAGTTAAAAAAATTATCTCATCCAATTTCCATTCTGATTGACAATTATATTCCTGCTTTGTTGTAAGTTACAAAATTTTTATCTCAGTCTGTCACTTGTTTTTTAAAGTACTGTATATTTTACCAGACTGATTTTTTTTTCTTTTTAATGTAATCCAATCTGTCAATATTTTATGGTTGCTGGACACCACCCTGTTTTGCTAGATGTTAGTCCATCTGAATTAAAAGAAAGGATCTGGGGCTGGGGTTGTGGCTCAGCGGCAGAGTGCTGGCCTCGCACGTGCGCGGCCCGGGTTCGATCCTCAGCACCATATAAACATAAATGCATCGCATTGTGTACAACTAAAGTAAATAAATAAATATTAAAAAAAAAGAAAGGATCTGTTTTTCCCCAAATGAAGCTAACACCATATTTACTGAACAGTTTGCTCTTTCCTTATTGATTTGTATCATACACTATATTCACATAATTTCAAAGGCCTGGGCCTAGATTTCTTACTGTGTATCACTCGTGCATTTTTCTCCACATCAATAGATTATTGATTTTATTCATAGGTTATTATAACTAAAAAGGTGAGTTTCAGCTTTCTCAGTTATTTTTAAATATTTGTTTGCTTAGGCAAGCAACAGATTCAGTTGATTAGGTTCCCTGAGGTAATTTTTATAATGATTTATAAACATTTCTACCAGGTAAAGCAATTACACTCACATGTATCTTTTTTAGCACCTTTCTTCACAATCCTCAACCCACACTGCTGAACTTCAAAAACAGAATCAGAACATGACTCACACAGAGCTACTCAATCAAAATGGATGGCATTTTCAACATTACAAAAGCTCCTCTGTGTGTGTTTGCAGTCAGCCACTCACTCATTTTTGCCATGTAAGTGAATCCACAATGAAATTACCCTTTTTCAAAATAGTAGATATCAGCTACGTAATTTCTATTGTGCTTAGGCCAATGATTTTAGTGGTTTTCCTATAAAATATAAGAAGGAACTATTGAAGGCATGTTATAGCAAGAAATCTCAAGGGGACACAGCCCAGCTTTTTGGGTGGGCAATGCAGCAACAAATCCTCAGACTTGAAAAGCGTACATACATCCCTTTAACTCAGTAATCTCTTATAAAGGAATCTATTCCAAGAAAATAATAAATTAAGTCCACAAAGACGTGAATGCAAAGATGTTTATCCTGGGTCTTAAAATGAGAAAAGCAGAAGGCCAGACATGGTGGCTCATGCCAGTAAACCCAGCAACTCCAAGGCAGAGGTCAAACAACATAGAGGCCAGGCTTGACAACACAGTGAGGCCCTCAGCAACTTAGTGGTACCCGTCTCAAAATTACAAAAACTGCTAGGTACGTGGCTTAGTAAAGCACCCCTGGGTTAAATCCCCAGCACCAAAAACAAAGAAAGAAACAGAAAAGAAGAAACAACCTAAAAATTTTAAACTTATAACATTAAAAAATTGGCTTTTAAAAAAATCACAAACCAACTCTATTAACATGAAGAGACTTACAAATAAAGAGCAAATATACTGGTATTTTGGAACAAAATTAAGTTTACACATGCTTATTTACAAATAGTTGATATTCAACCTGTACACTGTCATTCAGCCAGTTTTGCTAATTAAGCATGGTCTGGTCGGTGTCTAGTGCCCACCAATCCTTAAACATTCTTGCTGTCATCCAGTAACATGCAACAAAAAGATTAAGGAACAATATGCAACAAAGATGAATTGTAGTTATTTACTGGTGAGGGGTTTAGGATGATTTTAATTTTCTTCTTTTATTCATTAACATCTCCTAAAATATTTTTATGTCACACTATTATTAAGTTATTGGGGGGAAGGGACTTCTTAGATCCTAAAATTTCATCCCTCCCAAACACTAATCACAACACTAATGAAGTTATCAAGAAAAATAAGTCAACAACTACAATTCATTCTCACACTGGTAGTTTTTATTCCTACTTCATCTGAAATCAGTCTGAAAATTACTTTGTACGTGAATCTATTATACAACTAAAGGAAACTATGTTGTGTAATAATTTTCAATTTTTAAAAAGAAGCTGGCTTTATGGGGCTGGGGTTGTAGCTCAGTGGTAGAGCACTTGCCTAGCATGTGTAAGGCACTGGGTTCGATTCTCAGCACCACATAAAAATAAAGTAAATAAAATAAAGGTCCATCAATGACTAAATAATATATTTTAAAAAATTTTTAAAAAGAAGCTGGCTTTAATCATAGAGGTTTATTTTAAAACAAAATTTTTAAATGGGCAAAAATAAATTAAGACTAAACATATAAATATTAAGGTCAAAAAACTTCAGATCCTCGCCCAAATAAATATGCACTAAATAACCTTTAAACTATTCTGCTTAAAATTATTATGTTATAATATTTACTATTTAGTTACTTACCTATGATGTCTTCTTATCTCTGCACATTCTACTGCCATCCCATATATGACAGCACTTGCAGGTATAACTTTCCCATACTTATCACAATTACCATTTTCACCTTTGGTCTGAAAATATAACAATAAAAATCACTATCACATGTATGCAATATATATGGATGAGAAGCTATGAAAATTAATAAGAAAGGGTTCAAACTCCAACACCACATAAAAAAGGAAAAAAAATAAAAATTTAAGTAAAGATAAACACTTTTAAGAAACTTTTCTATAAAAAGTATTTTCATTGCTATGTATGTATGTACATTTTATTAATATAATTACAGAGGAGGGAAAGAACTGTAAGTCTACATAACATAGGACTTTTGGGTACAACTTTAATTGAAAAACCAAAATTATCATTATCTGCTTGAAAAACAAATTGCTCTTTTTTTTTAATATTTATTTATTTATCTTAGTTGTACACAATGCGTTTATTCTTACGTGGTGCTGAGGGTCGAATCCAGGCCATGCACATGCTAGGCGAGCGCTCTACCGCTGAGCCACAACCCCAGCCCACAAATTGCTCTTCTTTTCAGTCTTTAGCTATTTTAAATCCAAATTATTTTCTGTAAATAGCAAATTTTTATTTCATGTTCATATCTTTTCCTTCATAATAAATGTTATATATCTATGATTTGTGACCTACTACAGAGGATTTCGATACAAATTTTAAGAGTTAATGCTGCCCAGTCAGTAGCCTGAGTTCAACAATCACCTTAAAACTCTACCAACCCAGCATCACTACACTCCCTTCTGGTTATCTGCCAGAATTTCAAGTAGTGAGGGCAGAGGGACTGAAAGTACCTTTTTACAACCATATTTAAGCATTCTATAGGAAGTCCCTCCACAAGGTAACATCAATTCCTATGAATTTCTTCCTGGAGTATTTTTTACCTTTATAATGCTCATCTGGGCACAAAAGTATACATTGAATTATGTTGCTATTCAAAGTTTTTGGCATGGATTTCTTTCTAATTACACATTATGTACCTTGACAGTAGGAAATAAACTTCATATTGCTTTGCAAATGCTCTAGGGGCTCAATAAATCTCTGCTGAAATAAGGAATAATGAATTCTTAATGAAATTTAAATTTTTTCATGTTGCTTACCTTTGGCTGCAAAAGTAAATGCTCCCATGCATGAATCAAACTCTCCACAATTCCTTCTCCAAATAAACCTGCATCGACAGTTTCGGTTACAACTAGGGACACTCTATAGAATGATTTTTTAAAGATATATGTAAGTAAAATAGCATGCTATTTATATAAAAATGTTAAAGCTGAGAGAAGAGAAAAATGAAGAGTACATTATAGAAGCAGTCCACATGTAAACCTAATACATTTTATTTTAGTAACTAGCCTAAATTGTGAATAACTTGACTCTAATGTTATTCTTCGGGTCCCTTTGTGTTCCACTGGCTCCTTCTTGTCGATGTGAGGACAGGAGGGCTGACAACACCTGGCACTGCTGCCTGCTCAAGCTGCTCTTTGACGGCCTCTAGAGCTGTTCATGCCCATTGCCTTTCCTGGTCCCCTTCCTAATGTCAAGCAACTGGAATTCTAACTCTAACACTCTATAAAAATATTCTCTATCAACAATGACTCCTTCCTTATCAAAACAAATCATTTTTCTTAGTTATCATTTTCCTTGACCTACAAATAGTATTTAATGCCATTAAGAGCCTTTCCTTTCAAAAAGCCAACCTGTATCTTCTATGATACTGCACTGCCCAAGTTTGCCTCTTACAAGTTTGACTGTGCCTCTCATCACTCATCATTTCTTTTGTCTTCACAAAAGTATATTCCATGGCTTCTGTCCATTCTTGGAAAATTCTACTCAAAGATACATCTAAATAATTCCTCCCTTCTCTGAACTCCTCTAGCTCTTATTTCCAGTATCATGCATTTTTGTAGTCTGAAAATAAATGAACAGTCCTTATCCTCCTGTCCAGACCATAACTGAGGGCAGGAACACCTTCGTTATCCCCAACAGTGCTTAAACCCAATATTATACATACATACAGAAAACATTCAGTATTTAGAATTGCATACATTTAGAATGTTTAAGGTATCTCAAAACATCTATCCAAACTGGAACTTATTTCCTGATACAAAAAGCCAATACATCTTTCTACAACTTTATCTGTGAAAAAAATACAAATTGAATTAAAGTTAAGTTTTGATTCATACCATGGACTTAGATCCTCCAAAAATTCTTATGTTGAAGCCCTAACCCCTAATATACCTGTATTTGAAGATAAAGCCTTTAGGAATTAATTAAGATTAAATGAGCTTATCGGGGGCCCTAATCCAATAGGTTTGGTGTCATTATCAAAAAGGGACACTGGAGATCATTCTCTCATTCACATAGGAATAGCCATCTGAAGATGCAGTTAGAAGGTAGCTATCTGCAACCCTCACCTGAGAAAAGATCAATGGTTTAAGCAACCCAGTCAGTGGTATTTTGTTATGCAGACAAAGATAATTCAGGACAGTGTCTTTTTTTTTTTTTCTATAAAATGGATGGATACCTGCCTTAATGATCTAAGAGACTTCTTTCATGAAAAACAAATATAAAGCCCATTGAAAAGTATATAAGTACTATGCAAACATCATTATATATGGAAGAAGACTGAAAAAAAATCAAAACTATCTTTAAAATAACAGTGTTGGACAAGATGATTTTTAAATCTCTTCTAATTCTAAAATTTCATCACCCTCATGATATGGTTCACACTGATATATGCTAAAAAGCCAAGACTTATAGGATTATATTCAAAGCATTGAAAGGGCACAGGCCAAACTACATTGACAATGACATTTCCAAAGTTCTCACTATAAACAAAGATATTAACAAAAAATGTGATAAGTCCATTGACTCTAATCTGTTCAGGTTTTAAGTACAATTTTCAAATAGTTACTGATTATACGGGATATATTATCCACATTTACAAATTAGAATGCTGAAATTAACAAAAGTAAAAGGTCATTTATATTATATTCCTTCCACAAATTTTTCTCAAGATTTTTAACATTTTTATGAAGTATATGATGTTATTATGCAAATTTGTCTTTTATTAAATTATCATATAACCATATCTTTACAAAGACAGAATTTTCATCAGGTCTAGAAGCTAAAAATGTATCTCAGTTTTTTAAAAAAGCAGTGAATTATAAACACTAAAATCAATTTACAAAATAATACCTTTCAGGAATGTGTTTTGGAATTTCTAAGTCAAGTGACTTCATATGTAGGAGTTTTATTCCTGCTTCCATCTTGTTTGCAGCCACTACATCAGAGGCAAGTTCATACATGGTTTTAGATAATTCACAGGCATATACAGAGTGTGCGCCAGCCTTTTTAGCAAACATGCTATAAAGAAAAAAAGGGTTCCATCACATAAGCACAAAAAAATCCACTGTATTTTGAAATTTTTCAAATTCCAATGAAATTATGATGTTTTACACATGGGTTTTTTCTTTTATTCTTTAACACAACTATTACTCATTCTGCATTTTAAAAATGAACATTCTTGTCTAGACATAAATCATGACATCTATCCTATTAAGAAGCACAACTGGGGGCTGGGGTTGTGGCTCAGCGGCAGAGCGCCCGCCTCGAACGTGCGCGGCCTGGGTTCGATCCTCAGCACCACATAAACATAAATGCATTGCATTGTGTACAACTAAAGTAAATAAATAAATATTCAAAAAAAAAAAAAAAAAAAAGAAGCACAACTGGGGGGCTGGGGTTGTGGCTCAGAGGTAGAACACTCGCCTAGCATGCATGAGGCACTGGGTTCGATCCTCAGCACCACATAAAAATAAAATAAAAGCTATTGTGTCCACCTATAACTAAAAAATAAATACTAAAAAAAAAAAAAAAGAAGCAGCACAACTGGCATGAAAAATGCTAACAGGCTTTATAAATTCCAACATAATACAAAAAATACAATTTTAATTATAATCCCAAACTTTTCTTAGTTTTCTCCAGCCCTTGATAAAGTAAACGCTATAAAGAAAAATATAGTAATAATGGTTGCATCAATAACCCTAGCAAAGCCAGGCGCGGTGGCGCACGCCTGTAATCCCAGCACCTGGGAGGCTGAGGCAGGAGGATCACAAGTTCAAAGCCAGCCTCAGCAATGGCGAGGCACTTAGCAACTCAGTGAGACCCTGTCTCTAATAAATTACAAAAAAAAAAAGGGCTGGGGATGTGGCCCAGTGCTCCAAGTTCAATCCCCGGTACCAAAAATAAATAAATAAATAACCCTAGCAATATTATGAGAAGTTAACTTATTTTAAAATTCCAATGTCTAATTTTCTATGTCTAGCATATATTTAATGTACATTTATATATGCATATATAATTTAAACAATCATAACAAACCTCAGAATTCCAGTTCCTGCTCCAATGTCCAAAACACTTTTGAACCCCGAGCATACCGCCTTTTGGATTGCTGCATTATAAATCATATTCCTTTTGGTGTCGTTAAGCATAATAAAGTGCCAGCGTTCCACCAGCCAGTTTGCAACACGATAAAAATTCTCCTTTGCATCACTGAAATCGGGGTTTAGCTTCACTGCTTTATGAAAATACCCAGCTGCTTCATCTCTAAAGCCCATTCTAGAGTAAAACAGTGAAAAAGACAAAATACATTCAACTCTGTACTAGCAATTACTGCCTTTATTCATGCCACTCACCTGACCCTTGCCAGAACCCCAAATCCTGAAGAAAGTAGGAAGCTAATTCCTCTGGCAAACTTTCTGAGAACTGCAATTCTCAAGACTTCTTTCTTTTCTAAATACTATCTTTATGCATCCCAAAACCTTAATAAGTACTTGAGTATGAGTAAATATTGAACTAAGGTATAGAAGCAGCTTTTATAAGTATCCTCTACTTAGCCCACCTGCTAAAACATCAGTTTGTTTTAAAACCATTCCCTCTGTAAAACATACTAGTGTCCAGAACTAGTGGGCTCCTCTTTAGTATGCCTGCAGACCTTTTCTCCCAGTAACTGAGTCAAATGGTCATTAAGAGTCAGTTGTAGGGCTGGGGTTGTGGCTCAGTGGTAGAGTGCTCGCCTAGCACGTGCGCGGCCCAGGTTCGATCCTCAGCACCACGTACAAATAAAGGCATTGTGTACAACTAAAATAAATAAATAAATATTTTAAAAAAAAAAAGAGTCAGTTGTATTTACTGCCTCATCAGTTTATACGAGATGCACTGTTAAAATCAACATTTTAATCTGCCAAAACTGTGTAGACCTACAATAATTTTGTTACACTGAATTTATTCTGCAACACTGTCTTGTAATGTTATGATCACTATGTGTGTATAATCTAGAAACATACCGGAATCCAAGAATAATTCCCCTTATCCAAACTTAAGAACAAAAGAAAACTCTAAATTAAAATTTTGTAGGCTTTTACTAATTTGAGTAATTATTGAAAAATCTTTTTAAACAAACTTCACTTAAATGGAAGGTTGCTAATTTATAGAATAGGGTGCCTTATCAGATTAGTTGTTAACGTGAACAAACAAGCCTCAGGTGACGATCTGCCTTATTTTCCTAGTTATTTTTTCTTCTGATTCTAATCATATTAGGAACTATCTAATATTTGTCTCTTAAAGGAGTAGTCATTGATTCACCAGACCATGTTAATTAACACTGCTGTATCACTGAGACTAACAACATTTGATAAAAGTATATCTTATACAAAACTCTTCATTGAATAAAAATTAATAGAACTCAAAAAGGAAAGGAATAATATTAGAAAACAATTACTAGAATGTTAAAATGACATTTCTTTTAAAATAAAGCATTAATGGTGTTTCCTAAATAAGAATTCTCCCATCATTTTACACAAAACAGTGAGCCTAGTTATGAGCCTAGTTATTAAGGCAAATCCAAAAGAATAGATTTTGATTTCTTCCTGTTTTCCTAATAATAAAGTTCCCATGGGGAGTACACAAGAATTCCAATGTGAAAAAAAGTTTGTTCTATAGAAAAGAAGTCATATTTCACTTATAAAAACATTTATGTACACCTATATTAATACATAATATAATGAGTCAATCTTTGCTCACTTTTTCTTCAACATTTTAAGCAACCTCAACAGAAAAGCATTCTATTTGGCAGCAAAAATGTTTTCAACAAGTAATTGTTAACAAAAACTTCTACACATCAAAGCTGAGTACAGTAACACATGCTCGTAATCCCAGCAATTACTCAGGAAGCTGAGGATGGAGGACCACAAGTTCAAAGACAGCCTGGACAACTTAGCAGGACTCTGTCTCAAAATAAAATATAAAAGTTATTTGTAAAACATTATGTCTCCATATTGAAAAAAAAAGTATATGTAACAATGAATTGTTTGAACATTTAACTTCTGAGAACTGCATAAATTATATATATTCCCTTCCCCAGAGCCCTGGCCTTGTAATACTGTTCACTCAGTCAAGTGAGAGGCTCACAGGCATTGAGACAAATGTATCATCAGATTGATTACTAATGGTTAGTAGAATCAAGATGTATTTAAGCGAAATTGTTGTCCCTTAAGAGCTCTGTAGTCCTTTATAAATGACATCAAATTTTAGGTGGATATGACTTGAATGGAGGAAGAGGCAATTAACAGGAAAACACATAAAAATAACTAAAAGGAAAATTAAAATGAGACTCATTAATTCACTAAATTGTTACAAATTTAAGCAAGAGCCATCTCCCGACCTGGCAGAAACATAATCTCACCATATTACTTTGAAATTTTCTAATTCAGAAGCAGAAGCAGTGTTAACCTTTCGTTGTATTTTCTCAAAACTTTTTATTCACATGTGCTGGAATGAAAAAAGAGTTAACATGGCAAGTAGAACTGATACCCTCTGAAAGGCCTGCTTACAAGGTTGGCTCTTGGCTGGCTTCTGGGATTTGGGGACATTTCCACTGCCCTAGCTAATAAGAGCAGCTCATGGTTTGTATAAATAGTGTGATTCATGCTGAATATCTGCTTTTCTTCTGGGAGTCTAGAATTTTGGTATATATCATACAGAAGGTACATACCCAAGTGTCCTGAACACCCAAGAAAACATTGGGCATGGAGTCTCTAATGAGCTTCCCTGATTGGCAACATTTCCACTTGTGTTCACTGCAAGGTGAAGGAAGTACATCCCATGTGACTTCACTGAGAGAGAACCTTGGGAGAGTTAGTTGCACCTGATTTCCTTTAGACTGCCTCATGCACCTTTTCACATTTTCCCTTTGCGATTTTGCTTTATGTCCTTTCACGATAACAAATCAGAGCTGTGACAACTATATACTAAGTCCTATGAGCCCTCCTAGCAAATCAGCAAACCTGGGAATGGTCTTAAAGATTCCCAAGATAGCCAGTTATTGACTTGTTACTAAATTCACCCCTTTTGCCTGCTGTGCACAAAAATGTATCTCGCCCTTTAATATTTTTCCAACCATCATTAAAAAAATGCTGGGGACACTATAGGAGGAAAGGGTTTTGCTTCCAGGTCCCAGTGTGGCACAGGGCTTCTTCAGCATCCGGCTCCTAAGAAAGGCTACATCCAGTGATTGGCAGCATCCCCCAAAACTCCCCCTCCTGGGTGCATTTGTAACAGAATGCCTCCAATTTGACACTTCTCCAGCACCCCAATCGGCAAAATTCTAGCAAGTTCCAGAGAACCAACTGACAAGTTCTCTGGCAAGACATCACAGTGACTTCTCTGCCACCCTGTGAATCACAACTATGCCCTCTCAGTCCATTAGGGGGATTCTTCCTTAAATACTCTGTCCTAGCCATAGGTGCAGAGATGATTATATAGTATTAAAACTGATATTCCATTCTATATCTGTTATTCCCATATTTTTTGAGTTCTCTTGTTATTAGCTAATCCCTCATTACTTCTATCTCCTATTATGGTTAATTCTTTACATGAAGCTTCCCCTATTCAAAGTACTGTATAATTGATCCCTGATTCAGAGTGATACAGAATAATTCTTAACTAGTAATACAGAAATCATTACAAACCTGAAGAGATGTTCCCCCATACTATTGCAAATTACTTCATCATCAGGAAAGAGTTCCAAGGCCTGCTCATAGCAACCAAGTAAGTCTTGTGTTCGATTGAGTGCATCAAGCTCTTCGGCCCATCTCAAGAGCGTATACTGAAAAGTTTCCTTTACAAACAAGAAAAAAAAAGTCAATAGAGAAAAAAGAATACAGAATACCGAAAATTCCAAAGACTAGAACTTACTATTAAACAATCATTTTAAGTTTCATTTAATTGTAGTAAGCACTGCTTACAAACACATAAGCAAATGAATGAATTTTACCACCTACATGGGAATAATATACAGATCTAGACAATTTGGCTACTCTGTATACTCCTTCCATTCTTAGCTGCCATTATCACTCTACTGTTTCTCTTCTTCTTCCTTTTTTGTGGGCACTTGTGTTTGATTCTGTCCTTAACCCTATATTTTAGCATCCCCAATGCATTAATTATCACCTATGTGTTAATGGCGCTACATTTCCATCTCCCAATTAAAACTCTCTCCCCTGATCATCAGACTCATAAATGTAGATTCCTGCTAATCATCTCAACCAGACAGGCACTGAATTCCCAGCCTTCTCAAATTTAGTTTAATTCAAATATTTCCACAGCAATCAGTGTGCAAAGAACTGGGGCTAAACCACAATGAAAACAACATAAATCTTGTTCCTATGCTGAGGCCTTATAGAGAAAATTCACAAATAATTTTGAAAAATTTCAAAATGTTCTAAACTGGATCCAGCACATTCTTTAGAGGATCTAAGGTTTGGGTACCAATCAACATCAATCCACAAAGACGTCAACTTTTAATGTTATCTCAACTCCACACGTAACGTTTCATATTCAGCCAATCCTCACTCAAGATCTTTAAATCTGTCCCCTCTTCTAAAACGCCACTCTTACAACCTAATTTGGTTCTTGTAATCATCTGTGAGACTACAGCAATAGCCTCCCCACTGTCACCCTAGCTCCAGTCTCATCTCCCTCAAGCCATTTTCCACGTTGTAACACTGTGAAAAGATGCTGGATGTGGGGGCAGACACCTGTAATTTCAACAACTCAGCAGGAAGATCACAAGTTCAAGGCCAGCCTCAGCAATTTAAGAAGGCCCTAAGCAACTTAATAAGACCCTGTCTCACAATAACAAATAAAAAGGGCTGGGGTTGTGGCTCAGCGGCAGAGTGCTTGCCTCGCACATGCACGGCCCCAGTTCAACCCTCAGCACCATGTAAACATAAAATGCATTGCATTGTGTACAACTAAAGTAAAATGAATAAATATTTAAAAAAAACAAAAAAGGGCCGGGGGTTCCTTGAGAGGGGTGGGGTTGTGGCTCAGTGGCAGAGCACTTGCCTCGCATGTGTGAAGTACTAGGTTCGATCCTCAGCACCACGTAAAAAAATAAACAAAATAAAGATAGATATTGTGTCCACCTATAACTAAAACAATATTTTTTAAAAAATGATTGTTTAAAAAAAGGGGGGGGGCACTGGGGATAGAATTTGGTGGTAAAGCACCCCTGGGTTCAATCCCCAATACAAAAAAAAAAAAGGCAACTCTGTACAGAGTACACTTCTGACATTCCATGATGTTTTAAATCAATTTCACATACTTTATACAGAAGAGCTGATATCTGAAGTTGAATATGGATGGAAATTACTACACAGACAATAATAAGAAAGGAGACTCTAAGGTGTGAGGGAAAAACAAATTATATGAAATGATCAGAGGCTCTACAGATAAGTAGCCTGTGCAGCTGGAGTGTGGGGATGGGAAACAGGAGTGGCAGGAAATAAAATTTCTGCAAATGAGACTTTTGCTAAGAAATATGAACTTGATAGTCAGGTGTGGTGGTGCACGCCTGTAATCTCAGTAGTTTGAGAAGCTAAGACAGGAGAATCACAAGTCCGAAGCCAGCCTCAGCAACTTAGCAAGGCACTAAGCAACTTAGTGAGATCCTGTCTCAAAAAATAAAAAAGGGTTGGGTGGTTAAGCGCCCGTCTTCAATCCCTGGTATCAAAAAAAAAAAAAAAAAAAGGTTGGGGATGTAGCTCAGCAGTTAAGCACCTCTAGGCTCAATCCCTAGAACCAAAAAAATATTAATAAATAAAATTTTTTAAAAATATTTTTATATGTTACATACACACACACGGTTCTGAAGGAAACAGAACCAGTTACTGAACCTCACTGAATGCTAGGTATTGCAATACAAATTTCATATATACTTTTTTTTTTTTTTTTTTTTGTAACAGAGATTGAACTCAGGGGCACTTGACTAGTGAGCCACATCCCCAGGCCTATTTTGTATTTTATTTAGAGACAGGGTCTCACTGAGCTGTTTAGTACTTCACTTTTGCTGAGGCTGGTGGCTGGCTTTTAACCCAGGATCCACCTGCCTCAGTCTCATGAGCCACTGGGATTACAGGCAGGTGCCACTGCACTGGTCAATATACACTTTTAAGATAGACATTGTCCCTGTTTACAGAAGAAACTAAGAAACAAAGAACTGAGGAAAGAGGGGCTGGGATTGTGGCTCAGCAGCAGAGCGCTAGCCTCGATCCTCAGCACCATATAAACATAAATGCATTGTATTGTGTACAACTAAAGTAAATAAATAAATATTTTTAAAAAAAACTGAGGAAAGAGCACTTGGATTAATTTATTATCCTAAAGATGCCTACACAGGGCTGGGGTTGTGGCTCAGCAGCAGAGCACTAGCCTCTCACACATGCGCACGGCCCGGGTTCGATCCTCAGCACCACGTAAATCTAAATGCATTGCATTGTGTACAACTAAAGTAACACTAAAGAGCAAACAATCATCTCCTTCTGAAGAAGCCAGTTGCTCCTGAAATTTTCACTGTTTATGTCAACTATAAAAGTCTAGATGCTACTGACACCTAGTGGGTAGAGAACAGGGAAGCTGCTAAAACATCCCACCATGCACTGGACAGCCCCTCACAAGAAGTTATCCCATCCAAAATGTCAATAGGGCTGAGGATGAGAAACCTTGGGTTAAATTAAATTAAGCCAATTAGCTTGTAGCTGAAAACTGACTATGAAATTTAAGTTAAATCATTTTTCAAACCATTTGGGGAAAAAAGAACAGTATTTCAACAGAGTACCTGTTGCAAATAATAATTGAAGCTAAAAGATGCATCGTCAAACGATTACTTCAGGTTAACTGTACACTTTATTCGACTACAGAGACGCACAGTATTCCTTCTAAACAATAATGCAAAGGCTCCACGACAAGGGTATGTTTAAATTAGATACAGGGTGAGGGAGTGGATCACCTAAGGCCTCGTTTGAGATCCGAGGGCAGTGGGAATTTTAAGTAAAATGAACGTTTTGAAACAGACAAGTGACATCGCTTGACTTTTGTAATAAAAAGCTGGCCGTGTTGAGACCGACTGCCGGAAGGAACGCAGTAGAAAATCCACTGAAACAGTCTGCAGATGGATGCTTGAACCAGGGTAGTAAAGCACAAAACAGTAAAAAGCGATAAGATTCTGAACATAATTTTGAAGGTGGAACCGACAGGATTTTCTGCTGGCAGGTCATGAATGTGAATACAATTAAGGCTGCAAGGGTGGACAATAAATACTAACAGCAACCACCACGCACCCAGGACCTCCGCCCCGCCCGCCGCTTTTTGTTTTTGTTCGTTTTCTGTTTTTTAACGTTTTTACAAGCACAGAGGATATGCCAGCAAGTGAAAAGAAGAGATCTCACCTTCACTTCGTCTTTCAGCTCCGGCGCCAGGCTGAGCACCAAGAGGTAATGGGCATAAGCAGTGCCGAAGTCCTGGGCACCCAGACAATGCTCTGCGCTCTGCAAGGACCGCGACACCAACTCCTCCCGGCCGGCAGCCCCGGAGCCATTCCCCGCGCCCCGGCGAGGCCTGGACCGCGAGTTCGGCATGACCGAGTCACCGCTTGTACGACGACAGAGAAGATGATTTTGTAAAGAGAATCAGAAAACTCTCTCGAAGCTACACTTCCACGTCACTACAGCTGGACAACAACTACAGAAAAGTTACTCCTGCGCAGCAGGTGTACGCGCCTACCTTGGTCCGGGCGGAAGCTCCGCCCTCTAACGGCCGGGCAGGAAGCGCGTGCGACGCGCACGCGGCAACAGCAAACGCCGACCGGCGGCACGCGCAATGAGGACGTCAGCGCGCACGACGTGGGTACGCCGTCGCCCGACCCTCCCTCAAGATGGAAAGCGCGGAGTGGGCTGTACGCATGCGCATGCGTAGGTATTTGTTTGCTTACTGCACGCTAGGTTTTTTCTTTCCCTAACCCCGGTCCGAAAACCAAAACTGTTGTCCTTTTTTTGTTTTTGTTCGTTTTCTGTTTTTAACGTTTTTACAAGCACAGAGGATATGCCAGCAAGTGAAAAGAAGAGATCTCACCTTCACTTCGTCTTTCAGCTCCGGCGCCAGGCTGAGCACCAAGAGGTAATGGGCATAAGCAGTGCCGAAGTCCTGGGCACCCAGACAATGCTCTGCGCTCTGCAAGGACCGCGACACCAACTCCTCCCGGCCGGCAGCCCCGGAGCCATTCCCCGCGCCCCGGCGAGGCCTGGACCGCGAGTTCGGCATGACCGAGTCACCGCTTGTACGACGACAGAGAAGATGATTTTGTAAAGAGAATCAGAAAACTCTCTCGAAGCTACACTTCCACGTCACTACAGCTGGACAACAACTACAGAAAAGTACTCCTGCGCAGCAGGTGTACGCGCCTACCTTGGTCCGGGCGGAAGCTCCGCCCTCTAACGGCCGGGCAGGAAGCGCGTGCGACGCGCACGCGGCAACAGCAAACGCCGACCGGCGGCACGCGCAATGAGGACGTCAGCGCGCACGACGTGGGTACGCCGTCGCCCGACCCTCCCTCAAGATGGAAAGCGCGGAGTGGGCTGTACGCATGCGCATGCGTAGGTATTTGTTTGCTTACTGCACGCTAGGTTTTTTCTTTCCCTAACCCCGGTCCGAAAACCAAAACTGTTGTCCTTTTTTTGTTTTTGTTTTTGTTTTTCCTTTTTTTCTTTTGCCTCCTGGAGTATGTGACAAGACTTGCTATGCAAATCCGCGCACCGAGCTGCGCAGGCCTGTGAGAGACGGTCTGGCCTTTGTGATGATGCTTAATAATCCGTATTGGCTAGTGATGCACCAGATCTCACAATCGCCAAGACTGGAAAGAACACGGAGATAAAAGCGCCTTGCATGTGGTAGAGAAAGTACCTTCACAAACATTATTTTTAAATCATTTTTCACAAAACCCTGAGAGGCGGACCTTTGGATTACACTCGTCTTAGAGAAGGAAAAGGTGACACTGAGAAGTAACTTGCCCAAGATCACGCAACCTTAGTGGCATAGGTATGGCTCAAATCCAAGTTTCCTGACGACCTGGTTGGTATATTAATACAGAGAAAGAGTTTACTTTGAGTGTGGCCGCTAAGGTATAAATTCCAGAGTTGAAAGAGGGGAGGCATAGGAATTACAACTGAAATAAGTCATTTTTGTCCCCACTTCCAAATGCGTTCATGGTGAATATCTTAACAAAAAATGAAAAGCAGAGCATTTTGCATAACAAACAAGCTGGGGGTTCCTCCAATTCTCAAAAATCCATCCTTTGAATGCCTTTTAACCCTGTCTTTTGATCTGCTTTTCCAACCCTCTCTTCCTTCTGAGCACCTGCCCATGTAAATCCTAATTAGTTCTTCTGGAATCCAGTTCATTACACTGTGACCCTCTCCCCCGTAAACAAAGATCCTTAAAGGCAGAAACTAGTCCTAACTGCTTCTGTAAACTTCTCACCCAGCAGAGTATGGCACAAAGTAAGGACTTTGAAGTTTCTTAAATGTAATGGAAAGTACAATGCCACACACACACACACACACACACACACACGCGCGCGCGCGCGCGCGCGCGCGCGCGCCCATTTTGCCTGTAAGCGTTCCCAACTACTCATGTTCTTTCTTTTCCATTCTTAATTACTGCTTTCTGCACTGAACAATTTAGGTCTTAACTTTATGGTATTTCCCTAACAAGACTGAAACACCTAAAGCTAAGGCCTTTTTATACCAAGTAGGAGTCAACAGAACATGAAAAGGCAACTAGACATAATTTTTTAAAGTACATTCTCATCCAAGCTTGGTCCTTTCAAGTTCATCCACTAACAACACTTCTTTTTAAGACTTGTTATTTGCAGAAAGACCTAATAAAGCTACCTTTCTTTACTCATAAGATTGCTAGGACCATCAAATGAAATAAATGTATAAAAGTAGTTTAGGGGTGCTGGGGATGTGGTAGACCTAGCAAGCATGAGGTCCTGGGTTCAATCCCCAGCACTACCAAAAAAAAAGAACAAAAACAAAAAAAACAGTTATGGCCGGGTGCGGTGGCGCACGCCTGTAATCCCAGCACTTTGGGAGGCTGAGGCAGGAGGATCGTGAGTTCAAAGCCAGCCTCAGCAATGGCGAGGCACTTAGCAACTCAGTGAGACCCTGTCTCTAAATAAAATACAAAAAAGGGCTGGGGATGTGACCTGTTAGAAAAATGCTGAACATAGTTAACTTAGCCGGGAACACCGTGTTAGTGAAATAAAAGGGTTTATTGGGGTGCCACGTGGGCAAGGGTAGGGAGAGGAAGGGAAGGGGGGTAGGGAAGGGATGGACGGGAATAGGCACAGGCAGGAACAGAAAGGAGCAGGAACAGAGAGAGCGATTTCAGTCCAGGGCTGGCTTTAAATAGAGTAGGGGTCATAAAAACCCCCTTGGAGTGAGTCCTTGCCCTATAGGCTCCCAGAGGTCAGGAGGTTAGTGGACAGGGCACTTGCTGGTCAGGTTTGCTGGTCACGCTGAGGATCTTGGGAGGTGTAGTTTTTAACAAAGCACCTGGGGAGGTGTGGCCTTCTGCCTGGGAGGCGCAGCCTTCTGCCTGGAATCCAACATGACCCAGTGGTCGAGTGCCCCTGAGTTCAATCCCCGGTACCACAAAAAAAAAAAAAAAAAAAAAAAAAAAGTTATGTATAAGATACACAGGTACAGTTAATGTTTTTCATGTTAATTTTATCTGGAATCATTTTAAATTATTTTGATTGTTAAAATATTAGGTTACTAACACCTGTAGGTAAGCATCTGAACAGACATGTATGCAATCCATGTCTTTAAAAGTCAAATGTAATTGACTGAAACTGCTTTCTAGAAAGCAAAGGAAGACTTTCCAAGTCTTCTTTCCAGAGATTTGGAGGGGTGGGGTAAGGGGGAGGGTATTAGAAAACATATTTAACTTACTCCCCGAAAGCCCTGTTAGTGGAATAAAAGGGTTTAATTAGGGACCACGTGGGAAATGGTAGGGGGTAGGGGAAGAAGCAGAGTGGAGGGGCAGGGAATGGAAAAGGGGTAGGACAAGAAGAGAGTGGTTTCAGTCCCAAGCAGGCTTAAATAGCGAACTGGTGGTCAGAGGGACCCCTGGAGGAGTCGGTGTCCCCACAGGCTGCCGGAGGTCAAGAGGGGGCGGTGAGGGCATCTGAGGGCTGGCCGTCTGAGCTGGCCAGCCTGAGGCACCTGGGAGGTGTTGTCTTTTCTCAAAGTACCTGGGGGGGTGTGGCCTCCCTGCCCGGAATCCAACAGAGAGAATCACTTAGACTTTATCATTCTACTCACCTTGAGTCCCTACTTCAACTGAATTACTTTAATTTACAAATTTTCTTGTACTCAAGGGCAGGCTTTCACCTTCCAGGAGGGCAGGGTCTCTTGTGTTTGGTTTAATTTGGAGATCTGTTTGGTTCATTGAGATAGCCCAAGTACCTAAAATACATAGACTACATGAAGCTTAAAGGGGTCATAGTTCTAAGTCAATGTAGGTTAAGAGATGAAGGAGGGACTTGGCAGGAAGTGGAGTGAGGGCAGATCAGAAATGAAAGAAGCCGACTTCAGTTGTTTCATTGTTTGTACAATCACTTACAGCAGCAACCTGTGGGCAGTGATTACTACTAAAGAGGTATGAGAAAGCTTCCTGTCCCTTATGAAATACTTCAGATAACTTTCTGAGCTTCCAGGTCTCACAAAGATAAGATTTTTTAAAAATATTATTTAGGGTCTGGGGTAGAGTGCTTGCCTAGCACATGCATGGCCTGGGTTCAATCCTCAGCACCACATAAAAATAAAGGCATTGTGTACAAATAAAACAAATAAATAAATATTTTTAAAAAATATTTTTTAGCTGTAGATGAACACAATATACTTGTTTTTTTAAATATTTATTTATTTACTTTAGTTGTACACAATGCAGTGCATTTATGTTTACGTGGTGCTGAGGATCGAACCCAATGCCTGCACATGTGAGGCAAGCGCTCTACTACTGAGCTACAGCCCCAGTCCAAGATATTATTAAGCTAAATAGAGAAAGCACAGTTATTTGCATTTCTTTGTAAAATAGAGCTTAAAGACACTCTCTACATAGAGTAGGTCCTTCGTAAAAGTGGAACTGACAAAACACAGAACATTGGGTCACCTTAACTGTTAAGATAGTAACCCTGCCCCAGGCGGGCTGGAATGTTGATAGGAAACCCCGCCCCCAGGTGAGCTAGGAAGTTAAGCCCCAGCCCCGAGGCGGGCTATTTGAATTTCTCAGGCAGGGGCTATTTGCTCTAACAGGGAGATAGGTAACCTGAAGCCCCCTTTGTTAACTTTCCGCGTGCGGGCCCCTGACCTAGGAAATGCTTTAAAACCTGAGACTCCCCCTTTGTTCGGGGTCTTGCCCTTCCTGCATGTCTGTGGGAAAGCATGACCCCAGCTAGCTGGCCCAAACAAACTCCGTTTGTATATTACATACTGTCTGGCTCTTTGTGGTTCGTGGGAAAAGCGAAATTGGACTCTAACATAACAAACTGGGATAGAAAATATATTTGACTACTCTTTTCTGTTTCATATTACTATAGTCCTAATTGAGACTGAGAATTATTATTATTATTATTTTTTTTTTTTTTTTTTTTTTTTGGTACCAGGGATTGAACTCAGGAGCACTCAAACACTGGGCCACATCCCCAGCCCTTTTTTGTATTTTATTTAGAGACAGGGTCTCACTGAGTTGCTAAGTGCCTCGCCATTGCTGAGGCTGGCTTTGAACTCGCGATCCTCCTGCCTCAGCCTCCCAAAGTGCTGGGATTACAGGCGTGCACCACCACGCCTGGCCTGAGAATTATTTGATTGTTCCATCTTTATTGTTAATTAATTGTGTTTATTGTCGGAGCCTTTTAGTCCTTTTAGAAGAGCCCTCTGTTCCATTACAAAGAACTCAAAAGGATGATGCAAAACAAATATAGAGTGTACCTTCTTGATCCTTAAATATTTCTTTAAAAATATTGAAGGCATCACTTCTTTGTTCACAATAGCTTTTTCTCCACCCCACCCCCTACGCACCAATAACCAAACTCTCTATTTGACTGAACATTTATATGTTCATTTTTACCCTTTCTTAGGATTCTAAGGAAAACCTCACTGATGTAGAAAACCTCTGCTGACTTGGGGGCTGGTTCAATAGTGACTGTCTTTCACCTTATTTTGGACAGTTTGTCAACAAACTACACATGCCAAACAAGGAAGGCAAACTGGCTGAAAGGTTCTCAGTCAACTTTCCAATGTGCAAAAGTTGAAGGTTAGTGGAGTTTTTTTTAAAAGCTCGTAGAAAATTTATTGAGAAAGAATCAACTTTCTTAGACACAAAATATTCTGTATGAATGTGGAGAGTCATACTTCTTTTTTATTTTTTTTGTAGTTGTAGATGGACAGAATGCCTTTATTTTATTTGTTTATTTTTATGTGGTGCTGAGTGTTACAAAATGCTGAACAAAGTTAACTTAGCCGGGAACACCGTGTTAGTGAAATAAAAGGGTTTATTGGGGTGCCACGTGGGGAAGGGTAGGGAAAGGAAGGGAAGGGGGTAGGGAAGGGAGAACAGGAAGGAAGAAGAAGGGGAAAGGGGGCGGTTTTCAGTCTGGAGCCAGCTTAAATAGCGAACTGGTGGTCAGGGAGACCCCTGGAGCCAGTGTCTCTATAGGCTGCTGGAGGTCAGGAGGCAGTGGCGAGGGCACCTGCTGGCCAGGCTGAGGTACCTGGGAAATGTAGTCTTTTCACAAAGTACCTGGGAGGCGCAGCCTCCCTGCCAGAATCCAACACTGAGGATCCAATCCAGTGCCTGAAGAATGCTAGGCAAGTGCTCTGCTGCTGAGCTATAGCCCCAGCCCGAGAGTCATATCTTTTTGTATGATCTGGTTTGTTTTATTTTTATTTTGTAGCCTTGTTCTCTACTCTCCATTTTAGGATATTCTAAGAGATTTTAAACAGTATCAGTGTCTGGGCTTCATCCCTAGAGATGCTGATTTAATTGACCTGCAGTGAGGTCTAGTCATGAGTATTTTCAGAAATAAATTTAATGTCCATGCTTGGGGTGGGGAGCTTGCAAGCAGGTTTGGACTAGAGCTTGTTAGGATAGTGGAGTTACGTAGGGATGTGATATATGATGTATGACCAACGTAGGGAGTAGAAATATAGTTTGTTTATGGCTTAAAAATAATTGTTAAGATTCAGCCAGGCGCAGTGGCGCACGCCTGTAATCCTAGCACTTTGGGAGGCTGAGGCAGGAGGATTGCAAGTTCAAAGCCAGCCTCAGCAATGGCGAGGCACTTAGCAACTTAGTGAGACCCTGTCTCTAAATAAAATACAAAAAAAGGGCTGGGGATGTGACCCAGTGGTCGAGTGCCCCTGAATTCAATCCCCAGTACCACAAAAAAAAAAAAAAAAAAAAAAAAAAAAAAAAAAAAAAGAATTGTGAAGATTCTTTTCCCCTGAATTCTTTTGAATTGAAGCAATTGCTGTGTGATGAGAAATAGAATGTTTACCATATTGAATTACTTGTTGCAGAGAAAATTTTATAATTAGAACAACAACAAACACTGATCAATTGAGCAATGAAAGTGCAGTGATGCTGCTGGGAGCTGTGGTGTAGGCCTGTAATCCCAGCAGCTCAGGAGGCTGAGACAGGATGATTGCAAGTTCAAAGCCAGCCTCAACAATTTAGCAAGGCCCTAAGCAACTCGGTGAGACCCTGTTTCTAAATAACATACAAAAAAAGGATGGGGGATGTGGCTCAGTGGTGGAATGCCCCTGGGTTCATTCCCCAGGACCAAAAACAAAGCACACTGATGCATTCTTAGTGCTAAGTATTCCTAGCTTGTTAAATGTTTAATTGAACTACAATTAGGATTTTTGTGGCTTTATAATAGCCCTTTCCTAATTGCTCTATGGTGTCACCTAAAGACCTTAATTCAAGAGAATTTTAACAAAGAAAGTAAAGACTTAAGAAAGGTAAGTGAAGCCAGAAGCCACCTGTTTTCCACCTTTTAGCCAGCTCAGGGAGCATTCCTGGGCCAAGTCAAGGACACAGGAAGGAGAAAGATAAGGGGAAGAGGGCAGGAGAACAAAAGAAGCCTAGGACATATAAAAAGGGCAGAACACCTGGCTTCTCAGGAAACCTAGAAACCAGCTATGTCCCCCTTCCCCCTCCCAAGGGAAGTCTATGTTACCCCTTTAAAATAAACCTTGCTTTATGTGCTTGCCTCGGTGTGCTTCTCTAATGTTCAAACTTCAACATTTGAGGGAGCAGAACTCGTGACCTGCAACCAGGGGTATCATAAGGAAGGGATTTATCAAAGGTTGTGAGATACCCAAAAAACCAGTACATGTCTCTTGGCCTTATTAGGGATTAAATGAGTTACTACACATACATTCCTAGAACACACTAAGCTAATAGTTAAAAGCTATTAGCGGGCTGGGGTTGTAGCTCAGCGGTAGAGAGCTCGCCTAGCACGTGCGCGGCCTGGGTTCGATCCTCAGCACCACGTAAACATAAATGCATTGCATTGCGTACAACTAAAGCAAATAAATAAATATTTAAAAAAAAAAAAAAGCTATTAGCATCCCTAGTCCTAAAGTAGCAAAAAGAAGGCACTGGAGTGTTGGTATAGCTAGTAGTAAAGCACTTCCCTAGCTTGCACAAGTCCTAGTTTGATCCCCAACATGGCAAGAAAAGATTGGGGGAAGCTGTATTACTGAAACCGCTTTTTACCGTGACGAGTTCTTGCTTCCCGAACACTGAAGAATAACGCCGAAGAAGCACTCCGAGGCAAGCATAGAGTGGAAAGTGGACAGCTTTATTGAAAGGATAGCAAAAGACTTCCCCCAGAGGGAGAAGGGGACCCAGAAACCAGGAATCCAAAGGGAGGAGAGGCTTTCTCCCTTTTATATCTGAAATGTTTCTTTTGTCCCTTTCATGTTCCCTGTCTCTGTCCTGCCTGGGACAGGAATGTCAAAAAGATGTGACTCCGGAGGGCCCCCCGTGGTGGGTGTGAGATTCACAGGAAGGGTTTAGGGCTAGTTGATTAGCATCTCCGTTTGCTGGGAGCTGTTTCATTAACATTCCATAAGATGGGCCCTAAACTTGGGAACATTAACCATCTTATCTCCCTTAGAGTTGCTCTGTGTTTTTCCAGGACTCAGGCTGACTCCATTTTCCTTATGGACTCCATGTTCTTTATGAAACTCGATGTTAAACCCGATTTGCCTGACTACACTCACTACCTAGCTTTAAATCTGGCTTCATTACCAGAAAGATATGTAGCTATGGGCCACCTGAAGTCTGGCCAGTACCAGGGAGAATTCACTGATCTTTTCCTCCCTCTGCTCTATAATCTCTTTCTTATTCTTTCTATTAACAGAACCCAATCCAAAGTCAGCCAATAAGGAACTTGTCTAAAGTAGTCAATAAAAATCGACCTCCCTTGAGGGCACAGAGCAAGGCAAAGAAGAGTAGGCAGCTGGAGCTCCAAACCTTGGTGCTTGTATCCTGACAAAGGAATATTTAGAGTCAGACACAAAAAACACAAGGGAGTTTTATTATAAGTGAAAGTGAAGTAAGGCTTAAGTGAAGAAGACTGGAGAGAGAGAGAGAGAGAGGTTGGGGGCACTTCTTCCATCAGAGAATGGCAAAGAATGACTAAATATATGTATATAAATATAAATATATATACTATTTCCAAATTTATTACTGTTTCTTGTTTGCCAGGAGAACTGGGGTCTACCTTCTGCAGTCTTCACCAATTAGATGTTTAATTCCTCCTTCATCTCAGGTCAGGGAGTTTTTGACCCTGGTTGGTCCTTTCTAGAACTGTCATGGCACCATCCCATTCAGGGGGCTTTATCTATAAGTCAATCATATGTTAATACAGGTGCCAGGGTCAATGACCAGGCAAACTATCTTAATGCACCTACACTATTAAGGAAATTTCCCTTCTGAAATACATTGAGAAACCTGTGACCATAAATTCTAACTTTACAATGCCCCAGTAGACCTTGTCAGAAGTTAGCCCCACTGATCTTTCCTTCTTGACATATTTCATAATTAGCTCCCTTTGTTTCCACCTATTTATTCTTAGGGTTAGTATACCTGTTGTTGTATAAGTTACTCGTTTATTCATTAGCTTTAAAAACAATTTTTAAAAAACCCACTGACCCTTCTCTGTTATTAGTTTGCATTCCACTCTTCATTCCTAACTACTACCTAACATTTCTTAGAACAGTCCTATCCAAAGCCAGCCAGTAAGGGAGCTTGTCAGAGATAGTCTGTAGAGGTCCACTTCCCTTCAGGACACAGAGCAGGGCAAAGAAGAGTAGAAAATGCTTGCATGGGGCAAACAGAAAATAACCCACATACCTACCAAGTTTTACCTTTCTTACTTCTTAAATCTTTTAAATATGCCCATTCCTGTCAATGCTTATTACCATTGCATTTATTCAGATTCTGTTCGTCTTTCACCTCATCTGTTATAGTGATCTTTTCATAGTCAATCTTTACCCTTTTACTATTTAATATTTAAATACATTTTCCATGCAGCAGATAGAATGACCGAAAATGCAAATCTTACATTCAGTGGCTCCCCACACCTGTAACTGTGTATTATAACCTTTTTATTCTTAGTTATTTATGTGGAGAATTTTCTAAATCCTAATTAAATATAATTAAAAATACAATTGTTGTTTTTTAGACAAGGGGAAGGAAGAGTCATATTGAATGTATAAGTTAGACACAGAAGTTGTTTAGACTAGAATGTATTATTTTAGTAAATAAAGATTATATGAGGTTCCTTAGTGACCAAAACATACAAAAATACTTAAGTATAGTGTCCTTCCTCGATGAAATAAAATAGTTGAGCCAAATAATTGACCCTTAGAAGGAAAGGAACTGATGAGGATGAGGACATAGCCTCAACTTTTGTAGCAGTCTTGGAGGAATGACACCATCAAGGTGCACACTTTCTCTTCTAATAGCAGAGATAAGACACATTGCTTTTTTTTTCACATTGATTTTTTAAAGTCTTGAGTCCTAGTCACAGCTTAGGCTTACTGGGATTGATTGGCCTTTTGCAAATTTTGTACTAAAGGAATCTCCTAAAATCTATTTTAGAAGACACTATATCTCATCAATTAGAAGATCAACTACTGAGGCTGGGGATGTAGCTCAGTGGTAGAACACTTGCATAGCATACCTGAGGCCCTGGGTTTAATCCCCAGCAACAAAAAAAAAAAAAAAAAAAAAAAAAAAAAAAGAAGAAGAAGAAGAAGAAAGAGGAAGAGGAGGAGAGAATCAAATACTATATCAAGACTGCCTGAATTTGAATCCTAGCCCTGCTGTTTACCATGTACGAATTTTGAAAAGTGAAGTTATTAGATATTATAGCTAAATTTCCTCATCCATAAAGTGAGAATCACACAGTACACATCTCTTGGCCTTAGTAGGGATTAAATGAGTTACTATACATACATGCCTAGAACACACTAGATTTTCAATGAGTGTTAGTTGTTGTTTTCTTTTTCAGTTTTTGTATTGGTTCATTATAATTTTTTGTAGTTGTAGATGGACAGCATGCCTTTATTTTATTTGTTTATCTTTATGTGGTGCTGAGAATCGGTGTCTCACATGTGCTAGGCAAGCACTCTACCACTGAGCCACAAACTCAGCCCCTTGGTTCATTATAATTATACATAACAGTGTAATTCATGTTACATTTTTGTATATGCATACAACAATTTGGTATTATTGTTGTTATTGTAATTCCTCTATCATGGTTCTCAAAGGAGCTAGACTTTCACCAAAAAAAAAAAGTCAATATCAGCTGCCAGTCAAGAAATTTATAGAGGGCTGGGGATATAGCTCAGTTGGTAGAGTGCTTGCCTTGCATGCACAAGGCCCTGGGTTCAATCCCCAGCACCAAAAAAAAAAAAAAAAAAAAAAAAAATTATAGACATCACCATGCCAGCTATTCTTCATGCTGTCAAAGGCAAAAATAACCTTTTCATTTGCATAACTTTCATAAGCATCAAACACCTTTAGGTAAGGAGATTATTACGCTGATGGTATGATGAAGGTAAACTGAGCTGCTTCAGTTGAAGTAGGTGTCAGAACCAAAGCCGTGATGCCCATCAACTTCTGTCTCCCCCCACCCTCTAAAGGGTCACTATTTAGTCCAGTCTGAAACTGCCGTTCAAGAATATTAAATCTAAGTTATTTAATTAAGTTCAGGCTGTATGGTTTGGCTCAAGTTTAACTTGTGTAGCCTTAAAAATATTTTCTAACTCACTGCCTCCATTCACATCTATACTAAGGCAGAGCTCAGTTTGCTCTACTCACTTTGTCACATCCTTACTCAGTTCAACATTCTCTACCCATAAAAATGCTTCATAAATTCCTAATGTAGGCAAAGCATTCCTTGTCCAGTTTGTCATAGTCCTCTGGGTATAGCTGCTATTATGGTTTGGCTATGAAATGTTCCCTGAAATCTCATGGCTAGATTATGAGAACTACATTCTAACCAGTAGATTAATCTATTTCATGGATAAATAATTTGAAAGGACTACTATACTGTGTGATAACTGTAGATAGGTAGAGTAGACAGGAGAAAGTAGATCACTGGGGTCATGCTTTTGGGGTTTTGCAGGAGCCCTGATTGGGGAGATGGCTGAGATTGCAGTCGGCTGCGGGCCATAGAGATATTCAGACATTGCACCTTCCGAGGTCTCACGGGACTTGTCCCGGGATCTCACGGGACTTGGCCTGGGATCCCGGGAGACTTGAGCCGAGATCGGATCGGGTCGGTGCCATTTTGTTTGTGGGTTTTTTGGTGGTGTGTGTTAGAGTTGTTGTTAGAGCCGGAGAGAGAAGTTATCAGAATAAAAAGCCTGTTGGTTTCCAGTGTGCCTCTGAACTTCTTCCTGTGGCTTTGTTGCTCCAAGCGGCAATCGCTTCAGGCGGCGACAGGGTTTATATCCTGTTCTTGGCACATCATCCTCTCTGCTTCATGGTAGCCATAAGCTGAACAGCTTTCCTTTGCCATGTCTTTCCACCATAATGTTCTGCCTCATCTCAGGCCCAGAACAATGGGGAAGGCCGACTATGGACTGAACCTGTGAAACCATAAGCCCCAAATAAACTCTTCCTTTTCAAAGTTGTTTCTGAAATGTATTTTGTCACAATGAAGAACTAACACAAATGCCATCCTAGCATTTGGCTATTACATTAAAATGATCCATTTTTTCTGTCATCCTAAAAAGCAAGTTTATCTTGTTCATCTTTTATCAAAGTAGCAAGTAGAATGAAGGAAGTTATTAATTATCCAATGATGAACTGAGATGAAAGAAGATGAAAGAGCAAAATCTGAAAGATATGAAAAAGCAGTATTTACAGAGGTTCAGTTACTTGATAGGAGTAGCAGGGACATAAGGAAACGGGAGAAATTGAAGGTAGTGCCAAAATTTCTGGCATAAGCAACCAGGCCTGTGAATAGAATACCAAGTACAGGGGTAGGGGGGGTAGGGGGATGATTTGATGATAGAGGTGATTGGTTAAGTAACTGTTTGAGACATCAGTGGACTTTCAGTGAAGATTTCCAGTGGGAAGGTGATAATATGTATATAGCTCTAAATATTGGGCCTAAAAACAGATATCTGGAGGTTTTAATTCTGTTGGTAAGTTAAAGTTGTGGAAAAGAGTATAGAAGGAGGAAGCACATAAACCAAAATGCAAAATGAGGAGAGAGCCACAAAGCCTCCTCTATAACTGGTAGTGGAGGAAGGTAAGACACTGGGTAAGATGACTCCATTTATAGAAATCAGCAATTCTTTTTTTTAAATATTTATTTATTTGCTTTAGTTGTACACAATGCAATGCATTTATGTTTACGTGGTGCTGAAGATCGAACCCGGGTCGCGAACGTGCGAGGTGAACGCTCTACCGCTGAGCCACAACCCCAGCCCAGAAATCAGCAATTCTAAGAAATGGTTTGCAACTTAGTTGCCAGTTAAGACCAGGGTCTCTCATATATCTAGTCAGAATAACACCATATAGAATAAGTAAATATAAAAAAGGTGAATAAATTGTTTTTCTCGATATATTATAATTCATGTTCACAGTAAGAATTATTTTGTGACTCAATAAAAGTGGTAGTTGGAAAGTTACAATTTTTTTGTGTTTCTCCAGGGCAGTCTGTGCTCTGGTACTAATATATGGTGCTATTATATAAGCACTATATTTGCTAGTATATGATTAATTATATACTATAAAATGTAACAATATAGTATAAGATAATATAATACATTGGAAAACATATATTGAATGCATTTGATATACTAAAATAACTTCCAGTATTTTGGTTCCATATACTTAAAGAAGCCTATGCCTAATCATTAGCTGATCACCAAGGTAAGGTACAAGGACTTCAGAGACCACCCACAATGAAGAACAGATGATAAAATTATTTCAAAAAAAGTCACTAAACAAATGATAACTACAATGGCAGCAATAACACATCTTAGGGAAGAGGAAGAAACTGGTCTGTAGAGTTACCACATTATAACATTCGAAATATCCAGTTTTCAACAACAAAAAATGATAAGGCTGCAAACGTGTATAACAAGTTAGAATAACAAAACATTTTTAAAAAATGCAAACATGTATAACAAATTAGAATAATAAAAAATTTTAAAAAATGATAAAGCATGCAAAAAGTTTAAAAATTATGGCCCATAAGCAGGAAAAAGAAATAATAGAAACTGTGCATGACAAATTAAAGACATTGGGCTTTTTTTTTAATTTTTTTTTTTTTTTTTTTTTTTTTTTTTTTTTGTGGTACCGGGGATTGAACTCAGGGGCACTCGTCCACTGGGTCACATCCCCAGCCCTTTTCTGTATTTTATTTAGAGACAGGGTCTCACTGAGTTGCTAAGCGCCTCGCCATTGCTGAGGCTGGCTTTGAACTCGCGATCCTCCTGCCTCAGCCTCCCAAAGTGCTGGGATTACAGGCATGCGCCACCGCGCCCGGCTTTTTTTAAAATTTTAAAAAAATATTTATTTATTTGTTTTTTTCAGTTGTACTACTTCTGAGCCACAACCCCAGCCCCTAATTTTTTAAAAAATATTTATTTATTTACTTTAGTTGTACACAATGCAATGCATTTATGTTTACGTGGTGCTGAGGATCAACCCCACACATGTGCGAGCCTAGCGCTCTGCCGCTGAGCCACAACCCCAGCCCAAGACATTGGGCTTTTCTACAAAAAGACTTTTAAGTCAGCTCTTTTAAATATGATCAATGAGCTAAAGGAAACATTGTCTAAAGAACTAAAGGTAGGTATAAGAACAATGTCTTACCAAATTGAGAAAACCACTAAAGCGATTAAAATATGAAAAGGAGCCAAATTTACATTTTGGAATTGAAAAATATAATAAATGAAAAATTTACTGGACTCAATTAAATTCAGCAAACAAAAGAATGAATTAGAAAATTCAAAGATAGGTCAATTAAGATTACTCAGTCTGAGAAACAGAAAGAATGAAGAAACTAACCAATATACACAGGGCCTCAGAGATCTGAGGGACTATCAAGCATAACAATACCAATAATGGAAATCCCAGAAGAGGAGAATAAATATTGGAATAAATAATGCCTGAAAACTACTAAATTTGATTTTTTTTTTTTTTTAACAGTACTGAGGATTGAACCCCGAAGCACTACCATTAGGCTACATTCCCAACCATTTTTTTTTTTTTTTTTTTTTTTTTGGTGGTACCAGGGATTGAACTCAGGGGCACTTGACCACTGGGCCACATCCTCAGCCCTTTTTTGTATTTTATTAGAAACAGGGTCTCACTGAGTTACTAAGTGCCTCGCCATTGCTGAGGCTGGCTTTGAACTCGCAATCCTCCTGCCTCAGCCTCCCAAAGTGCTGGGATTACAGGCGTGCGCCACCGCGCCCGGCTATTCCCAACCATTTTTATATTTCATTTTGAGAAAGGGTCTCCCTAAATTGCTGAGGCTGGCCTTGAACTTGCTATCCTCCTGCCTCAGCTCCCAAGTCATTAGAACTACCAGTGCATGCATCTGCACCCTACTCAAATTAGATTTTTTTAAAAACTAATTTGAACATCCAAGTTCAACAAACTCCAAATAGTATGATTCAAAGAGACCAACAGGGTTGGGGTTGTGCTTGCCTAGCATGTATATGGCACTGGGTTCAATCCTCAGCACCACATATAAATAAATAAATAAATAAATAAATAAAGGTATTGTGTCCACCTACAACTAAAAAAAATTTTTTTAATAAAATCCAAAGAGAAGCCGGGCGCGGTGGCGCACGCCTGTAATCCCAACACTTGGGAGGCTGAGGCAGGAGGATCGCGAGTTCAAAGCCAGCCTCAGCAATGGCGAGGCACTTAGCAACTCAGTGAGACCCTGTCTCTAAATAAAATACAAAAAAGGGCTGGGGATGTGGCCCAGTGGTCGAGTGCCCATGAGTTCAATCCCCGGTACCAAAAAAAAAAAAATACCAAAGAGACCAACACCAACACACATCATAACCAAACTGCAAAACTAAAGAAAAAAAGATTCTTGAAAGCAGCAAGGGAATAGCAACTCATCATTTACAAAGAATACTTAAAAAGATTAACAAATGATTGCTCACTAGAAACCACAAAATCCTGAGGGTAGTGGATAACATACAAAATTCTGAAAGAACAACACTGTTAACAAAGAATCCTCAGTACCACAAAAAATAAATGAATAAATAAATAAATAAATAAATTGAAAAATAAATTTTGAAAATCTATATCTGGCAAAGTATTCTTAAAATTGAAACATTCACGGAAAAGCAAAAACTAAGAGTTCGTCTCTGGCAGATCTGGCCTACAACATTTACTCAAGGGAATTCTTCATGCTAGACAATAAATGAACTCCACATGAAGAAATAAAAAACACTCATAAGTACAAAAACAAATATAAATATAAGAGCCAATATTATTATATTTTTGGTTTGTGCCTCTTCTTTTTCTTTACCTGATTTAAAAGACAACTGAGGGGGCTGATTCAAGACAGTAGATTAGAGGAAGCCTATATTCCTAGCTGCTTCATGGCTCAGGATTCAAGCAACAGGAGTACAGCTTCTCTGTGAGGTGGATGAAAGAAGAATTTGACTAAAACTCAATATTGGATAATCAGAGTGTCTTAGAGACTCAGAAATTTGAGTACATTAAACAAAGAAGAAAGAGTATGTTGGAGCCGAGCTGGTTGTAGCAATGGCAGCAGTAGCAGTGCTGGTTCACCACAAAGGGGAGAGAGAACACAGAGAGAAATGCTATGGACAGATTTGTTACAGAAAAACCTTAGGTCAGAAAAATAGACTGAATTTAGCTGATTCAGAGGCTGCACTGTGCACTGAAAAATGCTCTCTTTTTCCTGACTTTGGAGAGCTGAGGCAATGCCATCTCGAAGCAGTCACACTGCAGCTACTGCTGCAGAAGCCAGAAAATCAAAGCAAACACTGCCATGCTGTCCTGGCAAGAGGCTGCCATATGGTCTACGGTGTACCTAGCAGAATGTGAGCAAAACAGGCATAGAAAATATTGTACTCAGGGGGATTCAGGCCAGAAAAGTGAAGGGGAGCCCAATTCGCTTCTCCTTTGAGTCTAGCTGCTCACATTACCAGCCAAAGCAGGTCAGGAATCTGAACAGGTGAATTTAAATGCACTTAGAAACTAAGCCTGAGAAGGTTGTACTTATGGGCAGCAGAGTATGTGGAGGATTGGCTCACCAGCCCCATAAGGAAAATTCTTGGGAGACTCCCAAGATCCAGAACCCCCCACAACCACAGACAGAGATTGGAAACTTCCAGGTCCTAGGGGTGCATTGATCTAATTTCTCCAAAGCAGACACCATCCACTAAAACCCATGTGGCCTGATTAGACCTAAGCCCAACCCACTGGAATTTTATTCACAGAACTCTATAGTGACCCCACCATGGGAGTGCATCAATGCAGTCTGAATGGACAAAATTCTGACTGACAGTACTTAACACTCCATCCTGCCGCATATTGATGGGAAGGGACACTGAGAGCTATTTCAACCAGCATTAGTCTTAGACCACTCCAGCTGACAGTTCAGAGAGCAATGCAGAAATAGGAAGGGGTTAACAATCCCCAGACCTTGCTCCCACTCTCAGTATATACCTCAAGAATAAAGGGAAAGAAGAACCATCAGGCATAGACCATGATCATCCAATCTCACTGGCTATTTTGACCACCTCAATGGAAACAAATCCTTCACTTTTCATTAAGAACATGTGTGTGTCTGTGTGTGTGGGGGGGTGTTAATTGATTCATGGACATATATACATATACATATTTCCTTCCTTCTCATTTTTAGCATTTTTAATGTAGTTATTTTCCTTTACCATGTCTTTTGAGGGTTAGGGTTTCTGGCTTGTATATTTTGGTTTTGTTTTGAATTGTTTCCATTTGTTTCTCTTTCTCTCTTTTCTCCTCCTGCTAAAAGTCAAATTATATTTTTCTCTTTTTCCCTTTACTCTGTTTTTCCTATTTTTTCTCCTCCTTCCTTATAACCATCACCTGCTACTATGTTCTGCGTTCTCTCTGTTGGCGTTTTGAAATTGTAAACTCTTTTGTACCTTACTATTACATTTTCTTTTCTCTTTTTTAGGGGGGTTGGGAGGGCACTGGGATTGAACTCAGGGCCACTTGACCACTGAGCCACATCCCTAGCCCTATTTTGTATTTTATTTTGAGACAGAGTCTCACTGAGTTGTTTAGCACCTTGCTTTTGCTGAGGCTGGCTTTGAACTCCCAATCCTCCTGTGTCAGCCTCCTGAGCCGCTGGGAGTATATGTATATGCCACTGCACATGGCTTTTTTCTCTTAATTTGCAGGAGCCCTGTTTGGGGAGATAGCTAAGATTGCGGTTGACTATTGGGCCATAGACATTTTGGGGCATTTCCGCCTTCCGTAGTCTCACGGGATCTCGTGGGACTTGGTCGAGGATCTCGAGAGATTTGAAGGGTGACTCAGCAGATCGAGCTAGCGCCATTGCTGCTCGGGCGCATGGGAAGAGACCAGAGAGAGAAAAGACAGGGTTATCGCTATTGTATAGATATATTGTAGTTTCTTGTAAGATTAAAGAATATTTTCGTCTCCATCCTGTCTCCGGACTCCTTCCCGCGGTGCTGCCATTCCAGGCTGCAATCCCTTTCCGGCGGCAACAGTTGGTGGCCTGTACAGGGAATTCAGCACGGCAGGTAAGAACTGAGAAACCTCGCAGGAGTCTCTAGTCAGAGCGGTTAAAATGGGTTCGAAAATAACTAAGACCCAAGTGTACGAGGCTCTTGATGAATTCTTTGATATAGATGAGTCTGTCGTTAGCGAGGAGGATTTAGAAAACAGTGAAGGCGATCATGAAAGCGTAGATTCCGCTGAGTCAACTAAGACCAGTAAGGAGAGTATTAGAAGCATCCCCAAAATGACAAAGATCCGAGCTGCTAAAGCTATTCAAGATTTATTAGAGATACTTCAAGGATACATGGTCTCAATTGAACCTGGGACTCAGGATGTTACTGAGTCAGTTAGGACCAATGAGAGTAGTAGTAGTGAGGAGGAATTAACTAAAGGTGATTTTGAGAAAATGAACAAAAGGAAATTAAGGAAGACCAAGATAAGGGATCATCAAGTGGAGGAACTTGTGTCCTCTACTCCCCCATGGGTGAAATCGATTACAGAAAATATGAAGGGTATCACTAGGCGTTTGCATACCCTAGAAACAGAAATAAAAAGTCTTTCTGAGCGCTTATGTGCTCTCGAGGGTAACTCACAGATATGTTGGGAACTGCCAGTATTTGAATATGAAAATGGACGAAGGGACCACCAGCCAGTAGATTTCAAAACAATAAAAAATCTCAAAGAGGCAGTAATGACTTATGGACCCCAAGCTCCTTTCACGTTGAGTATACTGGAGTCCCTTAACACCTTTAGCTTAACCCCCGCAGACTGGAAACGTCTATGTAAAGCAACATTAAGTGGGGGACAATACTTGGTTTGGCGATCGCAATTTCAAGAACTTTGTATAGAAACAGCAAAAAGAAATGCAGATGCGGGGTTTGGAGACCATAATATAGAAATGCTCACAGGAGAAGGGCAATTTGCAGACGTACAGGATCAAAAATATTATACCCCAGGAGTATATGCTCAGATAAACGCAGCTGCCTTAAAGGCATGGAAAACTGTACAAGAACCTGGGGATCTACAAGGTAGCTTGTCCAAAGTAATTCAAGGACCTAATGAACCATATGCTGAATTTGCTGATCGACTTTTGAGAACTACAGGTAGAGTTTTTGGAGACATTGATCAAGTTATGCCATTAGTTGTCCAATTAGCGTACGAAAATGCTAATAAGTATTGCCAGGAAGCCATCAGGCCATGGAAAAATAAAAAGGATCTTTCCATATATATACAATTATGTAAAGATATAAATGATGCCTTTGTCACAGGGAATATGATTGCAGCAGCTGTGAGAGATGCTGCCCCTCAAAATTTTACAAGAGCTCAACATAGACATTATAATCAATCAGGATATTCTAGGCAAAATTATCATAATCAATCAGGCTATTCTAGGCAAAATCCTAAAAGAGAAATAAGACCAAATTTATACCGTGCTCCAGGTTGCTGCCCCAGGTGTAAGAAAGGAAATCATTGGGCCAATAAATGCTATTCAAAATTTGACATCCATGGAAATCCTTTGTTCAGGAATTCAAAAAACGGGGCAAGGGGCCCAATGCCCCGGGGCCCACAAATGTACGAGGCATTGGAGGAGGAGTATCCTCAAGCATCCACTCAGATGCTTCCCCGACACAATCCCTATTACCCATCCACTCCCTCGCCAGAGGAACAGGAGGAAATGCAGGATTAGACCTCTGTTCCACCGCCCGAATAGTGTTAACACCTGAAATGGGGGTTCAACTGATTCCCACAGGAGTCAGGGGACCTCTTCCCTCAGGGACTGTAGGTCTTATTATCGGGCGAAGTCCTGAGAGCTTATTAGGTTTGCAAGTGACCCCAGGCGTAATAAACTCAGACTATAAAGGGGAAATAAAAATAATGCTTAGCTCACCCCAAAGTATAAGTTCTATTAATCAGGGAGATAGAATTGCTCAGCTGCTCCTCCTTCCAAATTTACATAAGTCATTTAAAATGAATATGCCTCTAAATAGGAACAATAGAGGATTTTGTTCCACTGATTCGAAACCCATGGTTTGCTGGGTTCGGGACTGTACAAGGAGGCCTATGTGTAAAATAAGAATCCAAGGAATAGAAATGGAGGGTCTTATAGATACTGGAGCTGATTCTTCCATCATTAATTTATGTCAATGGCCCAAACACTGGCCTCTGCAAAAAGCTTCAACCAGTTTAAGAGGCTTGGGATATAATAACCTCCCAGAAAAAAGTGCGGTAATTTTAAAATGGGAGGATGATGAAGGACATAAAGGCACGTTTCAGCCTTATGTTTTACCTAATCTACCGGTTACTTTATGGGGAAGAGATATTTTACAACAAATGGGAGTACACCTTGCAACCAAACCTGCAGGTGTTAAATGTAAAAATCTACAGAGTAATCTTAACCCTATAAGAAATCATCAAAAAGTACAGGGTAAGCTTAACCCTAAAAGAAATCATTATCATATAGGAAAAAGACATTTTTCTTCGGGGCCACTGAGAAAATAATTTTGAAAATACCATGGCTTTCTGATAAGCCAGTGTGGGTCCCTCAGTGGCCCCTATCTAAAGAGAAATTACAAGCGGCCCACCTACTAGTTCAAGAACAATTAGAAGCAGGACATATAGAACCTTCCACCTCTCCCTGGAATTCCCCCATATTTGTGATCAAGAAAAAATCAGGAAAATGGCGATTATTACATGATCTTAGACAAATTAATAAAACCATGCAAGTCATGGGCCCTACTCAACCTGGACTTCCAAATCCTATAGCTATTCCAAAAAATTTCCATGTTATTAGTCTTGATATAAAGGATTGCTTCTTTTCTATTCCCCTACATCCTCTGGATGCCCCCAGGTTTGCCTTTTCAGTTCCTTCTATTAACAATAATGGCCCTGATCAGAGATATCAATGGAAGGTTTTGCCACAGGGAATGGCTAATAGCCCCACCATATGCCAAATATATGTGGACAAGGCCATCCAACCCATTAAAAATAAATATCCAAACCTCATGTGTCTACATTACATGGATGATATTTTACTGGCCCACCCTAATCAAAAAATCTTATTTAATATATTCAGTGACGTGGTAGAAAATTTTAAAAAATACGGATTATATATAGCAGAAAATAAAGTTCAAACCAGATCTCCCATATTATATTTAGGATTTAAAATCATGGATACTTTTGTTAGACCCCAAAAAATTTTAATAAATAAAGAACATTTAACCACCCTCAATGATTTCCAAAAACTACTGGGAGACATTAATTGGCTTCGCCCTACACTAAACCTCACTACTGGCCAATTAAAACCTTTATTTGATATCCTTCGAGGGGACCCTGATCCATCCTCACCGCGAACATTGACTCCTGATGCTAGGAAAGCTTTAAAGGTAGTAGAAAAAGCCATCGAAGGAGCTCATTGTGACAGATTTGATTTAACTCAACCGCTGATATTGATTATTATTTCTTCACAATATACACCCACAGGAGTATTTTGGCAACAAGGGCCTTTATTATGGATACATTTGCCTGTCTCTCCTAAAAGCATAATTGAGTCTTATACCTCCATGGTGGCTAAACTTATTCTTCAAGGACTTAAAACTTCTACTAAAATATTTGGCATTCACCCTGCTACTATTATTACTCCCTATTCATCGTCACAGATTGAATATTTATGCTTCAACGATAATGACTGGGCTATAGCTAGATGCTCTACCTCTGCAAATTTTGATAATCACCTTCCTAAGTCTCCTATATTATCTTTTTGTATTAATCATCCTATTATATTTCCACAGGTAATAAAAAATCAACCTATTCCTAAGGCATTAAATGTATTCACAGATGGGTCCTCAAATGGTACTGCTGCAGTAGTCACTACAAAAGAAAATATGACTTACATAACTGCACACAAATCAGCTCAACTAGTGGAATTGGAAGCTGTGGTAAGAGCTCTGGAAAATTTTAGAGACCAGCCCATAAACATTTTTTCAGATAGCCACTATATTGTACAAGCCGTCCCAAAATTAGAGTTAGCAGGACCAATAGCACCTCATACTCCAGCTTTTAAATTGTTTTATCAAATACAAAAACTTTTGTGGGCAAGAAAAGAACCTCTATTCATAGGCCATATTAGAGCACATACTAATTTGCCTGGCCCCCTCCATGAAAGTAATCAAAAGGCTGATGAACTTACAAAAACAATATTTATACTTTCAGCTGCTACAACAAGCTACTTTATTTCATTCCCAGTTTCACGTCAACAGCACCACCTTGCAACATAGGTTTAAAATCACAAAGGAGCAAGCCAGAACAATTGTAAAAGATTGTAAATCTTGTATGACACATTTGCCCAATCCTCATTTTGGTGTTAACCCTAGAGGATTAATGCCCAATCATTTGTGGCAGATGGATGTTACTCATGAGCCAAGTTTTGGAAAATTGCGATTTATTCATGTAACCATAGATACATGCTCAGGCATGATTTTTGCTTCCTTACATTCCGGAGAAAAAGTTAAAGATGTCACATCTCATTGTTTACAAGCTTTTGCTGCATTGGGCATCCCCAAAATGCTTAAAACAGATAATGGCCCCGCATATACGTCCTCATCTTTCAAAGAGTTTTGCGCAAAATTCAACATATCCCATAAAACAGGCATCCCATACAATCCTCAGGGTCAGGGCATTATTGAAAGAGCAAACCGCACACTAAAAGTTATGTTGTTAAAACAGAAAGAAGGAAACTGGAAAAATCCTAAGGACAGATTGGCAGTTGCCCTGTTTACCTTAAATTTTTTAACTTTAGACTCTGATGGTTATTCTGCTGGAGACAGACATTGGAACCCACATCAACAACATAAACCTTTGGTTTACTGGAAGGATGTTCTTTCAGGTATATGGAAAGGTCCAGATCCAGTGTTAATTTGGGGGAGAGGATCTGTTTGTGTTTTTCCAAAGCATGAATCCTCTCCAATATGGATACCATCTAGATTAATAAAGCAAGTACCAAATCAAAAGGATCAAGATGAAGTTGTTGAGGAATCAAGATTAATAAAAAGGTACAAAATCAAGAGGACCATGATGAAGATATGGAATGATTCCCTTAAAAGAGTCCTTCAAAATACGTCACAACTTAAGTGTCATTCCTCCCGGCTGGGACGAAGAGATCTCTCTTTAGTGTGCACACAATTGTATTTTTTTTTCTTTTTATATATGTGTTTATGTCTGTGTATTTGTCTAAATTTCATGTTAATGTGACGTCACAAATATATGTTTGTATGTGCGTCTGTCTGTCCAGTCTGACATCAAAAATAACAAAGCGCTTGTGAATATAATATATATATATATATATATATATATATATATATATATATGGATCCAAATAACTCTAATTCATTTAAGTTTAAGAGTATTCTAATTGGGTAAATAATTTAATAAGTGAAGGTACCTTCAATTTTGTTTTATAGGTGTCCCAGGGATTTCTCTTAAGTGAAAAATATGACTAGGGCTGTATAACCTGATATTTTGGTGTTTTGACATAAGGTTGCTTATTTGTTATTAACTTCATTTGTTTAATAAATGATTAATTTCAATCATTTCAACAGGTAAAGGACTGCTGTGTATGCAGAAACTCGAGAGTTCCAGCTAACAAATTATTTCTCCAAAGTGCTTTTAGTTTTTCTTTAATCTATCTTTAATACAGTAAATACCCTCAGTCTTTCTTTGTTTTGTTCTAAATATGATGTTTTGCCAGCTTATGTTTGTGGGAGCTCAGGCTGCAATGTGTGTGAGCAGAAATCAACTTTAATTTTCTAATCTAATAATTCTATTTTTTAGTTTGACAACTCGCCTCTTGACTCAGTGCTGGAATAGCACTGCCTTTCCTTTAATAATTGATGCTTGAGTCTCTAGGGAGCGGGCCCTGAAGATTTGCCGGTCGCATTGTCTAGACATAAAAAAAGACGGCTGCTGCTACAGATGCAGGGATCGCGGTCGCTGCAAGCATCCCTGCTGCTCAAATGTCAAACAACCTCACCAGCAGTGTGGCCTCTGCTCTGCATGCATGGGGCCTCCTAGATCTACGTGTTATAACAAGTGGACATTTTGATCTTTCATTGTTTGGGACTTCATGGGACAGTACCTTGGGGGTATTTGTTTAGACAACTCAGTGTGTTACTTGATAGAACTCAGGGCAGCTGATTTGTTTAAAGAATTTGATATGCTATGCAATTTGGCTCGTCACCAAAAGGCTTGTTGCCTTAAAGCCGCAGCATCTCCCCACAATTGGACGGCTGTTAGTCATCTTACACAGTCGATCCTAAAGGGCTCCATTGGATGGCTGGTTAGCCAATGACGGGTAAGATCCCCAGAGGGGGACAACCTAAGACAGGCACAGTCGCACGGGATAGTCTCATGTGGCCGACATATCAACCTAAGACAGGAGTCAAGGGCACAGCCTTGATTATCCGATGACGGGTAAGAATGTTGGTTGCACATAGACGTCCTAGAGCATCCCCTCTTTTAAAACAAAAGGGGGAAATGCAGGAGCCCTGTTTGGGGAGATAGCTAAGATTGCGGTTGACTATTGGGCCATAGACATTTTGGGGCATTTCCGCCTTCCATAGTCTCACGGGATCTCGTGGGACTTGGTCGAGGATCTCGAGAGATTTGAAGGGTGACTCAGCAGATCGAGCTAGCGCCATTGCTGCTCGGGCGCATGGGAAGAGACCAGAGAGAGAAAAGACAGGGTTATCGCTATTGTATAGATATATTGTAGTTTCTTGTAAGATTAAAGAATATTTTCGTCTCCATCCTGTCTCCGGACTCCTTCCCGCGGCGCTGCCATTCCAGGCTGCAATCCCTTTCCGGCGGCAACATTAATTAACTATATTTTTTATCATCATTTAGAACTGGTTTATATAACTCCTACCCCCATTACTAATGCTTTTGCAATTAATGCTGCTGTGGGTGACATAGTTGACACCCGATGTTTGCTTTAATTACAGATTTAGTTTATGGTTACATATTGTTTTTGCTGTCGGTAATTGCTGACCCCACCATTTCTGTTTGTGTGGCAATTAATATTGTAGATGTCATAGTAGGAACCAGGTATTTATTTTAGTAGGGTATGTGGTTTTAATCAATTGTTGCTATTGTTTGTTTCCCCCAATTCTGTGAGGTACTGGGAATCTACAGGGATACTACAAGTTGACAGGGTCTATAGAGACACTGTGGAGGAACTAAACTCAATAAAAAAAAAAAAGAGCGCCTTGTTCCACACATTAATTAATGACACCCAATCTTCAGTTATACTTTAATACAATGAATGGAAGAGACAAAAATACAAACTAATGACCAGGCCCCAAGTAGAAACAGCTAGGGATGGGCCCCCCAAGTTCCACCTATGGACATCCACTGCTATAACAAAAACAGAGAGAATTAACACAAAGGCTTTGGATACCAGACCTATAAGGGTGTCTCAATGTAGATCATACTAGGACACTTAGGAAACTGAGGACTATGCCCTAAAAAGACTCATACAGAAGAATGGAAGAACAATCCTCCCAAACAGATGCATAAAACCCAACACAATAATACAAGAAAAAAAATTTTTTAAATAAGGTAAAGTGACACATCCTAAAGTTCATACTTCACCAGCAACTGACCCCAAAGACATTGACGTGGATAAAATATCAAATAAAGAATTCAAAGGAAGCCGGGCGCGGTGGCGCACGCCTGTAATCCCAGCACTTTGGGAGGCTGAGGCAGGAGGATCGTGAGTTCAAAGCCAGCCTCAGCAATGGCGAGGCACTTAGCAACTCAGTGAGACCCTGTCTCTAATAAAATACAAAAAAAGGGCTGGGGATGTGGCCCAGTGGTCGAGTGCCTCTGAGTTCAATCCCCAGTACCAAAAAAAAAAAAAAAAAAAAAGAATTCAAAGGAGGGGCTGGGGTTGTGGCTCAGCGGCAGAGCGCTCGCCTCACACGTGCGCGGCCCGGGTTCGATCCTCAGCACCACGTAAACATAAAATGCATTGCATTGTATACAACTAAAATAAATAAATAAATATTTTTAAAAAAGAATTCAAAGGAATTATTATAAAAATGATCAATGAATTCCAAGAGAATACAGAAAAACAACTGAATAAATTAAGAAAGGAGGGGCTGGAATTGTGGCTCAGCGGTAGAGCACTCGCCTAGCACGTGCATGGCCCGGGGTTCAATCCTCAGCACCACATAAAAATAAATGCATTGTGTACAACTAAAGCAAATAAATATTTTTTAAAAATTAAGAAAGTCGGCCAGGCGCGGTGGCACACGCCTGTAATCCCAGCACTTTGGGAGGCTGAGGCAGGAGGATCGCGAGTTCAAAGCCAGCCTCAGCAATGGCAAGGCACTTAGCAACTCAGTGAGACCCTGTCTCTAAATAAAATACAAAAAAAAGGGCTGGGGATGTGACCCAGTGGTCGAGTGCCCCTGAGTTCAATCCCCGGTAACCACAAAAAAAAAAAAAAATTAAGAAAGTCAGTACAGGATATGAATGAGAAATTCAATAAGATAAAAATATTGAAAAAGAATCAAACAGAAATCTTAGAAATATAAGATATAATAAATCTTATAAAATGTTCAGTTGAAAGTCTTTCTTATAAAGTGGACCATGCTGCAGAGAGAATCTCAGCACTGGAAGACAAAGTAACCAGCCTTGAACATTTAGACAATACTAAAGAAACAAAAATAAACAACAAGATCAGATATACAAGAATGCTGGGACAACATTAAGAGACCAAATTTAAGAATCATTGGAATTGAGAAGGGTTATAAGATGCAGGCTAATGGAATAGATAACCTTTTCAGGGAAATAATAATAGAAGAGTTTCCAAACTGGATGAGTTGAACATCCAAACACAGGAGGCATTCAGAACCCCAAACAGACAGGTCAAAAAAGGACCTCTTTATGACACATTATAATTAAAATGCCTAACATACAGAAAAAGGATAAAACTTTTAAAGCCTTGAGAAAATAAAAATGTCAGGTCACCTTTAGAGGAAAACTCATCAGAATCATTTCTGATTTCACAGCAGAAACTCTAAAAGCCAGGAGGACTTGGAATGTTATGTTCTAAGTCCTGAAAGAAAATAACTGTCAATCAACATTCATATATCCAGCAAAGCTATCGTTCAGAATTAAAAAGGAAACTAAAACCTTCCAGGATAAGCAGAAACTAAAAGAATTCATGACTACAATTCCAGCACATCAAAAATTACTTTTTAAAAAATACTCCATACAGAAGAAATAAAAAACAAACCCCAGAGCTCACAAATGAACAAATCTAATTTGAAGATTAGCTAAGCAAATGAGAAAAAGTACCAAATTAAACTTGATATATAAATGGTAGGTATTAATAAACATCTCTCTATAATAATTTTTTAACATTTATTTGTTTTAGTTGTACACAATGCCTTTATTTTTACGTGGTGCTGAGGATTGAACCCAGGCCAAGCACGTGCTAGGCACATGCTAGGCGAGCGCTCTACTACTGAGCCACAACCCCAGCCCCTCTATAATAATTTTTCTGGGGTATCAGGGATTGAACTCACGGCCACTCAACCACTGAGCCATATCCCCAGCCCTACTTTGTATTTTATTTAGAGACAGGGTCTCACTGACTTGTTTAGTGTCTCACTGTTGCTGAGGCTGGCTTTGAATTCACGATTCTCCTGTCTCAGCCTCATGAGCTGCTGGGATTACAGGCATGTGCCACCATGCGCAGCTAATACTATTGAATGTAAATAGTCTTGACTCTCCTGTGAAAAGGCATAGGCTGGCATAATGGATTAAAAAGCAAGACCCAACTATATGCTGTTTGTGAGAGACATGCCCTACAGGCATCTGTCCATTTACAACTACAAAAATAAAAATAAAAATAAAAGAATTCAAGGGAGAAATTTAAAAATTCTTAGACTCAAGTGAGAATAGTGATACAACATACCAGAACCTCTGGGGCATTATGAAGGCAGTTCTAAGAGGAAAGTTTATAGCTATGGGTGCCTACATAAGAAAGTAAGAAAGATACCAAATAAATGAGCTAATGATACATAGCAAGGCCCTTGGAAAAAAAAAAAAAAAAAACCAATGCGAAAACCAGTAGAAGGAAGGAAATAATTAAGATCAGAACCAAAAATCAATGAACTTGAGAATAGAAAAACAATACAAAGGATCAATGAAACAAAGAGTTGTTTCTTTAGATAGATAAATAAGATTGATAAGTCCTTAGCCAGACTAACAAAAAGAAAAAGAACAAACCCAAATTAATAAAATTAGAGATGAGAAAGGAGAAATCAGCACAGACATCACAGAAATTCAGCAGATCATTAGGGACTATTTGGAAAACTTATATTCCAATAAGTTGGAAAACCTAGAAGAAATGGATACATTTCTAGACAAATATTGTCTGCCAAAACTGAATCAAGAGTACATGGAAGATCTAAAAAGACCCATAACTCATAATGAGATAAAACCAATAATAGGGGCTGGGGTTGTGGCTCAGAGGTAAAGCTCTCACCTAACATGCATGGGGCACTGTGTTCGATCCTCAGCACCACATAAATATAAAATAAAGATATTTTGTCCACCTATAACTAAAAAATAAATATTTTAAAAAAACAATAATAAAAAGCCTTCCAATAGGGCTGGGGTTATGGCTCAATGGTAGAGTACTTGCCTAGCATGTGTGAGGCACTGGGTTCAATTCTCAGCACTACATATAAATAAACAAATAAAATAAAGGTCCATCAACGACTAAAAAGTCCATTAAAAAAAAAAAAAGCCTCGGGGCGGCTGGGATTGTGGCTCAGCGGTAGAGCGCTTGCCTAGCACGTGGGCAACCCGGGTTCGATCCTCAGCACCATGTAAAAATAAACGCATTGTGTACAACTAAAGCAAATAAATATTTTTTTTTTTTTTTTTTTTTTTTTTTTTTTTGGTTTGGTACCGGGGATTGAACTCAGGGGCACTCGACCACTGGGCCACATCCCCAGCCCTTTTTTGTATTTTTATTAGAGACAGGGTCTCAGTTACTAAGTGCCTCGCCATTGCTGAGGCTGGCTTTGAACTCGCGATCCTCCTGCCTCAGCCTCCCAAAGTGCTGGGATTACAGGCGTGCGCCACCGCGCCCGGCTAAATAAATATTTTTTTAAAAAAGCCTTCCAATAAAGAAAAACCCAGGGCCAGATGGATTCTCAGCTGAATTCTACTTAACCATGAAGTAGAAAGTGATGGAACACTTCAAAATTCATTCTGTGAAACCAGTATTACACTCATACCAAAACCAGATAAGGACACAACAAGAAAACTACAGACCAATATCCCTGATGAAGTTAGATGCAAAAATACTTAATAAAATATTAGTTAATCATGTTCAACAACATATTAATGTTAGCTTCCAGGCCGACAGGCCACACCTCCCAGGTAGTTTAACCAGGCCACACCTCCCAGGTACCTTAAGACACACCTCCCAAGCACTTTAAACTGGCTATGCTGCTGGCCACACCTCAGGTGCCTTACTGAGCAATCATGACTCACGGGTTCCCCTTTCGACCCTCGGCAGCCTATGGAGTTGGGGGTCTCTCTGGGGGGGTCCCTCTGACCACCGGTTCGCTACTTAAACCTTCTCCTTCTTTTCTTTTCCTGTCCAGTCTCCTTTCCTCCCCTCCCGCCGGTTTTCCTCATTCCCTTCCCCCTCCACATGACCCTTGGTCCCCACCGGCCATTAGGGGCCCATTAATAAACCCCTTTTCCACACGGTGGTCCCAGCGTGGGTTCCTTTGCCCTTCAATTAAGATGATTGTACACCAAGACCAAGTGTGTTTTAGTCTAGAAATGGCAGGATGGTTTAACATATGCAAATCAATAAATATAATTTATTACATAAATAGAACTAAGGACAAAAATCACTTAGTCATTTCAGTAGATTCAAAAAAGGCCTTCAACAAAATCCACCACCCATTCTTGATAAAAACACTAAATAAATTAAAGATAGAAGGAACCTACCTGAACATCACAAGGCTATAAATAAAAACCCAAAGCCAACCTTATAGTAAGTGGGGGGAAACTGAAATCATTTTCTTTAAAAGCTAGGACAAGATAAGGATGTCCACTCTCACCACTAATGTTTAATATAGTGCTAGAAATTCTAGCCAGAGTAATTCGGAAAGAGAAGGAAATAAAAGGGATAAAAATAGGAAACAAAGAACTCAAACTATCACTATTTGTAGATGATACAGTCCTATACATAGATCTAAGAAATTTTACCCAAAGACTACGAGAGCTAATAAACAAATTTGTCAAAATAGGTTATAAAATCAACAAACAAAAATCAATTGCTTTCCTATATACCAACAATAAATCTGTTGAGAAAGAAATTAGGAAAACAATTCCATTCACAATAGCCTCAACAAACAAGCACACCCAGGAATAAATCTAACCAAGAGGGTGAAAGAACTCTACAATGAAAACTAGAGAACACTAAAGAAAGAAATTGAAGAAGACCTCAGAAGATAGAAAGACCTTCATGTTCATGGATAGGTGTAATTAATATTGTTAAAATGGCTACCAAAAGTGATATACACATTCAATGTAATCCCCATCAAAATACCAATGACATTTTTCACAGAACTAGAAATAATAGTCCTAAAATTAATTTCAGAGAATAAAAGACTGACACTAGGCAAAGCAATTCTTTTTTTGGGGGGGAGGGGGGCGGGGCAACCCAGGTTTTAACTCAGGGGCATGTGACCACTGAGCCACATCCCCAGCTCTATTTTGTATTTTATTTAGAGACAGGATCTCACTGAGTTGCTTAGCACCTCTGTTTTGCTGAGGCTGTCTTTAAACTTGCAATCCTCCTACTTCAGCTTCCCAAATTGCTGGGATTACAAGTGTGATTCTTCTTGTTTACTTTGTTGATTTGAAGTTTATATTAATTGATCTTCAAGCATTGAACCAGCCTTGCATATCTAAAATAAATCCCACTTGGTTGTAGCTAAACTGATACAGGTAGCATGCCTTTGAACCTCCAGATCTATGAGCTAAGTAAACCTCTTTTCCTTATAAAATTAGCTACCTCAAGTATTTCATTAGGGTAAAAGAAAAGTAACTTATACAGACTCTTACAATTCAACAATACAAAGATAAATAACTAAATTTTTCTTTTTTTTTAGTACTGGGGATTGAACTCAGGGGCACTCAACCACTGGGTCACATCCCCAGCCCCTTTTGTATTTTATTAGAAACAAGGTCTCACTGAGTTGCTAAGTGCCTCGCCATTGCTGAGGCTGGCTTTGAACTCGAGATCCTCCTGCCTCAACCTCCCAAGTGCAGGGATTACAGGCGTGCGCCACCACGCCCGGCTAAATAACTAAATTTTAAAACAGGCAAAGGAGCTGGGCGTAGTGTTACATGCCTATAGAATCCCAGTGGCTCAGGAGCCTGGGGCAAGAGGATCAGAAGTTCCTGGCCAACCTTAGCAATTTAGAGAGAATCTGTCTCAAAATAAAATAATATAGAAAGGACTGAAGATTGCCAGGCGAGGTGGTGCACGCCTGTAATCCCAGCACTTGGGAGGTTGAGGCAGGAGGATCGCGAGTTCAAAGCCAGCCTCAGCCATGGCGAGGCACTTAGCAACTCAGTGAGACCCTGTCTCTAATAAGATACAAAAAAGGGCTGGGGAGGGGGCTGGGATTGTGGCTTAGCGGTAGAGTGCTCTCCTAGCACGTGCGCGGCCCGGGTTCGATCCTCAGCACCACGAAAGAATTTAAGAATAAAGGCATTGTGTACAACTAAAGCAAATAAATAAATAAATATTTTTTAAAGGGGGGGAGGGCTGGGGATGTGGCCCTGTGGTCGAGTGCCCCTGAGTTCAATCCCCGGTACCAAAAAAAAAAAAAAGGACTGAAGATAGCACATACCCACATACCTGTAGTCCCAGCTGCTTGGGAAGGTGAGGCAGGAGGATTGCAAATGTTAGGCCAGTATGAGAAAAATAGAGAGATCCTGTCTTGTATTTAAAGGAGCTGTACAGGGGCTGGGGTTGTGGCTCAGCGGTAGAGTGCTCGCTTAGCACGTGCACAGCCCAGGTTCGATTCTCAGTACCACGTAAAAATAAACACTTTGTGTACAACTAAAGCAATAAATAAATTTTTTTTTTTTAAAAAAAGGAGCTATACAAATAACCAATAAACAGGAATGATGCCAACATTGCTGGTTATTAAGGAAGTACAAATCAAAACAACAATGAGCTATCACTTCATACCCACTAGGATGGCTATAAGCAAAACCAAAAACAAAACAAAAATCAATTAGCTAGGATGTGAAGAAATTGGAACCCTCATATATTGTTGGCGGGAATGTAAAATCATATAGTTGAAAAACCATGTGTCAGTTTTTCAAAATCTTGAATACAGACTAACCATGTCACCACTCCTAGGTATATATCTGCAAGATCAAAAATGTTCACACAACATGAGGGGCTGGGGTTGTGGCTCAGTGGTAGAGTGCTCGCCTAGCATGCATGAGGCACTGGGTTCGATCCTCAGCACCATATAAAAATAAAATGAAAATATTGTGTCCACCTAAAACTGAAAAATAAATATTAAAAAAACAGCATGAATGTTCATATTAGACAAAATTAAAATGATCCACATGTCCGTAATTAAAGTATATGCTTTAAATGGGAGGATTAGAGGAACACTAGAATGGCCAATGGGGAGGGAGGGAAAGGGAGGGGGCAAAAGGGTGAAGAAGAAAAAAAAAGATGGTAGAATGAGATGGATATCATTACCCTAAGTGCATGTATGAAGTCACGAACGGTGTGAATATACTTTGTATACAACCAGAGATATGTAAAAGTGCTCTATAAGTATAATACGAAATGTAATGCATTCTGCTGTCATTTTTAACAACTTAGAATTTAAAAAATTTTTTTTTAAAGTGAAAGAAAGCACATAGCTAAATGGACATATAGCAGGGCAATTTATGCACAACTAACAAAGTGCTAAATAAAAGAGAAATAAAAAGAAAAAAAGTATATGCTTTAAAAAGATGATTTTTACGTTATGTGAATTACATCTCAATTTTAGAAGTGTTATAAGGGGCAAAATGACCTGAAAGAAGTTACAATTAACATATGAAAAACTTGAGAAAATTTAACCCTTTATTTCAGTTATTCATTTTGCCTTCCTCTAAAAATTGTACTGGAAATTCGTTTAAATGAAAGATCAAGTAGATAGATATTCTGAAAGATGATAGAACTTGAGTTGGATCTGGAAGGATGGCTAGTATTTGGATTAAGCCAAGATGAAGGAAAAAGTATTATTCCAGAAGGGACCAACACAAGCAGAGGGAAAAAAGGTGGGAATGGATTCTGAAGAGAGTGAGGAACCTGTCTCCACAGTAAGCTATTTAATTAAGCTGAGTAGCAGTAGCAAATAGAATTGAGAGTATGAAATTGGATCACATCATAGCAAACTGTAGAACAATGCAGGGCAGACTTGAAGACAATAGCAGGATATTATATATATATATATATATATATATATATATATATGTACATATGTATGCATTTTATTTTATTCTTGCAGTGCTAAGGATGGGACCAAGGGCCTTGTACATGCTAGGCAAGCTCCTACCACTAAGCTATACTCCTCAGTCCCCATTTTTTGGTTTTTTGTTTCTTTGAAGAAAAAGAATTCACATTTATGGAAAGCTGTTAAGATTAGTTTGACAAGCCGGGCGCGGTGGCGCACGCCTGTAATCCCAGCACTTTGGGAGGCTGAGGCAGGAGGATCGCGAGTTCAAAGCCAGCCTCAGCAGTGGTGAGGCACTTAGCAACTCAGTGTGACCCTGTCTCTAATAAAATACAAAAAAAAGGGCTGGGGATGTGGCCCAGTGGTCGAGTGCCCCTGAGTTCAATCCCTGGTACCACAAAAAAAAAAAAAAAAAAAAGATTAGTTTGACATCAGTTGCAAGATAAATTGTAGAAGAATTCAAGCAGAGGGTAACTCAAAGCTAAAGTAAGAAAACAGCCCTGGAAGTAGAAGTGAGATTTAACAGGTGTTTCATTTCAAAGATAGAAAGAAAGGTGATAAAGTAGAGAACTAAACAAAAACAAAACATTAGGTAATTAGGAAAATTGAAAGAAAAAAATAGAAACTGGAGAAGGATGACAACTTACAGAGAAGTTACAATACTAAAATAATCACAGGAAATCAAATCTCAGTTAAATATTAGGACCAAAGATGCAGAATTGACAGTCTTTAGTACAGAGTTGATAAGTGAAACAATGAATGACTTTTCCTTCAAAATGAATTAAGAATGCTGTCAAATAAATTTTAATAACCTGTGTATATTCTCTGGTGTACTAAATAAGGAAAGAAGGAACAGAGATAGGACTTAGGCAAATTTGTGAATTCCCCTGTGCTTCACTTTACGCTTTGGTAAAAGGGGAGATAATAAAAGGACCTGCCTCATAGGGTGGTTGGGAGGATTTCATGAGCTACTACATGTAGACACTTGGAACAGTGCCTCATGTATTAAGAGCTCGGTACCTGTTGATTACAATTATTATCACTTGCAGTAACATAGAGCATCCATGATGCTTCCTGGTGCACTGGAATAAACACAGCATCAGGAGACTTGGTTTCAAGTCCCTGTTGTACATTTTTTAGCTCTGACCATTTGATCAATAACAGCAAGGAAAAGAGTGCTTGGTTAGAATTCCAAGCCTACCACTTATTAGCAACCAGACCTCAGGCAGAATTTAGAAGCTTAGTTTCTTCATCAGAAAAGTGTATATAATAAATCTGACTTTGTATGTTATTGTGAGATTAGCAGTACTATATATAAAGCACCTGGCGTATAGTAAGTGATTATTATCTTAGTGTTTTTTTTTAATATTTATTTATTTATTTTAGCTGTACACAATGCAATGCATTTTATGTTTACGTGGTGCTGAGGATGGAACCCGGGCCGCGCACGTGCAAGGCGAGCACTCTGCCGCTGAGCCACAACCCCAGCCCCCTGTTTTTGTTTTCTATTCGGTTCCTTAGTTGGATACTTCAGTGATTTAGGACAGATTATTCTAGAGTGTTTTTTTTAAACTATTCCAAAAGAATATTTTTATTGTCATTGTTATATGGAGCAATTAAGAATAACAAAATTATCAGCACAGGGTCAAACTAAAAATAACCTGTTATAGAGTGGTTTTTATCTCAGTAAATGATGTAGAAACCACTCAGTGCCATTTCAAGGGATACATATAAAGAATAGGAAATCGGGCCTGTAATCCCAGCTACCCAGGAGACAGAAGCAGAAATATCTCAAATTCAAGGATAGTCTTGGCAACTTAGAGAGACCTTCAGCAACTTTGCAAAATTCTGTGTCAAAAGAAAACTTAAAAGGCTGGGGATGTAGGTAAAAAGCCCCTGAGTTCAATCCCCAGTACCAAAAATTTTAAAAACAAAGAATTGAGAATTGGGATATAGCTGCAGAGGATACCTTATCATGCTCACTGCTAAAGAAAAAAAGGAACAGAAAAGACAGAGGAATAAATTATGTTTAATTATAATTTCAGAAGTTTCTTTCTTAGTCCAAGATGTTCAGAATCAAGCCATATGTTTGATGACATTGGTAGAAGAGAGGAATAGAAATTCCAGATGGTTCTTTGTAGCAAATGGAAATGCAATTTGGAGAGTTGATAGCAAATATTTATCTTTCTCTGTGGTATGTAATAAATTATATATATGAGGACTGGAGTTGTATCTCAGTGGTAGAGCGCTTGCCTAGCACATGTGAGGCACTGGGGTCGATCATTAGTTCCACATTAAAAAAAAAACTTATAAAAAAAAGAATGATTTATAAAAATATTATATACATATGATATCTCAAATTTTTACTAGGTGTTGAAATGTGTAGTCAAATTATCTTCAAATGTAAGTATGGATACTCAGAGTCTAATTAACCAAAATACTAAAGTGATTTAAACATGAAAATTTAATTGTCCCTCTAATAAAGACAACCAAAAAGACAAGTTAAAGCTGTTTGATAACACATTATGTCCATTTTCCTCCTAAAAATAATAAAATTATCAAGTAGAAAAAGTAATGTATTCCATAACTTCTTTAATAAAAGAGGCAAATTATAGTCCAAGGGGAGCAATTATATGTATTTGGATTAGTTTGAAAATATTAAAAGCTAACAGCTTTAATACTGTCAACAGAAAATGTCCTCAAGAGCCATGTTAAGTATTGCTATTTCATAAAGTACAGTATTAATATATGCTATTGTTATATTATTGTAATAAGTTCCTCTTTAAGGAATTATTACATAAAGCATTCAATCAATTTATTTGTTCAAGTCACAAAATATTTCACTGATTATTACTAGTTTTTTTTTTTTTTTTTTTAATTAAATTACAAATGTTTTTGCTGGGCACGGTGGTGCCTGCCTGTAATCCCAGGGACTCAGGAAACTAAAGAAGAAGAGTCACAAGTTTGAGGTTAGCCAAGGAAATTTAGCAAGACCCTGTCACAAAAATTGAAAAGTAATAAGGATATGGCTTCTGGTAGAGTGTCCTTAGATACAATCCTCAGTACTACAAAAAAAATTACATTTATTTTTTAACTAATAGATAAAAAAACATAAAAATTTTACATATTAATGAATTATCATGGTGTTTTGATAAATGTGTATATTGTTTAATGTTTAAATCAGATTAAAATATCTTTTCAAACATGTATTATTTCATTATGGTAGAAACATTCAATATCCTCTTTTCTAGATTTTTGAAAATTTATGTTAATAGTGACTCTTATCAGAGATGTGATATTGATGATCCTATACAAGTACATTGAGTTTATTCTAGACCAATGGTTCTCAAATTACTTGGTCTCCACATTGCTTTACACTCTTAAAAAATTTTGAAGACACCAAGGAACTTGTTTATATTGGCCATAGCTATCTGTCTTTATCTTATTAGACATTAAAAAGATTTATTTATAGGGGCTGGGGTTGTGGTTTGGTGGTAGAGTGCTCGACTAGCATGTGCGAGGCCCTGGGTTCGATTCTCAGCACCACATGAAAATAAATAAATAAAATAAAGGTATTGCCGGGCACAGTGGCGCACGCCTGTAATCCCAGCACTTTGGGAGCCTGAGGCAGGAGGATCGCGAGTTCAAAGCCAGCCTCAGCAATGTCGAGGCACTTAGCAACTCAGTGAGACCCTGTCTCTAATAAAATACAAAAAAGGGCTGGGGATGTGACCCAGTGGTCGAGTGCCCCTGAGTTCAATCCCCGGTACCACAAAACAAAACAAAACAAACCAAAAAAGGTATTATGTCCAACTACAACCAAAAACTAAATATTAAAAAAAAAAGATTTATGTATTAGCTTATTGAAAATAACAATGATAAATCTGTTACATTTACCTTATGTGACACATTTTTCTGAAAAACAATTACATTTTACAAAACAAAAAAAAAAATATTGAGGAGACTGGCATTGCTTTACATTTTCAAATATCTTTGGTATCTAAACTAGTAAAATCTAAACAAATCATCATATCTGCTTCTCCTTCTAACTTTTGCGATGTTTTCTTTTTTAAAGTTGGCCTGACATAGATATGTAGTGTTGTAAAAGGAATATTTTAATAGCATTTATGATCGTTAAGGATATTTTTCTTTAATGCAATACTTAAGAAGTAATGGTTTCTTAAAAATTAATTGCAATATACAATCTAAAATATATTAATGAACTTCTAATACTATTACATTAAAATGTAGTGGTCTATCTCACACTTTTAATGGATTTTTAATCCACACATGATTTTGTCACATCACATATTGGTCATTTAGAAAATATTACTTTGCTAAGTTGTGCAGATTTTTTACATATTGGCGCATTTCATTCATTATACAATATCAATAAATTATATTTACTAATATTACCACAAAAATCTTCAAAAGCCCCTATGGTTGGGCATGGTACCACACACTTGCAATTCCAGCTACAAGGGAGGCTGAGGCAAGAGGATTGCAAGCTTGAGGCCAGCCTCAGCAACTTAGCAAGACCCTGTGTCAAAATAAAATTTTCTTTAAAAGGGCTGGGGATTTTGCTCAAAAGCTTAAATTTATCATTAACAACTACTGTCAAGTTATTTACAGATTTATTTGGTTCATTTTTCAGAAAAATATCTGCAAAATTCCCAGTCTAAATAACCATAATTTGTCCTCTATTTGCCCTTTCAAATAATGATAGGATAAGATGTCTGAGAAAGCAACTAGCTCAGCACTCGATCTAGACCATCACATGCATAGTTTTGCTCAAGACCAACGTGGTACTTATGTAAGCATCACAAGTGTTTTGTTTGTATTTCCTGTTTTGTCACAGAATATTAAAAAGTTGTGTTATCAAGGTATGAAATTTAATATACAGCGAGTAATTTTTAGCAATGAATGCATCTTGAATGATAAAGGGTCATGGCGAAAAATACAGTCCTCAGTTGTCACTGTACCCTTGATTCATGCTAAGGCATCAGCAGTTTAACTCACCATTGTTTTTGTACCATCACTGCAAATGTGAATACACTGGAAAAGTCAAATGATGACTTAGTATTGTTACAAAAATGTTTTTAACTCAGACTTCCTGAGATATATTTTTTTTTTTGTAACATCAGAGATCCAGGGACCACATTCTAAGAACTGATAACCTAGAGTATAAACTCTATGAAAGCAGAGAGTCTAATTTTTTTTTCACTGTTACATCTTCAACACCATTGTATGTATAACAGAGCCTGGAACAATTGTAGATAATCAGTAAATATTTCCAAAATATATTTAAAAAATCAGGGACAGATGGGAAATCAATCCTTTGTGGAATACAGAATAGTAACCTAAAATGCATGTTTTTTAAACTATGTCTAGCTCAATAATTAACCAACACATACCACAAAATGATATGAAAATCTGGTTTCACGACGCCATTTCCTTTGCTGAAGACTCTACTGACTTCTAAATTATGAGCAAATACATTAAAAATACCTATGTCAAGGAAAGATGTGAAATGTGCAAGAATCAAAGAACAAGTCGGCGCCGGGCGCGGTGGCGCACGCCTGTAATCCCAGCACTTTGGGAGGCTGAGGCAGGAGGATTGTGAGTTCAAAGCCAGCCTCAGCAGTGGCGAGGCACTTAGCAACTCAGTGAGACCCTGTCTCTAAATAAAATACAAAAAAGGGCTGGGGATGTGGCCCAGTGGTCGAGTGCCCCTGAGTTCAATCCCCGGTACCAAAAAAAAAAAAAAAAAAAAAAAAAAAAAAAAAAAAAGAACAAGTCGGGCATGGTGGCACATGCCTGCAATTCCAGCTTCTCAGGAGTCTGAGGCAGGAGGAATCACAAGTTCAAGGTCAGCTTGGGCAATTTAGCAAGATCCTCTCTCAAAATACAAAATAAAAAGGGCTATGGATCTAGATCTAGCTCAGTGATAGAGCACCCCTGGGTTCAATTCCCAGTGCCCTCCCCCCAAAAAAATCAAAGAAAAAATGATATGATATATATATATATATATACATTCATATATATATGTATATATATACATATATATGTATTATATATAGATATATATATATATACATTCATATATATATGTATATATATATATAATACACACACATATTGCTGAAAAGGAGGGACAGTTAAAATGCTTTTATAGATCATTTAATACTTACTATTTCTCCCTCTCTTCCCTCTCCCCCTCCGCCCCTTCCCCCACCTCCTTTTTCTTGCAGTGCTAGAGATTGAACCCAGAATCTCATGCATGCTAGGCAAGTGCTACATTCCTAGCCCAAGTCAATCATTTTTACAAATGAGAAAACTAAGCAGCTTTGGGGAGCTAAATGGCTGAAAATCTTGGAGTTAGTCACAAGACCAAAATATAGGATCCATCACATTTTCTCTTGCACATAGCAATGATAGGAATGACAGTGGGGACCAAGAGAATCATTTTTGTGTAATTCTCCTATAGATGACTGACCAAGCAGATCCTTAAGTTACTCCATGGAGTCAGGACAGAAGAAGAACCTGAAATTAAGGGCTAGAACATCTAAATATTCTCCCGTTAGGGCTCCTCTCCCAGACTACTCCGGTGGGCAGATGCAGACATGGCAGGGAGATTCAGGGCTAGTCCCATGGAATTGTGGAGAACACAAAGAGTCAGGGCAGGGCCTTAAGAAGGAAACAAACAGGGCCTGAAACCAAAGAGGGTCCTGGGGCTTTACTGTAGAGTAACATGGACAAGGCCAGAGACTGGAAAAGCCCCAACAGGAGAATGTTTTTGATACTTTTCACCAGGAAGCTATCAGCATTTTCTATGGAATTGTTCTGCACATTTTGGGATATTTATCATACCCACCCTCTACCCACCAAATGCCACAAATCCTTGTCACTGTCACTGACAAAAATGTCCTGCACATTTCCAAATGCCCACTAGGGGGCCTATGTCACTTTGATTACCATTTACCACACACACATTTGACACAATTCAGAGATCATAACTGATGTTTCTCAGGTCTTTTGTTCCCCTCCCCACCACCAGGCCTCCCTCATCACCCATTAATTCTACAGCATTCATTGTATCAGGATGAGGGTAACATCCAAGAACAAGAAAGAAGACAGTTACATTTCAGAATGGAATTTTAAAATCTAAAATGAAACCACAGGCTTTTTGTAATGAGGGAAAGGTTTTTGAACAAGAAAAACCTTTTTTTTTTTTTTTGGTACCAGGGATTGAACTCAGGGGCACTCGACTACTGGGCCACATCCCCAGCCCTTTTTTGTATTTTATTTAGAGACAGGGTCTCACTGAGTTGCTAAGTGCCTCGCCATTGCTGAGGCTGGCTTTGAACTCGCGATCCTCCTGCCTCAGCCTCCCAAAGTGCTGGGATTACAGGCGTGCGCCACCGCGCCCGGCTTTTTTTTTTTTTTTTTTTAATATTTATTTATTTACTTTAGTTGTACACAATGCAATGTATTTATATTTATGTGGTGCTGAGGATCGAACCCGGGCCGCGCACGTGCGAGGCGGGCGCTCTGCCGCTGAGCCACAACCCCAGCCCCAAGAAAAACCTTTTTTTTAAAAAAAATTTTAATTTGTTCTTTTTAGAAATACATGACATGGGCTGGGGTTGTGGCTCAGCGGTAGAGCGCTCTCCTAGCACGTGCGAGGCCCTGGGTTCAATCCTCAGCACCACATAAAAATAAATTAATTAATTAAAATTAAAAAATAAATACATGACAGTAGAGTGTATTTTGACACACATACATGGAGTATAATTTATTGTAATTAGGATCCCGTTCTTGTGGTTGTACATGATGTGAAGGGAAACACATTTTTTTAAGCTCAAAATGAGAAAGAGCTTGGAAGACTCAGGGCAGAAAGATTACACCATAAACCTAAGGCACGCAGTTAGAAGGTATGCAGTTGTCTACCAAAAGGAAATGAAAGTTCAAACTGCTGGAAGGAGGAAGAACATCTGAATGCATATGACAAGAATTTAGGTTTCCAGTAAAGGGTGGCACCCTCCCACCTGGGCTCTCCTGAGTCTTCTTAGAGGACTGGCCTTAAAGCAGAGCCTTCACCTTGCTGCCAGCAGGGATCACTGACAAGGGCCCTGATCATTGCACAGCTGAGGCAGGTTATTCCCCACTTAGCACTTAGCTTAGCACCCATCAGTTTCCTGAATCCCCAAAGCAATACAAAAGCATCCAAAAGCAGGATGGCCAAATGGAAGGAGCTTGTGGTCAGGGAGGGGCTAGCAGACATGGAAGGCAAGGAAAGGGGAGGATTGCCAAAGGCTAGAAGGAACTGCCCATCTCAGCAAATAGTGGGCCGGGTTCCTCAAAGTCAGTACAACATATAAATCATCAGAGGGAAAAACAAAGAAGGATCAGGAAGAAGAAGAGGTGACAGAGAGGAAGGAGGAAGGGGAAAGAGAGGAAGGAAAGAGAAGCGGGGGCAAAAATCCAGGATGCACTGAGCATAAGTCTGCCAATTGCAAATTTCACGCAGGAGGTTAGGTTATGGCTTTCAAGTAGAAAGGAGCCTTAGTTGGCCCGGCGCGGTGGCGCACGCCTGTAATCCCAGCACTCTGGAGGCCGAGGCAGGAGGATCGCGAGTTCAAAGCCAGCCTCAGTAATGGCAAGGCACTTAGCAACTCAGTGAGACCCTGTCTCTAATAAAATTTATTTATTTTTTCGTGGTACCAGGGGCACTCGACCACTGGGCCACATCCCCGGCCCTTTTTGTATTTTATTTAGAGACAGGGTCTCACTGAGTTGCTAAGTGCCTCGCTATTGCTGAGGCTGGCTTTGAACTCGAGATCCTCCTGCCTCAGCCTCCCAAAGTGCTGGGATTACAGGCGTGCGCCACCGCGCCCGGCTTCTAATAAAATAAAAAAAAAAAAAAAAAGGGCTGGGGATGTGGCCCAGTGGTTGAGTGCCCCTGAGTTTAATCCCCAGTACCAAAAAAAAAAAAAAAAAAAGAAAGGAGCCTTAGCAAGTAAGTGCAGCGCAATAAGGCCCACAAAGTTAATCCTCAAGGGCTGGGATTGTGGCTCAGCGGTAGAGCGCTCACCTAGCACGGGTGCGGCCCGGGTTCGATCCTCAGCACCACATAAAGATAAAGGCATTGTGTACGGCTAAGGCAAATAAATAAATATAAAAAAAAAATCCTCAATGGTGAAATAAATATTTATCCCTTGCTAGAATTTGGAGGTTGAATGTCCCCCAAAGGTCCATTACTAAAGGTTGAGCCACAGGGTGGCATTATTGGGAGGTACTGTGGAAAGAAAGGAAAAGGAAAGGGGGCCTTATGGGAGGTCTTTAGGTCATTGTGGATGTTCCCACAATGGGGACTATGGGAACTTGCACCTTCCTCTTTTTTTTTTTAAATACATATTTTTATTAGTTGTTGATGGATCTTTATTTTATTTATTTATGTGTGGTTCTGAGAATCGAACCCAGTGCCTCACACATGCTAATGCTCTACCATTGAGCTACAATCCCAGCCCTCCTCTTACTCTTTTGCTTTTTGAACATGAGGTGAAGAGTTTGCTCTGCCACAGGCTTCCAACCATTGTAATCTGATACCATCATCAGAGATCTAAAAGCAAGTGATGAGTCTGCCTGATCATGGACTGGAACTTCTAAATCTATGAGCCAAAATAAACCTTTTCTCCTTATAAGTTATTTATCTCAGGTATTTTGTTTTAGTGATTAAAAGCTAACATACTTCATCTTTAGTTAAATCTTTTACATTTACAGGAAAGGGGCTGGGGCTATGGCTCAGTGGTAGAGCAATAGAGCATGTGTTGACCCTTGGTTCGATCCTCAGCACCACATAAATAAAAATAAAGGCATTTAAAAAAGAGAGAGGTTATTTGTAAAAATAAATAAATAAATAAAGGTGTAGGAAATACCTAGCAGCCATCTATCAGATATTTATCTTGTTTGAGCTAATTACTTATGTAGTTTTGATGATTATGAATTGACAAACAAGCGCCCCCTTTTACCTCTCTGTGATTGTAAATACCACTAACTGCCACCTAACTGTATGGGGCTGAAGACTGCCATTATCAATAGATGAGGTATTGGGCTGGGGTTGTGGCTCAGCGGCAGAGCGCTCGCCTTGCACGTGCGCGGCCCGGGTTCGATCCTCAGTACCACATAAATAAATGCATTGCATTGTGTACAACTAAAGTAAATAAATAAATATTTAAAAAAAAATAGATGAGGTATTTTCAGTTATAACCTATCCATTTTTAAATCAGTGAAATATTTCCTACTTTGTGCTTAGTTTTAATATTAACTTTCCTGAGAAAAACAACAAAAGTTTAGACCTTAGTATTCTTGAAATCTCCCCCAAAGCATCACAATTTCTAAACTGAGAAACAGTGTAAATTCAGAGAGAGAGAAATGCCACTTAAGATTTGACTAAATAAATAGGAACAAATGGTTTATCTCTTTGTCTATATTCATAGAGGTTATTTTTGTTTTTGTTTTAATCTAAATGTTGTTAGCATCCAAATTTTAAATTGGGTGAACACACACTACACACATGTCTTTGGAGATAATCCAAATGGGCATTCCTTTTATTTTATTCACTCCAAGTAAGACTGGAATTTATCCATGTTTGACATTGTGAGAAGCTCATTTTTATGTTAGTAATTTCTTCTTTTCTCCCTCTCCAGGAAACAATAGAATTTTTACCTTGTTCTTAACAACAGCAAAATAGTCTGGAAAAACAAGAACAACAAGTACATTTTGTTACTCAGTTTAGTAATACTTAGCACAAAATAGCAAATACTTCATTGATTTAAAAAATGGGCTGATTACAGCTTGAAGAATCTCATCTGTTGATAATGACAGTCCTGATGGTTGTAATTTCAATGGTATTCACAATCACAGGAGGAAAGGGGCACTTGTTTGTGTCAAGAGCAGGGAAATTTTTTAAATTGTTTTTTTTAACATTTATTTATTTACTTTAGTTGTACACAATGCAATGCATTTATGTTTCCGTGGTGCTGAGGATCGAACCTGGGCCGCGCACGTGCAAGGCGAGTGCTCTGCTGCTGAGCCACGACCTCAGCCCAAGAGCAGGAAAATTTTAAGCTCTCTTAAGTACGTGGTCAGGTCTTCCCATATTCCATGGGGCCTTTTTTCAGTAAATTCTGTTTTATGTTACCAAAGAGCAAAGTGCCTATGTTCTAACTTAACTCATCTACTTTTGCAACCAAAGTCCTGTGAAATTTCATGTCCTTATTATTAAATATGTGGGTTATTTAACCTCCTTGCCTCATGTCAAAACCAGGTGATAAAACAAAGGAATGTGCTGAAGCCAGTCTATGTAATTGTGTACCTGAAACTTTTATGGTTGAATTTTATGACTTTATTCATGAAAAAAAAAATGTCCACAAGCTGGGCTTTCAGGTCATTTCTAATAGACTGGGGTTCGTGCCATTATTTAGGAGCTTTGTGTTCTGCTTTTTATTTGCTTGCTTAGTTTACTTTTCGGGGAGAATGAATTGGTATTTCAGAGGGTATCATATGCTTTAGTTATATAACGAATAGAGAAGACTTCTTAGACTTCTTGAAAATTTTCTTTTTCTTTTCCTTTTATACGCTTTCTTTCTTTCTTTCTTTCTTTCTTTTTTTTTTTTTTTTTTTTTTTTTTTTTTTTTTCTTCTTTCCTTTTTGGGACAGAATCTTGCTATGTTGCTCAGGCTGCCCTTGAACTTCTGGCCTCAAGTGATTCTCCTGCCTCGACCTCCCTAGTAGGTGGGACTTTAGGTATATACTACCATGACCAGCTATTTCTTAGACTTCTTAATCATATTAATGTGTTTTCTGGGTAATGTCTAAAGAGAATTGAAAGAAGTGTGAATTTGAAATTTCTTTCCTCTTTTGAACACCTCCTTTGTGAACTAACGAGAAACACAAAATATGAAATTTAAAGAACTTTCAAGTTCAAATTTAAAGTCCAAGAAAACTGTGTGTTAAAAGATGGCTCTGATGAGGACAAGCAACTTATATCTTGCACTTGCAACTGCTCTTTCAAACAAGTTTGAACTGATAAGAAACTTTTGAGAAACTCTTATCAGTCCTTGCAAAAATAGCTCAACTCATTCTAATCCGGCAAAGACTTAAAGGGTCTAAATTTCTAAAAGCATTAGGGAAATTTTTTTCCTATTTGCTAAGTATGATATATAAGATTGATTTTTGTTACAATCAATTCAGAGTTAAAATGCCATTTTCTTCATGTGAAACACTGAGTGCATTTGCAGCCTGCAAAAAAAGATGGTTGCTTAAACTGACACTGCAGAATGTTGCAGGAAGTGTTGATTAGTATTGGCACATTTGCTCTTAGTGAATTCCAGGCAGGCTTGCTAATGGCAAGTAAGGCTCTTCCCTGACTGTTCGGCTCTGAATCATGGCCACCTCTGTGTGATTCCTAAGTGACAACTGCTGTTAATATTCTGGTGCATGTCCTAACAGTCTTTTCCTCTCTTCACATACCTTTTTGAATTGTAAAGTTGATCTTGTAATGTACTTGATGTTTTATAAATTTTTTTCACTAACAATGTGTGATTGATTTTTTTTGAAAACCATGTTCAATGTTGTAAAATTACCTATCATCTAACTATAACAGAGTTTCTTAGTTTTTGATTGCTGGACACTTAGGTTATTTCTAATTTTTGCCTATTACAAATATTGCTGTGATTAACATCCTTGAACTTAAAATTTGGGGAACATTCTGATGATTTCCTATAGGTAAGCTGTCAGAAGTAACATTACTGGGGCTGGGCATGGTGGCACGTGCATGTAATCCCAGTGACTCAGGAAGATCTTCAGCAGGAGGATTTAAGTTTAAGGCCAGTCTCAGCAACTTAGCAAGACCCTGTCTCAAAAAGTAAAAAGGAGGGGGATATAGCGCAGTGCCCCTGGGTATAATTCCCTTACCCCCTCCCCACATAAAAGCAATGTTACTGGTTTAGAAGGCAAATATTGTTAAGTGATGACCTGCAATATTACTACCCTCAGATAATAAATGGAAACAACTTGCTGCATGTTTTTTTTTTTTTTTTTTTTTTTTTTTTTTTTTTGTGGTACCGGGGATTGAACTCAGGGGCACTTGACCACTGGGCCACATCACCAGCCCTTTTTTGTATTTTATTTAGAGACAGGGTCTCACTGAGCTGCTAAGTGCCTCGCCATTGCTGAGGCTGGCTTTGAACTCGCGATCCTCCTGTCTCAGCCTCCCAAAGTGCTGGGATTACAGGCGTGCGCCACCGCGCCCGGCTGCTGCATGTTTTTAACAATCTTTTTGAAAAATTAATATCTATCTGCTTGAAAGATTACCTGTCATCAAACTATAACATCATTTCTTAGTTTCCTATTGCTGGAAACTTGGGTTATATAACTTTAAAAAAAAAAAAAAAAGTTGTGGGCCTGGGGCTGGGGCTCAGTGGTAGAGTACTAGCCTAGCATGTGTGAGGTTTGATCCTCAGCACCACATAAAAATAAGTAAAGGTCCATTGACAATTGAAAAGTATTTTTTAAAAAAAGAAGTTGTGTTATGTATGGGGAAATCATTATTGAAGAATTTTAATCAGAGGAATAACATGATCTGATTATCATTTTAGAAGGTCACTCGGACTTCTTGGCTGCAAATGGACTGTTGGGAGCAAAGACATAAGTAGTCTATTTCAACGTCCAGGAGGGAGATAACAGTGGCTTGCAGCAGGGGGCAGCAGTGGCGGGGGAATGTGCGTGGCGACCGCATTCTGGATCTCTTTTTGAAGGAAGATGGATTGGATATGGGTTATAAGAGAAAGAAAGGATTGAAGATTAACTCCAAGGTTGTTTTTTTTTTTATGTGTATTTTTTGTTGTTGTAGAGGGACACAATACCTTTATTGTATTTACTTACTTTTTTTGTGGTGCTGAGAATCTAACTCAGTGCCTCACACGTGAGAGGCAAGTGCTGTACCACTGAGCCCCAAACTCCAACTGTTTTAGACCTTACCAGTGGGAAGGATGATATTGATATCAAATAACCAGGGAAAGGCTGAAGGTGGGACATGAGTGGAGAGAATAGGAACTCAGTTTGGAGAGAGTGAGTTTGAGGTGTCTGTTGAGGGTCCAAGTTCAAGAGCTACTGAATATATAAGTCTAGAGTGCTGGAGTAAGCAGACAGGTGTTTGAAATATAAATTTGGGCATCATTAGTGTATAGATGGCATATAAAGCCAAGAGCCTGGATGAAGTTACAAAGGAAGTTGCTACAGACAGAGAAGAGAACTAAAGGCTAGGGAGGAGGAGTTTCTGATATGAAGAACACTCACTATGCATCAGGCATTGTTGTATGTGCTTTGTGTTGATTATGGGTTGACCCATTTAACCTCCAAAGCATCTCAACAAAGTGGTACAATTATTATCCATATTTTACAGTGGAGGAATCAAAGGTACAGAAAGATGGTCTGTAAATGGAGTATATATTTTGTGAGCTCAATTGATTAAAAAATTGAATAATGCAATCTTACTCTGAAGTCATCCAAAGTGTTTTTCTGGGGTAGGGGTTGGGGCACCAGTTTTATCCCACATGTCTCAAAAATCTTAGAAATACTGGGGAATGTTCCAGTTATATTTTAAAGAATCAGCATGACTAATCTGTTCAAAGATATTTTTCTTTCCAGCTAACAGTATACTCTAGGGAAGAATGTTGAGAAGAGTGAAAAAAAAAAATGTGTATGTTCAAATGAGAGAAAAAGAGAGACTTTCTTGGTGTTTGTTAGATCTTTTGTTTCTTTTTTTTTTGCCTATAGTGCTGGGGATTGAACCTGGGGCCTGGGACATGCTAAGTGCACTCTGCCACGAGGCTATGCTCCCAGCCCTTGTGTTCAGTTGTTCTTAAAGGCATTGTCTTCATTTGCTTTTAGGTGTCTCTTTCTTGAGAACTATTCCTTCTTTAATTATATTTAGGGGTGGGAGAGGCAATTCAATGAAGGGGAATTGTCATACTTCTCTACCCCATTCTGTAACATATTCAGAAATTCTCAGTGGGATAGTTTCCAAGGCAATGCCTTACCCTAACAGACATGTGCATCAGGCAGGGAAAGACAAAAACACTATAATAGGTTAATTATTTCCAGAGGCTTCCAGAAAAAAAAAAAATTCCAATTGTCTGGTAGCATGGAGATTTTTTTCTTAATATTTATTTATTTGTACACAATGCCTTTATTTTTAGGTGGTGCTGAGGATTGAACATGGGCCTTGCACGCGCTAGGCTAGCACTCTACTGCTGAGCCACAACCCCAGTCCTGAGATTTTTATATCACTGGACAAAGTTGCAAGATGAGTGAATTTGCACTTTGATCTTCAACCTTCTCCTCTTCCTTGGGAAAAGGGCTAATATGAAAGGGGAGATGGGAAAGGAGAATTTGTTAGAAAAAAAAAATTCAGTCAGATCAATTTTTTGGAGAAAAGAGAAATGGAGGGGTGGGGTTGTGGCTCAGTGGTAGAGCGATTGCCTAGCATGTGTAAGGCACAGGGTTCGACACTCAGCACCACATATAAATAAATGAATAAAATAAAAGGTTGATCAACATCTAAAAAAATTTTTTTTTTTGGTACCGGGGATTGAACTCAGGGGCACTCGACCACTGAGCCACATCCCCAGCCCTTTTTTGTATGTTATTAGAGACAGGGTCTCACTGAGTTGCTAAGTGCCTCGCCATTGCTGAGGCTGGCTTTGAACTCGTGATCTTCCTGCCTCAGCCTCCCAAGTGCTAGAATTACAGGCGTGCACCACCACGCCTGGCTAAAAATTTTTTAAAAAAGAAAAATGGAGGTGCTGGGGTTGTGGCTCAATGGCAGAGTGCTCGCCTAGCATGTGTGCGGCCTGGGTTCGATCCTCAGCACCATGTAAAAATAAAATGCATTGTGTACAACTAAAGCGAATAAATAAATATTAAAAAAAGAGAAATGGATATTGAGGATTTAGAAATAAAATTATCCTTGTTAGTGGTGTTCCTTGGAAAATTTTCTCCTACCTTTGGGGATTCCTTTTACTCAGGTTAAGTACTATTGTCTTAAATAATCCCACTGGGGAAGGAAGAACAGAGAGGTACCCAAATAAGCCAGAAGTAACTGCAGAGGCATTTTTCTATAGGACACAACATAGAGACAATGGACAGATGTGTACATTTACCTAAATACTACAGAGCAGCATGACCCTTGAATAACAAGAAAGAGAATTTCAGGATTAGTTCAAAAGTGTGAAAAACAGTAAAATAACAACAACAAAAAGGATCTTTTAAAGGTTATATTCATAGGAAGAACAAAAACAAAAGTCTATTTGGGGAAAGATGACCTAATACTAAAACAATAACAGAGAATGCAAAATTAATCTTTTTTCCATTCTTCTCTCAATAACTACCTTCAAAAGGGCAAAAGAGGACTGGTCAAGAGGAAACCTAAATCCGAGTAGGATAAAGAGTAAGAGATTCTTGGGGCTGGGGTTGTGGCTCAGCGGTAGAGTGCTCACCTAGCATGTGCGCGGCCCAGGTTCGATCCTCAGCACCAAATAAACATAAATGCATTGCATTGTGTACAACTAAAGCAAATAAATAAATATTAAAAAAAGAGCAAGAGATTCTTAATAATTTTTGTTATTTTAATGAGTTTGGTTTTAGGACCAGACAAATTATATGCTAAGATATTTAGAGAACTTGAGTTATAATCATGCAACTAATGTTAACAATCTTAGAAAGTAATTTTATGAACAGGAAGTCAGCACAGATTCATTGAGAATCAATGCTGTCAACCTGTTACAAAAATGTAAGTTATAAAACTTACCAAACTCAATACCTAGGAGCTCAGTACTTAAGACCCCAGCTCCATATTTTTTTCACTTAACCTTATATTGGAGCATTTCTCCTATGTCATTAAATATTCTCCCACACTATAATCTTATGTACCTACATAGTGCTCAATTACATGACTGCATTCTAAATTACTTAACCAATCCACTGAGGTCAATTTTAGTCTGTTTAAAATTCTTGACTGAGAGGCATTTTTGCTGGTATTCTCCGTACTTGGGAAACTGAGGAGGGAGGAGTCCAGGAGTTTGCAGTCTCAGTAGCATAGTGACACTCCTGTCTAAATAAATAAATAAATAAAAGTTATGCTGGAATTTTGATCATTTTATGTAAAACTTTGCAAATTAAAATAAAACATTTCAAATTGTTATAAGATATTCAAATTGTTATAACAAAGGGCACAACATTTCAAAAAATTTTAAGGTATCATGAAAATTGTCTCCAGAAAAATGTATCTGTGTTCTTGAGCTGGGTGCAGTGGGGCACGCCTGTAATCCTAGCACTTGGGAGGCTGAGGCAGGAGGATCGTGAGTTCAAAGCCAGCCTCAGCAATGGCGAGGCACTTAGCAACTCAGTGAGACCCTATCTATAATAAAATATAAAAAAGGACTGGGAGCCGGGCGCAGTGGTGCACGCCTGTAATCCCAGCACTTTGGGAGGCTGAGGCAGGAGGATCGTGAGTTCAAAGCCAGCCTCAGCAGTGGTGAGGCACTTAGCAACTCAATGAGACCCTGTCTCTAATAAAAAAAATACAAAAAAGAGCTGGGGATGTGGCCCAGTGGTTGAGTGCCCCTGAGTTCAATCTCCGGTACCACACACACAAAAAAGGACTGGGGATGTGGTCCAGTGGCTGAGTGCCCCTGAGTTCAATCCCCATTACAAAAAAAAAAAAAAAGTGTTTATGTTATCAGCAAGAACATATGGTGGTGCCCGCCTGTAATCCCAGTGGCTTGGGTGGTTGAGACAGGAGGATCACAAGTTCAAAGCCAGCCTCAACAACTTACTGAGGCCCTAAGCAACTCAGTGAGACCCTATCTCTTAATAAAATACAAAAAAAGGACTGGGGAGTGCCCCTGGGTTCATTCCCCAGTACAAAAAAAAAAAAAAAAAAAAAAAAAAAAAAAGAACGTATGGGTGCCTTTTTTTTTTTTTTTTTTTTTTTTAATTTTCTAACTCTTATCAATACTGGGATACTTAGGCAGAAATGTTTTGATTTTTTTGAGTTATTTTTATTATGGTAAAATATATGTAACATGCCATCTATTTGTTTAACCATATTGGAGTATACAAGTCTCAGTGATATTCAGTATATTCATAAAGTTAGATAACTATTACCATATCCATTTCCAGAACCTTTTCATTATCCCAAATAAGAACTCATTACCCAGGGCTGGGGTTGTGGCTCAGCGGCAGAGCGCTCGCCTCGCACGTGCGCGGCCAGGGTTCGATCCTCAGCACCATGTAAACATAAATGCATTGCATTGTGTACAACTAAAGTAAATAAATAAATATTTTTTTAAAAAAGAACTCATTACCCATTTAGCAAAGAAAAATTAAAAAGAAATTAATTGTGCCATTCTTTTGCTGTTGTTCAGCCCCATCAGTAGTACTCTTTGCTCTTCCTAAGATCTTGGAATTCTTCTGTATGGTCTGAATGTGGTAGACTGTTCTGTGGTAACAAACAATTCTAAAACCCAAGGGCTTTTGCAATAGACATTTATTTCTCATTCGAGTTACATATTCCGTGCTAGTGAGTTAGTGTCTCTGCTCACACTTTCAGAGGTCCAAACTAATAGAGGGCACAATCATTTCACAGCTTCCCCATTTGAAACATGAGGAGTTCATAGTTCTCAAAGCAGGGACAAAAAGTGCTGTAGAACTTTGCACCAGAAATGAAGTGTTTCAGCCTGAAAGTCACACATGTCACTTCTGCTTACAGCCAGAAGAACTTAGAACTTAGAACACAGCAGAGGATAGAACGTATATTTCTACTGTGACCTATAGCACAGAAAACTGGATGTGGTGGTGTACACTGGAAGTCTCTACAGCTTTATTCATATCTGTGTTGATACAAAACTGGCTTTGTGTCTCTTTACTTTTCTTTCTGTTAGTGAAGTCCATGCATTGATATTTCAGTTTTTGTAATGCAAGAAGACATCTTGGACTAAGAAGGAAAAAAATTTAGAGCAGTCATTTGATCTAAGGTGAAAAGTTATGCTTTGTGGAGAGATATGTAAACATCCTCCTGTAGTTAAAAGTGTTAAATTGACATCTTTGGGACTAGCTTTCTTTTCACTTCTATATCTTGAAGTAATACTTATGCTTTCCAGCAGCATTGGTACCCTCTAGTTTTCATATGGTTAGTCATGTCACTGTGGTCCTACGGAGGATGATACATGTTGAAAAACTCTCCTAAAGTTTATCAATACTTTTCGTTAAACACACTCTGTATTTTAGGTCAGTTTTGCCGTTTTTTTCCCAAAAGAAAAAATAGTGAGATATTTAAATAATTGGTGAGATATTTAAATAATTATATATTGGTGTAATGCAATAAAGGACAGACAACTGTGTTTCGGACTATTCTGTATATGCTCTATAGCAGCTGTGTTCAACCTCTATTTTCTGGTACCTCTTATACTCACCTATACTTTTCTGTGCTTCTTATTAACACTGCAGACTGGTGACCTGGCAGTTATCTTTCAGTTTATCCACAGGTTGCAGGTTTTTGCATGGCCACTGTGAAACTGGTTGATACACCGAATAACCAAAGGAGTAGCATTATTAACTCTTTCTGCTATGGCCACTTATTATTGGAAGGAGTTCCTGTCTCTTCCTAATCAAGTTCTAGAGAGCTTCATTTTACCAGCGAGTGTCCTTCCTGCTGTTCTTGAACATATGTGTTGGTTGCTTATAATTCCAGAGACTAGGAAGTCTGAGGCAGGAAGATCGAAATTCTAGGCCAACCTGAGCGACTTGTGAGACTGTATCTCAAAATAAAAAATTAAAATATAAAAAAAGGCCTGGGGTCCTGGGGCTGGAGCTCAGTGACAGAGTGCTTGCCTGGCATGTGTGAGGCACTGAGTTTGATCCTTAGCACCACATAAAAATAAACAAATAAAATAAAAGCATTCTGTCCATTTACAACTACAGAAAAAAATTGTTTAAAGGGGGGCTGGGGATGTAAGTCACTGCTAGAGTGCTTGCCTACTATGCATGAGGTCCTGGGTTCAATCCCTAATACCACACACACACACACACACACACACACACACACACAATAAGAAAGAGGAGGGAAGAAAAAAGACACACAAGAAAGGGAGGGAGGAAGGGAAAAGGAAGGAAGGGAGGAAGGAAGTTAAGAGTTGGTTACATGGGGCTGGGGTTGTGGCTCAGTGGTAGAGCACTCACCTAGGACGTGCGAGGCCCTGGGTTCGATCCTCAACACCACATAAAAATAAAGGCATTGTGTACAACTAAAACAAGTAAATAAATATATTTTTAAAAATTTTACATGTAATTTTTATAGTAAAATCCCATGTAAAAGTGAAAAATTCATGGGAAAAAAAAAATGCCAGAATAATAGGAAAGAAGTGGGCAAAACCAGGCAAAAGAAGATTTAAGGTCATATTATTTACAGCAAAGTGATCAAAGATGATAATTTAAAAAAAAAAAATTCTGCTGTTATTTCTCTGAAAACCTTATTTTTAAATTTTTATTATTTTTTATTTTTTTGGTGGTACTGGGGATTGAACTCAGCGGCATTCGACCACTGGGCCATATCCCCAGCCCTTTTTTGTATTTTGTTAGAGACAGGGTCTCACTGAGTTGCTAAGTGCCTCACCATTGCTGAGGCTGCTTTGAACTCGCGATCCTCCTGTCTCAGCCTCCCAAGTGCTAGGATTACAGGCGTGCGCCCCCGTACCCGGCAAAGATGATAATTTTTTAAAAATATTTTTTTAATTGTTGATGGACCTTTATTTTATTTATTTAATCATATGAGAATAGAAACCAGTGCCTCACACATGCTAGGCAAGTGCTCCTACACTAGACCACAACCCCAGCCCCAAAGATGATAATTTAATGACATGCTTCTGCAGAGCATGCCATAGGCTTCCAGGTTCCCCTTTCAGAATATAAATGGGAGGGTAGCTGTTTCTTGCTCTATCTCAGCTAGATAACCAATTCCAAATACCTCATGATTTTCCTGAAGGTCCTAGGTATCTTTGGATGCAAGAAAAAAGCATAGTTTCTGGCAACTTAAGCAAAAAGGCATTTTATTAAAAATATGTGGATTATCAAAGGAAGCCCAAAGAACCATCCTGGAAGAAGCAGCTGGACAGCCTGCCAGACAGCAGGTCTCTTTCAACACTGTTGGCTGGAGCAGGTGAACTTTGTTTCTTCTGTCAGTGCTTCACTGTGTTCAAAAGTCAAAGTCCTGAGAAGGAGTGTCTGGTTGGCTGAAGTTAGGTCATATACCAGCCCTTGGAGTGACAGGCCTAAGAAGAAGGCCTCTATAGGATTCTCCAGATCTCCTAAGTATCCCTAGTGTGGAGCAGGAACAGGAATCTTACTTAGATGACATGACATGTGGGAAAATGATTACCCAGATGGAAACCAGGGTGCTGATGGGGAGTGAAAATGAAGGCTGAACACACACAAAATAGCAGTGTCCACCACTTACAGCTAAAATGACCATTTTAATGCCATCCAAGCTGGTGAACCTGAGTCTGTTGAGTCAATAGTGCTGATTTACTATTTTCCAATTGTTAGACAGTGGCTGCTTTTCTTCCTTCTTTTCCTCTTCTTCCTTTCCCCAAGCATATACATTGAAAACATATTTTTTCTCAGGACAAATTGCCAGGTCTGAAATTAAGGGTCAAAGGATAAGGGCATGTATTTTTATATTTTTTATTGTACTCAGAGAATATTAGTCAAGGAGGCTGGCTTTCCAGTGGTTGGGTATTTGTCTGGTTGGAGGACACCCTATGGAAACCTCTCTCTGGGTCATTTGGGGTGCTGGGAAAAGCATGCTCTTCTGAGCTGTTCCCTTTGTTTTGACTAGTATCTTTTAAAATCGCAATTGATATCTGGATAAAACAAGCTGCAAGGTTATTGCTTAGGTCAGTTGATGCACATGTCATAGGAAAGAGGGTAGCATTTGCTTGAGGGCTCTGTGGGCATTGGGGAATACCTGCGGATGTATAGAGCACGTAACAACACATTGTATGACCTACCCTTGTCTCCATGCCAAGTTGCTTCAAATGCTGGAGGTGGGGAAGCAGTGATTGCACTAATGACAGGGGACTCCACTTGTGCGTGCCCTGACCCACATCTCCTTGGGCCAGGTTCTTCTACCTTCAATTTTGAAAAGATGAGTTCTGGATTTCTTCAGAGGATATGAATTTAAATGTAAGAGGCTTGGAAAAATGTCCTCCCCACATTCCACATCCATTTCTCCACCTCTCTACCACAGTGTCACTAGTGATACACACTTCTCAGCCAGGCTGCAAGGCTGGCTGAAGGCAGCTGCAGTGTGCTTTGTTTTATAATCATCCATGTGACAGTTTACCCCCCTGGCTAGAGTGTACCAGATTTTAAACACCTTCAGATGAGAGACTTTTTGCATCAGTATTTCTTGCGGCACTTAATCACAGTGTCTTGCCCGCCGCAGGTAGTCAATCAATATTTGCTGTCTGAATATCCCTAAGTGCAATGGCTTTAGAACTTCCCTGGAGTCCCAAACTCTTCCAAATGATGATGTCTAGGAGTGCTGGAAAAGGTGATCTCTCCCTGGAAATAGCTAGGGAAGCCTGAAGCCCATGCTTGGGGCTCTCATGGAAAAAGGCAAGCCGGGTGCTGAGCAGATGGGATGGGCTGTCACTCCTTCTCCAGCCTCATCTCAGTCCATGATGCTCCAGACACATGGCCTTTTCCAGCTTCTTACTCTGGTCCTTTCATAAAGCCTATTTTGAAAATGCTTCTTCCTTTCCACTTCATATCCACTCCACCTCCACCCATGAACTCCTCACTGCACAGGTTAGCTCAATCCTCACTAACATCTTAGAATAGTCCAAGTCCCCTATAATAGTACTATGTTCAGTTTCCTAGCACTTACGAGAGTTTCCCCCTAACATTTATATTGTTAATGATTGTCTCCATGGTAGGATGTTACTCCATGGAGGCAGGAACCATGCTACTTTCTTTCATTATGGTCACCCCAGCTCTAGCATAGTACCTGGTGTGTAATAGGTAGTCAGTAAGTAGTGGGGGCATGAGTAACAGTTTCTGCATACCTCACTGGTGCAACCACTGCAGTCCTGGAAGTTGCAAGGATTCTGGGTTGAGTCAAAGTAGCTCTTACCCAGCACAATGCTCTCAGCATAGTCTTTCTTTAATTGCACGACTCGGATTGCTATGTCATGAACTCTCATTAGGTGTTCTGTGAAGAACAAAGCTCTTTAAAAATAGAATTGTAATGAATATATCAAACACATTTGGGCAGTTATTATTTTTCTGTGATAATTTGTCTTTTAAAAAAGGCACATTAGCAAACTGCTATCGTGATTATGTGTGGGGAGGGGAGAGAAATTGAGGGGGGAGGTGAAGGAGTCTTACTCTTCCTTCATTATATTTTCTTTATGGTGACAAAATATACATAGCAGTAAATTTACCAATTTGACCAGTGTTAGGCATACAGTTCAGTTAGTGTATCCACATTGTTGTGCAAGCATCTGCACAACACCTGGCCTCACTTATGCTAGGGAAGTGCTCCACCACTGTGCTATGTCCCCAACTCTTTTTATTTTTATTTTAGGATAGTGTCTCCCTAAATTGCCTGGGCTGGCCTCAAACTTGTGATCCTCTAGCCTCAGCCTCCCAAGTAGCTGAGTTAACAGGCCTGAGTTACCATTTTTATTTATATTCATCACTAGTTCACAAACTTTTTTAAAAAAAATATTTATTCATTTACTTTAGTTGTACACAATGCAATGCATTTATGTTTACGTGGTGCTGAGGATCGAACCTGGGCCAGGCACGTGCAAGGTGAGCGCTCTGCCGCTGAGCCACAACCCCAGCCCCTAGTTCACAAACTTATTGTGTAGCTTCCTCCTATCTTGTTGGAGGCCCCTGAGTGACCTGGGCTATTTGGCATTTCTCACCTATTGACCATAATAATTTGTTGAACCATAACAGACCCCCCCCCCCCCCCCCGCCGCCCAGGTCTAAGTGAGTCAGGGCATGCCAGTCTCCTAACCCAGTTTGATTCCAGATTAAAGTAGCTGGGACAAGGCAGAATGGAGTTAAAATGGAAGATGGGGTGGGCCAACCTCAGCAGATCTCACAGGGATGAAGCTGGAGTGCTGATAGCTGCTTCAGGAGCCTGGCCTGCCTCTCCATGGAGGTGTTCACTGATGTAGTACAAAAGCTTATTGATGAAGCTATGTTGGCAGTTTTGTTTCTTTATTGGTTTTGTTTTCCTTAATACTTGTGAGAGAAAACAGCCTCACAGTTTGGAAGACCCTTCAAAGATGGATCTTTTATTTCTTCCCATTATTTCATTTATGTTTTGCCAGGGCTGTACTTAATCTACTTCACTCATAAAAGTCTCAGTCTGCAGCAGGGATTGCTAGATTTCTGTTTAAAATCTGTCATTTCTCTTTTGGGGGAAATTCAGATTTCATTTAGGGTGGCAATGTGCCTGATAAAAGACCACATTTTCCATTTTCCTTTGCAACAAGGTGTGGCCCTGTGGCTAAATTCTGGGTTAAAGAGATAAAAAGCAAAAATGTAGCCGGGCTTGGTGGCGCAAGCCTGTAATCCCAGCACTTGGGAGGCTGAGGCAGGAGGATCGCGAGTTCAAAGCCAGCCTCAGCAATGGCGAGGCACTTAGCAACTCAGTGAGACCCTGTCTCTAATAAAATACTAAAAAGGGCTGGGGATGTGGCCCAGTGGTCGAGTGCCCCTGAGTTCAATACCCGGTACCAAAAAAAAAAAAAAAAAAAAGCAAAAATGTGTAAGATGCTTTGGAAAGCTGAAAGAAAAAAAAAAAAAAAACTGACTCGGCTGGCAGGGGACCCTTTTTCCCTTTCCTCTTCCCAGAAGGAGCTCCAGGAATGATCTTGTACTGTGAGGTGACATTAAGCATGGAAGCTCTAGGCCCTGCAGTGTATCCTGTTAGACTCTTTTTTTTTTTTTTTTTTAAACACTTATTTAGATGTAGATGAACACATGGTATCTTTATTTGTTGTGTTTTTTTTTTTTTTTTGTGGTACCGGGGATTGAACTCAGGGGCACTCGACCACTGGGTCACATCCCCAGCCCTTTTTTGTATTTTATTTAGAGACAGGGTCTCACTGAGTTACTAAGTGCCTCACCATTGCTGAGGCTGGCTTTGAACTCACGATCCTCCTGCCTCAGCCTCCCAAAGTGCTGGGATTACAGGCGTGCGCCACCGCGCCCGGCTTCTTTATTTGTTTTTTTATGTGGTGCAAGGGCTTGAACCCAGTGCCTCACACATGCGAGGCAAGCACTTTACCACTGAGCTACAGCCCCAGCCCCTCGTGTTAGACTCTTGACTTCTGAACTTCTTTTGAGAAAAAGGGGGAGAGGGTGAGTGAGAGAGGGTGGGGGGAGGGAGAGAGGGAGAGAAGGAGAGTAGAAATAAAGACCTTATGGCACAAGCCACTGTCATTTTGGATTTTCTGTTGCAATATGTGTGAAGCTAATTCTGACTCACTGAAACATACCAAATATTCAGGGAACTCATATTTGACTTTACAGGTAGCAACTTGGGTGACTCATCTTGGAAAGACTACTGCATATAGTGGAACCTACACAAAGAGAAGCTTTCCTCTGGGTTAACCCCCATTATATCTAAACTGAAACTCGATCAGCTGCATGTATTCACATCCTAACTAAATCCAGGTCCTGAGCAAAGCATAAAAAGGCCAGTTTGGATGTCAGTGCCTGTTCTGAATACTTGAATGTCTCCCAGGCATCTCTAATTTCACAAATCTGACTCTGAAACTGTCCATCTCAGTTACCATAACCCCTTCCACATCAGCTTTTCAGCCAATGTTTTCCTTTCAGCAAATGACATATCCAATCCATCCTTCTTACCATTCCAGGAACAAAGGGACAATCTGTGACACCTTCTTCCTAATGTCCAATATCCAAGTGATTGTCAAGGCCCAGAAACAGCCCCTAAAATATATTTCCTTTCTGTCTATTTGTGTCTCCAACATCATTATGGAGGGTTAAGCTATACTATTTCTTGCCTAGACAATTCTAATACTTTTCTGAGTGAATTCCCATTCTCCACACAGCTGCTAGAGAGAAAACACAAGCTAGACTACATTACCTTCATGCTTAAAACTCTGTAAAGGCTTCCAACAGCATGAGGATACTGTCCAGAGTCCTAAATGTGGCCCATGAGGCTCTGAAAGATCTGGCCCCCACCTGTTCTCCTCCACCCAGCAATGCCATGAACCAGCTTCTTTACTCACTGTGCTTCAGTCACTTGACCTTCTCTTTTAGTTCTAGAATTCACCATCCCAGGGGGTTGCACAGGCTAGTTCCTTTTCTGGATTACGCTGCTCCCACTCCCTATTTAATGGTTAACTCCTTCTGATTCTCCTGGTCATTGATTAAATGACACTTTTTTTTCCATGGGGCCTTCCTTGACCCCATTCCCAAACTATATCAGTTCCTGCAATTATAATGTCTCACAGACTTCACTTTAATGGTATGGCACTTTAAGTTAATTTTTTTTTCTTTTTTCTTTTTTGCATGATAGGGATTGAACACAGACCCTCAAGCATCCCTAGGCATGTGTTCTACTACTGACCTACACCCCCAGTCCTGGCAATTAAATGTTAAATTTAAACCCATTTTTAATTTTAAATTAAATTAAGTCTGTGTGATTTTTTTTTTTTTTAATTAGTCTCCATCCTAAGACCAAAAGCACGGTGAAGACGCATTCTCTTGCGTGTGCTACATCACTAGTACTTAGCAGGGGGGCTCACACATAGATAAATGGTTAACACATACTTGTGGGAGGAACAAGTTTCTCTTCCTCTCCTTCATCTTCTTGTCCTGGTCCTTCTCCTTCTTCTGGGGATTGAATTCAAGGGTGCTTTACACTGAGCTACATCTCTAACCCTTTTAATTTTTATTTTGAGACAGGGTCTCACCAGGTTCCCTAGGCTGCTTTCAAACTTTCCATCCTCCTGCCTTAGGCTCCTAAATTGCTGGGATTTCAGGGGTGTTCCCTGTGCCTCCCACTGGAACAAGTGTCTTAATGAACTAAAGATATAAACCTGAAAACACCAGTAACATCTGACTTTGTGACCACTTTCCTTGAATTCAATCTTTTTTTTTTTTTTGGTACCGGGGATTGAACTCAGGGGCACTCGACCACTGGGCCACATCCCCAGCCCTTTTTTTTTGTATTTTATTAGAGACAGGGTCTCACTGAGTTACTAAGTGCCTCGCCATTGCTGAGGCTGGCTTTGAACTCGCGATCCTCCTGCCTCAGCCTCCCAAAGTGCTGGGATTACAGGCGTGCGCCACCGCGCCCTGCCTTGAATTCAATCTTAAAACATTTTAATGCTATGATTCAAGGGCTTCCCTGCCTCCAAATCTTTCCTGTAAGGAGGGGATTGTCTCTTCCTCTCCCTTGTCCCTCTCTTCAGTCCATCCCCCACACTTTCCTCTTGATCTTCATCAAGGCACTTTACAAACCCAGTTTCATCAGAACTTTTCAATCAGTTCACAGCTGTGAGGCCATCGTCTCCATTTCATGGGTGGTAAGTCTGAGGTTTTTTTTTTGTTCCCCCCAATTGTTTATTTATTTTGCAATGCTGGGTATTGAACCCAGGGCCTTGCACATACTAGGCAAGAGCTCTATCACCCGACTACATCCCACCCTCCAAAAATGTACCTTTGCCCGGGTCACACAACTACTAAGTAGTGAAGCTAGACCTGGCACTCCCAAATAGCTATCTTTCTACTGGCACAGTGTTTTCTCTTTGCCTGGTCAAAGTTATCTTTCTTTGTATATTTATTGATCACCTATATCAGGCAATGTATAAGGTATATATTTGAATAAAACAAAACGTCATAGGCCCTCCCCACCCTTAGTGCTTACAGTAGACTGTTTATTATAGAATTAAGATTCATATGTACATATGCTATGTGTTTGTGTGGAAAGTGACAAGTAATGTTTTTCTTGTCGTATGGTGAACTTGTTTTACTTCAAATCTTTAAAGAACTAGCCACATTAAATAAATTAGAGTTTTTATGGCTGAAGGTGAAAAGTGGCAAGGAAGGAGAGGCAGTTGTCTGGAGCAACTCATCTTTTTTTTTTTTTTTCTTTTTTGGTACTGGGGATTGAACTCAGGGGCACTCCACCACTGGGCCACATCCCCAGCCCTTTTTTGTATTTTATTAGAGACATGGTCTCACTGAGTTGCTAAGTGCCTCGCCACTGCTGAGGCTGGCTTTGAACTAGCGATCCTCCTGCCTCAGCCTCCCAAGTGCTGGGATTACAGGCGTGTTCCACCACGACCAGCTTGGAGCAGCTCGTCTTCTTGAAATTAAAAAGAAAACTATTTATTGAGATATATTTCACATACCCCACCCCCAAATCCACTCATTTAAAGTGTACAATTCAATGGTTCTCAGTATGTTCACAGAGCTGTGCAACCATTACCAAACTCTAAAATATTTTTTTATCACCCCCAAATCGAAACACCTTGCTTCTTTCTATCCCCAGCCTCTGGGTGATTCATTGCTCTACTTCCTGCGTCTCTAGAGTACCAGTTGTGGACTTTTCATATGAATGGCTAATATGGAACGTATCCTTTTGTGGCTGGCTTCTCCTTAGCTCAGTGTGTTCGCAGTTAATTGTGTTTTAGCAGCATCAATACTGCATTCCTTTTTTTGGGGGGGGGGATTTATTTTCCATCGAATGGATATACACATTTTGTTTGTCCAATCAACAGCTCACGGATATTTGTGTTGACTCTACTTCTTGGATAATGCTGCTATGAACGTTCGCATACAAATACTGTGTGTGTGGGGGGCTGGGGTTGTGGCTCAGCGGTAGAGCGCTCGCCTAGCACGTATGCGGCCTGGGTTCGATCCTCAGCACCACGTAAAAATAAATGCATTGTGTACAACTAAAGTAAATAAATAAATGTTTAAAACAAAACAAAACAACAACAACAAAACCCAAATACTGTGTGTGGATGTGTGCTTTCATTTCTCTTGGTAGGTATATATACCTAAGAGTGCAATTGCTGGTCTTTCACTACTGTGTTTAACATTTTGATGATGTCAGCAGGCCTGCTTTATGAGGGAAGCTTTAGGTTTTTGTCCAGAGGACTGAGTCTGGCTCTTCTGGGAGGCCCTCACTGTGTTTACCGGCTTCTGTTCTTGAGTATCTTTCCTTTCCTAAGCCTCTTTAATTCTCTTCTCTTTAGACTTCAACACCTTCCTCCACCCCCTGCTGCTTTTAGTAGGAACTGAAGCTTTCAAAGCCTAAAAGTTATTTGTAAAACATTTGGAACTCTCTGAAGGAAGGACATAAGTAACAATGTTTACCTGTGGGTTGGGGCACTCATGGTGTTATTTTGTAGCAAAAGAATTTATTGGGTAGGAATCTTATTTAACTTGATCCCGAGGGGTTACACTCCTACACTTACTGTTTAGATTCTTAATTACCAGCTCAGAGTCTGTACGTTTTGAAGAATCACTTTGAAGTTTCTTGGTACTATTACCATTATTAGTAAACCTGTATACTAAACATGTGTTGTGAGTTTGTGAAAAATGTATGCAGAGTGCCTGGTGTGTGCCTGGCACATAATACTTGTTTAATAAATTGTTAGTTGCTATTATGAAAAGTCACTCTCATTAACCATTAGTGTTTTCTTCCAGGTATGATTATCTAAACTGTCTTAACTTTCGGGGGCCACAGTTCAGTTTTAGAACTGAACATGGAACAGGATTTTCGGGGGTGCATTGACACGAATTTACACGCCCCCCAGCACCTCCCCCCTTGCGAAGCACACAGATCCTGGCATTTGTTTTCTAGCGATTATTTTTAAAATAATGAAGATTGTCTCTCCATAGCCAAGTAAATTTAATCTGCTGAACATACAGAACCAACTTTTCTGCGGTCTAGCCACATGCTCGCTTCCCTAAGCCGCCTAATCCATTTAGTAAGGGTACGCAGAAACGCGTACTAGAAGCTGCAGGACTACCAAGAAAACTCTCTGGTGGAGCTAAAACAAGCTTTTTACTATAAATGGGTGAACCTGGTTAAGGAAAAAGAGAGCCCCGAGTGCAAGCCCGCGCGCAGCCGAGGGTCGTTCTCCGGGTGAATGATATAAGTCCATCAATCATTTCCTCCAGCGGGCCCGCCTCGGAGTCATGTCCGGCTGCGCGGATTAAGCACTGCTGTTAAGACGCCCGCTCCTTCCACGTCCGGTCGGGTTCCCTACTTCGGGGAGCCGACTCTGAGTCACCCCGAACTCGGGAGCCGAAGAAAAGGGGAGGGGCAGGCGTCCGGGGGTGGAGGAGAACCGCAGGGCCGAAATTCTAGACCCGGGACGCCTCGGAAGGAAGAGGAGGGGCAAGTGCGCGTGGGGAAGAGAAGGAAGAGGCGTCTAGGGAAGGGAAGGAAGGAGAAAGGAGGGAGAAGCGAGGCGGAGGGAAGAAAAGGGGGCGCGGGCGAGCGCGGGGCGGGCCCGGGGCGGGGCGGCGCGGCGCGGCGGGCGCTGAAGCTCGCGGGGCTGCCGGGATTGGGGCGCCGCAGTTTTCGCTCGCCTTGCCGCCGGCTCCTCGGTGCCGCCAGGCTCAGTTCCTCGGGACATGTCCGCACGGTGCTCTCAGCGCGCCCGGCACTGCTAGCTCCTCCCGAATTTCTCGCCCGCGCGGCCCCGCACCTGGCTGCAGCCTCCGAGCCGGGCTCCGGCGGTAGCGCGCGGCGAGCGGGCGGGAGGCTGTGCGCCCCGGGCGCGGACCTTTGCAGTCATGGGGCTGCAGCCCTTGGAGTTCAGCGACTGCTACCTCGACAGCCCGTGGTTCCGGGAGAGAATCCGTGCCCACGAAGCAGAGCTTGAGAGGACCAACAAGTTCATCAAAGAGCTGATCAAGGACGGGAAGAACCTTATCGCTGCCACCAAGAGTAAGCGGGGACCAGGGCGCGGACGGGCTGCGGCGTGGCGAGGCCGGGAGGAGCTTCTCCCGGTCGGAAATGGACGGTCCTGTGCCTCGGGCTAGCGGCCCGAGGAACTGGAGATTCATTCTGGATAGTCTTGGGGGCCATTCTTCCCCAGGCAGCCGGCGGCAAGTCCCCATTCCCGCTCCTGGCCCTTGGTGGAGGCGGGGGCCAGAAGCCCTGCGTGGGAGCGCGTTGCCGGCGGGCCCCGCCTGGCCCTAAGTTGATCACCCTTTCGCGCTGCGCTCCCTTTGGGACAGTCTCCTGGCTCTCAGCGCCGAGGGTCGGATTCATTGCACTCTGAAACTGTTCAGTCTCCTTCCTACGAGACAGACAAGTCAGTTTTCCTAGTTTTATTTAGTGACCTCTTCAAAAAACTTTCTTTGGGGATTCTTTGAAACCCCGTGGGTGTTGGATTATTCAGAAGTCCCCTAAGCTGTACCTTTTGTGTGTCATTTTTTATCTTCCCCGGCAGTCTCCTCCCAGGTCCCTCATTGTGGCAAACCAGAAAGTCCACCTGGCTTTGTGCTGCTTTCTGCACATTCCTTCCTTCTCTCCGCTTGTGCTGAGGAGGGTTCAAAGATTGGGGCTTGGAAGGGTGTGAGGGACAGCCTGCCCCCTTGCCCGGGTGGGTGGGGAGTGCTGCCTGTAAAGAGAATTCCACCCTGGTCAAGACTTGAAGCCTTCCTTTTCTGGTCTCCTTGGAAAAACTCAGAAGAAAATAGAAAAGTGTAGTTTGTGTAGCTGATAGAATTCTTGGAGAGAATTGGGCTGAAATTTGTGCGCAAACAGTTGATGATGCGACTAGAAAAGGGTAAGAGTTAGGAGCAGAGCAGCCTGATCACTCCTGGGACCCATATGCCCTTCTGAGGATGGCGTGACTGCACCTATTCTTTCTTAAAAAATCTGAGCCATACAGCAGACAGGGACCTGGGCAGTATCCAGCCTCCAAGGTCTGTGTTAGGGCCTGTCACTTAACTAGTTTCTCAATTCACTAATTCCCAGTCTTGGGAATTTGTTCATTGTATACTTGTTTGTGACACCACTTCTGGGAAAAGTAACACGTGCCATCCCTCACCACCACCATTTGAACTAAAGAAAATTAAAAAGTACTGTTTCCTATACCCAGCACAGGCCTAGCCCAGTTAATATTCATTTTAATGAATGAGTTGAAATATATTTTAATGGGAAGAATTTAGTGAGCCATCCCTGTAATTTTGGAAGCAAGTCATTCAACTTCTCTGGATGATCTCCAAGGTTCCTTTTGGTTCTGTGACATCTTTGGTGTTGCAAAATCAGGATTGGGAATCACTTTGGGACAGCAATGAGTGGGCTCATTTGGTGGATACTCTCCAGGTCCTTGGCATCCATATGTGCCATGGGTGGGAAGTGGGATGGGCTTTAAATATAGAGGGGTGGGCATAGAAAGGAGGAGGTGAGAAAAAAGAAGAGCAGGGAGGGTTGTGGAGCAGAGTGTTAATCAGTGTCACTAGCTGGGGGTGGGGTGGTGGGGTGGTACCTTTTACTAGCTATAGCAGCTCCCTCTGGAGTTGGAGATGTGGAGAGAGGCAGATGGCAAAGCCAGTTTGGCCACTGGTAAAAAGCTATTTCTGTGACTGCATGTTAGTTATCCTGCCAGCAGGAAGCATGCCTTCTGTTCCAGCAGCAGCTAGTGCATCTGGGGGGCCAGCTGTTACCTTTCTCCCCAGAATGTGGGTTTCTTGAATTTGTGAATTAGTATTTTACTCCTTTTGATTCTTTTACCATAAGAAGCATGCTTGGTAATTATGTTTAAGATAAGTAATGGAAAGTATCTTTTTTTTCTCCTTCTCTTCCATTAATTTAAATTCTTTCCCATGGCAGATAAAATAAAACCTAGCTTTAGCTAGTTGGATAGGACTCAACTTTCCTGCCCACTTGCTCCATGAAGCTTTACTTCTAGCTCCTATCAAAGATTTCTAGTTGCCATCAAAGATTAAGAGTATTGGACTTAAGTCACGAGACCTGAGTTTAATTCTTCACTGTTGAGGTCTTGGTATATGGCAGTTGGGCAGGTCACATAATTGTGTTCAGTTTCATTTGGATCTCTTTCTTGAAGATATTGGTGAGTTCTGCATCATTTCAAAATGGTTTGATGTATGATTTGAAATTTTAGTCTAGTCCAGTTGTTAACTGGTTGAACTCTGGGCAGGTGCTCTACCATGAAGCAACATCCCCATTTGAGTCTTTCTAAAACATTGGATTCCAGGGTCCAGGAAGGACATGAGGCAGAGGATCTGTAGAAAAAATAGCAATCAATTAGGTCAGATTGTTTATATTTCCAGATGTTTTACACTTTTGGCAAAAAATGGCATTTTGTGCATTTTCAGAATGTGTTTTAGTGGTTTTGTTTTGTTTTAAATCAGGGATTGAACCAAGAGGGGCTTAACCACTGATCTACATCCCCAGCCCTTTTTATTTTATTTTGAGACAGGCTCTTCCTAAGTTGCTAAGGATGGCCATCTCAGTCTCCTGAGCCCCTGAGATTCCAGGTGTGCATCACATGCCCAGCTAGTGGTTTGCTTTTAATTGCCATGTAATGTCTCTTGTGTACACTCAATACTAGTTGAATTTATGTCATTTGAATGTCTTGAAATGTCTTTGAAATCTTCCATATATATTTAAAGAAGCTGAAGACCTGAAGGACCTGAACGCTTACTGCTGAATTCAATTATTTAGCAGTCAGCAAATATTTAGCACCTATGATTTGTTAAATGTTATTGAGATAACAAAATGGTAGTGAGAGGGCTTTGCCCTTGAGTTTCTGTCCTTGACTTCACTGCAATCCAAGGAACATTTTTTGAGCTCCTGCCTGCACTTATGCTAAATTCTAGAAGAAACAAAGGATTCGCAGACATACATGTTTAGTGGTCAAGGGACAAGAAAGTATTCTAATTTTGCCAGGAACAAGTTTGTTGTAGGTTAGTGGGGAGAAGAGTTTGGAACTTGTTGGTGTTTTGAGTAAGGAATAGAACCATGTCAGATTGGAAACAGCTGAGAAGAAACTGGAACACCTGTAGTGTTGGAGAATGAGTTTGGCTGGAGTGGGGATTGCATTTCAGGGAGTAGAATGGCATGAATGGAAAGGTCAGTTTCAGATTATGGAGGGCCATTAAAGCAAGGTTGGGAATGTGGACTTTATCCCTACGAGAGCTATTGAAGGGTTTTTGGCAGAAGCTTGACCTAATGGGCAAGGGATGGTTTAGAGTCAGTATTGGACATTGGTGGGTAGGATGAGTTCAGAGATGGCAGCGGAGTGGGAGGAGCTTCAGAGAGGGGAGCCACTGACTTACTGTAGAGTTGGAGAGCATTGACTCGATTCAATGGACCCTTTGTTCAAATGGCTTTTTAGTTCTTGCTTTTGTCACTCCTTCCGTAGAACAGCCAGTGTCCTCTTTCAGTGCAACTTAAACTTTTGTTAAGTCTTTCATGTGACATCTATGTTGTTTCAGGTGCTTACGATTTTATACAAACATGTTTGCCAGAAATGGTAATAAACTATATATGCTTTTCTCATAAATTTTACTTTAGGCATTCTAGAGAAAATATTCTGGAGAAAAAAAATTCTTTTAACAAATAGTTCTGTTATTAAGCACTCACATGGTTATGTAGAATTTTTCTTTAGTAAACTTAGATTGTCTAGTTGTGTGTGTATGTATTAAGCTGGAGGGGTCTTCATTAAGTGAACCCGCTCCCACAAATATAGAAAAGGATGTAAAGGACCTTGTTAGCAGCAGAGCCAGGACTAGAATTTGGGTCTTCCTAGACTTGGTTTTGATATATATATTTTTTTTGGTACCGGGGATTGAACTCAGGGGCACTTGACCACTGGGCCACATCCCCAGCCCTTTTTTGTATTTTATTAGAGACAGGGTCTCACTGAGTTGCTAAGTGCCTCGCCATTGCTGAGGCTGGCTTTGAACTCGCGATCCTCCTGCCTCAGCCTCCCAAAGTGCTGGGATTACAGGCGTGCGCCACTGCGCCCGGCTTGATATATTTTTTTAAGGTCTTTGTATTTTAGTGACTTTTGTTTTGTTTTCCTGAAGAAAACACACACACAAAACCCACAACATTGTGCTATTTTTTTAAAAAATTTGTTTATTTGCTTTACTTGTACACAATGCAATGCATTTATGTTTACGTGGTGCTGAGGATCAAACCCGGGCCGCGCACGTGCTAGGCGAGTGCACTACCACTGAGCCACAACCCCAGCCCTTGTGCTATTTTTATGTTTACTGTTTTGGAAAAATGTTCTTTTCAGGAAATTTCTTGATTTGCCCTTACATTAGACATACTGAAATTTGAAAGACTGAGAAGAATTTTCTTTGTAAACTTGAGCCTGTCTCCCCCTGCCCACCACCATTTTAAAAATGGAACTGATGCAGAAAGTCTTGAGGATTGAATAAGATGATTTGGAAATGTATCAAAAACACAGTTGTGAAGTTGTGTAGATGCTCTTGTTGGTCCAGATAGCATTCTTTTCCCGCTTCCATCAACCCAGATTTTTTCAGGTATCTACACCCTTTTCTAAATGACTTGGGGAGAGGCAAGAAGGGGTAATTCTGGACATGATAGGAAGTCTGCTGGAAACTTCATCAAAAGGTTTCCTTTTCTCAGATGAGACTCAAATGAAGATGGTTCTCCACTCTTCTAGACTGTCAGGTTGTGATTTCTGGAACTGCTACCTACCATCTTGGGCCCTTGAGTAGAGTCATCCTGAGGGCAAGTGGATTAGCTAATTTTATCTGCATTTTTGATGCATTGTTGGAGCCTTGGATTGTTCTGTGTCTGCAGCCCACATCTGGATAGTTGTTAAATAACAAAAGCTAGTTTGAGTTGGTTTTCCGCTGTTTAACACCCTAAGTATGATTGTAAATTTTTGTGCTGATGGCACCAATAGGAAATTAGCTGTAGAGAACCATATATTTTTAAAAGCAGATAACTTAAAAATAAACATTTCCCCTAAATGGCAAAGAATATTCTTTGCCCCAAAGAAATCACTGTGAGCCCTTTGTGGTTGGGGCATTCATTACCTGAGATAAGTCTTGAACTCACTTGGGGTTTTACTGCAGCAGACTGGCTGTGAATATAATTGCCATCAGGCTTGAGCTAGTGAGGGGGCCAGAAAGCCTTTAAAAGCTGCGGAGATTTACTCACTGCAGGTGGTCCTTGACTCTGTTTAGAGTGACTCCTATTTACAGCCTTGCCAGCCTGGCCATGTTTATTTAGAACGTTTCATTGGTCAGTCAGCATCCACAGTGACTTTCTGACACATCGGCCTTCACTGTCCTCCTGTCTCCTGATGTTCCTTTGGTCACCTCCTTTTTTGGCTGAGTTGTTTTTTTTGGATGGACCGGGGAACATCATTGATGTCTAGAGGAGGGGAGTTTTCTATTTAGCTTTAAAATAGCCAGTGAGAGAATATAGTATAAAAGATTAAGAGCTTAGCTTGGGGGTCCTTGTCCTAACCCAGCCATCTACTAGCTGTGGAACCTAGCCTTTCTGTACCTGGACTTGTCTGTAAATTGGAGATTATAACAGTACTGTTTTGGGTGACTAGTTGGTCTAAATGAGTTGATATGTATAAAAAACATTTATATGTCAAAGGTTTGCAATTATGACATATCATCTGAATTACAATGAACTGTTCAATTATCAAGGTTCTTTTCTTACCTGAAAATAGCTGCTCTGGCCCCTAGACCAGTTATCCAACCTTTTTGTATTTATACATCTTAATGGTGTATCTGTTCCAAGTTAGCATTACCAGTGACACAGAAGACGGAATTGTCCAACTCTGAAAGGGCTTCCAAATTTTTAACGTAGTTCAGGACATGGAGGATCTTGAAAATAAGTTGCAAATTAAAGCTTGGTGGTACCTTAGAAAATGTTCTCTAGAGCTTATTCCTGATTCACAGGATTTTAAGCTGAAGTGGAAGGTGTCACTGGGGCTGCTGTGAATCTAGTGAGCCAGCTGAGGTTCAGGCAGTGGGCGAGAGGCTCCTCATTCAGGGAACTGATAAAGAGTTGAGGGAGTGCTGCTGCTGCCCTGTGCAAGGTACTGAGATAAGGGTAACATCAGTGACTGGTGCTTTCAGTGACTTAAAGTCACAGATACTTCTTGAGGACATTGAGTCCAGCATTTCACATGCTGGAAACCCTACAAGTTAATGAATGGTGCTTGTATTTGCTATGGTAAATTCACACTGAGAATAAGAAGACAATCGGAGACCTCTGTAAGAGGGATTTTCCTAAGAGCTGTTAGATAATCCTGCTGTGTACAAAGGAATCCTCAATGTCCCCTGGACAAATTCCCAGAGAAGCTGTTTTGAATCAACTCCAATAGCTGTTTATCACCTGCCACATGTAGATATTTCTGTTCTGTGTATATATAGAATATTGAAAGAGGCAATAATTATGAAACATCATAGTCTGCTAGGTTACCATAAATCGTGCTTTGAGTGACAGTGTGGCAGCGTACAGGTAAACAGTTTACATCTGGCCACAGTTGATAAAAATAGTGGTGTCTGCCAGGCACGGTGGCGCACGCCTGTAATCCCAGCACTTGGGAGGCTGAGGCAGGAGGATCGCGAGTTCAAAGCCAGCCTCAGCCATGGCGAGGCACTTAGCAACTCAGTGAGATCCTGTCTCTAATAAAATACAAAAAAGGGCTGGGGATGTGGCCCAGTGGCCGAGTGCCCCTGAGTTCAATCCCCAGTACCAAAAAAAAAAAAAAAAAAAAAAAAAAAATAGTGGTGCCTTTTGTTACTTCTATGAGATTCAGTGTGAAGTGTTGCTTTTGGCTTTTTACATTTCTGTTTAAAGAAGGCTTGTCAAGCCAGGCGTGGTGGCGCACGCCTGTAATCCCAGCACTTTGGGAGGCTGAGGCAGGAGGATCGCGAGTTCAAAGCCAGCCTCAGCCATGGCGAGGCACTTAGCAACTCAGTGAGACCCTGTCTCTAATAAAATACAAAAAAAGGGCTGGGGATGTGACCCGGTGGTCGAGTGCCCCTGAGTTCAATCCCCGGTACCACACACACACACACACACACAAAAAAAAAAAAAAAAAAAAAAAAGAAGAAGGCTTGTCAAGTTGGCTTAATTTCAGGATTTATAGGAAAATGTTTAGAAATTTGTAGATTATAATTCTGAGTAAGAGTATCTTGAATGTTTTACTAGGTTCCTTTAAGAATTACATTTCAGGGGCTGGGATTGTGGCTCATAGGTAGAGCACTCACCTAGCACATGTGTGGCCCTGGGTTTGATCCTCAGCACCACGTAAAAATAAATAAATAAAATAGATATTGTGTCCAACTACAACTAAAAAATAATTTTTTAAAAAAACAATTACATTTCAGAGTCAAATAGGCAATCACAAACTACATTTGGAAAGTTTTTCTCATTTAAAGTATATATCATTTAAATGATTTAAATATTTACCACTTGCTTTACTTTGTGCTAAATTCAGTAGAGCCATTATATGGTAAGAATTAGCTGGGTGTGGTGATGTACACCTGTAATCCCTGTGACTTGAGAGGCTGAGGCAGGAGGATCTCAGGTCCAAGGCCAGACTGGGCAAATCAGCAAGACCCTGTCTCAAAATTAAAAAAAAGGATTGGAGATACAGCTCAGTAGTTCAATCCCTAGTATGGCAGAGGTGAGGTGGGGCAGAAATTAATGAATTGTGGTGTTTACCACATTTTGTGAAATAACTCCATTTCCTAATCTATAGAAACTGAAAAATTAATATTTTGCTGGAATCACATAGTTTGTCACTGGTGGAACTGAAATGTGAAGCCAGGTTTGTGTGATTCCAAAAACCTTAACCACAATAACAAGCTGTAAAAAGGTGTAACTGTGGTCTTCTAGGCATGTTAGAGTGATTAAATTTTAGTTATCTGGATCTAACATTTGATTTGGTTAGGAGAATATTCTTATTGACTTAGTACAGTAACCATGATTTAAAATTTGAACTGCAAGGCCCCTTGGGATGATGATGACGACGATGATGATGATTTTGGCACTGGGGATTGAACTCAGGGGCACTGGACCACTGGGCCACATCCCCAACCCTTTTTTTTTTGTATTTTATTAGAGACAGGGTCTTACTGAGTTGCTAAGTGCCTCGTCATTGCTGAGGCTGGCTTTGAACTTGCAATCCTCCTGCCTCAGCCTCCCAAGTGCCTTGGGATTATTATTAGAATTGATTTCTAATTTGTATTATAAGCATAGACATTCAGAGATTATGTTGATTTAGGATCCATTACAAGACATAGGACTTCACTCACTAAACTACCATTTTCTCTCCCCTCTTAATCTCTTTTTTTTTTTCCTTTCCTCCCCATTTCTCATCCTTACTTTTTAGTAAAAAAAAAAAAAAAATTTGTTTTGAAGTACTGGGGATTAAACCCATGGCATGGGTGCTATACCACTGAGCTATATCCCCAGGCCTTATTTTTTATTTTGAGACTGTCTTCTAAGTTGCGCAGACTGAACTTGAACTTGGCATCCTCCTACCTCAGCCTCTTGAACAGCTGGGATTATCAGTGTGCACCTCTGTACCTACCTAGTAGAGTAAATTTTAACTCATCTTTTAGCATTAGTTTTTTTTTTTTTTTTTTAATGTAGGTGGATACAATACCTTTATTTTATTTATGTGGTGCTGAGGATCGAACCCAGGGCCTCACACATGCGAGACTAGCACTCTACCGCTGAGCCATAGCCCCAGCCCCTAGCATTAGGTTTTCTTTGTTGTTGTTGTTTAAAATGTTTGAGATACTTTAGAAATACAAAAAGATATGAAGACTCTCATGGCAAACATCCACATATTTGCTCTCTAGTTTAAGAAATAAAAGCTTGTATACTTTCCCTGTCTTCTTCCCCAAAAGGCAGAAACTCTCAAATTTCTAGGCATTTTAATATAACTATCTACATTCTTTAATAATATGTGACATGTTTTGCATGTTTTTAGATTTTATATGATGATTTCAGGATACACTGCTTTTTTTCTTGATATCTGTGAGATTCATCTGTAATGAGATTAACTATTTCATTTAATGCAGTCTTTTTTGCTAGAAGTGACATGTGAAAAGACTTCTGTTGATGTTCTGTGATTCACCTTATATTCATGCTGATTTTTACCCCTCCTCCACTTTTCCCTCTCATGGTGATGGGTTTTAAATTCAGGGCTTCTTGCATCCTGGGCAAGCACTCTCCCATTGAGCTACACTCTGGGCCCGTGCTTTAATTTTGATGTTGAAACAGTGAGTATGTAGACTATTCTTTATGAAAGTCTTTATTGAAATTAATTTCATAGACTTTAAAATACCATATTTGAAAATAACCTGTAATTAATCCACAAATCTTCTAGACATTTAAAACATTTTTCTTGAGATGCTGGGGATTGGACTCATCAGGGATTCCCACATGCCGAACAGATGCTTTACCCCTGAACTACACTACCAGCCCTAGATTTTCTTTTTGATAGTTTTTTATCAACTCGGTGTGGATAATCAGAGTAAGCCAGTGTACACTTCGGGACTATAAAAGATAACTTGTCTGAGTCAAAAACAATCCCTCAAAACCTTTTTTCTTAATTGGAGTTAGACTTCCAATGTTAGAATGTAAAGAGAGATATTCATTTATTAGTGTATATATTATTCATATTGATAAACAGTGCACATGGTGGTTTCTGGTAACTGCTGATCCAGTCAGGTCAGATGAGTGTGGATTTTAGGCAGGATTGGTTGGCATCTTGAGATAAGCCTCAAAGCAAACAGGAATCATCCCCATGTAGGAATGTAATTCATAAGTTTGCCAAGGGGATGCTTTCGCATTGAGAAAGCCTTGACATCCTCTTTAAACAAACACATACTGAAAAACCCCTGACACTTGACATTCTGAGGGCAGGCATCTCTTTAAGGCCTGAGATGAGCAGGTATCACACCCCGTGTTAGCCACCATGGTCAGGCCGGACTCCCTGGTCCAACTAGAATTTCTTCCATGTCCTGAGGAAGATGTTAATCCGGTGCCACTTATTATTTCATTTACTGTAATTTCTCCCCGCCTGTTGACTTGTTCACCCACAGGCATCTTCTATCTTCTGCCTTTGGGTGCTAAGGCCTTAGTCCCCTATAGCAAGTCAGGGTGGGGTGTGTGGTTGGAGGAACTCAATTTGGCCAGAGCATTGTGACCTCGGTTTGAATGTAGGATGTTTAATGGTTTCTAAACAATTTGGTGTTTGCCATCCCCATGCTCCCATAAGTCCCCATCATTTATTAACTATGTGACCTTGGGCAAGTTACTGAAGTCCTCAGTGCCTAAATTTTTCTTTGTAGTAAAATGGACATAGCACTCTCTTGCTGGGTAATCTTTTTTTTTTTTTTTGAGTCAGGGTTTCGCTGTGCTGCCCAGGCAGGCCTCCAACTCTTGGACTCCAGCAGTCCTCCCGCCTCGGCCATCTGAGAGGTTGGGACTACAGGTGCTCGCCACCATGCTGGACTGGGTGATGGCATTTAACTCTCACACTAGGTGTTAAAAATCATAGACCTCTGCCTAGGGGCTTATAGTTACTAGTTTTTATGGTACTGGGTATTGAATTCAGGGATGCTCTATACCTGTGCTACATCCTTGTCATTCCTGAGCTTGCCTTGAACTTGAGATTCTGCTACATCAGTCTCCCAAGTAGCTGGCATTACAGGCATGTGCCACCATGCCTAGCTTATTTTATTTTTTATTTAAAGGATTCTGTTCTGACTTCCTTTAGTTGAACTTGAACACAGTTGTGCTTTATCAATAGGACAACAGAAATAATCTGTGAATGTTTTTTCTTTCAAGCTAACAATATTTTGAAGCACAGAGCTCCATATAGGCCTGATTTATTAAATAGGAGAAACCACCTGTAGTTGTGTTGAAATCCAGCATATTACTGGAGACCTTCACTTGAGCATTTGGGGGGTAAAGCCAAACGTACCAGCTGGAATGTCACTGATTTTTCAACACATTTACTAAAAAATCTAGCAGATAGTACTTCTGTCATTCTGACAGTTTTGCTTTTATTTGTGAAATGTAAGTCAAAAGCAGCATAAGAAAGATATTAAAGATCATGGTTTTTTATATTTAGTTTATTAATGTGTGACCTTGGGCAAATTGGTTACTTCTGTCTTTATTTCTTTTTCTTCTGCAGAACATGGATAGTAGTCAAATGTTTAAAATGTTTCTAGGATTAAATCACTTTTAAGACAGTTAGAAAGGTGTGCTAGAACTATAGTGAATTCTGTATTTGGTAGGTGTAGAAAAGAGAAAAATCAGTTCATAATCATCATTGAAGTAACATTATTTATGACAGTGGGGGAGAGGTGTCATGCTGTGTCATCAGACTCCAACTATTGTGAGCTAGTCGCTAGAGGCTTAGCAGTGAAGAGACCCCTTTATATCTATGCAGTAGGTAGAGCTCTAGTGAGCGAGACATCATCTTAAAAGCAATTTCATTTATGTCAAGTAATTGTGGGATTCTGTGACTGTAGATAATAGGACTATTTTGGGGGTTCAAAGAAGACTTCAAGACTTCAAGAAAGCACGTGCTGAGCACCTCCAATCTGAAAGCTGAAATTCTCCAAAACCTGGAAAACTGAATGATGACAGGACACCATATATGGGAAATTTCACACTAGGGGGAAAATGGCATGTTTCATGCACAAAATTATTAAACATGGGGCTGGGGCTATGGCTTAGTGGTAGAGCGCTTGTCTTGCATGTGTGAGGCCCTGGGTTCGATCCTGAGTACCACACATAAATAAAATAAAGGTATTGTATCCACCTACAACTAAGAAAATATATATTAAAAAATTATTAAACATGGAAAATCACCTTTAGGCTATGTATGTAAGATACAAATGAAACCTAAATGAATTTTATGTTTAGACTTGAGTTCCATCTCCATGATACCTGATTATGTCTATGCAGATATTCTGAAATACAGAAAAAAAATAATTCACTTCTGGTCCTAGCATTTTTAAATAATATTCAACCCGAAGTAACCTGTGGGACCAAAAGGAGGGTTATGGGCTTCCTGTGCTGAGAGTCGGGGGGAGTTCAGGGGGAAGTACATCCAAGAGGCGTTGGAAGCTGGGCACAACCTGTCCTGTGGCTGGGAATATGGAGCTACAGTGTGCTATGGTGGGAACAATGAGGCTGCACAGGGGGCCCCAAGGTCAAGGGCTGCCTACAGCAGGTTAAAGACTTCATTCTGGGGCTGTGGATATAGCGCAGTTGATACAGTACTTACCTCACACGCACAAGTTCATGGATTCAATCCCCAGCACCACACACACACACACACAACCCAAAACCCCAAAACCCACATCGTATGGGCTGGGGATATATGGTATATAGCTCAGTAGAGTGCTTGCCTTGCATGTATAAGATCCTAGGTTTGATCCTTAGCACCACCAAAAAAAAAAAAAAAAAAAAAAAAAAAGACTTTATTCTGTGGATAGTGGGATGTGATGGAGAAGTGTTTTTTTTTTTTAAAAATATTTATTTATTCTAGTTGTACACAATGCCTTTATTTTTACGTGGTGCTGAGGATCGAACCCGGGCTTTGCACGTCCTAGGTGAGTGCTCTGCTGCTGAGCCACAACCCCAGCCCTGTGATGGAGAAGTTTTGAGCAGGGGATTGGCATGATCAGAATTGCCTTTTAGAGAGGTTTCTCAGGCAGTGTGGCTGTGGATTGTGGAAATAAGGTGGAGGAAAGCAGGATTGGAGGTTGGGAGGTCACTCACTTGGGCCAGAGACTTGGGTGGCAGGGAGCAGTCAGGTATAGAGGCCGCAGGCTGTGGGGGCGAGTGGTTGTGGGGGCTGAGGTGGTGCCTCAATTCCTGGCTGTGGCAGGTGATTGCCGTTCACTGGGTAGTCCAGCCAGAGGAACGGGTTTTGTGGGGGAGAAGACAGGTTTTGGTTTTGGATGATGAGGCTGAGGTACCTTCTGAGCTATCCAGCGGACATATTCAGTAGCTGGGTTCTTTGATGGATGTGTATTTAAGGGCGGAGAATAGAGCTGAGGATTCTGGAGATGGAGCTTAAGAGATAGGAGATGACCATGCAACTCAGTACTGAACCTGCCCAAAGTGGGGGAGGGGGTGTAGGATGTAGAGTACGATGGCAAGGTGGGTCAGGGCAAATCCTGAGGACCACCAACATGTCATGGGTGGGGAGAAAAAGGACTTGGGATAGGAGGGAATGAGTTAATATGAATAAAGGGACTTGAGAGTTTTAGTGTTATAACAGGATGATGCTAGTGGCATCTAGTGGGCAGAGGCCAGTGATGCTGTTGAACTCCAACAATGCACAGAGCAGCACCCCAAAACAGAATCATTTAACCCCTAATGTTAGTAGTGCTGAGGTGGAGAAACACTGTGTCTTAGAGCTTGGCAGATTGTATTGGTCAGCTTTCTGTTGCTGTGACAAAATACTTGAGAAAAAATAAAGAAGGAAAGGTTTGTTTTGGTTCATGGTTTCAGTCCATGGTTGCTTGGGACTCGTGGCAGCATGGTACATCATGGTGGGAACACAAGGTTGAGGAGACCTGTTCATGTCATGGTGGCTAGGAGACAGAGGAAGGGGCTTGGGCCTAGTGTCCACTTCAAGGCATGCCCCCCAATGATCTAACTTCCTCTGAGTAGGCTCCTTTCCTAAAGGTGCCACCATCTCCCAGTAGGGCCACCATATTGAAACCAAGCTTTCAGCATGTGGGCCTTTGGGGGACACTCCAGATCCAAACTATGGTACACCGTATAGTCTCAGCCTGAATACTTTTGAGGCTAATATGCCAGGACAACAAGAATAAACAGGGAGGGGCTGGGGTTGTAGCTCAGTGGTAGAGCGCTCGCCTAGCACGTGCGTGGCCCGGGTTTGATCCTCAGCACCATGTAAATGCATTGTGTACAACTAAAGTAAATAAATAAATAAATATTTTTTTAAAAAAAGAATAAACAGGGAATGTTGCAGTTCTGGGTCACTCGCCCAGTATGGACCATCACTGAGACGTGGTGGGCGGTGTATTTGGCCAGCCTGAATCATGTGCCTCCCACTGGGGTGAAGAAGCAGGCAGCCAGGGATTGTGTGCTTGGATAGAGCCACAGCTTGCCACAGAGATGTGTAGAGACTGGGGACAGGGCAGGGAAGCTCATTGTCGGTTCACTTTCAGTGATGGAGAGTTGGGAAAGCTCTTGGGCTCTGCTATACAATATAGGAACTATGATTAATGTACTTAAATGCTGTGTAAGTGGCTAGGGGTGTGGCTTCGTGTAGAGCACTTGTCCAGCATGTGTGAGCCCTGGTTCCATCCCCAGCATCATATGCAGGCTTTAAAAAATTTTTTTTTTTTTAAAAGAGGGTAGAGATCATAAGAACTCATATTAAATGCTCTTACCACAAAAGAAAACAGGACAGAAAACACCAAGGGAGTGGGAGGAAACTTTCAGAGGTGATGGCATTGATAGCGATGGTGGTTTGATGGTCTCACAGGTGTTTATCTCTAGACACATCAAGTTGTAGACATTAAGCACAAAAAGCTGTGCATATGGGATAGAAAAGCTGATGTCCAATGCACAAGATCTTTCACTTTTCAAAGTCACTTTGTTACACCGGTTTTGATCTGGGCCTAGAACTGCATGTGGCAAATGAGTGAGGACTTTGTGAAGATAACAAGTCAAAATGAATATGCTTTCTATTTCCCCCATTGGTTGGCTGATTAATTTTAATCAGAATAAAGGGGGTGGGAGAGAGAAGCGAGACAGTGGAAACTAAGACCCTGGGGATGGGGGCAGTGAGTGGGGGTTGAATGTCAAGATTGTTGATACAGTGGAGTGGGCCTTACAGTTTTTCACCAATGAAACATGGATCATAGTGGAGAAAGATTAAAATAGTTAATGTTTATACCATTTTAACTTATAGTTCAAGAAAATATTTTAAAAATGGTGATTTTTTTCTTTTTTCTTTTCTGGCTGAATTTAAGTTTCTGACACTGGCAGCTTTCCTGTTTATTTTCGGAAAGACAAAATATTGTTAAGAAAAACCTCAATCTTTGTGAATGTAATCCAGCAGAGGGGATTGAGTAATTTTGCATTCTTTTCCCTTTGAAACAATGAAGACCTTTCTTGATGGGGAAATTAGAGCAGATTTTTTCTTAATCTTTACATATTTCTGGTTTAACTTAATTTTTTCTTTTGTGCCAGGGATTGAACCTAGGACCTTGCACATGCCAGGCACACACTATCATTGAGCTTCACTCTTAGGTTGAATTTTAAATTTGAGATCAATTGAGCAATCCTATGAACATCTCGAAAAGATGTCTTTTAAATAGTTTCTTTGTTTTCTCTTGAACTTGTATGATGGTTTCTGATAATTTTCTTCTTCCCATTTTATTGTGTGTTAGTATCTAAAGTAAGAATTTGAAAGCACATAGGTGATCTGTTTGCAATTTTCTGCTCATTGAGAATCTAGGAGGATGGAGATGGTTAAATAGTTATGTAGTCTGGAATCTTTTGGAACTGGCTGCTGTGTCTTCATTGATATATCTAAAAGCCTTGTATGGCTATGCAAATTAGCCTGTTGATGAGCGGTGCTACATCCAGAAACAGGATGTATCACTTAACCACAGTTAACAGTTTTTTTTGTTTGCTATAACATGGTTGAGTGCCTTCTGGCAGGGTCTACCTGAGTAGGACCATACTAATAATCATATAACAACAACATGTTTTAGAGTGCTGCTTTGTCCAGGAAACAAATTGTAAAGATATTTGAATTTTGTGACTTTGAAATTTAATTCCAAAAGTGCCCAAGCTGAAAATGGTGTTTTGAATCCACACATGTGCTTATTGTAAGGAGTGAGAGCAGAATGGAAAGGAGTGGAGAGGACCTTGGTACCCCGGTGGAAGCTGGCCCATCAGAGAGCAGTTGACCTTTGGGAGGTGTTGGAGACCACCTTAGAATGAAAGGGTTGATTCTCTTCTGGATTGTGGTGTCAATTTAATGAATGTATACTAAAACTCAGGTTATATTAGGAAGAAAAGGTAGAATAGAATGGAATTAATAGATATTCATCTTTGTGGGTGTACATAGATATAAGTAAATTGTATTTATATAAAATAGATCAGTGATGAAGATTCCTTTAAAGGAAAAGGTCATCTTCCCACTTATTTTTTTGTGTTTATATGTATATATATATATCCGTTTCAACATGTTGGAATTGTTTAAATGAAGATATTTTTTAAAAATTTTTAAAAAAAATATTTATTTATTTGCTTTAGTTGTACACAATGCAATGCATTTATGTTTACGTGGGGTGCTGAAGATCGAACCCGGGCTGCGCACATGCGAGGCGAGCGCTCCGCCACTGAGCCACAACCCCAGCCCCTAAATGAAGATATTTTTTAAAACATCCCCAATTTCAAAGACATTTCTATTCAATTAGAAATGTTAGGTTTTGGGGTCTGGGGTTGTGGCTCAGCGGTAGAGTGCTTGCCTAGCACATGCATGGCCCGGGTTCGATCCTCAGCACCATGTAAAAATAAACACCTTGTGTACAACTAAAGCAAATAAATAAATATTAAAAAAAAAAAAGAAATGTTAGGTTTCAATTAGTATGATATACTTAAAGGTTCAACTATATTGAATATTATGTGAGATTCTGAGTTGTACTAAAAATAATTTCCAAGTTACTGGAATCAATGATATTAATGATAGTTGTAGTAGTAAATAGTCCCCCTACCCTACTTCCAACACTTAGTATTTTAGGGACTGTGTTAAGTGTTTCATGTGATCTAGTATTTACTTCTCACAGCAATTCTGTGTGATAGTTACTCTTTTAAATACCATTTTGCAATTTAGGAACCTGGGTTTAGAGAGGTTGTGAAACTTAAGCCAGAAAACAAAACAAATCACCATTTTTAAAATGTTTTCTTCAACTATAAGTTAAAATGCTGTAAACATTAACGATTTTAATCTTTCTCCACTATGATCCATGTTTCATTGGTGAAATATTGTAAGGCACACTTCACTTCACTGTTCACCTGGAGGGCTGAGCTGAGACCCCTGCCAGTTTCATACTCTCTTGAAGAACTTTGTTTTCTAGCATGCATTATGGCCATTGATCCTGCGTGTGTGTGTGTGTGTGTGTGTGTGTGTGTGTGTGTGTGTTTAATTGAGGTCCTGGGGATTGAACCCATGGGTCAGTTCTCTCCCATTGAGCTGTATCCCCAGCCCATTTAAGAAATTTTATTTTGAGTCAGGGCCTCACCAAGTTGCTCCTCTTGCTAAGTTGCTGAGGCTGGCCTTGAACTTGTGATCCTCCTGCCTCAGTCTCCCAAATAGCTAGATTAACTGGCATGTATCACCATGCCAGGCTGATAGTGTTTCACAAACCTAATTTGGGTTATTACCTGTGGGAAGCCATGGGGTTATAATGTCTACAAAGATTATTACAGGGAATTTAAAAAAATTTCCATGAAGTGATAAGTTTCCACTATTAGGAGTCACAGAAAAGGAAGTCATTTTTAGATGATCTGAGTTAGTGGTGATACTATTTTGTTTGCAATGCACAAAATAGACTGCCCTTGCTTGTTTTTTAACCAAATCCAAAATTAAAAGCAAAGTTATTTTTATCTAAGGGCATGCAGGTTGCATCTGCATTATCATCATGTGCTTACATGGCTTATCACTGATGGGCAAAGGCTTACAAGATTTTTTTATTTATTTATTTTTTTTGTGTGGTACCGGGGATTGAACTCAGGGGCACTCGACCACTGGGCCACATCCCCAGCCCTTTTTTTGTAATTTTATTTAGAGACAGGGTTTCACTGAGTTGCTAAGTGCCTCGCCATTGCTGAGGCTGGCTTTGAACTCGCGATCCTCCTGCCTCAGCCTCCCAAAGTGCTAGGTTTACAGGCGTGCGCCACCGCGCCCGGCTTTACAAGATTTTTTTTTTTTTTTTTTTGTACCGGGGATTGAACTCAGAGGCACTCGACCCCTGGGCCACATCCTCAGACCTTTTTTGTATTTTATTAGAGACAGGGTCTCACTGAGTTGCTAAGTGCCTCGCCATTGCTGAGGCTGGCTTTGAACTCGCGATCCTCCTGCCTCAGCCTCCCAAGTGCTGGGATTACAGGCATGCGCCACCCGCGCCCGGCTTTACAAGATTTTTAAAAAAAATTTTTTCCCAACTTTTTAAAAAAAGACATTTATTTATTTATTTATTAAAATTTTATATGGTGCCAAGGACTGAACCCAGTGCCTCACATGTGCTAGGCACTAAGCTAAACCCAAGCCCCTCAACTACTTTTTTTTTTAATATTTATTTTTTAGTTGTAGGTGGACACAATACCTTTATTTTATTTTTATGTGGTACTGAGGTTTGAACTTAGTGCCTCACGCATGCCAGGCTGCCAGGCGAGCGCTCTATCACTGAGTCACAACCCCACCCCCAAGATTTTTCTTCTTAAAGGAAAATGCTCTTTTCTTCGTTTTGTAGAACGGCTGCTTTACTATGATGTAGATTTGGACCCTCGATTAAATTTGCTGCTTACCTCATATCCCCAAAATGGATATCTTATTTTCTTTGAAAACAATAGCTACTCCTTTTCTGTTTAATGTATTTGTATTCTCTTAGGTAATGATGTTCTGAATGTATTTATTCTGAAATACATTTTCTCCTAGCTCACTTATGAGGAACCTGCTATCTGGGTTCAGAATTTTGTTCAGAATCATATGGTGAAGCCATAGACAATATAACAAATATGTTATAGTCACTTTAAAGGTATTTTGTAGTTTGCCTAATAAATGCTGAATTTAGTAAATTTCAATTTGCACATGGAAAGCTGGAATTGAAGTCCCAGTCACCTGACTCCTACTCTAGAACTGACCTTCTTACTCTATATGTGAGAAAATACCACCATTGGCCACCTAAACATCTGCCATGTCCCTTCTGCTGGTTCATGAAGCTCATTTGTAGTGTTGTGTTTACATTGAAGTCAACTTTCTTGATGTTTGTTTGCAATATTAATGAATAAGTAAATGAGGAAATGTCTTCAATGATTTTTTTCCTTTTGAAACTGTTTTCATAATACTCATATTCATGTACATTGAAAATTTATATTGGTGTGAGAAAATATTGACAACTACCTAGTAGTTGACACAAGAGTCCTTGCTCTTGATGCTTAATTTGAAGTTAAAGCCGAGACCATGTGTATTATTTCGTAATTTGGGGATTCCATTCATCTACTACAAGTTTTAAGAAAGACCCAGCATTCCTAAGACCTTGACTTCCCTCGCCTTGTTCACCTCCCAGATCCCAGTGAACTTGACCCCTTGAGGTCAGTGTTTGTTTTTGGTCTCCCATCAGTGTCTAGCACAGTGCCTGGCTCATGGGTGTTTGATAAATACTTGCTGAGTAAGATTCTGGCTCCTGAAATATTATAAGTCCCTAAATTCTGGAGACATTAGGTCCAGTCAAGAATCAGATAAGTGCCGGGCGCGGTGGCGCACGCCTGTAATCCCAGCACTTTGGGAGGCTGAGGCATGAGGATCGCGAGTTCAAAGCCCGCCTCAGCCATGGCTAGCAACTCAGTGAGACCCTGTCTCTAAATAAAATACAAAAAGGGCTGGGGATGTGACCCGGTGGTCGAGTGCCCCTGAGTTCAATCCCCGGTACCATACACACACACACCAAAAAAAAAAAAAAAAAAAAAAAAAAAAAGAATCAGATAAGGAATGAGAATCCAGGGCTTTTAATTCCTGTCCTGTTTCCAGGAGTTACTTATATAACTGTTGCTGTCCCAGCTCCTCTTGCAAATTTCTGGGAAGTACTTTATATCTGAAACACTATCAAAATCATAAAGTGTGGGTGGTGAAAGGGGCTAGAGTCAGGTCAGAAGATTTTTTTTGGCATCAGTTGATGAGTCTTCAGAACATGAAGACAGACTTGGGAGGCACCGGGTCAGTTGGGTTAGTGCTCAGATACTTCTCAGGACCCCACTCTGCAATGGAAGAAAAGCTTGGTGGAGCTTGATAATAATTTTCTCTTTTGGTTGAATTTCTATTGTCATTTCTCAGTGATTTATATTTAATATGCTGAAATATATATACAGATTTTTCTTTAGTCTGTCACCATATAGAGATAGTGTGGGTGAGTTTTCATTGTTACTCATGAGTAAAGGTAGGTATTTGTGTTACTTTTGTTTCACAAAGAAAAGTGACAAAAGATAACTAAAAGTAATGATTTTTGCTACACAGTTAAGTTGTGCATTCTTTTGTTAGATTTATAATAGAACAAAGTCCCTGAAGAAATATGAAAATCCTTTCAAAATGACAGCTTTAAAAAATTCCCAAACAATGATATAACGAAAGCAAACTTATTAGTTAGGCAGAAACCAAAGCTGTAACATTGGAAGTACTTGTTATTTTAAGAACAAAATAACATTTTGTTCTTAAGACATGTCATTTTGTTCTTATTAAAATTTTTACTTATTAAGTTTATTTTTACTTTTTCTTACATAACCAGTTCTGCGATAAACTTGGTCTGGACATTCATGGCATTGCTTCCCATTTAATTTCTCCTCGAACATTGCAAGGCATTTCATTCTGTCACTGTTTGTAAACAGGAAGGGACCCTGGCCAAGGAAATATCAGTACCATGTTATCAAGAAGAAAGAGGGCTCTTTTTGAAATCACTGACATCATTGGCCTTTTCTTTGGCAAACAGCTAAAAATATTGGAGACTTGCTTTACTTTTGCTTTTCTGAACAGAGTAAATAGATGCTGCCCTCTTGTCCTTATATAGGTGATACTTTCTAGTTCTGTTTTAGAATCTGACCCAATCGCTAAAGAAGGCAGAGGTACATGGGTGGGTGTGCCAGCCTGTTTTGTTTGCTGCGTGTTTTTTTTTTTTTTTTTTGGTACCAGAGATTGAACTCAGAGGCACTCGACCACTGGGCCACATCCCCAGCCCTTTTTGTATTTTTATTAGAGACAGGGTCTCACTGAGTTGCTAAGTGCCTCGCCATTGCTGAGGCTGGCTTTGAACTCGCCATCCTCATGCCTCAGCCTCCCAAGTGCTGGGATTACAGGCATGCTCCACCACGCCCAGCTTGCTGCGTGTTTTGTCTCTGGTTGGTATTGCATTATTTATCCCACTGTGTGTAACAACTGGCTGCATTGTAGCAAAGAGCCAGTTGCTAGACTTGGACCCAGTGGTGATTTTTCTCTCTCATAAGTCAGCAATAGGTAGTTGGTGGCTAATTGGCAAGGTTGAGGATTCCAAACATTTGTTAGCTTTTTTCTCATGCTTGGAAGATGGCCTAATTATCACATCTGCATTTTAGGAGGGGAAAATAAGGAAGAAGAAGGGAGGAAAAGTCTGTCTCAGAGACATTCCCAGTAATCAGTATCTTGCTGTCCCTGGTTTTTACATGACTTCCCCTAGCCACAGGTGAGTCTGGGGAAGGGGCGTCTGTGGTCTGGTCTTTGTTGTAGAGGAAAGCCCCAGGGTGGGGATTGAAATGGCCATGGAATGAGCCAATTTCTGGACCTTCCAAAAATAGTTAAAAATTCTAGAGGAGGGCATCTTAGTGTTTCTCCATTTAATATCAGTTCATAGACAGGTTTTCAGTGAGCTCTGTTGGTGACAGCTGTGTTGCTCTTGGTCTTGGAGAGAGGCAAAGAATTGGAACTTGTACTCTAGTTATGGGAATGTAGAACACATGAAGATTCTGTGTAGTTAAGGGGTACGTTTTCTCAGTTTAAGAGGGACTTCCATGACTACTCCAGGTAATGAAGACTCAGCTTGAAGAGAGGCCTGTGGTCTGGCTTGGTAGTGTCATTGCAGACAGAAATGGAGAAAGAAACCAGTGATATCAGAGGGAAGGTTAGTAGGACAGAATGGCTTCTTCAGATTCGATGAAAAATCTGAATCAAAGATGATGATGTTTTTGGCTTGGCACTTGAGAAAATGGGAGGTCAGAACCAGAAAGTCTCTGGGAATACAGGCTGTCTAGTTTTGAAGGCCTTGTGACCCAGCTGGTCTTTCCAATCTCTCCTGCTATGTCCATTATCTTGACCTGCCTTCTGTCAGCCATAGCACCAGGATCTTCTGATTCTTCACAGCTTCTGCTTCCTCTACGCTTCGGTGTTCTCAGGGGGCTCTCTGAGGGTTATCTTGGCTTCACCTCCTGCTGCTATGTGTCTGAGAGTCTTTTTGCTTTTCAGTGAAATTTCTAAGAGAATCTCGTTGGCCCAGTCAATTGCCATTGTCCTTGTTTGGGAAGAGGTTGTCAGTCAGGCCTGGCTCATGCTGGTCCTTGGCCTACCTGTCTATGGGCTGCTCTTGGATCTGTGGCCTGTCCCTGTCCAGTCAGCTGTGACCTGTGATACAGAACAGGTTTGCACAGGACTGCATCTCAGGACTGGGGAGTCCAGGACTGGTCTGATAGAGAGGCAGGCATAGGGCGGGTGTGAGCCTAATACGCGTGCCCTCGCTTGCTTTGTGTACCCTGTTGGTTCTGTGGATGTTGTGGAAAGGAACCATTTACTGCCTCATCCCATATAAAGAATCTGTTGCACTTATGTTTGAAAAAACCTTTAGTGCTTTTAAAAAATATGTATTTTTTAGTTGTTGATAGACCTTTGTTTATGTGGTACTGAGAAATGAACCAGTGCATCACACATGCCAGGCACGTGTGCTACTGCTGAGCCAAACCCAAGCCCCAGTACTTTTTTTTTTTTTTAATAGTTATTTATTTATTTGCTTTAGTTGTACACAATACATTCATTTGTCGTGGTGCTGAGGATCGAACCCGGGCCGCGCATGTGCTAGGTGAGCGCTCTACCGCTGAGCCACAACCCCAGCCCCCCAGTACTTTTAAAAAAAAAAATTTTTTTTAGTTGTAGATAGATATGATACCTTTATTTATTTTTATGTAGTGCTGAGGATTGAACCCAGTGCCTCATACTTGCAAGGCAAGTGCTCTACCACTGAGCTACAACCCTAGCCCAGTACCTTTTTTTTTTTTCTTGACAGCTATCCACTCAGTGGCTGTGTATAATTTGGTGGCTTTTGTATGTCACAGATATGTGCAGCCATCACCACGGCCAACATAAGGACATTTTCATTGCCTAGAAGAGAAACTCTCCACCCCTTTGGCTAATAGTCTTTTATTTTCTTATTTTTTAGTTGTAGTTGGACACACTACCTTCAGTTTATTTATTTTTACATGGTGCTGAGGATCAAACCCAAGGCCACGCATGTGCTAGGCGAGCGCTTTACCACTGAGCCACAACCCCAGCCCTGGCTAATAGTTTTTGATGCTGATCATGCAGAACAGCAGATCTGTGTTTCAGGGCTTTTGCTCAGGGACGCCTTTCTGACCATCTTGTTTAAATTTACACCTCTTTTCTATTCCCTCTCTCGCCTGCGTATTAGACATTTAAGCATTAGCCAGGTGAGATATGGTACATTAAAAAAATTATTTTTGAATGTGAAGTCTGCTTATTCATTTATTTATATGCGGTGCTGAGAATTGAACCCAGTGCCTCACACATATGAGACAAGTGTTCTGTCACTGAGCCACAACCCCAGCCCCAACATATGGTGTGTTTTTATGCATCTATTTTAATGTCTTTTTCTTAGAATGTGAGCTCTGTGGAAGCAGGGATTTTTGTCTGACAGTGTCTGGCACATGGTAGGCTTGAAGGAATTTGCTGAATGAATGGGTGATCAATTTGTTAAGCTTTCAGCTGCTGGTGTAATATAGAGAACTCTACATTATTTCATTTAAGAGAGATTATCTTCATTTTACTCGCCTTAGAAACTGAGGCTCCAAGGTGAAATAACTTGACCAAAGTTGGTAGCTGGCAGAGTACATTCAAGAATCACAGTGTAGCTCACTGCTGTCCATTAGAAATACAATACAAACCATGTATATACTTTAAAAATTCCTAGCAATCTAGTTAAAAACTAAAAGGAGTTGGGCACAACCACTCATGCCTATAATCCCAGTGACTCAGAAGGTTGAGATGGGAGGATTGCAAGTTCAAGGCCAGCCTCAGCAGCTTAGTGAGGCCCTGTCTCAAAATAAATAAAAGGGGCTGAGGATGTAGCTTAGTGGTAAGGTGCCCATGAGTTTAATCCCCCCTACAAAAACAAAACGAAAAACCTAAAAGGAAGGTGAACTTAATTTTACTCATATTATCCTTAATCCAGTATATCCAAAATATTACTGTTTCAACATCATGTAATCAATATAAATATTAGATATTTTGCATTACTCTTTTTTCAGATGGAATCTTTATTTATTTTGTGGTACTGGGGATTGAACCCAGGTAGGTGCTCTTTAAAAAAAAAAAATTATTTGGAGGGGCTGGGGTTGTGGCTTAGTGGTAGAGTGCTTGCCTTGCACATGTGAGGCACTGGGTTCCATCCTTAGCACCACATAAAAATAAATAAATAAAGGTACTGTGTCCATCCTCAACTAAAACAAAAGTTATAAAAAAGTTATTTGGAGACTGGCTCTTGCTGAATTGCTGAGGCTGGCCTCAAGCTTGCAATCCTCCTGCCTCAGACTCCTGAGCCATTGGGATTACAAGTGTGCACCACCATGCCCAGCTCCACTGTGTAGTTTGTGCTTCCAGTATGTCTCCATTCAGACCAGCTGTATTTCAAGTGCTCTCTAGCCACTGTGGTAGTGGCTACTCTGTTGAAACAGCCCAGGTTTAGCTGACTTTAAATCTCATGATCTTGTATCTGTACCTTGCTGCTTCCTTGTGTTGGGAGCACAATAAGTGGTATCTGCTCCTGGCATTTGTAGAGGCTGATCATTTACAAAGGGCCTAGCTCATTTGATTTTTTTTTTTTTTTCAGTTACTGGAGGAGGTATGTCAAATTACATAGTCCAGTTAGCATGGAGAGTTTTAGAATGATGATGTCAAGATCTTAGAGAGCTTGAATAACTTGCCCAAATTGGCAGGGTCTGTACTTGACAGGTCAGGGTCAAATCCAGCTCTTGGGAGTCCACTGCCCTCTGTGTTCTTCTTCTGGACAGAGCAGCAAATTCAGGAGCAGCAGGATAATGGGAAGGGGCAGTTCTGTTTCTTCCACGGTTTGGGACATTAAAGGGTTTGTTTCTGTCCTAGGTCTATACCTGGCCTTTCTTGGGAGGTCACTCTGTTAGAGATTCCTGAGATTCTTTATATATATAATTTTAGTTGTAGGTGGGCACAATACCTTCACTTTATTTATGTGGGGCTGAGGATTGAACCCAGGGCCTCACACATGCGAGACAAGCCGCAGCCGCAACCTGAGATTCTTTGTTGTTGATTTTAGTCTGGGCTCCTTTTGAACCCCTCCCACGTTCCCCTCTTCTTTTGAACACTGTCCCTAAATCATGTGTCTTATTTTTCCTTTCAGACTGGGTTCCTCGCAAAGCCTTATTTCCTCCAAAGTCTCCCTTGGAAGATCCCTGTTTCTTTCATGATAAATAGCTTGAAAAAAAAATTAAACTTGCTGATTTGATTGTCTGAGGGCCAATTAATTAGGAATTGGGTGGTGGGAAAGAAAAGATTTTCTTAATGGTGGCTGGTTTCTCTGTCACAGTGGAAGTGGCTGCATTGGTCAGGGAGTGGTGGGGAAGGCCTGCTGCCCTGTGGGTGGCAGCTGGGGCTCTCGGTGGCTGGGCTTGGAGATCCTGGCTGCTGGCCTGCCAGGCTGTGGAAGCCACGTGTGTTGGAACAAAAAGGCTGGGTGTGGAGGGAGCCCTCCGGTGAGAGCTGGAGGAGAGCACTGGTAACATTTCTGAGAGGCTGTTCTGTGAGATAGGGCTAATCTGTTGATCAGATCTTGGAGTTCCATTTGTTTAAAATGGCTAAGTGTGGGCTGGGGTTGTGGCTCAGTTGCAGAGCGCTTGCCTTATCCAGGAGGCACTGGGTTTGATACTCAGAGCCGTCTAAAAACGTAAACAAAATAAAGATATTTTAAAAATGGCTAAATGTTCTTGAGGGGTTTCCCCTTTTCATAGTAATTTCCTCACTGACCACAAGTGTTTATCTCTGAGTGTTTGGTGTTTGTATTCAGCCTCTTTGGTATTTTTTTGGGTGAGTGTGACAACAACATTGAATTCAGACCACATTATTATTTCAGCGGGTTCTTCTCTGATTCAGAACTTGATTTTTGAACGTACTCCTCTCTCCTTTCCACAGGAGAAGCAGCAGTCTTTCATGATTGGAGGGAATGCTTTTGGGGACTTAGCAATTGGGTCTGATCTTTTAGGTTTATCCTCATTAAGTGTAATTGTCTGGGATCCTAAAACAACTGTGTGAATTGGGAAATGTGTCCATTCAGAATTTGTGGGTCACTTTACCTTTCGTAGTGCTGGACTCTTACGGGTTATACTAGGCCAGGTATGGTGACACAAGCCTGTAATTCCAGCGACTTGGGAGGCTGAGGCAGGAGGATCGCAAGTTCGAGGCCAGCCTCAGAAACTTAGCCAGACCCTGTCTCAAAAAATAGAAAAGGGGTTGCTGATGTGGCTTAGTGGTTAAGTGTCCCTGGATTCAATCCCTGATATCCCTCTCCATACCCCCCAAAATAGTTGTGCTGATGGTGCTAACCAAGTCTCAAGGTGGTAGTTTTTTTTTTTTTTTTTTTTTTTTTTTTAAAGAAGGCTTTACTAGAACAGAGGAAGAAAAGTTAAATGAATTGAGTTACTGCACTAGCCCCTTGCTTGGGCCTCTCTGCAGGAGCCATGTGTTTTCTTGTTCATTTTTTTGACTGTTTCTCATGCTCATGCCCAGATCAGAAACTGTCAGCTTCTCCACCATTAGAAATTAATTTCTTTTGAAATCTAAATATGCCACCAATTTATGTTCTTTTTATCTGTTCGTATTTTTTATTGGTGCATTATAGTTGTGCGGAATGGTGACGTTTGTTACACATTCGTACTAATATGTTCTTGTAGCTGGTTACACTCTTTAGCATTGGTAGTTATTATGAGGACTAGTTGAAATAAATGTAGAATGGTAACCTGATAGGGGTGTGGGACAGGGAAAATGAGCTGATGGGGTAGATAAGATAACAAAAAATTTATTTTTATGTATTTGAGTAGGCAGTGGGGTGGATTGTTACTAGTCAGAGGACAGGCATTTACTACTCATTGATTCTATCCCATTTACCAGAAGTTATGATGGATAACAGATTTTTACAATGAAGACAGGATGAACTTTGACAGGAGGTAAATACATGGAAAGCAAAGTAAGAATGAGTTAACTAATGATATGACAATGGAAGACCCATAATAAGGATGTATATGATTTATTTCAAAATAGATATTATAGAACAATAGTTCTTGAAACACTGCATTTGAATCAATTTGGAAACTTAAATTACTGATGCCTTAAAAAAAGTAGCCAATTTTATTGTACATGCTTTGGGATGAAGGCTGGGCACTGGCACTTTTGAGAGCTTTTTCAGTGATTCACCTGTGTAGCTGGGCTGGAGAGTAATTGGTGTGGACCAGGAATCAAGCCCTACGTAGGAGGAGGTTCTTGAACTTTAGGGGGAATCACAGTCTCCTGAGTGCTCACTGAACACAGTTTCCTTCTCTCAAATTCTCTTTGGGTCTGCTCAAATTCTCGTTGGGTCTCCTGCTGTGTCTTGGACTACCTTTGAGAAACACTGTTTTTGGTGAAGAATTTTGGGCGATAAGATCTGGGTGGGGCAGGTTTCATGCAGAGTGGGATCTGAACAAGTTTCTGATGGTAAGATTTGTAAGAAAGTTGGGTAGGAAAGAACCATACAGATTAATCTGGGGCATTGATATAGTTTTGTGGGGGAAGTCATGTGAGATGAGGTTGGGAAAGTAGCCTTCAAGCCACTTCCAAGATTTAGGTTGTATGTTCTTAAACTTGGAAAGGTGTGCGGCTGGAGACCCTGATCTGGACTTTGTGCAGCATTAGGTCAGGAAACAGCCCAAAGGACAGGCACACCTGACATTGTACAGAGGTATTAGTCTGGGGGGAGGTGACTTGGGAAGGTGACATCCACTTCCATGCAGTGAAAATGACTTTTTTTTTTTTTTTGGTGATACTGGGTATTGAACTCAGGGGCACTCGACCACTGGGTCACATCCCCAGCCCTTTTCTTATATTTTATTTAGAGACAGGGTCTCACTAAGTTGCTAAGTGCCTGGCCATTGCTGAGACTGGCTTTGAACTCGCAATCCTCCTGCCTCAGCCTCCCAAAGTGCTGGGATTACAGGCGTGCGCCACCATGCCCGGCTGCCGACTTTTTTGTTTTAATAATTTTTTTAGGTGTAGTTGGATACAATACTTCTATTTTATTTATTTTTATGTGGTGCTGAGGATCAAACCCAGGGCCTTGCACGTGCTTGGTGAGCGCTTTACCACTTAACTCCAGCCCCAGCCCCTAAAGTGACTTGTTTTTGAAGAGGTGGAATCTGCTAGCCCTGAACTCCTAGGCTCAAGTGAGCCTCCTGCCTCAGCTTCCTGAATGGTGGCAGCTAACCAGCCAAAGCTGCCATTCCTGGGTTAGTAATGGTAAACTTGGAAAATAATTTTAGCAAACATGAGATGATTTTTAAATGATATGCTGAAGAACTATAGGTTATTTTTTGATAGCACGCGTATTCCCTGGGAGCATGTTAAAATGTTTTGGGCCATGGAACCCTTTGAGTATGTAATAAAAGTAGGAGCTGTTTTTTCTGCAAAAATGTACAGATATGTGTCATCTTACAGTTTGAGGGTTTTTGGATACTAAGTCAATTCATAACTCCTGTATGTGTTTGGATTCCAGGTAAATCTTTTTTTTTTTTTTTTTTTAATATTTATTTACTTTAGTTGTACACAATGCAATGCATTTATGTTTACATGGTGCTGAGGATCAAACCCGGGCTGCACATATGCAAGGCGAGTGCTCTGCCGCTGAGCCACAACCCCAATCCCCAGGTAAATCTTTTTTTTTTTTGTGTGTGTGTGGTACCGGGGATTGAACTCAGGGGCACTTGACCACTGGGTCACATCCCCAGCCCTTTTTTGTATTTTATTAGAGACAGGGTCTCATTGAGTTGCTCAGTGCCTCGCCATTGCTGAGGCTGACTTTGAACTCGTGATCCTCCTGTCTCAGCCTCCCAAAGTTAACCAGCAAAGCTTGCCATTCCTGCGGTTAGTAATGGTAAACTTGGAAAATATTTTAGCAAACATGTAGATGATTTTTAAATGAGAGCTGAAGAAACTATAGGTTATTTTTTGATAAGCACGCGTCATTCCCTGGGTGCATGTTAAATGTTTTGGGCCATGGAACCTTGGAGTATGTATAAAAGTAGAGCTGTTTTCTGCAAAAATGTACAGATTTGTGTTATCTTACAGTTTGGGGTTTTGGATACTAAGGTCAATTCATAACTCATGTATGTGTTTGGATTCAGGTAAATCTTTTTTTTTTTTTTTTTTAATATTTATTTACGTTTACGTTGTACACAATGCAATGCATTATGTTTACATGGTGCTTGAGGAATCAAACCCGGCGCTGCACATATGCAAGGAGAGTCCTCTGCCGCGGTGCCACAACCCCAATCCCACAGGTAAATATCTTTTTTTTTTTTTGTGTGTGTGGTACCGGGGATTGAACCTCAGGGGCACTTGACCACTGGGTCACATCCCAGCCCCTTTTTTGTATTTTATTAGAGGACAGGGTCTCATTGAGTTGCTCAGTGCCTCGCCATTGCTGAGGCTGACTTTGAACTCGTGATCCTCCTGTCTCAGCCTCCCAAAGTGCTGGGATTACAGGCTCTGGGGGCGCACTGCTCCCGTCTCCAGGTAAATCTTTAGAATGGAATATGTTTGGACTGATTTCAACATTGCAGTTTTTTTTGTTAGGTGAGTGGAGGAAATAGCTTGAATGTCCTGACATTTTTTCAGAAGTTTTCTGACATTTGCAGCCACATCCTCAGACCTTCTTTGTATTATATTAAGTGAGAACAGGGTCCTCACAGAGTTTGCTTAGTGACCTCACCTTTGCTGAAAGCTGGCATTTTGAATTTGTGAAATGTTCCTGCCTCTGCATCCTGAGCTGCTGGGATTACAGGCATTGTGCTACTGTACTGGAGTAAATTATTAATGATTTTATTAGCAAATGGTTTTTTTGAATGATGTTTGCATAATCCATACTGTATCCATATCATAGTGCAATGACAAAACTTTAAGAACAGTAAGTGGGTGTAATCACAACGTGCCACACCCATTTCATGCCAGACAGAATTTGGGATGTTGGGTGTGTCCCCCATACAGTAGGTCACATTTGTTGGGTAAAACACAAGATAGGATATTGACATCCTGCAGTGATTTCATCGATTTCTGATGAAATGCTGGTGTTTAATAAGAAATTCCTGTGAAAACAATGTTTGGAGGTCAGAGTCCGTTAACCAAAACATTCTCCTGTCCTGTCCTTAACAATAATGCATGTCCACATTAACAGCAAGTCCAGCAGTAGAAAAACTGTTCGGCTTTGTTTAAACCTACCAATTTCCTACGTTTAGTTTTAAACCCAGGACCCTCTTTCCTAAAACTTCTCCAAGGACAAAAGATTTACATAATAAAAAAGTTAATATTTACCAAAAGTTGGCTGGGTAAAATATAAGTGAAGCTTAGTATGTGTGGGCATTACATCATTGACCTTTTTTCTTTTCTTTTGTATATATATATTTTTTAACAAAACCCTTTATTTATTATTTATATAAGTGGTGCTTGAGATTGAAACCCCAGGCCTACACACGGCAAGGTGATCCTCACTACCTCTGCGCCTACACCCCACCCCCGCCCTTTTTTTCCTTTTTAAACACACATGAAAAAAATTGTGTAGTCCACTTCTGGGTCAGAAACTAAGTCCCCCCTGCAAATCTAGTGTCAGGCTTTTAAAAAATCTGTATTTTATTTGCTTTACTTGTACACAAGTAAAGTATTATTTTTACATGGGTGCCTCGAGGGTCCAACCTGGGCGGCACACGTGCTAGGCGAGCGCTTTACCACTGAGCCACAACCCAGCCCCTAGTGTTAGGCTTTTTAAAAACACCTTGAGGACTGAAATCTATTTATAAAATGCCTTTAAAAAATATCTGTATTTGCTCCTGTCTAATTGAATATAGCAAGAGAGTATCAAGAATCATGTTGAAAATAAGATACTTTGGAACTTTCTTCTAACCTGTGACTTTTGCTTAACTGGAGTCCTTTCTCCAGTAAAAAATGCACATTTGAAAATAATCATGATGGGAATGGTGGACCAGGAGATGACATTTTAAAATGATCAAGGGAATGGGCTTAGTATGAGTGATAATCTAGAGCATGCGTGGTTTTTCACCTAAGGTCATATGTTGGAGTTTCTGTTCTCAATGTAGTGGTGTTGAGGTGATTGACCTTTAAGAGGTGGAGCCTTGTGGGAGATGCTTAGGTCATTGAGATGCTACCCTTGGAGGGTACTGTGGGAGCCCCTGCCCTTGGCCATATGATCTCTTTTGCATATGCTTGTGCTATGATGCTGTTTGCTGTTAGGCTTTTACCAGAGATTAAAACAGTGATGTTGCCTCTAAAACCTTGAACTGAATTCCTGTCTCAGCCTCCCAAAGTGCTGGGATTACAGGCGTGCGCCACTGCTCCCGTCTCCAGGTAAATCTTTAGAATGGAATTTGTTGGACTGATTTCACATTGCATTTTTTAGGTGAGTGGAGAAATACAGGAGTCTGACATTTTCAGAAGTTTTCTGACATTTTCAGCCACATCCTCAGCCCTATTTGTATTTTATTTAGAGAGACAGGGTCTCACTGAGTTGCTTAGTGCCTCACCTTTGCTGAAGCTGGCTTTGAATTTGTGATTTTCCTGCCTCAGCCTCCTGAGCTGCTGGGATTACAGACATGTGCTACTGTGTCCGGCACATTTTCAGTTCTTTAATAGCCGTAATTCATCATGAGATAGGAGTAATATAATGTTTATTTAGCAAATGTTTTTGAATGATGTTTGCATAATCCATACTGTTTCCATATCATAGTGCTATGACATAGACTTTAGAACAGTGATGTGGGTGTATCTCAACGTGCCACACCCATTTTCATGCCTGACAGAATTTGGGATGGTGGGTGTGTCCATAGCATTAGGTCATTTGTGGTAAAACACAAGATAGGATTTGACTCCTGCAGTGATTCTTCGATTTCTGTGAAATGCTGGTGTTAATAAGAAATTCTGTGAAAACAGTGTTGGAGGTCAGAGTCCTGTAACTCAAAACATTCTCTGTCCTGTCTTAGACAATATGCAGTGTCCACATTAACAGCAAGTCCAGCAGTAGAGAAATCTGTTCGGCTTTGTTTAAACCTACCAATTCCTACGTTTATTTTAACCAGGACCTCTTTCCTAAAACTTCTCCAAGGACAAAGATTACATATAAGAAGTTAATATTTACCAAAGTTGGCTGGGTAAAATATAAGTGAAGCCTTAGTATGTGTGGCTACATAATTGACCTTTTTTCTTTTCTTTTGTATATATATATTTTTAAAAAAACCCTTTATTTATTTATTTATATATGTGGTGCTGAGGATTGAACCCAGGGCCTCACACGTGCTAGGCGATCGCTCTACCTCTGAGTCACGACCCCAGCCCCCGACCTTTTTTCTTTTTAAACACACATGGAAAAAATTGTGTAGCCCACTCTGGGTCAGAACTTAGTCCCCCTGCAAATCTAGTGTCAGGCTTTTAAAAAAATCTTTATTTATTTGCTTTACTTGTACACAAGTAAAGTATTTTTACATGGTGCTGAGGGTCCAACCTGGGCGGCACACGTGCTAGGCGAGCGCTTTACCACTGAGCCACAACCCCAGCCCCTAGTGTTAGGCTTTTTAAAAACACCTTGAGGACTGAAATCTATTTATAAAATGCCTTTAAAAAATATCTGTATTTGCTCCTGTCTAATTGAATATAGCAAGAGAGTATCAAGAATCATGTTGAAAATAAGATACTTTGGAACTTTCTTCTAACCTGTGACTTTTGCTTAACTGGAGTCCTTTCTCCAGTAAAAAATGCACATTTGAAAATAATCATGATGGGAATGGTGGACCAGGAGATGACATTTTAAAATGATCAAGGGAATGGGCTTAGTATGAGTGATAATCTAGAGCATGCGTGGTTTTTCACCTAAGGTCATATGTTGGAGTTTCTGTTCTCAATGTAGTGGTGTTGAGGTGATTGACCTTTAAGAGGTGGAGCCTTGTGGGAGATGCTTAGGTCATTGAGATGCTACCCTTGGAGGGTACTGTGGGAGCCCCTGCCCTTGGCCATATGATCTCTTTTGCATATGCTTGTGCTATGATGCTGTTTGCTGTTAGGCTTTTACCAGAGATTAAAACAGTGATGTTGCCTCTAAAACCTTGAACTGAATAAGCCTCTTTTAAAAAATATATATAAACTAACATCTCAAGTGTTTCATTACAGTAATGAAAAATGGTCTAATGCAGAGCAATACTATGTAGGAAGGGAGCAAAGATACAAGATTATAAAATTGTGAAGCATATTACCTATGAATATACTAGGGAATATTCCCTCCTCCCCTACACCAATGGTATAGGTGTTAAGGCATGAGAAACATATTTATTGACTATTTGAATGACTTTCAAACATTTGATTGATTTCCATCATATATCAAACATTGAATAAATACCTGTATTTGGCTGACCCAGGTATAACTACTGATATTCAGGAAAGAATAAGACGTGGCTCTTGACCTTGAAGCTTGTATTATTATTAATGGAAGGGGCTTTCTCAGTGCAGTTGTACTGTGGGTGCATCTTTTTCCCCTCTGGGTTCTCTCTGCTGCACATCCCTCTCCGGTCTCTATCCCCCACCTATTGCTACAGCCCAGTTTCAGCTCCACGCATCATGGAGCTGTGTGAGCCTGGCAGTGCTGGTCTTGCTTTGTTGTGGAACATTTCCTGATGGGAACATGTGAGTGGTTTGAGTATCTGGAAATAACTACAAACCTGCTGTCAAATAATCCTAAAGAGTCCACTGTTGGGCTGGAGTTGTGGCTCAGTTGGTAGAGCATTTGCCTTGCATGTGTGAGGCACTGGGTTCGATCCTCAGCACCACATAATAAAAACAAATAAATGAAATAGCAATAATAATAAAAGTTTTCCCAGGCCTTTAAAAAAAATCCACTGCTAACAGTAACTTGATGTATTAGTAAATTTATTCGCCCATGCCCTTGTTCCTATCAAAGCAGTCTTGTTAATTAAAAAAATAGTAATTAAAGATTGGAATTTAATGAATTTTACTTAATTTTCTCAGAAGAGTCTTCAGCATCCAGCACAATTAAATTGTTTCTTGTCATCTCTTTTGCTGAGTTTTCCTTTTTTTAAAGTTGCCTTTTTTTTTTTTTTTTTTTTTGGTACCGGAGATTGAACTCAGGGGCACTCGACCACTGGGCCACATCCCAGCCCTTTTTTTTTTTTTGTATTTTATTAGAGACAGGGTCTCACTGAGTTGCTAAGTGCCTCGCCATTGCTGAGGCTGGCTTTGAACTTGCGATCCTCCTGCCTCAGCCTCCCAAAGTGCTGGGATTACAGGCGTGCGCCACCGCGCCCGGCTTAAAGTTGCCATTTTTAAGAAGAAATTGACAAATTGTAGAAACTGAATTTGACAACTTTCATGTTGTTGGAAGTTTTTGTTTAAGTGCTTATGAATGGGATTGGGAACAAGCTGTGCAGTGTGATGTCATTATTGTTCTCAGAAACTAGATGACACCTTAGGGTAGCACTAGTATGCTTCCGGGGTGACACATTTGCTCATCATTATATAGTGGTTCTGGAGCCCACTATAGGAAAAGGAAATTACTCAGAAAATGTTCTTGAGGAAAAAAAGAAGAAAATGAAAGTATCTACTGCAGCTCCTAACTTTAAACTTAAGATTCTTTAATTTCCTTGGTCTGTATGGTTGTAATCATATAGAAATACTAAAAATAAAGCTCATATCAAGGACTTTCTTCCAAATATGTGCCACAGGGCTTTTCTTTTCTAACTAGTTACACGTTAGCCACCATTGTTTCTCTGGATTTTCCATGTTAACAGGTTCTTTCTGCAGTGATGATTAATACTTCTAATAATTACCCCGAGGACCTACAAAATCCTCTTGAATCATCAAAGACAAAATTATATTGAGCATAGCTTTCATGCCATGTATTTATTGTCTTTTAATTGTTTGAAAATTGGACATCTGGGGCTGGGGTTGTGGATCGGTGATAGAGCGCTTGCCTAGTGTGTTTGAGGCCTGGGATTGATTCTCAGCACCACATATATATAAATAAGGCCCATCAACAACTAAAAAATTATTTTAAAAAGTTGGACATCTATTTGCAATAATTTTTTAAGATGCCTCATTTTCTGATTTCAGATAAGTAAGTGTAGGAAGCTATCACAGAACCTGTTTTCCCTCCTATGCACACTTAGAAACCAGTGGCTGGAATTAAGAAACCTGTTGGGGAGAAGAGGAGAGCTTCATGTGACTGCCACCTGGCTCTAACCTGGGAATAAGGAGTATATTTTTGGGCTAAGAATCATAGATGTAGCGTAATGAGAAATCATTTTCATGCATGTTCCAGCTTACAATATAAGGACCTGAGAAAGGCACAGGAAAACAATGTATTCTGGAGTTGTCATCTTTTAACCTTTTTTGAGGCAAGGTCTTGCTCTGTTGCCCAGGCTGGCCTTGATCCTCCTGCCTCAGCCTTCTGAGTAGCTTGGACTACCTGCATGCACCGCTGTGCTGCCTTTGGAGCTGTCATCTTTGATCATACGGAGGTGTGGCGTGTGTTCATAAGCCAGCCACTCCTCTCCTTCCTTGCCACCATGGCCTAAGGCCACATGCCACCTGGTCTACAGCATGAATGATACAGTGGGGGAATCCACCTCTATTCTGAGTGTATCTCCAATCTGTAGAGCCACTGGTACAGTAGTGTTTGTTTATCACATAGGAATTAGAGGCCTTATTACATTGTTTTATGGCTATATCTCTGCATTTAACTTAAAGTCATGTGGTATAATTTTTAAAAAAATGTAGCCAGCATTTATTGAGCACATACTTTGTATAAAGCTCTGAGTGTTTAATTTGGAAAGTGTAGTTTGTATTTTGATCTGCATTTAAATTTCAACACTGCCACATAGTAGCTCTGACCTTGATCAAGTTACTTGGTTTCTTTGAGCTTCACTGTTTTTTTCTGCAGAGTAGTCAAATTAGACTGGGGTGGTTTAAACAGCAATGTGTTATTTTCTTACAACTTTGGAGGCTGAAAATCAAGTCATCAGCAGGGTTGGCTTCTTTTGAAGCCCCTCCTTTGATAGTAGATAGTAGTCTTCATTGGTTTCTGGGTCAGGTTTCCATTACTGTCTCGTAATACCTGAGGTAATCAACTTATGAAGAAGAAAGGTTTATTTTGACTCACAATTTTGAATGTCTGAGTTTGCTATTGATTGGCCTTGTTTTGAGCCTAAGGTGGCACAGTCCATCGTGGTGTGTGTTGGAGGAAACTGCTCACTTCATGGCAATCAGGAAGCAAAGAGGATTAAGAATGGACCCTTGTCCTGTAATCCCTTCAAGGGCATGTCCTCAGTCACCTAAAACTTCAAACTAGGCCCTACTGTTAAAGATTCCATCACCTTCCAATAGCACCAAGGCTTTAGTACATGGACACTGGGGAGACATCATTGATCCAAACTCCAGCAGTGTGTTATGGTTTGAATATGTCACCCCAAATTCATGTATCAGAAGTTTGATTTGGAATACAAGATTATTGAGGGGGAAATTTAAGAGGTGATTGGGTCATGAGGGCAGAGCTCTCAGGAATGGATTAATAGAGGAGTGGGTTCCCAAGGAAAGGTTGAATTTGGTTGGTGTCTCTCTGCCCCTCACCACCATGTAGGTTCCTTGACTTTGGGCTTTCCAGACTCCAGAACGGTAAAAACAAAGTCCTATTCCTTACCAATTACACAGTCTCAGGGACTCTATTACAGCAGCATGAAAGGACGGGTTCCAACCTCTGTGCTTGTATCTGGGTGCTCATCTCTTCTGTGAAGGACACCAGTCCTGATCCTGTGGATCAGGGACCATAGTAAAGAACTCATTGAATCTTTTTTTTTTTTTTTTTTTTTTTTTTTTGTGGTACCGGGGATTGAACTCAGGGGAACTCGTCCACTGGGTCACATCCCCAGCCCTTTTTTGTATTTTTTTATTTAGAGACAGGGTCTCACTGAGTTGCTAAGTGCCTTGCCATTGCTGAGGCTGGCTTTGAACTCGCGATCCTCCTGCCTCAGCCTCCCAAATTGAATCTTGATACCACTTTAAAACCCTGGTATCCACATATTTGGAAATTAGGAATTCATGAATTTCTGAGATCCACAACTCAGCTGCCCCTAATAGCAGTGAAAATAATGCATGCTTAAGTATTATTGAGGAGTCAATAAAATATATATAAAGGCCTGGCAGGTAACTTGGTGCACATTTACCGTTATCCTTCTCCTTGCTAGACCCGGTTGGAATCTTGTTTTCTTTATATTCCATTCAAGTATAAACAAGCAGATGAATTTGTGTTCTGATGATGCAGGTGCCTTTTTGTGATTTTCATCTTCTTTACCTGCATTCACCCACCCCAATGAGTAATTGCTTGAAGGGTAATTCAAGGAGGTCTTTCTTGGAAAGTTCTCTGTGCTTCTGCTCAGCCCACCAGGACATGCCATCTCTACTTTGAGACTGAGCTGGGCTCTTCTTTCCTTCCAGTTGGCAGGAATGTTGGGGACTCCTCCAAGGAACAGCAGTGGGCTTCAGCTCCCTCTCTCCTTGGTCCTTTGTTTTTGCTGTGGATGCTTTGCAAATTTTGTGGTTTGTTTGTTTTCTCATTTTGTGGTATAGGGGATTGAACCTCGTGATTGCACATGGTAGGTGAGCACTTTGCCACTCATCTATGCCCCCAGTCCTATTGTTTTGTGTTAATTTCAGACCTACTCCACTTTTCTCCTTATAAAACAATTTTTATTTCTTTTTGGTGGTGCTGGGAATTGAACCCAGGGCCTTGTGCTTGCCAAGCTCATGTTCTGCAACAGCCCCTTTTTGTGTGTGTGTGTGTGTGTGTGTAAACTGTGGTTCTATACACACAAGATAGAATAAGTGAGTGAGAAAGCAATGTGAAAGAAAAATGAGCAGAGGCTTTATTGATGTGCTGTTTTAGCTCAGACTTGTACCACATGGACTGCGAGGGAGCTGTAGTTTGTCTCAGCGTACGTCTGTCTCCAGTGTTTGACATGGCATTTGCAATCGTTTATCACCCAGTGAATTCCAAATAAAAATGAGTTTAAATTCCTAGGGTATAAATGGTCACAAGACCATTTAACTTGCTCACTGGTAGGGGAAGATGTGTATTTTATAAACATTATCATGAAGTGTTTGCAGCCATTTTCATTATTAACGAAGAGCAGTGTCCATAAGCATTCTCTGGGGTTGAGCATGCTTACTAGATGTAGTTTTTCCAACTGGAGCTTGGTTTCCTGCAGGCTATTCTTGGTGTGGTAGCTGAGCGCAGCTGTTCATATCTCTCAATATTTCACTTTGAGTCATTGGGTGGACGGAACTGATTAGGATTCCAAAAGGAATACATGCAGGCAGTTCGGAGGAACTCCGCAGAATTTACCAGGAAAGATTTTTTTTTTTTTTTGGTACTGGGGATTGAACTCAGGACCACTGGGCCACATCCCCAGCCTTTTTTTTTTTGTATTTTATTTAGAGACAGGGTCTCTCTGAGTTGCTAAATGCCTCACCATTGCTGAGGCTGGCTTTGAACTTGCGATCCTCCTGCCTCAGCCTCCCAAGTGCTGGGATTACAGGCATGCGCCACCGCGCCTGGCTACCAGGAAAGATTTTGACAGAAGTCCTGCAGTCTGGATTTAAGTGGTCAAAATGAAATAAAAACACTTTATGTACACAATATCAGGGTAAATAAATGCCTTTTTGCAGTTTGCTTTAATTTTCTGCTAGTGGAAGGGACCTTTTTCTTTATGTAAATAAGCTGCTAAAACATGTTGTCAGACTCAGCAAAGGGTCTTGTATTTTTCATCTCCTGTGAAAGCTAGAACAAAACAAAAAAGATGTGTGTGGGGGTATCCCATGCAAATACAAGGGAGATCAGTGTAACAGAAAGGGGTAGAGCTGGGAGAAAGGATGAGAAAGAGGAGGAACTGCAGAGTGGAATTGGCAATGATGCTATGTGCATATATGAACGTATATAAAGGTGACTTTTACCTTTATATCTGTAAAGCACCAATTTAAAATAGACAAGCAATAAATAGAAGGAAGACCTATAGAGCAAAGGAAAGAGAATGGGGAGGGATGAGGAGCAGGAAAGAAGCACTGGGGACTGAAATGGAGCAAATGATACATCATGCATGTACGATCATGTCAAGATGAACTCTCAATATTGTGTGTAACTGTAAGGCACTGAGAAAAACATTAAGAGGGCTATCAAGATAGGGGTCTTTAGCCGGGCGCGGTGGTTCACGCCTGTAATCCCAGCACTTTGGGAGGCTGAGGCAGGAGGATCGCGAGTTCAAAGCCAGCCTCAGCAGTGGCGAGGCACTTAGCAACTCAGTGAGACCCTGTCTCTAAATAAAATACAAAAAAAAAAAAAAAAAAAAAAAGATAGGGGTCTTTGAAAACTTTTTAAGTTAACAGCTAGGGATATAGCTCAGTTGCAGAGTGTGTACTTTTTTAAAAAAATATTTATTTACTTTAGTTGTACACAATGCAATGCATTTATGTTTACGTGGTGCTGAGGATCGAACCTGGGCCACGCACGTGCGAGGCGAGTGCTCTGCCGCTGAGCCACAACCCCAGCCCCAGAGTATGTACTTTGCATATGTGAGGCCCTGGGTTCTATCCCTTGTACCAAAAAAAAAAAAAAAAAAAAGTTTCTTTCCAAAAATGTGCTTATTTATAGTGAGTATAACTTTGCTTTTATGAATGTTCATAGATGTTACATTATCTTTTCTTTTACACACACTACAGAGCTTCACAGTAATTCTACCTAGTTCATCCCGAGTTTGAATTTTGCTCCATCCCATGCACCACTTGGGAGGAGAAGTTATATTTATTTTATGGGAACAGTTTTCAGGCAAACTGATGTAAACATCCCTTGGAATGTTACCCTTGTGGTAAAAAGGAGCAGTGGAAGGCTTGGTGTCTTAGGATTCCAGCTGCCCAGGAACAGCCTGGGAAGCAGTGTCATGTTTTAAAGTTTGTATTAGCAATCAACTGAGATCTCTCTGTGGGCTTCAGTGTTGCATTCTGAGTTATGAAGTAACAAACTGACATAATGTTTTCTAGTATGTGGTTTCCAGGGTTGCTGTGATGTTACCAGTAAGGATTGAAAAACAGCCATCTGTTGTTTTTCATGGACAAAGTTTAAAACGGTCTATTAACCAGCTTATGCTCTGAGTCATAAAAGCCTTGAAGTGGAATGGTGGGGCATCCCTGTGGGGTATAGGGGAGAGGGGAGTTCTTGGTTCCCTATCTTGGATCTTCAGAATGTGACTCAACACTGTGGATTACTCTAAAACAGAGGCATTTTTTAGAGCTCCTGGAGCCCCTTTATGGGACCGTTTCCTTTCTGCATCACTTTGTCCTTAGTCACAGAGCTGAGCCTGAAATGTTTTGCTTAGAGGCTTGAGAATCCAACTATGTGATTCATGCCTCGTTCTGATATTCCAGCTTTGTGATACGGGCAAGTTTTCTGCCTCTCTGCCCCAGTTTCTTCAGCCTTAAAGTTGGGATAATCGTGTTGCAAGAATGAGGTGAAACAATGAATGTAAGGCACTAAGGATGGATCTTGGCATGTAGTTAACTTTGTAGGATTTCAATTATGTCTTTAGGACAAGTGTTGCGTTAGGGTTATAGGGTTTATTCTAAGTTTTCTTTCTCTGTCTCTAATTTTCTTTGTTTATTGGATACACGTTTCTTTCTTTCTTTCTTTCTTTCTTTCTTTATTTTTGTGGTACTGGGGATTGAACTCAGGGGCACTCGACCACTGGGTCACATCCCCAGCCCCTTTTTTGTATTTTATTAGAGACAGGGTCTCACTGAGTTGCTAAGTGCCTCGCCATTGCTGAGGGTGGCTTTGAACTCGCGATCCTCCTGCCTCAGCCTCCCAAAGTGCTGGGATTACAGGCGTGCGCCACCGCGCCCGGCTTCTTTATTTTTTGATACCAGGAATTCAGCCCAGGGGGGCTTAACCACTGAGCCACATCCCCAGTCCTTTTTATGGTTTTTTTTTTTTTTAAATATTTATTTATTTGCTTTAGTTGTACACAATGCCTTTGTTTTTAGGTGGTGCTGAGGATCGAACCCGGGCCGCGCACGTGCTAGGCTAGGCGAGTGCTCTACCGCTGAGCCACAATCCCAGCCCCCCCCCCTTTTTTTTTGGTACCTGGGATTGAACTCAGGGGCACTCGACTACTGGGCCACATCCCCAGCCCTTTTTTGTATTGTTTTTATTAGAGACAGGGTCTCACTGAGTTGCTCAGTGCCTCGCCATTGCTGAGGCTGGCTTTGAACTCGCGATCCTCCTGCCTCAGCCTCCCAAAGTGCTGGGATTACAGGCGTGCGCCACTACGCCCGGCCCCCCAGCCCCCCCTTTATGTTTTGTTTTGTGATAGTGCCTTGCTGAGTTGCTGAGGCTGGCTTTGAACTGAGATCTTCCTGCCTTAGCCTCCTGAGACGCTGGGATTACAGGTGTGTGCTATTGTGCCTTGCACATTTGTTTAATTTTAACCTTTAAGGCTCAGCCTCTTTAACTTCTGTGACTTTGTTTATTTTGTGGGATGGTGACCACCCAGGGGAGTCACAAAAGCTTGTTGAAGAAGATTGTGCAACCTTCAAATAATGCTTTCATCCAGCCACTTGAGTGTGTTTTGCTTTTTTTTTTTTTGTGGTACCGGGGATTGAACTCAGGAGCACTCGTCCACTGGGTCACATCCCCAGCCCTTTTTTGTATTTTTTCATTAGAGACAGGGTCTCACTGAGTTGCTAAGTGCCTCGCCATTGCTGAGGCTGGCTTTGAACTCGCGATCCTCCTGCCTCAGCCTCCCAAAGTGCTGGGATTACAGGCGTGCGCCACTACGCCCGGCCCCCCAGCCCCCCTTTTATGTTTTGTTTTGTGATAGTGCCTTGCTGAGTTGCTGAGGCTGGCTTTGAACTGAGATCTTCCTGCCTTAGCCTCCTGAGACGCTGGGATTACAGGTGTGTGCTATTGTGCCTTGCACATTTGTTTAATTTTAACCTTTAAGGCTCAGCCTCTTTAACTTCTGTGACTTTGTTTATTTTGTGGGATGGTGACCACCCAGGGGAGTCACAAAAGCTTGTTGAAGAAGATTGTGCAACCTTCAAATAATGCTTTCATCCAGCCACTTGAGTGTGTTTTGCTTTTTTTTTTTTTTTTTTTTTTTTTTTGTGGTACTGGGGATTGAATTCAGGAGCACTCGTCCACTGGGTCACATCCCCAGCCCTTTTTTGTATTTTTTCATTAGAGACAGGGTCTCACTGAGTTGCTAAGTGCCTCGCCATTGCTGAGGCTGGCTTTGAACTCGCGATCCTCCTGCCTCAGCCTCCCAAAGTGCTGGGATTACAGGCGTGCGCCACCACGCCCAGCTGTGTTTTGCTTTTTTTTTTGTTTTGTTTTGTTTTGTTTTGTTGTTGTTGTTGCATGAGGAGGCAGATCAGATGGGCATTTTGTCATTTATAGTATCCCTGTGGGACTAAATGTCAGCCTGCTGGTCCTCTGCCACTGGCTTCCTCCATGGTCTCTAACTGCCTTCAGCAGCCTCACCCCTGGAGGCCTAGTCTAAAGCTTGCACCACTACTCCTAGAGTTTCCATCCCTGAAAAAAACAGATAATGGAGCTGCCCCTTCTGTCCTTCCTAAGAGCTGCCCGGCCTCAGCCTTGTTCCCGTGTGTGTTGAATTGGTGTACTGTAATAGCCTGGTAGGAGAAGGGAGATTATTGTCAGTACCCCTGGCCTATGTCTCCTTTTTTGTATACCCGTATGGCTCAGTAGGAAGATGGAATCATCATAGACACTGTGGTCACGCTAGCCAAGATTTGGATTCTAGCTCTGTCATTCACTATATTACAACAGTTAAATAAAACATTAAGCCTTTATTTCCTGCTCTGAAGCACGGTGCTTCTAGTTCCTTCCACACAGGATGTAATGTAATAACATGTAAAGTGCAGCACACCTGGTTGGTGGCCGTCTCCAGTGACAGTGGTGGCGTTTAACACTGATAGTGCTTCCTACGTATGGATATTGTCCTGACATGCAGCACACATTACTTCATCCCTGTTGTATAACATGAAAAGGTTTATTAAGCTGAGCATGATGGCACTGGGTCCAAAACCCAGATTTGAAACCAGGCACTCAAAATTGGCTTCTGTGGTTTTCTAAATGTGGAAGGTTTTAATAATTTCTTTTATTAAAAGTCAAATAATTGACTTTTGATTATGTCAAGTATAGTTCCTCCTAATTCTTTATGGTTTCAGTATAACAGTTTGCTTTTTTGCTGGTGGACCTACCACTGGGCAGCAGGTGCCACCTGTGCATGTGAAAAATTGTCCTTTTACAAATGTGATAAATGGATGTTCTGGTTCAGTCTGAGGCCTGTTCCTCTTCCCAGATGATCCCTATGGTGCTCCCATAGGCATCCTAGGAATTGTTGTAGGACTTTAGGTAGCTGGAAGAGAATCCCCAGATCTTCACTTCTTTGTTTTGTTTAATCCATGTTGACTTGGAGCAGAGCTGTTGCTGTTAGGATTTGGTAGGAAGCAGGCACCCCTTGTCGTGCTGGTGGCATTGGGAACTCAGGGTATGGGGGCTTGGATTGCATTGGACCACAGACTTATCCTTACCTGTGTGAGGCTAGGACATGTAATGAAGTTCTTTCTGATCCTCGAGGAGGGCGATGCTGTGGTGAACGTTTTGGGGTGGGCTCTCTGTGGTGGGAGAGTGTCTTTTCCTCCTACCAGCTGGAGTCCCACTGAGGCTCTGGAGATATGGGTTTGGCTATATTCTGGACGAGGCCTCACACAGCCTAGTCCAGAAAAACTGACTAGGCTTGACCTGGCAGTGGGAAGTACTGTGATGCTCTGATACCTGTCATTGTCACCTTGCTTCTTTCGGACTAAGTATATGACATTAATGTTAAGCTCTTTTAAGCCAGGTATGCCAGGTTTGAGTTTCAGCTATATAGCTGCATGTCCTTTTACCAATAGGAAGTCTGATTTCCTTGTTTTGCTGGTCAGGGTGTGTGTGGTGGGTGGAATTGCCTGGTGAGGGGATGTTTTTCCAGCTTGGCCTCATGTTGAACCTAAGGCTTGGAGATGTAACCTCGTCACACAGGCAGGTCTCTAAGTGTGAATCACACTGACTGGGCTTAGGGGTGATTCATGTGTGTCTGTTCCCAGGGGCATCTGTCATATACCTTTGGCAGTGCCACTCTGCTTCCCTAAATAGTACCATGAGTTGGAAGGAGTTGGGGGAGGGTACTCTGCTTCAGATTACTTTGGGTAACGTACATGAGCTTGGACATCACGGTCCCTCTGTTTTGTGTTTTTGATAACCTAAGTTTCTAAACACAAGGCTGTTTCCTCTGGCTGGGGAGTCGTCTTGAGAAACTTGGAATCTTAGAACTAGAAAAGGACTCTGTGGCCCGAGTATAGCCAGTGAGGGGTTACTTTTTATCATAGTCAAAACTAGATGATGTGGGGGTCACAACACGCCCAACTTCCTTTGAGTTGCCTATAGCTTAGATGGAAGTATAGAAAGCCTATGTAGGTTTTTTTTTTAATTTTAAATTTTTATTTATTTATTTTTAAAATATTTATTTACTTTAGTTGTATACAATGCAATGCATTTATGTTTACGCGGCACTGAGGATCGAACCCAGGCCGCGCACATGCAAGGAGAGCGCTCCACCGCTGAGCAACAACCCCAGCCCCTATTTTTAAGATTTTTAGTTGTCAATGGATCTTTTATTTATTTATATGTGATGCTGAGGATTGAATCCAGGGCCTCACACATGCCAGGCAAATGTTCTACTACTGAGTCATGACTCCAGCCCCTATGTAGGTTTGAAATAGGGAAGATCCTGTTAGAAATGTCTGTTCACATCAGCACCAAGAGGAGCAAAAGGATTTGAAACATATATCCTTTGACCCTGACTCACACATTTTTCTTTCTTTTTTTTTTTTTTTTTTTGTACTGGGGATTGAACTCAGGGGCACTCGACTACTGGGCCACATCCCCAGCACTTTTTTGTATTTTATTAGAGACAGGGACTCACTGAGTTGCTAAGTGCCTTGCCATTGCTGAATCTGTCTTTGAGCTCTTGATCCTCCTGCCTCAGCCTCCCAAGTGCTGGGATTACAGGTGTGTGCCACCATGCCTAGCTTTTAGTTTTTTTTTTTTTTTGGGTGAGTTTGAGAGGGAGAATGGGAAAAAAATAGGGGTGGGTGTTGCCTACCGTATGACAACTATTACTGTTTTTGTCAGGAAGTGGTCGTCTTTGTCTTTTACATCATGTGGGTTAGTGTAATTGGGATTTTGGAGAAAAGATAGGAGTAGGGTTCTTGATGTGCTGTAACTCTTTAATCTGGTCTGCAGTATGCTGAGATCTTCTATGACGTGGGCTGCGCTCCGAGACATGTTGGAGACAGACCTGCCTGCCAAGTGCGCACACCATTAAAATGCTGGTCAAAAGTTACACTCCCTGTTTTGTCTTGGGGTCTTGGTGCTCTTTTTCTCTATCTCAGTTTGAGTTAAAAGCCTAACGCAGGAATGAGAAGTCTGTAGTAGGTATGCAGTTGGTCTCTTCCTCTTCCTCCCCAAGAAATGGCTCAGAGGGCCATTACTAATTGGTGGGTTCAGCCTCAGAATCTTTCTTAACACATGGCTCCTGGATGTCACTACTTTTTGCTCCAGCGAGGCACATTTTATGAAGTCTGTTAGTAATCCCTGCCCCAGAGGTTTGCAGGGTTGTCATCTTCCTCCATTGTCACTTTAGGAAGTGTTGAGTGAATGATACAGGTCAGATGGAGTTCAGAAGATGACAACATTGAGAGTGATCAATGAAGATGTAATAGTGGAAGAAGGACTTGATCTATGCTTCGAAAGGCAGTCAGGACTTATTAGGTGGCAGGGAGGAAGTTGCCCTGTGAACTATGGCACTAAGGCTGGTACAAAGAGGAAGAGGATGGTACAAACCGTGTTCTGGAGATGGTCAGTTTGGGAATATTAGAGGTTTCAGTGGGGACATTTGGTCTCACCTTTAGTGTGTCAGTCACCTGCCCCATCCTCTGCAGTAGGGCCCTGGAATGTGCATTTCTAGCAAGTTCCCAGGCTGTGGATGCTGCTGTTCCAAGAGCTTACTGAGGAATCTCTGCTGAAGGACAGCATGAAAGCAGAGGCTGGAGGAGTCCTGCTGGAGCAGAGAGATGTGTAAGGCAGCCAGTCCACCGGAGTCCCAGGCCACCACGTGTGTGTGTGTGTGTGTGTGCGCGCGCGCTATATTCTGCCCCTGTCACAGCAGCAGTCCTCGAGAGGCCTTGAAACCTGCTTAAGGAGCCGGCATTCTGTTATGGTAGGGGAAGCCAGGGGTGCATTTTGAACAGGAGAAATGATGGGCATCCTTTCTGTGAGCTTGGCAGCAGAGGGCGAAGGGGTCAGATGTGGCAAGGAGAGCTGTGGGCTGGTGCTCTGCCACTGGGTGATTATCTCAGGAGTGCTTCCTGGAAGGCTGCTTTGTTCAGAGAGGAAGGTGAGAAAGAGGAAGCATGCAGAGGTGACCCAGTGTTTCCTTCAGCTTGGGAGCCTGGAGAATAATGGTGACAACAGACATAAAGGGGAAACCAGGGTAGAAGCTGCTTTGGGGGGAAAATTCAGGTTTTTATTTTTAAACTGAGCTCACATTATCTTTTGTTTTTTATTAAAGAAAATGTTCCTTTTTTTTTTTTTTTTTAAAACTAGTGATTGAACCCATGGACACTTAACCTTTTTTATTTTTTTGAGACATGATCTCACTAAGTTGCTTAGGGCCTCATAAAATTGCTGAGGCTGGCCTTGAACTTGGGATCCTCCTGCCTCAACCTCCTGACTTCCTGGGACTATAGGTGTCCATCACTGTGCTTGGCCATATTGTCTTTTATTTATTTATTTTTGGTACAAGGGAATGAACTAAGGGGTACTTTACCACTACCACTAAGATAAATCTCTAGTCTCTCTCTCTCTCTCTCTCTCTCTCTCTCTCTCTCTCTGGTACTGGGGATTGAACTCAGGGGCACTCGACCACTGGGCCACATCCCCAGCCCTTTTTTGTATTTTATCAGAGACAGGTTCTCACTGAGTTGCTAAGTGCCTCACCATTGCTGACGCTGGCTTTGAACTCGTGATCCTCCTGCCTCAGCCTCCCAAGTGCTGAGATTACAGGCGTGCACCACTGCGCCTGGCTCTAGTCTCTTTAAAAACAATTTTTTTTTTTTTGAAATGGGGTCTTGCTAAGTTGCTTAGGGTCTCCCTAAATTGCTGAGGCTGGCCTCGAACTTGCCATCCTCCTGCCTCAGCCTCCAAAATCTGTTCTGCAATTACCGGCGTGTGCCACTGTGCCTGGCTCATATTGCATTTTGAACTGAGCTCAAATGTTTTCTTTCAAAGAGATTATTGTCTATCCTGTTTTTTTTGTTTTTAAGGGTTTATGTAATTTTCCATGATACTTAATTGTTTCTTTAATGTCTAAGCTTTTCATGATACTAAACATTGTAATCTCTCCTCCCCCAAATTAATTCCTCTTGTTCTGAGGTTTAAATGGGAAAATATTATTTTAAAATCCATTTAGTTTTTGTCTAGGCTCTTGCCCCCCTATGGTCTTGCTTACATATGAATGAGAATATTTTTTCATGTCATCTGTGTTTTTAGCACTATATCCCTGATTATTAGGATGCAGTATCTTTTTTAAAAAATATTTATTTTTAGTTGTAGATGGACACAATACCTTTTTTTAAATTTTTATTTATTTATTTTTATGTGGTGCTGACAATGAAACCCAGGACCTTGCATGTGCTAGGCGAGCACTCTATTGCTGAGCCACAACCCCAGCCCGAGGATGCAGTATCTTTAAAAAAAAAAAAAAAAAAAAAAATTTTTTTTTTTTTTTTTGCCAGTTATTTGTTTCTAATCATCCAATTCTTATGAACACAATCATGTTTGCACTTCAGTTTCTTTGGCATTTTCAAAGTAATACATGCTTATTATAGAAAATTTGCAATGCAGTTATGAAGTAAAAAAATTAATTGGGCTGGGGTGTATCTCAGCGGTAGAACGTTGTGCTTAGTAGGTGTAGGGCCCTCGGTTTGATCCTCAGGACCAAAACCCAAAACCCAACCGAAACCAAAAAACAGCTGTGAACTACCTATAAGTGATGACTTTAACATTTGTTTTAATTTCCCTTCGTCTTTCTCAGGACTTCCTGTGTGTTGGGAGTGGAGTGGGTCCTCTGAGGGTCAGAGCAGCAGCTCAGTGTGCCATTGTGTGGAGTCGAGTGACAAATTCTTTCCTACCCAAGTATCTGGCTGTACCTCCTGTTTTGCATGGGCCAGATCATTGGGAGTGACAAGGTCTGGGAATGAAAGAAATGCAGACAATAATTGAAGGACGAGTCTGGCAAGCAGGGCCCAAGGCCAAAGAGGGCAGGTTTGGTGACACTGGTGCTCCTCTCCATCTCTATTAGGTCCAACCTTCCAAGGCCTCATGGCCTTGGGAAGGAAGAGGGTAGAAAAAAATCCAGACTGAATTAACCGTATCACTGCTTGGACCAGGAAGCTTTGTCCTGGGATTCCCCCTCCTCTCCGTGGAGAGGGAATCAAGAAGGGGAAGTCACCTGCTTGTCCCTCAGGGAGGAGGAAGCACTCCAGGTCGTGCCAGGTCAAGCCTTGCCTTGTGGGTGGCTCTGGCCCAGAAGCCATCGCTGGGTGGGACAGCTCAGGGAAGGTGAGAAGTGACTGAGCTCTTGAGGCCCATTGGGGCAGGCAGATGCCTGGGGGAGCTTTGCCCAGGGGTGTCCTCACTTAAAGTGGTGGCGCCTGGGCTGGGCTGGGCTGGGCTGGGCAGAAGAGGAAGTGCTAGCTGGCGCTGGAAAGGCACCAGCCAAGAATGGCATGAACTCTGTGTGGGTTCAGCACTTGGTGCTCCCACTTTGTGAACTCCAGAGAATGACAGAAAAGAAAAAGGAGAGGCTCAAGTCTTGGATTTCATAGTCAGAGCCATCATCCTTCAGATTCAGGGAATACAGTTAGTGACCTTACTTAGGACCGAACAACTACCCAGGGATAGGTATGGTAACCACTTTTAAAAATCTATTCATTTTTATTGTTGTTGATGCTGTGGATTGATTCCAGAACCTTGTGTATGCTAAGTACCCGCTCTGTCACCCAGTTACACACCCCGCCCTTTAACTTTTTAGTTTTAATTTTTATTTATTTGCTTTTGAAATATTTCACTGAGTGGCCCAGACTGGCCTCAAACTCTACCTTCCTGCCTCAGCCTCCTGAGTAGCTGGAATTAGGCATGCTCAGTGCCAGCTTAGGAGTTTCATGTTTGATAAAACTGGGACACTATTCAAATTTACAATGAATGGGACCCGACCCGATCAGGCAGGGTGTAGGATCACCCTACATATTGGGGAGAAGTACACACATTAGAAAAAATTGGGGAGCTGCTCATAAGTATTTCCTTCCCAGGGTACTTAATCTGTGTTCATACTGACCTTTTTGCTTTGTTCTTTTTTAAAAAAAAACCATATAATAGACCTTGTTATATCAGGACTGTTGTTGCCATACTGGATATTTTATTAACAATATTGTTAAGAGCTCATCATGTCTCATCTCCTGAGTGTACTGTAGTTTTCTTTATTAATTGGCATTCAATTACCAACCTAGTTTTTTTTTTCCCAGATACTCGCTACCATAAACCATAGTAGAATAAACAAATCATTGTGTGTGCCTTGGTATTTCCATTGAAGTCAAATTCTTGGAAATAGAATAACTGCGTCAGATTTGTATAGTCCTTGGCACATATATGCCAGACTTTTAGGCATTGGTTTTTAAATCTGAATTTTTAAATTGAAAAACTGATACTTGAGCTGCATTGTGTATGAAGTACTATGAAATATATGTTTTTAAAAAAGTCACTGGATTGTTTTTAATTCCTTAGTAGTGCTCTTGTGACCTTGAACTACAAAGGGGTGATACAGTGAAGCAATAACTTGAATGTACAGACTACTTTCATTTGAAGTGTTTCCTAGTGCCTTCTAATAAATGTCCCGTAGTGACTGGATTATACTGATTTTTTTTTTTTTCTTTTGCGGGGGGTGGGGCGGGTTATGTGGGATGTGGGCATAGATATACTTGACTCAGAATATCCTTACTGTCTTTATTGATAGTTTGCACAATCTGGTCAAAAGATCAAGTGTTGGGCATATTTAGCTGTGTGTAGTTTTCATGAGAAACCTGATTCTTTTTGATAGTCATGCAGTATCATAGGGTACTGGTGGCATTTTTCACATTGCATGTGCATTTTTATCATCCAGGTAAAACTAGCACTTTTTCAGGAGTGGGTTCTTCCGGTGTCAGCTTTGTAGCAGACCAGTCAGCTAGTTAGAAGTACTACTTTGTGGCCATGATTGTCAGCAAAAAGAGTCTTCCTTAGCTCAGCAAGAAGGAAAGCTGAGAAATCTGCTTTGCGAGAACTGTGTGCAGATCACTGGGTCAGATGACTGGAAGGTGCTTTGTAAAGCCGTGTGTGCTAATTGGCTCAGTCATTGCTAATATCTAATTGCAACATGCCAGCTCTCTCTCTGAGATGTCCAATACTGACTTTGTCAGGACTTGTTTAGGGGGAGTCAGACCAGTTTGCAAACAAGAAAGAAGAGATTTCTGGAATATTCGTTTGTAGAGACTTCTGGTTGGTTAGAGAGCATTCCTGAGTTATTCACAGCTCAGCTGGTCTTTAAAGACTCAGAAGTCCCAGGGAGGATTTTCTCATATTTCACATGTGATAGACTGTAGTTGATTCCAAAATGAAAAGTATGAATGATTCTTTTCTAACAGTTTGGAAAACAGAATACACCCAGATAATGAGATCTAAGGTAAAGGGAAAGAGAAACCGTGAAATTGACTTGTTCAGCTCCATTAGAACCTGTAGGGCTCAGATTTGATTGAAGCATCTTTGTTTTTTTTCTTTTTTCCCCCAATTCAATTTTTTAAATTCAAAGTTGTTGTATTTATAATAGTAGTATGCATTATAATAAACATATAGAGCATCATTTTACAAAACACTGTTTGTATACAATGTATATTCGTACCATTCAAATCTTCAATCATGCATTTAGGATAATGACATCCATCTTATTCAACCACCTTTTCTTTTTTCCCCTCCATCCCCCCTTGCTCCCTTCCTTCCCTTCCCTCCCCTTTGACCTTTCTAGCGTTCCTCTAATCCTCCTATGTACCCCGACCCAACACCACTGTGAATCAGCCTCCTTATATCAGAGAAAACATTCGGTATTTGGATTTTTGAGATTGACTAACTTCACTTACATTATATTCTACAACTTCATCCATTTACCTGCAAATGCCATTATTTTATTCTCTTTTATTGCTGAGTAAAATTCCATTGTGTAGGGGCTGGGGTTGTGGCTCATGGGTAGAGCGTTTGCCTAGCACGTTCGCGACCCAGGTTCGATCCTCAGCACCACATAAACATAAGTGCATTGCATTGTGTACAACTAAAGCAAATAAATAAATATTAAAAAAATTCCATTGTGTATATATTTATACATTTTCTTTATACATTTTCTTTATCCACTCATCTACTGAGGGACATCTAGGTTGATTCCACAACCTAGCTATCGTGAATTGTGCTGATATAAACATTGAAGTGGCTGTGTCACTGTAATTTACTGTTTTTAAGTCCTTTGGGAATAGACCCAGGAGTGGGATGGCTGGGTCATAGGGTGGTTCCATTCCCAGTTTTCCAAGAAATCTCCATACTGCTTTCCATAATGGTTGCACCATTTTGCAGTCCCACTAGCAATGTATGAGTGTGCCTTTTTCCCCACATCCTCTACAACATTTATTGTTGTTTGTGTTTTAATAGCTGCATTCTGACTGGAGTAAAATGAAATCTTAGAGTAGTTTTGATTTGTATTTCTCTAATTGCCAGCGATGTTGAACATTTTTTCATGTATTTGTTGATTAATTGTGTGTTTTCTTCTGAGAAGTGTCTTTTCAATTCCTTAGCCTATTTATTGATTGGGTTATTTGTTTTTTTGGAGTTAAGTTTTTTGAGTTCTTTATATATTCTAGAAATTAGTGCTCTATCCGATGTGCATGTATTAAATATTTGTTCCCAATTAGTTGGCTCTCTATTCACCTCACTGATTGTTTCTTTTGCTGAGAAGAAGCTTTTTAGTTTGAATCTATGCCATTAATTGATTCTTGATATTAATTCTTGCGCTACAGGATACTTATTAAGGAACTTGGGGCCTAATTCCGACATGTTGGAAATTGGAGCTTACTTTTTCTTCTATTAGGCGTATTGTCTCTGGTCTAATTCCTAGGTCCTTGATCCACTTTGAATTGAATTTTGTGCATGGTGAGAGATAAGTGTTTAATTTCATTTTGTTGCATATGGATTTCCAGTTTTCCCAGCACCGTTTGTTGAAGAGGATATCCTTTCCCCACTGTACGTTTTTGGTGCCTTTGTCTAATATAAGATAGCTGAAATTATATGTATTACTCTCTGTGTCCTCAATTCTGTACCATTGGTCCACCAGTCTGTTTTGGTGCCAATACCATGCTCTTTTTGTTACTGTTGCTCTATAGTATAATTTAAAGTCTGGTATTGTGATGCCACCTGCTTCACTTTTCTTGCTCAGGATTGCTTTGGCTATTCTGGGTCTCTTGTTTTTTTAGATGAATTTCATGACTGCTTTTTCTATTTCTTCGAGGAATGTCATTGGGATTTTGATTGGAATTGCATTAAATCTGTATAATGCTTTTGGTAGTATGGACATTTTGACAATATTAGTTCTACTAATCCAAGAACAAGATAGGTCTTTCCATCTTCTGAGGTCTTTTATAATTTCATTTTTTAGTGTTCTATAGTTTTCGTTATAGAGGTCCTTCACCTCTTTCATTGATTCCCAGATATTTTATTTTTTTTGATGCTATTGTAAATGGGGTAGTTTTCATCATTTCCCTTTCACTTGAAGCATCTTTGAATCTAAAATTCACAAAGCTGAGTTCTGCTTTTGGGCTTCCCAGTGTTCCAATAATGGTTTGTGGTGTTTCATGTGTCTTGCTGGGATCCATTTTGCCTTTTTTTCTCCTTTGGTCCCAGATCAAACACTTATTGATAGAGTTGGGTGGTGGTTTTTTTTTTTTTTTTTTTGGTACCAGGGATTGAACTCAGGCACTTGACCACTGAGCCATAGCCCTATTTTGTATTTATTTAGAGACCAGGTCTCATTGAGTTGCTTAGCGCCTCACTTTTGCTGAGGCTGACTTTGAACTTGCCATCCTCCTGCCTCAGCCGCCTGATCTCCTGGTATTACAGGCATGTGATAGTTGCTTTTGAAAGGTGATTTGAGTATACGGTGTATATGTGGAAGCTGCATTATGCCCTTCAGGTCAGTAGGTGTGACTTCTAGAGCGGGAATACTACAAAGTTAGTGATTATGGTTCAAATATCTTGAGCTTGGTGGACGTCCCCTGACATGGGTGTCGGTATGTGGTATCCAGGGATGTAAGTGGCGTGTACTTTCTACCTTCAAACAGAACTCATCCTGGCAACCTTCTCACATCCCAAGGATTGTCATATCTGAAGCCTTTTCTCTTAAAATGAAAATACTAATCTTTTTGGAGGCTATAGATTTGATTTTCCCTCTATTGCTTTTAGCTGTGACTTTGGCTGATCATTGTGGATTTTCAACAATTGTTTTATGTAAGGAAGACTGTGCCCTGAGATTTTAATATTGTAAAAAGTTTAAATATAACTGAAGGTTTGCCTCCCTGTTGTGTGACACTTTCTTAATCCTTTGTGTGTGTAAGCCATTCCATATTTCCACAACTTAACACTGAATATATTAAGTCTGACTAGTAGTGAAAATCTGTATGAACTCCCTTTACAGGACTAACTTGCTTCTGATTTTTGGAGAATTGAGGTTGGTGTGTCTGGGTTGATTAACCAGAATTTTTCTAAGGTGGATCACTTAAAAGTGGGTTTCCTGTTTTTTCATGTGTAAGGCTTTTTTGTGAAAGTAAGGCAGAGGGAGACCCTGTGCTAAGGAGCTGAGGAAGTTCTAAATGGGATCTGGAAATTGGTTGTCCAGGGGACCAAGGCTTATCAGCAGGCAGCTTGAGGGCCAACAGGTCTTGCTTAAGCAGCTGCACCATGTCAAATAGCTTACTTACACTGTGAAAACAGACAAAGCAATTTTCTTCTTCTTCTTTTTAATTTTTTAATTTTTCTAGTACCAGGTTTGGAACTCAGGGGTGCTTTACTACTGAGCTACATTCCTAGCTTTCTGATTTTTAATTTTGAGAAAGGGTCTTGCTAAGTTGCTGAGGCTGGCCTCAAGCTTGCGATCCTCCTGCCTTGGCCTCCCTAATAGCTAATAGGCGTGTGACAGGACACCCAGCTCCGAAGTGATATTTTTAGTTTGTCAGTCTGGGAGTACTATAATTCAAGTTACATGACTGTCCCGTGAGGATGGGGAAGCTCAGAACCGATCTGCAGTGTGACTTGGAAAGCAGCTTAGTTCTGGCCAAGGCGAGTGGTAGTGTCTTAGAATTGGCAGGAGGGATTTCCTTCTTCCTCTTCCTCTCATCTCAAAACACTTCCCATCTGTAGGAGCATAACGTGGGGGGCACTTCCAATCTTCTTTCACAATTTAGTAGGAAAAAGGTTGCAGCATTTGAAGTTGTAGTCCCAGGTGCTTGGGAGGCCAAGGTGGGTGGTTGGCTTTAACTTAGGGGTTTGAAGCCAGCCTGGGCAATATAGGGAGACCCTGTTTCAAAAAAAAAAAAATAAATAAAAATAAAGACAAAAGAGGGAAGGTTTGTTTTGGGCTGGGAGTAGAAGTATAGAGTGCTTGCCTAGCTTGCGCAAGGCCCTGGTTTTCACCCCAGCATTGCAACAAAGCAAACAAAAAAGTTGTCATATCTCATAGGCTAACTCAGGATAAAATGGTCACCTTAAACCGTATGTGGTCATGTGCACTGGGTGGCAAGAATTAGTTTTTGTGTTTGAATGTATTCAACATTACTCTTTTTAAAAATACCTTTATTTTATTTGTGTGTATTTTTTTTTTTTTTTTTTTTTTTTAATGTTCTGGGGATTGAACCCAGTGCCTCACGCATGCTAGGCAAATGCTGTATCCCTGAGCCACAACCCTGGCCCTTCAATATTATTCTTGAACACGTAAGACCTGTTAAAGTTATTTGGGGGTGTGGGTGAAGGAAAGGTGGGTACAAAAACATCTATATCCAGTCTGCATCTTCTTGCCCCTGGCTCCTTCTCAGTTTAACCCCCTATAATCTGTTTCCTGCTGTCCTTACTCTTGGCAGTGAGTGTCCTCACCAAAGTCACACCCCTAACCTTGAGCTAGTGCTATGTATACCCTCTTTCTTATTTTCACTTCTTGGCTGCATTTGATGTGTTGGGGTTGCTCCTTTGTTCATGAAGCTCTTTATTCTGGGTACTGCAATGAAGAGTCCTTTCTGCTGAAGGTTAATCTCAAGTGCACCAGTCTTATCTCCCCAACAAATAACCAGGTGGAAACTGGAGTCAGGGTCGTAACCCGTAAGGCTCTGGAGGCCATAGAAGGGAGGTTTTCAGCTGGAGGACCAGGCATGCTGCCCTGCTAGAAGGACTGTTGAAGTTTTTTTTTTTTCTGTCATTCATTGGCACCTGAGGTGTGCTTGGCATGGTATTTGAATGAGTAAAGGCGGGGTGTAAACGAGCAGATGGAATTGGGAAAGACTATTTTCAATACAGGGAACAGCAAAGAGTGTGTGTAGTATTGGAAACAGGCTGGGCAAAACCTCAGCGGAGGGAGGAGTGGAGCTTGGGAAGGTAAACATGGGTCATGGTCTGGGCCAGGGTGGAAGGGAGGAGCCGAACTAGTGCGTGTTCTTGCCAGACTCCGCAGGCTGTGAGTGTCAGCTGAGGAATTTTGGGCTATGCTTGCTAGGCAGTGGGTGGACAGGACCTGGGACATTCTGAGCAGCAGAGGCTGTTGCAATTGGAAGATTAATCTGGCACCAATTGGTTGGGAGTAGAAAGAGGAAAAACCTCATTTGGTCTCACCTCTGGGCTCCTCTCAAGCACTTTGTCTTTGGACAGGGGTCAAGTCCTAGCCTACTTCTTTCAAGCTTCTCTGGCCCAACCCTCATGACCAAGTCCCTGTTGTCCTTTCTACTTCACCTGAGCCACCTGGTCCCCATGACCAGTGACCACTGAGTTCCTATTCCCTTGTGTGCTCAGCCTTGGAGCAACCAGCACCTGAACTCTGCTGTTCTGATAAGAGGAACTTTAATACAGTCACCTTGGGAGGAGCCAGGGAGCGTGCCGGGCAGTGCTGCAGTGTGTCGGAGTTCACGTCAGCGCAGAGCTACAAGGGCCCGTGGCTTAGAAAGTGAAGGAGGAGGCTGCCTTTGAGGGGATTAGGAATAAGGGGCTTAGACAAACTGGGGGCAAAGAGTTTAAAACCCAAATAGTTTCCTGGTGAAAAAACTTCATGAGAATTCGGATAAAGTTTATACACTGGTTCTCTCCATACCTCCTTTTCCAAACCCAGAAACCAACTCTCCCCCAACCATTCCTATCCCCCCATCCCATACTGACACCATTACAGCTCTTTTTAATTTTGTTTAGAAGCAGGTCATTAAGGAACATCCTGAGGAGCCCAGTGGCAAGGACCACAGTGTGGGGATGGCCATGTTGGGCTGGGGAAGGGCAGGTCCATCCACTGCACTTCTACTGCCCACTGGGACCCTTTATCCACATTTGGGGATGTTCTGTGTGTACGGTTTGACCAGTGGCTCCTCGACACTCTGCATCGTTTCAGGAAGCGATGTCCATGCTTGATTCCTCTTGTTGGTAAAAATGGGAAAACATATTGAGATATTTGTTGTGAGCTCTAATTATCAGTACTTGGTTCAGTTTCTGTGATACCAGGAAAGCTAGATATTTTTGTATGCTTGAAGAAAAAAAAATGGTGTTTCATTGTTCATTCTGTACAACCATAAAGCAACAACTGGAAAGGCCCTCAAATAGAGTAAAACCAGGTCTTGGTTAGCACATCAGTTAAGATTAAAGAATAACAGACATGTTGCTCATGAACCCACCTAGTTTTTCGATGGTTCCTCTCAGCTAATGACATTTTCACCAAGTGAGGATGCCTGTGAGAAGTTCAGGATGGTGACCAATTTCTGAAGGGTGAGCTTCCCTCTCAGCAGCTCCAACATTTTGGTAGTTAGTTCTGAATAAAGAAGGTTTTTCCTCTAAGCATCATCTGTTTTCCTTTCAGTCTTGTGGAACTCAATGTAAGCATGATCTTTTTTTTTTTTTTTTTTTTTTTTTAGTATTTATTTATTTGCTTTAGTTGTACACTGCGTTTATTTTTACGTGGTGCTGAGGATCGAACCCGGGCTGCGCACGGCCTAGGCAAGCGCTCTACCGCTGAGCCACAATCCCAGCCCCTAAGTATAATCTTAACTTCAGTGCATTATAACAATTATTATACTATGCCAATATATTGTCAATGTATTTTTTTTTTTTTTTATCTAAGTGGGCCAAGTGCCATTTGGTTGAATGGTCTATGTGTGTGTGATTTTTTTCCCCCCCTCCCTAGTTTTGGGAATTGAACCAGGGCCAGGTACATGTAGGCAATCACAGTACCCATCCCCAGCCCTTCTTAATTTTTTTTTAAATATTTATTTATTTACTTTAGTTGTACACAATGCAATGCATTTATGATTACGTGGTGCTGAGGATCGAGCCCGGGCCGCGCACGTGTGAGGCAAGCGCTCTGTCGCTGAGCCACAACCCCAGCCCCCTTCTTAAATTTTTATTTTGAGATAGGAAGTCACTAAATTCCTTAGGCTGGCCTTGAGCTTACAGTCCTCCCTCTGCCTCTGGAGTACCTGAGATTACAGGCATGCACCACTGTGCCTGGCTTTGTTCTTCAAGAATTTCCTAATTAACTCAGTATCCTTATTTTGAAACTGAAGAGGCCTCGGTTACCTGGACCAGCTCATGTTTTTCAAGTTAGTAGAGTAACTGGTCTGCACAGGGCCACGTGGCTAGGTGCTGCCAGAACTTAGACCTTTTGTATTTTCATTTCCCACTTGAAACTTTTCCAAATACATTAGGGGCTTGATCAGTGAAACAGTGATGGAAGCTTTTTAAAATTGGAGCTTTCCTGATGGTCTAGGAGACAGGATCCAAATGATACTCTGGAGTCTCAGCTTTTGCTGTCAGGGATGAACAACTGCTCATGTGAGGAGCTTTTGTGTTAGCAATTAAGAAAGTTCTATTCCTAATGAACAGAAAGATTTAAAAAAAAAAAAAATCCTCATGTGTCTTAGCTCTGGATGCTATAACAAAATGCCATAGACTAGGAAGCTTAAGAACACAGACATTTATTTCTCACCATACTGGAAACTGATGCTGGGAAGTTCAAGATCAAGGTGCTGATTGGAAGGTGGGGCCCCATTCCTGGCTTTCATTGCATCCTCACTTAGAAGGGCCCTAATTCCATCATGGGGGCTCCACCCTCATGGTCTCATCTAAACCTAATTACTTCCCAAGGGCCCCACCTCCATGTACCATCATTTCAGGGTTTAGGACTTCAACACACGAGTTTAGTGGAAATGCCAACATTTAGTTCATAATACCTAATAATGTTTTATAAAATGGACTATCTGGGAGAAAGGACCTTCAATTGAAGATCTAATGTACCAGTTGTAATTATTCATACTCACAAATATTCAGCGGTGTGATTAAACACATTTGAAAATATTTAGAGATGACAGGGCTAGAAATGGAACGTTTTGCTGCTGGCTTGTCCAGTTGATTAAGCAGATATTTATTTGAGCACACCTTATGAGCCAGGCCATTTGGTAGCTAGTGTTAACATCATAGACTAATGATTAATTTTCTTCCAGTCTTTCAAGTTTTATCCAGTGGCATTCAGTTTTTCTTTTGAATGAAATGTTATAAACACGTAGTATCTAGAGAACAATATAATGAATACCTACCTAAGCACTCACAGCTGACTTTATCACATCTGAATATTTAAAGGAAATATATAACAACATCTTTTTTCTTTCTTTCTTTTTTATATTTATTTATTTGTTTTAGTTGAAAACAATGCCTTTATTTTTACGTGGTGCTGAGGATTGAACCTGGGCTGCACACGTGCTAGGCAAGTGCTCTACTACTGAGCCACAACCCCAGCCCTCTTTTTTCTTTTTTCTTTTTTGTAACAGGGATTGAACCCAAGGGCACTTAACCACTGAGCAATATTCCCTGCCATTTTTGTATTTTACTTAGAGACTAGGTCTCACTGTGTTGCTTAGGGTCTTGCTAAATTGCTGAGGCTGGCTATGAACTCATGATCCTCCTGCCTCAGCCTCCTGAGCCATTGGGATTAAAAATATCTTTTAACGTGAGAAATAAAACAGTGGTAATTGAGGATCCCTGTATAACCATCTCTTTCCCTTTTAGAAGTAACCACTGTCTTGGATTTGGGGTATATCATTACTCTGCATGTTTTTGCACTTATATTTTATGAGCAGTATTAATATATTATTTAAAAACTTTATGAAAGAGGTAGAACACTTTCCTAGCATTTACGAGGCCCTGGATTCAATCCCTACTACTGCAAAAACAAAACGAATGTGAAACATTATGAAAATAATAGCAAACTATATATTTTTCTGTTTCTTGTAAAGCTACATTATTTTGGGGATTTTCTTCATTTTGATACATAGCTATGGGTTTTTTTTTTTTTTTTCCTGATGTGTACCATTGTATGTTATTCTCTAATATAGCCTTAAGTTCTGTATAAACTATCCCGAGCTTTTTCATTCCTTACCACCTAATTAGCTATATGGTCCTTTGGGCCTTTTTTTTTTTTTTTTTTTTTAAATATTTAGTTTTTAGTTGTAGTTGGACACAATAATTTTATTTTATTTATTTATATGTAGTGCTGAGAATCGAACCTAGGGCCTCGCATGTGCTAGGCAAGCGCTCTATGGCTGAGCCACAACCCCAGCCCCTTGTTTGTTTAGAGGCTAAACCCAAGGGCGCTTGACCATTGTGTCATATCCTCCCAGCCCCCTTCCCCCCAAGTTGCTTAAGGCCTTGCATATTTGCTGAGGTTGGCCTCAAATTCACGATCCTCCTTCCTCAGCCTCCCCAGTCATTGGGTATAGGTGTGTCCCACCACCACACCTGGCTGGGCCTTGCTTTTCGTATGACTTAATATCTTAGTTGTATGTTATCTCAATTGTAGTTTTAATATTCCTCAGTTTAAGAGTAATATTTGTCACACACATCCACAGGATTTTGAAATTAGTCATCTGAGTACATAGAATTGCTTACATTTTCTATAAATTAAACACTGAAGAAAGAATATTTGTTAATATTTAGGTACACCAACATAATAGAGCTTTTTCTTTTTTCCCCCACATAAGCCAATTTATATTTGATATTTATGTTATATTTCTATAAAAATAGACATATTCCTCAATTAATCATAAGATGAACCAGTATATACATATTGTCTTCTGCATATAATTTTCAGATGCAAAGTGACCTAAGTGGGAGCGAATAAACTGACTTTTCCTGAAATAAACTAGACAGAAGTCAAGAAGTATTAGAGGTGCTAAAGATTAATTTCCTTAACTTTTCTTTTCTATCTTTTAAATATGGATGTGTGTCTTATGGATGCATGTGAATCAAACCTCTTCTAATTTGGAGTCTAAGCTCTTGTGAGTGGGCTCTTGTGACTCAATGAAAGACTCTGGGGCAAAAAGACCCAGGTGGCCCCCGTGAGCACCTGTCCTTCATCAGGCCGTCCACATGGCTTTATGGAAGAGGTAACTGGATTATATCTAAGTCTTAGTGGCCTCAGTTGTTGATCTGGGCCTTCGAGTGATGTTAACTTGATGATCTGTCTTGTTCTATATGGTTGTTTCCCTATGTAATTGGGGCAAGGGGAGGTTGGCAGGTTCAACTAGTCTGATAATGCTTTATGTACTCCATAGCTATCTGAATCAAAGATTTTTTTTTTTTTTCTTAATGCTTCTGCCAAACACAACTGATTTCCATCTACCATTATTCTTTACAAGACAGGTCACCTAAAGAAACAGCTTGGGCCTTGGGCTATGGAATGTTATTGCACCTTAGCACATTGACCGAGAAATGCAGAGCCTCACAGTTGAACTCCATGTCATTCGTCACAGCCAGGCTTGGACCCAGCCTGACTGGGCCTTACTGAGAGTGCTGTGCAGTCTCCGACACATTGCTGATCTACCAACTCTAGATCGAAGTCACTTCCCTAGTGGGGATCTTCAGTAATAAGTTGCTTTTGTGAATCCTAGCTTCCAAGTAGTTTAGTTTCAGCTGTGTAGTTTTTAACTTGATTACTTCTATTCAAGTCTGATCGCTTTCATCATATATAGTGTATAACCCAACCTGGCTGTCTTCTTGGGCAGCCTTGCCAGGCAACAAGACTCCTGGGAACACCAGGTTGCTTCATGTGTTTTGCCTTTCATAATCAGGAGAGTGTTCTGTTTCATGTGTGCATGTCACTGCACTATCTGTCCTTTAGTTGCCTGAAACATTTTGATCAGTTACAAGTCTCAGAAGTATGTGGTGGGCAGCTGTCACCCAGACACACAAACAGGACTGACTGGGCATCTGCTTGCTCATCTTCTCATGTGCAGATAGTTTTTTTTTTTGTTTGTTTGTTTGTTTTTTTGTACTGGGAATTGAACCCAGGGGTGCTTAACCACTGAGCCACATCCCCAGCTCTTTTATTTTTTATTTTGAGATGGGGTCTTGCTGATTTTGCTTAGCGCCTTAAGTGGCTGAGGCTGGCTTTGAATTTGTGATCTTCGTGCCTCAGCCTCCTGAGCTGCTGGGTTTACAGGCATGCGCCACGGTGCCTGGCCAGAGTCAGTTCTTACATTTACAGGGTCTTGTTCCTTACCCCCTTATTAGTATAATTTATCCTAGTTATATTGACTTCGGAGGTGGTGGTGGTGGTTCTTTTTTTTTTTTTTTTGTACTGAGGCTTGAACTCAGAGTTGTTTAACCACTGAGCACATCCCCAGTCCTTTTTATATTCTATTTAGAGACAAGGTCTCGCCAAGTTGCTGAGGCTGGCTTTGAACTCATGCTCCTCCTACCTTAGCCTCTGGAGCTTCTGGGATTATAGGCATGCACCCCTGCACCCAGCTTGACTTTGGTTCTTTTTCATTACTACACAATATTCTCCTGTGTTAATATTTTTCTATCATTTCACATCTGGATAGGTATTTGCTTCTAGCTTTCTGCTGTTATGAATAGTTCTTTTATGATCATTCTTGTGAATCTTGCCAGCTATGAACAAGATGGTCTCTCACATATCTGAACCTGGGAATGCTAGATTAGTTATCCTGCTATTTAACTTTGTTAGCTAATGGGAGTTTTTCTACTCACTTCCCAAAATGGTACCAATTTATATTTGCACAAGCAGTAGACAAGAGCAGGTTGCTCTAGATTTTCTGCCCAATTTGTGTTCTTTTTATGTGGTACTTCTTATTAGTAAATATTGGTTGGTTTTTGTGGACTTGGGTAGTGAGTCTTCCTTTTATGGAGTGGGTGGTGGAGGACACATGAACCTACCCTGCTAACTGTTGGAGGCCCTTGTTCACGAAGAGAACCTGCTATTTATTGGATTGGCAAGTGGGCGTTGGTTAGTTTCCATTGTTACTCCTCATTCCCCCCCCCCTTGGTACTGTGGATTGAACCCAGGGATGCTTGTCACTGTGCTACACCCCTAAACCCTTTTCGTTTTATTTTGAGACAGGATCTCATTAAGATGCCTTAGGGCCTTGCTAAATTGTCGAGACTGGCTTTGAACTTGTGATCCTCCTGCCTCAGCCTCCTGAGTTACTGGGATTACACCCTTGAGCCTCCATTGCACTTATATTTGATTCTGGCTTTCATGTGTTATCTTTCATGTTTATTGGTTGGATAATATTCCTCACAGGTATCTAATTGAAAGGTCATAGTGGGCCTAGTCCCTACTCTTAGTTGTATCTGCTTTGTTTTACTCAGGATGGGATATTTTCTTGTGTGGTTTTCAGTTTCAGATTATTAGATAATTGAGCTTTATGAAACTTTGGGAGTCCTGGGGATACCTGGGTTGAAGCTGTGATAAAAAGGAAGGTGTTTCAGTTTACCTAATACTTAGCAATAATGGGTAAACTCTAACATTCTTTTAAATGCATAGCTATGATTATAAAGAAAGAATGGACCACCCTTTGACAGTGAAGAACAGACATAATTACAGAGCAGTATTTTAGGAGTTGAATTCATACTGGGGTGAGAAACAGGATGTCTGGAGTCTTAGGACCCATATCTATAGGAAGAATGAGGCTCCAAGCAAAGACTTGAACCTTGAATCTCTTCCCATAGCTGATTAGCCAGAAGTCCAAAGTGGTCTGCCCATCTCAGCCTGGGCTTTGAGTAGGGGATCAAAGTACTCTCATCCCTTCCCCAAATTAGAAAGCATCGTCTTCCCTTACCTCTTAGGGCTCATATGTACACCACTCAAGGTGTCCAGAAATCACCAAGTTAAAGAATCAGCGTAAATACAACCCGGAGCCAATGGCAGCCTTCTCCTGAGGCGCGTCTGTTGTGTCTGTGCCTTCTCCCTCAGCAGTATGCCCCTTGGAATGTGGGAGCCTGGTCCCAAGCATCCGTGCGTTTCTGGAATGAGTGAAAAAATGAACAAGTAGAAAAATGTGAGCATTTTAAAAAATGTACACATATATTTTTAGTTGTAAATGGACACAGTATCTTTTTTTTTATGTATTTATTTTCATGTGGTGCTGAGGATTAAACACAAAACCTCACACATATGAGGCAAGCCCCAGCCTGATATATTTTTTTAAAGGTATATATATGTACATTTTATAAATATATTTAGTTTCCAGTGGACTTTTATTTTATTTATATGTGGTGCTAAGAATCGAACCCAGTGCCTCACACATGCTAGGCAAGTGCTCTATCACTGAGCTACAACCCAGTCCACGTGGTCATTTTTTTTTTTTTTTTTTAAAGTACTGGGGATTGAACTCGGGGGCACTTGACCACTGGGCCACATTCCCGGCCCCCCCCCCCCCCCCCCCCCTTTTTGTATTTTATTAGAGACAGAGTCTCACTGAGTTGTTAAGTGCCTTGCCATTGCTGAGGCTGGCTTTGAACTCACAATCCTCCTGCCTCAGCCTCCCAAGTGCTGGGATTACAGGCATGTGCTACCGCGCCCGGCGACATTTTAGTAAACATAAAATTCTCCCACAAAGTAAGTTTTTGGCACCTTAAACAATAAAGCTGAAAAGTGATATTATGTTGCCCAGGTAAAATGTTCTACAATCTTCAAAAAATTCATTTGAGAATATTCTGCACATGAGGATTGGCATACATTTATTGAGCATCCTGGTGTTCTGTGTTGGGGAAGATACAAAGATTGTCATGTGCCTTCAGGGAGCTGTAAGGGGGCGGAGGTGAGTCAGGTTTGAACACAATTGGGCAAAGTGCAAAATAAGTGCTGTCATAAATTTGCATGGTGGTTTTGGGGTTGCAAAGGTTGTGAGTGATTCATTTCACTTGAGAAATTTGTTGATTCTGTGAACATTTAATAGAGCTTCTCATGTGGTCAGCATAGGGCGGACTGTCAGGGCCTAATAACATTTATGAGGCAGAATGCATTTTATGGACAGTTAATCTCTATAACATGATTTTAATTCTTATAACATCCCTATGCAGAGGATCCAATAAGTACCTGATTTTTAAAAACCTTTTATTGAAATTTAGCACACACATAGAGCAGTGCACTTCTAAGTATACACCTGGATGGATTTTCATGAATTGCACGTACCTGGATAACTGGCTACTGGACCAAAACCAACAATATTACAGAAGTCTCTTGTGTCTCCTTTCAGTTCTTCCAATGCCCAGGAGTTACCAAAGTCCTGACTTCTACCAGCAAGGGTGTTTTTGCTTTTTGCTTGCTTTTGTGTTTTCTGGAAATGGAACTGTATGCATCCTTTTGTCATGTTCTATGCTATTTATTACATGTAGTAATGGATCATTCATTCCCATTGTTGTCTAGTGGCCTATCATCCCCATCTTGTAGATGAGGAAACTGAGGTTGAGATGTCAAAGTAGCTCATAGTCTTGTAACTAGTAATGGACATATCACAATGTCACTGTTTTTGGAAACATGATTTTTAATGTTCTTGTGTGAGTATAGCACGATTTAACCAGTCCCCTTCTGATGGGTATCTGGGTTGTTTCCAACACATCATTTATACTTTCCCATAAAGGGGGGTGTCACTTGGTATCTACAGCATGTTTTCATGTTTCCAGCCACTTGTATCATTGACTATAATTAGTTCTATTTAAGTACAGCAGCTAGTAAAATGTAAATTTCTCCCATGGTTTTCTTTGTAAGGGAGTAGCTGTTAATCAAGGGTGGCATCTGTAGTTTTTTATATGTCATTTACTTGCCTCTTGAAAGTGCCTTGTAAAAGTGTGCTGGTATTCTTGCTTTTTTTCCTTTTATATGACCTGAGTCCTCATTTACCTACTCTGCTGTTTTACTAGAAACCTTCCTATAAGAAAATCTCAGTTCCGCTGGAGTCCACAATGACAGTTTCATTGCCCTAGAGTAGCTCTGCTTTTGACCTGCTGCTGAGTCCTGTGGGGAATTCTCCATGGGTCTGTCAGGGGAGATCAGCCTCTGTGAATCATTCTCTAGTGCAGCAATTCACAGTAGGAACTGTGGAATGTGAATTCCTTGTAGGTAGGAGCTGTGCATTATTCACTATGGTGCCTGGCACATAGTAGGTGCCCAGAAAATGTGAGGGGGCTGAGGACCTGCTGGAGCCTCAGATTTGTCTTCTTTTGATTGGCTTTTATAATGTTAGCATATGTCTTACTAGATCATGATTTTCTTATTCTCTTCAAATAGAAGTAGAATGCTTTGAGTTGTTTATACTTATTTTGGTAGTAGAGGAAGAATGATCTAGGAATGTGATAGAAAATAAATATATAATGATTTTAAATATGAGGGTTTATTTTTTCCATTAAACACTTGAAGTTCTGCTGAGCTCAAGCAATAGAAACATAGATATAAGAATCACTATCTTAGCCAGGCGCGGTGGCGCACGCCTGTAATCCCAGTACTTTGGGAGGCTGAGGCAGGAGGATAGCGAGTTCAAAGCCAGCCTCAGCCATGGCGAGGCACTTAGCAACTCAGTGAGACCCTGTCTCTAATAAAATACAAAAAAGGGCTGGGGATGTGGCCCAGTGGTCGAGTGCCCCTGAGTTCAATCTCCGGTACCAAAAAAAAAAAAAAAAAAAAAAAAAAAAAAAAATCACTATCTTGATCAACATATAATTTATTGGGAAAGCCAAACACATATGGACATGTAACATCAGGGTAAAATATACCTAGATAGCTGTGTGTTTTTTTTCTTCTAGCACAGCAGAAAAGAACACTTGAAGTTGGTGGGCAGGGCAGCTGTCAAAGGGCCCTCCTGCAAGAGGATCTTGTAGTAATCCCAGATGTTAAAGGAACTGAGTGAGTTCCTACTGTCTTGTACCCAAATGCTGTTCCACCTCTTTTCTTATTTCTACCACAGGAGTACTGCCTGTAGTTACAACATTGTTTCTGATGTGAAAACCTCCTTTTGTCTTCATGCTACATAGCTGCTTCTTCACAGGATCTAGCCTCCAGCTCTGAAATGCCTTCAGAGAGTAGTTTCCTGTCTCTTCCCTTCTTTCCTTAACACTGCTATCTCCTAAGTTTGAATGAATAGTGGGAAGTCTTCTTTGTGTTTTAAGCTGTGTCCTGGAGCCTGGCAAGTTGCTGAGTTCAAACTTTTGATCCAAAAGGAACTGAATGGTCATTATCTGATCTTCCTTGCTCTTGTCCCCTTCCCTTTTGATTCTATTCTGTGTTCATAAAGTGATTAAAACTTTTTTGTGTGTATTAATCCTCACTTTAAAATTCTTCCCCGGCATTTTATTGTCCTAAAGATGCAAATGCAGCTTCTCAGCCTGGGTCTTTGCCATTGACCCCGGGGCTGCCTTCAGTGGTCCTCCTCCTCCCTCTGCCCCCATTACACTGTGAGCCAGAATACCGCTGGAATTCTTTGATATAGAGTACACATCAAAGCATGAGAATAATTTCTAATTTGTCACTTCTGTGTTATCTTTTGAGGTCCAACTTTGCTGTCGTCAGCCCTGTGAAACTTCCTCTACCTTTCTTAGAAAGACCATCTGCTATGTTCTCTTGCAGGCTGTGCACACAATCCTCTTCTTTAGCACCCTATCTTTCTTCTCTGTTCTGTTTTTTGAGATAGGGTCTGTGTTGCCCAGGCAGGTCTTGAACTCCTGGGCTCCAGCCACCCCTCTGTTTAGCCTGGTAGCTGGGACTGCAGGTATATGCCAGCACACCAGGCTTTTCCTCTTCTGCTCATCCAGTCCTAGCGATCTCTTGTTTCTTCTGCATTTCTCAAATCAGAGAGCCAGGAATTGTGTGTGACTCATTCTTTGCCCCCTGGTTGGGTGCTTTATAAATGTCAGAGGAATAGTTCCTCCTTGTACTCTGCCATAAACATTCTTTCTGCTTTCATATCTCTGTTTTCCTTGTATGGTTTTTCAAGAGGGCCACACCCTCTCACAGCTGTATTTAAATGTAGTGCAGTATTCAAAAGCCTGTTGAAGCCATACCCTGTCTTTGAAATTTTCTGTTTATGGCAGCCTAAAAGATTAGTACCTCTGGAGCATCTTTGTTTGTTATTCCTTGGCTGTGGCACTTATTTCAGACATGCTATTATTCTATTTTTGTTTCATAGATGTCATCTCTCCTTAGATTATAAACTCTGAGATTAGAGGTCATTTTGTAGGCTATTTTGAATCTTCTGTATGGAAACATTAAATTCCCTGTTTAATAGTCATTTGTTCTTTAGGGTCTGTTAGTGAAACATTCTTTTAGTTTTCCTTTCTCTGAGAGTCTCTTTGCTCTTGGATAGTTTTGTTGGGTATAGAATTCACAGTCCACAGTTCCTTTTGCACTTGAAAAATGTGCTACTTTTTTTAGTCTCCATGGTTTCAGAAGGTAAATGAATTATCATTCAACTTGGTGCTTTCCTGCAGATAAGGTGCTATTTTTCTCTAGATTTTTTTTTCAAGATTTTTTTTTTCTTTTCAGAAGTTTAATAATAGGTATATCACATGTTACCATTGATCCAGGCTTTGGCAGGGGTTTGCGTTTTCTGATTTAGAAGTTTTGCTTCTTAAATCTGTATATGTCTTTCACCAGATTTGAAAAGTTTTCAGCAGTGATTTCTTCGAATCATCTTTTAGACTGCATCTTTATCCTCTTTTGCTGATGCATCTGTTGTATCTTCGGCTATTTCACAAATTTCCAAAGCCCTGCTTACTTCCTCAGTATATTTTTCCTTTGTTGTTAAGATTGAATGAGTTCTGTTTTTCTTTTCACCAGATTCTGTTCTGACATCTCCACCCTACTATTAAACCCAGTAGTGAGTTTTTATTTCTTAGTGTATGTTTTAGTTGTTTAATTTCTGTGAAGTCTTTACAAACATAACCCCTATATCTTCAGTGAGATTTTCTGTTTTTCCATTTGTTGCAGCAGAATTTATAATTGATGAAGCACCTTTATGGCATCTGCTTGGAAATCTCCATCAGATAATTCAAACAGCTGAGATATTGCAGGGTTAACTTCAGTTGATGGATTTTTAGCATGTAGCCTATTTTGTTAGTATATGCCAGGTCCCATTTAAATAGATTTTTTTCAATGTGCAGTCACCCAGTTTAGATTTATCACACAGGTCCTGGCTTACATTTGTGGGCTGTGGTTTTAATGACAGTTTTCAGAGCCCTTGTGTTAATACTTCAGTCGGCTTGGTTGATTAGGTGTCTTTGGGGCTGATATTTCTTTGCTCCCTGCTGATGCTGGCTGTGTATATAAAAGGGGATTTCCCTAGACTAGGCTACAGAGTTTCTTCCAGCAAGGGAAGAGTCTTGGACTTCCCCAGTTGTGGCAGGACCCCTCTGCCTGGGGAGGCCAGGGGTAACACTTGTTCTTGAGTCAGTGCTTGTTGAAGTGGGATCTCCCTAGTCGTACCCTATGTTTTCCTCTGTGACTCTGGGAAAGAGAAGGGAGCCTTAGGCTTATGAGGCCAAAGAGGCTTCCTGGGTTAGGCCACTTGTGACTGGATCCTCTTATTGGGTCTGCCTACTCTATTGCATATTGCTTGACTCCCCTTGTTGATTATTATTGGTAGGGCTCTGGATGGATCCATGTTTTGGACAGTTTAGGACTTGGCTGATGCTGTCAGAACTCTTGGTTGACCCAGGTGGGAATGAGCCTACAACTGAGGTTGCCATTTGCTACAAGGCTGGGGTTGGGCAGTGGCAGCATTGGGTGGTTGCCCTCTTTGGATAGAGAAGATGCAAGACACCCTTTTGCAGAGCTGTTACTAAGGTCCTAGGGACACAAATTGGTTTGCTTTCTTAGCACCTTTCAGAATTCCCCCTTTGGGTGTTTCACTGTGGGGTGGGGCAGGGAGAAGCAAGTAGCTCTCTTAGTAATTCTTAAATGTGGGATTTTTTAAAAGCGATTAAAATGTCAGTAAATTTTAGCATTTACTTTTCTACTTTCAGCAAATCTTACCATTCCCTTGTAAGTAAGGAAACTTGAGAATCAGATTAATGCCTGGAGCCAGGTTCTATTGCTGTTTAATTACAGAATTCAGACTGGAGCTGGGCACTGGGTAAGAAATCTAGCATTTGTTACCTTGCAATAAAAAAAAAGAACTAATGCTGTAGCGCTTTGGACTTTTTAATAATTAACACACCAAAGAATTTATGCCTAAGGTGAAAACATTTCTGTCCAAATAAGAAACCAGTCTTAGATTGAGATTGAACAACATGCTATAATATACCTTTTGTTTTTGCTATAAAATATCTGAATGACCTTTAAAATATTTCTTCTTGCAAAAGAAAGTCCTATCACTGGTTATCATCACCATTCCTATTCTACTTCAAAGAAAGTAAACACTATAATTAGGATTGGTGGCACCACCCATACAAATGAATCTCATAACTTGGCATTAAGTGGGGCTTCTCATCAGGTACTCTTTGTGTACTCAGACACCAGCTGCTATTCCATGTCATGACTTTTTTTTTTTTTTTTGTATGAGGGATTAAACCCAGGAGAGCTTTTTTTTTAAAAAATATATTTTTTTTAGATGTTGATGGACCTTTATTTTACTCATCTATTTATATGTGCTTCTGAGAATCAATCCCAGAGCCTCACACATGCTAGGCAAGTGCTCTTACCACTGAGCCACAACTCCAGCCCCCCCCCCCCCCCCCCCCCCCCCCGGATGCTTAACCACTGAGCAACATCCCCAGCCCTTTTAATTTTTTATTTTGAGACAGGTTCTTGCTAAGTTGCTTAGGACCTCACTAAGTTGCTGAGACTGGCTTCAAAATTGTGATCTTCCTCCCTCAGCTTCTCTAGTCACTGCGATTATAGGCCACCATGTCCTGCTCACCAGGTCCTTCTCAAAGTGTTTCCCCATAAAGCTTATTTATTCCATTGTCACACAGATGGAGAAATGGAGAAATCCAGAAGTTAGCTAGACAGTTTTTCATACTTTTTTCTTTTCTTTCTTTCTTTCTTTTTTGAAATGTACTAGAGATTGCACCTAGGGATGCTCTTCCGTTGACAGAGAAGGAAGGGTCTTGTTAAATTGCCTATGCTGGTCTGCCTTAGCCTTCCAAGTAGCTGGGATCACAGGTGTTACACCACCACAGCTGGCTGTACTACATTTATTTTTTAAAGTTCTTCAATTTGTCAGAAAATTGGGTCAGAGATGAAGTCATCCTAAAATCCTTTGAAGGTCTGAGATGGGAGGCATTTACTTCCTTTCCCCAGGCATAGCAAGAACCAGACTCAGGCTCTGGTGAACTTCCTTTGGGTCAAGGTGGTGCCTGAGGGGATCTGAGGAGTAGGGCCTGTGAGCAAGGGGTGGTTCTGCTCCTGTCTCCTCTTGCGCACCTTTATTTTTGTCTGAATTTTTAAAATTCTGTTCTCTATATATTCTTTTTTTTAAAAAAAATATTTATTTGCTTTAGTTGTACACAATGAATTTTATTTTTATGTGGTGCTGAGGATCGAACCCGGGCTGCGCACATGCTAGGTGAGCACTCTACTGCTGAGCCACAACCCCAGCCCTCTATATACTCTTTTTTTTTTTTTTGTGGTACCGGGGATTGAACTCAGGGGCACTCGACCACTGGGCCACATCCCCAGCCCTTTTTTTGTATTTTATTTAGAGACAGGGTCTCACTGAGTTGCTAAGTGCCTCGCCACTGCTGAGGCTGGCTTTGAACTCGCGATCCTCCTGCCTCAGCCTCCCAAAGTGCTGGGATTACAGGCGTGCGCCACCGCGCCCGGCTTATATACTCTTAATGAAAAATAAAATCTCCAGCTTGTACATCGAAGGAAATTAAACATACTAGGCTTTGGAAAATTCCTATTGCTCAGGGTAACGCTTCAGTATAGGCTGTCCATTTGCTCAATTCAATTGTTTAGAATTTAGAGTGAAGTTTCCAACAAACAAACAAACAAACAACCCAACCCAACCCACAAACCTGATAGTGTGAGGGTGAATTAGGCAGGCCTGTTCTCTCTAATCTATAATGTAGTTGAGCTGTGATGTGAGGGGCAAGATAATCATATCTCTGCTAATAATTCACCAAGGGATTATTGGCTTAGAGCCAGAAAATGTTAGCTTTGGACAGGGCCTCTTTGGGCCACAGTTCTGCCCTCCCACTCTGAGCACATGTCTCTTGGGTACCCAAAGTGGTATTCATATCATGATGGCTTGTAGTGAGGCAGCCCCCGTATTACATTTGGCAGTCACCTTTGCAGTAAAGCACATCTGCCTCCTTTTAACTTCTCCATGGGTTTTGGGTGGGTGTCTAGGGTGACTCTAATAATTGTTCTAATTAATGTCCCTCAAAATTCAGAAACGGATGGTTATGATTCCACCTCCCAAAGTTGCTTTGGAATGGATGTAGTGTTTGGACTTCTTGTCATCCCAACTTCTTTTTCCTGGATGTTCTCTTTTACAGTGTCCCTTCACAATTGGTCCTTCATACCAAACATAGTACTTTAAAGCATTTTTCATTATGCAAGGGATATTACTTATCAAAAAAGTAAAAGCCGGCAAAACCAAAAAGATAATAAAAACAAGCTTCTGTGCTCTATGCTATCATGCTAGAGAGGAGGACCATTTCTAAACTTAAATCTTTTTACCCCCTCCTGTGTCTGTTCCCTCATTTGTGGAATGGAACACCAGCAGCTATGTGGAGCTGCTAGAAGCCGTGCTAGAGGCCATGCAAGTCGGGCATCTGAACTTGGATGCCTGGCACAGCCTTAAGGATTTGCAATATAGTTTTCTTTTCTACTCTGGATACATTTTTCTCCTCTGACTTTACTAATGATTCCTACTTACTGAGGCATCAGGCAATGTGCTATAAGTTCATGTGTGTCATAATTTAACTATTCTTCACATAACTATTAATTAGTTGCTATTTATCTTCTTTAATAAATATTTATGGTTTTCAGAATATGGTGGGTACTATTCTACATGTTGGTAAATAAATATCAGTTCATTTAATCCTCATATCAACCCCTACAAGATAAACGCTTAATTTTCTTTAAGTTACAGACAGGGGTTCTGAGCTGTAGGAAAGCCAAGGAATGTGCCCAAGGCCACACAGCTATAGGTGGCAAAACTGGGGTTTGGTTGGTCTGACTCCTGAGTGGGAGCTTTTAAGAAGTGCCAAGTACCCTGTTGGCACTTCTGTCTTATCCCTTGGCATGCTTCTTTTTATAGCTGGCTCCAGGCACCTGCTCTGTCTTGGGGCCCCTTTCTTGCACAGTGGAGGCATGAAAGTGAGTGTGAAAGGTGGGTATCTGTTGCGACCCTCTCATCGTTCTCGGCCGTGGCTGTTAATTAAGGAGATACTGGACATGCAGGAGCGATGGGGAAAGAAAAGACGTAGGAAGAAAAAGCTGGGGCCAAGTGGGTAACTAAGCCCTGAGGAGGCTTCACTGACCCTGAGCTAGCTCAGCAAGTTTTTTATAAGCTCAGCAAGTTTTTTATAAAGTTTTCATAAAAAGGTTATTTGTGGGAAAGTTTCAGCAAAGCAGGCATCTGAAGGACGCAGGACTAGTGAGACATTTAGAGTCATCTTGTTTTGCTCAGAATTCACTATCCCTGGGAGAAGGTGCTGAACTCAAGGCCTCGACTGATCGAGCCTTGGGCCTTGTACATAGCTACCCCTGGCCCTGTTACCATAGCATCGGGGCATCTTGATCTGCACCTTTGCACAGGCAGCTCCCAGCGCAAATGTAGCCATGTGAGTCAGACAGGCCATGACTTAGATCATCACTCTCCACAGGTATCTGTAAATTCCACTCATTTTTTAAAAAGCTAGTTCTTAGAGGAAAATCTAAGTTAAAATTAATGATCTCACTCCTCTAATACTGTTTATAGGGAGCATATCCAGCTTGGGAAACTTTATGCTCATACAGAGTGCTAGCCATCCTAGAGCTATTTCAAACCCAGTGTTTTCTACTCTCCAACTCTGTACACTGGGGAAAACAGAAAGCCCCTTAAGTTTGCACATATACAGTATTTTCTACCCAAGGAGTTCTTTCATATAACTTAGGTGTTTTAAAAATTATACTGAAGTTTCTATCCTCTGAGCCCTTATCTTTGCCTCCTAGGAACTACAGAGTACACATGCTGAATGATTGGCAGACGCCACATTTTACATGTAATTGGGAAGACACAAGTATCTTTGCTTTGTCAGTCTGTGTGAAAAGGAAAGCCAGTATTTCCTTTTGGAAACATTCAACATTGCCTCAGATTCAGTGTCCTTTGAGCAGGAGCCTGGAAGTTACTAATGACCCAGAAAAAGTTCATGAAGGTCCACATCCTTTCTTTAGTTGTATATGTGTCTAGGGAAATGGGGAATTGATGATAAAATTCCATCTAGAATAACAGTAATAAAAACTTACAACTGGAAAATATACTTCAAAGGCATATGACCTTCCTTCCTTCCTTTTGTGGTTCTCGGGGACCAATTCTAGGGCCTTGGACATGTTAGCCAGGTGCTGTACTATTGAGCTATATCCCCAGTCCAGCAGGTGGATCTTTGGTCAATTGTGTACAAAGTTATTTCTTACGATGTGTCCTTGTGGCTTTTTCAGTTATGCACCAGTTTTGAATAAAAGCTAGTTGAAGTTAGGAGCTGCACATTGCATGTACTGTGTTGTGGTGACATGTGTCTGTTATACATACATCTAACAATCGTGGAGTCCCAGTTATTACAGCAGGCCAAGGTGAGCCCACTGAGAGCTTGGATGCGGGGTTTTTTATTTGAGTTGTCTTTGAGTTTTGGGAAAGGTGGCAGAAGAGCATTGCAGGAAGGAAGCAAAGCATGTACAAAGGCCCCAAGGAAAGAAAGAACATGGCTTTTTTTTTTTCCCCCCCCTCCTCCTAGGAAGAGAGGGCAGAGTGGTGAAGCCGGAGTTAGGTGAGCCTAGGAGGTAATGAGTCTGTATAGTTGAGCAGGGACCAGATCATACAGGTTCTTTTAGAATCTGGCAGGGAGTATGGATTTTGTCCTACAAACAACAGAATAATACTGAAGGTTTTAAGCAAATGGAGTAAGAAGATGCAATTTATATTTTAAGCTAACTTTTGCTGCTTATGTGGGAATTGGATTGGAGCAGGGAGAGTGTAGGCAGAGTGACAGGTTAGATGATGGTAAGTTGGGTGATGTATTAACAGCCAAGATGGAGAAGTGAACAGACCCAGAGGATATTTTGGATGTAGAGTAGAAGGAGGGAGTTAAGGCAATGGGAAGAATCAAAGATGATTTCTTGCCAAATCTGACTGACTTAAAATTTTTTTTTTTTTTTTTTTTTTTTGTATTTTGAGTGTTCTCAGCTTTGTGCCTTCTCATGATTCTGACTCTTTTTGTGCCTCATTTTAGCTGTCATTTTTTTTTCCTGCCTCCTCCTTTCTGGATCTGAGTTTCCTTTATGGTTGTCTTTTTTCAGCTCTGGATATTCTGCACTTTAGCCTTCTAAAAATCATTCTTTATTTTACATTGATTTCCTTTTTACAGATAATTGACAAAGTCTCTGGCCCTGACCTTTTATCTGCACTACTTATGAAATTTTTGTTTAACCTGCTATTCTCTGAACTAGGTAAAGTGCAATTAGTTTTTTCCTTACCTTTGGCTGGCTTTCTCTCTTGACTTCCCTTTTTCTTTTCAATGGGTGGGTAGGCCATTCACTGTCTCCCAGACAGGATAACTTAGTAATCTTTGATTCATTATTTTCCTTTCCTATGAATTGTTATGCAAAATCCAGTATCATTCCCAAGTCATCCATGAAGAAACTCTAGTTTGGAAGGGTTGTCACCTGTGCAGGGTCACACAGCTGGCTGCAGGTGACACTGGCATGTGAGCCTGAGGCTGACTTTAGAAGCCACCAATCAATAATCGTGCTATGGTTTAGGCTGAGCTTTTGAGATAAAGTCTTTCTAAAAGATACCTAATATTACTTTAAAAATGTCAGTTTCAAAGGTTGGGATTGCTACTATTAATAGCATGCCATAAGCTATCGTGAGTACGTATGCATACATCTTTTTTTTTTTTTTTTTTAAATAGATGTAAAAGAAACTTGTCAGTCTGCCTTATCAGGTTATTTGCATTCTCCTCTTGCCAGGGAGGGAGAAGGATGATAAAGTTGATTGTGTGCTGAGGGGTGCAGGCTCTTCATTTGTCTCGCCCACCAATATGTGAAAGATCTCATTTGCCCATAGTCTTGTGGATCCTGAATTTCATTATTTAAAATATTGTTGGCCACCTGGTGAAAATGTTTTTTTTTTTTTTTTTTCAGGGCCAGGATTGTGGCTCAGTGGTAGAGTGCTTGCCTAGCATGCTTGAGGCACTGGGTTAGATCCCTGGGACCACATAAAAATAAACAAACAAAATAAAGATATTGCATCCATCTACAACTAAAATATATTTTAAAAAAAAACTATCATGAGTAGTGAATTTGAATACTTTTTGTGTTTTTTAGTGGTTTCTAGTCCATTAATGAATCACATTGTTTTTTTTTTTTTTTTTTTTTTTTTTTTTTTTTGGTACCAGTGATTGAACTCAGGGGCACTTAACCACTGGGCCACATCCCCAGCCCTTTTTTGTATTTTATTTAGAGACAGGGTCTCACTGAGTTGCTAAGTGCCTCGCCATTGCTGAGGCTGGCTTTGAACTCGCGATCCTCCTGTCTCAGCCTCCCAAAGTGCTGGGATTACAGGCGTGCGCCACCACGCCCGGCTCACATTGTTTTTTATTATCTTCATCATTATTGGCTTTTAGGATAGCAAACTTGGTAACCATGAACTAAAAGGCATAATATTCTAACTTCTGCATCAGAAATTGGGCTGAAGATGTCTTAGATTTATGATGACTTCTAAGTTTTTAAAGAATTTTATGTTAATTTTATTTTCAGAAATTGGGATGGAGATGTCTTAGATTTATGTATGACTTCTAAGTTTTTAAAGAATTTTATGTTAATTTTTTTTATTTTTACATCTTTGTACAAATTCTGGGAAGTGGTAGGGAAGAGACACTGATTTCTGGGGGACCGAAGCTCACCCAGAGGACATGTGGGGCCTGTTATAGTGATGCAGCTCTGGGCCTAGTTGTGCAAAACTTAAATCCAAGTACAGCATTTTGCCGCCATGCCTCAGAGCTCTCTGCAGTGCCTGCAAAGGCAGGTGTGAGGGTGGCAACCCAGACAGAAAGCTCCTGGTGACCCTTGATCTTTGAAGGCAGAGCCCCCACAGTATTGTGTTCTTAAGAGATACAGGGCAGCTTCCTGAGGCCATGTTGATTGACAGGCTCCATCCCTTCATTAATGGAACAAGTTTTAAAGCAACTCCTCTGTGTCTGGTTTTGTTCTAGACCCTGCGATTCCAGCAGTGAGATTCCTGACTTTCAGAGTTTACTGTCAGCAGCAACTTCAGCCACCCTGCCGGCTCTCCTTTCTAGACTTTTTCAAGTCTAATGCCTTTCTCTGCTTCCAGCTTCTTGCCTCCATCCACCATTACCCCCCCCCCCCCCTTTTTTCTTTTTTTGGTTCCCTGGGCTGAGGCAGAACATTGTAATGGTTTTGAAGGGTAAATGAAACACACGCTGGGACCACCGTGTAGAAAAAAAGGGGGGGGGGATTTTATTAATCAGCCGAAGGGACACATTGGGGGAAGGGGGAGAAATGACGCGTGGAACAGGAAAAAGGAAAAGAAGAGAAAAAGGGAAAAAGAAAAAAAAAAAGGGCCGGTTTTAGTCTGGAGAGCGCTTAAGTAGTGAACGGTGGTCTGAGGGACCCCCCCAGAGGGAACCCCAGTTCCATAGGCTGCCGGGGGTCAGAAGGCAAGCCCATATGTGGTAATTGGCTCAGTAAGGCACTTGGGGAGTGGTCAGCAGCATGAGCATGATCAACCTGAGACATGGCCAGCAGGGTGGCCGACCTGGGGTACTTGGGAGTCTTAAGCGCCTTGGGGTGTGGCTAGTTGAGCTACCTGGGAGGCGTGCCTTCCCTGCCTGGAATCCAACAGGTTTAGATTGGGAGCTGATCCTAGGATTCCATCCTTGGCTTCACCATTTAACATGGTGTGCCTTCTCTCTGCTGCCTTGTGCTTATCTGGAAAATAATTTAGCAAGTGAAAATGCCTACCTAGTTGGGTATGGTGAGGATTAAATCATCTAGTATAGGCTTAGTACCTCTTGGTGCAGTGATCAGCCCTTTGGGAGTGATAAATAAATACTAGGTGGTTACTGCACACACCAAAACCATTTTGAAGCACCACCTTTGAAATGTTCTTCTGGTTAATGATGTGTTAAAATTTCTTCACATTGAGAACAGTTCCTCATGTTAAATTGGCTCTACTCGGGGCCTGCCTATGGCAGTGTTTTAGATGGACATGATTCCTCTCAGGGCTTGCATTTTTGGGGGTGGTGGTGATGTAATGAGTTAATGTAGTAAAGTCATCAGAAATAATTTTGGTGTTGAAGGGGTGCTTTTCCCGCTCCCTGACCTTTTATATACCTGAGTTGTCCCTGATGGCATCTGCCAGTTGCTTCACAGCTCCCGTCAGGAAACTGCGTTGCTCACAGCCCCAGCTAAGGAGGAAGAATTCTGAGGCCTGTGGGACCTCCCTCCCCCATCTCCTGAGGAGGCTGGCTGGATTGGTATGGGACCCCAGGCAGCCCCTTCTGTGGCCTTTGGTGGGAAAGAACCCAGGCTAATTAGATTTTCTGGAGAAATTTAATTTGTGAAAAAAAAAATATGGAAAGAATGCCACATAGTGCCCTAAGAGATAGTGGCACGGCTACAGACCCTGAGTCAGCAGCTGTTCCAACAGCAAGGATTCATATGGAGTAGAAGAGATGTGACAATGGTAGGGGACAGAGGGACAGAGAAAAGTAAACACTCAGAGGCCAAGTTGTGTTATTGGTGGAGGCCCAGAGAGAAGATTCCAGGACATGGCTATATAGCAAGTTCTTTATCACTGCAAATTTTTCACTTTTTTTGGGCTTTCCAATTGTGTTCCCATTATTTGAGTCTTCAGTCCTTGCATTCGTAAGGTCCTAACTGACATCAGCCTTGTGGTGTTTATGGTGGTACTTGTTCGGTCATATAATATGTATAGTCCAGATTCCCATCCAACAGGTTCCTCTCATGTTGTTCCTAATGCCTTCAGTGTCTCCTCTGATGTTCACAGTGATAAAAATTATACGTGGTTTTTTAGGACTCTGTTCAAGAGTGGACCCTCCATCCCCCATTCCATGCAGTGATGCAGTATTTTCTGGAAAGCTATTCAATGTTTCTTGAGTTTGTCTTCTGGGAAACTCCTGTGGAATTTTTAATGTGGACCCTTCAATCCATATGCAATGTGATAGCAGTTTCCCTCTGATTTATGTCATGAGCTACTTTAGGACATCAGCCCTGTTCTTCTTGCATTTATGACATTTTAGGCTGGACTAAGTGAGTAGAACTTTAAGTTCTTGTAATTCTGCCTCAACCTGGGAAGTTAAGGTGGAGGGGAAGTCTTTTTCCCCCTCCTCCCCTTTTCAAGATTTTCTTTACGTTTTTAAAAAGGTGGACAGATACGGAGGAGTTGCACTCTTGGCCTTGTTTGGCAACTGGGGTTTCTCCTTTGTGCCATTGGTGATACTCCAGTGGTAGGATGGTGACAAAGCCCACGTTTATTAAGTCAAATGAACACCTGATCTCTAAATCCCTGCTAATATTTACTTTGCGCTTTACAAATATACTATGGTTAAAAAGATAACATTACTCCTTTCTGTGGATTTTTCTGTTTCCTCTTTCTTAGGACGTTTTGGAAACCAATTGCCAAGTATACTATATTTGGTACTAAGATGTCTTGAGTAATATAGTTTTGTCATTGAGCTTAACAACCCCAATCTTTAAAAACATTATTTGCAAATAATGTTCTTATATCTATATTGCTTTTAAAACCCCACCCTAATTCCTACATTTCTACTAACAGAGTCATGGTGTGTGTTTCCTATGGTTGCTGAAAGAAAGTACCACCAACTGTGGGACATAAGCACCAGAAATTTATTTTTATTGCTTCCCAGTTCTGTAAGTCCAAAATCAAGTTGTCAATGGGGTTGTGTCCGGTGCCCCCCGCCCGTGAGGAAAGGAACTCTTCCAGGGCTCTGTCCTTGGCTTGTAGACAGGCCATCTTTCCCCCGTATCTTGTCCCACTGTCTTCCTTCTGTGCGTGTCTGTTGTCCATGTTTCCCCTTTGTATAAAGACACCAGTCTTATTGGGTTAGTACTACCCTTATGACCTCACTTTAACTGATGACCTCTATGAAGGCCTTGTCTCCATAGCATGGTAGAGGTTAGGACCTCAACTTATGAGTTTTGGGGGAGAATACCATTCAACTTTCTAATACAGGGGAACAGGAACACCCTACTCATTCCCACAGCACGTATGCACCAGGCTTCCTTGGTGTTGAAGCTAAGCAGCTTCAGAGGTGATGTCATCCGTAGGGAAATTTTTGCACATAAACCTAAAATCATTAGGTTGAGACCTCCAGGTCTCACCAGTTGTTGGTACAGAGTTTCCAGAAACTCTTGAAAGAATTGTCATCATCTCTCAACAAAATGGGGAAATAGCCTCCTAAGTCACCTTCCTGCCACACCTGGCCACTTTCAGTCTTTTCCCAACACAGCAGCCCAAACCGATGCTGCTACTCAGTGTGGAGCTCACCAGAGACTCCTTGTCTTAAGGCAAACCCTGTCCTCCCTGATGGGCTTTCTCTTGTCTTCATCTCCTTACCTACTACACTGGCCATCTGTCCCTCAGGCAGCTCCAGCCACACTGGCCCTTTGCTCTCCCTCTACTTTAGGCCACAAATGGCTGTTGCCCCAGTGTTAAGTTTCTAGTTACTGCCTGTCCTGCCCTTCACCTCCTTCATACTCTTTCTCAAATGCAATCTTCCTTATAAGGTTTGTGCTAACCCACCCAACTTCTCCTCAGGCATTCCTGGACCTGCAACCTTTCTTCCTATTTCCCATGGTGCTTGCCGGTTCCCAGCACACTGTGTAATTTATTTACTTTCTTAGTTGTGTTCTCTCAAGTCCCCCTTGCACTTGGCCGATCCCCTTCTTTCTCTCCAGGTGATAGGATTTCTTTGTTGCTTAGTTGCTCGAACACTGCCTGTTTGAATGGTCAGTGCTCAAATACTTGGATGCATAAAGAAACACAATGGAATGTGGGTACATAAAGGAGGAATGAGATCGCAAGAAAAGAATATTGGAATTCTGGCCACATGGGTTTCTGCAAGTGTAGGAATGAGATGAGGACAGAAGGGTTGAAGGAAGAAAACAAGGGCTCTTTGATTTGGGGGTGTCTGTGTATGTATTTGCGTTTGTTTCTTTAAGGCATAAAACTGTGATTTTCTATTTTGTTAATTTTACTTTTAAAAATTCACTGTAAAGGTTGCAAGGATAGAATGATGAACATAACACACCCTTCCTTGGATCCCTCAATTATTTAACTTTGTATTTACTTTGTGTTCACTGTCTGTGTTTTTGGCCACCTATGGGGGCAGTTCCTGGGTCAGCTGCCCATCCATATTCCACCCCTAATGAATTTAGGTCAGGATCAGATGTCCCACAACCTGTCAGCTTAAGATGTGGTGGCTCTGGGTCAAGGAGTTTGCTTGAGCTGCAGAAGTGGGAGGCGACATGTTGTTTGATGTGACATTCTGGTTGTTTTCCAGTATAAGTGGAAAAACCTGATGCTTACATGTTTGGTTCAAAGCAGCTCACCTGCTGTGGAGCCAGTATTTGAACCTGGATTTGTGAGGGTATAGAGCCTTTTTCCTTTGAATAAACGACATCATCTCTTAATTTACTGTGCCTTTGATTCCTCTTCTGTAAAGAGGGCCCCTGGGCTAAATTGTTTCTGAGATCACGTTATCTGCCAAAATTCTTTAATTTAAGCCAGGACTTGAAATCTGAGTGGGTCCACAGGCCTGGCAGATACCTTAAATATGTGAGGCCAATGGGTAAAGATAACAAGGAGTAATTGGGCCATTGGTAACCAGGGAATTTGAGAGATTCAAATTAAGACCTTAAGTAAAAGAGTGGCCCGATAAGGGTATAGGACCACCAGTTTGGGGCACCCATATTTAGGCACAGTCCTGAAAGGCCAAGCCATTCTAATTTTCAGCATGTCATTTTGCCATTATAATCTGTATGGGTGCAGCCACACTTGTTTTTTTTTTTTTTTTTTTCCCCTTTTCCTTTTTTTATTTTTGGGTGGTGCTGGGGATTGAACCCAGGGCCTTGTGCATTCAAGGCAAGTATGCTACCAGCTGAGCTACATCCCCAGCCCTTAAGATGACATTTTATGCCAGTCAGGTTATTAACATTTTTTATGCCTTTATTTTATTTTACGTGGTGCTGAGGATTGAATCCAGTGCCTCACATGTGCTGGGCAAGCACTCTACCACTGAGCTACAGCCCCAGCCCCCATTGTTGTTTTCTATGAAGTGGAATTAGAGAAGTTGGGGTTGAGAGTGACTTGGCCTGAGGATTCTTTTTCACATCTAATCACTTCTCCTTACCGCAGAACACACACAGACACGCACATGCATGAATACACGTCCTGTTCTGCCTTTCTCTGGGATATGTTGTTCAACTGCTGGGCTGTGTATTTCTCACTAACAGGAGTGTGTTCATCAGATTTTCATTTTTGTTGCTATGACCAAAATAACTGATGTAAACAACTTGAAGTAGAAAAGGTTTATTTTACTTCATGGTTTCAGTTCATGGTCAGCAGGTTGCATTGCTCTGGGCCTGAGGTGAGGCTGAACATCATGGTGGAAGGGCCTGGCAGAAGAAGGCTGCTTAGTTCATGGATAGTCAGGAAATGGGGTGGGGGTTGGTGGAACCCAAAAGCCTTAAGGATAAATGCAACCCTGATTACATCTTGGCTGTAACCCCATGATGCCCATTTTAACCTTCTGACCTCCATGAACTGTATGATAACAAATTTGTTGTTCTAAGCCACTATATTTGTGGTGATTTATTAGAGCAGCAGTAGGGAACAAATGTGTGTTAACTGTTTTATCTTTTTCTTGATTTTTTTTTCTGTTCTTACTGTACAAATTTGTCTGTAAAAAGGAATCTGTGGCTATGTGATTGCCAGCACCCTCTTCTCATGTAGTGGCCTATTGTGCAAGTTCTGCTCCCTCTCTGCAGTACCAAGGCTCATTTGAATCTGATTCTGCAAGATGTGTGCCATGCTGTAGAAGTGTGTAGTGTGCTTTAGGTAGGGTTGGATGATGATATCCAGTGAGGACTTGCCTGTTGGACTCCACTCCTTTCTGAAGGGTTCTTTTTTTTTTTTTTCTTTTTTTTTTTTTTTTCTCCCCTGAAGGGTTCTTAATGATTGGCAATTTTGGTAATCACTATTTGATTGTCTGTTATATGCCATATTGGGTTTTGAGCCCTGCATTCCAGCTTTGTGGATTTATTTTGGTGTACGTTCACCTTTGTGGGCTTGGCTTGTTCTCCTTTTACTTCATAAATTTGTCACCTTAAGTCATTCTAGTGACTTCAGATGTTGTTTATGTTGAACACACTATGCAGAAAACCCAGGTGAGCTGGATTTAGAGTTAGGGCCAAGAATCCTTTACCTTAAGAGCATCAGGGACTGTTTGACCTGTGAGCTATTACTAGAATGCCTGTGATTTGGCCTTTGGGCCTATATTAGCCCAGTGCTCACTAGCCTTGTGCCCACAAGATGTTTGTATGATTTTTAAAACTTATAAAATGAGTTAGTTTCTTTTTTAGACTGATACAGAGAAGCCACAATGCTATTCTTGCACATAGTGCCACTGCTGGTTTCATAAAACTGAAAAACATGAAAATATGAAGCCAGTCCCACAATCCTAGAGGAATTTTGTTTCATGTCCAAGTTACTTGGATTAACATCAGCATTATTTCTTTGGCCAGAATCTGGCATGAAAGATATTAAATTTTTAGAGTCTGTACCCTGTTCCTCTTTAAATAAAACATTGATGAATTTCGGTATATGTTTTGATGTACAGAGCGGAGGGCAGTTTCCTTGGCAGACCTTTGCACCATTGGTAATCCAGTTATTTGGGCCTCTCCATGAAAAGGAATGTAAACTTCTAGGTGCAATTTCTCTATTTAAAAAAGGCTTTGGAATCCAATGGTTGGTAAAGAATTCTGTACTTCAAGAGTAGTGCGGAAAATGTATTTATTCACTGTTTCCATTTCAAGTCCACCATCATAGAACATGCCACGTTTTTTCAGGTGTATTCATTGGTGCTTTTGTTGTTGGGCAGAAGTTGTAGGACAAGATAGTTAACAGGTGTAGGATCGAGGCCTTGTGACTTCAGGTGTTATAACACACCCAAATAACGTACCGATAGTGCTCCTGGAAGTACAGTAAAGGTGGAGCAGCCTAAAAGGGCTTCCCAGCCACTCTGGCCAAGTACCTGTGTTTGTTTTGTATTTCATAGACTTAACTAAAAACTGTTAATAGATAGATGACTCTCCTATTAGAAATCATTTCCCTCATTTACAGAATCGAGGGCCAGCAGTGACACTTTGAGTCAGGATCTGGAGGCTCTCCAAAGCTGAATTCAAACTGGTTTGTACAATGGATCATTAGAAATTATTACGAACAGCTAGCTGTGTGCCAACAAATTTGATAACCTAGAAGAAAAGGACAAATTCCTGGACACTAAGCCTTGCCAAGATTAAATCATAATGAAATAGAAAGCCTGAAGGGACTCAGTAGATACATTCTTGGGTACATAGACCTTGTCAAGAATGAATCATCAAGAAACAGAAAACTATAAGACCAATACCAAGTTTGTGATTGTATCAGTAATAAAAGTCTCCCGTCACAGGAAAGCCCAGGACCAAACAGCTTCTGAGTTCTATCAAGTATTTAAAGAAGAAAGAATTCTATTTTTTAATTATTAAAAAAGATTCTTCCAAACATATTCTGTAAGACCTCCAATACTCACCGATACAAAAACCAGACAAGGACACAGAAAAAGAAAACTACAGGCTGATATCCTTGACGAACATACATGCAAAACTTTGAACAGAATGCTATAAAATGAATCCAGAAGCACATTAAAATGATTATTCACCATGATCAAGTTGAATTTATCCCACAGATGTGAAATTAAGAAATGTAATACACCTCATTAACAGAATGAAGGACACAAACTATGTGATCATCTCAATAGATACAGAAAAGCATTTAATAAAATTCCTTCTTGACAAAAACACTAAACATTAGGTGTAGGAGGAACATAACACAATGGAGACCAACATTATACTAAATTGGAAAAAGCTGAAAGCTTTCTTGCTAGGATCTAGAACAAGACAGATCTACTTTGAACATTTTTATTCAGCATACTACTAGAATCCATAGCCAGAGTAATTGGGCAAGAAGAAAGACATACAAATTGGAAAAGAGGAAGTAAAATTGTCACTGTTTTCATATTACATGATTTTATATATAGAAAACCCTGGAGACTCTGCCAAAAAAGCCTATTAGAACCAATAAAACAAATTCAGCAAAGTTGCAGGACACAAAAGGAACATAAAAAATTTAGCATTGCTACACATCAAAAGCAAATTATCTGAAATTGAAGTAAAAAAAAAAAAAAAAAATCCCATTTGCAATGGCTACAAAGAATATATGTAGAAATAAATTTCACCAAAGAACTGAAAGATCTCTGGAAAACTATAAAGCATCAGTGAAAGAAATTGAAGAGGACCAAAAAAAAAAAAAAAAAAAGGAAAGACATTCCATGTTCATAGATTAGATGAATCAATATTAAGATGTCCATACTACCCAAAAGGATCTTTAGAGTCAGTATAATCCCTGTAAAATGACATTCTTCATAGAACTAGAAAAAACAATCCTAAAATTCACACAGAACCACAAAAACCCTGAGTAGCCAAAGCAATATTGACTAAAAAGAACAAGGCTGACAACAAAATATACTACAAAGCTATAATAATCAGAACTACACAGCATTGGCATTAAAAACAGACATGAGCCAGGCATGGTGGTGCATGCCTGTAATCCCAGCACTTGGGAGGCTGAGGCAGGAGGATCACGTGTTCAAAGCCAGCCTCAGCAATGGTGAGGCATCTAGCAACTCAGTGAGACCCTGTTTCTAAATAAAATTAAAAAAAGGGCTGGGGATGTGGCCCAGTGGTCCAGTGCCCCTGAGTTTAATCTTCGGTACCAAAAAAAAAAAAAAAAAAAAAAAAAAAAAAAAACCCACGAAGACCAATGAAATGGAATAGAGCGCCTAAGGTAAACCTACCCATTTACAACTTGTTTTTTAAAAAAAAAGTTGCTAAGAACATGGATCAGAGAAAGGATAGTCTTTGCAATAAATGATGCTGGGAAATTTTGACATCTACACATAGAAAAATGAAACTAGACCCTTACATCTAGCAGCTACAAAAATCAACTCAAAATGGATTAAAGACTTAAATATAAAGCTGTAGGCATTCTGACTGTGGACATGTACAGGGAAGTGTTCCTCTGGTGAGCAAACTCGGGGGCGGAGGGGGAGGACTGGTACTCTGTTTCTTTTCTTTTTCTTTTTTTAAAAATTTTAAAATTTAGCCGGGCGCGGTGGCGCACGCCTGTAATCCCAGCACTTTGGGAGGCTGAGGCAGGAGGATCGCGAGTTCAAAGCCAGCCTCAGCAATGGCGAGGCACTTAGCAACTCAGTGAGACCCTGTCTCTAAATAAAATACAAAAAAGGGCTGGGGATGTGGCCCAGAGGTCGAGTGCCCCTAAGTTCAATCCCCGGTACCACAAAAAAAAAAAAAAAAAAAATTTAAAATTTAATTTAATTTGTTATACATGCTTTTAGAGTGGAATTCCTTTCATATTACATATAAAGAGCACAGTTTTCCAAGTCACTGGTTTTACACAAAGTATTTTCATACCATTTGGGTTTTTATACATGCACTTAGTATATTGATGTCCAACTCCTTCTGCCATTGTTTCTATCCCCTTGCCTCTTTATACTAGTAATATTTTTAAGGACTTTAAGTTTTCCAGACATTGAGGTAGGTGCTTTATATGTTAATTAATTAATTTATTTTTTATTCAATGTTGTTGATTTTGTAATAGTAGAATGCATTACAATTCATAATACACACATTGAGCCTCCTTTCACATAACACTGTTTGTGTACAAAGTATATTCGTACTATTCAAGTCTTCAATCATCATTATCCTAAAGGCACTCTGTTTCTAATGCTTGGAATGTTAAGCAGTTTCTCCTTGAAGCTAGTAAGATAACCAATACAAGTGCAGTATCTAGTTGTTATGGTAATGTCCTTCGAGAAGAGGCTCTGTGTCTCATCACCCTGGACCTTGATCTCAGATATTCAGCACCTGGGATTAAAGTAATACTAAATAATAATGTAGTCATGGCACTAATGTCCTAATGTAACTTTTTGATATAAGCAAACGTGGCTGCTTGGAGGGGTAGCCATTCTTTTCCTGCCTCTGCATCTTGTCTCTGTGTCTCCTTTTATTTTCCTTACAACAGACCTGAACCTACTGGAGGAAAACATTAAGAGACACTCATTTCCCATTGGAATGCCCAGGTTGCAATTAGGAGTAAGAAGGTGGCTGCATTAACCACAATGTACTGTATATTTCAAACAGTTATACTAGAGAATTTTAAGTGTTTCCACTCTAAATATATGCTGAATGTTTGAGGAGTTTCAGGGATAAATAGGCTCAGTACTGTCCATCACTGCTTCAGGGAAGTGATGTTTGGGAGTAGGGAGAGAATGACCTTGAGGAAATGTTCCTAAGATCATTTCTGGTAAGGAGTGCTGTGAAGAAGATGGGAGTGGGGTAAAGGGGGCCTCAGGGCATAGGGGTGGTGCTGTTTCTGAAAGGCTAGTCTGAGGAGGAGCAATTCCTGAGCTGAGCTTCAGAGTTGAGGAGGGAGTGGCAAGGTGCAGGATCCCTAATGGAATAGGCTGACACCTGTCAGTCATGAGCTGGCCAGGGTGGCTGGAGCTTGGAGAGTACTTGTACGCTGCCTGGATTATAGTGGAAATTGAGCTATTTTAGAAGGGCCTAATGAGCGAGGCATTAGGTTTGTTATGTCTTTAAAATTTAATTTTTGGGTTGGGGGGTGTAGCTTAGTGGTAAAGCATGTGTTTAGCATGCACAAGGCCCTGGGTTCAATCCCCAGCACCCCCTCAGTCCCCACCTATGATTAACTGTGCATTTATGGTAAAAAACAGACCTAAATGAAACCAACATACAGTTTGAAGAATAATGCACCTATCCTCAGTCATCTATGGGGTTTCGCGATATATAATACCTTTGGTCCCCTTGTAGCTCTGACCGCATTGTCCTCCTTTGTACCCAGAGGTAAACACTGCATGGCTTTTGAGACTATCCTAAGATTTTGTGACCTAGGTAAATGACCTACTCAAGTACTCTAGCTTGTTTTGAACTTTATATAAGGGAACCAGAATGTGTTGATGCTATTGTCTTGCCTTTTTTCCCCTCCAAATTAAGATTCATCGGTGGTGATACGTGAGTTGGCAGTATTTTTTATTTTACAGCATATGACTATACATACTATAATTCATTTGTGCTGCTGGGAGATATTTGTTTTTCCTGGTATTGGAGTCACTGTGATCGGGTCTGCTGTGGATCTCTTAGTACTGTGTTAACAAGGGCCCGTGGGCAAGAGTTTTTCTTGTGAATTTACCTAGGAGGAAAATTTCTATGTTGTAGGGTATCAAATCTACTGGAAAATACAGCACACCTTAAAATGTGAGGAGTTACACTATTTTTTATTCTGTGAGGTATAGGAGCATTGGTCCCTCCACACAGTTGCACCAGCACTTGGAATTGCCAGCATTGATTCTTGCTGACTGGATGAGTGCATTGAGGTGCCTTGAGTGTTAATGTTCATTTTTGTGGTCACTGATGACTGGAGCACCTTTCCATGTGGCCCTGGGCTACTTGATTCTTTCAGTTCCTTTTGGGAAGGGTCTATTCAAGTTCTGCTTAATGTTTTTTTAATTGGGGTTTCTGCTTTACGTCATTTTATGAGCAGTTATTTATACCTTAAGGATGTGTGCTTGTCTTCATTCTTTTATGTCTTTAGAATTTGAACCCAAATTTGATTAGTCTTTCCACATTAGCTTTCTATTTTCTTAGTAAGTAACCACCCCTCACCTACTGGCTTAGAACAGCAGCCATGTATATACATCAACGTGGGCTGGAGTCTGGATGGTTCTTATCTCTGGACAGCCTTAAGCGTGTGCAGGGAGACTGCTTTTGCAGTTTGCAGCCAACTGCTGGGCCAGCAAGGGGTGACCAAGCCACATGTCTTTCATCAGCCAGCAGGCAGGCGGGCCTGGGCATGTTCACGTGGAGGACAGTTTTAAGTCAAGCAGAGGTGTGCCAAGTTTCTTGAGGTGAAGGCTCAGAATTGGCACAGAGTCACTTTCCCCATATTCTGTTGGCCATGGGACCCTCCCAGATTCAAGGGATGGCAAACAGACTCTAGTTATCCTGGGGAGGAGCTGCAAAGTAACATGGCACAGATGTGCCTGCCAGGCTTGCAGTCCCTCCTGTTGTCCTTCCATCCTCCAAGGGCAAGAAATTACAATCCTGTGACATCTTCTAATGGTTTCACAGTTTTGCCTTTCCCATGTAGGTCCTACAGTGGGTTTTTAATTTTAAAGAGAGAACAAATGTGGAACCAACAAAACAAATGTTGATTTCATATCAATCTGCTTGATATGAAAAATTTAACATAATGTCCTTATTGTGCTGAGATAGGAGCTAGGAGAAATATAGGAGTCATTGAGCAGATTCTTTAGCTCAGAGGCACACTAATATATTGGTCAGGGCATGGGCTTTGGACAGATGGCTCTTGAATAAAATCAATCCTTGACTATTGTGTGAGCTATGCAACTTTGTGCTGAATACTTAGCATCTCTGAGCTTTAAGTGTTTCATTTGTAAAGTGGGAATAATCTATTTTATGTATCTTTTGAGAATGTTGAATGAGATACACTGTGCATACAACCTGGTATGGAGAATGGCCATTGAAATAAATGTTCACATTATTTTTGTGGTGCTTGGGATCAAACTCAGAGCATTGTTTGTGCCAGGCATGTGCTCTACCACTGAGCTATAGCCTCATCTCAGTGATTGTGTCACGCTGGGCAAGTTACTAAACCTCAGTGAGCAGAGTTTTGTTTTTGTGGTGCGAGAGATGGAATGGAGGGCTTCTACATGATAGGCAAGTGCTTTACCACTGAGTGATACCCCCAGCTGTTAAGAGTAGAGTTTTCCACTGTTCTATTCATCTCTAATCTCTAATGAAAAGAGTTGACCTCTATAGTTCTTTTACATAATTTTTTCTACCACTTTCTCTTGGCCTCCAGTTACCCACCCCCCATGCTGTGGTGGTAGTGATGGTGTTTTTGAATGTTCTGAGTCTTCTGGGTTTTTCTGGCTGGAGGGGTTATTTGGCAATTGGTTCAGAGCACCTGGGAGGCTGAACCTGGACTTGTGAGACCCTCAGGTTCCATGCTGTGTCTGGCAGCCAGATCTCCTTGGGTGCCCAGGTACTATCAGGTTTGTGCTGTCCTAAGCAGATCTTGAGCTTCAATGGGGGCGAGTTCTGACCCGAGCCAGCAGGGACAGTGCTTCAGGGAACAGTGTGAAATAATCAGATCTTGGAAGCCGAAGGCGAGGAGGGAGTAAATGATTCTCAGTAACTTGCTCTGTGCCAGCGCATGGGAGAGACAACAGAGGTGTCCAGAGAGAATTCCGGGTTGAGGGCAGTGGAGTAAGGTGGCTTTCTCGGGCTACAGCTCTGCCCATCTTCTAAGCCTTGGCTTGAGATCAGCCCCCAAGTAATCATTGTACCTTTCTTTTCTAGATCTTTCAGCTGCCCAGCGAAAGTTTGCTCATTCACTCAGAGACTTCAAATTCGAGTTTATTGGTGATGCGGAGACTGACGACGAGCGCTGCATAGGTATGAGCTCAGACTTTTGGTTTGCTTCCCGCTGCTGTAGCCGCCAGATACTTACTCCTTTCTCTTTGCAGATGCCTCCCTACGTGAATTTTCAAACTTTTTGAAGAATCTAGAAGAACAGAGGGAAATTATGGTAAGTGGAGAGATTTAAATTAACAAGTCCGATTTCAAAGGGCGGGGGGAAATCTGGGCTTAGAAACTGGTTCTGGTAGAAGTTTTGATGCAGTTTATCTGTGGCGGGGGGTGGGGGGCAGTAGGGCATTTAGTGGGAAGAACCATGGATGAGGTTTCAGGGTGTCCACTTCTAGTGCCACTCTGATGCTGATTGTCATCGGCTCCTTGGAGAAGGTGTCTGGACCTTTTGACCAAAGCCCTGTATCTTTAACTGTAAATGTAGGGTTGGGTGCTTTTTAGCTCTGTTAGTAGCAGAGCACTTTCATCTAATCACATTTTATAGAATCACATGTGGAGCCTTAACATTTTACAAATCTAAAAGCAGAAAAGCTTCTTTAGTGGCAGAGGGAAGAGTGGGGTGATGTTGGAGCCTGACTCTACAGGTTGCGAGACTATGTGGGGAAGGACAGAACTCAAACCTGGAAGTCCCTGCAATCCCACTTGGTATGGAAGCTGTGATCATAGCACTAAGAAGAACGTCCCCTCCATCGGATGCCCCCAGGTGCCTGGTGCTCTGCTGAGTAGCTTCAGCAGATGATTTTATTTAACATGTGCTTGGCATTGAAGTTGGGGGATATTGAATAATATTTGCCTGCCTATCTTAAAAGCTTGCATTTTCTTCCTGTTGACATTTGTTAAGTCAATCAAGATATACAGTAGAATTGCCACTGGAATATGACACACTCTCTGTTCATAGTGGTTTTCCCAGGCTTTAAAACAACAACAACAAAAACTTTTTACTGGGTTCTTGAGAAGCAACCTAGTAAATGCATGGGTGATGAGGATTCTTTGTTAACAGTGTCAGCTTGTTTTCCTCAACCCTCTTGGATATTTGGTTCTTAGACCCTGAGCATCCAGTAAATATTTATTGAGCTTGTTCTGTGAAAAGAAGAAAAGAGTTCTGGGCAGAGTGGGCTGGATTTAGCTTTATGGAAATACCATGTGACCACTGTCTATTTTGATAGTTGATTTGTTTAATGTTCCTTGGAATGAATGGATATGGTTAGAGTGTCACGTGGTCTTAGACTGTAGGATATGGATGGCATGGTTCTTGGAGCTGTTTTTACATGACTGCTTAATTTAATCTTAGTTGTGATGGTGGTTGGTAGGGTCTCTGTTTTAGGTAGGACCAGGACAACGAGGGTTGGGTTCATGGTGCAGGGTACAAGTGAGAATAGGTTGGTGTCTACAGAAGGCCGTGGACCTGAGAGGAATAGCAATCTGTGTTGCAACCCATTTGTGGGAACAGGAACATCCACTGGGTAGCAGGAGCTCAGTGGAGAGCAGCTACTGCCAAGGAGAGGACTAACAGGATACCTCCTAATGCTTTCTTTTTGGTTTGAGAATTGCAAGCTTTTATAAAAGTAGAGGGGAAAATACAGTGAAACTACATGTACTCAGCAACCTGCTTCACAGCCAGTCCTGTTTCTCTAGAATTCCTCATTGCTTCCTCCATTGTTTTGACAGAAAGCCCAGGTTCATTTCATCCACAAATAGCTCGGCAGATTTCTTCAAAATGTGACAACTGTTAAAAAAACAGCATCCTTATCACTAGCAAACAATAATTCTTAATTTCACTAGTAATTAGGTCATGTTTATTTTCCCATATTCATTTAAAATCTATCTGCTCCCCTCTCCCCTTCACTAACAGTTGGTCTAGACCCAAATGAATTACATTTGATGCTTAACTTTTTAAGTCACTTTAAATCTGTAGGTTGTTTTTATTTTTCCCCTTGACAAGAATTTCTGGTACTATTCTATTTTTCTTAAAAAAAAAAAAATCTTTAGTGCTTCCTAAGATATTGAGTTATAATAATTAATAACAGTTGAAGTGTGACATTTAACCTATATGATGTTGTTTTTGTCTAATCTTGATATAGTCAGCAATCACTTTGTTTTGGTAGTCACGAGAATTGCGTGGAATTATAATGGCTGCGTTTGCTTCTTGAAATACCTTTGAAGGCTCATGCATTCCGAGACACCAGCCTCCAACCTCAACATACACTATCTAAAGAAATTTCTAACATCATCCTAAGGAATGATGGGTAAAAAGTCAATGAAAATGGACTGAATGCAATCACAAAGTTGTTGAGCGTGGCCACCACCGAGAGGGCAGCAGCTGAGTTAGTGACTGTGAGGAAGATGGGAAGGTGTAGCTTTGGAGCTGGGAGTTTGTGGGGTGGAAACACAGGGGAGCGCCTTTGGACAATTCTGCAAGCTCGTGTCTCCTGAACATGGCAACAAGGAAGGACTTGAAGTAGCTAAAATGGATGTCAGTGCATTATGAGAAATTCTAAAAACATGTTTTACTTAAAATTAGTTCAAACCCAGCATATTAAAAGCCACAGATGAAAAAAGGAATGCAAAATGACAGTGGTCAGATGGAAGTAGAAGTAGTTTAAAATTGCTTCCAAGAAATGAAACAGAGGAGCTGGGGCTAGGGCTCAGTGGTAGAGTGCTCGCCTAGCATGCATGAGGCACTGGGTTCGATCCTCAGCATCACATAAAAAATAAAATAAAGATATTGTGTTCACCTAAAACTAAATATATATAAAACAGGATTCTAATGATGGCTTGTTCTCTAAAAGTAATTGGTTTAGTATTTCCTAAAGTCCTAATTAAATAATGGTGGAGCATAATTGGGTATTTATAAATTAAGGCTGAGTCATTAAAATAAAATTTTAAAAAATCTAATTTGCTTTAGAAGGCAAAGATCAATGCCAGATATTTAGTTTTATTTAGTTTTCTATATCCTAAATAAATGTTCAGTAGGACTTTGTATTTTAAGGGGATAAAGTCATCTATCCGGAAGCTCAACAATCTGGAACAAGTTCCTGTCTGTCCCCCCCCCCCCCCTTTAAAATATATTTTATTAAATGTGGAGATAAGGATAAACGAATAGATTTTCAAAATGTTCACAACTTGTAAACATGAGAATTGGGTATATTGGTGATTCATTATGTCACCATCCTAGTTTTTTGAACTCTTAAACATTTCCGTGACAATAAATTAAATAGTATGTGTACATGTATTTTTTTCCTATAAAGAGTTCACCCAGAAAAACTGAATAGTCTTTTTTTTTTTTTTTAAATGTTTCTTTTTTTTAAATATTTATTTATTTGCTTTAGTTGTACACAGTGCGTTTATTTTTAGGTGGTGCTGAGGATCAAACCCAGGCCACGCAGGTGCTAGAGGAGCGCTCTATCCCTGAGCCACAACCCAGCCCCTGAATAGCCTTTTTTAATTGTAGCCTCTTTTTTATTAGAACATTCTGATTATACATAATATTTGAGTTCATTTTGACAAAATCATACATTTGAGGAATTTGATTCTAATCCCCACTCCCCCCTCTTCCCTGCTGTGCTTATCTTCCTTTCACTTCTTGTTGCTTTTGAGCCAACAGCTATATATATTCACGCGCCTCATGTGTATTCCCAAGCGGGCTGTGTTTAGTGCCAGTATCACCGTGTGCCAAGCACAGGCTATAAAGATAAAGACACGTTTCCTTCCTTGAGTAGTTAGCTTCCCCTGGGGGAGATGGCAATTTTTTGTAGTAATGGGGGGATTGGAAATTCAGGGACGGCCTCCTGGAGAGGTGAATCCTAAGAGTAAATCAGAGTTAGCCAGGTAAGGAAAGATGAGTGGTAGTGCAAATTTCCTCCTTGAGGGGAAAAACTGGTTGGACTGGGAAGAGAGGAAAAGATATGTTTGTGTCCCTGCGCCCTGCTTCCTCCACCCCCCAAGTCCAGCTCTGTGGTATTAAAATTGATTTTGGGGCTGGGGTACAGTTCAGTGCTGAAGCACGTGCTTAGCTTGCTCCAGACCCTGAGTTTAATTCCTAGTGTGCCTGCACGTGCATGTGCACACAAAACAACACAACAAAAAACAACAAAGCCAACCAAAAAATGCATTATCGGCGTGGGAAGTGGAAAGATCACCAGTCTTATAAAAGAAGTCACTATTTCCGTCCACACCCAGAAGTCCTGTTTCCATGAATGGATGCGCCTAGCTCTTTAAAATATCAATATTGCCTTCAAAACAGTGCTCTAAAGAGAGTAGTCTTTACTGAAGCTCTGCCAACTTTGACTGTGGAAGTAACTCTGTGGAGCCAGCAGGGTACAGCTGGTGGCCAGAATTAACTGTGCTCTCTCCTGTGCCTGTTCTCTGAGGGAAGTGCTGTGTGCTCTTTTGCTGCCAGCTCCTGGCGAGGTTCTCTGGCGTGGCAGGACGTGTTGTGCTTACCTGAGGTGGGCAGCTGTCCAGGAATCTAATGACACTTACAGTAGTGTAGCAGTACTTATATGCTCTTCAGAAAGCCCTTCAGATTGTGTGGATCTCTCTGTGTGTCCTTTTATCAGAGCATTGCGATTTTTCTTACTAGTCTGCAAATGATGGCTCGGTTTCTAAGGATTCTGGTGCAAAGCAGAGCCCTGATGTGAGTGCCAGAGGTTAGGGAAGCTGCAGGGAAGAGAGCGTGCCTGGAGAGGGAAGGCAGGGCATGCCAGATGGGGCCCAAAGGCACCTTGTCCACCTGCTGTGTCCCTTCCCCATTTGGGCAAGAGGCCCCATTGCAGACAGACTCTAGTCCATTAAGACCTTCTTTACTCCATCTTGTTTTCCTCTATCTCATACTTCACCCTTGTGAAGACACCAGGCCAGAGAACACCTGCTAGGTAACATGCCTTGAGATTAGGTCCCCCTAGAGAAGGTCCTGAGCTGCTGAGTCTTGAGGCTTTCCCTGTGGTTAAGATGGCCACAGGAAAGGCCCATATTTGCCTTCCCAGCCCCAGTTCACTCCTTTCTCATCATTCTTTCATTGTCTTCAATCTTTTTTCAAGACATTTTTTTTTTTTTACAATGATGTTGTTGTTCCAAATTGCCCACTTTCCCCATTTAAAAAGTGTATTATAGCCAGGAGCAGTGGCATACACCTGTAATCCCAGCGACTCAAGAGGCCCAGGCAGGAGGATTGCAAGTTTGAAGCCAGCTTCAGCGACTTAGTGAGACCCTGCCTCAAAAAATAAGGGCTGGGAATGTAGCACTCTTGGGTTCAATCCTCAGTATCCACCCCCCACTGGAAAAATTTTACAGTCGGTGCACTCCTGTAATCCCAGTGACTTGGGAGCCTGAGGCAGGGGAATTGCAAGTTTGAGACCAGCCTCAGCAACTTTGTGAGACCCTGTCTCAAAATAAGTAACACATAAAAAAGGCTGGGGATATATAGCTCAGTGGCATTGTGTTCAATTCCTAGCACTGCAGAAACAAACAAACAAACAAAAAAACCCCAAGTGTTTTGTAATATTACTAAAATAATATTATTTAAAGTGGGTTAAATCTATTGTGACTTTTGGCAAAATTTTCATGATATTCTTTCTTTAGTATGCTCTAGACAGTTGTTCTCCAAGTTTGATTCCTTATCCCACAGCATCATAGGGGAACGTGCCAGAAGTGCTTATTCTCTGGCCCTGCCCCAAGCCTACTGAGTCAAATTCTGGGGTGGGTTTGGCCAGCTGGTGCTTTAATAAGCCCTCCAGGTGATTCTGAGGCTTCTAAAAATCAAAGCCCCTGGCCTTGGGTGCCCTGAAATCTTGGTTGGCAGTCCTTGCCTCAGAGCTAGATCTGTCTGAAAGTTGAATATACTAGAGATTGCTTTTTGATGATCTCATGTCTCCTAGGAGGTTAAAGTAGTCTTCCAAAACTTTTACCTGACATTTCCAAAGGATTGGAGACTTAATGGAGCAGGTTTCTGCTGTTAGGCATTTCCATGTTGCTTAATTTTAGTTTAATATTGCTTGAAGTTCCTTTATGGTAAAAAGTACTTAAGACACTGGATGCCATTGGAAGATGCTTTTAGTTTGAGCTTACAATAATTATAATAATAAACAGCTATATCAAAGTTGTTTTAATCACTTCTACAGATAAAGTGACACATTTTTATGTGGGTTTCTGTTGGCAGGCACATTCAGAATGGGAAAATCCATCTTATGCCTGTTCATGAAAAATAGTTGTATTTGCTTTGAAAGTTATCCATGACCTAGCTTTAGGAAGACTTTTCTCCTTGGAACTGACCTTTACCATTTGACAGTGTTGCTTTTTCATGTCCTATTTTCTCATAAACCCATTATAATTCATTCAGATACCATTGTAAAACCTGTTTGTCAGGGATATACCCATTGAGAGTTTAATGTTTACTTACCTAAAGTCCTATAGCGATGACTGTTAAGACTTACTCAAATAAAAATTCTGGAATGAGTGAGGATTGTCTTGGGCAGGAGGCCTGGACTCCTTCCTGGAGGTCTCTCTGGGTGAGGCCTTGCCCTGTGACTCAGTGTCCTCTTTGGTGACTCATCATCATCTGTGGCCTCCCAGCATGTCATCGCCAGATTCTACTTCCCCATTGAAACCTATGTTTCCTGTATTTGATTTCCTTGGGGCCTGTTCTTTGCTTCTGAGGAATTAGCTTGCTTTGGACTCGTCTTCCTTCCCCACCCCAACATATACACACCCCACAGGACACCAGAATGGAACCAGCCCATTCATTTAATTGTCTCATCCAGAGGAGTGATTCTGTCATTGGAAATTAGTTTAGCTGAAGGTGCTGTTTCATGGGGAAAATATTTTGGGTGGGCCAGGACACCTAGGATCAGTCTTTAGATTCTGTCGTAAAAGTACTCAATGGTAAGGTCTCTGAAAACAGAACTTAGGGAAACTTATATTTAACCACATTATTAAGTGAAAATGAGGAAATTGGAGCTCACTGAGGTGGAGTGACATGCTGTAGCTAAGTTGGGGACAGAGATGAAAATAGACTTTCTTTCATCTTCTGGTATCCTAAAGACATTATTCTTTGTTTTCAGGTCTTTGTAAGACTTAATACTATTCCTATACTTTGTGTGTGCCTGTGCAGGGGATTGGACCCAGGGCCTTCCTTGTGCATGCTAAGCTCATGCTTTACCACCAAGCTACACCCCTAACCCCTTCCTGTGTAATTGCTGTCCACAAAGCAGCTGCCATGCAGAGACAGGAATTTGGTTGGTACCCCTCCTGGCCTGTTCGGACAACTGTGGCCTCTCAGTCCTCTAGTTCACAAACCTAAAAGGTTAAAAAAGACCACTTAAAGAAATAGGAGTCTAGTGGCGATTGAAAACCTTCCACTGAGACTTTCTGATTAGGTCAAGGAAGTAGGAGGATCAGTGACTTAAGACTAATATGGAAGAAAATCCTGGATGCCACAGCAAAGCCCCACTTAAGAAAATAATGCATCTCCAATGTTTTCTGTGGCACAGAAAAAAAAAAAATTGGGGGAAAAACAGATTATGGTGACCAAGATGAAAAGTGATCTAGAAGAGTTGGATTGTGAAGAAGTTTTAGGAATATTTTAACACATGTAGTTAGCTTATTTTTTTATTTATGTTCATGATTAAGATATTCCAAACTCTAAAAGAACTTTTCCAGTAATGATAAAAGTGTGAAGTGTTGAGAAGCTACAGCATAAGGATTTAATTAGCACTTTTCTTGGTAGTATACAACATAATGGAATGTTTTCCACTTCATGGTGGAATGTTATAATCAATGGAAGATAGCATTAAATTCATGGTGGGGTTAGAGGTCCAAAGGAATTCCAGTGGCCATGATAGTGCAAAAAACTGTGGACTGTGGGAGCTGTGCCAGTCATTAGACACCACTCCGTTGCAGGGAGAGGGACCATTATTGACTGTCAGGCCCAGCTGCTCTGGTCTCACATCAGTGCTTTAGTGTGAGTGCCATGCCTCCCACATTCTGCCCACAGCCAGTGACTAAGCGTGACAGGGACACTCAAGGAGGCTCTTCAGGGAGACACTGAGTCTTCTGACAGGCTGCCTTACCATGCTTTCCCTAGAACTGCTCCGGGTGAACACACAAGGCCTGCCTGCCTTGTCTTCCCCTCTCCCTGGGGTCAGACCTCCTTTGCTATCTGGCGGCTCTCTTTCCAGCCTTTTCCCTCCACCTCCCATTTGTCTCTCATAAACCTTTCCTCTAAAACATTTATTGTATTTGTAAGTTTTTCTTGGTGTCTGCTTCTTAGAGGACCCCAACTGACATAAAAACAGTTTTGAGTCAGAAATAATGTGTCAGGGGACTTAACATAGTGTTCATTGGTTATTGTTACCAACAGGAAATGTTGCATCATTTATATAGACTCACTGTTTTATTTATTTATTTATTATTATTTTTTGTACCAGGGACTGAACCCAGGGGTGCTTTACCACTAAGCCACAGCCCTTTTTATATTTTACTTCGAGACAGGGTCTCACTGAGTTGCTTAGGACCTCGCTAAGTTGCAGAGGCTGGCTTTGAACTTGCGATCCTCCTGCCTCAGTCTCCCGAGCTGCTGGGATTACAGATGTGTGCCACTGCACCCAGCAGACTCACTGCACTTTACCTACATGTATGGGAGAATCTGTCTTGATTCATGAGACAAATAGTTCTAAATACCAGGTGCAGGCTGGGTAGTGCTTTAGGGATGCAGTGATGAGTTAGGCTCTTGTCCAAGATGGTGGCTACTGCTAGTAGCCTGATGGAGCTTTTGGGCCCCACACACCTCCTTTCTTTTCTCTTGTCCACTCCAGGAGCTTATGTATTACAGAAGGGCTGGAGACCTAGTCTTTTGTCATTGGTCAAAGATGCTCTTAATATTTTTCTCAACAGTTTATTGCCTTATTATGCTTGAGGTTCCATTTCTAGCTATGACACAAATACTATTCATTTAAGAAACAGATTCTTATTTAAAACTAAAAAACCCCTAAATCTCAAATTCTGTCTCATTATACTTTTATAGTGTTCTGACGGGCTTATCTTTCACTTTTATGGTTTTTTAACTTCAATGTCATAATGTTCTGGCCAAGTATTTATTTAAAAAAATAGAAGCAAGGTCCTTATTGTCCTTAACGCACACAAGCAAAGAAGATTGAGGTTAAATATCTACGCATCCTTATTAGGCTAACTCATTCCTAAAATACTTAGTAGCTTTTGTTTTATTATGGCTCTCAGTTTTTCCTAAGCATTAAAAAAAAAAATTAAAAAAAAAAACAACTTTAGGGGTAGAGGTTATTTCATCTTAAAAATCTAAATAAAATTTTTACTTTCTTAATTAGTCTTTTAAAATTGATACTAACTTGTATTTTGGGGGGAAGGAGAAAGGTGTAAACAAACCCGAAGATATTCATTTGTAGAAGAGATGTGAAGAGCACTTTAAGCTTTGGTATGTAGGGTTAGGGTTATTTTGATATATAGACTTAACTTTTTTTTTTTTTTTGTCAGAATTTTTGCTTCCATCCTTTTGTTTCGTTTTAGGATTCAGAATTAAAAGTTGATTTAAAATCTATTACTGGGGACATTTTATCCTTGGATTATCTCAGTGAAAGCAGAAGTGTGGTAAATGAACTAGTAAATTTGAAACATATCATGCAAATATGAGCCCTGCACTGTTAAGTGAGGCTGCTGTGGGTGGAAAGACCCAGGCATTCAAGGAATAATTTTGTATTAATTGACCTCTAATTTTCAAGTTCAAACTTGGTAGAGTTAATTTATAGCACCTTCGCCCCAGTTAGTGCTTTGTATATGGGTTCATTAAAATTCTCACTAGTTCTTAGTTTGAACCATTACTATAAAATTTAATTTGCTTTTTACATTATTTTCTTGTATGGGGTGGATTAGATTAGCTTGAGCTGTGCTTAAAATAAAATGCCATACAAGTATTCATTTAGAAGTTAAAATGGCTTCAGGTTTGACATCCCTGGATTTTCTTTCTTGGATTAATATGGGTAGGGAGAAAGTATCAATCCTGTATAGTTGAGAATAATCAGATAACATGTGGAAATTATTTAAAAGATAGAACCAGTTAGGGCTGAGCCCAAGTAAGAAAACAGTGGAGGCCGGGCGCATGCCTGTAATCCCAGCACTTTGGGAGGCTGAGGCAGGAGGATCGCGAGTTCAAAGCCAGCCTCAGCAATGGTGAGGCACTTAGCAACTCATTGTGACCCTGTCTCTAAATAAAATACAAAAAAGGGCTGGAGATGTGGCCCAGTGGTCGAGTGCCCCTGAGTTCAATCCCTGGTACCACACACACACACAAAAAAAAAAAAAAAAAAAAAAAAAAAACAAAAAAAACCAGTGAATTCCTAGTTTTCACTGTGGCAGGGTTGTTAACAAAATAGTGACACTTTTTTATATTTTGTCAATGTCAGAATCTTTGACTCTATCATTCCACCTGTTTTTAAAAAGGAAGAAGACTTAATTGGCCATTTAAATCTTATTTTAGGACTTGAGCATAAATGATGGGGGAAGACATAGTTCAGGGTAGCCACTGGCTAGATGAAGAAAGGTAACAAAATATGAGCATCCATGGAAATTAATGTAAATACTAATGAGTCAGTTCAATCAGGAAAGTTTATTTTAAAAAAATATATATTTTTTAGTTGTAGGTGGACACAATACCCTTATTTTTTTTGTGTGGTACTGAGGATCGAACCCAGTGCCTCACATGCCTCACATGTGGCTCCACCACTGAGCCACAACCCCAGCCCCAAGTGGGAAAATTTTAACAGGAATTTTATAGGCATCTTAACAAAATAGTGCAGAAAACATTTTGTCAAGGTCATTTGTACAGTTTTGAAGTTTAAAAACATACTAAGCCTATGTTGGTCTGGTTTCTTGGTGACAGGGGATTTATCAAAGATTGCAGGATCTTTAAAAGGTCTTGAGAACCAGGAACTCAGAGTTGCATTACAGAGCTGGGCTTGGAGAGGACACTGCTATTGTAGGAGTGTGTGGATACTGATTTGCACCAGTACTCCACTGGCCTGGGGGCTCTTGGTGGACTTGCTGCCTCTGGAAACTGGAGTAGTGGTTGCTACCTCACTGGAATCTCTGGTCACTACTTTTCTTTTTTAACGGGTAGTCTTTTTTTTTTTTTAATATTTATTTTTATATGGTGCTGAGGATTAAACTCAGTGCCTCACATATGCTAGGCAAGTGCTCTGCCACTGAGCTGATTTTTTTTTGAAGCACTAGCTAGTAGAATTTTAGATGTGAACTATATGATTAATTTAGGTGACATTGTTTTTTTTTTTTTTTTTTTACAACATGTTTGGGAAAGACTGTCATTTTTCAGCTTTTATGATAGGCGATGAGATTTATCTCATTAGTAGAATTCTTCATACTTGGGAAGGGGTTTGTTTCAAGTGCAGGTTAACATGAAAGGACAGGTATCTACTACCAAAATACCTCATGTAAGACAGAACCATTTTTCCGATAGGAAATTAAACAAAATATTTTTTCAATAGTTTGTATATGTACGTTTTTAGGTATGCATTCGTATGTCTACTAGATAATCAGGTGTCTGCTTTTTTTTTTGTACCGGGGATTGAACTCGGAAGCACTCGACAACTGAGCCACATCCCCAGCCCTATTTTGTATTTTATTTAGAGACAGGGTCTCACTGAGCTGCTTAGCACCTCGATTTTGGCTCAGGTTGGCTTTGAACTCTCGATCTTCCTGCCTTAGTCTCCTGACCTGCTGGGATTATAGGCATGTACCACCATGTCCGGCAGGTGTCTGCTTTTTATTCTTCACTTAATAAAATGTGTCCATATTTTAAAATTAATATACAAGTTCAGCTTGTACTTTAGAAAATATGTTCCCCTCTTGTTTCTTAAGTTTTCTGAACTTCTAGACACCTTTGACATTAGTATGTTCATCCTAGACATGCTCTGAGTTTTTCGGCACAACTTTCCACAGCAGATGGCCACATCTGTCGAGGTTTTTGAGATATAACACCTTTAAAAATCTTTCTATTGCTTGCAGGGAATGTTGTCTCAAGCCACAAGTACCTATTTGCAGCACAGTTTAACATTTTCTTTTAAAAAACATCCCTGAGATGTGTTTTCATGATTGTCTTAATGTATTCACTATCCTTGCTCCTTTTAAAGGGATCTGAATTTCCCAAACACTGAACACAGAAATTCGAGGTCATCTCCAGAATAACTAAATCTCTGAAATATTTTAGCTTCCTCTTGTTTCTCTAAGTATCTGAAACTAGATGCATTAGGGGCCGTTTCAGTAGGATTCCTCAAAAAAAAAAAAAAAAAAATTTTTTTTTTTTTAATCAAAATTATGGGAAGTTACATTCCTTGAGAAGATTCTGGAAGAATCTACATATAAAGCAAGTCCCCTTTTCTTCCCGAGGGATCATTTTTTGGGGGGGGGAAATATGTTCAGATACATGTGATAGTTCCTTGGTGCCTGTTCTCAAGGTTCTGTTTCAAGGAAAAATAAAGACCATCTTTGCTGAGTGGTTCCTTTGCTGCTATTCTTGACGTAGGAATTGGAAAGTAGAGTTTTCCCTTTAGCATAATGAAATGGGAAGCCTCTGGAAGGTCATGGGAGAAAATAATGGAAATTCTCCTTTGCACTCAGATTATGCATTCCTTTGGGGGTCAGAAACACTTGGATTCCAGACTTAAAAAAATGAGGGCCCCGGGGAATGGCTGTTAAGTCCTTCTGCTAAGTCCTTCTGCTTCGTTGTACTCAGTCTGTCTTTGTTAGTAGTGAGTAATTAGATAGGCATGATTTAGTATTTATACGGACATGTTCATTGTTTTGCCTAGGCTGACACCTTAAAAAAATTGTGACTAAAGATGTCATGGGCTGTAGTTATGTTTTTTTTTTTTTTTTTTTTGGTACCGGGGATTGAACTCAGGGGCACTCAACCACTGGGCCACATCCCCAGCCCTTTTTTGTGTTTTATTTAGAGACAGGGTCTCACTGAGTTGCTAAGTGCCTCGCCATTGCTGAGGCTGGCTTTGAATTTGTGATCCTCCTGCCTCAGCCTCCCAAGTGCTGGGTGTAGTTCTGTTTTATTGTCTTGTTACTGAGCATGGCTTTTGGGCTTGAAGCCCTTTTCTCTTTAGGATTTGCAACATCAGCATGTTACCTTTGATCTCTGACATGGGGGATAGTTTAAAGCTCCTGCAGCACTTCCCCTCACAGTGGAGTCCCATCCTCTGCTGGTCAGCCCTTGCTGGCAATAAATTTCTTAGCTCAGGCTTGAACTGTAGGGTCGCTTAAGATGACCTTTCATTCCCTTACCCAGTTAAGGTTCTCACATGGCCAATGAAAAGGGATTTCAGTCCTGGGCAGTCATTGGAAATGCTTTCATTTCCCTACAATGTTTACAGTCCTTTTGCTCTTTTACTCTGAATATGAGGTTCTGATGTTGTCTTGAGTTTGCCATTGCAGCATTTTAAAGCAACATGGCAACAGTCTGTGCTTCTGTTCCTCTGGAGTTCCCTCACTTGGAAACCCAGAATGTGAGATGGGCAAGGCCTTGGAGGTCTCCTAGGCCATTCTTCCACCAGGCTGGGAATCTGCAACAGAGCATACCTGGACATTGGTCCTCAAGTCTCTGTTGTTCACGTGGAAGGTGCTGGGGGCACTACCTCCTCATGCAGCCTGGCCCATTACAGTTCTTACTGAGACCTTCCTGAGAATAAACCAGATCTGCTGCTCTGTAGCTTCTGCCCATTTTACCTGGTTTTGCCCACTTGGAGCAAATCAAACCAATTTTTTTCTTCTCTTACTTAGTACCCATTTAAATATTTAAAGACAGTTTCCTGTTCCTTCTAAATGTTCTTTTCCTCCTAACACCCATTCAAAACCTGGTCTACTTACTTCCTCTGCCTGAACCTTTTTAGCATTCTGGTATTGTTCCTGTTTGATCCCCCTTAGAAATGCCTTTCTGAGCCAGGTGCCATGGCTCATGCCTGTAATCCCAGTGGCTCAGGAGGCTGAGGCAGGAGGATTGTGAATTCAAAGCCAGCCTCAGCAGCTTAGTGAGGTCTTAAGCAACTCAGTGACACCCTGTCTCTAAATAAATACAAGGGGAAAAAAAAAAAAAAAAGGCTGTGGATGTGGCTCAGTGGTAAACTGCCCCTGGGTTCAATCTCTGGTACCAAAAAAAGAAAAAAGTCTGAGAACGTGGATACCATACTATGGAGGTGGGTTCTGATTTGATGGGACACAGTTGAATCGTTCTTTTTTGGACTTGAGCAATATGTGTAAGTGGTACAAGTGATCATTATCTTCTGGGGCAGCTGGTGGTTTCCTTTGGCTCATGCTAAACTTGAGTTAAATAAAACTTTTAGGGGCAGGGCTGGGATTGTGACTCAGTGGTAGATCACTCGCCTAGCATGCGTGAGGCCCTGGGTTCGATCCTCAGTACCACATAAAGATATATAAATAAAGGTATTGTGTCCAGACCTTCTCTCAAGAGGATAGAACCATTCAGGAAAGTTGGGAGTTTAAAAAAAAAAAAATTAGGGGCTTTAAGCCCATTATTCACATAAAGTGTTAAGACATACCCTTGAGCAGTTAGTTGCCTTTCAGCATTGAACTCATCGCAGGCACGTTCTTAGGCACCACTCTAGAGTCCCTCTTTTCAGTGGGAGAGATCCTTGAACTGATTCTCTAACCCATCTTTCCACCTTCCTTCCATATTTCTAGTAGGCTGCAAATATGGCAAATGCCTATTGAAAAATAAAAGATAACAACATTTATTGTCCCATTAACTCAAGGTGATTTTCTCGGGCAGTGTTTGGCAGGCAATGGTGCATGGGCCAAGTCCACCTTGCCTCCTGTTTTTCCACATAGTTTCATTGGAACAAGCTGCACCTCTCCGCTTACATATTGTCGATGGCTACTTCTGTGCTACAGTGGCAGGGTTGAGGCCTCATGGCTTCAAAGCCTAAATTATTTATTACCTGGCCTTTTATAGAAACAGTTGGCTGTCCCTTGCTCTAGGGAGAGAGGAACTGACACATTAACTTGTTTTATGTTCACAGAGCCCCCTTTAGTTCCAAGTATGATTATCCAAAACCCTTTTCAAGGCTCATTAGCAACAAAGGAATTTTGTGATTTCTTATTGTAAGAATTTTATAGGAAAAAATATGGCTATATAACCTTAAGTGTGGTTGTAAAGTCACTTTTTTTTCTGTATTGCCTCTCTTTTATCTGACTGACTTCTTACAAGTTAGCATTTGAAAGTTTTCTCATTATTACTCGAACTGTCTCTGTGAAATTTGAGAAACTGTCATCACTATAAATTGCTTTTAGCTTTGTAGGGGCAGTTCTAGATTTGGTATTCATTTGTCTCTGGGGAAATATAGTGTTTTGGCATTAGAAAATACCAGTAACACTCAGTACTAACAAATATTATCCAGTGTTTCTGTGAAATTATAAAAGGCCCTGAGAAATTCCATGGATTCTCCTGTTTTGAGAAAAAGAAGAAAACAACCCTTGTTGCCCAACAGAGCCTAACTAAAATGTTTAGTGGCTGCTTCATTATTTTGTTCTTAAGTAGGAATTTTTAGGCTCTGTTCCAAAGTTACCAAGTCAGATTTTTCTGAAGAAGAAAATGATAATAAATTTTTCTTTCTTTTCTTTCTTTTTTTTTTTTGTTTTGTACTGGGGATTTTACCCAGAGGTGCTTTACCACTGAGTTGTATCCTAAACCCTTTTACTTTTTGTTTTGACACAAGATCTAAGTTGCTTAAGGCCTCACTAAGTTGCTGAGACTGGCCTTGAACTTGTCTCAGCCTCTGGTCACTGGGATTATGGACATACACCACACCTGGCATCATAACGAATTTTAGAAAATTTTTCAATTAAAATTGTCTTTGAATTAGAAAGTTGGATGTACTGTTATTTGTCACACTAGTCCCTTCCTTGTTTGGGAAATTTGCTTGTTGACCTGCAAACGGGTCAGACACAAATCTTTTGTGTTCTTTTCCAATGCAAGTGTTAACTGGGAGGCTGGGTGAATATTGCATCAAATTAATTCTCCAAATGAAGGACAAATCTTGGGATCTAAAATTGCTCTTGAGCAATCTTTGTGGCCTGGTTCTTTTCTGCAAAGAAAAGTGTTTGCTCCACAGTATGGCATTTTGGGGTTCTCATTTTAAAGGATTTCATATATCCACACTATGGATGCCTACACCTAGCATTTTTGGGAGCATTTCCTAGGTCCCATTCTGCTGGCTAAGGGCAGCGTCTGCTGATGTCTCTGACTACCTCTTACGATCCTCAGACTTCTTCATTGGCTTTATTAACACTGAGCCACCTGTAATTCCACACTCTGAAATTGCTGTTTTGCCCCTCTCTGCATGGAGAACATTTTTCCCCCGCTTAGCCACATTCTGGGCTGGCTCTCCAGTGTCCCTCAAGGCTCAAATGTTCGCCTAGGTCTCCAGCTTGTGGTGCTCTCGGGAGGTGGTGGAATGTTTAGGAGGTGGGATCTAGTGGAGGAATGTAGGTCCTTGGGGTTGTGCTCTTAAAGGAGACATGGCGGCCTGGCTCCTGTCTTTCTTTTGCTTCCTGACTGCTTTGAGGTGAACAGCTTCTCCACCACATGCTACCTGCCATGATGCTCTGCCTCGCCTGTGACCCAAAGCAACAGGCTAAGCAAGTGTGGACTGAAACCTCTGACACCATGAGCCGAAATAAATCCTCCCTCCTCTTAAATTGTTTTGTCTCAGGTGTTTTGTCACATACCCTTTTGCCTTCTCCAGACTGTGTCAGACGTGGCCCTGGGTGGTCCCTACCAGCATGTCTTCTCTTACCCAGGGGTGGCCTCCTCTTCTCCCTGTGGATCTGTGAGGTCCACCAGTACTTCACATGCCAGATCAGTTTAGGGAAATCCTCTCACCCAGGGCACACCCAGCCACCCAACTTCTGCCTTCATTGCCGGAGAAAATCCTGGAACAAGGCGGATGGAAACTCCTGCTCACCTCTCACAGGGCCTTCAGCCCTGCCTAGGAATGTTCCTGTTTCTCTGTTTATAGTGATTCTTTCATTCATTCTACTTGCCCTCCAGATTTGTTCACATGATCAAATGCTCTGGAAGTGACCTTCAGCCTTGTACTTTATGGAAAAATAAACATGTGGTAGCAACTCCCTCAGCTTTTCTTCATGAAGTCTACAAGCCCATTGGGATTGGCACCTGTTAGAAGGGAGGGAAGTATCTTTTATTCCTCTGACTGGGCAACTCTGCACGAAGGTCAGCATTACATCCCTTCCCATGGTAGAGGTATATCTTAGCTTCCTTTTCAGTGATCGACATCTGTTCTGTCCTTCTTCATCATCATTCTGAAAGAGCACTGTTCACCAAATGCTCTTGCCTTTTAGTCATGAATCCCCGCAGCTGGGTCCTTTCCTCACTTTTTTGTGGATTTTGCTAAGGTCTCATTCCTCCTTTGACTTCTTTGCAGCTCTCACAGCTTTCTATGTTCATCCAGTGCCCTGGTAGCTTCTTCCCAGTCTCCATAGCTACTCGGGTGGCTGAGGCAGAGGATAACAGGTTTGAAGCCAGTCTCTGCAATTTAGTGAAGTCCTTTCTTAATATAAAAAATAGAAAGGGCTGGAGATGTGGCTCAGTGATTGAGTCCCGAGTTCAATCCCCAGTGCTGGGGGCTGGGGGAGGAGGAGGAGGAGGAGGAGGAAAGGTTTATTTCAGTTAAGTGTCAAGGTGTTAGTCCACGGTTGGCTCCCTTGCCTTTGGGTCTGCAGTGGCATGGTGCATCATGGTGGGAGCGGGTGTCAGAGGAACACTTACCTCACTGGCCAGGAACAGAAAATAAGAGAGGAAAGGGCTGGGGTTGCAGGATCCTCTTCAAGGATGTGTCTTGAGTGCCCTAACTTTCTCCTCCTAGTCCCCATCTCTGAAAGGTTCCATCACCTTCCAGGAGTGCCATGGTTGGCAGCCAAGCCTTTAGCATTGGGGGACAGTGTAAATCCAAATCGACAGTGTTCTGACGTTATCAGTTGCTCATGTGTAAATCTGAGTGATTCTGGAGATCTCTCCCTTTTCCACATCCAGTTCATTACCCATTACTTGGATTCTACCTGAAAATATCTCTCAAATCTACTTTTCTTTATTTCTATTGTCCCTGTCTTTGAGCCATTGTAATCTCTTTCCTGTATCATTCTGGAAGCCTCCTAATGAGAATTTTTCTTCCAGTTTTCTGCACCACTAATCTTTTTCTTAGAACAGTTTGAGTAATCTTTAAAAGATCTAATTATCATTGTGACAATTCTATGCTTAAACATCCTTCAGAGACTTTCCATCAAACTCAGAACATCAGCTCTTGTGGGGCATGGTGGTGCACGCCAGTAATCCCAGCCGCTTGGGAGGCTGAGACAGGAGGGAACGTGAGGTCAAAGCCAGCCTCAGCAAAAAGTGAGGTGCTAAGCAACTCAGTAAGACCCTATCTCTAAATAAAATACAAAATAGGGCTGGGGATGTGGCTCAGTGTTTGAGTGCCCCTGAGTTCAATCCCTCAGCAAAAGTGAGGTGCTAAGCAACTCAGTGAGACCCCCAAACCAACTCAGTGGTACCCTCAAAAAGAAAACATAAAAAAGGGCTGGGGATGTGGCTCAGTGGTTAAGCACACCTGTGTTCAGTCCCTGGTACCGATAAAATAAAATAAAATAGCCCTTTACCCAGAGCCCAGCCTGCTCCGGCTGTGCACTGTTGCTGGTCTCTCTGCTTTCTCTTCATTGTTCCCTACTCTGCGGCATACTGGCATTTGACATTTGCTAAAATTCCTGAACAACTTCTCACCTTAATCCTTTGCCTCTGCTGCTTTCCGGCTGGAGACAGTTTCCCTTGTTCTTTGCACCGCTAATTCCGTCTCATCTTTCAGCTCTTAAACTTAAATGTCACACTTTGATGAAGCTCACACTGAGCACTTTTCTCCTATGTCACCTCTAATGAAGTCCTCACAGTACCCTTGTTCTTTCCTACCAGAAGGCATGAGTAGAATTTGCAGTCAGATATCTACTCAAATGTTCATGTGTCCATTATGTCTCTACTAAAAGTTCCAAGAAGGCAGGCATCAGTATTCTTGTAGCCTAATCACCTGGCATTAGATGGCTCAGCAGATATCCGTTTCCTGAAATAGTTTATTTAATTTTAATTTTTCTTGGTACCAGGAATTGAACTCAGGGGCACTCAACCACTGAGCCACATCCCCAGCCCTATTTTGTATTTTATTTAGAGACAGGGTCTCACTGAGTTGCTTAACGCCGCACTTTTGCTGAGGCTGCCTTTGAGCTTGCGATCCTCCTGCCTCAGCTTCCTGAGCTGCTGGGATTACAGAGGTGGACCACTGCTTCTGGTATCCTATCTCTTTTGAAGCCATCCTGGGGCAGAAAGCTCAAGACTATGGGCCTCTGAACTGTGGTTGTAGTCACTAAGTGTTCCTTATGTTACAGTTTTATAGGTCTCCTTGGGAAAAACAGTTATATCATGCATGAGGCACTGCAGAGGAACCTTTGGTTAAATTAAAAATCCTCCCTAAGGGGTTGGGGATTTAAAGCTCAGTGGTAGAGCTTGCCTGGCATCCATGAGGCCCTGCTTTCTATCCCCAATTCTGTGCCTTTTTTTTTTTTTTTAATTGTTTTCCTATAAGTCACTTATTTTGTTCTTCTATATTTTTAATCTTGTATTTTTTTTGGAGGGGGGGCACTTGGGAAAAGAGGGATGACATATTCTTGTGTAGTATTTTAGAGCCGGTTCCTCCCCCACCCCATTCTGGATATTCCTGGTCCCCTAGAAATGAAGCTGATGGAGCCACTGCTCAGCCTCTTGTTTTTGTATTCTCCTTAGGTGACTATTCCCTTTGGTTTGCATTTTCAGTGTTTTGTGGCATAGAACAAAAAGCCCAGATCAGCCAATATAAGGAATGAATGTGGTTGTGGCTGGAGTTGGTGGGCGGCCCCTGTCCCCTGGGCCTTCCCTGATGTGTGTTTGCCAACTCACCCAAGTGTTTGCCTTGACTTTGCTGAGCCTCCAGTGAGTCCACTGTGCTAACATGCCTTCAATCCTTACATGGAATTCTTCAGTAATGAAGGAATTCTTCCGATTGGTTTTATTTAAGAGTAGCCACAATTCTAGCCCTTTCCTTAATGTAGTCTGATTACCAATGAAGGAATGTAATTGAATTTTAAATTTCTGAGGAGGAGGAAGAAAAAATATCTCAAACAGAAGTGTTCTGTTAATGGATGTGATAGACCCTTTGTGTAAAGATGGTCCTCTTGCCACTTCATGGAGGAGCGTGGGGCTGCGTTGCATGCGGCCCTGGCCAGCTGCCCCCGTTCCTCTCCCCTGAAAATATTTATGAGTTCTAGCGGTCTAGTAAGTTGGGAAGTGATTTAATTCTTGGATTGGCAGGGTGAGATAAAGCAGTTAAATGTGTTGTTCATTTGATTTCTGGGTGGAGTGGAAGAGGGAAATGCAATACTAATGTTTTCCTTTTTGGAAACCTAATGCTATGCTCTTTTGTTATCGTTCTTGTTCTCTAGGCATTAAGCGTAACTGAAACCCTGATTAAACCCTTGGAAAAATTCAGAAAAGAGCAACTTGGAGCTGTAAAGGTTTGTGTCTAACTTGAGTACACTTGTAAACAGAAAATGTCGATGGCTCTGCTACTTCAGTGTACACTTTGTTCACATTTGGCAGCTTCCATGGAGATGCTGGAGTCAACCATCTGTTGTTTTATGTTTTAGGTATGCTTTTTCCCCTTTGGGGAGATGAAATTGAAAACAAAACAAAAACACCTGGACAGGGTCATAAAACCTCTAGTAATCCTCTTTGGCTACACCTTCGCATATGGAGTTTTAAAAATATCTTTAACCAAACAACACATTACTCTGAATAGAGGGATCTTATCACTATAGGGAGTGTAGTTATTTCCATGTACACCTCTATTTTAGGGAGGAATGTAGCTTTGTAATAGGGCTTAAGGTTACAGAGATCCTGCTACACCATGGTAACACTGAAACTAGGAAGAGTATTAAATTATTTTATAACATGACATTGTTATTTTATAACTTGCTTTCCTTCAATTGAATAAATTTATTGAGCTTCTGTTACATAGCAGCTTGTTATAGTATGGCATGTTGGGCGGTGATGTGCTGGGGATTTATACATGAGTGAACCATGGTCTCTGTGCTCACAGATCTGGGATTTAGCCAGGATTTCTGGGAATAATACAGTGACGTTGCCACAGGGAGGTTGGGATATATTTAGCAACTTCTAAAGTTTGTGATCTGAGCTTTTCAGCTATCCCAGAGAAATAATCTTCACCAGTCTTTCCTGAACATTTTGTATGTACTTGAGGGGAAAAAAAAGTGACATTAGTGTATTGTGGACCATTTTTGGCTTGGCCCGAAGAGAGAAAAACAACATTAGTTTTCGGTAGGGAAGACAGTTTTTATATTTGTAATTTTTTTTCCCCACATGCCTGGGGATGTGAGTCCGCCCCCCCCCCCCTTATCTTTCTAAAAGCTATTATAATCCCTTGGTATAAATAAACAGATGCCTCAATAGCTATAACTACACAGATGGGCCCGAAGCATTCCAACTTTTTAGTTGCTATTTATAGAATCCATTTTCCTTTAAGTGACAAACTACTTGGCATAATATTTTATAGTTTTTAATGAAGGACTATAAATCAATACTGTGTAGATAGTGGAAAGTGTGTGGGGGTCCCTCCAGATCTTGCTGATGTTTGCTGAACTGTATGCATCTGGGTCGGGCCTCCTGACTTTGCTGTAGGACATTGGGGGCCTCATTTTGTCTCTCTGAAAATACTCGGCTTTCTCTGTAAATGGAAGGACCTGGGGATCTGCTTTGTAATTTCATGAGTTTTTTTTCCAATAGTGTCTCTCTAAGCTATCTTGAACGTGAACATATCACTTATTTTAACTGGTTGTATACAATGTTCATTTCTTGTGGGTTGGGCAAATATTTTATCTTACAAATGAAAGATGACTGTAAATTAACCAATGATTACATATATATTTTTGCTGTCTACCCACTTGGGTTTTATGTATTTCTGACCTTCTATTGACCTTCAATAGAATCTTCTGTTGACTCTTTGCTCCACCCTGCACTTTCCTGGCTTCTGATGCTATGCTTGTCTAGCAAAACAACTTGCAAAATAATTTTCTTTTTAAAGAAATATTATTTTAGTAGTTTAGTCTATGCATTGAGCTGTGTAGTTATCACATTCTCAAAGTCTCCTTTCTTTCCCCTTCCACTGTACTCTGGCTTCAAGTTTATGATGGGTTTATTCTACATTCTTGTTCAGGATAGTATGTATGTTGGCTGCCCTGCTTATTGGTGTTACCTGCAAGGAGCCAGTCCTTTTGGGTCCCAGGGAGAAGCCTTTTTTTTTTTTTTGGGGGGGGGGACCAGAGATTGAACCCAGAGGAACTCAAGTACCAAGCCGCATCCCCAGCCCTTTTTATGTTTTGAGAAAGGGTCTCCTTGATAACTTGCTGAGGCTGGCTTTGAACTGGCAATCCTCTTGCCTCAGCCTCCCAAGCCACTGGGATTACAGGGGTGCACCACCAAACCCAACAAGAAGCCTTTTTTAACTGGCAGTTTTTCATATATCATAAAAACATTAGAGAGGTGATTGTCTGTGCTCTACATCAATATATAAATTCCTTGTCTGTTCCATAGATTGAAGAAAACTAGCAGTCTTTTAAAGATTCAACATTTTCTACCAGCCTCTGCCCTGCCTTACTGTAGTAGATATCTAATTAGTAGCCTAGCCTAAGGTTGTTCTTTGACCTAGAATTACCAGGAAAAGACTTGAAGTTTGGATGTTTGCTTGATTTTCTGCATCTATTTCCTAAACGTTCAATTCCATTTGATAAGCACCCACTTTTATTTCTCTACCAATTTTCTTATGTGAGACATTTTAAAGAGCTTTTTTAAAACAGAAACCAGTTTTCATGTGGAGATTAAAAAAAAAAAAAATTCCCTAAACTGTTGACCACACCAGAATTTTTAGATGATATTGTCAACATTTTTGTCTTCTCTTTCCTTTTCTTCTTTTTCCTTTCTGGTAACGTCATACCCTTTTGCCTTTTTACTGAAGCTCTTTTGGTTCCATGGACTCTTACTTTCTCCAATTTCCTGAAGCCCAATTTCATGTATCACTGTGGTTTAAACATAATCTAAGATGCTGGGTGGTTTTGTAAATGGGATTTTCCAAAAGCCCCAAGCTGGTATTCTCCACCATTTTGCATCTGTTTAGATGTGCCTTCCTTGAGTCACGTCTGTTTGGTTTCAGCTCATCCCTCTGTTTTGTAGGCTCTGCTGCATTTTCTTAAGTTCTTGCTAGATTCTCACCTTGGGCAAAAGTCCCTGTGCCATCACAGGACAGAAGCTGTTCTGTGCTGCTTCACGTCAGGTGGCTGCTGGGAGTTTGCTTACCTCCTCTTCAGGCTCTTTCCCTCCCTGGAGGAGGGTGCCCTTACACTCAGCATTGCAGGGTGCTCTAAGCTCCAGCATTGCATGGTGCTTTTGTAGCTGTTGCTCATAAAATGAGCACCAAACATTGAGTAAAACTTCTGAGATACACCAGGATACAACTTCAGGAATTTCAGTGGGAAGCAAAAGACATGAGACTCCTGGCCCAAAGATAGAGTTTTATTACCCTTAGCACATTAAGCAACCTGAGATTCTTGTTAACACCCATTACTCTGGACCCTTGAGTACCAAGGGGTAATACAGAGTGGCCCTGGTAGATACTACATAAACAGGGGTTTCATCACAGTTGAAGATCCCCAGTGGACTGCAGGCAAACTTGACCAACTTTGCCATAACTGAAGGCATTATCTTTATTATACTCTGCAGTAAACAAACCCTTTTTTTTCTTGTCCCGGAGGGAGATATTAACTCTATCTTCTAAGGTTGTTCAATGTGCAGACATCCTTGAAAAAAATAGTCCTGAGCCAAAGGCTGTCAATACCTTTGCATGGAGAAGTGGAGAAACATGAGAGACTCTGGGGGCTTTTCTCCCACAGTGTACACACCAGGGCACTATTCCTGACCCATCTGCAGCATGGCGAATCCCTCCGACCTGAACAGACACTGCAGTATCTATATAGAGACCCTTCTATTCCTCCTAGTGGTGATGACTTTGGACTTGGCTCTGCCCTCTGGGAGGAGGCAGTAATGCATCCTACTTGGAAGAACCATCTACAAAGTCACTGTACGGATTCATATCTCAGTTTTAATACTGAATAGCTGCGTGTCTCTGAGAAATTTATGTAACCTCTCCATGCCTCAATTTGCTTTTCTACAAAATGGAAAATGGGTGTTATACCTACATCGAGGTTATTATAAAAATTACATGAGATTAAAACATGGAAAATATTAAGTCTTCAGTAAACATTAGTTGATTAGCAAAAAAAGTGGGAGATTTAAAAATTAGTATACCAGTATATCGGGCCTAGGGTTGTGGCTCAGTGGTAGAGCGCTTGCCTAGCAATTGTTTGGCGCTGAGTTCGATCCTCAGCACCACATAAATAAATAAATAAATAAATAACTAGCATATCCACCCGATCAAGCAATACAAATGCGGATTTAGATAAGCAAGCAACAGTATGCAAATATCAAGTGTACCCAACTAAACTGTATTGACAATAGTCTGAAAAAGTTCTTAGAAAGGGGCAAATATAATTTTATCTAATAGTTTAAACAGGACTGGAAAAAAATAATTTTTATATAGTTTGACTTACCACCTCAATGCTTTACCAGACTCTCACCCAAATTTCTCTTGTGTTTTTCCCAAGACTAAGTCTAGTAAATAAATTTTTAATAAAAACCGATTTGCCAATATTCTATAAATGACTGCAAAATATAGGTAAATAACAAACCTACCTGAATAATCTGTCATACAAAGTTGTTTGATAAAGCAGAAATGCTGTTCTTTTATTTTAGCAATGAAACGTACTATTGTCTATCCCATGGCAGAGTGTGAGAGGCCCTGGGACATAACATTGAGTTAAAAAACACTGGCTGGCCTTCAAATAGGTAGTAGCTGTATGGGAATCTGTGAAATTAAAAAAAACACAAAACAAAACAAAAACCACAAAACAAATGGGAGGGGGCAATAAAATGTGCTGTGGAAAGTGGCATTGGAGGGCTAAGTAGAAGCCCTCTGGAATGTACCCCTCCACTCAGGGTTGAAACACCAAAAATGCTTTCAGGAAGCTGCCATTTTCCTGGTTTGAATTCTCTTTCCATGCCTTAATGAGCTGGGTGATTTAGGGCAAGTTACTAAAGACCCCCAAACCTCAGTTTCATGGTCTGCAAACTAAGACCAATGACATCTGTCTCATAAGGTTATTTTGATAATGCAATGAATTTGGTAATATACTTCCCATGTCTAGTATAGGGCCTGCTGTGTGTGTGTGTGTGTGTGTGTGTGTGTATACACATCTATATATATGTCACTGCAATTGTTTTGCTACTTTATAACTTGCTCTTTATCAGTGTGCCGAACAGATTAGGTTTTTGTCTTCTCTCTGCATTCTGGGTTCAGGAGTGACATGGTCCTTCTGGGCAATAGGAGCTAAGGTGCTGGATAGGTGACTCTGGAGCAAATGGTCAGGAATCAATGGTGGTGCTCCTCACTGTTGGTGCTGCTGCAGTCTTTTGTTGGCTTCTCGATTTGTCTGTGACAGACATCTCCTGGGCACATGTTAGATATGGAGTCTAGTGCTTAATTCTGTGGGAAGAGCTGAATTCTCATTGCTGGAGAGAAGATAAGGGAGCATAGAGGAGAAGGGTGGAGTAGGTTTGGATGAGCCAATTCAGTGCCCACTGGGAGGAGAGGATATGGTGGTGGAGGAGGTGAGGGAAGTTGTATCCCCACAGGAGTGTTGTGGGAGCATTGCCTAGAAATAGCTTTGACCTGGGCTGCAGGATGTTGGGAGACACTAGAAGGGGAAGAACAGAGGTTGAACATACCAGGATTAGCTTGAATACACAGGCTTATGTTTTAAAGAATGCTTCGGATTATTATTGTAGTATGGCTCTCATTTCCTCTGTGTGGGGCATCACCACACTCTTCATTTAAATAAAAAGGGAGAAGAAATTGGCATCTAAGAAAGCATTTGGTTTCTTCTCCAGACTAGTCCAACAATAAACATTATTTAACATTTATAGTTTGAATATAAACGATTTTATATTTATATTTGAATATAAACGATTTCCTCATCCTTAAAAATGCAGGAAACTCAAAAATCACCTAATAACTTAAAGTTTCTCCTCCTTTCAAAACAAAGCCAAAAAAATTCCAGTACCATATAAAAATAATGGGCAATTCGTAGTTCTGTTCAGACTTACATGAATTCTTTGTGTTCTTGATTCATTTTACCATGGAGGTAGTACCATGTGCTTTTTGCTAAACGTTGGATGCTTTATGTGTTAAGCATGTTTATTTCTTTGCAGGCATTTTGGTTGCTGTTTCCCCCCACTTTCTTATTTGTCTGGTGGTTTTGATACCACTGGTTACCTGTGCTTTCTCACATGTTGAAGTTTAACATTAGGGAAGCACACCAGGCAAGCATATAAAGCAGGGTTTATTTACAAAGGGGTAACGTAGGCTTCTCCTGGGAGGAATAAGGGGACATAGCTGGTATCCTGGTATCCCAAGAAGTGAGCACATTCTGCCTTTTTTATGTCCTAGGCTTCCTTTGTTCTCCTGCTCTCTTCCCCTTATCTCTCTCCTTCCTGCTTATGTGACTAGGCCCAGGAGATATTCCTGGTGGGCTGGCCAAAAGGTGGGAAACAGGTGGGCTGGAGGAGCCTAGGTGGAGTGATCTGGGCAGGAAGGGGACATAATTAACAACTCCCTGTAGGGAGGGACAATGCCTGAGACTGTGATATCTAGGAGTTCTGACAGCTTCTTCTTATTCTTCTTTTTTTTATTTTAAATATTTATTTATTTACTTTAGTTGTACACAATGCAATGCATTTATGTTTACGTGGTGCTGAGGATAGAACCCAGGCCGCGCACGTGCGAGGCGAGCGCTCTGCCTCTGAGCCACAACCCCAGCCCCTGACAGCTTCTTGTATGTCTTTTGTGCTTAGAGGGTCCTGGTCTTATTTGGCGATCTAATAATGAAAACTTGTCTGTATTATGGCTTCATTTTTTACTTGTGACTCTCTAAATCCATCTGGAATTAATTTTGATAAGAGGTGGGGTTCTGTATTTCCCAGTAGTTAAGCAATTATTCCAGTACCATTTGTTAGTAATCTGTATTTTAAACCCAGTGATTGCTGATGGCACCTTTATATATTTTACTTCTAATGGTGTTTGAAAGACCTGATTATTTGAAATGTGCTTCTTAGGTTCGTAAACTCCCACTGCCATTAGTACATTATAGGTCTTATTTTGCCAGTTACTCTGGTAGTATCTTATTTTTTTTAACACATGCAACATTACAACTGATTATTTACTAATTTCCTATGAGTCATATTTAGTCTGTAAACATAAGTTTTGTTTGGCTTACTCATTAAATTTTTGAAAAACTTGGTTGCCACCCTTATAAACCATTATCTTTTTCAGCTGTTCCAGGAAAATTTGGAGATGGCCTGGGTGGTGGGTTTGTATCCCCTCAGGGCGGCTATTACGGGTGCCTTCCTTCTGGGGTAGATGGGCTATTTTGGCTTTCTTTGCCCCACTTCTTCCTAGTGTTTCCTTTCCAGCTGACTTCATGCCTTATATGATTGCCTGGCCCAGACTCACTTGAGTTTTTAATGTCTGTTTTACAAGAAATATTTTCATATTGTGGTTAATTTTATCCTCTTTGGAACTTCTTGCATTAGGATCATCAACTTATATCTATTTCTTTAAAAATTTTTTTAAAATATTTATTTATTTGCTTTAGTTGTACACAATGTTTTTTTTTTTTTTTTTTTTTTTTTGTACGTGGTGCTGAGGATCGAACCCGGGCCGCACACGTGCTAGGCGAGCGCTCTACCGCTGAGCCACAACCCCAGCCCTCTTTAAAATTTTTTTATGCATATATATGTGTGTATGTATATATATATACACACATGTGATACATATGTATATATATATGCATATATATATGTATCTATTTATTATAATCCAGTATTGGAAAGAAAATGCTCCATTCTTTATTGAATGCTGCAAACTAGAGCTTCCTTTAAATTTATGATTGTAGCACAAGAAATCAGATGACCATAATGAAGCAAAATAATTCTTTAAAATCATATTCAGAACACATGCAGGAAGAAATAATTCTCAAATTCTTGAGATTTTTAAAGCAAAGCACAGCAGCATTTGTCTAAGACTAGCTTGTATGAACGTGCACGTATTTCTTTTATAATTGATGGGTGTAATGTTTCTTGGCTAAATTCTTTATTCAGGAAACTCGTTATCACCATTTTCTTTTCATTCCCAACTTTACCCAGGAGTTAATTTACATGCCCAACTATTGCTGAGTGTGCTGGGTGTTTTGTCTGCTAATTCCAATTTTATTCCTTCCTTTGTCCCTTGCTGTGATGCAGATTGAATCAGATAAGAGAGTAAAAATGTTTTCTGTATTCCTGGTAAATACTAATGTGTAAAGGGAGTGAACCTTTCTTACTGTGATGGATGTTTTGCAGCACTCTTGTGATAAAAAAGCAGAGGTATGACTCTCATTTCTGTTTTCTTAAAACCCGAGAAGCTGATGCTCAGAGAATGCTGTGATCCTAGTGCAAGGTCATAGAGCAGAAAGTGGCCAGATCTCAGCCCTGAGACTTAATCTATTCTTAAAACTTTCAGCTTTTTAAGCTAGTGGAGATTTTGAGGTAGCAAGCATGTGTCTGAGTTTATTTTCTGTTGATGAAGAGCATAATGACAAGCAGAGACTGATTATAAGATAGTAATACTTGAGACTTGAAACAAAAAGTTGTAAATGAAAAACAAACAAACAAACAAAAGCCCTGAAAAACTAGGGCATAAAGAAGAATGCAGGCTGTGTTTCAACAAGAGTGACCATACAAGAGGTTACAACTGCCTATTTCTTGGGTTCTCTCTCTGACATAGATGGACCATGGGATCACCAGGAATGAGTCAGTACAAAATACTCCTTGATCTTTGGATAAGAAAACTTAGGTTCTGTGCTGTCAGAGGAGTAGTTAGTTTGTTTTTGGCTTTTGTTTTTTTGTTTTTTTGGGTGCAAGTTGATGATTAGACTTGGATTAGAAATGGGAAGAAACTCCCATTCCTGAGACTCTTTTCCATTAATACTGGCATTAATTTAGGGTCTTTAGAAGACTTGGTGATATACTCTGCGAGGTTTGCAAAACAACTTTGTGGTCCCATGTAGTGTGGGGAGATAAATGTAAAAAAAGTAGAATTCACAATATTTAATTTCTGCCTTAAAGGGAAATCTCATACCAGATATAGACAGACTAGTTCACTGTTTGCTTAAGGAAAGAGAAGTTGGCAAACGGACAGGAATTTATCTTCCCAGGAAGTCGTGGAGAGTTTGAAGCTGATGGACACGTTTATTTATTTTTTCAGAGGCGGGGAGGCACGGAAGCTTGGGTTGAACCCAGAGACATTCTACCACCAGACCATACTCCCAGTCCTTTTTATTTTTTATTTTGAGACAGGGTCTTGTTAAGTTTCTGAGGGTCTCATTAAGTTGCCGAGGCTGGCCTTGAACTTGTGATCCTTCTGCCTCAGCCTACTGAGCTACTGGGATTATAGGCCTGCACTTTAATGGCCAACTTGATAGACACATTTTGACATCATGAGGATGTGATATGTACTCATTGATGCTCAAAAGTATTTATTAAACACCTCTCCTGTTGGCCAGCAGCTTAAGGGGGGGAGGCATAGTTTCTTTTCTGCACTTAAAATTTTGCTTGTTTTCTCAAAAAGCTTCTATAGCAAAAGAAAACCAACTACAGATTCTAGGCAGTGCCTGAGAAATGTTTGTAATGTTAACCAAATTAGTATGTCAATATTATTTTGGGCTCTGTTGACCTATTGGTATATATTCTAGGCAGTGTTAAAGAAATCACTGGTAAGATTTGGGAATATGAACAACATTTCTGGCCAAAGGATCTATCAACCATTGAGGAAAGAAGATCGTTCCTTGGATGTTTTTTTCCTAACAGCGATTATTGTGATTTTTTTTCTTAGACTTTATGTTGTTGTTCTTACATATTCTTGTGTTTTATTTTTGTGAGGGATTGAGTGACTGCATTAATTCTTAATACTGGTAAGTGAAGAGTTGAAAAATAGCATGCGGAGGCTTCAAAGAAGGCAAGTGCAGCTCCGATCCTAATGCCGACTTGATTAATAAACCATGGCTTGGGTGCTACAGATGTGTTTTTTGGATTGTTCTATGTTCAGTGGTACTTTGTTTTATTTTAAGATATTTTTTATATTTTGAGCATCATAGTGGATTCATGATGTGCATGGACTTTTTTCCTGTTTAATCATAGTTGTCTGTTTTTTTTCTTCTGATTTGTAGGAAGAAAAAAAGAAGTTCGACAAAGAGACAGAAAAGAATTATAGCCTAATTGATAAACATTTGAATCTGTCAGCCAAAAAGAAAGACTCACATTTACTAGAGGTATTCTTTTTTTTTTCCCTGTTACTTTGCAAACTTAAAAGAAAAATAGTGCATGTATTTTTAAATGTGCTTTACTTTTGAAAACTTTTCATCTGGAATTAAGTGTTGGGAAAAAAAATGAAGGGGTTTTGCAACAAATTAAGAAGAAATAGTTCTTGTGAAACAAGACACAAAATGATGACTACATCTTATTATGATTGATTAACCGTGGATTCATAGTAGTAAAAATTTTGGGTTCTGGTTTTTCATAGGAGCAATAATTTTAACCAGCTTTACTGTAGAACAGATATATTATGTGCAGGGATGGATCTATTAATTGGCTTTCAAGATTTCTTGAAGAAATGGATTGAATTTAATAGGCTCATATATAATTTTGCTTTTATATGAAGGCAGTATTAATCTTATTTAATGCCAGGGATTCAGGAGGTTCTGCTTGGTTAAAAGAAATCATCCTTTTTACTTGTGTTAATATTTTTTTTTTTTTTTTGAAGTAGCTGTATGTAAGGAAAAAGGAATTCACATCTTATCTCACCCACAGGCTTGAAGTGTACACTTTTTTAAGGAAAATGTTTGCAGTTTAACATCCTGACTTGTTTCACTCAGTGAGACTTCTCCTTCTCTTGTTTGGGTTTACACATGTAAGGAATCTGGGTAGAATGTGCCATTGTAATAAGTACTTAGTGAAGTTTCATCCAGATAACACTAACAGCATTGATTCCAGGGTATATTTGAATTTCAAATAGTTGGTTGCAAACAATATGTACATGGGCACACATGTGCTTGATTGGATATTATCCCCATGTGACATTTTCTTTTGTCTCTCTAATCCCTTTGACATTTGGATGGTGCTTGACAGTTTATGAAACAAAAAGGAGCTTCTATACCACTTAATCCTCCCTACAATACCTGAGGTATGGCTCCATTCTCTCCTTGTTCCACTTTGTAGAAAACCACACAGAGTTACACATGCTCTGTCATCTCCAGCCCTTTGTCGATTTTGCAGTGACAGCTGTTGCATTTACAGACACGCTGTTAACAGTTTTAACCTTTGTTCTTCATTATCTCTATTTCCAAGTATCTGGAAGAGAACTTTTATGCCCCAAGTAAATTTCCATCTCCACTTTCTAATTAGGTATCCAGTTCTAAACGTGGCCCATGAAGAATCATGGGAGTCATTCTTGGCCCTTTGTCCCACGTCCTACATCCAGTTTGTCAGCATGTGCCATCTTCGGCTCCAGAACATACTCACAGTGTGGCCACTTCTCAGGACCCCTCTTCTGCAAACCCTCCTGTGGAGGCCCCAGGCCATTCCCTAGGGCCAAGCAAATTCCTTGCTCAGAACCTTTGCATTTAGTCTTCTTTTTGCCTCATTGTTTTAATGTTTTTTTTATGCTGCGAATTGAACCCAGGGCCCTCATGCATTCTACCTGTGCCACCAACCAAGCTCCACCCCAGGCCCCTGCCCAAGATATTTTCAACCCAGATTGACACGCTTCAATTCTTCAAATACTCTTCCAAATGCTCTATTCATAGGCTACTTTATTAGGAAAGCTTTCACTTCCTAACCCACTCAGAATGTTTCCCTTTCTCTGCCTTTCCCCCTCCATACTCTTTTTCTTCTTTCCTTTTTGGTGCTCGGGATTGAACAGAGGGGAGCTTAACCATTGAGCCACATCTTGCTAAGTTGCTTAGGGCCTTACTAAATTGCTGAGGCTGGCTTTGAACTTGTGATCCTCCTGCATCAGCCTCCTGAGCCGCTGGGATTACAGGCACAGGCCACCATGCCTGGCTCCCCTCCATATTCTTAGAGCTGTTTTACCTACTATGTGCTTGTTACATGACTTCTTCCACTGGAGTGTGAGTTCCTTGAAGTCAACAACATAGTTTTTATGCAGCACAAAACCTCTCTGCTTAGAAAAGTACCTGTCAGGGAGTAGGTACTTCTATGTATTTATGGCGAGAAGAGTGTGAAGGTGTGTGTCCAGTGAGCTAGGGCTTTGGCAATTTCATCAATCACTAAGTTTTGGGTCAGATATTTGAAGAGACCCTGAAGGTGAAGAATTTGTTTCATGTCAGTTACGTGTACTTTCCTATCTTGTTCTGTTATTTACAAACTTCCAGGCTCCCACTTCAAACAACCTTCTCTTGAAAGTAAGGAGGTTTTTAAAGGGGAGAAAGTTCAGTTTGGATTTTCATTACTTTTGCCAGCAGCTAAAGTGTTGCTGATCCTCAGGTAACTGACTCTAGTTGGTAAAGAGATTAACTGCTGAGAACTGTATTGAAAAAAGGCATAGAAATGTGGCTAATTCACTGTCTCCTCTTGTTTCAAATGAGAGTAACAACAAAAAATTGTAGTATACAGAAAACTGGCTATTTTGGTAATTCTCTTGGATCTGCTGCTGTAGCCTTGTGTTTACTGGGCAACAGAGCTTCTACCTCCATCACCATCCCTAAATTCTAATTAATATTTACATTGTAACAAGTGTTAGTTATGTGAGAAAATGATATTTCTTTTGATTTTGAAGTTTTTCTTTACCTATCAACAAATTGATAATATTTCAACATAAATATCACTAGAGAAGTAGCTTCTTTGAATAATTTCATATATGACTGATCTGTCTTATACAAATTGATAGTAGAAAGGTCTACAAATCAGATAACCAAATTGAAATTGTATGTTTGTTAATTAACAACTAGTGACTTTTGTTTAGTGTAGTATATTATTCATTTTTGTGTTGCTCTAACAAAATGCTTAAGCTTGGGTACTTTATTTGCTTGAAGTTATGGAGGTCCAAGAGCATGGAGTGGGCGTCTGCTTGGCTCTGCACAGGGCCTCAGTTTCGATGGCATCACAGAGTGGGAGTGTATGTGTAAGAGAGATTTCAGGCGCGATGCCAGGCTCCCTTATAACCTAGTCTCCCAGGAACTAATTTGGTCCCATGAGACCTGCATTAATTCCCTCCAAGAGTAACGCTCACATGACCTGATTTCCATTAACTGGATCTTACTTCTTTTTTTGTTGTTGTTTATAGTAGTAGTATGTATTACAATTCATAATGCACATATATAGGATCTTTTTACATACAACTATGTGTATACAAAGTACATAAGTACCATTCAGATCTTCAATCATGCATTTAGGATAATGATATCAATCTCATTCGACCACCAATTTCCCTCCCCCCCCTTGCTCTCTCCCTTCCCCTCCCTTTCCTTTGACCATTCTAGTGTTTCTCTAATCCTCCTATGTACCTCCATGGATCTTACTTCTTAAAGACTTTTTATCACTTCATTACTGACACCCTAGAGGCCAACCTTCCAGCACGCAAACCTTTGGGAGACACATTCAAATCCTATCCAAATCATACCATGTTTAGTAAGTACAGTGATGGCCTTTTAGACTTGGTCAGGGTAAAGGAAATCATTCTGTGCCCATAGGTAGGACTTGGACATCTCTGGCAGTATTGTAAGTCGTGGGCTATCTATGATCCCAGGGATTCTGGCAATGTAATTGTGAAGCACATGGCCCAACAGTTTTGGATATTCAGAACATTAAACAGGTGGTGATAAAAGTTGACCAGCAATGTGAGGGTAATTATAGTAGCAACAACAGATAGGAGAGAGAATCTGCTCAGACAGAACCAACCTGGTCAGTTTGGCTCTGGTGTAATAATGAAGCAATCACCGTTATCTCCCCGTGTCTTCATTTGTTATATACTCAATAATTGCAGTGTTTTTGCTGGGAGTTATAGCTATTTATTGCTGATGGCTGACCAATCAAAATCCTGGTTATCAGGGGCATACAAATATGACTTTGAGATAGAAAATCTTGTTTAGTAACACTTATTACATTTAAACATTATTTTAATAAAGCATTTGATGAAAATTTTAAGTATTAGACAAGTACTTTTATTTTCAAAAGCTTATCCAACTATCATTGCAAAATATAACAAAGTTCATGACTTTCACCATTTTCAGGTGTGCAGTTACATAACTATTACCACTTCTATCATCAGAACTTTTTTTTTAATCTTCCATAGATGAAACTCAGTACCCATTAAACACTAACACCCCGCTCCTCCTGCCTTAACAACAAATCATCAACATTATTTATTTTTATTTTTGTGGTACTGGGAATTGAACCTACGGATGCTCTATTGCTGAGCTGTATCCCTAGCCCTTTTAATTTTGAGTCAGGGTCTCTGAATTACCCAAGCTGGCCTTGAGCTGGCAGTCCTCCTGCCTTAGCCTCTGGAGCTGCTGGGATTACAGGTGTGCACCACCATGCTTGGCAGATCATTCTCCTTTGTCTTTGTGAATTGCCCTTTTTTGGGTATCTCTCATATTTGGAATCTTATAATATTTGTTTTTTTATGTGTGAATTATTTTGCTTGCATAGTCAAGGATTATCCATGTTGTATCATGTGTCAGAATTTAAGGCCATTGAATATGTATTCATTCATCTGTCCATGGACGGCTTCTACCTTTTGTCTAGTGTAAAGAATGCTGCTATGAACACAGGTGTACAAGTGTCTGAGTTCCTGCTTTCAGTTCTTTTAGGTGAACTTTCCTTAAAGTGGAATTGCTGCATCACATGGTATTTCTATTTTTAATTTTTTGAGGCACTTTCCAGCTGTGTCATTTTTTTATTCCTACCAGTGGTGTGCCAGAGTTCCAGTTACTCCACGTCTTCCCTACCTCACCTCACTACTTCTCTGTTTTATAGTAGCTGTCCTGATGGGTGTGAGGAGGTCCCTCATTGTACTTCCCTGATGATTATTTGAGCCTCTTTTCCTATGCTGTTAGCCATTTTGTGTCTCTTTTCTGGAGAAATGTCTAGATCAATACTTTTGAAAGTCAGGTTAGCAGGTTAGGAGGAATACTGCACAGCGCCTTGTGAGAGTGGTTTCTGGGATGACATTTCCTTTCCTGTTGCTCTCTGTGGAACTGTACTCTTCTCCCAGTTCAGTTAGTCGAGATAGGCTGGCTCCATATTTTTTGGAATAGTCTCCTGACCAGCTGGTGTTCCCTGGACTCACAGGGTGGTCCGACATGGTAAGGGCTCAGGAGCATGAGCACCCCTAGATGGACTTGCAGCCCTGACCTGCCTTCCAAAGCCAGTTTCTCAGATATATCATGGCTGCCGATTCCTCACCTGCTGTTCTCAATCACCTAGTACTGAAGCGACTGGAATTTCCCCAGCCCTCACTCTCAGGCCAACTTCATTCCTGGAAGATTTGTTCATGGAAATGACATTGATGTCATTTTGAGTTGGCCATAGTCATGGTTGGGAGCAAGTGTTTGATGAAGAAAGCCTGTTAGGCCTCCAGTCCTTGGGGGTCAACTGTAGCATTCAGGGCAGGGGAGGGGGGACTTTTTCTGCAGAGTCTGAGGGTTACTATTTTAGTCTCTCTCTCTTTTTTTTAAAAATATTTTTTAGTTGTAGGTGGTGGACACAATATCTTTATTTCATTTATATTTGGTGCTGAGGATCGAACCCAGTTGCCTCACACATGCTAGGCGAGCACTCTACTCCTGAGCCACAACCCCAGCCCCATATTTCAGACTCTTGAGGACCTTGAGGTCTCTGCTGTAGTTGCTCAATGTTATGGTTGTGGCAGGAGAGTAGCTCCAGACCTCATGTTAAACAAATAGTCCTACGTTCAGATACAACTTTATTTACAAAAACAGCCAGCATGCCGTATTTGGCCTGTGCACTGAAGTTTGCCAACTTGTGGTATAAAGTTTCCTTCTGTCTGTCTCCAATTTGACTAACCTCAATTATTTTAACACAGGCAGATCTCCAAGTGGAGCAAAACCGGCAGCACTTTTATGAACTGTCTCTTGAATATGTGTGTAAACTTCAGGAGATCCAAGAAATTTCCTTCTGTCTGTCTCCAATTTGACTAACCTCAATTATTTTAACACAGGCAGATCTCCAAGTGGAGCAAAACCGGCAGCACTTTTATGAACTGTCTCTTGAATATGTGTGTAAACTTCAGGAGATCCAAGAAAGAAAGAAGTTTGAGTTTGTGGAGCCTGTGAGTATTAGAGCAAGTTGTTTGCTCATGCATTTTGGTGATACAATAGACATATTTTTCCTCTTAGATCTAACATACAGTCACTAGAGGCTGTAGTGTATAAACTTGAAGGCGGACATCATACATGGTAAAGGGCGGACACAGTCATAAAGTTAAGAACAATCAACGGTCCTCAGCCCCTTTTGCACAGCAACTCATAATGAATATATTTCTGTTGGTGCGTGATCTCAAGGACTGTAGTCACAGGCAATTTTGGCCATTTTCCTTATACTTCACTCTTTAAAAAAAAAACTAAGAATTGATATAAAAAAATGTGAAAGTGGCATTTGTAGGATCATCTTTACTCAAGATTGTTTTTAAAGTAACTTTACCCACACTCTGGCCGTTTAACAATTAAACATTTATTTATTTATTTTGGTGCTGGGGATTGAACCTATGGCCTTGTGCATTCAGATACAACTTTATTTACAAAAACAGCCAGCGTGCCATATTTGGCCTGTGCACTGAAGTTTGCCAACTTGTGGTATAGAGTTTCCTTCTCTCTGTCTCCAATTTGACTAACCTCAATTACTTTAACACAGGCAGATCTCCAAGTGGAGCAAACCGGCAGCACTTTTATGAACTGTCTCTTGGATATGTATGTAATCTTCAGGAGATCCAAGAAAGAAAGAACTGAGCTAAATCCCAGACCCCTAAACAGTTATTTTTTATCATGTTTTCTAACACTATTTGCCATGGTTAAAGCAACCTATGTTGAGAACTTGTAGGTGGAACATTTTGATGCAATTTTGTGAGTGAATCTAGCATTTCTTTTTTTCTTTTTCTTTTTTTTTTTGGTGTGTGGGGGGGAATACCAGGGATCAAACTCAAGAGCAGTTGACCCCTGAGCCACATCCCCAGCCCTATTTTGTATTTTATTTAGACACGGGGTCTCACTTAGTGCCTCACTGTTGCTGAGGCTGGTTTTGAACTCAAAATCCTCCTGTCTCAGCCTCTGGAGCTGCTGGGATTACAGGTGTGCATACCATTCCTGGCAAGTGAATCTAGCATTTCTTATCTTTTCAAGAAACACTTGATTTTTGTTATCACAAAAATGTTTTTCTAATAGCTTTAGTTATTTTTTATGTTCAAATGCATGTATATGAACATATGTGTCTTAATCAAAATGTCAAGGATATTTCGTACTGAGTTTTAGCAAAAACAACGAACTGAGAAACATTGGAAGTCATTCTCAATATTTATTTTGATTGTAATATAGTCTTTTTGTATTTTTGCATACAACTTTGAGTTCTAGTTCAATACTATACAGTTTACCCAAAACATACATGGTTTTGAGAAACAAAAGAACTATCAAGTACTGATTGTTAAAAAATTAGCTGGAGTAATAAAAATAACCTAAATTAAACAACTAGAGAAAAATTAAACCTCATTAAAGCTTTCTTTTTATGTGAAAAAATAATGGCCTCTATTTATTGAGCACTTACAGTGCTCACTCTTGGTTCAAGTCATTGTTCTAAGTACTGTACTGTGTTCACTCGTTCATCCATGCAGTGACTCCAAGATACTTTTATTATCCCACTCAGCAAAGAAGAAAATTGAGGCAGAGAAAGTTTCCATAATTTGCCCAAGGTCATTATAAAAGTGATTGCTTAGGTTAGGGATTGACTGTGGAAGCCCCAAATTTCTGTTCTACTCTAGCTGTTTGGAAGAAAATGAATCTCAGAATTTCCTTAACTCTCCCTTCAAATCGCCTCTCCTCACTTTTGATACACTTACAGGAGGGGCAGAAGCAGCTGCCCTCTAATTAAGGAGGGGCAGGTTAGGAGTTGGTAGAAAATGTATGGCTTAATTACTGCCCTGCCTCTGCCCTGGGCAAGTCACTGAACATCCCTGTCAACAAAACAGGGGTTGAAATACTCGGGATGCCGGTATAGACTGGAGCTCTGTTCTCTGATTCCATGATTTTACTCTTATGGATGGAATTGACCTACAGTGTTAAGATTTCAATTACAAGTGAATATTGGGATTCTCTTGACCGATGAGGGCAAGTGGATGACCTAGAATTCCAATTTTCTTATAAGGCTTGCTATAAAAAACAGTCTTGTGGCAGTGATATTTAAGAAAATATTTCTTCTTTATAGGAATAAAGACCAATTAATAATGTGCACTCCTATGTGTTTGAATTCTCGTGAGTTCCTTTAAATAACTTAGGTTGGGTGGTGGTGAGAGGAGAGGGAAACATTGACAGTGTATGGGATTCCTCACCTCCCCTGAGAGATAGGGATTTTCTTCCCTGCTAATGTCCCCTTTTCTCCTTTGTCTTAGATGCTGTCATTTTTTCAGGGAATGTTTACTTTCTATCATCAGGGCCATGAACTTGCCAAAGACTTCAATCACTACAAAATGGAACTACAGATCAACATTCAGAATGTAAGGAAACAAAACTTTCTGGTGTAAGAAATTGTATTTTTTTTGTGCGTTTGGTATGGGAAAATCCTTATTAAACTAAGACCCGGCTGCTCTGTTGGTACTGAGAAAGTGGGGGTCTGATGCCACCTAGTGGTCAGCTTTTCACGTCACCAACTGCTCTTCAACTAATTGAGCCTCAAGACATTCTGCCACCTGGTGGCTCTTCCTGAACTTTCTGGAACAGTTTTAAAAATGAGTTTTGTTATGTTACCTGAGTCACTGTGCCTGAAACTGCCAACAGACCCTGCCACTTTAGTTTAAGGCTTTTAAATGATAATGAATTAAATTTCTTCCCTGTTAACCAAACTTCATAATTTTATTCTTGGACTGGTTTAGATTTCCAGTGAGAGTTCTTCCCTACATTTTAGGCATGTTCACTAGTGTGCTTTTGTTCACAATTGCTATTGGTCTGCACTGTTTTTCTTTGGAAATCAAATGTTTTTCAGCAGATCTTGAATAAGGCTATTTAGAGAATGTATCTACTAAGCAGTATACAGTATATGATTTTAAGTGTTTTAGTTGATCCTAGAATTGTCCTCATGGAAAAGCTAGTCAGGGTATGTTTTACATATATTGAAGCCTTATTAGAGATTTAGTGTTATAGCTTTGGGCCAAACTCATAGTACATGCTAAAAGATGCATAAATAGATGGACAGGCAGCTTTGAGGCATTAACTGCCTGTGCTTTTATTTATTGCACAATTAGAAGTTGAGAATAAAGCTCCCCTCCCCCATTTTTATATAGTTCTCCATATTTGGCAATATAGATGATAAAATCTCTTTATTTTTATAATTGATACATCTGTTTTGTTACCGAGCAGCACCAATACCAACCCAGGGAAGGAGGTAGGTTATAATATTTGCTGCTCTAGAAATATTTGGAGTCCATTTGGTAGGATGATAGGTTTTGTTTAAAGCCAGCTTTGAAGAAAGATCTGTTTCAAAGATTCCATCTTGGAAATCTCTGCAGGCGAGATAAGCTTTTTAAAGAAGAGACAACAAAGAGAAAAAAATTGGGAAACATGTAGATTTAGTTAGCCTGTGCTAGACAGGCCTAGGGAGGAGGCCATCTCCCTTTGTGGCTTTCTTAGGGCCTATGGGGCAACTGCAGGGTGGCAGAGGCAGCTCCCAGCTTCTAGTCTCTGCAGGAGGAACTTGCTCTTTATTTCAGTGGAGGACCCCCAAATTCAGTCCATTTTAGTTTTCCTTCATAGATTGTTTGGCTATTTTGCTAAGCCAAAGTTAATAGAGTCCTTGTAGATATTTTCCTGCTTCTGTTGTCCCAAGATCAGTGAAAAGAGTTGTGAAATATGGGTATTAAATGTAATGTAACAATTTAAAAATAGAATTTCAAATCTACATATATAATTATACTCACCTCAAAATCATTCTGTAGATAGTAACATATTTAGTCTAAAGAATAGTAACCTTCAGAATACAGTTTTGTAAAGATATTAGTTTAAAAGATTGGATTATAACTATTATTTTAAAAGTCAGAATATAAATGCATCTTGTTTTTATATTTTTTAATTTATTCTTTTTAGATATACATGACAGAGTGTATTTTGACATATTATGCATACATGGAGTACAACTTCCCATTAGAAGATTAGATTATAATTCTGATATTGTACCCCCTCCCCACCCCACCTTCCACTAACTGTGTATATAACCTGTTGAAATTGGCCTTTCCATCTGGACCTCATCTGTCAGGTTCAGGGCTGACCTGGAGGAGAACTTCCAGACAGTCCTGTGTATATAATTTGTGGGGCACATGTAAAGTAAAAAAAAATTGAGCTCCTTATTAAAAAAGGGTGAAGAGTTTCAAGACAGAGACAGAAAAGCATTAAGCCTGGCATGAGACTTTCTGAGCACAGTCCTGTGTGGCTGTACAGCCTACCTCCCTGTAGGAGCCAGCTCTGCTCCAAGCTCTGGGGTGACATGTGTGGACACATCAGCCTCCTGGGGCCTTCAGTGAAACTATCCCTGCATATCTTGCTTATGCATGAAAGTATGTTTGTAAGGTATCTGTAGGGAATTAGGGGATCTAGTTACTTTACATGCACCAAAATAATTTCAGAGAGATTAAATATGTCCATGGGATTGAACCATACTCAGTCATGAGAACATATAAGCAAAACTTGAAGACAGGCTGTCATTTGAAATATTTCAGAAAATGACCTGGTTAATATCCTCTGTATATAAGACCTTACACCTTTGGCAATGATGTTCATTTTCTGTAGAGTAAAGGCAGACAACAATTTACTGAAAAATAAAGTAAACAAAACCAAAACCAACAAAACCAAAAAAAAAAAAAAAAAAAAAATCTTAAATGTGTGAATTGTCATCAGTGAATTTCCCTAACTCCTCACTCTGTTGTTTAAATACTCCTCTCTTGGTTTTATTCCGGATGTTTCTGAGGCGACCCATGTAGTTCTGTCATGTAGAAGCTATTCTTTCTCTTGAACTACCTTCACTATTGAGAATGTCTGATTTGGGGTCTTTCTCCATCCCCCCCCCCCATCTTGCTGGGGTTGAATCCAGGTCCCGTGCATGCTAAGCCCATGCTCTACCGCTGAGCTACACCCAGTCTTAGGTGGTGGGCTTTAATTTTTTTTCTTCTATTTAGAAGACAGGGTTTTGCCAAATTTCCCAGGCTGACTGGGAACTCCTGGGCACAAGTGATTCTCCTGCCTCGGCCTCCTGAGTAGCTGGGACAGTAGGCACATACACACTACCACTGCAGCTGGTTCTTCAATTTTGCTCTTAGCTAATTTTCTTGCCTTCAGAAATCCCCTCACCTTTGAAGCATGTCATTCATTCTGTGCCATCTGTTCCACCTCAATGGTGCTATTACTTACTTATTTCTTGGCTCTTTATCTTTTTCCCTGATGATATCAGCTTTTAGTATAATAAAGAGAAAATGCTGGTTATATAAAACTACATATTACTGGAAGAAAATCCTGGTTATGTGTTTTTTTTTTTTTTTTTAATGTAACACATGAAATATCCTGAAATGTTAAAACTAAATCTTACAATCAACTCTGTTTTAACTTGGATACTTTTAGTCAAAGTTTTGGGATTTATTCTAGTAAATTAAGTAGCAAAACTATTGTATGATCAGAAAAAAGCTGAGCCTTTTTTTTTTTTTTTTAAAGTAAGAACAATGTATTTTCCCCTCATCTGGTCATACCTTTTGCTATTCAAAAATGGTTAGACTTTTTTGAGGGACTCTGTCTTCATCCATTTTCTGTAATCTTGAGTAATAAATGGAAAGCAAGAAAGTAGCAAGATGGCTTTTAGAAAATAGATTTTCCAGAAGAATGGAAATTGCAACCAAATTAAAGGATATTTTATAAAAGTATCTGAACTTTTGTGATTCTTATTCCCAGTAGACTATGGGGTAAGGAAGACTACAATTCTCCTTTGAAAGAAATAACAGAAATTTTAGGATTCATTGAAAAAATCTCTAAAAGTCTAATGGATACTAAAAATGGCTAAGTAGTATCTAAAAGTATGAGAAAATATTTTTCTTTGTTAGGAAATCAATATTGTGATTTTTTTCCAGTGGCTTAATTATAATAAAATGATAGTAAAATAATACTGCCTGAATTAATTTTGTTACTGTGTGCTGATGATTGCCCTAAGTGACTTAATTTGAACTATACATATTTAGTCTTCATAAAAGTCTGATGATGTAGATTTTTCTTTTATTCCTATTTGAAGGATAAAGAAAAGAAGCCAAAGGAAAAATTCCTATCCAAACCATCTTGCCCTGAGGACCGGGCGAGTGCTGGACTTGAGCAGACTTATCCTGGGTCCACAGTTTCAGGCTCAGCATGGTGGAAGGAGATGTATTTGACTTGGTATATCTGGGATCAGTAAAGACAGGATTTGAGAAACATTCTGAAATGACTTTCTGGTTCCTCTGGAGCATAACAGCTTGTGTGTAACACAGGAGTCCCATTTATCATAAGAACTCAGATTTAGGCACTGCTAGTAGCCTCCAACTCACTCCCATTTTTCACTGATCCTAATCAGAGTCTGGTTTTCTGGGCGTCTAAAGGGTGTTTAGACCTGATCAGCTATTTACCCAGGATTTGCCACCCCACTGCTGCCCCCTGTGTCCTCCCCATGCATAAAGCACTTGCGGGGATGATGTGGAATTTGAGTGAGTGAGAGTGTGTGTGTGTGTGTGTGTGTGCGTGTGCGCATGCATGTGTGTGTATGTTTTGGAAAGTTACTTGAGTAGGGCTTTGTAGGGCTGCTCCTGGTGTGGAATAGGGTTTCACGAAACCCTCTTCGTGTTTTAAATTACCCTATGCCATCTTTTGCCCCATGAATGAAGTCACGGGGCCAAGAAGGGGAAAGCTTTAATGAAAAATGGCAATCTGTACACGAAATCATTGCCTCTACCCTAAAAGTCTTATTTCTGTGTACACCAGGTGTGCACAGCTCTTCCTTCTTCTCTTCTGTTTCTCCTCAGTGTGGCGCCTCATTTGACCCATCAGTTTTCCAGGCGTGGTCAAATGTGTCTGGATTCCAGCTTGGTCCCCAGATGCAACCCCCCGATGGCCAGATGGGCACTGTAATAAAAGGCTTAATTTATAAGGCTTCATTTAAGGCTAGTTTGTTTTGAAATGTTTGTTTGCTGAAGCACGGAAGGAAAGGAAATTGGCAGTGGTGTGTTTCTGGCATTGGATGGTGTTAGACTGAGACCTGCCTCTCAGGCCGTTGTGAGGGTTAAAACACCGTAAAGTATTTCCAGTAGTGCCAGTCACAGTGTGACGTGTGCTCAAATGTGAACTGTTGTGACATTCATAGCCAATTATTAGAAGACATCTTCATGAGTACCTAGAATTAGGAATCGGGAAGTGTGAAATTCTAACTATTGATTTTGTGTTCTAACAAAAGAATGCGATTTTCACCCCAATTTATAATTCACCTAAATAAACATTTGTATTACCTAAATTTACCTAAATAAACATTTATATTAAGTATAAGCTATATATATACATACATACATATATGTGTGTGTGTGTGTGTGTGTGTGTGTGTATTAAGTAAATAGATAAAATGAATGTTTCCTTTCTTTTGTGAGACACAGGCCCTGAGGAATTAGGGCAGTGAGGTGGAGGCCCAGCATGGTGGCATTTGCAGTAGGGAATTGTGGCAGAGGATGTAGTGGTAGTGTGTAGAAGGTAGCTGGAGTATTTCGGAGCTTGCTTTCATTCTGCTGCTAGGTTAATTGAACAAAATAAGCAAATAGATTGAGGATAATGAGAGCCAGGTCTCAGTGTTTGAGAAGAAATTTGTAAATATGGAAAGGGATGGACTAGAAAAAATCCTGAGGCATTGGAGTAGAATTAGATTTATTGGTAGGAAGTCATGGGTTTGGCTCACATAGATGTGGAAGTACTGATGTGTGTTTGTGTAAGTGTATATGGATGTGGGGGTATCGCCCAAGTCTGTCTCCTGAGAAGATTTAGAAGCAATGTTAGCCCCATAGCTATGGGCACACTGTGTCCAGATCTTGTTTTCTAAATACTGCCTCTCACTGAAAGGAACAAGATTTTTGGAGAAATGACTGATTCTAGGAGAGGGAGAGCGTATAAACCTATGTCAGAAGATGGTAGCCAGATGGAAGGAGTTTCTGCTGGACAAATTTAGACAATTTGAGCATTAACATGAGTAATGAGAGTTCTGGATACAAACTCAGTGGGTCAGAGAGAAAGGGAATGAATGTGTGTGTATTTGTGCATATGTATATTTATTATGCACACAAATGAGAAGAAATGAGCATGGGAAGGAATCTCAGCAAAACGAGGAAGGAGGGTGTAGAACCAAAGCGATCAGAATAAAGATAGGGTGGGAATCCCTGGAGATGAGAGATGGGAAGGGGAGGGAACTTACCCAACAAATGAGTACTTTGATGAAGTACACAAAGAGATTTTTTTTTTCTTTTGAGGCTTCATTTGGGTTTAAAATCAACCTTTGCAGATAGGTTTTTCTTTTTACAATCTACATTTATCAGACTTCCCATCCCTCTAGGAAAAAAGGTGTGATTCTACCATTTTTCCACTCTGAAGACCTTTGGTAACCTTTTTCATTGCAGGGAGGAGAGAGGAGAAATTTCAATAATAATTTTCTATCTCGGCTCCTCCACAGTTTCACATCAGCAGTTTTTCAGTATTAATACAATTATTTTCGAGTCTGGATGAAAGGAATGTCCAGAAACCTGGTGTTGCTGACGCATCACAATTTCCCTGGTAATTTTGTCACTTCACCTTGCATATACGTTCTCAGCATAGCTGCTTGACAGATATTGGCATAGTGAGTCTCCTGGGTTTCGGAAATGTGATTTGTCCCTTCAGATATCAAAGATGTTATTTGTAAGTGAGATTCCCCCTTCCCCTTTTCAGGGGAGAAACGTCATTTTCAAGTGCAATTACTACAACCTGGAAAAATGGACACTAGTGTTTATTAGTTTGCAAAAAAAGGAATTAAGATGTCCAGATTCCTAGTGCTCAAATTGCTAGGATAATAGAAACAATTTGAGTCGTGTTGGTTGTTGCAAAAGTCTTTCTTCCCAAGTAGAAATTCTATGACCTATTGTTTATTAAATCTAAGATAATGTGAGACCCAAAGGCAGGAAATTTTATGTTGAATAGTGAAATTATTTATGGTGTTAGAAAGTTTCAGAAGTGCGTATTCTTTGGTTATTGTGGCTCATGCTTCTCTATTGGCTGTTTTACTGCCGTTTTTTTCCCCTTTGAACAAAGAACTTGTATATTTTTACAAATGCAAAAAAAGAATTTTATAAATTTGATTATAGTTATCCAGAGACTTTAAAATCCAAGCAGAAAAACTTCATGAGAAATTTAAATTTATTTATTTTTTGCCCATTTCAGACACGGAACCGGTTTGAAGGAACAAGGTCTGAAGTGGAAGAACTTATGAACAAAATCAGGCAGAATCCCAAGGACCACAAACGAGCAAGTCAGTTTACAGAAGAAGGCTACCTGTATGTTCAGGAAAAAAGTAAGAGGCCCTCAGACCTCAGCTGAATGGTTGGGGTTGATTAAAAATCCAGTTGCAGTTGGTCTTCTGTCTGTGGATTTCACCAACTGCAAATTGAATATACTGGAAAAAAAACAAAAGCAGACCCTGCATTTCTACTGATCATGTACATACTTTTTCCATACCGTTCTTTCCTGAACTATATAGTATAACAACCATTTATATAGTGTTTATGTTGTATGAGTATCGTAAGTAATTTAGGGAGGACTTCTTGTATACAGGAGGATGTGCATAGATAGGTTCTATGCAAATAACATGCAATTTGATATAAGGGACTTGAGCATCCAAGGGTTTTGGTATTGGTGGGGGGACATTGGAGATTCTGGAACGAAGACCCCACAGACTTATATTTAAAACTACTTATTCTAATCACTGTGGCATCTGGGGAAATTATTTCTTTCTTTGCCTCCTCCTATCCTGAGAGGCATATTTTGTTTGGGTAAAAACACTTTTATTTAAAAAAATTTTTTTTTTAGTTGTAGATGGACACAATATTTTTATTTATTTATTTTTAATGTGGTGCTGAGGATCGAACCCAGTGCCTCACATGTGCAAGGCAAGTGCTCTGACACTGAGCCACAACCCCAGCCCTGGGGAAAACGCTTTTCTACTCTGGAGAGGACAAAATAAAACTAGAAGCAGCTGTGAACACCCTGCCATTCAGTCATAGAACTGTATTCTCTATGTTGTGCCCCTGGGAACTTGCTTGTAAGGGAGCCAAAACTGAAGGTGCAGCAGGATTAGGACAGTGTTATTGTTTTTCTCCTGTCCCATTCCCTCTCCCCATACTTATCACAGGAATACACATATTCATATATACATACATACCCTCCCCTTCCCCACTACCTTGTCTCTCCCCATGTTAATGTCCCAGATGGGCATCTTTCTTTTTCCTTCAAACCATTTCTACCCACACCAATCTCATATACTTTATTCTTACTAAAGTTTTTATGAAGACTGCAGATGGTTATTACAAAAATTATTCCTATGTGGCACCCTCATTTATTTTACAGGGTTTTCAGTCTTGGTTCTTTTCTAGTTCATTTTGTGTTGCTATAACAAAATACCAGATGATAGATAGTTTTATAAATAAGAGAGGTTTATTTGGTTCAAGATTCTGGTGGCTGAAAAGCTGCATCATAAGATGGTAAAGAAACAGAAAGGCAAATGGTCACATGCAGAAGGGGCCAAGAGCCCAGAGTGACCTCACTTTATAACCTACCCCCATGAGAACTGACCTAGTCCTATGAGGCCTACATCAATCCTTCCCATGGATAAAGCCTCATGATCTAATCATCCTTAGAGGCCTATCACCTCAGTATGGTTGCTTTGGGGACCAAGCTTCCTGCACAAGAATCTTTGGTGGACAAACTGTATCCACACCTTAGCAATTGCTGTTTTTACAGAATATGCAGCACTTTTGGTGGTGATGTTTGGAAAATTAAAGAAGTCAAATCTCAAGCTTTAAGAATGTGGTCTCCCTTTAACAGTTAAGCTCTTCCAAGTTCAATTCTTCTGTGATGGAACCCTGTTGCTAGTAGAAAGATGAGAATATGAAATGTGTCTGCATTTCTTGTTTTCCTCCCTTCTCATCCTTACCTGTACTTAAAGGGCTTTATGGTTTCTATTTGTTGAGTGTGACTGATTCATAGGACTTGGAAACGGACTAGTGTAGTAGTGGATGGTACTTGGGGCACAGATTATGTGCCCTCTATGCTTTGAATTGAAGCTAATGGTGTAGGTCATCAGGAGATTGTGATGCTTTTTCCATTTGCCCTTGTTTAATCTGAAATGCCACAGTCTTCACTTCTCATCTCAATTCTAGTTTTTAAAATTGAATTTGAAATAACTAAATTAAAATCCAGGATAGAGTCATGAGAGTGTCAGAATTCTTAAATGTATGATATGCCTGAGTGGAAATCACAGGGACCTTGAGAGATTCATAACTTACTAAACTTACTGACTTTGAGAGAAATTGAGCTCAAATTAGACTGGAAGAAAACCAACAAAAATTATAGTGGCTAAATTCTCATTTACTATCGCCCCGGCACTGTGTTTAACTCTGTATATGCTGTTTTCATTTAATTCCTAAAACAATGCTATGAAGTGTCATCACCCTCTTTACCAATGAGTATTGGAGGCAGAGGTCACGTGTTCCCCAAGTCATAGGGCTAGTAGGTGCTGGGTTGAGAGTCTAAGACTGAAGTCCAAGTTGCCACTCAGGTGAGTGAGAGCATCATTAGCCACCGTGCTCACAGCCCACCGAGGAGGGTCTGGTGGATGTAAGGAGGGCATGGTGGCTTACTTAGAGGGAGGGGCTTGAGATTGTATCCAGAGACACTTATCTGAGATTTGGCCTTGTTGTTTCTTAGGCATTTACTTGAAGCTTAAGTATCTGTACATAAAAACGATAAGAACATACCATTCCTTCTTTGAGATTTTTTTTTTAATTAAATGAACTCTCCATGCAATATCTCCAAAAAATACAGTATAAATGGTAGTTATTTATGACACAAACCCCAGTAGTTCTCAAATTGAGATCTTTGGACAAAATAACCATCTGACATGAAATTTATTGTGGTCTGGTAATCCCTTTCAACTGCCCCATCCCACCAAGATACCATAAGTAGGTTTTTCGAGAGTTGAATGCATTCCTTTTACTTATTTTTAAATATTTTTTTTAGTTGTAGGTGGACACGATACCTTTATTTTATTTATTTATTTTTATGTTGTGCCGAGGATTGAATGAGGCGCCTCGTGCGTGCTAGGCGAGCCCTCTACCGCTGAGCCACAACCCCAGCCCTCCTTTTATATATATATTTAGTTGTGGGTGGACACAATGCCTTTATTTTACGTGGTGCTGAGGATCGAACCCAGTGCCTTGCCCGTGCTAGGTGAGCACTGTACCACTGAGCCACAACCCCAGCCCTAATGCATTCCTTTTAAATGAGCTGTTTTTTCTTTTTCTTTTCTTTTCTTTTTTTAGCCTCCTCAGTTTCTTTTTTTAGTTTTCAGGTAGGTTTATTTGTGTAGAAAATTATGGTGTTTGCATTTTTTTTTTTAAAGTTCTTACTTGGTAAATTGTCAACTTCTGTTGGTCCTAAGTTTTGATTTACCACGACTGGACTTTTTTGTTGTTTTTGCTGGGAATTTAACCCAGGGCCTTGTGCATACTAAGCACATACTCTACCCCGGGCTGTACTCCCAACCCTGATGACTAGACTTTTATTGGCATGTGATATTTGAGACGCTGGGTACCCCTGACAAAGACCACAGTCCATAAAGAGCTCTATTGGTGGGAATATTGACTTATAAGAGGTAAAGGGGGATTTTGAGAACGTTCTGGTGCACGTATGGTCTGCTTACCCCTGTCACATCTTAAATGCTTTTTTTTTTTTTTTTTTTTTAAAGCGAGCAAGCAGCAGGTTTATTGCAAAAGCGACAGAGATAGAGTTCTCCAAAGAAAAGGAGCACCAGAGCTAGAAATCTCTTAAATCCCTTACTCTTTATTTCTATATTTCACTCCCCACCTGCCCTCCCCAAAGCTGGGGATCAAATCCAGGTCCTCAAACATACTAAGCAAGAGCTGTACTCAGAGCTCCACCCCAGCCATGCATACTTCGCTTCCAAAGCCTCCTTTTCCCATTATCCAAGGGCAGCAGCTTGCCAGGGTGCTTGCTGTTAGTGGGTTTAGAACATTAGATGGATTTCCAGACTAGATGTTTTCTTCTCAGCACTGTAAATTCTACAATTCTGTCATTTTGAGGAGCAAGAATCAAATCCTAAACCATCCCAGACATCACCTGGAACTTTTGAAACCGTTGGTGAGCTCCTAATACCTAGAGCACCCAAAATAGAGCTTAAAATTTCGAGATTTTCAGGTATGAGGTAACTGTTGTTTTTTTCTAGCACACTATTTGAAAAGTATGTTTTCAAATCACTTGTGTTTTTACAGAAAATGTCTTCTAATCTTGTCTCCAAGGACCTCTTTGGGCCCTTTTATTTCCCCTAGTTTTCTCCTTTTATTACAAAGCAGTGTTATTGCTGATTTGTTTTATTGAACTGCACTGGTTGCTATTTACTGGGATCGTCTTCTTTAGTGATGGGCTTAGAGTTATGCATATCTGGTTATTTATGGAGAAAAATATAAAGTTATGTTTTTGTTGAAGGGCCTGCTCCATTTGGTTCCAGTTGGGTCAAACACTACTGCATGTATCGGAAAGGAGCCAAGAAGTTCAACATGATCCCATTCGAGCACAGATCTGGGGGGAAGCTTGTAAGCATTTGGATTTACTTTGTTCTGTGTGAGAGAGATTCTTTGGGGAGGGTGGGTATCACTTTAATGGTTTCTATTCTACAGATAAATGAATTTTATTATGTTTTTAGGATTAAAATCTATTTTCTCTTGTTTCCAAATTGGCCCCCAAACAGAACAGTTGTGTTTTTGGAATTGCTTTCATGGGTCTTTGCAGTCAGAATTAAAGAAAAAATCCAGAACAGTAGATTCCTTTTATGTCCCTGGTTTTGTAAAGTAAAGATAACACCTACAGTAAGCTTTTGTGAGTCAGTGGTCCCCCAGTGTTTTCACAGGAGGTCTGATTTGCGCACTTATGGTATGTTCACAACCTGAACCACTGTGGTGGGTTCTATAAGGAATTTTATTCTTGCTCATTTAGGCACACACAGTTCTCACGTAGGAATTTTCCCATTCAGCCAACTATTCCTCCCAAAGAAGTAAACAGCAAAGAAAAGCACAACAGTAAGAACAGAGTAAGCAGACCTCAGGCATTGGCTGTGTGGGAACGGTGATCTCTGTGTGTGTTTTAAACAGAAGGTACAGCTTCAAACAATAACCTAAATAACCTACGCTCTGGAGACAAAGCTCTTTTCCCTCATAGGAAACGTGATTGGCCACGCATTTTAAGCAAGCAGGATAATTCATGGCTTGCTGGGTGGGTGGGTATAGTCAGGTAATACAGAATGAACCCAAGCTGACTTCTGTTTAAATATACTTTGCTTCCACCTGAAAAAAGTTTAAGGCAGGTTATCATAAAAACATATTAATGAATTAGACATGGCAGTGCTGGGTCCTGCAGAGGAGAAGGAAACAGGGATGCCACCCTGGAAGGCAGATGGGCTTCGACTGAGTTTTCTGTGGGGTGAATTCAAGTCTTAAGGCACTTCTGCCTGGTGTCATCTTTCTGTTTTAGCCTCATAATGAGAATAATAAATATATTTTAGAATTTGATAGTTTGAATATTGTATATTTGGATGTTTTAAAAAATATTCTCTATCCTCATATTCTATAAAATGTTAAAGTGTTCTGGAAGCATGCACTCAGATTTATGGTTTTTCTTTACGTAGCACCTGCATTGCCTTTGTCTCCCATTTTCCGTCCTCTATCTCATGTTCTTAGGGTGGTTGTCATGGTTTGGATGTGAGATGTCCCCCAAAGCTCACGTGTGAGACAATGCAAGAAGGTTCAGAGGAGAAATGATTGGGTTATAAGAGTCTTAACCCAATCAGTGAATTAATCCCCTGATAGGGTTAGCTGAGTGGTAACTGAAGTGGTGGGGTGTGGCTGGAGGAGGTGGGACTTGTTTGGAGCATATATTTTGTATCTGGAAAGTAGAAACACTCTCTCTCTGCTTCCTGCTCACTATGTGAGCCGCTTCCCTCTGCTGTACCTTCCACCATGAGGTTCAGTCTCATCTTGAGCCTCAAGAAATTGAACCAGCCTTTTATGGACTAAGACCTCGGAAACTGTGAGCCCTCAAATAAACTCTTCTTCCTCTACAGTTGTGCTGATCAGGTCCATTAGTCACAGCAGCAAAAAAGCTGACTAAAACAGTGGGTTTAGTGAGATATAATGCATTATAGGAAAAGAAATAAACAAAAGTAAAGTTAAACTCAGTGATCCCCTTGGGAAGCAACTGCATAGATTGAGTGGTTTAGCTTTACGTGGTCATTACACCTGATGTAGGGCCCTTGATGTACTTTTGAGTTGCTCCATGTGGGGTTGCAATGTTTATAAATCAAAAATAGTCACTGTTTTTTTTTTTAATATTTATTTATTTGCTTTAGTTGTACACAATGCGTTTATTTTTACATGGTGCTGAGGATTGAACCTGGGCCGTGTGCGTGCTAGGCAAGCGCTCTACCGCTGAGCCACAACCCCAGCTCTCAAATAGTCACTGTTTTAATCAGCTTTTTCACTGCTGTAACCAAAAGACCTGACAAGAATGATTAGAGGAGTAAAAGTGTCTTTTGGGCTCATGGTGTCAGAGGTCTCAGTCCATAGAAGCCTAGCTCCATTCTGTGGGGCCTGAGGTGAGGCAGAACAAGATGGTGGAAGAGTGTGGTGGATTTAAGCAGCTCAGGACATTGGAACTGGAAGCAGAGAACATGCTCTTCTCAACAAAGACAAAGTATATATCCCAAAGACATGCCTCCAATGACCCACCTCGCCCAGCCATCTCTGCCTGCCTATAATTACCACCCAGTTAATCCCTATCAGGATTAATGCACTGATTAGGTTAAGGCTTTCATAACCCAATCATTTCATCTGTAAACTTTCTTGTATTGTCTCACACATGAGCTTTTGGGGGACACCTCACATCTAAACCATAACATTCACATATTGACTCTGACATGGTATGACATGATATAAGTAAAACAAAGTTGCACTGTTTAGAAAAGAGGACATTAGGAGAACAGCATTCTAGCATCTGGAAACTGCTGTTAATTTACCTTTTAAACTTGGCATCAGTCCAGTCTGGTTAGATGTTACTGTAGTCAGCAGGAGCTAGAAAACCTTAAGAACAGGAGAATGACAACAGTTTAGATTCTAAATTGTGTTTTAAGTTAGTTTGAAAGAGATCGGGGTAAAGAGAAGGGACATAACATTTTGAACCTTAGCTCCTCCAGGATCGGTGGCTTGGTGTGCAAACGCTTGCTCTGTAGTTTTGAGAATGTCATGCTTACTTGCAGGGCGATGGAGAGGTGTTCTTTTTGAAAGACTGCACCAAGAGGCATACGGACTCCATTGACAGAAGGTTTTGTTTTGACATAGAAGCTGCTGATCGGTAAGTTTGGGGAATGATTGGATATGATGAAAGAATTTAAAAATATGATTAAAGAAAGAGGTTAATTGCAACGGATTTTCATGGCTTGAAGAGTGTTATCTTGTTATGTTTCCGGGCTGTATCTTCACGCTAAGCCCTTTAGTCTTGGTCACTGTGTTCAGCTGTGGAGTGACTTGGCTGCAGTTTCGAGTTATCCTAACCTCTCTTGTCATTTAATAACCTCCTGGCATTTCACTGTTGATCCAAGTCTAATTCGTGGCAGGAAGAGGACAGGGAGTGAGAAGAGGATGTGGTGGAGAGAGCTTCTGATGCAGAACTGTATTCATTTTGGGTTGTGTGAATGGAGGGTCTCATGCAAAACCAGCACTGTGTGTGATGGAGGGTCTCATGCAAAACCTGCCTATCTACTCACAGACTGGTTGCTTTTCCCTTATTGTATGAATTTCAGTTATATCGTTACAACTATTAGAAGGAAATTAAACAAGAAAATAGTTCACCTGTCAATATCACTGCTTTTCTGGCACTAATTTCTGTATCTGTCTGTAGCACCAAGGAAAGTCATGGTCTTCAGAGAATGTTTCCGTTTGACTCTCTGCCTGGACAGGGATTCCTTGCCAGCCCCTGTTTTGGCAGGAGTGGTTCTTAGATAAGGTTATTTCATATTTGTATAATGAAAGTTTATAAAATGAGATTTAGAAAAATAAAACCCTCAATAGTCAAAGCCCAAAGAAGATTGGAAAAAAAAAAAAAAAAAAAAAAAAAAGAGAGTCCATGGTGTTAGTACAGGGAAGAGAGATCTGTGCTTTACTTTCCAGTAAATGAATTGAACGCCAGGCACATAAAAATGTGACCTTAAGCACCATGATTATTTGTCACAACCACAAAAGGGAGAAGTAGGCAAATAAGCCTTTTGCCAAGACTGTGAAAGAAAGAGAATGTTGTGTAAAAGAGGTTAAATTTTAAGTCAATAGAAACTTGTTAATAACTTGTTAATAAGGAGCCAGGTGTGGTGGTGCACACCTGTAATCCCAGTGACTCGGGAGGCTGAGGCAGGAGGATTGCATGTTTGAGGCCAGCCTCTGCAACTTAATGAGACCCTATCTTAAAACAATAACAAATACAAAGGGCTTGGGATGTGGCTATATGGTTCAGTGCCCATGGATTCAATCCCCAGTACCAAACAAAACCTCAGAAGGAGATTCATTCCATATTATACCTGGAGCACATACCTATAGATAGCCTTTATGGAGCTCTTTCTAGCTGCCAGTGTTATGAATCTTGTGTCTTATTTAATCCTCATAATTCCTCTGTCAGGTGGCTATTATCATTTCCAGTTTTTGGTGAGAAACTGAGGCAGAGTGGTCAAACTGGTCTCCAAAGGTTGTGTAGCTGTCGAGTGGGAGAGCTGAGTTTTTTTTTTTACCTATTTTTTTTTTTTTTTTTAAAGCTATTTGTACCTCTTGTTGTTTTTGGGCAGAGTACTAGGGATTGAACTCGGGGGTACTTGACCACTGAACCACATCCCCAGCCCTATTTTGGTTTCAGTGACAGGCTCTCACTAAGTTGCTTAGTGCCTTGCTTTTGCTGAGGTTGGCTTTCAACTCAAAATCCTCCTGCCTCAGCCTCCCAAGCCACTGGGATCACAGGCATGTGATGCTGTGCCTGGCAAGAGCTGAGTTTTGAGCCTCTGTACTGCCTCGGAGGCTGAGTCTTATCCACTACGATATGGGCCTCAGCAGATCAGTGATTAGGATGCTTCCTGAATCCTTGGCCAAGGTGAATCAGCAGCATGCTACGGGAGGTGAACCTGGTTTGTTTTGAAAGCAGATACTTCTAGTACTTCATACATTGTCTAAATGTGACTTGTGTTATTTTTGCTTGGCCCGGTGTCTTCTGGGAGACCTTGATTATGCCAGATGATTTGTAGCAACACCAATCCTGGTTCTGATTGTAACTACTCTGCCCTCAGAAGGTTGATGAAGGGTTACTTTGTGGTTATTTTCAAAAACAAAAGGATAATACCTTGCAAGAAGATTCTCAGAACTGGGGAGGAAGGAACTTATAGGCCATCTGTTCTAGCAGTTTTTGAACTGCTATATACGGAGATTATCTTCTCAAATGAAATTTTACATCTGTGAATATATTAAACAAAAAAGTTCCCTTACGGAGGGAGAGGGCTTGGGCCCTACCCTTTGGGTTTTCTTTTTCTTGTGAATTTGTAATTTATTTTTACTGAGACCCAGACCTCCTTTCTGGGAACTCCTGGCCAGGGGACCTACTCTAGCCTCGATGTTTGAAGACAGGCCTGCTGATGATCTGGTGTCAGTTGATCACTCAGGGGTTATTGGGAGTCAAAGGACTGAGATGCAGTTCAGGCAGAGGGAGTAGTCATATGTGGAGTCCTGGCACAGGAGAGGATGTGACCAGTGTGAGGTCCCCAGAGGCACCTGGCCTCACTGGAGCAGAGCCAAGGAGAGTGGGAGGCGAGGTGAGGCTTGAGAGGGGGCAGGGGCCTGAGGTTGCGGTTTTCCAGCTTAATCAGTGAAGTTTTAAGCAGAGCAGCAAGCGGCACGTTTGTATTTTTCAAAGCTCACTCTGGCAGAGCAGAGAAAGGTTTGGAGACACCAAGGATGGAGAAGAGTGGATAAGAGAAGATGAGAGGAGGGCCACGCTGGTGTGGCAGTGGGACTGGAAGCTGCAGGGTCGAGTCAAGGGAGAGAGGCTTAGAGATGAACTGGATGCAGGAGTCGAGAGGAAGCTTTCTGCCTCGAGCAACCCGATGGTGTCATTTACTGTCAAGGAATAAAGTTTGGATTGAGGAGAAGGAAGATAATGAATTCAGATTTGGTTATGTTGAGTTAGCTTGCTGTGGGTCATTGAAAAGAAACCCAGTAGGGAACTGGGTCCTGTTCTTACTGCTACCATGGTGTTTGACCTAGCCTTCAACCTCCTGAAACTCACCTATTTTTTGACTTCCAGGACAGTGATCTTGGGGTTCTTGTTACATTTCTTGGTCCTCTGTTTCAACCACTGCTTCTTAAGTTGCCTTTTCTTTCCTTGTCTGTCTGTCCGTCCATTCGTCCGACTGTCCATCCATCCATTGATTCATCTATTCTCATGATCCCCCCCCCCCCCAATCTCTCTATGATCTGTATTTTTTTTTTTCTTTTCTTTTCTGTGTTTTGAACTCTTTGTAGAATCTCTAGTTCCTTGTGTGGTTATCTCCAATTCTTCCCTTCTAAAAATTCTTGGTAATTTCAGTATCATTCTAGAGGATCCTTCCAGCACTTTGTCATGAGGACTGGCCCCTGGCCTTCAGTGACCTCAGCCACTCTTCTCATAACCAGTCCTTAGATCTTGTTGCTACATGTGACTGTGTTCCCTTGGCAATCTTGATCACAAGCCTTTCTTTTTCTGACACCACCTTCTAATCCTTCCATGATTCCTTTTTCCTAGTGAGTACTCTTAAATTCCCCAATAAAGGCCTAGAGTGAACTGATCTCACCATGACTTAGCCCTAATGTCCCCAGACTTCCTTAACTAGTTTAAATTTTATAGCCAGTCACCAGTTGCTCCCTTTTGGGGCCCTCAATTCCAAATTGCCCTTTTCCTTCTAGGCTGTACTTGTTTGGACAGCCCCAACTTGAGTAGGTTCAGTTCCATCTGGTCTCTTTCTAAAGACACATTCTACCATGTTCACTGGGTCACTTCTGATTCATGACCTCAGGCCTCAGAGAGGCCCTCAGTGCTACCCAGTATGTGTTTTCTTAGTTCCTTCATTCTCCTAGTTGATGAATATTTCATTTTCCTTTCTCTGAGTGTCTGGCACTGCCTGCCTTTCCTGATGACTCTGTGTCCTGTTTTGTAAAGAAGAGAGAAGTGCTAAGGCGCCCTTTGCTGCTGTGCAACCCACCTCCACCATCCCTGCAGATGCCCTGCCTGCTCTCCCCTACCGTGTGAGCTGCCCGTGCTCCTGAGACCAAGCTTTCATTCAGTTCTTCCCATTCCCTCTTCCCATCCTCTTCCTGCTGCTCTACGGTTTTTCTCAAGCACCTCCTTCTTGTTAACGTTGGTTTGGCCTCCCACAACATACAAAATGCTGTTATTTCATCCATCTTTAAAAAAGCAAAACCTACTACCACCATCACTAATGAACTACCCGTGCCTTTCATGTTACCCATTTCTTTCCTCCTGTGTGGAGCAGGAAATATTCAAAAAGCAATCATGTGCAGTCTCAACTTTTCTCCTGTTCTCTTTTGAGCTGTCTCTATTCGGGCCTCCATCTCTCAAGGTCATCGGTGGTCTCCATGTTGCTGTGTCCAGCGGTGAATTCTCCGTGCTCATGCTCTTCCCTGGCACGGCCCATTGCTCTCTCCTCCACGATATATCACGTTACTTAGTTCAAGGACATCGCGCTGTTTTTTTCTCCCACCTTAATGACTTTTTCATTTTTTTGTATGACTTCACCAGGTCCTCATTTCCTAGACCTCTTGGTGTTGGAGTTCTTTGGGGTTCAGTCCTTAGAACTCTCTGTCCTTATGGTCCTTATGTTTCCTTGTGACCTTGTCTCTCATATTTTTTAAGGCTATTTCAAGTTTATTTTAATTTCTTAGATTTACATGCAATTCTAAGAAATACTAGGTGAATCCTGGGTACCCTTTACCCAGTTTCTCCCAATGGTAATCTCATGAAAAACTAGAGTACAACATCATAGTTAGGATATTAATATCCTTACAATGAAGATACAGAACATTTTCATTTACCCCAAGGGTCCCTCAAGTTGTTATTTTATTTTTTATGGGTTTATGTTTTAACTTTTTATTTTTTACTTTTAAAAAATATTGTTTTTTGTTTTTGGGTCACTGTGACCAAAATACCAGACAAGAACAATTTGGAGGAAGGAAAGTTTATTTTGGCACACCGTTTCAGAGTTTCAGTCCACACTTGGCTAACTTCATAGCTCTGGGTCCAAAGCAAGGCAGAAAAACATCATGGTGGAAGGGTATATCGGAGGAAAACAGCCCAGGATGTGGCAACTAGGAAGCAGAGAGAACTCCACTCATTAAGGCAAAATATAACTCCCAAAGTCATACCCCAATGACTTGCTTCCTTTAGCCATACCCTTCAGTTACTGCCCAGTTAATCCATATCAATGGATTAATCCACTGAATAGGTTATATGTCTCATGATCTCATCATTTCACATCTGAAAAATTTTTTTTTTATTATCTCACACATTAGCTCTTGAGGGATGCTTCATTCCTAAACCTTAACAATTAATGTATATTAGTTATACAAATTATTGGGTTTGACCGTGGCATTCCTGTGCATGCATATATCATGTTTTGATTGCATCCTTTATCCTACCACCCTCTCTGATTTTTCCCTCTCTTGCCCATCTTCCTGGTCCCCTTCCATTTTCTTAGTAGTCCCTCTACTAACTTTCAGGTCTTTTTGTTTTATAAATTCTAGATCCTACCTATGAAAGAAAACGTGTGATATGGTCTTTCTGTGCCTTAGCCTCTTTCACACAGAGATAACTCCCAAATTCATTATCTAGTCCCTGAACTCCAGGTTCTTTTTTTTTTTTTTTTTTTTTTTTTTTTTTTTTTTTTGTGGTACCGGGGATTGAACTCAGGGGCACTCGACCACTGGCTCACATCCCCAGCCCTTTTTTTGTATTTTATTTAGAGACAGGGTCTCACTGAGTTGCTAAGTGCCTCACCATGGCTGAGGCTGGCTTTGAACTCGCGATCCTCCTCACCATGGCTGAGGCTGGCTTTGAACTCGCGATCCTCCTGCCTCAGCCTCCCAAAGTGCTGGGATTACAGGCGTGCGCCACCGCGCCCGGCTAACTCCAGGTTCTTATGTCCAGCTGCCTACTCAATCTTGCCCCTGGGATGTTTAATAGGCATTTCAAACAGTGAATGTATTGGGGGACTTTGACTGGTTTTTGTAAATTTTCCAAGGGTTTTATTTTATTTTTTTTTGTGGTGTTGGAGAAGGAACCAGGGTCTCATGCATAGTAGGCAAGTGTTCTCCCACTGAGCTAAACCCCTAGACCCCAGAATTTGGAAGGGGGTTACAAATTTAATGTTACATATACACATCATCTAAATATTTTTAAAAATATATGCTTTTTTAAATAAATTATTTTAATTAGGTATATATGACAGCAGAATACATTTTGATTCATTGTACACAATTGCAGCACAACTTTTCATTTCTGATTGTACATGATGTAGCATTGCACCATATGTGCAGTCATACATGTACCTAGGGTAATGATATCCATCTCATTCCTCCATCTTTTCTGCCCCCCACTCCCTCCCTTCTTCTCCCTTCCATTTGCCCAAAGTTCCTCTATTTTACCATGCCCTCCCCTCATTAAGGATCAGCATCTACTCATCAGAACATTTGACCTTTGTTTTTTTGGGGGATTGGCTTACTTCGCTTAGCATTATATTCTCCAACTCCATCCATTTACCTGCAAATGCCATAATTTTATTCTCTTTTATTGCTGACTAATATTCCATTATGTATATATACCACAGTTTCTTTATCCATTCCTCTATTGAAGGGCATCTAGGTTGGTTCCACAGTTTAGCTATTGTGAATTGAGCTGCTGTAAACATTAATGTGGCTGTGTTACTATCGTATGCTGTTTTTAATTCCTTTGGGTGTAGACCAAGTAGTGGGATAGCTGGGTCAAATGGTGGTTCCATTCCAAACTTTTTGAAGAATCTCCATACTTCTTTCCAAGTGGTTGCACCAATTTGCAGTCCCACCAGCAATGTATGAAAATACATGCTTTTTGTCAACTGTGGTGGCACACGCCTGTAATCTCAGTGGCTTGGGAGGCTGAGGCAGGAGGATTGCGAGTTCAAAGGCAGTCTCCGCAAAAGGAAGGTGCTAAGTAACTCAGTGAGACCTTGTCTCTGAATAAAATACAAAATAGGGCTGGGGATGTGGGCTCAGTGGTTGAGCGCCCGTGAGTTCATTACCTGGTACCCAAACAAAGCAAAACATGCTTTTTGTCTTATCTTTTTTAAAGCTCTAACTTGGAAAATTATTTGTAATGTTCATAGTATATACCATATGACCTGAGTCTTAAGGATTAAGCTTTTAAAAATAATTGCAAGTTATTGCTTTTAATTTTCATTTCTAAACAGAAACATATCTATTTGTGTTAGCTCTTACCAGTGGATAGAATTTGCCAGGGGGAAGAGGTTACCTTTGTTGGTGGGTGGGAGCCAACCCCCCTCTATCATCTATCTATGTTGCTCACTTGTGGAACAAAAACTAGTGGGATTGGGATGAGGGGGTGAATGTACATTGAGGCCTTGAATTCTGGAGCTTGAAGGCATTAAGCAGAAGTGTAAATGAGATAGTCTCTTACCTATTTTCCTGGTTCCTGGTCTTGTAGACTATTAGGAGTTATAAGTAAGTCATCCTTTGTCTATTAGGATATAAATTCCATGGGAATAGAAAGCCTATCTCCCTTTGCATTACTGGGTACTATAGTACCAAATGTAATGTTTTATATGTGGTGGCCATTCGCCAAATTTGTACTGGATTAAATGTAATCGAACTGTTGCTTGAACTCATAGAACTGGGATTAGTTTCAATCAAGCAACTGTCAGTCAGCTGTCCTTTTTTTCTACCACACTGCTACAGTGAGCTCTAGTGTTTTCATCTTGCCTAAAGAAAAAGAAATTTATCCCATTTTGGGGTGTGTGTGGATATTGTAAATGGGTTTATATGGCGTTTCTCTTGGGATCCTATTGTGTAGCAATTTCAAAGTTGCTGACATAGGTTTAATATAAATAAATTATGTCCTTTCTCCAAGTATTCATTCTTTCTTTTTATTATCAGAAGCGTAGCCAGGTAGCATTGTGACAGTAGGTGATGCAAGCTGCAGAGTGGAGCCTGGACTCATACCTGATCTGTGTAGATGTTAATCGAGAGCATTTGCTTAATTGTGGCATTAGTTCAGATCAGGTTTGGCTACCCGTAACAGAAAAAGTCAACATGATTTAAATCATATCAGAATTTATTTTTTCACTTGTGTGGGAAGCTGGTGTCGGCCAGGTCAGGGTTGATACAAGCTTTTCAGTGTCAGATCTTGGCTTCCTGTTGCATATGGTTCAAACCTTCCCTTTCACCTCAGGTTCAAGATGCTGGCTTCCATTTATTGTAGAGTGTGGTCTTCTGCTGTAGGGACACTTTCCAGAGATTGCAGACGTGACTCTTGTTCGTACACCACTGGCGTGAATAGTTTTACCTAGTTACATGAGAGGCTCTTAATTCTTAAGTTGGAAAATCTCCGTCTTGCCGGGCGTGGTGGCACACGCCTGTAATCCCAGCACTTGGGAGGCTGAGGCAGGAGGATTGTGAGTTCAAAGCCACCCTCAGCAATGGCAAGGCACTTAGCAACTCAGTGAGACCCTGTCTCTAAATAAAATACAAGAAGGGTTGGGGATGTGTCCCAGTGGTTGACTGCCCCTGAGTTCAATTCCTGGTACCCAAAAAAAAAAAAAAAAAATCTGTGTGCTATTGTAATCCTTATGACTCATAGGAAGCAGGGTGGAGACTAACTAGCCATCATTGCTTTTTATCAATTCTTAGATGGATATGGTTCATGTTTTCCCCTCCCCTCACTAAAAGGTAACTGAATATTTGCTTAGCTAAAAGGCAGCATTTAAGAACACATGCTAAGGACATTGCTCCCCCTATATCCCCCCCCCCAAAAAAAAGGCAGAACACTAATTTACAGGTGGGAGAAAGTATTTGAAAATCGTGTTTAATAAGGGACTTATTTCCAAAATATATAAAGAGCTCAACTGAATGATAAAAAAAAATCAAATTTTAAATGGGCAAAACATGTGAAGTGGACCTTTCTCCAAAGAAAATATACAGTGGCAGATAAGCACTTTGAAGATGTTTAATATAAAAAAAGAAAGCCAGCTCTAACAAGTTTTTTAAATTAAATTATTTATTTATAAAAAGCCAGCTATAACAAGTTTTTTAAATTAAATTATTTATTTATTCTAATTATACATGCTTGCAGAGTGCAATTCATTTCATATTACATATAAAGAGCACGGTTTTTCAAGTCACTGGTTTTACAGAAAGTATTTTCACACCATTTGTGTTTTTATGTATGTACTTAGTATATTGATGTCTAACCCATTCTGCCATTATTCCTATCCCCTTGCCCCCTCCTTTCCCTTCCCTCCCTTTTGTTCTATTTAACATTCCTTCATTCCTCTCATCCCCCCTCCCTTGCCATTATAATTCAGTATCATCATAGCAAAGGAATCATTCAACTGTTGTTTTTTTTGGGATTGACTAACTTCACTTAGCATTATTTTCCCCAACTCCATCCATTTACCTGCGAATGCCATTATTTTATTCTCTTTTAATGCTGAATACTATTTCATTGTGTATATATACCAGTTTCTTTATCCGTTAATCTACTGAAGGGCATCTAAGTTGGTTCCGCAGTTTAGATATTGTGAATTGTGCTGCTGTAAACATTGATGTGGCTGTGTCCCTGTAGTAAGCTGTTTTTAAGCCCTTTGGGTATAGACTGAGGAGTGGGATAGCTGGGTCAAATGGTGGTTCCATTCCAAGTTTTCCTAGGAATCTCCATAAGTTCTATATAACAAGTTTTGGCAAGGATGTGGAAAAATTGTAACCCCCAAACACTGAAGGTGGAAATTTAAAATGGCATACTTGTATGGAAAATATGTTGGCAGTTCTTCAAAAAGTCAAACATAACTTCACCATTTGACTCAGAAATTCTACAACTAGATAGCTATAGGAGAGAAGTGACAATGTGTGTCTACGTAAAATATATACACGTGGTCCTGGGGGTGTAGCTCAGTGTTAGAGTGCTTGGCTAGCATGTGTGGCCCTGGGTTCAATCCCTAGTACTGCAAAACAAAAATAAAAGCACACCAAAACACATTTACATAAATGATCAAAAATGCATTATTCTTAACAACCAAAAGGTGGAAACAACTCAAATGTCTATATTCTAATGAATGGATAACTATGAAATATCCACATGTTGAAAATGATTTAGCAATTAAAAAGAACTAGTATGTGCTATAATGTGACCATCCCTGAGAACACAAACATATTGATTCCATTTATATGAGATGTTCAGGACAGACATGTCTATAATAGACAATAAATTGCTGGTTTCTTGCATTGGGGGTTTAGAGGGAGATGGGGAGCAATGGCTAATGAATATGGGTGTCTTCTCCTTGGGGTGATACAAGTATTCTATAGTTGATTTTGGTGATGATTACACAAGTCTGTGAATATATGAAAAGCTGTTGAATCGTACACTTGAAGTGAGTCAGTTTTGTGGTATGAATTATAACTTAGTAAAGTTTTTTTCACAAAAAGGAACACTGCTACAAGTAAATATTTGCCATCACTAAAATAAGGGTCTTAACTGACTATAAACTTTCACTACTTAATGCCAGCCACATTTCAAATACCATGGGCTGCAAAGTGATCATGTCACTCATTTTAGGTTGGGGAAATGTTTTGTAGTATCTTGTGTACATAGTATTTTTGCATATAGAAAAATGTAGTTGTTTTGACATGGCAAACCAGTCTGTAAAGAGAGATACCTTCCGTGGAGTGTGATATTTCACACCCCAACAGTGTTGTTATATAATGTGCCCTTAGCTTCTTTGGCATGCTTGCCGCATGCCACGTTGTGCTGTGACCCCCACACATTTGCTTGATAAATAATTAACATTCTGTGAAGTTCTCCCACACATCACATTTAGGTTCTGCTTAAAGAAAATGCTTCCCATTTGCTCTTATTAATCTGACATTTTAAATATTACATGTGGTGTGATTTTTGCATAGTTCTAGGGTGTCTCTCTTGAAAGGCTGGCAAGATGCTTACTTTGGTAATTTACCCATTTAGAGTTTCATGACGACGAGGAGGAAGGGGAGATAACCCAGGTATCTGAAGCCCTAGGTGTTGTAGAGTGCTTTTGCACCAATCACATGCTTGGCACCTTGTGTGCTGCTGTCCTGTTTCTCACATTAAAACAGTAAGTCGAGAGCCTGGTACTTCCAGAAGCCCATGCGGTCAGACTGAATAATCATACAAGTGTTTATGTAGCACATTAACTAGAAAAAATGTTTGTGAGTATTTTATAGTGCATGTCATTGAGGCAACTAAACAATTGATTGTGTTTGGCCCTGAGCTTGCAAGAATAAACCAGTAACTAAAAGGCTTGACCTTAGGGGAACTTGCAGAGTAGGAGGGTTGATAAGCAAGTACCTGTTGGTTCAGAGGTCCAAGGTGCCATGGGAGCAGAGAAGCATTAGGGAGTGGGGTGGCCAAGTGCTAGAGAAAGTGATTCTTAAGTAGATTGTTTTCAAGAACAAAATTGTGTCATATTCAGGAAAATGGATGGAACTGGGAGCATTATGTTAAGCAAAATGAGCCAGCCTCCGAAAGTCAAGGGTCATATGTTCTCTCTCATTTATGGTAGCTAGTGAGAAAAAAAGGGTAGGGGGAACCTCATGAAAATAGACCCTGGACAAGTAGAGTAGAGGAAGGGAACTGGGGGGCAGGGGCAAAAGAGGAGATCCTGGGGAAATTGGCCAAATTATGTTAAGTGCATAATGTATGGATATGTCACAATGAATTCTACTATTTTGTGTAATTGTAATAGCACCGGGAAAAGAAGGATAAAAGCCGGGCGCGGTGGCTCACGCCTGTAATCCCAGCACTTTGGGAGGCTGAGGCAGGAGGATCGCGAGTTCAAAGCCAGCCTCAGCAATGGCGAGTCACTTAGCAACTCAGTGAGAACCTGTCTCTAAATAAAATACAAAAAAGGGCTGGGGATGTGACCCAGTGGTTGAGTGCCCCTGAGTTCAATCCCCGGTACCACACACACACACACACACACACACACACACACACAAAAGAAGGATAAAAAGAGGAGGAACAAAAAATCAACTCTTTTTATTTTGTTCTTTTGTGCCGTGCTGGGAATTAAACCCTGGGCCTGGGGCATGCTAAGCATGATCTGTACCACTGTGCTATATCCCAAGTCCCTAAACTGACATTTTGAAGATTAGGTAACAGTTTAGAAACTCAGAGGAGGGCAGGCCCAGGAGGCAAAGAATCACAGAAAATCTTGGGGAAACCAGTTGAGATAATTTTTTGAATCGGAAGTTCTCAACTGTTGGTGACTTTCTGATGATGGGATCGGGGTGGGCATTTGGCAGTATCTGGAGACATGTAACTCTGATAATCATGTAGGGTTTGGATGAGGGCAGGCAGCTGCTTCTGACACCCCGTTGCCAGAGGCCCACCTTGCAGCTAAGTAGCCTACAGTGTACCAGACAGTCCTCCACAACAAAGTCCCCTCTGGCCCAGCATTGAGTAGTGCCACCATTGGGGGGTCCTACTTTGAAGCATTGTATGAGACAAAGATTCCCCAAAATGTTTGTGGAATTGAATTTACAAATGTTTCATGTAAATATGTTGACATATGTATGAGGGTATATTTCAATTTAAAAAGTGTAACAGTAGCTTAACTTGGGTGTGGTGTAGACAGAGAAGTAAAGCCAAAGTGAAGGGCTCTTGGTAGCTTTATCCTTTAAAAAATGGTGAGTCATTGAAGAATTCCAGAATTCCCTGGGGGATGTGATTCTGTGGTAGAGCATTTGCCTAGCATATGCAAGGGCCTGGATTCGTCCTGTACTGCCAAGTAAGTAAGTAAATGAATAAAATAAAATTCTCAGGTTCCAATTTTGAGAGAATAGGTAAGGAAATTATTTTTAAAGACTTTAAAAAGAATTGGTGAAACACAGAGTGAGTAGAGTGAGAACCATTTCCTGTGTATAGGCTTTTGTGTTTTTCATAGTGTTGTGTTGAAAGCCTCATTTTGTATTGGTTCTGATTTAAATGGCAATCTGAATTGACATTGATTTGGATTTATTTTTCAAACGTGTGCTGAAGTCCACTTCATTGTGGATTATTTGTACTTTGTGAATAAAACTGGAATAAATCATTTAGTGCAAGAGTTTTGTGAACATACATTCTCATGTGTCTTGGGTAAGTACCTGGAGTGGGATTTGCTGGGTTTATAGTATATGTATATTTGACATTTTAGGAAATCAGTTTTCTAAAGTAGTTGTACTTTGCCTCCAACTCCCACTGTTTGATGTTAATCTTTTTTTTTTTTTTTTTTCATTTTAGCCAATCCTAACTAATGATGTTGAACACTTTTGCATGTGCAATTGGACATTTATGTTTCTTCTATTGTGAAGTACCTAGTCAAATCTCTTACCTATTTAAAAAATTGTGTTTTTTTTTTTTTTTTTTTGCTAATTCTATGAATTCTTTTAAGTATTTTGTACATAAATCCTTCATCAGGTATATTAAATTGCAAATATTTGATCTGTGGTTTGCCTATTTTCTTTTAAAATTATTTTTGCCTGTTTTCTTAACAATGTCTTTTGATGAGAAGGAGGTTTTAATTTTGATGGAATTTAATTTATTAATTCAAAACAGTTTGCTAGAGTTTTTTGCTTTAAGAAACATTTGTGTACGTCAAGGTTCTAAAGAATCTTTCCCATGTTTTAGAAAAGAATTAAAGACTTATGAAGATTTTTTTGAGGGGTTGTTCTGTATGAGGGTTAAGGTTTTTTTTGTTTTCCTTTATAAATATCCAGTATTTCCAGCTCCACTTGTTAATAAAAATTTTAATTGTCAAAAATCATTTGGCTAGGTATGTGTATGTCTATTTCTAAATAATCTAGTTTTCTTTGTCTATGTTTTTGCTGATTCTACACTGTCATGATTATTTTGGCTTTTGGTATAAGTCCTCTGTTGTTTTTAAAATTGTTTAAATTGTTTTGGTTATTGTAGATCTTTTATGTTCCCATGTAAGATTTAGAATTAATTCATTCCTGTAAAAAAGAAAACACAGAAAACAAAAACCAAAAAAGCCCCAAACTGACAAGTCGGTATTGAGTATAGGGCTGTAGGGTTCATGGTGTTCCATTGGGTCAGAGCTTTGGTTTCTCTCAGAACTTTCTTAGAATTGTCAGCATAGATATTATGGGTCTTGTTTGTAAATTTTCCTGTTTTTTTTTAATGTTTCCAGATATTAATTTTAAAAGACATTTGTTGAACATTTCATTTCCAACTGATCACTGTTAATATAGAATGTAGTTGGCTTAATGTTGCCAAGTTCACTTATTAGTTCTGGCAGTTTTTTTAGGATTTTTAAAATATGCACGGTGATATCATATATGAATAGACAACTTTATTTCTTTGTTTTCAATCTGTATGCCTTTTATTTCTTGCTTTCACTGCCTAATTCCTCCCATAAAATGTTGAATAGAAGTATTGATTTGATGTATCTTGCCTTATTCTTGATCTTAGGGGAAAAGCATTCATTATTGCACTGTTGAACATGATATTAGTTCAGAATGGTTTGTAGATGCCTTTTTAATATCATGGAAATTTGCTTATTCCCAGTTTAAATTGTGAATAGGTTTGAATTTTAATGTAATATTTTTCAATGGTTGTAGAAATAATCATCTGTTTTTCTTTAATTTGTCAATGTAGTGAAGTACATCAATTTTTTTTTCTTAAAGCATTGAATTTTCTAAGTTAAGCTAACTTCCCCCTCCTGAAATAAATGCTAGTTGGTCATGATGTACTAACATTTTATATATTGTTCCATTCATTTTGTAATATTAGCTATTTAGTTAAGGAATTTTGTGTTTATTCTCATGAGAGATATTGGGATAGGTTTTTGTAGTACTCGTGATTGAACCCAGGGATGCTCTACCACTGAGCTACATCCCCAGACATTTCTATTTTTTTTTTTGTTTTTATTGGTGCATTATAATTATACATAACTATGATATTTGTTGTAATATATTCATATGCGCACACAAACAGTATAATGTGATCAATTTCATTTCCTAGTACCTCCCCTTTCCCTTCCCTCCCTCCCCTTGATCCTCTTCTATTCTACTGGTCTCCTTTCTATGTTTTTTAATTTGTTCTAATTAGTTATACATGGCACTGGAATGCATTTTGACACATTATACACAAATGGAGCACAACTTCTCATTCCTCTGGTACAGAGTCACTCCAGTATATAGGATAATAATGTCTTTCTTATTTTACTGTCCTTCCTATCCCCACAGCCCCTCCCCTCCCCTCGCCTCTACATAATCCAAATTTCCTTTTTTCTTCCCTAGTGGCCCCACCCCAGTATGGATCAGCATCTGCTTATCAGAGAAAATATTCAGCCTTTGGCTTTTTGGGATTGGCTTATTTCACTTAGCATGATATTCTCTAGTTCTACCTATTTGCCTGCAGATGCCATAATTTCATTCTTATTTAAGGCTGTGTACTATTCCACTGTATATATGTGCCACATTTTCTTTATCCATTCATCTGTTGAATGGCATCTAGGTTGGTTCTACAGTTTAGCTATTGTGAATTGAGCTGCTATAAACAATGATGTGGCTGCATCACTGTAGTACGCTGATTTTATGTCCTTTGGGTATAAACCGAGGAGTGGGATAGCTGGTCAAATGGTGGTTTCGTTCCAAGGTTTCTGAAGAAGCCCCATACTGCTTTCCATAGTGGTTTCACCAATTTGGAGTCCCACTAGCAATGTATGAGTGTACCTTTCCCCCCCACATCCTCATCAACACTTATTAATGCTTGTGTTCTTGATAATTGCCATTCTGACTGGAGTGAGATGAAATCTTATAGTTTTGATTTACATTTCTCTAATTGCTAGAGACGATGAACATTGTTTCATGTTTGTTGATCGATTGTATTTCTTCTTCTGTAAAGTGTTCAGTTCCTTAGCCCATTTATTGATTGGGTTATTTGGTTTTTTGGTGTTAAGTTTTTTGAGTTCTTCATATGGCTTGGAAATTAGTGCTCTGAGACGTGAGTGGTAATGACTTTTTCCCATTCTGTAGGCTTTCTCTTCAAGTTACAGATTGTTTCCTTTGCCGAGAAGAAGCTTTTTAGTTTGAGTCCATCCCACTCATTGATTCTTGATTTTACTTCTTGCGCTTCATGAGTCTTGTTAAGGAAGTAAGGTTCTAAGCCGACATGATGAAGATTTGGGCCTACTTTTTCTTCTGTTAGACACTAGACTAGAGACCCTATGCCTAAGTCTTTGATCCACTTTGAGTTGATTTTTGTGCAGGGTTAAGAGAGGTTTAATTTCATTTTGCTACATATGGATTTCCAGTTTTCCCAGCACCATTTGTTGAATAGGCTATCTTTTCTCCAATGTATGTTTCTGGTGCCTCTGTTTAGTATGAGATAATAATTTATGTGGGTTTGTCTCTGTCAGACATTTGTATTTTTATTTTGAGACAGGGTCTCACTAAGTTGCTGAGGGTCTCATTAAGTTACAAAGCTGTCCTTGAACTTGTGATCCTCTTGCCTTAGCCTCCCTAGTAGCTAGGATTACGTGTGTGTTCCACTGTGCCTGGCTTTGTTAGATTCTTCTTTAAAAAAAAAAAAAAAAAAAAAAAAAAGCTCTTGTCTGATTTTGGTATCAGTTATTATGTTGTCTTCAAAAAAGAATTGGGATATTTTCTCTTTTCCTGCTTTTTTGAAATTGTTTATGTAAGATAAGATTGGGATTTCTTAAATGTTTGAGGCAATTCAACTGTGAAGCTGTCTTGGTCTGGAGTTTCTTTGTTGGAAGTTTAAAAATTACAAACTCAATTTAGTGGGTATAAGGATATTCAGATTTCCTATTGTTGTGTTAGTTTTGAAAAATTGTTTTTTGAGGAAATTTTCTTATAAATTGTTGGCTTCATTAGCATAAATTTCATAATATCTGCTTTTTAGTTTCATATTTATAGGATCTATAATGATACCTTTTTATGTTTGTTGGAGATTTTTAATTTTTTTCTTGATACCTCTTATTGAGAATATGTTCATCAATTTTGTTACTGTTTTTAGAGAATACAATGTTATTTATTTTCTTTACACTGGTTTCTGTTTTATTTATTTTTCAACATCTGTTTTCATTGCTTCTTGAGTTGGAAACATAGAGCATTGGTTTTACACTTTCTTCTTTTTTTATTTTTTATTTTGTAGCATTGGGGTTGAACACAGGGGCACTTTACCACTGACCTCAACTCAAAGCCCTTTTTAATTTTTTATTTTGGCACAGGGCCTCACTAGCTTGCTGAGAGTCTGGCCTTGAACTAGAAATCCTCTTGCCTCAGCCTCCCGAATTGCTGGGATTATGGGTGCATGCAAACCATTCCTGTTTGTATTTTAATTTTGAATGGTGGCATTTAAAGCTATAAATTTCCTTCAAGGACTACTTTAGCTCACATCCCGTTTATTTTAATTATGATTCAGTTCCAAATAACTTTTAAAATTTTATTTCTGATATTATAAAATCTATAAAATTTTATATATAATACAGGTGTGTTAATGTGCTCTTAATAGTTGGGGCTATTCACGTAATCTTATTTTTTTCTAGTTTAGTACATTTTTGGTCAGCATGGTCTGTTTTATCAATACTCTGAAATTTTTTTTTTTTTTTTTGGTACCGGGGATTGAACTCAGGGGCACTCGACCACTGGGCCACATCCCCAGCCCTTTTTTGTATTTTATTAGAGACAGGGTCTCACTGAGTTGCTAAGTGCCTCGCCATTGCTGAGGCTGGCTTTGAACTTGTGATCCTCCTGCCTCAGCCTCCCAAGTGCTAGGATTACAGGCGTGCGCCACCACGCCCGGCTAATACTCTGAAATTTATTAGACTTGTTTTATAGCATCAGATTTGGTTTAACTTGGTAAGTGTTTTACATGTACTTGAATAATGAGTTTTCTGCTTATTGTAGAGTGAGGATGTAGTGTTGCTTAAATGTCAACTAGATCATATTGGTAAGTGTCATTCAAATATTCTGTATTGATTTTGACTTTTGGTATTCTTTCAATGAGTAGGGATGTTAAAATCTCTGATTAGGACTTGTGTACTTCCCTTTAATTTTGTCTATTTTTGTTTCATGTATTGAATATTTAGAAGGTTTTAGTGTTTGTGTATGTGCTTGTGTCTTGATCTCTTAATGAAATAGCTTTGATTGTTATGACAACAGCTGGTTCTACTAGTAATTGTCTTGAAATCTATCTTCTCTGACGTTAACACAGCCACACTAGGTTTCTTTATACTTACTGTCTTCAGGTGTGTTGTTTTTCATTGTTTTTACATGTCTGTTTTTATGTTTAAATTTTGTTTTTATTTAATGAACAGCACATAATTCAGTTCTGTATAAAAGAAAAGCAAAACAACTCTAAGCCAGGTGTGGTGATGCAGGCCTGTAATCTGTTTCCTCGGGAGGTTGAGGCCAAAGGATCAGGAGGCTGAGGCCAGAGGATTGCAAGTAGCAATAATTTAGCAAGACTGTGTTAAAATAAAAATGGCTGTGTGTGTAGCTCAGTGGTAGAGAACATGCTTGGCCTGTGGGAGGCCCTGGGCTTGATCCCCAGAACCACAAACAACTATAACGCACTGCCAGCTTTTATTTTTTAATCAGGGTGTTAATTAACTTATATGTAATGTGACTTTCGGTATGTGAGTTGAAGCCTAGCATCTTGGTTTTGTCTTCTATTTGTCCTTTTTGCTGTTCTCTTCCTTGCTGCCTTCTTTTTAATGAATCAAGTAGTTTTTAGTATTTCACTTTATGTAGTCTACCTATTTTTAGTTATGCCTCCGTGTATTTTTTTAAGGTGTTATCTCAGAATGTAACATGCATTTAAAAAATCTCTCACAGTATCGACTTTTTGCAGACAATATTAGAACCTTGGAACAGTGTACTTCCAACCACTACTCTTCTGCCCTCTGGGCACTTGTTATTTTGTATTTTAATTCTGCACACTTTGTCAATCTCTGAATTAGACGCATATGAACTACAGACACTGTGAGGTGATTCAGTGCATTCTTAGTTTATGAAATCAGTAACCAGTGGTTTTTAAAATAAGTTGAACATTTATGTATGTGTGTAATTTTTTTTAAAGTCCCCAGGAACTCTTAACCACTGACACATTCCCAGCCCCTTTTATTTTATTTTGAGACAGGATCTTACTAAATATTTCAGGGTCTTGCTAAGTTGCTGAGGCTGGCCTCAAATTTGCTATTCTCCTACCTCAGCCTCCTGAGCCACTGGGATTACTAGCAGGCTCCATAATGCCTGGTTTTAAAAGTAATTTTTTTATACTAATATATTTAGCCTTTCTGGTTTTCTTTTCTGTAGTACTGGGTGTGTGTCTGTTAAAGTTCTTGAGCTAAGTTGAGCATTTCTTATAGTGTTTGGAGAAGAATTCTTTAATGTTCTATCTGCAGATGTCGTTATTTTGCCTTTATTTTATTTTTTAGTCTAATCAGTTATACATGACAGCAGAAAGCTTTTTGATTCATTATGCACAAATGGAGCAGAATTTTTCACTTCTGGTAGTACATGAGTCTTATTGATATAGAATTCTGGATTGATAATTTTATCCCACCAGTTCTTCAAGAGGTCAGTTCTTGGTCTTCAGGCCTCCATTTCTGGTGATAACTCAGCCATCTTTCTTGTCATTGACTTGCATGTTTTCTTTTTCTTTTGCTGATTTCAAGGTTTTCTTTTCTTGATTTTCATGTTTTCTTTGTTTTGTCTTGCTCAGAATTCCCTGAGATCCTTGGATATGCGAGTTGGTATTTCTTACCAGTTTTCAATAATCTTAGCTATTATTTCTTTGACAATGTCTTCATTTTTCTCTTCCTTCATTTTCTGGGATTTGAATCACCTTATGCTAGAGCATATGACACTGCCCTGGAGATTTCAGATTCTCTATTCTACTGTTCACATTTGACTTCCATTCGTGTTTCAGTTTGGATCATATCTTGTTGATCCACCTTCGAATTCACGGATTTTTTTTTTCCTTTGCTGTTTTTAACATTTTTGAAGAATTCCTCATTACTGTTATTTTCCTTTTTTGTACATCTACTCGCCTCCTTGTAATAGTTTTCAATCTCTGGGCTGAAAATCTGCATCAATTTATGCATGCTGTCCTCCTCCTCCTCCTCCTCCTCCTCTTCTTTAAACTGGATCCTTCAATATGTTTGTAGTTATTGGGGTTTTTGTTACTTTTTTTTTTTTTTTTAATTTTCCTTAATGTCCTTGGATATTTCTTTCTTTGACTTTCCTGACTATTTCCTCTCTGGATGCTATACCACATCTTCTTCATTACACGTTTTATAATTTTTTGAGTGAATGCCAGATATTGTGTGTTTGAGAAAAAGAATAAAATAATACTTTTGCCTGGGCAAGCTCATGCCCATCCTCCTGTCAGGCCACTGATGTGTGGGGCTGAGTCTGTAGCTGGGCTCATATTTGGTGCTGTTGCTACTTCACTTATACTCAGTGTCTCACATGCTTCATGTGTTTGGAGGCACCATCGGAACCTTCAGTGAAAGGTTTGGCTCAGTTCTCTCTGTGCTGTCCTTGGCCCTCAGCATGGCCCACTTTTCTGTGCTGTTGGGACCATCAGCCTCAGCTTTCCTGCCCCTGTCCCAGACACAAGAGGCCAGAGTGTCCTACTTGGGAAGTCATGGAGTACCTGAAGGCTTCTTCAGTTCTCCTGCCTCACCCCTTACGCTTAGCACACCCCCTGGGTCCTCTCTTTCAGTGCTGCTCTCAGACTTCCTCATGAGCACATGGTGAAGCCCCTAGGAGAAGAGTTGGGGGGTGGTTCAGGTGTGTGTGTGTGTATATCTCCTGGGAATTACAAACCAGCACACCAGCCTGCCCTCCACTTTAAAATTTTTGTTAAAATTCCTGTTCTCTTTGTCTCTGGTAGCATCTTCTTTGTCCTACAGCTCTGTCTAAGACAAAAGCAGCCGTGTGTGTGTGTGTGTGTGTGTGTGTGTGTGTGTGTGTGTGTACACACACACTTTCTCCACAAGATGTGGTTTGTTGCTTTCTGGATTTTGGTTCATTAGGGTTTGTTTGTTTGTATTCTCAACTCTTTATATTGATTTTAAAAAATATCTGGTACATGGTAGTAGGCAGCCAGGGTGTAGTTTGTTTGAAATGAGGTGTCCGAGGAGTAAGACAAGGCCATGTTCTCAGCCTAGCCAGTGCAATGCATAGCAGCAGGATTGGCTCCAAGAACCCTACCTTAGACTTTTTCAATTCTAATCTAACTCCATCGCAGTCACTGATTTTGTTATCTTGGCTTCTCTATGAAATCAAGATGTAATGGCTTTTTCTTTTGTTATTTATATGGGATAATCCAACACGTGTTGTAAAATTTTCTGTTCTTTTTTTCTCCTTATATTTACCTTGTTGACGTATATGTCCATTAAATTTTATCACTAAAACATGTCTTGTTTCAAAAGCTACAGCATTTTTATAGTACATTTTAACAGAGAGATGCTGTTTCAGGTTGAACATCCTTGATCTGAAATGCTCCAGCCTCTTGTTGGTGTTCATAGTTTCAAGTTTCATAATTTCTGGGTTTTGGTGGTGCTGGGGATGGAACCCAGGGCCCTCCTGCATGTTAAGTGTGTGCTCTACCCCCCAGCCCTCTTTCTGATTTTAGATTTTCAGATTAAGGATGTTGAACTGGTAAACTCCATGCAAATATTCCAAACTCCAAAAAGACTACAGAAACAGTCATGATTCCAACCTGTAATACTTCAGTTTCAAATGGATTCAGTGCTTCCTAATGTCTCATTTTGCTTACCAATGTCCTAGCAATTGATGATTTTTTTTTTTTAAAAAAGAAACTTGAGAAATTTAAAATGACTAAACCATGTTTGAATGCATGACATGTTATTTTTCCCACACTAATGTTTCAGAGATAGGGTTCAGTAAACAGGATGAATGTGAGCAGTGTTTGTGGTCGGATGGAAACCCAGACTTATGTAATACTAGTAGCTGACTCCTTTAATGCAAGCCATGTGTCGCAAGTGCTAGCGTTCTGAAGAATGTGTAGCATGATAAATTAGTTCTTGAAGTGGAAGTGTTATGATATTGTTTGTCGAATCATAAGCAAATAGGATTTTCTACTCTTGTGAACGATCTGTTTCACTTAACCTCTCATCTTTCAGCAGGTTTGCTTGCTGCTGTAGTCCATGAAGCACTCACAAGCTCAAGTTTGAGTCACTGTGCTTGGAGGCAGGGCTTATATTGATACTCACCTTTGTATGCCACATTGGATTTATCCAGACAGAGATGGCTCTTTGGCCTGAAACTTGACAATTAATCCTCACCCCCTGTGGTATCTATAATTCTAGTTCATAGCCCTTTAAACTCTGTTGCTCAGAACTTCTTTCTTATGTTCCAGGTTACCAGAACCAGTCACCTTTCCATCTGCCCAATATCTCTGTTTGTTGCTGTGTGTGTAACTGGGTTAAGACTATCCAACTATGTTGTGGCTCAGGGGTAGAGCACTCGCCTACCATGTTGTGAAGCACTGGGTTTGATCCTCAGCACCACATAAAAATAAAGATATTGTGTCCACCTCTAACTGAAAAATAAATATTAAAAAAAAAATCTAACTACCTATCTGGAGTTGATATTTCCCCTTACACATGGGGAAAGTCTGAGGGGAACACAGGTTTGAGAGTACAAGTAATTTCTTTAGGCTCATTGTCTGATATTGTGAGTATAATTTTTTTAAGTCCTTATTTGCTACTATTTTTTTATTTGCTACTATTTTTGTCTTTCACTGAACACCTTTACTACTTTACTAGTTGATGCTATATTGTAGTTGATCTGGCATTTATACTTTATTTAATTGATTGATTGATTGTTTGGTACTAGGATTGAACCCAGAGGCTCTTAACCACTGATCCATATCCCCAGCCCTTTTTATATTTTTATTTTGAGACAGGGTCTCACTAAGTTGCTTAGGGTCTCGCTAAGCTGCTGAGGTTAGCCTCAAATTTGTGACCCTCCTGCCTCAGCCTTCTGAGTCATTAGGATTATGGTCCTATGCCACTGCGCCTGGCTCTCTGCTTTATTGGAGTGACAATCTTTTTTCTATATTAAATATTTATTTATTGCCGGGCGCGGTGGCGCACGCCTGTAATCCCAGCACTAGGGAGGCTGAGGCAGGAGGATCGCGAGTTCAAAGCCAGCCTCAGAGATGGCGAGGCACTTAGCAACTCAGTGAGACCCTGTCTGTAATAAAAAATACAAAAAAGGGCTGGGGATGTGGCCCAGTGTTCAAGTGCCCCTGAGTTCAATCCCGGGTACCAAAAAAAAAAAATTTTTTTTTATTTGCTTTAGTTGTACACAGTGCAATGCATTTATGTTTACGTGGTGCTGAGGATCGAACCCGGGCTGTGCACGTGCTAGGCGAACGCTCTGCCACTGTGCCAGAACCCCAGCCCATGGAGTGACAATCTTATTGCTGCCTACAGAATGTAGAATCACTTCCGGAGTATGTCTCAAGCTCATTCATTTTTCCTTACTTCTGTTATTTTATATCTTTCTAGTCTTCTAATATCTCTGTGCAGTCATTCTTGACTATCTTCCATCTATTCTCTGCCTAGTAGCCAGAGTGTTTGTGTACAGTTTTAATCTGGTCATACTTCCCTACTAAAAACCTTTAGTGGACCTTAGGACAAACCAAATCCTTAGCAATAGCCAAGGAGGCTCTGTGTGGCTGGACTTAGTAGCCTCTTGACCTTTCCATTCTCTACCTGTTTTATAGGACCAGTGATGAGGCTGACTGTAGAGATTTCCTGTTTACCCCCTGCTCCCATAGCCTCCCCTATAATCAACACCCCCCTCCACATCAGTTCATTTGTTCTAGCTGATGAACCTGCTTTGCCACATCATAGTCACCTGAAGTCCATAGTTTGCATGAGGGTTCACTCTTAGGGTTGTACATTCTATGGGTTTGAAAAAATGTGTGATGATATGTATCCATCGCTGTAATGTTGTTCGGAGTGTTTTCTCTGCCCAAAAAATCCTCTGTGCTCTGTCTGTTCTCCTCCCCCACCCAGCCTCTGGCAACTGTTGACCTTTTCACTATCCATGGTTCTGTGTTTTCCAGAATTGTCGGACAGTTGGACTCATACAGCATGTAGCCATTTCAGACTGCCTTCTTTCACATGAGGTCCCTTTGTGGCTTTTCATGGTGTGATAGTGAATTTCTTTTTAGCATTGATATATTCCATTGTCTGGATCTACTATAGTTTATTGATCCATTTACCTACTGAAGGTCATCTTGGTTGCTTCCAAGTTTTAGCAATTATGTATAAAGCTGCGAGAAGCATCCTTGTTCAGGTTTTTGTGGGAACATAAGTTCTCAACGACTTTGGGTAAATACTCTACCAAGGAATGTGATTGCTGGGTCCTATGGTAGGAGTATGATTATTTTCGTAAGAAACTACCAGACGCTTTCAAAGCATCTATATCATTTGCATCCCTACCAGCCACAAATAAGAGTTCCTATTGTTCTACATTCTCATCAGCATTTCATGTTTTCACTATTTTAAATTTTGGCCTTTCTAATTGGCGCATAGTGGTATCTTGTTTTAATTTTCATTTTCATGATGACGTATGATGGGAAGCATTTTTTTCCTTATGCTTATTTATCACTGTATATACACATGTATATACCATATCACCCATCAACTCCATTTCTGGAAGTATACTCAAAAGAATTGAAAGAAGGGACTTGAAAAGATATTTGAAATCCCATTTTGGCCAGCCGTGGGGGTACACACCTGTAATCCCAGCAGCTCAGGAGACTGAGGCAGGAAGATTGTGAGTTCAAAGCCAGCCTCAGCAACTGAACAAAGACCCTAAACAACTCAGTGAGACCCTGTCTCTAAATAAAAAAATAGAAAAAATGGGCTGGGGATGTGGCTCAGTAGTTAGATACCCCTGGGTTCAATCCCCGGTACCAAAAACAAACAAAAAGAAACTGCACCCATTTTCGTAGCAGCATTATTCACAATAGCCAAAACGTGGAAGTAACCAAAGTGTTCATGGATGTGACACTGGAGAAATAAAATGTGGCATATACATACAATGGAACATTAGCCTTAAAAATGGGCAAAAATTCTGACGCATGCTCCAACACAATGAGCCTTGAAGACATGCTAAGTGGAAGAAGCCAGTTATGAAAAGACAAACACTTTTATGATTCTGCTTACGTGTGGTACCTAGAAGAGTCTAAATCATGAACATTGAAAGTAGAATGGTGGCTTCTAGGGGCCAAGGAGATGGGGAATGGGGCCTCAGTGTGTAGTGGCTGTACAGAGCTTCAGTTCTACAGGATAGAACGTTCTGGAGAGGGATGGTGGCCATGGTTGCACAACAGTGTGCATGTACTTGATGCTGCTGATCTGTATGTGTAAAAATGGTCAAGACAGAACATTTTGTATGCAAAAATAAAAATTTTTAAATTTCCAAGAGAAGTTGGTATGTACAAGATGAAAAACGTTCCTGGAGTTGGATGGTTGCACAACAATGTGAATTTATTTAGTGCTTCTGAACTACTTAAAACAAAACAAACAAACAAAAAACCCCCACCACACCAGAAACTTAAATCTCACAGTAAACCCTTAGGAAGTTAGGAAGAGTTTTTGTTGTTGTTTGTTTGTTTTGGTAGTGGGTATTGAACACAGGGGCACTTAACCACTGAGCCACATTTCCAGCTCTTTTTTGTATTTTGTTTAGAGTCAGAGTCTTACTGAGTTGCTTAGGGCCTCTCTAAGTTGCTGAGGCTGGCTTTGAACTTGTAATCCTTCTGCCTCAGCCTCCCCAGTCGTTGGAATTATAGGCATGTGCCATTATGCCCAGCTTTTTTTTTTTTTTTTAAATCATTCTTTTTAGATATACCTGACAGAGTGTATTTTGACATTTTATACATAGAGTACAACTTATTCTAATTAGGATCCCATTCTTGTGGTTATATGTGATGTGGCATTATAATGGTTGTGTATTCATATATGAACATAGGAAAGTTATGTCTGGTTCATTGTACCGTCTTTAGGAAGTTTTGTTTTGTGCCCTCAGGTAACCTGACCTGTTCCTGGTGTCTTTCAGGCCTGGCGCTTCCTTGACTATGCAGGCGTTTTCAGAAGAGGAACGGAAGCAGTGGTTGGAAGCTCTGGGTGGAAAAGAAGCTGTAAGAATAAACAATGGCTTAGCTTCATTTCAAAACCTGTAGTTTGACTGGTGTTCATTTTTATGTGATTTTTGTTTTATAGTGTTTGAGGCAAGTTCCTTGCTGACACTGGTATTTGAATTCACTTTGGGAACATTCAGCCTTCTAGTATACTGTCTGGCTTGGGGTGGCAAGACTGTGTATCATTCAGTTTTACTTGACTTTTCTTGACTTTGCCACTCCGATTGGCTTTGTTTGAGAAGTCATCAAATTGCTCCATTTCTTCTTTTTGGATCTGACAGTCTTCTGGGTGATGAGCATGCTACACGGTTGCAATGCATTTTGATATCCACTGAAAGAACAGTAACTATGAGGCAACATGAACTGATGTCATTATTTTGCTTGCTTTAACAATTTATGCTTTATTCTATTGATTTATACAGTATTCAGTATTATGTAGCCTTATTTGTATTGCTTTGAGGAATAAAGGTAGTGATACAGATTTCCAGTCACCCAGGTTCAGTCTGTTGCCACTTTTGTTCAAGCAGTGCTGCCATTTTGGGAGACTGCTGGCCTTTGGGAGTTGAGAATTTGGCAGATCATGTATTGCATTGGAAAATTGGTGAGGATAATTGTTCTGTGGAAATACCATTGAACATTTCCAACAAGCTCTGCAGAAAACATTATGGCTCTATGTAAACTGCCAGAGCAGGTACCAGGTGGGCTTGTTGGAACGCATTTGCTGTTTCCGAAGGGTTTAGAAAAAAAGGAAAGAGCGTGATGTGAAAAGTGGAAGTGGGGTCTATATAGTACACAGAGATTTCAGCATAAGGCTTATAAAATGGGTTGAAGATAGTGTTATTTCGTGAGAGTCTAGAAAATGGGGGTGACAATGCACATGGCAGTCTTGATATCGATGTTAACTATTCACCATGTTGATGGTTACTGAGATCCGAAGCAGGTCACGCTAATCATCTTTAGTAAAGGCAGTACACTGGAGAGAGGCTGTATGTCCCCAGAGATTCAAGAAGTGCTTTGTAAAAGTGAGCTTGAATGGCAAAGAGATTGTGTGGCTAAGTTGGTGAGAAGTCAGTCTGTTTCAAATGCAGTGTAACCTTGAATATGTATCCTGTGTTGGGCAGTTAACAAAGGCAGATCTGCAGAAAGAAAACATTCATCTCTGTATTTGTACACATAAGGTACCATATGTATATTTTTGCAGCTGCAATATGCCTTGCAAATAATGGGCCAGCAGCATTCTTAGAGGCTGCTCCGAATTACCATCTTAATATTTTGGATGTAATTTAAGTAAACACCAGATTTCAGAAATAGTGAAAAAATGAACTTCAACTTATTGGTTAGAATGCAGAAGATTTTTGTCCACTTGTTGCTCTAAGACTGAGAATTACAAATTTACATACATTTTCAGTAAGTTCCTTACGAATACTAGCCCCTTTATCTTATTTTTGCTCTTTTGGCATAGCTGTGTGAGAGGTGTTCCTTTTTGTTGTTTATCTTTTCTTCTGAGCAGGTAATAATAACTTCAATAATAATGCTTTATCATTAACTGATAAAGCACTTCACTTTTTCTACATTCTCATAAGGAATATCAGATATGTGATGTTCCCCCTAAGTGGACCAATTCTCTGACACCAGCTGGGTGTCTTAGAAATGAATTCATTTCTGATACTACCAACCCGGAGTTACTGGTAGATCCCACAAGTTAAGGGCTCAGTCTCACACAGCTTCCCTGACTTGGGATGACAGTCACGAGTGTGGGCCTCCTTACTTCTGACCAACTGGTTGTAAATTGAGAATTCCTGTGACCCCCTTCCTTGCGTTCAGTAATCTACTGGAGTGGCTAAATGTGTATTTAGGGTAAACTAGCATTTATTGGTGTATTATAAAAGATACAACCCCAGAACAGCCTGGTGGAAGGAAGGGGTATGGTGTGGTGGGGGTGTGGTACTTCCTCTGTGGGAACACCACCCTCTCAGCACCTTGATGTGTTCATTAAACTGGAAGTTTACCAAATCTTCTTGTTTCAGAGTATTTACAGAGCTTAATCTCCACCTCATCCCCACCAATGACTGGGACCGAAAGTCCCAGCTCTTTAAGCACTTGGGATGTCCTGTCCCTCTCCTTTGTCACCTTATTTGTATAAACTCAGGTCCCATCAAAAGAGACTCCTTCTGAGTACAGAACACCCCTATCAGGAAATCCCAAGGGTTCAGGACCTTTGTGCCACAAAGCATGGACAAAGACCAAATATATTTCATGTTATATCCCATTAACCAATATCGAATTTATGAGAATGCGTTTTTTTCCATGGTCCTAAGCATGCCAGCTTGAGTCACATTTACTGATTTGTTAAAAGTATTGTTTTCCCTTTCTCTTTCACTAGCTGTTCCACAGTTTTAATAGAGCCATCCTCCCGAGACCCGAAGGAAGTAAGTGCTAATTTATAAAAGTGACTGTTCTTTTCCCTTTTTCTCACACAAGTTGGTGTTCATTACTGATGCCATTACTGTAGCTGGGGTGGGGTGGGGGCTCTCCTTCTGCACCCTTTTTTAGTTCATCCTCCATCTAAGCATATACCTTCTGTCTTATCCACTGAGACCTCCTCAAAGCGTTCTGGACTGCTGGAGCCCTCTTTGATCTTTTTCGTCTGTGAGCTTTTCTATGAGTTTTTCTCTCCAGTTCACTTGGGTATTTATTCTTACAGCCATAAACAATTGCATAAACATTTTAGGTGTGCAACCTCTAATCTCTGAATTGCAAGATCCTGTGAGTAGGAGCTGTTTCTGAGGTCCATGTTCCCACTCCTCCTCACCTTACCCTTTGTCAGTGTGAAAACAGAGTAATGATTTTTAGTCTCCAAAGAGTAATGATATTTATTTGGGAACAGCAGTGCACCACAATGAGAATGTGCATACCACAGTAACCTGTGGCTGATTTTGAGGAAGTTGAGGCAGGGAGAAATTTTTAAATGCAAAAAATAGGAAGGATTAGATCGAATATTTTGAAACAATAGTCCTTAACCACAACGAGTGTGGTCCTTGTGGCACCACCTGAGGTTGAACAGACAGGTGTGCTTATACAAGTACTTTTTGAATTAAATTGCCGTGGCCTCTCTGCAACCCTGTGATTCTGGTGGAATCTTCTGTGACAGTTGCTACCAGGCAGTCATGCCTAAGAACCTTCCAGCTTTATTAACTTTTTTTGGTTAGGGTTGACACAAATGATTCTGTTCTGATTCTGGCAATTTTGCATTCCTCTCCTACTTTAATATTACTTATCCTTATAGCCTCCGAGTGTAGGCTACACAAATATTCTACCATTATACCTCGGAAAATTGTAGCAACAAATGGATACTCAACACACGTATGTACTTTAGGACAGGGGTCTTCATGTGCATAGTATGTGTTCGAGGAAAATGACGTACTGCCTAGCTCTGTTGAATATCAAGATGAAACAAGAATATCAGATATCCTGGGTTTTTTAATGAGTTTACTTTTGATATATTTGGAGAAATTAAGGTTACGTTGATCAGACATCTATGGTTTGGAGATGCTTATTCAAAATAATTGTGATCATTTGTGCCAATGCTTGAAGAAGATACCTACTCTGGCCTGGCCCAGGGCTTTGCCAGGGGACCCTGGGAAGCAGCACACCCACTGAAGCCCATCATAACCCCTCTCCCCCTCTTCCCTTTCTTTCTCTGCTTTCCCTGCTGTCTTCTTCCTTACCCTCTTCCCTTTCCCCTTCTTTGCCTTCCCTTATTCTTGCCTTTCCTCTCTTTCTTTTCTTGCCTCTTCTTTTTTACTTATGTATTATAGAGAAGATGAAAACACATCTTGTTTTGGTGGTGGTGGGAGATATTTTTGCTAAGAGTGGAGAGAAATACTTGCATTTTTGTGAAACTCTGTGAATAGAAGTTTCCTGAACAGTAAACCGTTGCTCAGTTTTCATTATCAACATTCTTCTCAAGCTTAGCCCCATGGGTTTCACGTGAAGTTTACATCCATAGATTGTTCTGGAATTCCCGTTGAGAGCAGGGTGGGGGGTTAGTGTTATAGTTTCCTGGGTTCTAAATGCAGCGGCTCAGGGTGCCACTTTCCTTGATTTCAATTTTGAAACAAGAATTGGCTTTCATTAAGCTATACAAATATGCCAGCTTAATTGTAGGCAAGCATGTATATTAGAAAAGATATAAAATTGTATTTTCAAAATAATCTGTTCTGCCACATGAACCATCTGTTTTTAATCCATTATGAAAATAATAAAATATTATTTTAAAGGCTTGGAGAGTGGTATAAAATATCAAAATTTTAATTCAAGCTCATTTTCCAAATAATATTTTTAAAAAGCTTTTCTTAAAATTTTCCCTCCTGTGTTTACAAAAAAAAGAAGTTTGCATTCTTCAAGTCTCAAATAATTTAAGACCCCTCATTTGTATAGGTAGTTTTCTTTAACTGAGCTACTGTTAGAATTTTTGGCAAAATACATCTTTTCTAGATAGCTTTCCTCATAGATTTGTATCACTTTGTCTTCAAATATTTAAAAGAAGTTGTACTTATTTTATTTATTTATTTATTTATTTTTGTAGTACTGGGGATTGAACTCAGGGGCACTCGTCCACTGGGTCACATCCCCAGCCCTTTTTTTTTTGTATTTTATTAGAGACAGGGTCTCACTGAGTTGCTAAGTGCCTCGCCATTGCTGAGGCTGGCTTTGAACTCACGATCCTTCTGCCTCAGCCCCCAAAGTGCTGGGATTACAGGCGTGCGCCACCGCGCCCGGCTAGTTGTACTTATTAATCAAAAATTATATTATGAACTTTTTTTTTTTTTGTAAATTGGCGATAGATGTTCTGTTGTTCCAGCAAGTGATCTTCTAAATAAAATATTTAAGATTTTCATTTATATCTTTATACAGGAAATAAATGACCTTTAGGTTTTCTAAAATAATGAAATGAAAATTGGATTCAATTAAATATTTTCCTATTTTTGTAAGGAACAGAAATATGAAAAATACTTGTGTCTTCAATAGTTTATCACTTTCTTTTAGGTGCACAGTTGGATAAGATGGGTTTCACAATTCTCAGAAAGTGCATCAGTGCCATTGAAACACGAGGTAATGTGATTGAATCATTTTACTCATGAAAGGCTATAGGTATGTAAAAATCTAAAAGTCCATTTAAAATATGCATTGCATGGTTGAGTGTTATTGCATGAAATGTGTTCATACAAGATGCCCTGCTAGATATCAGTTATTTATATGACCTATTTAATTCATTCTTACACATTGTATATTCCAGTCCTGTTTTGGATGACTTAGTGGGATGAAGCAGTGTCTTCACATTTTTCTGTCAAAACAAGGTCTTTGTTATGAGGCCAGACTGCTACCTGTAAAATTAGAGTGTTGGATAATAAATGAATATGAGCTGTTTTAAGTTTTGGAAGTTTGCCTGTCAATGATAACAACTCAAGGCACAGAAAGCACCTTGCCCATACACTTATATAGTGGTGATTCAGACTGACAGATCAGATTTTCATCTATTTCAAACTGTAGTTAAGTTGAGCTGACTAATTTGGTTATTTTCCTAGTGCTTTAAAAATTACTATAATTTTAATATTTCTCACTCAACATTCATGTTTCTTTCCTGAGGTCCTTAAGTTAGATCCTTGATCGTATAATTTGCATGCTTATTAATTTTGATAAATTCTTTTCCCGAAGGGTGTGTTTTGTAGATACTTGCTTCTGCCTGAACAAATAAAGATCTATCTAGAAGGCTTTCTGATGGGGATGTGTAGATTTGTGGAGTGTTAGGTACAGTGAATGGAACAAATATATCAGAATCTGCATGTGAATGTATTATAAATATGCTCTTGTTTTTAACAGAAGAATGGGCCTACACATTTTACATGAGATTTTCCCATTTAAAAATAAGAAAAAAGCATGTTTTTCTTTCCAGATCGTTTGTTTGCAAAGGCCTTCCTATACTGAAACCTTTTGCTTTCAGTGGAGTGATAAAAATAGTCTGAATGAATCAATAGCCAGATCATATTATTAAAAAAGACGAGGAACAGCATAGATTCTCTTAGCCTTTTATCATAAAATTTGAAATTTCTTCAGGAAATCAGCTCTCCTGGTTTTATTTATTCTTTTTATGCTATGGGTATTATTGTCTTGCTTTGTCTGTAAGGATGATGCTAGTTTGTGTTCCTGTAACAAGAAACCTCCAAGTCACTGTGGCTTAAACCCACCACACTTATTTTTCACTCATCAAGCATTAGTTGAAGGCTTTGCTCATCACTCAGATCCCTGGGCTTATGGAGCAGCCATGCACTTTAAAAAACCCTGGTTGTTGCCAGAACGAGGTAGTTCTGGAGGACTTTGCACCAGCACGTGGATGCTGTGGCCTGGAAGTGAGTTACAGTTGCTTAAAACTAAAAGGCCATAAGTGACCACATGGCCCCACTCAACCCCACGGGGTCTGGGAAGCACAACCCTACCACAGGCCTGGAAAACAGGTTGAGAACTGAGGATAGTTGGTAAACATTAATGTCTGCCATGTACTTCTTGTGTCTACATACCTAATGATCAGAAGCTTTTAATGAGATATGATTGACACATTTTTTTCCTAATCATTGCTTTTAGTTTTTAAAATATGACTATCATTGGCTGGAAATTTGCATTTCATATGGTTAGGTTGAAGCAACTAACCTTTTGCTTAATGTGCTTTTGAAAAAATGATATTTATGTTGTTGTTCTTAGTTGTGGTATTACTGAAATATTGCAAAGAATCAGCAAATGGGGGCTGGGGTTGTGGCTCAGTGGAAAAGCACTCGCCTAGCACATGTGCGGCCCGGGTTCAATCCTCAGCACCACATAGAAATAAAAATGCATTGTGTACAACTAAAGCAAACAAGTAAATATTAAAAAAAAAAATCAGCTAATGTCTAAAATTTACTATAGCCCTTAATACCCTAAGAACATTTTCAGTACTGTGACACACTAACATATCCTAGACAACACATATCACATATATGATATATAATTAATATAGCATACACACACACACATACATATCTTGTCCTGTTTGGGTCTATTTAGCAGTTATTCTAATTTGAGATGGCAACAAATCCCATTTTGTTAGATATCAGAACCAATTAATAGCTCCTATTTCATTTATATAGAGATGTTTGCTATGAAGTTATGACATGTGGGAGTCAGTTCCATTGATCTTTCATCCATTTACCTACTATTTGTTGATAATATGTACTGTCCCTACCAAAAGGGAACTGTGACATAGGTATACCAAGTTGAAGAACTTACAAAAGCAATTGGTTCCAAACTTTGCTGCACATTTGTTACGTGGGACTGTTAAAAAATACTGGTGTCAGGCTCTCATCTCTAATAAGACTTAATTGCTAATGGGTGTGGATTGGAAGTGAGGCTTTTAAAAAGCTCCCCAGGCAATTCTAATACATAGTAGCAAAGTTTGGGAACCACTGTCCTGATGGAAATGTGGCTTGGGAATGGGGGAAATAGAATATACAGTTATCACCCTGTTGACGGTGTCCAGTTACATGGAAAGCTTTTCTCTTGACTTCTTTTAAAAATAACCCAACCTAAACTCAATACAAAATAGAAACATTCTGAAGAGAACAGCACAATGTTCCTTTCTTTCCCTCAGTAACAGATGACCTATCATAGTTTAGTCCTAGTTCTAATCTGACTCTGGTCAGTTAACCAGTATTTATTGAGCAATCACAGTCTTGCTCGGTGCCCTTGGGATACATATTAAAGGTTGGTTCCATATAATCCTTGGTCCAGTAATAGTAGACAGAACAGAGATTTATACACAATTGAAGTATACCAGGTGATAAGATAAAACTTACAAGTTTGCAGGATAAAGAGAATCTTGAGTGCACGTCAATGGATTGAAAAAGACTTTGTTAATTGAGCAGTGTGTTTAGGAATAGGCTTCCTTAGATTTAAAGGATAGGCACATATTTTGGCATTTAGAGAAACCCCAGCAAAGATGTGGGTGCAGAGTGTGTGCTCTTAAGCCAAGCCAAACTTGATAAGAAAGGAAGCATAAAAGAATAGTAAAAGCAGGTACTTGGTCATTTGTATTTAATTGTGGTGAGGGTGCTGGGAAACTAGGATTGGTAGCCCTGTGTGGGATGCTTAGAATACTGCTACGGGCGGAGTGCTCCATAAGTGAGCCAGATGACAGATTTGGCAGTAGCGTAGATAGCACTCAATAGCTGAGTGATTTTACTGAAGCTGTGCTAGCCATATCTAGCAATTGGTTGGACATGGAAGATCAGAGGTCTGTAAGGAATTTCACATTCAAGTTTTAGCTGGGGAAACAGGTTATCAAGAAAATAGGGTGCATGGCAATTTTATGGCATGTACCAAGATCACCATGGGATGCTTTTTAGAAATGAACATTTCTGGGCTCAATCCGGATCTGTTGAATGAAAATTGATAGTACTGGGCTCCAAAGGGGTCCAGTAAGAAGAGGGAAGTCAAATTGCCAGCAAAATTTTCTAATTTTCTGCTTTTGGGGTATAGAAGTAGCCATGGGAAGTTTCCCAGGAGAGTAAGGTTTATGAAGCCCTACCTAATGGATCCATGTAGTTTTGGGAATAATGGGACAGAGCATATGGATGTTGAGTAGAACCTCTATCCTCAGTGGGAGGTTAAACGAAATAACATGGCTAAGAGTGACTTAAGTTTCAATGTGTTGAAAGCCAAGAGCAATTCAAATATCAATACTTTGTAGCTAAATCCCAGGCAAATTCAGAAGGCTTCCTGGCAGCTCTTGTTCAAGCCAGCTGCCTCACCTCCAGTCTCTCTGCATGGCACCAGGGATCTGCTGCCCTCTGGTGGTTTGTCCCTTTGTGGGAAAATATTCCATTATACTAACATTTTGTACGTTGTTTCTTTCATTGCGTTGGCTTTGCTGACCATGAATGTTAATGGGCAGCCACCATGGTTTGTGGTTCTCTGTTGATGAAGTTACTGCTCTGCCCATGTCTCTGGAGAAAGATGACAGATGTGGCATTCTCCTCTGCTCCTCCTGGAACTCTGATACATCTTGACTCAGGGCTTCTACTCTTGAACTTGAGTTCTATGGACAAGAGGAATTGTCCTGGTTCACAAGTATGTGGAGTATTAGAAGGAAGGATTTTATGCAGATGAAATAGAGGTGTTTCAAAGAATGTGATGTGTCTGGATCTAAGAGTCGTTGTTTAAGACAGAAAGGCAGGGGAGCAGTGTGGGAAGAAGAGGGGCACTCCAATCATTCTGCTGCAGGGTCTGTTTCACCTTTGGGTGATCAAATGTTGTCAGGTTTTGATCATGATGCAGTGTGCATGCCTGTAAACCCAGTGACATGGGAGGTTGAGGCAGGAAGATTGCAAGTTCAAGAACAGTTTCAGCAAAGTAGGGAGATGCTCAGCAATTTAGTGAGACCCCATCTCAAAATAAAACAGGTCTGGGAATGTAGCCTAGTGGTAGGGTACCCCTGGGTTCAACTCTATACTGCCCCCCTCAAAAAAAAAAAAAAGTTCTCAGGTTTAAGCTCTAAAGTGGTATAATAAGACGCATTCAGAAGGATTCTTAATCTCTTAAACCCTTAGTTTCTAAAAAGAAAGTAAGTAACTAGTATGTTTATTCACACTTTCTGCCCCCCACCCAGATTTGTGAAGATGGAAAGAGCAGGTTTTTGTACATGGTGATGGTCTTTGTGTCTTCATTTCCCCACCCATCCTTCCCTTGTGTTGTTTTTGTCCTGAAATGTGCAAGTTCTTCCTCATCTGGCGGTTATAGTGCCTGCTATTGATAATTATATTTCCTTCATTTACTTTGGTTTTGGGACTATATTGTTTGCTTAGAATGGAGAAAACATCTAATTTACTCTTGCATGCCTCTACTTCTTTCTAGACATGGTGCTTCACACACATAGTAAGCAACTCAGTAACTGCTTGCTTTTTGTTTAAATGTTCAGAGATTTGACTAAAATGCCATACTGGCAATTTGACAAATTTATAATTTGTAAAATTACTGGAAAAACTTACTCCTCACTATGTGGTTGGAATTAGTAGTTTTACATAACACATGAATACAGGATTTGCTTTCAAACTGTGATGAATTTATGAATTCATGAATTTGTCAGCATCTTTCCTAATTATGGGTAATATATTAGACATAGGTATAGTACATTACTTATGAAAAGGACTCATGGTTTCAGAACTTGCAGTGTGATTATATAATTTCCTCAAGTAAATCCCCTTCCTAAGATGGAACCATGCCTAGTATATTGTCTCTTTCTGGACCTGCATGGCACCTAATTTTCAGGTGCATGCATTGTAAAAATAAGCAAAAATAAAGTAAGATTCTTTTGCTTAAAAACATCTTTTTAGTTGCTATTTTTTAAAGAGTCATTATGACTTAAAACTAAATTTGTATGCCACTTTTGTTTATAAAGTTTCTCTTAAAAAATGTTCCATATGTGCATAATTTGAATATTCACTTCAATTTTCTAGAGTATGGCATTAAAATGTCGGTCTAGGCAAGCTGTCAGTTATCAAATTCAGCATTGTAACAAGCTGTGAATTCATGGGATAGAAGTAGGAAGCCACATATAAGATGTGACAGTCCTTATTTGTCACATGTAAAAGTGAATTTCTCTTCCTTTGAAAAGCAAAGTTTTGGATTTGGGAAAAATCTTAATGAAGTTGGCTTGAGGATTGTTCTGCTTCCAGAGCACTTTGGAATGGTGTGGGGTCTCAAGGTGGGCTCTGGCAGAAGAAGACAATATGGGTTTCAGTATTAATGCTTGGGGACTGTGGGAGAGAAGACCCCCAAAGTGAAGTTGCAACATATTTTGCCATGATTGCACATTAATCTTGAATTGCCAAGGGCAAATTCCTTGCAAAATGAAGAAAATAGAGAACAGCTGTCCTCAGAAAATTTCCAGCAAGCAAACTAGAGTTTCTCACTCACTGTCTCTTTTTTTAATCAGAATGGGTGTGAGGTGAGTGTGGGTGGAAACACAGGACAGTCTCATGTGGGAGGAAGCTGAAAAGTCTTGTGGTGTCTGCAGAAATGCAAATACAAGATTGAAATACTAAGTCCAGGCAAATCGGGACTGAATATTCATTTTCTCAATTAGTAACCTTACTCATTTTAGAAAAACTCTGAAAAGCTATTAGCTTCCTACTAAATGGCTGAGTTGAATTAATAGGGGCAAATACCCCCTAAGAGAGGGTATGCCCATCTTGGTCCCCCACCTTCAGGTGGCTCAGGGTTTCCTTTATGACTTTCAACTTTCATCTTGTCCTCATTCCATTTCCAACTTTCCTTTTTCTGTTACCTATGGTTTATTCATTCTCTCTTCTTTAACACATCCCCAGAACAGGAGTGCAGAGAATTAGTAGAACTTTATACAGTCATTACATAAAGCATCTTGCTTCTGGGCGTATTTGGGTTGGAGGTTGGGTGGGATCAAGAGAATGGCAATGGTGTGTTGTCAGCAGGGCTGAAGGTGTTGTTAGACAGGGGAACATGGGAAAGCTGTCTTGCTGCAGATTAGGTGAGCTAGGTTTTGTATGTCTATGTTTAAGTTCTGATGATGTTCGTGATATTTTATTGTAATACTCTGCACTTTGAGTGTACTATTGAAGAGCGTGATCTCAAAAGTTGATATTGGGGATAGGGCTGTGGCTCAGTGGTAGGGCACTTGCCTCACACGTGTGAGGCATTGGGTCAGATCCTCAGCACCACATAAAAATAAATAAATAAAATAAAGTTATTGTGTCCATCTACAACTAAGAAAATAAAAAAAAAATAGTTGGTCTTGATTGCAATCTCACTTTCCCCACTTATTGACCATGCAGTTCTCTTTGTGTCTTCATTTTATTATCTACAAAATAGGCCTCCTTCACAGGGTTATCATGGGAAGGAAGAAAGACTGCTTGGGGCTTGGTACATGTTGAGTCCTCAGTACTGAGTTGCTTATTTGGAGTGAAATCTAATCATTGAAGCCAGTCATAATTAGTCCTATTATTGATTCAAGGTTCTGGGAGGACTAAGGAACTTTTAATGTTTTTCCCTAAATGGCAATTTACATAGGGAAATAAATCATCTGAGTTCATTTTCTCTAGCAGTTTTAAGTGGCTTCTGTAACTGGAGCAAAATGAACTGTTTTGGCCTTTAACCTCCTATTCCTCATGTCTTGTGGACGTTTGAGCACTAAAATAACTTAAGCACTAAAATATTGAGAGAGTAAAGAAAGGGAAGGTGTTCAGGAAGAAGGCCATGGCTCTCCCATTGCCCCCAGCTCTCCTGCGGAAGTAAAACAAAACAAAGCAAAACAACTACAACAAAACCAGAAAAGGAAAGTGAGATTGTTCTCTGTTGCATGGAATTGATTTGGTACCTGAAGCTGTAGCTGCTCTGAGGCAGAGAGGCAGATGGCAGCAGTGAGACACCATTAGACCTTTGCTGATGTTCTCATCTCTGTAGTGAAAAGATGAAAAAGAGTCTTGTAAAAAGCAACAGTGAACTTTTTCCTTGAGTTCAAGACTCTTTTCTAATTTAGTAAGATTTTGCCACTAAAAGTGGAGTTACATCAGTGAATTTATTATTTAGCTGCCAGTCCATTCCAGCTTCCTTACCCATTCCCAGCTAGATGTCTGTTAGATGGATTTATGTCAACAGTTTTTGGGTGTTTCCTATAGGAAAGGTAGAGGATATATGGTTCCTATTTTTAAGAGTTAGCTTCATTCAGTGGATGCTCTGAGATTTTGTGTTACTTTCTTGTTGCTAAGTTATTCTGCACAGTGTCATGGAGACTTAGGAGAAGACACAAGACTCCCAGATCCAGAGACAAAAGACAGGGTAATTACCCTGAGTAGTCAGAGTATTGCATTTTGTGCCGGTTCCCTGGGCCTCAATTCCCAAGGTCATTGCAAAGAGCCTCGGATGTTACCTGCAGATGACTGGCAGTGGGTTTGTTATAGGAAACTCTGAACTTAGGAAACTCAAATCTTTTGTAATAGCCATCCAGGAGGCCCTCTGCTCTGGAGGGAAATACTGTCTATTTTCCAAGGATGTCAGTGAACCTGTTCTTTGCTCCAGAGGGAGGTATTGGAACAGAAGGTGTTCACACCATACTGGAGGTATTGGTGGAGTGAGTGGGTGGTACATCTGAGAATCTGCGAGCAGTTGAATCCAGAGTGTGGCAGATCCCTGGTGCTATGCCTTGGTTTGCCTTGGTTCTGCAGACTGGGGTGAACGATTGACAAATATGAACAGTAGTGAGTTTTCTTAACTGTAGAGTTGGTAAGCATGGGGTGGGTGAAGGAAGAAGAAAGGCAGAATGATGATCAGAGTTTGGAAATAATTTAGATAAGAGATAATGGAGGTTTATACTAGTGTACAAACAGTATGGAGGTTCATAAAAAAATCAAAAATAGAACTGCCATGTGATCCAGCCATCTCATACAGGGTGTGTATCCAACAGAAATGAAATCAGTATGTCGAAGAGGCTTTTGCACCCCAGCATTCATGGCAGCACTGTTCACAATAGCCAAGAAATGGAAACACCCCAAGTATCCAGCTGATAAGTAGATAAAGAAAATATAGTATGTATACACACAGGGAATACTATTTAACTATGAAAATGAATGAGAAATTTTTCCTTGTGGCAACCAGGAATGGAACTGTTGATCATAGGATTAACTGAAATAAGCCAAGCACGTAAAGACACGTATAGCATGACCTCACTCACGTGCCATCTAAAAGTATTGATCTTACAGAAGTTGAGAGGAGAATGGTGGTTACCACAGGCTGAGGAGAAGGATAGATGGGCAAGGTTGGTCACTGGGTACTAAATTATCGTTAGATAGGAGTAAGAATTTCTGATGTGCTGTTGGACAGTGGGGTCACTATAAGCAAGAGTGATGTGCTGTGTATTTCAAACAGCTAGGAGAAAAGATTTTAAATGTTCTCACCATAAAGAAATGATAAATGTTTGAGGAGACAGATGTATGTTTAACCTGATTTAAAACATTACACAATGGTGTAGTGTATTGGAACAGCACATGGTACCGCATACTTACATACAATATTTATATATTAATGTATCAGTTGAAAACAAATTTAAGACAGTATTGGCAGTGGGAAGAAGGGATGGCTAGGAAGAGAGACATGACAGAACAGATCTGATGACCTATTGGTCTCAGGAAGTAAGGGAAAGGGAAGTGTGAAAACTGGGCTCCCCAGCCAACAAAGATGGCACCTTTAGCCAGTGGGGAGCGTGTAAGATGAACAGCTGGGTTGGGAGGAACAGAGATTGCCTTTAGATACTTTGAATTCAAGGTACCTGTGATACATCTATAGGAAATATTTAGGAAAGAGGAGAGATGGTAGCCATTGTTGGCACAGCAGTGATATCTAAGTGTCAGAAAAGCCATTCAGGTAGACAGGCGAGAAGATAAGGAAGCAAAGGACAGAACTTTGTGAATCCTTGCATTTAGTGGGTGAGAGAAAGGAGAATAATGGAGGCACAAGACAGCCAAAGTGGTAGCAGGAGAGGCAGGAGAGTGGGGGTGTGAAGGCATCCATGAGAGAGGGAGGACTCCAAGGAGGAAGATGTCACCATGACAGATACTTAGAAAGCTCAGGTAGGAGGAGGACTGAGAAGCAAGCTTTTCCTACCTGAAATCAAGAAGTGGTCGGGAAGTCCAGAAGCTAAGTAATAGCTGGGTTGTACTCTGTTTTTCTTGTGATATTCTTCTCACAAGCTCTGAAAGACAGCTGATGTTATCCTTGTTTACATCAACCAGTGAAGCCAGGGGATGTGAATTGACTCGTTCAAGTCCCAGAGCTAGAACATTGCAGACTCCAACTCAAACTCTAGACTGAGTTTTTTAGGCCCATGCATCTCAAGCATAATGACCGCGAGGAGGTGGAGATTCCTGCATCCTCTCTTCTGAAGATGTTGAGATGAAGTAAAGAATGAAAGGGGGACAGGCTTTTAAAGAGAGGTAATTGGAAATGGTAGACAATAAAAAAGGGAAGTAGAGAAGATGGAAGTGCCATTCCCTGCATTTGCTCATCTAGATTTAGATTAAGCCATCCTAGAGTTCCACCTCACTTCTTTCCATACCAGTTCCCTCAAGGCCTCTTAAGATGCACCAGCAATGCAGGTAAGATTTGACTGTTGATGGAGAAACTCTCCAGTACCTTGGGAGGCCCATTGGGAGCAGAAACAGGAATCAGCATCTGTCAGTCTTTAAAACCCTAACATATAGCATCTTATGTTTTCAGAGTGTTTGGCATACTGTCTCTTCCAATCTCCAGGAAACTCAGGCAGTTGAAAAAGTATGCATGATTCATTGGGCTTGTTGTCATAAGTGGCATCTGAGGCTTGGAATAAGTCGGAGTATACTGAGACAGGTGTCACATGGCTGGAGAGTGGCACAGCTGGGACCGGGATCCTGAACTCCTAAGTCAGAAATGCCTGTGGCAGTGGACATAGGGGGAGAAGAAGAATTAGCAATGAACTTAGTGGTGATAGGGATGCTGGGTCCAGAACGACACTGCACACTCTCTGTGAGGTAGACCTTTGGCCAAGGCTCACGCTGTGAACCGACTCTGCAGGGAACATGGAATGAGCCACAGCTGGTGCTCTGTGAGGCCCTGGGACAGGTGGACATTAGACCTCTGGAACAATTTGGTTCCCCACATCTTACCTAATGCAAGAGGAAGCTCCCTGTAACTGCAGCTTTCTTCGAGTCCCTGGTTATGTTATTTGGCCAGTGGCTTGTATGGTTGTATAGGAGTAGCAACAGTCCAGGGGCTGGCTGGTCTGGAACTACAATGGTTTCTCTTGTGTTGGCTAGACAGGAAGCAAGGTCAGGCACAGGTAGCCTACAGTTCATTTTGACCCTAAAATGAAGGTGGCAGCTAATAAACGTATTGGATTTGAGACTTGGGTGTGAGAGGAAGAGACTTAGCCAAGCCTAGATGTGTCTTTAGAGTCCTGAAATTAACAGTACTTCCAAAAGTACTGGCTCAGACCTGGAACTGGATAGCTGCCTAGTCCGTCTTCCGTCTTTCTCACCTAGTTGGGATGGGGTGCTGGAGCAGATGTGATGGACGGCCGCGGGAGGCACCCTCCTGTGCCAAGCTGTCTCTTTCATATCTTGAGACTGCTTTGTTTGGATGGGGAAGGACCATGCAAATGAAACCCTGAGATTTTCCCTGAAAGTGCCTGCTGTCCAGGAGGCTGTTCGTCATGATACAGAAATGGGTTTGCACAAAAAGTGGACGTGAAGCTAGCATGCTGGGAAAGCACGACTCCATAGGAAGGGGCGAGGCAGATGAGTTGCTGGGCAACCAGCTGTGATATTTTTTCTATCTGCCACCCAAATGCTTATCATCCATGGGAAGAAATTGCATATGTTATTGGTGAACAGGAATTTTGTATTTTCCATGAGTCATTCTTATTAAATAAACGTTGACTCTCTTCCTGGCATATGCTTGGTTTTCTGAAAGTGTAGTGTGGACAACATGCCTTCCTTAGGGGGACTTTCAGATGTATTATGCCTAGCTATTTTGAGATTAGGTTTGAATGTTATGCTGTGGTTAAAGTTTTCAGTGAGTGCTTGAATGAATTAATAAGGAATTAATTGTATGTGAGGTTTGTGCCCGTGCTTTATCAAAATGTAGGCTCCTTTAATTTTCACAATGATTCCATTCCACTCTTTTTTTTGGGAAGGGGGGATGGTGTTGGGGTTGAACCCAGGGTCTCACACATGCTAGGCAAGTGCTGTACCACCCAGCCATACACACCCCCTTCTTCTTAACCCCATTTTTCAGATGAAGAAGGTGAGGCATAGATAGAGCGAGCAACTTGCCAAATCACACCTAGAGGATGGTAGTGTTGGAAATTTCCAGAATGTCTATAACCTTAACTTATGCACACATTTGTATATCCAGGATATGCTTTTTTTTAAAAAAAATATTTATTTATTTGCTTTATTTGTACACAATGTGTTTATTTGTACGTGGTGCTGAGGATCGAACCCTGGCCGCGCACGTGCTAGGCGAGCACTCTACCGCTGAGCCACAATCCCAGCCCCTCCAGGATATGCTTTTTAAAAATTAAAAAAAAAATTGTTTTTGGACCAAGGTCCAGAAAAGTGAAAAGGTTATTGAGTGTTATTTTGATCTTTTCATCTTTACAAAGCTACAGTTAATCTTCTGTCTCATTGCTTAGGAATTGCTCTTACCTTCTCTTTGCAGTATGTAATGTATTGAAAGTGTTAAAATTAATCCATTCTTCTTCTAGAGTTTTAGAATTTAGTAATACGGTATCTTACATTCATGGCAGTGAATATGCCCCATTGATGGAACAGAGCAAAGGATTCTTGGTTCTCTGTTTATTTAAAGTTAATACAAATACACATCTTTGACAGAAACTTAATGTTACAATTTGCTGCCTATCTTAAGGGTATCTTTGCATATGGACCTGTTTATTTCTATGTAACCCAGGACAGGAGATAGCCTGGAAAGTGTTCACTACACTTACACAGGCACTTAACAGTGTTATTGAAGATCGGTTGTAAATATAGATGGGAACACATTGCTTTTCCTTGAGTCACCTTTGTGATTTTCTTAGAAGTTTTTCTAATCGTTTCCTGTATAGCACATCTTTTCCTTTTATTTTCAAGTGTCTTTCGATATTGGTTAATGTTTATAATTATGTAAAATATATAAATAATTGAAATTAGGACATTTTAAAATAATGATTAGAATTTACATATGCATAAAATTGCACATTTTCTCATCATATAACCCATTAGGGAATTTGTCTTTGCAGTGCTGGAGAGTCGTGTAAACCTATATTTGTATTCCTACATTCACATGCTTACATATTTGCACATATGCCTCATTAAAAATGAAATGTTGCAGACTTTTGATGTAAATCCTGTGAATGTGAACATGAACATTAATGACCTTTTACCCTGTTGTCACCACACGCAAGTGCAAATAAACGATTCAGTCACTCTGCAAATATTAAGTACCTCATTCCATGCCAGGCACTCTGCGGGTTGCTAGATGTGAGCTGAATGAATGTTTATAGACCCATGGAATTTGATCATTTATTTCTGTAGAACCATGCAGCTGCAAAATCTTTTAAAATAATTTTGTGCCTGTTACCATCAAAAGTGTTTACATTCCACGTTAGCCCTTCTCTTTCATCTAGTTTTATCTATACACACAGGAACACATGGGAGACCTTTCCTGTCTTGTCTTTCCATATTCCATTTACTTCTTAATCAACATCATATTAATTTGTTGCTTATTTCAATCATTAATATAATTCCATTTATTTGTTAAATGCATAGGACGTGCTGAGCACTGTGTGAGAATACAGAACCATCAAAGTTTCTCCTGAAACCAAAAAGGGGTGGGGGAGATTTCCTGCCCTAGTTGGTATCAAGTTGATCTCTTAATTTTAATTCTCTCTCTCTTTTTTTAAAAATATTTATTTATTTACTTTAGTTGTACACAATGCAATGCATTTATGTTTACGTGGTGCTGAGGATCGAACCCTGGCCGCGCACGTGCGAGGCGAGCACTCTGCCGCTGAGCCACAACCCCAGCCCTAATTCTCTTTTTAATATTACCCAGGTCTTCACTTTATGCGAGTGCCTCAAATATAGTTAGTACTCGATAATTCTGGGGAAGTCAATATTATGTACGGTCTCACTTGCTAACTTCATTCCTTTCTGTTTTCCCCTTTTGCTTTGTATACTTTGCCCTGCTCACCTTTTGTGTGTGTGTGCACACCATGTGTAATCACCTTTACCTCTTCTGCTTCCTTTATTTTAGAAGCTGTTTTCTTCTTATTCACCCCATTTACTTGCATCCTGCTCTGGTTTAAATGTGTCCCCAAAGTTCAGGTGTTGAAAACTTAACCCGTAATGCAGTGGGGTTGAGAGGTGATTAGTTACGGAGGGCTGTGCCCTCATGAGTAAATTAATGCTGTCATCAGGAGAATGGGGTTATGATTATAGGAGGGGGCTCTGATTAAAAGATGTGTTCTGTTCCTCCCTCCTCCTCTCTCTCCTCCTTCTCCTCCTCTTCTCCCTTGCTGACTTATCCTTCTGCCTTCCCCCATGTGATGACAGCATGAAGACCCTCACCAGATGTGACCTCTTGGATCTTTCCAGACTCTAGAACCATAAGTGAAAGAAACTTCTGTTTGTCATCAGTTACCCAGTCCAAGACATTCTGCTATAGCAGCAGAACATAGACTAAGACACAGCCTATCCAATCTTACCTCCGCTTCTGTTGTTTAAATGAGTTTATTGATCCTTTTAAATCATATTCTCCTTTTGCACCATAACTCTTATTGTCCCAGAGCATCTTCCTTTCTCTCTTGCTTCTCCAGCTTACCTGCAAGGGCCTGTGGGTGCCAAAAAGACTCTGGCTCTGGTGACATCTTTTGGGTTCTGAGAGGGAAACAACTGGGCAGACATTGTGATGAAACTTGATTCATTCTCACTTTTTTTTTTTTTTTTTTGTTACTGGGAATTGAACTCAGGGTGCTCGACCACTGGGCCACATCCCCAGCCCTTTTTTTGTATTTTATTAGAGACAGGGTCTCACTGAGTTACTAAGTGCCTCACCATTGCTGAGGCTGGCTTTGAACTCTCGATCCTTCTGCCTCAGCCTCCCAAGTGCTGGGATTACAGGGTGTGCGCCACTGTGCCGGCTCTCATTCTCACTTTTTGACCTCTCATCACAGAAGATGTGGCACTCTGTGGCAGCACAGTGGCAGATTGGAAGAGACAGGTGATAGGAAGTAAGACATGCTGGATTTTACTTTATCTACTTTACTTGGGGACATCTGTCATCAGCTGATCTTTTTTGTATTGGAATTTGTATATTTGTATTAGAATCTGTATATTACTACCCATTGAACCAATCTCATATATTAAAAGAAAGAAAAATCTTTGGGCCTATAAACACTTGGGCCAGATTACAAATTTTTACTAAAACCCAGAAAATATTGTATTAATGATATCCATTGGTAAGCCTTTATACACTCAAAAAGTTACAATAATTTGGATATTTAACTTTGTTAGTTTAGAGTACATTTTGGCCCAATCTGTATCTGTAGTTCTAAGTTAATTTCAAGTCACATCAACATAGCCCTACCTATTTTGTGCCCAACTACTTAATGTAAGGTGCCATTAAAAAAATATATATAGGGCTGGGGATGTGGTTCAGCGGTAGAGCACTCGCTTAGCATGTGCGCGGCCTGGGTTCGATCCTCAGCACCACGTAAAAATAAAAAAAACGCATTGTGTACAACTAAAAGCAAACGAATAAATATTTAAAAAAATATATATATGATTGAGCTAATATTTCTCCAGGCAATATCTGCATATTGGGAGAGAAGGTGGAATAGAGTTCCGCAGTTGTTTGTTTTAAATTCTAATGCTGGGTACATTTTAGGATGTAAAATTTTTTAAGTAAAAAGGTAATACAGGTCATATATTATATAGTATGTGCATCTCTAGATAAGTTTGATGTGGAAATTACTTTTTTAATAATGCTATTGTGTTTTTTAATACCTTTATTTATATGCAGTGCTGAGGATTGAACCTCACGCATGCTAGGAAAGCGCTGTACCACTGAGCTACAACCCCAGCCCAGGAGATTACTTTTAACATGGTTGAATATGAGCATTCACTCTAAGTGGGGAAAATAAAGACCTAACCTGATGTTCAGGTCAAGCATTGAGACTTTTGGGTTTTGGAGTTATGACTACGAGATTATGGGCTTATTTTAAAATGTGACCAAGTGTTGAAATAAAAGGAATTGATTATGATTTACATTTAGGGAAAGGGACTATTACTATGGGCTAGAATCAGAAAAGGAAGGATTTGGTCTGTTTTTTTTTTTTTTTTTTCTTTATTTTCTTTATTTATTTTTTATTTTATTATTATGGCCTGATAGAGTGCAAGGTATTATCTCTATTTTTAAAAAAATATTTCCTAAGAGTTGTTTTGTGGCATAATATTTGATCTATTTTAGAGAATGATCCATGTGTTGCTGAGAAGAAAGTGTATTCGCTCATTGAAGGGGTTGTAGTCTAAGTTATTTATTGTGTTTTTGAGTTCTGTAGTTTCTTTGTTTAGCTTTTGTTTGGAAAATCAGTGGTGAAAGAGGTGTATTAAAGTCACCCAAAATTATTGTGTTGTGGTCTATTTGACTCTTGAGCTTGCGAAGAGTTTGTTTGATGAACATGGATGCTCCATTGTTTGGGGCATATATATTTATAATTGTTAAGTCTTGTTGGTGTATGGTTCCCTTGAGCAGTATGTAGTGTCCTTCTTTATCCCTTTTGATTAACTTTAGCTTGAAGTCTGCTTTATTTGATATGAGAATGGAAACCCCTGCTTGCTTCCGCAGTCCATGTGAGTGGTATGATTTCTCCCAACCTTTCACCATCAGCCTGTGGATGTCTTTTCCTATGAGATGAGTGTCTTGGAGGCAGCATGTTGTTGGGTCTTTTTTTAAAATCCAATCTGCTAGTCTGTGTCTTTTGATTGGTGAATTTAGGCTATTAACATTCAGAGTTATTATTGAGACATGAGTTGTATTCTCAGCCATTTTTGTTTATTTTTGGTATTCCACTTGACATGGTTTCTCTTCTGATTAGTTTTTCCTTTAGTGTAATACCTCCCTCTGCTGATTTTCATCATTGTTTTTCATTTCCTCTTTGTGGAATATTTTGCCGAGAATGTTCTGTAGTGCTGGCTTTCTAGTTGTAAATTCTTTTAACTTTTGTTTATCATGGAAGGTTTTTATTTTTTCTCAAATCTAATGCTTAATTTTGCTAGATATAAGATTCTTGGTTGGCATCCATTTTCTTTCAGAGCTTGGTAAATGTTGTTTCATGATCTCCTGGCTTTGAGTGGGTTGAAAAATCTGCCATGATACGAATTATTCTCCCTCTATATGTGATCTGATTCCTCTCTCTTGAGGCCTTTAAGATTCTATCCTTATTCTGTATGCTAGGCATTTTCATTATAATGTGTCTTGGTGTAGATCTGTTGTAATTTTGTACATTTGGTGTCCTGTAATCCTCTTGTATTTGGTTTTCCAATTCCTTTTTCATGCTTGGAAAATTTTCTGATATTATCTCATTGAAGAGATTGTGCATTCCTATGGTTTGAAACTCTGTGCCTTCCTCTATCCCAGTTACTCTTAGTTTTGGTCTTTTGCTGCTGTCCCATGATTCTTGGATGTTCTGTTCATGGTTTCTTACTATCTTCACTCTGTGGTCAACTTTATTTTCATGATTCTATACTTTGTCTTCATTATCTGATGTTCTTTCTTCCAATTGATCTAGTCTGTTGGTGATGCTTTCTATTGTGTGTTTTATTTGGTTTATTTTTCCTTCATTTCAAAGATTTCTGACTGGCATTTTTTCAGAGTTTGTATCTCTTTTCTGAAGTAATCTTTTGCTACCTGTATTTGCTCTCTTATATCTTTGTTGTAGTGATCAATTTTTGCCTGTATTTGCTCATTTAGGTCATTCTTCAATTCACAGATCATTTTAATTATGAACCTTCTGAACTCCTTCTCTGACATTTCATCAACTTCGCTGAGCATGGGTTCTGTTATTGTAGTATCTTTGTTTGTTTGGGGTATTTTCCTCCCTTGTTTTTTCATGTTGTCTATTTGCCTTCCTTCCTTGCAGTGTGGACCTGAGATATTACAATTTCTACCCTATATTCTTGTAGTTTCTGTACCTAACCTTAATGTTGTCTGTGCTTCACCTTAATGTTGGGCTTTCAGAACCTGCAGGTGTCCCTCAATGTATGCTACTGCAACTAAAGGTGGTGTCAGCAGTAGCGGAGGTAACTCGAGATAACAGTGAAGGTGCCCCAAGATGGATGCAATGTCTTCCCAAGATGGGGCTGAAAGGGTTGGCCTTAAAATGTCTTTGGGATGCCTGCTCTGAGATGAGGCTTCTTTTAAACCCTGTCTGTTGTCAAAAGGTAGGGGCTACTGTGTGGGGAAGGCTATTTCTTTGTCTGCGATGTCTCAAGATGGAAGTTGTTTAGGCTTGTGCTTCCAGGTGGGGGTGGGGTAGTGGACTCTGGACCTACCCTGGGCCTGGGTCCCACGCAGGTTAGTGTGGGCAGAACTGGTTGAATCTGAGCTCCCGCTGTGGTCTGCTGGTCGAAAGAGGAGGTCCTATTGCAGAGCCTGAGCTCAGCGGGTATTTGCTGGTGGGGGGATGAACCTGGGTCCACTCTGAGCGGAGGTTGGCAGAACTGTCCTGGGCCTGCTGGTGCTAGGTGGAGGTAGGAGGGCCTGTCCTGGGCCTGGCCATGCTCGGAGGAGGTCAGTGGGGCTGACTTGGGCCTGCCTGCGGCTCTCCGGAGGTTGGTGGGACGGTACTGTGCCTTCGCGTACTAGGTGGAGGTCGGCAGGCCTGATTGGGGCCTGCCCGCGCTCCACAGGTGTTGGCAGGGCTGTCCTGGGCCTGGCTGTGCTAGGCAGAGGTCAGCGTGGCTAACCTGGGCCTGCCCGCACTCGCCTGAGGTCAGCAGGCCTGTCCTGGGCCTGCTGTGCTTCGCAGGTGTCGGTAGGGTTGTCCTGGCCCTGGCCAAGCTTGGCTGAGGTAGGCAGGGCAGTCCTGGGCCTTCCCAAGCTCAGTGGAAGTTGGGGGTGCTGACCTGCGACTTCCTGTGCTAGGAGGAGGTCAGCGGGCCTGGTCTGGGCCTGCCCACGCTCTGCAGGTGTTGGTGGGGCTGCCCTGGGTCTGCCTGAACTCTGCCGTGAGGTCGGTGGGATTCTTGGTCTGGTTTTGAAGGTTTGGATGGAAATTTATTTTACTCATTGCTGAATCTTGAGCAGCTAGAATTGCAACTGGCACATATTTTATGAATAAATAGATGACTGGTGAGTAAATTTAGGTAGACAAGGGGCAGAGCATTCCTGTAAGGGGAGAGACTTCAGCCTGAATATGAGGAAGGATAGTGTGAACTTGGTTTTTTGTGGGGGACAGAAGCCTGCTATGTTATAAAGGTAGGTAGCTGAGGTTGGGCCCCTTATGGATACTTATGTACTTTTCAAGGCTGGGAAAGGGGCTTGATCTGCTGGCTTACTCTTAAAATGGGGATGCGAAGACCTTAGATAATAAGTGATATGAATGATAGGAATATAGAGGGGGAAAAGATGGTGGTGTTTGTAAGATTGGTGTTCCTGTTCAAGGATTCCTTAATAAATGTGTGTGCAAAAAATTCAAGGCTGTGTTAAAGAGGCAGAGATTAATCTTCAGTTAGAAGATTGAGTGGACGTTGACCTATCTAATTTGGAAAGTGACAGGGAGGAAGTCAAAACAAACCTGAAAAATTCTAACACTCAAACAATAGAAAGAGTGATCCCTTTGGGCAAAAGAGGGATGTTTGGGAAAGAAGCTGGAAGGGATGTGATTAGGCCCACTAGTATGAATTGGCATGTTGGTCTATATTCTTTCAACACAATTGATATTTTTGTATGAACACATATGTGTTTGTAGATAAAAGTTGTGCTTCTCATTTCGTTAGTCCAGGGCCTTTCAAAACAGTGTTACCAGAGAGAGAGAATCCCACAAGAATTTAGTTTTTCATGTGCCATTTCTGAACTGATTTTGTATGTGATTTATTTAAATTTCATTAAGAAAAGAAAAAACTGTGTTGAGGAACTTTCATTCCCCTTCGCACCTTTCATTATGCATTAGCAATTAACTCTACTCTTCTCAGAGTGATGAATTTGAACTTGATCAATTATCTGATAGTAATTACCAGCAGAGTGATGATTATTGCTGAAGTAACATTCTTATTTCATCTCTCCATATATTTCAGGCACTTTTCACAGAGGTTCACATTTGTTTGCAGAATGTGACTTGCTCTTTTTACTTCTAGTACTGGGGTCAAGCTGTTGTTGTAGGTTTCTTTAATAGAGTAGTACCAAACAAAATCCTTTGGTATTTTAAACACTCTGGACAGGGCCCCTGGCTTCCAGGAGAAGGAAGGAATGAGTAGCTCAGTCTTTCTCCTTGGAGCCGGGCTCAGAATTCTCTGATTTTTATTTCTTGGCATTTTCCTTTTTTTTTTTTCTTTTTCCTAACTTGAGGCAGGACTGTCTGCCCCATGTCCTGTCTTGGTCAGTGGCTATTCTGCATCAGCAAGGAGCCTCTCTGCTGGTGGGACTTTTGCATTCTGGATAGACTAGGGTAGCCTTGGCCCTCTTGGTTCTTTGAGCTCTAATGAAAGAATGGAGAGAGAATGTGTATCAGTTGGCTAAGGCTGCCCTAACAAAGTCATATACTGGGTGACTTAAACAACAGAAATTTACTTTTTCATAATTTGGGGGGCTAGAGGTATATTATAAAGCTATTGGAAGAGTCGGTTTCTTCTGAGGCCTCTGTCCTTGGCTTGTAGGCCGCTGGCTTTTACTGTGTCCAAATGTTCTCTCCTTTCAAGGACACCAGTCATATTGGACTAGGGCCCACCCAGATGACCTCATTTTTTTTAAATGAATTACTTCTTTTAAAGACCTTCACTCTGTATACAGTCACATTCTGAGATACTGGGAGTTAGGACTTAAACATGTAAATTCGTGAAAGTCACAATTTGGCCCATAATCAAAGGCAAAATAGGACATTGGAGAAGTTTAAAAATGAGTAAAGACAAATAAAAGGCAAAAAGGAGGAAAAGAAAGAAAATACTGATTTTGGCAAGAAAAAATGAAAGTGTACGTGGGTGTGTGTGTGTAGAGTGCATTATAATGTACAGAACGTGTTTCTAGTATTTCTTTTCCCTCCCAGCATACTACTGCATAGGATGTTGCCCTTGATCTCCTTCTATGTGGCCTTGAGTCTCAGCGGTTTCCTAATTTGCTCATGATTGTCTGAGTTCGACTTGAATCCAATGCTTTAGACTCTGTCTAGTATTCTTTTCATTAGCAGTGTGGGGAGGTAAGAAGAAAGTAACCCCCCTGTGCAGATCCCATGACCTTTTTGTTCTTGGGTTATTTTGTTTTGGGAGCTTTGGGGATTAGAGATGTCATTTTCTTGTCAGCCAGTCATGTTCTTGTTAGCTTTAACATTTGTAGTGTAGAAAACAGACACATAGCCCTGAAGCTGTAACTCTTTGGAAGTGAAGATAAGAAGTCCCATTTGGGGGGGGGAGTCATTGCTTTATTATAAAAATTTTCAAGTTCAATGAATTAGAGAATTTGGTGCAACGAACACCTATACTCTCGTCACCCAGATTCAGCAGGTATATACAGGTTGCCGCAGTTGCTTCAACCATCTTGGTTTCCTCTTCCAGCAAATCTGAGACAGATGACTTCCACCCCTTTCAATGTGCATCTTTACAGTGGAAATTTTCTTAGTTGGGCAAGGTGGCGCACGCCTGTAATCCCAGCACTTGGAAGGCTGAGGCAGGAGGATTGGGAGTTCAAAGCGAGCCTTAGCAATGGCGAGGCACTTAGCAACTCAGTGAGACCCTGTCTCTAAATAAAATACAAAAAAAGGGCTGGGGATGTGGCCCAGTGGTCGAGTGCCCCTGAATTCAATGCCTGGTACCACCAAAAAAAAAAAAAAGTGAAAATTTTTTTATATCACCTGAATGCCTCTCAGAGTTTCCTGATTGTTTCTCTCTCTCTTTTTAAAATATTTTTATTTATTTGCTTTAGTTGTACACAATGCATTTTATTCAATGCGTTTTATTTGTGCATGGTGCTGAGGATCGAACCTGGGTCACCCACGTGCTAGGTGAGCGCTCTACTGCTGAGCCACAATCCCAGCCCCTCCTGATTGTTTCTTAAGTGTCATTTACAATTGGTTTGTGCAGACGAGAAATCCAAAATTTTATATTCAGCATATGAAATTGTGTTTCATGTAACTTTTCTTGCCTTTATTTATCTATTGTGCTCCAGGACCCCTGGTTTTCAGGTCTCCATAGAAGAGTTTGCACTGATTTGGTTTATTCTGCTCTAGAGTTTGTGGTGATACTCATTTGGGCAGGGCATATAACAACTCTTTCTTTAAAAATACAGCTTTAGTTTTGACTGAATTTACCTGGTATCCAACAATCATCCAAACAATGATTTCTTTTTATATTACTAATCACCATATTATTTTTAAAAGGTTGACACTTTCCAAGAGAAACATGAACAAGTGAACCCAAGAAACATAAGTTTTAATGTATCTTTACAAGTTGCATTGGGGTACATTTCAGTGTATCTATGATGCTTGACTTTTCGTTAACATTGACTCATTACATTTTTGTCCACATGGAAAATTGGTTTAGGTTATTTTCCAACCACAGCACACAAATCCAAAGCAGGTAAAAAACAAGTTGGTATAAACACTTGATTTTTGTGTCGAATGTTATTTTTACAGTCAACAGGAATGTTGCTAATGTGAGTTAGCAAAGATTCTGACTGCAGTTTTTTGGTGACAGCTTTTAAAATCTGATACTGTTGTATTTTGCTAACATTTCGTTTCTTCCAATAGGTATAAATGACCAAGGATTGTACAGAGTTGTGGGGGTGAGTTCAAAGGTCCAGAGACTTCTGAGTATGTTGATGGGTATGCCTCTTTTCTAATCTTTTTTCCATGCATTATTTGTTTATGTTCATTGACTTCACAACTTAATATTTCATAGTACCATAAAAGCATACTTGGGAATCCGTTTTTTTTTTCCTTCTACTGCTTAGATGAGTTGTCTCCTGAGCAGAGATGGTTGACTCAGAAGTAGATTAGTATTTGAATCTGCTTAGATTATCTACTTCGCCTCTACTTATTAAGAAGAGTATGCAACTCATGGATGAATGTCTTTCACTGCTTGCTCCTCACAGTGAAGCAGCAGTCAGGCCTCTATGATTTGCATGATTCCCAAATTGCCTGTCCAGAATCTTGACAGTACATTTGGTTGGACAAGACCACTGGGACTAGCTCATTTCTACGGAGCTTCCCAAACTGTCATTTGACAGCGAGGGTCTGACTCTCAGGGATTCATTGGTATTCACAGTGGCTTGTTTGTAGTTCGCACCAGGCTCTTCTCCAGAACCACGCATGCTCCATCTGTGCTGATAACACAGTGTTCTTTGGCATCGCAGACTAGAGGAAGCCAGAAAGTGAATTCATTTCATTACCCCAGACATTATGTGAATGACAAAGCGCTTTTGCATTACACACTGCTGTCATTTCGGTGCCACCTGTAAGGCGCTCCACTTCTCCCCACCTCAGAGCAGGCTGCCTCTTGAGGAGCGATAAACTCATCTGGCTGCAGGGCCTTGGATATCAAACCAATCTGTCATTCTGACCTTGCTACATATTAATTTATTTGCTTGTCTGACTTTAATTAATCAATATTAACAATGCCCCCAGGTAGACTGTGAATGCATTTAAACCTGTCTGCAGCTTAAAGCATTGTAGTAAAGACTCATTTTTAGAAAGCATAAACTAAGATGAACAAAATAAACTGACACATTATGGATAGCACTGCTTGTTTGGCTGTATTTGAATTAAGGATTTCATAAGCAACAACCTTTTTTTAGCTATTAACCACAGGAAAAATTGCCCATCATCAGTTGGAGAGCCTTGTTAGAATACATTTGCTTTCATGAGCTGTTTCCATTTTCTGCCTCTCTGGTTTGACTTGGGCGTGCAATTCTGGCAGACAGATTTTCCTTTTTACCATTAGCAGGCTCCAAATTAAATAGACTCAGGTTGCCAGTGGTTCAGTAGCAGCTGGAAGAGTTTAATGGCACTGCAGCATCTGCTTTTACTTAATTTTAAAATTAGAAACACTTCTCCCATTTCCAACATGGTGTTTTAATGATTAGACCTAGAAGACTCTTGGTATCATAATGGGAGATGTGGGCCGAAAGGCACATTTTGGTGCTAAACTGGCCATAAAGATCCTGGCATTATTTTTATCTTATTCTAATATGTTCATGTTCAAGGAAAGCTTGAACAAGGGTGTTTCTGTGGTCACCATGAAGTGTTAAGCTCTCTCAAAATTTGTTCTTAATCTCATAAAATCCTACACGCTCAACATAGCTGAACTCAGGTGATGGTCTCCTCTGCTCATGGGAAATGTTCCAAGACAGTTCTTAACTTACAAGGTATTTTTTACTATCTATCTAAAACCTCAAAAATTCATGACCTGGAAAACTGTCCATCCTTTCCATGAGCATCAGAGTAGAGCAGTCCAGAACACAGGCCTGTCACAACCTCGTTTGAGTTGCTGGCAAGGGAAGTGCTGTGTTTTCAGTAATAGTCTGTAAAAAGAGGAAATCAGAGAATTGGCATGAGAGAAAAATACTGACCTGTTATTTCCTCATTTACTAATTCATTTGAGGACTGAACAACATCTATTTCTTTTTATTATCTATAAATAATCCTTAGTATGAATTTAAGATTGTCAGTCAAAAATTTTGGAATTGCATAGCACATTTTCTTGTTTGTTTGTTACCAATGCAAATCTTAGCTCTCAATAAAACAGGTTTATTCACTATTTCCTACTGAATTGAGGATTTCCTTAAGATAGGTCCTTCTCATTCTGATTAAATCTTCAAATTGAAATAATTTGCTTCCAAAAAGAATGTGGGTTTTCTAGTCATGTACGCATCCCCACAGATGTTCCTTCTCTCCAGCTCTCCCCACTTCTCTGTTGTTTTAAGGGTGTATGTCCTAAAGAGAAGAAAAATTGAGTGGGCCTGCCAAATTTTTAAGTTTGCTTTTTTAAGCAAGTCATTGTCTTTTATTATTGTTCCTGAAAGTAATACTTTTATTTAAAATTTGGATATTTTCAAAGAGCATTTTGTTGGTAATGCAGTTTTTTCTTTGTAAAAATGAATTATAATCTAAGTGTCTGAGAAAAGGTTCCAAGCTATTTTGTTTTTTGAGAGCTGCCTTTACTTGATTCATTTTAGTTCTTGAGAGCTATTTACTTTAGATTTTTTATTATTGCCATTTTTACATAAAATGTTTTGCATTTTCTGTTTAAAGTATTCTTTAAATACTCACATGTAGAATTTCGTGGTGATTCCTAAATAAAGAATCTATGCTTAATCTCTTGCATGTTCTCCTTATCTCTCTCCTTTCTATGGAGTATTCTTCTTCCCCCTTTAAGATTAAAATATAGAAAATTGTTTCTCTCCATTATTTTCTGCCTATTCCATCCCTCCCCCTCCTTCCCTCATCCCCCTTCTTCCTCCCTAATCCCTCCCTCTTCTTCCTTATGCCTTCCTTTCCCTCCCTCATCCCTTCGTCTCCCTCCCTCATCCCTTCGTCTCCCTCCCTCATCCCTTCGTCTCCCTCCCTCATCCCTTCGTCTCCCTCCCTCATCCCTTCGTCTCCCTCCTTCATCCCTTCGTCTCCCTCCCTCATCCCCTCATCTCCCTCCTTCATCCCTTCGTCTCCCTCCCTCATCCCTTCGTCTCCCTCCCTCATCCCTTCCTCATCTTTTCTTCTTCTTCCCTCATCCCTTCGTCTCCCTCCCTCATCCCTTCCTCATCTTTTCCTCTCCCTCCCTCATCCCTTAGTCTCCCTCCCTCATCCCTTCGTCTCCCTCCTTCATCCCTTCCTCTCCCTTCCTCATCCCTTTGTCTCCCTTCCTCATCCCTTCGTCTCCCTCCCTCATCCTTTCCTCTCCCTCCCTCATCCTTCCCTCTCCCTCCCTCATCCTTTCCTCTTCCTCCTTCCTCCCCTTTGCTTCTCCCCCTCCTCCTTCCCCTGACCCTTCCTTCTCATCCTCCTCATCCCCTCTCTCCATTCAACATGAAGAGTGATGGCAGTTAGTGGTAGAAAGTTCTGTAAATAGAGAATGCTGGATGCTCTTCCAGGCCAGGTGAAGGAGAAGGTGGCTGTCGTCCTTCCCTGGTGATGAGACTTTGTCTTCCATCCTGGAGCAGAACGCAACATTCTGCTGAATTTCCAGCGGCCTCTGAGCCTTTGCCTGGACCAAGCTTCTTAAATTTCCAAAAGAAAATGCCCACCTGAGGGATTGACTTCCTTTTGTTTACAGGCCATGTTCCTTTTCTACCCCTTTGCTGTCTTGAGTCAGGGCACATAATCTGGTGAAAGTTTGTTGAAAGTAGATAGAGAGCAGTTGAGGAAAGAGAGAGAAATAACACATTGGGTGTCTTTGGGGTGAGTGTGGTTTTAGTCAAGGAGATGGGAATTTAAAAGGTGAATGACAGTACTTCTAGATCAGGACTGGAGTGTGTTAGAGTTGTCCTGTGTTCCTCCTTTCTCCCCCACTTTGGAAGGAAAGTAGAGCAGAGGAAGGGGGAACTGAGAAAATGAGGTAGTATGCCGTATGGGATCTCATGGATCCAGTAATCATTTCTAAATGTAATTTGCAAAAAAGCCTGGATGGTTCATATATTTTTAGACACAAAAACAAAGGAAACAAGAAATGAAAATAATTTGAAAGAGTGTTGCTTTAAAAATATTACCTCATTTACTTTGTCTGCAGGACAACTTTGTCACATAGTTTGGGAGGAAAAGTGAACTAATATAGCCGGAAAACATTTCAGTTTATTACAATAAAGTGTATTTTCAAAACTCATCCCATCGTTAATGCTTCTTCAAGTACTTTGAAATTGGACCCAAGTCATTGTTAAGCGCAGTATTAGCTCTTCATAAAACGGTGCTTTGCATTTTGGTGGGCCATACATTTCCAATTTCAAGGAAATGCCCAGTAGTTATACAAGTATGAAACCTTCACCCCAATAAAAAGTCTACCCTTTGTGCTCATTATTTTGGATTTTTAACTATTCATGAGATGATGTTCTTTGGTTCGAAAGGAAGCAAAAATTTCCCCTTATTTAAGATAGAATATATGTTTTGAATGAACGCTCCAAACATAGTTTTATACTTGAATCCTAAATAAATTCATAACAAATTCTACCTAGTCCCAGTGCACCCACTGATTGTAAAGGACTGCTAGGGATGATTGAGTTATTTGAAAACAGTGAAAAATTTAATAGAGGATTAATAACATAGACACTATGTAGTCATTAGCTTCTGATGTGACAGCTGCTTTTTATCCCATGAATTTAGAAGGGTGGCTTATTTTTCCATGGAGAGAATATGATTCTCAAAAATATAGAATGATAATTTGGTAGAAAGTTGGAAATAAAAGATTTCCTTTAGAAGCCTCTTGGATTTTAAAATGGTGATTTGCTGGTAGCAAGTTGATTGAAAATGTTATCTGACTTGTATGTTAAAATGAGATTTAAATAATTGATTTAATGAGAGACAGAATATTCAGTTACAGAAGTAATTGGTTGGCAAAGCCTTTAGAACAGAATTATTTAGTCCTTGTTATAAAGGATTGCATCTTTAATCAGGGTTCTTAATTTGATTTCTTGAATGTATCTGTGGCTTGTCTGACAAGCTCGGTAACAAATGAGTTCTGAATTGTAGGAACTGATCAAAATGTAATCAGTGTCAATTGCCATTGTTGTAGTTTATTGCATAGGGCTGTCAGTCGCTGTAATCAAGAAATGTTGAAGTGCTTTAAAAAGTCTCCAGACCTTTGAGTAATTGACTTTGTATGTATGATGTTATGGCTGTGAAATAACCATCACTTCCTGTTTTACTTTATTTTCAAAAAGTTTGAGTCCAACATTGGGTTGTCATCCATCCTTCGTCATGCTTGAGCTTAAAATTTTTTAGGCAGTGTGTGTGACTTCACATGAGGGTCACATTTTGACAGCCTTTTCTCTTTTTGTGCTTTAAGCAAGGAAATACTAACAAGATGTTTTCTTCTCTATGTAGACAAATACAGTGTAAGGAAGAAAAAAAGAATAACCCTGAAACAACTAGTGGGTGTTTTTTGTTGTTGTTTCGTTTTGTTTTAATCTTGGTTGGGACATCATTCTGGAGTGAGGGAGAAGGGGTCTCTTCCATGGATCCTTTATTTTTATTTTTTCACATGATAGGAGTGTAGAAAGCCAGGCAAGTTTCTGTTGATGACTTGCTACCATTCTCATCCATTTTCTTCCTTTGGGTGGGTGCCACCGCTGAACCCTTAGGCTTTTTAGCCACTTAGCTGTGATGGTTACCTGCTACATATAATGATTTATGAAAATTGGCATATGTTCCTGCCTTGTTTGACGTGCTCACTAGTTTTGTGAGAGCATTTACATGACCTCCATGGTGCGGGTGAAGACATGAAGCCCAGATGAGTTGGGATTCCCTTGTTCTGAGTGGCTTCCTGGTGTAGGTTGGTGTGGGTGCTAAAGGATGGCTCGGGCTACCCGTACTGCCCTGCTCTGCACTGCCAGCCATGTGGAGTGTGCTGGTGCACTGGGTACAAATAGCGAAGATGCCACCATACTCAGGATTTGCTTTTCTAACCCTGTTGTCATTTTACTTCAGCCAACGCCAACTTTTCCTACTCATGTTTTTTGGTACCACACACTTTTGCTTTCGAACTTAGTAGCTATTTAAGAGGATATTGGGAAGCCACACATCAATAACACTTGTAGGACAAAGAAAACTAGTTTAATTTGGAGTGAATGTTAGAGATATTACAGAATCATCCTATAAATATTTCCAGGATAAGTGTGTCATTGTAATGTCAGTGTGAAAGAGTACCCCTAAATGACTCTCCCTCCTTAGAAAGCTTTATTTTAAAATCAAATTTATTTTTTGATAGATACACAAAAATTATACATATTAATAGGACAGTGTGATGTTTTGATACATGTACACATTGTGTATTGTTTAAATCAGGTAAAACATCAATGACTTTTTAAGTCTGCGTGTCATCATATTTCTGGTTTGGTTAATCATGTGTTAGTCTTTAGAACAATAATGTAATGAGTACGAATCTTGAAACATGGGCTCAAGCTTATTCTTATCTCTGACTTGTTGCCGTTGTAAGAGTTTGCTGTTAATAAGAGGTGCCACCTCTTCCTCCTGTAATAACATCTGATAGCAGTAGTGCCACCTGCAGTGAGTTAAGCCACTCATTGAACTGAAAAAGCCACATGCTTTAAGCTATGGCTGCGTTAACATGGAGGAGGTGTTGATGATGCTGTTAGCTGTACATGAGCAATACCAGGTGCAGATGTTGAAATGCCACACCATGTCATCATTCTTCCATACTCTGGCTTTAAACTTACCCTTTTGCTTTGATCTCTACTACAGATTTTCTGAAGTGCTAGAGATGTCTAGTAATAGAACATGATTGACAGTATCATAAAGAAATTGCATGTAATTTTTTTTGGGGGGGGTAGGGAAACCATAGGATTAATTATTTGTTGACTAAATGGATTCAGTCATTTTAAAAATGGAAGCTCTGTGAGCTCATCAGGATGGCTTCTGAATGTTCCAGGTTTTAATGAACTTTTCTTTCTTGCTTGTTCACTAGATGTAAAAACATGCAGCGAGCTGGACCTGGAGAATTCCATAGACTGGGAAGTGAAGACAATAACAAGTGCCCTGAAACAGTATCTGAGGTAAGCTCCTCTCAGTAATAGGAGGGAAAAGTGAGCAGGTGTCCCGTAACATAAAGCAGGTGCTGACTCTGCACACAGATACTGATAGTTATTAAAAAGGAAAGCATTGTTGAGCTGTTTAATAATGTTCCAGAAAGTAAGATAGATAGTAGGTGAACATCAGTTGTCCAATCAACTATAACAGAATAGCATTTGGTCAGATATGTATGTGAGTTTTAGGAACAAACACTATGAAACAATGAGGATTCAGTAAGGAAGACTACTTATTGAATTCATTGACTCTTTTAATTGTTTTAAGCTAATATTTAGAATTCTAAAAATTCAAAGATTTGAATAGAAGATTTTTATGATAACAGTTGATTACAAAGCTATTTGAAAACTTGGGATTTTAATGTAAATTTAAAATTTTCATTTATTACAGGAAATATAAGGTGGGACTGAAGTTAGAAAAGCATTCAGCATTTGAACGAGTAACAAACTTTCTCTAACAAGGAAGGAATTCAGGGATAAGAGTTTGGTTTGATGAAGAATAAAAATAGAAAGTACAAAATTGAAGTAGAAGAATAGGAAAAACATCACAACTATAATTCCTGTGCTATGTTTCTGTTGGGGACTTGGATTTTTATATGCACACAACATCCTCCCCCCAACCCACCCCGCTAAAAGGGCAGAGCTTTCCCAGGGTCAGCTGTTATGAACCATGTATAGGGTGCTTTTTTAAAAAAATATTTTTTGTTTTTAGTTATAGATGGACATGATACCTTTATTTTATTTATTTTTCTGTGGTGCTGAGGATTGAACCCAGTGCCTCACATGTGCTAGGCAACTGCTCTACCACTGAGCCACAACCCCAGCCCTTTAGGGTGCTTTTTTTTTTTTTTAATATTTTTATTTATTGGCTTTTCGTTGTACACAATGCGTTTTATTCAGTGCGTTTTATTTGTACGTGGTGCTGAGGATCGAACCCGGGTCGCCCACGTGCTAGGTGAGCGCTCCACCGCTGAGCCACAATCCCAGCCCTTTAGGGTGCTTTTTAAATGAACAAATTACTTGGGTTCCAATGAGCACATTAGAATCTACTTAAGTTACTAATTGTGCATTTAACAAATTATGAAAAATTTCAAATATGTAAGGCCAGAGAGATCAGTGTAATGAATCCTCGTGGCCCTGTTGTAGTTCTTCAGCTTAGTATCCCATTCTTCTTGATTCATTCATCTCCCTGCCTGCCACTTTTGGGGGATAATACTTAAAGATTTTCCAAAAATGTTTTGCCATATCTGTAAATACTTGAGTATATGTTTAAAAAAAAGATAGACTTTACAATCAGAAGGTAATTATGATATCCAACAAAATTAATGTCATCCAGTATTCAGTCCTTATTCAGTTTTCCATAAAGTGAAAAAGTCTCTCCCCTCATCAAAAAAAATTTTAAGAAGTTTTTTTGTATTTGGTTTGAATCTCACAGGTTTTAAACAGTGTTGACATTTTATGTGCTTGATGAGTTTTAAGTCTCTTTTAATCTGTACAAGTTCTTTCCCTCCCTACTACTGGCATTTATTTGTTGACGAACCTGGCTCGGTTTTTAAAATATAATTTTCTGCATTTTAGATATGGCTGATTTTATTCTCATGAGGTCATTTAACATGATTCTCTAGCCATTGTATTTTCTGCAAATAGTTAAATCCATAGCCTTTGTTGGGTTCAGATTGGGTTTTTATTTATGTATTTCAAGAGTATATCAGAGTGCTACTATGTTCTTCCTGTTAGATCGCTTCAGGCAGCCCGTGTTTTCTGGTTGTCCTTTTTTTTTTTTTTTTTTTTTTAAATATTTATTCATCTGTTTTTAATTTTACACAATGCCTTGTATTTTTACATGGTGCTGAGGATCGAACCCGGGCCGCACATGTGGTAGGCAAGCGCTCTACCACTGAGCCACAACCCCAGCCCCTGGTTGTCCTACTTTTTATATCTTTAACATTTGTCAGTGGACTCAGGTGTGCATTACCTGTTTTCAGCTACTTTTTTAAAAGATGTTTTTAGCCACCCTTAACATTTTTTCTTCAATGATTAAGTCCTAGTCAATAAAGAGGCAAAATGAAGGCTGATCCATGTACTGAGCATCTAGATTGCCACTGGTGGTGACTGTGGTTTAGAGGAGGATTAAAATGAATCTCGTCAGTCCTCCTCTAGGATTAGCATATAAGCTCTCTGAAGATTGGCATCTTATGTGTCCCATGCGTTGCAGTATTCCTAACAATTGGAGTTATGCCTGTCACTAGGTATTTAAAGAAATGGTCCTGAATTGAGGGTGATTTTGCCCCGTGGTGATGTTTGGCAATGTCTGCAGACATTTTTGGTTGTCGTGACTGCTGGAGAGGATGCTGCTGGAATCTAATGAACGGAGGGCTGGACTGCTAAACACCTCATAGTACTCAGGGCAGCTGAGCTTTCCCTGAAGAATTACTTGATCCAAAATAATGAAGTTGAGAAAGCCCATATTAGATGGATGAAGGAAAGAGTGGATGAAGATATAAAAATATTACAAATGCATATGTTAACTTGACTAGCAGAGGATTCTACCTCTTTAACAGATGGTAAGAGAATGGATCAAGATGACTGAGTTATTGGTGGAAAACGAAGGGTAAAATCGATTCTTTCATAGCAAATGTATGTTTTTGGCCTCTGATCCACATTGTTCTTTTCCTTTGTGGAAAATTAGCCTCAAAAGCAGAGGATCTTATTCTTTATGTACATTTTTTTTTTGGTGTGTGTGTGTGTGTGTGCTGGGAATTGAACCCAGAGCTTTGTGCATGATAGGTAAGTGCTCTACCACTAAGCTATATCCTTAGTCCCTCTTTTGGATCTTGATGTTCTCTGAAGCTAGTTCCCTATTGCCCTTGGTCTTGTGTTGCTTTTTCTGCATTTTTCCTCTCATTATGTTGCTCCATCCTATTGCATTCCACTTTGAAGCAAACATTGCCTACAGAACGAAATTATGAGATGCTATTATTATATAATTTCACTCCTAACAATATACACATTCTGCCTGAATGTGATGAAGTGATTATCATAAGATGGCAGATGCCTTGGGAGATTCGAAAGTTAGGTTGCTGTTCTTTTCCCCTATGTTATTTTTAGCATCTGAAAATGCAGTAATTAAAATTTAATTGACACTTCTTCTGGTGATGGACCAAATGGAAGAAAACTGAGTTTTTACCTAATTCCACGTTGGCTACACGGTTATGTCCAAAGCAAATGTATTTCCCTCAGCACAAGAGAGAGACTGCAAGGTGATGGTCAAGGTCATGAGGTCTGGAGCCAGCCCTTTGCCAGGGTTGGAATCTCAGTTCTGTCTCTCACAGCAAGAGCTGAAATGCAGCTTTTTCTCACCAGGAAACAAGAACAACAAAAAGACCAAACTTTTGCCTTGCTTAAAGTTCTTTTCCGGGCAAATAACCCAGCCACAGTGGATGGGAGGCTGGAAGTGGAGGAGGAAAATGGCCAACCCCCAAAGCACCAAACTACAACAGGAAGCAAAGCCCTCAGTGTCTTGGAGAAAGAAAGATGGCAGTGGCCTTACACATGGCATCTCCCTTTTTCTTCTTCTGACTTGAGGTCACATTTTTTACTCCCATGCTTTGGAGGACTGAATTCAAGCCCTCAGAATGATTTCTTATCTATGCAGACCATAATTTTGATTTCCAGCAATGTGTTCATCACAACAATTTCCCATTGTGAGGTGACAAATGAGCTGTTTTGTGATGTTTCTAGTAAAATGATTTTACCTGGAGGAAACTTCTTTTAAGTCTGGAAATTGGAATGGGATTTTTGGGGGAAGGAAATGCCAGCTTAGGTAAATATTATGATTTGTATCTCCCGACAGATCCCTATGGGTGGCAAAGAGAGGTGGCTTAAAAACATGTTGGGTGGGAGGCTGAGAGATGCAGTGACTCACTGTCATAAATTCTGTATGGGGAGCTTGTCATTTTTATTACTGCTTCCCTAACATTAACGGTATTTATTTTTTATGCCGCATTGCCTAGCTATAGACATATGGCAATGATATAAGTAGCTTATAGAGGATGCTTAGGCACAAATTCATTTTTATGGGAGAAGACATGATCTCCGGGTTTTCTCGGTGTTTCTATTCTTCCCTCTTTTCAATTTTGCACCCTCTATTTTCCTTCCCTTCTGTATAGCCATTTCCCTCCTTTGCTCTTTCTGCTTGCCCTTAAAGAAACAAAAAACCAAGAGGTTGACTTCTAGTTAGCCTTTCTTTCTCCTGATTTAGACTGTGATGTATTTGATTCCTTTTTCCTTTTGTAAATGGAAGTGTAGGGGAAGAAGAGGAAGGAGTGCAGAAATAAGGGAAGTTTTCATTTGTTTATGGTTGTCATTTTGTATATGTATGTGTACTGAAGCATCCTAAGCTATGGGTAAGGAACATGCTTGTAACAGGGTTTTTTGTTTGTTTGTTTTTGTTTTTTGTATTTTTTAACCTTTATTAGAGTGCAATTGACATAATCAGCTAAACAGCTTTATTGTTGTGTAATTGATATATAATGAGCTCTCCATATGTATAGTATACATTTTGATAAGATTGATGTATTTATATGCCTGTGAAACCATCACCATAATCAAGATAAACAGTCTTTGGAAATGCCTCCTTTCTTTGTATCCCTCCCTTCTCAGGCCTGACCTTTAGGTAACTTTTTTTTTTGCTTTATGTCATTATATGTTAAGTTGGATTTCTTATAATTATGTATAAATAAACCATACAGCATGGGTTTTAGAAAAAAAAATCTAGATTTTTTCACTTAGAGTAAGTGAACACCTATGTTGTAGTGTATTCCAGTAGTTTTGACAGCTAGCTACTGGTCTATTGGATAGATATACCACAATTTTTTTCTTTTTAATTCTTTGATCTGTTGATATTTGAGTTGTTTGTAGCTTTTGGCTATTGTACCTAGAGCTGCTAAAAACATTTATGGGTAAATCTTCAGAGAGACATAAACTTTTGGTGTGTGGGGAGCGTACTAAGGATTGAAGCCAGCGGTGATTGATTACTAAGCCACATCACCAGCCCTTTTTATTTTTATTTTTTTTATTTAGAGACAGGGTCTCACTAAGTTGCTTAAGGCTTTACTAAATTGCTGAGGATGGCTTTGAACTTGTGATCCTCCTGTCTCAGCCTCCCAAGCCACTGGGACTATGAGTGATCCACTATGCCCATCTATACTTTCATTTCTTATGGATAAATCTAGGAGTGGAGTATCTAGATCATGCTTAACTTTTTGGGAAATTGACAAACTTTTGTCCAAATTTGAATCATTTATATTCCCACCAACAGTGTACAGGAGTTCTGCTTCTTCTATATCCTTGTCAAATCTTGATATGGTCAGTTTTTTGTTTTTTTAAAAAATTTTAGCTGATTTGATAGGCATGTTATAACTCATTGTGTTTTTGATGTGAACTTCCCCAGTTATTATTAACGTTGAACATTTTTGGGTGCGTAGGTTGTCTTTTCATTCTTTTAACAGTGTCAATCAATAAGAAATTATTAACTTTGATGAAGTCCAGCTTATCAATTTTTTTTCTTTTTTTTGAACTGTGCTGTTGGTGATATTAAGAAATCTTGGCTTAATCTAAAGTCATAAAGGTTTTCTTTTATATTTTCTTGCAGAAATGTTATTGTTTTAGGTTTTCACTGAGATTTATGATCTATTTTAAGTTAGCTTTTGTAACAGATATGAGGAATGGAGTCATATTCACTTTTGCATATGGATGTTCAGTGGTTACATTATCATTTGTGGGAAAGATGGTCTTTTTTCCCACTGTTATCTATTGTGATGATCATACAGGGCTTTTTTCTTTCTTTTTTCAGTTTGCTGGTATGGTGAATTGCATTGATTTTTAAAGTGTTAGGTCAGTGTCACATCCCTGTGATAAAGCCATCTTCGTTGTGATCTGTTATCCTTTTATTTTTCTTGTTGAATTTAATTTACTAACATTTAAAGTTGCCTCTGTGTTCATTAGTGGTATTGTTCTGTCATTTTCTTGAAACGTTTACAGTTTTGATGTTCTACCTCATAGAATGAGTAAGTATTCTTCTATTTTCTGAAAGAACACACACACACACACAATGATTTTTTTGGAAAAAATATATAAATAAAACTGAAATTGTTTCTTCCATAATTGTTTGATAGAATTCATCAAATTCACCAACAAAGTCATCTGGGTCCTGAGTTTTCTTACAGATTTTTTAACTACAAATTCAATTTCTCTAATAAATATAGGATTAATAGATATAGGGTTACTTAGGTTATCTTTTATTGTGAGTAAGCTTTGATAATTTCCATCTTTTCAGGCATTTGTCCATTTTGTGTAAATTGCTGCATTTATGGATATAGAACCGTTTGTAATATTCCCTGTTTTCTCTTTAATATTGTTAGAACCTCTGGTGATTCTGCAGTAACCATTCTCCTTCTTGACATTGGCTATTCATGTTTTCTCTATTTCCTAGTCACTTGGGTTAGATTTATCAATTTTATTGATCATCTAAAATAACTGGTTTTGGATTGATTTTTCTATTTTTGGTTTTCACTGATTTCCTTTTTGGTCAATATCATTTCTATTCTTCTCACTTTGGTTTACTTTATTTTTACCTCCCTTGCTTTCAGGTAGAAAGTCAAGTCGTTGGTTTAAGGTCTTTCTTCTATTCTAATGTAAATGTTTAATAGTATACAGGTACTCCAAAGTACAGCTTTATCAGCATTCCTAAGATTCTGATATATTGTGTTTTCATATCACTCAGTTCAAAATACTTTCGAATCTCCCTTTCTTTGGTGTTTTCCAGCTCTTCTTGTTACTGATTTTTATTCAGTTTTTATTTCCATGAAAAAAGATGCTCTGCATGAATTGAACACTTTAAATTTATTGATTGGTTTCGTGGACCAGAATTTGGTTTATCTTGGAGAGGGAATGGTCCGTGTGCACTAGGAGTGTGTGTCCCCCTTTTGGGTGCAGTGTTATTTAGATGAAGGGCATGCAATGCAGGAAGTTGGTTGATGGCTGTGTATGCTGAGTGATTTTCTGTCTGCTGGTGCTAGCACTTATTGATACAGAGGGGTCTTTGAGCCTCTGTGGTTGTGGAGTTATCTGTGTCTTACGGCAGTTCTGTCAGGTTTTGCATGATGTATGTTGAAGCTGTTTGATCCAAGAACATTTAGTTTTGTTGGAGCATCTTGATGAGTTGACCTTTTTATCAATATGAAATGACCTTTATCCCTGGCAGTATTCTTGGCTTTTGCATATGTTTAAATTTTTTTGTGTGTGCATCTGTGCATCTTTGATTTTCTTTTTAAACATTTGAAGAAGAATTTCTGGGTTACAGGATTTCAATCTTTCTGAAGTTCTTAATGTCTTGCCAGATTGCCCTCAGAAAAACTATGCAGATTGATACTTGTTGAAGTATTCCTTGACTTTTCATAAAGTTGATATTTTAACATTTAAGACATTAGCAAGGTTGAATGAACTGTAGCATTCTATTGACCATGGGATAGAATATACTGTCATTAAATTTGTTTTATTAGAAATTAAAATACTTTGTAATTTTTCAAGTTGTCATCCATTTAATTTTATAGGCATAAACTACAAAGTCACCAACCTTATTTCATAATTCTCTTTCATTATTATTTAGGCATAGTGATTTTTCAAAAGTTCTGATTTTTAAAATGGAGATACTTGAGAGAGAAGAGGATTTGGTTTATTTAATCTTTTCTGTGTAATTAAAAAAATTTCTTTTGTGATGCTGGGATTTGAACCAGGGACTAGGCAAGTGCTAGGCAAGTGCTCTACCACAGAGCTACATCCCAGTCCTTTTGTATGTATTTGTGTGTGTGTGTGTGTGTGTGTGTGTGTGTGTGATCATCATTGACTAATATCTTAAAGATATTAAAGATGATTTTTCAAATTATATGCTTACATTTGGTTAGAAAGTGTTTGGCTTTTAATATTTTAGTGTGTGAAAAGAAGTCAAATATAAATATAAAGGTACTTTCCAAGGTTAGAGATGAAATGCTTTGTGCTTAGACCTTATAGCGAGTTGCAGTTGCTTAAGCTTTGATAGCATAGTACAAGTAGCAGTTGATAAAGTGCTTCATTTGATTTATATATCTTTTTGATATATAAAGGTATTCCCTAAGGAAGTTTTGTATGATAGCTAAGAAATGCACAACAGATTTAACACCTTTTTATAAAAAAAACAACTCTGAGGTGACTTGTTTGGATTCATGTGGTAATTATGAACTCTTCTTTTTCATACAGGAGTCTTCCCGAGCCTCTCATGACCTATGAGTTACATGGAGATTTCATTGTTCCAGCTAGTAAGTAATTTGTTGAGGTACACACACAGTTTCGTGGTTGATAGTTTGTACAGACTAAAAATTGAACTTAATTAAATTGAAGTTAATCATGGAAAAATTAATGTTATTGAGGCCTGTGTTAAAAACAGAAATCATTTTAAATAATGGTTGTCCCTTCCCCCCTTTAGCAAGAAAGCAAAAAAGAGGACTATGATTTTATTCATTCATTCATTCATGAACATTAATTATTGCTTAGTGTGTGTTAGTTACTGGTAGATAATACTGGAGGAGTCTGGGTATGTAGAGCCATGACAGAATTCCTGACCCCAGGAGCCACTTCTGTAGCAAGTGTTGGGGCTTCCACCTCTCTCATTCTACCATGAAGTATAGAATAATGGCATGAAATTCTGTGGAAACATAAAAGTGTTTAACCTGTGGGAGGTCAGAGAGATTAGTGGGTTGGAGATGGCATCACTTAGTTATTTAGATGGAAATTACAGACAGAATAAATATTATGAGAAAATGCCAGAAGCCCAAGCAGTGTTTGGTGGTGAATTAAACATGATAAAATGTTAAATGAGAAAGGTCTGTAGTTGGTGGAATTTTAATTTGTGATCAGATTTTATTTTGTGAGTCAGACACCCGAGGCTTTCTGGTTTTCTGTTATCACACAGCCCAATTTTATATTCGGCACCATTTCATTATCCTCCTCTTGGAGTGTGCTGGTGGTAGGTATTTAATAGTTAAGGAAATGAAGGTGGAGGCATGGGAAGTGACTTGCCAGATTATAGGAAACTGTATTTAAAATTCAAATCCCCAGTTCCACTGGCTAAACTTTGCAGTATTGGTTTTCACAGGTGCACTGACAGTAGCTGAAATTGTATTTTCATTTCCTTTTCTTTTTTTCCCCCTTGGATGTCGTCCATAGTTTAATCTATTGAAAAACTTAGAGCAGTCCCTTTGGGTTCCATGTTACTGCTGCCCGAACATGGCTTTAAATGTTATCTTCTTGTGAGGTCTCGGCTGCAGCCAGTGCAAAGGTTCCTAGTACATTGCAGAGAGAAGCAATGTGTAGGCTCCATTAGACTACAAGTGTACAATAGGCTTTTGGAAAAGGCAAAAATGTGGTTCTATTCAGCTTTGTTTTCACATGGAAGGGGAGATCGCCCCCCCCCCCCCCCCCCGCCCCAAATTTGTGTGATCAAGGAAGTGGGGGAAAGTTTTCTTGGCAAAAACTCAAGCAAATGCTTAGTTGTTTTGATTTCTTCCCTGTGGCATTTTTGGCAAACTAGGAAAAGTGAAATTAAACTTAGTTGGAGGACAATCATTTCATGTTGTTCGCCTTAGAGACTGGAAAAAGCACAAGAGTGCCAGCTTTCATCTCCAATCCTTTGAGAATTGGGGGAAGATAAAGTGATTACGGAATAAAGGTCTAAATTGCCACAAGTGAGTGTCAGGAGTATTATCATGCCCATAGCCTGACGCAGAGTGTTGGAAATTCTGATATTAGACTTTGCCAGATGAGGAAGTTCTTACCTCTGAGGAACTTTTTACAAGGTATTGAGGACCATGGTGGGAGAAGATGATGAAGGCATATTTGAACTCTGTGGTGCAAAGAATTATGTGGATGCAAAAGGCCTCATCATCTGCTGGATGCCTGCCCTGCTTGGTTTCCTGACTTTGTGATGATGCTGTAAGAGCTTTCATGATGATTTGAATAACAGGACTGTCTCAAAGGCATGCTGTAGCTACTATGATTATTGGCATAGATTTGCACCTAACTGCAGTCGTGGTTGGAATGGGACCTGTAGTAACTTTATTTAATGAGAAAAAGCACATGTACTAAATGGGTTTCTTTTAGGGTCCCATGTTTCCAGGGCACCGTTTTATTTTCATCTCTGAGTACCCTCCTCTGTACTCAGTACCTCTCAGGAGTGAAGGAGCAGATCTCTAATTTTTTGCATGTGTATTTCTAAGTATTGAATAAAACAGTTACAGAAATCAGATGGCCAAAATTAGTCTCCCCCTTTGAATATTGTTGGAGAATTAGAATTGTGGTTATGCTATCATTTTCCATTAAGGATGGTATAGCTTACCTTGTTTTGCTAAAATGTCTGTAAACTGAGCTGATTGCTAAAATTACCAAGCATTACAGTCTTTGTTACCGCCTCTCACACCAGCATGGAAACTAATTTTTGATTCTTCGCAGTCATGTGCACTGGTTTCCATCTGTTCTGTGGTGTTGAGATCCTCTCTTCTCCCTGCCTGCTGTGAGTTCTGGAGGTTTCTCCTGGGTCCCTCCCTTTTCTCGCATCCATTTCTTTCTTTTGGTTTTCTGTTGAGAACCTCAGAGTTAAATCCGTGAGGTCATCATAGAAAACTATGATCTGTGTCATCATCACAAAAGGCCAAGTATTTTGTTCCTTGTTCTGAGAAAAATCAACCCATGATTCAATGTTAAATGCATTGGAAGTAAACTTTTTTTTTCTCTTTAAGAAAGTTAAAAAAGAGTTGAACTGGTAGCTGAGTTCATTAAGATTGCTTAAAGGAAGTGGAGATCATCCATCTTGTAAGATACTGTACTGAGCTTTTGGTATAGAAATTGACAAGACAAAAGTACAGTTTATTTGGTCTGTGCAGGAAATAAAAGAATTGTGTCCACCTTTGGAAGGCAGCAGGCATATCTACCTAGATGTCTTACTGCATGATACTTATTGGCTTTGAGAATGTTGTAACCCTTGGTCTATAGGCACAGAGTCCTTGACACATCATTTTGATAAGCATGGATGGACCCATGCTTCTGGGTTGGACCCAACATTTAATTAGCACAAGAATAACAGCTAAAGCCTGGGTGCCTGATGTTGGATCATAGGAATAATTTCTCAACTGTCTCTCAAATCAGAGTGCTTGAAAACAGGGAAAAAGTAAACTTGTGTTCAGTACGTTTTCTTCCTATAATCAAGTTACCCAGGAAGCATAATCATAATCACAAAGTTCTTAGACCATTTCTTTTTTTTAAATTTGTTTTTATTCTAATTTGTTATACATATTTGCAGAGTGCAATTCATTTCATATTACATATAAAGAGCACAATTTTTCAAGTTGCTGGTTTTACATAAAGTATTTTTTACCACAGTTGTGTCTTCATACACGTACTTAGGGTAATGATGTTTCTGACGAGAAACGTAACTATTATAGGATCCAGTGCATAGGTGTTTGCTCAATCAGAACATTCTGTCCTTACTGGTGGGAAGTAAGACAGGGTCATGTGGGTTCTAGCGGGGAAGGGATTCAGAAGCCTGAAAATCAAAGTAACTGACTTGGGGGGGGGCATTGGCCTCCCTCAGTCTGGTATATATATGTCACAATAGATGGGAACCCACAGAAGAACTAGAGCCCTGGATGTCTGTGGGCTGAAGCCCCCTAGTCCCTTGGAAAGTGCTGGGGATGGTTACTGCTAATGCTCTCTTTAAATTACAGTATTATTGAGTATTAATGGTGTTTAAATATTAAAATAATCTAACATTTATCTACCCGTGTGTCTTTGATAAGCTCCAATAAGTTGATTGTTCTTTTTGGTCTCAGTTGCCACAGCATCATAAGCAAATAGACACTAAAATGTGATGGATGCTGCTGTATAGTTTCATAATTAAAACACCTTTTTTTTTTTTTCCTATTATAGTAAACTCCTAATTCCCTGGCATATTTCAAGAATCTGGTATATGATTAATCTAGTATCCCAAATTAAAAAAAAAAGTTATGCCTTTCTTTGTCAACTAGTACCAATTGAATAAATAAATAAATGTATATGTATATATAAATGTATGTAGCATAAGCAACTGACAATAACTAATCTTAGAAGAAAAATAATTTTTTGAAACCTTAAGCTCATTCTGCTATAACCATATAAAAATGTCTGTTAATAGAAAGCTCTGATTAATAAAAATGTCTGTTAATAGAAAGGGACGGTACCCCATAAAACAATATAGAAAACAAATAGTTTTGTTTTAAAAGCTTTTTTTTTTTTTTTTTTTTTAAAAGAAAAACCAGGGTAAAAGCAAACTTGGAAAAAAGAATATGTGTGATTTCAGAAGAGGTGGGGTGGGCTAGTGGGAGAGGGACTCAAGAAAGAAAGTGGAAAGTTTTTGACTGTTTTTCAAAAGGAGTTCTATTTTTGGAAATGAAGAACCTTATCCCTAGATGGTGGGAAACTATTTCTCTAGCTTGTGTTTGAGTAAGTAATAAATGCTAACATATTAAAACTAGATTTTCATTGGAAAAAATGATTTTTAATATCAAGAAAACAGACTTAACTTCTGAGTTAAAAGTAGCTTTTTAGTACAAACTTTTAAAAAATTTTTAAGTTTTGAAATACAAAATTCTTATCCTTGGGGATTATTCTTTATTTCCTTGGAATTCTTGACTATTTTTGCAGAGTTGATGCTTAGATTTTATTTTTTGAAGATCAAAACTGTGAATTGAAATTGTTGTGTTTTTGTTTTTTCCAACACTGATGAGTATCTTGGTTTTAATTCCAGATTTAGAACTGGGTTGTAATTTATCACCTAACTCTTGAGACAGTTGTGCTTTTGTTTTCAGTGATAATTTTAGTCTCTATGTAAAAGCTTTTTGTTAGGTAATACAACTTGATGATTTGTGTTCTGCCTCATCATGTGCATTTTAGCTTTTATCCTTTTTGTTCCTTTCCTTTTAGAGACTACTGTCTCAGCGTCTTCTTATAAAATCCTATTCTTCACTCTCCAGCAGTGTTATTGGGAGTGTAAACTGGGCAGAGTTAACTTTACCAACGTTGGAAACAACGTGCATTTCATAAAATTGACGGTGTGACACTCGGTTTAATGACATGGAAAGTCGTACATGCTCTGTTAAATGAAATAGGCTGTTTAAACATTTCATTCCAAGTAAAGGGAGGAAAACTCTGAAAGGATTAGACCTAAAACCCACCAGCTCATTTTACAATGAGATTTATTATGGGGAATTTGAATTCAAGTGAACTTGACTTGTTGAAACGTAACATCAGCGTGCACAAAGAAGCGCCCAGTTAATGAATTTTCACCAAGGGACGGTACCCCCATGAACAGCCTCCAGGTCAAGAAATCAAACATGATCAGGACCCCGAAGCCCTTCTCATACCCATATGGTCACTGTCCACCTTATGAGGTGTGACCATTCTCCTACTTCACACTCCTTCTTGAGTTCCTGCATTAGCACTTGGAGTATCTGGAATCTGATGGAGACACATTCTGATATGTCTGACTATTTTGACTCATCTGGTGAGCTTCACCCACATTGTGAGAAGCAGAGCATTCTTGTTACGTTCCATGTGATGGACATAGCACAATATATCGATCAGTTCTACTTTTAATGGACATCTGGGTCGTTTCTACTTTGGGGCTATCGCATAGAGTGCAGCTGTGAATATTCTAGCATGTGTCTTTTAATGAACACTTGTGTGCGTGTCTCCTGGTTGTGTACCTTTGAGTGGAATTCTTGGATCTTGGGGTATGTGTTTGTTCAGCTTTAGCAGATCTGCCAAACACGTCTCCAGAGTGGTTGTAAATCATTCCCATCTACGGCTGGGGTGTAACTCCGTGCGGGAGAGCTGGCTTAGCCTGTGCAAGCCCTGGGTTCCAGCCCCAGCACTAGGGGCCAAAGCCACAGCTAGTGAGCGTATGAAAGTTTGGGTCACCTCAGGTCCAACTGGGTACTCACTTAGAGCTATTCTGGTGGGTAAGTGCCACTCTCTTGTTGTGGATTTAATTTCTACATCTCATAGAGGTTGAATCCATTTTCATATGTAATCATAGTATAAATCTTTTAAAATATCTGCTCCAGTCTTTTGCTTGTTTTTATTTTGGATCTCCCCCCACCCCCACTTCTGGTTGATTTGTACAAGTTTTTTTATAGTCTGATTTTGCATTATTTCTTGTATATTGGAGTTTTAGTGATTTTTTTTAGTTGTCTTTATTTTCTGTTGTCTAAAATTTTACAGAGAAGATATTTAATTTTTATCATTAGAAAAATTAAAAACACGAAGATATTAGGGTTTGGGGGAAAAAAAAGTAACAATAAACAGAGTCCCTAATTCTTCTCAGCCTCTTCTTTGTCACTCGTGAAAATTCTAACATATCCTTCAGTAATGAGCCTTGTCTTGATTTGTTTGATAATTTCCCAGGCAGTGACATAATAAAGTTAATTGGATACAGTGTTAATAAGAGCCACAGGTAATTCTCAAGTTCAAGGGGTAGAGGGAATATGTTGGTTTCCTAGGGCTGCTGTAGCAAAAGTACCACAAGCTAAGTGGCTTAAAACAACAGAAATTTATTCTGTCACAATACTGGGGACTAAGAGTCTGAATCAAGGTTTGCTCTGTTGGTGGCTGGAGGGGAGGGTCCTTCCTGGCCACCCACAGTGTGCCTTTGCTGGAAGAGGCCCACTGTGATCATTGGCTCTGCTGTCGGTGACCACCCCCCTGCTCATCCCCCACCCCGACTTCCCTCTTTGTTTTCTTTCTTTCTTTTTAAAAATATTTTTAGTTGTCAATGGGCCTTTATTTAATTTATTTATATGTGGTGCTGAGAATTGAACCCAGTGCCTCATACCTATTAGGCATGCACTCTACCACTGAGCCACAACCCCAGCCCGCCTCTTTGTTTTCTTATAAGGGCACTGGTCTTATTGGGTTAAGGGACCCTGCCCTACCCCATTATGGTGTCATCTTAACTGATGACTCTAAGGACTATTTTCAGATAAGGCCCCACTATATTAAGTGCGGCTAATAACTGATATTTTGGAGTCTGGGCTAGCTCCCAGGGCTAGCCCATTCCTGGAGATGGTAACCCCAGCACTCTTTTCATGTGTGAACTTCCACCTCCCATCCCTCCTTCAGTGGGCTCTCTCTGTGCAAGCCAGTGTTCTCCCTCCCTCATCACCCCAGGGCCGGGTACCAGACAAGTAGGGATAGCTTCTTTGCCCCAGAGCCCAGCTAGCCAACACTAAGCCTGTTGGCTCTGCCTCTCTGAGCTCCTTCCTGCAGGAACCTCAATAAAGGCTTTTCCCTGCATCTCCCCTTGCCCCCCACCTCCTGACGCACCCTGGTGCTTCTCTGGATGGCCGTGTGTGGCTCGCCATGTCACGTGTCTCTAGGGCACTGTGAGCGTACACTTTTACCTTCTGGATGTATACACATATTTCCATGCACGTAGTAAACACCTGATTAAAATAAGTCCCACATTTAGTTTCAAAGAGGCTCGCTTTGAGGTGTTAAGGGTTAGAACTTCAGCATCTTTTGGGGGATACAGTTCAACCCATAACAGGGAACAGCTTTGTTGCTGGTATTCAACTTGCATCCCAGGCCTGGAAGTGCGGCCTGCCTGCAGGAGAGGCTACTGCAGCTCCCTGTTCTTCTACTTAAACCCAGGGAAAGGCACTGGTTGCAGCTGCAGGGAAATCACCTTATGGGCCAGGGGTGTGCATCTGAGGAGGGCATCAGCAGATTAACGATACCGGGAAAGAGATCTTTTTCCTCTTAAAGGTGGCAAAATATAGTGAAAATCTGTTTTTAGACTGTGAACAGATGAGCTATTAGAATTATTGGTTTGGGGGAATACATTTGATTCCAAGTACTCTATTAACTGTTCTTTTCTTCCTTTGTAAAGAAAGTGGCAGCCCGGAATCTCGCGTTAATGCTATCCATTTCTTGGTGCACAAACTACCAGAGAAAAATAAAGAGATGTTGGATATTTTGGTGAAGCATTTAACAAAGTAAGTCTCTTTGCCCTCCTTGTAGTTTTCTCTGCTTGGCTCTGGGTGCTCAGCCGTGTGCTTGGATTTGGCGTGGGTGGAGCCGGGTCTGTCTACACAATACCAGGGACCACACCTGGAAAGGGCGGGCTGGGCGCTTGACTCGTGATGTGTGTTTTGGACTAAAGTGGTGAAATCCGACACCTTCATGGAGTTGTATAACTATTTGCTTAGCATCATTGCCAGCAACACAGGGTTTGATTTGAATTGAAAGAGGAGAATGCTATATATTGCCCATATACAGATTCTGGAAATGGGATTATAAATCCGTTAGCAGTGTTAGCTTGGTTTCACACCTCCCTAGCCGAGTTTGAACATGTTCTTTAAGTTTGTTTAATCCAGTAATGGGGAGTTATTTCATAGGGTCCATTTTTCCACGCTCTTTAAATAGCTAGCAAAATCTAATAAGTCAGTGGAGGATTAGCTTTTTTCCCCCAAGTATAAATGGCTCTCAGATCACGATAACTGTAAAGTTTTACAGAGGAAGGCTAGGAACACTGTTTCAGAACCTTTATTTTACATAAATAAAACTGAAGGCCAAAGGATATTATGGCTCACTTGAGGTCTTTCTGGTATAGCCATTCATTTATTTGGTTAATGCATATTTATTAAATGTCTTTTTTAGGTGCCAATAGATACACAGTTGAGCAAGACAGATGAAGTCCCTACCTTCACAAAGTTTTCTAAGTGGGATGGATAAACATAACGATAAAAATACAAAATTATTTCAGATATCATTGGCAAAAACATACAATTGATTAAGTGAGGATAGAATACATGTTGATTGTGAGACTATACAGAGGGTTATTATAGAAGGTCTCTTTGAGAATGAGTTTTTTTTTTTTTTTTATACCAAGGAGTGAACTCAAGGGCACTTGACCACTAGGCCACATCCCTAGCCCTTTTTTGTATTTTATTAGAGACAGGGTCTCACTGAGTTGCTAAGTGCCTTGCCATTGATAAGGCTGGCTTTGAACTTGAGATCTTTCTGCCTCAGCCTCCCAAGTGCTGGGAATACAGGCATGTGCCACAGTGCCCGGCTGAGAATGAGGTCCTTGAGTTGAGGTCTGGATTAAGTGGCAGGGCTGCTGAGGACAGTTGTCCATGTTGTTCACTGCACTATGGTGCCAGCCTGCAGGAGTGAGTAGGGATGTTCTAGTCATGCTCTGCCTGCTCGTGCAGCTGATTCTTACTAAGGTGCCGTGCAGTCCTGTAGTCCCTAGAAACAAGGGGGTTACGTTCTGGGGAAAGGTGGGTATCCTACATTTTGGGAGGAAGTGAGCTTAGCATATACACAAAATTATTAAGAAAGCCACTGTGACTATAGGAAAGCATCGGAGAGAAGCAGAAGAGCAGCAGGAGCCTTGGCCTGTAGGGTGTGGTCAGACCCCAATGTTCAGGGCTGATCCTGAGGGTGACTGGCGCCCCAGGAGTCCTTGTTTTAAAGAAGACAGAGAGTTACAGAATGTTGTACGTTCTACAGTTATTGCTGCGTGATTAAACACAGGTCTTTTCTCCCCCTTCTTCAATATTAGTGTTTCAAATCACTCCAAGCAGAATCTAATGACCGTGGCGAATTTAGGAGTGGTGTTTGGACCAACTCTGATGAGGCCACAGGAAGAGACTGTTGCTGCCATCATGGATTTGAAGTTTCAGAATATTGTGGTGGAGATCTTAATTGAAAATCACGAGAAGGTAAAGTTGTTTTTAAGAGAATTCCTGTTTGGGGCTTATTACCATATCACGTACAACTGGCCCTCTCTGCGCCTGTCTCCATCAATTTTATTAATACTCCCAAATTCTCACCGAATGTCCGTCTTCTGATGGAATTCCATAAATCTGGATCTTGTCTTCTCTCACCTTCCTGGTTTAATGGAGAAACGTGTAATCCAGATGTAGATGAGTATCTGCAAGGAGCTGTTGAGGGTCTTTTGTTGCCTTCATTCCTGTTCTTGGATTTCTCACTGAAGTTTTGTGTCGTAGCGCTCCTAAACTCTTGATCAAGTTAGGGCCTTTGAGGCTTCGACAAAAGACCATAAGGCAAATGCGGAAAGTTGAAAGGAAGCAAGAGCAGGAGGGTTGTGTGTTAGCCTCTGCCGCTGTGAGAAATGTTGGAGGCAATCAACTTATAAGGAGGAAAGCTTTACTCGGCCCATGGTTTCAGGGGTTTGGGCCTATGGTTGCTTGGCCCTGGGTGTGTTGCGGCACAGACGTCATGGTGGGAGGCTGTGGCGGGGGAGCTGCTCACCTCCTGGTAGCCAGGAAACAGGAAGAACATCTGGGGATCTACTGTCCCTGTCAGGACACGCCCCCAGTGACCCTACTTTTTCCCACCATGCCCGGCCTCTCAAAGTTTCTGCACCTCTCAGAAGCACCACTCTGAGGCCGAACCTTTAACACGTGGGCCTTGGGGCGACATTCAAGACCCAAACTATGACATGGATCGCGGACATCCCTGAGAGCAAGTGTGGGGGAGCCGGCTCCCCTGACACCCGCTGGCCATGGTTGGCATCTGTTTGCACTCGTAAAGGTCACCTGGCCTTGCAAAGAACCTTCCTGGTTGGACCAGATGTTGGGCCTCACTTAGGCCCAGGCAGTACCTCTGCAGGGGTGGGAAGGGGGTGAGCACACATTCCTGTGGTTTGGGGATGGGGTTGAACTTGGTTTGGATCAGGAGATCCACGTCAGGGCGAGCAGAAACTGCTAGAATACACTCTTCCCTCCCACTATATCCCTGTGACATTTAAAAAAAAATATTTATTTAGTTGTAGATGAACACACAGTATGTTTATTTATTTTTATTTGGTGCTGAGGATCGAACCCAGTGCCTCACACATGCAAGGCAAGTGCTCTACACTGAGCTATAGCCCTAGCCCCTCCCTGTGACATTTTTTAAGAAAATTGTGACATGATATTTGTATATTTTATGGGGTGCATTATAGTAATTCAGTGCATGTATGCAACATGTAATAATCAAATCAGGGTAATTAGCATTTCCTTCTCTTCAAGCGTTAGTTGTTTTTGTGTGTTGGGAGTTTCATACTCTTCTAGCCATTTTGAAAAATATCATAAGTGGTTTTAATCTGCAGTTGCCTTGCTGTGCTAGAGAAGAACCAGAAGTAACTCCTGTTTTCTCTCTCAATTTTGGTGCTCCTTATTGAATTCTTCCTGTCTCTTCCCACCCGCCTCCCAACCCCCCTCAGTGACCACTAATCCATTCTGTTCTTCCACAGGCTTGACCTATTGGGTTTCACAACTGAGTGAGCACATGTGGTGTTTGTCTTTCTGTGTACGACTTACTCCACTTCACATAATGACTTCCAATTCCACCCATATTGCTGCAAATGACAATTTCATTCTTTTTATGGTTGAATAGTATTCCTTTGTGCATGTGTGTGCACATGAACACACACACACACACACATATATACATACATACATACCACATTTTCTTTGTGCATTAATCCACTGAAGGGCATCTGGGTTGATTCCATATTTTAGCTCTTGTGAATAGTGTGACATTTTAAATACTTCAAGTACTATTTGTTATTGTTGCTTTGTGATCCCTTTCCCAGTTTACTGTTATTTTCTCCTCAGTGACATATTATCTATGGCTACTCTGATGCTGTTTCAGCAGAATTGAGTTGTTACAACAGAGACCAGATAGCCCACCAGGCAAAAAGACATACTATCAGGCCCTTTATAGAACATGCTTGCTGTCCCTGCTCTAGACCCATAATTTTCAACCCTGGAGTAGCACTGGAATCACCTGAAGGACACCTTCAAACAGCTGTGTTAGCCACGCATGTTGTGCTGTTGGATTTTCACCTTCCTTATAACTATGGGAAGCCGCCAGCAAGGGGAATGGCTGCCCTGGGGAGGAAGTGTCTTCTGTCTCTGATAAGAGTGTAGAAGAGAGCTTCAGTCTGGAACATGGGAGAAGGTTCCACTCACGTTCATGAGGCTTTTGTTCACAGTAGTTAAAGCAAGAGCTGGGTGTGATGTCTGCTGGTGGTGGTCTGACCTCTGGGAGCTTGGTTTGGACTCAGGATCTGAAGGAGTGGCTTGCTGTCCTGACTCTATTTGGCCTTTGTCAGGGTCAATAAGTGTGGACAAGACAGTCTGTGAAGGACACGTGGAGAAGGGGCTTCCTGATACTCCCATGTTGCTTTGCTCACCAGGACTGCCATTTGCCTGCCTCCAAGTAAGCCTCCACCTCATAAGAAAAATGAAGAGGCTAACTCAGGATTAAAAGTCATGTATTTTTTCTATGGACAAAGGCATGCATGTAGTTTTCAAGATACACTTATTCTTTAGGGCAGCACTGCTTAATCTTCATGGGTTGGCAGACCTCTGAGAGGCTAATGAAAGTTTCTAGCCCTCTCCCCAGATAAAATCACATCACGTTCCCCCATTCTGTCAATTGCATTAATAATTTCAGGGAGTTCACCTGCATTGCTGAATTGCTTGGCTCTAGGTTGAGACTCTCTGGTTCAAAACGAATACTTTCTTAGCTGTCTCTCTTCTCATTTCTCTGCAATATGTACGTAATTTTTATAAAAAGCTTAGAGTCTTTTAAGAACTTCTGAATTTTTTTTCTCATTCTCTTCAGCCCTTTGCTAGTAACTTTTCTTGTAGGGAATTATTCTGAAGACACTTGGTCACTCATTTGTGTATTGAGAGGATTTTTAAAAATTGGGATTGTATTGTATGCCAGACACGTAACAGGTGTCAGGGTAGTGAGATGAAGTCACAGCCCAGTTGGGAAGCCTGTCACAGCTGGGGTGAGGACTGTGTTTTGGGATTGGTAGCCTGTAACTCTTACCCCAGCCAATAAACTACATAACTTGCAGTTCAAAGCCAGCCTCAGCAATGGCAAAGCACTAAGCAACTCAGTGAGACCCTGTCTCTAAAAAAAATACAAAATAGGGCTGGGGACGTGGCTCAGTGGTTGAGTGCCCCTGAGTTCAATTCCCAGTAACAAACAAACAAACAAACAAATACCCCACAAAAACCAAGAAACAAAAAAACAAACTACATAACTTACTTTCTTAGTTGTGTTCTGTTTCTCCCTGCTGCATTGTTGAGGGCAGAGATCTTTTAGCATACTTAACAATAGCACCTGGTACATGTCAGGGGCTCAGTGAATATTTATTTCATGAGCTAATGCATTCAGTATATTTGAAGAGAGCTGGAGGAATGGAAAAGACAGGCAAATGGAGATGTAGTTCCTTTGAACAAAGCATTGTGGGGGCATCTCTTGGGTCTTCGTTGCATTTGCTGGAGCAGTTCTAGCTTGTGTGAACGTAGCTTTCCATTGAAAAGTTAAGCTGGATACCCAGTTTGGGTGATTCTCTTTACCAGTATAATCAAAGCAGCTTGTGTGTGTGTATGTTTTAATGTGTGTAAGTAATTTAGTTTTGTTTGTTTTTTCCCCCCTTATTTTTGGTAGCCAGTGGTGGTGAATTGATGCCTCCATTTATGGTCCTGTCACACTGTCATTAAACCTCATTAGTGTGCACTATACCCTCCAGAAAGCTAATGGGGAGAAGGCTGTGGTTCATTTTTCAAAATAAAAAGAAATGGCTGCAAGCTTTGAAACCATGTTCAGTTTCAACTGTCATTTGGTTAAATCCTAATGAAGGGAACTTTGATGGGATGTGGCAGGTTCTGTGTCTTGCTCCTAGGAAAGAGGGATGCCATGTCATGCTACAGCTTCCTGTTATCTTACCTTATCTGAAGCTGAGGAAAAAACACATGATTTTTCTGCTGGAAAGTAGATGGTCCCACCGTCACCTGGTTAGCAGATCTTACAGGAACTTCCAGGTAGAACCAGTGAGCCAGTATCATAGTCATAGCAGACGGAAGTGTCCCAGCTCTGAGGTGGAACTTTCTAGGACTGAGTAGAGGGCTTTGCTTTCCTTCTCCTTTTTGAGACTGGACAATGCTGTGACCACACCACCAACCTCAGCACTGAAACTTCCAGTTGAGAAGGGAGGCAGTGAGGATTGAGTTTCTGGTTCTCCATGGGATGCATGGATTGAGGCCTGGAAACAGCAGTGGCTGGAGGTGGAGGTTAGTGAATTCTGGATTTCTCCTTAGAGTCCAGGCTCTGCTCTTAGGAAGAACATTTCTGCTGACAAGGAGAGTTGTTATAAACTCTGTGTGGACGTGTGTGCACATGAGCCACAGGTTTCCCTGATGGCCGACACACAGATGCCACCCCAGGATCTTACTTTTGACTCCAAAGCAGTGAGGGAGGGATAGAGCTCCTCTGAGTAAATGTTTGGAAGCAAGAGCTGGGGAAAAGAAAGAATAGGGATAGGCAAGTCTAAAAGAATAGTCTTGTAGCCGGGCGCGGTGGCGCACGCCTGTAATCCCAGCACTTTGGGAGGCTGAGGCAGGAGGATCGTGAGTTCAAAGCCAGCCTCAGCAATGGCGAGGCACTTAGCAACTCAGTGAGACCCTGTCTCTAATAAAATACAAAAAAAGGGCTGGGGATGTGGCCCAGTGGTCGAGTGCCGCTGAGTTCAATCCCCGGTACCAAAAAAAAAAAAAAAAGAATAGTCTTGTGAGGAAGGAAGAAATAGTGATGGAAGAGGTGCAGAAACCCAAGGGGACACTGGAGAGAAAGGGTGATAAGGAGAGGTGTCTTCTTTTCCTCCATTATTTACTTTTTCTCCCCAGGAATGTGAAAAATGTCCATTCTAGGAAAGTCACAAAAGCAAAGAGGAAACTTCATATAATTAAAGCAAGAGAGCTCTAGCTGAATTTGAAAGTTAGTCAAAGACCCCTAGTTAATCTGCTTTGGAGGAGATCACTGTTTCTCTCTTAGTCTCTTTGCCATTTTTTTTTTTTTTTAAATAAAATCCATATGTACTTGGTAGGAAACTTACACCATATGTTTTAGCTTCATTGACACGCGATACATTAGGATGTTGTTTTAAAAGAAGTGTTTATGAGCCAGAAAAATCATCAAGGTCTTTCTAACCTTGCAAACCAGAAAATTGTGTTTCCCAGGTAGAAAGGGTACTGTAAACTTTCCAAGGATCCTCGATTTGGTGTTGTGCCTTGGAGTTGGTGAGTTTTGCACAAGTTTTGCAAAATGAGCTTGTTATGCATTAATTCAGAGCCTTTCTTCCTGCATGCCTGCTGTGAGTCAGATTGATGTGAGTTTTGGGGGAAATGATACCATGAGTCCTGGTAAGGGAAAGAAGAAATGTCCAAAAGGAGCTACACTATATGGTGGAAACTGAGTGTTCTCAGAGAGACGGGGACTTTAGGGGAGAGTTTATGTCCAACTAAGGGGAATCTGGAAAGCTTCCCTGAGTAGGTGGTTTGAATAGGTTTTAGAGTGGAGTTTGAACAGGTGGAGATGTGTTAAGAGGACATTTCAGGTATGGGAGATCAGGTAGTCAGAAGCCCAGAGAGGAGGCGTACGTTCTGGGAACACAGCTCTTGTTGGAACATGGGCGATGGCACAGTATGAGGTTGGAAAGAGATTCGGGCCAGGTGTGGAGAGGTTGAGAACGCCATTTGAGGACTTTTGCTTTTAATTTTACAGGTACTAAGACCACTCACGGTTTTCAAGTAAACTGCTTCAGATAGCTTAATCTGACAGCAGGGTTTGCAATAGCAGGAAGGGGAATGAAACCAAAAGGGCCCTGGTCAGGAGGATAGGGGTATCCAGGGACTGATTTGTGGGTGTTCTCTGAGGAAAGTGTTGTAAGAATTCAATACTAAAAATTGATATTGGCCAAATGGTATTGTTACATTGAGTGCATGTATGAGTATGTAACAATGAATCCCAACAATATGCAGAATTATTACATACCATATTAAAAAAACAGAAAAAATTTAATCCTGGAAGAATATTGGTACACCTTTAATAAAAGGAAGGAAAAGAGCTTTTGTGGCAGGAATGAATTTTAAATTGTAACAATAAATTTTTGTTATCTGTATGTCCAGCAACATAAGCCCAGTAGACAGTTGGAGATGGGGCATGCAAATTTATTATGAGAACTTTAGGGATAAAAGGTATAATATACAGGGTGTAGCCCAAGACGTGAGGTTGGCATCAGAAAGAATGTGCTGGATTCTTGTGACATTACATGCTTTTGGATTACTATAGAGTGTTCATCTTGTACAACCATACAGGGGCTGGATGTTTTTGTTGATATATAAACAAACTTAAAATACATGTTAAACACATAAAATTCCCCTTGTATCAATATGTGACAGTATCCCTATGTAAGTGCAAAATGCTTACGTCGTTCCTTTGTACAGGTGAGTGATTACCTCACTCATGAGCACACAGCTAGATCGTGGCAATATTTGGGTTTGATCTGAGATGGCCTAACTCCAAAGAGTTTGCTCTTTAATGCTAGAATAAGAACACTATCCTTGAAAACCAGGAAGATGTTAGTATTAGTGATGAAAGAAGAGCTGGAAGACCCCATCAGTGTCAGGGTTGCTAGGGTATTGTCAAGAATGCCTCTCTCTGCCCACCAGAGGGGAGCGGGAGGACCAGCTGGAGGTGTGAGCTCCTTCTGGAGTGAAATATCTGTTGAGAGCAAGAGCTGACATCAACTCATAGTGCTGAGGATTGGGTGGCAGTACATATTTGATTCTTATATGATAGAGACAGAAGAAAACACTGGACCCCCCACCCCACCCCAAGAATACTGTAGGAGGAAAAGTCAGAACAGATGTGGATGGGAAGGATGGGGCAGGACCTAAGTTGTGTACGGGTCACTCAACACGGTCATGGTCCAGACAGCAGCTTTTAAAAACTTTTTGTGGGGGCTGGGGTTGTGGCTCAGCGGTAGAGCGCTCGTCTAGCACGTGCGCGGCCCAGGTTCGATCCCCAGCACCACATAAAATAAAATTCATCGTGTACAACTAAAGCAAATAAATAAATATTAAAAAAAAAAAACTTTTTGTGGTGCTGAGAACTGAATCCAGGGCCTTGTGCATGTTGGGCAAGTGCTTTTCCTCTGAGCTGTACTTCCAGCTAACCCTGTAGTGTACCGGTTACCTTATTTTACAGCATAATCCTTTGTACTGCATAAATGCATATTCGTGAGCATTCTGTGCATCCCAATCTTGCTCCATAGACAGTTTTGTAATAAATGATTTTAAAAGTAATCCTGGTACATTAAAACTGAAGAGCTTCACATGATGTTTGCACCCCACTTTTTTTTTTTTTTTTTTTTTTGCAGAACAATTTGCCATAAAATCTATATCGATTATGTGGTACAGCAGCTCACGTCTGGGGACGGCGGGTGGGGAACTCTTTAAAGGAACTTAGTTAAACAGGTAACAAACCCTCTCAGGAGTCATAGGGTCTATATAATTATATATGTGTGTGTGTGCGCGCGCGTGTGTGCATGCACATATATGTACACATACACATAAAAATATGTGGGTTCATTCTCATATTTTATATTTTAATGTCATATTAGATTTATAATGTGACTCTTCTTCTTCTTTCTCCCTGACCCTACTCTCCAAGGGCCTTTGAAGATTCTGAAGAGCATTTGGGAACTATCAAAATATATCAGGGTCGTTTTCTTTTAATACATTATTTTATGTTAATATAAAAAATGGACAATTCATGTAAAATAAGGTATATAATGTTACTCTCAACCAAATCTCTTTATACACTACTGGAGTTTTAATTCACATTGTGTTTATCCCGCTGAGCGGTTTCAGTTGGCTTTTCAGCATGACTTGCAAAGCAGCGTGCTTCAGGTCAGCCTCAGCCTTCTGTGGCGTTTCAGTTCAGTTTACCCTGATTTTTCTGTGATTCTCTGATGGTCAGGAGGTCATGATATTTGTTCAATTACTAGCCTACAGTTTCTCTGGACCACAGGGTGCCAAGAGACAATTACGTTTTATTCACATGAAACTTTGTCTTGATGAGGATTCTTCTAACTTTTGTCAAAATAAGCATTTTGGCTTTTGACATGGGGATCCTCCCAGGGTCACATCTTTCATGGCATGAAGATGGAGATCATTTGTGATGATCATGCTTTGTGGAGAAGGCTGATGTCTGTGTCTTTTCCAGAGGTTTCTTTGGAATAAGTTTGAATGACCTCTTGTTGGCGGTATGTATTGCAAAGTCCTCCATTAGCCTATGTCCTCCAGGCACGGAATAGCAGCAGAGAAAAGGTGAGAAGGGGAAGCACAGGTTCCACATCCACTGAGCCAAGCGACCACCAGGGGAAAGAAACTGCATCTGTACTGAACTTGTACAGCTTTCCTTATTGTTCCCTGAACAATATAGAGTAACAACTATTTATGCAGCATTTACTTTGTATTAGGTATTATAAGTAGTCTAGAGAGGATATAAGTCTGCAGGAGGATATGCATAAATTCTATGAAAATACTATGACATTTTATACATACGGGATTTCAGCATCTGTGAATTTTGGTACCTCTGGGGTTCTTGGAACCAATCTTCCACAGTACTGTGGGACAATTGTGTTTCCCATCAGGTATCTAAGGTGATCTCCAGAATGTTACATTAGGCATATTGAACTCTACTGAATTATTCTTGTTAACTTTGCAACCAACTTTCTGGTTTGTGTCTGCCTATATTTGGCAAAAGTTAGAAGTTTGCAAAGTTAGAAGGATGCACCCTGTTCCTAGGTGCAGTGGTGGAATGGATTCCCCTTTTAGTCTCAACTTGGGGTCCCAGCAGCAGCCACATGTGGAATGTTTTTGACAGAGGACAGCCCATGGCTCCCTTCCTGTTGCTACAAAAGCAGCATGCATTCTAACATTCTGCAGTTGACTCCCTCATCTTTAATATAAAGAGGCTGAATGAGTAGTATTCAAACTGTTTTCAATCCAGTGCAGGGGATCTTCCCGTCATAGAGTGTGCTTGTCATTTAATGGGAAAAAGAAATACCTTAAAAGAAAAACAAACAAACCTCCATTCTGAAATGCTTCTTGATTTAGTTTGGCTGGCCCTGAGTTGCTAGGCAGCAAGTTCTCACAGGAGAGAAAAATACACGTTTTAACAACAATTATAAAACACCAAAGTTCTGAAAGCTTTATGTAGGCCTGAGTATCAGCCTTTCAGAGTCAAAATCTTACCGTAGCATTAGACAGATTTTCGGAGCTCCCCCTGCCTCAAGTTTTCATGAATGTTGGCCTCTTGGCATTTAAACATGACCTCTGTGTTTTTGTTTGTTTTTTCCTTTTCTTAACATGGCCTTGAATTTTTGGGAGTGTTTTAAAAAATGCTTTGAAAACACAAAACTTTCTAACTTCCTTTCTCCCTCCTTTAAGGAGAGAAGGGAAAATAATGAGGAATTGTCTTGCCCATTCTGTTTCTATGAGTGAGGAAGCCTCTGCTTTGAGCTATTATGCAACTCTGGAGATGGTAGACAGGATTTTCCCATGGGGCTAGAGTGGCTTGATACAAGAATTTTGGGAGATTAGAGTCATTCTGTAGCACTTGAGTGCCCAGTGAAGAAAAAGCACTTGGGGGTGGTCTCCAGAAAATGGGAGCACTGCAACCTAGAGGGAACAAATTTATTCTTTGTGGTCATACTGAGCATACTCAGTAGAAGAGAGCAGAACTTGTCAAGAGGTAAGTTTTTGATTCAGAAGCAAGAACATCATGATGCTTTCAATAATGGGAATGTGTTCTTGGTAGAGATGAGTCGGGGAGTTGGGGTGAGGCTGGGTGACCTCCGAGGTCCTGCCCACTCTGAAATTCTCTGCCAAAGTGTCTGGAGATGCAGGGCTGTAGAGATGGGTCCTCAGAGCCTCATCAAGTGCTTACAGCTTGACCTTCAAACAGCATTTGCAGAATCAAAAGTGGTCATGAAGCTGGGCATGGTGGTGCATGCCCGTAATCCTAGCAGCTCGGGAGGCTGAGACAGGAGGATCTTAAGTTCAAAGTCAGCTGAGTTCAATCCCTGGTACGCCCCCTCCCCCCCCCCCCCCAAAAAAAATAAGCCTGGTCCTTATGAAAACACATCAGGAGTGTGTATCAGATCAACATAGTTTGAGGTAGAAACTGGTCCTTTACAAAGATTATGATCCTTACCTTCGTCTCATTTTAAGTTGTTTTTAATCTCAGCACTGTGAAGCATACTTGCAAGGGAAAATTAGAACCAGAGAATGGGGGGGGGGTGCATGTGGTATGTGTGCAAGTGGACAGGAGAGAGAGCCCCTCAGCTGGCTTTCCTCTAGAGGAGAGGTCACTGTGGGGTGTGTATCGGCTTGGTCTCTTGCATGGTCCTACTACTCAGTTGTTTTTTTCTTTGTAAAATAGTTTTGTTTTTTTTTTTATTTGTAAAGTAAATCTTTTAGAGCCATCTATTTTATCTCTGTCCAGTTAAAGTTGGAAATAATGACAATAGCCAACATTGGTAGATGATCATGTGCCAGGCCTAGGGTCAACTCGTATATGGCATTTCATTGAAGTGTTCTGCAGACAGTGTGGCATAATGTATCATTTAGGCTCTGACGCAAAATTCCTGGGCTTGGAATCTCAGCTCTACCACGTTGTGTGACTTGTGTGATCTACTTATTCTCGTTTCCACTTTCCTTGTCTATAAAATAAGAATAACTGAAGTCCCACCTGATAGAGTGGTTTTAGGGACGAGTTGGGCAAATTACACACCTTACTGATGCTTTGCACATGAGGGAATTTGATTGATTTACTTCATGTCATAAAATTAGAAAATGACCCAGCTGGGATTTGAATCCTTCTGTCCAGCTCTAAAGTCTGTTTCTTAACCCCTGCACTGCTGCTGATAAATGTGTGAATAATCACATTTTATATTAAACAATTGTAATAACTTGTTTGCATTTTGAGAAAGCTAAGGTACAAACTGATTTTCATCCCTGTGGATGATAGGAAAGGAAGGCCTCTCATGATGCTTTTAGTTTGCTGTCTCAAATGCAACAGGAACCGTGCATCGTAGACACTACCTCTCCAGGGGCATTGGGCAGTGTCAGGCCTGCCAGCTTTACCTCTCTCAAAACTTTTGCTAAGCTCTGGTTACCATCCTCCTCATCTTCATCACCATCAGTATGATTCATATACAGTGGCAGCATGGCTGACAGTTATAAACGCTCACACTCTCATATGTACATGATGTCATTTGATATATTGCCTGACAACTCCGTGGGATAGATACTATTGTCCTCATTTTGCAAATAAGGAAACTGGGCCTTAGCTTGAAAATTTGCCTGGTGTCACACTTGGTAAGTGGCATTGCTGGGATTCAAACCCAGAACTGTCTGGCTTTGGAGATGGTGTTCCTAAGCCTCCTTCCATCTTAAATGGCTGTAGGAAGAAGGCCTTTTGTCTTTGTTGCCACTACTAGGCTGGACTACTATAAACTAATCCTTAGAAATAGCAGATATGAAATAGTTGTGGATATGAAATAGTTTCAGTGCACCAAAGCACTGAAAATAGAATATTTTGATGTTGCAAAAATATTTTCATAAGTTTAAAATTACACCAAATACTGTAAGTGGGAAATATAAACACAAAAATTACTTCAGTAATATGTAAAGAACTGTTTTTTTTTTTTTTCTCTGAACCATAAGCACATCTTGAATAAGTTCCATACTTTTAGCAAAAACTTTGAAATTAAGGAAAGAAGTTTATATTAATATGTTGATTGAGTAAAATGCTTATGACCAGAAGTATTTGGGATTTCAGGTTTGTTTTTTTTTTTAAATAACTTTGGCATATTTGCATAGACTCTATCAGTTGAGCATCCCTAATCTCCAAATCCAAAATGCTTCAAGTTGTGAAACTTTGTGAGTGTTGTGTTGGTGCATTTAAGAGCATTTTGGAGTTGAGATTTCAGATTAGGGATGCTGCACTCAGTCTGTAGGATGTGTACTGTGGAGACCTCTAAAGTAATAATGTCACCATTTGTACCAGAAGAGAATACTTATAATGTGCTTTCCCCACAAAAGATGTCCTGCTACTTCTAGATGGGCAGAGCTTGGGAGAGGGATATTTTTCTAGACTCTGAACTTAGCTGCCTCCTATTTATATGTCTCTGGGTTCCTCTTCAATCTGTAGTCTTCATAATAGTGTGGTACAAATATTTACTTTGGGCAACAGCCCAGCCCCCTGAGATCTGCTCACTGTGGAGATGGGCTTCTCTAGGCTGTTTGGGGTGACTTGCTCTCATCTTCACTAGATCTGCAGGTGGCACCAGGGTTAAACAGTATCAGTCAAACTAGAAACCAGGCTGAGTCAGATTCTCTGTCCTAGGAGTTTGGAATCAGGATGTGAGACTGCCCATGTCCTGGGGAGGGGGTGGTAAAAAAAAACCTCTGTCCATGGGTACAACTGAACAGGAAGACAGTGACCAGAGAAGATCTTGCAGACCCAGAGATGGGAATGCACAGGCAGGAAATGGAGAACTGCTACCTTGACTCTTGATGACCTCTAGTTACTGATCAAAGCAGCCTTGAGTTCCAGCTCTTTCTTTTTCATGCGGATACCTTTTCCATCATTTTCCTTTTACTTATATTATCTTGATAAGGTTTTTGTCACAAGCAGATCATGCTTTATACAATGGGAGAAGATATAGTGCACGAAGCACCTGCATCCTCAGGGACACAGATTATTCAGTGACTTTGATTCAACTCAGTTTTGTTTATATTTCTCCTACTTCAGGCGTCTCCTGCATGACCTTGAGGCAACTTGTAGGCCTGGTCCTTATGAAAACAGATCAGGAATGTGTATCAGATCAACATAGTTTGAGGTAGAAACTGGCCCTCTGAAGCTGTTGCTCTGTTCCCATAACTTTATGACTAGAACTTCTTTAATGCACTTCAGTTTTTCATATTCTCAGTCAGTCCACAGTTTAAGCCAGAAGTTGCTTTTCTCTTGACTTCTGTATAATTTCTTTTACTTGGGAATTGTTTTTCAAGACTTCAGTCTGTGTTCTGACGTACCCTCCATTCTCCCACATCTCCTGGCTGGCTGGTCCTCGGGTCTGCCATTCATGTGGAGAGTCAGCATTTGAAAGGCCATCCCTACACCTGACAGCCTTTCCCTATATCAGTTTTGAAGCTTTATTACATCAGCAGCCACTTTGAAAATTTAGTGAAAGCCTTGGGTTTTGTTCCCAGAAAATTGTCTATTTAGGCACAAAAGAAATGTATGTACAATTTCAGGAATTTCGGGACTTTCAGGTTAAGAACCTAGACCCACAGGAAGCCAAGAGTTTTGGTGTAGGCCAGGAGAAGTTGGGACTGGGGCACATCGTCAGACTCAACCTTTCTTGGGTTTTGCTGTTGACTGATCTCCCGTACTTCTGCCCAGGAAATGAGGAGAGGGAGAGGGATGGACACCACTCATCTCTGATTCATGCCTTATTCCCTCGAGAATGCCGTGTGGCTTTTGTCTCCCACCTGGGGCCAGCTACCAAGGAAACCTTCCAAAATCCCTTACTTTGACCATGGAAGATATGAGTCCATGCCGAAATAAATAATTTAATAAAAATTTAAGCAATAGCAGCTTAAATAGCGAGAGAGCCACTTTCCATCATTTTGAGCAGCTTTCTGTTGAAGTGGGGAAGCGGGAGAGAAGACTGAGGAGTGTACCTCTGTCTAGATCGGCTCTTCCCTGCACAAGCACATCTTCTCTTTCGAAGTCTTCTGAACTTCCCCCAGATCAAAAGCATTCTGAATCACAGCCACGTTTAGTCAGAGGGACCTGATAGCTGGCCATATGTTATACTGTCTCTTTCTGCATTATTAGAATGATAGACACTAATGTCCTACCTCATTAAACGTTTTGGTAAATAAATGTTAACCAGACAGTGGCTAGCCTAAGGGTTGGCCGCCTCAGCCCATGCACACAGGGGCTTAGCAGTTTTCGTTGTACTTCATTCTGCTCGTCCTTTAGTTCACACTGTCACTGAAAGAGTGGGGAGAAATGGCTACTTGGTGAAGGAAGCCTCTACAGAGTGACCCCCCATTAATTCTAGGCCCATCTCTGAATGTGTCAGGGGGTCCTTAAGACTGCACCCATGTTCAGAGACTTGCTGGGATGTTGCAATGTACTTAGCCTATAGTTGTCCTCACAGGTAGATTTAATACATAGGATATGCAGCCAGATTGTACGAGAAGACACTGGGCCTGGTAGAATCCGTGTGGAGCTTCCTTATGCTGTCTTCCTCCCAAAGGGGTCACAGAGAGCATATTCTTCCCCTAGCAGTGAAAGTGCAGCAAGCTGTGTAGTGGGAGCTTCTGTACAAGGACGTTGCTAGAGACTCCCTCCCTAGTATTTTTGTGTGGGAGTAGTCACGTGGACATCTTTTTGCCTAGTATGTCCAAAAATTCAAGACTCCCAGAAGGCAAGCAGGTATAACATCTGCACTTTTTTTGGGGGGTGGGGGTTGTACAAACAGACTTGACCATTTAGGGAATGTTTTATATCAGTTTAAGGAAGAGTTTACCATCCAACTTCCCAGATGCCAACTAAGGGTCAGCCTAGGGACAACAGGGTCAGGTCTGCTGTGTTCACTCTTCCCTACACACTGGGTGTCTTTTAATTGCCATGGCAAGGAATTTGTGGGGGCAGGGATGAGGATGGGGTCCTGATTCTTCTGCAAGAATATTCTTCGCTGGGATTCACAGCCTTTCCATTTTTGCTTTGGAAGTATCTGTTCCTTCAATAGATGAATTGCATGTTGTCAATTCCCAGTACAGAGACATGAGAAATATTTAAGGAGAAGAAATGCTAATTACCCAGCTCTGATCATTACGCTTTGTATATATGTATTCAATTATCACACTGTATCCCGTATGTATATATTACATATTAATTATAATTATATTAAAAAGTACATGATTGACTTGAGAGGAGCCTGGGAATCTAGAAGAATGTGGTCAGTCCAGGGTAAGTCAATTACATGCCACACAGTGTTATGTCACTGGGTTAACTTGGCACAGGATGAAAGTCCTTCAAAGTACCCTTGTTTTAAGTTTCCAGTTGGTTGATTTCTTTTTGAGAGTGACCTTGGAGGGCAGGAATCAGTTTTTTGTTAGCTTTATTTCTTCTTTTAACCCCCAACTCCACTGAGTGCTGTCTTTGTAGGACCCACATTTTCTCCAGAAGGTGCCTCCATGTCTGCTGTGCCCCATCTCCTCTGCCTCTCGACCCAGCTCCCCTCCTTGGTAGTGCCTGTGCCACACTGACCCCCAGACTTGCTCCCTCCTCCATCTGTTTCAGATAGTTTTTCTAAAAAAAATCTTTTTGTAAAAAACATTTCTAAAGTGATCTGCCTTCTGCCAGTATTCAACAGGTGAACTTGGCATCCTGTGTGAGTGCCATCTTCCTCTCACACGCTCTTTTGGGGTTATTTCTTCTTTTACAGATATTTTTGTGTAATTATCTATTTATTTTTACAATCTTTTTTTTTTTTTTTTTTTTTTTTTTTTTTTTGTGGTACCAGGGATTGAACTCAGGGGCACTCATCCACTGGGCCACATCCCCAGCCTTTTTTTTGTGTGTGTTTTTATTAGAGACAGGGTCTCACTGAGTTGCTAAGTGCCTCGCCATTGCTGAGGCTGGCTTTGAACTCGCGATCCTCCTGCCTCAGCCTCCCAAAGTGCTGGGATTACAGGGGTGTGCCACCGCGCCCGGCTATTTTTACAGTCTTAACTAGTCATACCCAAAGTTTCCCCTAATGCGTAGTGTCTTGGGGGAAGAATTTGCCTTACACTTTTGAGCCTGAGACAGCAGTCAATTCTGTTGATCATTTTGCACTGAGACCTCTAGCTGAGAACACCCAGTAACAAGTACTTCTTGGTTATTATAGAGATACAGTGGTCTTGAATTCCAGAGCAGAGTCATACCAAATCACTCAAAACTTCCTCAACATCTTCACATAGCCTGGAATTTGCTTCAGGAGTAATCATAGGGTAGAAGTATAGACGAACTGATATTTAGTCATAGATTAGTAATTGATGTAGATGTTACCAGTTGTATGTTTATCAGCTCTTCATGATTGTCACCAAAATACCTGAGAAAAATAACTTAGCCAAAATAAACTTTTCCTCCTCTAATGGTTCCAGAGGTTTAGTCCATGGTTGTCTGGCTCCATTGCTCTGGGCCCAAGATGAGGTAGAATATCACGGTGGAAGGTTGTGTTAGAGGAAAGCTGCTCAACTCATGGTCACCAGGAAGCAGAGGTGGGGGCACCAGGGTAGCTGCACCCTTTTAAGACATCCCCCCCAGTGACCTACTTCCTCCAGCCACTCCCACCCACCTACAGTTATGCTCAATAATCCTACCAAACTAGGATGGACTGATTAGGTTCCAGCTCTCATAAAGCTAATCATTTTACCTCTGAATATTCCTGCATTAGCCCAGGAACTTTTGGGGGGCACCTCAGATCCAAACCATTTCACAGTGTGTTCATAGGAATTCATTATATCCTTTTTACTGGTAGATATATCTGAAATTATTCATGGTAATAGTTACATGATCTGATGTTTGTGTTTGGTATCCTTTCTTTTATACAATTATTAATTCACTCAACAAACCTTAACCTTTTTAAAAAATATTTTTAATTGTAGATGGACACATACCTTTATCTTGTTTTAGTTTTTTTTTTTTCTTTTTTTATTGTGCTGGGAATTGAACCCAGTGCCTCATGTGTGCTGGGCAAGCGCTCTACAACTGAGCCACAACCCCTGCCCCAAACCTTAAACTTTCATATGCCTTTTACTATATGGATAGATATGCTTTTTGTTTTCATTCTTTTCTATCTTACTTTTTGGAGTTCAGTGTTCAGTGAAAGAGCGAGTGGTGCACTATGAGGTCTAACCAATGGTGGAGACCCAGGGACGTGGCCCCAAGATTGTGTGTTAGAGTTTGGACCTATAAGACACTTGCTGTTTTCTTTATCCAGAGCCAGGTGAAGATCCTCTACACTTTGAAGGCTTTTCATACTAGGCATTCCTTTGAAGGAGCCCTAATTAGGAAGGGCTATTGCAGCTAGCTGGAAGCCATAAGTTCCACCTGATATGTATGTGACGCACCTGTAGGCACCCGCAAAGCTGAAGGTATATAACCGGGTGAAAGCGGTCCGAGTTAGGAGAACGGAGAATTCAGTCAGCCGGGCAGTCACTCGGTCGGTCAGAAGAATCAGAGCGGCCAGAACGTAGGCAGAGCAGTTACAGAAGAGAAACCAGATAGAAGACAGAAGAGAAACCAGATAGAAGAAGTAATGACTGGTCAGAGTTAGGCCGAGGCTCCCAAGGAAGACAGAAGACAGAAGAAAGAAGAAGGAAGAAAGAAGAGAGAAGAAAGAAGCTCTAATCTTTCTCTAAGCTAAGAAGAAGCTCTATCTTTCTTTCTCTCTAAGACTCTAAGCTAAGAAGACAAGAAGAAAAGCTCGCTTTAATCTTTCTCTCTAAAAATCTTTCTTTCCCTCTCTAAGCTCTAAGAAAGTAGAAGTAAAAGTAGTAAAAGCTTTACTCTGCCTCCGAGAGTTTTCATCCCAGGTTACGGTACCAGGTAGCTTACATTCCTTTGTGAGTCAAGTCTGTTGTTTCCTCTGAAGAGACACTTAGCTATTCTATCCATGGTGGTGAAGCGGGGCTGCCAGGGGTAGAATGGATACACTTATAAAATGCAAGATTCCCCTCCCTAAGCATTCTAGGGTATTTAGGGAAGGAGCTGGGCACAGATGACTTGTGGAGCACCTAGTGTTCCAGGCCTGGCAAGTTCTAGTTCATACAGACCATGAGTCAACCAGTCAGCCTGCAGGGGTCGATAGTATTGGTTTGTCTGCAGTTCAGAGGTGATGCAAGAAGCAAAGCTCAGAGAAGTGAATGAAATTAACTCACCCAAGGTCTCACAGCTTGCTTTATCCATTTATAGCCTGGCTTGTTCCAAAAGGGATTTTAGGCAGTTGAGCCACACAGTTAGAAAGTTCCTTGTGGTCTTTCTACTGTCCCAAGAAAAACATGACTATTTTTTTTTTCTCTTTAAGCTTAAATGATGCATAGTGTTTCAGTCAATATTACTGGATGGATGGCTCCAAGTTTAAATTGCACAAAAGTGCTTATGTATGCCTCCGTAGGAATGTGTGGGAGTCAGAAAGGAAATCCCTGTGTTTGATTTCATAAAGTCATGAGCTTTATATAGTCGCTTGAGCCACACATGCCAGTACCTGGCGGTGTGCACAAAAATGTCTTATTAATCACTGTGCAGCTGGAGTGTTGCTTGTCGTCATTATTACTATTCTTAATTACTGAAAGCATATGCGGGCTGCAGATTGCAGACTGTGCCAGACCAAATCTCCATAGTGGTTGAATTAATAGGGTATGAGGGAGATTTATAATCCTTTGTGAAGGAGTGATTCTGCATATGTTCATATAAAGAAACAGTGCACATCAGAAACTTAACACAAAATCTGCATTGTAATCTCGAGCACATTATTCTCAGCCTCCACATCCTTTCTAATTTGTGACTGAATCAGCTCTGCTTTATTTATATATTCAAAATAGAATTTATATATAAGCTGTTCCATTTTTAGGCAATTGTCTTTCCCTACTTTAGCAAAAAGTAAAAGTTGAGACATTCTCCTAAAGGAGGCTCCATCACTGAATTTCTCTGGAATGTCATTTCTATTTAGGTGGAAGTGGGGGAAATGACCACTAAGAGGATTAGTCATCATTTTTAAAATTTAATGAAGGAATTAGGTCATATGTGCTTAATGTGCTAATAAGTACAAGTCAGCCAGACTTTTGATGGATTGATGTGGAAAGGTCCTCAAGTGAGAATTTTCTTATGTGTAATCATTTTATTTTGTGGTTCCTGCTAGACTGAGTTTCTAGGGCCCAGTCATATCTGCAGTCTAAATAATTTTTTGGAAGTTAGCTGTGTTTTTCTCAGAATTCCACATACTTAAAGAAAACTCTTTTGCATTATTATTCAGACAAATCCAAACTGTTGTCAGTTGTTTCTGCTTCTCCCTGTTTTCCATTCTTGGCAGCCGTCCCTCTCATTACTTGAGGTCAGTGTTTCTTGACTAGTTATGTTTTGCACTTCTTTGAGAATTTGATGAAAGGTAACAGGTCTGCTTTCTGAAAATATACCAGCTCATGTTCACCATTTACATGTGATTGAAGGGCACATAGTAACTCTAAAGGCTGGGAATCCTTGTTGTAGGTGAAATAAACTAGGGTGATAGTAAAATGATTTAATAAAAATATGTAGTTCATTTACACAGTTGGATTGGGGGGGGGTAGTGAAGCTTTTCAAGTTACAAGTTTCCACATTATTACTTTTTACCTATGTATTTACAAGTGCTATTGTCCTCTTATTATCGAAAACAATTTTCACAAATACATATTTTAAGATGGTGAAGACAAGTTTTTAAAATCTTGTAATAAATCAAAAATAGGTTTAAAAAACAAAACTAAAAAAAAAAGGGGTGGGGGAAAAAAAACCAACCCTAGGATCAAATGGAAGAAAAGGCTACTGACCAGAGAATGAAGTTAACAAAAGTTTTGCATGGTCCATCTCGATTTACTCCCAACTTGGCCTTTCACAGAAGGGACATGGGACAGAAGCATGTGTGAACTCCTCAAAAATCTTTCCTTTGGAGAGAGGTAAAGACTGACAACCTCTACAAAATTAGTCTCCCCTGATCACCCTTCTTTTCCATTGTAGAAAGAACAGAGTAGATGTGACGTACTTGGGGACACCTTATCATAAATACCGTAAAGTTGGTGATCTCCAGCAATAAACAGAAAAGAAGTCAAAAGAGAAAACATCAAAAGCAAAGCTAAATCATAAAAGCGAGGAAGGTCGGAAAAATGAACCCTGAGTGTAAAGGTGGGGGTTTCATTTCTTGTCTTGGTAACTTCCAATGTGAGTTTTTAGAAATGATCATCTTGTGCCTCAAAAATGATAGGAAGAGGTTGGTAAACTAGTTACCCAAGGCTGAGACTCCCTGGTGAGGGGTAGGGGGAAAGACCTCTGCTGGAATCCTGCACAGCCCAGCCAGAGGGAGTGAACACAGATATGGGCCTGTTTGCAAAACCATTGAGATCTAGGCAGTGAATGGCTGTGATGAGGCCTGGGTAAATCCTGTGTCCTGCACCTTCCTGTGTGGGCTGAACTGTGTCCTCCTGATCCACACACTGAGGCCCTAATCCCAATGTGTATTAGAAGATTGGGTTTTAAGGAGGTAATTAAAGTTCAATGAGGTCATAAGGGTGGGTCCCTAATCCACTAGGGATGGTGCTTTATATGAAGAGCAAGAGATACCAGGGTCGCATATGCATGGAGAAAAGGCTATGTTAACCAGAAGGCCATCATTTGCAAGTCAGAGAGGCCTCAGGAGAAACCAGCCTTGCCACCACCTTGATCTTGGATCTCCAGCCTGCAGAACTGTGAGAACAGAGATCTGTCATGTCAGCCCCCTTCTGTGGTGTTCTGTTATAGAGGCCCTAGCTGGATCATTTTCTGAGGCTGCAGAACACTGGGCGGGCGAGATTGTAGTGCACAGAACAAAAGAGACCTCTAAAACATGGGAAGAGATTCAAGGAGATGTCACTCACTGTGGAGTGGCGCGAACAGCAACTGTTGATGGAGCTGCCTGTTTATAACATGAGTATAATTGAAACCAACCAACCAAAAATACTACTGTGAAGTTTGTGTGAATCTATAGCAGCAGGAGGGGAAAATGTAAACTGTGGATCAAGACTCTATTTTGGAAGGAATACTGCTCCAAAGAAGAAAAGATATGAACTTACTAAAATTTCTCTATAGAAGAACTAAATATTAAATGGGAATTCAAAAATAGTGATTAAACAGGATTTTTTAAAAAAGGCACTTGTTGAGCTAGAGAAACAGACGGATGCCCAAAACAACATTTCAAACACATGATAAAATTAAAAATGGAAATGAATACAATCAAAAGTTAGAAATCAAGTTACTGTCATTAATGAAACAGTCACATTCAGAGATACAGATGAAAGAAGATGAACAGCCGTTGTGTTGTAGAGGTAACAGAACAGAATATGTACAACAAAAAATTTAAATGATAAAAGAACTTTATTTTTCTGAATCCGAGGGACGGCTTACTCTTTTCAGGGTCCACTGAATGTCAGGAAACTTGATTCTGCATTCTAGGTCATTCAGAACTGCCCACTACAGAAGGCATAATGTGGTTCAGTTATTGGATTTTGAGCAAAAAGAAAAATCTACTGGGATACATCAGGCTGCCACATATTTCTCTATAGTGATTTAGAAGACAGTGGAGCTATGTCTTTAGGTTTTGAGTATTTTAGGCTACAAAGAAAAATCCCAAATATCAAAAAGCAAAAATAATATCACTTGTTCTGACTCATAACACTCAGAATCTAGCAATTAACAACATTAATAAAAGCAAAAATATCCCCACTCACCTAGAAAATCTAAACATTTAATGATAGCTGGTATTAAAATAGAAGTTGAAAAATTGTAGAACATCAAGAAAAACTACGATGGAAACAAGTATATCAAAACTTAAAGGACTGGGCAAAACTGATGTTCTGAGATAAATTTATAACCCTACGTATTTGTGTCACCTAAGCCAGAGTGAATGAAGGGAGCACCCATCTATCCACTCCCCAAATGCAAAGAAAATGGCAAATATAAAAAAAGCAGAAATAAGTTAGAAAGGAGGAAAAAATCCATTTACATAAACAAAAACAGATAAGGCTGGGGAGAGGCTAATCAAGATAATGAAGGCCAGAAGGGGAGGCTCACATGTAGAAGCAGGGAGGAACCATGGGAGGAGAGGCGACAGAATTTTGAAAATCTGAATGAAGCCAGTGAAATAATTATGAAAGAAAGAAAGAAGTTCCAAGAGCAGTCAACCATTTCCCCAAAGGCACCAGGCTCACGTATTTTCACAGGTGAATTCTTTTAAACTTGGAAGAAGCAGTTAATTCTCTTCATGTTTAAACTGGTCCACAGCCAGTAAAGGGCAGCTTCACATTCCTTTAATGATGTCACAGCATGCTAAGGCCAAAGCCTGTGAAAGACAAGGTCATAGATCACGTTTGTTTATGAACGTTATGCAGAGATATTTAATAATCAGCAAATAGCAGCACCTTAACAGTACAATATTCAATTTATGTCGGGTTCTTTCCAACTCAATTTTAGGAAATATATCAATAGTATATATTGTTAAGTAAAAGGAGAAAGCCTTTCAGCAGATTCCTAAAAGCATTCAATAAAATTTACATTGATCCCTAAAATAATACTTTCATAAAGCAGAAATTGGGGCTACTTTCTAAAGATATCTTAAAATATGTATCTAACCCTTAATTTTGTATTATGTTTAATTGTTGAAACCCTTAAAATATTGGAAACATGACTCACTGTTGTCCTGGAAGTACTACACATTAAAAAAAAAAAAAAAAAAGGAAACTGTATACAAAAATGGAAGGCAAAGCCCTAGAGAACAGATTGAAGAATTATAACATGAAAATGCTTCATTAGGATAGAAGATTAAAAGTACTTACCAAAATTGATAGCTACCTTATATGCAAGACTCAGAAAATACAGCGGGAAGATGGATTCTATTAGAAATGTCTCCAAAAGATGAATTACCTGAGTGTGAGCCTTAATCGACAGATGCAGAACACTGTGAAGACAGTGGTGAAGTTCTACTGAGACACATGAGAGGTGGAAACAAGTGCTTTTATTATGGCTGAGGAGAGTGGATTGACATCCTTTCTTAAGACAGTTTGGCAGTGTCCAGCAAAGTTTGATGTTTTTATACTTGGATGCCACATGCTTTCTTTCATTTGTGGAATCCAAAAACCTGATATTAGAGTAGGAGAATGTATAGCCATACAGGGGTGGGAGGAGATTGGTCACATGAACAAAATTACTGTCAGACTGGAGATGTAGTCTGTCATTCTTCTGCACAGGTGGGTGCCTAATGTATCATATGCTTCCAAATAACTGGAAAGGATTTTGAATGTTCTCACGACGTAGGATGGCACAAGTGTGAGGGCATAGAAATGCTCAATATCTTTGGTCATTACATGGTGCGTACACATATTGAAACGTCACACTGTACCCCATAAATAATGCACAATTATGTGTCACTTAAAAGCTAAATAAAACTTTGAGATAAAATGTACATAGGCTTCAAAGATAGTCTCCCTGCTACACAGTACAGATACTCCACATTTCTGCCTTCAGTGGGATGTAGGTGGGAGTTAAATAAATTGTGACCCTGAGAAGAACACTCTATAGTTCATTAAAAATAAGAATTTTTTGTCTCCTGATTTCTTCTGCTGTCCCTTCATCATTCAAAAGTATATTATTTAATTATTTAAGCACATTATTTAATTATTTGATTATTTATTATTTAATCTCCAGGTGTTAGAGTGGTTTCTGTTTTTTTTTTCTTCTTGTTATTGATTTCTTATTTCATTCCATTATGATCTGACAGGATGCAAGGAATTGTCTCTATTTTTTTTTGAGTGTTTTTCTAAGATTTGCTTTGTGACCTAACGTCTGGTCTATTTTAGGAAATGTTCTATGGGCTTCTGCAAAAAAAGCGAATTCAGTCATTGATGCCTGAAATATTCTATAGATGTCTGTTAGTTTCATTTGATTAGTAGTATTCTTTAGTTGAGAAGAATCTTAGTTTGTGTCTGGATAATCTATCTAGTGGTGAGAGAGGTGGGTTGATATCTGCAGTGTTATTGTATTGTGGTCTATTTGATTCTTGATGTTGACAAGAGTTTGTTTTCAATGTAGGTAGATGCTCCATTGTTTGGGGCATAAATATTTACAATTATCATTTCTTATTGTTGAATGATTTCCTTAACAAGTATGAAGTATCCTTCTTTGTCTCTTCTGATACAACATACCAAAACCTCTGGGACTCTATGAAGGTAGTTCTCAGAGGAAAGTTTATAGCACTGACTTTACACATTAAAAAAAAAGAGGACAAATAAATAATCTAACATTACACCTCAAGGCCCTAGAGAAAGAAGAACAAACTAACACCAAAATTAGCAGAAGATAAGAAATGATCAAAATCAGTGCCAAAATCAATGAAATTGAGAATAAAGAAATGACAAAGAATTAATGAAACAAAGTTGTTTTTTTGAAAGAATAAACAAGATTGATTAAACCCTTATCCAAACTAACCAAAAGAAAGAGAAATCTCAAAGAAACTTAGAAATGAAAAAGGAAACATCACCACAGATCAAACAGAAATCCAGAGAATCATCAGAAAAATTTTAAAATCAGTTTCTACACACTAATAAACAAAAATGTCTAGACGATACTGACAAATTCCTAGAGACATTTGACCTACCCAACTTAACCACAAGATAGAGAAAACAAGGAAATTGAAGAAGCTATCAAAAGCCTTCCAAGAAAGAAAAGCCCAGCACCAGACAGAGGCTTAGCCAAGTTTTGCCCAACCTTCAAAAGGAACTAAACCCTATCCTCCTCAAATTATTCCATGAAATAGGAAAGGAGGGAGCCCTTCCAGACTCATTCTATGAAACTAGTATCACCCTGATACCAAAACCAGACAAAAACACATCAAGGAAAGAAAACCCAAAGCCAATATCCTTAATGAATATAGATGCAAAAATTCTTCATAAAATATTGGCAAATCACATACAAAAACACATTAAAATGATAATGCATCATGGGGCTGGGGTTGTGGCTCAGAGGTAGAGCGCTCGCCTAGCATGCTTGAAGTACACTGGGTTCGATCCTCAGTACCACGTAAAAATAAAGTTATTGTGTCCACCTATAACTAAAAAATAAATATAAAAATATGCATCATGATCAAGTGGGTTTCACCCAGGGATGCAAGGTTGGTTCAACATACAGAAATCAATACATGTAATTCACTACAAAAAATAGATTTAAAGACAAGATTCACATGATTATCTCAATAGTTGGAGAAAAAGCATTTGACTAAGTATAATGTCCATTTATTTTTAAAATACTATAGATGCAGAGAAGCTAGGGATAGGGGGCACTTACCTCAACATTATAAAAGCTCTATATGACAGACTCAAAGCCAATATCATACTGAATAGAGAAAAGCAAAGTATTTCCTCTAAAATCAGGAACAAGACAAGGATCCCCTTTCTTACCACTCTTATTCAACGTGATCTTTGAAAATCTAATCAGAGCAGTCAGGCCAAGAGAAGGAAATTAATGGAATACAATAAGACAAGAAGAGCTCAAATGATCTCTGTTAACAAGGGAGAGGAGAATAGAAGTTCAGTGGCTTAGATAAAGGGGAATGAAGGGAAGGAAGGTTGGTTAGGGATAGAAAAGAGAGTGGAATGAATCAGACATAACTTTCCTATGTTCACTTACGAATGTACCACCAGTGAAACTCCACATCATGTACAATCACAAGAACACGATTCTAATTAGAATAAGTTATACTCCATGTATGTATCATATGTCAAAATATACTCTACTGTCATGTATATCTAAAAAGAACAAATAATATTATCCCTCTTTGCTGATGACATGATCCCATATTTAGAAGACCCCCAAAAAAAAAAAAAAACAAAAAACAAAACTCCACCAGAAGACTTCTAGAGCTCATAAACAATTTAGTAAAGTAGCAGGATATGAGATCCGCATATACAAATCAATTACTTTCCCATACTCCAATAATGATTCTGCTGAAAAAGAAATTAGGAAAACTGACCTGCCAGAAGAAGTGGCCCAGCCACCAGCCTGCCCGACCGCCGGCTCACACCACCACTGCCACCGGGCTGGGGATAGCAGGTCCCCGCTGCAGAGAGGGGCCCGACCAGAGGAAGGGCCCGTCTACTCCCTGGGGAACTGCGACCTGCCCAGCTGCGACGGGAACAAGCAGTAGACACCCCCTGGAAGGAGCGGCCTAGCCACCAGCCCGCCAGGCCACCGGCTCACGCTACCACCAGGACCAGGAGCTTCAGGCTCCACCCTGTGGAAGGGCCCTGCTGCCACCTGCCCAGCCCCCACCAAAACAACTAGACTGGGAGGAGACCCAGGAGGAGGAGAGTGGGGAGAGGGAAGCCAGACTGCCTGCCCCACCACACTGACGCCAGGAGGAGATCTGGAGAGAGAGGCCCGCTCCACACCCGCAAATTGGAGAGGCAACCCGCGTCTGCCCAGAGAGACACACCGCACTGGGATTCCATAGCTACTCAACCCAACACCAATGTAATTATAGGCCTGAGGCTGCCATTACCACAAAACTGAGTTAGCTACGTTACTACCAAGGAACAACAAAAAGGTCTGGGTAAGACATCACTAAGGTCCCTGGGGACCAGGATGCACCAGAAGGTGCAACCTTTTATGCTGTTGTGAATGAACAGGGAACCTTACATGGGGTTGTCTATCTCTTGCTTCTTCTACTAACAGTCAAATTCTAATGATTTTACTCTCACTAGTCAAATAATCTAATACCTTTATTTTCTCACATCTTCATAAAGGTTTAAGCCAACCTCTAAGTCCCTCCTTCTACCATTAGATACTGTAAACCACCACACAAACATGAGACTATACAGTATATAGTCTCATCTCATCATTTCTGTTTATAGTGACAAAACTGTAAATATAAAAATAGAAACTGATATATGGACACACATTGGGTACGTTGAAAGCTCTAATATTGATATTTCCCTAAAAGTGAGGTTTTGGGTAACCTGGAGGGACCTTATAAGACAAAAGGGCAGAAGCTGTAATACCTCAGGCTTACCTTGCAAGAGAGGAAAATGCATAGTCATCATGAAAAAACAAGGGAGGAAAATGCCCCAAACCAACCAAGATACTACAACAATAGGAGCCATAGAAAGCACAGTAGGTGAAATGTCAGAGAAGGAGTTCTGACATTTATAATTAAAATGATAAGGGATTTAAAAAATGACCTAAGTGAACAGATACAGGCAAAAATTGATATCTCTAACAAAGAGATAAGAGATCAAATACAGGCAACCATCGATCACACCAGCAAAGAGATAAGAGAACAAATCCAGCTAGCAAAAGATTACTTCAAGAAAGAGAGAGTTTGAGATAAAAACAAACAGAAATCCTTGAAATGAAAGAAACAGTAAGCCACTTAAAAAATTCAATAGAAAGCATCACCAACAGATTGGACTACTTGGAAGATAGGACCTCAGACAATGAGGACAAAATATATAATCTTGAAAATAAAGTTGACCTCACAGTGAAGATGGTAAGAAACCATGAATAGAATATCCAAGAACTATGGGATACCATCAAAAGACCAAATATAAGATTTATTGGAATAGAGGAAGGTGCAGAGATTCAAACCAAAGGAATGCACAATCTCTTCAATGAAATAATATCAGAAAATTTCCCAAGCAGGAAGAATGAATTAGAAAATCAAATACAAGAGGCCTATAGGACGCCAAATGTACAAAATTACAACAGATCCACACCAAGGCACATTGTAATGAAAATGCCTAGCATACTAAATAAAGATATAATTTTAAAGGCTGCAAGAGAGAAAAGTCAGATTACCTATAAGGGAAAACCAATTCATCTCAGCAGATTTATCAATACAGACCCTCAAATCCAGGAGAGCCTGGAACAACATATACCAGGCTCTAAAAGATAAGGGATGCCAACCAAGAATTTTATATCCAGCAAAATTAAGCTTTAGATTTGAGGATGAAATAAAAACCCTTCCATGATAAACTAAAGCTAAAAGAATTTAAAACAAGAAATCCTGCTCTACAGAGCATTCTTGGTAAAATATTCTATGAGGAGGAAATGAAAAATAATAATGAAAATCTGCAAAGGGAAGAACTACAATAAAGGGAAAAACCAACCCAAGGAAAAAAACCAAGCCAAGCTAAATACCAAAAATAATAATAATAAAAAAAAGACTGGTAATACAAATTATGTCTCAATAATAACCCTGAATGTTAATGTCCTAAACTCACCAATTAAAAGACATAGGCTAATAGATTGGATTAAAAAAACAGACACAACAATATGTTGCCTTCAAGAGACACATCTCATAGGAAAAGACACCCATAGACTGAAGGTGAAAGGATGGGATAAAATACATCACTCACATGGTCTACGTAAGCAAGCAGGGGTCTCCATCCTCATATCAAATAAAGTAGACTTCAAGCCAAAGTTAATCAAAAGAGAGATAAAGATGGACATTTCATACTGCTTAAGGGAATCACAGATCAACAAGATATAACTGTTATAAATATATATGCCCCAAATAATGGAGCATCTACATTCATCAATCAAACTCTTCTCAAGTTCAAGAATCAAATAGACCACAACACAACAATTCTAGGTGACTTTAACACACTTCTTTCACCACTGGATAGATCTTCCAAACAAAAGTTAAAGAAACTATAGAACTCAATAATACAATTAATAACTTAGACTTAACTGACATATATAGAGTATATCATCCATCAATGAGCCAATACACTTTCTTCTCAGCAGTACATGGATCCTTCTAAAAAATAGACCATATATTATGCCATAAAGCAACTCTAAGCAAATATAAAAAAGTAGGGATACTACCCTGCATTCTATCAGATCATAATGGAATGAAATTAGAAATCAATGATAAGAAAAGAAAGAAAAGCTACTCTAACACCTGGAGACTAAATAATATGCTATTGAATGATCAATGGGTTGCAGAAGACATCAAGAAGGAGATTAAGAAATTCTTAGAGGTAAATGAGAACAATGATACAACATCAAAATCTGATACAACATATCAAAATCTCTGGGACACTCTGAAGGCAGTACTAAGAGGAAAGTTCATTTCATGGAGCTCATTCCTTCAAAAAAGAAAAAGTCAACAAACAAATGAACTAACATTACATTTCAAATCCCTAGAAAAAGAAGAACAAATCAACACCAAAAGAAGTAGAAGACAGGAAGTAATTAAAATCAGAGCTGAAATTAATGAAATTGAAACAAAAAAAAAGACAATTGAAAAAATTGACAGAGGCCTGAGGTTGTGGCTCAGCGGTAGAGTGCTTGCCTAGCACATGAGCAGCCTGGGTTTGATCCTCAGCACCACGTACAGATAAACGCATTGTGTATAACTAAAAGCAAATAAATAAACATTAAAAAAAAAAAGAAAAAAATTGACAGAATGAAAAGTTGGTTCTTTGAAAAAATAAATAAAATTGATAAATCTTTAGCTGTGCTAATAACAAAGAAAAGAAGAGAGAAAACACAAATTACCAATATCTATGATGAAAAAGGAAATATCACGACGGACACTACAGAATACAGAAGATAATTAGAAATTATTTTGAAAATTATACTCCAAAAAAATAGAAAATATGAAGGTATCAACAAATTTCTAGAGACATATTATATGCCCAAACTAAATCAGGATGATATACACAATTTAAATAGGTCAATTTCAAGCAAAGAAATAGAGGATGCCATAAAAAACTTACCAACCAAGAAAAGCCCAGGATCCGGTGGATACACAGCTGAGTTCTACAAGACCTTTAAAGAAGAACTAACACCAAGACTTCTCAAACTATGTCATGAAATAGAAAAAGAGGGAACACTCCTAGACTCATTCTATGAGGCCAATATCGCCCTGATTCCAAAACCAGACAGAGACAAATCAATGAAAGAAAACTTCAGACCAATATCTCTAATGAATATAGATGCAACAATTCTCAATAAAATTCTGGCAAATCGAATACAAAAACACATCAAAAAGATAGTGCACCACGATCAAGTGGGCTTCACTCCAGGGATGCAAGGTTGGTTCAATATAAGAAAATCAATAAATGTAATTCATCACATCAACAGGCTCAAAGATAAAAATCATATGATCATCTCAATAGACGCAGAGAAAGCATCTGACAAATTACAACATCGCTTCATGTTCAAAATGCTAGAAAAAATAGGGATAACTGGAACATACCTCGACATCATAAAGGCCATCTATACTAATCTCCAGGCCAACATCATCCTAAATGGAGAAAAAATTGAAAGCATTCCCTCTAAAAACTGGAACAAGACAGGGATGCCCTCTTTCACCACTTCTATTTAACATAGTTCTTGAAACCCTAGCCAGAGCAATTAGACGGAAGAAATTAAAGGGATACGGATAGGAAAAGAAGAACTCAAATTATCACTATTTGCAGATGATATGATTCTATACAATAGAAGATTCAAAAAATTCCACCAGAAATCTTCTAGATCTAATAAATGAATTCAGCAAAGTAGCTGGATATAAAATCAATACCCATAAATCAAAGGCATTTCTGTATATCAATGACAAATCCTCAGAAAGAGAAACTAGGAAATCCACCTCATTTACTATAGCCTCAAAAACAAAAAACATATTTGGGAATCAACAAAAGAAGTGAAAGACCTCCACACTGAAAACCACAACATGCTAAAGAAAGAAATTAACGAAGATCTTAGAAGATGGAAAGATCTACCTCATTCATGGATAGGTAGGATATTGTCAAAATGACCATTCTCCCAAAAGCACTATACAGATTCAATGCAATACCAATCAAAATCCCAATATCATTCCTCATAGAAATAGAAAAAGCAATCATGAAATTCATCTGGAAAAATAAGAGACCCAGAATAGCCAAAGCGATTCTTAGAGAGAAGAATGAAGCGGGTGGCATTACTATTCCAGACCTTAAATTGTACTACAAAGCAATAGTAACAAAAACAGTATGGTATTGGCATCAAAATAGACCGCTTGACCAATGGTACAGAATAGAAAGACACAGAGACGAACTCACACACCTACAGTTATCTTATATTAGACAAAGGTGCCAAAAATGTTTACTGGAGAAAAGACAGCCTCTTCAACAAATGGTGTTGGTAAAACTGGAAATCCTCATGTAATAAAATGAAATTAAATCTCTTTCTCTCACCATGCACAAAACTTAAAGCGGATCAAGGACCTAGGAATTAAACCTTAGACCTTGCACCTGATAGAAGAAAAAGTAGGCCCAAATCTCCATCATGTTGGTTTAGGCTCCAACTTCCTCAATAAGACCCATATAGTGCAAGAACTAAAACTAAGACTCAATAAATGGGATGGATTCAAACTAAAATGCTTGTTCTCAGCAAATAGAGGACCTACAGAATGGGAGCAAATCTTTACCACAAGCACAGCAGATAGAACACTAACCTCAAGGATTTATAAAGCCCTTAAAAGCCTTAACACCAAAATAACAACGTAATCAATAAATGGGCCAAGGAACTAAACAGACACTTCTCAGAAGATGATATAATATCAATCAACAAATATATGAAAAATATTCAACATCTCTAGCAATTAGAGAAATGCAAATCAAAACTAAGATTTTATCTCACTCCAGTCAGAATGGCAGTTATAAAAACAAACAAATAAATAAATAAATAAATAAAATAAAAAACAAAAAAAACCAAAAAACAAAAAACAAAACCCAAACAACAATAAATGCTGGCGAGGATGTGGGGAAAAAGGCACACTCTTACATTGCTGGTAGAACTGCAAATTGGTGAAGCCAATCTGGAAAGTAGTATGGAGATTCCTAGGAAAACTTGGAATGGAACCACCATTCGACCTAGCTATCCCACTCCTTGGCCTATTCCCAAAGGACTTAAAAACAGCTTACTACAAGGACACAGCCACATCAATGTTTATAGCAGCACAATTCACAATAGCTAGATTGTGGAACCAACCCCAATGCCCATCAGCAGATGAATGGATAGGGAAACTTTGGTATATATACACAATGGAACACTACTCAGCACTAAAAGAGAATAAAATCATGGAATTTGCAGGTGAATGAATGGAGTTGGAGAAAATAATGCTAAGTGAAGTTAGTCAACCCCCAAAAACCAAAGGTTGAATGATCTCTTTGATATGAAGATACTAAGTCATAAAGGCAAGAGAGAGGGAATGAGAGTAATGAAAGAGCTTTAAATAGAACAAAGAGGGGAGAGAGAGGGGAGGGGGCAAGGGGATAGGAATAATGGCAGACTGAAATACATGTATGAAGACACAATTGTTGTAAAAATACTTTATATAAAACCAACAACTTGAAAAATTGTGCTCTTTATATGTAATATGAAATGAAATGTACTCTGCAAACATATATAACAAATTAGAATAATAAAAAATTTTAAAAAAAGAAATTAGGGAAACTATCCCATTTACAATAACCTCCAAAAAAAAAAAAAAAAAGCCACACACTCCTGGGAATTTAACAAAGGATGTGAATGACCTCTATAATGAAAACTGTAGGAAACTAAAAGATCTTAGAAGATGGAACGATCTCCCATGTTCTTTGATAGGCAGAATTAATACTGTGAAATGTTCATGCTGCCAAAAGCATTATACAGATTCAGTGCAATCCCCATTAAAATATCAATTACATTGTTCACGGAACTAGAAGAAGCAGTACTAAAATTAATTTTAATAAGAGACCCAGAATAGCCAACGTAATCCTGAGCAAACAGAATGATGCCAGAGGCATCCTAATACCTGACTTTGAATTATGCTACAGAGCTATGGTGACACCAAGATGGTACTGGCATAAAAACAGACATGAAGTACACTGGAATAGAAGACAGACAAACCCACATAAATACAGTTATTTGCTACTAGACAAATGTGCCAAAAAAAAAAAAAAATGTTGGAGAGAGGACAGTCTATAACAAATGGTTCTGAGAAAACTGGATATCCAAAGTAGAAGAATGCAGTTGTACCCCTCTCTCTCACCCTGAGCAAAACTCAACTGAAACTGGATTAAAGACTTAGGAATTAGACCCAAAACTCTGCAGCTACTAGAGGGCAATGTAGGCCCAGCACTCCGTCATCTTGGCACAGGAACCAGCTTCCTTAACAAGACCTCTCATGTGCAAGAAATAAAACTAAAAATCAATAGGTGGGACACCATCAAACTAAAAAGCTTCTCCAAAGCAAAGGTGATAAGAGCATAGATAGCCTACGGAATGGGAGATCTTCACCACCTGGTCCTCAGAGCATTAATATCCAGAGTATATGAAGAAGTCAGAAATGCGCAGTTGATAAATGAGCAAAAGAACTAAACAGACAAAATAGCCAACAGATATGTGAGATTATTTTCAGCATCTGTAGCAATTAGGGAAATTCTAATCAAAACCATGTTGAGATTTTTATCTCATTCCAGTCATAATGGCACTTATGACGAGAACAAATAATAGGTGTTGGCAAGGATCTGAGGAAAAAGATACACTCATACATTGCTGGTGGGACTGCACATTAGTGCAGCCACTCTGGATGGCTGTATGGAGAATCTTTAAAAAAACGAGTAATGGAACCACCATATAACCCAGTTATCCCACTCTTGGGTATATATATCCAAAATATCTATAATCAGCATACTATAGGGTTGCAGTCACATCAATCTTTATAGCAGCATAATTCACAATAACCAACTTAATGCCCTTAAACAGATGAATAGATAAAGAAAATGTGGTATATGTACACAATGGAATATTACTCAGCCATGAAAAAGAATGAAATCATGTCATTTTCTGGTAAATGGATGGAACTGGAAACTATAATGCTAAGTGAAATAAAAGAGACCCAAAGTCAAAGGTCAAATGATTTATCCAGTATGTGGAAGCTAGTTTGAAATTTTGGGGTGGGGGGTGGAGAAAGGAGAGAAAGAAATGGAGAGGGGATTCCATCAAAATAAAAGAAAGTTGGGCTAGGATTGTGGCTCAGCAGCAGAGCGCTCGCCTCGCACGTGCGCGGCCCGGGTTCGATCCTCAGCACCACGTAAACATAAATGTACAACTAAAGTAAATAAATAAATATTCAAAAAATAAATAAATAAATAAATAAATAAATAAATAAATAAATAAATAAAAGAAAGTTCAGGTAGAGAAAAGGGATTGGAAGGGAGAGAGGAGGGACAAGATAAGGGGAAAACAGTGGAATTATTCTGACCTAACTTTCCAGTGTACATATATGAATATACTACAGTGAATCTCAAGCATTATATATCCATAAGACACTAATTTAAAAAATGTAAATGGAAAGATCAGAGTAGAGCAAAAGGAACAGGGGAAGATAGGAGGTAAGGTAAGTACTGGGGATTGGACTGGAGCAAATTATACTCTATGCATTTATAATTATTTCAAAACAAATCCTAAAGTTATATATAATTATTATGAACCAATAAAATAGTTTTGAAAATGAGATAGACTTGTAAATGTGGCAAATGTGCTTGGTGTGACCCCCAGTGATTCAGGCCATTGTCCAGGGATGGGGACGTGTTACTTGATTCAAATGAGTGCAATGGCAAGTGAGATTGTGTTTTCTGATGTAAGACTTGGTCTTACTGGAGAGAGAAGTTTTCCTGCTGGCCTGGAGACAAGAGTGAAGTGCCAAATGGAGAGGGCAGGGGACTGCAGGCAGCCTCCGGCCCGTTGTCCCGCAAGCACAGAGAAATGCCTTCTGCTGACAACCTGAGTGAGCTCGGAGAGGCAGGTTGGTCTCCAGGGCAACCCCCAGAATGCAGCCCGGTAGATGCCTTAGGAGCTGTGGGCCCCATGAGCAGGGCACCCAACTAAGCTGTGCCTGGACTCCTGGCCCGTGGAAAGGTGAGGCGGTTTGAGAGCTGCTTCAGATACAGCTTGAATCAGATAATACCATCTTGATAAGTGCATCATTTTTAGTCACTGAGCTTGTGTTGATTTGTTATGCAGCAATAGAAAACTAATACACTGAAGTTGAACAGTTTCCAAGATACTGGCATCGGGTCTTGCTCTGTCTGAATTAAATTAAAAAATCTCTGGCCATTTACTGTTCCAACTTTCCATTCATGTCCTCATTTATTACACTCCAGTCACATTGGCCTCTTAGGTATTCCTGGAACATGCCAGACTTATTTCTGCCTCAGGGTCTTTGTACTTCATTTATTCCTAGTGTCTAAACTCAGCATGTCCCATAGTAGACATTCGTTAGTATTTGAGTGGGCAGTGAAGAATTCATGTGTGCAACTGTATCTGTATTATGGCCCCTTTTGTGTTAAAACACCTATATAGAATTATACACACGTTATCATATGCATAGACAGTTTTGAAAATTTTTCTTAAAAGCAGTTAAATCATTGTCCACTGTCTGGTAGAAAGAGGGTTCTCGGTGTTTGGGGGAAGAGAGGCCTCAGTAAATGGACTTTGTGACACACCATATGTATCAAAATCACTATTAGCTTGCTTCTCAGGATGACCTATTTGTAGTTCTTTTCTTTGGCTATTAAAAACAAAGGTGACCACTAAATATTTAAGTTTATGTCACAGAATAAACAAGTGTTCTAGCTCTATATTTCAGTATAAAAAGGTCTGTTCATTTGACTAGTCTGTTGGATAGAACTGGAAATTGCTGAAGAGACCAGGTTTCAGGTGCAGGAACTGGTGACAGTCCCTTCTCTGAGTTTGAGCTATTTACAATCTTCCGTGTCCTTTCTCTCAGATGAACAAGGTCCTTGTGTGGCTGTCTTGTCTTTAGGTGACAAAAACGTGTAGCAACGATGAGAGAAGTATTGTGTATGTGGTCTATTTATGTTTAGAACATTATGTTGAGAAGAATTTATATCTTGAAGTTATTTTCAAGATGGTTACTTTGCTTACATCCAAATTATTTTCTGGATGTGTGGTGTGTATATGTGTGTGTGTGTGTGTGTGTGTGTGTGTGTGTTTATATATTATATATATATAATTCACATAAGATGTATAAAACATATTACATATAATTAATAAGTATGAAATTAAGTGAAAAAATGAAATATATGTGTCTCATTGTGGTAGATTTAAGGTGGCTCTGGAGTCTCTTGCATTCCTCGTGTAGAGCTTTTGGGGTCTATATCTCCTTCCATTGAACAGTGGACCCTGAAACTGCTCTGATCACTGGACTGTGGCAGGTCTTAGCTATGGCCCAAAGAAACTGGAAGCTTCTGCTCTGTTCCGCCTGAAACATTCTCTGTGCGGGAAGCTAGCTGCCACGTACGACGCCAGCTCCCATGAGGCTGCCCAGCCCTGAGGAAGCCTTCCATCCAGTGCATCAGACACAAGAAAACACACTGGACACAAGAAAGGCCACGTTGGCCCTCCCAGACCTCAGACAGCCCAGGAAACCAACTCACCTGTCACTGTGTCCCAACCATCTCTGGCCGTTTGAGTGACCTCAGCTGAGGCCGATCATTCCTGCTATGCCATGTCCGAATTCATAAGCCAGAAAATCATGAGCATGATTGGCAGTTTGACACGACTAAGTGTTCAAGAGATCTGTCATGCAGCAATGAAAGGAAGATACGTCTCAGTATTTCTGTGCAAAAAGCATTTTGGCTTTGCGAATCATTTCCCTGTTTACTTCCAAAGGAGTGTTCTTCCAGGGGGACACGAGAATAGTTTTAAAGGTTATGTGTTTAGAGAAGAACAGCCTCGTTATCAGCATCTTTTCATACAGTAAAAATTCTGGACCCGAAGGCACAGCCCAGGATCTGACAGGTCATTAATTATCCCCTTATAGTGTTCTCACCCCAGTGACAGCAGTTTTTTAGAGCTTCAGCCACTGGGCTAAGACGTCGGCCTGCCCTGCTAGTCCTCCGCAGCCTTCCCCCGTGGACACGCTCCTCGGCAGAACTTTCTGGCCCTTTTCTGAACTACGTTCGGTAGAATTGTTGTATCCAAATGTTTTTTCTTGGTTTATGTATTTTTGCATAATAGAACGTAGGAAAATAAGATTAAAATGAGTGTCGGTGCTGTGGGACCAAGTGGACCTCAAGCTTAATCATCATACTCTTGGACAAAATTCTCCGTGTGTGTGGAAGAAGTCAGAGGTTAGCGTTCAGGAGGCCAAAAAAGGATGGCTTTATTTATAATGAATGTGCATACTGAAATGGTCGCAGTTTGCAAGATCTTTTTGTGTACTTATCATCATCCGACAGGGTCTTTTTTTTCTTTTTTGGAAAGAGAAAATCAGAATTAAAAAAAAAAAAAACCCACAAAGATGAAATTAATCCCTTCCTAAAACAATCAGGGTTGTTCCTCCAGCATGTTGACACTGCCATCTGTGGACATAATCGGAAGAAGAGGGGAACTCAGAGTCCAGTGAGACGTAGGGTGCTTATCAGAGGTCAGGGAAGGGTCACCCTGCATTGCCAAAAAGGGTGACCAGCTGGCTTGACGGATTGCTCTGTAGCGAGAAGAGTGAGTCACTTGGTTCAAATAGTTCGGTGAGAATATCTCTTGGGGACAGGTATGTATTTTCTGGATCTCAGATCTCATGGGTCAATTTTTTTTTTCCAAGTGTTGCACACATATATGAACCTCTTTGGAAGCCCCCAGCCTTAGCTGTGAAACTCTGGCGACCCTGAACCTACTCTCTCTCAAACTAACCTGCCCAAGGGCTGTGTAATTTCAACAATTCAGAAGTGTTTTTTTTTTTTTTTTTGGTTGTTGTTGTTTTGTGACCCTTCTCTGGTGTTCAGTGGACATATACCTTATACTCTCAGCCCATTATCCCTGGTTTTAACCTCTGAGCCCGAATAAAAGGTTAATGCCTCTTCTACATAATGGCATTTTTATGAATTGGAATTTATCAGTACCGTGGCTTACTGGATTTCCTTCTAGTTCCTTGAGGTTTATAACAGTTTTGAACTACCCACCACTCTGGGCACACTTTTTGAAGCCACTTCTGTTTCTCCATGTCCCCCTTGTTGAAGAACTGCGCGTAACCCCGGGTGTGGTCTAGTGGAGAGGGAGCAGCAGTGGTTAGCATCTTCCTCAGAGCTCTGGTTCATTTCTGTGTAAAACCATATCAAGCTGCCAATCACGACTTACGGTGGCCTGCTTCTGGGCTTCCTGTCCGTGGTGACTTCCTCCTTGCTGAAGCTGAGGCACACGTTGCCCATACTGTTCTTGTATAGCTGCTTTTTAAACACGTTTTTCTTTTTTTTTTTTCCCTATTGGATCTTGTATGGCTGGTCTCTTTGTTTGCAGCCTGTTGAAAGCTTTTTGGACACATTTCTGGCTCAGGAAATTATCCAGTGTGTCTCCTGGTTTCACGTCATCTTCCATGAAAACCAGGCCAATGCTAACGGACAGGAACTAGAGCCCTGAGGCGGACTTCCAGAGACATTTCTCAAGGTTTAGGGTGGTGGATCTCTACCATGAGCAGTTTGGCCCCTAAGGGGACATGTAATAGGAAGTGGAGACATATTTGGTTGTTAGGACTGGGTCTGGGGCTGCTCTTGGTACTTGGAGGCCAGGGACAGTGCTGAATGTCTCAAGTGCACAGGACGGTCACTCCACAACAGAATATCATTAGGCCTAAACGCCAGCAGTGCTGAGATCGCGAAGCCCTCATCTAGATGTTTTTCTGTTGGACAGTGTCCTTTGGGGATGATGATCTTGATAATCAGCTAATGCAATCAGCATCTAAGTTCAGGATCCTGCAGGTATGAACTGGGCATCCCCTGAGATCCTTGCAGGGGTCTGTGAGGTCGACGCTATTTTTATGATAACTGCCTTTTTTGCTCTACAATTGTGAAGTGGCGGTTTTTTTTTTTTTTTTTTTTTGAAGTTGTTATATATGATGGTAGAATTCATTACAATTTATAATACACATATAGAACACTTTATTACATATCTCTAGTTGTATACAAAGTATATTCACACCATTCGTGTCTTCATACATGCACTTAGGGTAATGATATCCATCTCATTCTACCATCTTTCTTTTTTTTCTTTTTACCCCCTTGCCCCCTCCCTTCCCCACCCTCCCCATTGACTTTTCTAGTGTTCCTCTAATCCTCCTGTGCTCCCCGTCCCAACCCCACTGTGAATCAGCCTCCTTATATCAGAGAAAACATTCGGCATTTGGATTTTGGGGATTGGCTAACTTCACTTAGCATTATATTCCCCAATTTCATCTATTTACCTGTGAATGCCATTATTTTATTCTCTCTTATTGCTGAGTAATACTCCATTGTGTATATATACCACATTTTCTTTATCCATTCATCTACTGAAGGGCATCTAGGCTGATTCCACAGTGTAGCTATTGTGAATTGTGCTGCTATAAACATTGATGTGGCTGCGTCCCTGTAGTATGCTGTTTTTAAGTCCTTTGGGAATAGACCCAGGAGTGGGATGGCTGGGTCATAAGGTGGTTCCATTCCCAGTTTTCCAAGGAATCTCCAAACCGCTTTTCAGATTGGCTGCACCATTTTGTAGTCCCACCAGCAATGGATGAGTGTGCCTTTTTTCCCACATCCTCTCCAACATTTATTGTTGTTTATGTTCTTGATAGCTGCCATTCTGACTGGAGTGAAATGAAATCTTAGAGTAGTTTTGATTTGCATTTCTCTAATTGCCAGAGATGTTGAACATTTTTTCATATATTTGTTGATTGATTGTATATCCTCTTCTGAGAAGTGTCTGTTCAGTTCCTTGGCCCTTTTATTGATTGGGTTATTATTTTTTTTTCTGGTGTTAATATTTTTAAGTTCTTTATATATTCTAGAGATCAGTGCTCTATCTGACATACATGTAGTAAAGATTTGTTCCCAATTAGTAGGTTCTTTATTCACCTCACCGATTCTTTCTTTTGCTGAGAAGAAACTTTTTAGTTTGAATCCACCCATTCATTAATCCTAGATTTTAATTCTTGTGCAGTAGGAGTCTTATTAAGGAAGTAGGAGCCTAATCTGATATGATGGAGGTTTGGGCCTACTTTTTCTTCTAATAGACACATGGTGTCTGGTTTAATTCCTAGGTCCTTGATCCACTTTGAGTTGAGTTTTGTGCATGGTGAGAGATAGGGGTTTAATTTCATTTTGTTGCATACAGATTTCCAGTTTTCCCAGCACCATTTATTGAAGAGGCTGTCTTTTCTCCAATGTATGTTTTTGGCACCTTTGTCTATCGTATAATAGCTGTAGTTGTCTGCTTTAGTCTCTGTGTCCTCTATTCTATACCATTGGTTTACATGTCTATTTTGGTGCCAGTACTACGCTGTTTTTGTTACTATTGCTGTGTAGTATAGTTTAAGGTCTGGTATTGTGATGTGAAGTGGCATTCTACTATCTTTTTTTTTTTTTTTTAAGAAGCGGTGTAGCATATTGAATGCAGAAGCAGACAGGAGAATGCAGGTGTCTTCCATTAGGTCAAACAGGAAAGAGATCCATAAAGTATAAAACAATGCCATCCTTCCCACTTGCTTTAGAAAATAGTTATCTTTCATAAAAATATTGTTAATGTTTTTGTAAAATTATAGCTTTATTGGGGGTGGCTACTGGGGATTGAACTCAGGGGTACTCGACTACTGAGCCACGTCCCCAGTCTATTTTGTATTTTATTAGAGACAGGGTTCACTGAGTTGCTTAGTGCCTTGCTTTTGCTGGGCTGGCTTTGAATACATGATCCTCCTGCCTCAGCTTCTTGAGCTGCTGGGATTACAGGCATGCACCACCACGCCCGGTTAATGATAGCTTTATTTTTAATCAACTAATATATTTTCAGCTTCAGAGTTAAATTTTTTTTGGTACTGGGGATTGAACTCAGTGGCACTCGACCACTGGGTCACATCCCCAGCCCTTTTTTTGTATTTTATTAGAGACAGGGTCTCACTGAGTTGCTAAGTGCCTCGCCATTGCTGAGGCTGGCTTTGAACTCGTGATCCTCCTGCCTCAGCCTCCCAAAGTGCTGGGATTACAGGCGTGCGCCACCGCGCCCGGCCAGAGTTAAATTTAATCAATAAGTGTAATCCACACACAAAAATTCTTTGGGGTCCTCAATAATTTTTAAGAATGTAAAGAGGTCCTGAGAAGAAAAATGTTAAGAAGGTCTGATCTATGCTGTATTTCTTCATTTTTATGTACAAAGATATCATGAATGACATTTTTAAAGGCCTTGTTGGAATCTCCATGCACAGAATTTTGGTTTGTTTCCCTACCTGGAAACCCTGTACCGAAGGAAGTTAACTTGCATGTTCCTGGTGAACCTGTACTGGTTTGGGGAGGTCCTTTCTAGGTGGTCACCATTCCTTTCATAATCAATTTGGGGTGTAATCTGGGATCTCTGCACAGTCCGAAGGTTTTTTCCAACATCAGATCTCTTCCCCACTTGTGTGCTGCACATGTTGTTGCAGTTAGGAGTAAATGTTTGAAAACATCTGTGGCCCTTTGAACTGACTTTTCTTTTGGGCACATGAAGTCTTGGGAGCATTTCTATCTTTATTCAGAATATTTTCAAGTCTGCTCTTGTGAACCCTGAGTTTCTGGAATCTGAAACGGTGGCATACTGTTAGAATGAATATGTGCTTAATTTTCCAACTTTCATTCTTGTGTGTGTGTGTGTGTGGGGGGGGTACTGGAGCTTGAACCCAGGGCCTTGCAAATGCTAGGTAGGCAAGAACTGTACCACTGAGCTGTGTCCCTAGCCCAACTTAAAAAAAAATTTTTGACATTACATTTCCTATAGTTAACTAATTCAAAACGTCACAGATGTCCGTGGTCTGGTCTTAGTCATATGGTACAGTTTTTATGGATGTTTGCCTTTCTCCTTTTATTCTGCCATGGAAGTAGAGGGAGCATGAAGTCCTACCGAGGCCTATGAGGAGGAGGATGGCAATTGAAGGTGGGACCTGGGTTAAGAGCACAATGTCTGAGGTGCCACAACCCATCTGGCCTGGTGTAGCTCTCTGCAAACTGAGGCCTTAGAGAAGCTAAGTTATTCTCCCAAAGCCACAGTGTATTTTAATAGCAGTGAACATTCTGCTTAACTTCATGACCTTGGAACCCTTTACTAGCAGTATATATGATGGTACACTGGTTATTTAATCTCTTTACCCATCTGTTTCCTCATTTACCATTGAAGTAAAGTGATCAACCTTGTGGGGTTGTTCATATAACTTGCATACCTTTTCTTTATCAAGTTTTTCTCTGGAAAAATTTCAGGCTATCAGAAAGCTTCAATAAACATTTGTATGCCCTATACAGTACAATCCTCTTGTTGCTCTTGCTGTGGAGCTACTTGAGACTAAGTTCCCTTGCATCGTGACCCTTCATGCCTAAACACTCGAGCATGTGTCTCCTAAAATCAAGGACAAATTCTGGAAATTTGGTGTGGACATAATATCAATCATGACTCCAGATGTGGCTCATAATTCAACACATGGACATTGAATTAACTGGGAAGTTTTTAGAAGTAAAGAACATTATTGGGCCCTGCTGCAGGTGTGTTAAATGTGAATATGCTTTTTTTTTAGTCGATGAATTAATTATATATAATCTTCATTGTGGTATATTTGTATCAGCACACAGCATAATCTGGTCTTATTAATAACCCCATACTTCTCCCCTCTCTCCTCCCCTCCCTCCCCCAATCCCTGTCCTCTACTGTTCTGTGCATTCATTTGTTGAAAGACATCTCGGCTGGTTCCATAACTTGTCTCTTGTGAATTGTGCTGCTGTGAACACAGGGATGCACAGATAACTTGCATTCTTTAAGATTGGAATAAAAGAGAGTGGTCTGGCTCGGTCACATGGTTCCATGCCTAGTCTTTCGAGGAACTTTCACGTGGGTCTCCATAGTGTTTGTACTAACTTACAATCCCACCATCAATGTGTAAGTGTTTATTTCTTTCCATATCTTCACCAGCATTTCTTATCATTTGTATTCTTGATTACTTTCATTCTAGCTGGAGTGAAATGAAATCTCAGTGTTGTTTTGATTTACATTTCCTTGATTGCTGAAGATGTTGAATATTTTTTTCATGTATTTGTCAGCCCTTTGTATTTCTTCTTTTGAGAAATGTCTGTGTAGTTCATTTGCCCATTATTTAATTGGATTTATTTATTCTTTTGGTGCTAAGCTTTTTTACTTCTTTATAATTGGGGTATTATTCCTCCGTCAAAGTGTAGCTTCCAGGGCTGGGGTTGTGGCTCAGTGGCAGAGTGCTTGCCTAGCACGTGTGAGGCACTGAGTTCGAACCTCAGCACCACATAAAAATAAATAAATAAAATAAAGGTATTGTGTCTGTTTTAAAAAAAAAAAAAAAAGTATAGCTACCAAAGATTTTCTCCATTCCATAGGCTTTTTATTCACACTCTTAATTATTGTTTCTTTTTGTGGGCAGAAGCTTTTTTAACTTGATGCCATCACATTTATTAATTCTTGGTTTTATTTCCTGAGCTCAGAATCTGCTCTTTAGTAAGTCCTCTAGGTGAAATGTACGTGCATAAGTGTTTGAGTAACACTGCTTTAGTGTGGGAGTCCATGTTCGTATTTCACTTGTCCTCAAATGAAATGCTGTATAGAAAAATCTTCCCAGCGTGGAATCTAACCTAGGATGATGCATTGGGTTTAATAATTGTAATGTCTCTTTAGTCTCCTTCACTTTCAAGTAGTTTCTGAGTCTTCGTCTTTTATAACATTGGCACTTTTGAAGTGGAAAGGGAAATTGTTTTATAAATGATCTTTCTTTTGAGTATTCATGATTAGATTCAGAGTATGTATTTTAGGGAGGTATATAAATGATGTTGATTCTTTGTGCATCATACAGGAGGCACTTGATACTGGTTTGTTTAATTATGGGTAATTACTGTTGTGAAAAGAACCAGTTTTGTTGTTATTATGATTGTACAGACAGATCAGACAGTGCAAGTCGAGGGGAGCTTGTCTCTGCTCTGTGATGCCTGGGTCCTACCCTGGGAAGTCTTGAATGACTACAGACTGGTGTCATCTGAAGGCTGCTGTACTCACATCTGGTGCGGGACTGACTCAGACTGTGTTCCCCTGGGATGGTTGAGCATGGCACTTACAAGTCCTCTTCATGTAGTGTGGGCTTCCTCACAAAAATGGCTGCTGTGGGGCTCCAAGTGAGTGTTCCAGAAAACAAGGGGGAGGCTGTAGGCTGTTTTATGACCAGAAGTCCTATAGTTCACTTTCTTATATGCTGTTGATTGAAGCAGTCATGAGTCTGCTTAGATTTAGGGGTGTGTTTTTGTGGGGAGGCTTTGATGCCACCCCTGGCTGAAAAAAGTGTCAAAAGATTTTGTGGTCATGTTTTAAAACTGCCACAGATGGTGCTAGATTTCTTGATTGCAAATATACCTTTCTTCTCTTTGTAATTAATAGTGATCCATTAGTAGATTTCCCTTGAGAATCCTACTCCTCAGCAAACTTTCACCCTTGAGTTTGAACATTCACTGTTGCCTCTTGGATATATGTTAGCTGAGGTTTAAATTATGTGAACCTCTTAATAACAGTAGATAAGCAATAATGATAACAGTGTTGGCTTCTTGAACTGCTTCCCTTGACAAAGGTAAGCATTTGTGACCCAGTTTGACAGGAACTTAACATATTGATGTGAGTGCCAGATGCTGGATTATTAGGATGTTAACAGCAGTTCAGATGAAGAACTTTTGTTCTCTTCTGTGGTTCTGTGGCTATTTTATTCTGGCTGTTCTCTTTCCTTCCAGCTAAAGGAATGGACCTTAACAATGCACTAGTTCACCCCTCATTGTGTTTAAAATCTTTGTGTCAAAGCTGGTCCTAGACGTGGGTGAGATAAGGTCAGTTGAGCAAAATATTCCCTTTTGCTCTTCAAACATAGCTACTATGCTGGAGAAGCAGCGAGCTCCAAAATGACAAACAGGCCAAGAATCTAAGCAGTAGCTGTAATTTCTTTCAAGGTGCAGGAACTAGGTAAAGATTATACTTTGTCATCATATTTGGACTTTTAAAAATGAGTCACGCCATTTACATGAAAGGGGAGGCTGGTGTCTGGTTCCTGAATCTGTGAGTTTCCCATAGAGGTAGATTGGCATGAGCAAGAACTGGAATGGTGGGCTGTTTGGAATGTTTTTAAAATATATTCATGAATATTTTTAAAACCCCTGATTAGAAACATTTCAAGTGGATGATAAAGTCTAGCTGAGTCCTAAAATTTTTAGAAATCAAATCTTGCTCCAAAGCTTAGCCTTTATAGATGTATATGGCAGAGCCACATCTCGGGTATAATTAGGGATTGGACACTGGTAATTCTAGGAGCCCGAGTTCCGAATATAGTTTTATAGAATGGATTGGCCTTGTTATGAGACAAAATATCAGAAAAGAAAAAAGGGAGGTATGGGGGGGGGGGGAGAAAAGGTGGTATAATAAGATGGATATCATTATCCTAAATGCATGATTGAAGACTTGAATAGTATGAATATACTTTGTATACAAACAGTGTTATGTGTAAAGAGGCTCTATGTGTGTATTATGAATTGTAATGCATTCTACTATTACAAATACAACAACTTTGAATAAAAAAATAAAAAAAGAATAGTTAACAAAATTTTAATACATTTCTGTGTGGGATAGTAGGTGGTTTTTAATCTTCTTTTAAGAGTTCATTTCTACAAGGCATATAATATATGTTAGTTATCACCTTTGTTATACGAATAGGGTTTTTTTTTAACAAAACAAAATTATCTAATTATTCCCATAATTTGTAGAAGTAGAGATTAATCAAAAAGACCTGTGATATTCCATTCCACTCCCACACCCAGTGCAACATCCTGTAAAGTACCACTGTTGACCACCTTCAGAATGTGGTTCTGCTTTAAGGCATTTTATTAGAGGCAGACATGAGTGTTGCATTTTATCTTAAATATGTGGGCCACAGCAGCGGGCATATATACCTAGAGAAGTTTTCTGACAAATAACCCATGTTCCTTCAGCAGATGTTTTCTCCACTGTGATTAAAATTCACACATTTTCTTTTGGAGACTTGATAGTTCCATGGCTTAGTTTTTCTTTCTAGGGAACTAATTATCTCACCCTAGACCTAAATGACCAAAATGTCATGGCTTATATACCAAAAGGAAAATATGGGTCACCTTGACAGTTGCATGAAGTGATGGGTCAGTCAGTTCTCGATGTGTTTCCTTCCATTCAGTTGAAAGTTTCCCAAGTGACACTTGAGGATGAGTCTTTACATCTAGCTCACACTAGACTGGGGATTGGGGGTTTTCTCTCCTTGGGGTCCCCCAGGTCTTTGGGACTGCAAATGGCAGGCTGCCTGTGTTCCATCCTCTGTGCTGCTGTGATACCCACTGGCTTCCAAGAGAGGCTAAAGGCCTAGAAAGAGAATGAAAAAGAAGAATGAACCTCAAGAGGGGTTGTGACCAGAACTGAAGGAGGAAGGACAAGGAAAGGGAAGCCACGTGTGATGGAGTATGCCAGATGGTTGACGCAGAGCGTATTTCCTTAATGTTATCCTAGACCTTCACTGCTGAAATGTGAAGTTCTAGTTTGCAAATGAGCAAAGGATGCACTGAGGAAGTGCCCTAGCTAGGCGTTCACTTTTTGCTCTGGGAAGGATATTTGTAGACACTTTTGGGTTATGAAAGCCAAAGGTGCAGCTGTGTTTAGGAAAGTGGCTTCTTCTGACTTTGGAAAGTGTATGCTGCATTTCCCAAATGTTTGCAGGTGCAAATGGATAAAATTGCACGTGGAGTGTTCTTAAAGGGTTTGCAAATCAGAAAAGAACATTTTGTAATTGGGAATCTATGTTCTTACCATGTGTATAAGAGTGATGTGGCTTTGGCTTAATCTGGAGAGGTTTTGTTGTATAGATTTGGGAGAAAGTTTTTAGCATGTGAAAATTGCTGCTTGGTTTTCAGCATATTATTGACTATTTATTACAGTTCCCTTCTCTGGTCTTTGTTAAATACTGTCAGGGCACCCTAGTTAATGTCACTGAAAATGCCTATGTTTTGAGTAGGTAGTTCTGGGGTTTGTACCCTTGTATAAAGACTGATTGATAAAAGTTGTTTACAAAATATCTAAGCTAAAAACTGAAATCGGGTATCACTAGTGTGTGAATGCCACAGACATAAGTTTCCACTGGGACTTGGGCATGGGTTTGAAAATGTCTCCTAAACCTAAAAAATTGGAAAACAAGAACTCTACCAGCTTTTTACATTCCCCAAAGTGTGCTCTGCTCTTCGTTCTTTTCTATTTTTTTTTTTTAAAGTTGTAAATCAAACCTGAAGTTATTTTCCAAAATCTCATGGTAAGTCATGGGTCTGTGAGATGAATAACTATAGGGATAGGAATGTCCCTTATTCTTCCTTGTCTAACTTCCTGGCTGTCCCACTCCCATCTCCTATGACAGCGGAAAGGGCCTCTACTGACAGGTGTCAACAGGAATCCAAACAGGACTCTTAACATACTCCAGTTCCGGCCCTGGGGACCTAAAATGCACATGAAAGCTCTTTGAGGAATTGTACCAGTTGAGCAAAATCTCCCTAGAAGACGAAGCACATTCTGCACATTCTCCCCTGTATCCATGGGGGTTGGTTCCAGGATCCCCCAAGGTACCAAAATCCACGTATGTTCAAGTCCCTTTTATAAAATGGTGTCATATTTACATATAACATGCACATATTTCCCCATACAGTTTAAACAATCTATTTTACTTATGAGACCTATCACAATGTAAATGATATATAAATACTTATATTGTACGGTTTAAAGAATAACGTTAAAAATGTCTGAACGTGTTCTGACAGCTGATTGGATCCATGGATATGGCACCCATGAGTTCAGAGGGCCAACTATACATGCATGAAACATGCTTTGTTGGAGAGAAAGGGTCTGAGCCAGTGTGACAAGCAGTGGTTGACATTGAGGCCCTGGTCTGGTAGGACCCAAGTCAGGCACTGACTAGTGCTATGAGTACGAGTAAATCTTCAGCCTCAGCTTGCTCAACCGTGAAATAAATGGGTTGGCCTAAGTGATATCCAGGATACTTTCCAGCTATGAAATTCTGAGTTTTAATGAAACAGAACCAACACAAATCTTTCCAGCCTCAAGCCTCAACCCAACTGGTATTTCACTGTCAGTCTCTATTATCAATTTTAGTGACATGTTCCAGAATAGACCCATATTTAGTCATGGGGTAGTGCTGACTCAAGGACAGACGGTTGGAAACAGATTTTGAGTGCTCTCTGTAATGTTGACATAGTATCTAAACTCTGAAGTGAGGTTGTCAGTAGAAGTTCGGGTTACCTTGGAGCCAACTTAGTCGCACGACCCCAAAGTGATGCATATTTGTCTAAACACACTGTAGACTCTGAAACCAAAAGTAACATTCAGCCATTTTGTAATGATACCTTTCAGAAATAAGATTGAATGTTTGATTTTCCATTCTTCTTTCTTTTGTTAAAAGTTTGCTTAAGTGATTTTGAATTGATTTCCAGCCGTCTTTTGGACCTACCTCTGTCTGCTTATGGTGGTCATAGTTCTGTGAGATTGGACATCACCAACGAGGACATAAGATAAATGGGGCTTAATATGACTGGGTGGTATTATAGGCAGTGTATCCCAGTGACTGAGGCGTGTGCAGTGGAGTCAGGAAATCTGGTTGAAATCTTTGGAAGTCAAGGACTTGATATAGTGGGGGACACATTGCAAGTATCCAATGATTGTGCTTGCTATTTTTAGAGATGCCAGGAGAACACAAACATCTTGACAATCTTCTTATCACAGTAAAGACCAGTGAACTCTTATGTAGAAATATTTTTGCAAAGAACAATGTCCTTATCTGCCTTTAATTTCCTTTATCCACACTAGTAATTCAGTCAAATCAAATTCTGCAGGTTAGAGTTGCTATAGTGCAGAATTTTTAGAGACCATCCTTATTCTCTGTTATCTGCAAAGTGTTTCTGGCAAAAGTGATGTAGTCATATCCACATGGGGCCCCTGGTGACAGGGCATGAAGGGTTTGCAAAGGGATGTATATATATGGCTGAGTCCCATGGGTCTAAACATCCATTGTGTTGCATCTGAGGCTTCGGAGACTGTGAGTGGCAGTGCCAGACTTCTGTTTGTGCTGGCACTCTTAGGAGACCTGAATAAGCAGGCGCCTCCCTACCTGACACCCCTACGCATGGAGTTCTGTTTTTTTTGTCATTGGATTGTTTGGCTTGAGTTTTTCTTGTGTTGTAAATAGGTAGATGTGTGAAGATTTTATCCTGAAAAGAAAAATGTTTAGCGTACACTTGATGTCTTTCTTCTTGGAATTGCTTAAGATGCTTTCATCTACCCTCAAACAAAGGAAATGGGAGAGGTAGGATGCTAGGAAAGTCAGGGGAGATGAATGCAACACAGAGGTCTGGGTGATAAGAGGAATTTGTATCTGGGCAGTGGGAACTGGAGTTTGCATCTGAGCTGTGGGAACTGGGAACTCCATATTGGCTTTAGGGATGGCCCACCTCTAGGCAGTGCAGAACAAAGCAAGCTAAAGGTTGACTTCTAGAACTTCTAGAATCTGATTGCCAGAAAATGGGTGAACATTTTAGAGTTAATAGTTTTAATGTTTCCTCCTCGTTCTAGATGTAAAAAGATTGTCCTTTAAAATCCAATGAAAACTCCTTTAAGAGAATACATAGCTTCATAGCTTTAAAACCCAAACAAACAAACAAACAAACAAACAAAAAACAAAAAAACCCCAAACAAACAAAAAAGACTTTAGATATGCTGGAAGACAAGGTGAACACACCTGAAAGCTTGTGTGTTCCTAGAGCATCTGGAAAGGTCTGGTGCAGCCTGGTGGGCTTGTGTCCCTATTCTCCTGAGTCACTTTTTATAAGCAGATGTGAAACAGTATTGGCTGGTGACTTTTCCCCTTAACAATTAAATTTTGTTGGTGTCATAAACTATAATATTTTTTATAGTTTGGCATGAAGGGCTTGGGAAGCAGTTGAAGCCTTGGGCTGATTGGTTAAGTTTTGAGCTTTTCTTACGTGGAGTGTGGGGAATGGAACTTAACCTCAGAGTGTGTTGAGAATGTTCACCATGCTTCTAAGTAAGTCTGCATTCAATAGGTGTTTATTAAATGTCAAATGTATTAGATGCAAAAGAAGTAATGTAAACGCGAAAGTTTAGTGCTGAATGTAGAAATAAAGACAGAACAATCCTTCGTTCTAGCTTACTTAGGGATCGTGATATATACTCCATTTGTTGCTTTCCTTTAGCTCACTGCTTCATGTTCTTTTCCAGAACACTTTAGAATAATTTGGCTCAGATCATTGAATTTGGAGGATATTCAAGACCTTAAAAAAAAAAAAAATGAATAGTGAGCAGAATAATGCGGATCAGAATTCTTCTTCTTCTTTTTTTTTATTTATTATTTACTGTAAGTGATGATATCACTCATATAGATAGGTACCATTTATTCTGGTTGCTGTCTGTCAAGTGCTGTACTGAATAGTTTGTAAGCATTAACTTATTTAATCCCTATCATAGTTTGAGATGTAGGTGTGATGCCTTCATCATACACATGAGAACTTGATAGACTGTGTTAAGAATTGTGATGAAGCTGATGACACTTCAAAGCCAGGACAGTGCTGTCTCCGGCGAGCACCTGTGATTTAGTTACCTGTACTAATCTGGAGGACAGTGTAGCTCTCTGTGATGCTGATGGCACACAGACCATATTGAGGTGGTGGTTTGTGGTTAGAATCTTTGAATGATCATATGCCTAACCAGAACGTGGGATAATCCAACAAATTGATTGTGCTCAGTGACAGGTTTTTTGGAATTATTTTTCTGGTATTCTGGTTCAGACTTTCATCAAGCCAAGACAGCTGTGAAATGACTGTCCCAATCAGTGTTTCTTTGCCTTGGCTCCACAAAAGAATGACCTGGGAGCTTTAAAATGTAAACCAAAGAAAACAGAACAAAACAACCCTAAGTCTAGTCCCCATTCCCAGATATTCTGGTGTAAACTAAACAGTCCCTGGAGTCTTCTGGAGGCCAGCCGAGTTTAGACCCAGCCCTGGGTTCTGGACTGAGGAACCGGGAAGGACTCCTATCAGTTTCCTGGGAATGTTAAGAGTCACAGTCCTGCACAGTCTGGCTCTGCAGACTGGAGCTACCTCCACACCTCATTTTCCCACACACTTTCCCCAGATACTTCCATCCCAAACTGCAGGAGGAGGAAGAGGTTAGCATGTGCTGTCTCAGCATGATCTTCTAGAAAGTCCTGCTAACTTTTCTGGGGCTTATTGATGCTTTGGATGTCCTGGATCTGTGTATTATTTGGTTTCCTATTCTGGTTATCTCCCAGAGGCATCTGCCATATTTGTAAAAGCCAAGCATAGGTAAGTCCAGGAGCTTGGTCACAGGTGCCATTTTCTTTCAGTGGAATTATGTAGCCGTTTCTCTCTCATGTTCTTATTGAACTGCCTGCCCTTTCCCACCAGTGATCTCTTTTTAACTTGAACAATGGCAGATGGCTGTAAATCCAGCCATGGACAGTTGTGTAGGCAGCAGAGGATGTTTAAGGCAGATAAGTCGTTTGCTATTTGCCAGAGTGCCCTATTGGAACATGGCTGCTGTGGAAATATAGTGTTAGCAGGTTACCAGTTGGAGCAATAAATTAGTTTTTCACTAGCAAATATTTGTCCACAGTAATTTATAGCATTTCTTATTCCATTTACACATGAGGGGGCAGTATGGTACTATAAAGCAAATGCTCTGTTGAAATTGCTTATTTTTGTTGGTATATAATAGTTTTTAGGTGAGAACTTTCAGATCATGCAATTAAAACTCCGTCATTATTAGTTTTTAAACATCCTGCTCACTTGTGTAAGTGATACCTTCATTCTTATCACAGGTTGTGTGCCTATTTTCATTAAATGAATAAGTGATTATTTCCTTACAACACTGGGCTATTTGTGAGGTGCCTTTTATCATGAGTTTTATGTTTATGTTTTGTTATAAGCCAGCCGAATGGCTTCCTGCCTCCACCTGAGGAATGTTACCTGTTCTCAGATGCAGTGTCTGTTGGGTGGATGTCTCTGATATATTTTATTTCTTTGCCGAAGGCTAAAGGGTGTCCAGAGTTGTTGGAAGCCACGCAAGGTCTATTATAAATCATCCCAGTATGATAGACTTTCCTTTATAGCACTTATTACTTTGCTCCAAAGGGAAAAAATTGCTAAGCAAAGAAGCAGCACATTTTAATTAATGTTATTGTTGCTGATCTATGAACCACATTGTACATAAATCAAGGTGCTAACGTTCTAGGTTTCATCAATGGAAGGGGAAATTATTAAGAGAAGTTGGAGGGGATTAAATGAATTGATAAAATCCACAAAACATTTTATGAAAAATGTAAATAGGAATCCAGAAAGGTAATTTCATAAGCACAGGCTATTTTTAAATGTGTAAAAAATATTTGCAGTCGGATGTTTCTGTTTGTGTAGTTTGAAAAAAAATCGAGACCAGCATTTTGGCATAAATATAACCCTCTGAAAATTTAATGGGATATTTGTTTTTAGTGTTGTATCCTGGCTACTTCCTTTAGGGATGGAGAACTATGGTGTTGTCTATGCCTGGTAAAAATAATTTTTCTTGTTTAGTTGGAGGGGAAAATTCGGAAATATAATGATTTGCTGTTTGTATTTAATGAGAATTTTGTTCTTTTGAAATCTTCTATTAAAAAAAGTAAAAGGTTTCTGATCTATTCCCCAAATTTTGAAGGAATGGGTTTTGGCTTTGCTCTATTGTGACTGAATTCCAAATCAAATGTTGTTTGATGCTGGTTTGCTATAGCAATACACAGGTTTCTGTTCATGGACAACAACTGATGTCCTTTGTGCTTTGATGGCAGATTTTTCGGACCTCGCCTGACACCACATTTCCTGAGCCCATCTGCCTGTCGACTTCACCCCCAAACGCTCCACCAAGGCAGTCCAAGAGGCAAGGCCAGAGGACCAAGAGACCCGTGGCTGTTTATAACCTATGCCTCCAGCTGGAAGATGGTAAGACATGAATTATTTTTTTCTGCTTGCCGGCATGTTAAGAGGATAGCGTATCGGATGTCCTCAGGGCAGGCCACAGCTTTCTGTCCTCTGTGTTTTCATTTATTTTTCCCTTAAGATTGTAATTTTTGAGATTAACAGGGAGGGTGAAGTGTTTTTGTCAGGGAGAAAAATGCAAGTTTCGGTTTTGTGTTTGTCTTTGTTATGCACGGTTCTTTTTTTTTTTTTTTTATTTTTAAAAGACAGCTTAAATTTCTTTTTTGGGAGACTTGTGTGACCTCCTGTGAGGTTACATAACCCTGAGATAAATGGGAGGGGAACTAAAATTAAAGCAGATCTTTTATGTGAGGAGCTGGTAAGAGTCTAATGTTAAATGCATTTAGATTAAAGGTACAGGCCACCACGGCACTGGGGTTCTAAGGCTCCTGTGCCTTACTTACCCTGACTACCTGGCTGTCTCTTAAGGCAGAATACTTAGTCATCATATGGCAGGTGGCAGATTGACCCGAGTGGACTGGGCTGCAATGGGACTTTGCAAATAGTAGTTCTCAGGACCCATCCAAGCTTCCCTATTCTAGCTAATCATGACTGTGTTGCCACATTGTCTCAGTAATGCCACATCAGCCAGTTTTTAAAGAGAGCCCAGGAATACAGATTTTTCATGTTCCATCCCAAACAAGACTGAGCCACGTAGAGGCAACCAGTTGGTGATTTGTGATCATGTGATTCTCTCTGTGGAGAACAAGAGGATCCTGGTTCCAAAGCCTGAGTTTTCACATGTAGCCCTGAAACTAACTCTTGTCATGGGGCTCCTCCCACTTTGAGGCCATTTCCTGAATTTGAAACTAGCCACTCCCCCCACATTTAAAAACTATCTTTCATTTATTCTCCTTTTGAATTACTGAGGTTCTGTTGGTTTGGATGTATGGGATGATTTTCAAAGGGAAGAAGGGCATAATGAGAATGTGAATTATAAGCAGCTACAAATTTAAATAGCCAAGAGTTAATATCCAAACATCTATGCAAGGAAGTGACTCAGAAGTATCTGCAGGGAGACCCAGAATGTCCCCTGTAGTAGCACTGGAGGACTGAGACCTTCTGGTCTTCTTTTAAATGGCTTACACACGTGCCTGTGAGACAAATATTAATTTTGCAGTCAGATACTTATTTTCCTGAGGAAGGGATATGAATCATTAAAATCAACTTTTAATTTTATAACTTTCCTTCAGACATTAGTTTTTGCTTCTTCTGATCTCAGCTTTTTTTTTTTTTTTTTTTGTCTTTTTCTCACTTTTACTCTTCCTCAACAGAGTTGCTAATAAGGAGTAAAACTGACTGGTTTGAATTGCACCTTCTTTTGCATCTCACCTGTTCTCTGGTAGGAGTGTTAATAAATAGTGAAATAAGCAGATGTCAGAAGGTGGGAGGGGGAAAAGAAATCCAGAAGAAATGGAATCAAACCTAAGTTGGCTCATGGGCATCAAACCTAAGTTGGCTCATGGGCCCCTGAGCAAACCAGAATTGACTGTTTCATAAAGGAGATGAAAGGAGATACCCAAAGACATTTATCTTAAAATCATGTCTACATTTTCTTTTTTTGGTATTCTAAGGAATGAGATCATAATTCAATCATTTTTAGGGAGGTACTAGTATTTTGGTTGCTGGCTTATTAAATGATTATTAGTGGCTAAAATAAATCTATATTCAGCACATATTTTGTGGAAAAATAAAGATGGTATATAGTCATAGGTTTTTGTTTTTTGTTTTTGTTTTTTGGCACCGGGGATTGAACTCAGGGGCACTCAACCACTGGGCCACATCCCCAGCCCTTTTTTGTATTTTATTAGAGACAGGGTCTCACTGAGTTGCTAAGTGCCTCACCATTGCTGAGGCTGGCTTTGAACTCGCGATCCTCCTGCCTCAGCCTCCCAAGTGCTGGGATTACAGGCGTTCGCCACCGCGCCCGGCTTAGGTTTCCTATTTTTTAGGTGATAATTTTTTTTCCATTTTGTGGTGCTAGAGATCTAACCAGGGCCTTGTGTACTAAGCAAGGGCTGTACCACAGAGCTACACCCCCAGCCCTGCTGTAACAATTCTTTTTCCCTCCCATATTTTAGTTTTTTAAAATTCATTTTAGTTATACATAATATTAGGGTTTATTTTGACATACTTTTACAAGCGTGGAATATAATTTCCTCTAATTCAGTTTGCAGTACTTCCCCTTTCTCTTCCTCCCTCTCCCTATTCCCTTTCCTGTATTTAGTTTTTTAAATTTATAGTTTTTCTATTTAAAGTTCTTTTTTTTAAATCAGTGCCTTGTGGATATACAATGAAGGTGAGATTGACTGTGGTATATCCATATATGTATATAGAAAAAGTTGGTCAGATTCATTCCACCTTTCTTCCCATTTCCCATCCCTCCTCCCACCTCCCTCCTCTCTCAATCCCCTTCCTGGATTCCACTGATCTCTCTTCTGTTTTCATGGAACTACCCCCACCTCACCCCTCTTTTACTTTTGTTTTTTCCTCCATTTTGGCTTAGCTTCTATAACAGATATAACAATCTTTTAAAAATTATTCGTTTTAAAGGGGAAAAAAAGATCACCATATACTGAATTCCTTTAATCTGTTTTTTTTTTTGTTTTGTTTTTAGTTGTAGATGGACACAATATCTTTATTTTTATTTATTTTTATGTGGTGCTGAGGATCGAACCCAGTGCCTCATGCTTTCGAGGCAAGCGCTCTACCATTGATCTACAACTCGAGCTCCTTTAGTCTGTTTTTATGTTAATCATTTGATGATGTTTGATCATGCATTTTGTATTTTATGAAAAATTTCATAACAATATTAATCCTTGATTGCTATCTTGACTTTTTTTCTTAAAGTTGTCAGAATCAGGAAAATCCATGAGTTTGGTCATGGAGTGATTTTTATCTTGGAAGCCATAAGGTAATTTAAAGCAAATGAAAACAATTATCACTCCACCTTGTAGTTAAGCTTTAGTGAAACTCAAGTTGTGTAAAAAGAGGTATTTCAGAGAGAATAATTAATGTTTTGCTATAGGCTTTCTTGTTTTGCCTATTCTAAAAATACTGGGAGATCAGAGGAGAGAGATAGAAAATATACTTTCTAAAAAGAAGCATAAAGGGAAAAGATATTGAAAAATGATTCATATTATTAACTGTCAGTCATTTAGCATATTAAAAACTCTGCCTCCTCAAAAAAAAGAAATACATTCTTGTTACTGAGACTGAATTTTTTGTTTTTAGTAGCCTGATTAATGCTAGTTAAACATTTCAAAAACTGTATTCTTTCTTGTTATTTTTTCTTATTGATAATAGTAAAGTCTCTTCCCATGTATACCTAGTTTGGGTTAAAGTATGCACTATGGCCAAGTTTAATAATTCTTCCAAATTTTTCTACTTTATGTAAGTTGGATAGGAAATTTAAATGCAGCTATGTCCTCGTCCCCCATATGACTCAGTACAATCCAGGACGATTGGATTTCGCTTGAAAGTTTGGCAGATTATCTGCCAGGTTTCAAGGAATTAAATGCATGACTGGAGATTATCCTCAGCCCTGTGATTTGGTCACACATGTGACATTCAAGTGAAGTGGTTTGTGGTATGTTATTTCTTCTGCATTGAGTATGAAACTATGTGATGTACCAAACAGCCAGTCTTGGAAAACATTCAGAATTAGTTTAACAGTCAAGCAGATCAAAAAGTTACTTGTGTATAGTCCACAAGCCTGAGCTGTTGAGAAGGACACGAGCTGCCTGGAACCAGAGACGCACGTAGTCCTGAAACAGACAAAACCTCTGCTGTTACACATGGTTTTTATTCTGCTTCATTGAGTCCCACCCCCAGTTCAGAGTTTGACTCGAAAAGCTTAGTATCATTATAAGGACTTTAATTGGTCTGGGTGCATTTATCCATATTGTGCATGCTCATTATTTATGTAGTACATGATTAAATGATTTAAACTTCTTTAAAAAGAACTTAAAACTCTAGTTATTTAAGATCTTTATTGATGATCAACATGAACCACAATGGATACAGCATCTAGCTAGCTTCCTTAATAAACACAGCTATTAAATCTATACTGAGATTCTTTTATTAATAGGTGGACTTCATGGAACATTTACTAACCTCATGAATGTTGAAGCTGAGTACATTTGTCTAAGTCAGGTGTGAAATAGCCAAATACATGGTAGGCTGCTCAGTGAAAATAAGATGACTCAAAATCCAAGGTTTGCTTTTCATTCTCAGTTTACCCTTCTGTGTTTTTATTTCCTTAGCCTACCCCAAATTTGCATCCTTAACTACCCCTTATGAAAATACACTATTGTGTTTGTTGCAAGTTCCTCAAATACAAGGGAAGCCCACGAGGTCATTATGAGAAGAAAGTGATATTTGCTAGTCTTCTTCCATGGCAGAAAAATAATTTAAGCAATGGTTTGGGGAGGGGTGGAGAAGAGGATTACCATCTGAATTTTTGATTAAGTTCTCTCTCTTCCTTTATACTAGTTCTAATTTTAAATCGAACTAGGCATTTATAGGACTAGTTTTTATATGTATCTTCTTGTATATAATTAGGCATTCTGTGCCTATCTTCTTTTGTACATGATATAACAGTTTACTTATTTAGGCAACTTTAAAACTCTGATTTCACATGGGCTGAAAACAAAATTATCTTGCAAGCCAATTGGCATGATTTAATATTATTCTAGTGTTGGTCTTTCTTGCGTACCGTTGGGTTGGCACTTTTAACATTTGGATCAGGAATGTGCTAACTGCGGCACATTTTGTTGAACATGTGTTATTGTAGTCCTACAGTGTGGCAGATACCATGAGGAGGGTACAGAGACATAAGCAAAAAGGAAAATGCTCACTAGGATTGAGGGAGAGATGGATGAACGACCAAGTGTGATCCTTTCCTTCTGTTCTAAGTACGATTATGTCCTGATATGGATCAGTCTCCAAAATCAGAGCAGGAGCCAGGCACAGTGGCCCACATCAGTGCCTCAGAAGGCTCAGGCAGGAGAATCACAAGTTCTAGCCCAGCCTTAGCAACCTAGCAAGACCCTGTTTTTTTAAAAAAAGATAAAAGGACTGGGGATATGGCTCAGTGGTTAAACACCCCTGGGTTCAATCCCTAGTACCTAAATAAATGAACAGGCCAGGGTATGTAGCTCAGGGGTTAAGCATCCCTGGGTTCAATCTCCAGTACAAAAGGGTAGGGGAGGAGAAGAGGAAAAAAAAATCAAAGTATGACAAAAAATCATGTATAGATGTCCTTTTAGCCTCAACAATATTGAATTGGAATCTTGAATAATCACTGAACATTGAAGTTTCACATGTCAAGAGTAATGCTGATGATATAAATTTACTACCTTAGGTAGGCTGAAAGAATCTGGTTTGATTTTGAGTCATAAGCAAGAGAATAGGAAGCATGCTATACCATAAGGTTTTATGAATGTAGAATTGGAGTTTTTCTGCCTCTGTCATTTGTTAGTGGTTTTTATGGTACTGGATACTAAAATGGACTATCTACTGAAAAACTTTTATAAGCTCCCCATCATGCCACACAGTGTCTCCTTTAGGGAGTTCATTTTTTAAAAAAATTTCTTATTCTGTTTGTCACTAGACAGTAGAAGATGAGGCAGCTTGGCAGCAGGTGCCTGGTGGTAGGCTGCGGAAGAGAGGAGAGCTCTGAGGGGGGAGCTCAGGACTGTGTGTACAGTTTCCTTGAAGTGAGCCATTTGGGTGTTTGGCTGGGAAAGGGCTTCAGGTGAGGGGGCTAGCCCAAAAGAAGACCTGACACAGTAGCGAACAAGAGCAAGGTGAGGGCAAGGAGGAGGTAGCCTGACAAGAAGGGCCAGGGCTGACACCCTCCTCAGTGACAGGTGACAGGGGGTGAATGGGCAGGAAGAGCCTGGGCTGATGAATGTGTATTCCTACTTCGCTCAGGCACATTGGTCATGCGCTCTAAACATAGTCTGTTAATGCGGAGTCAGGTAATGACAGTATCTGCTACTGAGAATGGTTGAGAAGGTTATGGTGATTAACATGTCTAGCACCATAGTAAGCTCTCAAACATTAGCTGTTGCTCTGTAGTATTATTCTCAGAGCCAGAGCACCTTATAGCAAGGACGAGGGGGATCCCCGAGTATTTGTCAGCAGGGGAGAAGAATTACCACTTTTTGATGATGATGTTTAAGAAGACTTAATCTGACTTAACCTATCTGTAGGGATCAGGAAGGCTATGGTAAAAGGCTGGTCAAGTTAATTTAGGCTTCGGTGGGTGTGGGTGGAATTAGTACTAGGTAGGTAAAATAAAATGGATGGCTGGGAGAGACGCTAAAGCCAATTGTTGGGGCTTCTTAACTGACTAGATGGAGAAATGAAGGCAGAATCAGAGTGGATGTCATCAGCTAATGTTTAGCTCATAGGAGACTCTCTCCTTGTGCTTAGGTCTTCATTTTGGCCATGAGTTTATTTTTGTTTTTCTTCGAGCTTGTAGACCCATCTTTCCATCGAAAAGAAGAGAGTATGTATTTTGTTAGTATATTCAATACATGTTCTTATGTGTAACTGCCTTGGAAAACAGGTTTAGTGAAAACAGTCTAAAAGTATTGGCATAAAGAATGCAAATGGAAAGTCGGTGGAAAGAGAAATATTGAATAAATATTTTAATACATTATTAAAATGTTGTGTCGTCTTAGAGAAAAAATACCCTCATACCCATATACAAGGAAGAGCTCATGTTTCTTATTTTCACAGCTCCGTCCACATTCATCCATAGGCTCATCTTGAAGTAGAGGCAACCACTACCCTGGGAGCCTCTTATTTCTATGAAGTCAGGGAAGGACAGCTAACATTCGGAGCAGCTATATGCTGTCTAACTTAAGTTCCCAAGGAAATACCTTTAGAAAGTCCCTTCTTAAAAACAGCCTCGCCTGTCCTCACCCACGTTAGCAGGACACACAAGCAGCGTGAGGAAGACCTCAGAGTGTCTTGGATTCGCAGTGCTACCCTGCAGCTATCCACGCTTCTTTATAGACATATCTGATCAGCTTGACACAGAATTGTCACCACCCCATCTTTTTCTTCAGCTTGGAAATCTTTCTTCTCTCCGTTCTCTTTTTGCATGACATTTCATGGGTGGGCTGTGGATAATAGCTTCCTGAGTGTGAAGGCCTCTTGACATCTCTTAGGAACATGTTCGGATTCCTTGACATGGAATTATTGTGTTACGAAGTTAAATTCAAGACCACACTTGAATCCATGACAGTATATGTAGACGGATTATTTCTTAACTCACTTTTACAATGACAAGATCAATGGGTTAGAAAAGGCACCCAGAAATTTCAGGGCTGTAATTGAGTTGTGGTGTGCCTGTAAATCATGTACCCCGCCCCCGCCTCCCCGCACAGGTATCTTCCAGAGCCTCCCCTGGAGCTCAGCCCCCCAATGCTAGTGACAAAGCAAAAGCAACTTCTTTTGAGATTTCCTGTATGATCTTAACTATGCTTCTGTGTGGGATGAACATTTCCCCCTTTTCAGGAGGAGAAAAACTTATTTAATGCCTTAAAAAATACATAGCTGCGTCTGTGGTGAAAATAAGTTCATGGCAGGTAACTAGAATTTATAGAAGAGAGAAAAATTCTTTAAAGCCTATCTCCCTGTGGAGTGGGTTTTTTTTTTCACTTCTAATAGCTTTTATTTTAATTTCTAGTTCTGAATTCAAGCAGCTGTCACTCTCTTTATAGCCCTCTTTGAAACTCTTGCAGCGTAGGAGGTAGCTGGGCTGTCTAAGAAACATCTTTTCAAACCAACCAAAGTATTGTTTATCCTGAATGAAGAAGAATTTTTTAAGGCTGTCAAGAGTGACTGATTTGAAGGATTTTCTTGGTAGCCAGGAAGATGAGCAGAAATCTTGAAGGGGAAGGTATTATTTCAGTGTGGCCAATTCAGAAAATGTTTATGGACCATGATAAAAATGACCATGATGTCAGAGTGTTGTCCACAATTAATACAACAAAGCAAACCCATGGCTGGTTCCTTTGGACTTCCTGCATCCTTACCAGCTATTGGGGAAAAAGCAGGCATGCAAGATGAAGTCAACCAGAAAGGCTCCTCCTCCTCCTCCTTGTGTTTATCACAATTTGTCTCTGGTTGGCTTTCATTAGCTTCAGTAGCATCGTTGAAGCCAGGCTCCTTCTAAAGGCTCATTCTGCTTTACATGGTGTTCTCTAGGCTTGCTTACAAGTTAGAAGTGTATTTATGCTCATGATTTTATTTGTCTCTTCAGGTCTCAATAGAAACTGATTGAGTCTCCATTTGTTATTTTGGTTCTTTTAAAGGTACACTCTTAATGCAATAACACAATATAAAATTTAGAAGGTTAGAATAGTGTACAGTTATATATTACTCTATTAAATGCCAAATACTATTTCTTAGCAATGTTTATTAAGCTCAGGTAATCCTCAGAAAACTACTGTAGGTAATAATGTTGTTATCTCTGTTGGATAGTTGAGGAAACCAAGGCACAACTTGTGCCTTGTGACCGCAAGAGCGGTCAGTGACTCCCCCATATCTCACAGCTGGTCAGTGACAAAACCATATAGAACCTAGACCATCTGTGTTCTTTTTTTTTTTTTTTTTAAATATATATTTGTAGATGGACAGCATGCCTTATTTTATTTATTCCTTTTTTCTTTTTTAATGTGGTGCTGAGGATCAAATCCAGTGTCTTGCACATGCTAGGCAAGTGCTCTGCCACTGAGCTACAGCCCCAGCTCGCCATCTGAATTCTTAACCTGGCTGCTAATGTGTTAAACACAAGTAGGGTGGCGAAGAGTCTTTTCTCCTGTGAAGTTAGCAAACATTCCCAGTTTTCACCTGAAACCTTTGAGAGAGATTCTATGCATTTTTGAAATAAACAACTACAGGTTGAACCATGTAGTTTCACTTTTTTATTCTCATATTGATTTATTATTTTATAATTGTAGGAATAATTAGATTTTTTTCATTAAAAAAAAAAAGAGGGCTGGGGTTGTAGCTCAGTGGTAGAGCACTTGCCTTGCATGCATGAAGCACTGGGTTTGATTTTCAGTACCACATAAAAATAAATAAATAGGGGGCTAGGGCTATGGCTCAGCGGTAGAGCAATTGTCTCGCTTGTGTGAGGCCCTGGGTTCGATCTTCAGCACCACATAAATAAAATAAAGGTATTGTGTCCATCTACAACTAAAAAATATTGAAAAAAAAAAACAACAACAACAAAAAAAGACTAGCTTTACTGTAAGGAATTCAGAGCTGAGGTCTTGATGCAGGAGAGAAAGAAGGACTTGCGGGCAGTGAACATGGTTTTAAAGGTGGGGCCCAATACACTGTTACAAGGTGGGGCCTCCAGGGGAAAAGCAGGTGCTCGTTTCTCTGGGAGAGGTGGGAGGAAATGAGCCATTTTAATTCAGTGATATTCAGTACTACACTCAAGTATTTTTACTGTGATTTATGCCATATCTATCCAAGTAAACAGCATCTGGTCTTGGGCTAGTTGTAGTGAGGATGGCTCAGGTAGCTGCTTGTTAATGCATTTTGAGAATTGAACACAATCAGAAATTTGAGGCCTGGATACCCTGCATTTTGCTGTTAACTCCCTGCACACTTTTTTGTCTTTTTTTAGGGGTGGGGATGATACTGGATATTCAACCCAGGGGTACTCTGCCACTGAGCTGTATCCCCCTAGCCTTCTTATTTTAAGACAGGTCTCACTAAGTTGCTTGAGACCTCACTAAGTTGCTGAGGCTGGCCTTGAACTGGGCGATCCTCCGGCCTCAGCTGCCTGAGTAGCTGGGATTACAGGCCTGTGCCACCATTCCAGCTCCTCTCTTTTCTTTACACAATTGTTTTTAAATAGACAAAACTTTCCTGGCTTTGACAAATCAAAATAAAAAGACATAAAATGGAAAGACTCCATACCATCCTATGGGCTCAGTTCCTACATCTGCAAACCAGATCTAAAACCACTGAAAATAGTAGGTTAAGCCATAGAAAATTGCCATCTTTTAGGTCCAAAATTGTCTAATGTCAATAATTTCAAGTTTTGTTTTTTTTTTCCCCTTTCCAGTTTTTAGGTCAAAAATAGTAAAGCAATGAGAATTTCATGCAGGTCAGCCTATGGTTTCTGAAATCTGTTGAGATCCAAACAGGATTTTAAAACCACCATCATTAGTAAGGCTGTACCAAGTGAAACTGCTGTCTGTGTAAGTCAGAAGTGATTGAGTACCAGCAGTTGCACATGGTTCAACTTGTAGTTTCTTATCTCGCCTTCTGGAATTCTTGGTATGTGTATGAATATGTGAAAGAAAATATAGCTGTAAGTCCTTATTTATCATCTTCTATACCCAAGAGCTAGATCTCTACTTTAAAAAAAATCATCTGATATATTTTATGTTGCTTTTCCTGTCATTATAGAGCTTTCCTCTTCTTTTTTGCTGAGCTGTATAGTATTTTGTGCATTCTGTTATACATATGTACTTATAAGAGGACCTTGAGTTCAATAGCTTACCAAACACAGTTTCCTAACTAACCAAACACAGGCTTTTAGTCTCCCAATTATGATAAAAAATGTTCCCATAGAAATAATGTACCTGGCATGCTTTTGAATGAAAACGGAAAGTTACAAAACAGAATTGTCAAAATAATCTCACTTTAAAGAAACTATGTAAATCCACGTATAAGCATAGAGTTCTGGATAAATGATCAGTTATGACAATAGCTCTCCTTAGGGAATGAGAATCTTATTTACAAATATATGTCTGTATTTCCTGTTTTCTACAGTGATTATTGTTGCACATGTACACACATGTAAATATGCACTGACAACATACATACATTTGTGTGCATGTAAATTACAAGTTTCCTTTTAGCGCTGTGCTTCGTGTTTGGTGTGTTGGATATGAGTTTAAGATTTTGAGGTAGAAGGAATAAGAAGCAGAGGCATAGAAAGAAAGGGCAGGGTGTCTTTCTGGCATGGTTTGACCTGGAGAGACACTGTGGGCACCACGTTGAGGATGGCCAGCCCTCAGTGCTTAGTGCTTTCCTGTTAGACTTAATGTATCTGTCACCTTTTACCCAGGCTGCTTTCTCAGAGTAGCATTGTCCTAACATTCCAGGATCACTATTACAGGAAATACTTAGGCAGCAAAGAGTTTAATTGAATGGTAGACTTATTAGTGGTTGAATTTGGATTTAAAGGAACCTGGATTGAAATCCCTGGTCTCCTCTTGATGACTTTTATGATCTCAGCAAATCCCCCTCTAAGCCTCAGGAGTTTGGGCAATAAAATTTTGACATGGTTTTTGCCAAGAACAACTGAGTTCATGGATGCAAACCCCCCGATACGTAGTAAATACTCAAGAATTTGAGCTTTTACATTTTCTCAAGGGCCTGACATCAAGTAGGAGAGCTTTAATTATACTTTCAGATTTGGTATTCTTTCAAAGAAAATGTAATTTGTTCTTTTGGGTTGTTGTCCAGCGTAACACCATGTTTATTGTTTCCTAGCATCTCAGTCTGACAGTTGATGATAATTTAACATTCTTTAGATGAGAAAAACAGCTAGGCGCAGAGAATAGGTACATAGCTAGGACTCGAGCCACCCTCACTGTTGGGTTGGTCTGGAGTTTGTTCTGAGCACAGTGCTCTCAATTTCCTGAGCTGTCAAAGTGGCAAGTGTCCACAAAAGTTTATGGAAGACAGTTTGATTGAGGATCAGCTTCCTAAGGATAATAGTATGTTGTTGTTAGATTGTTTTGCTTGTTGATGCAGGCCAGAAATCTTAGTCTCTAAATAATGCCCCAGGACTGTGATTATGATATAAAACTGCTCTCTGCTTTACCAAGTGAAGCAATTTGCCTTGACTTCTATTGACATTGCAACTGAACTGGTATTTCTTGCTTTGTAATTGAATTGTTCCTGCTTTCCATTGACCTCTGCAAGAAGTGGAGGTGGCTCCTTGAGCTGTAACCCAATGCCCATCAGCCGGTGGTGTGACTTTATAGTGGGGTCTGCGTTTCTTATCATGTGATTGATTATAACACAGCAGGTTCCCTCATGAACTTTACCTAGCATACACATTGGGCATGTTTTAGTTGTCCAGTGGATATTTTTTAAGGCCAGCTTTATGCTTAATTGTTTTAAATCCTTGGTCAGTAGAAAATGCAATTTGCTTTATTAGCTTATGGCAATTACATTGTATCATTTCAGAACTTAAGGTGACATTTTAATTTAGAGCTCAGGGGTTGCCTTTTCTCTTGGTCAGTGTTTGGCAGAGGGTCCAGAGCTGCATGTAGTTTTGGTTTGGTGCTTTTGGCATCAGAGGGTGGGAGAGGCTCTTGCCCAGTGAGTCACATTTCCTTTTCCTACACACAGTTTCAGATCAAGAAATCCTATGACCCAAGCGAATTATTCTTATCTACCTACTGACTGCCTCTAATCTGTATGTTATTTAACTTCATTGTGGTTCCCATTTTGGTTTGTCTTATATCATGAGAGCAAAATGAAGAGAGAGGAATGGGGACATTTTTTCCCTTACCGAGGGAGGAAACTGGGGTAAGTGGGACCTTGGGAACCTCCCTTCCACTTGGCAGCTATATAACCTGCATTGCAGAGTACCTCCTCCTGCTGAGAGACTGTCAGCTTCCTTCCTAAATGGGTGGTTGGCAGGGTTAATTTCTTCATCCCCTTACCTTTTTCCATAATGTAAGAGGGAAGGAAGGTTTTCTAAACTGTTTTCAGTCATCATTTACCACCTGCTACTCCATGGACAGTAAAGCAGAACTTACTTTGATTGGATTGGGCTCAGGGTTGGATTCACTTTCTTTAGAAAGATACCCAACATCTTCCTAATTTTAAAAGTTCAGTCTTAAAGTCAAACTTAGATCCCCCTTTAACCTATTTTTATTTAAAAACTTGTTTAATTAAGGAACTGCACATTTATGTGTGTGTAGGTACATTTTGAGGAAAATTTAATGTATGAGAGAACATGATAAAATTCTCCAGCCCAGATTTTGAGGAGGATGAGAATAACTAGTCTGGCCTGAAAAATCTGGAAAATCTCTCAATTTTCATCTGACTTTGGACTCTTTCTTCGTATAGATCTTACCTGTTTGGTGGCACTGTTGATAGTGCTTCATAAAGAGGGCTATCTCACTGGGTTCCTAGGTCATTTTAGTTTCAGTCCATGAGCACGTGGAAGGATGGAAGAGGAGTGCTAGGTTTTCTTTGGCTGGCGAGGTGCTAATTGGCTTTTGGATCTGACAGGGCCCTTCTCAGCCATGCTGCTCACACACACTGCTCTGCTGGACACCTGTCATTCCATTTGTAGACTGCAACTTCTCGTTATAGAAGGTCATGGGACTCCATGGCACTCTGGTCCAGCCAAGCACGGCTGAAATGTGAAGAAACAAGCCTGACTTGTTTTCAACAGCCACGGAATGGGCTACTTAGATCCTCAGCTAGGACACAGAGATCGTTCTTCAATGCCGTGTGAGTGTGGCCTTTGCCTGTGTCCCTCATTCTCACAGTAAGCGTGGGAATCTGGCTGCCCTAGTTTCTGCAAGTCAACAATTATGGTTCAGGACCAGACGCAGAAAGAAAACATTGAGTGACTCTGCAGTTTGCCTTTGGAGCAAAAGCAAGTCATGGTAAGCTGTTCTGAAGGTCATGCTTCTGTACTCAGAATTGGATATCTTGTTTGTTTCCCTGTTTACACTCAGCCATTTGAATATCAGAAGACATCCTGATGTGCTTCTCAGACTTGGGTAGGAAGAACAAGGTCATGGACAAATAGAACATCCTTGGATGGCCTTGTTAAAAAGCAGAATACCATGCTAGATGTGTCACTGTTCTGGTCCAGTGTGACAGTTCTAAGATGCCTTGTTTCCTATGAGTTGAGTGGTGTGCTGTTACATGGTTTAGCCACATTTTAGGAAGCAGCACTGCTTGGTGAACCTTCTCTTTCATGCACTGGATCTTTGAAGAACAGATGGTAGTGATATCCTTTGATCTCTATCAATCTTAAAATTCAGTTGTTGGTCCCCATGCCATCGATTATGTTGGCTGACGCTTCTCACTAGCTCTATGACAGATTTAACTTTATCCAGGTCACTTCCGCCTTGGCTGTTCAACATTAGATTTTATTTACAATGTCAAATCCAACAGCGTTTGAGCTTGGGGAGGGAAAAGCCTAACTTGGCATGTGCTAGTTTATACTGGTCACGGTAGCATTAGGTACTAGTTTTTGACATGGTAAAATACAGCTATCCATATTAGCAAAGTAGAAATCATGTCAGAATGCATATGAAACGAGTTGGTAGTTCCGTTCCTGACTCTAGGTGCCACTGTCCTTTTTCAATATCTTGTATGTCCTGGGTAACATTAGAAGGAGATTTTGTTGATGTCAGAATATTGGCCACATGGTCAAAACTGGAGCATGTCTGTCCCATGCCTAGTTCAAAGGTTATGTTTCAAGCAGGCTTATATAAGTTAGCAAAAGAAATCTAACTCTCTGCCTTCTGCAGATTTCATATGCCCGTCCCAGTTTCAGCCTCTCTCGGGGACTTCATTGCCTGAACTGTTGACTGTTGACCACAGAGATTTTTGGCCCAGTCCTGTTTGTCATTGAGGTTTAGTCACATTTTATCAAGAGGCACTGCTTGGTGCACAGTATATCCAGCTTTCCTCCCCACCTTCTGAGCCCTCTCCAGAGGTAGAAGTGAAGCCTAGATTTTCAGTCCTTGGGTACTGCAACATTACAACAAAAACGCCATTTGGGCAGGGCTGAGACATTCTAAGCAAGGGATTATAGGTGATTACTGGGTGGCCCCATGAGAAAGATATGAAATGCAGGATGACAGGCAGGTGAATCTAGGTACAAGGGGCCGAGGTGGGTGTTAACCAGAGCTGCTTTGCTCACCCTCTACTGGCAAAGGTCTGCCTAATTTTGATTGAAATCACTGTCAAAGATAAATAGATATTTCTTTGAGATTCATTTCTCTATTTTGAGTTTTTATTTGTCAGATCATGTTTTTTCTTCAATTTCCACAGTGATCTTGGAGGTATTTTTCTCAAAGTTTTATGCACTAACAAATAATAAAAAATAGTTAAGAATTTTAGCTTTGCATTTTATGGAGTAGCTTGTGTGTATTAATTATAGTGTACAAGTAATCCCTGTTGAGTGAGTACACTAAAATATAGACACCATATTTCAGTGAATTCTCGTTTCATTGAGAGTTCAAATTGACTGAATTTAATTTGAATATTTAAACAGTCATGATGACTGTTCTTTGACTATCAATATTTAGGAAGAGTTTCTATTTAAATATGGCATTAAAATGTTCTGAAACTTTCTTGTTTTAAAGCTGTAAAGTTCTCTTTGGCGTTACTTTTCCTGTCGTACAAATCTTGAAATGTTTTTTAAGATTTTGTAATTTCTATTATGATTTTCTTTCTAACCATATTTAGGTTCTCAATATAAGAAATTGTAAAATAGGGCTGGGGTTGTGGCTCAGTGGTAGAGCATTTGCCTGGCATGTGTGAGGCACTGGGTTCAATCCTCAGCACCACATTAAAAAAAAAAAATAAGTAAATAAAGGTAAAACAAAGAACTTTATAAAAAAAATTGTAAAATATATTATTTTATTTGTTAACTGATGATTATTCTGCAAGTCTGGCCTGAGAAGAGAATTGGCATTCTTCTTTTCAAATTTAAGACTGTCTGGCCTTCCTTCAAAAATATTCTGTGCATTGTTGAACAGTGTGTATATGTTTATTAGGAGTTGCGTGTGTATGTGTGTACAAAGTAGATCAGCTTTGTGTTGTCAGTTACAGACAATTTTGTTTCTTGATATTAGTTTCTGAGAATAGTGTGTTAAAACGTCCAACTACAGTGGTTGATTTTTCTATTTTTTTCCTTGCCATGTCTGTCATTTACTGCTTGAGGCTGTATCATTAGCTGCTTATCTTCTTGTTTGATCATCTTGTCCCTTAACCTGCATAAATGACCCTCATGTAGTTTACTAGGGTCATTAACTTTCTTTTGGTTGAAATTTCGTAGTATATCCATCTTCTATCGTTCAACCTTTCTTTGTCTTTTTACTTCAAGCGTGTTTCTTATTGTCATCATATTATTGCATTTAAGAAATACATTTGGGAGAGTCACTATCTTTAAGTTGGTGAGTTTAATCCATTTTTATATATTGTAATTATCATCGTGTTAGGATTTCTGGCATTTTGTATTTTTCATTTAATGCATTTTGATTTGTTTCTCCTTCTTTCCTTTTTATAAAAGCAATGTTCTTCTGCTGTTTCCCAGTGATATACATTCTGGTCTTTTGTTTCTAAAGTGGTTGTCCTTGTTTTGAGTCTTACAGTCTCATTTTCTGTTGAGTTCTGAAACTTAGCTACGTGTCTCCCTCTACCTCCAATAAAACACTCAGTTGAGTGGACTCTCAGCTCTCTGACCTGCCTTCACCCAACATTGGTATTTTTGTAGAATTTTAGTTCTGAATTATTTTGGTTATTTTCTTTCCTTTTTTTTTTTTTTTTTTCTTGTCCTTTATTTTCAAAGACCACAATAGACATTATCAAGTTAGTTGAACGTCCTGTGTTGCTTCTTTTATTTAAATCTTGAATTTCTCTAAGAGTGTTACCAATATAGTTCTTTGGATGTCAGACCTTTGGGGATTTTTATGTCTGATAATATTTTTATTATGCCTTCACATTTGAATGGCAGTTTGACAGTTTGAATATACAGTTCTCTGCTCAAAATTCTTTTAATACTTTAAAAAATTACTTCAATTTTGTTCTGCACTTAGTGTTGCTCTTCAGTAGTTTCATGTCAGTCTGGTTCTTTTTCTTTCCTTTTTTATGATCTGCTCTTTATATCTGTATGCATTTTGTTTTTTTCCTTTGTATTTGACATTCTTAAATTTCACAGTAATGTCTTATGTGCAGAATTTTCTTTATTCTTCTGTTTGGCACTGAGTCCTTTAGTTGAGTTCTTTCGAAATTGCTTTGGAGAAGTAGGTCATGATTTTTAAAATATTTCTTCTTCTCTGTTTGTTCTGGAAGAAACAAGTGCCATTCTTTATATTGCTCACCTCTAAATATCCAGGTTTTCTTATTTGTTGAGTTTGCTGGCTATCTTGGTTTCCTTTTTGTTCTTAGAAGTTTGGGTCTATGCGTCCTTGGTGAAGGAGGGCTGCGTGTGCCTGGTCTGGCTCCTCCTCCCTCCTTTTTTTTTTCTTTCCCCTCTCCAGCTGTTGCTTCCACCAGTTTACTAGGTGCTTTATTCAGAACCAGGTTGTCTTATTGCCTGTCATGTAACTCTCATCCCAGTTTGGAGGCATAGAATTGCCAAATCCTATTTCCCAGGCAAAGGGGAAACCTGATCACAGATTTTCGGCCTCCATGTAGTGTGGAGAGCTTCTCCAGGCCTGCAGTTCCTCACGGAGAGCCAGATTCTGACCTTCCTGTCCCAGGCCTGTTGTATCTCAGGAACTGAGAACCCCACAAGATTTCAATGTCTGGCTGGTTTTGGTGGGCCTTAGAACCATTAGCCTTTGATGTGTGCTCCCACTGAATATTCCTCTGAGTATTTCTTTTTGCTTCTATTGCAGAGATATGGAACAGATTTTTAAGGCACTTATATCTTTGTATTTTTTAAGTACCATTTTTAGAAATATATTTTTTAGCTATAGATGGACACAATAACTTTATTTTTTTGTGGTTTTGAGAATAGAACCCAGTGCCTCACATATACTAGGCAAGTGCTCTACCACTGAACTATAGCCCCAACCCCTAAAGTGCCATTTTATCTTTTGGGGTTGCTGGCATATGTGGGAGGAGGAGTGGGCATCTACTTTCATTGCCGTCTTAGCTGGAAAGTGCTTGATTGGGCTTTATCATAACACTGTTGTTATAAGTGCAGCTACTTTGTTCTTGGTAAATCTTTCTTTGATCCTTGAGATTAACTGCTTGATAATTAGAAGCATCTGAGGTTATTCTGGCCTGACATGGAACCTGCAGTGTCAGCCTGCAGCTTTCTTTCAGCCGGTTCGAAGCCTGTGAGCTTTGCGTAAATGAAATCCAGCTGATGCGTGAGATCTCCTCTTCTTCATGCATTTTTTTTCTTTCCTCATTTCTGCTGTTTTCTTCTTTACTTCTGCTAATACATGAGCCAGGTGTTTAAGAATGAGGAACACAGACTAGCCTCCTGCTATGGAGGTATTCCCGCAATTGTGGAGGAATGGGGGATACTTGTGGATTCATATCATGCCCACATCTCAGGCTCAGTAGAAGAAGAGCAAAGGGGGCGGCCTCTTTTAAACTATTAGAACATATGTTTGAGAAGACAAAGAAGAAATGAATGAAATGGAAGGGAAATACAAAGTTCTGTTCTTTCTAGCAATGCAAAAGCAATTCTGAAGTGAAATAACTAGAAGAATAGAATAGTTTGTTGTCACTAGAAGTTTTTTTTCATGTCTCATATGTATTTTTTAAAATTTGATTTTTAGATATACATACAGTAGAATGTATTTTGTCATATTATACATACATAAAGTATAACTTAATAGAATTCCAATCTTGAGGTTGTATGTGATGTGGAGTTTAACTGGTGGTGTACTCATATACGAACATAGGAAAGTTATGTCTAATTCATTCTACTGTCTTTTCTATTCCCATCTCCCCTCTCCTCCCTTCATTCCCTTTTGTCTAATCCACTGAACTTCTATCCCACCCCCACCCCCACCCCTTCTGTGTGCATCCATATATCAGAGAGAACATTCCACCTTTGGTTTTCTGGGATTGGCTTATTTCACTTAGCATGATAGTCTCCAGATCCATCCATTTACTGGCAAGAGAGAAAAAGAAAAGTTTAAAGAGCTTATCAAAATATTAGAATTAAGAACATAAGCATCCTTTCAATTATTGGGTGTGATAGAAGTTCTCGTTCCTTCCTCTTGATCTAGTTTTCTGCCAGTCTCTGAAAATTGCTTGAGTCTATCATGGAAAGAAAGCACTTTTGGTTATGGGCTTATGCTCATAAACAAATCAGGGGACAGGGGTGCAGCTCAATGGTAGGGTGCTTGCCCAGCATATGGGAGGCCCTGGGTCCCATCCCCAGCACCTCGGTGGTCGTGGTGGTGGTGGGGAGGAAATCTGACTGAATAGTGAAATCAAGTAGCTGTTATGAAAGTGAATCCATTTTTTCTTCACCTCTCTCATGCTTTTTAATACGATTTTCATGCGAACCTGGGAATCATCTTAAGTTTCTCTCACCTTTCACCTGTATTCATTGAGTTTTAATGACTCTAATGCCCGAATATCTCTTGAATCCATTCTCTGGATCATATCACTCCCTGCTTAATCCCTCCAGTAACTCTTCAGCACCTGCAGAATAAATTCATATGCTTTGCTGTTATATACTAAAGCTCTTTCCCCGCTTTCATACACTCTCAATACACTGACTCTCTGCCTCTGACCCTATCCTCCTGCCAAATCCAACTGTTCATGGCTCCGAAATCTGCCATGGTCTCTCCTGTTTCTCTTCTTTCAACCTTGAAATTCTCTCTACCGAGGCGCAACCTTGAAAGTCTGGCAGTGATTTCTCCCTGTTTCTGGTGCTTGACTCCCACACGTCTTCCACCCCTCCCACTGTCAGATTTGGAACTCCTTTTTCTGAGTCTCAAAGCTCCTTAAGACAATCACATGACAGCAGACACCAGCTTTTGGCCCCTTTCTTTTTACCTGTCCGCTATGCTATACTGCGAGCACATTTGGGCTAGGAACTGAGCTTCTCTAGTGTGTCTGGAACATAAGCAGAAGCTCAGGAAACGCTGACTGAGTGACTCAAGAGGGCGAGAGATGCTTGTGGCTTGGAAAAGGGAGGTTGAGGGCTGGAAGCTGCATGCAGATTTTGTGAGAATATTTTGAGGTTCTTCAGTCTTCTTCCCTTCTCAGTTCCTAGAGGCAGTGGCTTTCCATATTCATGATATTTCTTGTGGCAGAGTCCACAGTATTTCCTGAAGTCTCCTGATGTGCCTGGCACTGCAGTGTATTCTTAAGGGATTACCAGGACAGACATGGCTTCCTCAAAAATATATGACGGAAACAGGGACTAACTGGTGTTGCAAAACTGTTATGCCAGAGTGAAATGCAAAATCGATGACTGCTTAAGTTGTGACAGAGAAGAGACAGGCAAGGTGGTTTGGCAGGTGGTTTGTGGAGAAGGTGAGAACAAAGCTGGATGTGGAGAAGAAATCATTTTTCTTCACTTTTGTGGTAGCTCATTTTCTAATGAGTTTTGTTTCTTCTAGTTTGTTCATAATGGAAATCCTTTAATACCATTTTTGTTCAAGTGCTGCGACTATGTTGTTACTCACAGTTGATGCCTGCAGATGTCTAGTAAAGGGTAACACCTGAAGGGAGCAGTCCTGTGACCACCCAAAAGAAGTGATGGGTGGGGGCTGGGGTTGTGGCTCAGCTTGTGGAACGCTTGCCTAGCATGGGTGAGGCACTGGGTTTGATTCTCAGCACTACATATAAATAAATAAAATAAAGGTCCAGCAACACCAAAAAAATATTTTTAAAAAATAATAAAACAAAGGTATTGTGTTCATCTACAACTGAAAAAATATTTTTTTTTTAAAAAAAAAGAAAGAATAGGTGGAAAATGAAGGTATCGGATTTTAATTCTCAATGAGGAGTTAGTTTCATTGGATTTAAAATGCATCCCCCAAGACAGTGGAACACAGAAGTTTTTAAAAAAGATTTGTTACACTAATTAGAAAGTGATAATCTGATTCTTGGTCACTAAATCTTCAGAAATAGTTCTAGGCATTTAAAGTTTGTGTCTATCATGCTTCTCTCCAGAATTCAGTGTGTCTCCAGTAGATAAGCTCATTCCTGAACAGTGAAGGAGGAAGGAGTTTCTGTGCACTTGGGAAGGAGGTATCTATTCATTTGATCAGTCTGCATAAAGATATTCCCTGCTACCTGTTATTTGCACTTGAAGGCTCCGTTTGCCACTGTTTGGCAGGAAGAGAGAATACTCTTTAATAGAATGTGATTCAGTATGTTGAATGACAATTTGGGCTGCGTCAGTCTGCTTGGGAAAGGGATTCGAGGCGATGTAAATCAGCTGCTGTATCTGGTTGTAGAAACAGCTCGGCATCTTTTTAAAGTAACATTAGACCCTTGGTCTCCGGTTCCCTGAACTTGTTTCTCGTTGAGAGCTTTCTCCTGGTAGGAATGAGTCAAGGAGTAAACTGGTCCCAGACTCTCTCTGCGGCTGCTTTTGCCACATCATGCCCTGCCCGACAGTCAGGGAACGTTGCCCAGAGGAACTGGGGGCCAGGAAGCTGCCTCTGGAAGCCAGGCAAACACGTGTGTCCCACTTACTCTTGTGGGATCCTGCTGTGCTTCAGGACCGATGATATTTTGCTGCTTCTAGGCAAGCTCTGAGTTGGCAGATATCCTGCCGGTCCATATTGAGGGTGACATTAGAGACCCTCTTAGTTTTGTAGGGCACAGTTGCTTATGATGTCTGAGGGATGCTGGGAAGGCCCAGAAGGGCTGGAGCTCTAGTCCTTGCTGCCTGAGGCTCATTTGCAGAAAAGAACTGGCTGGAGTTGAGCTCTCCCAGGCACAGGGAAGAGGCAGTCTTTGTTCTGAAGTGAACTCTATCCCCAAAAGAAAATAAATCAAAAGGAATTATAGCAGTGGTCTATCAGTGGTTTTTGGTTCATTTGCCTCAAAATTGGCTTTCTGTTGGAGTTGAATTTCTCCGATTACTAAACCTGTTTGTGGTGAAGGGCTGTGGAAAAAGTTACTTTGCAGAAAGAGCAAAGAGTGTTCTAGATTGTACGTTTGTGAACAGGGACAGAGCAAGACTTTGTGGGGACTCAGACCTGAAGAAAGATTTGCCCACAGAGATTGTTCATTCACCTCTTGCACCACTTTATCTTCCACCCTTCCTGTAACATTCTTGCAACAGAAAGAGCTCAAAAACTCCCTACCAGAATCTTCTGCATGAGGTCACCTACATTTGTCCTCCTAACCGCCTATCACCCACAAAAGCAGCCATCACCATTGCCTCTTGACTCCTGCTTCCCTGCATCCAACTTCTGGATTTCTGTTTCTAGGATTCTCTCTTAGCTTCAGTTGTAAGCTGGATCAGGAGTCATTAAGATTCATTGTTTATACTTAGTTTTCAAGACTAGCCATCTTGGGATCTAGCTTTACAGAGCCTGGAATATCTCTTGTACTTCATTTTTAGGAGAATTGAAATCCATCTAAGCTAGTTCTTTGCTGCTCCTAGCATTCGTGTATGCTTAGTACCTAGGACCCTGGACTGAGAAGGTCTCAAGTCTTGGCGAGAGCCTCTTGCTGCCTGAGTTAGGGACCTCATATATTATGTGCTTCCACAGCAGTTTGTTGACCAACTGTTATGACCCATCACCTACCTGTACATGGAGGCTAAGTTAGTGTCCTTGAAACTGCTACCTCTGTAAGGCACCCTGGAGGGGTTAAATCTATTGGGGGCTGTGGCTTGGGCTGAAGAACCAAGCTCTAATGGGTGCAGTGCTGGTGCATTTCATGGGAGCTGACAGCATAAAGAAAGCAAGATCTTTTGAGGGAACCAGATATTCTTGGGCTTCCTCTTTTCTGTCTCTTGCATTTTCTGTCCACTAATTGTCTCTCCTCTGTGAAAGCATAAGCCACACAATTCATTTAGGAAGTGCCTTTTAGTGTTGCTTTACTGATTCTTGATATGCCACTCCTGTTTCCCTGTGTCTGGGGTTTTAATAAATTGGGTATTACAGATTGTAGTATAAGATACCAGCTCAGAAGGTGAGGTCCCTTTAGAGTTGTCTAATTTATTATGTGCTAAGTGGTGACTGAGACTGGCTTAAAGACCCAACAGGTGACTAGCCAGTGAGAGGTCGGACCGTGTGGGCCTGGCCGGCTGCCCTGGGCTGCCTTGATAATGTCACCTAACCTGGGCTCCTCATAGGTTTGGTAGTCATTGTGGTTGTTGTTAATGCTTTCATCTTCTGTTTGGTCTGATTTTGATGATTGTATTTTCTTCATCTCTTACTGGTCATTCTCTGTCCTAAACACTTGAGGTAAATCTACTTTTACAGAGAAAAGATTTATTATGGTTCACAGTTTAAGAGGTAGAGGTCCATGACTCATTGGCCCCTTTACTTTTGGGCTTGTGGTGAGACGGGTCATGATGACAGGGAGCATGTGGCAGAGAAAAGCTGTTGGCTGGGGGTCCCACTGTCTCCTCCAAGGGCACACCCCCAAAGACCAGAAGACCCCTCACAAGGCCCTACCTTCTAAAAGTTCTGCTGCCTCCCAACGGGACCACAGGCTGGGGCTAAGCCTTTAACACATGGGACTTTGGGGGACACTTCAGATCCAAGTGACAGTAACCTGTGGTTTATTTTAAGCATTTTTGGTTAAGCACATACACATGCACGCACACACACACCCACACACACCCTCAAAGACAGGACACCCAAATACTCTCAGGCTGAATTGTAAATGTAATTTGGAATATAATTTGTTTGACTAATCAAGTAATGCCATGTAATTATCAGTGGAGTTATTTTTTCTTCTGAGTGCTGTTTGAAACTTGTTCTTCCCCCCCAGGTGACAATCCCAATCTTCCTAAGGAGGACACTCCAACTGGCAGTCAGGACTCACTTTCCTCCCCATCGCCCACGACTGCAACTGTTCATGGGCCTCCTGGACTAGAGAGAAACCACCTTCTGGCAGATGGAGGGAGCTGTGGGGAGTGGACATCCACCACGTAAGTTGCTGTGCTCGGGTTTGGTGCTGGGGGAAGGAGCACCGTGCCCTGATGCTCACATGGCCAGTGGGCTCCCGGGCCACTAGATCCAGGGACCCTTGCCCTCTACAGTAGCACTCCTGAGGGAGAGGTGCTGTAAATCAAAACCTTTCCTGCATATTTTCTCTGTGTTCCCAGTCTAGAAGGGGGAATGGGTGCCATCTCAAATCTGACCTAGGTTCAGTTTGTTGCAGTTTGGGGACATACAAAGGGAATTCATTACTGTCCTTCTTGGGATGTCTTCTCCGTAGTTATGCAGACTTTGAGAGAGATGCGAATGTATGCATGGTGATGGATAGTCTTTCACAATTGTCTATGGAATATTTCAGGCATATGATTTTTTGACAGCTTTGTGCTAGCATTCTGGTCAATTTTACTCCTTAGCTTTTTTGCATAATGGAGACTTGATGAATGACATCTGACTGTCTCCTCTCTTTGATTTAGTGCCAGACATGTGCAGATCAGCTCAAGTATATTAGTACAAATCATTCTAATATGAAACACCTTGAACTTGCTTGATTACATGAGGTTTTCTCCTGCTGTGTTGACTCAGGCAGCAGAGTGAGTACAAATTCAGGGTCGGTGGGACCTTTAAAGGGCATGTAGTTTCAAACAAATGCTCAGAGAAAACAAAAGCAACTTCACTAACAATTACAAGACATTACTTGATTAGTCAATCAAGTCACATCCAAAAATATATTTATAATTCACCCAGAGAGTATTAAAATTTTTTAAAACCAAAGTTGCTTAAAATAAATTATAGATAATGATGTCATCTGACCCCAGTTGGGCATTCTTGGGACTTTAAATGGATTGGAAATTGTTCTTCACATTACTTGGCTTTTTATAGTTACAGCTGGAGTCACATGAAATCATTATGAACTTATTAAGTATTAAGAGAGACCAGGAGAAATATGGCATGTTGAAATTTTGGGGTGACCTGAAGACTCTGAAAAGCTTACCTAAAATCACAGTGAAACTCCAAGTATGGAAACAAATTCTCCAGAGGAGCATGTTATCCCTCCTCACCCCAAGATAGTCATATATGTTTATTTACATGCCAAAGATTGTTTGCGGTGGATTTAAATTACGTATTTCTCAAATTTGCTTGTCACCTTTACTCCTCTTTATTCACTATTAAAAAGTCTCTTTTTTTGGCTCAGAGGTAGAGAGCTTGCCTAGCATGTGTGAGGCACTGGGTTTGATTCTCAGCACTGCATATAAATAAATGAATAAAATAAAGGTCCATCAACCATTAAGATGTGTGTGTGAGTGTGTGTGTGTGTGTGTGTGTGTGTGTGTGTGTGTATAAATAATTTTTTTTTTTAAAAAAAAGTCTCTTTCACTTTAGTACTACTAGCAACCATAACATCAGTTGCACAGGAACTCAGAAACTCTAACCCTGGCTGCACTGGAGGTGGAATTTATCCTGTGTGTGTTTTAGTGAAAATCAGATCCCTAATTATTTCTTTCAGTAAGTGTGTATCTCAGTCAGAGGAGAACAGTTTAGTCAGTCATCTTTCTTCCATAGTGGCTCTGCAGAAAAGTGACATTATGAGCCATGGGATGGCGTTGAATTCACTACACGTCTGGGTCTGAAACAAGAAGCGCCTGATATTTTTGGTAATAAATCAAATGAGGAGTGAATTCCCCAGCTTCCTATTCATACACATTTGAAAATGTCATGAAAAGCACTCTAGCTTTGAGAGGCCAAAAGGGGTGGGGGCGGGAAGTGGTGGAAGCGGGTCTGGGAGGGAGGTTTTGTTATGATGTAGAATGGCTCCTATTTCAAGAACTTGACTTTCCTTATGCAGTTGATGAAATGCATTTCTGTTTCTCTTAAGCATTAGATTGCTTCTGGCATGTGTTTTAAAGGATTTACTTGTGAGAGTATCAGCTCAGATTTATCTTTGGTGTGACTATTCCTCAAATTTGAACACATCTCAAAATCACCTGAAGGGCTTATTAAAATCTATATCCTGGGCTGGGGATGCAGCTCAGTGGTAGAGTGGGTATTTAGTATGCATGAGGCCCTGGGTCTGCTTTTAAGGACACAACAAAAACAGACAAAAATAATTCTCTGGGCTCCATCTCAGAGCTGATCATTCAGTAGGTCTGAGAAGTGGTCTTAAAGCTTGTATGTCTAGCAACTTCCCAGGTTAAGGTTATGATGGGTGAGTTCTGGCCTGGGTACCGTTGTCTCTCCCTCCCTGTGTGGTTCTAGCATGTATTAATTATGGACATCTTTTCCAGTGACTGTAATTAGGATAGGTGATTTCTTTCCCTGTTTTTTTCCCCCATGTTTTTATTTTTAATTGACACAATTATATATTTGTGGGATATGGTGTGACATTTCAATACATTTATATAACGTATAACCATCAGATCAGAGTAATGAGTATGTCTGTCATCCCAAACATTTATCATTTCTTTGTTTTGGGAACATTCCAGATCATCTGTACTAGCTATTTTGAAATATCAAAGCAGTTGTTGACCAGTGTCTCTACTGTGTTGTAGCATGTTAGAAGTTTTTCTTTTGGTCCACCTTTAACCCTGCACCCATTGAAAACTTCTCTCCACCCCTCTCACCTCCCCCCAGTATCTTTTTTTGGTGGGGGGGCATCAGGGATTAAACCCAGGGGTGCTTAACCACTGGGCCACATCCCCAGCCTTTTTAATATATTTTTTTGAGACAGGGTTTTACTGAGTTGCTTTGTGCCTCACTAACTTGCTGAGGCTGGCTTTGAACTCAAAATCTTCTTGCCTCATCCTCCTGAGCCTCTGGGATGACAGGCATGCACCACCATGCCAAATTCACCCAGTCTCTAATCACCGTTCTCCTCTATTTCTTTGAGATCAGTGGTTTTAGCTTTCATGTGAGAACATGCATTTTTTAAAACACTCATTATTTGGCATTAAGAAAATACTGCCTTTGAGCATTAGTTAATATTTGCCCGTTAGTATTATTTGACATTTGTGTGGTATGCATGTATGTATCTTTATATTTAATCTTTCCCTTACCCCAGGCTCGGTCATAGAATTCCCAGCAGTAGGAATTTGATCTTTGGATCTTATATCCTTTGAACTTTCTTTTGTGACATTGACATAGTTATTGATAACTAATTTCTTATTATGTGTTTATAAGAATGCTTCCCTTTTGGAAAGCACATGTCTTTCTGAATATCATTGCATGTCTCTTAGGCTACTATGTTTGGTTTCTAGCCCATCTTCTTTCTTCCCTTAATATTAAATTTTTTTTTCTCCAGGAATTCTGCAGATTTTGTCTTACTGTTTTCTCTTTACAGCATTTTTCTTTGTTTCCTTAACATTTATAAATTTAGTTTTCATCGTGTGTGTTCTCTTCCTTTGCTCACTCTTCATCTTGGTGTACCAGCTATAGAGTATTGGCTATGATGGGTTCTTAATAAATGCTGATTGTTCTAAAGTTGCTGTGGAGTCATTAAAACATTGCCCAGGGCTTTGAAAAGGAGACTACCTATGCCACTTGATTTTCAACCAGTGTGGTTGACCAAATGTTCCAAAACCAACACTTGCCTCATCTCAGGTCGGTCCTAAGGAATGGAGTCCAAATACATGTGTATCACAGAGGACCTTGTCTCCCTGTTGTATAGAAATACCATAGCCTCCGCCACTGGAAAGCACTTTTGCAGAGGAAAACCTACAGTAGCCGTGATCTGATAGAAGCAGTGTGTAAATACAGCTGTGGCCTCTGGCAGGTGGAAAACAATAGGCAAAATTGGATTTCTTGGGTTTCTGCTGATGTTTATGACTTGTGGGTATTATTCATTGCAGTCAATCAATCTAGAGCTATTACTTACCTGTACACTCAGTAAGGTGATGGGTGACTTCATTGCCAGTGAAGAATTGCTAGCTCAGTTTCCTTGGAGGACATTACATCATAGGTCAAGATATTTCAAATGTTCCAAAGGCATTCCCCACCTCCCAATAAAGTAGTTTTCTCTAAACAGGTTTTCCTCAATTGTAATTGATGGAGCCAGGTCCTTGACAAGTAATCCTTTTAGGTTCCCCACCACAAAAGAAAATCTCTTTTAAGAAATATCAGGCATTGCTCTCTGCTTCCTCTGCAGATTTCAAATGAAAAGACATACTTCCCTTTCTGCCATGTTCAAGATGGCAGCATGCTAGAACAGCTTTTTCTAGCAGGGGTGCATCTCACTCTGGGCCTGGCAGGTCAGGAGGGAATGCTTTTCTCTATCCACTGAGACGCTTGGATTTGTTTATCCCAAATATTCCAAGAGCATCTATTCTCAGCTGTTGCCCCCAGCCAGTGTGTGCTACAGAGACCATGCCTACCCAGAATTGATGTTAGGTGGGTATTTATTTGTTGCTGGACCTCGTGCATGCTAAGCACATTTTCTACCACTGAGCTGTACCCCCAGCCCTATGTTATTTGAAAGTGCCCAATAATTTACTCTTCTTCCTATAGTTAGCCTCGTGCATGTTATCCACATACTTTGGGTTCCCTCACTGGTCACCATTTTTATACTTGGCAATGAACTCACTTGCTTCCTTTAAATTGGGCATGTTTAAAGAAAGTTTTGAGGTTTCCCAGAGGCACCTGCTTGGCATTTCAAATTACTTGATTATTGCTCCAAGACTTCCTTTTAGCATGGTGATGAATTTTGCAGGGAGATGCCAAAGTACCCCTTAAATATGATTTGTGGCTTAGTATACCACAATAAATCATGAATGATCTGTCTGAAATTCAGAAAGGTAATCATTTTAAACAGTGTTTTTAACAGATTTCTGAGGAATTCAGCATGTTTCTAGAAATTATAGGTCAGTAGTCATGTAGTCTTCACTTTCTTCCTTCCTCTTCACCTTTCATTTCTCTCTCCCTTCCAAGAGGCCTTCTCAGCTGGGAATGTTTTTGTTTCTATGTTTTGCTGTTTGGCATTGGGGGTCCAAAGCAGGGCCTCTGGAAGGTACTCTACTACTGAGCCACATTTCCAGCCCCATCAGGGCTCCTGGTCTCTGTTGAACCTAGAAATTGGTATCTCAATATTTTTGCCATAATACTGTGATAATTATTTTATAAAGGAAAAAAAGAGGGCTGGGTTGTGGCTCAGTGGTAGAGTGTTCTCCTAGTATGCATGAGGCACTGGGTTCAATCCTCAGCACCATATAAAAATTAAAAAAAAAAAGTAGTATATCCACCTACAGCTAAAAATACATATTTAAAAAAAAGGAATTTATTATTTTGCATGTCAGTTTTCTTGCTCACATCTAAAACAAACACATATTGCTTTTCTTTTGTAATAGAGGGAGGGAAGCTAAGTAAATTTAGAAAGCGATCAGGGGAGGGTCACATTTAAACCAAAGGAATGAATTGCCCATCATGGAATTTCCAGCATCTTCACTGTCTCTTGGGGAGATCGTTACCTAATAAGGCTAGCAGATTTTCTCTGTTTACCCCTAAGTTAGCCCTGGTTACAGAATGTGGTGGGTTCCGTGGACTGAGCTCTCTAGCAGGACTCGTGCCTTCCTAGGGAAGGAGGTGTGGATTGCTCTGGGTACTGTAAAGAAGGAATTAGGACCTGCACCTGCTCCCATGCTGAAGCGAGCAACAGCCTCTGGGTGGATTCAGGAAGATTGGAGTTCAAGGTGAAATCTAACGAAGAACAGGGAACAAGTGGTCAGGGGCTGCAGATCACCTTGCTGTGAGCCCATAGCAGCCTTTTAAATCCTGTTCAGACATTAGCCCCTTTCTGCACCTCTTGTGGGACTGAGGATGAGAGGTAGAATCTTTGCATTAGCAGAGGCTGTTGTTTTGAGACTAGAGACAAGGTTTGATTAGTTACCCCCTTGCATTTCTTAGGATCAAAGACCATGGAGCATTAGGTACTGTGGGGCAGTGGACTTTGTGTTAGCTGTGCTCTCATGAACCTGTGGGGGAGATATATCTTCATTTTTAAAGGTAGGGAAACCAGGGCACAAAGGGCCCAGGAAGATTCGCCCTAGTTACTCAGGGATGTAGGTGGAGTTTGACTGCTGCCCTTTCTACCCTAGTGATTTCTGGTTTTCTTAAAATTGTTTTACCATAGAGGTTGAAATTGTCTGGATGGATTTGGGCGGTTGTTCAAATTGTAGGTGTTTTCCCCACCCTGACCTCTTTGATTCTGAAATGTAGTGTGACTAGCATGGCTTTCAGCTGGTTGCTGCCCTTGTTTTGAAGAGGGACTGACCCTACATTGGCCATGTGTCTGTGGTTTATAATTATCTATGGGGAGTAAGCACTTGAATCTGGTTTTTCATCAGCTAATGCTCTGACTGGGAATTAGGGAGGAGGGTATCTTGCCTCTTGGCAGAGCTGACACACTTGGAAATTTGATATTTGCTCTGTCCGTGGTCTTTTAATGAGGAATACAATGTTCAGTTGTCTCCCTTTGGCTTCAGTAAAGTTCTTGAAGCTAATCACAGGGGCTTGTGTACTTGGCCATTGACCATAAATGTCTACTCACAGTCATTTTGGGGGTACGACTTCCATCCTGCGTATTTCTTTGAATTCTTCTGTGCAGCTTTGTATAGAAACCACAGCGTTCCAACTGCCCAGCATCCTTACCTCCTGTGGTACACAAGCCTTGTGGCTGGCTAGGGAGATTTTGGTATTTGTGTTGCTTGCTTGGCACTTCGGTATAGCCTAAATCATGTCTTCCTTTGCCAGGCCATGACTGCAGATTCTGGAATTTGGAGGTTTTATTTTTAAGCCAGAATATTAATTATCTATATAATTTTCTATAAAGTCTCATAATGAAAATTTGACCTTCTACAATAAAGGCACAGGTCTGAATTTTGTAGTAGCTTCCCTACTGTTTAATACTTCAAAAAGAATTAGCTTTGCTTTAGTCTTATAGTTTTGTTTTTGTTTTTCTTCCTGGTTTCATTCATTTTTGGTATTACAGTAAAGATTTTTTTTTTAAACTTGATGCCATTTTTGGAATTTATTTCCTGTTCAAGAATCATTTGGCTATGTCTCCATATTTAAATAAAGTAGGGGCCTCATGAACTTTCTCTTTAAGAAGGCAATTGAGACTGGTAAAATGTTGATTTTGAGTCAAACAGGCCTGGCTTTGCATCCTCCTCCTGCTTCTTAAATCCTTGGAGACATAATGTAAGTTATTTAAGCAAACCAAGACTTAGCAAGATTATCCCTAAAGGGAATAATACACCCGCCCCCTGGATTGTTGTGAGGTTTCAACATACTGCATTTAATAAAACCCAATCCCTGCTCCCCTGCATGCTTACCTGTTGGGATTTTCCTTTCCCCGAGAGCCTAATTTGATCTTCTTAGTCTAACTTGACCCCAGCTTCCTGGTTCATCAGCTGCATAATCACAGTAGCTCAGGGACGTTGCGTCTGAAGTCTGGGAGAAGCCCTACTTGTTGATGTCGTTAGCAGTGATTGGAGGGCTCAGCATGGCCTCCTCTTTTGGCCTCTCTGTGAGTCCCTGAGAAAGGACCCTTGGCTGCCATGTGGCCAAGGCACAGGGATCCCCTGGGATCCAGCCAAGTCTGTGAATTATTTTGAGCAGGATGGGTGACTGCCCTGTCCCAATGGGTAACCCATCCATCTGCTTGTTAAGTAACCACAGGATTTCTCTTACCCGAGCAGTTTGGTGCTCCTTCTGATCTGTGTGTAGCCCCATTTGTATTTTCAGCCCTCACATTAGCTGCTCCTCTTCCCACACAAGAACCACGCAGGGAGAAACACTTCAATCAGATGGTAAGGAGGAAAGCCACCTGGGAGCCTCAGCATCCCACAGGTGGAGGACTCTTATCTGTAGCCATGCCCTTCTGCACAAGTCACCAGGGATTTCTTCCATGCTCCTTCTCCCCTGCCTGACCACATACATCCTGTGGGTTTTTTAATTTTTTTTCTTTTTCTTTGTTGTTGTTTCTCCTCAAGGGTTAACAAATAATTACTGGCTGGAATGGCCAGCCCCCTCTTGCCTGAGAAGAGATGGGGAGCAAAGAATGCTTTTGCCCCAGTAAAGCACTGGGTATTTGCAGGTGGGCTGTTGTGCACACCAGGGGGCCCTGCTACTGAGTCCCTGAGGGTCCAGGAGGGTTTGGGGGAGTTAGCCGCGTTTTCTTCACCTCTTCCACCCCCACCAAACAGATTCTCATCCGGTCCTTTTAATCCATGGGTGAGCACTGTGACCCATGACTGCTGTCTTTATAAATAAAGTTTTATTGGAGCACAGCCACACTCAAGGCCTTTGTGTTGAGTAGTTGTGAGAGAGGTCCCCTGGCCAGCAAAGCCTGAAGTGCTTCCTGTTTGGCCCTTTATAAAAGATGTCTGCTCACCTCTAATCTAAAACCCACATATCTTAAAACCTGGTTTCAAGAGTAGCATTGTTGCTCAGTGGATGCTACAGGTGAATTTTTCCCCCCTGGTACTGGGTGTTGACTCAGGTCTGTACTACTGAGCTACACCCCCAGACCTTTCTATTATTTTTTATTTTAATACAAGGTCTCATGAAGGTGCCGAGGCTTCTCTCAAACTTGCAATCCTCTTCCCTCAGCTTCCCGAGTAGCTGGGATTACAGGTGTGTGCCACCGCACCTGGCTACATGTGATTTTTTAAAAATATTTTTATTAGTTGTTGATGGACCTTTATTCTATTTATTTACATGCGGTGCTGAAAATCGAACCTCACACATGCTAGGTAAGTGCTCTACCACTAGGCCACGACCCCAGCCCACAATTTTTTTTTTTTTTTTTTTTAATGGAACATTCACACATCTTTTTTTGGCATTGAACCAACCAAAGTTTTCCTTATGGGTTTTGGATGCTTTCAGGTGTGTGATCATAATTTGAAAAGACCTTTAGTTTTTCAGTGATGAAAAAGTTTATTTGGGTTTTTTCTTATCTGTTGCTTAAGATAAAACTTTTATTTTGGAATAGTTTTAGATTTAAAGTTATGAAGATAGTACAAATTTCCATGGACCCTCCGCCTATCTTTCTCTCCTATAAATATCTTAGAATCATTGTACTTTTTATTAAAAAAAATAAAAGTGTTGGTACAGTACTGATGGTGACACTACAGACTTCATATAGATTTCACCAGTTTTTCCTCTAATGCTCTTTTTCTGTTTCAGAATTCAAACCAGGGAACCACATTGAATTTAATAGCCTTTTTTCTTTTCTTTTTAAAAGGGTGAGATCCACTTTATATCTTTGTAAATTTTCTTTTCTTTTTTTTTTTTTTTTTTGTGGTACCGGGGATTGAACTCAGGGGCACTTGACCACTGGGCCACAACCCCAGCCCTTTTTTGTATTTTATTAGAGGCAGGGTCTCACTGAGTTGCTAAGTGCCTCGCCATTGCTGAGGCTGGCTTTGAACTCGCGATCCTCCTGCCTCAGCCTCCCAAAGTGCTGGGATTACAGGCGTGCGCCACCGCGCCCGGCTGTAAATTTTCTTTTTTGACCTAAGTTAATGACTATCTTTTGGTAAGAAAATGGTTCCTTAGTGATGACGTAACCCTAGAACCAGAGGTGGGTCTGACTCAGAAATTCAGCCAGCAATGAGGACTTAATTTATTGGCTGCTTACTGTACTCCAGTCACAGTCACGTGCTTTACACCTGTTATCTTACTTAAATCTCATAGTGGCCCAGGTGATGGAAAATGAGCTTCTCTGTTTTATCTGAGGAGAGTTACTTGGCAAAATTTCATTTTTAGCTGCAGATGACCCCGGCATGGGCTGATTGCACCCACTGTGTAGCAGCCTCTGGGGGGCGCTCATTCTCTTTTCAGCACAGCCTCTAGCTAGAAAGTTGCATCCTTTTATTTACCAAAAAAAAAAAAAAAGCTTAGGGGGATGGTGATGATGAGATGAAGCTGAAAATGGGCACATCGCCAGCAAATGGCAGTACCAGCTTTGGAACCCAGGTCTCTCCATAGAGGAATGAAGTGTCCTGTGCTGTGCTCATCATTCACGTGGCCGCTGTCCCTCTGTAGGTCTTCCTGGCCTTTAGCCCTGGCCCTGCCTCCTGAGTGTCTGCACGCACATCTCTTCCTGTTCTCCTCATGTCCTGTTCCAGCCACTCAGGACTTGAGTGCTGTTTGTCACAGCAGGGTTTGCTATTGATGTGACCTGGATCAAATCACTCTCATACTTCTAAGATTCATTCATCTCTTGTATTGTGCAATGATGGAGTCGCTGGTCAATCAGTGAAGGAGCCCTAATTAGGAAGGGCTGTTGTAGCTAGCTGGAAGCCATGGGTTCCACCTGATATGTATGTGACGCACCTGTAGGCACCCGCAAACCTGAAGGTATATAACCGGGTGAAAGCGGTCCGAGTTAGGAGAACGGAGAATTCAGTCAGCTGGGCAGTCACTCGGTCGGTCAGAAGAATCAGAGCGGCCAGAACGTAGGCAGAGCGGTTACAGAAGAGAAACCAGATAGAAGAAGTAATGACTGGTCAGAGTTAGGCCGAGACTCCTGAGGAAGACAGAAGACAGAAGAAAGAAGAGGGAAGAAAGAAGAGAGAAGAAAGAAGCTCTAATCTTACTCTACTCTAAGCTAAGCTCTATAACTCTAACTCTAAGCTCTAAGCTAAGCTCTATCTTTCTAACTCTAACTCTAAGCTAAGAAGACAAGAAGAAAAGCTCGTTCTAATCTTTCTCTCTAAAAATCTTTCTTTCCCTCTCTAAGCTCTAAGAAAGTAGAAGTAAAAGTAAGAAAAGCTTACAAATCAGTGCACTGTGTGTTGTGTCCTGCGCAGTGCTGGACAGTGTACAGTGGTGGCCCACACAAACCTGGACTTGGGGAGGTGAAGATGATATTGGCAAAGATTACATCAGCCCATGTCAGACTCTGCCTCCTCCAGAAAGCCAAGTGATGGGAGGATGCGCCCTCCTCTGATTCCGTGAGGGCCCCTGTCCAGGTTTCCCTGTGGCACTCATCACACTGTGTTATGGTTATTAGTTGGTCTTTCCCCAATTGCCTGGCTGGCTGTTCCAGGAGAGCAGCTACTGTCATAGTCCCTGGGTGTCCCCAGACCAAATCCTGAGTGATGAGGGAATGAGTGCATGTCAGACTCTCCCAGTGGGCAGTGAGGGCCTCCTTGTCCAACCCTGTGGATTATGGCAACTACAATAGGCATTTGCTTCTCTGCATTTCTGCCCCACTCGATGTGCTCATTTGGAACCGAACATTGCTTGCTGCGGAATCTTCCTTCTCTGGCGCTTAAGGAATAACTATGGCATTCATTTAAACAGAGATTTCCCTATAATATACAGATCTACAATATTTCCTTCTATCTTTATTAACATTTTCAAACACTTTTGCCCAGGACAGCTGTTCTAGACTTATGCTGTACCTTTTGCAGACTGCCATGAAAGATCATTTCACTAACGTGTTAGCTCCTGCTCGGAGACCTTGCAAATGAGGTTTTAAAAGTCTTTCATTCCAATGCGAACTTCTGCTTTGATTCTGATATCATATAGTTCTAGTCTGATATCATGGTATTTGGAAGATTTAGTCATTTCAGATAAGCAGTTGTTTCTTGATACTGTTTTCCTGGCTCTGCCCCTTGGAATTTTAAGTTGTACTTGGTTCTCTGAGATCCTGGGATGGGGATGTGTGTCACCGGCACTGCCCAAGGCCTGACCTGTCTGTGCTGTGCAGGGCATGTTAGACACAGGAGTTCTCTGGGGACTAGTGCATCTGGTGGCCAGGTTTGAACAGTTACGGCTCTTGCCTTCTCCCGCCTTTCTGAAATGTCTGTGCTTTTCTGATGCCAGAAAGGTTTTTTTTTTTAATATGCATGGAGCATTGAGTCTGCTATCGGAGAAGATCGGATCAGTTTGAATCAGCAGCAGCCTGGACTGCTGATTTGTTACATTTTACACAAATAAACTCTGTAAAGTGCACATGTAGACAGCCACTGTCCTGACGCCATGTTTGTTTTTCCCCAGCATCACGAAACCTATAGGGTCTTTCCCTGAAATGTGATCGTGCTTTCCCAAGCAAGAGTATTGATGATTTTTCTAGCTGAATTCCCTCTTCACTTAGGCATATGCATCTTGTGTCCCTTGCCTGTCATCTCCCCAAGTCCTCCACTGCCCCCTCCCTCCCGCTCTCTCGGAAACTCCCTTTGCATTCTGAAAAGCCATGCAGATGTCACTGTATGTGTTTTTCAGGAATGTGTTTTAGGTTAGCACTTTGAAATCTTCGTGTTTTCCCAGTGAAATGCTCCTTTTCCTGTTGCGAAGGAAATGGTCCCCTTAAAGGCAGGTGGCAATGTGGGCACTTAAATGGAGTCACACCGCTGCAGGAGAAAACTCTTTCAGTATAAATTGGAAGAATGGCAAACAGATTTTAGTAGTTCTCTTTAATCCGTTTCTGTTTTGGTAACTGTGGTTTCTGAGCTTTTTAGGAAGAGTTGACTTCTTTCTGCATCTTTATAAACCACAACTTGGCTTTGGAGAAACTTGTGGCACTTAGGTACTCTTTGTGATCGGTCAGTAGCTCATCATTAAATAGAATTGGTGGTTTGTGACCACGCGAGTCTTCCCATTAAAAATCCTTAAAGGGGCAGTGGAAAGAGGAAATACGTAGAATTTTTAAAATGTTTACATTTGAAAAGTGGTGGGGGAGGATACTCCCACTATTTCACCATGTTCTAGTCTGTATTAGATTTAATAAATCATTCTCATTTTTTTCACACAAAGATTTTGTCAGCTGGGTTCTCCTCTGAATCAGCGAATACTCAAAAATGATAGATTTTTTTTCTGGTTCTCTCAATAATGATACTATCAAGAACAGTGAAGACTGAAATGTTCCTTTGCTTGCATGCTACTAAGTTAGCCTGCCAGGGTTTTATGGATGCTGGCAGAAGATAGGAGGTTCCCAGCCAGAGCCAAGGACTCTCCTAATCAGAGCAATAACAGTAGTCACAGCACCAGCACTTCTTGCATCAGTTCCCAGTTCCCCTTTCCCACAGGGGGTTGCAACCTGGGCTGTAACACATTCCTGTGGAATTTTCTAGGTCAGGAACCCAGACCTCGGAAAACCCAAATCTTTTTCTGAGGGGTAAAGCATTCTCTTTTCACACACACACACAGTCTCTGTCTTCCAAGGCTGTTTGTCCCACAAACATCCTGAAAAAGAGTCTGGACCAATGGTGGTTGTGCTTCCTACTCAGTACACAGACAGAAACTAAGAAATCCCTGGAGAACTGTCTCCCACCAGGTGTGTGGGTAGAATCACTGTGAGCGGATGGGAGAAAGGCTGACTCATTACAGACATGGATGCCTTAGGGCTTTATTCTTTCCAGGAACCCAGGTTGAAAACAACCCTCAGAACTTTGCAGTGGGCTGCTGTCCCCCAAAGCCTGGTGTTCCTTTGGTCGTAAAGCAAAGAAAGGAAAGAGAATATCAGAAACCTCTTTTAAGGTTAATATTTTTCTGTACTACTTTTTGAGAAAATAGATATGGTGTTTTAAGGTGTTCACTCTTAAAAATGTTTTGATCCCTTATTACAAAAAATATTACCCCAAAAGAGGAGATGGCTATAAAACAAAGCTCATATCCACACATTTCTGCTTTTGGAAAAGTTGGAGTTTGCCTTTGTGAGACATGCATGAACCATGCCACCCTCCAACCTGTGCTGTCGGAGGCCTGGCCTCATGCTTTGAGTTGCTTTTATTTGTTTTCTCATTTCTCACTCTTCCCCACTCTTTCTATGAAAGGAGTTCTGTCTGTTGAAGCAGTTACTGTTTCCCAGCCCTTGTTTGGCTGCCTGGTCTCCTATTTCACGGGGGCTTCCACTTCAAAGATGAGGCTTTGGCCTCATCTCCATAGAGACCTTCATCAGCCTTGTGTCCTGCCATCTCTTATGAATATTGCAGCTCACAAAATTTGTGCCCATGTGGGATTCTGAATTCCAAAGAAGCATCTGGCTGAGGCTTCTGAGATAGTATGGAAAAACTCACAAGGGCAAATTTAGGTCTAAGTGAGAAGTGTGAAAGGTTATCTTGATGAACTGGTAATTTCTGCCTGACATAGCACATGTCACAGAAGATGAAGTAAAACAGGTGAATTTTGAGAACTGCTGATTCTGAGTTCTTGATTTGGGACAAAATGGAGAAAACCAAGGTAAGGGCAGGTCTTTACCTTCTGCAACTGTTCTTTCTACAATTCTTTACAAAGATTAAGGGGAATATCACCCCCCCCCATCCCCAACAACAACAAAAACAGATTTTCTTTTTCAAGTAAGATATGAGAATTAAGTAGATGATAGCTATACAATTTATGATTGTTATTTTAGAAAAGCCTTATAAATATTGTCACATTGTTTATCTTCACCCTTTAGCTGTCCGCCCTCCAAGCAGATGGATAGCCATCATTTAATCACTTGACTATTTATGACGAGGCAGAGCTGCTGGGGGTGTGGTGCAACATCTCATCTTTCACCACCGCTATCCTCCAAGCACCTCAAATAATTGCTGGGAGATTAAATGGTGATTGTTTGGCTAACTGTGGCCTTAAATTCCCTGTCAGAGCATCACTCATCCCTCCCTGTCCTTTCCCTTCCTGATTAGTAAGACAACATTAAAGGTTCATTTCCCACTGAAGAATGGAGTGACTTTTGTAGCTGGTGATTCATATCATTTGAAGATTTATACGTTTCTTGGCTTGGGATCAAATGGGTTTTATGACTCCCAAATGAATGACCAGATAGAGGAATTGTAAATAAGTTCTTCAAAGAATAATGTGTTTTGAATGCTCCCCCCCACTCCCCCACCCCCAACCACAGGATAGGAAACCTGTGTGTTAAATATCTACCAAGTCAGTAGTGCCAGTACTTCATGTACCTGATTTGTAAAATCCAGTTTGGGCTTTAGAACTTTTCACTTGGTTGCACGGACATCGGGTGAAGGCTCTTTGTACCTGGTGCCCCACCTGGCTCTGTGAGGGCTACAAAAAGAGTTGTGGACCTGGTTTCCACACAAAGACAGGAGAAACATCTGGGCAGGTTGGGATGGGTTGTTCTCTGATGGCATGAAGGCCGTGAGAGGGACTTTCTCCTGGAAAGGAGGAGGAAGTAGAGGAAGGTGCAGCCTGGGAACTATGGTGCAGTAAAAATGGATGGAATATGGGGTCAGTTCTGTTGTAGAAGAAGCAGTTAAAACTGTGCTCAGGAAGGTGGGGAAGGACAAGGAAGCTGCTCCCAGAAACTGGTTTGAACTGAAGAGTCTATGTTTAAGGAGCATCTAAGGATGGCATATGGTGAACACCTGTGTATTGCAGGTGACTGAATGAGGGGCTGGGTGCAGCTCAGTGGTAGAGGGCTTTCCTACCATGTACAAGGTCATGGGTTCAATTTCCAGCATTGCCAAAAAAGGAAAAGTAATAACAGATAGTAATAGGCAGCTTTTGAAGCTGTGCTTTCAAAAGTCTCTTTGTATATCATAGTCCCAAGGCTACAGGTCTAAGATACCTGAGAAATAATTCTGATCAATATGTGTTCATTGTTTAGACTCCATCCAGGAGTCTGCTCAGGCTCTTTAGCTTTTTGAAATTTGGAACTATTAAGAAATGTTCAAGTCTCCACACATCTACTAGTCATTGATTTCTCCCTTCTACTCTAGTCTTTTGCCCTTCCTAGAGGAATCCTGGTTGCTAGTGGTGATGTTTTTCTTCTGAGTTGCTCCCCTCAGGAAGAGCTCAGATGAAAGAACTTTCAACATTATAATGCTGTGTATTCAGCTTGGGCAGCTGTAGGCCATGGACTTGACTCTAGACTCTGGTGACTTGATTTACAAGCAGAAGAAACAAATAGTCCCCAACTTATGAAGCTTGGGACTTTGAGACTTTATGAGGGTGTGGATGTGATCCCTATTCAGTGGAAACCATGCTTTGCATTTGGGTCTTCTCTTGGGCTAGTGTTTGGTGGTGTGGTCCTCCCTCTCACCGAGTTGGGGTGCTCCATACATCACTGTTCCGAGATCAGGAGAGGAAACCAACCCTACGTGGTGTGTAGTCTAGCTCAGCTGTGCTGTTTGGTAGGAGAGGCTCATTGAATGCATTTTTGGCTTATAACGTTTTTGACTTATGATGAGTTTGTCAGAATGTAATCCCACTGGAAGAGAAGGAACATCTGTGCCTCTAAGTCCAAATCACTGGAGCAATTCGACTTTGGTTTTTCTAAGTAGTGAACTGATATGGTGCTGGGTTAGGCAAGATTAGATTCACCACAGACCTGGAGAAGCACAATAACCATATCTCTAGTTTGGGGTTGTGGCTAGTTTTGGGGTGGTTGGTGTCATTTGGATTATAGTCCTGGAAGGGTGCAGAGTGGGCTATCTGTCCCCACCAATCTGGAGCTGGCACCCTGGCCGTTGAGGACTGGGCTATTGTGCATTTGGTGTTCCGTGTCTTCTGTCCTATTAATCCTCTCCTTCAAACTTCTGTCCTTAGTCCAAGCCAGACTCGGCCATCTATGGTTCAGTGGCTTAACCCACAGTCTCCAACCACACCGAGCTCCAACCCGGCTGTCACACCTCCTTCACCCAGAACGTCACCCTTCCCCCTCTCTCCTGCTGCCACCATAGTGGACAAGCCGCCGGAAAGGTACGTGGAGTATGATATAAAATACGATGGCAGCACACGGATGGGGCTTGATGGACCTGTGTGCTGCGATTATAATGCCGCTTGTCCAGGTCCCCCCAGCATCCTGAACTTTAAGGACAATGCTTTTAACTCTGTATCACGGCTGTGCCTCAGTTCAATACCAAGTGTAGTCCTCTCTCGGTATCTTCAGGGGGCTCTTGGCTCCAGGATGCTCTGTACATACCAGATTGAACCAATGGCTCAAGTTCCTTATATGAAATGGTGTAGTCTTGGCATGTACACTACACATATCCTCCTGTATATTTATGTCATCTCTGGGTAGCTTATAATATCTAATACGATAAAAATGTTATGTAAATAGTTATTAACTCATATTGACAAGAAAATTGTGTGTACATATTCAGTACAGATGCAGTTTGTTTAAGAAATATATTTGATCCATGATTGATTGAAAGTGCAGTTGGGAACCCTTGGATCACAGGGCCAATGGTACGTTTGTTCTTCAGAGGAATTTGCCTTCTATGCAACCTGCCCGAACCTACTGACATTTTGGTGCTGGTTGTGCATTTATGAAATTGCCTATTTGGGAAGCACTTCTTGTACATGAATAGAAAACACATTAGTTATTTTAAAGGAAAGCAAACTGGGCCCTGGATACATTAATTTACATGCCCTTTAATAGCCAGTATTTTAGAGGACAGTCAAGCAGGCCCGTAGTAGACCTGCCTGCCTGGGAATCAGCTGGGCAGTCCTTCGCATATCACACACACACACACACACACACACACACACACACACTCACACACTCACACTCTCACACACTCTGTCCCTCTCTATCTCTCTCACTCTCACTCTCCATTTTCTTATGCCACTGGCCTCTGGCCCCGCGTGCTGGTGCATTTCCTACTACACAGCTGAAGTGCTCAGGGACAACCATGCCGTGTGGTCCCGGCGATGCTGAGCAATAGGAAAGAGCATCCCACCAGGCAGGAAGGGAGTTAAATGCTTCAGTGAAGTTTCCCAGAGAGCATCTTGAAGGAAAGGTTTGCCTTGGAAACCCATCATTTACTTGAAAATCAAGTGCTGTGGCTTTGCCTCATGTTCAGAGCCCTGAGCCCTTCTTTCTCAGAAGGAGCTACCCCACAGGTAACTTATAAATAAGATTTGGGAAATGGGGTTGGGGGACTGAGGGACCCCTCTCTCCCCCAGTTTTCCACATTTTCATTTGAGTCTTTTGTTCTTTCTGCAGTGTGATCAATCGGAAGGCTCGCGCAGTGTACCCGTGTGAAGCAGAACACAGTTCTGAACTGTCTTTTGAAATAGGAGCAATTTTTGAGGATGGTAAGTGTTAGCAGGAGGTTCATGGTGGGATGTGTTCTGTCACCCCAGGATACCTCCACACACAGTATGCAGTTGTGTACATTCTGTGTACATTGTGGTGATCTTTTGATGCTCTGGACAGGAGAGAGCTGACCCCTTTGGCTCCCAGACCCTAAGTGCCCTGTGTCCTGGTCTTGGAGCCCATTCTGCTCCTGTCTTGATTATTCTCAAGCCCTTTTACCCTGTGGGGATCTTCATTGAGGTCCTTTCTCCTCATGGAACGAAGCTGTTGCCACCTGGAGTTAATACTTCTGATTTGCTTTCTTTGTTTTCTGGGTCTCCGTAACCAAGCCTCCCAAATGCTTCAGGTTTACCAAATCTGTGCTCTCAGAGAGGAATCTCTCATGTGCAGAGCATTTTGATTTATAATCCCCTCACCATCTCCTGCTTCACGTTTTTGCCAACTTGAACAGTATGTGAATCTCTAGATATGGGTATTGGCTTTGCATGTTGGAACAAGGGTGTAGATTTTTGAGGGTTTAATATTTTCACACAAGCATTTTGCAGCTATACTTGGTTTAATATTTTAGAAATTTCTCTTAGGGTTCAGTGTATTTTTCCCCCCTGGCTCCTGATTTCTACCCTCTCTAGTCCGCTCATTATGAAATTCATTGGTTGCTGTGGAAACAGTGATGTTGTGTGTGGGTGGAGCTCCCCAGAAGAATTCAGGGGAAGCTGGGTGAAACTTGGATGTTTGGAATGGAAGGGCTGATTAGCCAGAATGTTTGGAGTCTCTGCAGTATATCAACACGGTGCCTATGATGGTGTGTTGTCAATAATGCAGCATTTGCTGGCAATTATTTTTTTTAGAAAGTGTGTTGCCTCATTTAAAATAGATTTCTATATGTGTTTGTGTGTGCTCCTCAGAGCCAGAGACTCTGGTAGCATCAGAACACCGACACCTTCTGTGTGACAGGGTTATACTTTGTGGGAAAATTTTGTTCTTGGGTTAGAAGCAAGATCATTTCTCATCACCCTAACCTGCATGCATAAAGTTTTGCCAGAAGAGTGTGGCCACACAGCTGCCCTGTTCTGGGCCTGTCACACATTGGCATAGCAGATGGCAGATGGGAAAGCTGAGATGGTAATATTGAAATTCACCCATTCAAGAAATGGTGAAGTGTGTTTTTAAAAAAATTTTTAAATTTTAATTAGTGATACATGACAGAAGAATGCATTTATGCACTATGATATACATAGATGGGAGATAATTTCTCATTTTTCTAAGTGTACATGTTGCAGAATCATATTGGTCATGTAGTCACATACATACATACAGTAATAATGTCTGTTTCATTCCACTATCTTTCCATCCCCACATCCCCTCCCTCCCCCCCCTTCATTTCCCTCTATCTAATCTAATGCTATTTTCCCCTAGTGCTCCCCCCACCTTATTGTGAATTAGCATCCGCATATTAGAGAAAACATTTGGCCTTTAGTTTTGTGGGATTGGCTTATTTTGCTTAGCATGATATTCTCCAACTCCAACCACTTATTGGCAAATGCCCTAATTTCACCCTTCTTTAAAGCTGAGTACAGATTGGGAGAAAATCTTTACCACATGCACCTCTGATAAAGCAGTAATCTCCAGGATATATAAAGAACTCAAAAAACTTAACACTAAAAATACAAATAACCCAATCAATAAAAGGGCTAAATATCTAAACAGACACTTCACAGAAGAAGGAATACAGTTGTTCAACAAATATATGAAAAAGTGTTCAGCATCTCTACAGAGAAATGCAAATCAAAACTACTCTAAGATTTCATCTCACTCCTGTCAGAATGGCAATCATCAAGAATACAGGCAACAATAAATGTTGGCGAGGATGTGGGGGAAAAGGTACACTCATACATTGCTGGTGGCACTTCAAATTGGTGCAACCACTATGGAAAGCAGTATGGAGATTCCTCAGAAAGACAGGAATGGAATCACCATTTGACCCAGCTATCCTACTCTTTGGTTTATACCCAAAGGACCTAAAATTAGCATACTATAGTGACACAGCTACATCAATGTTTATAGCAGCTCATTTCACAATAGCTAGACTATGGGACCAACCTAGGTGTCCGTCAATAGATGAATGGATAAAGAAAATATGGTATATGTGGTGAAGTGTTTTTGCTTTATATATTTGGATCAAGTTAGGGTTTTCTGAAATCCCTTGTACAGTATTGTTTGTGATATAGTTACCTTGGTTGAAAATGTGTCTTACAAGGATGCTTTAGGCTGCAAGTAAAAATAATGGACACAACTGACTAATCAGTCATAAAAATGGATTAGCTTTCAGGATCATAAGTCTGGAAGCAGGGTGCTTCAGGGTTGATTAATTCATATTCTTGAAGAAGTCATCAAACACCAAAATATTTCTAGCTCTTCACTAAACCATTGTTAACTTGTGTATGTGGGCCTCGGACCAGTTTTCCTGGTGGAAGCAAGGTGGCTGCCACAGTTCCAGGCATTGTGGCCCCTCTCAATTCTAGCTGCCACAGTTCCAGGCATTGTGGCCCCTCTCAATTCTAGCTGTTTCATTCTTCTGTTCTTTTTTTTTTTTTTTAAAGAATGAGAAAATTTTTCCAGAATTTTCTTCTACTTTATCTGCCCTTGCATCTCATTAGTCAGAACTGTGTCAAATGCTCACCTTAAACTATCAGCAGTAGTGACTTAGACCAGTGAGAATCACCCTGGGCATATGACATACCCCCTGGGCCCAAAGCCATGTAAGTGAGGATCTCCATGACTAAACCAGATTTGGGTCTGCTAGTTCAGAAGAAAGCAGAAAGGCTGGGGGTGACAGATTAGGAGAGTTGGGTTCTCTAGCTTTAAAGGTCTTCAGTGACTTGCAAGACTTTTCCTAAAAGAAGAGTGTATGTGTCTATGCAGACATACATGAACACATACATAACGGATTCTCAGCACATGTTTTTTTAATACCTTTATTTTGTTTGTTTAATTTTATGTGGTGCTGAGGATCGAACCCAGTGCTTCACACGTGTGAGGCAAGCGCTTTACTACTGAGCCACAACCCCAGTGCCCTCAGCATGTTTTTGAAGGAGAAAGTGCATTATAAACTCTGTAGTTATTTTTGTCTAAGATCAGCCCTCAGCTTTTGCTCTTTCTCTGTGACCCTGGACAATTTCCTCAAGTATTCTGTGCATCATATTCTTCATCTGTTCTCTGTGGATGTCTGCTGATGGCTGTTATATCAGGATAGCATTTGGGATCCTGGAAGGTGGGGCTTTGAGTGATACAGACATTTGAGGGACATGTTGCTGACCAGGATGCCCCACTGGGCACATAGTGCCGTGGATATGGCCATGTTCTCAGCCAAGTCATGTCTTCCTCGGATTTGGTGGAGTGCTGGTGTCCAGCTCTGGCCAGGTTTGCTGGCTGGGGCACCCAGGGTGTCTCGGTAGTTCTTCAGTCCCTCCCCCAAGGTTCTCTACTCCCAAAATGCCTTGATGATGTGTTGGTGCCTTCTCCCTGCCCACATATGTGAGCGTCTCGTTTTCTGTGAGCTGCGCAGAGATGTGATGCAGAGACTCTTAATGGGAGGCATTCAGAGTTGGCACTAGGAATCTTGCCGTTTCCTGGAGATAGTTCTTAAAGGGCACAGGAAGTTGGGTGTTTACACCTTCCTGTTCTGTGCTCAGTTGACCTCTCAGCCAGATAAAGCATGTGCTCACTCAGAACAGGTCTGGTGGAGCCCTTCCTCCGATGGCCGGCCCCGGGGGGGTTGGGGGGGGGAGGTCTTCCCTTCTGACCAGCTCAGCAAGCCTGAGGGGCGGGTCGTATGACCACAACTTCTGTGGAGCCACCAGTGCTCAAAATGGCCCCTGTTTACAATTTGGACCACTGGAATGTCACCAGGAACAGTCCCTTTCTGCAGACCAGCAACACTTAAGTGTTCTCAAAATATCCAAGACCTTTTTCCTTTTTCACTTATCCATTAGGAACTCCCAATATTCCTACCATACATGCTCCTGCAGTGCATTCCCTTTTGTACTCCTTCAGGCAACAAAGAAATCCAGCGTATGACATGTAGTGGCCTTTGGAGAAAACAAAACCCAGGTCAGAGTGACCCCTGGGCTACAGCGTCTGTAGTTATATGGTTTGGAATTTTTACAACAGTGAGAAATCCTAAACCAGAGTATGGAAAGGGATCTTTTAGTAATTATGGAGCTCTATAACTGTGCCTTGCTCTTCCGCTTGGGGGCCTGGACCTCAGTTCTGAGTTCAAATTCTTGGCTGAAGATTTGTATCTGCACTTGAGGGAAATGCCTCCCATAACCCACCAGGAGGGCTCTGTTTGTAAGGTCTCAGGGCAGCTGAGATTCCTGTGACTGCCCCAGGGACCTTTTCCTTTTCTCTGGACCTGGGGCACCCCCAAAATATATTTTGCTGGTGGCCCTGCATCTGTCAGACTCTCTAATCTGATGGGAAGTGGTTGCTTCCCCGGGGCTGCCCAGAGTCGTAGCTGGGCACAGGATCACCAGGAGCTGGCCCATGCTCAGCAGCAAGCTGGTTTCCTGCGGATCCCAGGCTTTGCTGGCTTTCACTCATAGACAAGATGTCTTCATTGCTTGGGGAGCAGCAGGTGTGGGCTAGACTAATCGTGAAAAGCTGCTGGTGATTACACTTTAAAGGTCTCAAATAGAATGATCCTTAAGAAGCCATTTGGCATTATCTTGGAAAGCGGATCATGTATAGACCCCACAGCCCAGCAATTTTATTTCTAGGTATCTTCCTAACATGGGGGAATCTTGAAAAGTCTTCAGTACCAGATGATGATACCATATTGCACCACATAATCACTGCAGATTTTATACTAATTGTCTTTATTTTTCGTAATTAGCTATACATGACAGTGGAATGCACTTTGACACACACAGAAATGGAATATAACTTCTCATTCTGATTGTACATGATGGAGAATCACAGCAGTTGGGTAGTTATATGTGCACAGAGGGTCAGAATGTCCAATTTATGCTAATGGCTTTTTTGCAAAAAAGTGGGGTGAAACATTCATTGAAAAAACTGTGCTGATATTACTTAATCATTTATTACTAAACTGGTTTTCTTACAAGACCAGGAATAATTGTGAATGTATGTTAATGTGATTATTTGGTGAAATATGGCATATAATGTGATTCTGGTTAAACAAATAAATAAGCAAAGTAAATAGTATGTTATTTGGAATATGACATGTGATAAAAATATTTTAACTGTGGGTTTAACTACCGCAAGCCTCCCTGTGGGCCATGGTGCAGTTTCTAATTTGTATTTATCATACTGTGATGGAGTTTCAATGATTTAAATACATGTCACATGTATAGGTTATTATGCTAAACAAGAGAACCGAGTCTTTTCTAATGAGCTATCACCTGCTCTTTTAGAAAGGAAAAACACTGAGGCTCTCAGAGAATGGGTTAATTATCCAGGGTCCTGTAACCATTCAGGAGTCAGAAATACCTCGAATGACGTTTGACCAACTATCTGGATGCTGCTGCCTAGCCAACTTGACAAAGTTATCCACTGCGTTGCTTCTGGCAGAGCCATTTGGTAGACTAAGTATAGAGAAGAGCCTGGGGTGGCATTTGGGGTTCAGTGCTTCCAGAGAGGGAGGGAGACCTTCTCAGTCCTCACCTGCAGCCTCGGAGCTACCTTGTGTCTGGCATTCCAGCCTTTTCCCTCCCATTCCTCCCCACCTGTGATCTGTGCTTGGCCACTTTCAGGGTCTTGGGTATTACACGATGTCCCCTTGGTCCCCTCCCTAGGTGACATTTCTTTTGCTACTGGTTCTTACCTCTAGGGGGGTGAAGGCTGGGAGGAAGTGAATGAGGGTGTGGACCAGTACCTGGCCTGTGTTGGGGGCAGAATTCCCAGCCTGCCCCTGGTTTCCTATTTAAGCACCTCTTTGACCACCATTGTGGGAAATCACCTTCCCCTTCCATCCAGCTTGTCTTTTATTAGTGCCTAGTTTCTGTGTGTGTGTGTGTGTGTGTGTGTGTGTGTGTGTGTGTGTGCGCACACAGAAGAAGAAGCAAGCATGCGCAGGTTGGTTGTATATTGACTCCTGGGGGTTAAGTCATTCCCCAGTAGTCCTCAGCCACCACACGCCAGCCTGGAGTTTCCTCCAGGCCTCTAACTGAAGCCCTGAGCCCCCTTCCACTCAGGTGGCCACGTGGTCTCATCCTTGACAATGCCTTTGGCATAGGATCCAAGTCCTTTTCCCTGATGGTGACTGCACACTCGTGGCTTGGACAGCTTGAGCGTTTGGTCAAAGTGAGAAGCCTTTAGAAACCTTCCTCTGAGAAACAGGTGAAGGTCATCAAGGGCAAGAAGAGGGTGATTTGCTGCCACATCATCTTGAGAGCACATCTCTGATTCAGGTGTTGATTCATTTTTAAATTTTTATTGTTTTTTAAATATTTATTTATCTTTAAGTGGTGCTGAGGATTGAACCCAGTGCCTCCCGCATGCGAGGCAGGTACTCTACCAGTGAGCTACGGCCCTAGCCCCTGTATTCATTTTCTTATACAAATGATTTTGTGTCTGACACTGTGCTAGGTGCTGGGGCACATGAATTCTCATGCTATGTTATGTATGCTCTTGTGTTGTGGCCTTGGGTAGGAGGGGCTCACGGTTCTCTCATGCATGGAATGCGGAGGGTGGATGGCTGGGGCCTCTGATCTGGTTTGGAGCCCTGGCGTTGACCCAGCAGGAGGACATGCTGAAGCTGACTCCTGAGGTGCTGTCCAGGCTTAGGCAGGGGGAGAAGAGCTTTCAGGAGGCTTGTAACATACAGAAGTGTGGTGAATATAAGGAAAAAACAAGGCCAGTTTAATGCATACAGCTGGAAGTACATGTCTCTTCCAAGGGAGGGGGATTGAATGGCTACTTCACTGAAAAGGACACTAGAATTTGATGAGGTCTTCCAAACTGGAAGTTGCTACACATTAGTGGAGCATAAACTCAATTTGCTGAATTGCAATCAGCATTCAAAAAAATAACAAGGAAAGAGGATGTTGTCCGCGGTGAGGGTTGGTATTGTTTCAGGGGTCGTGTGTGTGGTGCTTGTGTGTGTTGCATTTGGGTTTTGATACAAAATGGTTCTTGTGTTGGGATCAGAAGCCCATTTCAGAGCTGGCTCCTGAATTGGTCTGCAGGGTGAGCAGATCTCTTCTGTAGGCCAGTGATGCCTCTCCTGCTCCTGGCCATGGTTGGGGGCCACAGCTGGGGGCTAGCAAATGTCTCACTGTTTGATTTCCAAACTCTGCTGATGAGGGCCTTGACCCTGTGCCCTTTGCTGTCCAGCCTGTGGCCCTTCCCTTATGTGCCCATCATGGGTATTTATGGACACTTGCAGTGTGTCATGCACTGTGCCTCTGGACCTCTCCATCTAGCGTGGAAGTTAGACCTGTGCCTGGACAATGTGGGGAAGGCATGTAAACGCTGAGGAGGTGGGAGGTAGACTCCACAGCAGAGGAGCCATCAGGTCTCTAAAGAGAATAACCTGGTGAAGAAGTGGGGGAAGGGCACTCTGGGAAGAAGGAACTGTGTGTGCAAAGGCCTGGAGTCCGAGTTGGGATTTCTCTGGACGATTGGTTGATATGCACGATGGACTGGTGGAATGTGAGGGGCTGCTGGGGAAGGGGGGCAAGACCCTGTGCACCAGACCAATGGGAAGCCTGGCTTTAACATTAAGCAGGGGAATGATATGCTGTACCCTGTGTTGTAGGAAGTTTCCGGAGAAGCTTTTTACACAGGGGCTGGGGGACCAGTTAGAACTATCATGCGAAGGTAGATGGGTTAGATTGTGGTGGCCAATCCAGGATGGCAAAGCCCATCTGGAACCCTGGTAGAGATTTGTGGCTAGATACCCTGGACGGGGCCCCAGTTCTCTGTGACCCTCCCTGGTCGACCCTGCCAGACACAGCAGCACGCGCACGTTGGTAAAGTGATTTCTCTTCCTTTTTAGTACAAACTTCAAGGGAACCTGGCTGGCTAGAAGGGACTCTGAATGGCAAGAGGGGGCTGATTCCACAGAACTACGTCAAGCTGCTGTAGCTCCTGGCCCCGGAGGGCCCCCACCGCCCCTGCACCTGAGCACCTGCTGGGAACGACACCCACATCCTCACTGGGAATTGCAGATCACCATTGGCCCTCCAGGGCCAGGGAAGGTTCTAGAACTCACTGCATGGGACTGTGTAGATTTGTGGATCGGAAGAAATCAGGATGAACAGAATGGACATTTCGTTTGGCATCTCGATTGTGATTTTCAGTTATCCAGCCTGCGGAACGAGAGGGAGGGCTGCTGTCTGCCACCCAGCCGCCCCCTCTAGGAACAGGCCACCAGACCTGGGAAGGACCTCTCTCCTCCTGCACTCCTGCTGCTGAGATTTTAAAGGGAACTGTCTTTCCTCACTGTGCTGGGCCCTGGTGGCCGTGGTGTGGAGGAAGGGGCTGCTGCTGGCCTAAGAGAATTGGTCTCAACCTACACAGGAGCAGGGAGAAGCTCCTTCCAAGCCAGCTCCTTCCTGGACCTCCACGCTGGGCCTCTGCACTCACTCCACCTACACCGGGCACATGGGCATATTTATAACCGGCTTTTCCTGGTGCTCCTCACCTGTGTGCTGTTGTACAACGTCACCTTCTGGCCCCAAGGTCTCTCTGTAAATGAAATAAAATGTAATTTACTATTTGATTGGTCTGGCTTAATGTGGGGAAGAGATCATGCAGTTCATTCCCTCTGTAACGATTGATGATATTGGATGAAAAAATCACCTCCTTCTGATGCCTGCGCAAACTGACTTGTGCAATCAAGCCAGTTAAGCCAGTTTGATGGGATCCTTGACTGTTCGTAGCAGGGCACGTTCCTGGGGGAGGTGGGTGGTGAGGGGGTCTGCTCTGATGTGTGAAATCCCGAGAGGCCACCTCCAGCATCTGCACAGGACTTTCCCCCAGAGGCTGGCAGGACCTGAAGCAGGGTGGGGTAGTTTGTCCACCAGCTGCATGCGTGCTGGGTAAGTCTCTCCCGTGCCACCACCGTGCTCCCTGCCCTCCAGGCCTCAGCACTGTTCTCTCCGTCAGGATGAAGCTCGGCTTCAGGGAAGACCCGGACCATTTCTGGAGTAGCCTTGGCCCTGACCCTGCAGTACTGCCTCATTCCCCCCAGCTTCCAATTCTGGGCACAGGCTCAGCCTCAGCCCCTCGGGGAGGATGGGACGTCCCCCTTGGGGTATGGCGCTCAGTGGTCTCAGGATTCTGAAGCCAGCCCTGGGCCAGAGGCTGCGGTGGTTGGGGGTGTAGGGGCGACTTCTCTCTTCCCCATAGGAGATTCTGGGCCTGTTAAGACTTCTGAAGAATTTATCAAAAGAAGGATGTGTCTGTTGCCTCTTCCTTAGATAAAGTGACTCAAGAGCTTGCTGTTTCCCTGGTTAACAGCTCCGAAGTCACCTCACTTGGACCATGTAAAGGGCATCGAGTTTGGAGTTGCTGTAGATTGGATCTGGAATGTTCTCCCAAGGCCTGTGGTTCTATTGGAAGGCGGTAGAGCCCATGGGGGGGCGGGTGGCAAAGGGCAGGTTTTAGGTCATTGAGGGAGTGCCCTTGAGGGGGACTGTGGGACCCCAGTCTCTTTTTTTTTTTTTTTTTTTGGTACCCGGGGATTGAACTCAGGGGCGCTCGACCACTGGGCCACATCCCCAGCCCTTTTTTGTATTTTATTAGAGACAGGGTCTCACTGAGTTGCTAAGTGCCTCGCCATTGCTGAGGCTGGCTTTGAACTCACGATTCTCCTGCCTCAGCCTCCCAAGTGCTGGGATTACAGGCGTGCGCCACCGCGCCCAGCTCCCAGTCTCTTTTATTTTGTGTCCTGGCCACGAGGTGAAGAGCTTGCTCTGCCCCACATCCCTGCCATCTGTGCTGCCTCACCACACGCCCAAAGCAATGGGGCCAGTCGGTCATGGATTGGAACCTCTAAAACTGTGAGCCTAAATACGTCCTTTCTTTTTATACATTGATTATCTCCAGTATTTTGTTACAGTAACACCAAGTCAACTAACATAGAAATCAAATATATATGGGGCGAAATGTGCTTGCTGAAAAGCACCTATGTTGTAAATAACAGTAAGGGGCTGGGGCTGGGGCTGGGGCTCAGTGGAGAGCGCTTGCCCAGCATGTGTGAGGCACTGGGTTCTATCCTCAGCACCACATAAAATAAATAAAGTTATTATGTTCATGTCTAACTAAAATGTTTTTTAAAAGGTATTGTGTCCATCTACAACTACATATATGTAAAAAAAAAAAAAAAAAGTAAGGTCAATTTCAGCACACTGGAATTTAAAATACGAAATCACAGGCCTCGTGGAAAGTACAGAGGCTGCTGAGGTCCCCAGGGCCTTCCTCCAGCAGCCAGCCCTGAGGCCTGAGCTGTCTGGAGGGGAGGTGGCAAAACCTTCAGGGCTGCCATTTCCTGCCCCTGCTGGTGTCTTAGGGGTACGGAAGGGAAACCAGACTCCCATGAAGAGGTTCCTGGTGTGCACCACTTTGCAGAAGCCCACTGTAGGAGGAGCACACCTGCGGGCAGGTGCAGCGGGCTCAGCGCTGGCGGTGGATCCTGGCATCATCCCTAGTTGGTGCAGCCCCTGGGGGCACTGCACGTGGGGTGCTGCAGAGGACTTGATTTATTTGCTTGTTCTTGGAAGATTTTCATTGTTCATTGTTCACAGCGGGGTGGGTGCACCTCTGAAGTAATCCACCACCACTGGTAAGGAAGCCGCCAGCCACCACTGAGTTTGGCTATCTCTGTGACCTTGAACAACAACAAAAATACCATCCTGAGGATTTTCTAATGTCTTAAAAAGAAATCATATCCAAAATTGGAGGTGAAATGCCCAAACACTAGAAGTGTGTCCAGTATGTAGTATCTGCTGGGCTGATGGGGACTTCTGGTCCCTTTCTCAGTACTGTATGACTATGACTTGTGTCCTTGTTGGGAGGACCCTCTCTGTTGCATAGAATGCCTGTGTGACAGTAGTGAAGCTTCAGGGAAGTGTGGCTGTAAAGGTCCCGATAGCCCTAGGAGCTGCGGACCTATCCTGTGCTGAATGGGGAAGAACAGGGTAGTGCCAGAGGAGAACCAAGGGTGTTTCCCTATGAGAATGTGACCCATGAACACAGTGTGGCCCTGCTTGCCTAGGCCACTGGGCAGAGCTTTCCCCTGGGCATGACCCAAAATATACTTAGTAATGGGACCGGGGGTGTTCACTTACACTGGTGGATCATCTTCATTTCTCCAGAAGAGGAGCAGAGTGTGTGTTTTGCTGTTTTGCTAGATGGGTGTGGCTGATTCCCTGAACCTCTACAGGAAGCAGGGGGGGCGCCTGTTGTGAGAGCCCCACCCTGCTCAGGGCTCTGGCCCTCCATCCCGATGCCCTCAGCTCCAGCAACACCAGTTGTCACTGCTTGGATCACGCCTGCAGCCTGTGTGAGGCGTGGTCCAAGGGTGGTTTGGGCAAAAAAGAGCACTCAGATTTTGTTTCTTGTTTGCAGGGGACTGCAGGACCTGCAACTGCTGATGCCACCCACAGGGCCTTCTCTGGGGGTCCCTGCACATGAAGAGGGTACCAGGTGAAAACAGTCAAAGAGCCTGTGGGAACTGCAGCCCCCCTCATTCATTCCTTTGTAGCAGCAGGAGAGTTGTCAGAATAAGTAGGGACAGCAAAAGGGGTTCCTTCCAGTCATGAATGTTTAACTCATTCTCTCCTTACAGTGACCGAGAGAACCAGAAGGTCACCCTTTTCATAGGTGACAAAATGGAGTGAAGTGCTTGCTTGGGGTCAGTAAGCTAATTTAATGCGCATTCTGCTGTACCATATTGTCTTGGGACAGTAGAGGACAATGACTGTTATGGAGTGCACCTACCCTGTTCATATGTTGAAGTCCTAGCTCCCCTACGTCTGAATGTGACTTCATTTGGAAATAGGACCATTCCAGAGGTAGCCAGTGAAACAGCACAGGAGGGTTGGGCCTTAATCTGGTATGAGGAATTTGGACACTGAGACAGACAGGCGTAGAAGAAAGACAACGTGAAGAAACAACACAGAGAAGACAGCCATCTCTAAGCCAAGGAGAAAAAGCTGGAGTAGCTCCTTTCCTTGGAGACTCAGAAGGAAGCTACCTTGACCTCAGGCTTCTGGCCTCCAGAGCTGTGACAAGGTGCATGTCTGTAGCATAAGCCCCCAGTTTGTAGTACATTGGTCCAACGGCTCCAGGAAGCTAATACGGTGGCTAAAGGCACGCGTCTTGAGTTACAAGCAATCTACTCTGAAATCCTGTTTTCACTGCTTTGTACCTGGTGACCTTGGCCAAGTTACTCAACCTCTTTATGCTTCAGTTCCCTCCTGTGAGATGGAGAGAGGGCCACCACTGTCTTGGGATGCTGTGACAATTAAAGAATGTGATATGCTTGAAGAGTGTAAGGCGAGGGGATGGCAGAGGTTGGGCCTGGAGGGCTCTGTGGTGGGGGGTTAGTCTGTGTTCCTTTCTCATATCTTAGCCAGTGTTACAGTTTGGACCTGGAATGTTTCCTAAAGGCCCATGTGCTAAAGGCTGGGTCCCCAGTCTGTGACACTACTGGTTCTTGGTAGTGGAACCTTTAAGAGGTAGAGCCTATTGAAAGAAGGTTAGAGGTTTTGGGGGGTGTGCCCTTGAAGGGACCATTAGGATCCTGGCCAATTTTGCATGTCTCTGCTTCCTGGCCACTGTGAGGTGAGCAGTTTTGCTCTAACACATGTTCCTGCCATGATGTTCTGCCTCACAACAGGGCCAACTAACCATGGACTGAAACCTCTACAACCTTTCATTTCTAAATGTTGATTATCGCGGGTATTTTATCATAGCAATGGAGAGTTAACACAGCTACCTCTGCTTCCTTCTAGCATTGCTTCTCCAGTGACTGTTCCTCGCCCTTGCTTTTTGCTCCTCACTCTTTAACTTCTCTTTCCCTCTCAAGGGTATTCTGTCTCTATAATCATGGGTTTGTCCTTATCCCCCATTCGCTTCAGTGTTGGGCATTTCCTCATCTTTTTTTTTTTTCCCCCTTCAAGTCTCTCAAAGCCAGTCTGGCTATTCCTTCTTTGGCCAGATGGTTTCAATGATGTCTCAAGTCTTCTTCAATTCCACAACTTCCTTCTCTCTCTCCTCTCTGGAATAAGGTGTTATTGCAGGAGAGTGTCCTCAAACAGCTTTCCTACCCCTTGCCCTGCAAATGTCTTGTCAGATGCCTGTCATCACTTTCCCCTTGAATGGCATGGGCAATAATTTATTGCTAGCCCATTTGGGCAGCCCTGCACATTCTCCCAATGCTCTAATGTCTGGTTAAAAGTATCTCAGTCTCCTGGTTAGAGGAACATGTTGGGGACAGCTTTCTATTAGAAGTTCCCCTTGATTAATTGATGACTGTTCAAAAGGAGACCTGAGCTTTGAACTTGGGGCAGTGAATACACACAGGATGCGTCTAGACAGCTTGGTGCCACGTGTTGGTATCTGGATTTCTTCTGTGGAAGGTTAGCAACAGTGGAGTGAGAGGAGCATGATCTGACCCAGCTGGGTCAGGCTGGCCTGGGGCATGGAAGATCTCCAGATCTGAACCAGGGGACACTTGGAAACCAGTCTTAGTGACACATGTCCTGCAAAAAATAGCTGAGTGACTGCTAGCGGTAGGTTGATTTAATGATCCCAATCTATCATCCCTGCCTAGATCCTGGAGCTCTCCATGCTGACTGTGGGCTTGACCTTGTAACTTGCTCTTTTGGCCAGTGGATCAGGAGTAGCCTTGATGCAGTCAGAACCTTCAAAAAGCCTTCGACTTTTCTACCACCTGATCTTGGAACTCGGACTCTGCCCAGGCTAGCCTGCTGGAGAATGAGAGGCTACATGGAGCAAAGCCATCAGAGAGCAGACAGCAGCAGGCTGACCACAGATACATGGACAAGCCCCACACGGCTGAGCCTGGCCCAGATCTGAGAACCGGCCCCCTCCCCCAGGCTGACTCAGAAACTCAAGAGAAATAAGTGGTGGTCGATTTAGCAGGAGCGAACTGCCTGCTACTCTGCCCTATGCTGCTTTGCTTCCTGCTGGCCCGTGCTGAATATTCAGGTCTTCATCTTCTCTCATCCAACACTGTCGGAGAAGCCAGTTTAATTTCCAGGAGAAGTGCTGCACTACCAATTGAGTGGCTTAAAATTAAAGTGCTGGAGATATTTGTAATCAAGTCATTTCAATCTGTGTACATTATGTACAGTTTATCAAAAAGTACGTCAGCACAGACTTTCACCTAAAGGGACCATGTTTTCTATTTGGGGGGCAGTCAACATACAGAAGCAAACAAAACCCTCATATATGATCATATATGGTTTTTCTGCTCTGGCATACAGTAGCTGGCTGTCTCCAGGGCAGAGGCAGTTCTTAGCTAATGATTCCTAAATGCGGAGCTAAGTTCTTTGGGGGCTGAGAATGCTTTTAGAAATGCCTAGTATGTCCAGGCGCGGTGGCACGCGCCTGTAATCCCAGCACTTGGGAGGCTGAGGCAGGAGGATCGTGAGTTCAAAGCCAGCCTCAGCAATGGTGAGGCACTTAGCAACTCAGTGAGACCCTGTCTCTAAATAAAATACAAAAAAGGGCTGGGGGGCCCAGTGGTTGGGTGCCCCTGAGTTCAATCCCCGGTACCAAAAAAAGAAAAAAAAAGAAATGCCTAGTATGAAATAAAGGCACCCTTGATCCAACAGGCAATGTAATTCAGAAAGCACATCCACCCTAACCAAGGGTGTGCATGGGGAAAGGGGTTGCTCAACGGACTCATGGCCGACATGGCTTTGGTTCAAGTTAGGGGCTCTTTGGGAAAGGCACTGCTCTGAATAGGTCTAATTTCTTAAAATTTTATATATAAAGTTGCCTTCATTTATAGATGTTTTATAAACAATGTTTCTGTGCCTCTATTTCCTATGCTGTGGTCAGTGGCTATACTGTATGTGCCAGAATTACGTCCACTGCATTAAAGCAGAGTTGAATTTGTTTATCAAATGGTGGTATCTTTCTGAAAGCAAGCAGTTTTAACAATCACCAGTGAAAGGACACATTAAAAAATGTACTTGAGTTTATCTTGTGGGAAATAGCTGTTTTCCATTTTAAAATGAGTTGGTAATTGCTTACTGATCTTTTGGTGATCTTTGTTAAAGAGCGGAATCAAAGTTGAGAAGCCCATAAGGAGTGTGGGAAGTACAGTGGCTCAGGGGAGCAAACATCTTTTCAGCCCAGGGCACGGGGTGAGGACGAGACCATAGGGGGGAACAACTTCAGAGACAGACGGGCTATCCACTCACGTGAGTCTCAAAAACTGCATATTGAACAGGTTTTTCTGTGGTAGTGAAGATAAATGAGATAATGCAATATATAGTGTTTGGACAGCTCCAAGGTAGCAGATATTAAACTGTTACAGGGTATTTTAGTGGACCACATATTGGCAGTAAGAAGGTATCCAGCCTCAGAAGAGAATTAACATATCGGCCAACATAGGACTCTTTCTAATGTTGGACAAAACCCCTGTTATTCCATCTTGGCTCTAGGCAGAAGTGAATCTAATCAAGAGCTGGAAAGGCAGTGTCCAGGTGTACCTACAGACATTCAAATAAACCATTTCCAAAACAACAGGTGATTAAAGTAAAGGATTTATTGTAATCTGCTTACAGTCCTTTGCAAAGACAGACATATGTTTTTGCATAAAGATATAAATTGCTTCATTTTAAACTAATTTAGTGTTTTTTAATTATATGAAGAAGTTTTGGTGAATTATGAATTGTACCAAACCAAGATTTTTAAGAGCAATATGGTACAAAAATAAGAGCAGACAGACAATTTGGACTGGGACAGGCATTCAACAGTGAATTTAGAATATGGCTTTGCTGTTTAATCAAGCAAAGTTACCCGGAGACACACAAAGAGCCAGTAACTTTGTTAATACAAAAAGCTGATGCAGACCATCTTCATCCCAAACCTGGTTAAGCTCAAATTCTTTACGTCTGAACTTGAAGCTGCTTTTGTAAGCCATTTTTTCTTTTCCAGGATTTCCCAGTCTGCATGCTATGTATTTATCACCTTCAGAGTGTGGCTTTCATATTGCTGTGCATGTAAGTTGGCTTTATTTAAAGATCTGCCTATAAATTAAATTCCTGAAATTGCAAATTATGTAAGAAAAACTCCTCCCTCTGAGTGCAGCGTTCACAGGTTTCCCCTTGCATAAGGCAGGTGTCTTTTGAAAGACACAAGGTAATGTTGCCTGCATGGTGAACCCTGGAGAAGTATTGATCCAACTGCTGCCTTCTCCTGGCCTTGGACTTGAGCTACAGCTTTTAGGTTTTTGGAAAATAATGATTTCACTGAGAATTTGATGATGATCATCACCACTTTTAAAAGATTAATTTGGCCTCTATTCAAAGTATTTAGTGCAATCACATCATTTCCCCAAAGATCTACGTTTGTGATTTGGGGCAAGAGAAAAGCCATAAATTGCATCAGTGCCGAATAGATTAATGAATTAAAAATTTTAGTGCCACTGTCTTGCTTATATGATCTGTAGTGTTTTTCTCCAAAACTTTTTATGTATAAAATTTATTTTTAAAACCTACCTTTAAAAAAATCTAAAAACCCTCTAATGATCTTCCGGTCTCCACGCCATTCTGAATGACCCTTGCCAAGACAGCTCATCCCAGTACATCCTGCCGTGATCTACGTGTTCCCATGACCAGTTCCAGGAGTGACTATCTGATCTTTGAAAGACGTAGAGTGCATGGACTTTTTTTTCTCCCTAAAGGAAAAAACTGGATTTTCTGAAATGGGAGGATTGTGCTCTCTGAGCCCAGTTTCCAGTCTCCCCCTCCAAGAGCGGATTCTGCTGCTTGTGGAAAAGGGGAAAGAGGCAGCTTTTGCAAAGCTGAAGCACTCCTAGGACCTTCTGTCCCATGGGTGCTGTCAAATGACACCTGCAGACACCGCAGTGTGTTGTCCCCTGGTGGGAGGGGGATGAAGCAGAAACCGGAAAAACGTGCTCAAGTCTCTCGAACACCACAAGCGGGAGACCAAAAACAGAACAAAAAGTACAGAAAAAAGTAGAAAGGCTTAAAGACAACCGAAGAGGTTTAAGTGAGGTTATTTACAACAGAGACTGTAAAATGGTAAATTAGATATGAAGCTAAAAAGGCACAGCTTTCCCTTTCTTAAATACACTGTAAACGGTTCATTATGCATGCATAACATTTCACTTTACAAAAAAAAATTTTTACCTTGTTTAGACAAAGATAGTACTTAAATAGTCTCCAGCAAAATAGAATTCTTTCAAAAATACTTTCCCATTCATCCTATTCACCATTAAAGTTTTTTTTTTTGTTTTGTTTTTTGTTTTTTTTTGTATGTGTCTCATTTACAAAAGTTCCTTACACCTTATTTCAGGTCCTTCACAATTTATACATACAGTAATGTACAGCACAGCAAAAGACTGCAAAAAATTATCTGTAAAGCCAACACAATAGATACTAGAAATCGAAACCAAGGCATTTGTTTTAACATCTTATCCATCCTAATTAAATAATAAATGGACGCTAAGAGTGTGTATCCCGGTGATGGAGAAGAACGCGCCCAGAGAGGGCCTGTGCCCCGCCATGTGTTTTGTTATTACACGACAGGAATCTGTATGTTTTTTTCTTTTTGTGGTTTTTTAAATAACAAAATGAATATTAATGCCCCATATTGACTATACTTTTTATGTGCAAACCAAGGGTAAGCTTTAAAAAGTTCGTTAGTCCTTGAACCCTTTTAAAACAAGCGAACGATACCAGAAACTACATGGCATAGTTAAAACTTCCATCTGTTAAAATATCAAAATCAGAGTTATTGACTAGATATGGCTTTTCATCCAGAGGAACAGGAACGTGTTTCTAAGCATCGGGGATCGGAGAGGGAAGAATCCTTTAGCCTGCTCAGGTCTTGCCAAACCCAGGTCCAACGGCTTTCCCGGCTCCAACCCCTTGACATGAGTTTAAGCTTGAGAAACTGCTGCACGAGTCAATCAACCATCACGTGTTAAAAATATGATCTCTTGGGTCCTTCGCGGGTGTGGAATAACACGGGGAAACTTAAGGCAAAGTTCTCCTGGTAAGACGTCTTCGTCACTTCCTGTGAAAGTAAAGGGGCTTGGCGTTGCCGGACTCCACCTTTGGCAGCTGGTCGCTGATGATCTCCACCAGCATGGCGGGGAACTCCACTTTCAGGGCCTGGGACTCGCGGAAGGTGTAGAAGCAAAATTCCAGCAAGTCGCTCACCAGCTGCAACACACAGACAGAGCGTGACGTGGCGCCTCATCCCGCCTCCCCTGGACCTCCCGTGAGGGACTGCCCCTGTGAACGCAAAGAGCAGCCAGTTGGGAAACCAGGGCCTAGCCCAGCCCAGTCGTGTGACTGGGGGTGCTCGTGTCACCTGTGGCGTGATGCACCTTTCACGTGGAATGAGTTCAGACGACAGTGGCAGTAGTGCCTGGGTCACTGAACTGCTCTCTTCAGAGCCTCATCTCTAAATGTGAGTCTCTGGATGCTGGTGATGAGGGTGAGAAGCAGGACAGTGCTACACTGATGTGGTGTCCCCATCGCCAGGTGGCCCATGGAGAAGCCAGTACGTCCCCCAGCTTCCTGCCCTGAGCTGGGGGCAGGGCTGAGGCTCCTTAGCCACTTCCTAAGTTCAGGCTGATTTGGAGAGGTTGAAAGCAGCCCGTCTGGGCTTGTCCCTGCACCTCATTTTCTCTGCTCTGATTCAACAGCTTCCCTGGGCCTGAGTCACTCCCAATTCTGTTAAGTCAAAACCACAAATAGGATATAATTTTAAGTCATAAAACTACACTTTAATTTTTCTTTTGTGAATTCCATATACCATGCTATAGTTTGAGTCTTAAGTGTGCCCCCAGAGGCTCTTGTGTTGAAGGCTTGCTCCCCATGGTGGTGCTACTGGGAAGTAGCTGGGGGTATGCTTTTGAAGGAGAGAGTGGGACCAGACCCACCCTACCCCTGCACCCTTACCACGATGTGCTGCCTCACCACCTGCCTAAAAGCCAAGGCACCAACTGATAGATCATGGACTGAAACCTCCAAAACAAACCTTTTTTCTTTACAATTATTTTCACGTGTTTGTCAGAGTAACGGGAGGCTAACACACATCATTGTGAGATAAATGGCTTTTGGTCCTTTCCTACTGTATCGCAGCAGATGATATTAACATCGCCTGTCCTAAAATAACTCCAGTCTTAAAACAGTGATTCTGGTGAAGCTGCATCTATAGTTCCCTCAATTTCTAACTCAACTAGCAAGGTTGAATGAGATAGTAAAGACCTCCAATACAAGCCCAAAGTCAAGGAAATCTCATCCAGAAAAACGTGGTATGTCTGTTGGTGGCTGTGTTCTTCCTGCAGAGTGGCTTCCCTTAGATTCAGTAAGTGTCCTGCCCCCACTGAATGCTGGAGGCAAATACACAGCAAAGCCTGTCCTCTGGACATAGCTAGCACCGTGTTCACACACATATTCGTGCCTCAGTTTCCTGGTCTGTAAGGTAGGGATACTAGCAGTACCTAAGCCTCAGAGCTGTTCAGAGGACGGAATGACCCAGACGAAGTGCCCTGAACCTCACCCAGCATGGAACAAGATGGCAACTGTCAGGCAAGAAGCTAAGAAGCACTGCTGGAGCAAAAACTCTCCAATCCCATCCTCCCAACCCTTAACCACCAAATGACATTTCTCTGGGACACGGTATGCAAAGCCTGCTGTGGGTCTGCTTCCCAGGACTTGGTCCTCAGTTCTCCCTTCTACAGAGAACGGGGGAAGAGAGAAGTGTTTCTCATATTGGCTATCAAAGCCAAACCTCCCTGGGTATGGCTCTCCCACTGTGGTGCCACCAACGCCAGCTATGCCCACTGTGAGGTTTGACACCCCTTCAATCAGCCGCAGGATCCTGCAAACTTACTGCAGCATTCAGGATCAAGTTCACTGTGAAGGACTCCCGACTCCCCCCTCCCCCCATCAGCAAGGTGGCTGGTGTGCTTGTCCCCAACAACAAAGCAGGTCGCGCGGCCCATTTAGACAAGTAACCGGAAATCAGCATCGTAACCTTGGTTTGGAAAAGCATCTCCCAGCCAGTCCCCAGGGTGCCGTAGCCAGGAGCCATCCTAGGAACTTGGACTGATCTGGGGTGAGAAAGCCCACAGACAGTCCACTGCACTGGCTCCCAGGGCGCTGCTTTGAGAACTTGGCGCAGCAGAACGACTGTGACCCCAGCCTGCCCGGTGCCCTGCACTGCAGGGGGTGGTGTTGTGACACAGAGGATGCTGCCCTCAAGAACCAGAAGACTGGATGCCTGTAAGAGTGTGGCCAGGCACCTGTGGGCTCAGGCCAGAGCCAGGACTAAGGCGGGTGCTCACGTGGTCCCTGCTGTCCTTCCCGCTGCATGCGCGTAGGCGCCAGTCATTGACCAAGCCGGGAAGTCACACCACGGTCCCTGCTGTTGTCCTGCTGCCATGGGAGAATTGGGGTGGCCTTGAACTACTCCTTTACTCTAGCTATCCCCCTGTCCTTCCACAGCTGGGAAGAGGCACAAGAATGACTTTGCCCAGCTCTGGCCAAGGTTCTGCTCCAGAGGAGGCTCTCTAGCCAAAAACTTCAGAGGGAGAGAAGTTGGGGCTGGGTGCTGTCACAGAAGCAGGGTTTCATTACACACTGCTGTCAGGTCTGGTGTGAGTGAAACAGTTCCCCACTATCGCTTCTTCCTGAGCAGTGTCTGGGCCTGTACCACTAACTGTTAGAAGACAAGTCTCCAGGCCCCTCCACACAGCTAGGGCCACCAGAGGCCCTTGAGAGCAGCAGAACTAGCAGCAACAGTACCTGAGGAGACCCCTATCACTGCCATTGTACGGGCAGCTGCACAGCACCCCACACCCACTGCTGACTATACCACACCTGCTTGAACTGCTAGTGTCCCCACTGTTGTGCCACCGACAGAGACGGTGGGTCTCTAAAGGTGCCATGGAATGTATTGTATCATTAATCACAGCCAAAAAATCTGAGTGACTACCTTATGGTGCACAGCTGGAATCAAAGCCAACATTCCATAACAAACTGACACCTAAGGACGTGGTTTCAGAGTGATGCCATTTACTAAGGCTACCCCACAAAAGTGACAAAGCTATCTAGTCCACTGGATGCATGAACAACACAAGAAATAAAAAAAATGAAGGAGGTAACTACACTTCCAAAAGAACACAACACCCCTAACAACAGATTCCAAAGAAATACACACAGATGAAATACCTGACAACGGATTTAAAGGAGTGATTATTTAAAAGCTCAGTGAAATCCAAGAGACCACAGATAAAGTGAAATTAGCACAGTAGGATATGAATAAGAAATCCGGTAAAGATATTGAAAAGGAGCCAAACACAATATTCATTCATCTTCAAAACACTAGAAAAACCAGAGATAGTAGGAACAAACCTCAACATTGTAAAAGCTGCCTACGTCAAACCTAAGGCCAACATCATTTAGCTGGAGAAAAACTGAAAGCCTTCTCTCTAAAAACTGGAACAAAACAGGGATGCTCTCTTTCACCACTTACTCAACACAGTCCTTTGAAACTCTAACCAGAGCAATCAGATAGACAAAAGAAACTAAAGGGATACAAATAGGAAAAGAAGAGCTTAAACTACCCCTATTTGCTGAGGACATGATTCTATATTTAGAAGACCCCCCCCCCAAAAAAAAATGCCACCAGAAAACTTCTAGAACTCAAACGAACTCAGCGAAGTAGCAGGATATAAAATTAATGCCCATAAATCAATTGTGTTCCTATACCCCAATGATGAATCAGCTGAAAGAGAAATTAGGAATGACTATCCCATTCATAGTAGCCTCAAAAACATAAAATACCTGGAGATTAATCTAACAAAAGAGGTGAAAGACCTCTACAATGACAACTACAGAACACTAAAGAAAGAAATTGAAGAAGACCTCAGAAGATGGGAAGATTTCCCATGTTTTTGGATAAGCAGAATTAATATAGTCAAAATGGCCATACTCCCAAAAGCAGATATAATGAAATTCCTATTAAAATTCAAATGATATTCTTTATGGGAAAAGCAATCATGAAATTTATTTGGGAAAATAAGAGACCCAAAATTCAAGCCAAAGCAATACTTAGTGAGAAAAGTGAGGCAGGAGGTATCACAATACCAAGCCTTAAATTTTACTACAGAGTCATAGTTATAAAACAGCATGGTATTAGCACCAAAACAGACACAAAGACCAGTAGAACAGAACAGAAGACACAGAGACAAATACAGTTATTTCATACTTGACAAAGGTGCCAGAAACACACATTGCAGAAAAGATAGCCTCTTCAACAAATGGTACTTGGAAAACTGGAAATCCATATGTAGCAGAATGAAATTTAACACCTATCTCTCACCCTTCACAAAACAACACGAAGGGAATTAAGGACCTAGGAATTAGACCAGAGACCCCGCACATACTAAAAGAAAAATGCAGGCCCAGCACTCCAACTTCCTCAATAAGATGCAAGCAGTAAAATCAAGAAATGGGATGATAGCCAGGCACAGCGGTGCATGCCTGTAATCCCAGCAGCTCAGGAGGCTAAGCAGGAAGATTGCGAGTTTAAAGTCAGCCTCAGTAATAGGTGCTAAGCAACTCAGACCCTGTCTCTAAATACAAATGTGGCTCAGTGATTCAGTGCCCCTGAGTTCAATCCCTGGTACTTTCCCACCCCCCAAAATAGGAAGGTATCTAACTAAAAACCTTCTTCACAGCAAAGGAAACAACAGAGAGCCTACAGAACAGGGAAAAAAATCTTTGTATCTCTACCTCATATAGCTTATATATCTCCAGGATATGTAAAGATCTCAAAAATCACACACACACACACACACACAATCAATAAATAGACAAAGGAACTGAACAGACACTTCACAGAAGAAATGTCCAACATCTCTAGCAATTAGAGAAATGCAAATTAAAATTACACTGAGATTTCATCTCTAGTCACAATGGCAACAAACAAGAATACAAGTAACAATAAATGTTGCTAAGGATATGGGGAAGAGGGGTACACTCATACATTGCTGGTGAGACTGCAAATTGGTGCAATCTTTACAGAAAGCAGTATGGAGATTCCTCAGGAAACTTGGAATGGAACCACCATTTGACCCAGTTATCCCACTCCCCGGTCTATCTATATCCGAAGGAATCAAAATCGGTATGCTACAGCGATGCAGCCACATTAATGTTTATAGCAGCTCAATTCACAATAGCTAAACTATGGAACCAACCTAGGTGTCCCTCAATAGATGAATGGATAAAGAAAATGTGGTATATACACACAATGGAGTATTACTCAGCTATAACAAAATAATGACTTTATGACATTTGTCTGTAAATGGATGGTGGGTCTGGAGACTATCATCCCAATCCCAAAGAAACCAAAGGTCAGATGTTCACTGTGATATGCAGATGCTAACACACACAAGGTGGGAAGGGGGAAGAAGAGAAGTTCTGTGGATTAGACAAAGGGGAATAAAAGATAAAGGAGGGGATAGGAATAGGAAAGTTAAATCAGATTCATATTCACTATGTCCATATGTAAATATACCACAGTGAATCTCCACATCATGTACAACCACAAGACTGGGCTCCTAATTAGAATAAGATACCCTTTCATGTGTGCTACTGTCATGTGTAACTAAAAAGAAAAAAATACAACAAAAAAACAAAAATAAAGGAATCGATCAAATCTTGTGAAACAAAAAATATAGTCAAAAGCCTCAACAACAGACTATTAAGTGAAAGGAAGAGCATCTGAACTTGAAGGGAGGTCTTTTGAAATATCCCATTCAGGGGAAAAAAAATTCAAGACTCTTGGGATACCATCAAACAAATATGTGCATTGTCTAGATGTGTCTAATGTCTGAGCATACAATTTTATGAAACATTGTTAGACCCAACATAATAGTAGTGGGGGATTTCAGCATGGCATTCTTATCAGCCAAATCCTGTCCCCCAAAATCAACAGAATCAGAGTTAAACTATATTATAGAGCAAATGAATTTAATAAACATTTACAGAACATCCCAATAGCTACAGAATCCATATTTTTTTCATCAGTGTATGGAACTTTCTGTAGAATACACCATACAGTAGACCACAAAAACTAGTCTTAAACAAATCTTTATAAACTGAAATCATATCTTTTTATTTTTTATTATGGAAAAACTATAGACTAACAAATTGGAAAACCTAGAAGAAATGAAACAACTTCTAGACAAATACAACCTATCAAAATTGAACCATGAAGACATAAAAATAGCACAATATCAAGTAAGGAGGTTGAATTGGTCATACAACAAAGAAAAGCCCAGGACCAGATGGCTTCCCTGCTGAATTCTACCAAACTTTTAAAGAAGGAGAATGAATGCCAGTTATTCTCAACCTATTCCATAGAATTGAAACTTGCAAACTCATTCTATGAGGCCAGCATTACCCTGATACCAAAATCAACAATGATACAACAAAAAGACCAGACCCTGTTGAGCACAGATGCAAAAATTCTCAACCTCATAATAGCAAATCAAATTGAACAGCACACGAAAAAGATCATTCACCACAATCTACTTGGTTGCATCCCAGGGATGCAAGGATGGTTCAACATGTGGAAATCAATAAATGTAACACCTCATATCAGTAGAATATGATCTTCTCACCAGATGCAGAAAATGCATTGGTAAAATTCAACATTGCTTCATGATAAAAATCCTGAACAATTTAGGTACCTCAACACAATAAAGACTATATGACAAATCCACAGCCTATAACCTATTGAATGGAGAAAAACTGGCAGAATGTCCTCTAAGATCAGGAACAAGAAAAGGGTGTCCACTCTCACCACTTATTGTAGTGCTAGAGGGAGGGAGGAAGTGAAATTATCACTGCTTGCAGATGGTATAATTCCTTACATAGAAAATCCTAAAAACCCTACCAAAGACTATCAGAACGGATAAAACAAATTCAGTAAAGTAGCAGGATGCAAAATCAACGTACAAAAATGAGTAGCTTTTCTATGCACCAACAACAAATTTGCTAAGAAATCATGAAAACATTCCCATTCACAGTAGTTACAAAAACAAAAAAACACCTAGGAATACCTTTAACCAAAGAAGTGGAAGGGCTCTGTAATGAAAATGACAAAACAATGAGGAAAAAGAATCTGAAGAAGACATATGCAAAAATGGAATAACCAACCATGGTCATGGGTTGGAAGAATTATTGTTAAAAGGCTCATATTACCCAAAGCAATCTACAGATTCAGTGCCAACTCTATCAAAACACCAGTGGCATTCTGCACAAAACTAGAAGAAAAAATCCTGTAATTCATATATAAGCACAAAAGAGCCCAAATGGCCAGTGCACTCTTTAAGCAGAGAGAACTGAGCTGGAGGCCTCATGATATCTGATTTCAAGATATACTAAAGAGTGATAAACCCAAACATGATGCTATTGGCATGAAAACAGATGCTCAGAAATCCCAGAAATAAATCCCACATATAACTAACCAACTTAACAAAGGCATCAAAAATACACTTTGGGGCACTGGGGCTATGGCCCAGCGGTAGAGCGCTCGTCTCACATGTGTGAGGCCCTGGGTTTGATTCTCAGCACCACATAAATAAAATAAAGGTATTGTGTCCACCTACAAAAATTTTTAAATTAAAAAAAAATTTTTTTTTAAATATGCTTTGGAGAAAGGACAGTCATTGTTTTCAATGCATAGTCCTGGGAAAACTTTCTATCTACATGCAGAAGACTGAAACTTATTCCCTCTTACCTTGTACAAAAATCAATGGGTCAAAGGCTTAAATATAAGACCTAAAACTCTTAAAATACTAGAAGAAAACTAATACTAGAAGAGGAACTTCACAACACTGGACTAGGCAATGATCTTCTGGATAGGACTGCCAGGAGCACAGGAAACAAAGACACTGCTTTGTGCTCAGCAGAGAAAATCAATAGAGTGAAGAGACAAACTACCAAATGGGAAAAAATATTTTCAACCATTCACTTGGGGGTTAATATCTAGAATACCTAAGGAATCCAAAAAATGTAACCACAGAAAAACAAGTAGTCCTGTTTAAAAATGAGCAAATGATCTTGATAGATACTACTGAAAAGGAAAAATCAAAATGGCCAACAAATATATGAAAAAAACGCTAAGTCATTAGCCACCAGGGAAATGCAAATCAAAACTACAAACAAAGCCATCTCACATCAGTTAGAATGGCTATTATAACACCCCCCCCAAAAAAAAAAAAAAAAAAAAACCACCCCAACAACAACAAAAAATGCTAAAAAGGATGTGGAGAAAAGGGAACTCATACACTGTTGCTGGGAATGTGAATTACTATAGACATTATGGAAAACAGAATGCAGGGTCCTCAAACACTAGAAATAGATTTGCCTTCTGATCCATCTATCCCACTACTAGGAATATATCCAAATGGACAGAAATTAGAATGTCAGAGACATCTATACTCACACATTTATTGCAGCACCGTTCACAATAGCCAAGATGTGGAATCAACCTAGGAGTCCGCTGACAGATGAATGGATAAGGAAAGTGATGTGCATATCCACAATGAAATATTATCCAGCCATTAAAAGAATGAATTTCTGTCATTTGCAGCAATATGGATGGAACTAGAAGACATGTGAGGTGAAATAAGTCACGCGCAGACAAATACTGCACATTACCACTTACGTGTGGAAGCTACAAACTTGATCTCAAAGTAGTAGAGAATAGAATAGTGGTGACCAGAGTCTGCAGAGGATATGGGACAGAGGGATGGATAGAGGACAGTTCAGTGCATGGGCACAGGGGTGAAGTTGTGCTAATGTTCTATAGCACAGTATAGGATAACTATGGTGGAGAACAATTAATTGAATATTTCAAAATAGCCAGTGAAAAGGATTTCGAATGTTCTCAACACAACGGACTTTGATATATGTCTGAGATGATAAATATGCCAATTACCCATAGTGTATACGTGTATTGGAACATCACTCGGTACATAAATATGTAATCATGATGTGTCTATTAAACATAAAAATTTTATTTAAAATTTTAACCCAAAGTTATTAACACTATTGCTAGGCAACATCAACACCCCGAGAATGACTCTGCCTAGTGGCCTTGACTTTCACATTTCTTAAATTGGGCCTTGTTGATTTCCAGAAATCAAGACTTCCTGTCCTCAGGTCATAGGGACTTGGGGAAGGCCAAGGTCTTAATCCACAAGTCCTCCTCCTCAGCCATCCGTCACTACTAAGGACCTGCTCTGTGCCTGGCACTGGGGGAACCTCGGGGACTGCAGCATAGCTCTGGTCTCAGGGCACCTCATTTTGTTCTGGAGTGGAAATAATCCACACAGAAAGCCAGATGTTGCCAGCTGGGAGCAGAGGTACCTCAGTGGTGGGAAGGCCTGTCAACTGACCCGGTGGCATCCAAGCAAGTTGCTTGGCTGGGCCAGGGCCATGCGAGGGCTCATATCTGCACACAGGTGACAGCAGTGCTGATTCACATGTGATAGGAGACAGGGTAAGTCACAGGCAGGATGTGGCAGAGGCAGAACTGATGGGGACAGATCCTGAGCCTTTCCAGAGTCTCTACCTGCTACACCAGCATAAATGTGTCCTCAGCGCTGAGCATCCCCTGAACACATGCTGAGAAAACAGACCTGCACGGAGAGGTGAGGGCTCGGCTGTTTTCCTGGCAGGTTGGCTGGGGACAGGTGTCCCAGACACTGCTCACCATGCATGTTACCCCTGGTTGTCCTCTCCCACCCACCTCTGTTCTTGCTCCACAGACGCAGAACGCAGCTCATTCCCAGTCATGAGCTGATGCTCAGGGCCTCTGTTTACGCCTTGGTCAGCTGCAGAATGACAGGGCCATGTTGGGGAATGTGGGCCAGCAATGGGGTTCTCCCTGGAAGCCAAGGGCTGAGCATTTGACTCTGCAAGCATATAATGTGAGTGTGGCGTGGGGGGTGTCACCAAATCTCACTCTCAGGAACGGGCTAACCCTTAATTGTCGGGGCAGCCCAGGTGTCCCGAGGCTGGTTGTTCAGTGGACCTCAGCAGCCTGGCTCACCCTGCCCTGGGTCAAGGCTGAAGACCTCTGCAGGGAGGACTTTCCTCTGAGTCAAGGCTGAGCTTGGCGGGGTCTGGGCTCATCTGTGGGATCAGAAGCCAAGTGCGCCCGTCACTGGGTGAGGAGAACATGAGTCAACCTAGGCCAGGCTGCAGGTTCTGCCACCAAGTCCTCACTGAGCCCAGAGCCCTCCCCGGGCCCTACTCCAACCCTGGCCTGCCACAGCCAGTGGGTCAGGGGTCCTCCAGGGCAAGACCCAGATACCTGGCCCATGGCAGACGGTCAGGGTGAGGTGGCACTGCAGGCCTTCCATTCCCACTGGAAAAAGCCAGGCACACGAAGCAAGGAGCTGTAGTGGTCAGACTTCAAGAAGGTGGCGTTGAGGCCACAAGGGGTCACATATCAAAGAAGACCGGTCAGAATGGACACTGGTTCAGAAGCCATATGCTGTGTTCCAGTAGAGCAGCTCATGGTCACCTGAAACGTCTGCATGGTGGCTCCCAAGTGCCAGCCTTGCACAAACGCACACGCTCACGCTGAGGAACACAGCAACGTGGCCTTGCCACAGCCTCTGGGGCTGGGACACGAAGATGCAGGTGAGCACAAGGCACACGTCCTCACCAGGAGGTGCCACTCTCCCCACCATGCAGGACTGGCTACTGCCCCAGTACAGAGCGGGCAGGGGTGGGCGGCTCAAGTCACATCCTGGATGTGACTCTGGCCAGCCCAGGAGCTGGTTTATCACTATAGAAGCACAGACAGTGTCCAGTGGGACCCCAGCCACCACCCCCACTGTGAAGCTGAAACTGCCAGAGAGACCAGTTCATTGGGACAATTCAGGGTAGGGGAAAGCTGACCCGGGCAAAGGCACCGTTAAAAGTAAATCACTCAGGCCAGGCGCAGTGGCGCACGCCTGTAATACCAGCAGCTTGGGAGGCTGAACCAGGAGGAATGCAAGTTCAAAGCCAGCCTCAGCACAAGTGAGGTGCTAAGCAGCTCAGTGAGACCCTGTCTCTAAATAAAATACAAAATAGGGCTGGGCATGTGGCTCAGCGGTTGAGTGCCCCTGGGTTCAATCCCCAGTAACCACCTCCTCAAAAAAAAAAAAAGTAAATCACTCAGGATGGGGCTCAGTGGTCAGTTCTCCAGATTACGCAGCAAGTTCCTTGGACACTTACTGGGCATGGAATCACTATTATTATTTAATGTCACTCTTCAAATGGTGAGAGCCACAGCTGCTTCTGCGTGTTTCCCAGGGCCGGTTCCTGTCACTGGTCCCTTCCCTTCAAGTTACTTCTTTTCCCCAAGAGTCCTTCCCCTCCTAGGACCTCACAGATGCCACCTTTTGTCTTTTTGGTTTCCTTGACAATTAGCCACAGAGCCTGGTGACACTGCTTCCTCCCTGTTGTCCACTTCTCGTAGGGTCTAGTTTCTCATACTACAGGGTCTGCAAGCCCCTGGGAGGTGGGAGTCGCTGCTCTGCTCTTCACTAAGGAGAGGTGTCCGCCACTGCTGGGCAGGCCTGGTGAGGGCTGGCGGGATTCCAAGCTGTCAGAGTTCCTGCTCCTGGGTTTCTCTGACCTATTCCAAAGCCCAAGTGCTTGGGAGTAAATTATTTTAACAGGTAGTTCTTTTAGGGCAGCATGTGGCTAGTTTTAGTCAATGTACAAAACATGTTATTTATTTTTCTTTTTTGAAGCACTTGGGACTGAACTGAGGGGTGTTCCACCACTGAGTTACATCCGCATCCATTTATATGTTTTATATTGAGAAAGGATTTTACTAAGTTGCTGATGCTCTTGGTAAATGTGAGAGGCTGGCCTCAAACTTGTAAACCTCCTGCCTAAGCCTCCCTCTCTTGAGTCCCTGGGATTAGACAGAGGCCTGCCTCAGTTGGCTTAAAACCTGAGTCATTTAAATAAACATCTTCATTTGGGTGACACTAAATAAATAATGCAAAGCTCCATGCCTGCAGCTGACCTCTTTCCATCTTTCTCTGGGATTCTGAATTCTGAACTTGTTTATGCTGGGTTTTAAGACAACTTTGAACACATGCCATGCCAAGCGGGCTAGGAGTCCTGCAGGCTGCTCAGTGTGGCAAGAGGCACAAAGAGGGGTGGAGAGTGGGGTCACAGTGAGGAGACAGAAGCTCTACCCCATTTGTCCTCAGCACAAATGCCCTCACTGCAGAACAAGTGGTCCTGTGGGTCTCCTGCCTCTGTGTTGAGCCCTGCCAGTGTTTCCTAAGTACCAGGCAAGACGGAGCAGCAGAAGCCTCATTATAATCAGCAACAAGTGCCCCGCGTTGTTAGAAATCAAAAGCTTTGCTCCTCGTTCGGAACAAAACGCATCTGTTGGGATCACAGAAGTTTAGCAGAGGCCCAGCACGACTCGTGCAGGCCAATGGGCGGCAGCGGTCAGGGTGGCAGAGGCGCCCCGCAGAGTCGCAGGACCGCTGATGGTACTTGGCCTGCCCCCCCCCAGCGAGGGCCCTGGCCTCCCGGGCCTTTCCCTTACTCTGTCCACCGAGTCATCGCCTGTGGCAGGCCAGCAGCCACTCCTCCCTCCCTGCTGCCACCCTGAGTGACAGCTTCTCAGAATGCCCTGTGGGAGGGCCTCTCTCCTGCCACTTGTGGGGCCTGTGTTGCTCTTCTGAGGTCACACCATGGCGTCCGCGGTGACGGAGCCCAAGGACAACAACCTCTCTGGACTAGGCCCCAGGGGATGCCAAGGGCACCCTCACTTCTGCCGACTCCAGAATGGTCACTGATTTGGACTGAGCTTTGCCTGCAATGAGCACTGGAGGGGACTTTGAAGTTTTAAAACAACTACAACAAAGAAGCCCAGGACTTCAACAGCCATTTCTCCAACGAAGACATAAAAATGGCCAATAAGAAAAGACATTTTACATCACTAGTCATTAGAGAAATGCACATTAACACCAAAACCACAATTAGTACTTTGCACCTGGTAGGATGGCTACTAGTAAATAAAAAGAAAACGGAAAATGACTTTTTTTGCAGGGATAGAAACTAGAACCTTTTGCAGTTTGTGGGGGAATGTAAAGGGGTGCAGTTCTGTGGAAGACAGTATGAGTGTTTCTCAAAAAATTAGAATTATCATATAAGTCCACATTCCACTGCCAAGTCCAAGCCCCAAATAATTGAAAGATTTGAACAGATATTTCCCACATATGTTTGTATGCCTGCGTCCATGGTAGTGTTACTCACACTAGCCCAAACATGTAAACAACCAAATGCCAATTGAAAATGAATGGAAAAAACAAAGGAATATTATTCAGCTTTAAAAAGAAACAAATCTCTGATACATTTTACGATATGGATGAGCCTCAAAAACATTGGTGCTAAGTGAAATGAGTCAGATATAAAAGGACAAATATTGTATGATTCCATTTCTGAGAGACATGCACAGTAATCAAATTCATAAAGACAGAAAGTAGAAGAGCATTTGCCAGGACAGAGTAAAGGGGGAGCAGAGAGTTAATATTTGCGGGGTACAGACTTTCTAGGGTGATAGGTAGGTGTGATGATTGTGCAATAATGTAAATGTACTTAAGGGTATTAAGATGGGGCTGGGGTTGTGGCTCAGTGGTAGAGCGCTTGCCTAACACGTGTGAGGCACTGGGTTCAATCCTCAGCATCACATATAAATAAAATAAAGGTACACTGACAACTAAAAAAATTTTGAAAAAAATGATTAAGATGGTAAATTGCATGCTCTATGTGTCCCATCATAATAAAAATCTATTTTAAAAAAAAAAGCCAGCCTCCTCCCAGTGCAGGTGAGCAGGAAGGTGCCTGCCTATGCACAGGTGGGCACGTGTGGCCATGTGGCATTGATCTTCTCTGGTAGTTACACCTTGGCAGCAGAATGAGACATGGCAACAAAAGCCCCTCTCCTGCCAGCTTCACAGCAGTTGATTTGTTTCTACACTCAAGTTAACCTATAACAAAGTTTTATACCCCCAGTTACTTGTGGCTTTCCTTCCAGAAACCTAGGCTCCGTGGTGCCACTAGACGGAGGGTTCCTGGTGAGTTCCTCCTACAGGCTGAGTCTAGGAGAGTCCTGAAGCCCTCCTAGTTTGGACCGAGAGACACCAACAGCCATTTCCTGGTCAAAGGTTTGTCAGTGAACATGCTCAGTGTGCTAAATTCTAGGCATGAGAAGCATCTGGGACCTTGGGGGGAAACTTTGGGGGCTCTGAGAGAGTTAATGTATACAGCCATTTACAGCAAAGCTGCACCTGGAAAGGGAGTTGCTTGTTGATTCCGTATTTTGAAAGAGTGCCTTCCTTTGCCAAGGGCCATCATACAGTGGACAGAGGGCATCTGTATTCAAGTTTGTCCCTCAGGGCATCATACAGGCCAGCGTCAGCCATCTGATGACGTGAGTTCCACTCACTGATTCCAGGTAAGGGGACCCTGGTGAGGGTGGCTAAAGCCAGAGCCCCAGGCCAGGATGCAAGCACCTCTGACACAGGGTCCAGAGAGGCCTGGCTGCCTGATGGAGTTGCTCTGTGTGGCCTGCTGGCTGGCCCTGGGGTCTAGGCTGGAATAGGCCAGGAAGTCTGGTCAGACTAGTGCCTGCCCAGGAATGAGTTGGCTGCTGGGATGGGAAGTGCGTGCTGCCCAGTGGCTCCTGAAAAAACAAGGGGCATTTTACACACTCCACCCTGGTCCCTATCCATTAGCACCTGCCTGTTATCTAAGTTGTGTTTCAATTTGTTCTTTACCCCCACTTGTATAATAAATACAACAGCAATCATTGATCCCTGGTGAGTGATGAACATTCACATCCTCAAAATATGTCGTCCAAATGCCGTGTTAAGCAAGATGGGCTCATTTGCCTTCTAATTTTTTTATGTGCTTAAATTTATTTAATTTCCACCCTGTTTAAGTTTCCTTGCTTTATAAGCCTCATTCTAGACCGCAGCTCCGCCTTCTCGTGAATAAGGTCTATTGTACATGTGAGAAACACAAAGAAAAATGACACAATGGAAAAGAAGAAAGCAGAGCTTAAAGATAAAGGGGTAATTAGAACATTGCTGAACAAAGGAGACCTAATGAAAGGGTTGTGTTTGAAATGCATTGGCATGTTACTGTATATAGAAGTATGAACTTTTCCTAATTTTGTTTTCAATATTTCCTAGATCTTTCCTGCAAATGTATACTATACCGACAAACTAAAATTCTAAACCAACTCATGTTTATATGCTACAACTTTAATATTAGGTTAAGTCTGGGATTAAGCAGTTAAATTGTTATTTCATACTGAAAAAAAAAAGGAGGGGGAAACATGAAGCAATAAGGAGCAGTCTCCATGGGCCAGGGTCAGCCTTAAGTGGGAACACCTGAGACCAAGGTGGCCTATTTTATTCCCTTGATTCCATGATACCACTAAATCAGAGGTTGGTTACCTATGACGTGCAGGCCAAATATGGCCTCATGGTTTTGTATTTTTGTACTTGTAAAAGTTTTTTGGGGAAAAATAACAATATTCTGTGACATGTTAAAAATGTGGCAACACTTCATTTACATTACTACTTTCACATTACAATGGGATAGCCAGATGGCTACAAGATAAAGCATGAAAAATTCACTATCTGGCCCATTACAGAGAAAAGTCTGCTGATCCTTGGACTGGAAGTCACCTTGGAGATTTAATAAGAGCTTTAAGAGAAAAAGTTTTGTTTATTTGAAACCCTGTAAGTCAAGTCCCAATTTCAGAAAAACTAAACTGTTGGGGGTGGGGCGGTGGTGTCTCTGGATTAAGCAATATGGTTGTCACTGGACATGGCAATCCAATTATTTTGTACTCTTGTAGTCTTTAGGAAGTGTTTTTTAAAAATCTCCCCTAAGGGCACTGAGCAAGACAAGAAGACATCATCCAGATTAAGGTTCCAGAATCTATGATTTGAATAGAGAGGCTCCCTCCCATATTCCATTTAGTTGTTCCTTCAGGAATCCTTTCCCTTTGAGCCTACATCTCCTCTAGGTTACATGTAGTCAATGCTGAGTCTCAATATTCGCTGAAGCTATGTCCCATAAAGTCACTTCCAACACTGAGTTAGTGAGTACTGAGTGACCGCTCCTCAGGGGAAGATGAGGTTAGATTCCCACAAATTGCTCTTCACAGTATTATCATCAAATGATCAACATACGGCCGTATTCTGTGCATGCCTCTCTTTAAAGACACCTCATTAAACATGCACTGCTGATTCATTAAGACTGAACTCCTGGCCTACAGCACTGTAACTCACGCCTAAACAAAACTTCTCTCATATACATTTTCTTCATGAGCCATGTCATAGCTTTCTTGTGCTCAGGAACTCCAGACAGGGAATGGAGGCTAAATTAACAAGAAAAAATCCCAAACAAAACCCCCAGCTGCACAATAGTATGACAGGAAATACACCTCAAAAAGGACTCTTACTTATAGAAACAAGATGGCGGAGGCACCTTGTCTAGCTTGGCCAGGAGCAGGTGCACTGGGGGAAACATATTTTGCTGCTCTACACAGGTCTGTGAATAACTGGAAAAGTGCCCTTAAACACTGATTTTAAGGTTACAAATTTTATCACGTAGGAGAATTGGTAAATATAGACTGTGAGAATAATGAGGACTGATGGTATATAATTTAACTATACACTTTCTAGCACCTTTAACCATGACCTTGATAAACTTCTTTTGCCAACGGGCATCTTCCTGTTCTTTTAAATCTAAGTCATTTAAAGTTACCTCCTATAGTCTAAGATGGCAGGGACAATCACATTCCTCTTGACCCTGTGCCTTTCAAAGCCCTGTGCTTTCCTCCACGGGCACAGCTGTACACTGTTCCCCACAGAGCAAGTTGCTCTTCACCCTCCCCATAGCCTCTGACCAACATGATCTTTGGTAGATTTTATCTCCTGCCCAGGGCAGGCTGTGGAATTTGTGAGCCTGGTACAAAATGAAAACATGGGGCCCCCTTGTTCAATGTTTATGGAGAATTTCAAGATGGCAACGTTATACCAAGAGTGGGGCCTTTCTGTGTTGGGGGGCCCCATAATGCTAGCCCCGAGGATGCCCACGTTATGGAGAGATCCAGAGTGACAGCTGGCCTCCCAGGGGAAGCAGAGCTAATCAGGTGGAGGCTGGTCTTGCCACTCACAGGGGCATCCCCCTCAGTGCTGCCCTCTCCTGAACCCCTGCCTTCTGCTGTCGTCTCCTGCATGAACTTGGGAAAACACACTTCACCACTCCATCTTAATTCCTTTCTCTACAAATGGGTAAAATATATATATATATATATATATATATATATATATATATATATATATATATATATTTAAGTAAATAGTACCATTATTCTCTTCTTATAGAGAGAGGAATTAAAACAGGGGATGATTAAGTTTAAATAGTAATATTTACTCATCCTCACCTCGTGGAGACATTAGAAGGATTTAATGACAAGACTTAAGATAAAAGACACTAAGTAAAGCCCAGGTATTACACAGTGATTATTATACCGTGAGAAGGAGGATTTAGGCTGCATAAGAAGGGGGGGATTTATTGACACAGGTGTTAAAGAATGAGATAGTTTCCTAAAATCTCCCCTAGGTCTATCTCAGATTAGCCAGAGATTCCTGTGTGTCAGGTTTGATTTAGATGTAACCCTCTAGAAGCATCGCCCTCTGTGGTTTTTTTCTACCTGAAATTTTGTTTTTTCCAGAAAGCTCGCCCTGTGACAGCACAAATCTCATATAGTCCTGTGGGAAGGGGATGCACGATTTCCCCCAAGAACAAGGGCTCTGACTTCCCCCCAGCATTCCTACAGATAGTTACTCTCTTGTGAGCTTTCTAAACAGTGGTACATGTCCTATAGAGATGCAGCTTATGTGATGTCAATCAATAATGAAGCAAAAGGAGCAGTTAACTTCCAGGAAAAAAAATACCCCCTCTCTTTAAATAAATTGAATCAGAAACAACTTTGCATTTTGCAAGTTAAGGATCAAAAGCAGCAAAGTACTGAATGTTATCATTATAAGTGTGTAAGAGAAGAAAGATTCTGGTACCAAAACCAAACCAAGCAAAAAATAAGGAATGCAAGAAAATAGTTGAAAATTGTGTATCTGATGATGGATTAATACCCAGGCTATATAAAGAACTCCAACAACTCAATAATAAAATAAAACAAAAACTGATTAAAAAGTGAGTCATAGCCAGGTGCAGCTGGCCCATGCCTGTAGTCCCAGAGGCTTGGGAGGCTGAGGCAGGAGGATCACAAGTTCAAAGACAGCTTCAGCAATTTAGTGAGGCCCCAGACAAGTTAGTGAGACCCCATCTCATAACAGGAAATTTTTTAAAAGCTGTGTGGGGGGGAGGTAAGGCTCAGTGATTAAGTGACCCTGGGTTAAATCCCCAGTACCAAAAAAAAAAAAAAAAAGAAAGAAAGAAAGAAAAAGAGAAAAGAAAAGTGGGCCACAGATGTGAATGTGAATAGACATTTCTCCAAAGATTTATAAATAGTCAATAAACACATGAAAAGATGGTTAATATCACTAATCATTAGGGAAATTCAAATTGAAAACTATGCAATTTCACCTTATCGTAGATGGTTACCATCAAATAACAAACAAGTAAAAAATAGAAAATAATAAGTATCTGGGAGGGTGTCAAGAATTGGAATCCACATACATGAAACGGTGCAGTTACTGTGGAAGACAGTTTGGTGATTCCTCAAAAAATCAAGCATCCAACCACCATATGATCTAGCAATCCCATTTCTGAGAAAATACCCACAAGAACTGAAAGCGAGGTCTCAAGGATGAATTTTATTCCCCATGCTCATAGCAGCATTATTCACAACAACCAAGAAGAAGCAACTCAAGTACCCTTGCCAGGTGAGTGCCTGGACAGAATGTGGCATACATGTACAAAGGAGTGGTGTTCAGATTTTAAAAAGAAGGGAATTCTTACACATGCTGCAACGTGGGTGAACCTGGAGGTTATCATGCTAAATGAAATAAGCCAGACATACAAAGTCAGACCCTGGGAGATTCCATTTGTAGGAGGTACCCAGAGCAGCAGAGGTGGAAAATAGAAGAGTGGGTGCCAGAGGTGGGGTGGGTAGGTACAGAATAGTTTATGTTTAATGGACATGGAGCTTTAGTTTTGCATGGTGAAGAATTTTGGAGATTGGTTGCTCAAGGTGGATAATAAAAAAATACAAGAATCAAGAAGGACAGACTTCCTGTATTGAAGGTTTGCATCCCCAAGTGTCTCTAAAATCTAGTACAACTGCATCTTAGAATGTTGCTTGACTGTGGACCAACAATTGGCAAGCACTGTCATTCAAGAAATTAGCCCCTGAAAATATTTAAATGTTTTAAATTTAACCTTTACCAAATATGACCCATATTTCATATTAAGTCAATTGTTGAAAACCATCACCAAGCAGGAAAGACCAAAAGAGATGAAGGTCCTATGACTGTAAGTGGCAATCAGCTGTCATTATCACTGGGGTGTGCTGTGAACAGGACAGAGGAGGAAGGGCTCAGGCCTGGGCTCACTTAATGAAGTCATGACTTGGGATCCAGTGTCAGCTCTGCAGTCTCACAGCTGCTTTTGATGCCCTACTCTGCCTGACGTACTTACATGCTCACAGATGCCCACATATACACACACAGTACATAACAGAGCTTTCGCCAATTCAAATTTACTCACAGGGGGTCTATGGATATGTAGTGTGAGGGTAACCTGCAGGTAAGTTTTGCTAAGATGTTGTAATGTTTTTAGCTTACTTCAACATACAAACTCAAAATCTTTCCAGGTTCTTGCAACTTGTTCAAAATGCTCGTTTACCTACGTCCCATCATGTATCGGAAAGACTCATTGTTCTTTTGCTATTAAAGCAGTCCTACTAAGGAGCTTTGCAGGACAACTCTTCTACCATTCTTTATAAAGGAACTGCTGTCCTATTTGTTTTGTGGCTTCTGATCCAGTTACTGGAAACCTCAGGAGCTTGAACACAACCCAATCTGCTGTTCTTCACAACCCTCAACCCTCTCCTCGTTGCTATGGCAACTGAACAGCTTTTCAGACTGTGATAATGGAACTCCCTGCAGCTCTGTCCCTCTGGGCCCTCTCTGGTGCAGTGGGGACACTCTTTCTGGTTGGCCCCCAATGTCCCTCTCTTTACCTCCTTACTGCAGCCACAGCTCTTCTCAGACTCTCTGCAGGCCCCTCTTGTCAGGAGGCCTTCTAACCGTGTTTTCTGGGGGTTCAGTTACAGGCCCTCTGCTTGCTCTGCACCAGCACCCAGGCAGTCCCTCCCACCCCCAGGCTTCAGATACACCCTTGTGGTGCCACCTCAGCAGGTTGTCGTCCTCACCTTCATCCACAGAGCTCTGTGTTCACCTGTCTTCCCTGGTATGTCTTAAAGGCATCTCAAATCCATCTATCCAAAACAAGCTAGTCACCTCCCCTCACAAACGTATTCACCCTGTGTTCCCTCCCAGTGCAGGGGCCACCCTGCCCTGGAGTATTAGTTAGCTTTGCATCACCGTGACAAATACCTGAAAAAACCAACTTAAAGGAGGAAAGACTGGTTTTGGCTCATGGTCTTAGGGTTTCCGTGAATGTTCAGCGGGCTTTGTGGCTTTGGGCCTGAGCTGAGGCAGTGTCATGGTGGAAAGGTGTGACAGAGGAAAGCTACTCAGCTCACGGCAGCCAGAAAGCAGAGAGAGAGAGAGAGAGAGAGAGAGAGAGAGAGAGAGAGAAGGGACTGGGAAGAAGATCCAACCCACAAGGGCATGGCCCCAAGGACCTATCCCTTCAACTAAGTCCCACCTCCTACAGCTTCTACCACCACCGAAAAGTCCATTCAGCCATGAATCCATTAATGGATTAGTCCACTGATGATATCAGGGCCCTTATGATCCAGTCACCTCCCAAAAGTCCCACCACTGAAAGCTGCCACACTGGGACCCAGCCTTCAACACGGGAATTTCTTGGGGACACTTCGTATCCAAACTATGACACTAGGTATCTTCTTCTGAATCCTGGTGGCCACCTTGGACCTGCTCCCTCTTCTCTGTACCTCCACATTTTATTCATCTCTAGGAATCGTTCCGTCCACCCCCTGAATCTCTCCTGGTCCACCCACCTCACTCAGCCTACCCGCTGGACGACCTCACCAGCTTCCAAATGGGCTATGTTGTTCCTTCTTGTCCTCTGCTGACAGATTCTCCAGCGCAGCATGGTCTGGCACAACTCTATGCGTGCCTAATAGGGTGGCCACTAGCTACATGTCGCTTCTGAGCATTTGAAATGTGGTTAGTGAGACTGGGTGACTCCGTTTTAGGTTTTACTCATGTTTAATTAATGTGAAAGTAAACAGCCACACAGTGGTGACCGCATTGCACAGGACGGCTCTGGATTCTCCACAGATCTGGTTAAAATCCCTCGATAGCTTCCTTGACTTGGTTCCTGACCATTTCTTCTTTCTCTCCTCTTCATCTCCATTTCCACCATGACTCTCTTGGATACGATGAATTCTCCATTTCTTCAAGTCACCTTGCCTCCCTCTTCCTTAGGACGTCAACTCCCTTGGTCTGGAGGAGCCTCCCTCTGTCTGGCAAACTGACTCGACCTTTGGGTCTGAGCCAGCTGTCATTTCCCCACTATGTGCCATGTACCTTCTCTACCCAGCTACTCCCCTTTCTAGATCCTTCTTTGTGGCCACGTTGGCCCATGTCAGCACCTTTCACACCAGGTTTAATGAATTCCAGCTTCCTTGTCTACATTGCCCATCCGGCTGCATGCTCCGTGAGGGCAGAGACCAAGCCCCTTTTGTCACTGCCTTCCGACCATCAGTACAGTGCCTGGCATGATGGCGGCTACTGTGTGAGACTCTTCCTCTCCAGTGGCTCATGGTCCGAGAGGCATCGACCTCACTCTCAGAAGCAGAGTCCTGTGGCAGCCCTTCCCTTAGAGGCTGTTCAGAACAGGTAAGTGATACAGGAATAGCTCCTTTCACAGAGCATGGACCAACTGGTACTGAAAAAATATCTTTTCTTATGTAGTTTCCTAGGTATTAGAAGACTCCAACAGTTGAGGAAGAATGGTCATCCAGCTGGTCTGTTGTCTATCACAAAATGAACCAACTGCAAACCCTAGGGGAACTTAGACCCACCAAGTCCACTGACTGACGGTTCCCGTAACTCATTAACTTGTGAGGAACGCGTCGTACCTCTATGGGGAGTGACACCTTCCAGTTAGGCCTCCAGATCCAGCTCCCGGCATATAGCATACATCAATCCTTGGGCTGCCCAGAAGATCCTCACTGCACCCAAAGGCATCAATGCCATATTTATCTATCACACGGAAACAACAGAAAGTTCTGATCTATTATTTCCCATTTTCCTCAATTTTTAATTTTAAATATATCTGAGGCATTTTTAAGAATTTTGGATTATACAAACATAAATGTGTTTTAGATGAAAATAACCATTTGTTGGCACTCCTGGCCCAGAGCAATGCATACTGAGCTACACTGTCTTCTTAAAATCAGAAGTTTAGATATGAAAATGACAACTCTTACTTTGCTAGGGAAATAAAAAAAGAGATAGTCTACACTGCTAATAATTATTCCATTGGTTTCACCAAATACACAAAGACTTAGAGCTTGCCTGTCAATTATGCATTGAATTAGAAATCTTTACCTGCAGAGATTTCAAGAAGAGTGGTTGCTTGGAGAAGTTTGTGTCCTCCCCTCTCCCCTGGTGCCCTGGGAGATGATAAGGCTGTGCTCACTTAGCTGACTCTGGAATAAACAACTCTTCCTTTATTTAGAATCTTTCTTAGTCATGGTCTCGTCAAGAAGAAGGCGGTAGAATGCTGCTAATGATCATATTAAAGAGTTGCTTAGCTTTGGTGAGAGAGAATGTGGCATTGAATCTCGATCTGTCTCACACACAGGCATGAGTGTGTGGTCCTGGCAGCAGGGGCACTTTGTCATAAACACAGAATCAATCTCATTGCATCGTCACCTGAGGAACAGGAAGAGAGGGCGAGCGTTTGCTCAGTGCCTGCTACGCAACAGAAGTCTCAGATATTTCATTCACTTCTCCAAATGCCCCATCAGATGGGCAATATTCCCATTTTACAGCCGAAGAAACTGCAGTCCAAAAAAACATAGGTCAAGCGCCCGTGCTTACTGGGAGAAATGGTAACACGGCACTGCACGCCGTTCTCTGTCTGTCTGCGGTGGTCACACTTCTGTGGTGGGTTCCTATTTTGGTCTCAGAAGGTTTTCCTGAGGAGAAACTGACTAGAAAGACGAAGACAAATCCAATGTGGATGTGAGTGGCTGCCCAAATAAGTGGTGGAACGAGCCAAACTTGTGGTTCACATTCCTTGGAATGTGGTAAGAAATGATTAAAATAGGTTTGTGTGTCTCTCAAAACCACCTCTGGTGGGATCATGGAGGACCTCGCCAGTACCGCAGCCTGGATGCTGTATGCTGCCTGGTACCGAAAACGGGAGGAAAACTCTCGGAGGCAGAGTACAGCTTTTACTACTTTTAGAGCTTCTTGCTTCTTTCTTCTGTCTTCTGTCTTCCTCGGGAGCCTCGGCCTAACTCTGACCAGCCATTACTTCTTCTATCTGGTTTCTCTTCTGTCTTCTATCTGGTTTCTCTTCTGTAACCGCTCTGCCTACGTTCTGGCCGCTCTGATTCTTTTCTCCGACCCGAACTCTTCTTCTGACCGACCGAGCTACTGCACGACTGACTGAATGAATTCTCCTTCGTTCTCCTAACTCGGACCGCTTTCACCCGGTTATATACCTTCAGCTTTTCGGGTGCCTACAGGTGCGTCACATACATATCAGGTGGAACTTATGGCTTCCAGCTAGCTGCAACAGCCCTTCCTAATTGGGGCTCCTTCAGGATGCAAGAGCACCCACTAATTAAATGAGCAATGAGAATCTCAAAATGCACGATCTCTTTGGTTGGTTATCATGTCACTGAAACTTAACGCCCTTTCTTCCATCCCAGGAATGCGGTCTCCCAGCATGCACCTGTAGGGCTGACTATATCTCCAGACTTCTGATTTCTGTTCCTCACACCACCTGCCATGGAGGAGGGGCACCCTGGCTCCCAGGGCCTGGCTGAGGAAGCACCACCTCAGCTCTCCAGGGTCACCCACGGAGCCACAGACAGAGTGATGTGGTCTGAAAGCACTCAGTGTTCCCTCCTGTCATGCAGAGAACAGTGCTGAGTGACACACCGCTGCCTGCCCAGCCCAAGGTTCGTGATCGCGTGTACAAACAAAAGCCTTCAAACCAAAACCTGCTCAGCTTCGGCTGAGGAGGGCCTGCGATTTTGTTCTGGGAGCTGCTAAACGCTAGGACATTTTAATACAAAGCTAGGTGGCCGGCCTTCAAGATGTAAGCTGCAGCTCACACAAAGGATGCGTGCCGGAAGCAGCTGGGGAAGAAGAGCCCAGGGAGCCTTGGGGCAGGACAGCTGTTTCTAATGTTTCCTAGATGCTGGTTTCCTGATCTCCGAGAGGCAGCCTACACATGAGCTGATGCTGCCAGCCGGAGGCGCCCCCTCATCACCATGGCGGTCTTGGGAGCACTACACCCGAGAGTCTAGGAGGCTCCAGCTGCCACCAGCTACCCAGGAACCCTGAGAAATCATTCTCCAAGTTCTGTGTCGTCTTCTACAAGTGAGTTCTCTGACACCCCTGGAAGTCTTCCAAGACCTTGCCCAGCGCAGCTGGCTGCCACCCCCTCTCTGCAAGGCGTGGCCAACCTAGAATGAATGCCCAAGAGCTCGCTGCTCATGGTGTGCGGCTGAGCTCTCAGTGTGCGGCCCTGTGGCTTCTGGCGGCTGTCTGGCTGCTGCCTTAGGTCTCTTCCTCCTCCTCGTACTTGGCCTCACAGCTTTTAGACACACATGTGTTTGTCAACAGGATGAACAACCTTCTCTACCAGACAAGGGAGGTCCCTAAGGACAGGAATTCCATTCATACCTGCACCTTCAGTACAGGGTCAGGGCTCATCAATAGAGGAATGAATGCAGGCCCCACCACCCAGGTGACCAGTCTGGGCACCTGAACTCCTGCCTTGCACTATGCTCCAGCTGCCTCTGTGGAATCCAAACTAATCGAGGGTGGGGACAGCATCATCTGCTTATTTTGTATTCTCTGTAGCGCTGTCTATATTGCTAGGCATTAGGCACTTTTTTTTGCCAAGTGTCTATCCCAAAATAAAACTGCAATCGTATGCTGTTTAACAGAAAAAGGACAATGTTTGCCTCAAGAGATGTTATTAATATCATTTTTAGTAGTTACTCTTCCATACACTGACCATGACATAAACAGTTCTTGATCTCTAAGAACAAACAGAAGTTAGTAATAAATTCATTAGACACATGCTTCTTACACCTGTAGGAAATTAACTGCTACTCCTAGTAATAGCGAAAAGTGACTATTACCAATTCTCTCTAGTAAAGAGTCTGTATGTTTTACACATGACACCCAAACATTGACAAAGCAAAAATACATCTTCTCCTAGGAGGGTTTAACACAGCTGCTTTCTTTGGGGAAAGACTCATGTTCACAGGGCTCATGAATCATTAAAGCTGTTGGCCAATTCAAACACTGAACTGTCAAACTGTTCTTTCAGGGAATGTTCCTTTCACCCACCTTGGCACTGTTCTGCCAACTCGTATGTGCACCATGTGGAAGAAATCTGCAGGTGCCTGACAGCTGTGCACCTGTGTCCTGGGCACCAGCATACCATGAACTCTTTTTTGTTGTTGTTGTTTGTTTGTTTTGTTTTTCCCCAGCCCTTTTTAGTTTTTATTTTGGGACAGGGTCTTGCTAAGTTTCTTAGGGCTTCCTTAAGTTGCTGAGGCTGGCTTTGAACTCACGATCTTCCTGCCTCAGCCTCCTGAGCCGCTGGGATTACAGATGTGCGCCACTGTGCCCCCTGTATGCACACTCTTTAAGCAGAACTGTGATCTACCTTCGGATGGCTCTTATTTATGTGACCCTTAGAAATGAATGCCCTCTTTCCCATAAGGTGGCCAGAACTAGGCTCCTTGAAGATGGTACAAACGTTGATTCACTAATTTACTCTAACAGAAAGCTGTAGGCGGTCTCAAGACTGAGGAAGTGTGAACATTAGGAAGGTCCCTCTGGGCTTACCATGCATTTCTCAATGTTCTCTCTGGAATAGAAATATAAGAGTGTACAAGATGCTTCTGTTAGGCTACATTTAAGACCAACTATTTTTTTTTTAAAAATATTTATTTATTTGCTTTAGTTGTATACAATGTGTTTTTAGTTTTACTTGGTGCTGAGAATCGAACCCGGGCCGTGCACGTGCCAGGCGAGCGCTCTACCGCTGAGCCACAATCCTAGCCCTATATATTTTTTTACTAGTTTAAAATAAAGGTGAAGAATTAAAATAATTCCAAAATGTCTTATCTCCTCCCACTCAAAGTGGAATGGGATGAACAAAACTTTTTTTTTTTTTTCTGTTTGAAACAGCCCCCAAATGCTCAGGTAAAACAAACAGAGAGAAAGATGACAGAATGATTTCTAAGACACTGGGTATCAATGACATAGATGCTAGAGGCACACACGGGAGGAAAGCTCTGTGACAATGGCTTACACCAGGACTTGTGAGATACATCACTGAAAACACAACCCATAAAAGTAAGCAATGATCAAATGCACTTCATTGCTATAGTTTGGGTCTTATTGATTTTTTCACACCAACTGCCAATGCCTATGCTATGATTCGACTTTATTCACCAAAGGCCCATGTGGTAAAGGCTTGATCCCCAACCTGTGACACAAGTGGGAGGTAGTGGAAATTTTGAGAGATGGGGCCTGGTGGAAGGTCTGCAGGTCACTTCAGGTCATTTTTTATTTTTAAATGAGCCAAAGAGTGGAACAGACACCTCACCAAAGAAAACATAAAGATGGTAAATGAGAATATGAAAAGACAGCATCATTAATCACTAGGGAAGTGCACAGTAAAAACTACAGGGAGACAGAACTGCAAAGCTGATGGAATGGCTAGAACCAAAAGACTCGCCATACTAAGTGTAGCCATGATGTGAGCTGTCACCCACTCTTTGGAAAACATCTTGGCCTTTCCTTTAAAAGTGGACATATACCCACAATGCTAACCAGGCATTCCACTATTTGATGTTCCCCTAAGAAAAGGGAAAGTCTGGGTCTGTGCAAAGACTTGTGCATAAATGTTCAGCACAGATTTATCTGTGAGCGCCTCAAGGTAGAAACAACTAAAATGTTCATCCATAGGGGACTGAACAAATGAACTGTGGGCTGGGGTTGTGGCTCAGTGGTAGAGCGCTTGCATAGCACGTGTGAGTCACTGGGGTTGATCCTCAGCAGCACCACATAAAGAAAGAAAGAAAGAAAGAAAGAAAGAAAGAAAAATAAAGATATTGTATCCATCTACAACAATAACAAAAAATATTAAAAATAAAAGAATTATAGGATAAACACACAACAGGATCATACTTAGCAAAGACACCACCACCACCAAGAACCCCAAACCAGAAACTCCCCCTGGACTATTGAGATTTACAATTGCATGGATGAATTATGCCAGCAAAAGAAGACAAAAAAAAAAAAGAAAAAGAAAAAGAAAAAAGGCTCTTCCATGATATCATTTATATGAAACACTAGGGAATATAAACTAATCTATGTTAGAAAGCAATGTTGGAAGGAACTGGGGAGCAGGAGGCTTGAGGAGGGCCTAAACCAAGGAAGGAGGAAACTTTTGGGGTGATGGATATGCTCACTATCTGGATAGTGGTGACCATTTCATGGTTCTATACACATGTCCAATCTTACCAAGTGGTGTGCTTTAAATTTGTTCAGGTACTTGTGTATCAACTATCCTTCTATTTTTATAAACCCAAAAGATACTAATTTGTTATGGGAAATTTTATAGTAAACAGCATTTCTGACACAGCCATTTGACAACTCTTCACTGGGTTCCTAGCACATACCAAGCATTGCGCTGGTGCTGAGAATCAAATAGCAGAAGAGGTTTTGCCTGGACCACAGGGGGTAGCCTCTCACCACCTGCACTGTGTGGTCCTGATCAAGGCATACTGATTCAGAAAGGGTGTGAAAGAAACAGGTTTTAACTTCTGTTGCAGGCCTTATACTTGCAAACTACTTTACCATCATGTGTTGTGAAGATGGTTATATGTTAATTTTGATATTGCACTTGTGCCTGTCAAATAAGAGAATGCATTATGAAAGACCCATAGAGCCCCATTTGGATCTCTCCTAAGGAAGACGTTTCGAAAAAACAAAACGGAAGACAATGCATCTGCTGTGATGCGTAGCTCCGTTCAACACCAAATGCGTGGGGAGACGTGGCCCTGGCTCCCTGTACTGCCTTGGGTGTGAGTCATGGAGAACATCCTTAGCTGTGCTCCCCAAAGCCTCGCCTACCATCATCTCTGATTCCCAAGATTTTCTATACTAAACTACCCTCTGTAAAGCCCTCATTAGTATTAAAAGTACTGATCACTGAATTCACCTTGGAGATAACTTATCATGTGAGAAATTCAGAGCAGGCAAAGGTACATGATATGCAAGGGTCTCAGGGTAAAACACCTGGAAGTGACATTCCTTTCCAATCAACTCTATGCCTCAGCATCACAGAGAGATGACATTCTACTGACATAAACTGACTTCCTAAAGAACAAACCCTTATTTCTATAGAAGCACTAAAACAGTTTTGGTCACCAAGTTTTCCTCCATAGAAAATATTTGAAAAAATTTCTTTTCAAATCTTATAGGCCAAATGTGGACAATAATTTCCCTAAAAGAAAGTATGGAAATTTTACAAATATGCAGAACTATTTTAGCATGACTGCACACCAACATTCTTTAAGCCAGAGTTAGAAAAACTGCTTGTAAAGTGAAACAAAAGCGTATTTTCAATGACACACAAAGCATGTTACCCAAACCAATATTCTGTAGAAACTGCTAACACACACCCCAACTGCATCTTTAATTGATTAAATCCGAAACGACCTCATCATCTATTTTCTGTATTTATATAGGGCAAGGAAGAATAATGAATATAGGATTCAACATTTGGCAAAGATTGAGAGGATCCACACTGGCCCTGTACCACTAATAATGTTTTTGGAAGATTGAGTTATTAGATTAACAGTTATAGAAGATGGACACTATTTATGCAATGTTAAGGCAAACATTTTTGTTAACCAAACATTTCCTAAATTGCAAGCAAAAAATGTGAAATTCAATCTGACACCTGTAGCAAATCTAAGGACCTTCCCTGGTCCAGGGCACAGAGCCATGCCCTTTGTTATAAATGAAGCTTCTTCCAAAGATTATGCAAAGAAAAATTTCCTTAACCAGATTTTAACTCTTGATGCCTCCCTCTGAACACTTTACCCTTATTCTTCTTAAAGACCTTAACCCTCAGCTCTCTGGTTTTGTTCTGTGTGTGAGTGTGTGTGTGTGTGTGTGTGTGTGTGTGTGTGTGTGTGTTGCTTCTTCACTGAACAAAAACTGAGGGCTGTACTTACGTCATGCATGGAGTCTAGAAGTTTGGTCAGTTGGTAGAACCTCTGCCAGCTCTGCCCAGAATTGTTGGGACACTTAGTTACCATCTTCCTCAGTTCTTTGATGTAATTTGCCCTCATTTCTTCAAATGCAGCCTGGCTTTTGAGGCCATCCTTTGGAACTGTGTTAAGGAATACAGACATATAAATTGCCATGGTAAAAACAGCTTTAGCATCTTGGCCGTTAAATGGCCTTGAGTATTTCAAGCTTGCATACCGATTACAAGGTTGGACACAAAATCTCAATTATTTGGAATTAATGAATAAATATGGTAGTTACCTACCAGTAAACACTTCCACATATACCTACACAAAAGAAGAAGAATTTTTATGTACCAGATATGCATTATTACTTTGCTCACTTAATCCTGACACCAACATTAGGTATAGCTATTATATTATTTTCATTCTACAGATGAGAAAACTGGACCAGAGGTTGATCCATGTGCACAAGTGCACAATAAATAAACGGCAGAGTAGGGGTAGTGTAAACTGAGGTCTGTCTGTTTTCAAAGCCTGTTTCTTAACCACAATACTATATGGCCTGTCATCAAGTGTTCTATGAGTATTAACTTGCCAATATCTCAGAGGTAGGAAAACATTTTTATTTTTCACAACTGGAAGAGCCAGGGGCCACCTAATCTGGCTTGCATTAGAAAGTAACATCTTTATATTCAAGTTCAAATATCAGACATTCTCAGAAACTGGCCTTCTACCAAGGGAAGGATGCTGTATACAAAGCAGCACTTTCTACGTTCTTTGCTCCAGGACCACCTGACCATGGAGGCCCTGTCATGTGACCTGTGCACTGGGTCTGTGTCCTGGTTTGTGAGGCAATACCAATAGGGGTTCTGCACTCAAGACAAAGTTTGAAACTTTCAGAGACTAACACTGTGATCACTTTCATCTTTGGTGAGGTAGAAAATGAAGAATTATGTTTTCTTCTTTCCTTTTACATAGTGGCTAGGTTTTATATTGAAACAAAATGAAGTTCATTTAGAAGGAATTATATGGGGGGCCAGGAATGAGGCTCAGTGATAGTATCTGGTACTTGCAAGGCCCTGGGTTCAATTTCCAGCACTCTCTTCCCCTTTTCCCAAAACAATACTTAGGGATGCAGGACTTCAAGCATGTCAAGTGCCCCCTGTCCTGCTCTTCCCAGGGCCCAGATGAAGGTACTTTATGGAGAAAGGGCTTAAGGGAGGAGGAGGAGGAGGTGTCAGGCAGAGTTTTAGTTAAAGGTGTCTCCTTTGACAACCTGCTTACCCATTTGCTTTTCACTATGGCCAACAGATGGTCATGTTTATGCTTTAACTGTGAAAAATAAGATCATCTAGAGGACTTTTAGGAGATGAAGACCTAATGAAAATTCATCTTGTGATATTAATATCCTGAGTTTTGGAACTGCTTTTACTTTCACTTCTTAATTACACATCATATTTGCTAATTTTTCATAACTGGTATAAATGATTCCCTTTGGTCATCAGCATTTTAGAATGGCTAAGGACAGTTTCTGAATATTATGTGTGACCCTGGAAGCCAGGCATACTGTTTCCAAATAAACTCTGCTATCCTAAATAAAGATATGAATTATCTTGCAAATTAACTTCTGCTATTATGTTAATAATCTCCTTGAGTTTAATTGTTGAGGCTTTTGATTTGAAGTTTATAATCTATTTTTGTAGGGGGAGAAAATCAGCCCCTAACAGCAATGATACAAATTCCTGAGGCTTCTGAAGTATTAGTTGTGGTTTTAAATACCAGACTTTCACATAAAGAGTTAATGCCATTGGTTATATAACAAATAGGCTTTCCTTTCTTGAAGTTAAAATCTTGTTTTAGAAGTATAAGAAAACAAACATAGAGAAGTATGATAACAACCAGGAAGTTAATAGTAAAGCTATAGATCCACTTTCTGCCAAAATTTTAACTTAAAACTTTCTAAAAGAAATGGAAACTTTGTAAATAATAGCCTTCACTGCCCATGCGGATTGACATTTTTAAGTTCTAAAATCATATAAAGCAAGCCTTTAATTTTTTAATATGAATATTTATATGGGCAAAACCCCATACATTAAAAATTATCTACCATTAAAATAAATAAATTTCCCTACCCTATTTCAACATTCTTTGATACGTCAGCTAAGATCAACTATATTTCTGATAGTTGTATTATCACAAAGTCTCAAGATTATCTCTTTTCAAATATTATTACTTACATTTTACTGCTGTAACTGAAATATTTGTACCAATTTCCCAGCCAGATTTTTTAGAAGTTGAAACAAACCAACAAATAAAGGGAACTTAAGCAAAACCTCATATTTTGGAGGTCTGCCCAGAGTTTCTGAATTTGCTTATTAAATGCAGCGGGACTGCTGGAAAACCTCCAGAACCCACGGGCTGGAGAAGAGCAGAGACAACCGAGGTACAAGTTGGTCGGCTTTCCTTTGCAAGCATAAAGAGGATGAGATTTTTTTTATGTCATTTCTAAAGAAATTAAAATAAAATAAAAACCTCCCTTGATATGCTGAACGTCAGGTGTGCAATCTAACATTCCTCCATCAGAATGATGTTCATGCATTCTGTCACAGACTGGCAAAATAAGCTTTCTAAAGCCTGCACTTCTGTGATTCGTGGACTTCTTATGTTTCCTGCATTTTAATTTTGCTTTTACTGCAACTAAAACAAAGTCAGATTTGAAAGTACTGAGCTACTTGGGAGCTATTAAATTAACTCAGGTACCCTCGAAATGACATCAGACCCTATTAGAGGCTAAAAATCTAAATGGATATAAAAGGATAAGACACCAATTAAGACTGAGCAGTCAAAACTTACAAAGAATTAGAAGCACAGGCATTTTTAGAAAATAGCACTTAAGTTCTATCATACATATATGTGTATACGTATATATGTATACATACATATATATATATATATATATATATATATATATATATATACAAACAAATATATATATATTTTCCCCATTACCAGGAATGATTTATAAAGATAGCTGGGAAATTGCAGTGAAATTACTTTCACTGAATGTAAAGATTATTTTTCAAAGTGTGCTCTAGAAAGGATAAATTGGGAATGGGAAAAACCTCGATGGAGAGTGGGATGGTGACAGAAAGCCTGATTCTGCTCTGTTGACCCTGCAGACCAGGGTTTGCACACACCAAGGCTACAGGAGATGGGGCTGGGTGCAATTAGTGAGGAACGGTGGGGCCTGTGGCTACCGGGAGAAAACATGCCCTGCCCAGGGCAGTCACATTCAACGAAAACAAAACAAAAGGCCAAAAGCAACCCCCAAAACCTGTGTTGGCCAAACAGAACACAGCTGTGAACTGCTGGCTCCCTCCCTGCTAGGGCCGTGGGTTTGCCCCCTCTGCTATGGCGCTCTGATTCGATCTGATCCATGCTCTTCCCTCGCCACTGCTGTCCGGCACCTCAGCCACCAATCAATCAGCCTGTGCTCCTGGTTCCTGGGAGGACAGCGACAACACCACCAGAGGTGAAGCCCAAAACCCAGGGCCTGATTCCTAACCCACATAGGATACTGAACAAATAGCACTTAGATGCCTCTCGTTTGTCAGTTTTAGAATGGAGCTGTCATGGGAGAAGAGGGTCCCAAGGAGTTCCCAGGAAGAAGAGGGGAAGCTCAACTCAGGAGAAGGTGGGGTCCAAGACATATGTGATGGGAAAATGTCAGCACATGTCAGTAAAGAGATTTATTTAGGAAAGCAAGAAATACACACTCAAGGGAGAATGTGGGTCACCTTAAGAGAGAGATGTGTTTTCGGGGTCCCTTTTAAAAGAAACTTGGTGAGCGGTGGACATGGGAAGATACGTATGTGGGGATGACATCAGTCTGATGATCACGAAATGGTTTATGGTGGTCTGGTCACTCTCAGGATCCTCAGGCTGATGTGGTCTCCATGATCCAGTCAGTAGATGAGTTAGACAGTCCCCTCAATGATAGGTTTCTCAAAATGTCATCGACTCTTGGCTTTATCTCTTTTTTTTTTTTTTTGGTACCGGGGATTGAACTCAGGGGCACTCAACCACTGGGCCACATCCCCAGCCCTTTTTTTTTTGTATTTTATTAGAGACAGGGTCTCACTGAGTTGCTAAGTGCCTGGCCATTGCTGAGGCTGGCTTTGAACTCGCGATCCTCCTGCCTCAGCCTCCCAAGTGCTGGGATTACAGGCGTGCGCCACCACGCCCGGCATCTTGGCTTTATCTCTTTATTGGTGGGCTGACCAACAGTGAACGGGTGGATTTACAGATTTCCCAAGAAATGTTGGAGTGATGGGCCTGGGAGAGAGACTGGCCTAGAAAAGTATGCAGAACTTCTGAATTAAAATTTCATCTCCTTGTCCGTCCTCTGTGTCTCCCGTCTACATTTCTGCCCCTATCTTGCCTGGGGGTTATCAATGTCCCAGAGTTACTGCAAGCACTGCATTGAGACTCGTGGAAACACACTGGACACAGTCAGGTGCTCATGCAGAGAGGCCTGATGGTCACCCACAGTCGCCCCCGCACCCCTCACCACTCCCTCACCTGGCTCCCTCTCCCCACAGACCTCGTCTCTGTCTGCTGGGAATAACGCATCCTCTGACCCATTCCATCTGGCTGCCTGGGCTCATGCAGCCATTCCTCCAGAGGACTCTGAATAAGACTGTCCCTTCTCCCAGCCCCTGGCACCCAGGCCCCAGCGAGGGCTAGGCATGAACTGGATGGTCTCTTCTGTTTCACACTCAACGCCCTCTCCTCTGAAGGCCGTGACACTCACGGTGGCACGCTGGCTGGCTCTTGACATCCAGGACATTTCTCGGTTTCCTCGGAGGCCAGAGCACTTGGCTCAGCGTGTTCCCCTCCATACTGTCTCCCAGGAGGGAGGAGAGGGAGGGGCCAAAGCACTTTGCTCAGCGTGGTTCCCCTCCATACTGTCCCCCAGGCCTCGCCCTCATCTCATGTGAACTTCCTCAAATTCTTTCCCCTGTTTGAAAAGGCCTTGTGTCGTTGTCTGAGGAATAAGCGCCCAGTGTCCTTGCCAGGGCTAATCCTGTCCTCCCCCGTCTGCCCTGCCACCTCATGCTATCGACTTTCTCTTCTCATACTTTGTTCCAGAAGCCTAAACAAGCTTCCTGTCAATCTGCAAGTCGCTGGCCACCTGGCACCTGTCCGACGCTGGATGGTCAACTCTGGTAGCTTCTCTAGACGTTCTCGGTTTTCTCTGTGCAAGCCACACCGTTAGTCACACCCCTTCTGGGAACACTTGACTCCTGGTGTCCAGTTCTGTAGCCTCCCAGGAGCCAACCTCTGTGACAGTCTGTCTCTGTCCCTTCAGGCTCTGCCACCAAAGTTTAACTGCATCTTTCCTTTTCTTTATGCCATGGCAACCCCATGGAACTTTGGAGTTTAAACTATAATTTTTTATGAGCATAATTTATATTTCAAACATGTCTTCTAGGTTCCAGTCCCCAAATTTCCCCATCTTCTGGCCATCTCTATTAGGATACAGAGCGCTGACATCAATAAATTAACCCATCAAAAAATAGAACTTGCTTTACACTCTACAAAATATTCTCCAAGTCCCAACACGTACTTCTATGCTTGGCATTTCTGTCATGGTGGTCATTTTGCTGTGACCAAACCTGTGTGTCACTTCTGACAGACACCACTTTTACTCCTGCTTCTCGTCAGCCACCAAGGCCAACTCTGCCCTGTTTCCTGAATGCACTTGCTCTTGTCCATCATGCGACCAATCAGGCCAGGCCTCCGTGGCCACAGCTTCCCAGCAGGTCCCTGTGCTTCCAGTCAGGCTAATTTCTCTGCCTGTCTTTGCCTCTCTCCTTCCCCTTTAATCCATTCTATTGCTGGCTACACCTTCCCGAAGCCATAAATACAGCTTTGGATCCTGCCAACCCGCTTCTCAAGAGCATTCAGTATTGCATTACTTTTGCCTGATAAAGTTCGGATTTCCTCAACAGGCACCAGATGATTTGGTCCAATCCCCTTCCCAACCTTATTCCCAGTACCCCCCAAACCAACACAATCTGATGTAACTTGAAAAATTAAATGAATATATATGCATGTAAAATAAAGATTCAAAAATTAAGAGGAAAGAAAACCGTCCTCCTCTGATATTAGCACTATTGCTTATAGAGCACCTGTCCCCACGTGTCCACACTCCCGCTGTCCTGACAGCAATATCGCATGGTTCATACCCATCTGTAAGCCTTGAAAAGCCCTCCAAGATCCAGCTGTGCCCTGTCTCCCTATAACCCAGAATTTCCCTGCCCCTTTCCTCTACATATGACATCATCATTTGCCACAGTGTATTAGAGTTATCTTTAGATGTGTCTTATAGGGTAAGCTTCCTGAGGGTACAGAGAGTTGTATGAATAATATTCCCATGTTTCCTGAATTGCCCAATCCTACCACATACACAATAGATACTTAAATCCTACCACACACACAATAGATATTTAATAAATATTTAGTGGCTCAATGAATGAAATAATGGTTATCTTCTTTTTTATGCACACAGCTTCATACCCAACAGTAACTTAGTTCCTCAAAGGCAAAAGCTCTCCATCCATCTCTTCAACATTATCATCATTATTAGTACCAACTGTGTGAATACTAAAAGTGGGCTACTCTGCTACAGGGAAGACGATCTGACAACGTAGAAGAAGTGCCAGGGTGGACATCGCCCTACCTGTGCTTAGTAGCAGCAACACCTTCATGATGGTGTATTCTTCAAAGGTAAGCTGCAGGCGCACAAACTGAAGGCTGATCTGGTGCATCCCCTGGCACAGTTCATACATGGCAGACTGATGCATCTTCTCTCTGCAAAGAAAAGGCAGCAATGTCTGAGGATGCAAGGTTTAGTAGGAGACCCAGACTGGTGGCCCGAAGCACCTTAATAAGAGACCCGAGTCAGAAATTTCCTTTTGGCTTCAGCGTGGCACTGATGTGTACTTTAAAGACACGTAGATGCCTTTCAGACTAACTGGGTGACTGCTTCTAGACCAATGCTGCTGTTCCTCTTCTTAGCACCTGATAAAGATGTGAAAAGCACTTAAGGCAACCAGATTCAAAGTGTGCCAGGATTTCATTTTACATTCAGAATAATGCTAACTGATGATGGTTTGTGTTATAGTGAGATAGATCATCCAGAAAGCAGAGAAGCTGCCGTGATGTGGAGTGAGGACCTTAGACTTGTGTTACTTTTTGGCCCCAGGTCAAAGCACTCACTGTGAGTACAAAGCACTCATGTACAGAACCAGGCTAGACTCTATGAACAGAGAACGGGGATGACTATCTTATTCCCACAAGGGCCTTCCTTACTGGGGTCATGGAACATGTTCATTAACTATTTATAGTAGCATGTTTGAAAAGAGAAATCAGACAGAACGTAAAAAGGTGAGAACCCCAGGAAGAATCTCTGGGATAGAGAAAGGGCTACATGGAGCTTGGCACCATGTGTACAAACGCTTCCACACATGCAGCCAACCAGTCCCCTCCCTCCACCATCCGAAGGTTTTCATAAAAACGCACATCATGTGACAACAGAAACCATCCTTTTCTTTCCTTGAGAAGTAAGCGAAGCATCACTTTGGTTTTTAGATGTTTTCCTTCAAAGTAAAAACCTATTGGAAGGCCCTGGGCTAACTACTGGTTCACAATGAAAAGACTGTGAAAGTGAAGAAGAGAGTCTTCATGAACGATGGGAAAGGACTTTCCAAGTCAAAGAAATGGCAAAGGAGGCCAGGATGGCTGGTGCCTGAGCAGGATGCCTGGGAGCAGGCGGAGTCTGCAGGAGGCAGTGCTGCGATCCCGCCTTCAGGTTGTGTCCTGGGCGCCCCTCGAATGGCAGAAGTCTCTTGCAGCTCAACTCTGACTGACACTTGGAAGAAACCCATAATGGAGCACAACACGTTTTGCTTTGGATTATTATTATATTTCTTTCCTCTTCCATCTTAAGCTGTTGTTTTAATTTAATTTAATTTTATTTTCCAGTACCAGAGGTTGAACTCAGGGGCACTCGACCACTGAGCCACATCCTCAGCCCTATTTTGTATTTTATTTAGAGACAGGGTCTCACTGAGTTACTTAGTGCCTCACTGTTGCTGAGGCTGTCTTTGAACTCGCTATCCTCCTGCCTCAGCCTCCCAAGCTGCTGGGATTATAGGCATACGCCACTACGCCTGGCTTAAAAAACTGTTTTTAATTAATATTAATTAATATAAAATATAAAATATAAAATATATAATATATAATATATATAATTATAATATATAATATATATAATATATATAATAATTATAATATAATAATGCACGCACGCGCGCACACACACACACAAACTGCAGAAGCCGATGGATCCACCACCCAGAATTAACAATGTGAACAAATGCTAATATTGTTGCCATATTTGCTTCAGAGTTTAAAAAATTCAACATGGCTGAGTTGAGCTCCTCCCAGTTGGTCTTCCTCCCTGATGTTGCCCATCCTTTCCTCATTTATGAAGGGATCTGACCAGTGGGGAGAAATTATCATTTCTTCTCAGATATGCACATTTTACTTCACATGCATGTGTCCATAAAAACAGCTTACAATACAGTGTTTTATGGAAATGTGAAATTAGATACACATATCCTTCTGTGACTTATTTTTACTGAATGTGTAATTTCGAGGTGTTTCTATTTGATCCAGGTAACTCTTGATTCACTTTAGCTGCTTTAAGCCTTGTTTGAATGTATCACAGCTTACATATCCACTCCACTATAGAGGGACACTTGGGTTCCTTCCTCCTTACGGCTGTTACAAAATGATACCTGGGGAATACCCTTGTGTGTGTCCATAGGACAGAGTCAAAAAACAAAGGAGGGTCGTGGTTCTGTGCACATCTGCTGCTCTCCTTCCCACCAGCAGGACCCAGGGACCTTTATTCCACTTCCCACCGATGCTCGCCATCATCCAATGCATCTGATGGGGGAAGGGGTTGAAAGGGTAACTTATAGTTGACTTGATTTCCATTTCCTTTATCACTAGTAGGTTCGGCATTTTTTTCACATGTTCACTGACCATTTAGGTTTCTTCTTTGGTGATGTTTCTTCATATCTATACTCGTTTAATTTTAAGGTTTTTTCCCCCCCTTCTATCATTAGGTAACACCATTTTTGTTTTTAAATTTTTTATTTTTTTAAGAGTCTCCCTAAGTAGCCTAGGCTGGTCCAGAACCTCTGGGCTCAATCCATACTCCTGCCCCAACCTCCCAAATAGATGGGACCTCAGGTATGTGCTACCATGCCTGGCTCCTGTTTTTAGTCTTAATATTTTTTTTCCTTAAAAATTTTGTCTGGGGGGACTGGGGCTATGGCTCAGCGGGTAGAGCGCTCATCTTGCATGTGTGAGACCCTGGGTTCGAACCTCAGCACCACATAAATAAAATAAAGGCATTGTGTTGACCTATAACTAAAAAAAAATAAAAATAAAAATAAAATTTTGTCTGGGGGCTGGGGCTGGGGCTGAGCGGTAGAGCATTTGCCTGGTGTGAATGAGGCACTGTGTTCGATTCTCAGCACTACATGTAAATAAATAAAATAAAGGTCTATCAACTACTAAAAATTTTTTTAAAAAATTTTTTGTCTGATCTTAATGTCTTCCTCCCTCTCCCCATTTCTTTCTCTAGAACTTGCCTAATATCTCCGGCATCATCTTTTAATCCCTTAGTTTCAAACTTCTCATGTGTGTCTTCTAAACAGGAAAAAGCTGAACTTTAAAAAAAATCTGAGCCGGGCGCGGTGGCGCACGCCTGTAATCCCAGCACTTTGGGAGGCTGAGGCAGTAGGATAGCGAGTTCAAAGCCAGCCTCAGCAATGGCGAGGCACTTAGCAACTCAGTGAGACCCTGTCTCTAAATAAAATACAAAAAAAAAAAAGGTCTGGAGATGTGACCCAGTGGTCGAGTGCCCCTGAGTTCAATCCCCGGTACCACAAAAAAAAAAAAAAAAAAAAAAAAAAAAAAAAAAATCTGAGTCTCTCGCTTTTTAAAAAAATATTTTTAGTTGTAGAGTCTCTCACTTTTAATAGCCCAGTATAATCTGTTTTCATTTATCATGAGTATTGTTATGATGTTCCCTGCCATTTTAACGTTTTTTTCATCCCTCTTTTTTTAAAAATATTTATTTATTTACTTTAGTTGTACACAATGCAATGATTTATGTTTATGTGGTGCTGAGGATCGAACCCGGGCCGCACACGTGCGAGGCGAGCGCTCTGCCGCTGAGCCACAATCCCAGCCCCTCATCCCTCTTTCTTTTCTTTGCTTTTTTTGGTCTACCTTTATTGGGATTGATCCAGCTTTTGAACCCACTCTCCTCACCCTTCCACTGGATTTGGAAGGAATATATTCTAATTTCACACCTGAAATAATTACTCCTAAATTGAGAACTTGCTTACTTAAAAATCTAAAGCTAGGGGCTGGGATTGTGGCTCAGCGGCAGAGTGCTCGCCTCGCACGTGCAGGGCCCGGGTTCGATCCTCAGCACCATGTAAACGTAAATGCATTGTATTGTGTACAACTAAAGTAAATAAATAAATATTTAAAAAAAAAATCTAAAGCTAGTCAATAGCTTTCCCAGCAGAAACCACTGAGAAGCTTCATTCCTGCTTAGCTGCTTCCCTTCTTCCACGGGACTGTTCTCCAAGCACTTACCATTCAACTAGTTTTCAAGCTACCCCTGAAATTGGTTTGTCCCTCTCACACTTACCAAAGTGCTTCTTTGTCTGTGTCACTTCTTACCCCTTACTCTTTACTTCTGGGTTCAATTTCTGACTTATTAAGGAATACATTGTAGTAATTCTTTTAGCAATAGCTAGTTGCTGAGTGAAGTTCAAGTTTTTTAGTCTCAATTTATTTGAAGATGTCTTTATTTCACCTCGATTCTTACAAGACAATTTTAAAAGCTTGGCAGGTAATTTCCTTCAGTACTTTGAAGAGAGTATTTGGCTGCACCTGGGCCTTAATTGTGGTTTTGGAAATTTCCAGTTAATCAAGCTCCCATAGGCTACCTTAATTTTCTCCTTGGTAGCTCCCTGCCTGCCTTTATTTATCTGATGCCTACAGTTTTGTTATGATGTATTTAGATGCAGACTAATATTTTATTTTTCCTGATTGTAACACAATGTCCTTATTTAATTTGAAGGTATTGATTTTTTTTTTTTTCTGTTCTGAAATATCCTCACCATTGTTTCTTCAAATGTCACCCTCATCTCATTCTTGTCACTCTTCCTGACATCCTCTTAGCTACCGTTGTGCTGGACCTTCTCACTTTGTCTTCCAGATGAACCTCCCTTTCATATTTCCTATCTTCTTAGTTCTCTGTACTGCATTCTAGGTGATCTTCTCAGATTTTCCAATCAAACTTTTTTTCCTTTATGTCTAATCCACAGTTTAAAGTCTACATTATTTTAACGAGCGGCAATATTTTTCATGTCAAAGAGCTTAGTAATGCTCTACTTAGTTCTTTCTCAAGTTTTTTTTTTTTTTTTCCTCTTTTTCTTTTTGGTTATTTTCCATAGGATTCGTCTTTCTTATGGTTATTATATGTCCTTCACATCCCCAGATATTTTAAACATGTTTTATTTTATAGTGCCTTTCAGATTTTTAAATTCACTTTTTGGGAATGCAAATATGCATGTCTAAGGTGCATTCTTTGTGCATATATTGTCTCCTGGGTGAACCCATGGGTAATGGGCTTGTGGAAGAGACGAAAACTGTCACAAGCATTTCACTTGTTCTGGACTAGTCTGGATGCTAATTTATCAGCTGAAATGCTTTTGTAAGACTCCTGTAGTTTAAATTTAGACTTCACACTTGATATGGTACAGGCTTGTTTCTTATTTCTTTCAGCTTCTGCCATGTCCCTGGGCTGGCTGGCGGGCTGAATTTTACTGTCCTTGTTAGTAGACAGTGAAATCTCTGCAGAGCCACGAGTTAAAGCAAGGGGCCAGGTTTCAGGCCCCGAACTTGCAGAGTGTTAGTTCTTGCTCTGATTTCCTGTCTTGTGTTCTAATGCCCACCAGGAGAGCACATATTACAGTGTGCAGGGCAACTACAGCTTCAGTTCTATGTTGAACCATGATGGCTATGAATTCCATGTTCTTGCACCTTTTTTTTTAAAAAAGCTGGTCTATGTAGCTAAGACTTTTATTCTTAAAGCAAAACTTCTATGTGTTTTGAGAGAAAAAAAAAAAAAAAAAAGGCTCAGTTTAGTTCCATCATTCTAACTGCTACCGACAAGCTTCTTAAAGGCAGGATCTATGTCCAACTGTATTAAATGTCCAAAAGTACAGGATAGACAAGCACTAAGTGTCAGTTTTTGCTCTAAAAGTATTTCATGAATGAATGAGAAAGGGGGAAAAGCAAACATAAGAAGTAAAGACAATGAACTGAAAACATGCAAATTTACATACAATAGCAATGATGAAGCAAGATAATACTGGTGTGTTTACAGAGGATAAGATTACCAACTGCCCCTGAAATTAGATATGGCATTTGTGAAGTTCCCAAAAAGTTTCTGAGATAGACAGACAGGCAGGCAGGCAGTAAAATGGAGACAAAGCAGAATTAGGATGCCCCTGGGGCATAACACATCATGCATCTGACACTACACTCACATGCATTTGATTTTTTTTTTTAAATATTTACCCATTTACTTTAGTTGCACACAATGCAATGCATTTATGTTTACATGGTGCTGAGGATCGAACCCAGGCCGCGCACGTGCGAGGCGAGCGCTCCGCCGCTGAGCCACAATCCCAGCCCCTGCATTTGATTTCTTAATCTGCCTCAGGTCAGAGGCAGAAATGGCACCCTTGGTTTTACCACAGCAGGGCCTACTCATGTACCTACTGACCATCGGCTCTCCACACACTGGCTTGCTGGCCCTGTGATGGCATAACTTCCGAGATTTAGGCTTATTCTATGTGAAATGGGAATAATACTAATAATTCTAATCTTGCAGGGACATAGGAACCCAGTATTTGGAAGTCCTTATAAAATATTGTATGAATATTTTAGAGAAAGCATACTGGAGAGAATAAAATACTTCTTGAGGGACTTCTTTCTTTGGCAGAAACAAGTCGAGAAAACATCAAATTCTTAAAATGACTTTCATGAAAATAATAGTTTGTTATTATTATTTCTATATATAGGAAGATGAACCAAGGAAAAGGCCAGAGATAAGGAAGATGTTGAGAAGGTGGAAGTGCCTGCCTAATGCCAAACAGGAGAACTGACCACCTCCTTACCCAAGTGTGTGTTACGGCAGTGTGTGAACAAAACATCCACACGCCGGTTAAAGGTTAGAGAGAGACTCAGATTCTACCTGAAAACAGATTGGACCATTCACCTGTGAAAACACACCTCAAGAAAGCACTTTGTGCAACTTTACTATGAACAGCTTCTCTCTTAATTCTTGGTTGACTTACAGCCCAAGTCACCTCCCAGTCTTTGGAGCTGTCATTTATGGCTCACCTACATACACAGGAGCTGAATTTCCCCTTGCTGATTCTCACAATGTCTGTGAGGAAGGGTCCTTGTATTCACGATGGGGAATTTTACACCCGAGGAAGCCAGTATCCAAATCCAGGTATTTTACTTCAAGATCACTCACCATGCTGCCAGCCCAAGTAATAGCTTTCTATTATTATTATTATTATTATTATTATTATTATTATTATTATTATTGGTACTGGAGGTTGAGCCACATTCCCAGTCCTATTTTGTATTTTATTTAGAGACAGGGTTTCACTGAGTTGCTTAGTGCCTTGCTTTTGCTGAGGCTGGCTTTGAACTCGTGATCCTCCTGCCTCCAGAGCCACTGGGATTGCAGGCTTGCACCACAGTGTCTGGCCAGTTTTCTGCTCTTTGCTCCAATCATCCAACTATAAAGAGATATTCAGTACTGCACAGGTTTTGCTATTATATTCACTCATTTGTTTATCCTGAGCTCTCCATTAGATCATAAGATCTCATGTTTTCAAATTCCACTGCTATTCCCAATTGCATGAAATTGAGTTCTTTAAATGAGGAGTAGTGTGTATGCAATACAGCTTGAAAATTCAAGAAAACAGGCCATCTTGAAAACACATTTTACATCACATCATTTTTGCACAACTAGATTAAATGTACAGAAATGTACATTCAAAGAAGCAGAAGCAAGGATGATCTTTTTGGCCTGGTACTTGTATTAATGTTGCAATATTACTTTGCAGAAATACACCGATGTGTGCTTTTGTTTGTTTCATAATTTTACCTCATTTGGAATGGAATAATGTGAAAATACACTTGGCTACGTTGGAAATGAGGAACAAATTTATACAAGGCTTCTAAAAAAACAAAAGCAAATGCATGATCAAAGTCACCCTTGAACAGTGGACTTAATAAAGGTGGCAAGAGAGTCTTAAGGTGGATTTCAGAGCTGAGTAACTGACAGTTCCTCCTCTCTACTGCAGGACGGTGGGTGCTAATATTCTTGCACATGTCATCTATTTCTAAACATCTCCCCATCTGTGGGAATGGAATAAACTCTAATTTGTAAATAAATACAAACACCAGAGTGGGCACAGAGACCCAGCTCCAATTTTAAGGAGACTGGGTTAAAAAAAATCCATGAAAAAACAACAGCTCTAACATATTTTTCAAGAAATATTTCAACAGTTTGGTAAACTTGAAATTTTCTCAAACTAGGAAACCAAATATATTCATAGCTACAACTTCATCTGGTCCTCTCTCTCGGAACGTCCATTTCACTAAACTAAAATCACATGGTCATTTGGAAATAGTTTTAAATTATTAAATTAAAATAAACTAACTTCTCCAAATTTGATTCCTCTTGGACTAAAAGTATATACTCAGAGCACAACAACACCCCCCCCCCCTTGCTTCTGAGGGACTCTGGAGTTAGACAACGTTGGAAATGGAGCTTATTCACATAAGAATAGCAGGGATTGGAGAAAGTCCCATTACGTTCAGAGTGGACAGAACATTCATGATTAAATGATTTGTATGCTAGTTGCCTGCTTTTAACTCAGTTATCTAAACCATCTGAACACCTTTTGTATCTACAAGACACATGCTGTTAGCCTTCATTAGATGTCAACAGTGTTGCCCTATTTTACATTATGAGACCAACCACTGAACTTACTGACCGATGGAACATTCTTGTTTTGGTATTCAGGTGCTGGCTTACATTACTAAAATGAAAACCATTCAAAAAGCTTAGTCATTCTGTTATCTGGAGGTCCAAGCTGATGGAGAAATCATTGCTTCATAAAGGCAACCCTAGAATCGCACTCATGTTCTACTCTGATACAAGCAGATAGGTAACTCATAAGCCCAGACTACACACATAGTAGCTATGGGTACCTTTGGAACTCGAAAGCTCTGTTTCATTCTGAACTCACACAGATACCTCTTGATGTGGCCACCTACCATGAGAACACGTGCTAGGTGCTTCCAGCTGCCAGCAGAAATAGATGGATGGTCTGAACCTCCCGTCTGCCTTTCCCATATGCAAACTCCATTCTAGATCCTCCAGCACTGATCCTGTCAAAGGCTCAGCTGAGTTCACCTTTGAGGTGGACAGTTTCTAGGGTATGCCTGCCACCTACTCCTTCATGGGCTTCTGTGTGATTCCCAGAAAGTCACAGCAGCAAGACTCTCAAGCAGTGCATTTTACAAAGACGGTTCTGAAAACCGTGATGCTCCTCTGCCTCCAGAAACTGCCCTTTGTGGAAGAACTCTGCATCTTTTCCAAACAACTGTGGCGATGACTTCCACTTTTACACACTCATCCTCCTTGTGAAAGGACTCGTGTGATACACTGTTCTTCAACTCTGGTCCTGAAAAACCAACCAATTTACTTAGATCTCCCTGCTCCCCTACTTTTTTTCCCCCTACTTGAATGCTCTACTACTGAGTACAACCTCAGGCAATTTTATTTTTGAGACAGGGTCTCACCAAGTTGACCAGACTGGCCTTGAACTTGTGATACTCCTGCCTCATCTCCTGAATTGCTGGGATTATAGGCATGTGCACAATGCCTGGCAAAAAATTTAAAAAAAGACTCTTCTTTCTTATGCTAACCTTTATTTAAAGAATCTCTTCTAGAATTAAGAACACATCTGTAGGGCTGGGGTTGTGGCTCAGTGGTAGAGCGCTTGCCTTACATGCATGGGGCACTGGGTTAGACCCTCAGCACCACCTAAATAAATATAATAAAAGTATTGTGTCCATTAAAACTAAAAAAAGAAAAACATCAGTTGGAGAAGTCAAGTATACCCATGTTCCTGGCAGCAGGATTCATAGCAGTCAACAAGTGGGAGTAACCCATGTGTCTATTAATTGGGGAATGAATAATCAAAATATGGTGCATACATCCAACAGAATATTATTCAGCCTTGAAAAGGAAGGAAATTCTAACACATATCCTCACATGAATGAACCTTCATGATATTTGCCAAGCAAGATAGGCCAGTCACCAAAAGACAATTAGTGCATGTTTCCAATTGTACGTGGCATCTAGAGTAGCCAAACTCACAGAAAAGCAAAGCTCTTGCAGCTGGGGGAGGCAGGAGGTAGGAATGGGGAATTGTTGATTATTGTGCACAGAATTGCAGTTTTACTATTTTTAAAATTTTTCTATCTTTTTAATTAAATTTTTCCCCCAATCAGTTATACATGACAGTAGAATGCATTTGACCACATTGTACACAAATGAAGCACAACTTCTTCCTCTGGTTGAACATGGTAAATCACACCGGTAGTATAATCATACATTTATATAGGGTATAATAATGTCCGTCTCATTCCACCATCCTTCCTATCCCCCAGCCACCCCCCCCCCGGTTTTACTATTTGATTAAGTTCTGGAGACGGGTTGCAGGACCGTGTAATTATACTTGATACTACTGAGCTGTGCACTTCAAAAGGGTTATGATGGTCAATTTTATTATGTATTTTATCACTACTAAAAAACTTTTAAAACTAAAAACAAAACAAATCTCTGCAACCCACAATCTTACTTGCTACACTTGGAGAGAGACCAGGAAGTCCAAATTTGTGTTTAATTATGTAACTTAGGGTTCAGGCACTTCATTCTTCTTTCTCTTGTAATATATGAAATATGCCTTCTCTCCTATTTTTATAACTTCCCTTTTGTCTTTTTGTGTCTTGACAGATTTTTAGTCTTACTGTATCTGTGCTGTTATTTGCAAGCTGCACTCAGTGCTATTTGAAAGCAGGAAGGGGAAAAATTCTTTAAAAAGACCACAGTTTAGGGGCTGGGATTGTGGCTCAGCGGTAGAGCAATCGCCTAGCGCGTGGGCGACCCGGGTTCGATCCTCAGCACCATGTACAAATAAAATGCATTGAATAAAACACATTGTGTACAACTAAAGCAAATAAATAAAAATATTAAAAAAAAAAAAAAAAAAAAGACCACAGTTTAAAAAGGTCACTGAAAAAAACTGTTCCTCAAAGACCCGTCTGCGACAGGTCTGGTGCCCTCCAGGGGAAGGGAAAATAGAACTATCTTCATCACTCCTTTCTCCTTCCCCAAATTCACATTTAATAAACATGATCCTTTAACATTGGCTGATTTTATAAAATGCTAAAGCACAAGAGGTTCCCAACTTTTCCACCCATGGAGTCTATAGAAAGTACACTGCTGTTTTGTGCTGAAGAGCCTTTAGCAATACTGCACTAAACTGCACCTCATCAACTGAACACCTTTCAGTGCATAAGACATTGCTTCAACAGAAGAAATTGTAGAAGAACATTTTTGTAGAAGAACTACAAAAAGAAGACTTTGAAATCTTCCATGTTAGCCGTTAAACACTAAGCAACTGTGTCTTTGCTTTTTTTTTTTTTTATGGTACTGGGGATTGAAGTTGGGGTGTTTTTCCACTGAGTACATCCCCAGTCCGTTTTATTTTTTGAGACAGGATCTAAGTTGCTGAGGCTGGCCTTAACTTGTGATCCTCCTGACTCAGCCTCCCAATTTGCTGGGATTACAGGTGTGCACCACCATTCCTGGTGCTGTATTCCTCTCTCTATGAACATTTTTATGAGGCACATAGGTCCACAATTACCTGAGTGGTAAACAAATGTCTAGCAGGAATAGGGAATTGGTTAATTCAATGCATTTCACAGACTTTGCGCTGTTCCTTTTTCATTTGCAGATATAAACGAAATATAGCAATGCTTAATGAGGGTTGAACTTCTTCAAGTCTCTGGACTCTTGGAGAGGAGGCCTGCCAATAAGCATGTTTGCTAACATGCTATTTACTTCAATAAATTGCCTCCAGGAATGTGTGCGTTACATTGTCATAATGTAAGCAGTCATCCTGTCAGTCAGTAGGAGAGTTAATAACCTGAGATCAGAGCAGATCTGAAAGACCAGACCTTCCATCTGATACGGCACACCACATCATTATGTCTGAATAAATTTAACATCTTGTTACATGGTCAGCGGAACAGATGGTCCCTGTCTCAGGCTTGTTATTTTCCTAAAAAAAAAAAAAAAGAAAAGAAAAAACCAGCATGCAGAAACAGGTTTTTTCCTCCCTTTCAAACCTTAATTAGAATAAAAATGACCTCAATTTGGGCATTCAAATCATTCCAGTTTACTGTTTTCAATTTTTTTTAATGTTCTTACTAGACTTTTCTTTAACTGATTAAAAAAAAAAAAAAAAGAGCTATCAGAGGGCCATTTTGGGTTGTGGTTGTGAGGTTGGCTCATTTTTATAGTATTTATATCATGTATTTACAGCCAGGGAAGAGTTCAGCCAGCAGGTCCAGGAATTCCCTGGGAATATGCTTTGTGGGTTGTGCTCTTGGACTAAGGTCTCCCAGAGACTAGTATCCCCCCATCTCCATGGCATTCAACTCTTCTCTATTAATTTCACATGATCTGATTCTAGTAACAGTTAAAAGCCAATTCAGTGTTTTGCCTGTCACCTCAACTGATGTTCCAAAAGGAAGACATTCCCATACTGCCTTCAGATGCCAGCATCACAACTTCCATGAACTTTAATGGATCTTACATGGATCAAAATAACTTGTGACAATCTCAAGAGGGGGCCTGGTTACATGGAAGCCACAATTTTCTACTGACCATCCTAGAAGTCCAGGAAAAAATTATCCTAAATATTATGTAGAGTATTTTTTAAAACATTTTCCTGTAACACAGGGTTTTAAATACTCAATAGAGTCAGCAATGTCTTTTGGGGTACATGATATGTGATTTTGGTAGAAAAAATAAAGCATGTCACCAGAGCCCCTTGTGAAAATTCAGATTTTAGAGAAAGTTAAATGGAGGTTATCTGTGAGAAATGGCATTGCAAAAATATTTCTAATTGACTAGAGGTTAGTTAGTAGTCTTTGAATTATGAATTTTCCCAGGCTAGTAACAATATAATACATTTGAAAAGGTTATTTTAAAAAAATATTTATTTTTTAGTTGTAGTTGGACACAATACCTTTATTTTATTTACTTATTTTTACATGGTGCTAAGGATCGAACCCAGGGCTGCGCACATGCTAGGCGAGCACTCTACCGCTGAGCCACAGACCCAGCCCTTGAAAAGGTGATTTCTAAGCAACTTTTCAGGACACAATTTATTGTGAGGCATCCTGTCCCTGAAATATGGGACCAGAGAACTGGCACTACAGTAAGGTAAGGAACACAGCAAACTGCAGAAGATTCAAAAGGAGTAACCATTCACTCTCTATTATCTGTAACGGCAGGGGGGCCTTTGGTATAGGAAAATACATGAATACTACTGACTCTCTATTCCTCTTGGTTTCTAAGTGGGAATTAACTGGACAGTGTAAGATTTAGTAAACCAATTATTATTTTTTATTCTAGGCTTTGGTAAGGAAGTCTAGACGTGTCCTTTACAGAGAAGCTGGCTCTAGTTCCTGACTAGACTACAGTGATTTACTTATTCCAAGAAATTGTTTGGAAAGCAAGTCAAACCTCACTGAAAACTATATTCTAGGATTTGGACTGAGGCGGTCTGGTCCTGGAGTCTGAGCTCTTAACTGCTATATTAAAGTTAAAATCCAACCAGCATGCTTGGAACCTTATGGGTACTTAATAAATGTCAACTGTATTAATACTTATTACTGAAATGGCTGAGATTGACCCTCAATCTCTGTGGGTTACACACTCATAGACTCAACCAACTATGTATCAGAAATTTTCAGAAAAAAAAATTACATCTGAAGTGACTTTTTTGGTCATCATTTCCTAAACAATATAATAAAACAGCTATTTACACGGCATTTACATTGTTTTAGGTACTATAAGTAATCTAGAGGTGATTTAAAGTACAAGGTAGGACATGCATACATATGTATAGATCCTACAGTGTTTTTATACAAAAGACTTAAACACATCTGCAGATTTTGTTGTCCATGGATGTCCTATAACCAATCCCCTCTGAATGACAAGGAATGACTGCACACATAGAAAGGAAACAAAAAAACAAAATATTCTAGTGAAAGAATTATTTTTCATTATTAAGTCTCCTATTTGTAGACTGTAGTCTTCCAACACTACATGTCTAGGAATGTAATGATTTACAGACCTCAGATGGTTAAAGAGAAGGCAATTTTCAGTGAGTTACTATTGCTTCAAACATTTTGGGTATTAAAGACACCGTCTAATTTCAATAAATGACTCTTAGCTTCTTTACTTATAAAAAGAGGCCATAAAGAAGGTTCGATTCCTACTTGATGATAACTTTTGAATTCTAAGAATGCGAACACAGCTAACTGCTGATTTAGAAACATTGCTAGACTGTCGTTTGGGCCAAGTGTGAGAGCAAATCACTCTTTCCCACTGCAAAATTAAAAATTTGTATTAACCAGAAACTTGTGGAGTCGAGTTCTTTCTGGAGGAGACATCACGTTATTCGAGAGCCCAAACCTGGCAGAGTACAAGGAAGGATACGTACTCTGATAAGGCCTAGGTGTGCAGTTGTATCTCCAAGGTGTTGGCAGAGAGTAGCTCACACTTGCAGAGCTGATCTGAGAATGTGGATATGTTGGGCGCAGGGTACGGAAGGCAGAAAGCAAACGTGCCCACTCCACAGGGTCACAGATTTCTTCCACCTCCAAAGTCTCACTTTGCAAGAGGAAAACAAAGCTCCAGAGATGGACATCATATAAAGTCATCAATCAAATTGGACTTAATAAAAAGTATCACAAATCTAGATATAAAGGAGTTTCTTTTGTTTGAATCATTCTAAAAGCCTGTCTGCCTGAGTAAAGGGGAGAAAAAGAGATGATGTTCAACGTAATTAATTTATTAGAGATTAGCCACGTGTCCTTTCTTATTACTGATTCCAAACATCTGTCACAAAGCAGATTTTGTTCAGGACATTATGAACAACTGCATCATTCATGACTGGGTGAAACAAGTCTCACACCATCAGGCCACTGTCCCCGTAGTAACAACCATTTCCATCAAACGTGGACGTGGAATGGCAGGAACACAATACTTATTCAACATGTAGCCTGAATATTTGTTTTCTTTATTTACTTGTATAAATTCACCAGTCAAGACAGGTGAGAAAAACAGAACTGACGTGTTCTGATCCTACCCTTGACTATGAAATTCTGTGACCCTCTACTAATCAGAACTCAGTGGCCATGTAGTTTCTCTTGAATGACAGATGGATGACTTGTTGGGTTCTTATGTTCACTGCCTAGGAGCACTGAGGGTTACGGTCAAGATCTTGGAAGTGTTAATTCTTACCTGTGATTCTTGAGCTGGCTGAACCCTCTTCCCCAGCAAAGCACCTGCTCTCTAGGCAACCTCACAAGAGAGGCGAGGGGAGGGCAGAGGAGGTGAGGAGAGGGGATGGGAAGAGAGCAGGTGTCCTCTGCGAATTCACATGTTGAAAATGAATTGCCAATGTGACAGTATTAATAGGTGGGGCTTCCTGGAGGTGATTAAGCCATGGGATTAAGCTTGAGGGGACAAGTTTGGCCTTTCCATGTCTGTGAGGACAGTGTTCTTGCCTTTGAGGGACAAGACCACAGGCTACATCTTGGAAGCAGAGAGCAGCCCTCACCTGCTGGCACACTGAGGTTGGATTTTTCAGTCAAAATAATACATTTGTATTGTTGACGGATTCCTCAGTCTTTTGTATTTTCTATAGAAGAACACGTGCACTAAGACCCCGGGGAAAAACCAGAGCAATGTCATTCTATCAAGCAATTTGGGGAACATAAATTTCAGTGATTTTAAGACCATGACCAAGACCAAGACCAAGATCAAGAATAGTGGAACTCTGAGGAAAAAGTTTTCCAGTTGGGGTGAAAGATCAGAAAAGTTCATGTTGAGGTTTAAAAAAAAGAAAATCATACTGGAATTCTCTTCCCTCTAGAACATTCTATAAAGCACATTTAATTTGAAAGTTGAGACAAGGGGCTGTAGCATTTTAATCTACTAAATGTGAGATGTGGCAGTATCATCCTAATCTATGACAGAAATAGGAAATGACTGCAGAGAAATAGAGGAAGAAAGAGAAAGGGGGAAGGAGAAAGGGAAAGATAAGAAGAAGAGGGAGAAAGGTCAGTGGTAGAGGGAGGGAGGGTGGGGCAGGGAAGGCAGGAAGAACAGCCCTCTCCACTCTGGAATGCAGATCCACAGCTTCCACGCCCTGTGGATCGACAGACTCCCCTCTGGACCTCCGAGGTCCTGCCTGGGTAGGCTTCCTCATGCCTGTACCCGGCCATCCCTTCGCCGAGTCGGTCCAGGTTCTAACCTTCTCAGCCCTTCAGGCTAGACAATTCTGCTGGGCAGTCCAGAACAATCGCTTTGTCTTCCCATTCTTGGAGCAGCCATATAGGATACTTGTCGCTTGGCTTCATCTTGTTACTCTGCTAGTCATACATCCATGTCTTATTTGTCCAATGATTCACCTCCCACACTACAGAATTCTCATAGATGGAAAGGGCATCATTCACTTTGGATTCCTGACGACAGCCACCACGGTATTTTGCATATGGTAGATATTCTCTATGTTTACTATTGACAGGGAAAATGCTAGTCACTGCTCATAATTTTTTTTCTTTAGCTAAGTGATAATCATAAAGAGATTTAATCTCATATTTGGGGAAGTGATTAGAATGCTCATTTATAAAATGATTCACCCTTCTCAAACCTCATTCTGGTCACGAGTTCTTATAAGAATAAAGAATCTTGTTGGTAAAGAACAACTACATTAACCATGAACCACAGGGGGTTGGAAGGGACCTTTGAGATCCTTCCATCTCCATTATTTTGCAGATAAAGGGAGTCCTATGGTACAACAAAAATAGAACATGCTTTGAGAGAAATCCTGGGAGATCCCCATCTTAGTGACCATGTGATCCTGGGTAAGTTACTGGGCCCCTCTTGGATGAAGGCAGCTGCATGACTTCTAAAATAGTGATGATAATATCTGCCTTGAAATATGATTGTAAATGTGATGAACCACACAAAAGTGTCAAGCACAATAAATGTCACATAGTAAGTACTATGTTCTATTTAGTGTTGAATCTCTGGTGCCTGAAATGTGGATTATTGAATCTTTCTTGAATGAGGAAACAGAGACCCAGAGCTTGAGTGAGGCTTCCCCAAGGGAAAGCAGAATTAAGAGTCTGGGTTGGGTCTTAAAGATCATCTATCTGAGCAGTTCTCAAAGTGTGTTCTGAGGACTTCACCTACCCCCAAACCCCTCCCTCTTTTTCAAGCTCATATCTGTGAGAGGCTGAATTTTCTTCATTTGTATTGCCCAAAATAACCTATCACAGAATGTGAGGAGTGGATAAGAGTCTGCAGTTGTCTTCGTTTAAGCCAGATTAAAGAGATTTTCTAAAAGCCAAAACAATGTCACTCTTCTAATATTTTGGTTTTGAAAAAAATTGCTTTTTCATAAAAAATTTGTTATTTAATGTTACTTATAAAATATACGATGGGTTTGTTATTATTTTAAAATGAATTATAAATCAACTTATCTTTCAAAATGTTTGTTTTAATTCCTAATATGAGTAAATATCAATAGACATAATGTATAAAAACACAAACTCTTTGGAATTGTCAAGTATTTTAAGAGTATCAAGGGAACAACATGTTTTCAAACCGATGTGGCCCAATTCCCTCATTTTGTGGAAGGGAAATGAAGGGTTAGCAATAAACGCAGTCATTTGACATCACCAAGCGCATTCATGACAAAGCAAGGATTAGGCTTCATTGGGGGTTTTCTATAACTGAGCTCTTAAATACTGTTGTGATATCAGAACAGAAATAAAACAGATTTGGAGACATAATTTAAACTTTGAACCAAAGTTCCCATCTTTCTAAGAACATTTCATTTCCCATGGTGTGGTTTATATATGGGCAGGTTCTCACCTATTTTAAAGGATAACTTTTATGAGAGATGATGTGATCAGTCAGTAAGAGTTCCAAATATATTTAGTATCTGAAACCATTATGAGGCTCCAAAAGTCTACTTATTAGCTGCCTACGAAAAACCAAATCCCACAGTCAATGTAGAAGCCTCGATGGTGCTGAAAAATCCTGAGCTTTGGACTGAGAGCCACTTGGGTTCAAAACTCTGAACCTTGTCCTCCTCATGCTTCAAAGAGGAGGAAGAAGAAATTCCCACTTCACAGAGTTGGGAGGATTAAATAAAATAGCATACTGGAGAGGGTGTTTAGCCCAGCACTTCTCTCAAGTGTCCAGCACAGGTTGGGTCCTCCAAATCCCTGTCAATCACTTGATTTTTACTTCTGCCCTGCAGTTTCCATGTTATTGGAGAGTGAGCTCATATCTGTAGCAAAAAAGAAGCGAGGAGCCTACAAACCACCAGTTCCACTGATTTCACGGAAGGAGCACAGAAGTAGGGCTGTTGGGCAGGGCTGCCACTGTCCGTGAATGCACTGGCTTAGGCAATGCTAATGACCCAAGTGCCCTGGTGTGCTTCACAGAGGGGCACAGGGGGTCCTCCTGAACCTTTCTGTGTGTTTGTTTTTTCCCTTTCATTATTCATTTCTTTCTTTAGGAAGAGACCAAGTGCCTGAACATCAGGAAAACTAAACAGCTTCTTCAGAGCCGTCTTGAAAATAAGTCTACTGAGGTAGCTTGGAGTTCGTGGGTGAAGGCTGGGGATAATATAAAAACAACATCCATTTTATTGTATCAATGTGGGATACAATAAAAAGGGGTGATCATGTGAATCAGTTTTGGTTCTAGTGTCTAATGACGCCAGTTTAGAAAACAGCCATGTTCCAGCCTCACTCCGTCTTTCAATTCAGATGGGTCCATCTCAGCCACCATCTTTATGTCCTGTGACAGATGTCAAGGGAGGAAGCCTGTAGCCCTCCTTAGCTTTAACTGACATATTCCTTGTCACTTGCTCCAATCTTGCAATAGAATCACTGCAGAAAAAGTAATCTTTATCAGATTTTCAATAAAGAAATTTACTCTAGTGATTTTGTTTTACATTGGAGAATTATTTTGCCTGAATAAACCAAAGTCCTCAAGCCCATTAGCAGAAGTAAAAGCAATATGCTAATATGTTCGATAACCATGCCCTATATAAATCACATACAATCTTAGCCTGGTTTTGACTTTCATTCAAAATGAAAAATAGCTCCCTCTAGTTAGCCAGAGTACAGCCTGGCTGTATTTACTGCATCATTACTATTCTGTGGGATCCCAACATAGTTGTAGAGAGCTTAGACATTTCGTTCCATTTGCAGTCTCATATTTGTTTTGCCTTGATTTCATACAATACTGGCAATTACCCAGCTTCATTAACTCCTGACGAAATTTTTCAAGTACACTACAAGAAACATCACATGAGAAATATTAAGAGACACCAATATTCTGGAAGGAAAATCTGAAAATAAATCCTTTTCCTTAAGTCCACATGTTAAGTCCCAAAAGCATGATAAGGAAAATCTACATCAGGAATCTTGCCTCTGACTTTTATGCTGGAGGAAGTACTCATTAACAAACCAAAAACAGTTGCTGAGTGCCAACGATGCAAAAAGCATCCTGTGAGACTCTAGAAATAATTTTTAAAAGTAGACTTTATGTGCTTTAGAGTTTATACTATATCTGGAGTGATAAATGTATATAGAACACAAAAACCATCAAAAGATGGATAAAGAGACATAACGATATAAAGAATGTGCCTGGGGGTAGAGCTCACTGGTAGAGCACTTACCTTATATGTTCAAGCCTGGGTTTAATCTCCAGCACCCACAGAAAAGGAAAAAAGGGGTTGAGTGGAAAAGTCACTTTTGATATCACTTTTCCACAGTAAGGGAAGTCATCGGACAGGAAGTGTCCTTTGGATGGGAAGGTAACTTAGCAGAAGCAGGGCTTATGCAGAAAGGCAGCAGGAAGTGGTATAAAAAGAGCATTTTAAAATTACTTGAGATTGGGCTGGGGTTGTGGCTCAGCGGTAGAGCGCTCGCCTAGCATGTGCGCGGCCCGGGTTCGATCCTCAGCACCACGTAAAACATAAATGCATTGCATTGTGTACAATTAAAGCAAATAAATAAACATTTTTAAAAAATTACTCGAGTTCATTGTGCACTGAAGCCAGATGGTATTCTAGGTGCTGGTGATGCCAAGGTAGGCCAGAGGGCCACGGTCCTGCCCTCCCGGTGCAGGCACTAGGAAGAAAACTAACTTGCGATAAAATGGGAAAGCCTGGGAAAACAGGTCTACCCTGGATCGGGTGGTCAGGCACAGTCTGTCTGAGTAAGGGATGTTCTGAATTGACACAGAGGTGAGGAAGAGCCCTCTTCCTGCACCACAGAGCAGCAAGGATATAGGACCTGGTCAAAGCTCCCAAAGGAGGACACTGTGGCTACCAAGCGCCCCAGTGAGCCCTCTGGGGAATGCCAACTCCATCTCTCCAGTTTAAACCCCACTTTTTGGGGTGGATTCCGGGATGTCACTACACCACTTTCTCTGGCGACACTGCAGGCAGGATCTCTTTATGTTGCTGCCACATTTTCCCAGCCTTCCTATCCACCTACCCACTGCCCACTAGAGCATGGACCCCAGCAAGGAAGGGACTTCCTTTCTCTCACCATCATATTCCCTGGGCCCAGGACAGGCTTGGTATGTTGGCATTGCTCAATCAACCTGTACTGAATGAAGGGAAGGAATCAACCACTGAACCCCTTCTCCTGACAGTGGGCCAAAAGGAGAGGCAGGGTATGGTGCTGGTAAAGACAGGTCAAGAAGTGAGTTGGGAAGATGCCACACAATCGGGGGAGGCCGTTTAGTACACTCACGTTAGGGACGTTCCTTAATGTGAGCAGTAACACAGAGGTAGCCTTGCAGCCAAGTTATCCATTTCTTTAAAATTCCTCCTCTGTTCCTTCCTCTGCTGAAATGCACAGAAGTGACTTTTTATATTGACTCATTCTTATCATGATGATGATAAAGGGGAAGCAATACTGGGGGAAGGAGGGAAGGAAATGCCTCGCTTAGGGGACAGTCCCTGCCTCTCCTCTGTCCCTACATATGCAGGAATGATTATTTCTTGTTTGCAGATTATAAAACCTCCCCAGGCACTTCCTGTACTTCCCTCTAGACTTCCGTCAGCCACGTCATTCAGGTGGTAAAATGGTCTCTGCACACTACCTTTGTGCAAAAGAAACACAATTCCATTCTGTGGGGCTTCTGCACCCTGCAGACAAAGGTGGGCCTTTTTCTGCTTTGGACATTATTTTTCTTTATTCAGGAGTTTCAAACTCAACACTCTCCATGGCCAGGTAAGAGCGAAAATCATCCAGGGTAGAGAACAGAAGGTGGGCAGAGGCTGGAGGGTGGTGTGCTACCTGCAGGGAGTCACCACACCACTGCTTCCAGCCAACCAAAGGATCAGTCCATCCACTGCGGATGCTGGCCCTCCAGCTGCTGGTACTGGCTGGGTTTTCATGGGGCACGATAAAACGACAAGGCACGGAAAAGGAATTTTTTTTTTTTTTTTAATTTAAAGTTTACACCCTCATACTTACTCAGAAGTTAAAAGACAAACAATGGAAATGTCAAAGTGGCAGGCTTTTTAGTAATGGGAAGGAAAGAGGTGTGTGTGTGTGTGTGTGTGTGTGTGTGTGTGTGTAAGCAAAGGAGCAAAAAGAGGAGGGGGGAGATGAGGAGAGGAGACAAGAGGCAGGGGAAGGAAGAAGGGTCAGATACTGCAAACTACAGAAACTTGACAAAACAGTTCCCCAGCCAAGCGGAAGTCTTTTTACTTAATCTTTATTTGGAAGAAGGAGAAAGGGCAGTGGGCTGGGGGTGGGGCACAGAAAAGGAGCCTTTGGAAGGGGAAGCTGACCAGGCGCCTCCCTCTCCCCTGCTCCTCTCCTGGGAACTCCTGCCGCTCATCCCCAGGGGCCTGGCCTGGCCCCGCCAGAGCAATGGTCCAAGCACAGAGGCACATCCAGTCTCTGGGGAGCATCAGCCGCCTCATCAACGGAGGGGAGGTGGGCTTGCTACTTTATAACTCAGGCTACCCTGGGCTCTGGGAAGACAGTGTGACCCCAGCCTGAACAACGGGACGGGGGCATGTTGGAGCAGAGAGCTGGCCTCTCAGCCCAGCCTTCTGGAACTTGAGAACACTGGGTGTGAGGGACCTCAGGGGCTCTGTGCTGTTGGCAGGGAGGTCCAGGGAGAGCCTGGAGGACACGGACCATACCAGCCCACGGGTCCAGCAACTGGGAGCGTATGGAAGAACCGACAGCCAGCTGTCTAGGGTTCTAATGGTGCTGCTGCACACAAACAGGGCTAGAGACCTGGAGAGCGTGGGCTGCCTTCACCTCCCTCGCTAATCAGCGGAGTGGAACACCTTCTCCTGGGAGAGGACTCAGAACCCACACGAGAGGCTGGGGAAGGGGTACCAGGACGTCACTGCCCTCTGGCTCCCACCATCAATCTTGGGACTCAAATAACACAAGGTTCGGACTCTGAAGACAGTGGAGGATCAGCCCAAACATATATAGTGGGCCACTGCTTGGGATGGCATACCCATGCCTTTAATAGACTTTTAATTTAAAAAAAAAAAAAATTTGGCCAAAGCTTAAAAGAGGGCAACACTGAAATATTCTTGGCTCCAGGAAAAAAAAATTTTTTTGAAAAACTTTCATTACAGGCTTAAGTGGGAGTTTTAATATTTGTACTGAGTTGATAGGAAATTTGAATAATTGCAGTCATCTGTAGCAATATATGATAAGTTGTTTCAAGGTAAAATTGAATGATTAATCATTTAGTACATATTTGAAAAGTTTTTGAGTTCATAATAAGAAAAGTTCTATGTTCAAGTATTAACTCATATTTTCACCCCACTGTTTAATTTAAAAAGTTGGAAGAAATGTTTCCTTTATTATTCCCTATTTCCTGCCTTTCCTCCGGCTCCAGTGTTGCTAATACACAGCTGAAGGATAAGATCTTCAGGAATTTTCAGATTCCACTCTAAGCTGAAGGCCAACACAGGTCATCCACAATAAGTTCTGTTCCTCTGTTTTAAAGATAGCAGTGCTTCACCTCACGAAAACATTACATCTCCACACCACCCCTTCTTCATCATGAACTTCATCCTCACAATTAGAAATACAAACTAGAAAGTCCCTTTTCATATTGACTTGGGTTCATTGGTTCAATAATTTACTTATTCAATAGAAATATTTATGGAGTACTGACCATGCCTTGGGCACAATATGAGGTGCTAGAAATTTAAAAGCAACCAAGAAAAGAGTCTGTGACTTTCCCAAAAAAAGTGCCAACAAAACCTTCAACTCAAAGGCATTTTTCCTAAGCTTCATTTGTTAAAAAAAAAAAAAAAAAAATTCTTACAGTTATGTGCTTTGGACCTCTTGCACTCAGCCATGTGTACACAATTAAAAACTGGCAGATGACACCAAAAGATAAGGCAAACAAAAGGAAAAATAGAAAAGTTGGATTTCATTAAAATTAAGAACTTTCGTGTGCATCAAAAGACACTTTCAAGAGAGTGAAAAAGTCAAGTTACAGAGGAGAGAAGCTACTTACAAACCCTACATCTGATAAGGATTTAATTCTAGAACATACAAAGAACTCCTACAAGGGGCTGGGGTTGTGGCTCAGTGGTAGAGCACTCGCCTAGCATGTGTGCGGCCCTGGGTTCGATCCTCAGCACCACATAAAAATAAATAAAATAAAGGTATTGTGCTCGACTACAATAATAATAATAATAATAATAATAATAATAATAATAATAAAGAACTCCTACAAACAAATAACAGAAAGACAAGCAACCCAGCTAAAAATGGCAAAGGCCTTGACTGGACACCTCTCCATAGAAAATATAGAAAGATGCCCAACCTCACTGGTCATCAGAGAAATGCCAATCAAAACCAAAACGAGAGACTTACTTGATGGCTATTAAAAAGAAGTGCTGGAAGGATGTGGAGAAATTGGAACCTCTGCACTTTGCTGCTGGAATATAAAATGCTTTAAGTGTCTTGGAAAACAGCTTGGCGGATAAGCACAGAAAGACCATGTGTGCAGTGATTCTAGTTCTAGGTATATATTCGAAAGAATCCAAAGTAGGAATGGATATTTTGAGGGTTATTTGTACACCCATGTTTGCAGCAGCATTATTCACAATACCCAAAGGTCAATACGACCTTTGTGTCTACCAGCAGATGAATGGAGAAACAAAATGTGGTCAGCTCCCTCCATTTTTGCTAGTACGTTCTACAAAGTCAAAGCAAACACTGCATCCTAGGGAGAATAAGGGATTAGGGTCCACTGAGCCTCTGACCACAACATGTTTGTCAACTGATCTGTTAGTAACCTTGTTGGATGTCTGTGTCTGTTCAAAGACATCTTAATATGTACTGTCAGCTCGTTAACATTGAACTCCTGGCCAGCAGTAGCACAACTCATGCTCGAATGAAGCTCCTCTAACACACATAATTCCTCCATGAGGCACAATTTACAGCCTTCTTGAGCTCCAGAACAGCACTTCAGTACCCTGCTCAGGGCCATTTTAAACAGGGAAATCAGCCAGACGTGTTGTTTTACACCTCTCATCCAAACTCCTCGGGAGGCTGAGGCAGGAGGATGGTAAATTCAAGGTCAACCTTTGCAACCTAGTGAGACCCTGTCTCAAAATCAGAAATAGAAAGAGCTAGGATGAAGCTCTGTGGTACAGCACCCCAGTACTGGGGAAATAAAAAATTAAAAAAAAATCAAAGAAAACCTGGGAAATCACCAAGAAAAAGCACAAAAGTCCAAAGTCATGGCACTAAATAGAAAGCAAAGGAGGCAGGGGTGCATACAGTTTGAGAGCTGAAATGAGAATGCAGAGGCTGCCTTGTCTGAGCTCTGCAGGAAGGTGCACACCTGGTGACTCTTAGCCCCTCTGCACGGGTCTGTGAGTGGTGGCTAAAACACTGTGAGTATTGACTTTTTCTAGGGTGGGGGAGGGGAGTACCAGGGCTTGAACTCAGGGGCACTCGACCGCTAAGCCACATCCCCAGCCCTATTTTGTATTTTATTCAGAGACAGGGTCTCACTACTGAGTTGCAAGGCTAGCTTTGAACTTGTGATCCTCCTACCTTAGCCTCCAGAGCCACTGGGATTATAGGTGTGCACCACCATGCCCAGCAAGAGTATTGACTTTGAAGTTGCAAATAAGGATAGCCAGTAGGGGGCTGGGGTTGTGGTTCAGTGGTAGAGGGGTAGAGCACTTGCATAGCACGTGTGAGGCACTGGGTTCGACCCTCAGCACCGCATAAAAATAAATAAGCAAAATGAAGGCATCGTGTTCATGTTGCAACATCAGTGACCACTGAAACCATCATGCCAAGTGACGTGACCCAGACAGAAGAGGACAAATATCATCTGAGTTCCCTCATATGAGACACTGGTGATACAGGCAGATTCACCAACCAGAGAGTACCAGGCGTTTGGGGTGGGGGAATTAAGAGTTACTAGTGAATGGGTTCAGAGTTCCAGTTTGGGATGAGGGAAGCTACTGAGCTGGACAGTGGAGACAGTTGTTCAGTAAAGCATGTGATTCATGCTACTGAATTGCACACTTCAAATAGCAAATTTCATGTTACATTTAAAAAAAAATTTATTTATTTGCTTTTAGTTGTACACAATGTGTCTTTACGTGGTGCTGAGGATCGAACCTGGGCTGTGCACGTGCTAGGCGAGCGCTCTACTACTGAGCCACAACCCCAGCCCTCATGTTACATTTTATGGGGGGAAAAACATCAGTGGATATCCTGAAGAAGATTAAAAGGATCATGTTAATCTCCTGGGAAAACAAAATCAAATGCAGATACACTGACATATCTGCAGGAGAGAGAGTTCCTCATCTGCACTTCCTTTGAAAGCAAGAGCCTTCCTTCATAGGTTTTTCTCCTTTGATTGATTATAAAACCTCCTTAAAATGGGGCTATTTAAAAATATCACCTGATTACTAAGGAAAACAAGTATATTAAAATGTGTGTATCATTTGTTTCGCTTTATTTCATACCTTTGGTGAAAATTTAAGCAGAACTGGAATGATTCTTCTGATTCTTTGCCACTTGAAGAGTGAACTGATATTCCTAACTTTTCTTTGGAATAAAACTGGGGTGAAGCAGTGGTCTTAGGTCATTATTGAGGCATATTGGCACTAAGTGTATCCTTTTTTATCACCAATGTCTTTCTTCTTTGCTCCCTTCCTTCCTGAAAGCCCATTTTCCTGTCTCTAGAGAGAGCCATCTGTTAGAATACGGCTGGTTGCAACCTCAACTCCAACATTCCCTTTTAAATACTTCTTGACCCAACAGTGACAAAGAAGCGTGGCTGAATATAAACATAAACGGAATGTGCTAACGTGGAATGCAAACAGTATGAAAATGCAAACTTAAAATAGGAAGGGATCCATAGCCAAAGAAAAAAGTCTATTAAAATTCTTTCAATCTTTTTAAAATATATCATAAAATGAAAAATGTTTCACTACAGAATAACAGTTTGGCTGCTTCTATGATCGAAAAGAAGGGTAATTACGATGGTCAGGAAAACACATTGAGCAGCTGTATACGGTTAACAAAAGATCCATTACACGATGCACAGGGAAACTGGCACTCCACACGTTCACATTTCCTAGAAATTAGACAGCCTTCCCAACTGGAGGAGATAGCGAAAGAGGCTGTTTTCTATTAATTGTGGCTTTGTACCAGTGAAGTTTACAGAGCCAATTGGATCATCTTTCTTTTGGGACAATTCCCACATACTATTATGTGGGATTTGCATATACTGATTTATACATACTCTGAAGTATCTACTTTGTAATGTTGTAAAAAAGTGGTTTTTAGGTTCTTAAAAATCATCTATTTTTAATGCTTAAAAATTCCCATTTCAGTAGATTCTTTCACACATGTACATCTGTTTAGAAATTATGGGGGAAAAAAGCATAACGAATAACTCTGCAGTTTTTGTTTTATGAAGGCTAATTAATAGGTACTTACTCATTAAAGACTAGGTCTGGCGCAAAATAGAGAAATTGGCTGTTCGTATGTTTGTACGATCTCCAGCTCAAGGCAAATGATGATAGACACATCCAAGAATACTGGATTAGGGTAATTTGGTCCTCAAGAGGCAAGTTTTTAAATCCTGAAGAACAGAACAATTAATTACAGAAATACACTTAGCATTTAAGTACATTCCAGGAAGAAGCTCCTTAAGTCAGCCTCTAACAGCTACCTTTGCTCTAATGGACTCAAATCAATTCAACAGGCATCTACAGAGCACCCACCACAGGCCTGGCCTGTTCAATGCTCCATTGTAAATTCACCCTAAATGCTCAATAAGGTCGAACTGCCAGGCCAACTAAAACTGAAGAGTTTGGTGAGGTTCAGTGTAGATGACAGCCGAAACCCTTCCTTAGACTGAGAGATACTGTATAACCTGTAAATCTTGCTTCATCCCACCCACAATTAATGACACCAAACTTAATAACTGTCGACACCTACAAATCTGCAACAATGGCAAAGGATTTTAGTTTTCACAACTCTGTAGCATTGAGCACACAGGAGTCCTTGCTTGCCACCGTTTGGGGTAAGACCAGAAGCTGACAATGCTCAGCAGAGGAGCAGCTGTCCTCAGCACCCGGTCCCTTAGGAGCCTTCTTTTGTTCGTTACTTGCAGTCTCACACAGGCAAGCTCCACTTGAAAGTACCAGTCATCAGAGCTTTCCCCAGTGTCAGGTATTCTGGCTGCTGATTGACCACAGGTAATCCAAGAAACTGCTCTGGATTCATGAACCAGGATAATGCAATGACAATTCCAAGTCATGCTGCTGTAGATGACTGGCAGCCTTATCAATAAAACCATACAGCATAGAAAATGACCAAGAAGTGGAAATTTCAAGCACAATGTTAAGGGTGCTGGGGGTAAGGTGGTAATTTTTGGACTGGAGGGTTTCTCAGGGTCTCTTATGACTGATTTACTAGGCCCTGGCTTATTTGGCCTATGCATAGATGAGCCCTGGTTATGAGCTGGTAATACAGGGCTCCGTTGTGCCTTCACCAAAATAATGTTTCTTTTACCTTGGTGATACTTTTGGGATGAAATTTCCCATTTTAATTGCCAACGTGAGAAATGCAGCTGTTCTATGAACAACAGAATCCTGAACCCTTCTTTCAAAAAAGAAACGAGCCTCTTAACTAGATTTTTCCCTCCACACTCCATCTATTGGCTATCCTTGCCAAACCCTGGTATCAGGATGCAAGGGATGCTAACTCCAGGGGCACGGCCAGCCAGTGGCCCCGCAGTGGGTGATGGGCTCAGGATGCGGACTGCGCGGGGGACGCAATCCTACCTGGAAGTACCTTTGCCCACTTCACGACTTGAATCATCTGTTTGCCGGCCAGGCGGTTGAGCGTGGAGAGCAGGTTCTCGGCCGTGTCTGGCTTGGAGCTGTCGTACCCCGCATACACAATCTCGGGCTCGATGTTCTCCAGGACCATAGCGGGGGGACGGTGTGAGCGCTCGGGAAATGGTGGAGAGCTGGGGAACCAGCGCCGTGTTGACTGAGGGCTCTTTTGCAGGAGCGATGTAGGTTGTCCCTTCTTCGGGGCTCTGGGGGGGTGGGGGGGGGCGGTGGCTGCTGCTGCTGCGGTGGCTGATCCTCATGAATTCCTTTTAACTTTCCCAATTTCTTTGACTTTCGGGCTGCAAAAGAAATCAAAAACGATAAGGGCAAATGACAACGGCATGAGGCAAATTACAGTGAACATGGACTTGATGTCAGTCAAAGCTTACTGGCATATTGTCTTTCCTTCTGAAGAGTTCTTGTTACACTACTAGGAACACAGCCTTTTAAATATGTTTCTAATAGAAAATGTACAAAGCCCAGCTATGATTACTTGGACATTAGGATAATGAATGCCTGCCTTCTTTCATTCATTCTAGAGATCTGCTCCATTTGTCTCCTATAGTAAGATGCTACATACTCTGCATAGGAACCCAGCTAATCACTGCAGCATGAGCAAACCTCATCCTGGTCCTCAACAGGTGTTCAACCCAGTGGGGGAGGAGCCAAGGTGTGTGTCATAAAACCATATTGCAATGCGGATAGACATGGGTCCCCTGATAAAAATAAATACAGCTAAAATTTAATGAATGCTTAGTAACGCCAGGCACTGTTCTAAATATCCTATGAAAATTGGCCAATTTAGCAATCTTTATGATTACTATTATGAGTCTCATTTTAGAATAAGCAAACTGAGACCAGAGAAATTAAGAAATCGGTCCATGATCACACAGCTTGTAGATACGAAGTAGAGTTCAGAGGAAGAATAAACTGCTTCATATGCTAATATGGTAAGAGTTGGAGAGGTGGGCTGGGGCTGTAGCTCAGTGGCAGAACACTTGCCTAGCATGTGTGAGGCACTGGGTTTGATCCTTAGCACCACATAAAAATAAATAAATAAATAAAGGAAACAATTATTATAAAAAGGAATTGGAGAGGTAGATGGATAGATCATTGGGAAGATGAGTGAATGGATACATAAAAAGAAAAGAAAGCTCAAAAGTTCTGAGTTGAGGTTAGAGTTGTGGTAATCACCTAGTTATACAAACTATACTCCTCCCTGGGCTTTTAGAAAAGTCATTGGGTAAATATGGTTGGCCAAAGAAGCTGCACACTGAAGATACTGATTACCTGGTTGAACTGTTTAAGTAAATGTAGATTATTACTTGATTCCAGGTGTCCCACAGATACTCAACAAAATTAAAGCACAAAGTTCAGTAAAACCAAAATGTTCAACGTGATATTGACAATCAGCTCAATAAGCTATGCCACAGATAGGTTATGCCTGTGTAAGTGCGTGCTAGAGAAAATATTAAGTATTTTTTTCTTTTTATGTATCCATTCACTCATCTTCCCAATGATCTATCCATCTACCTCTCCAATTCTTTTTTTAATAATTATTTCCTTTATTTATTTGTTTTTAAATAAAGTTATTTTGCAATTGTAATGTTTTTGATTTATTTAAAAATTCTTGAAGAACCTGACACTTCTACTTAATCCAAACAGATAAGCACAAACTTATAGGATCCAAAGCAAACACAGAACAGGGCTAGGCTATACCAATTGACTTGGCTTTTTAAAAAAAAAATTTAGTTGTAGATGGGCTCAATACCTTTATTTTATTTTTATTTATTTATTTATTTATTTATTTATTTATTTAATGTGGTGCTGAGAATCAAACCTAGTGCCTCACATGTGCTAGGCAAGTGCTCTACCACTAAGCCCCAATTAACTTGATTTTTAAAATAACCCTTCATGGGCTGGGGATGTAGCTCAGTGGTAGAGCACATGCCTAGCATGCCTGAGGCCCTGAGTTCGATTTCAGTACTACAATCAATCAATCAATCAATAAAACTTAAAAAAAATAACCACTTGTGTTTATAATTACAGGCATTAATATTTATCACATTCATCACAGAAAAACCTGCAATGCAGATGAAGACAAGCCATCACCCCACAGCAGATATATTTGCTACACAGTCATTAAATATCTGAATTCTAAGGCATTTAAAATTAACAAAGCAATTTTAAAGTTTCACTCATTAGTTTGTCCACTGTATCTTTCAATAAAAGACTTGACAGACAAATCTGGTTTTTAGAACGGTTTCAATGAAAAACAGATGTATCCCATTCACATATGCTAATAGGAAGCTGCAGGGAAAGTACGGGCCAGCAGTGCCGAGCAAAACAGTAAGTGCCACCAGGATGTCTCTGATGAATGAAAGACTGAACATAAACAACAACAAAATCAGCAAAGTGCCTCCAAACCCAAAAATAGAGAAGAAAAGAATCAAGCACCAACATAATCCAAAATGCCAGTCAACTGGAGATTCTATGAGAGTTCAAAAAAAAAAAAATCCTCAAGCACGTTGGTTGGTCATGGGGCAATTAGATACTGTTCCTAGGTCACATGAACTTCTCTAAGACTTGGCTCATTTGTCTGGAAAGTGGCTGGCTGTGACAAATAACAATGTGTTAGAAATTATTACTGATATCAGAAATACCATCTCAATATCCCTTTCATTCTTGCTCACCATCTTGTAAATATTAAAAATATTCCAGTTCATTGAAATATTCTCATCCTTTACATAAGACTTGGTAAGATATGATGATGATAGTCATAATTTGATTGATGAGAAACAGCCATGGGTGATATTTTCAAATGTATTAAAAGTGATATTTGCTTGCAAATTAATTATAAAATTCCTATTTGTCTTAGGCCTTAGGTCTATAATGCTGTGTTTATTCTCATGGCTGACTTAAGGTCAATGCTATGAAATTCTATGAAGAATGCTTAATATTTTCTCTAACACTTACACAGGCATAACCTATCTGTGGCATAACTTATTGAGTGACTGTCAATATCACGTTGAACATTTTGGTTTTACTGAACTTTATGCTTTAATTTTGTGAATATCTACAGGACACCTGGAATCAAATAATAATCTACATTTATTTAAATAGTTAAAGGTAATTGATATCTTTAGTGTTCAGCTTCTTCAGCCAAGCATATTTACCCAATGACTTTTCTAAAAGCCCAGGGAGTACAGTTTATATAATTAATTATATTAGTCAAAGTAACCTTTTTAGAAATGTGTGAAAATTTTGTACTGTTTTTCTAATACATGCAGTGTCATTAAATTAACACTTCTCAAAGTTGGCAATTAGGTCTACATATTCCTAATAACATCATATCACTCTCTGTGATGCTTATGGGTACTAAACAAATGGTTATTGAATAAGTTTGTTTCATCTCCAAATGTTAATCAATTTGACAAATTATTACATATATGAAGAATTAATTTACTTCCCTGTGGGATATGCAGGCCAACTTCTGAGACTGTAAGATAAAACCTCCGAGATGTTATTTCTTTTCGAAATTTCTGCTGTCTAATGATCCATTTGTGGAATGACACTCTTAAAATGTCATCTCTAAAATACAAGCTAAAATGTAGTGAACACTTAGGTTCTGAGCAGTTTCATGTGCTGCTTATATGTTTTGAGCATTCTGATGCTCACCGTGACCCTAAGAACAGGCACTATTATTTATTTCCATTTTTTCAAGTGAAACACAGAGATAAAGTACTCTTCTGTGGCTGTAGAGCTGGTTAATACCAGTGTGTGGATTTGGATCCAGATTTGGCTCAGAGCAGACACTTGTAACTTCTATTCTACGTAGTTTCTCTTCTAATCCTTTCCTCCAATTTGTATTATTTTTATACTTTTAAGATTAGCACAAGCTTCAAATCCAAGTGTATAATTAAGATGTTTGCTAATTACCCAGGAACGTTTTCGGGTGAAGATACTTAATGAGCATTGTTTCTATTATCCAAAGCATCAGTGAACATAAATTTTGGGTCTTATCACTGTTTAGCACCTTACTACATTAAGGTGGAATTAGTGGCCACTGGGCTCGGGGACCTCATGATCCCAGGAGGCCAGAGCCATGCTCTTTCTCAATTGCCAGTAGCAGCAGCCCTACGTATGTGTGTGCGCACTCCCGCGTGCGCATAGGGTGCACAAATGTGGCTATAAGAGTCTCCCAATCCCACTTTGACTCACTGAAATGAGGAGTGTTACCATAACTAGTGTGTGCTTAGTGACTGCCCTTCAGGTGCCAAGTCATTAATGACTGATGGCAGTGTCTTGGCAGCCAGGCTCCCCTGGCACTGCTGAAGAGACAGATCTCCATAGATTCTCCATGGATTTCCTGCCCTAGGAGCTGGCAGTGGTGAGGCCCTGTTTCCTATCTTCACCAACATGGGCAACAGCAAGCAGGGAGCCTCTTGGTGGGGCTCTAGAATAATTGAGAAAAATTTCCAGTGGCATCTCAAGATCCACTAAGGCCTTGAAACATGCTTGGCAAGTTTTCCTGCTTGGTTAGCACTCCCTCCTGAGGCTGATGTGACTCTCAAGTGAAAGCACCCACGGGACACAAAGATGGCTGCCCCCAGCAGCCCCGTGACATGATGAGACCCGCAGAGTTTTTCCTGACACTTCCATCACTTACAGACTCATTTGTTGAAGAAGTGTTCAAAAGGACAACCACCCCCCAGCCCCTCCACTAGTAGAATACAAGATGAATATCTAGACTTTTTTTCCCCCCAATCACACCATTTCACTAGAAAAAATTAAAGTGAGAATTCTGACATTTTACAAATGTTTTCTGCCATGTCTTGAAATTTAAGGTCTTGGTGATAAAACACCAGAAAATTATGTTAAAACATGTAGTTTTCTTTTTCTTCATGGGCCACACTTTCCAAATGAATGGATGTCCTCCATATTATTAAATTTTGATGTGTAAACTATCCATATATGTCTTTATCTATACCCATAACACATACAATTTTGTTGTTGTTGTGGTAGAATATGTTCACCAATATCCATAGTGTAGGGAGTTTCCTGCTTTGCCAGCAATACAATGTTGACTCATAAAAATCTGAGCCCTGACAAGATTAAAATCTCAGAGAAGCTGAATCAATAATGTAATTAAATTTATAAAGCTGCTGATGATAATTTTTAGGTGAGGATCCTGATGGTCTATTTGGAGAGAAATGGCAGGGAGAAATTGTCTCCTCTCTTCTTGGGGATCACACTTTCCTGCCCTCTTTGTGGTAATTCCTATCATGCCCGGATTTGTTCTGGGCATGAGTTGGAAGGGAACCAGGCCACCTTCCTGTATGGGGATCTACCCACAGCCAAGAGCCACTGACCCACCCAAGAGGGCCTCCCTCAGCCAGAAACCAGAACTGAGCAGAGGCTTGTGGGAATATGTGGGAGTAGGAACAGGGTTCTCTGATAAAAAGGTTCTGGAGGACACCATCCCTGTGACAGAAATCCACCTTCCCTACTGGACACAGGGAGGCAGAAAGGGGCAAAGCCAGGGATTTCCAGTGGGTACCTCCAGGTAGATGGATGACGAATATGATTATTTATATAGCATGTGTATTTTCTGTAATCATATTCTTTTTTTCTTCATTCCTTTTTTTTTTTTTTTTGGTACCAGGGATTGAACCCAGGGGCACTCAACCACTGGGTCACATCCCCAGCCCTTTTTTGTATTTTATTAGAGACAGGGTCTCACTGAGTTGCTAACTGCCTCGCCATTGCTGAGGCTGGCTTTGAACTCGCGATCCTCCTGCCTCAGCCTCCCAGGTGCTGGGATTACAGGCGTGCGCCACCACGCCCGGCTTTCATTCCTTTTTCTTCTTTTAAAGGGGTCCGGTTCAGGGGTATGCGTACACAGGAAGACAGGTGTGGGAAAGCTCCATCTTGGCCCAGAGTTTTAAAGATAAGACAGCTTGTCTTCAAGGCATGGCCAGGCTGGGGACTGTGTGAAGTCAAATAAGAGCCTCACAGGAAGAGAAAACAGAGCCATGGAAGTAGCCTCTTAGTGATCAGCTCAGGGCATTGGAGAACGCTTCCAGAACTTTCTTCGGCTGGAACAGTGGCTGGTTTTGGACTAGGACAAGACTGAGCACCACTGGGCTGACTGGTAGGCTGAGCCTACCCTGTAGCCCCAAAGCTCTCTGCGGCACTTCTTAGGAAGGACCTATGGCACCAGGGTCTGGTGGACAATGAAGTGTTCTGAGAGACAATTCCTACTTGGTCCCTGCCATTGCAACAGGGAGCAACAAAGGAATAAATGCTGCCCCTCACAAGTCCCTGGATAAAACAGGAAAGCAATAAGGAGGAAAAAGCCTGGAGCTGATGTAGCCCACCGTAAAGGCTGAAGGCGATGAAAAACCCAGCAGCAGTTTTGAAAACTTGAAGTGACATTTACTGAATCATATTAAGTAGCTACAGTGCATTTTCTGTGTCCACTGAGGCCAAGATAAAATACAGAGGGTTTAAAAGGCAGAAGAAGGGGGTTAGATCAGATCTCAGCAAAATTTCCTTCAAGCATTCTGGAATGTGTTATGGAGAGAGCCTGGAATGTATTACTCGCAAGAACACACGACACTCTATAAACTCCGAGTCTTAGGCAGACAGGCACCTGCTCCCAAGTACAGTTCTGCCCTCAGGTCAAAAGGTGATTGAGCTCTGGAGATCTGGGGGGGCCCACCATGGAAGCAAGTAAGACCCGCCATTGTAGATTCCAGCCTAGTTCATCTGAAAGGAACTTCTGATTCCTTTGTGTCTGAAAAACAGGAATAAATCCCTTTCGCTTACAAGTAAGATAAGAGACAATTTAGGAATATTTCTCCAAGATATGCACAGAGAGCAAATACTGTGGTCACTGTAACGCACAGGACTGTTTGCTCAGTCCCTTATTTAAAATACACTTTTTGGTTTCTTCAAATTCTGAGAGTGCACAATTTGCCTGGTGGGGAAAAGAGTCAAGAGCTATCATTAATTGAGGATCTACATGCCAGGCGCTAAGATAGCATCTTTTAAAAAATATCCCATTCAATCTTCATATGCACGGTATGAGGTAGTGATCTGCAGAGTAACAAGCACAGTGTGTGGCTGTGGTAGTTAGGGTGAAAAGCACATGGAAAACCACAACAGAGAAGCCCCTTCACACCAGTAGCACACATCTAAGCAGGAGGTCAAATGGAGCCAGAAGGGGATCTAGAGGCAAAATAACTTTTCTCAGTTATCTGCAAGGTACCACTGGATCACCTCTGTTGACAGAACTTGTCTTTTAAAATAAGTGTCATATATCACACTGAACCTATGTGGTGGCTTTCTTGTCTAATTCCCTGGGCAGTGCAGTCAACCTCTGCAGACGTGGCCGGTGTTACTGCTCTGGGGACAACCTAGGCTTTGTGCTTTTGCTCTTGGTTTAGGACACCTTAATTCTAGCTGGAGGAGAAATCTAAAAGGCAGAAATCAAACCAATCTGTTTTATGGGATCTAGAATAAACTGGAGGAAGAACTTTATTATCTCTTCTTGAAAACAAAGTTTACAAGTTCCACTGCAACTGATAATCAATTTTTTTAAATATACATATTGTTTAAATCAATTAGCATTCTTTAGAAAATACAGATTATCTCCTTTGTAAATTATTTTCTGGGAATGAGTGTTGGACTGATAAATGTATGTATGCTAAGCCAAAAAGTTTTATAATATACTTAAAATAAAATTTAAAAAACTGGCTGTGTGATAGCCATGGCCACCCAGCCCAGGGCCCCTCCCTCAGTTAAAAAGTGAATTAATTTTACACCTGCAAGGGCTGCCTTGTTGGCATGTATCTGAGCAGAGGATTTACTACGTGAAGCACAATCTCATTGGGTATGCAAGGAAGACAGCCTCATTAGAAATGGTTTATGAAGAAACATTACTGTTTTAACAAGGTCATGGAGGTGAATGAGGTACAAGTATGAGGCAGAGGCAGTGACCTAGAAATAGACCACAGCACCCTGCTTAATTGACTGAACCCTCCCAAGTTCTAGTGTGATCCTCACTAGGCTCAGGCTGAGCTGGACAAGGTCAGATACAAGACCCCATACTGGGTAGAAGACTCATAGGATAGGATGGGTGCAGACCTTCTCAAACTAGAAGTCAACTCAAGAGGGATTCACCTTAAAGCAAACATGATACAGAAATATAATAGTTGGGGGCTGAGGGTGCATAGCTCAGTGGTGGAGCGTGGGCTTGGTATGCATGACCTGGGTTAAATCTATAGCACTACAAAAAAAAAAAAAAAATAGAATTCACCAAACAAATGTCTGAGGGGGGGGGATATTAGGCTAAATAATGATATTTTTCTTTATAAAAAATTCAACAGAAGATGCCTTAAATAGGTGCCCAAAGAATATTTAAAATATAACACATAGACTTTCCTTTGCACATGGCTTTTCTAGCCTGTTTGGAAGATCCTACTTTCCCTCTCAGCATCTGTTGCTACTTTACTACAATGGATTCCACATCTTGGTCCCTTTGGTACCCAGGCCCCTTGCAACTTGAACTTGTCCCGAAAACTATGAGGTGACTCAGGTTGCTGCCTGAATTTAATTTCTGATTTTTTTAAAAAAGGATTAGCATTATTTATATACACAAGAAATAAAAACTATTTATGAGGGGTGAAAAAATATACAGATGAGGACACTAGTCTAGTTTTATCTCCAATACGAATTTTCTTGAAAAATATTTCTACTTATTTTCTTCAAAAATGTTTCTCCTCATCAAAAATATTCCTCTTAGTTCAATATTCTTTCTGTAAAATGATTACTGAAAGCTACATCATTCTAATTTTAACTATTTGTTCAAGGATTATTCCTTAACAGTATAAAATCACTTTAATTTAAAATAGATCAAAATAATCTTTGATATTATTTATATGAAGAGTAAACTGGGCAAGTTTTACTCAAGACTACCAATGTGGAGACTATAACTGAATAATCAAAAAATCATCAAAATTGTTTGCTAAGAAAGGAGCCACAAAGTCAGATAATCAAACAGAAAATAACAGGTCCTCTGCATGGATAGAGAAGTCATGTGTTGTGGTTCAACACAGAAGATAGTACATATTTCTGAGTACGCTAATATTAATGACATTTTACAAGTGTAAGTCAGGCCAAACGGAATTTTTAAAGTCTTCCAGTTAGAGCTAACACCAACATAAAACAGGATGAGCATAAGTGTAAATTAACGAGTTAACAGGATGCCACTCAAATTGGGGGCGGGGGATTAAATAGGCCCTGGCAAAGAGAAAAAACAACATTAATGTTTATAGCTTTTATGCACTTTAAATAAATATTATTCCACATTTTATTCCACTGACATTATCAGAGTGAGTCTAAATTAAGAATTAATAGTAGCCAATGATGCATGTACTTGAAAAAACAGTTATTTTTCTAGGCCGGGGTTCTCTTCAGGATACGGGCTGAACTGGTCTGGAAACTCCCAGATTAAGAAGAGCCAAACCCAATGGCCTTTTTTGAATAAGTGACCCTCTTGCATAGCTCCTCAGGTTTCCATTCCAGCTTTCCTTTGCCCCCAGGGCTGGTCCTGCAGCATCCTGAGGCGCTTTGATGATGTCTTGTGCTGGCAGGTCTTGGGGACCCGCGCCAGGGAGGGGGAGAGGAAGGCCTGCCCTGCCCAGCTCTGTTTACAAGGCCCACTTCTATTTTTTCATTTGGTATTCTGCCACAGTGTAAATTCCAGAGCTTTGATGACTCTCTCCAAACCTAATTCAGCACAGCAGGGTGAACAAAAGCTTCTTTAAAAGAATATGCTTTCCGTTTGGGTTTCCAAAGTATTCATCACATTTACATCATTTAGCAATACCAAAAAAAAAAAGAAAGAAAAGTTCACTAGAGAAAGACAGTTCCTAATAAACAAGATGTGAACTCACTGAAAACAAACTTTGAGGAGAATGTAACAGTAAAGGGCTTGCTATTTTTGGTGATTCCTTATATTGTGCACTTTTTCTTTCACATAAGAGAATAAACCCCGGACTTAGATGGAAACGAGCCAGTCCTCCTCCATCAAAGGTGGAAGGTGCACTGTCCTGCGGAGGACTTCTGGGAGGTTTATGTAAGTACTTCAGGAAGGATAAGTGGGCCTTTTGGGCACATGTTTTCTTGGAAGGGCGCGATTCACTTTTAAATCATTGCTGGTAATTCTTAAAGTAACATCATGTTTACAATAAAGAAATTAAAGACAGTTTTTGTTTCTGCTCTCCTACTGTTCTGCCATGTCTTTCAAGTATTCTTCTTGTGTTCCAAAGATGGCTTCCCACTCATCTACTGAGGGGCATCTAGGTTGGTTCCATAACCTAGCTATTGTGAATTGTGCTGCTATAAACATTGAAGTGGCTGTGTCACTGTAATATGCTGTTTTTAAGTCTTTTGGGAATAGACCCAGGAGTGGGATGGCTGGGTCATAGGGTGGTTCCATTCCCATTTTCCCAAGAAATCTCCATACTGCTTTCCATAGTGGTTGCACCATTTTGCAGTCCCACCAGCAATGTATGAGTGTGCCTTTTTCCCCACATCCTCTCCAACATTTATTGTTGTTTGTGTTCTTGATAGCTGCCATTCTGACTGGAGTGAAATGAAATCTTAGAGTAGTTTTGATTTGCATTTCTCTAATTGCCAGTGATGTTGAGCATTTTTTCATGTATTTGTTGATTAATCGTGTATCTTCTTCTGAGAAGTGTCTTTTCAATTCCTTAGCCCATTTATTGATTGGGTTATTTGCTTTTTTGGTGTTAAGTTTTTTTAGTTCTATATACATTCTAGAAATTAGTGCTCTATCTGATGTGCATGTATTAAATATTTGTTCCCAATTAGTTGGCTCTCTATTCACCTCACTGATTGTTTCTTTTGCTGAGAAGAAGCTTTTCAGTTTAAATCTATCCCATTCATTAATTCTTGGTAATAGTTCTTGTGCTACAGGATTCTTATTAAGGAACTTGGGGCCTAATCCGACATGTTGGAAATTGGAGCTTACTTTTTCTTCTATTAGGCGTATTGTCTCTGGTCTAATTCCTAGGTCCTTGATCCACTTTGAATTGAATTTTGTGCATGGTGAGAGACAAGGGTTTAATTTCATTTTGTTGCATATGGATTTCCAGTTTTCCCAGCACCATTTGTTGAAGAGGCTATGGCTTCCCTTTATCTGAAGCAAGACTGCTGGCACCTGATGAGCTTAACACTCCTGTACGGAGCTCAGAGGAACCAGTGGGACCTTGGGTGGGCAGATTCCACTGGTGGCCTTGCTGGTGTTAGAGCAAGCCCCTCCAGGTATGGCAGGTGGCCCCGGGCTGTCACCCCTGAGCAGGCTCTGGACTAGAACTGAAAGTCAGTTTTTCACTACCCATTTGGATTAAAGTCAATTTTATGCTACAATTTTCAAATGAATAATGCTGTTTTGAGTCACATATTGTGTAAAACACAATTTTAAATTCCCAGCATGATTTTTAATACCCATATGTAAGAATGAGAATGACATAAGCCTATAACTTTCCCTTTAGAGAATGTTTTCTTTTTCTTTTTTTTTAATCCACAATTAGGGTTAGAAAGTCTCTTTTAAATTTAGATAGACTTCCTTCACAGATTTGGCCGTGAAGAACAAGTCACGAGACCATGCCCAACACAATGACACTCTAGATTCATTTATTTGATTTCTGGATTATCACGCTTAGAACTTGTCTAAGTATTTTATTGCATGGCCGGCCCACAGTGAGCATTAAATATGCGCTTACTGAACAAAGCAAAGGAAAGAGCACATGAATTGAACGGATATTCTGCTTATCCACTAGAACCAGTTAACTTTCCTAATGTGATGACTACAGCCACAATTCTCTATGGAGGCGTTTAAAGAGACAGAAAGAGAGGCTGTTAAGTTTCACTGCAAACACCAGGGTAGGTTGGTCTACTAGAAAACAACTCTAGAGCAACCCAACAAAAAGGAGCCAACTAACTGTTGCCATAGAAGAAATGTGCTGTGTGCAGAAGCAGAGAGGGCTGGCAACCTGTGGCCAAGGGGCCTGTTGCTGGCTTCTCTGGCTGGTCAGCAACCAAGCAGACAGTGTGGCCACTTCTGACTTTGGGAGAGTCTGAAGGAGAAGGAAATAGGAAGAAGTCAAACAAAAAACAAACAGAAAAAAGCACACTCCAGAGATAGAATACAGAAAAAGGCAGCCTGTATTCCTAATCAGAGGGCCCAGTAAGCATCAGTGAGACACAGCAGCCTCTCTTTGGGTGGAAGCCTGGGGTGTCCTTGCTCTTGACCCTTTCTATACTTGTGGAAGGGCTGGAGAAATGCAAAGAAAAGCTATAATCATTTCCTACCCTGAAAGACCATCAATGATTTGCGATTCCAGTACCCAATTTGTGAGCACCTGAAGAGAATGATAGCTTTCTAAGACCAGAAGGGACCTCCCAAAATAGCCAGTTTAATCTCATTTTAACTCGGAGGGAATAAGGCGCCAGGAAGATGAGTGGCTGGCCTGCGATTCCAGCTGGTGGAGGTGGTGCATACCATGAGCCTCAGCATTTCAAGTTCAGGGGCCTGTTAGCAGGGTCAGGCACAGATTCTGGTTTAGGTGGGAGGGGTGTGGAGGAATTGAGAACACATGCTTGCTCATGAGACATTTGCCCTTTATATTTCTTTATGGTAGGTTGGAAGGCATTGATGAAACTTGTGAGGGGAAGGCTACAGACTTCTCCCAAGCCCACCGTACTGTCTGCTCAATTTGGTGTAAACATAAAACCAAACAGAATTCCAGAGTTCTAAAAAGAACTGCTTCTCCAGAATTAGCATAAGAAGCTGTTACAGGTGGAGATGACAAAGTTCCTCATGATTCTTGGTGGTTATCAGACCACCAGTGTTTGGATGATTGCCAGCTGTCTTGTCGGAAGGACACCTGTGTTTTGGTAATGGTATACCAGAGGACAAGGCTTGGCAAATCACCCTCTAATTGGCATGTATTGTTCCAACTGTAAATTTCAAGATGATCTTGAATAACTGCTGCAGACCAATCAAAGTCCCGAGAGTTAAAAATCAATCCATGAATAACAAATGGAATGCTAGACATGAGTTGAAGCCCATGGGGGCAACTGAAACTACGTCAGCATAAACATGCAGTTTTCCTAAGTATCAAGCAGCATTTGGATAATGGATCTAATGTACCCACAACTACCCTGGCCATACTATGTATCTTCATGTTATAGGGCATAAGCCAATCTCTATGGGAGTTGATCTTTTATAACATTTAATTTACATCCATTTGGTCAAGAAATCATTTACCTGGGTTATTCTCAATATTAACAGTTGTTAAATAGTTCACATTTCCCAATTTTTAGATGCTTAAAAACAAACAAAATCTTCACATTATATTTTCCAGGAGCCACTATCAACCAACTTTTTATGGGGCAAATATACTGACACATTAAAAAAAAGATGGAAGAAATAAATGAGAAATTTGGGGAAGAAACTATATAAGATATACTATCCAGCTACTTGGATAATTTATAAGGATGAAAAGTTATTATAAATAATTTTAGCTCTTTGCTAACATATTAATTACATATTAATTTCTTTTTAAAAATATTTATTTACTTGTTTTAGTTGTACACAATGCCTCTTTTATTTTTATGTGGTGCTGAGGATCGAACACGTGCTAGGCGAGCGCTCTACCGCTGAGCCACAACCCCAGCCCACATATTAATTTCTTTACTTACCCAAGTATAAATATTGATTAAGAGTGATGTGTTGTTTTTTTTTGTTTGTTTTTTTGGTGCCAGGATCGAATCCACAGGCACTTAACAACTGAGTTACATCCCCAGCCCCGCCCCCCCCTTTTTTTTTTATTTTGAGACAGGGTGTTGCTAAGTTTCTTATGGCCTCGCTAAGTTGCTGAGGCTGGCCCTCAAACTTGTGATTCTCCTTTCTTAGCCTCCCAAGTTTTTTGGGATTACAGGCATGCACCAGCACACCTGGCTAGCTATGTGTATTTTAAAGGCTTAATAAAAGTAACAGCATATAACTGAGCAGTTCAAATGATAAAGACTCCAATAAAGTGATGATGCTAAGACCACAGGCACGAAAAGAAAGGTTATCATACTGCTTCTCCAATGGTGGTCCATGGCTGGTCTTCAGAGTCTCCCTAGGGGCTTACTCGAGAGGTAGACTTTAGGCTGGCCCAAGGTCCATAGTCAGAATACAAGTGGAGGCTGGGAGTCTTCATTTTAACCAATTCCCCATGTGATTTTTCCTGCTCTTTAAAACTGAGAACTACTAACCCTGAAGATTCTGAATGAGATCAGAAAAAGAGGGAGAAACAGATGGAGGGATGGAGGAAGCAAAGAAGGAGAATTAAAACACGCTTCTATACCAGAGTTCTCATTTTATTTCTATCAACACGTTGGGCTGGATGATTCTCTACTGAATGGACTGTCCTGTGCCTTGCAGAATGATAAGCAGAATCCTTGTCCCTTTATCCAGTAGATGCCAGGAGCAGCCCCCCAGCCTCTAGCTGTGACAACCAAAATGTTTTCAGACTGCAGAATGTCCCTCCTAGAGGTAACACCACCCCTGCCTGCAAACCCCCAGTCTACACTAAGGAAGTTGTTAAAAAACAAGAATAGTGAGCTAGAAAGATAACTAAATCCCCAGACGACATAAAAAACAATCAAATGAGAATTGAGAAAAGAAGTGTGCTAATTCATTATGCTCCTGTAGTTTCCTTAATAGCAGGTGTCATAAACTCGAAAGTGAGCTACAAATAATAAAAAATTCGTTTTCATCTTCAAACTCTTGACATATTTCACACACAAAATTTGCATTTCCGACATTTCTAAAAAAAAAGAAAAAAACTCATAAAATCTGACAAACACCTGTCTGTTTCCCCAGGGCAAATTGGAGCTGAGAATTGGGCCCTCCTACTGATGGAGGCTTGATTCTCACCCCCCCCCCCACCAATGCCTTTAGTTAGGTGAATTCTATACCAAATTCCTTAAATAGGTCATTAGTATTGTAGTATTGTAAGACATCAGACTCTACTTACTCATATGGTTAATCTTACATTTAGTTTCCCAGATGTCCCACACTTATTACCAGTGCCACTCTTAAACAACAGACATAATTGGCAAGCCACACAGATAGATGCACAGAGCCCCTAGAGAGATTTCCAAAGTAATCACAGCATAGGGCTTATGATTCCCAAGGCAAGGACAAGTGCCCTGCCCCACCTAAGGGTGTGTGTGTGTTGACTGACAAGAGCCTATCCTGTATGCTACCACACTCATAAAAAATGAGTAATGACTGAATGATTTCAACATTCCTCCTCACATTAAAATCCAAGCTGAGCTTTATACAATAGGCCTCCTTACTAGCCATCCATTAAAAAGAGCATTTTGTTCCTGTGGTGAAATCGAGCCTCCCTGCCATGCAAGCTCTGTCCCAGCTGTGGGGCTGCTCTGCTCCCCAGGGTCAACCTCCTGCTGACCCACCTGGAGGTAACAGGGTCCACGCCCCGAGGTTTATAGCTGAATTCTCATCTTGGAAAGTGGCATCTCTTTCCCTGCCCCTGAGTGGCAGCCCTGCGTCCGGCCAATTTCAATGTACAATTAAACAATGAGCACAAGGTAAAGGAATGTCCAGGTAACACCTGTACAGAGTGCATTGCATCCCCAGCGCGGTTTCACATTCTTCAGTTATCTAGGCACACAGGTGTCCCCCCTCCCCAGCCCCCCAGGATAAATGCCTGAGACGTCCTCCACCACAATGGTCCCCTTTTTCAGTGGGCAGACTCCTCTGCTTCCCAGAGGTGGAGCTGGAAGACTGTCATTGAGCTCTTGATCTTGAATACAGCATTGCTGAATTTCGTTCTGTTCACCTGGTACCCAGATATGGGCTGAGCTTCTGTCAGTCTTGAAGTTCCTGGAAGACAGGTTTTCCTCTCACCTTAAATTAGTGTATTTCCCTGACTTTGACCTTGGATGACAAGTGTTCTGGAAACCAGGGACTCTATGATTTGGTTGATAACCCCGGGGTTCACTCCACTAAGCCTCTCAACTTGATCTTTATCTTAACCTGATCATCTTGGGCTCATTTCACTTCTTTGGCTTTCTTTTAGCTTCCACTACCCCCTTTTCCTTGCTACTTTGCATTGACCTTGGGGGCTCATTTCTCCACTCTTTTATTCTAGGTCAATTCATCCTAACTTCCTTTCACCTTGAACTTAATGCTGCATCACAAACCATCAGGACATCAACAGCTGTCCCAATACCCCATGCCTCCAGGCTGGTGACAGAAACTGTGCTTAAATAACTACGTCAGGAAATTCAAACATCACTTTAAAATTCTTTATCGGGAATAGTAAATAGAGATGCAAAGCCTTTTCGGCAACATATGATTATTGAAGAAGTTTCCAGATTACACTAGAGAAGTCAATGGCAGGTCAAGACCTACACTTCCCTGATACAGGGATGGAAAAAAATATTATACCAGAACTTTGTTAAAATATCATCTTTGGAATCTTTGTTATGGAACTAGTTTTAAAATAAGGCCCCTTTTTTCTTTAATAACTGAAGGGTAGTACATGAACACACCCTGGGACCGCCGTGTAGAAAAGGGGGGGAGTTATTAATCAGCGGAAGGGACACGTGGAGGAGGGAGGGAGAACCAGCGGGAGGAGAAGAAAGAAGGGAAGGAAGGAAAAGAGAAAAGGGGAAAAAGGGACTTGTTCTGACCTGGCCGGTGCTTAAGTACAGAGGGGCAGGACCGTGACTTGTATGGTCCGGATTGGCTCAGAAAGGGAGAGCCGGCCTTGGGACAAATTCCCTGCAAGAGGTGAGTATTCCCAGGATCAGGAAGGGCAGAGACTCCAAGCCCGCCAAAGGCAGATTCTCGCCCAAATGTGGATTCTCGCGAGATGGGCACTTCTGGGAAGGCACCTGGGGGTATGGCCTGACTGCCCGATTTTATCTAACAATAACTGCATAAGCAAAATTAAGTTTTTTTATTTTTTATTTTTTAAGAAAACTCAGCTCTGTATACACTGGCAAGATTTAACCACACATTCTCTCATTCACTCATTCATTATTCAATGGTATTTACTAAGTACTGACTATACTAAGGGCTCTGGATGTAAAGACAAAAGGACAATCCTATTCTGGAGAAGTTCAGAGTATCTGGTAAGGAATATTTATAAACAAATAACTTTAATGCAGTTTGATGAACTGGCTACGACAGAAACTTCAGAAGGACAGGGGAGGTACTGACTCCATCAAAGGAAGGCATCAGAAAGCTTTATAGGATAAGTGTGAATAAACTAATCTGCAATACTTTAAAACTGTCTGAGAGGGAAAGAAGGCCCTCCCCATTGTGAAGACTGATCTCTGACTCCATGAGTTATTTGAGTGGTGTGATTGAACCAGACCAGGGAGAATAGGTGTAGGCTGTTTAAGAACTGGGTGGACACAGGCACAACTGGGAGGTTGTGAGGAAGAATTCAGGGTGACTTGGTGGACAGCAGAGCTGGTGTTGGAGAGGAAGAGCAGAGGGTGGAATGAGATAGGCAAGGGCCAGGATCAGGAACACATCCAGAAATCACAGTGTGGGAGCATGTGCCTCTTAGAGATGAGTCATTACCTATTGTGTTAGGCAGAATAAGGGTCCCCAAAAGATGTTCACCTCCTAATCTCTGCAAGCTGAGAATATGTGACCTTGATGGCAAAGAGACTTGGAAGATTTCATTAAGGATTTTGTGATCGGGAAATGATCCTGGATTATCTAGGCCTGTCCAACATAATCACAAAAGTCTTTATAAGTGAAAGGTGGAGGAGGGCCAGGGGGAGGAGGAGATGTGTCCATGGCAGCAGACATAGCAGTATGCATTTAATCTGTCCATGGGCTGAAGAAAATGGTCAAGGCCTTAGAACCTGAAAAAGGCAAGCAATAAATTCTCTTCTAGAGCCTCTTCCAAGGAATCCAGCTTGCTGAAAAAATGATTTTAGCCCAGCAATATCCATTTGGGACTTCTAACCTGTAGAATTATGGGATTCTACATTTGTGTTTCTTTTTAAACCAATAAACCACTGTGACCATTTGTTGCAGCAGCTGTGGGAAACTAATACGCACAGGAATCCTGTCGGCTCCCTGTTGGCCTTCCTATGGGTCCAGTGTAAATGAAAGGCCCCTGTTGAGGATGACAAAGATGAACTTGTCACTCAAAGCAGCCACACAGACTTAGCAGAACCTGCCCCAGCACTTTAGCTGGGAGAAGGTATTGCCTGTGGGGAGTGCCTGGGTGGCAGGACTAGTCACTCAGGAGGATTCCTGGGAGTGGCTCAGAACCTTGTAAGGAGGCAGGGAAGAGACTGAAAGGTGTGTGTGTTTGTGGATTGAAAACAAACCAGCTTTATGCTCACCACTTTATGTTCAGTCATAGGATTCCTTTTAGTTTGAATTTCAAATAACTCACAGGGAGGCTTCAGATTTTATTTTTAAATTTGTGTGTGTGTGTGTGTGTGTGTGTGTGTTACTGGGGATTGAACCCAGGGACACTTAACCACTGAGCCACATCCCCAGGCCTTTGTTATATTTTATTTAGAGACAGGGTCTTGGCTAAGTTCACTAGTGCTTCACTAAGTTGCTGAGGCTGGTTTTAAACTTGAGATGCTCCTGCCCCAGCCTCCGAGCTACTGGGATTATAGGTGTGTGCCACCATGCACAGCCAGATTTTTGTTTATTAAAGGAAAAAAATGTATATCAAATAATTTTGAGAAAAAACTAGCCCCATAGGATATGAAAGTCTGTTAGGGAGTAAGACAGTGGAGTTACAGAGTAAATAAATCAAAAAGTCACCTCATTTAAGATTTCCCCTTTGTTTTCGATCTGTTTTTCAACTCCAGCGTATTTTAATCATTAATGTTTTAGCTAGATAAAGATTTTTCTTTACCCATAAATCAATGGGAAAACCAACAGTAGTGTCACCAGTAACATTAACTGGAAAAGTTTAATGACATGACCTGAATCTTCTAAACTGAGGATGGAGAAGAGGGTCTAGCTCCACGGTGCCCAGCTCTCCTTTCTAGACAGCGCATGTGTGAGAGCATGAGCAGGCACTGTGAGGTCTTTGCATGGGATCTGTGCACAAAGCACCTGTGGGATGAAGCTACCCAGGTACTGAGGGGTAGAGCCACATGAAGCCACCCTGAGATCCTGCCCCCTTGTTTCAACAGGTACAAGTCAAGTTGCCGATTCTGTTTCTAAAGCAACAGCTCCCGAGCTCTCCGCCACTGTCAGTACCATAGGTGCGCTTTAAGTACGTTTTTGCTGAAGTTCCTCTGCTTATCTGGCCCATGATAACTCTTTATTCTTATAGATGAGCTAACTGAAAACCAGGCCAGGGACTGTCTTCTCATAGCTATGCTGAAATCCTCACTAGGAGTGCCTAGCGCGCCTAGCCCCTCTGAGGCATGTGCTTCTGGACACCTGCCAAAGGAATGGGTGGATTCATCAGAGATACATTGTTAAATATTATGATGCCATCCTAAAAAGTTTGACTGATCTTGATGGGAAAAAAATTATGTGAGGACAGAATGAATGCTTATTTTTATCACTATTTAAAAGTATTTCATATCATGATGCTCTCAAAATAAACACTGTACAAAACACTGAAGGAGGAACACAGGACAACTACATTTTGGAGTTTCTTATTTTAATGACCTAAGTCAGTAATTGCCTTTATACTGTTGTTGACAGATCTTCTTTTCAAAATAATGAAGCAGCACATTCTAATGAAATCATTTCTGTTAGTTCGGCTAGTTCAGCTTTTAAGAAACTCTCTATGAAAGAGTAAATCATTGTTTTTTAATTAGCAACTAAAATGCTCAGCAAACATCTTGACTATTATTTGATCTTTAGTCTCCCATGTATTACAGAGAACTTTTACTCTCCTATATTAATCACTGTAATGAGTATTTTATAATTTTTACTATTATCTATATCTGTACATATTAATTGTACAAATTAATAGGATTCAGTGTGGTATTTCCATAAATGCAAACAGCATGCACACTGTCACATCCAATCACTTTTTCCCAACCTCTAGTAACCACTCTTCCTTCTACTTTCAGGTTGACCTTTTTAGCTTCTACAATAAGTGGTACTTATCTTTCTGTGTCTAGCTTATTGCACTTATCATGATGCTCTCCAGTTCCATTCATTTTGCTGCAAATGACAGGATTTCATTCTTCTTTATGACTGAATAACATTCCACTATGTATACTAACCACACTCATCTGTTGATGGGCACCTAGACTGATTCCCTATCTCCGCTATTGTGACCACTGTTGCAATAAACATGGGCATGCAGGTATCTCTTTGCTACACTGATTTCACTTTTAAAAATATATACCCCAAAGTGGGATTGCTGAACCATATGATAGATCTGTTTTTAAATTTAATTATTTAGCTAATTAATAGTTTTGGTGCTTGTGGTCAAACCCAGAGCCTTGTGCAAGCTACCTGCACACTTTACCACTGACTTACACCATGCCAGGTAGATCTAGTTTTAGTTTTTTGAGGAACATCCATACTGTTCTCCCTTTAGCTGTACTAGTTTACATTCCCACCGATAGTATATGAGTTCCCTTTTCTGTGTATGTTTACAGGATTTACCGGGGGTCGGGGGTGTTCGTGCATGTGTGCTGTATTGGGGACCGAATCCAGGGCCTTGCACATGATAGATAAGTGCTCTATCACTGAGCTACATTCCAGCCATGTTTTTTTGTTTTTGATAACAGTTATTCTATCTGGAGTAAGATGGCATCTCATTCATTTCCCTGATGGCTAATGATGCCATTTGTATTTCTTCTTTTGAGAAGGTCAACTCAGATCATTTGTTCATCTTTTTAAGTGGCTTTTACTTGGCTTTTGTTAAGCTTTTTGAGTTCTTTATATACCTCTGGCAGATAAATAGTTGGCAAATATTTTCTTCTATTCTCCATACTGTGTTTTCACACTTTTGATTGTTTCTTTTGCTGTGCAGAAGCTTTTTAGTTTGATGTCATCTCATTTGTCCATTTTTACTTTTGCTGACTGTGCTTTTGGCATCCTATCCAGAAAAATCACTGCTTGTATCCATGTCTTGTTTTCCCTTGTGTTTTCTTCCGGTAGTTTCAGGTCTCACTTTAAGTCCTGGATCTATTTTGAGTTAATTTTTGCATAGTCTGAGAAACAGGTCGAGTTTCAACCTTCTACACATGAATATGTAGTTTTCCCCAGCACCATTTATCAAGGAGACTTTCCTCGCGCCAAGGTATGTTTCTGGTGTCTTTGCTGAGAATCAGTTGGCTACAGATGCATGGGTTTATGTCTGGGATCTCTGTTCTGTCCCATGGTCTATGTGTCTATGCCAAAACCATGCTGTTTTTGTTACTGTGGCTCTGAAGTATGTCTGATGCCTCCCACTTTGCTCCTTTTGCACAGGATTACTTTGGCTGTTCAGGGACTTTTATGTTTCTGAATTTTAGGATTATTCTTTTCTAGTTCAGTGAAGAAAATCACCGGCCTTTTGATAGGGATTGCATCAATCTGTAGTTCACTTTGGGTAGCATGGACATTTTCATACTAGTAATTCTTCCAGTCTGTGAACTTGGGAGGTCTTCCCACCTTTTTGTGTCTTCTTCAATTTCTTTCATCAGTGTTTTGTAATTTTCATCACGGAGATCTTTCACATCCTTGGTTAAGTTTATTCCTAGAGTTTTTGCCCGTGTGTGTGTGTGTGTGTGTGTGTGTGTGTGTTTGTGTCTGTGCGTGTGGTGGTGAATGTAAATGGAACTTCCTTGATGTCTTTCTCAGCAAATTTGTTACTGAATTTGCATTGGATACGGAAAAAAGCTACTGGTGTTTGTTGATTTTGGATCCCTGCTACTATTGTGTTTTACAATTTGACAAATCAATAAAAATATTTTTAAAGTGTTAAAATTGGTTTAACCTTTAAAAGTATGTCATTGGTCCAGAAAAACCATCACCCTAAACTAATGATATTAAATGTTAGACAAACTTACTACTTCAGACTGACACAGAAGACATTTATTGGAACGGTTTTCTGTACCTTCTAGAGGTGGAATAAGAGGACTGCACAGTGACATAAGTAGCTTTCCCTCCCCACCACAATCATGTATTTCATTGTGAAGATGGGGAAAGACTGCTTGTTCAGAAAGCCTACAGCAGCAGATCATTGGGCACTAGATTTTCAAAAGAAAAGAAGACCAAGTTATATTCCTTAGTGGACGTAACTATCAATTTATAACAAATGAATTCAATGGTTACAACTTTGAGAAATCCGTCTGATCCAGGACACAGGTACCTCCTTCAGAGAGCAGGCAGGCACTTCACTGATGGCCCCTTTCTAAGATGGCTGGGTGCAGCAAACCCAGGATGCTTCGTTTTAAATGGCTGGTTCTCTTCTCTTCAGGTACAGACGAATGATCCATAAGAGAACGTCCACCTTACACATTGATTTCTTTTTATTTTTTATTTTTTAATATTTATTTATTTGCTTTTAGTTGTACACAATGCGTTTATTTTTATGTGGTGCTGAGGCTCGAACCCGGGCCGCACACGTGCTAGACGAGCGCTCTACCGCTGAGCCACAACCCCAGCCCCACATTGATTTCTTTTAAAAGTTTGATTTGCTTTATTTATTTATTTATTTATTTTGTGTGTATGTGTGTGTTTTGTTTTGGTTCCTGTATTTTCGAAGTAACCTCATTGAAAAGTTTTCAACTCCAAAATAAGGGTTTTATTTTGTTCCAGGACGCATGAAAATCTGCTATTTGGGGGCTGGGGTTGTGGATCAAGGATAGAGCGTTTGCCTAGCACGTGCGAGGCCCTGGCTTCGATCCTCAGCACCACATAAAAATAAATACATAAAATAAAGGTATTGTGTCCAACTGCAACTAAAAATATATATTTAAAAAAGAAAAAAGAAAAGAAAATCTGCTATTAAAAACTGACACTTTTTCATTCTTAAAGGGATGGATAGCTTAAAATGGGTAAATAAGAATGAGGGTGTCAGAAAACCCGCTATGATTTATGTTTACGTGGAATTTCCACAGTTAACGCTCGACTGCAGTTTGTTTTGTCTATTACCCTCTGACTGCTACACTCGGAGTTCCTTTCTAAAAACTGGATCACAGGTTTCTTTAAGGTCATCATGCCGTTAACCACACCAGTCCACTTAAGGAAAGGCCAAGGAAGCCAAGCAGCCATTTCTATGGATACTCTGGAGGATTCAACCCAACCAGAAGATCTGTCCCCACGGTGACCAACTGATTGAGCTGGGCCCTCTCTTGGCAAGTTTGAATGTAGAATCTCGGGTGACACTCTGGTAGAGACAGGCAGAGAGAAGCATTTTGTAGAAATGCACAGTGAAAACCATGTGTCAGCAGAAGCCACAGGGTAGGTGAAGAGAGGTAGGTGGGGGGTGAAACAGTAGAAAGAAGCAGGTAAAAAAAAGGGGGGGGGGCTGGGATGTGGCTCAGCGGTAGGGCGCTTGCCTAGCTCGTGCACGACCCGGGTTCGATCCCCAGCATCACGTAAAAATACGTGCATTGTGTACAACTAAAAGCAAATAAATAAATATTTTGGGCTGGGGTTGTGGCTCAGTGGTAGAGCGCTCGCCTAGCTCATGCGCAGCCCGGGTTCGATCCTCAGCACCACGTACAAATAAACGCATCGTGTACAACTAAAGCAAATAAATATATATTTAAAAAATATTTTTTAAAAAAGATAAATTAAAGAGAAAAGTCCTAGAAATGAAAAGCTTCTTACATCCTGAATGACATCCCAGTACTTCACGAGGACTAACTGTACTATTCTTAATATTCTCAGAATAGAACTCCACCATCTGAGGTAGTAGGATAGGGTGTGACAATAATGTGAGGTGCCATGAACAACAACAAAGCAAAAACACCCCCTGTCACTATGTAAAATAGTTAGAAAACAGGTGTGCAGTGCTGAACCTATCAGTTAGTGGGTAAACAGGAAGGGCGCTGGGGCGCTAGACCAGAGAGCACTGTGCATCTGAGGATGCCATTCAGAAAGAGGACAGCTCTTTGTCTCTTGGGACCACCAAGGACAAATGACAAGATTTCCTAGACAAGGTTCCCTGGGTCCTTATAGCAGATTGGGATGATAGCCACCAAGAAAGACTACAAGTGAAAAAGTTAAAGGAAAAATGGAAGTCCTAACACAGGACACATATATACCCAAGCAGAAACTTCTAACATCCCTGGGTTTCGTATTTTAAAGGACTCACAGAAAAGCAGCCTACTTTGATTATCTCGCCAGAGTGTGCGCGCATGCGTGCGTACAAATGTGCACGTTTCTGGAGAGAGATGACTTTTCTATGTGATGCCTATATTGCTGCTGTTCTAAGATGTCAACACTCAAGCTGATGGTGATGACTAAGATGATGATGATGATGATGATAAAATAATAGAGCTCTGAAGAAAATAAATAAAACTTAACTACATACAGAGTTTGCACATTATAATCATGGAAGTTAAATTTTGAAAGAAAAGAGTCTTAAAATTGAAGAGAGAGAGAAAATCTTTTACATTTGGAGAACAATCCCAAACTTTCCTCTAGCAACTTCTGCAAGGTAAGAAATATCAGTTAATTCATCAGTTATATTACTATGACAGCGTATATAACTTCACTTATACCCAAGGATTACCAAAACTTACTTTTCACACTGATTTATAAAAATGTGTTATTTCCTCCTTGAGTTTCCTGTTCAGAAGTCCCACTGAAATTTTTATAGTCTATAAACAAGAGGAATGAAAAGAAACAAAAAATATCTGAGGAACAGCATCTCTTTACAAAACTCCACATCCTTGGGCTTTCAAAACTTCTACAACAACTGAATATCCTGCCTCAGGAGACCCTTAAAGATATAAACTGTGTTTTCCTTATTGAATTTCAAATATTAAAGCTACTCTCTCACTGGCATGGATCCTGTGATTTCTCTCATCAGACTGACACTGTGTGACTTTTGTAGGTGACCAAGTCAACCAGTTCCAGCAAAATGCTGCCAGGGAAAGCCAATTTTTCTCAAATGAAAAGCTCTCTCCTCTTCCTCCTGCTCTCTCTCTCTGTCTCTCTCTCTCTCTCTCTCTGGGTTTGGTGGTCAGTCATAATTCTGTCATTCTTGTCTCTGGGTCTTTGTTTACCAGCTTACTTCATCTTATTTTTTAAAAGATTTCACAACAGGCGATTTACCAGTCTAAGTATTATGTTTTCTCCTTCTTCCTGTTCAGGAAGAAATTCTCTGCAATCTGCATGTCGAATTCTTTCCCTCTTCTGTTCAGATGTACTACTAGTTGGACTTTTGATTCCTTTCTTCTTGTTCAAAACTGTGAACTCCACTAAAGTTTTATTATAAAACATGTTGATATTACTAATAAACTAGGAAAGAAAGAAGCACATTCCTCATCCTACCACACTAACAGACCATTTTGGTATTCTTTTTCTTCCTAGTCTCTTGTACAAATCTTTTTCACAAATAGTTGTAAGCACAGAATAAGCAACCCAGATAATTCTGCATAATAATTTTTCATTGTCATTTTTTTTGAGAAAGTGTTCCATGTGATTAGAAATTTCACAGCCCCAATTTTATTGGCCGATTAATACTGCATTATGCAGATGAATTTTAATTTAAATATTTTTTACTGGCTTTGGTTCCATCTTTTCAGTGATGCATACGTGTATCTTTCTCTGAACTTTCGCAGCCTTAGCATCATGTTTCCCTTCCTTTTCCATCTAGGTGCTTTCTTTCCATCCCTCCAAAGGCAGCCACGATCCAGCCGGCTGTTCTAAAGCTTCCTGGGTCTGAGATCCTTCTGTTCACATGACACGTGCCATTCCCACAGGGGAAGGTAGACTCAATATGGCCACCTGTAACAGGTCCTGCTAAATTGAGTAAAAGTGATTTCTGAGACTCAGGAAAGCTGCAGGTTATGTGTTGGAAGTAATCTGGAACCAGAATTAGGAGCTGGTTTTAGAAATACCCTGAGGCTCCGAAGTTTATTTTTAAAAATTTTATGTTTAGCTCTCCAAGGTTGGTTTTCTCTCAAGTCTACACTTTTAAAGCAACAGGAAACAAGATTTTAGTATTTTAGAGTCTTCATTAAAGGAATGTGCAAGTCGACTTCTCAGCATATTTACTGGAAGATACAATAACATGAGGAGTAGTTAAGAAAAGAGGAAAGAAGATGGAGTTGGGACCCTTCCTTTGCATTTTTCAGGTCTTTAAAATGATAGCATCATGGATTCCAAGGTCTGTGAAATGGGAGGAATGAAAGAGAAAGGCCTCTCAGATCCCCTCCTGTTCTGTGGCCAGAGTGCAATCAAATCTACAAACACCATGAAGGGCTCATTCTTGGTCCAAGGGCCAGTGAGCTTTGGTACTGGGCTCCCTCCTAGGAGAAACTAAAAGACACATACAGATCACTCTTTTCAGAACCCTGGCCTGTAAAAGTGAAGTGATTAATTCCTTTGGGGCAGGCTACAGAAAGCAGCAAATTCTCCTGTAGATAGCATCGTGACTCTCTCAAATCTACTAACAGGGGCTATAGCTAGAATGGCAGGCTCAGCTTGGGGCCAAAAGAGCTGTTATTTTCCTTTCAATTTCTCTGTTGACATTCCCACATCTTCTGCTGCATTTTCCTTCGCATGCAGCCTAAAGCCCAGCAGGATTTTAAAGAAAAAGAAAAGTACTTGCAGGCAGGAGGGAGGGAGTGGGTCTAGAGGAAAGGGGGAGAGGTACATTTTATAACTTTAATTTTTGAGAAATTCAACTCTACACATTCTCCTGCCTGCCTTCGTTTCTTCCTTCCTTCCACTTTCTGAAGTAGAGGAGAGTTTGGGGACATGGTTAGAATTGCATGCAAATCAACAGAAGGGACAGGAAAAAAAAAAATTACTCCAAAGTGTTTTGGATTTTTGCTCCCAGGGTCATGACCATTCACTAGAAAGGCTCTTCCAGGTAGTGATATGCTAGGTTGCCATCAGTCTCATCTCCCAAGAGTGAAGAAGATGCTGGTTAAAAAGACTGGACAAGCCCTGTTTTGCTGGGAAACCGGGTGAGATCAGAACACATCTAAAAAGGTTTTAAATCTAATTCACATTTTTAACTTTGGAAATCACTTTACATTAAAGGTTAAGCATCACATTATCTTTTTTTTTTTTTTTTTTTTTTAAAGAAAACATAATAAAATTACTTGTGTTTCTTTTCCTGAAATTGAAACTAAAACTTAAAATTTCTTTCGAGGCTTTGAAAGAAATTATAAAAGAAGAAAAAAATTACAGCCTGTTACCACAACTGCACGATTAAAGTTAATTATTGTATCCACGAACCAGAAGGGCTTAAGCTATAACTTGAACCTAAAGAAAATATAACTTTTGCAAAATATCAATTTCCACTCTGCCCAATATTGACTCACTGCTTTCAAAGACCTCAAGATTCAAAGTGAACTCTCTCTAGTAAAATCTTTTGCCGAAAACCACAAAACCCACCCTGTGTATATAGGAGCCAACAACAAATCACATGAGTTTTCTATCACAGACTGTGCCAAACCTCACACACAGGTAACTGTAGACACAAGGAAAGCACCTGCGTGCCACAGCTCCTTCCCCAGATGGAGGTGCCAGGAACAGAGATCTGAGTGGAACCGCTGTCCCCTGGCTGTGTGGCCTAGGGGCCAGATCTTTAGCCTCGCTGTGCCTCCATTATCTCACTTGTAAAATGGACATATTAACAGAGATGCCATGAGGCTTAAATGGGAGGACACATATAAAGGGCTTAACAAAGTGCGGTTGGGGCTCAGAAAATATATCCCAAGGTGCATCAGCTTAACATGATGAGTACTTTGACCTGACCAGCCAGGTGTCTCTGACCTTCTCCTACCTGCCTGTTTCTCACGCCTCCTTCTCCCCCAAAGTGCAGGGAGGGGCTTTTTTGGAAATTCCCCCATCTACCTGAAGACCAGATCCACCAAAGGGGAGGATAACTGCCTTCTGTCCTCTCTGCGACATTTTGTCAACCAAGGAAGAGTAAACTCACATCATAGAAGAGACTGACAGTCAAAATCACACCCAGAACCCAGATATACTTTGCCCTAGGCCACTGTCTGTCCTTTAGACCTTTTCATCTCCCCTAGAATTAGTTCCACTTCCTACAGAACTGCCCACACCTCCCTTTTCCCTTTCCCTGTGAACATGGTAGAGCTTCATCCTTTCCCATGCATCTGCATGCTGATGAACTTGTCTGCCTTTTCTGTTATTCTGTCTGTGGTCATCTTGTCTTATAGATTAAAATGATAAGGGGGTGGAAAGTTCCCTTCACCCCTTCAGTGCTTAGAACGTAGCGAGCCCTAAAAAAACACCAGCCATTTGTTCACTGATGCAACAAACAGCTACTGAATGCCAACGGGTCAGGCTCCATTCCAGTCACTGGGGACAGCAATGAAAAAACAGATGCAAAATTTTCCCTTGATGGAATTTATATCCCAGCAGAAAAATAAGATCTAACACTTAAACAGTGCTTACCAGTATTGCTTAACCAATGGGTTGCAATGCCTCCTCAGGACATTTGGCAAGTTTAGGGACGGTTTTTAGTTGTCACTACTAGTGGAGAATGGACCGCCACTGGCATCTAGTAGACAGACACCAGGGATGCTAATGTGACAGACTGGCCACCATGCAGAGGGGAGTCTTCCACAACAACAAAAAGAAAACACCCTGGACAAAACGTCAACAGGTGAAGAGGCTGAGAAACCCTGTTCTAAAGGTGAACGGCTCAATTAAGCAACCCCATGAGGGATGACTTATAAATAAGAGTTCTTACTATTTTACAGTAGGTAATTAAATATTACAAAGTGTAAAATACTTTGCATATATGAATATTGATGGTAATAAAAATTATACAGATTCTTTAAAACATATATTCCTAGTGTATACTTTAAAACAAAAATCAGGCCAGGCACTGTGGTGCACACCTGTAATCTCAATGGCTCAGGAGGCTGAGGCAGGAAGATCTCAAGTTCAAAGCCAGTCTAAGCAACTTCAGCAAAGCCCTGAGCAACTCAGCAAGACCCTGTCTCAAATTAAAATTAATTATTAATTAATTAATTTAAACATTGGGCTGGGGATGTAACTCAGTGGTTGAGAGCCCCTGGATTCAATCTCTAGTAACTGTCCCCCCACCAAAAGAAATAAGGGGATAGATTTCATGAAATAGATTGGGTCCACTTTACATCCAATGGCAGTACCCTTGTATCATCTAGATTTTCAAGTGTTTCTGATCTTCCTTCATCCTCACACACATGCTATGGAAGGTGACCTTTTGAGTTACATCTGTTATGATTCTGCTATCAGCACTAGGGAGCTCAGGGTACATCTGAAACACCAGACCAAGAACCCACAAGATTCAGGAACAAGTTTCATCAGCTTACTGCCTGTGCCATCTCTGGCAAGTCACTTAATTTCTCTGTGCACCAGAAGCTTAACCTTCAACAGAACAGGGGCTGCTGGAGTAAAACAAGACAGTGCGTGAGAGTACCATGGAAGCTGCAATGAACACTTGCCTCCGCCTAAACACACAGCATTCAAAATATACCACCACCACCTTCACTGCCACCACAGCTGCCACAAAGTGTCCCCAAAGGCCCATGTACTACAGGCTTGGTCCCAGCCCTTGGCACTACTGGGAGTTGGTGGAACTTTAAGAGAAGGGGCCTAATGGGAGGTTTCTAGCCACAGAGGCTGTGCTCTTGAGGGGATATTGGAACCCCAATCCCTTCCTATACCTCTCTGGTGTCTTGAGCATGAGATGAAGAGTTTTGCCATATGAAACCACCATAATCTACTGCCTTGCCACAGGCCCAAAACCAACAGTCAACTAATCGTGAACTGAAATGTCTAAAACTGTGAGCCTGACACCTAGTAGATAAACCTTTCCTCTTAATAAGCTGATTTTCTCAGGTATTTGTAACAGTAATGGAAAGCTGACTAATAACAACCATCGCCAGGTAATATGCACTGAGTGATCACTTTATTTTAACTGTACATTTACTCACTTAATCCTTTCCACAGACCAAGAGATAGGTACCCAGATCCATGCAGGTTGACAATTAAGGAACTGGGGCACTGGCAAGGGGTAACCTGCCTGAGGTTACAGGTAAATGAATGGCAGAACAAGGGTCCACACCAACACAGTCTGGTTCCAGAACATGCCCTCTTAACCAGTGTGGGTCTTTCTCTGAGATGGAAAGACATTTGAGACACGTTCTCACACACCAGCTGGCTTCCCTGGTCAATGTCACTTCCTCCTGACCTCAAAGAGTTGCCCTGTTCCATGGGCAGCCACATTCAATCCCTACTCCTGGCCAGCCATCCAGCTGATTCACTCATCAAAGCAAAGAAGAATGAAGTCTCGCTTTATTAATTTTTTGAGTTACTTTATTTCTTTCCAATAGTTTATACGTGTACACAACATAGGATTCCAGCACAACATTTGGAGACACAGAAGGAAATACAGTGATCATCAGTTCTCCTTCCCATCTTTGCCTTCCAGCTACCCAAGTACTTTCCACAGAGACAAGTACCATTACTAGTTTCTTGCATAGGATTCTTGAAATGTTCTATACAACGTGTTTTTTCTAAAACAGACGTGTGGCTTGTAGCATACAAAATGACTATTTCACAGCCTGATTTTTTATTGCTAAACAATAGTCAGCTTAGTCTATACAAGTATATATATAGGCTTCCCTTTATTTTTATTAATGTTAGAGGAGTACTATGAAATTTACTTAATCAGTCCTGCATAGATTAATATTTAACGTATTTCTGATCATCAACAATACTACAATGTACATTTTACACACATAACATTTCTTACATTGCAAGAATATACTTGGATAAATTCCCAAAAGTGGAATTGTTGAGTCAAAGGGTATATGCCTTTTAACATTTTATTGAAATAGCTAATTTGCTCTCCATTGCGATTATACCAATTTATACTCCTACCTAAAATGCATGAGATCACCACTGGGTTTGACTTTATTTCTATATTCTCATAAAATAATGTCATAAAAGTGTTTTACCTTTGCCAGTTGGTTAAAAAAAAAAAACAACAACTCTCATTACATTTTAAATTTCTCTTCGTATGATTAGATTTAGGATCTTTTCATGTGTTTCAAGGACCAGCTGTACATCTTTCACCTGTGAATGTTCTATTCATAACATTCACCCATTTTTCTAATGAGTTGGGTTTTTATGTCTTATGGAACGATAGGAGTTCTTTACCTATGAGAGACATTAATTCTTTTTTTTAAAAAATAATTTTTTAGTTGTATGTGGACACAATATCTTTATTTTATTTATTTTTATGTGGTGCTGAGGATCAAACCCAGTGCCTCACACATGTGAGACTAGTGATCTGCCACTGAGCTATAACCCCCAGCCCCAAGAGACAGTAACTCTTTGCCTGTAAGTCCCAAGTATTTTTCTCCAGTTTCTTATTGTTTATCACTACAGAAATATTAGATTTGTAAAGAATACTGATTTTTCAGTTTTTTGCTTCTGTGTCTTCTGGTTTTATTTTAGACTTGCAAAGGTCTTTTATACTTAGCATTTAAAAATACAGGTTTTCTTTTAGTACTTCTATGGTTGTTTTTCAAAGTTTATTTTTAAAGTGTGAGAATTTATTTTTGTGTACAAGAAGAGTTGGATTAAACATTCTCATTTCAGGTGATTATGCAGTTGTCACAATACTTTTTATTGATTAATCTATTCTTGCCCCACCGATTTGAAATGCTGGCTTTCTTACATACAAAATTCCCTTATTACCTGGATCTATTTCTTTCTGTTAATCTTAAACATATACCGCAGACCATTTTAATTATTATAGCTATGTAATATATTTTACTGTCTGGTAGGGCTAGTTCCCTGCATTGTTTATCTTTTCCAGAATTTTCCTGGCTGTTCTTTAGGAATTTAGAATCCTCAATTGGTATTTTCTTAGGAAATTAATTATTAAATTAATTTAGGGCAAACATATCTTTGCACAATGTTGATTCTTCCTATGAACATTGTACTCTTTTGCATTTGGTTTTAGTCTTTTACCCTCTCCCCCTGATTTGGTGAGCTTCACAACATCTTAAAGTTTTTCTTTCTTATAGGTCGCCCTTGGAGTTAGGAATGTGTTACTGTATGTTTGATGTTATCAGATATAGGTCTAATTTCTAAATGGACATGGCAATAAAATCCACTGGCTGTGGTGTTTTATTAAAAAGCCATTCCTTTTTATGTTTTTGTGTTGGTTAAACACTTACTTCTTGAAACAATTTCAGGCTTGAAAAAATATGCTACACGATGTGTCTCCTTTTAATTCCATCTAAGACATACTTTCCTCCTAAAAATATTTTGGCATGAAAATAGAACTTATTAGATTTTTAGAAAACTTTGCTCCATGTTAGCTCCACCTTTAATTTTGGGGGTACACAGATCCTAGTGGTGTTGTATTATATATTAACAATTTTTATAAAACTAAAACTACAAAACTCACCTCCTAGGTTCATTCCAGCTTGAAGGCATTTCTGAAGCCTGCAGGCAGGACAATTCTTTCGTCGAATCTTGTCAATGATGCAGTCATTTCTTCCAGCACATAAATAGTTGTGTTGCCCTGATTTAATAATAAAAAACAATGGTTAGAATAAGAAGTATGACACTAATATAAAATACTGATTTGTGGAATCAGAATGTGAAATTTCCCTTTTTCTACCTTGAAATCTCTTCTTCAAAACAGTAGAAGGCAAATATGATTTATGGATAACATGGTCAGCTTAATGCTGCTGAGATTTTGGTGCACATCTAAGCAGGCTTTGTGCAAGAGCTACCTCTCCCACTGTCTGAATTTTGCTGATGGAGTCAGATAATGGTCAATTTCCTTCAGACACCACAACTACACTAATCCAAAAGCCCTGGTCCCACCACAGCTCTTCGAGCTAAGATGCCTGCCCACCATTGACACAGGCGATCTCACTGGGAAGACTTTCAAATTATACCATGGCAATATTTAACTCCTTCAACAATAAACCAACTGAAAACTGAATCTGAATCAGATGTAGGTGTGGCATAGGCTTGGAGAATGGCATCTACTGGCAAAATATGAAACTGTAACCTAGCTCTATGATTCACTTATTTATTTCAAAATATTTACTGTACTGAAGCACTGCAGATGCAACAATGAACAAGACAAACAAAGACCTCTGCTGTGGTTAAATTCCATCAATTTGGGGGAGACAGACAACAGACAAGGTAATAAGAGAAAATGTCTATAAATGGTTAGACGGTAGCCAGGCATGGTGGTGCACGCCTGTAATTCCAGTGGCTCAGGGAGGCTGAGGCAGGAGGATCTTGAATTCAAAGTCAGCCTCAGCAACTTAGTGAGGCTTTAAGCAACTCAGCAAGATCCTGTCTTTAATAAAATATGAAAAAAGGGCTGGGGATGTGACTCGGTGGTTAAGCGCCCCTGGGTTCAATCCCTGGTACCAAAAACAAACAAACAAACAAAATTAGTTCTAATTATACATAACATTAGGATTCATTTCCATATAATTATAAAGGCATGGAATATAATTTTCTCTAATTCAGTCCCTAATACTTTCCCACTCCCTCCCCCTGTTCCTTTCCTTTTACTGGTCTTTCTGCTATTTACTTATAGTTTTTTAAAAATTATTGCCTTGTGGCTATACATAATGGTGAGATTCACTGCCGTTAATTCATATGTGTACATAGGAAAAGGAAAGTTAGGTCAGATTCTTTCCACTGTTCTTCACTTATCCTGTCCCTCCTCCCTCCCCCACTCAACCCCCTTTCTCTGATCCACTGATTTTTCTTCCATTTTGGTGGAATTCCTCCTCTCCCACGCCCACCTTTTCTTTTCTTTTCTTTTTTTCCTTCCTTATTTTGGACTAGCTTTTGCATATCAGAGAAAACATGTGACCTTTGACTTTCTGGCTCTGGCTTATTTCACTTATCTATCATCTCCAGTTCCATCCATTTATCAGCCAATGCCACAGTTGCATAGTTCTTTATGGCTGAGTAATACTCCATTGTGTGTGTGTGTGTGTGTGTGTGTGTGTGTGTGTGTGTGTACTGCCACATTTCCTTTATCCATTCATCTGTTGAAAGGCACTTGGGTAGACTCCATAGCTTGGCTACTGTGAAATGAAGGTCTGAAGATCCTGCAATCTGTGTGAACATCTGGGGTGAAAAATATACTAGGAGAGGAAAAAGCAAATGAGGCAGGGCAAGGGTGAAGGGTACTCGGTGTGTTTTGGAAACAGCAAGGAAAACCAGAGGAAATGAGCAGAAAAGAAGGGGTGGAGAGTTCAGGGATATGAGGTCACAGAGCCAACGTGAGCCAGATCATAGGGCCTTGGAGACTCTGGTGGTTACTCCCAGGGAAGAGGGAAGCCACTAGGCGAGAGGGCTCAGGCAGAGATGTGGGCTGGTATGGTTTACAGTGAACCAGATCACACTGGCTGCTTCAGTGAAGACCGACTGTCCTGGATTAAGGACAGAGGCGGGGATACCAGAGGCAGTAGGAGGTGATTATAATAACCTGGGGACATGAAGAAAATGAGGGGCGGTCAGCGTAACTGAGGTGAGATGTGGTCAGATGCCAGATGCATTCTGAAGGCAGAGCCGTTGGGATTTACTGACAGATCAGAGGAGAACGGTAGTGAGGGAGGCGGTGAGATTTGGGGGCTGAACAACTAGAAAAATGAAACTTCCACATATTACAAGGGAGGAAACAGTGGAGCTTGTGGTTAATGGGAAAAGACCCCAGGTGGGACAGGATGGGTCTGGGATGCCTGCTGGGCACCCATGGGTGAGGCACACAGATCTGGAGTTAGGAAGAGGTCTGGGCTCGACACGCATCAGCTTGCGGTTGTTCTCCAGCCTGGAGAAGGGGTGAGACTGGACTAAGGGAAGGGGAGACAACACAGACAAGAGGTCTGAGGACCGAGTCACAGGTCACTGTACGTGTGCAAATGAGAGTCGGGATCTCACTGGTTACTGTAACAGCCAACAAGGTAGAGCCCTACCCTGGGTTGAGAATTTCTAGTTACAGTAAAAATCCAATAAAAATAATGTTTATTGCTCAATGTAATTAAAATAAATTTCATCGAGAGCACATTCTCTATAGCATTAGAGTGAATCTTAGTCATAATAATAACCATAAAACAACAGTAGTAGAATGGAAAATCTATCAAAGTGAAGAAACTAAACCCCACCATTAAAAGGACCTAATGTATTTTTTAAAAATGGAAGATGCTTAATGAATCTAAGTAGGTGTAGATAATTTCACAAAGGCAATCAATATCCATATAAAGACAGTAACCGATTAACCTAACATTTCATGATGCATGATATCTTATTTACTTTGAAAATAAAGATTTAAAGTCCTACTAGAGTGTTATCTTACTTAGGCTGTAGAATGAGTCTACAACATAGATGAGGCCACTGTGATTCCTGCTATTGTTCACAAGAAGAAACCCACACTGGAATTGATAGTGACTTCCCCAAAAAGGTAGAGTTGGAAGCAGAATTCAAAGTCTGATAATATTGCTCTACCTTAATGCCAGCGTGTTTTCTAAAGAATAGATTGCAGGGGCTGGAGCTATGGCTCAGCAGTAGGGTGCTTGTCTCGCATGTGTGAGGCCCTGGGTTTGATCCTCAGCACCACATAAATAAAACAAAGGCATTGTGTCCACCTACAACTTAAAAAAAAATTAAAAAAAGAATAGATTGCAAAAAATTTAATTGACTGGCAGTCTAATAGGATGCTGAGAGTACTTTTTGGGAAAAATAACCAAAGGAACATTCTTTGAGCAAAGCACACAGAATTTCAACTGGCACCCAGCATTTCACATGCTTTCTGCATGGTATGAGATTGAATGCCAAACCCCAGACTTCATCCATAACTCACAATGAACTGAATAAACAACTAAATATAATTTTAATTTGTTTCATTTCACAAAGTATCTGTGGGGAGCCTCCTGTGTATGCAAGCCCACCAAATGACAACATAGCAGGTTGGTCTGAGGCAGGGAAAGGGCCGTCCCACTGCTGTGAACTGGCAATAAGCATAAGTCCTTCACAGTGTAGGTGTGCAAGAATGTGTAAGGAATAGACACTGTCTTACCTACACGCTGGAAGGTTCTTCTCCAGGTATTCAAAAACAGAGACTTCTAGAAACTGGGCTTGTTCTGTAAAGCATTGTTTTTAGGAATACCCTTTAAAAATCCATGTCACTGTGACAACTGCAGGCCAATTTCCTTCCAAATAGTTCATTCTTATACAGCATAGGAGAATTGTAAGAAACCATTGCAGATGTGTCAAAATAAACTTCAGACAATTCTGTCATTTATATTTTTAGTTGTATAAACATTAATTATTTAAGTGGTATTGACACAAATGTATAGTGTGTGTCCTGCTCCTTAATTCACATTAAAACAATAACAACAGACAACTAAAGTGAGACTGCATCTAGATGACCCAACGAATTTCTTTCACGTCCTTTTTAAACACTGCACTCTCCTGGTGCTAATCGAGAGTAAGTTCCATCTAAGGCTCTGTGGAGTAAATGGTTTTCTACTAAAATACTAACCTAGGACAGACAACCAGAATGCAAGGCATTCGACAGTGGTGGCCTTGAGTGACAAGTTAAGGAACTAAGATTTCTGTCAGCAGGCACTGGGGTGTCACTGTAGATTCCAGAGTCATGTTTTAGAAATATTAAGCTGAAGGTTATGCAGCAGGTAGGCAAAATGGAAGGCAGAGATACTATTAAACGTCCACACGAAAGTTCTCAAGAGATGGGCTCCATGCAAGCTAGGCGCTGTTTGTTGGAATATGCAGACTCGGGAATAATCCTGGGTTAAAAAGAAATCTTGGTGGTCAAGCAGAAAGATTTATTTCTCATTTAAGTTATGTCCAGTGTGAGGGGGATTCTAGAAATGTCAGATAAACCTCCCAAAGATAGTCATAAACTATTCAGCCAAGGAGTGGGGTGAAAGGCTTGGGGGCTTCTGGGACTGACCAAGAGCAGACAGAAGCTGGAGGAAAACTGAATCCTGAAAAGATAATCACTCTAAACAAGATGCCTCCTTTGAATAGCATCTCCCTTGAGTGTCTGGTTCTTCCTCTAGTCAGTGTCCAATGGCTAGAAGCCGAGCAAAAGGCTTCAGTCTTATTGGCCCAAGAAGGTAGAGAACAGATTTTGGGACTGCTACAACAAACAGAAATGGGAGAGATAAAATGTACACATTAACTGCCCTGAAACTATTGGATGACTTCGGAAATGATCACAAGACTCCAAAGGGTTCAGGGCTAAAATAACAATTTAAGGTTGGGAAAGATAAGCAGAAATTTAAGGGGTTGCCTACCATGGATGGGCAGTTTAAATCCCAGTAAATTAAGAAGGTTCAATAAATTCTAAATGTTTTCCATTGAAATACTAGAAGGTTCATGCCCTTGGAAGACATGCTATATCCCACGAGTAAGGCAAAACAGTCTTATTAAAAAAAAAAAAGGCCGAACATAAAGCTCGAGATTTAATTGAGTTCAGATTTAATTGACTACTAGATCAAAACTCAATATCCCTCAGAGAAATAGAACATAATTCAGAGACTCTAGAATGTCCAAACTTCAATAACTCTTAAAAATATACAAAAACAGCGGGGTGCAGAAGCACAAGACTGTGATCCTAGCAGCTCTGGAGGCTGAGGCAGGAGGATCACGAGTTCAAAGCCAGCGTTAGCAACACAGCAAGGCCCTACATAACTTAGTGAGACTCTTGTCTAAAAATGAAAAGGGAGGGGGGCACTTGGATGTGGCTCAGTAGTTAAGTGCCCCTGGGTTCAACTGCTGGTACCAAAAATAAATAAATAAATAAAAATTAAAAAAATATGTACACACATAATACATGTGTATATGTATACATATATAAAACACACACACATACACAGAAATATGTGAACCCAGGTCAATAGAAAGATTAGTCAAAAAACATTAATAGAAACAGATTCACAGGAAACCTTGACTGAAATTAGCATATAAGGATTTTAAAATTAATGTTAGAATATATAAGAAAGGATAACTAAAAGGGGTAAAGAAATGAATGAGTTAGTGATTTGTAAACTGTAGAAAAGAATACAAACATACATAGACCAAAAGCATAGTATCTAAAATAAAATATGTATTGGTTAGAATTAACATAAACACTGAATATGAATGGAAATCAGTCAAACTGAAATACAAAGAGGAAAAACATTAAAAATAAATGACCAAGGCTATAGTAAATGGGTTGGATTTCCTAGTTTCTCTTGACAACCTCTTCAACAAATGGTGCTGGGTAAAACTGGAAATCCTCATGTAATAAAATGAAATTAAATCTCTTTCTCTCACCATGCATAAAACTCAACTCCAAGTGGATCAAGGACCTAGGAATTAAACCAGAGACCTTGCACCTAATAGAAGAAAAAGTAGGCCCAAATCTCCATCATGTTGGATTAGGACCCAACTTTCTCAATAAGACCCCTATAGCGCAAGGATGAAAATCAAGAATCAATAAATAGGATGGATTCAAACTAAAAAGTTTCTTCTCAGCAAAAGAAACAATTAGTGAGGTGAACAGAGAACCTACAAATGGCAGCAAATCTTTACCACAAACACATCAGAAAGAACACTAACCTCAAGGATATGTAAAGCTCTCAAAACCTTTACCACCAAAAAAAAAAAAAAAACAAAAAAAAAACAACCCAATCAATAAATGGGCCAAGGAACTAAACAGACACTTCTCAGAAGATGATATACTATCAATCAACAAATATATGAAAAAATGTTCAACATCTCTAGCAATTAGAGAAATGCAAATCAAAACAACTCTAAGATTTCATCTTACTCCAGTCAGAATGGCAGCTATCAAAAATACAAACAACATAAATGCTGGCGAGGATGTGGAGAAAAAGGCACACTCATACATTGCTGGTGGGACTGCAAATTGGCGAAGCCAATCTGGAAAGTAGTATGGAGAGTCCTAGAAAAACTTTGAATGGAACCACCATTTGACCCAGCTATCCCACTCTTTGGCCTATTCCCAAAGGACTTAAAAACAGCTTACTACAGGGACACAGCCACATCAATGTTTATAGCAGCACAATCGATTGTGGAACCAACCCTGATGCCCATCAGCAGATGAATGGATAGGGAAACTTTGGTATATATACACAATGGAACACTACTCAGCACTAAAAGAGAATAAAACCATGGCATTTGCAGGTAAATGGATGGAGCTGGAGAAAATAATGCTAAGTGAAGTTAGTCAATCCCCCAAAAAAAGAAGGCCTAATGATCTCTTTGTTATGAAGATACTGACTTATAAAGGCAAGGGGGGTGGTGAGAGGAATGAAAAAACTTTAAATAGAACAAAGGAGGGTGTAGGGGAGGGGAGGGGGCAAGGTGATAGGAATAATGGTAGAATGAGTTAGACATCATTACCCTAAGTACATGTATGAAGAGATAATTGTTGTGAAAATACTTTATGTAAAATCAGTGACTTGAAAAATTGTGCGCTTTATATATAAATTGAAATGAAATGTACTCTTCAAGCATGTATAACAAATTAGAATAAAAATAAATAAAAAACTAAATGACTGAGGCATCAGTGGTCTTTGGGACAACATTAGCAATTTAATATAAGTTCCATTAGAATTCTAGGAGGAGAGAAGAGAGAGAATAGGTCAGGATTAATATATAAAACCCCCCACATTTGATTTTTAAAATTGTCAAAAGACAAATATAAATATATTACAGAGGCAAAAAATAGTTAAATTTCTTAAACATAAGCATAAATAGAAAGTCTTAAAAGCAGCCTGAGGTAGAGGGGAGAATAACCTTGTACAAAAAAAGAATAATATAACCAATTTTTTATCAAAATAACTGAGGCCAGAAGACAATATCTTTACATACTACCAACCTAGAATTCTACAACTACTCAAAATATTTCTCAAAATGAAAGTAATAACTCTATTTTACCTTCTTATTTATTTATTTTACCTTTCTTATTTATCAATCTTCGATAAATAAGAGTTAAAATAATTTGTTGCTAGCGGACTACATTACAAGAAATGACAGAAGTTCTTCATGCTTAAGTAAAATGATACTCAATAGAAATTCTGATAAACAGAAAAGGAAGGTAAGAATTTAAAATGGTAACTATATGGGAAGATTTTTTAGAAATTTTCTTTTCTAAATTCCTTAAAAAGTCAAATAACTGTTCCATACAAAAACAACAAATACTCATTATGGGGCACGACACACACACACACACCCAAAAAAAAAAAAAAAAAAAAAAAAAAATCTGTCAACAGAGCACTAAGAACAGGATGGAATATAAATGAAATTCTACTGCTGCAAGTTTCTTATATCAAATCTGAAATGATATGAACTAACTCAGGGTAGAACATGAAAAGTAAAGAGTATATCTCAAACTATGCTTCTGGAACCAGTTGTATCAGAATCTCCCAAGAACCTATGAGAAATGTAAATTCACAGGCCCCTCTCCAAAACTATTAACTTGGAACATTCTGTTTTATATAACCATAAGTCTAATGTACATTAATGTTTGAAAAACACTGCCATGAAGCAACCCCTAGAAAGATAATAGGAAATATAGCTCAAGATAAAACAGAGGTACAAAATGAAATACTGAAAAATATTCAACCTCAAAAAGACATAAAAGAAAAACTAAATGAACGAATAACAGAAAGAACAAAAAGAAAACAAATAGCAAAGTAAAAGATAAAAGCCCAAGTACAGCAATAATTCCATTAAATGTAAATGGTCTAAACCCTTGAAAGTCAAAGATGGTAAGACCAGATTTAAAAAGCAAGACCCAAGGATATGTTAAGATGCGTTTTAAGTAAAAAAGCACAGATGGTTAAAGGATGAAAATATACATATAATTCAAACAGTAAACATGAGAGCTGATATGACTATATTAAAATTCAGAGAAGGAAGACTTTAAAAATGATGTCAAAGAAAAGAATGTCATTTTATACTGATCAGATTGAGATATAACAATCCAAAACACCTAGGCATCTAATAGCAGAGCTTCCAAAGACACCAGGTGAAAAATTGACAAAAAAAAAATGAAAGGAGAAAGATAGATTTTCCAAGTTCGATTTTGGGTTTAAAACCTCTCTCTCAAGAATCAAAGAATAATAGCAATATAAAAAAATCAGAAAAGAAACTATAGACTTGAACAATATTATCAAACACTTTGATAACTGCATAATGTACATTTTTTCCAAGTGCATATGGATCACTGAGACAGGACATACCTTGAACTATGAATCAATCTCAAGTTTTAAAAGGACTGAAACACATAATGGTTTTTTGATCATAAGGGAATTCAGTTAGAAATCAGTAACAAAAGACACCTAAATGAGCCTCTCATATTGGAAAATTAAGCAATACAACTCTAAATAATCCATGGGTCAAAGAAGAAATCACAAGGGAAATGACTATTTCAAATGAAATGATGATGATAATTCAACACACTAAATCTGTCAGATACAGTTCAAGTAGTACTTAGAGAATATTTTTTAACTTTATATGCTTATATTAGAAAAGAAAATTCAAAATTAATGATCTAAGATTCTACAATGAGGAAGGACAGAAAGAATATAAACCCAAAGTAAAGTAATTCACAAAATAATAAAGAGTAGAAATAAATGATAAAGCAATAGAGGAAAATCAGAATCAGTTGGTTCTTTGTAAAGATGCATAAATTAGACAACTGCAGACAAGCTGCGAATTCTGCTCCATAACTTCTCAGTCCAGGCCCCAGGATGAGGGAGCAGCCGCCATAGTGAACATTGTCAGTGTCATGGCCAGAAGTCTGTTGAATGTGACTTAGGAAATCTAATGCTCCAGCAGAGAACTGTTCAGTCCTCACTGAGATCCAGTGCAATGATCCCGCCCAACCACAAGGGGGCCAGGAATGGGAATCTTACCTCAGGAAGGAGCTGCAAAGACCAGGAAATAACACGGGGAACCTCACTGAATCCTACCACAACGATGTGGAATTAAGAGCCTGAAATTCAGTCTCCCGATTAAGAGTTCCTCTCAAAAGTAGAAACCGTTTACATTATCATTGTAGTTTTCCGAGAAATTAATTTTAATAGATGAAGTTGAAGGCTGTTTGCATAAATAGTTGACATTTTTGAAATGTGAAGAAGCTACCAGTATCTAAAATGCTTTTTAGAAAAACTACAATGACAACAAAACAGTGTAATATTTAATGATAAATGTAATCCAGGGACCACCCCCCATGTTTAAAAACCTACAATCTCTTCTATAGATACTGATACCCTACTACACGTAACACACTCAAGAACCTCTATAAAAATTGGAAAATGAATTAAAAGTTTATAGGGGAAATGGAAATGTCCCACAATTTTCAAATCGATCATAGTTATTTCTCCTAAATACGAAGAAAGTTCTAGCTAGCTGGTAGCAGGCACTGTTATTAGATCCTCCAAAGGAAAAAAATATACCTTTCTACAATGTTTAGAGAAAAAAATAGTCTGAAATAAATGGGATATGATTTGACCTTTCCAAACAAGTCTGCTGAGAACCTATCCACATGCACTGTGATATTCTGAGAAGATAAGCACTACTGAGGATCACTCTAGAGAAAGTCGAGATGGCACAAATAGCAATACTGCCTGGCACACAGTTGATTCTGAATGAATGCTGAAAGAATGAATGAATGCATGAGTCCTGCACTGATCAACTAAGATACACTACAACATATATAATTTACACAAAACACACACACACACACACACACACACACGTATATATATACAGTAGGTCAAACGCTGCACAAACTCCCAGTAATGCATGTTCACCCGAGGCCTACCGGCTCCTAAGTAACTGGCTTACTAAAGATCCACATGGACAAATCACTCTGCCCTATCTCCAGCTTTCTAACCTCTGAAATCCCTCTTCATACATATCATATTAATAAAAAGGGCTTGGGGGATCTGCAAGGAAGCAGGCTATGGTTCTGTGAAAGGCAGAAACAGCTTAACCCTTCTCAAGCTGAGATTCTGCACCTTTTTGGTGTCTTGAGTCCTAAATCCTTCCCCCACTATAGTCCACATAATTATCTTGGAGAAGTACTTTACACGGTAGCCATTACCGAGTCATTTGGGTTTAAAAGCATCTTGCTTTATGAATGCGAACGGTCTACTAGGGTTCGGGGAACTTGAACCACTCATGCACCTGCGTGCATAGCTCCTTGTATTTCCATTTGAGGCTGTGCCAGGTTTTTGGAGAGAAGTCATTCTAGAAAACAGGAAGCTTCTAGAGCCAGAATAAATATGAATGGAGTACCAAGACACTTTGGTCAATAGTACATGGGCAATACCAACTCACAGACTTACAGGAAACCTAAGCACTTGTTAAGCACTCAGGAAAAATGCCCTATAGACCCAAAGACCAAAACAATGTAAGTGCAAAACTAAAAGATAAATCTAAGATATTGCTTTTTTGTTCTATTGCTGTAAACTATGGTACTGCTCTTAATTACAGAATCATTTATGAAGTGTTTGAAAGTGAACTACTTTAAAAAGTTCCCGAAGGCAACCAAACTTATCTTTAAAATGTGTTTTGATTACTTGGAAATCAAGAACCGACTTTCCGTTATACCTGAGCAGGCCCCAAGTGAGAAGATGCAGGTGGGGTGACTGGGACCTCAAGCATAGATAACACAAGAACACAGAAGTGGGAAACAGAAGGCAGGGGCGGAGGACAGTGGGAAGGGCCTTGGCTTTGTAACCAGAAACATGCGGGCTCTGATCCCCAACTTTGACCCTGGGAGCTGTCACTCTCAGCCAGGTTGCTAATGTTTCTGAGACCTGGTTTCCCAGCCTATAAAGTGGGAGCAGTAAGGTCTACTTTGTCAGCTGTCACGTGGAATCAAATGGATTTAAACATAAAACAAGAAGCACAAAGCCTGGCTTGATGTAAGAACTCAAAACCACACAATGGTGGCAGTGACATTATCACCCATCTTCTATTAAAATAACTCAGGTGAGAAAATTCAAAGAGCAAATGTGGTCAACTCTTAATTGAATATAAGGGAGCCCGAACTTCCTGGAGGAGCAGAACATGGCATTGATTGAGGAAGGCCCACTTCACTTCTGATCCCATCTTTGTAAGTCTTCACTTTCTCTGAACGCTGGCAAGGATGTGAGAGTGTTGAGTTAGATCCCTAGAGTAAACACAGGACAAAAAGCCAATCTATCTGCGGCTCAGCCAAGAAAGGGCCAAGACTAGAAGAGTGGTGTAAGATTCTGAAAAGTTATATGTTCCTTGTATTGTTGATCTTGAGATCCCATTTTCTAGTATTAGTAAAATTAAACCTGAGAAGTTAGGAGGTACACATGTGCAGGAGACTGCCTTCTTTGAGGGAATCCCAGGGCACGAGAAGGTGCAGTAACAGATGTTCACAGACAAGCAGGTTGTGGACCAAGGACGTTGAGAAGAAGAAAAAGAGGTTCTGAGATTTAAAGCATGTTTCCAGACAATTATTTAACTCCATCTTCCAAGTTATTAAATTTTTTTTTTTTTTTTTTTTTTTGCAGCGTTGGGGATTGTACCCAGCAGGGCCTTTAGGGAACAATGCACTATGTGGGTGCTCAACCACAGAGCTATACCCCCATCCTAAACAAAGATTTTTAAGCAGGGCATAGAAGGCAAAATGGACTCTTTGCCTCCAAGACCTTATATTCTAAGGGGTGGGGTGAGATTGGAGAAATTGAGACAATTAAAATAAACCATGTGGTCTCGATGTAGTGTGACTTTAAAGAAAGAAGTGATTCGTCTGAGTTGGGGGGTGAGGAAGCCTTCACAGAGAAAGAAAACATCTGAAAGAAGCCTTAGAGAATGTTTGGAGTTTGAATTGTGGAGAGGACAGGTGCAGAACCTTCCAAAGGACTGGCCCAGGGAGAGGCGGAACCCCGGTTAAACATGCAGGAGTACAGAGGAGTTACCTACATGATGCGGCAGCCGGAGGGTGTCCAGGGGCTTCCAAAGATTCTCAGACAAAGCCCTTTCCTCTGTGTTCTGATCTGGAGTGTCTCCCCAAGGCCCATGTGATACATACAGCTTTGGTCCCTAGTCTGTGGTGCTATTGGGAGGCAGTGGACCCTTTAAGAGGCGGGGCTTAGGGGGGAGGAAGTTAGGTCACTGGGCGTGTCCTTGAAGGGGATACTGGGACACTGGCACCTCCCACTCTTTCTCTTTGCTTCTTGGCCATCCTCCGGGTGAACAGACCTTGGACATGGACTTCCACCATGATGCACTGTACTTCCACAGGCCCAAAGCAACAGGGTCAAGTGGCCATGGACTGAAACCTCTGTAACCATGAGACAAAATAAACTTTTCCTTTTTTAAGTTGATTTGTCTCAAGTATTTTGTCACAGGAATGGAAAGCTGACTAATATACTCCTAAAGGTTTCACAGGCCTACATGTTCACCTATTCATTAAATGTCTTGAACTGAGTATCTTGAAAATATCAAGTTCCCTATGTTCACAATCCAAATTCAATAACCTCACCCCCTTACAGCCCTCTATATTCCCCCAATTTTAAAGCTGCAGTCAGTTGTTTGAGAAACCTCAGGATCACTTTTTTTTTAAAATATTTATTTATTTGTTTGCTTTAGTTGTACACAATGCCTTTATTTTTACGTGGTGCTGAGGATCGAACCTGGGCTGCGCACGTGCTAGGCGAGCGCTCTACTGCTGAGCCACAACCCCAGCCCCTCAGGATCACTTTTGATCTATACCCCCTATCCCCATAATCCTCTATGTTCATTTGGTCACAACATCCCAATGATTCTCTCTCCTGAGTTTTCTTGAATCCTATCTATATCATCCAGCATTTTCTCTCCTCGTTTCAGGTTCTTCTGGGTAAAAATCTGAACAGTGGAGGTTGAAGCTTTGCTTTATCTTCATTACCTCATACTAGTTACTTACCCTCACTGTGCCTCCGTTTCCTGATTTGTTATATGTAAATTATAAATGTACCTACCCTTATGAGTGATATAAAGGACTAATACACCACACAAAGCAATTGAAAGAGCTGGTGGCATACAGTAAGGATTCAATAAATGGCAGTAACTCATCACTGCATTATTGCTATGTCATGCTTTCCTCTATATTACCACCATTCATTCCTGTATATTACCATATTATCATTATTATATACAATGTAACCAACCTATGGGCCTTTATTATGTTACTCCTTCTAAGTCTTAAACTTTTTTTTTTTTTTAAATTAACTCTTACAGATTAAAAAAAATATGATTAAAAAAAAAAAAAAAAAGCTTCTCTGGTTGAAATCAACTCAAGGAATGTCCCTGGTGCTGCCTTTGTGGGTTTCTGGCTGTGGCTCAGGCACTCCACTGGAGACCTGGGCTCCTCTAAGCATGCACCTGGCCTCCAGAGATTTATCCATCAATCTTACAGTCTAAGCAGCGATCTTCTGAACCACAAGTCTGATTCTGTCGTTGTTCTGTTAAAGGCCTTCTAGGACCTTAGCATCATATTCAACATTGCAGTAAGCCACTGATGTATTCAGTGGGGAGAAAGACAGGGCAGGGCTCAAAGATATGCTTACCCAAACTTACTGCCATTTCAGAAGAAGTAACTGCAGTTTGGATCAGAGGCATATGATCCAATAACTTTGGATTACTTTTATTGGTGCCTTTAGTTTTGGTGTTTTGTTGTTACTATTACTATATTTGTGGCCTTATTTTGAAAATACTCAGATCACTGGTCCTTTGTGTATTTGTATCTCTACCAACGTGTGCAGACATAGGTTGGTCCTGAATGAATACAAACGCCTCTCTCAACTCCATCAATGCACCTCTCCCTGCACCTGGAAAAACTCTCTACTCTTCATAAACATGGCTGATAATCAAGGCCATGTACTTCTATCAAGGAAGTCACTGAAGTCCTCGGGAAAATTAAATATGAAAAGCATCAGGTTCTAGGGGCTTTAAAACCTTGGGGAACACCTACAAACACTCTCAAGAATCTTTAAGGAAGAGTTCACAGAGGAGGTATTTGAACTTGATCTTATGAACAGCTATTTAAGCAGGCAGGGGATTCAGGGATTCCAGACTGAACTGAATGCTCCAAATTCTATTGCCTTTTACACATGGAAGCCTAACTGCAGAAAGTAAGAATACACTGAACCCCAACACTGGTCCCTGCTCCACTGCCTGATTCTTGCCGAGCTCTCCAGAGAAATAGTGCTGGGATCTCACGCTGAGTCCCCAGATGGGAACATTTGTGCCCTAGTCTTGATTTTTCCTTCTAGGGGAGGAAGCTTTAAGGTGCCACTCCTCACACCTCTCTCTCCCCCCTCTTTACTTGCTTTGCTTGGATTAGCAGGTTTAAGAGGAAAAAAATCTGATTTGCTTGCGCCGGCACTGTCTTCACCTTGGGGGTGTCCCAACCTGATCCAGCTGTGCTAGGTCCTATGCCTGGGACTCAGGTTGCTGGTCTTTTTTGCTCTTACCACCAAGTCCCAGCCTTTGACTTATTTACCAAAAAAAAAAAAAAAAAGGCTGATATTTTATCTTTCTCCAGCCACTCCTTTGTTTTTCAATCTGTTCAGAATCTGGGTGGAGAAATACAGCACGAGTTCACAGGTCCCTTAAGGATTAAGAGACAGACCAATACCAGAGTCTCTAAGATGCAGATCTCAACAGCTGGGACACACACACACCGAGTTCCTGAGCGAGCGGGAATCCTGTAGTGAGGGTCCTCAGGGTCCTCCTCGGCGCACTTCCTACTTATCCGGATTCTGAATTTCCCAGATGTCCCCATTGAAAGTCCAAGGACCCCAAAGAAAATGGTCACTGGAAATCCAATGGTGGCGTACAAACCTGGCAGCTGAGACATATTTTAAAGCCTGTTTTGTTGGTGCTTGGTTTCCCTTTCAAAAATCAGTCTCATTGGAGATTCTACCACTGAATTTTCTTTTTTTTTTTTTTGCAGACATAGGTTGGTCCTGAATGAATACAAACGCCTCTCTCAACTCCATCAATGCACCTCTCCCTGCACCTGGAAAAACTCTCTACTCTTCATAAACATGGCTGATAATCAAGGCCATGTACTTCTATCAAGGAAGTCACTGAAGTCCTCGGGAAAATTAAATATGAAAAGCATCAGGTTCTAGGGGCTTTAAAACCTTGGGGAACACCTACAAACACTCTCAAGAATCTTTAAGGAAGAGTTCACAGAGGAGGTATTTGAACTTGATCTTATGAACAGCTATTTAAGCAGGCAGGGGATTCAGGGATTCCAGACTGAACTGAATGCTCCAAATTCTATTGCCTTTTTACACATGGAAGCCTAACTGCAGAAAGTAAGAATACACTGAACCCCAACACTGGTCCCTGCTCCACTGCCTGATTCTTGCCGAGCTCTCCAGAGAAATAGTGCTGGGATCTCACGCTGAGTCCCCAGATGGGAACATTTGTGCCCTAGTCTTGATTTTTCCTTCTAGGGGAGGAAGCTTTAAGGTGCCACTCCTCACACCTCTCTCTCCCCCCTCTTTACTTGCTTTGCTTGGATTAGCAGGTTTAAGAGGAAAAAAATCTGATTTGCTTGCGCCGGCACTGTCTTCACCTTGGGGGTGTCCCAACCTGATCCAGCTGTGCTAGGTCCTATGCCTGGGACTCAGGTTGCTGGTCTTTTTTGCTCTTACCACCAAGTCCCAGCCTTTGACTTATTTACCAAAAGAAAAAAAAAAAAGGCTGATATTTTATCTTTCTCCAGCCACTCCTTTGTTTTTCAATCTGTTCAGAATCTGGGTGGAGAAATACAGCACGAGTTCACAGGTCCCTTAAGGATTAAGAGACAGACCAATACCAGAGTCTCTAAGATGCAGATCTCAACAGCTGGGACACACACACACCGAGTTCCTGAGCGAGCGGGAATCCTGTAGTGAGGGTCCTCAGGGTCCTCCTCGGCGCACTTCCTACTTATCCGGATTCTGAATTTCCCAGATGTCCCCATTGAAAGTCCAAGGACCCCAAAGAAAATGGTCACTGGAAATCCAATGGTGGCGTACAAACCTGGCAGCTGAGACATATTTTAAAGCCTGTTTTGTTGGTGCTTGGTTTCCCTTTCAAAAATCAGTCTCATTGGAGATTCTACCACTGAATTTTCTTTTTTTTTTTTTTAAACATTATGTTATGCTAACCTTGTTATGTGAAATAGAATTCTCTTTTTCACACCTTGAAGCTATAAGAGAGTTTAATTAAAAGGGACAGTAATTTATAAAATAGCTTAATATCTATGACTAGATGAATGATATATTGCTTACTAAATTTGTTATGTGCCCAAAGTCAGCAAATCTGAGGGTTTGGTTGACGGTGCTGTTCATTAAAACATGAGAACTAAGTGCTGTAGCAAGATACCAAACTTGTTCAGAATACCTCTTCACTTAACTACTGCTACATACTCTGTAATCACCAGACCTCATGTGCAATGTAAGTTTCCCTTTTTAAAAAAAAGTCATTTTCAACATCATACAGGCAATTTCACCAACTCCAAATTCTTTTTAAGATTAACTTTTTGCTTAAATCTCATTTTCATTTTTAAAGGTCCATTTGTTGTCCTGCTTGAGGATTTTCTCTCTTTTTCTTTTCTTTCTTTTTTTTTTTTTTTTTTAAGCAGTTGACAACTGCCCAGCAACAGCAGCCTGTGTTTGCAGTCACTATTTTGGGCTACATCACATGTCACTTACATAACCTTGTTTAACTGCTCTTGAACTGGTTCAAAACAACCTGGAAACAGATCAGGGCAGTCCGGCAAATTCCCGCATTGCAGATTCTGATGGGTGAGTTCCCATCCCCCACCTCTATCTTATAATGTTGCACGGTGAGTACCAGGGTGTCCAACAAGAACTGGTTATTCATTGTTAGAGCCAACTAAAACATTTGATAATTAACTTCCTCTGCTCAGTTAAAACCAGTCCGGTCTGCCCATAATAAACCAATGAACAATGATCTCCTGCTGCTGAGGTTTATGAGTGAGCCTGGATTAACATGCTTTCAAATGCCAGCAGGCGAAAAGAATCAACTGGAGTAGAAGCTTGCCTTTGCCACCTTCAGACACCAATCTTTTCAAGTTATGTTTTTAGGATTCTAAGATTTTAATTTAGAAATCAGGTTGGACTTCTCGCCCCCCCTGCAGTGTTTCAGAAGTTTTTTCCAGGACAGGTAAACACAAAATTCCTAGATAAACATCTTTCTTGGTGTGAAAGGCATTTGTTGGTCATTACTAAAAAAAAAAAAAAAAAAATTATGGATCTATACGTACATATGCATATCTGCTAATAGTCATGACTTAAATTTTAAGCATATTTTAGTAAAAGACAATCAAAGGAAATACATATAAAAATCACAGTGCTATAAGATTTGAACATGGAGAAACATTTCTTATAGTGTGCAATAAGACAAGTAAATTAGCAGCAAGGAACAAGGAACCCTTTCTTCGGGGAGTATGACTTACGTGTTACACATGTTCAGTACTAGGAATTTAACAGAGTTGTACTTCAGTATGCGAAAACATCTGTTATCTAGATAAACTAATAAGTTATTCAGGGCAGTGGGTAGGGAACAAACATTTGTTGAATTCCTATTATGTGACAGGTGCTTTACCAATCATACAATTGAATCCTTATTTGAAAAATCCTAAGGGGGGAACCTGATGAGATTGGTCATTTTATCGCCATTTTGTCAATTAAGAACCACTCAGAGATTAAGTCATATGAGTAGCTTAGCTGGGATTCATACAGAGCTCTGTCCCCAGTAGTTAATCTATTGGTTCACATCGGTCCATATATATTAGAAATGTCCTTTAGACACTTAGACCTAGAGGGAAACAATCTGTAAAAGACATGTTTAGGCTACCTTACAAAGGATCATCATGGGCTAAACATCACTACCTACTATGACAAGGGAAAAGGAAGTCATGAATTGAGGTGTCTCTCTAATTCCAAAGTCATCGTACATAGGATGCCAAACTTGCATCCTGCTGAATACCTCACTTTTCACCTGATCTGAAGGTACCTCTAAACCCTGGATTTCGAAGCAGATGTGTGCACAGTACTGCAAGAGTGGAAAAATCCTATGTGCTGGGTTCCCAGGAATCAAATTTCATTCGTTTTGCCCAACCAGCAAATCCCCCAAGATCTCAAAAGTAGAAATGAGGCCAGGATAGAGAGAAGGGACTCTTGTTCAGCCTCTCTGGACTCAAACTATTTGTTACATTTTGAAGGTTTTAACAGAGTTTGGCGGGTCCTTATTTGCCCTCTAAGACACAGCCTGGTTTCTGAACACCACCAGTATAGCTCCAGACTTAAATGAACCCCAGATGAGAGCTGATATTGGTAACAAGGGACAACTCTGTCATAAACTTCTACCAACAAACTAAATTTGTGCTAGGAAAGAAATTATGAAACCAGTTGATATGAGATTGTTTGCCCATACATACTGAATTAGACTAGTGTGGGGTATGTAATATAATGTATGCCCATGGTACAAAATTCAAAGAGGCATTGTGGGCCACATGGTAAAAAAGCTTCCTCTCCCCTAACTACCTAGTTCCTTTCCCGCAAGGCAACTACTGCTATCAATTTCTCTGTATCGTTGCAAAGGCTTTTCGAGGGTACATTTTTCAACCACAGTAAATATGTTCTGTTTGTGGAATGAGCATTATTAATTCAATACACTGGCTTGTCCTGTTATTAATTCAGCAGATAATTATTGGGTGGCTATTACATGCCAGTGACTGCGATCGGCACTGGGCGGAGAGGTGAACAGGACGAGCGCCCTGTCCTTGAGGGACTCATGCTCCCGTGTGAGAGAGAGGCTCCTAAAGAAATTAAACCCCGGGGCAAGAAAGAACAGCACAGGCATGTGTGCCAGGAGAACACGGAAGAGGAAGTGACTATCTTTGCCACAGAAATCAGAAAAGGCTGCAGAGAAGAAAGAACATCGGATTTGTGTTTTAAAGAATGGTTATTGGGTGGAAAGGGAGTCGGAGGAAACAACCTATTTAAAAATTGAGCACCATCAGGAGACATCGTATATTCAGGGATGGGTGAGCCTGGTGTGACTGGAACACACGGGTGGATGTGGGGAGGGAGCAGCCACTGAGACTGAGGACTTGCTATGCCCTGCTGCGTGGTCTATTGAGGCCAGTCCCGGTCTAATTTGTGTTGTAGGAAGTTCACTCTGGCAGCTTGGTGGCAGATTTCTTGGAACAATGGCAAAGGGACTGGTAAAGTTCCGAAGCCAAACCATGCTTTCCAGAGAAGGTAGTCAGCAGGTAATTTCCAATTAATCATCGTCTTCTTTGTTATTCTCTAGCCCCAAACTTGTCTCCCCGTGTCTTAAATGCCTTGACATCCATTCATTATCCAAGCAAGAAAAACTGAACCCATCCTAAACCACTTCTTCCTGGCCTTTCTTGCAAATGGTCCACACTTCTCTAATTTTATAGCTCCGAGTTGTTGACTTGGGCCTCATTGGTCTCTCCATTGTCTCAAAGGAGCAGAAAATGTAGATGCTGGAGAGAGAAGAATGGCAGCCTCCGAGCTATCTCCTCATTGGCTTTAACATCCAACAATTTCCCCTTCTATCTTATGATTCTCAATAGAATTGATTCATAATTTAAGTTTGTTTAAACCTCAGTTCTTGCACTTATGAGGGGGGAAAAATATACAAAAGGCAAACTAGCACATGCTAGAACTTTGAATAAGTTATTTTACCACTTGAAGTGGATGATTAGAAACTGATAAGGATGTACATTAGTTTTCCATTACCTTAACAAAATGCCTGAGGATCATTAACCTACAAGAAGGAAAGGTTTATTCTGGGTCAGTTTCAGAGGTGCTGCTCCATGGTTGCGTGGCTCTGTTGCTTTGAGCCTGTGGTGGGACCGTGCCTGGTAGGGAGCACATGGAAGAGCAGCTATCATCTCATGGCATCCAGGAAGCAGAGAGAGAGAGACACAAAGGGCCAAGGAGCCACTGTCTCCTGCAAGAGCATGCCCCTACTGACCTAATTTCCTCTCTCTAGGCGCCACCTCTTAAAATCCCACCACTTCTCAATAGCACCACAGGCTAGGGACCAAGCCTTCAACACAGGGGACTTTGGGAGACTTTCCAGGTCCAAACCACAGGAGAGTGGGTGGAAGGAAGAAGAATGTGGGAAACTGAGCACACTCGTCCCTGCTCTGAGAAATAAGGCAGGTAGTCTCTGAGAATCAGGAGGGAAGAGGTGGGCGAGGGACCAGACCAGATATGTGGGGTAGCCATAGAGATATGAGAGACCACAGGAGACGGACGTAGAGAGGACGCATCTATGTTGAGCATGAACTGTCCTCCAGCCTGTGGTGCTGGAGGGGGACATTCTCACCACAGTTAATGTTTATGATAGCCTTTTCGAAAGGCAATGTCATCCTTTGTCCTAACTAAAGAATTACATAGCTTTCTGGGGTGCTTCACCTGGCCCATGGTCGTGGGAGGATTTGAACCCAGTCTGACAAAAGACCAGGCTCACAAAAGGCACCTGGCAAGTCACTCCGAGGTCACGGTGAAATCTTAACACAGCAGGAAACACCTAGTGCCTGCTTTCTGAAAAGACTGTGCACATATACATTTTTAACCTTCCACATTTGATCATTTGATTTTATTGCTTACAAAGAGTAAATGCAACCATATATATCTCATGGGCCGGGGTGGAGGCTTATAAAGATGGAATGCAACCATACATTTAAAGTGCCAAGCTCCACTTCTAGAACGCACCAGGTGCTCAACAAACCACCTGCGCTTCCCTAGGGTCATGGCCCTGGAGATGGGCAAGCACCTTAGTGCCTGAGGAGAACGCCGTTTCTGGGGCAGACTCTTTGGACCTTGGTTCCACCTCTTGCTGACTGCCAGAGCTGGGGCTGGTCCACCTCACCAAGCTTCAGTATCTCCATCTGCAAAATGGGCACAGGAATGGCACCTTTCCTTTACCGCTGCATTTAGCCCTGTCCTGGCCAATCCCAACTGTGAACACGAGGATCTCCTCTCTCCATGCCAGCCATGGGATCTCAGCATCAAATTCCTTTTCCACTAATTATGTTTGCATGTTAAGCTCAGTTTTCTGTTAACAAGGCTCATGCCTCCTCCTCCCACACCCCATCCCCTGCCTTGTTGCCTGCAGAGCATACCAACTCTTGTTGGAAAAATTCTTAACACTCTGACTCTCCCCAAATCTCAGCCCCATGCCTGGGATTCTGACATGTGCCTTTCTTAAAAGCCCACCTGCCTCCGGAGACTTCTAAATGTGGTCCTCCTCCTGTACTCCAAGACTCTATGTCCTGCAGAGCCAAGGGGTTTCTTTTTTTTTTTTTTTTTTTTAAATATTTATTTATTTACTTTAGTTGTACACATGCAATGCATTTATGTTTACGTGGTGCTGAGGATCGAACCCGGGCCACGCACGTGCGAGGCGAGCGCTCTGCCGCTGAGCCACAACCCCAGCCCCCAAGGGGTTTCTATGTGCTACCTCCTGGGCTATATTTTCTCATAACAACTGTGTCCACACCCCCCATTTATTGTCCCACTTCATGACTGAGTCTGAGTCACATCTCAGGCCTTTCCGACTTGCACCACCATTAAAGCATTTCCAAAAAACTATTGCCTTTCTTTAAATTATTATCACCAATTATCTTAAATAGAAGAACATTCAAGAGAAAAATAATATCTAGTTTATTTGCAATTATATTGTTTTCCTTACGTCAGTTTGTCATGAAGGACATGGAAAAGTTACTTTCTTCGACCATGACTAAAGTATATAGATCCACAACCGACTGCCTTACTATCATTGCAATTGTTTGTAAAGAGGAAGACCCCTTCATTGCAGTGGCCCATATAAACAGAAGCTTAGCTCTGAGGTTTAGTTTACTAGGACAGGATAAATCGTCTTGGGATGGTTGCTTGTGGCCCTAATCTGCCTGTGCATTCCTCTGCTCTTCCAGGTGTCCAATCAATAGGTCCTATCTAGCCTTGGGTCTTGGGTTGGTCTTGCCTAGGGGTAGAAATTTCTAGAATGTTTCAGCCCCATCTTACCCCTTCTCCCCCATCCACGATGCTGGCCTCAAGAGATTGCTTAGGGCCGTGCTTTGCATTTCTCCCAACTCTATCTGCCATCGTTAGAGAGCAATGCTGTCTGGCCAAGCAGGAGTCTCCCAGGCCCATGGGTCCCTGTTGAGCCCTAGCGTGTGTGTCAAGGAGGTCCTTCCATTCTGCACCCTCCTCTCCTGGAGGAGGGTCTGGTTGGTCAGATTCTACAGATCAAACCCTTTCTGCTAATGAAGAATGAGGGGGGCAGAGAGGCCTGCCTTGGTGTTGACACGTCATTAACTCTAGATTTCTAATACCCTCTCCAGTTGGAGCCAGATGCAACCCAGTGGATTTTGACAAGGTAATTCACTTTCGCATTTGTCAGTCAGTGTTCCTTGTGCCTATTTCTAAGGGGAGAAAAAAAGCTGTGGTTTGAGGCAGGGTTGGGCTTCTTCTCCCCATCTCAAGTTTCTTTCCTGGTCTTATACTCCTGCTCTGACCTTACTAGCCACTGACCCCTTATCCCAGCAACTTACAATAATTATTTAAGCTTCCCAAACCATGAGTATAACTCCAACAAGCTACATCATCTTGGAGGGTCCAGGCCAACCACTTATCTAAACTGAAGCTGGAGATGGCTATGCCTCTTGGACTCACTCCTGTCTGTTCTGAAATTAGTTATAAGGACAGTACCATGCCACAGTAATGGTGAATGAAAAAATTCTGAGATCTAACAATTATAAAACAATTAGAGTGTGTTTTTAAAGTCTTTCCTGTCCACGATCATTCCTAGTATGTTAGACATTTTTACATATTCCTCTGCAATGTGTAGATCATTAACTTGCTGGGTCATTCTGATCAAGTTACTACAGCCACAGGCTCTTATCTGTGAAATGTAGAGATGAGATTAGATGATCTCTGTGTTCCCTGTCCCTCCATGCCTTTGTTTCTGTGGTCCTGAGAAGAGGAAATGGTGAAGAAAAGTCATCATTAGAATGACAAGGCCATCATCAGGTGATACAGTCCTGTCTTGTGTCCTGTGTAAATATACCCTGTACCTGGTAAAGCCCAACCAAGAGCAAATTGCTAAGGGCAAGGGAGGGGAGCTGTAATCACTGTCCTTATCCCATATCACAGTCTTAGAATTACATATTGGATAAAGGAATTCAAAAGCAGTCACTGTGGCCTTTGATGAGAAAGGCAGTCAAAGATAAGGGGAATAGCCTTTTAAAAAGACAGTTCCAAGGAAGGTTCCCTAGAGATTAAAAATAGAGAAACATAAGATTGTGTATATGTGTGTACAGATATCTATTCACACGCATCTTTTAAATAGCTCCAATAGTGTTGAAAGTTAAACAGTAATCACACTAGAATCTTAAAAAAGATCTAGAATTTTTCATTACATATTCCAAGTTAAGATGATAAAATGCAGAAATGAGAGGTTCATTCTACTCTTTTCCTCTGCTCAATGCAGTCCTGTCAGTTTTTTTTTTTAAAGGAGGCTATTTATGTGTGGATTTTTATGTTACAATTATGAAAGTGAAAAAAATACTGGGAAAATGTTTACTATTAATATTCTTAAGTAAAAAAAAATAGAGGAGATCATTATACTTGATCAGCTGTGACTTCCCTGGAAAAATATTAAAGCAAGAAGTACTCGGTTAACACCTCAGATCAAGTTACATGAAATAATGTGTCTTATGAAGCAGGGTAGAGATAAACAAAATGCAGCTTGTAGGCCAAAAATAGCCTAGTTTTTCCCAGCTCTGCATTCCATCTGTCAAAACAAGGTAGATGGCATTCATCAGATACCAGCACTGCATATATAGTTGGACGGATCCAATCATTTTCTGATGGACTTAGTTTTATATCATCCACAATAATAATCAACCATCAGTTAATGGAATTTGCATCAATATTTACATAATGGAGCCTTTGGCCATTATCATCAGCTCATTCTTCCTTCCCTTCTGGAAACTGAGGTCAGAAATGTTCACATCCTCTCTACATAAGTCTAAGAGCTTGACTTAAAATGAACTCTTCTTAAAACCGTTCCTGATCTTGGATAGAAGTATCTCCTCTCTGAGAAACATCCCCACCTTTAAGAAAACCTCAGGGACCCAGCTAACATTGGCTGAACACTATTACGAGTTAGGCACAGCATTATCATCTTAATTAAGCTTTTCCAGATACCATGAACTATTAAATCATTCTCATTTCCTGGTGGTGTTACTGTCCTCATGAGTTCTTATTGGCAATTAGAGCTTTCTTCCCTATGTGAAGGCTCATTGTCTATATGTCATTTCTTATCTATATCAGAACATCTTCAAAGTAGGAATCACATCTTATGCATCAACAGAGCCCCCTGGTGCCTGGGACATGGCTCAGTCAGTTTTGCTCTTATTCTAAAAAGTCAGGGCAGCCCTCGCCCCAAGAGCACAGTCCTCTGTGTAGCAGCTGGCCAGTGTCTGGGGCAGATATGCTGGTGCCTTCTCAGCAGAGATGCCAACCCTATGCTGTGATCCTGGCTATTCCTAAACCTCTTGAGGCCCAGTCTGGCAGAGTATTGTAAGTTCCTGTTTAAAACCTTGGCCCCCCCCCCCAAATTGTTAGTCATTGTATCACCATATATCAAGAGAGGGAAGAGATAAGAAAATATCTAAAAGTGATGAGAGGTTCATGTGAATGAAAAGAAAATTAAAATACATCTTGATTGATAGTAGTCTATAGTAAGAAGAAAATAGATTCTCATTTAATTAAAGTTAATTTCATGATATATTAGTGATCAGAACAAAAGGATATTCTATCTGCATGGTTTTGGCCTCTGTTCCTTTGTAAGTACCTACTGTGTGACACACATCATATTTACTGAGCATATGAAGGTTGGTAGGAAAAAAAATTGCTTGCAAGGAGTTCACAGAACTACATGTAGAACTACCTATGACAAAATGTGTTCAGTGCATTTTAAGGTATAGAAAGTATCAAGAGGCCACAGAGAAGGAAGAAATGAGAAAGGATAAAGTGGAGATGGGTGAGGTTTAAGAGGAGGTCATCTTTCATCCGGACCTTAAAGGAGAAATGCGATTTCTGCAAGGTGAGAAGGTAGAGGAAGGACAACCTTGCTTCCCCTTTGGTAGGACCAGAGCCCTTGGGGCTGGTGATGGCTGCCACCATACAATTCCATAGCGCACATGGCCTCCCTTCTAGGACTCTGAACAAATCATACACACAGGTGCACAGCAAAATTCAACCAACTCATGAAATTTTAAACTAATTTTAACAACAACAGCAACAACAAATAGTTGGGTGCTATGGTGCACACCTGTAATTAATTCTACCTACGGGAGAGGCTGAGGCAGGAGGATCACAGATATGAGGCTAGTCTGGACAATTTAGTGATCTGTCTCAAAATAAAAAAGATAAATAAAAAGGGCTGTAGCTCAGTGGTATAATGCCCCCGAGTCCAATCCCTAGTGCTGCACATAAATAAATAAAAATATGAAAAATATATATGTAAAGGCAATTCAATTGCCCAACACCAGGATAAACAGAAATCATTAGAGATGATACTGAAGTCTAAGGAATGTCAAAACAAACGATGAGAAACTGTAATGCCTAGTAATGATGGATTTCTTATGTATGTTTGGAGTAACATGATAACCTAGCCAAGAATTGGCTTTCCACTTTAATATTTATGGTATTCTGAACTGAATATATTTATTCCCTATGAAATTAAAGCTTAGCATTATTATGCGGCAGTTCCAAAGGATAAGGTCTTTCACATGTACTCAACCTTTGAGTCAATGCAATCTAATAGTTTAAGAAGACATTACGTTTGAGACAGCCATTCTGCCTAAAAATACTTTAAATTATTTAAATTGAATTTTGATGAAAGTTAAAATAAAATTTTCTTCAACAGGGCGTGCAAGGTTCTAAGAAATTTTGCAAATGAGATCTTTGTAATCTGATTCTGTTTCATCCAGTGAAGCCACATAATGAATATGCCATGCTACTGCAGCCACTGTGGCTGTCTGCGGAACCTTTTCCAACGTACACCGCCTCCTTGTTCTTGAATTCTAAAAAGGCAAAGGGAAATGGTGCAAATGTCTCCCCTTGAAGTTTGAATACTCGGCACTACCTTGAATTACTAAAGTTTTCAGTCCGCCATACCATCTAGGTGGTTGTTATTCTGCTTTGTTTTCAAGAAGTTAAAAAAAAAAAAATACAGAAAAGAAAGTACTATAACAGACCTGTACCCATTCCCCACAATTTTGTTCTCCATTTTTGTTTTCTGTGATTCTGGGGAATTAAGCCCAGGGCCTTGCACGTGCGAAGCAAGCCCTCTGCCACTGAGCTACACCCCTAGCTCTGTGTGGTTTTTTCAATCCTATAAACAAAATCAGAAGATTTCCAGATCACAGTGACTGTATTTGGCTCAGTGACAATTCAGCCTTTCTGACTGAAGTGAAAATTATCCATAACTAAGGAACCAGTTAGAGAAGACAGGCCTCTAGTTGTCAACTATCTGAGCAGCGTGTGGGAAATGTGGGACCCACCCAACGGCAGGCAGGCTGGGGCCATGAACTCCCGAGAGATGTAAAGCAGAGGGGGCCTGCACACCCAGGCTCAGGGCAAGAGCAGCTGCTACAGCTGCCACTCAGGACTTGCCAATCCCCGGCACGCTGAACGCAGGCTCCACGTTGCCAGGTCTTCCGCTGCTTGAGGCGGCTGGATGTCCAGATTTTAGATGAAGCCTGGTTTTTAAATATTGTCAACTAATTTAAAAATTAAAAAAAAAAAAGAAAACCTTGTTGGCCAAACAAAACCCCTTAGCCGGCTGGATTTCAACCTGGAGAAGTCAGATCAATGACCTTGAAAGGGTAAGAGTACCTAAGTATGGGGCAGATGGGGGTTGAGGGTGAGGAGCACATTAACCCCGGAAGCCCTACAGGGCAGAAATCTGGCCTTCTATTGACTTATGTACGTGAATTCTTAGTTTTATGCCTAAGAACGCAAAACAAATCCTAGAAACTGGAATTCAGAGAGACAAAAGCATGCACAGGGAACAGGAGGCATCTAGAACACAGGCATGTCCCTGACTAGTATTACCCTTATGTCCTTGGGATTCACTGCCCTGTGCCTCTGGTGTTTCATAGAATATTGGGTAAAACATTCAAATCGACCTCAGCTCTCTGGAAAACCCACTGAGCTGCATGTTATTAAATGCCCATGAGGCATTTATCCACAAACCACTGAATTCTGGTAGTGACTGTAGGGGGCAAGTTCGCAGAGGCTACTGGGCCTACCCTAGGAGGAAGCAAGTGATGTGGACAAGCATCATTGAGAAGGTGGAGGGAATTTATTGACCTGCATCACAGCAATGCTGCACGTGACCAAAGTTCGACATCTGTAGCATCAGGAATGAAATAGCCCCCGAGTCTGTGATTTCTTTAATACAACCTGGAAAACAACACTGGGCATCAAAAATATGAGAACACCAAGGCCAAAAGGCTTCTTCATTCTTTGGTCCACTTGAGAAGGGCTCGATTAACCACAGGATCTAGAGCCAGAGTTGAGAAATTTCTCGAAAGGGGTCACTTTGCAGGTCATGGAGATTCTGTACAACTGTTCAACCACACCACTGTGATGTGAAAGCAAAGACAAATGATACATCAACAAATGAGCATGGCTCTAGTTCTATGAAGCTTTAGGTATGGCTACTGAAATGTGAATTTCGTGTATTTTTAATGTATCACAAAGTACTACTTTCCTTTTGATTTTTTCCCCCCAATCACTTAGTTCTGAGACCATGTATGAATTGGCAGTGGGCTAGATCTGGCCCCTGAGCTATTAGTAATGGCCCAAACCAAGGGAACAGCCTTCTCTGGTCAATAACCATAAACCAAGGCTGTGTTAAGCACTCCACTGATCATTCCATTTAACCATGGCACAACTCTGAATACTCTTCTTATTTCTGTTTTACCTATGAGAACACTCAGGCTTGCTTGGAGCAGTCAAATAACTTGCTTAAGTGAATGCAGACAGTATGGGAGGACTTGAACCCATGCAGATGGGTTCTGGGCACCATGCTACATTCTGATAGCCACATGAGCACACAGTGGCTTTTAATCCTGGCTGGGTATCAGGACCTTACTGGAGACTTTTCAAAATACCTGGATCCCCAAAATTTATGAAATCAGAACTGCTGGACATGGGGGACCCAGGCACCTCTGTGTTTAAAAAAAAATTTTTTTTCACAAGCTTTTTTTTTTTTTTTTTTTATTAATTTATACCTTTATTTATTTTATGTGGTGCTGAGGATTAAACCCAGTGCCCCACACATGCCAGGCAAGCGCTCTACCACTAAGCTATAACCACAGCCCCCACAAGCATTTCTGAGGAACAATTGAGACCTCTGATGGACCTTGAATTTGTGGACTAAAATATTATTAGACATGATCCTACTGATACATAACTACTCACCTTGAATGTAGATCACCCTGCCATTTTGACCTGCTACTCTGTTCTTTAAAGGTACCAAATTACAGATCAGGCCCATAAGAAGGGAAGTCCCTGATGGTGGCCAGAGCCATTTCACCAAAGTCATTATTTGCTGGAAACCACTGTGAGGGAGCTGGGGAAGAGTCCAAGTTAAACTGAAATTGGATGCCCAGACTATGGCAAGAGCAGAAAGGGAAAAGACAGCTAGAAACAGCAACAAAATCATGTACAAACTTTATAAATAACACATTTAAACCTGTTAAGCAGAGATAAACCAACCTGATTTGTGACATGGTGTTTCCTTGCATGACTACAATGGGGTCAGAATTTCCTACAGCTCTGAGAGAGCTTTTGTGGGGGGAAAAGTCAACATATAAAACTCTTGTGATTTCCCTTACTAGGTCTCACCCAGTGGACATCGTGTGGGAAGGCAATCTGCCCCAAGAACCTGCTTCTATCTCAGAACACAAATACAGACAGCTCTTAGGACATGCACGGGAAAACATCTCAGGGTCCACATGTCCCCACCTGGTAGTTTACACCTGACAGATTTCCAACCTGGGCACAAGACCAGCCACATCTTCCTAAATTTCTCCCAAGGAAGAGGCCATTTGTGCAACAGATTATTGGAATTCAATTAAATGACGCAACTGTCCCTCTTTAAGTCTCCTAAAAAACGGATCCACCCTGCTGCTATGATTTTTACCCTATCAATGGAATTTCTGCCTCCTTCCATCTTTCTTTTTGAATACTCCTGCTGATCTGCTTGCCACCGACTCTGTTGATACTAGTGGATCTTTCCCTCCTTATTGTCAACTGCTGTGTTTCTGATATCAATGGTTCTGGGACCCATGACCTTGAACAGTCTAATGCTTTCTATTCTCCGACTGGATTTGAATGCTTGCTGCAAATCAAGTCCTCGAGAAGCCTAGAGCTATAAACAGAAAAGTAAGGCACAGAGAAGAACTGTATATCTAAATGGCAGACAGAACCTATGTGTAATGGACTGCAGCCCTTGTAATGAACATCTGTAGCCACTAGCAAGAATTTTTAGCTTGGTACATTTGAACATAAGGACAATGGCTACCTCTTAAAGCCAAGCAAATCTATTACAGCTATATGTCTTCATTTGCAAGGAGGTTTACTCAATCAGATAAACGGTTGTGTTGCCTTGTTTTAATTTTCTAAGAGGTACCATGTAATTCTGATAGAGTGATAGAAAAGAAAAAGAGACCAATACTGGATCTTAACTTCTTAAAACACCAGGAGGCCAGTGTCTGGATGGTGTTAAGACTGTGGATTTGCTTAAGTTTAAGAAGAAAAGCAAGTGAAAACATCACAGTTATAATTCATATTTTTTGGTTCCTCAATGAGAAAAAGATGGAAATGAGATTTTAGTGACAAGAACACATCATTATAATATCGGGGGGGGGGGGGGATGGCAAAAACCAAAACAACCCTCATTTCAGACTGTGGTCCAAAGAGAATCCTTAAGCCAACAAGTTAACAGCTGAAGAGTTCAACAGAAATGATACACAACCCTGCAGAATCAGAAGTGCTACTATTCTAAGAGACCTAAAAGGCTACAGAACCGAAGCATGGATTCTGTCATCGGCAATGAGAATTCAATATTTGCATGGTGGTTTTATTCTTTTGTTTTCATTTGGTTAACATTTTGGTGTATTTTCTCTCTTACTTTTCAAGTGTATATTTTTTTGTTTGTTTTTTGCAGTGCTGGGAATGGAACCCAAGGCTTTATGCATGCCAGGCAAGCACTGTACCACTGAGTCGCACCCCCAGCCCGTCAAGTATGCATTTTCTAAAAACATAAAAGTTATGATTTTCTCTATCCAATTTAAACATACGATTCAATGATCATAGTCAGTTTACAGAATTGTGCGATATCACAATTCAGCTTTTTTTTTTTTTTTTTGGTACCGGGGATTGACCTCAGTGGCACTAGACCACTGGGCCACATCCCCAGCCCTTTTTTGTATTTTATTAGAGACAGGGTCTCACTGAGTTGCTAAGTGCCTCGCCATTGCTGAGGTTGGCTTTGAACTCGCGATCCTCCTGCCTCAGCCTCCCTAAGTGCTGGGATTACAGGCGTGCGCCACCACGCCCGGCTACAATTCAGCTTTTTAATATTTCCATTATTCCAAAAAGATTCTGTATTCCCATTTACAAATGCCAGTTCCCATTCCCATCCCCTCAAGTCAACCACTAATCTGCTTTCCACCTCTTTAGGTTGTTTTTTTCTGGAAATTTCATATAAATGGAAACATATAACATGTAGTATTTCTTCCCCCTGGCTCAATGCTTTTGAGATTCCTCCATGTTGCAACATGTACAAGGAGTTGACTCTTTCTATTGCTGCATAATATTCCATTACGTGGATAATGGCATATTGTGTTTTCATTTACAAATCGATTGACATTGGATTGCTTCCATATTTTTCTTAGACTGGATAATGCTCAAATAAACATCTGCATATAAATCTTTGTATGGCCATGTGTTTTCATTTTCCTTGATACCTAAGAGTGGAATTGCTGGGTCTTCAGGCTATTTTATGTTTAATTTCCTAAGAAACTGACAAACTGTTTTGCATGTTTGCTATACCATTTTACATTTCAACCCATATCATATGAGATATTTTCCCCATATCTTTATGAACCCTTAGTATTGGTCAGTTTTTAAAGGTTAAAACTATAGTGATCCCAGTGGGTGTGTAGTTACATCTCACTATGGTTTTAATTTGCAATTCCTAATGACTGATAATGCTGAACAGCTTTTCATATGATTACTAGTCCTTTATGTATCTTCTTTGGTGTGTGTATACTCAAAACTTTCACCCGTTTTTTTAACAGATTGTTTGCATTCCTATTAGTAACTTATTCTTTATACATTCTGGATACAAGTCCCTAATTAGTACTTTTGACTTTGTGTGGAACTCTAAAATTTAAACTAAAATTTTCATTTGATGAGCTGGCACAAGGTCCTCACATTGTGATCCAGGGTCTACAGGCCTTTAGAGGGTCCAAGAAGTCAAAAGTAGTTTCAAAATTATATGAAGGCATTATTGGCCCTTTCATTCCACTTTTAATGAATACACAATGGATTTTTCCCAGGGGCTACAAGAAGTATCCATAATAATCTGAAAGACTGTTAAAATATTCCTCATCTTTTAAGCTTCATCTGTGTGAAGCTGGTTTTCTTCATATACCTTCACCAAAACAACACTAAGAATCCAGCTGTCTTCTAGTAATATTGCAAAAATATAAAACAATGCCATTCTTCTTATGAATTTTTTTTCAGAAATGTTATTTTTCATAAAGTATTCAATTTACGCTACCATGTGATGGATTTTTGTGATTTTTGTTGTTTTTTTAGAATAAAGGAATTATATTCTCTAGTTGTCTTTATAGAATGCAACTTAGGTTAACACAATTGATTCTTGTTGGTATTCTTACAGGAATTAACTATTTTTGTATATCTGTTTTAATTTTTTAATGTGAAAAATATTGATAGCTATAATTCCCATAAACAAAAGCTCTTCAATAACTTTTCAGAGTGTGAAGGAATCGTGCAACTGAAAGGCTTAGAAACCACAGAGGTAGAAAAAACATAAGCTAAGGAAATACTGGAGAGACTTGTGATTACTGAGGGCAAAGGAGACAACTCCATATGGCAGATTCAGGATACCTACAACCAAAGGAGAACTTCCTCATGGAATCCAACTAGAGGTGTAAAGAATAGGAAAATGGCGCACACCTGTAAGGAGAGGGTGAGCGAGCCAGTGGCAGGGCAGTCGGCTGCTCACGGGGATCCTTTGGATCAAGTAGGAGAATTCGAGGAGCAGACCCCACCCCCATTTATCCCAGGTTTTCAACATTTTGTTTTTAACTTTAGATTCAACAGTTTTGAAGGCTCTGACGCCCTTGTTACATCACACACTGAGGAGTAAAATAAAGAAGCCAGCAACTAAGAAAGTATGTACAAAGAATATCTGAAGGTGAAACCAAATTTCTAGTGGGATTCTGCTGAAAATATGTTAAACTCTGCTTCCTGTGGGTCTGAGACAAACAGCTTCCGGGATGATGCTCCTGGTGCAACCTGGGGCTGCCCCTCTGTCTCCTGAATGCTGCTGTCAGCAGGTTAAGACTTCAGGGTTTGAGAGGTCAATTGTATGCCTTTGTTTTATGAACCTACAAGAAGGACTGCTGACCACACCCACTCAACCTCCAATGAGATCTCCAGAGTCTGTGGTTTCTAAGTACACATGCTTCTTACAGGGTAACTCTTCCTCATCCCCATACTGATTCTAAGACAAGGACGGTCTATTTAATTACTGGTCATAATGTCATGAAATACCATAAATGAAAAAGGAAACTGTTGACACAAAGTCAAAGAGGAAATGACAGAGCAAATTAGACAAGCTTGTTCAAGATGAACCATAAAAGTTTATATCTTTTTCATTTAATGACACTAGAAATGAATAAAACCTTTAATAATTATGAGTTAATTAGATGATAAAACACACGTATTACACCACGAAGTCATTTTTAGAAGACAGGCTACAGTCCTTGTATTCTAATGTGGAATAATTATAGCAACCTGACTTATGGCTCTGTGTGTGTGTGTGTGTGTGTGTGTGTATTAAACTAGTGAATATAATATGAAGGTGCTATGTCTGACAAACAGTAAGTGTGAACTATTATTATTATTGCTCTTGATACAGAAGGAAAAAAAAAATCCACCGATACCAAGAAGGGCTTTGGCTGATTTATTGTATAGAGAACACCATCATTATATTGCCTTGAAACTGTAAGAGACCTCATTAGAATTAGAACACACCTCATGAAGAAGCATAAAGGACCATATAAAATAAAAATTTTCTATTATTTTCAATTACTGGGAATAGGGAAAGTATGAACAATTAAAATCCCTCTCATAGATTCTTTCTTAGAACAGAGATGGCATGAGCCAGGTGCGTTGGCACATGCCTATAATCCCAGTTGCTCAAAAGGCTGAGGCAGGAAGATTGTGAGTTCAAAGCCAGCCTCAGCAACAGTGGGGCACTAAGCAACTCAGTGAGACCCTGTCTCTAACTAAAATACAAAATAGGGCTGGGGATGTGGCTCAGTGGTCAAGTGGCCCTGAGTTTAATCCCCGGTTACCCACCCTCCCCCCCCCCAAAAAAAAAAAAAACAGGCAAAAAAGAAAAAAGAAAAAGAAGGTGATGGTGTAATACTTACTCCAAAGTCTATTGATTTCATAAATGAGCTCAAAGTCTCCATTAGCCTACATTGACTATCTGAACTTAATTCACTTTGGTTATTCAAAGCTACTAAGATGGAAAAACTTCTTATTTTCTTCAATAGCAACTCTTCTCTCTTTCAAAAGTGGCAATAATTCCTGAAATTGTCAAAAGATGATAGTTAAAGAAGTAATGTACCTAGAAATGTATACACTGATTTATTAACAACTGAATGATTGGAAACTCCCAGGATACTTTGTTTTTTCATTATAAATGATAAGCATTTAGGAAATTAACAAAACATAAAAATGACACAATTTAAAATGCAGGTTATACATTCTGTTTTATCGAGATTCCTATTTAATTCACAAGACTTTATAGCTTGCCACTTGCAATGTTTACAGGGAAGGAGCAGAGAAGGTAGAAATTTGTTATTTATTTCACTGCAATTCAACAACTGTTTATTGATCATGTACTATGTGCCTACCAGCTTCTTAGATGCTACAGGATTACAAAAACATCTCAGATAACATTTTATGCCCTTGGGACCTGATGGAATAGATTGAATAAGACCTGTATACATAAATGTGTGGGAGAGGGTGGAAGAGAGCGCTACCATGAAAAGATCCTATGGGCAATAAAGTAATGAAACAATGGTTTTCTTTCCTTTTTGGAACACTTTGTAACAAATATTAAAACAGAGATAGAAATTCAATAGGTGTAGAAAAAGTATTTTGGTTTGAGCCTCACTTTTCTACCTTACTACTGACTCTGCCCTACCTTGATACTCCCTTCAGCATAGAGAGCTATGCATCAAGAATCTTTCTCTCTGGTCTTAAGTGTGTCTCATTTTCCTGCTCATACAATTCCTTACTCTTATTACCCAAGATGCAGCCTAAGACCCTCAGGTGTTGTGTGCCTGGCCCGCATCAGGCACTATCAGGCACTACCACGTACTGCTACCCCACACACTGTTAGTGGTGTTTGCAGAGGAGTTTCAATGCTCGGACTAGACTATAAACAGGCAGAGCATGTGGACTGGGGATCATACAAACCTCTATATTCCCCACAGTGCCTGGCAGGCTGTCCCTGAGTATTTGGTAGCTGATTAAGTTGGAAGCCTATTTAAGAGCAGACAAAGTCAGACTTTACTGAACTATGATAAGCTCTTATTAAAGGAAGGCACAAAGAATTACTCGCTGGTGAAACACTGACGGGTAGACAGGGAAGAATGTGCCAGCCATCAACACCTGGATAGAAACTGGAAATGAAGAAGAGGCAGAGCAAAACTTTATTTTAACAGAGGTTAATTTATGTCATTCATCATTATTTTGTTTTCCTGAAAAAAATCTGCTGACACCAAATACTCTTGTTAATCTTTTGTTGTTGGTACATTATGGTTATATGCAGCAGTGGGATTTGTTGTTACATATTCATATATGCTTGTAACATAATGTGGTCAATTTCACTTCCTAGTCCCCTGCCTTCCCTCCACCCTCCCACTGGCTCTCTCCCTGTTCTGTACTGGTCTCCTGTTTTAATAAGATCCTACCCATTTCTTTCCCTTTTTCTTTCTTTCTTAAGTTCTTTTTTTTTCTCTCTCTCTCTCAAGCTTTTGCACATGAAAGAAAACTTGATTTTGAGTCTGGCTTATTTCACTTAACATAATGCAGAGCAGATATTTTGAATGAAGAGTTAATAAGACTTGGAGACTTTTACATAAAAAGAACAAAGGCAAGAGATGAATCACAAGTGACTTTAAGGTTATAAACCTTAGTGCCTGAAATATGGGGTTATCATTAATAGTAATGTGGAAGCCAGAAAGAGCTGCCAAGTGTGCAGGAAGGCTCGGAGGCGACATTTTCATCTTATTATTCTTTAGGCTTCTGCAAAATATAGGCACAGGAAGAGACGCTAGGCAAATGAACATATAGAACCTAAGAATGAAGCTAGAGAGAAAGACCTTGATTCACGAGGTGGTCACAAACGTGTTTTGACTGAACAGACTAACTGAAAAAAGAGAGAAGACCAGAGTCAAAACCTAACATTAGGTGGGGAGAATATAAAACAGAGAAAGAATGTACAGAAAAAATAAAAGTGCACTGGTATAGATAACATGGAGGTTCCTACCTTGAGAGGAAGTAGGCTATTCTACAGTAAATTAAATGAGCTAGATAGTCAAGCATTTTATGATTAAGGGAAAAATGGAATTTTAACGATTTTATAAAAGAATATCTATATACATAGACACATACATGTTAGTCAAAATAGAACGTAGTGTGCTATTTAATGCCATTCAGAGCACACACTTTTGTCTATATTGTCTCTTCAGCCCTAACACAAAGCAGAGCTCAAAGCAAGCACTGAATAAATGCTTGTCACATAAATGTGACAGAGAAAGAGTCACATGAGAAAGAGTGAGGGGGCGTGGTGAGGAAGGAGGCTTTCCCTCGTCTCTTTGATGAATCCAGTATTTATGTTCCAGACCTGGAGATCATTTTAAATTTTTTCACTTTTTATGGACTTCATCAGAGGAAAAATGTTTGAATATACTTTGTATACAAACAGTTGTATGTGAGTTGTACACATTAAAAATTATTTTTAAAAAATGTTTGGGTATTAAGACAGAATAACCGTTACAATTCCCACTCTGACATTTCTTTGAAAATGGTAAAGCTTCTGAAAGTGACTTGAATGTCCTCATTTTAAAAACTGAAAATGAAAACAATGTCCAACTTAGAGGATTGCTACGTGGAGCAAAAGAGGCGTGATAGGGTCTGACAAAACAAGGGAAGTTAACGAATGTTAATTCTTATTTCAGAATCCAGATAAAACTCCTAGAGATGTCAACATCTCATCTCCATTTTATTCAAATACTTGTTTTTTCTGCCAAAGCAAGGCAAAAACCGAGGACCAAGAGGAACTTACCACTAGGAATTGAGTATTGAAGAATTATAGCTTGGACAAGGAGGTCATGAATGAAACTGGAGCCTTCCATCTCTGGGTAGACTGGAAGCCATGAAGACACATTTGAGGTTAGGTTAGGTATGTCGATGCAGTTTCAACTTGTGATATTTTCAGTGTATCGTGGGTTTGCTGGGACATAAGGTTATTATAAGTCATAGAGTACCTGCAATGCAGTACTCCTCAGTAATGAAAAATAATGACCGATAGTTCGTGAAGATACTCCTATCTGGGGTCCAGTCTCTCTAGCCCCCAGCCCAAGCTTAAAGAATACTCTAGAGTGTTCTAGAATCTATATGGTTCTAGGTGGACTGCAGCAAGCATCTTGAGGTTGAGCAATCTGACAGGGACTGTATGCTGAGTGACAGATACAACAATAGTCTAAAAAATGCCGTGTGAGTCTACAGAAGAGCTGATCCACCCACACATCAGGAGGTAGGAGTCAGTGTTTGCCAATAGAATTCGTTATGAAAAAACATATAAAAACACGCCTCAGAAGACAGACAGAAAAATGTCAATTCCCTCATCTCCAGAATTTTGTTTACAAAAGTATATACATAACAATGTTATGAATTCTGTAGGAGTTTAATTTCTCTGCTGAAACTGACACAAATACTCATTTAGAAAATATTCATTCTCCTCGTCTCCTAATGAATTACATACAATTTGTGAATATTAAAACTTGACTAATTTTGAAATGATTGGAGCTCTTTTGAAAAGAAAATTTCAATATCATTTGTATACTGGTATCAAATTTACTCAGTTCCAGAAAAAATGTCACTAAAACAACACAGGAAAAATATTTTTATGAGCAAAAGCACTCTCCCAAAAAACAAGAAAATAAAATGAAAGAAATAAAATTAAATGAATGACAAGGTCTTTAATAGCAGACTAACCTAAAAGATCATAATCTTACACCCTTACTTAAACTGAACTCAAACACCTGGCATTCAGCTGTATTACTAATTGGGTAATTTTTCCTCTTTTGACAAGTACTTTCTAATAAATATCCTAGTTTAATACAGAAATTATCTTAAGAGCAGATATTTTTAGATTGCTATAACCCACAATATAAAATGTTAACAATATGTAGAAAATAATACATAGTGACATTTCTTTAGATATATATACCAGAATAGCTTTGCATACATGAACATTAACACTTTAAAATGTTAGTAAAAGCTTATTCAATACCAGTCATTCTTCTCTATTCTGGGCCTTTGATTAAACTAAAATAAATTTTACTGTGTAATTCCTCATGTTTGGATAAATATCTATGTCACTTGAGCCAGGAAGAACACAAAAAGTCTCTGTCACCTGAGTATACTGCCCTGGATAGCCACTACTTTTTTTTTTTTTTTTTTTTTTTTTTTGGTACCAGAAATTGAACCCAGGAGCACTTAACCACTGAGTCACACCCCCAGCCCCCTTTTAATTTTTTATTTTGAGACAGGGTCTCATTAAGTTGCTTAGGGGCTCACTAAGTTGCTGAGCCCGGCTTTGAACTTGTGATTCTCCTGCCTCAGCCTCCTGGGTTGTTGGGATTACAGGCATGCACCACCACACCCAGCGACAAGCGCTATTCTAGTCTCAATCACCATAGTCTGGGTCTGGCCTTTTCTGGAACTTTCTATAAATGGAACTGTGCAGATACACTGTTCTATGTCTGACTTTCTTCACTCAACATAAAGTTCTTAAAATTCATTCATGTTGTTGTAACTATCGTTCATTATTTTTCATTACTGAGGAGTACTGCATTGCAGGTACTCTATGACTTACAATAACCTTATGTCCCAGCAAACCCACCACACACTGAAAATATCATAAGTTGAAACTGCATTGACATACCTAACCTACTACCAAACATCCTAGCTTAGCCTAGCCTACCTCACACATGCTCAGGTCACTTATACTAGCCTCAGCTGGGCAAAACCATCTAACATCAAGTGTGTTTTATAATCAAGTGCTGAATATCTTGTGTCATTTGTCGAATGGCAACACAGCACGCTGACGAGTACTGGTTGCTCCCCTGTGACTGAGTGGATAACTAGGAACTGTGGCTCAACACTGCCGCCCAGCATCATAAGATAGGGTGGCATCCCTGCCCATGCCACCAGCCCAGGAAAAGAGCAATACTCAAAATCTCTGAAGTACCACTTCTGCTGGATACACTTTGCATTTATATCATCATAAAGTTTAAAAAAAAAAAAAGCAAGTCGGGAACTATCTGTATATTAATATACATAGATGACCTGTACTATGAATAAAGATGCTATGGACATTCACGGATTGGATTTGTGTGAGCATGTGTTTCCATCTTTGATAAATACCTGAGAGTAGAATTCCTGGGTCACAGGGCATCTGTGAGGTACACTCCTAGGTAGGCCTAGGAGTGTGTGTGGGTATGAACGTCATAGGACAATAACAAACCGTCTGCCAAGTGGCTGTGTCATCTTATACTCCCACTGAGCAATCATGAGAGTTCTGACTAATAACCCCTCTCTCTCTCTGCTGATGTTGTCTACCTGTATCATTGATTTTGTGGGTATTAAGCAGTATCTTATTGAGGTTTTCATTTGATAGTTTGTATTTCTCCCACTACTGATGATGACACCATGTTTTCACGGGCATATCAACTAGTATCTTCAGTTAAGTGTTTCAAGCCTTTTGCTAATATTTTTAACTTTATATTTTGAGATGATTTCAGACTAACAAAAAAGTTTTTAAAAGCATATCAAGATTAAGAACTTTTTATTTGCAAAAAAAAGTATACGAAGAGTTCTTATACATCTTTCACCCTGCTTCTCCAAATGTTAATGTCTTGTATGACCATAATATAATTATCTGATAATGATCAGATACTATTAAATACCACAGGTCTTATTGATGAGATTGTCAAGATGTATACTGTAAATATTTTCTTGAGTCTGTGACTTTCTTTTGTGCTTTCTTAATGGCTTCTTGATGAACAGAGTTTAACATTTTTAGGAAGCCCAATTATTCATTAATCCAATTTTTGAAAAGGCAGTAAAGTTGAAGGTATTTTAAAAATTCAGAAGAACTACTAAAATTCAAATATCTACTTTTTAAAGTAGCTTGAATATGTAAAGCAAGAGAATACTGTTCAGGTAACCTTATACTCATGCCTATACGATAGCAGTGTTCAAAGACTCAGAACGTATATTCTTGCTGCAGTCAGACTGTTGGCAGGAGACAAAGACCAGGACATCATCCAAATCTGCCTGATGCCAATGAGACATAAAGGAGATTAACAATTATGGTAAAGAGCCGAGGATCAAGAGAGACATCTTGCCCAGGCTCCATGAAGGTGACTGACAAAGAAGCAAGGTATAGGCAGAGAAGTCATCTTGCAGTTTTCTGATGAAAGTAAATCAAAGCAAGTGAGATTACAGACCACCGCATGTGGTCAGTTCTAAGACTGGAAATTCCCAGACCCAGACTCTAAAGAAAGAAATGGTATCTGGGCTGTGGTTTTCCTGGAAGAAAGGCTGAAACACGGTTAGGCTATTGCCATTCTCAGTCCACAGATACATACCATGACAGGCCAATGCTCCTAGGACATCCAGATTACCCAGTCCTAAGACCTGCTTCAGCAAAGCAGAAAGACACCAGGGTGGTCTTCAAAGATGCCAACTCAGACAGTTGGAAGAAAATGTACTTTTGCATATGTTGCTTGTAATTAAAGAGACATTGTAGTAGACATTATTGTAGCCGACCTGCCAACTATTCCTCCTTCCTTCCTTCCCCAAAAAACTCACATTCATTTCTGTCTACCCTGTCCCATTCAGCTTATGTACTCTAGGGAAATGCTTCGTTCTCTAGGGCAGTAAAATCCACTTGGCAGTTACTGTTCATAAGTGGCCATGTAAGTCTTAGGTTTGCTAGGAACTCTGGGAGAACAAACCTCTATTATTATCATTTATTTTTAATGACAGAATTATTTCTCTCTTCCAGTACATAATAAGAAAGCACATGGGTCTAATCCTGGAAACCATCACCAGGATAAAACAGCCCTTTACAGGGAGAACAGGGATGGAAAGAACTTGAATCTTCACATGGCTTTTCTCCTGAAAATCCAAGTCTGGATCCTTGCCTCCCTCTGGATTTGCAATGATGTGAGCCAATCATATTTTGTCTCACTGAAGTCAGTTTGTGTCGGATTTTTAAAAAATTCATTAACTGTACAACCAAAGCATCCTAAATTATAGAATATCCTGCTTAATTCCATGTCCCTGCCTTGGCTCTAAATGAATTCTTCCTATGCTTAAGCTTGCATGCTCAGTTATAATCATGCAGTGAGATGAAATGAGAGGAAGCTCAAGTTCCACGTGAAAAATGGGAGAATATCATTCTGCTTTAAGTCTTAGTTCTCTCCAACAGGCCATGTGGTTTCCTAGTATCGCGTTACAGTTTAGCATCAGCTAAAGAATGAAAAAGAAATGCTCAGCGAGTTTTCAAAATTTAACCATTGATTACGAAAATAAGCTCTTGTAACATGAACTCGAAATGAAGTCTTCAGTTGTGCATGGTGGTCACAAAGGCCCAAGAGGAGATAAGGCTGATTTTTATTCTTACTACCATCAAAAGGATGTTTTAGTCCTTTTTTACTAAGGTAATTTTCACCCAGTGGTGAGTATTCCAATTCTATAAAAAATTAATCATCTCAAATAGTATTCTGTTAAAGTGCAGTGTTCTAAATTGATGAGTGGAAGTACCATTTTCTAAGAGAAACATAATTGTCAAATGCAAATAAGGACCCAGATTCTAGCTCCAATTAAAAAAAAAAAAAACCTAACAATGATTTTGCACAAGTAATTAAAACTTTTTAAATTTAGCTCTTTTGCCCTAGAAAACAAATTTTCCACAACTACTGATAAATTCTGGTTTTGTTCATTCTGATAAATTCTGGTTTTGTTCATTGTGAGGATAAAATAACATCTCTATTTTGAAACACATCCCTAATTTGAAAGAAATGGCCCATATTCCTGAATAGTGATGGGGTTGACTGTCATTCACAAGCAATCTCCCTAAAGCAAATTCCATGTGCAAGTTTCATTTCTGTCCTATACAGTCAAGAGTTCCAGTATGAAGCTTTCTGTCTACTGAATACGTTGTACCAATATATTCAGTTTCTCTATGCTAGACATTAGGAAGGTGACATGTGATCAGGGGGATTTAAAACTTAAACAAGGGAGATCTGCTAAATATGAATATTTTCACAGGGAATATGCACTAACCTGTATCTGCTGTTTTATGCTATTATATCCTGAAAATATTTGTAAGAGCTTTGGTACGGCTGACAAATCACATTTATAATTACCCACTTAGTTATGTGCTATTTAGACACTAAGATTTGCAGAGTTTGCCTAGTTTCTGATTTGAATAGTCATACAAAGCCATTTATAAGATGATATTAAGGGAATTTTCAATGATTATTCTTTAATTGATAATGGTATTTTTAAAGTGACAATTATACTCTTCAAAGAGTCCTATTCAAGATTACATATTGAAGATTCATGGATACGTGGGACATGTTTTCAAATAATCCATAGAGGCACCAAAGAAATATGCTGGTAACTGGACACGGTGAAAGATGGGGACATGAGAGTTCATTATACTATTTTACCCAGTTCTGTGTGTTTTAAAAATTTTCCATAATAAAGTTAAAACACATTTTGCTAAATGCAAGAATCAAAAACAGGCTCAGCGGGCTTTTACAAAGTTCTAATAACATAATACAACTGCTCTGAAATCTGATTTTATGTGTTTTTACTCATGACTACTTTATTGCAGTATAATTTGCATCTATATAATGCATTCATTATCTGTGTTCAGTTCATGGACCAAACTTTTAGTAAGTTTATATGGTCATACAAGCATTACAACAATGATTTAATTTTAAACTTGGAGAATGTTTTTGCTTTTGTTGGGGTGGCAATACATTAAACTTTTTGGTGTTGTGAAACAAACATTTAAACAACCGTCAGCATGATAGTTTAACCATGCTTAAAAACCATGCCTGTTTTTCCTCCCCTGGAATAGCAGATATCCTAAAACACCAGTCAGCAACCAGATTTTGTGATTAAAGCTGTCTTAACCCCCAACTCCGTCCATCTTCACTGACATATTTCTTCCTTGCCAAGCTATGAGAAGTAGTACACAGCTTTTCTCTTTTCCATATAACTTCTCAGCTGGCAGATGGCCATCACCAGCAGCAGCAGTGGGCAAATTGGAGGGAGATATGAATCAACCCCTCTGTGTTTCTAGGGCTAAACTAGGGCAGCCCCAGGAAGGACTCAGACCCCCACCCCAGCTTCCCTAGGGGCTAGCAGAATTATAATGTATCCTTCCCATTTCTAAAGGAACAGAAAAGAATTGAATACAGTAAAATAGGCCTGAAAAAGATTACTTGCATGTAAAGGGATTGTGTGGTAGCCCCAATAGATGTTGGGGCTCTTTGCCAACTCTTTGCAGAGTTGGCATAAAGTAAGTTAGCACCCACCTTGCAATGACTTCTGATATTTGTCTCTACAGAAATTGTTCTGTTTCTTCAGTGTCTACTCAAGGAGTCAACATTTGTATGTTCATTTTCAAGTTTCTAAATTTGAACTTTCTCAACAGTTCACTTTTCTATGAAATCCTATAGTCTTTCCATATGAGTGAAGAGATAACATCAGAATAGGTCATCTGGACATATACCATTTCAATACAACAAGCAGTTGACACCCTTTTATTTAAAAAAAAAAAAAAAAAAAAGGCCCAGGAAATGGTTTGAAGATTTAGGAATACCACAATATATATGTGACTTTAAAATCAGGAGTGATGCTTGTATTTCACTATTGTGAGCATTGAGGAAACTAAAAGATTTTAGTAAAGTATATACAGATGGACACTTGTGGTCATGCTTGAAAATTTAAGCATAGAGATAATTTCATAGAGTAACTGCAGAATCTATTTTTTGAGTGTGAAAGGAGGTGCTATTAATAAAAAACAAAATGTACCAAAGGGCTGGGGATGTAGCTCGGTGGTAGTGTGCTTGCCCAACATGTGTTAGGATACCCAGTGCTGCGAAAAACAAACTAACAAACAAACCTGCCAAAAGCTGTATCAGTACAACAGGTATAAACTAAAAGTACCCCAGGCAAAGTGTAACACAAGTCCCTGTAGTTATAAACAAGTCAATGCAAAAACATCTAAAATTAATGGGATGTTGCTAGAAATTTCAACTCTTCAGGAACCAGAATTAATTTCTCAATAGTTACTCTCAAATTCCTACATTTGGAAACCTTTAGCCGCCAGTAAGAGAAAAGCTGAAAGTAATCTCCTTTATAATCTCATCCCTTGAGCTGTAATAATTTTTTACCTGTGTATCATTAGTATCCTTATCTTTACATTTATAGTAAGTATCATTCAACTATGAATTTAGTGAGAAATACCGACTATAGTAAAATAGGCACTAATATATAAAATGAGAATTATGATAATAATTATGACAATAATGACAACAAATCACAAATTAGGGGGGGGGATTCAACTCTAAGGATGATACATTTCCAGTGAGAAAATTTAAAACATCAACAAAATAGAGTGTATACTTCTGAATAGGGAAAAAAGTCAACCTGGGGGTACCCCTCCCAAACTATTTATATCATTTACATACTCTTAACAGTTGGAATAACATTTCAATTTCCTTTAAGGTCTCTTCCTGCTAAAAATGTCATAATTAAAATTCTCAGCAGCACTTAGGTCCATGAACTTTAAAATCCAAATCAAACTAAAAAATTAAAAACAGCTGGAATTTATAAACCAGAAGGATTTTCTACTCTGGGAAAGAGATTATAATGAAGTATGGCACAATTTTATGAACTTATTAGTCCAACTAAATGGATTTACGTTCTGAAGCACTTCAATAATTTTATAAGTTGGAGCACTGCCCAAAAATGAAATGGGAATTTTTTAGTTTCTTTTTATACAGAAGCCAAAATGATTTACATTTAAAAATTAAATTGCAGATTAAAGTATGTCATGAAGCTGAAATGGTTTGTGATAGGTGAACAGTAGCACAGTGAATTTCTTTCTCAAGAAACAAGCAATAGACATGCTCAAATTATTTCTGAATGAATGAACTTCCAAAATGATTAGCACCATTCATTTAAATACTCCAATATTAAGATGGAACCATCTTAAATACTGGTTCTGACAATTTATTCTATTATGCAAAATATCATGAGGAGAAATTTAGAAACATTCAGAGGATCCCAAATAAGAAACCATAGGATAACTTTTCTACTAACATTTTGAGAAAAATGCATTCCCTTTTTCCTAGCTCATCACTTCTATTATTATTATTAATATAATTTTATATTTCTATGTAGAATTATAAACTATTAGCAAAAGTATCTATTTTTCAGGCATTCTCACTAAAGAAGTCCTCGGTAGGAATTGCTATGCAACCCCAGGTGGAAATGACACTCAAATACATCTTTGCTATTTGTTTCCCAAAGCCAAAACCATGTTTCCCCTTAGCTAAATTATACCATTGGTTGGGTCCTATCAGCAAAAAATGACTTTAGTTTCTTAATGTCATCCCTAAGAATGTGAGAAATTTGAGTAAATTTCTATGACTACCCAATACCAACAGCAACAACAAAAAAAGTTCTTTTTTTTTTTTTTTTTCCTTTTAGACAAAGGAGAGGTCAGAAAAACCAACACAGAAAGGGAACAGAAGCAAGCTAGCAGAAATGTGAGAATGATTTAAAAATAGTGATAGATATAAATTGCATCAAAAGACTATCATTTAATGTTGAATTACAGTGCACTACAGGGACTCGATTCAGAAGATAAGAAGCTTCTGTTTTCTCCCTTTGTTAAATTTTTAAGTATTATTTTTCCCTAAGATCTGACACAAGATAGACACTTAACAACTGTCCAGCATCTACACACGGCTTTGAGGAGATCTGATATCTTGATTTGCGGCTCATTCATTCATTTGCCCGGAGTACATTAGGTACTGTGTTATTTGCAGAATGAAAGACTCAACAAGACAGAATCCCTGCTTTTGGCAGTCCAGTACAAAGAAATCCACCAGCGATTTTAATAGAATGTGTTAAAATCTGCACTGGGGGCAACTTCAGGTTCCTGGTACTACACACAGGAGTCATGAGAGCTTCCCAGAGGCGGCCACCTCCACGCCCACTACTGAATTTTCGGATGGATTAGCTGGAGTGAAGGAGGATCAGGGTGTAATGAAATAGAAGGGACGCTGAGTGCCAATGCCAGAGGGTGGGACAGGCATCCAGATGGCCAGATGAGAGGACTGGCACTTTCTTAAGCCAAGTACAGATTAAAGAGAGGGTCTGAGGCACGAGTGGCAGAGCTAGAGAGTTCAGTAGGTTCCAAAGTTCAAACATGATGGTGAAGAGGTCTAGGATCCCTGAAAGGCAAAGTCAAATGGACAGGAGGCTGCTGGGGAGGCCCTGTGTTCTCCTGACGCCTGCACCCTACTGCCACCCTCACTGCAAGGGGTTCCAAGTCACAGTGTCCGCAACGTCATTAAAAGTGGAATGGGTCTTTCATTCAGCGTGGGGTCTCAGAATGGCAAGCTGAGTTTGGTCCACGTGGCTTATAACATGGGCCTCACACAGGCTTGGCACCCGCAGCTCAGCACTGGGTCTGCCTGGCACCAGAAGGCCATCGAAATGCACAGCTGCTTTCCTCACCTAGGGCTGGGGGTGACTCCCACTGCGGGGAGATTCCAGCTTCATCTGATGGAGGGTGGGCTGGCGTGTGTGGAGGTGGCAGGAGGGACAGACTTATAACCTGAGGCTTACAGCTCCCTGTTTGACAGGACACAGCCATTCCTGCTGTGGCATCTGTGGGCTCTGTTTTCCAACACTTTTGTCCATCCACTCCTATTCTTTAGGACTAAAGGTCTGGGAACAAAGGAACGTATCTGCTGTCTTTGCTGCACCAAGACAGGGGGAAGCAGGTCTTGAGGCTCAGCCACCTTACCTGTGAAACAGAGGACAGGCAACGCTGCTAAGTGCTGGGCCCAGCAGGGCGGGCCCTTGCCCACTGTTCTCATTCACTGTTAGGATGAAGTGATCTACTTCTCTGGAGCTATGAAGAGTGAATGAATATCATTCCAGCACTCACTTTAGTCATCTTTAGAAAGCCATACTGTCCAAGGGTCTTTGAGGTCCTGGGATCTGATGCCACGTACCTACCGTCCCTAATCTAATGTCATCCACATTACAGTACCCTCTCTCCAGCCACTGGCACCAAGGCGATTCATCTGTCATACCTGCCTCTTTCCAGCCTGGGGTACTTTTACGCACTGTGCTCACAGCACATTTTGAGTTTTTTTTTCTCTCATTCTCCAAAACTCAAGTAATTTTGCCAGTGAGATCTTTGCAGACCATACTGTGCAGCATTTCCATTCCCTGCACCACAGTTACATTTCTGCTGCTGACCCACACCTCCAGCGTAGACAGTTTTTTTTTTTTTTTTTTAAATCAACGGCGAAGGCAAATCACGTCTTGAGGAGTTATTCTTCATTGCAAAAATAGTTTTGTTTGGAACAGTATGCTACGTGAAATAAGCTAGTCACAGAAGGACAAACACTCTGATTCTGCTTACTTGACTTATCTAGAGGATGTAAATTCAGAGAAGGAAAGAGAATGGTGGTTGCCAGGGGCTGGTAGGGAGAGGGATGAGGAGGTTAGTGTTAAATTAGCACCAAGCTTCAGTTCTGCAAGATGCAGAAAGTTCTGGAGATGAACAGTGGTAACGGTAGCACAACAAACGTGAATGCACTTAGCACCACTGAGCTTAAAAATGATTGATGGTAAAATTAAGTTATGCATATCTTATCACTGTTAAAATTGAAAACAGAGTAACAATGATATGTACTTATCCAACTAGCATATAAAGTAAAAAGTAGTTGTTCCAGCAGCTAGCTGGTGGGGAGAAAATAAGGTGCTCAAAATATACCTCTCGTAGAAATGTGATTTTTCTACCTTTGCAAATTAAGCTTGCAACATTTGTTAACATCAAAGTCCTCATTTTGATTCAGAAATATTAGTCTGGAAATTCATCAAATGTTATGAATATAAGAATGCATAGGAGCTGGGGTTGTGGCTCAGCGGCAGAGCGCTCGCCTCGCACGTGCGTGGCCCGGGTTCGATCCTAAGCACCACGTAAACATAAAATGCATTGTATTGTGTACAACTAAAGTAAATAAATAAATATTTTTTAAAAAAGAATGCATACATACATATGCAAACATATATATTCACACATATATACTATATATGCATACATATATGTAATATTAATATAATTACGTACACTAATAAAATTACATATAATGCTAATATATAATGTTAACATATACTAATTATATATAATACTAATATATAATAAGGAATAATATATAATACTAATTTATAATACATAATATATAATACTAATTATATATAATACTAATATATGTCATATATTATATATAATACTAATATAATATACATATTTTATATACATCCAGTGAGAAGCACTGCTTTCCACTTGTCTGTGAGTGCCACATGAGAAGGGTCTACAGCATGTACTTCTTTTCATTTCTATGGGCTCTGACTTTCCCAGACAAGGAAAGCAAACATCACAACACAAACTATCACATCATCTCTGCTGTACCTAAAAGATAGGCATTTCTCTTTTTCCTGAAAGTTTTACAAAAATACTTTCATACACAAGGAAGGGAGAAGACAGCTTATTAAATAAAACTGTTATAACCACTGCAGGTTTACGGTCAATTCAACTCTCCTATAGGATGAGAAGTTTACAAGCCTATTACAAAGTGAAGAGAAATAGTTCCAGAGAGGAGAGGATGAAGTGAGTGAGTGGCTCTCACATTAACCTTCAACTATGTAATTTTCTAAAACATTCTGTCAGGTCAAAATTTTTATGTGTCCTCAATAAGCATAACCTAAAGACATAACGTAAGTACCATTATAATAATTCTAATAAAAGTAGGGGCACTAATTGGTTGTGAGAAGTTCCTCGTTTCAGATGGCAGGTTTTCTTCAGATGTCTAGATTGTGTTTTTCATTTTAGCAAAATAGCTGGCTATAAAGGCATTCTTTAAGTTTGGGAAAGATAGTCCCATGATAAGTAGGATCTCCTTAAGCACCATTAATATGCTGATTATTATTACAGAAAGTAACTCAAAGCACAGTTAATTTTACTTTATTTAACCACCTCAATGATTAGTTTTTAAAAGGGTTTCCAGGATCCACTTAATATGCCGGATTCCATTTGAGGCCACACTTTCTTCACTGGATTTCAAAGGGCTCCATTGCACTTCCAAATCCACTAAGAAGTGATATATACCACTTGAAGTCTCATTTATGTAATTTTCATTTTTAATAAATATGAATGTTCACATAACAGACTTTCTTTAAATGGGATACACTTAACTAGCTCAGAACAGTGCTCACGACTATCTCCCTGCTACCTGCTGTCAAAGAAAATATACAATGACACATTCGTAGATTGAAAATATGAAACTGTTCCAATGTATTCCAATAGTCGACAGCACTTTGGAACCATGGAAAGCAAATCATCTGTTGATTTCAACATCATGCCAAGTACAACGCTGGTATCACTTTATTGAAGAAAAGTGCTGTATGATTACAGCCATAATTTCTGCCTCTGAAAAGTTTCCTGTGGTTAGATCATTTACAAGTGGCACTCTGTACAAAGTTACTATGACAGGTTGGTTTGAGGGACAGACCATCATTTACATAAGAGAATGAGTTTATATCATAGTAAATTCTGGCTAATATGTACCAAGAGAGTTAGTCCAGTATGGGTGGAGCTGGCAAAACTCACTTTGACAGATGGTATCTACAGTCCTAAGCTGAGACATTTATTGACTCCCTTGGTATAAAAAGTCAGTGGCACAAAAGCCATGAGCAAACAGTGCCCTCTTAATCTTAGTTTGCATACTGGCTTCTAAAGAGTCAGCTACTGGTTTGGGGATGAGAGCGGTATGTATCCCAGGTACCTGCACAGAAAACCGCCCACAGTTTTTAAAGAAAAAAAGTGTTTGGACAATGTCAATCAGTGGCCATGTAAGATCTGTAATCAAGGGGCGCTGTCTCCCTTCACTTTTTTCCAACATGCTATAAAGTTTTGGCTACTTTCTCAGGTTACGGAAATGCTTGAAGTCAGATGCAGGTCTGAGGCTAAGTTTTGTCATTTATTAGCTGTTCGATCCTGCCTAACGCACTTAACTGCAGTGTTTACAGGTATGAAACAAATAAAAGCTATTATCATGACTGAAAGTGAGACACCCCATGTTTCTCCCAGGAGCCAGCCCAGGGGGCCTACTGGCTACCCCTGGGATTTGCTTCCTGAGCCCTGGTCTCAAAGGGAAAGGAACTGCCTAACGTTTTCATCCTGTATTGCATTTCCTTATTTTTCTTCTAAAAGTTTTTCTTTTTTTCCCCCACTGAAACTGCCATCTCAGGCCTGCGTAGGCAGAATTTTGGTAAAATTTTGTTTCAAGTTAGAATTTAAATTACTCCTTTTAGAGAAATTACAGTTTAAGACTTTTGAACTGTGCCCACACCTAATATCATGCAGTGAATCTCATCTATAAAATAGTATTATAGCTTTTAATGTCATCCATCACCCTATTTGATAATAAAACAGAGCAATTTGAACAAATGGGAAAGCTGCTTGCCCTAGGTCTACATCCAATTTTATGTTTTTATTTTTTTTCTTTGCCAGGGATCAAAGCTGCCCCTATTGGTTTCAAATACACATTTTTATATTTAGTGTGAGGGGGGTGGGATTTGGTGTTATTGGAATCTGACATACAAAATTATTGTTCCCCTGACATTTTATATACTATTCCATCTAATAACCACTTAGGGAGCTTTGCATATTATGTGGTATATGTCCAGTTTGACAAGTAATAAGAGCACTGTGAATAGCTATCATTTATTTAATGTCTATAATGTGCCAGGTACTTGGCATACATCATCTCCAATCACTGAAACACCATGATAAGCCAGGTATTACCTGAGCTTAATTTTATAGCTAGGAATCAGGGGGAGGCTAGGTATCCTGGCCAGCAGTATGTTACACAGTGGAATAAAGTAAGCAAGAGAATTTGAAATCAGAAAGACCTGCATGTAATTCGTAGCTCTGGTCTTTTCTATGTGCCTAGGTACAAACTGCTTTTTTTTTTCTTCCTTCTCATCAGAAATTAGGATACTACTTAACTCCTACAGAAATGATAAAGAAATAAAAACACATAATCTCATTTTAGCACTTGCCTTACAGTAGCATTTAACAAAAGTTAAGTCTGATGAATGTTATTTTATATTTATTATTTATACATGGTCTCCTAAGATTATGATTCTCCCTACATAACAGGATACATCTAGACTAAATGAGGAAAATGGGATACTAACATCTAGTCCTACTGATAATTAAAATCAATTAAAAGCATATGTCAAATAACACCTTTAAACACTCAGCTGTATTAGACCAAGTCTGGAAACAATGTCTTCTATGAATGTCCCAAGAGAAAACTGAATTACCATCTACTTTACATACAATGCAATTACTTAATTACATAATATTAAAAGAATCCTTACCTAGAGGACAGAATATTTATCCAAGATTTACCTATGTAATATAAACTAAATCATTTCCTTGTAGGAGCCCTAATTAAGGAGATGGCTAAGACTGCGGTTGGCTGTGAGCCACAGAGATATTCAAGCATTGCCACCTTCTATGGTCTCGCGAGACTTGGTCCGGGACATTGCAGATTGGGTCGGCACCATTTGTATGATCTCGAAAGACTGGGCCCGGGACAGCGTGGATGGGGTCGATGGCATTTTTTGTGGTGTGGTGGTGGTTGTAGGAGTGTGTATGGTGTTGGAGTTGTTGTTGGAGCTGGAGAGAGAAGCTAGCAGAATAAAGAGCCTATTTGTTTCCAGTCCACCTCTGAACTTATTCCCGTGGCGTTGTTGCTCCAAGTGGCAATTGCTTCAGGAAGCAACAGGTGGAGGCCCATATGGGGAATTCGGCCGGCAGGTAAGAACTGAAAATGGGAGCGAAAATAACAAAAGGTCGGATAATAAAAGCCATGGATGAATTTTTCGATATCGCGGACTCAGTGGATAGTGAGGAAAGTGATCAAGAAAGCATAGCCTCTGAGTCAGTTAATACCAGTGAGAAGAGTAGTGGTGTAAATTCAAAAGTAAGAGCTGCAAAAGCCATCAGAAACTTATTGAAATTAGCCGAAGAATATGTACTCTCCTTAGAAGCTGAAATTCAGGATACCAGTAAAAGTGATAGTAGTGAAGAGGAATCAAAAGTTGATTCTGGGAGCACAGTCTCCAGTAAAAAGAACAAAAAGAAATTAAAAAAGAAAAAGGGCCGGGCGCGGTGGCGCACGCCTGTAATCCCAGCACTTTGGGAGGCTGAGGCAGGAGGATCGCGAGTTCAAAGCCAGCCTCAGCAATGGCGAGGCACTTAGTAACTCAGTGAGACCTTGTCTCTAATAAAAAAAAAATACAAAAAAGGGCTGGGGATGTGGCCCAGTGGTCTAGTGCCGCTGAGTTCAATCCCCGGTACCAAAAAAAAAAAAAAAAAAAAAAGAAAAAGAAAAAGGACCGTAAAGTAGAGGAACCACTTGTGTCCCCTACTCCCCCATGGGTGGAATCCATTACAGAAAATATGAAGGGTATTACTAGGCATTTGAGCAAACCGCACACTGAAAATTATGTTATTAAAACAAAAAGAAGGAAATTGGAAAAATCCTAGGGACAGATTGGCAGTTGCCCTGTTTACCTTAAATTTTTTAACTTTAGACTCTAATGGTTATTCTGCTGGAGACAGACATTGGAACCCACACCAACAACATAAACCTTTGGTTTACTGGAAGGATGTTCTTTCAGGTACATGGAAGGGTCCAGATCCAGTATTAATTTGGGGGAGAGGATCTGTTTGTGTTTTTCCAAAGCACGAATCCTCTCCAATATGGATACCATCTAGATTAATAAAGCAAGTACCAAATCAAAAGGATCAAAATGAGGTTGTTAAAGAGTCAAGATTAACAAAAAAAAAAAAAGTAAAAATCAAGAGGACCAAGATGAAGGTATGAAATGATTCCCTTGAAAGAGTCCTTCAAAATATTTCACAACTTAAGTGTCATTCCTCCCAGCCGGGATGAGGAGATCTCTCTTTAGTGTGCACAGAATTATATATTTTTTTTCTCTTTTTATATATGTCTTTATGTCTGTGCATTTGTCCAAATTTCATGTAAATGTGACGTCACAAAAATATGTTTGTAGGTTTGTGCATCTGTCCAGTGTGACGTCACAAATAACAAAGCACTTATGAAAATATATACATATATATATATATATATATATATATATGTATGTATGTATATATATATGGATCCGGGACTGGGCCCGGGACAGCGCGGATGGGGTCGATGCCATTTTTTTTGTGTGTGTGGTGGTGGTTGTAGGAGTGTGTATGGTGTTGGAGTTGTTGTTGGAGCTGGAGAGAGAAGCTAGCAGAATAAAGAGCCTGTTTGTTTCCAGTCTGCCTCTGAACTTATTCCCGTGGCGTTGTTGCTCTAAGCGGCAATCGCTTCAGGCAGCAACATTTCCTGGGACTAATTTCCCCCTGATTTCTTAAGTAGCCCCTTCAGTGTGAATGAGTAGGTTCATGAGGTATGTTCTAGAAACCTAAGTGTAGGAAAATGGTCACTGTCTCCTGGTCAGATGTTATCAAAGAAAATGGAAGACACTTTCCTTGAGCCTATATGAGGTGATTTCTATTTTAAAAATAAGACTGGCATCAAAACAGACATGTAGACCAATGGTACATTATAGAAGACACAGAGACAAACCCACATAAATACAGTTATCTCATTATAGACAAAGGAGCCAAAAACATATATTGGAGTAAAGATAGCCTCTTTAACAAATGGTGCTGGGAGAACTGGAAATCCATATGCAGCAAAATGAAACTAAACTTCTATCTCTCACTATGCACAAAACTCAACTCAAAGTGGATCAAGGACCTAGGAATTAGACCAGAGACCCTGCTCTGAATAGCCTCTTTAACAAATGGTGCTGGGAGAACTGGAAATCCATATGCAGCAAAATGAAACTAAACTTCTATCTCTCACTATGCACAAAACTCAACTCAAAGTGGATCAAGGACCTAGGAATTAGACCAGAGACCCTGCTCTGAATAGAGAAAAAAGTTGGCCCAAATCTTCATCATGTTGGATTACGCACTGACTTCCTTAACAAGACTCCTAAAGCACAAGAAATAAAATCAAAAATCAATAAATGGGGTGGATTCAAACTAAAAAGCTTCTTCTTAGCAAAAGAAACAATCAATGAGGTGAAGATAAAGCCTACATTTTGGGAGCAAATTTTTGCCACACACACGTCAGATAGAGCACTAACATCCAGGATATATAAAGAACTCAAAAAACTTACCAAAAAAACAAAAAACAACAACAACAAAAAAACCCACTCAATAAATGGGCTAAGGAGCTGAACAAATATTTCTCAGAAGAAGATATACAATCGATCAACAAATACATGAAAAAATGTTCAACATCTCTAGTGATTAGAGAAATGAAATCAAAACTACTCTAGGATTTTGTCTCACACCAGTCAGAATGGCAGATATCAAGAATGAACAATAAGTGTTGGTGAGGATATGGGGGAAAGGCACACTCATACATTGCTGGTGGGACTAAAAATTGGTGCAAGCATTATGGAAAGCAGTGTGGAGATCCCTTGGAAAACTGGGAATGGAACCACTATTTGACCCAGCTATCCCACTCTTCGATCTATACCCAAAGGACTTAACATCAGCATACTACAGTAACGCAGCCACATCAATGTTCACAGCAGCTCAATTCACAACAGCTAAACTGTGAAAGCAACCCATATGCCCTTCAATAGATGAATGGATAAAGAAACTGTGGTATATACACATAATGGAATATTAGTCGGCATTAAAAGATAATAAAATTATGGCATTTGGAGGTAAATGGATGGAGTTGAAGGCCAAATGTTTCTTCTGATAAATGGATGATGGTCCATAATTGGGGAGGGGATAATGGGAAAAATGGAGGAACTTTGATTGGGCAAAGGGGAGGGAGAGGAGAGGGCATGGATACAGGAAAGATAGTGGAATGAGATGGACATTACTGCCCTAGACTACACATATGGTGCAATGCTACAATGTGTACAATGAGAGAAACAAAAAGTTGGGCTGCAATTGAGTACAATGAATCAAAATGCATTCTGCTGTCATATATACCTAATTAAAACAAAAATTAATTTAAAAATTAAAAAAAATAAGACTGGTCTGCAATAGGCAGAGCATATATCCCTTTTTAACTACACCTCTCTGCTTAATGACTTTGTGCTTTAGTAACAATTCTTCCCAAGCAATAGAATATTCAAATAATCCAAATGTGTGCTTGAAAAATGTCATGAGGCAAGTGTTAAAAGAAAACCTATTTACAAGATGAAAAACGAAGAAAAGTTTACCAATGTTTCAACTTCAACATATTTCAGTAATTAAAAAATATTTAAGGCAGAGTTAAAGATTTAAAAAATAAGTTTAGTGAAGATACCATATTCACAAATATCTGATATCATATTTCTCTGTAGTCCAGTTAGCAACTGGGGGTCTTCAATGAGATCCTAATCAGATATATTAAATATTTAATTTAAATTTAATTTAATAATATATTTCAAAATTTAAAGGGAAAGTATCTCAGAGAATTACCTAAAACCATTTATAATGGCATTTCTATATTTCTTAATGTATGCTCCTTAAAGAACAATCTTTTTATTTGATATCTGTTAACTTTTTTAATACTACTATTCCTTGAGGTGTAATTTCAGGTCCTACTGGATAGCTAAATAAAAAGGCACAATTAGTACTTAGATCTACGGTAAAGATAAAACAGAAGCCCACTGTTTTTCTACATAAATGAAGAAACATACTTTTATGAGATTTCTCACTATAGGAAGTGTAATTTGCTGACTTTTTGCATAATTTTTAAAATGCGAGAATGTCCTGGTTTTACAGAGAATGTATTTTTTTAAAAGGGCAAAAGGAGAGAGAAAGAGATTGAGAATATATTAATGGCTCAAAAGGGATTAAGTTTTCCTACTAAAATAGTTTCTTTTTTTCCCCCCTCACATCTCTTCCTGGTGTGTCATTACTATAAATTACAACTTGGTCTGATAAAGAAAATAGGTACCAGTACCTGAATACTTCAACTTTCTGCCTAGCGAACTGAGTTCCATACTGAGAAATTTTGCAAAAAAAAAAGGAAATCCTTCCTGGTTTCATTTGATCTTTGAATGATTTATACTGCTTCACTGAAAAGAGACAAAGTTAATTCTTAGAGCTCAGTGTGATTATTCTGTTTTGCAGGTCATTCTCAAAATACGGTACAGAAGACTACGCACACTGCTCAGAATAAAGTCAAACACAGTATCTGAGACCCACATGTCTTTATTTTTTTTTAAATTTTGAAAAAAATTTAATTTGTGTTAATTAGTTATACATGACCATACACTTTGATACATCATATATAATGGAGTATAATTTCTCATTCTTCTGGTTATATATGATGTAGAATCTCACTGGTCATATAGTTATATATGTACATAGGGTAATAAAGTGATTCATTCTACTATCCTTCCTACCCCCATATCCTCTCCTCTCCCTTTACTCCCCTCTACCTAATCTAAAGTAACTCAATTCTTCCCTAGCCCCCGCCCTTTAGCGCTAATCTGCATATCTGAGTAAACATTCAGCCTTTGATTTTGGGGGATTGGCTTATTTCACTTAACATGATATTCTCCAGTTCCATCCATTTACTGGCAAATACCACAATTTCATTCTTCTTTAAGGCTGAGTAATATATCAACATATATATATGTATATATATATATATGGATAAAAAATGTGTACATATGTGTGTGTATACACAACACATATATCTACCACACACATATGTACCATATATATACATATATACATACACATAACACTTTTTTTTTTTATCCATTCATCTGTTGAAGGGAACCTAGGTTGGTTCCATAGTTAAGCTATTATAAGTTGAGCTGCTATAAACACTGATGTGGCTGCATCACTGTAATACCACGTCTTTTTGTTAATAGGAATGAACTACGGCACACACCCAGTGCCAGGTACGTAGCGAGCACTCAGCAGATGTGGCTAAAGGAAGTTAGAGAAGTCACCTGGTATGTGTGCCTGGCTTTGTGCTGTGGGCGGTCAAATGGGCTTCCCTTTCCATTTCCAATGGCTCTATCTCAAACTGGCTCCAGCCCTGTTAGTACCCTGCCTCTTCATTTGTCTTCTTAGCCACTGCTCCTGGCTTGATTCTCAATGTTCTGAACCTGGCTTTTTATGTTTCAGTGAGATTTGACCTTAGTCGCTATTACAGCTCTGATCTCCGAGATGCTGGTTAAATTAGGAAAAGGTCAGCTATTTTGATATTTCTGAGATGCAATATAAACATGCTGAATTTTAAGTATCACCAATTACAGCAACTGAAGTTCTTCAAATAAATCCTAATTAGATGTGTCAGAAGTACACTTAATTAAAAAAAAAAAAAAACTGAAAGGGAAGGTTGAACTTTTTTTTTTTTTTTGATCTAATATCATTTAGCAAGGGCATTTCTATAAAAATTTCAAGTGTTCTCTTTTAACAACGGTGATTTTTATTTAAGATTTTTATGTGATGGCTATTAATAGTCTTTTCATTCTTCTTTGTTTTTGAATGTGATTTCAGTTCATCCTGGATATCAAAAAAATAAATAAAACAAAAACAATTAGTACTTATGTAATCCTAGCAAAATCAAATTGTGCAGCCTGGTTACTGGGAAAATTCTATGGTACAAGCCAGATTAAAAAAGCAATCAACCTAGACTAATTCTGCACTGGTTTTCCAATTAAGTTGTTCAACAGGAGTGGGAGTGTAGGAGAATGCAAAGCATTTTAGAAATCTTGGGACAGTTAATTAAAGATAAAAAAGGAAGACAGAGTTGTGATCTTTCCAATTGTTTAAGATCTACAAAGAGTATGGAAACTGGCTGTGTTTTTCCACCATTTTTTAATTTTTTACCTTTTTCGTCTTTCAAATATGTATCATGTACAAAAAGTAGTTATCATTTAAATATCTTGCATTTTATTGTCTGCTGACTCAATTCTGAAGAAGGGGCAATATTTTTAAATGGAAGTTTTATAAGGCAATCCTTTGTTGTTTCCTAAGTGGTTTAAACAGACCTGTTTTAATTTTTATCTTCCTAACTCTGACATGGGCAGGGCAGACACGTTTAAGGTTTTCTGTTGGTTAGAGAAGAGGAAACAGAGTGGGCAGTGCCATTCTTCCATAAAAATGACACTGGCATCTATGTTGACGCCTTTATTATACAGCTTCCTTATAGAGAAATTCACACTAAAGGATTCAAGTTGTTGGGTTAACAGACAAGTGGCCTGTCACTAAAAGTATTACTGAAAGGCTTTTACAATGGGGTATGAATCTCCAAACTCTAGTCCTGGAACTTCCTTCTGAATTGAAAAAAATAATATATACAAAGGGATCCAAAGGAAGGAGGAAGTATTTGTTCCCCCTCTTTTACCCCAAATCCTACAGTTTTCATTCCACTGAAATACATATAAAAATAATTTATTGGGCCTACACTTTATCTCCAGTGTGGTACAGAAACATGGATTTATATCAAACTGCCTAAAAACCTCACACCATCAATTCCTCAGCTTCTTTACTGTAAGTGACTTTTCAATTTTTGTTTCTAGGTGACGTCCTTCTAGATTTGTATTCGTCCATCTTTTGCATTATTTCCAGTTTTACTGTTAGAAAAGCAAATAAAAAAGTTTTTATAAAGACATACTGCACTGTCAAATGAGAGGGATTTAATGGCACGAAAAGCTCCACTGAGACCACAACAGACACCTTAGGAGCAGACGACTATGGGCCTCCCACCCGAATGAAGGAAATACCTTTCCTCGCTCGCTCATAGGGATGGTTCTTTGTGATGTGGGACATGAGAGTTCGCTGTTAATGAGCAACACAGCACACACGGGGAGCTGATGCTTCTGTCAACATAGAGCCCACAAATTCTGAGAGCTTGTATTTATTAAAGAGCTTCAAATAAGGTCACCTTGAGGGAAAAATGTTAACAATCCACATGGCTCTGCCACCACCGCAGGCTTCATTCAGTGGTGTCAATCTGTTTTTCTCTCCACGGGCATTTTGTCTATGGTATTGCAAAGATGTGAGTGTGAGAGAAAGAATGAAGGTAAACGCATACCAAATATTTTTATGATGATTGCGGGTGGTTCTGAGATCTTGCCGAAACACAAGGCTTTGTGTCTCCTCTTTAGTCTCAGAAAGCAATCCCTGAGTCACGGAGTGAGGTGGGGCAGAGCTCTGGACAAAGCATGTGTGTGTTTTACATGTTTCTGCTTATCTCCAGAGTCGTCATTACCAGGCCTCTCTGTCTGCCTAAGGAGTCAGGATGGGCAGTGAGTGGAGATGCCAAGGAGTGAGGTGCTTTTTTTTTGGAACCAGGGATTGAACTCAGGGGCACTTGACCACTGGACCACATCCTCAGCCCTTTTTTTTTTTTTTTTTTTTGTATTTTATTTAGAGACAGGGTCTCACTGAGTTGCTAAGTGCCTCGCCATTGCTGAAGCTGGCTCTGAACTCACGATCCTCCTGCTTCAGCCTCCCAAGTGCTGGGATTACAGGCGTGCACCACCGAGCCTGGGTTGCCAAGGAGTGAGGTAAAAAGAAAACAACAACAAAACTTATTGCACTAGGTACACTCTTTTAGAGAAAAATATTATGTGAAAAATGGGGGTGCCTATAAAAACTGGCATCTTTTCTTGTTTCCTAGAGAATTTTTCTGCCTTCTCCATCATGAGTAGCTTCGAATTGTGGCTCCCTTTGGTGGCGCAAGTTGCTGACTTGGTACCTCTACTATCAGGAATAACAAGAGTGCACAATCCCCCCAGTCATCACCATCCTAAGCAGGCCTGTCCCATCAATTGCTGAGGACCCAACACTTCTGCGGGGCTTTCAGTTTCCTCACTTCCCATACACGGCCCCAAGTAGCCACGGCAGTTGGCTCATCGGCTGCCAAACTGCTGTTTCTTTATTTCAAAACTCTCAAGAAAACATATCCAGGAAAAGAGCAAACTTTTTCAAATATTTTTTTCTCAGATTTCCTATTCACCTGAGCAGCGTCATCCCTAGTGAGAACTGGTCCCCACCACCCTCCGCGATACTGAACTCCACTCCTCTGCCCTGTGCTAAAGTGTTTCTCTCCCATATGTCTGCCAACGATCGCCATCAACCTCCAGGACTGATCCACTATCCAGTCCTGCCAATTCTTCCCTCATGACCTCTCGAACTGGGTCTCCCACTCCACTGGAACATTCTGTGGGTGGTCAAACCCTTTTTGCTCTCCTTCATTCACAATCCCATCCCAGTTGTCTCCTGTTCTACCCACAGGGTATCCAGGGACAAAACTGCAAAGCCACTGGGTTGATGGTTCACCTGGGAAGAACTCTACAAAAAGACTTTCTGAATTTAAGAGAAGGGCTGAGATTTCTCTAAAGTCTAGTATCAAGGCCTGGACCCCAGGGCCTTTGCTCAGTCTCCTCTTCCCTCTCTTGGGTGTAGACCTACTCTAGCAGGCCAGGCTTCTGTGCGTCTGGCTCTGCTCACAGGGATGTCTTTGGTCGCACAGTTCCGCCACTGCCTCCTCTCCAAGTCAACATAAACACCTACTCGTCTGTCCAGGGATCTATTTTGGCAGTTGATTTCAGTCAATTTAGCAATTTTCATTTCGGTGTCCAATAATTCCCAAGAATATCAAATCACGTAAGTTACATGATCCTAATTTCACCCTGAGAGCAAGTTCTGAGAGCAGCTTTGTGTCCTCAACTCCTGGGGATGTTTCTGAGCCATGAGGCATGATGCAGATATCAAAGAGCTGAAGCGTTGGTAGCACTCAGCTTCGTACAAGGAAGACCATTCTCCCCATGGTTCCCTGGGCCTGATAAGGCTGCATGTAATTTTTATCACACACAGGAAATGAAACACAGGAAGATAAAAGTTTTAAATACAGCTTTAGATTAATATCAAGATGTTAAAGAAGTACTTCAGGACGGTAATGGTAATTTTTAAAAAATATGAAGTTCATTCCTTAAGAAAAAATAGAGACTACCCAATTTCTTTCCCATTAGGGCAACAGAAATTCAAATTAGAGTTTCAACTTGGAATGGCTAGGAGTTAATTATTTAGAGTATAGCAAGATAACTATTAAATTATAATGTGCTCTTCCTAAGTATTCTAAAGTCAGAGCTGTTGCTCTACTTTTTGATGGGTAAAAATAGTTGGGATCTGCTGAAACTCTGGGAGACAGGATGGCCTATGTGTTAAGTACACAGAGTGGGAGCGTATGAGCTGTCTGGGTTCAAGTCCCAGCTCTGCCACTTTCTTCCCAGGGCGCGACCTCAGACAAGTTACTTACCTCTTACATGCCTCCGTGGGCTGATCTCTGACAGGAGGACATGCAACGGTCCTACCTATGTCCCAGGATTATTATAAGGGGTAAAATGAGAATACAAAGTTCTTGGCATAAGGAGCATAAAATAAGTGCTTAATAAGTATTTACTGTTTTTAAGAGCTAAAGGATCAGACCTTATTTAAAAGTCAGTGTTTTCCCTGTCATAACAATCGCTTAGAGAGTTCAACGATATTGCTCTTCCAAATTCACAAAACACTGATTTAAGAAGGCTGTTGTGGAGGTTGGGGATGTAGCCCAGTGACAGAGCACTTGCCTAGCATGAGCAAGGCCCTGTGCTAGAACCCTAGCATGCCCCCCACCCCAGACAAACAAAAGAACTACTTGTCACAGTTTGGATATGAGGTGTCCCTTACATCTCCTGTTTATGCAGAAATATTTGGAGGCAAAAATGATTGGATTATGAGAGCTGTAACCTAATCAGTCCATCCTATTTTGAATGGCTGGGTGGTAACTGTAGGTGGACAGACGGACGGAGCGTGGCTGGAGAAGGTGGGTCACTTGGGTGTGGCCTAGAATGGTGCATCTTTCCTGCTGCCTCCACCCCACCCCTGCCTCCTGACCACCAGGAGCTGAGCAGCTCTCCTCTGCTGGGCCCTTCCTCCGTGCCTCACCCTGGGCCCAGAGCAATGGTGTCTCCTGTCTATGGGCCGAGACCTCTGAAACCACGAGCCTCAAAATAAATGTTTCCTCCTCTAAATCATTCTTGGTAGGTATTTTGGTCACAACAACAAAAAAGTTAACTAAAACAGCTGTGATAAGAAATGAATGAGAAAACATGAAGGACTTGCAGTGTCTGGAAGTTACTGAGTGCTCAATAAATAGTAGCTGTTATAGGACCAACTGGTTGACAGAATAAAGCCTATTTTTTTTCCCCAGTACTGCTCCTTGAATATAAACTAAAATACTCTTTTAGCAGCTGTTATGGTCTGGATCTGGAATTCCCTCAAGAGCTCACGTGCTGAAAGCCTCGTCCCCAATGTGGGAAGGTTCACAGGTGGGGATTTTAGGCAATGCTTGGATCATGAGGGCTCTGACCTCATCAAATGGATTCATCCACTGAAGGCAGGATGGCCTACTGAGAGATGGGACTTAGTTAGAGAAACTATCGGTCCCTGGGGGCACACTTTGGAAGGGCTTATCTTCTCTCCAGCCCCTTTTCTCATTCTCTGCTTCCTGGCTACAAAGAGCTGAGTAGTTTTCCTCTGCCATACCCTTTGGCCATGATGTTGCTGCCTTGGGCCTACCTACCATGGACAGGATCCCTTGAAATAAGAGCGAAAAGGAATCTTTCCTCCTCATCTTGTCAGGTATTCTGGTCAGTGTCGAAAGGCTGGCAAAGATGACAGCCACGGGAGAGTTACTTTATTAATCTCCGGTTATGATTCAAATAGAAAGAGCAGGTACCTTAAGACCAAAGACACTCAAGAAAAATTTCTTATAAATGAGCAATTGCTTAACTAGCTCTTAAAGGACTGAGGGCCAGGTGACTCACTGACTTTGGATTGGCGGCTAGAAAACTGAGCCAAATACATGGCCAGCCTCTACCAAGGTGTTGGGGCATACGTTCTCAGTGTAATTTTCATGCCTGGCTCTATTTTTCTCTTCTTTGCTCTTCCCTCTCTCCCACTTTTGTTTCACTTTGTTTTAAATTTCACATTAAGTCATGGAAATCTGTGAGGGGCTGGGATTTTCTTTTTTCTCTTTTTCCCCTGGGTCAAGTTGCATTGTAAACAAACACATAAACATGGGGAATCACCTCAAAAATTACTTCCTGTGCCACTGATATTTTTAAAATTTGTCACAGGAAGTGCACCTTGATTTAAAAAGGTGAGCTACAAGAAGCTCTCTGGGGATAATACTAACTTGCTTTTGGCTCACATGTTCCTATATCAAGTCATTTTCTAATAAATCACTTCAACATATTTCCTACTTCAGAGAACAAATAAATGGCATGGAGACAGAAACAAGGGTGAATCCCATATATTTTTCAGTTATCAAACAATGAACAAGTGCTTCTTTAGCACTGCCAATGTGTTGGCCATTGCTTCTGCACTAGTTATCAAATCACACTCCCTCAATGTTTTGCGGGGGGCTCTGGATTGGCTACACTTCCACAGTAATCAAAGGATAATGATGAATAAAGAAACTAACCTGGAATTGAAAATGGCACAGATTCAATAATGTCTAAAGTTCAGTAAAGCCTGGAATAATCAGATATGAAGTAACTAAGTTTCTTTTGTATACAACCTGGAAGGGGGAGAGAAAAATTCTTCATACATATGCCACGTGTATAGTCACTGTCCCAGATTTATGTTCTCTAAGGTTCTAACCTCAGCTCACTCTGTCTCTCTAAAAGCCTCTTTCTTGGGCAATTGCATCTACTTTCATGGATGATGATTCTAAAATATTCACTTTCTATCTTGCCTTGGTGTCCAAGCTGCAGTATCACACATCCAACTTCCTGTTAAACACAACTGAAGGCTTCATCTCAAACTCCTCCTAAACCTAACTCCACCCCTTATCTGCTTTATCCAAATGATACTTTTTGTGTGTACAGGACCTATCAGCTTTTCCAATATTATATAAACAACGGATGTATTATGTATAAGCTCTTAACCACCTCCCACTAAACTCTTAAGTTCCATCAAGACTGAGATCATTGTCTATTTTGTTCACTTGATCCTTGTCCAAGATATCCTTAGATGTGCCTACTATGATGTTTGGTATACAGCAGGAAATGAAGAAATGTTTGCTGAATGAAAGGACCTTTCCTAGATTTTCCATGTTCTTGGATAGGCAGCATTAATATTGTCAAAATGTCCATATTACCAAAAGTGCTAGGTATATTCAACACAATCCCCTTTAAAAATCCCGACGACATTCTACACAGAACTAGAGAAAGGCAGTTCTGAAATTTAGTTGGAAAAATAAGAGACCCAGAATAGCCAAAGCAATCCTTAATGAGAAGAGCGAAGCAGGAAGCATCTCAATGCTGGACCTCAAATTATACTACAGAGCTACAGTAATAAAAACAGCATGGTACCAGTAGCAAAATAGGCATGAAGATCAATGGAATAGGACAGAAGATACAGAGAAAAATCCACATGAATACAGTTATCCGATACTAGACAAAGATGCCAAAAACAAAAGTTGGAGAAAGGGCAGTCTTTTTAACAAACAGTACTGAGAAGACTAGGTATCCATATGTAGAAGAATGAAGCTGGATCCCTATAACTCACCCTGCTTAAAGTGGATTAAAGACCTGGGAATTTGACCAGAGACTATGCAGCTACTAGGAGAAAACACGGGCCCAGCACTCCACTATGTCAGCACAGGAACCAACTTCCTCAACAAGACTCCCAAAGCCAAAGAAATAAATTAAAATAAATCAATAAGTGAGATGTCGTCAAATAAAAGCTTTTTCACAGCAAATAAAACAAGAACGTGAAAAGAGCCTATGGAATGGGAGAAAACCTTTCCACCTGCTCATCAGGGCATTAATATCTAGAATATACAAAAAACACTCACAAATAACCCAATCAATAAATGGGCAGACACTTCTCAAAAGAAGAAATACAAATTCTCAACAAATATATGAAAAAATGTTCATCTCTAGCAATTAGGGAAATGTAATTCAAAACTACATTGAGATTTAACCTCATTCAAATCAGAATGGCAATTATCAAGAATACAAATAATAAATGTTGGTGAGGACATGGGGAAAAAGCTATACTCATACATTGTTCATGGGGCTGCAAATTAATGCAATTGCTCTAGAACGCAGTATGGAGATTCCTCAAAAATCTAGGAATGGAACCACTATATGACCCAGCTATCCCACTCCTTGGTATACATCTGAAAGATTTTAAATCAGTATACTACAGTGATGCAGCCACATTAATGTTTATAGCAGCACAATTCACAGCAGCCAAACTATGGAACCAAACCAGGTGCCCTTTAACAGATGAATAGATAAAGAAAAGAAAATGTCACACACACACACACACACACACAGAGAGAGAGATAGAGAGAGAGAGAGAGAGAGAGAGAGAGAGAGAGAGAGAGAGAGAGAGGGAATATTACTCGGCCATAAAGAATAACTTTATGACATTTGGTAAATGGATGGAACTGGAGACTATCATGCTAAGTGAAATAAGCCTGTCCCAAGAAGTCCAAAGTCAAATGTTTTCTCTGATGTGAGGAAGCTAATCAAAAATGGGTGGATGGGAGAGAAAGTGAGAAAGAAGAAGGGGACAGGGAATTTCATCAAAATAGAGGAAAGATCAGTAGCGTAGATGAAGGAGAAGGGCTGGGGACTAAACTCCAGCAGGTTGTGTTCCATGCTTTTGTGATTATGTCAGGGTATATCCTGGTGTGTATATAAATAAAGAGAGTAAATTTTAACAAGTTTTAAATTAAAACACAGACAAACAAACAACCTTTCCTCCCATGCCCCCAAAGCTGCCCCACTCTACATTCCTAATCTCAGCAAATGGTCAGAAGCCAGGTCTGGGGAAATCACCCTAGAGTTTTGCTTTTTCCCTCCAATATAGAGCTTCTAGTGTTCAGAGAGTCTTACCTATTCCCATTCTCAATCCCTAACACATTGGCCTACATCTGTTCTAGCTCATCTCTTGCCTAAGTGATGAAAACAGCCACAGAATTGCTCCCATTTAAATCATTATACTTCACCACAGCCAGATCTTTAAAGCAAAACTGAGCTCACCACTCTGCTGTGTGAAAACTCTGAGAAGTTCTGTTTGGCCCAGGCTCCTCCTTAGAGTCCAGGAACTGGTCCCAAACTGTGTGTTGACCCTCACTTTTTATTGCTCACACTTCAAATTTTACACAGTGCAAACAAGAAATTATTTCGGATGCCCTGTGCAGACTACCTGTCCTTATCTCCTCTTAGCACTGCCAGTCTTAATCTTTCTAGATTCAGTGTGGGGGTCAATTCTTTGAGAAGCCTTCCCTGACCTTCCAGGGTGCCCTAAATGTCATGGCTCTGTGTATTTCCATAGTAACCAACTGAATGGATAGCAAACATTTGCTATTAACACATGCTTATACAAGAGTGTTCCTAAAAATCATGGATACAACATATGGGGCAGGTGTTTATTTAATTTCTTATAGCAAATAATTAGAAAGAGTTGGGTTACTGATTCCTAATTTCTGATAGAGGGGGAAAAAAATCAAAACAAAACCTTCAACTCAATCTGTAGAATGTAAGAAAACTGTAAGCCAGTCCTCAGCTTCCCGCCCCTGAAGCAGCAGGTTCCACAGGAGTGACAATGTACTAGGATGCCCATTAGCTTCCTTTACATGGTTCCTGGGAACAGGAGGGGCTGCATCTTACATTATTAACTGAAGACATCTGATAAGTAGATGTTAAATTATTTCCTTAACTTTATCATTGCCTTAATTTTATACCATCAGTTCTAAGGGAATAGCTATATGAGTTATATTATATCTTGATTTAGCTTGTGTCCATGCAATTGGAGTTCTCTATGTTGTGACACAACTGTGCCACCCAACACACACCTCCTGCTTGCTCACACTTTTGCTTCTCCTCCCTCTTGCTCACAAGCATGCCCACACACAGTACTGGTAGGAATAACTTGGTTTTAAGACATGGTGACACACACTTTACTCTGGGCCTGTTCAGTTCACTCATTAATTTTAAAGAAGCAAAGAAAATAAACTATTAATCAGCCATAATATTTCCTTCAAAACATTCTTCCTACAGAATAATCAATCAATAAATTTAAAGTTTCTTGACCTGTATGCTGTGAACCGCATGTGAAAGGAATAAGCTATCTGTTCACGGGCTTGGTTGTTTTAATACATTGCATATTTAAAAAACCCTAAAATTAACCTGTAGTCATATCTTTAAATCAATTTAATTTCAAGAAATAGACTTACAAGTCTCCTCCTGCAAGGGAAAGGTCTGAGTGCAGAAACTGACATCAAATGATTTGGCTGACCTTACCAAGATGGCGACTCTTCAGCCTTACAGGTCTGCTTACAAAAGTATAAATCCAGTTGATTTTACATAATAATGAACCCTCTTCCTCTTTTACAGCCTTAAAACCATTCAATGATTTGTGATACCTATGTCTTCCAGACACTGCTCATATACTGTGTATCTGAGAAGGAAATTAGGTTGTAAAATAGCATGCTGAATCTAGGCAGTTCTGTTCATTAAAGGATCACCAGTAAAATACACAGATAAGATGAAATAACAACATTTTTACAGTTGGAAAGAGACCCAGTTTAAAACTCTGACTAGAATTACAAATTACAGATTAGAAGTCAGAAGGCCTACATGAATTCTTGGACAAGTTCCATTGGTAATATATATAAATTTGGGGCAAGTCATTTAACCTTGATTGCTCATATGCCAAAAAGATGCATTCATGTATGCCTTCAGATATTTGGTGGGTAACTTAATATCTATAACTTTGCTAGGTTTTAAAATAAGACTCTGATTTACCCTAAAGACTTATAACAAGAGCTAAAAGTCTAGTTGGTAGCTCTCAGTATTAACTCAACTGTGTGACTCCCAAAGGTGGGACTGTTCCCAATCATCAAGGAGGCCCATCATGGGAGGAAATCTCGACAGTCCGGTCAAGAGTGGAAAAGCCAGTCCAGGAAATTTCCATAAACCCTCAATCTCCTCTCTTACACCATAGAGAACTGCTAATCTAGAAGGATCCTCCCATCTCAAAGGGCAGCTCTAGAGACAAAATAACATATTTAAGGAAAAAATGATGATCTAATGAAGAAAAATGTACGGCTGAAAAATGAGGACCTAACGGAGTGATCTATCATTGACATCATCTCTCTGCATAGACATTAGCAGAGAACTTTACATTTGTTCTTAGAGAGTAATAATGATCTAATATTTTGATTCCACTTTGCAATTTATAATATCTGCACTTACACTGTATTTTCATAGCCATGTTAAGACAGGGCAATATTACTTTTCCCATTCACAGAAAAAGAATCTGAGACCCAGATTAAGCTCGCCTTAATCTCACATCTCGTGAGTGTTGTGAGACATTTAAACCAGGTCTTTTGACTCTAAAGCCAACATGAGGACGAAATAAAGTTTTAAAATATATATGCTTATTCATTTTCTTTTTCAAGTCAGAAAGATCCTGAAAATCTTCAAGACAAATGAATGATTCAAAGTTAAAGATAAAATTATAAACTTCTATTTACAAAGTATGGTAATATGGTTATTAGCTGGTATAATTGGCAACTAAGGCACTCTGAAGAAAGTTCTAAGTCTTTATATTAAATGTGTAAGAAGGAATAAAGCACACACGTACATCTCAGTAAACAGAACACAAAGAAGTTATGCTTTAAAAATAATTTATAGTCACCACTATGCAATTACAGCAAGCTTTAGTATGACATTCTCAGGAGCATAAAGCCTCAAGCCAGTAACTCAGAGCTCAGACTGTTGCCTTTGCCCTCCTGTCTGCTCTGTAGTGTTTGTTCCCTGTCTTTCCTTAGTGCTCTTAGTTCCTTTTAGCGTTAACCGAGTTCTCTCATCTCAGCAACCTCTACCCGCTTCTGTTGGAAATGCTCTATTATAATCTAAGAAGGCAGGGAAATCAGAAAACCAAATATTCAAATACGCAAACGTGCATACACACATGTCGTGTTATATCCAGTCACACATGTGCACACGTACTGAGGGTACAAACAACAAATGCTTAAATTGCTTCCTTTATTATGAAGGAAGGAGTAGATTAACACACTGTGGTAGTTTCATGGACCCGAGAATGAGATGGCAAAACACACGGTGAGACCTAGAATTCTAGGGCTTTAAGACTGTGTCTACGTTTGGAGTCACAAGACTCAGTACGGGTCCACGTTTGGCCTTATGATTCAGAATAGATTACTTGTCTGGGCTTGAGGCTACATGTCTTCATCCGGAAAATGGGAATAAAAATCACACTGATGTAATTTTGTGAAATGAGTGCTTCAAACAATATAATGTGTTATTGAAAGTCTCACGTTGCTAATTCCAAAACTCTAATACAAACAGAGCCTCTTTGCTTTCCTGTTTATATTCTCTTGCCCTCATACACGGGATAGAACAGTAAACAAACACAAAATATACCAATATAAAAACAAAGCGGTCTTTACTCACATTGAAGTTTGTATTTTAAATCTGTAGCGTTGTTTCATGTAGATGAATGCTGAAGCTCAAATTGCCAAATAAATAGGGAATAAACTATATTAATAAAAATCTTAAAAGGCATTCAGCAAGTTCCATCCCCAGAGATTGAACAGCTTTCCAAAGAAGAAAAACAATGTGTCTACCTGCAGGCTTTTCCACATTTAATTCTGAATTGCTTTTATTTCTTTATTTTTTTTTTTTTTTTTTTTTTTTTTTTTGGATTTTTAAAACAAAAAACCAAAAACTAAGCAAAAATATCTAGAAAAACTTTTGCTTCAGCAGAGAAGGGCAGATTCCATAAGGAGTCACCATGTGGGCTCTGATGTGAGGCTAAAACACGGTGGGGGGGGTGGGGGGGTGGCTGGCCCACGTGGAGGCTCCCACTGCCCACTCTAGAATGCCCTTCCCTACAGTGCTTAATTTATTTATTTTTATTAGTTCATTTTAGTTATACATAATATTGGGGTTCATTATGACACAATTATACAAGCACAAAATAAAATTTGCTCTAATTCAGTCCCCATTTTTACATACCACTTACTTTGTTCACTAATGAGTGACCCTAGGAAGGGGCGCTCTTATATTGGAAGGCAAAAGATGGAATTAGGAACGTACCAGAAATATATTTCATCTATTTATCTTCTATGGAGTCAATCATGTAATCAAGGCAAGAGAGAAAGAGGGACTAGCTTACTTAGTAAATAGACTGACTTCAGTACTTTACAAACTTTCTTTTCCTGGTGTTGGAAAATCAGCCTTCTGATAACAGAAAGCATTGTTTTCCTAGGGGAAACACCCTTCCCCTCTGGGTCTAGATGGTTCAGGGTATCTGACTCTAGCCAGAGCTAGCCCATCCCATCGCTGTGTCCCCCACCACAGGGATTAGACGTGTGGGCCAAGTTCAAACTCAGGTGGTTCCATTGGGGACGTTTAAAGAAACGGCTAGAAGTAGAAAACCTCTTTTTATTTATGGAGACCTGGTAGCTGTCTTGGCATCATGAGTGAACCTCATGAGAACAGAGCCCAAACAAAGAGAAGCAATGGAGAGAATGGGACTAAGTTCTAATGACCTGGCTTACGACCACAGCTTTTCCGAAGCCAAGCCTGCACTAGGCCTTTCCAGTACATGAGCCAACAAATTTCCACTGGCACTTAAGCCAGTTTATGTTGAATTTGCTGCCACCTGTAACCAAGAGCCCATATCCCTGAAAGAATTATTAAAGTCGTAACTACAAATTCAATGCTGTATATCGGGGCTATCAAATAATCGGTGGTGTAAATAATGAAAAATAAAATAATATAAATTGAATAATGAAAAATCAATCCCCAAAAGAAAGAAAGAATTACTTGGTTGGCTTTCGTATCCCAGAATCAAGGACAATACCTTGTGTTCTCTGGAAAAACAAAGGTGAAACACTCACATTGCTTTTGTTTGAGTCTCTGAAAACGTTTTGTCTCAGAAAACTTCCTTGGGAAATAAACCTTAGGGGGTCTTCATGTGGAGGTCTTAAGTGAACTTAAGTATCAATGGCACAGTAATACTTCCACTGCTACACATTCATAGTTTTCAACATCAATAAAACCTTGTAACCTAAGTGATATTAATTAATTACTTACAAGTGAGGGTAGGGAAGGCAAAACCATCTATCCTTACTTAAGAAATACAATTCTTTGGATAGAAGCAAAAGCTAGCCTGAATATACTGGGTGAACCTCAAATCAACTTGTTCACTTAATGTACTTGTTTGTAAATCTTCAGAGGGAATAACGGTAGGGCTCAGATAGGGACCAGGAGTCTGAATAGTTGGTCTGTAAAAATCACAAACTGGATCCCAATATCGAATGTTTTAAATGCCCAGAAGCACTCATATTTATAAGGAAAACTTGGAAAAGGCAGAGATGCTGTATTCTGTGTGTGTCTAGTAAAAATGCTATTCTGGATCATGCAAATTAAGTTTACAGTGACACAGAATTATTTTTCTAAGTCTCACTGAAAAACAAACTCTGACAAACAACAAAAACAACACAGCCTTTTTGTCTGAGTAGATCTCTGCTTGCAATTTTGAATTGGACCCATTAAATACTGCTCAGTGGAAAATCTCCAGGTAGTTTTTAGATAAGACATTATTACTATTCATTACGGATTAGATTACATCAAAAATATTTTGTGAAGAATTTCCCGAGAACACTGTAATATTAACTGTGCGGGTCAACGACACACGAGAAAGAATGCGAAAAAGGAACACCCACATGAACATTTACCTTCCACTGCTCTTTTGAAGAAGACTTTGCAGCTGCCACAGGTCACTACCCCATAGTGACATCCTGAAGCCTCATCCCCACACACCAAACATATTTTGGAAGGTCTTGAGGATCCAGTAGAAACACTTCGTAAAGTAGAGCTGGGGAAAGAAATCAAGATTTAATAACTAAACTATAATGGCACATTTCATATGCTGCTCAGCTTAGCTCCAAATGTGTCAATAATCCAAGCTCCATCCATGGTTTGAGGATGCTGGGGTCACATGCTATGTGACTCAGCAGAATGAAGGCAAAGGCCATCAGAGTGATGCATCAAAAATGGCGCCCGGCAGAGCCGTATCCCAGCACCAACAGAGGACCAACAATCAGAAGTGAACACTTTCCTCCCCTTTCCTATTGCTGAGAATATTTACAATCTCCACCCTTCTCATGCATACACACAAAAACCACACTTCCTGGCACTCTGAGGTCAAAGAGAAGACTCGTGAACCAAATCATCATGACAGTATTTGCTGTCCTTCTGTTTGGGCACCAAAGAGCTATTACAATACTTTTTAACACTATTCACTCTGACTCTCATTATCGATCTCTATTATATCAGATTTTTTAAAACCCCCCCCCTTCCAAAACAATCTATTAACTGAATTGTTTTTCCTTGCTGTAATTGCCAGCAATCTTACCCCTCCAAGCCTCTGCACATTTCCATGTTACCTTACATAGATATGTTCCATTTACTTCATTTTGCTTACTAATTTGAAGGGACAGTCAATACAAACCCCAAAACCCTTGTATCTCAAGTATCTTTCAATGTAAGAAAGTGAAGGGCACTGGGGAACAGCTTTTTAGGGACAAAAGGAACCCTATAAATAACCATCTGCTTGAATCCTCTTTAAGGGGATGTTCAAGATATTTTACACATTACTGTGTTAGTTAATAGTACACTCCAAACAAAATATTTTATGTTGTAATAACAAATCAAAGTTCAGTGACACTTTAGATGTGTACTGAGCAGGCAACGTTCACGTTTATTGTTCACATGCATTTATTAAATAGTTCATATGTATTTATTGAATATTTACCCATAGGACCAGTGCAACATACAGAGGAAATGAACATTTAAAAAATCCAGTCTCTGCCACCAAGGTGGTGGGGGCATAAACTCCCATGATAAGTGCTGGGCTGCAGGGCGATTTGGCGGTACCATGTGGGTTCAGCTCTCCATACCGGGAAGGGTGGGAATACAGAAGTCAGAAAACACTTGCCCAAATGTGACAGCTGAGCTGAGAGCATTCAAGTCTGCCTAGGTGATTGCCAGACAGAGAAAGGAGGCAGAGGAAGGAGCAGGGGCAATGGATCAGCAAAAAAATACGAGCTGAACATGTTCAGAAAACTTTGAGGCGTGTGGCAGTGCTGTCACCTGGCTGTCAGTGCTTCTGCCTCCGTGGACAATAGCAGGCACATGGAAAAAAAGGAAACGCACCAAGGGGCCCTCCTGGCTATGTAATGGCGCTGACTTCTGCTCTCCAAATTAGCTAAAACACGGTAAGATCATGTTAATGTAAACATTTTTTAAAAAACAATTTTAAACGTTTGAACTACTCTCTCACCAGAAACTGCTGAAGGAACAAACTACGTAGCGGCTTGGAGCACTGTACCGTGACAGCCTTTCTGTAAAATGACTTCTTAAATCAAGGACCCAAACAATGTTCTCCTAAGTTGTTTCTCCTTCTGAGAAAAGTGCTCTTTATTATTTTTATTAGTGTCCTTTGACTTTTTTATGGCATTCAAAACATTCCATTTCAGCACCAGTAACTTCTTCAACATATTAGCCGGTAAAACTCAATCCATGCTCCGGCTGAGTCATAGCGCCCTTCACAAAGAAGCGCAGAGACTCTGTAAATGTTTAGAATGTAACATAAAATCATCATTAAAATGTAATTGCTTTCTCACAATGACAAGCATACGTGGGATTTTTATTTAACACTTTTGTGGGCTTCGGTCTGGGTCCTGATACTTATACGCTTCATAGCATCAATCTCTGGGACACTTCTCTTCTGCTACCCAAACTTAACTTTCTTGGTGAGCTCATACCCCAAACTCAACATGTCCAAAACTTTGCTGATCTTCTCCCTGCCTCCTAACCTGCCCCTCTCACAGACCTCATCATCTCTGTTAGTAGCAACTATTATGGGTGGAATTGTGTCCCCTCCAAATTTATAGGTCAAAGTCTTAGCCCCTAGCGCCTCAGAATGTGACATTATTGCATCAGAATGTGACCTAGTTACTTGCGAATAGGGTTGCTGAAGGTGTGATTAATTGAGATGAGGTCATATTGGAGTAGGATGAACCCTACTAAAGGAAGAAATTGGGACCCAGATCCCAACACAAGGAGAATGCCAAGTTTAGATGAAGGCAGAGATCTTGAGATGCATCCAGAAGCCAAGTAACTCCAAAAGTCACTGGCAAACCAGCAGAAGGGAAGAGAGAAGTAGGGAACAGATTCTCTGTCACGGCCCTCAGAAGCAACCAATCCTGCCAATACCTTCCTCTTGAACTTATTGCTTCCAAAACTGCAAGACAATAAATTTGCTGTAGTTTGAACCATCCAGCTTGTGACCCTTTGTTACAGCAGCCCCAGCAAACTAATATGACCCTTCTTTCTTTCTAGTTGGTCAGGCTAAAAACACCTGGACTCCTCCCTGAATCCTCCCCTTCTCTCATACAACACACACCCAGTCTGCTAAATTCTAGTCACCTCACTTTAGAGTGCACTCAGCTCTGCTCACTCCCACAACCATTGCTAGTCCAAGCTGCCCACGCCTCTTACCTAGGACTCTGCCAAGGGTACCTAGCTGGTCTTCCTGTTTGTCTTTGCTCCCTCGTCCCCCCTGCAGACAGAAGGGTCCTTATGCGCCTTCATTCCTTTGCTAAAAACCGTTCAAGGGTTTTCCTCATACTTGAAGACCATAGGGGCACAATCAGGCCTCTGCACCTTCCCTCACTTCTCCCTTGCCTTCTCCATTTGAGTGCCACTGAGCTCCCTGTTGGCCCTCGAACACACCAGGCATGACCCCATTTCTGGGTCCTTGCACATCTGACTCCTCCTCATCCAGACATCTACATGGCCCCAACCCTCGCCTCCTTCAGGTCCTTATTTAAATGTTTCTCAGGCCTTTGCTGACTATCTGATCCGAAATGCCTCTCCCCTAGAATTCCCTACCCCCCAACATATATATATATATATATATATATATATATATATATGTATGTATGTATATATATATGTATGTATGTATATATTTGCTTTATGTATATATTTGCTTTATATATATTTGCTACATATATATGTATATATATATATGCTATAGTTTATTATTTGTCTTATCTACACAAGAAAGCAAATTCGGTATGGGCTAGAATTTTCATTCATGCGTGAAATAGCACTGGGTACACAGCAGGCTTCCACTATTTCTTTGGATCTTAAGTGTGCCCCAAAAGCCCAGGTGTCAAAGGCTTGGTCCCTAGTCTGTGGTGTTTTGGGAGCTGGTGGGATCTTTAAGAGGTGGGGTCTCATAGGAAGAAGTTAGGTCACTGTAAGTGTGTCCATCAAGGGAATATTGGGGCCCTGGCCTTTCTTCTCTTCTCTCACTTTGTTTGCCAAAAACCCTGAGAAAAACAGGCTTCCTCCACCTGCAGCCTGCCATGATGTTCTGCTTCACCACTTGACCCTGCTGGTCATGTGGACAGAGAATTCTGAAACTGTGAGCCAAAAGTAACCATTTCTTCCTTTTATGTTGATTATCTCAGGTATTTTGCCACAGTGACAGAAAGCTGACTGACACTGCACCCAATCAATACTTGAGTTAGTTAGGTATCCTCACCACTGTCTCTGCAAGACACACCATGCCATTAATCCTGATGTCTACTGCAGTCCTCATGCAAAGAAATGCAGTTTGTTTGTAACTAGTTGGGAGAGTTATAAATATGTAGCTGAACCAAATTGAAGGAAGTCTATAAAAAAATAGATGAATTCATTAAATCCAAAGGAAAACTATATAAATTACAAAATCAAATCAAATATTAATTCTGTTCCCCTTGTATTCACTAATATCTTTCAATGACAAAATGACAACTTCATCTACATGTGCATTTTTAAAATTTTTTTTAATTGTTGATGGATCTTTTTATTTTATTTATTTATTTTTATATGTTGCTGAGGATTGAACCCAGTGCCTCACACATGCTGGGCAAGTGCTCTACCACTGGGCCACAACCTCAGCCCTATATGTGCCTTTTGGTTTATTTCTTCAACACTATTATGAGCTCCTCTCTTATCCCATCTCTAACAATGTCTCCTCTATTTTCCAGGCTCTTCCTCATCTTGTCAATCACTAAATTCACAGTTCTACCTTTGGCCATCTCACTGTATTTGCCAAGGGCCATTTTTCCCATTTCTATACTATCCCCTAATGAGCTCTTGTACTATCTCAGATTCGAATGACTCTCTTGGTGAAAGATGTTCCAAATCTCCATAACCACTCCACTCTTTCCCTCTCCTTCCAGTCTCACGTTTTCTCCTCTAAGTTCTATTAGCTTCTTAAACATACTGTATCAAAACCATATTTGCCTTCTTTTTTCCAGATCTTGATATTCTGAAAGGTATTGCCATCTGTTCATTACCCAGTCTATATAACTGCCCCCCTCCTTATCCATGAAGGATACATTCCAGGATCCCCAATGGACGCCTGAAACCATGTATCATGTACTGAACCCTCTATATTTTCAATGTACTATGTCCTCTCCCGTATGCCCTACAATAATGCCACACAGCACCTAAGTTAACTTGCTCTTTCAAATACTTTTGCCCTGGTATCTCCTTTGCATCATTACCCTAGAACTCTGGGTTCATTATTAACCAAAATAGGGGTTTTGAACAAGCACAGTGATTCTGTGACAACCAATCTGATAAGTGAGTTGACTAAGTGATTAACAGATGGGTATCATATACCTTGTGGATACACTGGACTAAGAGGAACGATTCACCTCCTGGGCATGATGGAACAAGATTGCCTGAGAGGCCACTGTACTGTATTTTAGATTTCCTGAGATGCCATCATACTGCATTTTAAAACTTATGAACTGTTTATTTTGGGAAGTTTTCCATTTGACTCTTTCACACCACAGATAACTGAAACTATGGAACACAAAGCCATAGATGAGTGGGGATTGCTGTCCTCCTCCACAACTCTTCAGTATAACCAGCTACCAAGTCCTGCTCATTGCAGCTTTGCAAACTCCCATCCCTTCTCTGCACCCCACTGTTGGTAATACTGGTCCTGTCCTTTGTTACACCCTAATGGTTTTCCCCTGTCTCTAGCCTCCCGTGTCTCCAATGCATTCTGACCAAGGAATTGGATGCTGCAGAGTTCCGACTGTATTGTACCCATGCTCAGAGACCTTCAACTGCCCCGACTGAATGCCTAGGTGAATGAAAGCCCCAGCAGGACGTATAAGTTGCTCTTCCTCTGATGGACCTTCTCCTGCAGAGTCTCTCTATAATGTCTAGCCTTATGCTCAGCACATGCCAACATCCTTTCTAAGGGGTCTTGATCAACCACCTTTTACACAACTGAGCATTTCCCCTAGTCCTGCTAGCAGAAGCCCTGCCCATCCTTAAAAGCCTGATGTCCCCATAGCAAGCCACTCCCCCTCCTCCTAACTCTTCAGCTCTCCTTGAGCAGACCTCACTCTTGCCCTTGCATTAGTGACCTGGGTGCTTATCCTAATCCCTTGAGGGCCAAATCCTTATCACAAGGATCTCTGTGCTCCCACTGCCACTAGCCCTGGGTTGGTACTATTTAGTGAATGAATGAAATCACACTCATAATCTCATTACAGTAGAACATAAATTTACAGAGGGCAATTTTACAGAAGGTAAATTAATGAGGCCAAGGTTATAGGTTCAATTCCCACATGGTTCATTTAGCTTTGCACAGAGGAGGGAAAACCAGAGACACAGACTATTCTCAAAAGCTCTGCCAGCTGCCTCGCAAACACCTTCTTAACATGAGAGCCAGGCCACACGGTGTGGATGGGTTTTGGAAACTCTAGTCTCTACCGATAGCTCATCATCTACCCTTGAAATGGAAAGATGGCCCATGGTTGGAGGTTATATGCACCCAGTTGTGAGAAATGCATCTATACATTTTACAGGAGAGAGGAAAGCAGGGAGAGAGGGAGGGAGGGGAGTAGAGGGCAGATCTTCTTAAATACACTGTTCAAAACACAGAGGATATCTAGTGCTTTGAATGTCAAAATTCACCTTTAGAGTGCAATCTACCAAGTTTCACATGGGATGTGAGGCTCACAAAACAGGGCTAGACATATAGGGGTCAAGGACGGGGAAGAGGCTCAGTAAAGAGACCTGGGTTCTCGTTTCAGGTCAGCAATTATTGGTAAGACCTTAATAAAATCATCTCCCTTCCTTGAGTCAAAATTCTCACCTTAAAATAAAAGAGGTTGAATTGATGATCTCTTAAAAGGATTCTTTGCAAAGGATCTTAAGATGCAAAAGGTCCAAAAGACAAATGGGATGGTTTCTTGTGATGAAGTTTAATCCAAATTGAGTTTAAAGCTCAAATTAAAGACAGTTTTAAAACAGGAGACACAGTCAGGAACCGCTATTTGATCTGGACCAAGGATAAAAATGTAAAAAAATTATTCTGTTTACATTGGCTACTTATATAGCATTTAGAATCTTTTCTTGCATCTACAGGATCACAGTTATGCCAATGTTGACTCAAATTTCTGTACAAAAGGATGCATTAAATGTTATTCTACCCCCTAAAAACATTTTAATATCGATGAGCTGGAAAAACTACTCAAACTGGTCATTTTTGGTGTTGGTAATCAAAGAAACATTGTTCACAGAAGTTTATCATTAGCAGACAAAGGTAGTTCTTAGTTTTGCATAAAAATTTTAAAATATTTTAAAGCAGAAATGAGTGAACATTAGCTTTCCATTTACGAAGACAGTGTCTCTTAGGAAAGCCCAAGGAAGCTGCCGCCATTTTCAGTGCCAAATATAACAGTTGTAATGACCCAGTAAAGAGATTGAAAGAGTAATCCAAAGGTTCATACTGACTTGGGTGACACCTGGGAGGGTGGCACGAGTCAACCATCAAAAACACAAGGCTTTTTCCCCGAAAGGGCTGGGTACTTAGGGAGAAGCACTAAGAAACTGTGCAGGGGAAAAAATTACTGACCAAAAAATAACAAGAAACTGGCTGAGCTGCATAATGCATTATGTCATCCTAGCAATCACAAAATATAAAACTGTCTTTCCCATCTTTTTTGTAAGTACGTGACAAAGCAGCAGGGACCCATCCACTGTCAATGACCAGAAATTCTTCATGTCATACTGCCTCATTTCTTTTTTTGGGATGGCAGTGAGTACCAGGGATTGAACCAAGGGGCACTCAGGCCACTGAGCCACATCCCCAGCCCTATTTTGTATTTTATTTACAGACAGGGTCTCACTGAGTGGCAAACAAAAGTGCCTCACCGCTGCTGAGGCTGGATTTGAACTCGAGATCCTCCTGCCTCAGCCTCCCAAGCTGCTGGGATAACAGGCGTGCGCCACCGAGCCCGGCTGCCTCATTTCTTAAATTTACTCATTATAAATCCAACAAGTCTATCTGCTGAACTGCCAGATATAAGCTCTACCGTGGCTGCCCACCACCTGCTGACATTCTTTATTTTTCCGTGTGTCAGAAATTCATGCAACCATTCAGCTATGGAGAGCAGAGTGAGAGTTTGGAGGACTGTGTAAGAACATATCAATAACCATCCTTGCATACTGGGATGTGTAAATAAGTCATGAGTTGAGCTATTTATGGAAGGTCTGTGTGGGCCCCGTGGTTCAAGGCACTTCGATAAATGAGAAAGAGAAAGTCTGTGTCCTCATGGAGTTTCTATCACTGTGAGAAGAAAGAAGAATTTCACATAGCCATGAGTATGAAGAAGAAACTGACAGGGACTGAGAGAAGGTGAGGGGTTGGAAGAATAGGATCCTTTAGATAGGGCTGCCTGAGAAGGCCCCTTTTGGGGGAGACTGAAATGACCCAGTAGCCAGCCATGTGCAGATGTCACAAAGGGAAGGGCAAACGCAAAGGCGCTGGGACGGGAATGAACAGGACACTTTCTAGAGACAGAAGCAAGGGCAATGCGGCAGAAACGTGGTCAGACAAGGAGGAAGAGAGATGAGAAGCAACAGGACATGAGGTCCAAGAACAAGGTAAGGCTGCATGGGTTCTGTAGGCCAGGAAGCAGCAGTGTCCACCTCTAAGGACCATCAGGAGAGACGTGAACACAGAGTGTGTTAAGGAAAGGGCAGCACAAACCACTTGACCTTTAAAAATCTTACTTTGGCTGTTGTAGGGAGGATGGAATTTAGGAGTGAGTGACCTTGGGAATGGAGAGACTAGTTAAAGAGACTTCTGTAGTTACCCGAGCAGGAGAGGATGTGGCTTGGTAAAGACTGCTTCAGAGAACTTTTTTTCAAGTAGGTAATAGTACCAGGAATTGAAGAAGAAGTGGGAAGTGGTTCTGCTGACAGGTGCGGCTGGAGGAAGACCAGACTGGGAACTGGGGGTTTGTTTTGCACCTGGTAACTGTTGAACACATGCATAGGATCGTATGTTACTATTTGTGAGTAATGCAATGGCAATCACGTTAAACGACAGTCTACCTGCAGGAAAAAGGGGAGTAATTTATATGAGGTTCACTTAACCATTTGGGCCACAGTTCCCTCATCTGTCTTACATCATGGTTGATGCAGATCAATTTACACAATATGTTTAAGAACACTCAGAACAGTGCCTGATATGTATTTGGTGTTATTTAAATTCTAGCTATTAATCAGTATTACTGTTGGCAGAATTACAGGTAATTTTAACCTTTCTATATGTATATATATATTTTTTCTGTATTGCTTTTAGTTTGTATAAGCATGTATAACATTGGTAAGCAGCAACAAAGATTTTATGGAATATATTTTCATTTTTAATTTAATTTGGAGGGGGTACTGGGGATTGAATTCAAGAGCCCTAGACCACTGAGCAACACCCCCAGCCCCGTATTTATTTAGAGCCAAGGTCTCACTGAGTTGCTTAGTGCCTTGCTTTTGCTGAGGCTGGCTTTGAACTCTCAATCTTCCTGCCTCAGCCTTCTAAGCCACTGGCATGGATTACAGGGATTACAGGCATGTGCCACCAGGCCCAGTGGACACATATATTTAAAGAGTACTACTACAATAGTCATATCGTTTATTCACTGTACAGGCAGTGTTTGGGTCCATACAGATTTGAGTATTTCTTTTAAAAATCCCAGTCCCGCTGGGCATGGTAGCACATGCCTGTAATCCTAACGGCTCTAGAAATTGAGGCAGTATGATCATGAGTTCAAAGCCAGGCTCAGCAACAGCAATGCACTAAGCAACTCAGACCCTGTCTCTAAATAAAATATAAAAAAGGGCTGGGGATGTGGCTCAGTAGTTGCGTGTCCCTGAGTTCAATGCCCGGTATCCCGCCTCTGGTATCTGTAGCGTATAGACTGAGAATGGCCACATTTGATCAGTAGAATAAATCATTACTGAAATTCAAACGCATACACCTTTATATAAAGTAATGACACAAAATAAAAAACATAAAATTTTGGAGAACACTTGATTTTAAAAAATACATTTCACAAACATAATCCACCTTTAACAACTGGCACTGAAATCCTTGATTTTGCCCACACATAAAACATGCTAAAAAAAAGAAAAAAAAAAAAGAAAAAGAAAGAAAGAAGAGAAAGGAAGACTCTTTGCTTCCTTTTGCTTTGAAAAGCCTACATTTTGAGTCACAATATTTAACCTGAAGAATTCATTGTAATTTGCTATTATTTGGGGGGAATATTTGGGAGTGGTTTTATGGTGTATTTTCTTTTGAGATGTTCTTTGGTGATAAATGAGTCATTAATGTTTTGGGGGATAATTCATTACTAAATAAGGTTCATCTTTCTAAGTCACAGTTCATAATGCACTGAAGACAGGAATTAGAGAATGAATGCACAGCTTATGACCTGAACCACATGAATCAAGTCACAGCTACGGTCACCTGGCCTTAAGAAAATGCAAGAACATAAACGCCTTGGAAGATAAAAGATTCGAGTATTGTGATGTTTCATCAGTCAACTTTAATTTTTATTTTTAAAAAAAATTTTGGAAGCCGGGCGCGGTGGCGCACGCCTGTAATCCCAGCACTTTGGGAGGCTGAGGCAGGAGGATCGCGAGTTCAAAGCCAGCCTCAGCAATGGCGAGGCACTTAGTAACTCAGTGAGACCCTGTCTCTAATAAAATACAAAAAAGGGCTGGGGATGTGGCCCAGTGGTCGAGTGCCCCTGAGTTCAATCCCCAGTACCAAAAAAAAAAAAAAAAAAAAAATTTTGGAGGGGGCGGCAAGATAAAAATGGAACTTTGCCAAGAGAAAATGACAAGTCCAGACAGTGGCAAAACACACTGGGGTTCAGAACTCCATGAACTTTGCTCCACAGAGCAGCAGGGAAAATGGCCCAAATCACGGAAGGTCTCTGACACCAGAGTATGCGGTTAGAATTCTGAGAGGCATTTGGCAGGAGACCCAGAACGTGGTACAGAAAATGAAGTGTAACAGGTACAAAAATACACCAAGTTAAAGGACACAAAGTGACTGATCCCAATTTTTGGTATGTAGACAATGAAAACAGAAAGGTCTCATGAACTAGATAAATATCTCGGGGCCAGTGGGTCAGGCAAGCATGCAGAACACATTCAGCAAGAGAATGGTTAGAACGGAACATAAAAGGTTATCCCCAGAGAGACAGCAAGAGCCGCAGGATTTCTTCATGGAACAAGGGATGAGTCTACCCATGGAAAAGCTCAAGTAAGGAAGAAGGAAGGTCCTCACTTGAAACCTACAGAAAACCAACATTTATGATGATTAGGTAGGGGAAGAAATCTGAGGAACAAACTTAAGGAAGAAAAATCAAAAGAAGTGAGAAGGCAAGACAACTGCAAGCCAGACACAGTGGTGCCTGCCTGCAATCCCAGGTCCATGGGAGGCTGAGGCAGGATGATTCCAAGTCTGAGGCCAGCCTTGGCAACTTAGTGAGACTCTGACTTAAAATAAAGGACTCTGAACATAGAGCTCAGTGGTAGAGCACTTGCCTAGCAAAAACAAGGCCCTGGTTTCATTCCCCAGTGATGCAAAAATTATTGATGATGATGATGATAGATAATACTAAAATAAAAAGATAACTGCAGAGTCTTAGAATACAAAGAAGCACATCAATGACTGGTTGTGTGTTAAACAGTATCAAATGTCACCAAGAGGCCAAGACTTCAGGTTGACCACTGGGTTGTGAGTAACTGCTGATACACTGACCTCAGCGATGGCAGTATTTAATGCAGTCACATGGATGTATAAGATGCATACATAAGCCCTGTTGATGGGAAAAGCATTCCACATCTTTTTATGAAAGAGTTTCCGTATTCAGGGGTGTTATCTTTGACATTAAACAATACCGAGAAGAAATTTTCACTTAAGCATACACAGTTTCTAGAAAGTTCTAACACCAAATCATTTCCAGAAACACAACATATTGAGTATGTACATGCCAATCAAATATATACAACAATCAAATATATGTACTAAAAAGTTGCCACCACATTTTACTTGCCGATCATTGATGTGTGTGACTGCAGTTTATATATATATATACATATATATATATACACACATTATATATTATATAATAATATTATATATAATATAATATTATATATTATATATATAATAATAATTATATATTATATATAATGTGTGTGTATATATATATACACATCATATATATACACATATATATTTTTTATATATATATATATATATATATATATATATATATATATATATACACATTGTATGTTTTTTAGAATCCCTGGAAGAAATTGTGAATTCATCACTTCATCTACAGGTTAGTACCTTACAAACTATGCTTTAAGGATATTACTACTGAATCCCTTCTTGACTGTTTTTGAATGACTTCGCTTTTGAAAATGTGTGTGTGTGTGTCTGTGTGAGTCTGTGTGTCTGTAAAACATAACCCTTTTCCCAGCCTATGAATTATCCTTATGCTAAGATGCAGTCTTAGACAATGATACAGATGGAGTGAGTCACTATAGTGTGGTGGGTGTTGGACCTCCCTGTTGATCTTGAACCTAAGTTATTAAGAAATCACTGATTTCCACGTTTTTTATTTGCCACATTCTTAAAAAGTTGATGTAAAACACAATTCATCATGGCTGTTTTGAGCAAGAAAATAAGGTTCTTTCTATAAGTTTAATTAATGAATCAATGAATCAAAACTTCAAATTTTCCCTGAGTGGCTCTTCCTGCATTCTGGAAATGATCATTTGCATTGCCCCTGGTATTGCCCTGCAATTGACCAGCTCAATCCTGCTGGTACCACTGCTATGCATGACCTGATGAGAGAGATCTCAGGGGCATTTCTGTACACTTTCACCCCCTCCTCTACTTCCTTTATACTGAGTTTTATCAGATAAGGATACATTGCTTTATCTTTTTTTTTTTTTTTTTTTTTTTTAAGGAAGTTAGGTGTGAAGGATTTAGACAAGATCTTGCCAACATCTATGAGGTAATTAATGACATGTCCTAGCACTTCTGCCAATACGACACCACATTTTATGTACAAAATCTGAGTCTGAGCAGAACTGCCACCCCTTAAAACAGAATTGTAATATGACACTGGAAGTCCTACAGAATGCCTGTATTCACAGGATCATTCCGTAAAATTACAGTTTCTGAGTAATCATTGTAGGTAGCACTTAAGAGCAAGAAAATTGAAGAACAATTTCTCAAGCAGGAAACATTTTTAAAAGGCTAATTCTATAATTGAGAAATAATGTAACTGCTTTCAGGTTCGTTTAACGTTCTGAAGTGATCTTTCAGAAAAAGTATAAGGAATCTATCAAAAACAAAAACAAAAACAAACAAACAAGAAAACCTTTCCCTCTCACTGATCAGCTTGTAACAGGTTTAAAAAAAAAAAAAAAGAAGTCATTTTCAGAACACTCTCATGAATTTTTCCAGTCACCATTGTTCTGTTTTTGATGGGAGCCCACACTGATACCACAGGCAAAAAAGCCCACTGTTGCCCTGTTCTGCTGAAAGGCAAGATGACTTCCCCCTGGTTCCTTCTGGCAGGTGTCCCTGAAAGAATGGCTCTGTGGGAGCTACACAATACAGCTCAAGGGACAGACTGGCTCCCTGGGAATCTTTGAAAACACACACGACATGAAACACACACACGTCGAACATGAAAGCAACCTATGCAGTGCTGTGATCTGCTGCCTTCAGGGAATTTTCTTTAAGAATCCCCCCACCCCCCAGAAGAAAATGCCAGGGGTTTTAAGTAGGAGCGACCACAGGGCACTGGGCGGCAGATTTAGATGACTGTCTGCAAAGAAATTCAGATACGCCTTTCCAAGGCTGCCCCCCACCACCTTTAGGACTGGTGAGATGGGTGCTGTGCCATGCCCACGGCAGTTTCCTACGCTTACCTTAAGTGTCCTACAGAACTGTCCCTGAAAATTCTTCCCCTCAAGCACAAGTTGTACGATTACACCCTAATGAAATGGCTTTTTTCCTATTGTGTCCAACCTGCAAAATCAGAAATGTCTTTTGGTTCCATTTAACACGCTTCTGATCTCTGGTTTCTGAAACCTAAGTCTGCCAGGACAGCATTTCCAATTCAACGAAAGGATTATCTACTGTGAGGAAGCCAACAGGTATGGTGGGCACAGGGCTTCCAGGGTCACACGCTAAAGTACTGCTTCTCCCACTCCCAGAAGCCCGAGTTTCTTTTGGAATCACTTTCTCCATCCATTTTGGTTCTTATTTATAAAATTTGTAGGGTGTTATTATTTTTACATGTGTCAGGTTTTTTTTTTCTGATTAATTTCAGTGTTTTCAAATGAAAAATGTTAGTTTTTCAAAAATGATTTTAATAAACCAAACTGGTCATTTCCTGACTTGGCATGAAGAGAACAATAAAGGAATTCCAAGTACTTCTTTGGGTCTTTGTTTTTCTTAGCGTTTGAAGTTTGGGGCTATTTCTTTGATTTTTGTTCTTCCAAAAACATTTGAAGCCTAAAGCCTAAGGTTTTAGAAGGACGGTTCTTTGCCTGCTAGGATTTTGTGCACACATGCACCCAACACATAGCCACTCCCTGGGGGCAAACAGACTGGTGCATAAAATACTGTTATGGCCTTAACTACCATCTTTCCTAAACATCTTACATCCTACCCTACTTTTAAGGAAAATAAAGAAAAAACATCTTCCAAATACTCTGCCTCTTCTCACCCGCTCCATGCACACTCTCCATCCCTCATAGATATTTTAGCATTGAATGTGGGGGGGGGGGGGACAACTATCACCATTATCATAGATCTGGATATATTTGGCTATTATCAGAGCAAATACTAAACATATTTAATCATTTAATTTGAGTTAGAAGGACCATTCAGATATATTCCAGTAATTGGCATGTAAGGAAGAAGAACTAATCAGGGCCTACATCTTTTCTACCTACTTCACTGAAACCTTTTACCTTATCCAGTTGCTATCCTAGTATTGAGAAATAGAGACAGTTCCTTCAAACATTCCCCTAAGCCTATAATTGTGTGTCATGATAATAAACAGGTGCTGAAACAATGGTTTCCTTCCTCTTTTCACTTAATAAAGATAATTTCTAAGCACTGAGCATATGCTAGGCTCTGTTCTAGGTCTGTGATACAAACCAGTTAGCAAAACACACTATAATTCTGATATTTAGAACTCTTTATCTAGTACCAGGGAATAGCAGGAGAGTAAGGAATGTAGACAAATCCCTCCTGGAAAATAAATAAATTAACACACATTGAGTATCCCTTACCTTAAGTGCTTGGGACCAGTAAAGTTTTAAATTTATAGTTTGTATCAGATTTGGGAATGTCTGCACATACGTAATATGATATCTTGGGGATAGAATCCAAGACTAAACATGCAACTGTGTTTCATACATACCTTATATACACAGCTTGATGGCAATGTTATACAAATAATAAATTAAATGATTTTGTGCATGAAACAAAGTTTCACGGTGTGGAATTTTCCACATAGGGCATCCTGGTGCCACTCAATCTTTCAGATTTTGGAGCATTTCTGATTTAGGATTTTTTTGATTAAGTATGCTCAATCTGTATAGACATTCACTTCTATAACAATTTTATATTACTTTCCTCAGTCTTACAAAATTTATCAAGCCTGCTTAAAATAGGCTTTCCTCAAAGCAAGAAAAATCAAAATAAAAGTTCTAAATTCAGTTCTGAAAGTTATAAATTCAATGAAATTTTTATTTCTTATAAGTGAGATGAGAATCATGGAGAATAAAGAACATGCTCCCAAAAACACTGAGTCAGGATTTAATTACCTATATACATTTACTGTTTAGTCCTGTGTGTGTGTGTGTGTGTGTGTGTAAATATCCTTGGAATTAATTTAAGTAAATAAATAGTCTTTTCTTGATTTCAGTGATATTCAGTAGTCCTTCAAATAAGAAGACATTCATATTTTGCTGATATTTTAATACTCAATTATTTTCCAAGGTTAAGAAAATTCACACTTAAAAAAGACAATTGTTCACTTACACCACTTACACCAAAATAACTTTTATCTTTGCCCCTAACATACTTAAAAGCAATTACAGATGGTTTTCTCAAAAAGTTTTTAAAATTAAAGTTAGGCCTTTGTCTTTGGAACTGATCTAAGAAAAGATGAAAAAGGTTTTTTGAAAACAAGGCAAATGGCAGAGAAATCAAAGCCAACATGACATTGTTTAGTGGTCAGAAGTAAGCAATTCCACCGGGGTTTGTGCAAAAAGGAAAAGATTTCTGTGTACCCATAAATAGTGATGAAAGATAGTCAAGAAGGAAGGCCACTTCTTTGGTTTTAAGAGCAATGAGGCAAGAAGCAGTGAAGAGCCTTAGATCTATCTTGCTTCAAAATGTCTTGCTGCCATTTATGGCTACCCAGGGAGAAACAGGTCAGTCATCTAATGCCACGTGGACAACCCATCACCAAAGATATAAGTCGATCTGGACCTTCTCCTTCCATTTTATGAAATGGAAATGTACCTCAATAAGATTTACGAAACTTTCCATGTTTAATTTCAATGCCACAAAATTAGGACTGCTAATGTTCTGACTTCATTTCAAGGATCCTGTCTATCTCACCTCTAGTAAAACTGTGCCATCAACACGTGTTTGCAATGACAGTTTTGAAACCTAGAACAATATTCTATTTCTAGTGTTTGAAACAATGCATATAGAATACCTACTCTTTGATAAAGGGAAATAATAGAAAATGTTTTGAATTACAAAGAATGCAAACATGTGCCCACACAGGAATACACCTAGGGGAAAAAAATGTACCATATTTTAAAGTATATGGTCACTAATTTACTTTTTTTTAAATATTTATTTATTTACTTTAGTTGTACACAATGCAATGCATTTATGTTTACATGGTGCTAAGGATCGAACTCGGGCTGCGCACGTGCGAGGCGAGCGCTCTGCCGCTGAGCCATAACCCCAGCCCCATAATTTACTTTTTTTTAATACTGTAAAGTAACATTCAGATCATATGGCATCTGGCCTTTTTTTCTTAATTTAGTAACGTTTACTCAAACTGATTACATAATTTTCAAAGAGCCAGAGAAGGAGAGGGAGTCAGCCCCCGAGGTGCTGGGCTATGTTCCCAGCACCATAAGACACAGGGACAATCAACAACTTTGAAGAGCCAACACAGACACTTGAGAAGGAGCACAGGGCTGGGGCACCACCATGGGCAGGAAGCAGAGAATGATAGGTGGAGATGGCTCACCAGGGGAAGGTGAGGTCACTAGCTGCAGCCAGAGAGCAGGGAGATACCCAAGGTCATGACCAAGGAAAGGTTTGGAGCAAGGCCTTCTTGGCAACAGGATCTCAGCAGTAGGCAAGGGTCAAGCTCCAGGGCAGAGATGAGGCAGCTGGTACAGGCTGGGGGGATGCTGGGGTGCAGGTACAGATGACAGTGTCGAGGGCAGATAAACCTGGAGGCCCACTAAGGTTGGCTTCACACTGGGAGTCCTGGAGTTCAGGCCATGTCACACCCAGACAAAGAGAAGACAATGTGCTCGAGAGGAAAAGAATCATGGAGAAAGAGGACAGTTAATACAGGTAAGAAAGGAATGGGGGAGAAAAATAAGTCTTTTAGAAAAACTGTTAGCCAGAAGTAGCATCAACTTTTTGAATACGGTTAAGTGGTTAAGTGTTTTATGTGCACTGCTTTTAAGTGGTGCTGAAAGATAGGAATGGCAAATAATTTATTGGCATTTTAGAAAGGTGGATATATACAGTTTTAGTTTAAAAAATGTACTTTAAAAGGGCATGTATTGGGCTGGGGTTGTGGCTTAGTGGTAGAGCACTTGCCTAGCATGAGTGAGGCACTGGGTTTAATTCTCAGCACCACATTAAGTAAATAAATAAATTAATTAAATATATTGTGTCCAACTACAATTAAAAGGGGAGGGAAAGGCAATGTATTTTCAAGCAAGAAACAGGAAAATAAGGGCAGACAGATTTGAGACAGGGGCAGATAATTCTGAAGAATACATCTAAGTTCACTGTGTATCTTCTAGGCAAACAAAACTATTAATTTATTGTAGCTACACTAAATGAAAAGATCACCAGAAATTTGATTATAGGGTTGCAAAGGATTTATAACCTTACAGTACACTTGTAGGCTAATAAATTTTTCTAACAAGTATTTAAGAAAGAAATTAAAGTTAGGAAAAAGGATTTGTTATGTTGAAAAACAACTCCACTATACTCTCGTAGTGTAAGAAAATAATCTGATGAGATCTAAAAATAAGCTAAAAGAGTTTTTGTTTGTTTTTATTTCCAAAATACAAATTACTGAAGCAAAGCAAAGTTTAAGAATTCAATTCATGGTGAAATAGATAATGGTAGCTTTATATTCAAACCATATGAAAAAATAAAAATATTTATAATAACTTTCCTATTTTCACATATGAATATACCACCAGTGAAATTCCACATCATGTACAACCACAAGAATGGGGTCTGAATTAGAGTAAGTTATACTCCACATAAGCTTAATATATCAAAATATACTCTACTGTAATGTATATCTAAAAAGAACAAATAAAAAATGAAAATAAAGAAGTAAATATAATCAACACATGTTATTCATACAACTATCAAGAGAAAAACATTCTGGAGTTTCCAAGAGTTAATAGACATCAAGTAATTCTGAATAAACTCCTAATTCAGTTTATAATCTCTCAAATACGGAATAATATTTTAACACAGGCTTTTTTAAAATTAGCACATTTTAAGCTGGGCGCGGTGGCGCACGCCTGTAATCCCAGCACTTTGGGAGGCTGAGGCAGGAGGATCGCGAGTTCAAAGCCAGCCTCAGCAATGGCGAGGCACTTAGCAACTCAGTGAGACCCTGTCTCTAAATAAAATACAAAAAGGGCCAGGGATGTGGCCCAGTGGTCGAGTGCCCCTGAGTTCAATCCCTGGTACCAAAAAAAAAAAAAAAAAAAAATAGCACATTTTGTGTGACTAATATAAAATGCCATTGTAATACAGATGGGATGATCTGGCTCAATAAATTGCATATTTGAGTATTATTCATAAGTCCCATTTTCTTAAAACTAGTATTAAAATAATTCCAAAATATACAGAGTATAGTGAAGCCAATGTGTATGTATATGTATATTTTTTTACCTCACTTAAAATCTTAGATGACGTGTGACTATTCATGATAGTCTTAATATGTTAGACTCCCTAGAATGGGAAGGGGAAGCACGAGTGGGGGGCACTATGGAAGTGAGGTGTGCTTTGTCAGTAATTTCCTATTAAATAATAGAATTCTGCAAATTAATTAGTAACTACAGGTTCTGATGAAGTAGGAGATACCATCTGTAAATTTTTTTTTAAATGTTGCTTAAACACCCACAACTCCAACATAGTAGATTTTAGGATTTGCATTTTACAGATCTTGTAAGTTGATCCAGAAAACACTAAAGAAAGGCCAAAGAAAGGAGAGTTTACTCTTTTTACATTAAAATAGTGTCAGGGGTTTCCCCTTCTAATGATAGGTACAGACACAGCAAGCTTTACCCAAAAGCTAGATTACGGTTGTCCAGTAACAAGAGCCACAAGATAAGTGTTTGATCATCAAGTGGAACAGGAGGAGGATGGATGGGCAATCTCTCTCCCCACATTAACTGGTAGACTGTCCTCAAGAAGCCAATGCCAAGCACTCAGAAGTCTTCTGTAATTTCCTATTTGTTCAACAGAAAAGGGGGGTTAACACTTCACAGAGGTAGAAGGGAAGACAACAGTTTTACTATTTTTCCCTTATACTATGAAACCATTCACTGTTAATTTACAATCTTAAAACCATAATACCAAATACCATATGATAAATTTCTTTTAGGAACAATTTCAAGAATATGGACAACTACCTTTTACTCTACTTCAAAATATCTGATTACATTTGTTTGCATATTATTGTGGACAAAGTTAAGAATGAAATCAATTTACTAGCATCATTAGGAGGAAACTTTTAACCACAAAAGGAATAATATTCATAAGTAATATCTTCTGTACTAATGTGAAGAAATCAAATATTTTAGGAGAACCAGGTATAGAATAGCAACTTGAAGATGAATATCAACTTATTTTTTGGCAAAAACTAGCAAAAAAAATCCCTACAGATTAGACTATTCTTCCAATCAATAGCTTAAATTTCAGGTTTAAAAAAGTCCAAGTGTGTTGCTTGATGATAAAGACCCAGAAAAGACTCTTTTTATATATTTTTTAGTTGTAGATGGACACAATACCTTTATTTTATTTACTTATTTTTATGTGGTACTGAGGATCAAACCCAGTGCCTCACATGTGCTATGTGAGCACCCTATCACTAAACTGCAATGCTAGCCCCAGAGAAGACATTTAAAGACTTAAAACAATATAAATTATCACTGAATAAAAAATAATCCATCCTCAGGTGCTCATGACCATGAGTTATACTCTAGGCATATAAAGTACTATGTAATTTTAAATAGTATATTAAACTACCAAATATCCAACAAAGTAGTCTGTATCAAATTTATATGTGCTTTTAATTTGCACTGTAAAGTTTAGATGAATAACAGGAAATAAAATTTTACAAATGGTGCCCAAATTTAAAGTAATTCACACCTCAGGAAGGCGGTTCCCATTCCCCTCCCCAATTCCAGCACTCATGCTTTAAGTACAGCTTTAAGCTCAGGTTGTACTGGTCATCAGAACTGGTCAACAGCAAACCCTGAAAGTCAATATCCAACAAGGGAGGAGATGACTCTTCCCCTACAAGAGGACCTTGTGAAAGAAATGCCCACAACTTCAGATACAGGATAAACTATGCTCCATGGAGCCAATGTGTATTCTCCAAGAAGAAAGGAGAGTATATTCCTGGCATCCCAAGATGGAGCTATATGCTATTGATAGCATCATGCCACTAGGAAAATATTTTTAAGGCATCATTTCAAAGGACTTACAGAATCACGTTTTGAAATACAACCTCTTCCATTCAGTTTTGCTAAGTAATGTGTAAAACATTCAGAGGACCCTGGTCTGATTCCAAATGATAACTTGGGAAAATTAAATATAAATGTATGATCTTAAACATAGCACTATGTGCTTTAAAGATTTCTAGAATGCCTGTTTTTTTCTCATCTGCCACATGCCAAACCTTACTCCTCAAGAAAGTTCAATTTTTATTACAACTGTATTAGGAAATTCTCCTCTAATAAATTTTGGTGAGAAACACACTGAATCTTTTGACTTAAAAACATATATGTGTGTGTGTGTGTGTGTGTGTGTGTGTGTGTGTGTGTATACATGTATTTATATACATGTATATATACATATATATACACAAACACACACATAAAACTTATGCAGACTACTGTATTTCTAATATTAAGAGACAAAGAAAAATAATACACCATGTTCAAGTGAGTTTCAATCCAGGGATGCAAGGTTGGTTCACCATGAATAAATGTAATTCACCACTTAAACAGAATTAAGGACAAAAAAAAAAAAAATCACATGATCACCTCCATAGTGGCAAAAAAGGCCTCTAATAAATCCAACACCCATTCATGTTAGAAATACTAGAGAAACTAGCAATTGAATGAACTTACTTCAACATCATAAAGGCCATTTATGACAAACCCAAAGCCAACATCATGCTAAATGGAGACAAACTAAAAGCATTTCTTCTAAAATCAGGAACAAGCCAAGACTGTCCACTCTCACCACTCCTTTTCAATATAGTCCCAGAACAATCAGGCAAGATTAGGAAATCAAAAGGATACAAACAGGAAAAGAAGAAGTCAAACTATACCTGTTTGCTGATGATAAGATCCTATATCTAGAAGACCCAAAAAACTCCACCAGAAGACTTTGAGTGCTTATAAATGAGTTTAGCAAAGTGGCAGGATATGAGATCAACATCCTTCAATCAATAGCTTTTCTATACTCCAACAGTAATTCAGTCAAGGAAAAAAATAATCAAGAAAACCATCCTATTCACAATAGCCTCAAAAAAAATCAAATACTTGGGAATTAATCTAACCAAGGAGGTAAAAGAGTGCTACAATGAAAATTATAGGACACTAAAGAAAGAAATTGAAAAAGACCTTAGAAGATGGATAGACCTCCCATGTTCTTGGCTAGGTAGACTCAATATTGTCAAAATGGCCATACTACCAAAAGCAATATACAGATTCAATGCAATCCCCATCAAAACACCAATGACATTTTTCACAGAACTAGAAAAAATAATTCTTAAATTCATCTGGAAGAATAAGAGACCCAGAATAGCCAGGGCAATACTAAGCAAGAAATACAAAGCAGGAGGCATCACAATATCTAATCTGAAATTATACTATAGAGCCATAGGAACAAAAACAGCATGGTATTGGCATGATGGGAAAGGAACACTTGTATACTTTTGGTGGGACTACAGACTACAGAGTACAGAGTACAACCACTCTGGAAAGCAGCATGGAGGTTCCTCAAAAATCTAGGGATGGAATTACCATATGACCCAGCTATCCCATTCCTTGGAATTTTCCCAAAAGAACTAAAATCAGTATATTACAGTGATAAAGCCACTTCGATGTTTATAGCAGCACAATTCACAATAGTCAAATTATGGAATCAACCCATCAGTAGATGAATGAACTAAGAAGTTGTGATGTGTGTGTGTGTGTGTGTGTATACACATACACACACAATGGAGTAGTTCTACTCAGCCATAAAAACAAGAATGAAATTATGGCATTTGCTGGTAAACGGATGTAAATGGAGACTATGAGGCTAAGTGAAATTAGCCAAACTGGGAAACCAAAGGTCAAATGTTTTCTTTCCTATGTGGAAGCTAGAGTAAAATAAAGGAAAGCAGGAGGGAAGGCTAGGGTAACATAAAGAACTAATCAAATATAAATTAAGAGAGGAGCAAAAGGAAGTCTAGTAGAGGAAGGAGAATAGGAGAGGAGAGGGAGAATGAGAGGGAAAAGAGGGGATAGTGAACTGAAGTCAATTTTTATGCATGTATGTGTGTTGGGATGAACCCAACTACTACATATAACTGTACAGCTCCAATCTTAAAAAGAGACAGGAATGTATTCTTTTCTAAACAGTTCATACCTTTAAAAAAATATTTTTTAATGTTGTGGTATTGAAATCAATCTTGAATTCTGAACTCAAATACTGTTCAAAGATAACTAAAAATTAAGACTGGTTCCCTGGCTTATAAAATAATATGTTGGTGGGAAATTTTCAGAAATTGTTATTCTAAGGCAAAATAAGAAGTCATTAAATTAGACCAAATCTTGGCAAGAGCGGGATATGACATGAGCCCAATCTTTAATTTCTTTCTTTCCTGCTGCTGGAAGAGCTGTAACTATCAAGAATTATGTTCATTCTTCCAGGCTTATAGGAAGAGGAAAGACATTGTAAAAATTAATAACTAGCAATTGAAAAATTTCATATGAACAGAGCCAAGCCCTAGGTCTTCCAGTTAGTTCACAGGATCAACTAGAAGGGCTCAGAGTCTTTACAAAAAAGTAATGCATATGTTGACAAATTTGTATATAAAACAAAGTACACCTAATATCTCTGATGCAGGATGCAGATAAGAATTCAATGAGATCAAATCAGGCACTGCATGCATCTCCTAACGTACTTTGTAGAGTAGTAATATGGGCTGGATTCAATCTGACAAAAATATCTTTTTACCCTATAATAACCTGTTTACCCTAGGAAAATGTAAACTTTGTAACAGTAGATAAACTTAGCCCTTAGCAGAATTCCATGGAGCTCCTATGGGAGAACAAATCTAGTTTTCAACAACTGTTCAAAGAGATTTTAAGGTGAAACGTATTCTCAAATTTTTTTTTCTGACCTGTTCTTTTTGCTAACTACCATCAGTGTGACTGTAATCCTGTTTCCCTGGAGAAGTAAGAATGTCTTGCTCTGCAGTTTTGCAGTTTATAAATACAGTTATCTGCTCACCTAGAGGAATTAACCTGGAAAGAAAGTTATGAGCAATACCAAAAAGAATATCATTTATGGCAAAAGAATAATCCGTGGTTCTTAGAAATAAGAAGAATGGCACAGGGTTTTCACCTTGCTTAGCATATCAAGCAATAGAACTAATTCTGTTTTAGGACGTGTGGACATACACCATATACGCCCCCCCCCCCCCCCCCCAAGTACAAGATACTGTTAAACTCACCCAAAGAGAAACAGATTGATATGTACACTAATTCCCCTTTTATGCTGATGGTTGACTGTTAAAATTTGTTTGAGAGGAGGGGTGGGGGATGGTTGGGGAAAACAATGAACAGAAGGAGAAACTGAGTCTCATGCTCTCTGCAGAGGCACTGGGAGGGGGACAGGCACCTTCTGGAGCACTGGATCCGCTCAGCCCCTGTCCCTCCATTTATTTTTTCTTGTGCCCAGGTCTTCAACTTCAAGCTCTCATGGATTTGACCTGCCCTTTGCTTTCTCTTACATCCCCTTGTCCAGTTATAACAGAGGGCACTTTTACCTAGCCAATTAGTCCCAGGGTGAAAGAGTCGTGAAAGATGAAACTATTTTTTTATTCCCTCAAAACTAGCACTTGTAGTAACATACAAATGAAGAGATAACCATTAAACTGTAGCTGATTGCATTTAACTGAAGAGAACACTCTATGTCTATGTAACTACTATAATAATGTGTCCTGTATGAATAACAACACCGGCACTTTATATGGTCACATACTTTCAGGCATTAACAAATATTTTTATTTACATTTTCTCTATGAATTAAGAAAACTGAATTGCAAGACATTCAAATTTTCACTGGGTATTTATTTAAAAGAAAAAAATCAGTGTTTTCTGAGATGTGTACTATACTTTGTGCTTTCTCAATTTAAGAGCCAATGTTCACCCCAGGTATGACTCCTTTTTGTTTTATGATATCTGACTCCATGTGAATATACTCTGAATTTTCGTTTTCTATATTCATTAGACTTACTTTTCAATTCAGTCTAACATTCAACAAGTATGTGTACTACTCAGGGCATGATCCTAAATATTTTGGGACATGAAAAGATGACTCCTATCATTTCAAGCAATATGGAAATACAAACACATATGAAGATAACTAACATTTGTGAGTACTATAAAATATACAGAAACTATGTCCTGAAAATAAAATAGGAAGAGATGAATTTATTTTAGAGGCACTGATACTTTACGTGGCTTTGAAGTATGGGTCAGATTTTAACACTTAAAACATTTTCAATAATTTCTCAGAGTTTTTTAGATTACTTGCTTAGTACATGATAGGCCTAAACAACAATTAAAAATGGAACCATTTTGTGGAAGAAGAAAATTCAAAGGAGATTTGTCCAAGATAAATACACAGGCAAAGCCAAACACACCTCACAGTGCGTGAGTACATGCAATAGGGATAAAAGTAGAAAAGTCAAATAGGTTATTCCTTCGACAAACATTCGTTGAGCAAGTTGTGTTAGCAGAATACAGAGAGGATGGTGACAAAGTCCCTGCTAAGAAGAAGCAGGGAAAAAAGGAGGAAAGTCCCAAATTCAACACAGAGTACGTGTGCCGGGCAAGGGTGGAGGTGACAGCCATCCGAAGGGACAGAAATACCAGGACATTGCCTAAAACTCATTTTACAAGAGCAATCCAGAGAATGACAAGAAGGGTGACCAGGAAAGGAAAGGAAAATACAGGAGCAGATAAAAAGAGTATTGAGGAAGTGATAAATACAACATGATGTTAATAGCAAGAGCAGGGCTGATGGCATCGAGAACAGAAAGCCAAGGTTGGATCCAGGAAGAAGAGAGTTGAAGGAATGTGCGTGAAAAACGAGGAATGGAAGCAGCAACGAAGTGAGGGATGAGGTTAGAAGGAAAAGGAAGGAAACAGGGGTCAGTAAAAAAATTACACACTGAAAACCATCTGGGATGTGATTTATAATAGCCTATCAAGTAGGGAACTTCAAGAAAAGTAAAGAAAATTCAATGACCTTGCTTAAGAGGATGGTCCTGGAAGCCAATTTCATCCACTTCATGGAACTAAAAGGGTAAGAAACACATAAGCATCCTGCAAATGACAACTTCTCTACAAATTACAATACTGTGAAACCGATGAGGCTTTATATTTTATAATTCAAATAAATGACACGAGGATACAATCCTTAGGATGTACAGTGTTGCCTTCTGCCAAGGGCTATTTCCATAAAGAACTCCCTGATGCCCCCATAGCTCTCAGTGGTGTTCTTATTGTGACTGCTGCTGACAAGTGCTTCAAGAATCCTGAAAGACTGTCTAGTTGAAAAAGTGCAAACCACCTCAGGTTCACATGATGGTGGCTTTTCAGTTGAACTGCACCTAAGAGTCACACATTCGGCGCCTTATTTTAATTTTTTTTGTAATTCAATTGGCAGAAGGCACTTCTCATTTTTCTCCCCACTTTCAGAATATAGAAGGAAAAGTGCTAAAACGTATGCCATCTAATGAAAACCAGCACAGTATGATTCAATCCGATTCTTGGTTAATTCATAAGTACAGCTTACACAATAAATAACTCAGTTCATTAATTTATATTTGATTCCACTGGTTGCTGGCAAATCATTATTCAATATTTAATAGTTATGACCAAAATTTAAAAGGACATGAACTCCTTCATGTCAAAAAGGAAGACAACTAAGGCTGGGGGGTAATTCCCAGCTCCTCTCCACCTGTGTGAGTAATTCCTCTACTACGATTCCCATACCAATTTAAGTTCACTTCAGCAAATACTTTCCTGGCCTCTCACCACATACCTTGTCCCACATGAGAAATAAGACTGTAAAAAATACCAACAGTGTGGCAGCTAAGGGTGGGGCCTAGTGAAGCACTAGGGAGGACAGTACAGCTGTACCTCACTGGTATTTGTTGCTCTTGGTCACTTTCCATACACATATCCCCCCAGAGCCTATCACCTCCTTGAGAGTAGAGCTGGCTTTCTATTCTTTGGGTCTGCAGTAAAAGATGTGACACTTTATTACTGCTTGATACATAGTTTGCTGAGAGGAATACATGAATGAATGAACCAGAGGAGGAGAGAATATGCCCAGGTGTTCACTTATAGCTCAGGCAGAGTCAAGCCTAACTACCAATTCTACCTTCACTAACACCAACAATCTTCACTTTTACCTAGAGGAACAGTGAATTGTTTCCTTCCTGCCTTAAAACAAATCACTCTGTGAATAAAATACATTGGGGTTGTTTCTTACCAGGATTCCTGGTAGTCCACCTCGCTGTCCAGAACCTCGTGGTTACTAATAGCCCTCTTACCAGCAAGGAAGGGGGAAAGACTGGTAGCTTTCTTTCTTGTGAGTCAAGCTTCATATCATACTGACAGGTAGAGCTCCAGCGAAGGTTTGTGCCATCAGATGGCACAGTGGCTCAAGGTACTGCAGCTTCAGGCCACCGTCAAACCTTCTGAACTTCATGGGGGAGAGGAAGGGCATTAGCATGTGCTGGCCTTAAAAACATGGCAGGCCTGGGGTCTTCACATGCATCGTTTTATTTAATTCTTGAGCAAGTCTTCCCAATAGAGAGCGCAGTTCCCATTTGATAGATGAGGAACTCAAGAGAAAAAGTAAAATACGGTTGCCTTTTAGTTACAGAGTAGGGACTGGCAGGGATGAACTTGAACTTGGGTTTGGAGGACTCGGAAGGCAATTCTCTCCATCCCCCTGGACTCCACTAGTATAGGGTTCATTTCTGGAGCCTGCATCTGATTTGAGTGCAGCAGCTTTGAGAGTCCTGTTCTGGAACTGTCATGGATTACATCATACCTGAAAGAGTGAACCATGGGTCTCAGAAGAGACCAGGGTTCAGAATGTTTTCTGCCACAAGAAGGAAGTTATTTTCTCCTTGTTGCAAGCTTTATTGCAGACATGGATAACCCTAAGAAAAATGCTCAAGGCTTTCTAATCAGTAACTTGCATTGTGGAAGAGGAAGAAAAACTGGCTCTGGCCCAAACCATGAAGCTGGAGTTGCTTAGGTTCTAGTGGCAAAAAATACCTGGTTTACAGATAGGCCCAGGAAGCATGCTGCAGCTTCTGAAATTAAAAAGCTCCTCCTTTAGGCACACACTGTAGCCGCTTCAGGGCCCTTCGTGTGGTGATGTGACAAAAAAACTTAGTCACACTCAAATCTGTTACTTCAAAAGATTTGATGCTTTCTCGTATAAGTTCTGTCAACGTTCTATTTAATACATGTGGTATGTTATAAAATACCTTATTCTTTCATAAAATGAATTCTGAAAGGAAAATACATGTTAGTTTTATCCAAAGAATGCTTTTACAATGTGTTTTAAAAATATAATTAAGTAAAATTTTATGGATGACATGTTTTGTAATTAATGTATGACTAGGAGTCATATGTTAAATGTATTAAATAGAAATAACTGAAAACGTTTGCTTTATCTATAGTGACACTGCAGGATAAGTCGGGGTGTGTGGCACAAATAAGTCTTTATTTAAATTTCTCCACTAGTTCAAACTCTCGTTTAAGACTACAAGGAAAAGGAATACAGTTTCCTTGGTTCATACTAAACTGCTAAAATATTGTAAGATGATAAAGCTGGTTGATGACAGTATCACAGCATCTTCAAACTGTCTGGGCTATTGGCTTTTAAGTCTGTATCTGTTGTCTTCTGTAGTACTTTTATTTAGCTGTTCATGAATACCTAGGTCAATAAAAATCAGGTTGTACAGACCTAAGGACAAATAATCTGATTATATGAATCAACTGTTTAGGTTCTACAGCCATAAAAATTACTTGTGATTCACTTCTACAAATAACTGTATGAATCTTCATAATGACCATATGGTCCCTGGAAGAAAGAAAAAAAAAGGAAAATTCACTCAAATCTGTTATTTCATTAAGTAAAATGGCCAGAACAGTCATTCTTAGCTCATCTCATGGAATCCAGTGAAGGAAATATGTACCTCTTTCCTGAATAAATCCAGGAGAGAACCACAGATCAGATCAGCCAGGATAAAGAAATCATGTGACTGATAAGCACAGACTCTTTCTAAACAGTCATATGTTGCCAGTTTTAGATGTGAGATAGAATATGGGGTTAAAGAAATCTGAATTCAGTCAAAATCGAAATCAAATCCATTAGAACAAATTCAACCTCTTATTTTCCAGACATCAACATAAATACACCAATTAAAATCAATAATAGCAGAAAGCTCCTAACATAGTTCTGCCTGTGATGACTTCTCAATCATGGACAAAAGGAGGCACAACTCTCTTCTGAATGGGAGAGTTGCTACCATCAAGCGCTCCAGACGTTCCTGCTGCCCCACATTCTTATTCTGCATCGGTATTTCCTGTTCGATAGTGGCAGAATACTAATTTCAACTATTTTCAATGAAAGCCCACATAATGTAACACTTTTGTGCTATTTAAACAAAAACTAGAGATAAGGGGTGAAGAAGGGATCACCTATGAGGCTGCTCAACCCAGCTTTCCATTATTTAACATAGAATTATCAGCTGGGCATGGTAACCATTTTTTTCCCCCCTCTCTCCCCTTCTTCTAAGGTTTTTGAATTCTGATCAGGGCTGTTACTACTGTTTCTAACTTTGTACCCTCTTTTGCAAGCTTTCACAAGCCCCTCATTAAAGCCCTGGGAAGCCTTCCTATCTGATGCTCTGCCAGGCACTGTCCTTTTGGACACAATGCATTCAGGTTATTAGCTCGATGCACATCATTCAGCAGGCTGTCTTACAATTTCACTGATCATCATCTAGTAAGAGGGAATTGCTGCCTTGCCCATGGCTTTTAGATTTATGTAATTAACCAAAATTAGCTAGATGTTTAAAACACAATGCCAGCCCACTCATTTATTTTTGGAAGAACACGTTCATGAACACAATGAGTGGGCTGATTTGGAATTGCCAACTTAAACTGTCAAAGTTTCCCATAAAATTACTATACTTAAAAAATTCAAATTCTATTAAGGCAAATAGCATGAAAAGAAAACTATGTGATAAAATAATCAGGTACCATGTTATTTGCATTTTAGTGTACTATTAGATTTAACCATGTCTTACTATAAGCTATTTCACACAGGTGTGTATTGTAAATATTATTTATTTACAATAACTCTGGGAAAAGTGTTTACTGGTGTTTGGTTACATACCTCTACAAAAACATCACATGAACAAAATAACCCACAGAAACTGTATCATTCAGAAGTTCTTAACCTAAGACAAAAAAATTAGAAAATGCCAATTACATGCCAAACATGATATAGTACATAGATAACACCTTAAGGAGGAGCTTAAAGTTTTTTTTTCCCTAAAATATTTTTGCTTGCATTTTATCAAATTTACCTTTATAAAAATCCATGAAAATGTATTAACTATATTTTTTCATACAGGGCCTGAAGAACAGAACATCAACCTGATTTCCACATAATCATTTCCATTAAAAAAAAAAAAAAAACAATCTGTAAATAGCACAGAGAAAAGCTGAAATTAAAATCTGGCTCTCATTATTCCTGGTTATTGCAAGTTCCATTAACACCACTGTACAAGTAATATGAATTTTAAAGTTTGCCAAATCTTGTTTTGAATAATTTAAGAGAAATTCAAACTCCTCCATAGCTTAGTTTCTTTCTGTACAAGATGGTGACAATAATACCCACCCTCATAAGAATTTAGTAATACATAAATACCTTCTAATTAGTTATGCGAATAGCACAAAACAGCTGGTATAAAACAGGTGCTCATAACTCATTCATTTTTAATCAAACAGTCAATATTAATTCAGCATGCCTAAGTGCCCAGCATTGTTCTGGGCACATGGGAGGACAAATCAGACTGTCCATGCCCCCAAGGAGCTGTTATTCTGGTGGAACAGAGTTTGGCTCATGGCAGAAATGCCAACAAGTGGCCCCTTGGTCAACCTGTCCTCGCCCCCGTATCGAGCACATGGTTACTAGGCCCCAGCCAATTCTCTGGAGCACATGAAAGGTTTTAAGATTTGAATCCTGTCCAGCAGTTTTACTTCTTCTCTTAGATACCCTGTCTGCTCCTTTCTTTCTGAATGTACCCTATCTTCCTGTCTCTACCCAGTATGATACAAAACAGGTGCTTCAAACTGTGCTAAACACAGCAGTTTCCGCCAGGAAGGTGCCTGGGAGTAGGGACAGGGGTGATTTGGAGAAGCAGTCACTTAGCCTCACCTGAATCAGAGTAGCTGTCTCCACTTTTACCTGTTTCATGTCTTTTATATAACACATTGGGCTTCCAGTGCAAGATTCTGGTGTGAATAAATAACTTCAGCCCTGAAGGAATGAAGTGTGCCGATTTAAAATAGGTCCCGGACTAGGATGTAGCTCAGTGGCAGAGCATGTGGCTAGCATGTGCAAGGCCGTGGGTGCAATCCCCAGCACCAAAACCAAACAAACAAAAACAAATGAAAGATGGTCTGTTCTTTAATAGGTCGGGTATAGGTAAAAGAGATGAGGTTCAGGTAGGAGGAAATTAAAGAAACACAAGGCAGGAGGACCACAAGTTTGAGGACAGCCTAGGCAAATCAGGGAGACCCTGTGGGGGTTGGGGTGAGGTGGGGAGAGGGAGGAAGATGGAGGGAGAGAGAATGAGTGAGCTCCTGCTGGGGATGCCACTCAGTGGTAGAGCATCCTTAGATTTAATTCCTAGTACTGTATTTAAAACAGGAGGCAGGGCTGGAGTTGTGGCTCCGTGGTAAGAGCACTTGCCTAGCATGTGTGAGGCCCTGGGTTCGAGACTCAGCACCATGTCTAAATAAATGAATAAAATAAAGGTCCATCAACATCTAAAAAAATACCAAAAAAAAAAAAAAAAAAGAGGGGTCAAGGACTGGTTCTTGACTGAATCCTGGTTTGAACAAGCCTGTTACAAAAAGGCATGCTTGGGACAACCAAGGGAAATTTAAATATGAAACAGGTATGCAATTGTTGATTTTATCAGGTATCACTATTAGTATGTCATGTGACAAAACTGACATTTTAAAAAATGAATACTGTAGTATTTGGAAGTAAAAAAGCCATGGCCATCAATGATGTCCCTAACTTTAGTATTTACAGGTCTCTCCAAACCCAAGATGGTATAAATGTAACAAATAGTAAATAATTACTAAACCCTGGCCACAGGTACACATTATATACCTCTCTCACTGTTCTGTACATTTGATGTTTTTTCATAAAATATAGCATGCTACTTAAAATTTACATGATCCAATTACAACATTTAAAAACAAACTATTAGAATGACTCACTGAAAACCATAAAGAAAATGGACGTTGTCTTAGTGCATTCGGGCTGCCTTAACAAAACACATTAACGGAGTAACTCACACACAACAGACATCGATCCCCTCCCTTGAGTGATGTGATGGCCTTAGAGACTCACTTGTAACAAACGTAATAGCAAAAGTGATAAAGAATGTGACTTTCTGACTCCATCCCTTCTCCCCATTCCTTTCCTTTCTGTCTTCCTTGCTCTGATAAAGAGAACGGCCAGGTCTCATGCACACTGCCCTGAGGAGCAGTTCAAGTGGCAAAGAATAGCCATTTCTAGGAACGGAGGCCCAATGCTCAACAACCTGCAAAGACCTGAATCCTGCCAACCACCACATGAGCCCACCTGGAAGCAGATTCACCGTGAGACTTTAGCCTGCTCAAGTTGCCAAAACCAAGTACCATAGATCAGGAGCAACTCAAACTTATTTCTCACACTGCTGGAGACTGGAACTCCAAGGTCAAGGTGTTGGCGGGTTTACTTTCTTCTGGGGTGTCCTTCCCTCTCTTGCAGATGATCATCTCTTTTTTGTGCCCTTACGTGGGCTTTTCTCTGCACCCAGAGGGTACACACGTGTGTACCTAAGTTTCCTCCTCTTATAAGAACATCGCCATAGGATTAGGGCCCTAAATGCTTTATTTTAACTTAATTATATCTTTGAGGACCTTATCTCCTCATACAGCTACAATCTGAGGTACAGGGAGTTAGAACTTCAATATATGGATTTGGGGGAGGGAGATGGGACACAATTCAGCTCTCAACAGACACTAAAGCAAAGGCCCCAACTAAAAGTTGCTTTGGGTTTCCTGACCTACAGAAAATTGGAGAAAATAAACCTTGTTCCAAAACATTATGATTTGGGGTAATTTATTATGTGGCAACAGTATACCAGGCAAAATAATTTTCACCATTCACATTTGCCCGGGTGAAAAAACTACTTTATTGAAACTTTTCACATGAATTTAAACATTCCAAACCTAAATTTTTATACCATATCTTTCTGGTTTTGGAGGTGTTTCTTACACATGAAATGGCCAATGTCCTTTGAATGGAAATTATTTCTCAACAACATATAAATCTTATAAATACCTCTTCTAGATCTGAAATACTTCTCTACCACGTTCCAGTTAGTTTGCCATTACTTCTGGCACTATTCTTACACTTACATCACTGAAATACATTATTTTGAAGATTTCGAGATTCATCAGTTGGAAGAGTGTATTCATCATTGTCTCTATTCTATATTTGCAAAATAGTCTCATTTTAACATTTATAATCACTGATCTGAATAAGCAATCCATCAATTTTTTTCATCTCTATATATTATCTGTTTCCCCATTCACCTTTGTAGATAAAGCACTTGATGTTTACAAATTATATCAATAAATTAACATTTTTATTGAAAGATGATACACATATCAGCTCTCTGGACTAACATCTACTCTTTATTCCAAGCATTACTTGAAATGAATGATTCACATCACTTAAACAATAAGCATGCTCTCTCTTTCATTTCATTACTACTGCCTCCTTGTTAACTATCAACCTATAACTAGATTATGACTTTAAATTGTTTTTTTTTTTTTTTTCTAGCCATTCCAAGAAACTCTATCGCTTAAGCCTTACATCCAGGATTTATAGTTTGTTGCAGAAGGAAAAAAATTATGGACAATATCCCAAATTCACCCCTTTGATACACTATTTTCCTAATATGACTCTACATCTATATTTTAGGAGATGAAACTTATCTCAGAGGACTACTTTGTACACTATTTTTCAAATGCACTACTTTCATTGATCTTACTCTGTCACTGTTGTTATATGGGACGTTAGTCCCTCAAGTCCAGTCTGTATCTGCAAGCATCACCTTTTGTTCAGTTCTCAGCACTATTTACATACAGCAGAGAGATCTACTTTCCACCTTTTATTCTCACTATACTATAAATAATCTCCAGCTACTTAAATCCCTTAACATTTTTAAGACATTGGCTTCCTATGGAGCAAATGCTACCAAAGCATCATCATTCTCTACTTTCATTTACTTAGAGTAGTATCTGAGTTGTCTTAATATTCTTCAATACACTTTCTAATATGTTGTACACTTTTATATTTTTATTTTTTCCATTTTTTTTCTTTTTCTTTTGGTTTTTACTACACTTTCTTACCACTATCTCTGGATGTGATTTATAGCGTACAAAAGATTAACCACTTTATACACACAGAGAATCACCCGTCATCTTTGATATTCTCTGTAAGAAATTGTCATTCTGGTTCTAGATTTATCTCTCAGGTTTTCTTAGCTGAAATGCTGTCTGGCATGTACTAATGCCTACTAAATATATGTTGCTTTATATAACCATATATTAAGAAGAAAAATTGTAAAATGTCATGTTATTATTGCTAAAATTCTTATTATGATAAACAATACACATCACAGGGATCTAAACGACAGAATTCTAATATGCTATACAACATTTTGCTGCAATGATTTTTACAGTCAGAATGTGACAACCTAGCTCGACCTACCTGTAAAAATGTAGTAAGTCCCCCAGTTCCCATGCAATCAAGGTTACAGTCCATAGAAATCCCTTCCCAGGTTGGTGGCCAGGGTGTGAGTTTTCTCTAAGACTGTGGTTTGAGGGAAATTGAGGGATGAGGATACAGAAATTTAAAAAAAATTTTTTTTTTACTTGTAGATTATTTTTATATATTGTGTCTATGTGGTGCTGAGGATCAAACCCAGTGCCTCACACATGGAAGGCAAGAGCTCTACCACTAAGCTACAGCCCCAGCCCCGATACAGGAAATTTTAATAAAGTCTTTTAAGAAGTTCAAATATCTGAGTTCTTTACTTTCTCTCTACTACAGCTGTCAAAGGTCTCTGGACTACTCAGGGCTATTACTAGGAACTGGGCGACCAAACCAGACATAATTCTGATATGATAGGTTAAAGTCTACAGAAAAACTGAATTTGATTGATAACCTTGTAGAATGCACCTATTTTGCATATTCTGTTAAACAAGCAAAGCACACTCCTGCCTTCAAGATACCAGGGCTACAGCAGGTAAAGGGAACTGCAGAGTTGATACCAAGTAACAGCTGGACAGAACTCCAAAACGTATATTAATTTAGAGCTTCTGAAAGAATGTATGGTATGAAACCAGGTTAACAATTAACTTCATTGTTAGAAGGCCTTGAAAAAAATCTCAAAATAACTATATCTACATTCATAGCAAACATTCTTCTGAGTTTTTAATTTCAACTTAGAATTATAATGAGGGAAGTTGTATACCTCTTTCCAACAACCACAAGGCCATGTACATCCATATATAATACAGACATTGGACAACCATCAGAACATTGTCCACAGGGAAAAACAAACTAGATATAAACACTTCTCCAAAAAAGCCAATGCAGTTACAATCATTCAGAATGTTAAACTCCTCACTTGAGTGTGAGAAAGGAGATGATTCTGTTATGGTAGTTCTCAGACCAGACTGAGCATCAGATCTACTGGATAAAAGGGCATGTACTGTATCGTTAATCTACAGACAGTTGTTTAGGATGCACAGGCAGTAATTGCTGTCCCCCAGACAAGGCCTACTGATGCTAATATCGGTTCAGCGTGGAGAGTAATTTCTTTCTTTAATCCATCACTGACTGGAGATGCCTTAACAACAGGTACAGCTAAAATACTGACATTTTAGATTACACCCTACAATCCCCCTGGTCTTGATCTTCACTATGAGACATTTGCCTTACTGTAAGAGCTTTCTGTGTTTAGGGTCTGCCCTACATGTTGACTACGTTTCAGACACAGGAGAAGGGGACAAGCCAAGGGCTTGACCCAGGCTTGCTCATGGTCTGTAACGGGGTAAGAGGTCAGTTTGGAGATCTACATGTTAGATGTCATCACTCTGGATCTTCTAAGATAATGGTTACAAAAGTCCTGCCAGAAACGAAACTTGCCACCCACCAGTGACCTACTCGCACATGACTCCGGCTTGCTGGGAACCCCTGACCTGCTCTCCTCTTTATAAGATCAGGCACCCATTGCCTTCAAAGTCCTAAAGGTTGTCTTTGGTTTTCAAAGACCCTCCTTTCAACACACCCTGGGAGTTGGCCCTACTGAGTGTCCTTTTGTGTATCTGTTCACTCTTTCAAAAACCAATCCTGTGAAAGTACTGGTGGTTACAAGCACCAACTCTGCAAACAAAGCTAGGTTCAAATCATAGTGTCTCACCTAGCAACATTTGATCTTGGGTTAAAGCCAAGTTTCCTCATCTGTAATGTGGGACTACTTCTTGCTTCACTGTTGTCTAGAGCATCAGCTTAGACAAGTGCTTGGCACAGTACAAGGAGCATGATCAGCAGTCTATTCCAATTCCCAAATACATGTCACAAATTTGGACAAGTAGTATATGGAAGTCCCATCCTTAATTTTAAATAAATCTCAAATGATTCCATCTATATTACCAATTAGTTTTATATTTACATTTTACATTGTTATATGTTTTTCCTGTATATAGACAACCTGTGTGTTGCTATTTTTGACAATATAGAATATCAACAGGGAATATTTTAACCACATCAGTATCCACTTGCTCACAAAACAATTCTTTATCCTGTTTTCTACTGTAATTTAGCAAGTGCCTCAAATATAAACAATCTAAATCCCAATCTAATATTAGAGTGCCTGTACCTTCATTCTAGCTCAAAAATTCCTTTTATAGTTCCTCATTGACATTAGACTATATGTTGCTTTCTAACGCCATTAATCAAATGATAATAAAATAAACATTCTCATATTATTTAAGTATTGACAAAGATATGAAACATTTCAAAAACAATTTTAAATTATCCACAAAAAAGTGAAAACTATAAAAGATAAAAGAGAGAGGGGAAGATTATTAAATCTTGCCTGAGCTTAGACATTCCACACAATGGAAATTTTTCTTTAAAATAAGATATACTGGGGCTGGGGTTGTGGCTCAGTGGTAGAGTGCTCTCCTAACACACATGAGGCACTGGGTTAAAAACTCAGCACCACATAAAAATGAAATAAAGATACTGTGTCCACCTACAGCTAAAAAATAAATATATAAAAAAATAAGATATATTGTAAGATCATCTTTCCTGAAACTCAGGATATATTGACAAAGCAAAATAAAAGAAAATCGTAAAAAAAAAAAAAATTAATAGAATGAAATAAGAGAAGTTCTTCTAAGAATGAAAATAAGCATTGTCCTGAATACAGTCCAAACTCCTCAGAAAGCCCAGGCTGAGAAGCCTCACTATCAGGCAGTACGCACCACCCTCCTCACCCATCCTAATTCACTATATGCAGCCTGAACTCCACAGAGTAAATGCAGAGGCATTTTTGATATTTGTGATTTCTGGGCCAGTATCTATGTCATTCCTTCCCTATTGAATACCTTCTTCTGCCAGCCAGCCTGCCCCAACTCCCACTCAACTTGAAAGGCCATGCCCCAATACGAGTACCAATGCACACCTGCCCCTGCTCCTCCAAGATGGATGAGCTTCTTCTTTCCCACACCCTCACCACTGGGGTTACTGTGAATCTGTCTAACTCAGGTCAACTCTCCTCTATTAGAACCTAAACTCAACCAGGTTAGGAATCAGTCCCTCCTGGCCATTCACCTTCCCTTCACCACAAGCTCGGCAGAGGCTGTTGCACAAAACTGCTGCAACAGATGCATCCTGAAAGGATGTTCGCAACTGCAGCTGGTAGGACCCTCCCTGCCCACGGCAGCCTCTCACCTCCACAGTATTTCCAGCACTCACAGACTGCAGCTCAATAGGCTCTACAAAATCTATACTTTTTATTATAGAATCAACCCATTTCATTCAGAAATATAGCAAGCACCAAACTTTTTACACAAGTTAATACTTTGTTTGAAGCAAAGACACCCCTCAAATAAATTGAGGCAAAAATAAAAATTAAGTTAAAAAGAAAGTTGAGTTGCTGTTGTAGCCTGGATCTTACATGTCCCTCAAAGGCCCATATGCTAAAGGCTTAGGCACCAGCCTGTGGCATTACTTGGAGGTACTAGAGTCTTTAGGAGGTGAGGCATGATGGGAGGAAGGTGGGTCATTGGGAGAATGCCAGTGAGGTGGATATTAGGACCCTAGCCCTATCTCTCTCTCTCTCTCTCTCTCTCTCCTCTTTTTTTTTTTTTTTTTTTTTTTTTTGCTTCCAGGACACCATGATGTGAACAGCACCCCTCTGCCAAATCCTCTACCATGATGTTCTTCTGCCTTGCAACAGACTCCAACAACAGGGTCAAGCAACCACAGACTAAAACTGTAAGTCAAAATAAACCTTTCTTTAAGTTGATTTATTTCCGGTATTTTGTCACAACAATGGAGCTCTAACTAATATAGTCCCAATACAGAACTAGGGAGATCTAGGAAGAACTTAGATGGGTCACAAAAGATCTTACTGGATTTTCATTCTCCTTAAATGAATGAACAAAACATGTACTTATTTAGCAACATCTTTATTTTTAAAAATTATTTTGAAGGATGAAAGGGGTAATTTTCTTTTCTTTTTTTTTTTTTTACTGTCAACTTATTTATCTGCATACCATCATCATTTAAGATGGTACCACATTTCTGGAAATTGACACTCCCTCACCCCAAATAAAAGCAGTATTCACAGTTATTCCTTAAAATATATAAAAAAAATTCTAGATTGGAAAAGGCAGAAACAAGTAATATCTTATTTTGTCCCATTATACTCAGCAATAAAAGAGAACACTAATTAGAATCTTTTATTTGTTTTCTTCCTTCACTTTGCGACATTATACCTTTCATAATCACATAATCATTGAAACCAAATGATTTCATTCTTAAGAAAAGTGGATTGTTTTTAATGATTCATTGTCTTTATGATTTCAATCTGCTCTGTAATGATCTGACCGATTAGAAGAACAAAGAACACATGTGCCCATAACATAAGCGAAACATATGAGACAACTTTCTATTGCCCTAAACAAGAGGGGGTCTGAATCAGCTGGCCATTTCATTTTACGCATGGCAACAATTGACAAATAGAATAAATGTTTGAAATAACAGCCACTCATACAAACAACCTAAGCCTCAGACCAAGCATACACAAAATATAACTTCAAAGTACTGGAAATTCTGTGTTGAAAATTCTAAATATTAAATATTTAATTAACACTGAAGAGAGTAATTACTGTTAAGCTTGAGATCTAGCACATAAATAAGAAAGATATTTGCTTTGTTTTGTTTTACAATATGACAGAAGACTAAAGAGCACCTGAATATATTTATTTAGACATACAACATCTAGTTGAATAGTTACTAGCCCTAATTACAAAACAAAATTTAAAAATCAGCCGCTCAGTTCTACTGGTCCCATTTCAGTTGTTCCAAAGCTACATGCTGCTAGTAGCTACCACGATGAGTAACTCAGAATAAACATGCTCATCAACACAGAAATTCTATTGGACAGTGCTGTGAGATAATCACAATAAAAATTGTTTATGAATAAATCAAGGGATAAATAACTTAGCTAATGAACAAACAAACCTGTTAAAATATAAATTTCCAAATTAAATATGAGGAAGGCTCAAAATTACTCAGACATCCATCATTATTTCTTATCCTTAGTCATTATTGTCTTTAATCATTAAAATAGCTTCACATAAAAAAAAAAAAATGTGCAAGCTGGGAAAAGGCCCATGTGTTCTAACTTTAAGAAATACCAAAACACACAGGAATAACAGGATAATTCATAGACTAATGATAGAGCTCTTTTAAAATACACCTAGATGTTAAAAGTCATGCTACATATCTACCAGAATGGCTAAATATGTACAACACAAAATGTGGGGGGAAATATGGAGAGTGGGTGGATAGTATAAGATGCTATGGCCTCAGCACTTCCAAGACTAAACAAAAATGTGTCCCGGGGCCCAACAGCTAGCTACCTTGTAGATACTTCTTGGGAAAGAAAACCATGTGCATGTAGAACATTCAAAAGAGCAGCCTATTAAGAAAAGATGAGCTGTGGCCTATGCAATGGATTCTTATGCAGCAAGAAAAAGGAATTATGCACAATATGAATAAACCTCAAACACATCCTATTAAGTAGGAGCACACACTCTGTGAGTCCATTATGTGAAGTTACAAAACTCACAAAACTAACTTATGGTAAAACAAATCAAAACAACCCAGAACAGTGTTGGCTCATGGAAGAGGGCTGCAGAGGGGGATGACCAGGGTGATGGCAAGGTACTGGCCCTTGGTTCCCATTTTTAGAACCTACAGGTTTGGGTTTTTAGCCAAAAATAAGGAAATGGCATAAAACAGAAACAAATTAACTGCTAGTTTAGTTTCCTTTTTTCTTTTTTTTTTTAAACCAGCAAAGGCATGGGTAATTTAAAAATCAATAATGGAAAGTTGCAGTGAAATATGACGAAATGATCAAATGATCTATGTGGTTGTCTTAGAACAGACATCAGAATGATCATCAAAGAGTGCTTTCTGCAGGCAACTACTCCCTATTAATAGTGTCTCTTCCTCCTCCACTATTAATCAGCATTAGGATGGTCAGAGTTCAACAAGACACAAAAAGTCTAGTTATGCTGTTGCAAAGTAATTCCAAATGCTATTGCAAATATGTCTTATATAAGGATTTCACATTGAAAATTTACCCTTAATGAATAAAGAATCTACATAGAGCAGTCTGCATAATTTACCGTCTCTTGCAGTTCTTGCATGGCCAATGAAATGATAAACTAAAAATATCCTTATGTGCAAAATAATGGGGAAAAAACCCCGCAAAGCATTTTTGGCACAACTGGAATAACAAAAAATTCGGATACATATCCATTGAAAAGGGAAGAATGAAATCATTCATTTTCTATCTAATTATTTCAGATACTTTACTTTTTCTTAACTTTTGTTTTAGGCCACAATTCTTTTGGATCCAAGAAGAAATTTAAAAACAACAACAACAAAAAACTTCCTCCTCTTCTCTTCTCTTCTCAGTATAAAATACAGTCCTCTTTTCAAGAAGTAAGCAGAAATAGTCAAAAGAGCCTTTCAGAAGCTAAGGGAGGACTTTTCCCTGCAGATTCCTGCTAGAGGGGACCCTGGGGGTCCCACCTCCTGGGCTCCTACTTTCTGTACACACAGGTAAGGCAGAGATACAGCACTGTGCTGAGAGACCACTGACTCAGTTCTCAAGCATCCCATTATTTATTTTTCAAAAATCATAACTTGAGCAACTTCTCTGAAAGATTCCCCCAACTTCAGGAAGGGCTGTATATTCGGGGTGTTCCTCAGTTCTTCCCATGTTCCTTTCTTGCCAGGTGCAGTGTATGCCTGCAGCTACTCGGGAGGTTGCTTGAGCCCAGGCCTTTGAGGTCAGCCTGGGCAATGTACCGAGACCCCATTTCTGGTTGAGCAAAACAGCACATTATGCATGCATGGAAACAGGTCAGACCTAAGATGAGGCAGGACTCGCAGGCATCAACTCAGTGTGGGGATGTGAAATCAAAATATGTTACTGTGATAGAAACAGGTGAACATCCTCTCGGGAACATGAATGTTTTATAAAACCTCATGGAAGTTATAGATTCAATATGTGTCCTGGCTGTTCCAGCTGCTTTTATTGTATATGCCAAATAAGCAGCTGCTCTCAGAGTTCTTAGAAAAGAGGCTTGCAGGAGCAAGAGTGCCGTGGAAAGGATTGGGAGGACTTTGAGAAGAACAAAAGTTGATTCTATTTTAAAATGAAATAGTAAATGACAGCCATCTGGCCAACACTGTGCACCCTGCCACAACCCTGTATTTGTCTGCATGGCCCTTTGTAGCTCAAGACTTGCTTTTGCAAGCTGGCTTATTCTTCTGTTGCATGTCAGTCACTATTCTATGCTCTCTTACCTACGTGTTCAAAAAGCAATGGAGGATGGGTGTGGCAATGCATTCCTGTAATTTCAGCGGTTTAGGGGGCTGAGACAAGAGGACGGTGAGTTCAAAGCCAGCCTCAGCAATTTAGCAAGGCCCTAAGCAACCAAGTGAGAACCTATCTCTATATAAAATTTTGAAAAAGGCTGGGAATGTGGCTCAGTGATTGAGTGCCTCTGGGTTCAATCCCTGGTACCGCCCCCTCCCTCCAAATGCCACAATGGAAATGAATCAAGTACTACCCAAAGAAGCAGAATAAAGGCACAAATGTACCCCTCTCTTTGAGGTTTATCATATTATTCAGTTATAAATTATTTTGCATATTTTGCAGTTCTATTAAGCTGCCTTAAAATTAGGGCCCCTGTTGTATTCAATTTTGAATCCACCCTCTATCTTGCCTTCTACAACTGAGTTTCTCAAATATGTAAATCAATTTATTATTCCTGTATCTGAGGATAAGTCTTCTAAGTCTATCCTTTCAACCTAGCCTGAAGTTTAAAACATTAAAATATAAACTGAACAATTATTTTCTGCCTTAGTAAATCATATATGTTTGTTTTTATAGTACAATAATTCTGAAATATGACAAATTACAAAATAGGTCAGGGTTGAATCTCTCTTTGGGAACACGAGAAGATTTGTTTTCAACCATGTTTTTTGTTTTCTCAGTTGCAGACTAGGAAGGATAATATTAAATATTTAAATTAGGGAAACACATATTAATGAGGAAAGTTTCTATTTTCCAGTAAGTTCTAACAGATGGTTTCCAAATGCATCCTATAGAATTAAATGCATAATTTCACCCTATAAATACACAACAAAACTTTAAAAATAGATCATAGCACATACACCTTATGGGGCAAACAGAATGATGAAAGAAATTTCATAGTGGATAAATTCCTAGTTAAGAGATTAGAATTGTTTACAGCTATGTATCTCCTTTAATAGGTTAATAGATTAAATGACAGCATCATAAATAACACTTGGGACTATTTTCTTAATTTACACCTTAATATTTTAACATAGTATAATAGGTATACTATCATGAATTTATTAGTGACAGCTTAGTGTTTTTAAATTAATTTTCTTCTATTTCTATCTCAAGATACTAAGTTATACTAAGTTAAGCACTAGGAGAGTTAACAATTATACTACATTACATTAGGAAAAATGCGAAAAGATAAAATTTGGCAGAGAAATGATAATTATCTTTGAAGGAATTTTTCCAAATCAAGATTGTTTTCTGTTGAATTCTCTCTTGAATCAGTCATTTCTGACAACTTCAGACCTAACTTACTATAATAGTTACAATGTGTTGTATACTACAAGGTTACGATGAGATGGTGAGCTCAGGAGTCAATCAATCATTCTATATTGTGTTTCTATTATACTTTATAATAATTGTCAACACAATTACCCAACATCATTAATTCACAGGCTCACAAGAGGAGGTTTCAGTGGGCAACAATTGGCAGATGAAGACTCAGAGAACAAGAGAGATATAAGCAGGACCCACAGCAACTACTAACCCACCTTTTAGATGCAAATCACAAGAAGCTGTACTTAATGCGCATCTTCCTGCAGGTCTGGCACATAGGCAAACAGGATAGGGTCTTCACTTCAAGATCTCATATTCAGCTATCATACAAAATGCCAGAGATGGTTGCCAGCACTACTTTGTAGGGGTGGGAGTGAAGGGGCAAATGCAGCTGGGAAACACTAGAACAAGCTTCTTCCCCGCAGGGAAGAGCAAAGTCAAAAAAAGGTGATAATAAATGTGCTCTCTAAGGGCAGAGGGTCCTACCTGGGCAACTTGGATCAGTGTAGGAAATAATTTTAAATAAGTCTGCATTGGAGAAGAACCAGTGCAAACCTGAGCTCTGCATCACAGAGAACGGGGCACGTGCAGATCCTCTCCAAGAAAATCAATTAGGATTGAGACACAGAGGATCCAGAGAGGGTGGCACTGCCAAGGTGCAAGGCCAGAGGAGAGCACCAAGGCAATTAATTGGTCCAACTCTGGAGACAGTTGAGAAATTTATATAGGATGGGTTCTTTAGCAGAACCCAAAGACACTGGTAAGTTCCATGTCCAGGTGTCTCCGAGGCTTGAGGCTGGCACCTGTTGATTTATGGAAACAAGAGCCAGCTCTATTTTTCTAGAATGCTGCAAATATAAACACATTAGCAACACTCATATTAAATATGTGCATTTATACACTGAGGTAAAATTTCTAAAGAATAATAAACCCCAAACATGTGGATGCTAGTTGAAGGTAGGAATTCCCAAAGATCCTCAGCAGTCTGCTTTCTACCTGAAGTGCACCAGCACATAAAGTCCACTCAAAACACCCACATGATGAGCCCCAAAGTATTCCATACTTGCTATCAGAAAAGGGTAAGCACCATATGTAACTGCCGTGCTGGGAAAGCAATGTCTAAAATAGAGAGTAGACGTGATGTTGCCCCCCGAAGCTCTGTGCTTAACAATACTGAACATTCACCTACCGACTTCATTCAGTAGTTATGAACAAAACACAGCTTAGTCCTCAAGGCATCCGTAACCTCGTAAAAAGAGGTACACATATACTTGGCAACAAGATGTAGCATTTCTATGAACAGGAACAGACTTTGGAGAGCATCCTCATTTTACAGACCTCAGAATAGGAACAGAAATAGAAACTGTCCAAGTCTATGGGGCCAAAAGTTGCTATGTGGTGTGTGAACCTAAATCTTTTGCTTCCTTACTTATCTCTTAACACAGTAACCATAAAAATTCTTTGAATGTGTTAAATAAACAATTAGATGATAATGCCTGCCACAGTTTGCAAGTGGTCTGCCTCCCCTAATTCTGCATATCAGCAGCAGTATTAAGAGGAAATAAAACCTTTGAGGGGTTGAGTCTACTGAGAGGTCTTTGAGGGTGCTCCCTCAGAAGGGATTAAGTAGTTCTCCCATGACCCTAGTTAGCTCTTGAGAAAGGACTGTTATCATGAGCAAGTCTGACCCCTAGATTACCCTCTGTCTTCCTGTCTTGCCATATGATCTCCTCCCGCTGCCATGACCCTCACCCAAGGCTGAACCAATAGAACAAACTGATCTTGGGCTGTCAGCCTTCAAAACCATGAATTAAATGCACTTCTATTTTGTTAAGTATTAAGCCTCAGCCGGGCATGGTGGCGCACGCCTGTAATCCCAGCACTTGGGAGGCTGAGGCAGGAGGATTGCGAGTTCAAAGCCAGCCTCAACAATGGCGAGGCATTTAGCAACTCAGTGAGACCCTGTCTCTAAATAAAATACATTCATAAAAAAGGGCTGGGGATGTGGCCCAGAGGTCGAGTGCCCCTGAGTTCAATCCCTGGTACCAAAAAAAAAAAAAAAAAAAAAAAGTATTAAGCCTCAAGTATTTTGATGTAGCAATACAAAACAGATCAACACAATACCTCACATATTGCAGGCATTAGTAAATATAAATATATGGAGAAGTGATAAATGAGCAAAACACGTCGAAACAAAGATTTTCCAGGGGAAGGGGTAGAGGAGAGAATGAGGAAAGGAACCACAAGAGTTTTAACAACATTAACTTTTTCCCCTTTAATGTGTACTACTAATATATGTTAAACGCAAAGTCAAAATAAAAATAATTTAAAAATAATGTATAAAAATTCCAGATTTTTTTTAACTGCTTAAAACTTTAGGGTCCTACAACTTCCAAAAACTTTGCATGAAACACCTCAATATTTTAAGTCCTACATTTAGCCTGGAATCTCAAAGTGACAAAATATAAATGTATCGTCTTGCTCTCCCTTCTGGAAACACGTTCTTTGCTTGGTTTGCAGACCTGACTGGGATTCTCCTCTAACACCTGGCCCAAGCTTCTCTAATCTTTGGCCAGCTCGTCTTCCCACTGTGTTGGAGTGCTCTTGAACTTTTCTGCATTCTCAGGTAAACGCATCCATCTCTATTCTTATAACTCTCTGATTTTTATCTCCAAATCAAATCTCTCCTCAGGTTCTGAAACCCAAATGCTCACTCAACGGGCACCTCAAACTTAACGGGTCTACAAAGAGCACACACTTTTCCTCTAACCAGCAGCAGTCCTCCTCGTCTCAGTTAATGGCAGCTCCCAACTTTCCAGCTGCCCAAGCACAAGCCAGATCAGCAAATCCCATCAACTCTCACCATCCAAACAGATCCAGGACTTGGTCGAGTTACCCCACTCCATCACTACCACCATGGTCCAGGGCTCACCAAACAAATTATGGTAACAATGTCCCAAGACGTTTCCATGTCTCTGCCCTTGTCCCCCAGAATCACAGGGCAGCCAGGGTGATCCTGTGCACCTCAATCACATGTCATTTGGTTTGGATACTAGGAACTTTAGGACAAAGCACCCAAGTCTTACTAATGGCCTACAAGATGAAGCCCTATTACCACCCCAATGCTCATTAGACTACCTACTCATTGGGTCTATAATCCACCATGCCACTTCCCTGATGGTCCTGGACTGTGCCAAGATACTCCTATCTGCAACATTCACACCTACTCTTCACTCTGCTGGCATGCTCTTCCCACGGGATACTGCATGCTATGGTTTGGATAAGTATGCCCCAATGGCCCAGGTGGCTTAGTCACCAGCCTGTGCTGCTACCCCTGTGCTGCTACCGGGAATAGGTGCTGATACTTGGTAAGCAGCCTGTGCTGATACCTTTATTTTTTATTTTAATTGATTAATTTATTTATTTGTGGTGCTGGGGATTGAACCCAGGACCTTGTGCATGCAAGGCAAGCACTCTACCAACTGAGCTATATCCCCAGCCCACATGTAGAACCTTTAAGAAGTGAGGCTTAACTGTAAGTCTTCTGGTCATATGGGAATGTGACCTTGAAGGGGGTTTAGTGACCCTGGCCTTCCTTTCTCTCTTTGTTTACCAGTCTTCATGAGCTGAGAGGCTTCTTCCACCATGTGCTGCCTCATCACAAGCCCAAAAGTGATGGGGCCAACTGACCATGACATGAAACCTCCAAAACTGTAAGCCAAAATAAACTATTACCTCTTTCTAAGGCAATTATCTCAGGTATTTTGTTATAGTAACAAAAAATCTGACTAAGATTACATAACTATCTTCTTTACCTCCTTTAGAAGGTTTCTCAAATGTCAACTTCTCAGGAAGGCCTCCACTAATCACCCTTTCTAAAAGAATATACATGTGTATATATATATAAAACATATCTTTTACTTTTTAATTTTGTTGTCCCATAGTTGTGCCCTGAAAATAGCATGTATTGGCTTATGGAAGCCAATTCTTAAATTTTGGGGAATTTTGCATACTGGTCATTAAACCAAAGTTATCATTGAAAAACTGTAGTCTACAAACTTACAATTAATTATATTGGAAATGTAATAATTAGGAAATAGTGAGCTTTGAGCATTTATTTTATTTTGTTCTTTACATTGCTTATATTTACTTTATCAGCATGGGGGAAATGCTATATAATCTCAACTTTGCATTCAGTTACCTCACATTGGTAGTTTAAAATTAATTGTTGTAGGAATATTTACACCACGGATATCACCAAACACTAAAAATCAGGGCTTTTCTTCCCTACCCAGAGCCAGCTGTTAGTTACCATTACCAGTAATGACTGTGTGTATCCCAGTACCTAGTTCAGTGCCTGGCACAGAGTTCATAGAAGCTGAAATATTAAAGGAATAAAAGAATAAATTTTTCTGAAAAATCACTTGCAAACATATGAGAAGAAACTGCAAAACTATAATAAATTCATTTGAAAAAAATGTACATTTTATGACATTCCCTGTATTAAATAACACCACATCAATTCAAATAAATGTCTCATAAAATGATGATTCAACTTAGCTAACGCTGGCATTTATCCAAACAAATAATCAGACTAAGTTGATACATTCTTGCTTCAGAGTTGTTTAGTTTTTTCATTTCAGTAAATTTATAAAACGCCTTTTCCTTTGAAAAGTGTATGTCTTTAGTTAAACATCAGTAGCATAACTAAATATTACTGGAGGAAAAAAAACATTTTTTCACTTTGAGAATAATTCTCCTTTGTACCACCATCTACTATAAGCATAGACAATAAGTGCATTGTTAACCCACAACAAATAAAATCAACACTTTCCAAAGGCAAGAGGTAAATGGTCTTTTTAATTACTTGTTTAGATGACCCAGGAAGTTTTTATTACCAACTGCAGGAAATAAGCCATACATACCAAAATGAGATAAAGCACAAGGGATAATTTACTGGAAAAAAGAAACATTTTGGTATTTACAAAGACCTTGGGCTAAAATCCAAAAATATTTACCTTGTGAATATTAAGCAGATTTATTTTGGTCTTCTAAAACATACACACGTAAAACATGACCACTGTGAGCATTCTTTCAAATCCGATACACTCAGTGCAAATTCCGACAAATGAAACTATTTTCAAGCCATCAAATGGGTTGTACTTGTGAGAAATTTACTGTGTAGGTGACAGTGACACACTTTGGCATGGTCCCTCAGATCTTGTACTGATGGAAAAAAATCTTGATTAATATTACGTAAACTAAAGCAACTAACAAAACATTGTAAATTTGGCAATAAAAATGGTAAATTTAGTAAAATGCTAAAATCTGAGGGCAAACCCACCAGGTAGATATTATTGGCCCTATTTTTAAAAAGAAAGCAAAAAACAGAACTTGAGTGACTTACCCCAAACTGTGCAGGTAGGTAGGGAAAATGAGTCCTAGGTTTTGACCCTAAGTTGTCTATTCTTTCCGCTACACTATGATAAGTGTCCAAGTATTCTTCAAATACCGTATTTTACACTTTCTTTAGAAGTCTGCTTTGCCCTTACCTTCTACAGCCTGGCTCTGCCCCTCCTATGTGGAGTTAGTCTTACAAACATGGCAAATACAACCCTAGGGGAAGCAATTCTCCTAACTTGAGGATGAAAACTTAGGATCTCTCAATCCTATGATGAGCCCTTCTGGCTAGCAAAAACTTAGGAGCTTTATGATGACAGAACACACAGGTGATCTTAGCCTTCTTTCCTAGGAGGAAAGCGGGTGAAGGAGGGGTCCCCTTTTTAGGAACTGCAAGTGTCCCAAGTTCTATTTGAAAGAAGTGTATTTTATCATGAGAGCAAACTTCAAAAGCAAAATGATCCTGTAGTCTGAGGTGGAAATGAAAGAGAAGAGCAAGCGTGACATGAGGGAGATGAAGTGTCCACCTTTCCACACTTGAGCAGAAATCAACGGCTTCCGAGGCAAGGGTACTATTTTCAGCATACTATTAAACCTGGCCATTTTTCAGTTCTGTGAAAGGCATGATCATTCTTTCAGATACATAACCATGCTTAAAATATGAGAACCCTTTGCATTTAAGAGCCTTGTTCAGTACAAGTCATAAGAAAGGTTTTGTGCACTTACTGTGCACATCGTTTTATAGGTGTTTTACCATTAAATGGTCGATGTGGAATAAAATTTTATTTTACATTTATACTTTACAATTCACACAGTAATGAAAACTGAGTACCTAGAGCCTGCATTTAATACAGCATTTTAATCAAATAGCACGAAACTACACGTATGTTCGATTTCAATCATGGTACTAATATTAACAATAATCAATTGCCAAGTTTGGTACTTTGTTAGAAAGTATAACTCCATTCGTAAGTATATACTGTTTATATTGACTGAACTAAGTCAATATATCTGACTTCCTAATAATTCAGAAGATATTAAAATTAGAATTAAAATCCAAAGCCTTCCATTAAAACTCATTCATCACTCTAAGTGCAAATCTTATGCATGTTTCTAATACCAAAATAAATTATCATAATAGTCTCATAACTAAGAAAAATACATTCAATAATTACAAGTATCTTTAACATGGTAAACACTTGGAGAGTTTCATTCTATAAAATGAAACGATGTAAAACATCACTATCACGTAAAATCCTAATGTGGAAAAGGCATTCTGCAAACATCACACAATAAGTGACAACTGTGTGCTTTTAATGTAAATTCTTGATTATCTGTAATCCAGGCAAATAGAAGTTTTAAATAACCAGTGTTTTGACAGTATCAAAGTTGCTATGAGAATTTATTTTTAAAAAACAGCTTTTGCAGTATGTCATGGACCAGAATAGTTTGGGCCAGCTATCCATCTCCTCCTACATGAAGGGCTCACTAACGGTTGGATTCACCAATTATTCACCAAGTCCAATAGGGTCTTCCCAGGGCTGACTGTACCCAGCCCTTGGTTACTCAGACATTCATTCCGTGGCAAACCACAACACTCTTGGTGGTTTGAAGCTGTCACTGTACCCCTGCCCACCTGCCATGCAAAATGATCTGTGGTATCAGCTCCAAACTACCACATTGTCTTAGTACCCAACTACCCAGCTTCTAAATAAAACTTGAGGAAGAAAACTCTTCTGGAAAACTGAGTCCCTCCCATAAGTCTCTAGCTGATCAATAGGTAATTTCTTCAAACAATGTCCTCAGACAGCAAGCCCCTATACCACCTTCTGAATCTTTTTTTTTTTAATGTAGCTTATAAGGATATTTTACATTTATATAATTCTGAAAATTAGATTTTTTTTTAAGACTTTTTGATTAACTAAAACACTTCATTGGACAAATACTCTAAATAAACTGAAATATTTATAAACAACAGAATAAATTACTATTTTGCTTAATGGGAATTGCATCTCCTTCTGTAAGGACTTCAGTATTCTGGTAGAAAAATAGCTTACAAGAAAGCCTCTAACCAAAGAATTTCAGAGCCTACCTTAAGGAGCCTTACAATTCAATTACTACAAGAAACCTTACAGTTGCATAGTGTATATCAAGTATACTTCCATTTACACTCTATGACAAAAATGCCTGAAGTATAAAATTAATGGCAACCTACAGTTTCTACAATGCTAACAGTAATGTCAACTGCACATATTTATGGAAACAGTTTTGTGATACATATTTTTAAAAATTCTTACTTTTTGCCTTGCAATCCCCATTTTGGAATTCATCTTAAGGAGAAGAATTCAGACAAATAATAAATTAATATTACAGAAGTTATATGAGGAAAACAGTCTACTTGAAGGTCAAACAGAGAAAACTGAAGCACATTTACAAAACATGGTAGAAATTATAAGTCTTGTCAAGTACTAAAACTATTTTTCATATTGAAAATATGATATGTTAAATGAAAAAAGCAGAATGTAATTCTGATACAAAAATGTGATCTCACTTATATTCAATATAAGTGTGCCATTACATGCAGAAGCCCTAATTGTTCGGGAGACTTGGCCCAAAATCTCGCTCGCGGGATTTGGCCCAGAATCTCACCCCGGGGACTTAGCCCAGAATCTCCCGAGACTTGGCGTGGGATCAAAAATAGACTTACTCCGGGAGAGAACTCTCGCCGGCGCCATTTCTGGTTGAGCGCGTGAGACTTAACCCGAGAGGGAACGTGCAGAGTGAATGCCGTTTGTGTGTGTGTGTGGGGGGGGGGGGTGATTGTAAGAGTGGGGGTTACTAGAGCCAGAGAGAGAAAAATAAAATAACCTTTTCGTTTCTATCCTGTCTTTGAGTCTTCTCCTGCAGCCCGCTGCTCTAAATGGCAAATTGCTACTGGCGATAACAGGTGGTGGCCTGGATGGGGAAGCAGGCGGTGAGGAGCGCGGAGGTGGTCCCAGCTCTATCGGCACAGCCCAGCGACAGTGGCAGGGTTGCGGGTGAGCAGTGCAGGGATTGGCTGTGGCGCACGGAGACATCAAGCTTCCACGGCCTGAGAGGCCGCCTGGCCCGGCTAGGCGAAGTCGGCTCCAGTGCTCCGGGTGAAGAGGAGGAGGAGTTCCGCCGGCAGGTAAGAAATGACTGAATATGGGAGCGAAAATAACCAAAAGTCGGATAATAAAAGCCATGGATGAGTTTTTTGACATTGCAGACACAGTGGATAGTGATCAAGAAAGCATAGTCTCTGAGTCAGTTAATAACACTGAGAAGAGTAGTGGTGTAAATTCAAAAGCAAGCGCTGCAAAGGCCATGGGAAACTTATTAAAATTAGCCGAAGAATATGTACTCTCCTTAGAAGCTGAAATTCAGGATACCAGTAAAGGTTATAATAGTGAAGGGGAATCAAGTGATTCTGGGAGCACAGTCTCCAATAAAAACATCAAAAAGAAATTAAAAAGGAAAAAGAACTGTCAAGGAGAGGAACCACCTGTGTCCTCTACTCCCCCATGGGTAGAATCCATTACAGAAAATATGAAGGGAATTACTAGGTGTTTACAAACCCTAGAAATAGAAATAAAAGGTCTTGCTGAGCGCTTATATGCTCTTGAGGGTAACTCACAGATAAATTGGGAACTGCCAGTATTTTAAATTGATGGACAGAGGGCCCACCTCTCAATAGATTTCAAAACAATAAAAAAATCTCAAAGAGGCAGTAATGACATATGGACCACAAGCTCCTTTCACGCTGAGCATGCTAGAGGCCCTTAACACCTTTAATTTAACCCCCTCAGTCTGGAAAAGTCTATGCAAAGCTGTTTAAAGTGGCGGACAATACTTGGTTTGGCGATCGCAATTCCAAGAGCTGTGTATAGAAACAGCTAAAAGAAACGCAGCTGCAGGGTTTGGAGATCAGAATGTAGAAATGCTCACAGGAGAAGGGCAATTCGCAGACTCACAGGTTCAAAAATATTATATGCCAGGCGTATATGCTCAGATCTATGCAGCTGCATTACAGGCATGGAAAACTTTACAAGGCCCTGGCGATCTGCAAGGTAGCTTGTCAAAAATAATTCAAGGACCTAATGAACTGTATGCTGAATTTGCTGATGGACTTTTGAGAACTGCAGGTAGAGTGTTTGGAGACGTCGATCAACTTATGCCATTAGTTGTTTAATTAGCATATGAAAATGCTAATAAATATTGCCAGGAAGCCATCAGGCCATGGAAAAATAAAAAGGATCTTTCCATATATATACAACTATGTAAAGATATAAATGATGCCTTTGTTACAGGAAATATGATTGCAGCAGCTATGAGAGATGTTGTCCCTCAAAATTTCACAAGGGCTCAACCTAGACATTATAATCAATCAGGATATTCCAGGAAAAAGTATCATAATCAATCAGGCTATTCTAGGAAAAATCCCCAAAGAGAAATAAGACCAAGCTCATACCATGCCCCAGGCTGCTGCCCCAGCTGTAAAAAGGGAAATCATTGGGCCAAAAATGCTATTCAAAATTTGACATCCATGGAAATCATTTGTCCAGAAATTCAAAAAACGGGGCACGGGGCCCACAAATGTACGAGGCATTGGAAGAGGAATATCCTCAAGCATCCACTCAGATGCTTCCCCGACACAATCCCTATTATCCATCCATTCCCTCGCCAGAGGAACAGGAGGAAATGCAGGATTAGACCTCTGTTCCACTGCCCGAATAGTGTTAACACCTGAAATGGGGGTTCAACTGATTCCCACAGGAGTCAGGGGACCTCTTCCCTCAGGGACTGTAGGACTTATTCTCGGGTGAAGTCCTGAAAGCTTATTAGGTTTGCAAGTGACCCCAGGTGTAATAAACTCAGACTACAAAGGGGAAATAAAAATAATGCTTAGCTCACCCCAAAGTATAAGTTCTGTTAATCAAGGAGATAGAATTGCTCAGCTGCTTCTCCTTCCAAATTTACATAATTCATTTAAAATGAGTATGCCTCAAAAAAGGAACAATAGACGATTTTGTTCTACTGATTCAAGACCCATGGCTTGCTGGGTTTGAGACTGTACAAGGAGGCTTATGTGTAAAATAAAAATCCAAGGAATAGAAATGGAGGGACTTATAGATACTGGAGCTGATTCTTCCATCATTAATCTACGGCAATGGCCCAAGCACTGGCCTCTGCAAAAAGCTTCAATCAGTTTAAGAGGCTTGGGATATAATAACCTCCCAGAAAAAAGTGCAGTAATTTTAAAATGGGAGGATGATGAAGGACATAAAGGAACGTTTCAGCCTTATGTTTTACCTAACCTGCCAGTTACCTTATGGGGAAGAGATATTTTACAACAAATGGGAGTACACCTTGCAACCAACCCTGCAGGTGTTAAATGTGAAAATCTACAGGGTAATCTGAACCATAAAAGAAATCATTATCAAAAAGTACAGGGTAAACTTAACCCTAAAAGAAATCATTATCATAAAGGAAAAAGACATTTTTCTTCGGGGCCACTGAGAAAATAATTTTGAAAATACCATGGTTTTCAGATAAGCCAGTGTGGGTCCCCCAGTGGCCCCTATCTAAAGAGAAATTACAAGTGGCCCATTTACTTGTTCAGGAACAACTAGAAGCAGGACATATAGAACCTTCCACCTCTTCCTGGAATTCCCCCATATTTGTGATCAAGAAAAAATCAGGAAAATGGCGATTGTTACATGATCTTAGATAAATTAATAAAACCATGCAAATCATGGACCCTACTCAACCTGGACTTCGAATCCTGTAGCTATTCCAAAAAATTTCCATCTTATTACTCTTGATATAAAGGATTCTTTCTTTTCCATTCCCCTACATCCTCTGGATGCCCCCAGGTTTGCTTTTTCAGTTCCTTCTATTAACAACAATGGCCCTGATCAGAGATATCAATGGAAGGTTTTGCCACAGGGAATGGATAATAGCCCCACCATATGCCAAATATATGTGGACAAGGCTATCCAACCCATTAAAAATAAATATCCAAACCTCATGTGTCTACATTACATGATGATGTTTTACTGGCCCACCCTAATCAAAAAATCTTATTTAATATATTCAGTGATGTGGTAGAAAATTTAAAAAAATATGGGTTATATATAGCAGAAGAAAAAGTTCAAACCAGATCTCCCATATTATATTTAGGATTTAAAATTATGGATACCTTTGTTAGACCCCCCCAAATTTTAATAAATAAAGAATATCTGACCACCCTCAATGATTTCCAAAAACTACTGGGAGACATTAATTGGCTTCGCCCTACACTAAACCTTACTACTGGCCAATTAAAACCTTTATTTGATATCCTTCACGGGGACCCTGATCCATCTTCACTGCGAACATTGACTCCAGATGCTAGGAAAGCTTTAAAGTTAGTAGAAAAAGCCATCGAAGGAGCTCATTGTGACAGATTTGATTTAACTCAACTGCTGATATTGATTATTATTTCTTCACAATATACACCCACAGGAGTATTTTGGCAACAAGGGCCTTTATTATGGATACATTTGCCCGTCTCTCCCAAAAGTATAATTGAGTCTTATACCTCCATGGTGGCTAAACTTATTCTTCAAGGACTTAAGACTTCTACTAAAATATTTGGCATTCACCCTGCTACTATTATTACTCCCTATTCATCATCACAGATTGAATACTTATGCTTCAATGATAATGATTGGGCTATAGTTAAATGTTCTACTTCTGCAAATTTTGATAATCATCTTCCTAAGTCCCCTATATTATCTTTTTGTATTAATCATCCTATTATATTTCCACAGGTAATAAAAAATCAACCTATTCCTAAGGCATTTAATGTATTTACAGATGGGTCCTCAAATGGTACTGCTACAGTAGTCACTAAAAAAGAAAATATGACTTACATAACTGCACACAAATCAGCTCAACTAGTGGAACTGGAAGCTGTGGTAAGAGCTCTGGAAAATTTTAGGGACCAGCCCGTAAACATTTTTTCAGATAGCCACTATATTGTACAAGCCGTCCCAAAATTAGAGTTAGCAGGACCAATAGCACCTCATACTCCAGCCTTTAAATTGTTTTATCAAATACAAAAACTTTTGTGGGCAAGAAAAGAACCTCTATTCGTAGGCCATATTAGAGCACATACTAATTTGCCTGGTCCCCTCCATGAAGGTAATCAAAAGGCTGATGAACTTACAAAAACAGTATTTATACTTTCAGTGCTACAACAAGCTACTTTATTTCATTCCCAGTTTCATGTCAACAGCACCACCTTGCAGCGTAGTTTTAAAATCACAAAGGAGCAAGCCAGAACAATTGTAAAAGATTATAATTCTTGTATGACACATTTGCCGAATCCTCATTTCGGAGTTAACCCTAGAGGATTAATGCCCAATCATTTGTGGCAGATGGATGTTACTCATGAGCCAAGTTTTGGAAAATTGTGATTTATTCATGTGACCATAGATACATGCTCAGGCATGATTTTTGCTTCCCTACATTCTGGAGAAAAAGTTAAAGATGTTACATCTCATTGTTTATAAGCTTTTGCTGCATTGGGCATCCCCAAAATGCTTAAAACAGATAATGGCCCTGCATATAAGTCCTCATCTTTCAAACAGTTTTGTGCAAAATTCAATATATCCCATAAAACAGGCATTCCATACAATCCTCAGGGTCAGGGCATTATTGAAAGAGCAAACCATACACTAAAAGTTATGTTATTAAAACAAAGAGAAGGTAATTGGAAAAATCTAGGGACAGATTGGCAGTTGCCCTGTTTACCTTAAATTTTTTAACTTTAGACTCTAATGGTTATTCTGCTGGAGACAGACATTGGAATCCACACCAACAACATAAACCTTTGGTTTACTGGAAAGATGTTCTTTCAGGTACATGCAAGGGTCCAGATCCAGTATTAATTTGGGAGGGAGGATCTGTTTGTGTTTTTCCAAAACATGAATTTTCTCCAATATGGATACCATCTAGATTAATAAAACAGGTACCAAATAAAAAGGATAATAATGAAGTTGTTGAAAAATCAAGATTAATAAAATAGACACAAAATCAAGAGGACCAAGATGAAGACATGGAATGATTCCCTTATAAGAGTCCTTCAAAATATTTCACAACTTAAGTGTCATTCCTCCCGGCCGGGACGAGGAGATCTCTCTTTAGTGTGCACACAATTATATTTTTTTCTCTCTCTCTCTCTCTTTTTTTTTTAACATATGATGTCTTTATGTCTGTTCATTTGTCTAAATTTCATGTAATTGTGATGTCACAAATATATGTTTGTAAGTTTGTGTGTCTGTCCAGTGTGACATCACAGATAACTAAGCGCTTATTATATATCTCCAAATAACTTTAATTCATTTAAGTTTAACAGTATTCAATTTAGGTAAATAATTTAATAAGTGAAGCTACCTTCAATTTTGACTTATAGGTGTCCCAAAGATTTCTTTTTAGCGAAAAATATGACCAGTGCTGTGTAGCCTGATGTTTTGGTGTTTTGACATACAGATGTTTATTTGTAATTAACTTTATTTGTTTTATAACTGATTATTTTGAGTTATTTCAACAGATAATCTCATACAAGGTTACAGAGACTCAAGGGTTCCAGCTAACAAATTATTTTTCCAAAGTACCTTTAACTTTTTTTTACTCTATCTTTAATGCAGTAAATACCCTCAGTCTTTCTTTGTTTTGTTCTAAATATGATATTTTGCCAGCTTATACCTGCGAGAGCTCAAGCAGCAATGTGTGTGAACACTAATCAACTTTAATTTTCTAATTTAATAGTTCTGTTTTTTAGCTTGACAACTCGCCTCTTGACTCAGTGCAAAAATCACACTGCCTCTCCTTCAATGATAAAAGCTTAAGTTTCTAGGTAGCGGGCCCTGAAGATTTGCCAACGGTATTGTCTAGACATGAAAAACACGGCTACTACTACAACTACAGAGATCCAGTCGCTCCAAACATCCCTGCTGCTCAGACATCGGACAACTTCACCAACAGTGTGGCCTCTGCTCTACATACATGGGGCCTCCTGGATCAACGTGTTGTGACGAGTGGACATTTTGGTCTTTCATTTGTTTGTGACTTTGCGGGACAATGCCTTGCTGATATTTGCCTACAAGACTCAATGTGTTGTTTGATGGAACTCAGGACAGCTGATTTGTTTAAAAAATTTAATATGCTGTACAATTTAGCTCATCAACAAAAGGCTTGTCGCCTTAACAACATCCCCTCTTTTAAAACGAAAAAGGGGGAAATGTAGAAGCCCTAATTGTTCGTGAGACTTGGCCCAAAATCTCGCTCGCGGGACTTAGAGCCTTGGCGCGGGATCAAAAATAGACTTACTCTGGGAGAGAACTCTCGCCGGCGCCATTTCTGGTTGAGTACGTGAGACTTAACCCGAGAGGGAGCGTGTAGAGTGAACGCCGTTGTGTGTGTGTGTGTGTGTGGGGGTGATTGTAAGAGTGTGAGTTACTAGAGCCAGAGAGAGAAAAATAAAGTAACCTTTTCGTTTTTATCCTGTCTCCGAGTCTTCTCCCGCAGCCCGCTGTTCTAAACGGCAAATTGCTACCGGCGATAACAATTACACACACACACACACACAAATGGAAGGGATTACATGGAATATTAATGATGGTCACCTGTAATGTGGTTGAATAATTATAGTTTGCTTATGCTTTATATGCATATATATTTATTGTGTATAACAAAATATATTTATTCTTTATATATTATTCACAGGATAAGTTAGATACAATCCATATAAAAGTAGTTTTCACTTACTGTACACAGATTTCTATAAGTCACTGATTAAATACAAGTGCCATTTATTATAGAATTTGGGAAAAATACTGTCATGCATTTCTATGAAAGGAAAGGCACAGAGAAATTGATATATTATGTGATACTTTGGGAACTTTGAGAACTAAGAATCAACAGGTATTTCTGAAATTTAGTTTTCAATCTTTTTAAGAAGGAAGTTTTTTATAATTACCCCAGGATATGCTTATAGTTATATATATATTTTTTATCTGTTTATGAATGTGATTCCAATTTGCTACTCTGTTTATACTTTTATTATTTTAGAGTGAAAACAGATTTTGGATTCTGACATGCCATTTAAAAATGAAATGCCCTTTGTTAAAATTTTTTTAAAAGAAAATCACAGTTCAATTGATGCCTCAGAATTTATTGACCTATGACACAAGAAATTCAATCCATATTAGGAAAAGCCTCATAAAAGAAAGTTAAATGGAACAAAACACTGCTTTTAAATTTTGCAGTTATAAAAGCTAAGACAATGTCATCTGGTTAGCTTTCTTCAGGACCACAGTATCTCAACTAAATTCATAACTGAACCAGATTACTTTGTTCCTACTTTGAGCAACTCATGTAAAGGTTACAAGCTATGAGAGAAAATACAACTGGTATAGTTATAATGAAGATGTATAGAGGGAATCTGAGTATTTGAAGTGATAAACACTAAAACTCGCCAAAAAAAATGATCTTGAAGAGAAAGGTAGTTAGTTTCAATTTTCCTTGAAACATACATCATACATCATTTAGGCATTATTTAAAATACACGTACAAATGAAGACACATTATGGTAAAAAATAAAAACCTGTAAGATCTGTAAGAAAAGTTTTTTTTTTTTAAAGAATGAACTTATATCTACTTCATTTTTTTAAAGTCTTCCATGTCAAGTTTCTTCTAAATATTACATAATCTAAAAATGCCTGCATACGTTTCCATATTTCTCACCATTGATCTCTACAGGGTTCTATCAGGAACAAATCTAAATCCCAGTGTGAGTAACAGCCAGCTGGCATAGACCATCATCTACCACCCTCACATTATCTTCTGTATGCTCCATTACTAACCCGAGAAAAGGAGCATGCTGCTGAGATGAGCCATCTTTAATAGAATAAAGTACCACCTACTTTCTTAGGTTCCACATGTAATTGGGGTCATGAGGAGGCTGTCTCTCTGTTCTGGCTTTCTTCACTTAGCATGATGTCCTCCATGTTCTTCAAGTTGTCACAAATGGCAGGATTTCCTTCTTTTTAAAAGCTGAGCAATATTCCTGAGTGTGTATGTGCATACTACGTTGTTGTTTTTTTTTTTTAATTTGTTCTTTTTAGTTATACATGACAGTAGAATGTATTCTGAACTATTATACATATAACTTCCCATCCTTGTGGTTGTACGTGATGCGGAGTTTCACTGGTATTCATATATGAATATAGGAATTTATATCTGATTCATTCTGTCTTTCCTATTTCCATCCCACCTCCCTTCCCCTTCATCTAATCCAATGAACTTCTATTCTCTGCCCCCCCCATTGTGTGTCAGCATATACATATCACAGAGAACCTTCAGCCTTTGGTTTTGAGATTGGCTTATTTCACTTCGTATGACAGTCTCCAGTTCCATCCATTTACCAGCAAATGCCATAATTTCATTGTTCTTTATAGCCAAGTAATACTCCATTGTGTATATATACCACATCTTCATTATCCATTATCTGTTGAAGGGCACCTAGGTTGGTTCCATAGCTTAGGTATTGTGAATTGAGCTGCTGTAAACATTGATGTGGCTATGTCACTATAGTATGCTGTAAGCTACCTGGTAAGCTACCTGGTACCGAAAACCGGGAGGAAATCTCTCGGAGGCAGAGTTAAGCTTTTACTACTTTTACTTCTACTTTCTTAGAGCTTAGAGAGGGAAAGAAAGATTTTTCTTAGAGAGGGAAAGAAAGATTTTTCTTCTTAGCTTAGAGTAGAGTCTTAGCTTAGAGTAGAGAGAAAGATTAAAGAAAGATTTTAGAGCTTAGAGCTTAGCTTAGAGAAAGATTAGTAAAGAAAGATAGAGCTTAGCTTAGAGAAAGATTAGAGCTTCTTTCTTCTCTCTTCTTTCTTCCTTCTTCTGTCTTCTGTCTTCTGTCTTCCTCAGGAGTCTCGGCCTAACTCTGACCAGTCATTACTTCTTCTATCTGGTTTCTTTTCTGTAACCGCTCTGCCTACGTTCTGGCCGCTCTGATTCTTCTGACCGACCGAGTGACTGCCCGGCTGACTGAATTCTCCGTTCTCCTAACTCGGACCGCTTTCACCCGGTTATATACCTTCAGGTTTGCGGGTGCCTACAGGTGCGTCACATACATATCAGGTGGAACTTATGGCTTCCAGCTAGCTACAACAGCCCTTCCTAATTAGGGCTCCTTCATATTCCTTCCCTTTAGTTTAAAAAGGTGCTTTTGTTCTATTTTCTCTATTTTATTTTCTCTATTTTCTTTTATTTTCCCTACCTAGCTTTTCACCTTTTATTTTTGAAAGGGTGGATATTTGAGCCCTTTTTGAGAAGGTGCTGTGGCTTTAAGGAAGCCTACTGCTGAGGAGCAGCTAACGCACCTAGTTAAGCACAATTGCATAAGCGGCTTTGACTTTTTTTTTTTTTTTTTTTCTCCTCTTCTTTATTTTTCTTTATGGCTTTCTTGCCAAAGCTCAATGGCTTTTTTTTTTCTGCATGGTTTTTACCATGCTATTTAATTCTCTATTTTCTTTTAAGCTCATGGCTTTTTTCTTTATACTAAAGCTCAAGGCTTTTTCTCTATATTTTTTATGGCTTTTGGCCGGCTACTCTGCTTCGGCTTTTGGCCGGCTTGCTTCGGCTTTTCGCTGGCTACTCTGCTTCAGCTTTTCGCTGTCTACTCTGCTTCAGCTTTTCGCTGTCTACTCTGCTTCAGCTTTTGGCCAGCTACTCTGCTTCGGCTTAATTCTTAACTGGCTTCAACTGAGTCAGAGGCTCTGCTCTCTTGTTTCTACTCTTTTTGCTGGTCTCAACTGAGTCTGAGGCTATGCTTTTTCATTGCTCTTATTTCTTAGCTTTTCTTCTCTGCCTGCCGAGCCCCGGACGGACCACCATTTGTAAGCTGCCTGTCACGGCCAGCCACGGCGCCGCCACGGGAGGAAAATTCTCGGAGGCAGAGTATAGCTTTTGCTACTTTTACTTCTACTTTCTTAGAGAGAGCTTAGAGAGAGGGAAAGAAAGATTTTTAGAGAGAAAGATTAAAGCAAGCTTTTCTTAGCTTAGAGTCTTAGAGAGAAAGAAAGATAGAGCTTAGCTTAGAGCGAGCTTTCTTCTTAGCTTAGAGTCTTCTTGTCTCTTAGCTTAGAGTCTTACAGAGAAAGAAAGATAGAGCTTAGCTTAGAGAAAGATTAGAGCTTCTTTCTTCTCTCTTCTTTCTTCCTTCTTCTTTCTTCTGTCTTCTGTCTTCCTCAGGAGTCTCGGCCTTACTCTGACCAGTCCTCTGGAGCCTCGGCCTAACTCTGGCCAGTCATTACTTCTTCTATCTGGTTTCTCTTCTGTCTTCTATCTGGTTTCTCTTCTGTAACCGCTCTGCCTACGTTCTGGCCGCTCTGATTCTTCTGACCGACCGAGTGACTGCCCGGCTGACTGAATTCTCCGTTCTCCTAACTCGGACCGCTTTCACCCGGTTATATACCTTCAGGTTTGCGGGTGCCTACAGGTGCGTCACATACATATCAGGTGGAACTTATGGCTTCCAGCTAGCTACAACAGCCCTTCCTAATTAGGGCTCCTTCAGTATGCTGATTTTTTTTTTTTTTTAGGCTTAAAATTTTTTTATTTTTTTTAATTTTATTTTTATAATTTTTAATATGTACAACTCATAGTGCATATATTTAGTATCTTTTGACATACAACTGTTTGCATACAAAGTATATTCGTACAATTCAGGTCTTCAGTCATGCATTAAGGAAAATGATATCCGTCTCATTCAACCACCTTTTTTTTTTCTCCCCCTCCCTCCCCTCTTGCTCTCTAGACCCTTACTCTCCCTTCCCTTGACCATTCTAGTGTTCCTCTAATCCTCCTATGTACCCCCATCCAACAATACTTTGAAATAGCCTCCTTATATAAGAGAGAACATTTGGTACTTGGATTTTTGAAACTGACTAACTTCACTTAGCATTATGTCTTCCAACTTCATCCATTTACCTACAAATGCCATTAATTTGTTTTCTTTTATTGCTGAGTAAAATTCCATTGTGCGTATAGTATGCTGATTTTAAGTTCTTTGGGTATATGCTAAGGAGTGGGGACAACTGGGTTAAATAGTGGGTCCATTCCAAGTTTTCTGAGGAATCTTCACATTGCTTTCCAGAGTGGCTGCATCAATTTGCACTTCCATCAGCTATGTACCTTTCCCCCCCACATTCTCACCAACATTTATTCCTGCTTGTATTCTTGATGATTGCCATTCTGACTGGAGATGAAATCTCAGTGTAGTTTTAATTTACATTTCTGTAACTGCTAGAGATGTTTGCCATTTTTTCATGTATTTGTTGGCTGATGGTATTTCTTCTTCTGTGAAGCGTCTGTTCAGTTCGTTTGCCTATTTATTGATTGGGTTATTTCTTTTTTTGGTGTTAAGATTTTGAGTTCTTTGTATATCCTGGAGATTAATGCTCTACTGAGGGGCAGGTGGCAAAGATTTTCTCCCATTCTGTAGGCTCTCTCTTCACGTTCTTGATTGTTTCCTTTGCTGTGAAGAAGATTTTTAGTTTGATACCAACCCATTTATTAATTCTTGATTTTACCTCTTAAGCTTAAGGAGTCTTGTTGAGGAATTCAGTTCCTGAGCCAACATGATAAAGAGTTGAACCTAGTTTTCCTTCTAGCAGGCACAGGATCTCTGGTCTAATGCCTAGGTCCTCCATCCACTTTGAGTTGAGTTTGCATGCCACATTTTCTTTACTTCATCTGTTGAAAAATAACTATGTTGTGGCCAGGCCTTGGCTATTGTGAATAATGTTGCAAATATAGAGAGGCCTCAGAAAGTAAAATATTGGTGGCCGGGGGCTGGGGGATGGAGGAAATGGTGGGATGCTGTCCAAGGATACAAAGTTTCAATTACATGCTATGAATAAGTTCTAGAGAGCTAAGGCACAGCAAGGTGACTATAGTATAACATACTTGAAATTTGTTAAGATCTTAAAAGTGTTCTCACCATAAGCACAAAAATGACTGTGAGGTGATGGATATGTTAATAAGCTTGATCATAGCACTCATTTCACAAGTAGACATGTATCAAAGCATCTTGTTGTATATCTATAAATATATACTAGTCTTACCCACCACACCTCAGTGAAGTGGAGGCATCCGACCTGTCTCAACAACCACTGCAGAAGTTGTTAATTGCCATAGGCCAACAATCAAAATTAAGGCACAATACCTGTGACAAAAGCCCAATGATGCTTTATAAATTACATGGCCCTGAGATAAAACCACTGTCATACTGCAGGAAGATCTAGAAATGGCAGAATCATCCATATAAATAGAAATTTACCAAGATAATTCTTTAACACAAGCATCACAAGATCTGCTGCTACGGCAAAACAAGGAATACAGGTGTGTGTGTGTGTGTGTGTGTGTGTGTGTGTGTGTGTTGGGTGGGGGTCAGGGGTACAGTATTGTACAGTATTGAATTCAGATTTGCAGCAAGCACACAAAGATCTCTCAGCTCTGCTACCAAGTAGCTTTGTAACCTGGAGCAAGACATCCTGGTATCCTCACCCAAGCAGTGATGTCCTTCCTGTGTCTCACAGTGTCATTCACCAGAAGTACAAGGGGCGGGAGAACAAGTCAGCAGACTGAGTAACTAACACGTGGAGCTGCTGTGTGTGAGAGTGAGCTCTAACTTTTCCTTTCTATCTCCAGCACTTTGCCCTGTGGTTTGCCCCACCCCATGGGGATGTTGTAGATGAGTGAGGAGACGGTGGATGTGGGGCCCCCATGACATCATGCCACACAGCAAGCAGGAACTCTGCAGGAATCCCGGAGATTCTCTGACAGCAGAGTGGGTGCTTCCCACGGGACTGTCATGCATCACGTGCATGACTTCATTAAAGGGAAAATCAAAACAAAGCTAAGCAATATATATGTACTCACTAGGGAGAAAATAAAGGTTTTACTACTGTTGTGAAGCATAAAAATGGTAGAGGTTCTTCCCAATGACTTAACAAAACTACACATATATATATTAAATCAATATTAATTATAGTATATGGGTATTAATAAGTCAACATTATATTACTATTAGTCATTATATTAATACAATATTAAATAGGTATTATCAATATTGATTTTATTGATATTAATTAGGTATTAATACCTATTAATAAATTAATAAAATACCCCCTAATGATAAAGATCACCTTTTAATATGTTCAGAGGTAAATCCTTACATTAGATGTTATCTAAGATTTTGTTTTATTTTATATTTTTATTTTGCTCATTAAGTTATACCATTGTCGGGCTGGGGTTGTGGCTCAGTGGCAGAGCGCTCACCTCGCATGTGCGCGGCCCTGGTTCGATCCTCAGCACCACGTAAACATAAATGCATTGTATTGTGTACAACTAAAGTAAATAAATAAATATTTAAAAAAAAAAAAAGTTATACCATTGTCGGTGGTGCAAACCCATAATCCTAGCACTTGGGGCCTGAGGTAGGTGGATTGAGAGTTCAAAGCCAGCCTCAGCAATGGCAAGGCACTTAGCAACTCAATGAGACCCTGTCTCTAAATGAAATACAAAAAAGGACTGGGGATGTGGCCCAGTGGTTCAATCCCCAGTACCACACACACAAAAAAGTTATACCATTGTTACCAACGTTGTAAACAAATAAGTTTGATCTTCAAAAATATAATTCAACTTCAATATGAACTTCAACCAGCAAGATCACTGGATCCAGAATGGAATAAAAACTACAGAGGTTTCATTTTTTAAAGTACAGACTTTTCAAAGCATCTTTATGTGACACTTCAAGACGCCCCTGAATTCCAAGATGAGAGTTCTCTAGAGAAAAGGAGTTTGCACGTGGCTAGAGACAGTCCAGGCAAGTGCTTTATTATTATCTATCATTTTTGCTGTTTTAGAATGCAAGTTATGAGTCTTTCAAAGACCTGAGCCACTCAAGGTTTTTGTTTGTTTGTTTGTTTGTTTCTCTTTAGATCTTGACACCAACTGTTTAAGCAATACACAGATTTAAACTATACAGTAAGGACAAGAACAGACTAAGTCAGCCTTGTGATTCTGCAGCTCCACTGCTAAGGGGATCTACCAAGCTTGTCTCAGTGCTGAAGAATTCCACTCTCTAATGCTTACAATTAATATAAATGCTTGAACTTTTTCTTAAAAAAAAAAAAAAACCAACAACAACAACAACAAAACCTGCTTTGTAAATGAATAGAACAGTAAGCATAATGGGAAGAAGAGCTCATACTATGAATACCACTAATATATACTTAAGAAATAGCTTAAATGGATCTAAACTAACACTTTAAATACTTACTCACATGTACACCATCTAAGTTCAACCCTGAAAAAAGAATTATTTTTGATAATTATGTCCTAGATTTTTTAGTTCTACACATGTCGAAGTTATATAATGGTTAGAAATTGAAGTTAAATCAGAAAAGGATGTGACAGGGTTCTGAACACTCATCTTCAACAATCAGTTGAATAGGAATATAAAGAAAAAGATCTTCTATTTACTCAATTCTAAGTCGTGATTAATGGTATGATACAGCATCGATTTATCTGGAAAAAGAAACCTATATCATGTGCTGTTACAGACTTCCAATTTCCGAAATGTCCACAAATGAAGAGGAGCAAAGGTCATTTTAAAATTAAGGCTACGGAGGTGACTTCGTTGAGGCATGTGGAGGTTGAAATGTGGATTCAACCTCCTGCAGCTCCAACCTCAAAACGAAACCTGCCCTGACGGTGGATACGCCTCCACACTCTCCAAATCCACCACGAGGGTCCCTTAGAGAACTGCGGGATCCTGGGACAATTATGGTGGCAACAATGTGTCTCCAGCCTGCGGCACCTGGGAAGGTCCTAGGGTGTGTGTTCTGGAAAGCTCCTTCTTCCCCACAGTCCACCACAAGATGACGAGGTCAGGGTGCTGGAGCCCCCAAAGTCCCTTCTGCACCAGCCTCCGGAGGGGTCCACCCAAGGCGGTGGGAAGATTGAGGGGAGCTGAGGCTCAGACCAGGGCTGACAGGTGTGCGGCCTCACAAAAGTCAGATTCAAATGGTGGCTCTCCCTGGCACTGGGTGTTTTAGCATTACCAAACTGGGACGAGACTATCTAGTCTCCTTATTTTCTCCGTCTCCTTGGCCTCCGTCCTCTCACGCACATACATTCTCACCTGCACGCACAGCCGCACGGCTTGGACAGACAGCAAGTGTGTGAACACGCATACTCAAGGCAAAGTGTTTCCCCATCCCTAATACCCCCCGATCTCTTCTTGTGGGGGTATTTTGGTCTGTGCAGTTGTCCCTTCTTGCCTTAATATCATGCCCCAGCTTGTCCATTTCCAGAGGCAACCAACGGTGTGGCCCAGCAACACAGGATATTTATTTCCACGCTGGCTTGCTGCCAGGACTCTGCCGCCCAGAGCCAAGGCTGCATTTGCTGTAGAAGTGACTGGAGTGTGGGGGAAAGGGGTGCAAGCAGCTGCGGGAGAGGTGGGTCCTTCTGCTTCCCTCTTTGCCTCGAGCAACAAAACCCACCTGGGGCAGTGGCATTAGGGGCTGCAGAGGGGAGAAGAAGGTAGAGACGGGGAACCAGCTGGGGAGAGAAGGTGTGCCTTAGGGGAGGAGGAGCATTTCCATGGTACAAACAGACCTGCATCACACCCGAACACTTCACAACCCCTTTCTTGCAATGTGGACATGGACGATGCTCTAATGGGGAGAACGGATATGAAGCCAAAGCCCTGACTTTGAAGCAGGTCCCAGCATCTTTCCTTGCCTTCTTCCAAAGAAACAGAATTGGTGACCAACTATGGACAGCGTAGAGGGAATGAGGAGACCAAAAATAAAATTAAATAAACAACCAAATAAATGAATAAAGACTTCTCCTTGTCATAATCAACCAAGTTACTTGTCCTCCATAGTCAAGAGTTAGCCAGCCAACGCAGATCCTTAAATTGGTATCCTTTAGTCTGAGTAATGAGAAGCACATTAACACAGATCTCAGTTCTCAATTAACAAAGGGAAGAAGCTAACAACAGGTTGACCCCCAACAAGAAGCCTGGCACCACGTTGGTATAAACAATAGATCCAAGGCCATATAGCCAATACATGTTCAGGCACAGACTCTAACCCCAGATTTTCTGATTCCAAGTGCATTCTCAATTATAGTCACATGCACATAATGACACCTCAGTTACTGGACCAAATATATAAAAGTGGTTCCAAAAGAATAAATGGTCAAGTGGCATCACAGCCATCTCAGGTTGTTTAAGTGTGTTCTATAGTGTTCACACAATGAAATCACCTCACAATGCGTTTCTCAGAGTGTACTGCATCCTTAATCAATACATGAATATTTCCAAATCTTCCTAAAGCATGTAGGTTCACCCAGTCTCCATACTTGCGCTAGATTTTAATTTTTTTATTTGTTCTTTGTAGATGTACATGACAATAGAGTATATTTTTGTAGGAGCCCTGTTTGGGGAGATGGCTTGAATTGCGGTTGACTATGAGCCATAGAGATTTGGGCATTGTCGCCTTCCGTAGTCTCACGGGACTTGGCCCGGGATCTCGAGTGACTTGGCCGAGATTGCTGATTGGGTCAGCGCCATTTTGGTGGTGTGTGCGGCGTGTGTTAGTCGTTGTTAGAGCCAGAGAGAAAAGTTATCAGAATAAAAAGCTGTTTGTCTCCAGTTTGCTTCTAAACTTCTTCCCGAGGCTTCGTTGCTCCAAGCGGCCATCGCTTCAGGCAGCAACATATTTTGACATACTATACATACATGGGAGTGTATCTTCCTATTCTTGTGGTTGTACATGATGTGGAGTTTCACTGGTCATGTATTCATATATGAACACAGGAAAAGTTATGTCCAATTCATTCTACTGTCTTTCCTAATTCCATCTCCCATCCATTCCTTTCATTTCCCTTTGTCTAATCCAATAAACTTCCTCCCCACCCCACACATACTTATTCAATGTTAGCATCTGCATATCAAAGAAAACACTACTTTGGGGACTGGCTATTGCACTTAGCATGATAGTCTCAAGTTCCATCCATTTACGTGCAAATGCCATAAATTTCATTCTTCTTTATGGCCAAGTAATATTCCATTGTGTATATGTACTACATTTTCATTATCCATTCATCTGTTGAAGTACACCTAGGTTGGTTCCATAGCTTTCCTATTGTGAATTGAGCTGCTATAAGCACTGAAGTGTCTACATCACTGCAGGATGCGATTTTCAAGTCCTTTGGGCATATATGCTGAGAAGTGAGATAACTGGGTCCAGTCCAAGTTTTCTGAGGAATACTACTGCTAGATTTCTTGATGATAAAATTTGCTTTTATTTTCCCCCTTTTTATTAACTACATCTGTAGAAATCTAAAACAGTTAAATTTATGAAAGATTAGAAAATAATCTTTGGTGTGAAAAAGGTTCATCAGAAGTCAAAATTGCAAGCAGTATCAGAGGCTTAGTAACTGGTCGCCTAAATGAGGAGGAAGTGGGCCTGGGAGGGAGAATCCAGGGGTGTGGGCCCTTGGGGAACTGAGGGTCTCCAGCTCTCTTCCCTCAGCATCTGAGGGCACGTGGTCTGCACTATCTTTCTGCTTTAGGAACAGGTAAGCATATATATTTATCCTTCCCTCTCCCTCTCCCTTCCTCCCTCTCTCTCTCTCCCATTCTTTCTTTTCTGTTATACCTCCCCACCAATGTAATGTGATTCGATCTTACCACTTTAATACAGAAAATAAAGATATACACGAACACTCACATGTACATGTCTCTCTATATCTATACATATATATGCATCAGCACTTTATCTTTTCAATGCACATAAGCCCCTATTTGTAACTTTATTTTATTTTTTATTTTTATGTTATTGATGGACCTTTATTTTAACCTAGTGCCTCACAGGTGCTCTGCCACTGAGCCACAACCCCAGCCCCACCACTGATGATTTTATATGCATGAAATTGAACATCTTCATTCTGAAATGTGTGTGTGTCTTCAATTTGCAGTTTTCTTTCATTTACACTGCTTACAGAGACTACACTTTTCAGTTCCTTCTTCTAAAACTTCACAACACTTTCCTCCCTCTACCAGTTTTTTTTTTACAAGAGTTCTCTGTTACACTGACATTCTTTTAAGTAATAAAGAAGAAGAAGAAGAAGAAGAAGAAGAAGAAGAAGAAGAGGAGGAGGAAGAGGAGGAGGAGGAGGAGGAGACAACGATCATGTGCTCAACACTCGACATGCATCATACTAGTAGATTTACACAGACCAGCTTCACGCACCTGCTGAAGAATAACTGTGTAAGTTTCTGGGGCCATCTACATTTAGGGAAATCTGAGAAAGTTATAAGCAAGTTGCCCAAGGTGGGGGAAACTAGAAATTGAATTCTGGCCAATTCTGAAGGCATAATTGATCTAATTAAAAATAGTGAGTGAGTCTCTCACGAATTTTAATGTTACCTCAAAAATTTTTATTTAACACACTAGTTTGATTGAAACCTTTGTCACAGATGCTTTACAGCTCTTCACTCCGGTCACTTGTTACCTTTACCAGTGGCTAATGATCACTTCTTATCTATTTCTAACTAACCAGGGAGGCTGTGTTCCCTACACTGTAAATGCATCTGCAATACCAATTGAGAGTTAAGTTTAAAAACGGGGGACTGAGTTGCAAATTTGACTGTGAATTTCTAAGGTGAATCTCCCATCATCTAGGAAATATTTTGGTGTTCATATGAGTGAAAAAAAAAATCAATACACCTCTTAGCACCTATACATGCTTTTTGTCTTCATATAACTCAGCAAATATTAGCTAGTTAATCCTAATGAAAGTCTCACAATACATGTAAGGTCTGATTCATTCTCAATAAACATTTATAAACTAGACAATATGTGGTCTCATGATTTATATGAGGCCTGTGGCTCACGTGCTTTATGAATTACATCCTTAGATGCACAAACGGCCCTTGTAAAGTCCTAATGAAGTCACAAGCTCTATTTTATCAATTTATAACCTAGTGTTTCACAAAGGTCCCACCAGGCTACCCCTCTGCCTCCCAATTTTGTGCCATTCTCCAAAACAGGGTCCTCTGTGTAATAAGCAGGGACCATCCAACATAAAAGGATAATATTTTTCATGTTTCTTAGTACATTTTTTTTCTTTTCTTGGATGTTAACAAATAAAGTTTGAAGAATAAGTCACATTTTTTTAAACACTTTTAAACTTTTAGGTCATATTATGTACTCACATAAAATGCCCACTCTTTCTCGTATTTGACTTTATATTCAAAGTTAGGTCCCATGTAAATGAGATACAGATATTCTCCCAAACTGGCCAACAGGAACAGATACAGACCTAATCTTAATCTCTGGCATTTATATGGTTTCTAGGCAATAATAATAATAATTTTACTGTTAGCAACATGTTATACCAGAAATCTTCTTACAAGCAAAAAGGAGCAGATGGCATAAAAAAAAAAAAAAAAACTAAAATGAATATGAAAATAAATTGTCCAAAACATGAAAAGGACCAGCAGAACAAGGGCTTAGGAGAATCCTCATAGGACTACACCCATTCACATAATGGGCCAGGATAAAGAGGTGACAGTGTCTTTCAAAGGTAAATGCTACCTTTAAGGACCAAGGTAATTCTCCCCATCCCAAAACAGACATGGTAATTATAATACTTATGCATCAGAGATATTTCCAGGAATGAAAGTTACATAAATGACAGCCATAAGATTTCAAAGTACCAGCAAGTTTTTCTTCCATTCTTAGGCAAAAGTTCTAGAAATCCTAGGAAAAACTGTCCTTTCCATAAATATATATGCATAAATTTTTATTTCAGAAATGGAAAGAGGATAAGTAGCTTCCCAGTACGGGTGGAACTAGAGACACTGTGGCAGGAGATAATGGCTTCTGTATATACTGATGTCCAGTCTGGGGAGAACAAAGGGTGTGGGAAGAGGAAACACTACCTCTTACAGCAACATCTGACCTTGTCACATAGAGGAGACCATTTCTAATTACTGAATAATAAGAGCAACTGTCAACTCCCACCTTGGGACTCATCTATTTTACCTGATAGCTCTACCACAGGGGATTGGAGAGATTGCAGAAAGACATTGCATACGCTTTGCTTTTCAAAAATCCACCAAGTTTGATGGTTTATAAGTATTTCAGAAGAAAAACTAGAATTGCTTTACATATAGACTTCAGGTTGGAAGCAATTTATTAAGTCTGTCACTGAAACAAGTAATCATAAAGACAAGATTCATTGCTTTGGTATGAAAGCAATTTAAAAATATTATGAAAATGTACAACCCTGAAAATAGCACAAATGGAATCTATCTACACAAAAATATAAAAAAGAAATAAATGTCAAGATAATGAAGATCCTAAAAATCATTGAATTGTACACTTTAAATGTATGGGAGGGAGCTGTATCTAAATAAGACTCAAGAAAAGGAAAAAGGCATATTCAATAAAATCAATGCAATTAGATAATTATGAAAACAAAAAACTGCAAATAAAGATAGGAATCTCTCACTTTTTTGCTCAAGATTATAATATTTATAAGGATCACTACCACTAGTAAATGGATTCAGTCCTTTAGGAGGCCACAATTTTGAAATGTTTTAAAATTTAAACCATTAAAACTTTTGATGGAGAATTCCATTGGGACTGCCTTTGTATCTTAAAATTTAGGGGTTATCCATGTGAATACACATACCCTCCCATATATCAAGGTTAGAAGAATATACAGAAACATTTGTTAGAAATACTTTGCTCCAAGAGGTTGATTGGTTGGTTGTTTTTTTGATGGGTGCCAAATTGCCATGTATCCAAATGGCTATCAACAGTCCTTAGAATGCTTGTGTCTATAACAAAACATCTTCGTCAAAGCGTCACATATCTAAGCAAGACTAGGGCGATGCTCGCATCTGAAATCAGAGCTTTGCTGCTCACAATGAGACACTGGAGTCCTGAAGGCAATGAGTGAGGTGAGATGTTAGAGACAGCCACAGGATACAGATGGTATTGTCCTTACACAATAGCCACTTTATTCAGGTTTAGAGAAAGTTCTCATTTTTTTTCCAAAGGGGTGTGTGTGTTGAGTATAACTAAAATCAATAGAAAGTTATTTTTCATCTGTATTGAGTTGGTGTAGTTCTTGTTAAAACAAACAAAATGAACCCAGTATAACTGATTTCCTCATAAGGGACCAGGAAAGGTTGATTTTTTTTTTTTTTTTTTTTTTTTTTGGTAATCTCCATTCTCAGTAAAAGAACTCTGATTTTTAAACTGGGCATACTGCTGCTTACCAAAGGACCACCTTTCCCAGTCTTCTCTGTAGCTAGATATGACCATGTGACTTAAGTTCCAACCAATGAGACATAAAGAGAACTCTCAAGAGAAACTTCCAGAAGGTCTCCTTAAAATCTTCCTAGTGAGTGGAAAATGAAAAGTTGGAAGGAACATGAGCTTCAGATGACTCTGTAGAGCCACATGGTAGCACCAGGCAGCTATTTTCTATGTTCTCTTTTACATGAGAGAGAGATATTTTAAACACTATTTTTTTTTTCCTGGATGTATAGCTAAACCTAATCCAAGCTGATATACAATCAGGGAAAGCAAAGCAATATTAGTGTGAGAGTGAACCAGATACATTTTTGCTGTAAGAAAAGACTGTGCCCAGGACCCGGCTCACTGGACCAGCCCTTATGCTCAGGAACCAAAAAGCTGGAATGAGTCATTTCCAGGGTGGTCCTAGCTGAAACAAGCTTTGTAAAACTGGATATAAATCACACATTCTTTCGACTTGAATACTTTAAAAAGCAAAATAAGTTTAAATGTATTTTCAACTGAGAATATGGCTTGTTAACCAGAAAACAGAAATTGTGAAGTTCAAACAACAGAAAATATGCAAAGCAAAAAGATGGATTTGTAACAACCAGAAGCCGTGAAATATCATAATTGGTATGAATGTAAAAATCACACAGGCCTTCAGGGAAATTATGAAGAGCACTAGAAACTTTTCTATTGATAAAATGAGAGAAGCTCTGATGCTTGAAATGGTGTATTCATATTCAAAAGTCTCATAATCCAGGTGACTTAAGTCCTAAAGGCTGGAAGCTTGAGATCAAGATACCGCAGAGCTGGTTTCTCCTGAGGCTGAGAGGGAAGGTCTGTCCCACGCCCCCCCTGGAGCTTCTGCTGCTGGTCCTCAGCTTCTGCTGCATCCCTTGATCTTTCTCTATGTACCTGTCATCTCCCTGTGTGGGCGTCTCTCCGTTTCCCTTTTTATAAGGACATCATTTATAGCGGACTTGGGGGCCACTCTACTTCAGTAGCACCTTAGCATCTGTGGTGAACTCCATTTCTAAATAAGGTCACATTCTGAGGGGCCAGGGTTAGGACACAACACACGAATGGGATGTGAAATGCTCAACCTGTTACAACTGATGACAGACCAAGTGATTCTGAGTCACTGTGGCAGGAAGAAAGCAAATGGATCCAAACAACCGTATCATTTTTAAGCACATTGAAGAGGCCTGTCAACTTACAAAGTATTTGGTCACAAGTAACTGAAATAATGTTTACATGAATAAAAACTTTCAGTGGCAATGACTAGAGAAACATGTGTGGACAGGTGCACAGAAGGGGCTACGTCCCCAACAGGCAAAGCCCACGGGAGCAGCCACCCACAGACGTGCCACTATTCAGCGTGAGCACCAAAGCAGCTGTTCTGTCCTCCCAGGGGAGCACTGTCTCCTCTCAAGTAGCTCAGAGTGCAGAACAAGGGTGGGAAAAGTGGGAAGATTTTTAAAAGGAGGCATCAGAATGGCTGGAATAGTCATTGTTTAAAAAAAAAAAAATCTTGAAAAGGGGAATGACTTCGAAAGCCTTCTTTACTCATGGCACAGCTGTACTCTGTAGAATATTCTAGTCCATTTTCAAATTCTGTATTAACAAACATTTTAGATGGGCCTAAAATGTCATTACATGATTTCATAAGCTGCAGTGCTGCTTCTGAGACCGTACCCTAAGGAAACTGCAAATAAAGGCAAAGGTTTGTGTAGGGAAGTGTTCACTGCGGTGTTATTTATAACACTGGAAATGTACCGACCATCCGTGGTCTGAGGAAGGGGAATGGCTGGCATGCGCTAGTATGCTCAGGGCAATAGTATACAACATATGGGGTTACTGTGTGTGTGTGTGTGTGTGTGTGTGTGTGTGTGTGTGTGTGTGTGTGTGTCCTTCTTCAGGTGATGCTGTCTCAGAGAACCAGAGGGAAATGTCACTTACAGACAGCCTGACTTGCTAAAACCTTCTGGAAGCCTAAACTCCTGAAGGGGATCACACCAAATGTTCCTGAGGGAGGGAGGGAAAGAGAAACATGCATTTGTGAGCTGTAGGATAATGGCAGCATTAAGGCATCCATCCAAGCCAAGAACAGGGCAGGCCTGTGAATGCCTGTGGTATGCCCAGTGGAACCACCATGTGATAGGTCTACACAAGCAGTGTAGACCCACTGTGGGGGGCCTGACGGGATTCTCATGCCCAGTGGGGGACTAAAGATACAGGACCATCTGACTCTGAAGGATCAGGGTGGCCTGGATAATGGCATACTAGTGTTGCCGTGTACAAGGACTCATCACTGATGGACATCCCGGGTGCCCTCTTCCCCCTCCACAAACACTCTGGGATCTCTGCAAGGCCCTGGGAGGAGGAAGCTACAGTGGAGAAATGCAGGGTCCTTCTCCCTAACCGGACAGAGCAGGGCCTCTTAGATTCAGAAGCAAAAGGTACAAATATCTCATATACTCTAGTTTGCCAATTAAGGATCATGTTATTATCTAATCATTACAATGGTATGAAAACATAATTATGCTAAGAAGTTTTTAAAATAGAACATTACGGGGAAAATACCCATGGCAGAAATACAAAAATATATGAAAATATGGTGACATGTTTATTGTTGTTTTAAAGCACAAAGGAAAAAAGTCCTTGAGCAAATAGCGTCAGAATGCCAATGCCAATAGCTGCTGCTTCTCCTTTTACCATCACCTGGGAAGAGGAAACACTGGCCCTTTCTTTTCTCTACACTATGTTCATATTACTTTTAAAATGGAAAACCAATTCCAAATGGACACGTGATTAGAATATTCTTTCCTTTCCAACCTAGTCAAATGAATTTTTGTACCATGTGACCTTCTGCTGATTTTTCTGTTGATTTTCCTGGAATTTATCTGAAAGCAGGAGTTATAACTTAGTGACTGGTTACCAGATTTTAAGCAGGTGCACAAAGCAGAAACATATAGGAAGAAAAGATCTTTCTATTACGGTCTTATTTAAGTTAGGATTTGCTGCTGGTAAACTTAAGTATAATTTGTCTATTCTGTTAAAGGCTTTAATTTGGTCTGAAAAGCTTTGGTTTTAGTATTGGTTAAATATTTAGGTTTGACTATTTTTTTTTTCTTTTAGCAACTGAAAGGAAAATCCATGTTTAAAATGCTCTTTTGGACAAGCAGAAATATATAGTTCCATAATTAAGCTAACATTTCAGCAAAAAAAAAAAAAAAAAAGTATTCTTGCTAACACTTACATTGCAATGATTCCAGTACACAAAATAAGAACTTGCTTTTTGTTTTGTTTTGTTTTGTTTTGTTTTGGGGGGCGGGGGTTCTCCTTGTAATTTTGGAAAAGTGGCACTGCATGGTGGTTAAGTGCTTTACAAAGACAGAAAACCTAACTTTGCATCTTGGATTTCTCCTCAGCTTTGACATTCAATATAAGTTCTCTAAAATTTACATACATCCCTTCCCCTCCATCAACAGCACTGGGATTATATGAAAACTGACTCACTAAGGGACTATAAGAATTATTGTGGATTTACTATGTAAAGTACACAGGCACAGAGTGAGCAAAATACATGGCACTTATATTACTGTTATTACCAAGAACAGGATTTGTTCTCCAAATGGAAGGCTTCCCTTTCTTATGAGGAACAGCAAAACTCTAATGTAACCTACACAAGCCACTTTTCCTTCAAGAAATTGTCCCTGTAGTTTTAATAACTACCTTGGAATAAAATTCAGTTCACCATGAACTTATTTCCTCATTACTGGACTACAATATTCAATACACAACTAATGAAGAAAGATTAAATGACAAATTCAGCTTCTCTAGTGCTCTGTAAATTAAAGCATCTGGTGAGGAGTTAAACTCAAATGCTTATAAGGAATAAGTAGCTAAGACTCCAGAGCAGAGTGCCAGGGGAGGGACAGGGAAAGCCTGCTGTCCAAAAGAAACAGACCCTGGTCTCCTGGGGAAGCAGCACCAGGGCACAGTGGCAATGTGGTGGCCTGGAGACAGGTGCACACTCAAAGAGGCATCTCTCTGTATAACCAGGAATTGGACTCCAGTAATGCTAGATATCCATCTCCCAAAGAACCAGAAATAACTCTATTTTAAGTGTCAGGGACTAATTAAATTAAAAACAAAAACACAGGAGCCAAAGAAAACATTCAGGGCTAACCGTCGCAAGGGTGCCAGTTTGTAAGCTATAAGATAAATGTTCCCAATCACCTAAGACATTCCGTAACAGACCTTTTGGAGTACACGAAATCGTTACCAAAAAAAAAAAAAAAAAAAAAAAAAGTTTTTAATTAAAAAACTTATATTACATGGATGTACACATCTGTTTTAACGTAGCCACTTATTTTCTAAGTTAGGAAAAAGTACCAGGAAACTAAAGTAGTAACTCATATTTCTAACTGAGACATTCTCAAACACTGGGTATCTGCAACACAGTTGAAGCCAACTGACAAGCAAGACAGCACCCACGTGGAAAACACTGTGGTCACACAGTCACACACTGAATTGACAGGTCCGCCTCTGGTGCCCCTTCTAACTTGTCGTACTCTGGTTTTACACGTTTCGCAATCAGCCTGGGGGAAGAGTGGTTCTGAAGATAGTCCCTCTGACAATAGACTTAGTGGTACAAGAGAAGATAAGAGGAAGGCTGAGTGACAGGTACAAGAAGTCAAACGTCAGAGCCTGAGATCTCTGTTGAAGGGTCATGACCCACAGAGCTCAGTGTGTTGAGAGGTACTTAAGGGCTCTGGTGGCTTTCCTATACAGTTCAATAGTGAAATAAGTACCATAAGAAACACACAATACACACCAAAGAATCATGTCCTAGGTGCCTGAGACAAAGGCGCATGAGGGGCCACTCTTCCGTTTCTGAAAGATATTTGTTTCATTCAACAAGTGTTTATAGGAACCTATTATATGCAAGGGCCGAGGTCATTACAAATACTTGCTAAGAAGGACCTCCAGAGCTGCTGCTTTCTTATAGGTGAGACTACATCTCTGAAGTGCCTTACAACACTGAAATCAGTCTGTGCTTTTCTCCTAAGGGGTTAAACACTCCAGCCAATCAGAAAATTGGATTTAAACAACAAAAAAGGGGTCTTATAGGAAGGAATACAAGGGTTTTGTTTTAATTCAGACTTGTGACTATAGAAAACAAAGACACAGATGCTTTTGGTTAAGTACTTTAAGTCTGAATGAATTGATCAAAACATTTTTGCTCCAATAATCAGTCACTCAGTTTGCCCAGCAATTATGACTGGAATATTTCTGTGGACAGACTAGATTTTAATACGGACTCTGCCATCCCTGATGGCACATTCCGGTAAAAGGAACAGGAGCTATCCCATTACTGGTAGCATCCAGGAAGTGGGAAGCAGCAGTTAACTTCAGCTCAGTACACAGAAAGGACTGCAGCAGCACCCACACTCAGCCTACAGCCAGTGGACTTGTGGTAAGTTAGCATGAACCAGTGCTGCTACTGCGGTGTAGCTCAGTGGTGCAGCTTTGCCCAGCATGCGCGAGGCCCAGGGTTTGATCCCTAGCACCGTACGAAGAAAAAACTGATGGTATACATTTTATCTGTTTTTAGATCGTATTTATTTGTTTCTGTAAGATAGGTCATTTCCAATAAACCTTTCCATACATAACTTTTTTTTTTTTTTTTTTTTTTGTATCAGGGATTAAACTCGGGGGCACTTGACCACTGGGCCACATCCCCAGCCCTTTTTTGTATTTTATTTAGAGACAGGGTCTCACTGAGTTGCTAAGTGCCTCACCATTACTGAGGCTGGCTTTGAACTCGCAATCCTTCTGCCTCAGCCTCCCAAGTGTGGGATTACAGGCACACACTACCACGCCTGGCCATACATAACTTTTTAAATAAGTTATTTCTAAGCCTGTACTACATAGCAGTTTCTAATACTAGAGACAATAAACTATTAAAAATTTCAAGTTAAACATTTCATTATGTAACTTTTAAGTAAATTACTTCCATGCATTCACTTACTTATCATATAAATTCTGTTGCATTTTAAAACTCTTGTTCTATTTCCTTTTATTAAAGATTGAAATTCCAAATGGATTAAATATTAAGATGAGGAAAACCTGAGTTTCCTTTGTCATCTTGAAACAACTCCAAGTTCAGCTCTAAGAAGCCCAAGAGCGAAGATCACAGCATATACCAAATAAAACTTTTCCTTAAGAGTTGGTGCTGTGAGCTGGGTGTGGTGGCGTAAGCCTGTAATCCCAGCACTTGGGAAGCTGAGGCAGGAGGATCGCGAGTTCAAAGCCAGCCTCAGCAATGGTGAGGCACTTAGCAACTCAGTGAGACCCAGTCTCTAATAAAATACAAAAAAGGGCTGGGGATGTGGCCCAGTGGTTGAGTGCCCCTGAGTTCAATCCCTGGTACCACCAAAAAAAAAAAAAAAAAAAAATAGTTGGTGTTGTGACCAATGGGAGGACCCATAAAGAGTGCCAATGAGGAATCCAGGCAATTCATAGGAATCTAAGAAACCAGATGAGAAAGTGAGTGGGGGCGGGGAGGCTTACAGGGAAATGTATATCATTTCTTTAGTGTCACAGCTACTTACAAACATTGTCTAGAAGGAGAATGAACATTTTTGAAAGCAGAGCAGAAACTTCTCTCTTAGGGCTCTCCACGTACTGTGATAGGGATCAAGGGGCCCAGAGGCAAACAACTCTGAGAATACACCTGTATTTTGTATCTGATGCGGCCCAGGTTTGCTGATCCATAATAAGCCCCTTAGGAGCTAAGCTGAGCTTTCAGAGTAATCCCTCCCCACATATCTGAACCTGCTGTGGGGATTTTTTTAAACTGCTATTAGCAGTGACTAAAACTTCTAATCCCCTGCTATGCCTTTATTATTAACACATACAATTATCATGCTGTACATTAAAGCACTGTGGAAAAACTGGATCTTATTTCTAAATACCATCAACTTTTTACAATAACAGTAAAATTTTCTCAGAAATACTATTTCGTCATTTTGTCTGCATTTTTGCTGTAAATTCCCTCGGCTATAAGGTTAACTGGCATCTCTTACACGGGGTGTGAGAAACTTCAAAGTTCCCAGAATGGATCTAGTCCTAATACAACTACTTTAGGAATAAAGCAATCTTTCTTTCATTCATTACAGACGAGGGCAGATTTTCACCTCATTCCTTGAAAGAAAAATAAAACCCATTCTGGAGATAAATATGGTAGCTCAATACAGCATGGAATTCACCTGACTTGTAATTATCATATCAAATATCTTGGCATCTTTTCCCTAACCAAGTTTAGTGACTATAACTTAGTCTGAGAACTACAAAGGCACACGCTCATTACTCTGGCTGCTATGGCAAAACAGATGGTCCTGCTGTCCTGTGTACCTTCCTTCCCCCACCACCTTCCCTCCACCCCCCTTAGTCCTCGTTATTCTCATCCTTGTCCTCCCTCAGATTTTGTGCCATTGAAAGAGAACTGTGGAGAAGAAAAGGCTTGACCTTTTTCTCCACCTAAACTCAGCTCTCTGCTGGTCACTGGTTCAAGCACCAAGGGAGCAGGGAAGGGAGGTATCTCCATTTTCTTTTCTTTTCTGAAGTTCCTGGGCTTCAAGAGGAAAGAGGTGATGATGCTGGTCACTCTGCTTCCCAGGACACCCACCTTCACTCATGTGCTTTTAGTCCCCAGGATTTTACTAGGTATGTTGTTTTTAATCCTCAACATCTGCAGTGGGACTGGCTGATATGAAGCCCGGATTTCTCCTGGCATTGTAGACAATTTCAAACTCACCTTTTAGAAACCAGGACTAAATGTTCCTATAAATGAGAAATAACTCCCCCACCCCCAGCAAATCACTTTAAAGATATATGAGAAACATTAAAGTCAGATGAAGAAGCAAAAGCTACTCTGTGACATACACACACTAAGACAAAAAACACACACCCACACAGAACATATGAAGAAAAAAGAAAATGTAGCAAGTACTATAGGGAGGTTAAATTATGACTGTTCCTTAGGAAGGTAGGTGGCAGAGGGGCACCTGGTTCTGAGTTTAGTTGCATTACTGCTTGCTGAGTCTCAAGGATCATAAGCAGTATTAAATTGTTGACCATTCCTGATAACAGCCTTAAATGAATTGCAAAATGCCAACTAAGGCATCAGCTATATCTAGGGAAAGGACAAGAGACCTGTGTTTTATTTAAAAACTTCATGAAGAATAGTTCTAGACTTCTTATTTTTGTTTTCCTAAGATTGACTTTACTCCAAACAGGAAAATCTTAAAAGGAATACATTGGGGGTTGGGGGTGCAGGTGTACATGCTTAGCAAGCACTAGTCCCTGGGTTCTATCCCTAGCAACACAAGAAAGAAAAAAAAAGAAAATTAACACAATTGGCTATCTGCAGAATAGATATGTTCAGAAATATTAATGGCTAGAGCTTTTAAACCTCCTGAAAATATTCAAATCATTCTTCATATTTAACTTACTTAAAACATTATTAGCATTGCACCTAATGTAGTGAAATCCAGGAACTACAATAATAACAAAGCTACTAACTCAAGAAATTTAAACAACAGAGTCAGGATGGCAAGAAAAATGTGCGCTGCAAAGCCAGGCACCAAGATTGCAGCTCAAACTCCACTGGGAGCTACGTAAATCTGGCAAGTCACGCAAGCTCTGTAATTTATAAAGTGGTGATACCACCATTGTCCTCAGAGCTAAATGAGATAACACACCTAAATCACCTAGTGCAGGGCTTGGTACCTCATCAGCACGCAATACATGTTAGCTGCTATCAGGAGTTGCTGGAGTACTGCCTATGGCCAGCTGGGATTGGCGGCCACATCTGTCCACCTCCAAAGCCTGTGATTTTCCCACTGCTTCTCTATTAAGAGCGTGAGGCCAACATTACTGCTATTGCTCAACATGCTTAACATTATTAAGAGGTTTTACAAGTTCTAAAATCTAGATGACTAAATATGAATTCTCTCGAGAAAAAACTAGAATATCACACATGATCAACACCAGCTTCTCTGAGGGATTTGAGTCTGACCCTCAGAAGGTAAAGAAGAGTGATTAACCCATGGAACTACCCTGTTCCTTTTAACATTATTCCAAGGCCATACATGATTTGCAATTCTGCCTGTTTACTTTCCACTGACTAGCAAAGGATTAAAGACAAACAAATTCAAGGTGGTTTTCAGATGCACAAAATTAAAGGTTGAGAAGGCTTGGTGTTTTCAAAGAATGCTCCAATGAAGGATTCCTTTTTTCATTTTAATTGTTCTTTCCCAAACTTTGAAACATCCAATAAAATAATCTCAATTTGCTTTGTTTTGTTCTTTGCTTTCAAATACTGTAAATGGCTGGATTCCAGATAGAATAGTTATCCTCAAATGCCTTCCAATGAGGCCTGCCAGATTCTGTGGTTCAGAAGTAATTTAAAAGTTGAAATGTGTAAGAAATTAGACCTAATGGAGAACACTGGGTGTTTTATAGTTAGATCAATCTCTTTTCTTTTTTCAGGGAGAAATGGACAGTACATACACACATGCATATTCTGATGAACATATACATACATCAGTTGGTAAAGTACTTGCCTACCATGCACAAGGCCGTTGGTTTGGTCCCCAGCACCAAAACAACAACAAAAACACATATACGTACAGACTCTTTTAAGTAAGAAAGACAATGAAAAATGAATTGGCACATTTTTATTGCTCTATTTGTATTCTACACAATAATTTGAAAGGGCAAAGAGTATAGACATACACATATATGTAATTGTTTTTTAATAGAAAATAAAATTCACAATGCAACTGAAACAACGAATTGCCAAATTCAACAATGACAAATTAAAACAGTGGTAGGAATAATATAACCTTTATCTCATGGGATTTTCGGGGTGGGGAAGGGTTAATGCTTTGAAGTACAGAACTTATCTTCTCACATAAAACATAATTTCTATATAGAATGAAATAGATTTTGAATAATGATTTATTCAAAAGAAGAAATACCCATCTAGTCAGTGAGCTTTCCTATCACTAGTTACTCAAGCATAGGCTGGGATATTCCAAGTACATATTCCTGTACTAAGTAAAGGTTAATTAAACCTGGGAACCTCAACACTATGTTCTTCCTGGATTTTTTCATTCATTCTTGCTTCCAAATGTACATAAAATGCTATATGGCAAAGGATACACCCAGGCCCTGTCTTCCTAGAGATGACAGCCCAGTAGAGAAGAACAAATGCAAGGATTTCCAAACTTGGTGGAAGCTATGGGTGGAGCTGCGTGTGAGGAGAAAGACCCAGATCAAGGGCACTGAGAGACTTTCTACCAAATCCATCTGAGGGGAAAAAAAATGAATTTAGCTACACAAGAGAAGAGGATAGAATACTGTAATCAAGGCAAAGAGTGAATGATAGGTAAAGGAATGCCGGGACGGCTGAAATTTAGGAAGAAGGGTGATACCTAGAAAGGAAGGCAGAGAAGGGACCTTAATGGACATAATAAGTCAAGGATGAGTTTATCCTAAGAGCAACAGGAACTACTGAAAGATGGGCACTATTGTGGGGGAACTCTTAGAATCCTGTAGGAATATAGGCAACTTTGTATCATGGCAAGAAAGATGGAAGAAAAAACAGATAAGAGGTGATCACCATAGCCCAGATAGGAAATGATGTGGACATGGCCCAAGGAACTGGCAATGATGGTAGACAGTGAACAAAGATCCAAAAGCATTTGGTTGTTACACATGGTGTGTGGTTGAGGGAAAGATCAGTGTCAAAGAAAATGCACAGGATCCTGGAGTAGAAAACTTGGTGAATGACCGTATTTTCATGGGATGTGACACTGGAGGCAGAGCAGGCTGGAGAAGGGAAGGAAAGATGATAGGCTTAGGTTTGGACATGCTGAGTATAAAGTGCCTCATAGGTAAGTGGCTACTGAGTCTAGAGCCCTGAGAAAGTTATGGGCTAAAGACATGGATTGGGTCTTTGTGAAGGATCCAACACGGTAGCCATTAGCCACATGTGTGTAGGGAGCTACTGACATGAGCTATATATGAGAATGCTAGATTTCAAAGATGGTATGAAAAAAGGAATGTAGAATCAATCATTTTCATATTGATAATAAATGGTAATATTTTTGATAGATATCAGGTTAAACAAAATATATATAAGAAAATTAAAATATATAAGACAATAATAAAAATACATTTGCTTTTTTTCTTTTTACTTTTGTCAAATGGCTACCTGAAAGTTTAAAATTATATATAAGGTTCACACCATGACTCACATTGTATTTTTTACAGGCCAGCATGATATAGACTAATAGAAGCATGAAGAATAAAGAGCAATAATGAGAGTCTGGTCTCTGATGGAGCTGAAGGGTTCAACACACGTGTGCAGTGAGTGTGAGGAAGAGGAGCTGAAACACGCAATCAGCTGACCAGGCCAGATGATGTAGCACAACAAGAGAAACACTGGCTCCAATAGCCAGGAAAGGAACAATGGGGCCAGAGTCTACTGGGAGATCAGGTAAGAAAAGGACAGCAAAGCACTTTCAAGCTACTCCACAGGTACAAGAACAAATGGCTTACAAAATAGTAATGTCATAATCATATTACTGCAATTTAATTTTCCTGCATTTTACATGTATCTTACTACAAATTTCCAAATTGTTATTGCACTGCCGTCCATTTTAAATCCATTCTTTCACCTTCTACTCATACATGCTTCTTACCATGACCCCTGGAGTGCTCCTCCAGAATCGCTGGAGATCCCTGAGAGGTTGAGACTGAAAACAAGCCAAAGAGGAGGAAGAGAAAATGTCGTTTTCAAATGACATCTCTTTTCGTCCCTACTTCACACACTGCCTCTACTGGGTCCTGCTCACTTACCATTATATAATCACTGATTTAGGTGATCTCTAAAATTCTTCAAATTTTTAAACTTATATGCATTCATTGTTCATTTTCCTACAATTCTCCATTCCATCTTCAATAAAATCAGTGTTTGTCCAAGATGTGGTGGCTTCTGTAATGCACCCACTACGAACCAAACATTTGCACATTGTTTTCCTAACTTCCCTGAAGTATTTATTCAACAAATGCTTCCCAAGAGCCTACTCTATGCCCCAGTTGGAATATAGCAGTGAATGAACCAAAGTTTTGCCTTCGATGGTCTCACAATCTATGGCACAGAATACCACAGTTTCATAGTGACACTGCCAGAGCAGCAGTGGTTTACAGGGCTCACCACTGCCAATCCCTGTATCGTCAAGTTCTTTACATTGATTGCTGCATCTGATGCTCATAACATACTGATGATCATGCATTAAGCCTTTTTACAGACTGATTAAAAAAAAAAAAAAAGCAAGGCAAAGAAAAAGTAATGTCTCTCAAAAGGCTACAAAGTTTCCAAGTGCCTTGATCAGGATTCTAAATTCTCAGCACCTTGCCTCTCTCCTTTACATAATTTCCCTAAGAGAAGAATGCAACACTCTGGGTTGGCATCTCTCTTTTCTCCCCTCTGACACATTTCAGAGAATGGGGTGTGCACAGCTCATCTCAGTACCCACTCTGTTTGGGTACATCTACTGACCGGCATTAGCCACCATAAACCTGGGGTTACGTGCTCTGTTCTTCCCAGAGCAGCAACTACCACGGAGGGAATTTACACTGACTTATATCTGATGCCCCTGCACACCCCATGGAGGCAGGGACTTGATCTGGTTTCGTATCTACAGCCCTAAAAAAAAATATTGGAGGCCCGGGATATGCTCAGAAAATATGAGTTAAATGCATGACAGTAAACTTTCCAAATTCAGGAAATTTATACATGTACATGCCCAGACTTCTGTTTTTACTCTTCAAATACAAATCTCTTTATTCTTCTCTGAATAGCATCTTGTGTAGCATGGAACAAATGTAATTAGACCTTCCCAGGGTCAGCATTATGAACTCTTAATGTTTGTGCTGGGTTGTAAATGTAGAGATGCCATCAGGAGCTAATGAGGTTTGGTTTATAGGGTCCTTTGTCTGGATAACGGATAGCTCCCTAATTGCTGCGCTCATGTTGGTGCCTACTTGTAAGGGTTTTAATGTCCCTTCCTGCCACTTTCAATATGTCTGTTCTCATCCCCTAATTTTCTATGTCTAATATACAATAATCCAAGGAACCCGATACTTGTTTATTGGCCTTATCAAAAGGGCATGGGTTTGCAGACATTGTTACATCTATTTTAACTACTTGAAAGTCTTTCCTCCTATCTTCCTTCTGCTTTTTCAACCACTTACAAGCCTTAAGGTTAACTTAAATGTTACTCTATTTTTGCCGCAAAGCAGATTACTAAGCACAAGGAAAATAACCCCATAAAGAAGGCACAATAGCTAAACATGTACTAAATTAATTCACCCATTTGTTCATAGAAGTGGCAACAACTTCAAAAGGCCTGGAGGGGATCTGTCCTTGCCATTAACCCACAACCTGACATGAATAAAACAGTAGTTTCAGACTGAGTCATCTCCTAGTGTTGAAAACTCCACCACATACTATGCCAAATAATCCAATATTAAAAGCATTCTGTCTCACAAGGGTCCCTCCTGGTCAATGATCTTTTTGTTTGGCTGTCTCTCTCTTTTCTGGATTTATGTCTTTCCTGTATTAGAACCTGTGTCTGGGACCATGCACCTATCCAGGGACAGCTTGGGATTCTACCATGTGGTCAAGGTTAGATAGAAAACTGGTTTTGAAGGATAGAAGTTGTACTCAGAGAAGGAGGAAATACGAGGGATGTCAATCATCTTCAGGGGGGCTATATAAGGGTTCCTGCAAAGATTCCTCATCCGACAGCCAAGGAAACCTTTTTTAAGGAGTAACATCTCCCTTCTATAAAGGCTGTGTTGGTTGCTTTTGGAAAAACAAAAATGTTCATAATGACCACTTTCTTCAGTGTTTAGAACACATTGATTTTTTTGTTCTTGGTGGTGTTAATATATGATAAGCAATATCCTAGTTAATTTCATGACTTCCATTTCCCATTAGACAGTATTTCATTATTTGCTAAATTTCTTTGAGTCCCTAGAAAAGTATAATAGAAAACTTTATGGTCTATATTGTTGGCATCAAATAAGACTACAGTATACTGCTCCCAAGGTAATGTTATGAAGCTGAGGGAAAATATTTTGGAAGAAGAAGACAGATAAATATAAAATTAAGGAAATATGCAAACAAGGGTCCTATTATACTAATGGCAAGACAAACCAAGCAGCCCCAAATTACAATTGTTGTACTTCCTGAAACATGTGCCTTCTTATAAATAACAACATGAAATATTTACTTATTGCTTAGAATGTGAACTAGTATCTTGATAGAAGCTTTATATGATCTCATTTATTCTCACTCTGCATCCAGGGAATCAAACATTATCCCCATTTTATAGAAGAGAATATTGAGGTTGAAAAAGATTCCATCACCCAAGTCAAGCTATGAAATCACAAAGTAGAGAAAAAGGTCTGTCTGATACCATAGCTAGTTCCCTTATATGCTGACCCTTTTTGAAATTATCTGTATGTTTGACCTTCTATTGCTGAAAATAGTCATTTCTAAGAAATTTCAAGTGTTGGAATTGGAATAATGAATAAGATTTTTAATTAGCATATATTTGGATAGAAGATCAACTACATACTCTTTATAATTTTTCAAATAACTGGTACTAATACACTGATGTCAAAAGCTCAAAGGTCTAAAGACATCTCCAAAAGGCTATTGTGATTTTAATTTCTTAACTCAATTTCCAAATTATACTCTGGTTCAGATCATGTTATTTTCTCAGACTACTGCATTGGTCTCCTAACCAGTCCCCTAGGATCCTTTTATTTACAAATTCACCAAGTAAAATACCTAAAACACAAAGGTAAATGTGCTCTTCCTCTGCTTCTAGAAGCCTCCAATTGTTCCCATACCCTCCAGAAGGCACTCCAGCCTCATCAGCGTGGGAGAGACAACCGGAGTGACTGGAGCCTATCAGAGGTGCCCTAAATGACTGTGAGCCCAAGGGCAAGACTCTAGTTTTATTAGTTCAATAAGTGTTTATTGTAATGAATTAAATCAGTAGCCTTAAAGTTGGCACAAAATATCCTTCTATTGTTTTGCTTTGTGTTTTATTCATTTCCCCCCCCCTTGGGGGAAAAAAATGAATGCCTAATGTGCTATAGGTGGTATTCAATAAAATGACTGATTCCAAAATAAAATCAAGTCTTCCATATTTATGTTTTTGTTTTTCAGTTAACCCTTAAAAGGTGCTGCATATACAATCCAATCTTCTGTTCTAACATCAATCTTGCACTCCAGGTTGAGTTGTCTTTTCCTATATCCAACTTCCGCCTCTTCTTCCCGGGAAAACATCTTTATCTTTTACTTAGGACACCATACCAGCTACTTCTAGCAGCACAATCCTCTACCCAGGCCCCTAAACCCCACTGCTTAACATCACCTTTGGCAAGGTTGTGAGCCACCTGAGAGCAGGGCAAGAGTGGTCTCTTGGTCCCTTTGTACCCTCAATGCCTTCCCAGGATAATTGGCAGGTGATCAGCAAATTCTGACTAAGCAAATGAGTGAAAAGAGCAAACTGACCAACAGTAACAGACTCTCAGTCTAGGTTTCCTCAGTTACAAAAAGGTGAGAAAAACCTACCTAAAAAGTGACATTAGATACTTCAGGGGCTAGTACAACCTCACAAGAATGAATATTCAGTCTCCATTCTGTTCTCCAGTCTTGGTTAATAAAGTACCATAAGATGTATTTCCTCAGTATCCTAAACTCAAGATACTTAGAGGGAATGAATGGCCAGGTATGGCTCACGCCTATAATCCCAGCGGCTCCAAAGGCTGAGGCAGTAGGATCTCGAGTTCAAAGCCAGCCTCAGCCACTTAGCAAGGTCCTAGGCAACTCAGTGAGACCATGTCCCTAAATAAAATGTAAAAAGGGCTTGGGGATGTGGCTCAGTGGTAGAGCACTTGCTTGGCATATGTGAGGCACTGGGTTTGATTCTGAGCACCACATATAAATAAATAAAAAAGGTCCATTGACAACTAAAAAAAGGGGGGGGGTGCTTGTGGCTCAGTGGTTAATGGTTAAGCACCAACGGAAGGGGAAGGAGAAGGAGCAGGGGCAGAGGAAGGAAAAGGAGAAGGAAAGAGTGAATGATTTTGTGGTTAAAAAATAAGGCATTTTAAAGTCTTTAAAATTCTTTAAAACAACAACTTTAGAAGTCTTTGAAATAACCAGGTTTCCTGATTTGCTAGAGGGAATGGGGCTAACTGAGGAACCAGGCATCCTCTGACCAGGAATCCATCCCTAAACAATGAGGATGTATTTTTCCAACATTAGTTCTGCAAGAGCAGAGTCCTACCCACTTTCCAGCTGTGAAACATTTGCAACTACTTTTTCCGTATTTCTCCCTCAGTTTTTGGAAGTCATCTTGAGAAAAAGTTATTTGTAGGGTGAAATTTAGGGGTGTTTTTTAATTTTACACTCTTTTTTTTTTAAATGGTCAGAATATTTGTTTCCTCTTTTCTGTATGAGTTAAAATAATAAATCTTTACATGGAACAAGGCAATCTAGACCCTTGTCCGTTTAGCCAGGTTGGTGCTTGGCATCATGGAGATTCTGTTCGCCAGGGGATGGGAAGGACATGGTGAGTCACTGCAGGCTGCTGCTCAGAGGGAACTGCAGGGCCCCACCCCAAGGTCACACTGTATTTTCTCCAACTGGCAATGGCTCCCTGTTGAAGAATGATGAGAAACTGTATGCTCCGTCACTTATCGCTATTTATTTTATTCCAAAAATCTATCATGTTCGAGATTAACCAGCAACAAGCTTCCTCCACAAAGATACCCATCAGAGACTGAACTACAGATTTTTCATAAAATCATATTTTAATACATGTTTTAGAAATGCCGAACAACTATGTTCATCTGACTTGATTTTTAAGTATAGAGATGTAAATAATCTCAACACTAAACTCACAAAGAAAATCCGGAAAAATAAAGGTTCTTATATAATGTGATTACAAAATGTAAAGTAGCTAACAGGTTACTTAACACACTTTCTAAAATAACATAAAATATAAAGTCAAACACTGAATGAATAAAAATTAATAAGAACACTCAGAGGTGACAAAGCAGGCCTTAATATTTTAATAAACTCTTCTAGTACTGTTTGTATAGATTACAGGTAACAAAAAGATATACTACTTTGGGGCAATGTATCCAATCTTAAAAAACTAGAAGAATCTTGTGTTTTCTGCCTAAATGAGTAGACACAATCACCAAGCACTCTAAAATTATGATGAATCAAAAGTATATTAATGAAACACTACTATATTTTCATCAACACAAATTCATTTTAATTTTAGAAATCCAATAGTCTATGCATCAAACTAAGATAACCATATACACATGTTCCACATATGTATGTATACACAATTTTCTAAAATATGTAATAATGGAAAATGTTCAAGAAATACAGTAACTACAAATTGTTACAGAAAGACTGTACAAAATTAGTTCATTTTTCCTTTTAAGATACCTATAGACATACATAGAAAAGTGAAAAGAAAATTTGGAATTTCAAGTTTTCTACAACAACTCTGCTTACTTTCATAAAGTTGAAAACTACTTTGAAGACACAAGCATTTTGTTCCCATAATTATATCCCCATATGAAAAGACCATCATTGCTACTTAAAAGAATAAACCCCCTGTAGATGAGTCAGAGAATTTAATATCATTCTTCTTACTGACCTCACAAGTTTTATCAAGATTTTATTGTTTTATAGGACAGTGTTTCACCCTAGGCCAACCCATGTACTGTAAATAAGGAACCACATCCTAGAGATGTTTCTTTGTATATCAATGGGTTTTACTTTAAAAGCATCTTCCATTTAGGTTAATGAATAAATCTTTCACCGTCCCTTAAAAATTGTATTCACAGAGCTGAAAAAGTACTGTACAAATCACAAATTCTAAGATTTCATACATCTAAACATGTAAAATATATTTGAATGCAGAAGCCCTGTCTGGGGAGATGGATGAGATTGCAGTTGGCTACGGGCCATGGAGAAGTTTGGGCATTGCCACCTTCCGTGGTCTCACGGGACTTGGCCCAAGATCTCAGGAGACTTGAGCCGAGATCGGAACGGGTCGGCGCCATTTGGTTGTTGGATGTTTGGTAGTGTGTGTGGTGCGTGTTAGAGTTGTTGTCAGAGCCGGAAAGAGAAGTTAACAAAATAAAAAGCCTGTTTGTTTCCAGTCTGCCTCTGAACTTGTTCCCGCGGCGTCGTAGCTCCAAGCAGCAATCGCTTCAGGTGGCTACAGGTGGTGGCCCGTAAGGGGAAGCATCTGAGTGGATGCTTGAGGATACTCCTCCTCCAATGCCCCGTACATTTGTGGGCCCCGGGGCATTGGGCCCCGTGCCCTGTTTTTTGAATTCTTGAACAAAGAATTTCCATGGATGTCAAATTTTGAATGGCATTTATTGGCCCAATGATTTCCCTTTTTACACCTGGGGCAGTGACCTGGGGCATGGTATGAGCTTGGTCTTATTTCTCTTTGGGATTTTGCCTAGAATAGCCTGATTGATTATGATAATTTTGCCTGGAATATCCTGATTGATTATGATGTCTAGGTTGAGCCCTTGTGAAATTTTGAGGGGAAGCACCTCTCATGGCTGCTGCAATCACATTTCCTGTGTCAAAGGCGTCATTTATATCTTTACATAGTTGTATATATACGGAAAGATCCTTTTTATTTCTCCATGGCCTGATGGCTTCCTGGCAGTATTTATTAGCATTTTCGTATGCTAATTGAACAACTAATGGCATAGCTTGATCAACACCTGCAAACACTCTACCTGCAGTTCTCAAAAGTCGATCAGCAAAGTCAGCATATGACTCATTAGGTCCTTGAACCACTTTTGACAAACTACCTTGTAGATCCCCAGGTCCTTGTAAAGTTTTCCATGCCTTTAAGGCAGCTGCATTTATCTGAGCATATACACCTGGGTCATGATCTTTTTGAGCCTGTAAGTCTGCGAATTGCCCTTCTCCTGTGAGCATTTCTATATTATGGTCTTCAAACCCTTCAGCTGCGTTTCTTTTAGCCGTTTCTATACAAAGGTCTTGAAATTGTGATCACCAAACCAAGTATTGCCCCCCGCTTAATGCTGCTTTACATAGACTTTTCCAGTCTGAAGGGGTTAAGTTAAACGTGTTAAGGGACTCCAGCATACTCAACGTGAAAGGAGCTTGGGGTCCATATGCCATTACTGCCTCTTTGGGATTTTTTTATTGTTTTGAAATCTACTGACTGGTGGACCCTCTGTCCATTTTTATTTTCAAATACTAATACTGGCAGTTCCCAATGTATCTGTGAGTTACTGGGGCCCAATAATGTACGGGGCATTGGAGGAGGAGTATCCTCAAGCATCCACTCAGATGCTTCCCCTTACGGGCCACCACCTGTAGCCACCTGAAGCGATTGCTGCTTGGAGCTACGACACCGCGGGAACAAGTTCAGAGGCAGACTGGAAACAAACAGGCTTTTTATTTTGTTAACTTCTCTTTCCGGCTCTGACAACAACTCTAACACGCACCACACACACCACCAAACAACCAACAACCAAATGGCGCCGACCCATTCCGATCTCGGCTCAAGTCTCCTGAGATCTTGGACCAAGTTTTGCGAGATCTCGGGCCAAGTCCCGTGAGACCACGGAAGGCGGCAATGCCCAAACTTCTCCATGGCCCGCAGCCAACTGCAATCTCATCCATCTCCCCAAACAGGGCTCCTGCATTTGAAACCTACAAAAACTTGTAAATAGTCACTTATCCAGTAAGGAGAAATAATTGGGGGAAAAAAAGAAATACATTTTCTAAAGGATGATATTACAAAATGAAGTATGTAATTCTGTAGGACACATAGATTTTCAAGGCAGATGTTTTTTCACACCTGTGATATGTATTCTAAAAAACAAGTCAGGCATGGTGACATATGCCTGTAATCCCAGCAGGCAGGAGGATCACAAGTTCAAAGCCAGCCTCAGCAATTTATCAAGGCCTTGAGCAACTTAGCAAGACCCTGTCTCCAAAAAAAAAAAAAAAAAAAAAAAAAACACAAACAAACAAAAAGGGGTAGGGATGTGGCTAAGTAGCTAAGTACTTCTGGGTTCAATCCCCAGTACCAAAACAAAAAATAAAAAACGAGATCCTGACCCAAGGAAAGTATAGCTAATAATTACAATAAAATCAGACTGTTTCCAAAGCCACCAATGCAAATAAATAGGTCTCCAAAAGCAACAAATTTCATGTAATAATTTTTATGAACAATATCATGAAAATTCTCCACATCCAGTTGTAAATAATCGAACTCTTCTTAATAATATATATATATATCATATATATTATTATATTTTAGATGTATAAGATTAAACATCCTGCAGCTAGGAGAGACATGAAATGAGAACAAAAACATTACCCTCTGATTTAGCAATGGAAATTATGAAGTAATTTGATGGTTTTATGCCAAGTTTATTTTATTCTTTTAAAAATAAATACTTCTACCACATAACTAGGATCACGGGATTATTTCAATGGGGGCAGAGCACAACACAATAGCTTTTAATGGAACTGAGAAAAATTAAATTACCACTTGCTTAGATAACATTCCAAAGTTTAAAAGGAGCTGTTCTCTTTGATTGAAAGTGGTCTCTAGTAAGGATTCTCCCCCCGCCCTCGTCCCTTCCCCATCCACAGGCAGACTATCTCAAGGTGAAGGCTACCAGCTCCTGGGGAGAAAGCCATGTGCCAGGGAGTAGACTCCCAGGCTATGGCACACTCCTTGTTTACCGTAGAGAAGAGAATGTTTCAAAGAAAAAGCATCTGATGGAAAGCACCAACACACACGTACATCCTGCATTTATCCTAAAATGTGTCTTTACTGATCACAGTTTTGGGATCTTTTCATGTTCTCTTTTCCCTAGAAGACCTTAGCCTGCTCCCAATCTGATCCTTTTCCAGATCCATGACTGTTTCATTTTAATCCAAGCGTAAGATCAAGAAGAGAGCTGTTGGGGCTGGGGCTGTAGCTCAGTGGTAAAGCACTTGCCTTGCATGCATGAGGCACTGGGTTCAATACTCAGCACCACATAAAAATAAATACAGATACTGTGTGTTCATCTACAATTAAAAAATAATAATAATAAAATAAAATAAAGTAAAGAAACATCCTGAGGTTCCTAAGCCAGGGTACCTCTGCTGTCAGGGGCACCTGAAGATGATGCCCAGATGCCTACCACGCTGCACAGCCTGCATCCCAGGCCCCTCTCTCCTGGGGGGAAGTTCCTATTCAGATGTTTCCTCATTAGCATCAGCAAAGGACAAATGTCCTCCACACTGGTCTCTCTCCGTGGGGAGGGTCCACCCTGACCACTGGGCGAATACTGGTAAGCTATCCAGCAGCACAGCTCAAAAACAATGTCAAGAATAACACTTCGAATAGAGAGGTTTCTTTTTCGAAATCTAAAGAGGAAAAGTAAAGTTTCTGTTTTGGAGACCGCATTCCGGGCTTGGGACCTGACCCCTGCCGAATGATTTAACCTCTCTGAGCCTGCTATTTCCTTGTTTTTAAAATGGGAACAGGGCTAGGACCCACCACCTTGGGCTAGTGAGCATTAAATGAGCCGTGCGCACCAAGTTTTCTGCCATTTGCTGAGCACCACTATCAATCAAGATCTAGAATGTGAAACTCACACGATTTTCACAGGTGAACTTCAGACACATAAAACAAAACTCATTAGGCAGGTTGGGAGCATGAAAAGAGAAAAATCGAAAAAAAATTTCTGCATTACATTTCTGAAACAAAGGAAACCATCATCTCTGAGCTCCGTATATTTGCCAAAATTTCACTCAAGGTAATGTAAAGTTATAAACTACTGATGAGAAGTAAAATCTGTTATAAATGTACAAATGATTTTGCTAATTCTATCAGACCATGTGCATGCCTCTCTCTACATAATATGCATGTTATATAATTTGGAAGACAACTTTGTACAAAAACAGCAGCTTCTCATGTGAAGCTAGACATTTGTGAAACAGACATCCAGAGGGAGGGAAAAGGAATATATTTCAGTAGTCTCATTCATAAAGGTGATACCCCTGTGCTGTAGCTCATGAAGCTACATGTAAATACATTGGGAACTCAGTTAATAATAAAACTATCCAGTATAAATTTAAACTTGCCAAAGAGACACATACGTAACCATGATATATTTAATGATCAGAGAGACATTTCTTCAAGTTGCCTTATGTATATGGGCACATATCCCAAGGACAGTCTGATTTTACAAAAGTGCTGTCCCCATAGTTTATGTGTGGGTATGTAAAATCAGTCTTGTCACCAGAATAAAAACTTCAGTTTCTGACAGCTCTCTGACGCAAGAAACCCTTGGTTATTAGCATGTCCAGAGAGAAAATAGCTGTGTATCAGTCTATGGTTAAGGAGTCTTTCTCACATATGCATATATTCTCAAGGAATAAAAGCACACAGTAAACAAGGCTGTGTGCCTGTGTGGGGGAGAAGCTTTTTGGTTGTGATCCGGAAGGCACATTAGTACAGGTTCCTCAGATGAACAATTATTCTGGGAGAAAAAACTGAAACACTTAAATGACAATTTAATGCAGTTTTAGCACTCTGAGTCAAAATATTATGCATTCAAAAATACTCTAAAAATCTATAATCCTATGGTAGATAATGGAGGGTGTGTGTGTGCACAGTGTGTGTGTGTGTGTGTGTGTGTGTGTGTGTGTGTTCCAAGGCTGATCTGGCACATGCAGAAGTAAATCCTTAGCAAACACTTTTGAATCAAAAAACACTTATTTTAAAATGAGCTTACAGAAATGATGGTTAAGCCTTCATTTGCAAACCTTTAAAATTTGGCTCCATTCATTTCTGTATTGAAAATGTCAGTCTAATCCAAGACAAGCCCATTTAGTCTATTGAAAAACCACCCATGCTTTTTAATGTCATAATCATCCTCCTCCTCTGTACAGGATCAAATTCCTTTACATAACTGTATTTCCCAACGTACATTTAGTTTCCTATTAAATGACTAGACTATATGTATCTTTTTATCTGGCAGATACACCATCCAAGACTCCTCTAAGTCATAGTTAAGTTACTAAAAGATGCACACATATTTCCTCCAAATACAGAATAAGTTTGTGATACCAAAGAAGAACCTAGGAAAAAACCAAAGGACAGTTTTTTTTTTTTTAATGTTAAATATATTAAAACTACCATGAGAGGCTCTTCTTTTATTTATTATTTCTGCTAAATTATAGCACCTTTATTATGTTGATTTTTCTCTGTTCATCAATCCCCACTGTAACTTTTCCCTTTTAATTATTATTTGTAAGGGAAATGCTAAGAAGGCATAAGCTGCTTCAGCTCCTGACATGTTAAAATGAAAAACGACAAATGCTACACAGAGGAGGGTCAAAAATGAGATAAATATGCCAAGAACAGACGTTTTGCTTCTCAACTTACAGAGTCCAGTCCTAAAAGAAAACAGCAAACAAATATCTTTAAATTATACAAATGCAGTGAAAGTGTCCTCTTTCAAAGGACCATATTTATTCAACTATGTGTTCCTAATACAAGACAAACCCCTTATTAAAATGCCATGCCTCAGTTCTTTGTTTGCTAAATTTAAATTATGTGAAACTGTTTAATCACTGAGGTTCTCTAAAAGCAATAGGTTCTAGAATCACAAGAAAAAAGAAAAAAATGCCTCCATTGCAAGACACTTATCACAGTGCTTATGACTAATCCACGAGAGTACCTGGCTAGTCAGTTAATATTTAATTTTCAGTTTCCTTAAAGCACCATACTAACTTGCTAATAGTACTTCTATAAGCCAACTTTGGTCTTGCAGAAGGAAAGTATATTGTATAAAAATAAACTATAAAGCACAATTCACACACAAAAAAATGAGAAAGACTGAAAACGGTTTTTCCAAAGTGCTACATGTATATTTCACTTGCTATGCCACAGGAGACAGGCACTTTTCAAGCATCACTCCCTTGGATCATTTTACCACAAGAGAGCTGTAAAAAAGAAAAACTCATGCTAGAATGCACCGATAAATGAATTGCTTCTGCTAATCTATAATTTTGGTCCTACTTCTTTCTGCAGAAGTTGCGTAAAGAATTTTGCAATTTTATTTTCTGGACCATTCAACTTGGATATCATGTATAAAAATCATACACAGGTATTCTTAGAGCAACTACATATAACATTGAATCTAATGTGTTTAGTTTGTCCATTGTGCTGAGGTATTGAAAGAAAAAAGTAATTTGGGTACTTCAAAACTGGGATAAAACTTTTAGAATGCATTGGACCACATATTTCTTGCATGTTCTTGACAGAAGTTAAGATTTATCACCTATGGGTGATAAACATCCTCTTGGGTTACACACAGGATCTATATACCTCCACAACAAAAGGACTCTAGTGACCTTTGGTTTTCCCATTCACAACTGGCAGATATATCTAGTACAACCAGACACTAAACAAACACACACCAATAATTTAAATATGTGCCCAAATAAATTAAGCATCACTCTATCTTCCCTTGCTGTTCAGGGATCACAGTTAAGGAGCTGTTTTTAAATTAGAAGATATGGCAGTACTGGTGGAAATCTGAGTTGGCTACAACTTTTTCCTTATTCTTGGCGTCCTATACCCCTTTGAGAAATAGTTCCATCCAGAATGTCACATATGATCTCAAGAAGCTCATAGAAACCCCCAAGTTAAGAATACATAAACTTTAAGATTGGCAGTGTTGTGCATAGGGGAGTTTTTTGTGTGATACATACAATGAATCAGATGGCCCTGTGTTAATGACAGAAACTGCAGGTGAGTGTTCACAATGAGAAAACGAGGCAGGCAGGTGTGAATGCGAACTGGGGCACGGTGGCATAGGAGGCTCCTGGTGTTCGCTTTGTTCACTTAAAGCCGGGAAGAAATGATAGCAGAATAAAATGAATGGAATTTCTTACTAATAATGGGTGGGAAGAAATGGAATTTTTCTAAGGCGGTCTGTTCAAGTGCAAAAATATACAAATGATACCCTGAGCCACTTAGTAACTTGTTGGCAATACAAAGGCATTTTTCATCTCCCCCACCTTGCACTTCAATATTGTTTTATTTAGTATCAATCATTATAAAAAAAGAACTTCAGAAAATAAAAGTAATTATCTAATTGCCACTATTAATTTATTTAAATATACATACATACACATAAGAATATCATATATATACTCTTTATCCTATATAACAGTCTGTTCTTTCTTTTTAAAATAAAACCAAAAATAAGCTTCAACTGAAAGTGGATCACAGTGAAGTGGTCCAAGATTCATGCACTGTAACTGCAGACAGAATGCTTGTTAATTTCCTACTCTGTTGTATTAAATAAAGGCTCTTACTGTAAAGCTAAGGTACTCACAGAGAAAGTAAACAACCCAGTCAATAGCATCACAGCAACCGTATTATAATTAGAATTATATTCTTCAGTAATGAACCCATTTCCCTGCTAAAGAATCTTTTTAAAAATTTTGTGTCAGACATATAAAAAAGATTAATCATTCCTGTCTGGGTTTAGGATATGTCTGAGTTATAAACAGAATCATACTTTTGAATCATTGTTTGAAACAATTTCTTAAATTCTGGAGTGTGCCATTTCAGAGTACTTAACAGGGTTTATAAAAGAATTTTTTAAAAACCATGAGTGCTATGTGCTAGGTATTTTAATAGGAGCTATCACGAAAGTTTTCTCCTTCAAATAATTATATAGTTAATATCATCTATAACATATTAAATATAGGCAGACAAGAAGTAGCAATGGTGAATTTTATTTTAGACCCATAAAGTCTAGGGCTCCAAAACAATGGACTATATGACTCTGGCCCCAGATATCACCCTCATAGACAATGTCCTCAGAAAGCCATAAGAGCCCCTTTTGCAGCTTGAACACCCTGAGTTGTAATGATCTCTCTGTCTTTCTCCCTCACTAGCCTACAAGCTCCTCCAAGACAGCAACCACCTCTGGTCAAATCGTGGTTAATGAGACAGATCACATATGTGACAGTGGCCCCATATGTTTACATCACCTAGGGATGTTGCAGCCATCTTAGCTTGTGTAAATAAGCTCTGTGATGTATTGTGACGCAACAGCCTAATGACGCAGTTCTCAGGGCGCACCCTTGTGGTTAAGTGATGCAGGGCGGCATATCATTTCCTTGCAGTTTCAATGGATTAGTGGCTAGTGCAAACAAAAGAAAACTCACTTTCTTCATGAAATTATCAAATTACTCATATATTCTGAGGGCTACAGTCTTCAATCTTGCATCATCACGAGAGAGAGGGAGCCTACAGTCACATAACTGTCAGTACAGTATATTGTCACACAGTCATGTTTAACAGTGAAGGATGGGGATCTGTTCTAAGAGATGTGTCACTAGGTGATTTCCACATCACATGAGCATCACAGAGTCCCCTGACACAGACTAAGATGACTACCACAACGTCATGAGGAACCATTGTGTATGTGACTGGTCTTGTCGACCAAAATGTTGTTGTTTGATACAAAACTGTATTAATCATGGTGTATTCCAACACCCGATAATAAATCTGCTGTATAAAAATAATGAAGTGTAGGGCTGGAGTTGTAGCTCAGTGGTAGAGCACTTGCCTAGCATGTGTGAGGCACTGGGTTCGATTCTCAGAACCACATAAAAAATAAAATAAAGGCATGCTGTCCATCTACAACTATAAAAAAAGTTTTTAAAAAATCAAGTATTTTTTTTTACCAATGACCTCCCAGCAGAAGTTGGAGATCTTTAAAAATGCAAAGATGATATAAATCAAGAAAAAACTTTAAAAGAAAATAAAGATATCTAAATTGATGAGCCACATCAGTTACCCAGGATCAACTGAGATATGAGAATCCTCAATAACAGAATTAAAGATGCTAAACCTTTAATCTCTTTGACTAAAAACCTCTATCCTATGATATTCTTTTCTTTTTTAAATGTAACACAATTCCACAGTCTGTCAATGAACCAGTAATCATGTGAACATCGTTATTGTACAGGACTCTGGGGGTATCTCTAACTATAAGCATAAGCATAAGCCAGAGGACGTAAACCCAGACTGACCTCTGTCCCAGCAGTGGCTCCACAAGCTGATGCCCTTAGAGGCCTCCAGATTGTCCTTTTCCATTTTCCTCAAACACAATGTAATTAATGGAAAATCATGGGCTCTGATTTTAATCTCAGCTCTGACACCTTATCATCTGAATATTGAACAAGTTAAACCTCTCTGGTCCAACATCTCTTCAACTGTTAACCTGGATTTCACACCACCTATTCCAGGACTATAGTAGAGGGCACACTTACTACCTTCAGGGCCCTTCCTTCTCCTGTTCTCACAAGGTGTACCTTCCCTTTCATGGTTAGTGAGGTACAGGTACCTATATTTTCTGAACCAAAAATTGAAGGATAAAAATAGATGGTTAGCTTATGCTCAATATATGGATTCCCTAGAAAACTCAGGACATGTGGCACATCCCAAGAGTGAGGGCAGGAAGGGCCAGAGGAGGTTCTAGGGAATGAAATTGACCAAATTATGTGTTGTACAAATATGAATATGTAACAGCAAATCCCACTAATGATGTATAATTATGATGCACTGGTAAAATTAAAAAAAAAAAAAAAGACTGCAGGCTATTTGTACTAATTTCCTTTTATAAAAATTCTGAGGGTTTACCTCCATATTGGTTGATAATTTCACTCATTTATAGAATTGCATATATTCAGTCCTGTTTTCATCTGCATAAAATTTAAGAGTAGCAGGCATCATGCATGTGAGACCACAGCAGTGAGGAAAATGGGCACAGGTCCCACTGCAGTGGAATGGACCATCTAGGATGCAGGGACAAAGTGCCATCTAGGATGAAGGGACAAAGTGCCATTTAACAAAATTTACCCAAACAAATGATTATTAATAAGTTGGGATTAAATAAATAATAATCATAAATTGTGAGGAAGTATTATGTCACAGGAGCTTGACCAGGCAGAGGAGTGAGGGAAGGTGGGGAAGAGTCTCTGCAGAGAGAAGGAAGAGCATCCGGGGCCCTGCTTCAAGGCCACCACACCACTTTGGCTCATGATAGCTTTCTAATTCTCCATGACACACACACACACACACACACACACACACACACACACACACACTCACTCTCTCTCTCTCTCTCTCTCCATGAAAACAGTGACACATGGTTGACAGGAGGCCACATCTTAAATCAGAACCTATCACCGAGTCTCATCTGTAAAGGTGACCGTGCAGCTTCACCTTCCTGTGCTCAGTGTATAAAACAGGGAAGACACTGCCTCAACCAATGGCCCCAGAGCGCCTGTCAATGAGGACAATCCTGAAATGATACCAAGGTTCCTGGTAACTACAAGGGGCCTGCTGAAAGTGCAAACTTATTTTTCCTATGACATTTTCCTTTTGTCTTTTCTGCTGTTAGTGGTCTCTTCACTGCTATTACGTGTTATCTGAAAAGAAGAGACATTTACCCCAAGTCAAGGTCCTGCTTTCCGGAATCAGGAACTTGACCCCTTATCACACACCTTCCTTCCGTTTTTCAGCCCCTCATTTCACTTAACAGACTCAAAATATGTATATGAATCAAAGTCACTGGGATTAGGTGAGACAATTTTTAAAATGAAAATACAGCACTACTCATAATAACTAAAGTCTAGGCTTTTCACAGATCCCAACATTGAGTCTCCCCTATAATTTCAAATGGGATAATGATACTCTTCTGCCCAAACTGCACACAGTCTCAAACACCAGTGAAAAAATGAGAGAAAGGGTCAGATGTGGTAGGAAGAGAAAGAAAATTCTGAACAAGATCTCACAACTTCAAAATTGAGTTTACTGACTTCATATATCTATATTAATTTCCGTTGTTGATGGACCTTTATTTTACTCATTTAGTTATATGTGGTGCTGAGATTCGATCGAGCCCAGTGCCTCACACATGGTAGGCAAACACTCTACCATTGAGCCACACCCCCAGACCTGTCATTATATTTTAATTCAATCACATGGCCTTACAATTAATCTTGAGTTTGAATCTACATTTTGTTGACTCCTGAGAAATGTGACCATTTAGCAATTTGCCCATCGATTTCAGTTTAATTTCAGTCCAGTGGCACTGTATTTATGAGCTATATGAGACTGTCATAAAAACTAAACTTTTGAAAAACACCAAACACAATGCTCAGTATGTTCTTCCTTCCGCCTTCTTATTAAGAATATTTAATCAATGGAAGCGTTTCGCCACATTACTACACTAGGATTGTTGAAAATGAAAAACACGCACAGAATTTTCTCCCTCGCTCTGTATGACTGACACGCTTCTTTGGGAAGCACTGAAGCCCATCAGTTTGAATTAGAGGATTGGCAAATACAGAAATCAATTTTACAAGAAATATTTAGGGAAAAGTAATCCTCTTTGCTTCCATGAATGGTAATGTTTCTGGAGCTATATTGGAACTGGCATGTTCTGCAGCAGTTCAGTGTAAAGAGTAATGATACTGAGCCACACTCTGAAACTGGAGAGTGAAAGCAGAATTTATATTAGATGCCTCATTTATAGTCTTCATGATCCTTAATAGTACATGCCATATCCTTACAAAAGCAAAAAAAAAAAAAAAAAAAAAAAATGTCCATTTAATAACATCTTCTGTGTGTAGCTACTAAAAGTTTTCAAAGCTAATTCCCTCATTTTATCGTTACAATCATCTCATAAATTAATGGGTGTCATCATCATCTGCCACGCTGTGCCAGATGGTCTAACTGCCTAAGTTCACGCAGGGAGGTTCTGGCAGAACCAGCTTTGGAATACCCATGTCCTCTATTCATTCCTGAACCCAGGATTTTTTAACCTTTTTATCTGTGCCATGTATCTTTTTGACAGCCTATCGGAGTCGACAGTCCCATTTTCAGAATGTTTTTAAAAATGCGTCATAACTAGAAATGATATAGAAGTCACTAACATGGATGTTTATCTATAAATGTGAAACAGGAACGTACTGCTTTTCTTAGTGTGTTAAATAACAACTATAATTAATAAATGTCGTATTTTAAAGTAGTGATAAGTTTTTATATTTTACGATCTCTACAGCTCCTTTAATGTGATAGGAAAACGTCTGTGATTCGCATCAGTGGAAAAGTTACAGGTTCTCTCCACACTACTATGGTTTACTGCCCACATTCATAATTGGGGGAAATGATAAATTTCAGTTAAGATGTTGGTGAAAATAAAAGTGTAATTGTTTTCCCCATCTAAGTTCTTGAACTCCTGGAAATTCTAGGCACTGACCACACTGGGAGCCCTGCCAACTCTCCCAACAAAGTCCACCAATTATAAGGCAGCCTCAGGAAGTTTTAAGCATTTCAACATATGAGAAGAGTTGTCCTTAATATCAATAATAAATTCTAAAAATCAAACCAAAAGAAAAAAAGAAACCTCAGAAATATCTGTTTAAATAAATTCAAAGCTTTTATTCCCCACTCTCCAATCTTAATATTCCCAGTCTTTATTTAAAATGGCTAAAAAGGTTAGAGGAAATATGGAATTTTAAAGACTCAATCCATTAAATATATATATCACTGGATAAATTTACTTTGGTTTCCAAATCCAGGACGACGACAACATGCAGGTGCACCCACACACAGGGATAACATCAAGCCATGAAGAAGGGTGTGCCTGCTCATAGCTTTCCCCAGATCCCCCCACAACCCGTGCCCTTCCCTGCACGAATTCCATGAGTGGTTTGCTCCCCAGCTTCAGTATGATCCTACTCAACTCCACAGATCACAACACAATGCTCCAGGGGGAAGACCTCAACACAACCTCAAGTCATTCCTCGGCACACAGAGCAGTACCCAAATTACAAAGACGCGGTTGTGTTCATGACTAGGCAGGAACTTCTCGAGGCAAGCACCTGCACTTGCAAGGCAAGAATGACTAATACCCCTCCCAGTTATTGTTTTTTTTTTGTTTGTTTGTTTGTTTGTTTCTGATGAGGTCCTCCAGAAAAAAATCACAAGGAATCACTCTGAACTACCCAAAATCTCTGAGTCACTCTTCTGAGTAAACTTTATTCACTTTAATCTCTGTGTAATGCTAAATCCTCCCCTCGCTACAGAGGTATTCCTGGGGCATCTCTGAACATGCCATGTATGAAGAGGCATGATCTCCAACTGAGATCTCCCAAGCCTGCTCACTTCTACACGCGGTGACAAGTCTTTCCAATTGGGTGACAAGTCTTTCCAATCGGCACATGCATGAGTGCTCCTGGTGAAACCCCTTTCCTCCCATGTCCCAGCACACACTGCTTTGGGGAAACATCCTCAGTGTTGTCCTTGCCTGCTGCAAGTAACACTTCCTGTTGGTGCTCATTGGCTTTGCACTCACCAAGGGAGGGACCCATTGTGTTTGGTTACAGGTGGATAAATATTGGAGCATTTGTGATGCTACACAGACAAAATGTGTGGCAGCCAGCGGCTCCTGGAACACCCATAATGCACATGCACATGTGGGTGAGTTCTTTGTCTTTATCACAAAGCTGGCTTTGCCACAACTGGTATGTGCACATGCCTCATCAACACAACTGCACTCTGAAGGGAAGTTTAGGAATTCTCTGCCAATTATGTGATGGAGATTGCTGGGACTTTCTGAGGCAATTTCTGCTCCTTAATTTCTCGTATACTTTTCTTTGGGGAATATTAAAATATTCTAGAAGATCTACCAGAAGGGAAAAAAGTCACTAGCTCTAGAATTTATCTATAGATTTCAAAATGTGTACTAACTCAATGAACTCAAAATTGCAATTTTTGTGTGAAACTAAAGTCTTTATCCAAAGTACATCTATTCTTCCCCTTAGCCCCCTTATTGTGTGTTAACATCCACATTTCAGAAAGAAAATTCAGCCTTTGGTTTTGAGGGACTGGCTTATTTCACTTAGCATGATAGACTCTAGTTCCATCCATTTACCAGCTAATGCCAAAATTTTGGGTTTTTTTTTTTTTTTTTTTAGGTCTTTATTCTTTCTCATCAGTTCACAAGCCTCCTCACATAGGAAGTAAAGACCTATCAGACCGAAGAATTTTGCTTTATTTCCTCTTTCTCTTAAATCCAGAGTGAATGCATTCTACATGGAAAATCAAAAGTTAAAATGACCAACAATGAAAAAGTCTCTGCACAACCATAATAGAAATGAATTTTCTAGAATACCATTTCATTGAGCAGTGAAATGACCTCCTATTAGTTATATTTGGACTTTGTTAGTAAAACAAAAATACTGCCAATGTGACCTCAATAACACCCACCTATTAAAAAACGACTTCACTCTGATGATTTATATACAGTGACTTTTTTTTCCCAATGGGGTATGCAAACACTTTGAAAATTTTAATAAGTAAAATAAATCCTCTATAAAGTCAGTGATGCTTATTACACTCCAGGAACCCAAAATGATGTTTTGTCATTTCTATGGTTAGTCATTTAAACAAGTGTTCATGTCACCTGAAAAATGCAAAAATATTCCTGTACCTTTACATTGGAGTCACTGTCAAAAAATAGTAATAATAAAATGGATCTGTCACAGATTGTGTCTTGATGCATTTCCAAAGCTGCATAAAAATTAAGAGGTGGTTTCAATTAACATAATTGAGTTGATATACTTTTACTATATTATAATTGTTCTATTGGTCTCTGTCATATCACGTAGATCCAATGTTAAATGAACACTGCCACCAAGTCTGTGAAAATTATAAAATAGTTAAACCTTTCAAGGTATTCTCAAACTTAAAAATAAGTATTGAAATTCAGCTTGGGTTTAATATGAAAAATGTTAACATACCAAAAGAATCCTAGCTGAGCAATCATGTATAAACAGATATTAGCCTGAAATTTAAGACAGGCTGCTGAATTGAATGATGAGACCATCAGCTTGCGTTCTCAGTTCATTAGCTTAACCACAATTCCAACCTAATATCCATAAAGTCACAAAGGCAAATGTAATATACCTCCTAAGTATAGAGAACTACACAAATCTTTCATTATTCACATCATGAAGGATTTATGTTCAGCATTACTTTAGTGACAATGAAGAGGGAGCTGGAAGAGAATTTCAGGGAAAAATTAACTTCTGAAACTTAACTTCTTCAAAAACATTTGAAAACCTGTGTGTTTTAGGTTCCTTTGTAAACATCTTGAAAAGGAAAATGTCTCCCTCCCAAAAAAAAGAAATTCTATAAATCACCCAGCGCCCTCGTCTTCCTCCACGAACCCCTCCACTACCTACTCAGACACCTTGACCTGGATACCATCTTCAACTCTCCTACTGCCCCCATTACCCACCAGTCGCCAAGTCTCCTTGATTCTACCTACGCATCCCTCAGAGCCATGGTTTCTCTGGATGTCCTTGCCTGGGGAGGTGAGCCACACTTCCCCCTCCCCTCTCCTTCATGCTTCCTCAGACACCACTGCCCCCCACGCACCCCAGCTTCCCTTGCCGAACCTCTCACTGGGTCTCTTACCTCTGAGCCTTTGAATACCTTCAGCCTCAGCTGACAGCTGCTCACAGTGGTCGGACACATCCCAGTAACGCTCAGCTCTTAGAGTGGGATGTGCTTTAGGAGTAAGCAAGTGTGTACAACTGAATTAGTAGCTCTTCTAAGACGAGAGCCAAGGGAACATGAAGCTGTGAGTAGAGCTGTGCAGCTCCCCCATCTCTGCTACTGTTAACACTTCATCATTGTTGTTACTATTAGCAATAACAACAGTGGTGTGTGTGTATATATATGTATGTGTGTGTGTGTGTGTGTATGTGTGTGTATGTAGATATATATATTTTTTAAATTGGTTCTTTTTAGTTATATAAGATAGCAGAATCCATTTTGATATAATTATACAAGCAGGGAATGTGTCTCCTCTTACAGACGTACATGGTGGTGGGATCCGTTCCCTCTGCTGTTCTCATACATGTACATGGGAAACTATGTCAGATTCATTCCTCTGTCTTTCCTTTGCTTATCCCTGCCGTCCCATCCCTTCACTCCCCATTGTGTGATCTGCGCTTCTATTCTTCCCCTCACCACCCCCTTTGTTGCGGGATGGCGTCCACCTATCAGAGGAAACATTTGACCTTTGGTTTTGGGGGGCTGGCTGACTTCACTTTGCATGACAGTCTCCAGATCCACCAATTTGCTGGCCAATGTCCTATAGTCATTCTTCTGTATGGCTGAGTAATAACCCATTGCGTATTTATACCACATTTTCTTTGTCCATTCATCTAATAGTATGTTTTTATTATTAACAAAAATAACATAGTACTTTCACACAAGTAATCTATATATGCAATCCTTCCCTGGCCTTGGCTACAACTGAGTGCAATAGAAGTCCTATATATTCTATCAGTGCAGAAAGGGCTTACTGAATTTTAAGCGTAGGTGAGAAAGGGAGCAACCGGAAGATACCTGAAGATTGAGCTGGTATGTGAACTGGCAATGGAAAGGAGAGAGTGAGTGAAAGAGAAGACAGGATGACATAAGAGGCAGAAATGAATGAGACCCACACAGTGGTGAACTCAATTCACAATCCTCCTGCCCCACTTTGTCCAGTTTGAATTTCTAAAAGACAGCCATGTGGAGATGTGACTTCCTTACAACTTCATGGGGTACCTTCCCTGGCCCCCACTAACTTCCCTTCTTGACCTGCTGCATGTGTTAGATTCAGCTCCTTCATAACTCCCCATCTCTCTACCTGTTTGTTGCCATTCACTACTTTCTGCAAAAATAGAGTCTGCACTTTAGAATTCTTAGAAAGAAGAGGAGCTGGTCACGTCTGGCAAGTACCTGTCAGCAGAGAAAAAAAAATTATTGCCCTTAATATAGTTTATGCAAAAATAACCCAGAATGGATTATAAGGGCAAGGATCTAAATTGTGATTCCACCTGGTGCTGCATTACGTGATTTTATGTAGACTTAGAATGTTTGCTATAAATGGATAAAGTCAAGAGTGCCTTAGAAAATCTGTTTCTTAAAGTAGCCATAACATAAATTATAAAGAAATTAGAATACAATTTCACACTGATGTATATAGGTTGCCTTCCAATCTGCTTCATTTACATCCTTTCACTACCACGTTATGACATTTGCCTGTAAAAAATGGATATGGCCCAAATTGTAGCATTATCAGGAATACAGACTTCACTTTTTTTGGGGGGGGCACCAAGGACTGAACCCAGGGTCACTTAACCACTGAGATATGACCAGTTCTTTTTGAGACAGTCTCACCAAGTTCCTTAGGGCCTTACAAAGTTGCTGAGACTGGCCTGGAACTTTCAACCCTCCTGCTTCAGCATTCTGAGTCACTGAGATTACAGGCATGCACCAACATGCCAGGCTAGACTTCACTTGGAAGCATGAAAAATTAGAGCTGGACTTAAGACACTAACAAAAGTTACCTGATAAGAGATCTGAAAACTGGCATTTGAATACTTCTTCAACACTGCAAGTATAATTTTTTTCTCACCATTTCTCTTAAATCCTTCACTGTTTCTCTTCACTTTAAAGCATAATCACCTATTTCTCTATAGCAATGGATTATGCCCACTTGGTATCACTAAATAAATCTGTATTTAGAGACACTTATCTGCCCCCTTAGTGACAGCAAGACAAAACAGGCACAACAGCTTTGCTGAAGGAAAGATAGCAGAGGTGACCACAGAGCAATAGGATGGGCCACTGAGCTCACAGGCAGCCATGCTGGCTGTCACTGTTTCTCCACAGACCACAAAGAATGGGGGGCAACTGATGGGCACTGAGGATTTGGAACCAAGCACCACCGTTTTAGAAGCAGTAACTTTATAAACCAGTAACAACGTGCTTTCTTACACCCTGAGATGCTGCAGCCGGTCCCTCCATGGGAACGCCCATGCTTTGATGTGTTTTTCTCGTAGTGGTGATGGATGGTAAGAGTTGTCCCAAGGGGATAGATGGCCAGTGACAGGTGCAAGACAACTGGCCAGAGTCAGCACTGCAATCTGACCACAGAACAAAGCAGAGGCCCTGCTCCTTGGGGGAAGGAGCTGGTAGTTGGGCCCCAGGAGTCCTGAAACTGACCAAGTCAAACAGGCCAAGAAAGGCATAGTAACCAATCCAAGAGTCCAGAAGGCAGCTTTTCTGTCCACTGAATACTTATTTTCCTATGGATCAGCATTTGAACAACCTCATTACAAACCAACGAAAATAATTCAATGGTTAAAAAAAAAATACTTTAAAGCAATGAAAAGGTTGCTATTCATTTTTTTTGCTAAAGTTTTTCCTGTGAATATAATCATGAAAGTGGTATGGTTAAAAGAAACATATAATTAGCTTTCCACATAACTATTTTTTTCAAATACTCTGTGTGTGTGTGTGTGTGTGTGTGTGTGTGTGAGTATGTCTACACGTGAAACAAACAGATGTGCATTGTTTGGGGTAAAGTTATTACATGGAATGCTCTCAAAATCAAGGGGTTCTGGCAGGAGTTTGCCCAACTATGAAGTACAGAAATCAAAATAAATGAATACCAGGAGAGCTCAAATTCAGATATCAGGAAAAAACAGAAGACATTCCCACAGTCTGGTTAACTTTAAGACAAAGAAGAAGCAATCTTGCCAGTAAGTATTTGCTTAGAGTATTATGAACGTAGAGTTCCTTTCATTACTTCAAATTTTCAGAAGTATTAGATAAAAATTTTCCTAGACCTATCTGCAGAGAGAACTAGATGAACGCCCAAGGTCCCTTTAGTTTGGTGACTTTATAACACTACCATTCTGTAAATATGCAAATGGAGGAGGCTCCCAGAAACACTGTTTTGTCTCAGAATTTTAAAAGCATATCCTGTCTTATGAAAGAGAAAAATGTAATACTGTATGTAAGTGGTCCCTTTAAATGTCATGCCTAATTCATCAGAGGAAACACACATACACACACACACACAAACACACACATATGCACAACTGGAGGAAAAGATATTTTCTATCCTTTTTGTCTAGAATGTCTGCCAAAGGCCTATATGTTAAAGGCTTGGTCTCCAGGGTGGCACTATTGGAAGATGTTGGAAACTTTAGGAGGTGGGACCTAGTAGGTGGTTTCACCAGGGATGTGCCCTAGAAAGGGACTGTGAACCCCTGCTCCTTCCTCTTTTTTGTTCCCAGTCATAATATGAACTTTCTCTGCCATGTGCTCCCACCATGATATGTTGCTTTGCCACACGCCCAAAAGCAACAGAGCCAACCATGGACTGAAATCTCCTAAACTGCTAACCAAAATAAACTTTTCTTCTTTTTAAGTTGATTACCCAAGTATCTTGTTACAGTAACTGAAAGGTAATACAATATTCAAAAGCACCAAGAATTCTGAAGCTATCAAACAAATTTAAGTGGCTTCCTTTAAACTGTTAAAATGAAAATATCATCTTTATGGTTTGGATTATGAGGTGTCCCCCAAAAGCTCATGTGTGAGACAATGCAAGTAGTTTCAGAGGAGAAACGGATTGTGAGAGTCTTAACCCAATCAGTGAATTAATCCCTGATAGGAGTAACTGAGTGGTTAACTAGAGGCAGGTGGGGTGTGGCTGGAGGAAGTGGTTAATGTGGGGTGTGACTATGGGGGACATATTTTGTAGCTGGAACTGGAGTCTCTGTCTCTGCTTCCTGATGTGAGCTGCTTCCCGCTGCCATACTCTCCCACCATAATGTTCAGCCTCACTGGAGCCCTGAGGAGTGGAGCCAGCCTTCTACCGACTAAGACCTCTGAAACCATGAGCCCTCAAATAAACTTCTCCTCCCCTACAGTTGTGCTGGTCGGAGCCTTTAGTAAAAGCAGTGAAACAGCTCACTGAGACAATAATCTAACTTAATCCTCACTAACCTGAAAGGTATATATGATGATAGAGATTTTACTGTTGGAGAAACTAAAACTTAGACATATTAAAAGGGGCATTGTTTAAGGTCATAAACTAACACATAACAGCACAAAACTAAAAGCAGGGGGAGAAACACAACTTTTCACCGTTTTCCCATGAAAGTGATTGTATTAGCTTTCCATGGCTGACTACTGGAGAAAATCCACTTAGAGGAGAAAGGATTTATTTTGCTTCACGGTTTCAGAGGTTTCAATCAATGGTTGGCTGCTGGCTCCACTGCCATGGGCCTGTGGTGAGGTCCAGCACCATGGTGAGGAAGGTGTGGCAGCTGCTCACCTCGTGGGGGCCAAGAAAAAAGAATGAGCCAGAACAAGATACAGTCTCCAAGGGCACATGCTAAGACCCACCTCTTAACAGTTTCTATCACCTTCCAATAGTCTATTCTGCTATGAATTCATCAATGGACTAATCCATTGATGAGGTCAGAGTTCTCATAATCCAATCACTTCCCAGAAGCTCCCACCTCTGACTATTTCTGCATGGTAGACTGAGCCTTCAATTTAAGAACCTTTAGGAGGGGCTGGGGCTGGGGCTCAGTGGTAGCACACTTGCCTGGCATGTGTGAGGCACTGGGTTCGGTTCTCAGCACCACATATAAATAAATAAAATAAAGGTCTATCAACAACTTAAAAAAATATTTCTAAAAAAAGAAACTTTAGGAGATGTTACAGATCCAAATCACAATAATGATTATCCCTATGCCCTTGATTTTTTTCACTGATTTATTCCACGAACATCTATAGCTACCTTACACCAACTACAGTTGTCCACTTTGATATAAAAGAAATAATGATTAAGATTGTTCATACATCAAAAACTTATGGACACAATTTTAGCAGAATATACCTAAAAGCAGCCGGGCGCGGTGGCGCACCCCTGTAATCCCAGCACTTTGGGAGGCTGAGGCAGGAGGATCGCGAGTTCAAAGCCAGCCTCAGCAATGGCGAGGCACTTGGCAACTCAGTGAGACCCTGTCTCTAAATAAAATACAAAAAAGGGCTGAGGATGTGAGCCAGTGGTCGAGTGCCCCTGAGTTCAATACCCGGTACCACAAAAAAAAAAAAAAAAAAAGGATATACCTAAAAGCAGAAGTAAAATATACCAGCATAACATTTTAGCAAATATGATCTTTCAACCATAATGTGTCTGAACTGAGATCTAGTCTCTGATCAGATACAATATCAAATATCACCTTGTTTTTCTTATTTAAAAAAAAAAAAGTTCCATCCATAAACGAACCAGATAAGAAAGATGTTTTACTTTCTGAAATGTCCTCATGACTTAATGACAATGGCAGAAATGGAATTCAGGACTCTGATCTCTGCCTGTTTTAAAAATATTTTATACCTCCCTTCATTTACATGCCTTGTTCAGCCTTTCTTCGAACAAAAGCCCTGGTACTGACTACTTATTCTGCTCAAATCCTTGAATGTGACGTGACCCACAATGTCAGCATTCCCTAAAATGAACAGATGACGCCAAACACCAAAAAAGCTTTCAAAACATGTAAATAATAATAAAAAAATGATGAGTCATTTCAAAACATGACTTGAGTCACAAGAGAAATATTTCTTACTGGTAGTCAGAAATACAATGTGCCTATAAGCAACTAATTCATAGCAACTTATTTTAAAATAACACATTATGAAATACTCTCAAAAATGGCTTCTTACCAAATACAAACATCTGAAAGGAAAATGCTGATCACTCTTTATTCTTCAAAGTCATTAACAAACTCAGATGTTCACTGGATCAGTTCCAAAGAAAAGTTATTAAGTTATGGTATGATTTTTAAGCGACTAATTAAGTATGCCAATCTTCCACTCATTTCTGCCTATTCTTTCAACAGTCCAGTCCTTGAAAAAGAATTTTTTCATCTTTAGCTCAAAAATCAGTAGCGCAATACTCTCCTACCACTAGAGGAATCTACTTACTATTGAAATTGTTCGACTTGTTTTTTCATTAATATCTGATTATATAGATGCTTGTCTTACGATCTGGCAAAGTATCCCAAGGACGTAGACATCTTTGATTAGACATTAGCATAAACAAGCACTTTATGCAAGCAGAACCAATTTCTAATGGGATTAAACATTACTCCTTATGGTATGAAGCAATGTTATACTTTGATCTCCTTCTGAAAATTTTTCTATTTGTCTTTCTTTCCAAGGGAAGCCAAGTGCCATCAGCATATTAAACCATTCTGGGCTGGTGGCAACTTCCTCCTGCTCGGAAGCCTCTCTTGGCTCTCTCTGGCTCTTTCTGACCCTGGTAAAAATCCTACCCATTTTACAAGCCCAGTTCAAATCCACCTTCTTGAATCAGTCTTGCACAATCTCACCAGGTGCAATTCCTTTGTTACACATGCATTGCACTCTCATTCCCTTGGTTTACAGCTAACTGCGGCATAGCATGCCTTAAATTCTTGTTGTCCAGGCAAGGATATTCTTCTTCTGAGAATACTCAATATGTGTATTGTCTTTTCCTGCTTCACTGACATTAAAATTGTCTTTTCTTGCACCTTACATACTCAATAAAGGTTTGCCAATTTGAAAGAAAAGAAGACAGTTTGCAAACATTAAAGTTACGTGTATTCAATCTAAATTTAATTCATTTAACGCTTACAATATACCTATGATACAGAAATTCTGTTCATTTTAGATAATTCAGAATTAAAACATTTGCACTAGTTATTCCAGGATCAAAATTTGGGGGCAAAAGAACTAGGATTCAAATGGAAGGTCCAGGTACCAACCTTGCAACCCAGAGCCCTCCAGCTGCCTCTCAGGATAAAATGATATTTCCCACCTACGTTTTATCTACATCATAACATCTTAAAATGACCAAATAATATAATCTGTAAGCCATTAGCATGTAATCTGTAAGTACATTATTCTATGAATCACAGCGAATGATGGCAGCCTTTCATAAAAGGAAAAGGATTCTAAAATCCATGGGAACAAAAGATACACGTTGAACATCCCTAACTGAAAAATCCAAAATCAGAGATGCTCCAAAATTTCAGATTTTGTAGTATTTTGTGTTTTTAGATTAGCAATATTTCACTGGTGACATTTGTTCAAATATTCCAGAATCTACTCAGAAACACTTTTGGTCCCAAGGATTTGGGGTTAGAAATATTCAAGCTCTAAAAGAACAACTGGTTTCTTTAAGTTATGCAACACTACAAAATTCTACACCTACATTCTTTGTTTAGTGACACATAATAATCGTACATATTCATGGAATACAAGGGGATACAGCAGTCTTATTTAACCTAAATTTTTATGAAACAAAACCAAGCTATAAATAGCCAATGCGTTTTACCCAAATTTTAAAATTATTTTCAATTAACAATGAAAATTTCCCTCAAATTAAAAATATATTAGGCTATAAAGCAAGTGGTAGAAAAGTTTAGGATGAGAAGCCTTCTTATTTTCTGTTAATTATTTACACTTTCTTAAATCTCCCCACATATCCTAAAAGACTGACATTAAATCTGATGATAAAAATAGTACTCTCCACTGTTAATTGCATCTGTGAAATAAGACAAATATCCTTTATTTACAGCCTAGTGACATTTCCTTTTTGTAAGAAAACAAATTAATGAGTGAAATGAAAAAGTAAATATGTTGACATGTGTCTATCGAGTATAAAATAATTTCAATGTCAGTGAAGCAGGAAAAGACAATACACATAATCTTAGCTTGATTTTTTTTGGAAAAAATAATTACAATATACATTTAATTTCTACTTAGGCCTAGGAATCTGTTTCTCTACAAAATTAATCAAATAGCAAAATTTTTTAAAATTCTGATAACAGTTTCCAGGCAAAATAATCATAGAATTTAATCTTAAATATCAAGAAAGTAGCTGCTGCTTTCTGGCATCTCTATTTTAATAACACAGCAAGTAATCCTTTTAAAAATACAAATTTCCAAGCTTTTTCTTAAATAAAAAAAAAAATTATTCCAAAGAGACACACCCTGTAGTTGAAAGGCAGAACCCCACGCCCTTCCCTCTGCCCCTTTTTCAATTCACAGCCACACACATTCTGACACAAGGAGGCAACTCAATAACCTCAGAAATAAAACAGGCGCATTAAAAATGGGATCTAAAAGCAAAAGTATTCCAGAAGAACCAGAAGTAGAACCATGATGGTATCTCTGAAATAAATAGGAAAATGCCTGAAAAGAACCCACTTTTAAAATAGCATGGAATCAGCACGTATTGTGTTTCTACTTAAGTCCTCTTCATTTGTCATGAGAGGAATGAAGACTTTTAGAACTGAAGAGGAGTGGAGCTTTTATGCTTATTTCATTAGAAATGGACCCAAGGGTAAGAGTAGGGGCCCCCAAAGAAAGGACACTTTGGGCATTTGCCCTCAAGCCACAACAACTGTTTTTCTCTCTTAGGATAGAAGAAACTCTTCAGTGTAGAAGAAAAAAGTAAATAAAAGGAAGAACTGTAATTCTTGAGCCTGTGCCAGTTTACAGTATTTAAAAAAAAGAATCTGCGCCACAGCTTGGCAGGCGGCCATATTTACAGTAAGCTATCTAGTGTTTTGCCCAACAGGAAGAACAAAGGGCTCAGTGTAGTGCTGCTGGTTTTGTGTGTTTCAAATATTGTACAAGGAAGGAATGTAGCCCCACACGCAATGGGCCCTTTCCCTCTTTCAGCTCTCTCTCCTCCATGGCTTTCAAACTATGGGCAAAGGAGTCTATGAGAGGGCTCTGAGGTAAAGCTTGCACTTTAAATAACCATGTATTTCACTTATAAAAATGCAACCTGTCCACTGATTTTAGTTTTAACTTTGAAACTTCAGACGCTTCGATGCAATGTTTAGCAACCTAGGTAATTCTGCCTGCAGAGAACAGCTACACCTGAAATGGGAGCCTTAACCACAATTTTCTTGGTGAGGTTTAAAACGTACCCTTCCATTACATTATTAGGAATTTAAATAAAGAAATAGACTGAATAACGTCAGGAAAATTAGACACTCAGTTGCTATTTTAATGTAGTACCTTCCTCATTTATTTTTCCAGAACTAACTAAAAAGGTTATGTTATAGTTTTAGGACTAACATATTAAAATCAACGAGTCTTTTCCCCTTTCAAAAGTATAATTCTTTTGAAACTATGCACAAATAAATACATATTATATATAAATATATATAATATATATGAATAAATAAAATATATGTACATGTATATGTATATATATATGGAAGTAGAAGCATCAGTGTACTTAATTTTATTTATGTATATATATGTATATATATGGAAGTAGAAGCATCAGTGTACTTAATTTTATTTATATATATGTATATATATGTGTATATATATATATATATACATATATATATTCAGGATTACATATTTACTTGGGTTGATTTTTTTTTTTTTAATTTTAACTACCAGTGTGAAAGACAACAACACATTCCAGGTTTAACCTTTAGTGTTCTCATTGATTTTTCATTCAGGAAGACAAAAAAAGGGTAATTAAGAGATAGACCATTAGATAGATCTTTTTGGCATACGAATCTGGGGTTCACACCTGCAAGCTGGAAGGGCACTGACTAGACTGGGACAGGGGACAGGGCAAAGAGAACATTAGCTGTTCCAACCAGCAAATGATGGGGTTTCCTATGGAATAAGCAAGTATGCTCAACTGCTGTGAAGTTCTCCCCAAAGATGAGCCTCAGCAAAGAGCAAAGGGTTTTATTTAAACCCAGATGTGTTCTGCACAAACAGGAACCAGCTCATTGGTAGGTAGAAGGGGCACCAGCTGGCAAAACTGTCAAAGAGAAAAGGTAAGCAAAGGGCAGGCAAAAAGAGTGAAAGAGGAGGTCTGAGGGGGTGCCTACAGTGTAAGGATCACGTTTATCATCACCAGGTAGAAGACACGTGGAGAGAGCTTATAGTCCTGCTGCCACGGAGAAGGCATCTCAGAGGAGTTTGAGGACCAAGGAAAGGAAGCCACTAATAATGCCAGACACTTCCACAGCACACGGTTGACTGACTTTCTGTCCTGTTTCATTGATGTGTTTTGTTTCTCACTTTTGGGTGGCAAATGGGATACAGGCAGTGGGGCTTCCCAGTGCCCAGGAGATAGCAGGACCTCAGAAAGGACTGGGAGTGTGGGTGAAATGAAGAGCACCGCTCTGGCACCGCACAGAAGTCAGCGCCGTTTCAAGAGGTTACTGGGACTTTGGCGACAGCCCTGCCAGAGGGACATCCTCGAACTTTCCACTCTGTATGATGCTAGACCCTTCACGCGGGCTGCAGAGGGGTCAGAGGAATATGAATATGAGCCATGAAGGTTCAATTTCCCTACAATCTGTTTGCCGTGGGGCTTTTAAGAAAAAAAAAATTTGAAAGATAGCAATAAGAAAATACTTCAGTCACAATTGCAACTATCAAGAATACAAGCAATATGAAGTGTTGGCGAAGATGTGGGAAAAAAGGTATACTCATGTCATACGATGCTGGTGGGATTGCAACCACTATGGAAAGCAGTATGGAGGTTCCTCAGAAAACTTGGAATGAAACCACCATTTGACCCAGCTATCCCACTCCTTAGTTTATAGCCAAAGAACTTAAAATCAGCAATACTATAGGGACACAGCCACATCAATGTTTATAGCAGCTCAATTCAGAACAGCTAAACTATGGAACCAACCTAGATGCCCTTCAACCCAGATGAATGAATAAAGAAAATGTGGTACAATGGAATATTATTCAGCCTTAAAGTAGAATGAAATTATGGCATTTGCAGGCAAATGAATGGAACTAGAGAATATCATGCTAAGTGAAATAAGCCAATCCCCAAAAATTAAAAGCAAAATGTTCTCTCTGATAAGTGAATAGTGATCCATGAGGGGGCTCGGGGAGAGAATAAAGGAATTTGGGGTTGTACAGAAGGGAATGAGGGGAGGGGTGGGGCTGTGGGGATGGGAAGGATGGTAGAATGAAACAGACATGATTACCCTATATACATGTATGATTACATTACTGGTATGACTCAGCACCATGTACAGCCAGAGGAATGAGAAGTTATATGCTCCATTTGTGTACAATGTGTCAAAATGCATTCTATCGTCAATATATAACTAATTAGAACAAGAAATAAGAAAACATGTATACCCATCAGACCAGCAAAAAAATAAATTGAAGTCATTAACAGCAGTCTTAGCAAAAAATGTGAAACAAGAAGGATTCTTGCATACTGCTAGTAGAAAAACTCAGCAATAACTACAAAGCAACGAAGATAAACACACCCCTGTCAATGATAATCTCATTTATAGGAATAGACCCTAGAGAAATTGTATCTTTGCACAAGGGAACACTGGCTATGAACTACAAAATATCAACCTAAAAAAACAGCAAAAATCTCAAAAACAAAAAAGAAAGAGATGAGCAAACAAAACTAGTTACAGAAGAGTACACAATATGACCTATGAATATTAAAAGCTAGAAGATAGTACTAGAGATTAAGCATCTAATTGAAAAAGCATTGAGAATTAAAATTTATCTCATTTAATTGGGTACCTAAACTTACCCTTTTAATCTAGATATCTCAGAGTATGCATACTGCTATTGTAAGATAATTGTTCTTCAATGATTCCATTTAGGGATATAAATGAAAATATTTGTTTCTACACCAACAATCTTCAAATTGAAATGGTTAGGAATTCATCAGTGAATCCAGGCAGGAAGAGAGGAAAGGATTCAAACCCGTGTGTGCAAACGGGCAGAGCAGAACTGCACAGCATAAGGACAGTGTGACGAGCAAGCTCAGCCTCTCTCCCCAGAGTCCCATCTTCATGAGCCAGAGTGATGGAGTACCCCTACCAAGAGTTCAGAAGATTCGCTAAGCTGAATTTTCAAAGGAGTCTAAAAATCATCATTCTGTTAACAATTAAGCTTCTATTCAGAAACAAGAGTTGGCAAGAGATAAGAGCCCTATTTTGAAAGAAAAGAAAAAATTGTATGGTATTCTCCCATATTATCTACTAAATAAGCAACTTGCCTTTTCTAGTCATGTCAGAGGTAAAGACAATGATGAGATACAGGGGTTTAAGTCATGATTAGAAAACGTCTTTTCAAGCCTTAAGGAGAAGCAGCAGCAGGATGACAGCAGGTCTGGCCTCTATCCTGGCTCCTCCTCACTCATGCTTGTTTAAGTCAAGCCCATGCTTCATCTCTTCACTCTTTAACACTGACCAATCCTCTATTATCACCTAATCTGGAAAACTAAAATTATGGATTATTTCAAAAAGTTCATAAAAAGAAATTTACATAATTCTTGTGTTTTTCATAAAGGCTTAAAGGAAAAAACTAGGCATCTTCTTAAAATGTAGTAATTTAGTGTGCATATGGTGGTAATGGTACACATAGACCTTTTAATTGAGAGATATTTTAGATACCATGCAATGCATGCTTTTAGAGCATGCACATTAGTGGTTTGTGGTATATTCACAAAGTCATATGGACATTTTATATGAATTTGTGGGAAACTTTCTGATCAATGAAATCAGTCAATCTGTGGCCTTCTATGTGTGGCTTCTTGCACTTGGCGCCCTGTTTTCAAGACTGATGCATGTTGCAGTATGTAACAGTTCTTTTGTTTTTGTGGTCCAGTAATATTCTAAGGTATGGATACACCACCTCTTATGTATCCACTCACCAACTGATAGACTTGGGTTGTTGCCATTTTTGGCCTACTATGTATAAAACTGCTGTGAACATTCATATACAAGCTTTTGTGTGAACATGTGTTTTTAGTTCTCTTGGAATTGCTGAGTCATACAGTAAGGTTATGTTTAACAGTTCAAGGAACTCTCAGCCTGTTATCCAAAGCAGTTGCCCATTTTACATTCCCACCAGCAATGCCTAAGAGGTCCAACTGCACCACATCTGCACCACAATTATTATTGTTTGATTGCAGGTATCATTGCAGGCACAAAGTGGTACCTCACCATGTTCTTGATGTGCATTTCACTAGTGATTAAAGACACTGTGCATCTTCTCAGAGCTTGAACTTTTAGAACAATGGTTTTTCAAAGAGTTTGATTCATCTCATAAGTGGCATAATAATAATTTTTTTAAAATCTTGTATAACTTTTCTTACATATTTAGATCTCACTAAAGATTGACATGCACTTGGTGGGTGCTAATTCGGATTAAGAAAACTATCAGAAGATAATCAAAAAGTAAATTTAAAAAAATTACATAGATGTAAAATTGTATACATTAACATACCAAGTACACAAAACTTTAATCATTTATGCACGTATTCTACATGTGTACCTGCTTTACCAAAAATAATCAGTTGAAGAAACATTAGGATAAGAATAAAAATTGCAAAAATCAGTTCAATATCTTATAACAAAGTACAAATGGAGTAAAGGTGAGCTAGCCCAGTTATTCAAATGTTATTTATTATTTTTTTAGAAAACCTACTGATTCTAAAAAAATAATCACTAAGTTTCATTAGTTGTTAAAATTCATAAGTTTTAACCAACTCCTCTGACCTTCCTATTTTCCACACTAAAATAAAACATTAACTAAATTATATTCAGGAACACTTCATTATTAATTTAAGTATTAGAATGTATCCTTTCCCATATGACCAGGCATAGACTGCAGTCACAACACAGAAGGCCTTTGGATAACGAAAGTTAGTGTGAAGACTGGCGTTTAAAATATGAAAAATGAAACCAAAATGTTCCTTTTTTAAAAAAAAAAAAAGAATAAATCAAAAATTGAAAGTTCTGTCTGCGGCAACAGTTAACACATTCAGACCACGACACTATTTTTTCAGGGTATGCTCATTTTATAGTTTATGAGACCATAAGTTTTCCACTGAAAGTACCCAATGCATTTAGTGAGCTCTATTAATATTTGCATGATGTTTTTAGATATTATGTTGCAAAGACTAACCCTCCAAAACACACTGTGTACTTCTAGCCTCTATACAGTGGTACATGCAAGGCCTTGTCTAAAATTTGCTTTTCTCCAGTCTGCCCTCACTGCTGTCATCTCATCTTGATTCAATACAAATTTTTACATAAACCTCTTCCTGACCATTCCATCCACTGAACTCCACATATCAGTACAGGCAATTGCATTCACAGGTTGGTCAAAGCAGCTTGATTATGAAGACTCAAGGATGACACCCAGGTTTCTCCTTAGGTTCTACAGAAGGCCACATCCCTTGCACGTAAGCCTTTAGGAAGGTACCAGTCAAGTCACAGCACAATCTCCAAATTAGAAGGCACAAAAGTAGTTGCAGTCCATTCTAGGATCTCTAAATGAGTTAGTTATTATTTATTCATTCATTCATCATTCAACATTTATTATGTCTCCTAAGTGCCAGACCCTGAACTAGGTGCTAAGGATAAAAATGAGATGGTCCATGCACTTAATAAATATCTAATATTAATCAAGCACTTACTGTGGAACAGCTGTTCCACATCACATTATCACTTTTAATCTTCACAGTAAGACCCTACCACTGCACTCGTTGCATAAAGAATCCAGTCTCAGAAGTTAAGTGGCTTGTTCAAGCTCACAAAATGAACCCCTAGGCAAAATGAACCCCTAGGCAAGCCTAAATCAAAACGTCGATCTGTCCAACTCTAAAGTCATCCACCCACAGTGCCTCAAATGGCACAATCAGTGAGGAGTGTATGAAAGGTATACACTACATATTACATAGATGCAATAGTTATATATATGAAGCACCAGAATGAACGTCTAATTTCCATGACATTACATATGAAACGGGCTAGTCTGGGTATTTTCAATTCACAACATTTTTTTTAATGCTATATTACTACCAGTAATCAATTTAAGAATTAATTTTTACAACACAACCCATTTATAAATTACCAACTTTCTATTGTCTATTCATGTAAAAGTCACCAAGTAATATTCAAAGAAGGAAATAATCAGGATCTTAGAAATAAAGCAGGATAACATGTAAATTCAAATAGGTATACTACTTCTCTCCACCTCACCAACATCCTTAAGAAATATAAATATAAATGGCTAAAGTCTCATTTTAATCCGAGAAGATATTTTCAAATCCAGTTTGCAACCACAAACAAATATAATTTACCTAAAGTATAATGAAAGTGACTGAAACACAAGATAATAAGTAAAAGCACTCAGAACAATCTCAAATTTAACCTGACAAAAGATAAATTATTCACAACTTGATATTTTAATGTTTGATAAAATGTAGGGTAGCGTGAAACATCACAACACATGTTTCATTGACTGTACAAAAAATGGCTATAACAGGAATTAAAGCAGCAATTTTGAATAATTTTCTAGCATTCTCCTTTCTGAGCTAAGAAAATCAATCATGCATTGGGCATTAAGGAGGAGATAAACCTCCTGTATTAAGAGCTATTTTGGGGCTGGGGCTGTAGCTCAGTGGCAGAACACTTGCCTAGCGTGTACGAGGCACCGGGTTCAATCCTTAACACCACATACAAATAAAATAAAGGCATTCTGTCCATTTACAACTACAAAAAAAAAAAAAAAAAAAAAAGTTTTTAAAAGAGCTATTTTGCCTTCATATAAATCAAGGCAACTTGGCTTAGTATTTTTTCCTTATGTTCCAGCCTGTAGCATCCTAGAAATCTAGCACATCTTTGCTTTTTTTGGAATGAGTTCACTCTGTTGCCCTTGGTTAACAATTATGGGGTATCCTCTATTTTGAACATATCTGAAATGAACGTGACACCTTTGCTGCAATTTTATGAAGTTTCATAAATGTTAAACAACAGCTGTTTGACTAGGGATTTAACACGCCACAGTGTAAACTAACATTACCAGTGCAAAGGGTCTAAGTTTACAACTTTAACACTATAACCCAAGGTCATAGTATGACTTCATAGGGTCTATAAATAAACACCTTTTAAAATTGAATGACAGCAATAAGGAACTACATGTTTAGGAAAATAATCCAGTGGAGGGGAGGGTTGACGGTTCTTAAGAACCAAGATTCACTGGCAATTTCTCAGAGGGAAAGACAATACATTTTATGTAAACTCTGCCTAGCACCAATTTTTCTACATAGAAAATAGTCTATTAGCAAAAATATTTAAAACATACAAATAATATCTTAAATTTTTTCAGATGCATATGTGAATACTTGGTAGCAATTTTAGTTCTTATTCTTATATATGTCTCACACACAGTATTAATATTCATATTTATTTCAAAGCACACTGGATTTTCTTTGCAAGGAAGAAAAGCATCATGAGAATTGTATTACTATGTTTTTTCTTGATGTTGCTGAGAGAAATAAAGACATACCATATGGCATAATCAACAAAATATGATTTTTTTTTCAAATTGTATACATAAAACCCACTATCATTATGCATTTCAACACCACCTGGTCTTGAACTTAATACTGAAGTCAAGATTCAGTACACATTCTAAACAAACAAGAAACCATATTTGTTAAATTGAATTCCCCGACTGAACACAACAGGTTTTTCTTGTTCCTTTGGTGAAAACTAGATTTTTTTTCCTCTGCTAGCTTTTTAAGCCTTCAGTAACCACAATGTTCTATTACCGGTCCTTCACAAGATGCAATATAAATGGAGAAATGTGAATTAATAAAACATTTCCCAGCTTCTCTTGAACACCAACTGCAAACGTACCAGTACGCAGGCATCAGGTAACCATTCTGCATTGACAGGCTCTGTCATAACTCCCAAAGAAGAGTCAACAGTAATAAATGCTCTATAACTAGGCCCTTGGTGCAAAATCTGTACAGCTATACTCACAGAAGGATCATCTTCCATAGTGACACTTTCCTGAAAGGAGAAAGAAGGTCCTAGATCCTCCCATGTCCATTTTACCCAAACAGCCCATCATTCCTCTAGTGTCTTCAGGCCATGAGGAGCATCAGTCACTTATTAAGTGCCAGCGTGATGCGAGCTCAGAATCGGCATCGCGACCACGGAGATGAGACATTCCTGCAGGACAGCCACCATGAGACTGCCAGAGACAGAATCTGAGAGAGAAGCCACCACCCAAACGAAAGAACAAATTCCCAGGAAAGCGGGCTCATGGGCGCTGCCATTACAGAACGGGAAGAAACTCTACGACTCAAGTAGCTTGTGCTAAAGTGCACAGTGATCTCATCCTTACCATAACAAATTATCTGGCAGAAAAGATCTTCAAGGTCAACCTTGGCAACAATTAAAAAATAATGAAAAGCACTCATCCCTAAGGCAGAATTATAATGCTTCAGTTTGAAGCAATGTGCTGTATATTTTATTAGCTATAACTTGTTTAATTATTCATTGCAACTCTTGTATTCCATACAGAAACCTCAGGTTGCTCAGATTTCTATCTGAAATCTCTTTTTTCCCCCCCATTTCTTATTCAAGGGCAAATGCCTTAGAAGACCAAATTTTCTACCCGCCGCCCCCCCCCCCCCCCCATTATCTACTAAACACAAAGATTTTCTTAGAGTAAAATGTTAAGACCAGAAAGAAAAGAGAGTCAGAGAGGGAAGAGGAAAGCAGGAGAGAGACAGACACATTATTTCATCATCCTCATCAAGTAAATCCCTGAGGAGACATTCCACAGGAGTCCTTCTGCACCTGGCTGGTGCACCCCTCCCGCCACCTGCAGTGTAGACACGCTGTGCTGTCCAGGACAATCTCCACCTCAGAGGCTGCTGGAAGCATGGCTGGGAACTTTCCAAAAACCCTGCCTGCCACCATCACTTAGAATCTAAGAGACTTCACCACTGTTGCCTTGAGTTGCTATCTGGTGCATGTTGCTCCTAAGATAGTCCCTGCCATTGGTTAATCGGCTGCCTATAGCAGATACACAGGTGTGCAGAGTGCTCTCTGCTGGAGACCACACAGGAGGGTGGGCTGGGGCAGTTCTGCACTGGAATGCCAATGCACACAAAGCAACGCTATAGGTGTTCATAAGCCTCAATCCACTCTACATCTCTCTACTGCTCAGTCCCCAGGACACCAATGATGGGAATTAGCTCCTTTCATTCCAATGAACTTCAAGGTTTCCCTCCCGCCTCCCACAGCTCAATACATTAGAGTCTAAAAAAAAAAGACAGAAAGAAAGAAAAGAAAATCTGAATTTAACATAAAAATTAACAGTTACTATTCCTTTGTGTAGCCACAGGTCCAAGCCACAGGCAAGTCCCACGGAGGTGACATTTCTGAAAAAGAGCATGCATTAGTTCTCCACACCAACAGCTAAGGCAAATAAGTAACCTGATGGTAATTTTTTATAAGAATGACCACAACTGCTACGATTAGCCAACTCTGCACGTGGTGCTATCGGAAGAGAGCTGGACATGACTTGGAGTCAAACTGAGTAAATCATTACGCAACAAGCTCAGATAATCAAAAAGCCTTCTACCTGGGGGAATCACAGTGATTAGTTCAACTCCCTCCTTTTGGAGATTAAGGGAGGACCCAAGAAACGGGAAGTGATTTGCTGAGCACAAGAAAGTCAGATACTGGCAGATCCAGGGCCAGGGCCAGTGGTCCTCTACTCCAGGGGCTGTGGAATTTCTATTATGTTACAAATTGCTGCAGTTCACAAACTCCCTGTGGTCAAGTTAAAAAGAAAGGACTGTAGAATGTTAACTTCCTTTGAACCCTATTGTTCCTAATAGTACAGTTCTGTTTTGCTCCTAAATCAGCCATAAAATATGTCGTTCTCCCATATATGCCCTTTTCCTGGGCCTCCTGTCAACCTCCTCACCATGGCAACCTCTGGCACACAAGCACTGCATGGTGGATCCTTCTGCCTACCTAGTCTAGACTGCTTTTTTTCCTTTAGTGGCACAGCTCCTATTTTATGCACAGCAGCAAAGATACTGCACATCCCAACCTCTGCTGCAACTATGGATTGGGGGAGGGGAGCTAAATTCTGGCTAATGAGATATAAACAGAAGTTACCAGTTGGAACTTCCAAAGCGGTGCTTCGAGTACACTTTACTTTTCTTTCCTATAGAGAGATTAAAGCAGATTTGAATGGCTTATGACTTCTGCTCTTCACTGAAAGGACTTCCGTCTTCTTTAAGGATCCTGGTGGTATATCAGCCACCTTATAACCAGGAGGCAAAAAGCATGAGAATGGATAGTAGCTGAGCAACCAAAAGGAAGGCTGTACATACAGCAAGTTAGAAATACCTCAGACCCAATGATGCTTGTTAAGGTGACCTGCTTGTCCTGGGCTGCTTTCAACTGGACTAGAGGAAAAAAAAGAACCCTATTTGAGTAAGCCACATGGACTTGAGGTTTTCTATTATACACACTTGAAATTGTTCCTCAGTGACAGAGCAGGTACCCATGGGTATGGTCACGAACAAGAAAAGAGAAAAATCACAGTTGTAAACTTCAAATTTTTTATAACAGCATGTTTAGACCAACTGCTGATTGAATGTTTATCTGAAGTTATATGAGATATTGCTGGAAGTGGGCTGGGAAATGACCCTTGGCGATGATAATGACACATCCCACTGTAAAACTACAGTCATATCAATGTGCAAAGCACTAAAAATGGTTGTATGCTGAGAAAAAGATGAAGTGGATTTTGCCAGTAACCATCCCCTAAGAGTGATAGCAGCACTCCCCCTAGGAACTGGGCATGTTATTTTCTAGAAGGATGTGTTTTTATTCTAAACAGCTGATTCTGAAATTTAGAGCAAGCAGTACTTTACTGATGGCATAGCTATGCAAACTGAGACCCATTTACCATCAAACATTTTGTGGCCAGAAACAGAATATGACCACGTCACTGAAGATCTGGCCATCCACAATGCACCTCCCAGATGTCATTTTCTATGTCCAGTGTCATTCCTGAGGCTACCCAGAATTCTGATTTTTCATTTCCCTCTGCTTGACACATTCTCTTATTCTTTTCTCATTTAAAAATTCTGGGGCTGGGATTGTGGCTCAGCAGTAGAGCACTCACCTAGCATGTGCGCGGCCCGGGTTCGATCCTCAGCACCACATAAATATAAAGGCATAGCACATAACTAAAACAAATAAATAAACATTTTTTTTTTTTAAATTCTAATTGGTTAAAATAAGAAAAATGCCTTCAGAAAATGACTTATATGCTACGGTAGTTTTTCTTACTTTTTCTCTGAGTATTAGGCCAAGAAACAAAATTCACCATGTTAAGAAAATAATAAAGTATTGAAAGAATGGATTGGTGTTTGATAGCCACTCTCCTGAATTTTAAATTGCACAAATTTTCCTCTTCAGAAACTATATTTACATCACATCACTACATCATATAAACTATCAACCATCACCACCAATTCCAACATATGAAACCAGACAGAAAATGAGAAAATGCTTAGCTAGAAGTCAGGGAGAACAGCCAGTCATTTCGGGGGAACTAAAGCAACTCATTTCTTAAAAGTGGTTATCACATATCCACTGTGCTCCCCAAATGCTCATAAAAGGGTAATAACATTTGAGAAGAACCAGTAGGGATGGCCCACAACTACCAATGCCCAGTCACAGGGCTTGCAGGAGTCCCAGAAGAGCAGTCCCCTGCCTCTTTAGCAGATCAGCCCAACCTCACTTCCTGGAACTAGGGGACACATCTCCACAGTGAGCAGGCTGGGAAGGGACACAAGCACTCAGGCACACGGTCTGAGTGGGGCATCCCCAGCCGGCTGGCTTTTTTAGCCAGTCAGGAAGTTTTGCAAATTGTACAAATGGAAATGTGTGAGGAAGGGTCTATTTTTTAAGGCGCGTGTTTAAGGCCTCCGTTGACACAATGTTCAATTTAGAGGACCATCTTCCATTTCAGATTTCCACTTTCATCTAACCAAAGCAATTCAAATGGCTCTTCCTTAGAGGAAAGGAGAGCAACTCCTAGTCCTTCTGGTTTCTGAAGCAATAATCCAACTTGCAACTAACAGCAGGGAGGAGCCAGGACAGACTGTGCAGAAATAAGCAGAGCTCCAGGGCTCCCTGCAGAGAGAACTCAGTTACCTGTGTATAAACAGAAAGATGGCAGGTACCTTGCCCTCATTCTACAGCACAGATAGAAGCTGTTCACCAGGTAAGAGTTTCCAATGTAAACACACTAGGTTCAGGATAGTAATTTGGTAAATTTACCCACCTCTACTCGTTTTAATCTACTTTAAAGATATACTGAATTCTGTAGTTTTAGAAGTCTTCTGATCTTTGCTCCTGTCTTTCCCCCCCATTTGTATCCTAGGATTACTTTTGCAAAGTGATAATGGGGCTTTTTTCTTTATTTAATTATAGAAAAAAGTCCTCATCCAGAGATCCCAGTTTAACTTTCAATAATAGAATGCATACAAAAGAGAACTAAAACCTAAATGGCACCCCAAAAGTACTTTGTTTGCACTAACAGAAACACATCTTGCATATCTATCACTTTACAGGTGATTAAACTCACCAATTCTTACATGTACATTACTTCATGCAAATTTATACAAGGCATTCTTTGGGTGACTGTAACAGGGCATTAAGTACAAAAACACTAAAGTAACAAGAGGGAACATGAATTATGAAATTTAATCTAAAGATCTGGGTGTGGTGGCGCACACCTGTAATCCCAGCACTTGGGAGGCCGAGGCAGGAGGATGGTGAGTTCAAAGCCAGCCTCAGCAATGGTGAGGCACTTAGCAACTCAGTGAGACCCTGTCTCTAATAAAATACAAAAAGGGGCTGGGGATGTGGCCCAGTGGTCGAGTACCCCTGAGTTCAATCCCCGGTACCAAAAAAAGAACATCAGATTATTGACAAAATGCCACCTATAACACTCTGCCTCTGGTTTTTAAAATCATAACCTTTTACATACACAAATTTAAAGAACATCACTATAATACAGGAGTAAATATTTTTGTGGGTATACAGGAATTCACTGGAAGGAAAAAACATGAGCTAGAAAGGAGAAATCAGAAAAGCAGTGACCCTTTATGTATATATTCCTTTCAAAAATCTGCAATATGATATGCAAGATGCTGACAGTGATACCTCAGAGGTAAAAAAAATAAAGCATGGACATTTGTTTCATGCTTTTTCTAGTATTTTCCATACAGAAAATAAAAAAGTATTAGGGTGGAATTATAACATTCTCAGGTAAAACCACACCCAAGTGGGATCTAAGGTTAGGCAAAAAGTTTCGGGAGCATGCAGGCAGGTGAGTATTCACAAGGGCCAATGAGAAGAGCTAGGATCACCTGAAAGGAGGACACGGTAGGACTGCCCAGGGGACGGGGACACTACCCATACTGTGTGGATGGAAAACACAACAAGGTCCTATTCAAACAGCTGCTGTTTACTGGGTGATGTGTGACCCCAGAATTCAGTCCTCTATATATCAGCTTACTATGAACCAAACAGGCCTAACATGGTTGATTGGCTGCATAAAACAAACTCTTCATCTTAAATACACAGGAAACCACTAAAATAATTATTTTAAAATCTTAGTCCTGAACTAAGATTTTAACAGTACATAAGCGCAAACACAGACACTCACACACACACACACACACAAAGACATTATAAAATACACACTTACCAATAAGAGTAAAAAATTATGCTGCTCATAATATGATTTTTAAGAGCAAAGTCAGGAATTTATTTTATCTGGTACACCACAGTAATTTGCTATAAAGCTTTATGAAACAGTTAAAATAATGTTACAGCCAGAAACCAATTGTTGCTAAAATGCATTCCGTTAAAATGGAAAATATAGGGAAATAAAACACTGTAATTGTCTCTCAACCCACATTGTATATTGTGTTGCTAAATTATATACTATTACATTTTCTACATTTTAATATGCTTTCCCATAGAGGAATTGATAACATAAGGAAATGATTCTCCTCTTTTATTTCTGAAGACCTAAATAATATCCCACACGTATTTATAAACCACACAGGGTCTCAGCCTCTTATTAGATCCCAAGGATTATAAAATCTATTTCAGAAAACCATGACATGTAACAATGCATAAAATAACTAACACAAATAGTTTTCTATTCTATTTCTTATTTGATTCACAACAGAGAGGTATATAAAGCAAGCTATTCTAATGTATAAGAGGAAAGAAATCAATGTTTTCTTAATTTTAGAAAATCTTTTAATAGCATATTGTATAATTCCTACAAGTATTGTGTTTGGCCATGATAATATTTTGTTTAACCTTGTCCATCCATTGAACAGTCAATGCAAGTAAAGCAAGAGACTACTGCTTGCCAGAGATGAGAAAAGTCCATGGCCCTGATCCAAATTTAGCAGGATGTTGACAAAACACATATTAATAAGTAATATTAAAGTACTTTAATAAAAGGTCAAATGTCACTGGAGACTTTGAGAAATTGGGGGAGAGGGTACTAGGGATTGAACTCAGAGGCCCTCAACCACTGAGCAACACCCCCCCCCCCAGCCCTATTTTGTATTTTAGAGACAAGGTCTCACTGAGTTGCTTAGTCCCTTGCTTTTTTGTAAGGCTGGCTTTGAACTTGTGATCCTCCTGCCTCAGCCTCCCAAGCTGCTGGGATTATAGGCATGCACCACCACACACAGTGACCTTGAGAATCTTTATATAATAAGGCATCATAATTAACAGTAAAAAATTTATTTGTGAAAAGAATTTGCATATGTCAAGATGACAATCAACTTCCTAACTACAAAAGTGGTTACTAACATCAAGGGCACCATGGATTAAAAAGGAGCACAAGACCAGAAATGTGGGGTAATTATCTCAAAGGTATGGAAACAGTCTGCTCAGCCAAATATATTCAATGTACTTCCAAAACAGACTGAAGATCTGACAGGACAAATAAGATATGAAGATCTGACAGGACAAATAAGATACATTTCCCAAATACTGAGAGAAACTTGATTCAGATGAGGTAGGCCTTGAGTAGAAATTTTAAAGAAACCATTTCATGACTCTTTTCAGGTTATATTATCAACCCAGATTCTCTAAGAAAACCTTAAACTATGAACCAGGAAAGATGATAATGTGCCTACTCCGCCCCCATGCACACCTTTTCAAGGTTCAGACTTCACTGAATTCACTCCAGGGAACTAATGTGTTTCTGAGATGTTTGCTATAAGCAAGATTTAAATCGCGCTTTTCCCATCGACTTCTGGAGCAGCTAATGAGAATTCTCTCTTAGGGCCTTTACAAAGCTGCGTTCAGTCAGCTTTCCATCATGGTAACAAATTCTGGAGATGATCAACCGATGAAGAGGAAAGGTCCGTCTGGGCAACTGCTTTGGAGGATCCAGCCACAGCCAGCTGGACCCCTGGCGAGGCGGGAGCAGGTGGCAGAGCAGCACTGCTCACCTCAAGGTTGGGAAACAGAGAAAGGGAGGAAGAGCTCGAGACCAGGGTCCCACAACCTCTTCCAAGCATGTCCCCAATGGCCTAAAACACATCCCACTAAGCCCCACCTCTGGACGGTTCCACCAACTCCCACCAACCCCAGCTTGGGGGCCAAACCTACACCACAGAACGCTGGGGCACACGGACCCAACCATAACCGACGTGCCGTCACTTTTCTCTGTGCAACGTTCTCACACTGCACTTGTGGACACAGGGGTCCGAGCCTGGGGTGGGCATGTTCTCCAGGTGACGCCAGGATCCAGCCCAGCAAGTCCTTACTGCTCTAGGAACACGCAGGACACAGAGAGAGGTGACTGGGCAACCCAACTCAAGAAGGCAGATCGGGGAAAACAAAGACTGGCCTCCAAACATGGTTCTGTGGGGCAGATCTCCAGTAGGAGCTGACCGTATCCAAACTATGTAACTGTGATCACTGTCAAGTACAAGTATTTTACCAAGACAAAATACTGAAACTGCACTGCACTGGATTAGTGAATAACAAAAGACCACCTAGAGGGGAGCTGGGATTGTGGCTCAGCGGCAGAGTGCTCGCCTCGCAAGTGCGCGGCCCGGGTTCGATCCTCAGCACCACGTAAACATAAATGCATTGCATTGTGTACAACTAAAGTAAATAAATAAATATTTAAAAAAAAAGACCACCTAGAGGGAAGGACCCACCCAGTAAGTACCCAGCACCAAGCCCTTCACCCTGCACACATGAGTGAGGCCATCTTAAACCCTCCATCCCCAGTGAAGCCATTGGAGGACGACAGCTGTCTCAGTGGGCCCAGAAAACTGCCTAGTCCAGGCCAACCTAAACTGCAGAACTCTCAGCAAATAAATAGCTGTTACCTGAGCCACCGAGCTTGGAGAGGTTCATGAAGAAGAAATAGAAAAGAAAAATACAGAAATTGGTAGAACCCTGCCATAATTAAAACTCAAAACCTTTGGCATCAATTTGGTGGTTGGTGGAAAATAACAGGGAAACTGATAAAGGGATAATTAAGGACTGGAGGAACAGTGGCTTGTTGTGGAGAAATAACTGACTTTTTTTTTTTTTTTTTTTTGGCTGGGATGACCTGAAAGGCAGAAAATGTACGTAAAGAACTCAGAAATTTAGCTAATAAGATAGCTAGGTAAAGCCAGGCACAGTGGCCCACGCCTGTAATCCCAGCATCTTGAGAGGCTGAGGCAGGAGGGTGGCAAGTTCAAAGCCAGCCTTAGCAAAGCCCTATCTCTAAATTAAAAAAGGGCTGGGGATATAGCCCCTGGGTTCAATCCCCAGTTTCAAAAACAAAAAAAAAAAAAAAAAAGATTTCTAGGTAGAATTATGAAAATAAAATTTGGTTTCTGCCTATGATAAAGAATGGGGAGGAGCAAAATTGGGAATTATTCAGAATGCAAGCAAAAGGTAGGGGCAAAAATAGAGCCCAAGATCTGGTGATTTAGAAATAAGCCTGTCTTTCATGGCCCCATCAATGTTTACAGAAGCTCAATTCACAATAAATAAGCTATGGAACCAACGTAGGTGCCCTTCAACAGATGAAGGGATAAAGAAAATATGGTATATATACACAACGGAATACTACTCAGCCATAAAGAAAAATGAAATTATGGCATTTTCTGGCAAATGGATGGAACTGGAGACTATCATGCTAAGTGAAATAAGTCAATCCCAGAAAAGCAAAAGCCAAATGTTCTCTCTGAAATGTGGATGCTAACTCACAATGCAGGGGGAGGTGGGGGCGGGGGGGGGTTCTCACTGGATTGGACAAGGAAAATTGGGGGATGGAAATGGGAAAGACAGAATAAATTGGACATAACTTTCCTATGTTCATATATGAATGCACAACTGGTGGTGTAACTCCACATCATGTACAACTATAAGAATGGGAAGTTATACTCCATGTATGTATGATATGTCAAAAAAAATTCTACTTTCATGTATAACTAAAAATAAAAATTAAAAAAAAAGAAATAAGCCTATCTTTTCTTTCATCCTCAAAGTTTTGAAAGTGATAGGTAACCAATCAATGTGTGTTTAGAGATGGGGTAATTCTTGGAAACCCAGGTGTGTGTGTGTGTGTGTGTGTGTGTAAAGACACACAATGTTTTTCTAATGGTTGCTTAAACTAGATATTCTTATTAAAATAAATATGAACTTACTGTGTATAAATTCTAAATTGGCATTAACTTTTAAGGGAAAATATAGGACTTCAAAATTTTTTATTCTCAGGTCTGGTGGTTTGGGCTCTGTTCCTGAATCCTCTGGGATAGGCATTTATTCTCTACCACTATTAGGGTGCCACAAGGATGATTCCAATCTTCATGGATCCGTTTTTCAGAAGAAAAGGCAAATGAAGCAAATGGCAGGAAAGTGAAGTGAATCAGATCCCTGGGATATAAGAGATGACACGGAATTGGTACGGGAAACGCGCCCATGCACGGTTCGCTGGGCTCTATCTGAGCATGTTTGTGCTCACAGCACATAATCCTGAACTGTACCTCGGTTAAACATTCCAAACTCATGACAGAGGAAGAAGGTATTTAGGTTGAGCAACATGCACTAGGCAAGAGTAAAATCCCCAAATGTAAAGCAGCAGCAGCAGCAGCCTGAGGTTTATTCATTATGATGGCGATGTTCACTAAATATATCTGCTGATCCTAAGGGCATCCTGTGGTAGCGTAATAGCTTCATCCATTCCAGTAAACTGATTGATCATGTGTCATGGTAGGTGCGCCAGGAATTAAAAATGTTAATCCTTCCCTCAGCACACTTACAAGTAGAGTGAGGCGGTAGTGACACTTGGACGAGCCATTCTACTAAAAAAACAACTAAGCTCCCAGAGAGCTTAAAATAGACCACAGTCCACTCATTCATCAAGGGAAGGTTTTACTTGATATCATCTATTAAAAAAAAAAAAAAAGAGTATGGGCAATTTATTTTAGACAGATTTCTATTCTAAATGTCCAAAACAAATCAGCCTTGAATTTTAAGCAACATCTCAATCCCAATGCCAAAGTTGTACTGAACATATCATATGCAATATTTCACGATACATCACATAAATATAAAGCAGCACATAAAATAAATTACATATATAAACAGAGACTAAAAATTCATATGTTAGTACTTACAAGTAATAAAACTTGAAATGGTTATGTTTTCCCTGGAGCAAAGTTTCTGCATTTTACCCGTTAAAAGTTCAAGGCAATTTGAGAAAAATTTATACCCAACCATTCTGTATACATCTAAATTACCCTCAACATTGTATAACCAAGCTTAACCAAGCACTGCTCACTAGAAAGACTTTAGAAAAGTAATTGAAGTCTAACTTGAAATTTTTTAATTGCAAAAATAAAATTTTATCTTCCTTCCATAGTCAACAGTAGAAGTTGAGGAAAACAATTTCATTAAACCATGAAAAGCATGCACAACTTTTACGGCATGATTTGATATTTTTCAGCCAAAATGATAATATAGGGACAAAAAAGTATGAGTCTCTAGAAACAAGTTCCCATAAAACTACCTCCTTCGAAAATACAGTACGCACTAAAGATATTTTAAATTCATACAGAAATCACAGGACAGCCTATTTTAATGTATTGCATAAAGTAAAATTTATTCTTGATTAGCTGAAAACTTAATATACTCTAATAAATGTTGAATAATTCTAAAGCAATTTTGAATCTTTTCATTAACTTTCTAAACTTTCCTTTATAAGGTAAGTACATGACAAAAGGAACGTGGTTCCCTCCAATCCCTCCTTCTGTATCTGAAGGACAAAGTTTACGTGCTTCCTTGTTTCTTCCCTTCAAAGACAATCAATGAACCCTTCTTTTTGAGGGAGGCAAGACTCGAAGTATTAAGCATAAACCAACTTTTATCACTGTTCTCTGGAAATTCCAATATCAAAATCTGCCACATTAACCCAATTGAGAGTTAAAGTCTGGACAGCTACCATGGCATTATACCACATGGATATATCAACCATGTCACCAAACAAGTACTTTTCACTTATCACCCCTCCTAGGGTCCACTGGGGACTGAGGCCAGTGAGGATCAGCCCTCAGCCCACCCCTCTTTGTGTGTGACCTCTGTCTGGACATCCCCAAGGGGCAGGTTGGCCTCTCCCTGGATGCCAACCTCAGTGCCCCACAGACCTCGTTGAGCCTCAGTCTTTCATCATGGTCCTATTTCAGGCAGCCCTGCACAAGAATAATAGGAAAGCTTTGGAGCCAGAGAGTCCTGAGTTCTAAATCTGGCTCCACTGCCTAAGACTCTTCTGTGTCCCTGGGCCAGGCAGAGAACCTATTCTCAGTGGTAGAATGCTCAGGACCACCAATCTCAGCCAGGGATCTGACCAAAATGCATTATCACACCTCTAACAGCAAAGGAAAAGTATATCTTTCCTTATCAATGTCATTCTTCATTTTACTTTACAGCATTGCCATACTTCACTGAGACTTCTCATACAAAACCTTTTTCTCCTATCTAGTCCCCTAAGCACCTTAAGTTTCTTACAAATATGAGCATAACCTTCTACTCTAGATTGAGAGTAAATGGGTCATGATAGGGACAGCTGGAGCTTCCAAAAATTGGACATTATCACCTAAACTTTCCTCTGGTTTTCACTAGATCTAATATATCTGGGATTTTGCATCAGTTTCCTAGGGCTGACTTAACTAAATTAGTACAAACTTAGTGGCTTAATGCAACAGACATTTTTTCCCCACAGTTCTGGAGGCCTGACGTTCAATAAGGTATCAGCAAGAGCCATGCTTCCTCCAAGGCTCTGGGGGAGGATCCCTCCTTGACTCTTGCAGGATGTGCTGGCTCCTGGTTTTCCTGGACTCCGGGCAGGTAGCTTTGACCTCTGCCTCTGCCGCATAGCTTTCCCTGGGGTCTCTCAAATTTCTCTCTCCTTTCTTTTATAAGGACACCAGCCACTGGAATCAGCCCACCCCAATTCCAGGATGATCTCATCCTAAATCCCTTAACTTAATTTCATGTATAAAGACCCTATTTTCAGGCCTGGGGTTGTAGCTCAGTTGGTAGAGCATTTGCCTTGCATGTGTGAGGCACTGGGCTCTGATCCTCAGCACCACATAAAAACAAATAAAACAAAGGTATAAGAAAAAAAAAGACCCTATTTTCAAATATGCTCAATCACAGAATCCAGGGATCAGGACTTGGTCATCTTTTTAAGGGATCTTGTAGGTAGTGACCACAAAAGTGGCACAATTAATTCTCTAAGAAATATAAGTCAAACTAGAACGTTTTTACTCTAGATCAACTTTTGCCAATCAAATAAGTGTTGAGAACTAAGAGAAGGACATTCTTTCCATCAGTGTACCTTTAACAAGTAGGTATATAAAAATACCGCTTCTGTAAAACCATTGAGGTATCTTCTATGTGATGATCTAGAATGCATACAATACCACCTGAATTCACATTATATTAGGCCAAGACAAGATTTTAAGGTATAAGTACTTCAAATTCATAAATGAGAAAAAGAAACTTAAAAAGTTAAATAATTTTCCCAAGGCCACACAATTAACAAGGAAAGATGCTGGGGAGAGAATTCAAATTCATGATTCATCCATTTAAAATGTCTGCTGAATGCTCTGTACATGAGAGACATAAATCTACAAATACATCATGCCTCATGGAGCTTATATTCTGTGGGAATATAAAGAGTTAAGACATTTACAACTACTGATCATGATATGCCAAGAGAGAAATACACAGGGTGGTGGAATAGGGAGGAAGAGGAGGAAAGGGAGAGAGAGGAAGGGAAAATGGGGTGGGGAGGGATATAGGGAGAGAGAGAGAAGCTCAGACAGCAAGCATGTCTGGGGAAGAGTAACTGTTGAGTCACAGCCTGAGAAAGAGGTAATGCAATCATAAGAGACAAGAACATTCTAGAAAATGTTCTAGAGAGTAAGTGCATAGTTAGGATGGCACTGATAAGGACAAGACTCTGTATGAACCATCTCCTGGTTATTCCTCCAGGGTCATTTCTTGCCACTCTGCCCAATTGAGACTCAACTGTATGTTCCACCCATCAGTTCAACACCATGTATAGTCCCTTAAAACTCTGGCCCCTCTTACCTGTATAACTGTCTCAATATACCTGCTTGTACTCAGAGTACATGCAAGATTATCTTTTTTTTTTTTTTTTTTTTTTTTACTTTTTAATGTTTTTATTAGTGAAAATACAACACAGAAGGAATATTATAAATATGATAAGTGGGAAGATGATGCCAAGCATTTTAAAAAAAATACTATAAAAATTAGGTCCCCAAGAGCCAAAGTGTAACCAATCAAATTGATCAGTTGATTGTGCTTCCCCAGTCTGGTGGACTACCTGGATCTGATATTTTTTTAAATTAAATTATTTATTTATTCTAATTTGTTATACATGCTTGCAGAGTGCAGTTTATTATATATTAAACATTCCCCATACTTGTATGAGCTTCATGTCATACGTGTCAACACCATAATCCACTGAACACTGTGTCATGGCTTACTATATTAACACTCATTTACTTTTTAATACCTGACATTGTTTTCTCAAAATTATATATTAATTATGTGTAATATAGTGACACATTTTATGATTATATACAATATTGTGTGTTATCTATAATTAGTAACAACATAATTTTTCAAAACCATAGATAATAGTGAAACAAACCTCTTTGTGATGGCAAGCTTTTAATTCTTGGAAGGGCTACCCATGTCAAATTTTCAAGATGTAATTCTGAGAAATAAATTTAATGTGAGTTTTGAAAATCATAGTCAAGGTTAAAATAATATTTCAAAACTGCTTGTTTACATGCCTTTCAGAAACACTATTCCCCATCTCTGACCGATAGTTTCAAAATAATGTATACACAAACTCACCAATCACAGATCATCATATCAGATACATAATATTTTCAGACATTCTTCTATACATTTTATTCCTGACTGCTAATCCTGCTTGGTTTACTTTATTCAAATCAACAGACAATCAACCCAGGTGTGAGAGCCAGCACACAGCAGGTAGGAACTAAAAACGTGGTACAGCTCACTGTAGCCAAAAAATATATAAACTATAAACTCTTCTATTCTCATGTCTTTCAAAACATCCATCAGAGATTTAACAGTGATGGGGGATGTAGCTACTTTCAATTTATCTGAATTTTCAAGAAACTATTTGTATTTCAAACCATACTACTTAAAAAGTTCTATGAAAAAGAGAATCATGCTGGCATTTATCAGGAATTGACCCTTTTAAGTGTCAAGGAATTATTTGTATCCTAATAGTCTGAAATTTGACTAAAAGATCAGGTCTACTTTTTTCACATTCTTAAGGCAAATATCCAAAACTCAACTGCCTTCAACAGCTGGGCTATCAGGGACATAGGCAAAGTGTGGAATCAAGTCAGAAATGCAAGTAGACCATTTTCTAGACAGTCTTCAGCTTTTGGTAACATATGCTAAGACCTGCAGCCTGGGAAGTAGACATTTGTTCCATCTGAAACCTAACCAATAAAAATTAAGGCTAGTCTTAATTTTTTTTTTTTTTGTTGTTTTCTGAGACTATTCCTAATCTGTAAGAGAATAAAGGAGATTCAATCTTCTATTTATTTATAATATAATTTAATACATATTACCATTATTATTTATTTTTATTTTAAAGTCAGTTTGGGTATAGAAATACAAGATAACATTGCTTCTGCAACTGTAGAGAATAATTTCTAGTTCCTTTACTCTGTTATTTGAATAGTAAGTAAATATTTTATATAACAGGTTATATGACTTAAACATACATAATTGTATTTTATGTATTAAATGTGAATCTCTAAAACCATATTTTATCATTTACCAAGTTTTATTTACTGAGTGTTTTAGCCTATTCTTTGTTGTTATAACAAAATACCTGAAGCTGGGTACCCATAATAAAAAGAGGTTTATTTAGCTCATATTTTAGAGACTGAAATTCTAAGATTGGGTGGGACCCCTCAGCTGCAACACAATGTGAAGAAGAAATGGGAAGGGAACCAGTTGAGTATGAAAGAAGTTACACAGTGAGACAGGATGCCCTAGAAATTCTGGGGCCAGGCTTATTCTTTCTAAAATACCTTGCTTTGATGAGAACTAAGTCATTCCTGGGGAACAGCATTAGTCCCTTCTGAGGGCAATGCCCTCATGACCTAATTACTATGCCATGGGCCCCACCTTTTAAAGGTTCCACTGCTTCTCAACATCACCACTCTGAGGATCAAGCTTCTAACATGTGAATCTTTGGGGGCACACTTCTACTATATATATATATATATATATATATATATATATATATATATATATATCCAAATCACAGCATTGAACTACTAACAACATCTAACACCAGGATGGTTTACTATGTGCCAGGTGCTGGCCAGATGTTTTATATATCACTTAATTCAATTCTCACAATAACCTCACAAAGTAGGCACTATAACTGAAATGGTGGCCATACACTGGTGGGACTAACAGCATACCCACTAGGGGAACCAAGAAGGTGGAAGATACATATTTTTCCTTCATAGCATCTACTGAACTCACTCCCACATGGAGCTCACTATCTGATGGCAAAGTATAGAAAACTGTTGGAATATCCATTCTCCTGCCTTCCTAACTAGTAGAAGTTCAACTCTGTTCAGCCACCAGTATGCTAAAAAACTACATTTCCCAGCTTCCCTTGGTGCAGGCAGTGGTCATATGACATAGTTTAGGCCAAAGGATGCACTTAGAAGCCTACTAAGACCTTCTGGTAAGATTTATTTCTTCTCCACACTTCTTCCTCAGTTTTAACTCTTAGGACCAAGAAGATCACAAAGACATAGCCCTGATAATATTGAGCTTCTAAACTAATGCCAGCAACCAAATGTCCATGAGTTGTTGATTTTTTTTTTTCTTAAAGCAAAAGCCAAAAAGAAATCTTAAATCATTTTTAAGCCACTCTTTTAGATCTTTGTCACAGTCTGAGGTAGGTCCTAAATGGTACTGGGCAACTGCAAACACTTGAAAGAACTAAATTCAGCTGAATAAATGTAGTGCATGATCCTAAGTATGGAATTACCCAGACTGTAGGTTCCAAAACAAGGCATGGGTGTTAGCCTCTGTTCCAGTTTTAATCTTAGACTAGTGGAGTGGTCAGTTACATGTACATGACGAGCCTTATAGATGGCAGACAGCTCTAACAACTACCTCTGGACTTTTTTTTTTTTTTTTTTTTTCAAATTTTTTTATTTGTTCTACTGTTATACATGACAGCAGAATGAATTTCAATTCATTGTACACAAATACATCACAGCATTTCAATTCTCTGGCTGTACACGATGTAGATTCGCACCATTCGTGCAACTGTATATGTACCTAGGGTAATGATATCCGTCTCATTCCACCATTGGACTTTGAATTCTTAACAAGGAACTTCTGGACTCAAAAATGAGTTTCAGGGGTTGTTCTGAAGTAGAACAATCTACTGTACTGGAAGTGAGGGAAGGAGGAGGAACTAATCAAGGTGAAACAATAACAGTGTCCACCCAATAGTTAATAAAGGAAACATCTGTGACATGATCTACAGTGCAGCAGAGGACATATGAATGCAAAATATCTGGCCAGAATATTTCTTGTTGTGTTCAAGTTAATAAACTAGTATTTATGAAGCTTCAGGTTTTGTTGTAAGACATAAATTCATGCAAAGAATCTGGATATGAAGTACCTCAGAGAGGGAGGTAGAGACCCTATAGTCACTGCGCTCCTCTCCAGTAAGAATTTCTAACTTTACTGTTACAACATGTTTTCAATATGCCTATTAGGCACAAAATCACAGTATAAGTTCTAAAGGTTGGCCAGCTATATTTTCATGTCATTGTCTCCACTATACAGTAAATGATAGGTGTTCAATCAATATTTATTATAGGGGGCAAGAAATGCCACAAATTTGTTTCTTTAAACATTTTAAGATTGAAATATATGCACACATTGGAAAACAAAACAGGTTTAATAGGCATTCCTGACATGGAAATAAGCCCAAAATGTATTATTAATTTTAAAATGACAAGTTGCAAACAATGGGTAAATACACAGAAGAATCTTCAAAAAGATATACACTATATAGTAGCTCCCTTGATTTTGAAGGTGTCTTTTTTGCTTTGCTTTTAGTTTTTTTTTTCTTTCAGGGGTGGGGGTTATGGAGAACAATAGGGAAATTTTGACTCAACACAAAATTCTGTATTATTTCCCATTTAAAATACATTCAAAATAATAAACTTACAATTATTTTTTAATTACCTGATAAAAGAATACCACTTAAATAGTTTAGTTAAAAAAAATTGAAATCACAAAAAAATCTGTGGTATAAAATCCTTACATTTCCTCTCTCATTCCTACAAAATTTCAATTACATGTTTCAATAAATTAATATTTGAGATTCAAATCACATATTAGAAGCTAAAAAGAGAAAAGAAAGTTTTTTTCTCTATTCCACCAGACCCTAATTTTTTATACTTTGTTATGGTCTACTTTCCATTTACTAAGTAATAATATGTTTATTACAGACTAAATCCTTGATGGCTTCAAAATAAAATCTTCCATTAAAATGTAGTCAAGTGTTGAAAGGAAGGTGATCAAGCCCATAGAAAAACAGAAGTTTAGGGAGATGTTCTATTTTCTAATGACAGGGAGAAATATATCTACTTCAAGCAGATTTCAAAGCCTGCCCTCTCTACATAATATTACTCGACTTTATTTCTGAATATTCTTTACAAATTACTCTCATGCTTCAGAGATACATTTTTAAACAGAGCCAGACACTAATTGAAAAATGAGGCCATAAAATTATAAAGACAAAGTTTTTGCTGTACTAGATGTGATCACAGTAATTTGAAAATTTAAACGTTCTAAATAACGTGGAGAGGAAAATAAGCCTATGTGTGTAAGTTCAAGATTCTAAAAATTATGAGCAATTTTTGATACTTAACCCTGATAATTATTTTATAACTGAAAACTTCAGCTTGTAAAAAAATTCACATTTCAAAACAAATTATCCACTGATTATATATTAGATAATGTTTTTTTGTTGTTGTTTTTGTTTTTGTTTGTTACCGGGGATTTGAACTCAGGGGCACTGGACCACTGGGCCACATCCCCAGACCTTTTTTGTATTTTATTAAAGACAGGGTCTCACTGAGTTGCTAAGTGCTTCGCCATTGCTGAGGCTGGCTTGGAACTCGTGATCCTCCTGCTTCAGCCTCCCAAGCTCTGGGATTATAGGCGCGCGCCACCGCGCCAGGCTGATAACATTTTTCTTTAGAATAGCATTTACTTAAAAGAGAAGTTCTTCTGGGGCTGGAGTTGTGGCTCAGTGGTAGAGCGCTTGCCTAGCAAGTGTGTGGCACTCGGTTCAATTCTCAGCACCACATACAAATAAATAAATAAATAAAGGTCCATCAACAACTAAAAAAGTATTAAAAAAAAAAAAAGAGGGAGAAGTTCTTCTGCATAAGCTTTAATTATGACATATGGACTTAAGTTGATGAAGGAGGAATAAGAATACATTTATTAACTGAGGCATATTAATATTTACTAGGCAAAATTTTTGTTACTGGCCCAACACCATTCCAAGACTCCAGGAGCCTTTATTGTTGTGCTATTTTGAGGGGCACATAGAAAGGGGATGAGTATCTAGGCAAAAAAATACTAACAGAACATTTCAGGTCTCCTGCCTATAAATCTAAGTCTAATGCTGGTATAATGCTCTGTTAATTTCAAGCCCTCATTTTCTAACACTTATGATCTAGCGTCTCATCTAGAAATTCAAATTCATACTAATATACATGAATCTTGATGAATTTTTTTAGAATGAAAATGATAAAATGATTTTAAGACATAATATCAAAGCATAAGAAAACAATAAAAAAGGAGGAAATGCACTTAGGGGCATATTTTCAGCAATGATGAAAGTCTATGTAATGTTTTTCATTTACATTCACAATTTATTTGTAATATTTGCTTTTGAGAATGTTACCTGAAGGAAAAAATTATAATCAAATTTAACTGACTTAAAATAACCAAAAATAAAAGCAAGTATTTAGCAGACCCTTCTAAGCTTATGAAGTTAAACTTGTGCCAGGAATTTGTTGATTCCAAACTCATGTACTGGATTTTTTTGCAAATTATATCAGCATATAAAGTCACTGAACTGTTAAGTTGCAAATATTTTATATTCTTGGAAGATGAATTTCTAATAAGATAGTAGTGCTTTTAAAATTGTCTTCTGTTCATATAACACCCCAAACTCCAAAATACATTTATTTTGCTTAAAGGAAATCCAGTAGGTAGAAATAAAAGATCATATAAATTTGATGACATGACAATTTGACATGCCTCTTTACAGGAAGATATACTCTTCTTCTGAGGCTATATAAAGAGTATTAGAAACACCATCATCCTTCTCTCTCCAGCTCTCCTGGGTGAACACATCTTACAGAGCTTTCACCAATTCTATGAGTGAGCAGCATATGTGCATACACACGTGTGCACAAACACACGTCTTTCTTACATACTCCCTAAGTAGACTAGGAAAGGGAGAGTATAGTTACTGGTTAGGGTATACCTGTCCACTTCTGGGGCCACCTCACCTCTTGTTACATCATACTCCCAGGAAAGGCACTAAGACTTCACTTTCCCCTGAGTGATGAATTTCCCTTTTGGAAGTTACCAATTTCAGAAAAATGCCACTGCAACAAAATACTGACTAGCTCTTGACCTAGTTGTACCTGACTTTTACCTCTACCAAGGAGCTGGCCTATTGGCAACCAAGTTTGAATGCTTTCTACTAATAAAATTTGAGAGACCCTTAGAATTTCAAAGCACTTTACAAAGGCAAGGTCTCTAGGGGAAGTAGCAGAAGGTCTCTTAAGGGACGTCCCTGCCTCAGACACCAAGGGCAGGCGGTGTAGCATCTGTGTGTCAGACAGGCTCTGTGCCCCTCACAGCAGCTCCTGCTGGCTTGTCCCTATTCTCCGACATGGAGACTTCTCATGTCTTGAATGCTAACTTGGTAAGAAGGGAAGAGTGAAGCAGTCACAGCACTGTCCTCATTGGGCATGCACTCTACATGGGAGAAGGGTTCAACAATTAACCCAAAATACTAAAATAGCATTAACAATTTAATAGTATACAAACTTTGATAAGAATTATGAAGAGTAGTAAGACAAAGAGAAGGGAAATTTGAAGTCACAGAATTTGGAATGTCTTATTGAAGGAGAAATGTTTAGGAAGAACCCAGGAGTTCCAGGGCCAACAGGTAGGACACAGATGTGGGGCTTGAAGGTATGGAAAGAGAATTGCTCACTGATGAGGGTGCATGTGCTGCTGGAAAACCCAGGAGAAATTCAGCACAGAGAGGGCTAAGTCGTGAGAAGGTAAGAGTTCAGACAGAGCTCATCAGGACCAGACCAGGGCCATATTAAAGAGTTTGGAGTTTTTATTCTAAGGGCATGAGAAGCTATCAACAGGTTTAACTAAGGATCCTGACTGACAGGATCCTAATCTTTTTTTCAATGGGATTTTTCAAATATTCAATTCTAGTAAGATTAAAACAATTTTTTATTATACAAACTATAAGGAACCCCCCACCCCCGATTTCTTCACCATCAGAATGTATAACCTAGAAAACCTGAAATAGGCAGAGATGTCAGTTTTCAAATCTGACAGCTAATAGATTCAGGGAGATATGAAATCAAGTTGTAAATTTTATTAGGCTACATGTTTTAGTCTAAGAATATGTAATAAAAATTAAAAGTATGTCCAAATTAAGTAATATCAACTATTTCCATTAAGTTAATATATACCTAAGTGGCAGCTGTTATGCTAAAGGCTCTGTGGATATTATTCATTTAATCTTGACAAATACCCAATAAATTAAGTAGGTTCTTATGAATGGAGAAACTGAGGCACAGAGGGATTAGTAACATTCCCAAGGTCACAATACTAACAGTTGTCAAGAGCCAGAATTCAAATCCAAGTGTGGTATAATTTCAAGTCCAGTTGCTGCACAGGACTCAAAGCCAGAGGCCTGTTCAGAAGATGGCATTCTTAACACAGGAGAAATATGGTCCAGTAACAGCAACCAAAAGCCCTGTTACATACAGAGTTCACTTGATTATATTTCATTCAACTAAATCAGAGTTCTGTGGCCATAAGCGGCTTACCAGGTCATAAAAATGTATCCCTTTTCACATAGTTTCCCACATTAAAACGATTTTATCATGCCTCCCAAACATATAATTAGTTTTGATTGAATGGTTTACTTTTGTGAGATTTTATTGATCTATTCATTAAACAGCTTATTCTTCAAATAAAACAGTATTAAAGTCTGCATAAATTACTACTGACAGACAGGATTTTACTAGACTTCCAAGTACGCCAAATAGCTTTCCTCATAGTTCTAGAATATGATTTGCAAGCATATGCACATAATGAATCTAAATGAATGTAAATCACTCAAATCTATCAGAGGTCCCACTTCATTAGGAATACATCCTTCTAAAAGAAATTAGTTCACCATTCCATTTTTATATCAGTTAGAAACTCCTAACTATTTTAGTCTTACTGTAGTACTGTGACATGTCACACATTTCTAAAAAAAAAAAAAAAAAAGATCAATAACTTTGTCTCATTATTTACTACTGGCATGGTGTCCAATCTTGAATTTTAACCTGAATGCTGGAGTACTCTCTTCTAACGATATATAATAACAAGTTAAGGTAAAGAGAACCCCAATGACCTGCTAATAGATCCTCAGTAAAACCTTTCTGGAAGTAAAGGCAACAATTTTTGGATTCACTTTACAAGGTGCACCAAAAATGACAGCATGGCTGGCACCCCTTGTAAGAGTCCTTGGCACCTACCTCCTCCTGTCCCTGTGTGAAGGCTTGAGGCAACCCAACATGTGCCCAAATTAATGTCCCTGGCTAAAAAGTAAAAAGGTTACCAACTATCACATTTGAACTTGCAGGGACTCAGTTCCTCTAAGTAAATACACTTCAAATTTTAAATCATTCACAGAAAGGAGAGAAAGGGGGCACAAATATGGCCAAATCACAGTGAATTTGAGTAAATGATCAGGATTATTAATTCTGTTAATAACTGCCAGTTATCAGCTAGCTGATAAACAATACAAATGCATAATACATGATAAGAATATAACCTAGTATTTACTTCCTTCCTTCCTTTATTTTTTTCTTTTTTCTTTTTTTGGTACCAGGGATTGAACCCAGGGGGCGCTTAACCATTAAGTCATGTCCCTAGTCCTTTTTATTTTTTGAGACAAGGTTTCCTGAATTGCCAAGTTGGCTCTGAACTCCTGATCCTCCTGCCTCAGCCTCCTGAGCAGCTGGGATTACAGGCTTGCACCACAGTGCCCAGCTCCATCCTCTATTTTAATGTACCTATAAAGGTAGTTCTAAAACTCAAGAAATCTTATTTTCTGGGTTTTTAGTAGTTTTATCTTGCCTCTCCCACTGAGTTTTATAATCCCAGAAGGCAGAGGTCATGCTGTATTTCTTTATAGCAAACTCTGTGATTTAAACTCACTGAAATAATCAAGTCATCCATAAAATCTTTACAATTCAAAGAATATTTTCCTCTATACAAAAAGATGCCAGACAGCATTTTTAAAAGTTATTAACAGGCAATCTTTGTTATCCATACGCAATTGCTTTAACAATTTAATTATGCTTATAAAGACAACAGATATTAGAACATAAAATATATTCTAAGTATTAAGAAAAATGAAGTCATCTATAATATCATCACCTGGGGAAATTAATATTTACTGCATTTCATCTATAAATCTATTTCATTAATTCACCTATGCAAACAAATAAGAATGCTATTTTTGTACATATGGGTGTGGAAAGTATGGAGGTGGTGCTGTGTGTATTGTTTTACAGCCCACTTTTCCACTCCATATTGTAAGAAGCATTATTTTCTCATCTTGAAATTTACTGGAAAATAACTAAAAGAGCCGCAGAGTCCAAAAGAATAGCAATGTACCAAGCTTTGTTGAATAATTTCCCTATCAGTTGTTGTTTACACTGTCTATCTAATACTGCAGTGAATTTTTGTAAATGTTTGTCCACATTTCTCATTTTTCCCTTAGGATAGTTTCCTAGAAGTGGGGATATTAGGTCAAAGGGTAAAAAAACAAGGCTCTGAACATATTGCCAAACTGCTTTCCAGAAAGGATGTCCCAGTTTACACTGTCATTAGAAGCGTATGTACAGCTCTTTTTTTTTTTTAAAGATATAACCTGTTTCTAAAATTTTGTCAATGCAGAAAGCAAGCAATAGATTTTCATTGTCTTATTTTTCTTTGATATTAAATTAGATAGAACAATTTGTCATATGTTTATCAGCCATTTGTATTCTCTCTGCAAAAATTAAATGGAGCCCTGAACTATTGAAAACCTAATTTCAATTGCCTATGAGTTGCCATTTGAAGGACTGGTACACAGGCCCAAGTCTTCATCCACTAGATTTAGGCCTTAATCGTCTTATCACAATGTTGTCTTTGCCAAACTTTTAAACCTAGCCATTATCATTTCTGATGCAGCTTTTCATAGGTTACAATAAGTATATTTTATAAATGTACTTCTATTTTCCAAAGAATTAGTTGCCCAAAGAATTGTCCCTAATTATAAAAAGTCCATTTCTAGATTAGAATTTTGAAAACTGATTATAGAATGCAAAAATTTTTAATTGATTATTAAAATTAAAATATTCATATATATTGAAATTTCATGTGAAATAGTTTTTGTATGGGTGTTCCTTTTAACTGCCATTCCTTTAATAAGTTCATGGTACAATGTCCCAAGGAAGGTAATTTACTGACTTTGTCCTAAATTATTTTTAATATGTAATTTTCCTTAGGACTTTAAGGAAAATATACTTTATTTCTCTTTATTAAAAATTCCACTGTACATACCGGAGCTTGAGAATTTCCCCATAGTCCTGAGAGAAATGTTACAAATGTAAATAATATCTATAAAGTTCTTTAAGCTACTTTATTTTTTTAAACTACATAAATTTCAATAACTACCAAAAAACATGATTTTTAAAAAATATTTATTTATTTACTTTAGTTGTACACAATGCAATGCATTTATATTTTTACATGGTGCTGAGGATCGAACCTGGGCCGCGCACGTGCGAGGCGAGCGCTCTGCCCTGAGCCACAACCCCAGCCCAAAACATGATTTTTTTTATAAAAACCATTAAGTACACATCACATAAAAACATCAGGCAACCTACGGACTACTTCATTTTCTAACATAAAACCCTCTAAAGATCAATGTGTATTTTTAAGTCTTTGAATTGTCAAATTTCAAAAACCATGCCAAAAGTTTTAGCAAACACTGATCTGTTAGATGTCAGTGTCCCGCTGTTATGAAACATAAGTTGTAATAAAATGCTATCTAAACCTGGCTCTTCTCACACCAGCTGGCTGCATTTCCCCTATACCACCCCAATAAGGTCACCTGTGTTCCCAATAATGAAATAGTGGTAAGTCACCTGAGCAAGTTTTGAGTATAAATGTATTCTTACAGTGAGTCAATGGACAGAAAAGGCTCTAAGAAACCACACCATCGGGGCTGGAGATGTGGCTCAGCGGCAGAGCGCTCGCCTCGCACGTGCGCGGCCCGGATTCGATCCTCAGCACCATGTAAAAACATAAATGAAGTACATTGTGTACAACTAAAGTAAATAAATAAATATTAAAAAAAAAAAAAAAGAAACCACACCATCTTCTAAGAGATAACAAAATCAGATTCCCTCAAATCTTCAGTCCACAGCATCTTCCCTTTTAATTGAGCAATAACCATAGTTTATAGGCTTCAAATTTATAGAGACTTAATTTAGGGAATGGTTAACATTACATCCTAGTTTAATTGCAGAAGCTTAAATCAAAGTTTAAGATACAGATATAAAGTTAAAATACAAGCTAGTGTCTTGTGACCTACCTACCCGGCTGGGGCCTTTTACTATAACTCAAAGCACCAGAGTCTCTCAAAGAATTTATTTCTTTTACCTGTGTGTGAGTTAACTTGGACATCACGGACCGTGAGGTCGGGGGAAGATCGCTCCAAGCAATGAGTATTTGTAGTTGGCTATCCAGATTTCTTTCTTACCTAAAATAATTGCAGTTGTACTGCTATGATTCATGTGCCCCCAGAGCACAGTAGTGTCACACACCATTTGGCCGAGAGAAGTGACAAAGGTGTGCTTTATAGCTCACTGCCAGAATTCACGGACACTCAGAGCACATAAAGCCACCAGAGACGTAAACCAAGGCAACTCACATGAGGAAACCTCAGATAATCTTTAGGATGCCAACTCTCAACTCAATGTCACCCTACATAGCTTTGGAGACCTAAATCACAGTTTCTGGCTGTCTCATCCACGTATTTTTAGTGGTGGCAAGAACAGCTCAATGCCTCTCTTTTTGGCTGGTCACACTGAGCTGCCTGTTTTTTCCATGGCCCAAAGACCCAAAAAAGCTATTTGGTTCTAGATTCCAAAATATTTGTGTCTGGGGGTCCAGCAATTAGGAGCAAATCTTCCTTGCGAGGACCACTTTCTGATGTGGCTGTGATTTGGTAAAAATTTTTTGAATACAGAAAAGGAGAAGCAAGAACATGACATGTAACCAAATACCCTTATGCTTTCTACCTGGATTTAAAAGCTGTTAATGTTTTATAAAGCCCAAATCCAGTTCAGATCTTTTTCAAATACAAAATTAAAATAAGACAGACAAGCTGATGTGTCCTTTGTCCCTCCTGCTGCTTCTTCCCCAGGGCAATCACTAATTAAATTCTGCTTGATATCTTTGTTTCAAAGTTGCTTACTTCCATTATATGCAAAGATATAAATAAAGGGACATATTTCAAGTGTTTTTAAGATTTTATATAAATGACAGCACATGGTATACATTGCTCTATAAACCGTTCTTTCCTTCTCTCTTTCCTTGTTATGAACTCAATACGGTGCTATTGGGATACAGCCTCAAGCCTCCTGGACAGCGGGGTCCTCCTCACCGCTGTATCACAAGACACGTGTGTAAACCACCACCTGCATACACATCCAGAAAAAGTTCTAACATTAACTACTGAGCATGTGAACTTTAGTCTTCAGTGATGCCTGGAAAAATATTCCCTTTGCCTTTGTTGCAGGTACATAGTAAGTAAGAGGATGCGACCCAGGACTCTTCTTCCTCTTGCTCTGCCTCTTTACAATTAAAGAAAATCAGGTTTGATCCTCAGCACCACATAAAAATAAATAAAATAAAGGTATTATGGGAAAAAATTCTTTTAAAAAAGAATAAAAAAACCTACTCACACCAAAGCACAATGTCACACCACTACAAAACTTACTACTGCACATTTTAATTAGGAAGACAGTATCAATAAGAGAAAGAGGCCTTACAGTTGGTCAAAACTGGGCTGTAACCCCAGTCATGGTGTTCACAAAGTCAGCTGTGTGATCTTGGACAAGCTGATCAGCCTCTCAAAAGTATCAGTTTCTCTTTAGCAAAGCAGAGCTGTCACACCTATATTCTAGAGTCACCAAAGACACTGCTGCATGGAAAGCGTCTCCCAAGAGGGACTGGAGCAAGGCAAACACTCAAGGCCAGGCTGGCCTGGTGGCTGCTGTGTTCACATCCCCTACAGACACCAATGGGCCATCTTCCTTCCTCCTTGCAGGGAGCAGTGGGTAGAGAGGTGCCTTTCAAGGTCAGGAGAGTAATGAATCCTTTCTGTGCCATCTCTTATCTCCTTAAGACTGACTTACTCCTAAAGATGTAGTTCAAACTGGTTAAATTTCAGAAGACTGAAATTGCATTAGGATATGTAAGTAAAAAAAAAAAAAAATCAAGTTACAATTGTTAACTATTTTTTTAGCTAAGTGTTTCATGGGTTGAGGACTCAGATTTTGCCCTTCAGTGAGAAACACAGGCAGTGTCTACTGGTAATTTTAAACTGAAGAGACAGGGAAGCAAGACAAGTGGGGAAAGATGCCCAAAAATGTTCTATCCCTGTTTAGGAACAAAAAGTATGGATTCATCTGAGCACTTTATAATGGCCACATCAATTGTGTCCTGAAAAACTCAACCTCCAGCCCCTTCTAGAATTATTAAACTTCTTTCCCTTCCATTTTCTAAACATGTGTAATGTTTGTCTTTTATCTGTCAATAAATCCCCTTTCTCTGACCCAGACCACACCACTGTGACTATATATGTCTTACTTAGGTATCATCCCAAAAGGACTACCAACAGTCCCAATCACACTTCAGGGACAAAATGTGTTGAGTACACAGCCCAGGTGCATCCGTTTGCGCTCTCCTAGCCTGCGTGGACATCTATTTATTTGCCAAAGAAAGAGATAATAATCTACACACTGAATAACTGTGATAATCAAAACTAGAAGTTCCCTCTATTTCAGCTTCCCACACCAGCAAAATATCTCCACAAATATCTGAACCTCAAAACCGAATGAGAAATAAACCACAACCTCAACTTCTGCATTTTAGCTAGCGTTTATTTAATGCTTCTAAAGAATTAGGTAGCAGCTTGCTCTTGGTAAGACACAGTGTGTGACTGTTTTCTGTTCTCTGACCCTTAAATATCACAGGAAATTATACCCATTGCTGCAGAGATTATTTTAGAGAACGGTGGTAGTAATGCATCATTTCCTAAAGTAACCACGTTTCTGAGAAATAAATTATTTTAACAACTCTTCCATGACGAGCTTTGAGACTTACAGAAAGACAGGAATACCACTGGAAGAATATATTGAAAAACAGCTTTATGAACTTGGTAGGGGTAGATTTCTCAGACAAGGCACATGAAGCACAAACTAAGAAAAAGTGAAATTTTTCTTATCTGTATGAAAAAGAGCATGTAAGGTTCAAAAATAAGCCATCACCTGGGAGATCCTGTTTCAGCTCACATAACCAAAGGTCAAAAGCACAGATTACAGGTTGAACATTGCTAATCCAAAACTTCAAAACCCCAAAATGCTCCAAAATCCAGAAATTTTTGAGTGCTGACATGACACCAGGAATGGAAAATTCCACACTGTGAAACTTAATTTCATGCATAAAATTATTTTAAATATTGTATAAAATTACTTCCAGACTATGTTACAAAGTGTATTTGAAACATAAGTAAATTCGATGTTTAGACTTGGGTCCCATCCTCAAAATATCTCATTATGTATATGCAAATATTCCAAAATCTGACAAACTCTGAAACACTCCTGTCCCAAGTGTTTCAGATAAGGGAGACTCAACCTGTAATAAGATCAATAAATAAGACTCGACCTGTAATAACACAGATCAATAGATAGAAGACAAGAAATGTGGATAAACAGGTATGAATGGCAATTTTCAGAAGAGGAAACCCAGTCTGATAAATCTATGAAAATACACGCAACCTTACTAATAACAAAGAGATTCATATCTAAACTACAAATAATATACTATTTCCTTCCCATGATGCACCATGTCAGCAAGGCTGTGAGAAATCAGATATGCTACTGAGAATGTAAACTGGTACACACATACTGCGGACATTATGCAAAATCTTCTGAATTCCAGATATGAATGTTCCTTCATTACCCTCAAATTCCACCTCTAATTACATATCCTACAGGAATCTGCTCATGTGTACAAGACATTTATAAAATTGGTCTTCATAGCACTACGTTTATTAGCAATAAATCTGGAAACAACCTACATGTCCATTAGCAGTAAGGTAGATAAGCAATACAATACCATCAAGCAACTAAATTAGAGTGAACTAGATCTAAATGGGTCATTATGTACAGAGCTCAAAAATTGTTAAGGTGTTTTTGCAAGGCTAGGATTTCATTTCTGTAAAACTGTTAAATATACATGCATATCTATAGGATAAAATGTGGACAAAGATAAACACAAATTTCTTGACTTGGACTGCCTCAGTAAAGACAGACAGGAAGTGAAAGGGGAAGGGATCCCAAGAGACGGAAACGTCATCTGTAATATTCTGTCTCTGATTTTAAGAAACAGCCGAATAAATGAAAACACTTTGTTAACTTTGGGTGGAAAAATATGGCTATCATTATTTGTACTGGTAACTTAATTTTAAAATATTTAGTAAAGAGACAAATAAGTCATCCTATAAAAGCTCTTCACCCCTGCCTATACAACTTGGTGTTCCTGTAGTTTGATTGAGTGCAGCGTCCAGGTAGATCATTGTAATTTCCTTGATCTTTATTTTAAACAATTCTGAATTTCACCCTACCTTTGGAAACATACTAAAATATTGTTACCAACTGGCCAAACTTAAATTCATTAAGATCTTCTAGAAAATAATTGGCCACATATACTGATACTAAAGATGAGACCTTAGGAAAGGAAATTTATGTGTAAGTTATTTTCCATTTAATTTTCCTTATGAGAACTTTAATTTTTACTATTAGAAATGCTCCTTAGCCCTTAACAGCTGGACAATTTATAAATATAGGGAAGTCACTATTTCCCTTGTCATCAGAGCTTCAATGAATAGAATATTCAGCCAGCAGAATAATTGCAATCCATGAAGTTATTAACAGCATTAGGGTTATTAACGAAATTGGTTTAAAAACAAGTATTCCATCATATGCATAAAAGCAAATCATTAAAATATTGTGCGACTGATTAGCCCACAGGGGGAAAAAATCTTAGGTTCACAAAATTCCCAATGATTCACCTAATACCAATTAATAAATAAAACCCTTCCTATTTACTCAGTTAACTTTTCTTCATATCATTAAGCTAACAGATGAGCATGTGAGAGAATGTAACTTTAAAAAAAAAGTGGAAAACAAAAAAGAAAAGCACATTATCCATCTAATGCAAGTACCTGAAAGAACTATTCTTATGGGATCACTAGAATTGAAGAGGTTAAATTTCAGGGCTGATAAAATGATGAAGCAGGAGGAAAGATCATGAGGTGAAGGAGGAATAAATATGAGGATATGGGGTTTGGGTTTGTTGTTGTTGTTGTTGTTGTTTTTAATGCAATCTTTTTAATTCTTCCTAATGCCTTGAAGTTACTTTATTGGCTTAGGAAATAAACTGTCCTATAAAAAACCTGCTTAATCATCAGGCTTGCTTATTCAGATAATGATAAACAAAACAATTTAATCTACTCTTGAGCAGTTTTAATATATGCTCCAATAATTGGTGCAACAACCTTAAGCAACAGGAGTAAACCTACAAGAAACAGAGCTGTGTTGTGAGGTGGGCATGCTCTGGTCTTTGGGGTGGTCTGGAAAGCCAGAAAAACATGTCCATCAAGTCAAGTTCATAACTGGACACAACTTTCATCAGCCCAGGATCCCTGACTCCTCTGTGATAATGGCCAGGCCATCGGAGGCAGAGGGAACCTGGTCTCTTAAGGGAGAGGTTTTATCATGCCCTCCAATGAAATCATACTGGTCCTCTTTTAACAATTTTTTTGCTGTAGAAATAATGCATTCTTATTACAGAAAATTTGATAAACACAAGAAAAAAATTAACAAAACAGCAATCCTATTACTCAGATATAAACAGGAGATATTTCCTTCTTAATAATGGAAATATACATACTTTTCACTAAGGATAAAACATACACATGCATAAATGTGCACAAATTCTGAATACAGAGCTATACATCCTAATGTTAAATAGAAAAAAACAGGTTTTAATGAATACCCATAAATTTTTTTTCATAGAAATAGCTGCATTTATATGATAATAAAAATTCACTAAGGTTTGACTAATCTCCAATTCATTGGGGGAAAAAAGTTTCTTAAATTTTAATAAACCATAAATGAATACCATCACATGTAAATCTTTGTCCACATGTAAAATAATCCCTAATAATATAGTTCTAGAAACTGGCCCTTCCAAGGTACATAAAGAATGGTAATTATAGTAAGTAAACATACTTACGTAGGGTATAGATAAGTACTTTTCTAAACACTTTGCAGTCATTAACTCAATGACTCATCACAATTCTGTCTGGTACAGTGTATCATTATTCCCTTTTTTACAGATGAGAAAACCAAGAAAGGTGAAATAACTTGCCCAAGGTCACACAGCTTACAAGCACTAAAGAGGAGATTCAAACAAGCAAGCGGCCAAATTACTTGGGTCTCTGTACTCCCCACTGATTTTGATGTCCAAGAATCACGATTTTAATGCTCCCTACCCACCATTTGCGCTTTCTGAAAACTGGATGGATTAAAAATGGCATCTAATTGTCAATTTCATTATTTCTACTTCTCTATTTACTAGCATGACTAAACAGCTTAGAATTTCGTAAGAGTTTACTTTTCCATCAACAGTGCTTTGCTTGCTTGTCCCCCACTATTGCAAGTCCTCATACCGATTTGTATGAGCTCTTAGTACGAAGATATTAACCTATTCACCATTTCCCACCTCTGTCTTCATTGTCTGGCTTGTAGGCATTCTGGATCTTTCTAGAATCTAAACGTTTGGAGTGAGTCTGAGCTTTCTTCCACTGCTCCGCTCTTGCACAGTACTTCCCCAGGCAGCAGACAGGTATGTGTTCTACCCAGTCTCTCTCCCCACTAAGCTTCTCTTTAAGCCATCTGGAAACGATCTGGGGTATGAAGCTGGCATCCCATCCTAAGCATAGTAGAATTGTAAAGACTTGATACTATATAGATGGTTTTACATAACGTGTTTTTATCTTGGTGTCTCTTTTAGACTAGACGCCAACATATGCTGACTTATTACAACAAAATTACTCAATTTCAGAAAAAGTCATAATCTAAGACACTTCTATTCTGGTTACAGCCACATCGAGAGCAACTCCAACGTGGAAATTATTCTTACCTTTAAGAACCCACACGGTAAAACCCTCTCATGGGCCTCCCCAAGAGGAATTCCAGCTCAGGGTTGTACAATAATACTAGGTCAGCAGATTTTGCATAGCTGATCCAAATCCCTATTTCTTTGCACTTTTTCTGTTGTCCAAAGAAGAGGGCAGCTGTGCGTTTTGCTATCATCTGCTTACCAGTTCTTACGACTGGGACAGTGTCATACCTTCAGTGATTTTAACTGAGGAGGCGGCTGATTTTTACTGACTTCTCAGACTTTCCTCTGAGCCAGAGGTCCTGCAGAGTTCCATGCAAGAAGGCGTGAGCAGTTGTGAGCTGTGTGCCACATAATTTGTTAACAATAACACTGATGTTTATGGATGATCGAGTTTTAATACAGGGACACGGAACAGGCTGATGCTCCCTACTGTGATAAAGCCACTCTCTTGTTTGCCTTCTGAAGCTTTGCCCCAGTGGGAGAAGGGGTGGATGTTAAAACCATCACAGGACATTATGGTGCTGCCTGTCTTATCTATGCAACAGCTCATAATATGCAATTCTTAGTCATATTTTTTATGCCAAGTATTGATTTTTGCGAAAATCACAAAAACAGAAAGCTTATGGTTTTCTCTGCTCTCCTGCCTACACAGGCATGCCCACACCACGCTGCAAAAGCAGACCTGCTGCCGAGTAAGCGCCACACGTGAATATTAATCTTCCTCTGTGTTGCTCTGAAAACGAGTTGAGAAATCACTAATCTAAGCCGTCTTCATAGAAATCTCTATTTTTGGAATTCAGAGAATAGATTCTCAATTACCTCACGAGGGCACAAGGAACTGGAAGGATTCCCCCCCTCTCCAAAATCATGTTAGTTTTGTGGTTGAATTTATTACAACTACATTGCTAATTCTTTTCACCATGAATCTTTTAGGTCATATTCTCATAGGAGTAATTATTTACCTACTGTAGTTTTTTTGTTTGCTTGGTTGGTTGGTTTTGTTTTCTGAGGTATCTGATTGAACCCAGGGGAGCTTTGCAACTGAACCACATTCCCACCCACCTCCCCTTTTTTTTTTTGAGGCAAGGTCTCATTAAGTTGGTTAGGGCCTCGCTAAGTAGCTGAGGTTGGCTTTGAACTGGCAATCCTCCTGCCTCAGCCTCCAGAGCTACCAGGATTATAGGTGTATACCACTGCACCTGGCTCCACCATGGTGCGTATCTGTTCTTATTCCTGTATTTCAATTCTAAATGAAATTAATAACAACAGCAATAAGAACTATGATTTTATTGAGCATTCTCCAGCTCTTTCCACCAAACCTCAGAAAAACTTTCCATATCCACAGGAGGTAAGAACTACTGCTGTCACTATTTTGCAGACGTGGAAACTGGTTTTTAGGTCAAGTAATACACTCAAGGTCATGCAGCAAGCCAGTGAAGTATGAGAGCAAGAGCAGCCTTCCCCCCCCCTCCATTTTCTTATGTGTTCACTCCTTACACATTTCCACCATGCCAGGACCCCTCCTCCTGATCACACACGTCCTCCCTAGAGAGCCCACACCTCATTACCTGCCAACATCTACCAGCTTCTGGGAACACATCTTTTGCAAACAGTCTATTCATATGGATTTCTTAGCCTTCCCTAATTCATGGGATTCTTTTGCCCAGAGAGTCACCCTGCATCAATATTTTCCACACATAGCATGATGTGAACAAATGTATAACCTGGCACTACTGCTGGACAAACAATTCAAAGTGCATTCTCAACTATAAAAGCTCTATTGGTAGCTGATCACTATGGTCCTTTTCCTGCTGTGTAGTTATATTTTAACAACAACCGGAAATAGATCCTAGCCTGGAGTCCGTGGAGTAATGAGGTATTTGGTAGAAGAAGTAGCCCACACATCTTCTGAAGCATATGCAAAATTAGAAATCTAAGTATGCATACTGTGCTGGTGGGCAGGTATCGATTGGCTCATTGGGTTAATAATGCACCCATACTCAGAAAAGGTCATTTATAGCAAGAATGACACAGGTGCTCCATGAACAGGCCAAAGAGAACATGAGGCAAAATACTCATAGGTGCTCCCAGGCAGAGGACAATGAGCTCTAGATAGCTGGTGTGTTCATGGGACCAATTCAATGAGCCTTATAGAGTGACATTAATGCCAACATTCTCTATGTATCAGGAGAAATCTACAGTGTACTATTCCTGGAACACATTCTGGTCAGTACCAGATTTTCTCATCATGAAAGCTTCTGTACAGGTATTCCATGCAACATTATCAAATGATCTCTTCTGCTTAAGAAAGATCATGTTGGGCTGGAGTTGTGGCTCAGTGGTAAGAGCACTTGTTTAGCATGTGTGAGGCCCTGGGTTTGATTCTCAGCACCACATATAAATAAATGAATAAAAGTAAAGAAAGGTCATGTTGGCCATTTTCAATCATTTTTTTTTTTTTTTTTTTTTTTTGTTCTCCATAAGATTGCAATATTACTAGATATTTCACTTCAGTAACAGGAAAGTTTTATTCGTGGTAATGTGTGGAGAACCAAGCCATGGGGTTATCTTTTCTATTTAAATGAGATGTTAGGGTTTCTGTTCAAGTTGTTATGGAGTGTGTCCTCCAAGGGTTCACACACTGGAATTTAATGACCCTTTGAGTTTTTATGGTGGACAGGGGACAGTGCAACTAGGGTGTATAGAGGTGGTGCCTTTGGAGGTGACTAGGCCTACATAAGGTCACCAGGGTGAAGCCCCAGGATTGAATCCTAGTGGTTTTATGAGAAGAGGTAGAAAAATCAGAAGAGACACATACACAAGGGCACCCCATCTCTTACCAGGTATTGTCCTGGGCTTCCTCAGGACTCTGACAGCAAGAAGGTCACCACCAGGTGTGGCAATCTGACCTTGCACCTCCAGAACCATGAGCCAAAATAAACCTCTTTTAATTTTGTCTGTGGCATTAGAAACAGGAAAGAGATGAATAGGCAGGAATAATGAATAGCTGTCTGTAGATCAGCTGGTAAACTACGGAAGCAGAGGTCACTGTCTTTCCCCAGACTCTTTGGAGAACCATCTGACTGTGTTCTCAGTCCATGGGGCTGGGTGAGGCCAGGTACCCACTACCCACACTCATCTGTGTACACACGGGTGCATGCACAGACACACCATCTCTGCTCCAAGGCGGACACACGAGTGAGCCCAGTGAATGGGAACCCATCAGGAGAGAGGTGCTCCTTCTACCAGGACCAGAAATGAATAAAAACGTAAGCAAAGAGTACTACTGGCCATAGTCCCTGACACTAAAGCTAAATGAAAAGGGAAAAGCTCCAACAGATAGATGAAGAAATCTACAAGAACCCCTTCTGAAACCTGGGATCTAGCCAAGCCTGAGGTTTACCCCTTGAACTCCTCTGGTACTGTGAGCCAAAAGACTGTTCTGTTTAAGCTAATAAGAGATGGCTCCTGCGCTATTTGCAAACCAAGAGTCCTGACTAATCACGTTAATTTCACCTGTGACTTTATCATTTTACTAATGAAATTAATATTTCATTTCCAAGGGTTTCCTCCCCATGTTCTTGAGACATTATTTGCTACCTCCTGAATAGTACGTATCATGATCTACTCACACTCTGTTGTGGGATCCTGAATGTATCTAGGGTGGCTGTTCCTAAAGGATTAGGAAACTCATTCTTTGCTCTGACCACCCACCCAGGACTAAGCTTGAACAGAACTGAGTGTTTAACAAGCATTTGAATGAAAATCAATATTGAAGAGCACCTCTGTAACGCTGCACTTAGAGATAAGTCCCAGCTTAGAGTCTGTGTAGATGGGCTCACTCACTGACTTGCAGGACACCTTGGTGTCTTTTACTGTGCAAATGTCACCCCAATTTTTAAAATCCTGGGGCTCCACCTGATGACCTTATCTAGGCCTAGTCACCTCCAAAGGCTCCACCTCTATATGCTCTAGTCACATTGTCCCCAGTCCCTCATAAAAGCTCAAAGGGTCATTAAATTCCAATACATGAACCCTTGGAGGACACACTCTGTAACAACTTATTTAAACAGAAACCCTAATAGCCTATTTTAAAAGAAAAATTAACCACATGGCTTGGTTCTCTACACATTACCATAAAAATAACCATTTTAGAGGCTAGAGCTGTAGCTCAGTGGCAGAGTGCTTGCCTAGCACATGTGAGGCACTGGGTTCAATCCTTAGCACCACATAAAAACATAAAGGCATGATGTCCATCTACAACTACAAAAAAAAAAAAAAAAAAAAAAAAACTCTTTTAAATTACCATTTTAACTCTTCTTAAATGGCAGCATTACATTCATGTTGCTATATCACCATCACCTCATCCATCTCCAGAGCTCTGTTTGGAGTAAGTGCCTTTCAATGTTCTTTATTGTTCTCCATCATAGATTTCAAAAATTTAGTAAATGCAATTGGTATTTCAGCCAGGTTTGGTGGCACACACCTGTAATCCCACCAGCTCATGAGGCTGAGAGGCAGGAGGATTGCAAGTTCAAGTCTAGCCTTAGCCATTTATGAAGGCCCTAAGCAGCTTAGCAAAACCCTGTCTCCAAACAAAAAAATAAAAAGGTCTGGGGTATATGACTCAGTGTTTAAGTGCTCCTGAGTTCAATCCCCAATATTCAAAAAAAAAAAAAAAAAAGGTAGTTCATATAGTTAGTTACATGTAGCTATGCATTCCTTTAAAATCTCTAGGTTTTCTGTCTTAAAATAGTCTGTCTTCTCTTGGGCAAAGCCCAGGAAAGGGCACCCCCCTACTTTTAAAGTCAAGCAACCGAAATATTAAAAGCATCACAACATGCTGTCTAAGAATAGAATGACAAGAAAACTTTTATCATTCTTCATTAATTCGCAGTCTTGAAATAACTCTGGGTTGGCATGCTCGGGATCAGCTTTATCTCTGGAAGACTGACTGTGTAGTGACTCTGACAGTCATGGAAATCTAGTCATTTTCCCCTATTGATTTTTTTTAAACTTGTTTAAAAGAAAAAAAAACTTTCCCTAAAAACCCCCAGAAAACTAGAATTTGCTTATTCCTGCTTGAATAAATTTGGCAAGAATTAACTTTTTAAGAAAGCATATTTCAATGTTACGAAATCATAGATGTTCATAGTCAGATTTCTCCTCTTTACTTCTACTCTCAGGCATTTGCAACAAATCCATCCTTCAAAAACTCTTATAATAAATGTCCTTTTGCTATTTAAATGAACCCTGCTGAAAATCGGGGTGGGGTGGGGGGGGTGGGCATGGCTGTACCCATGGCCCTAAATGTTTCAGAAGTCATAAAACATTGGAGCTATCAGTTTTAGGTTTTCACAGTGAAAGTTTGCTGTGTTTCTAACTCCCCCAATTCCCTCCCCTGGCATCTGTCAATTTCTTCACTTACCTGAGAAACAGTATTTAGTAGGAAACAAGCAAACAAAAACAAACAAACAAACAAAAACCCCTTTTCACCTGAATACCAAAATGCAGGGGCTATGTCAACAAAAATCATCATATTTTACCATATACGGAAAACCCAAAATATTTCCTTAAGTCTCAAAGAGGAAAAATATCACACGTACACTTGTGAAAATGACAGAAATTGAATGAGAAAAGATATTCTGTACCACATGAACATAAATTCTTCAGTCCTGCCTCCGTTTCCTCTCTAGATAGGAAACTTCCACTCAGACTCAGTGAGGATCCAGGATACCTGCCCCCATTCCCCTTCTACCCTCCCAGAGGCTTTCCCTGGCATCTTTCCTCAAATGTATCAGAAAAATATATATATTGACAGAGGAAAATAACCACATCTCCACTTCTGAACAGAGCACGGTGAATCTAAACCCAGTTCTGTGAGGACGCAACAGACACCCTTCCAGACAGGCCAAGATTTTGTTCCCGCGTATCCTGGTGTGCATATCAGAATTCCATATGTCACTATTCCTGATTCATTTACATAAACTTCCACAAGTTTGTTTTCCAGTTTGGCCAAACCAGTAGCTGTTTCTTCCTGTTTCCATTTCCTGGGAGTATTTTTTTTTTTTCTGTTGTCTAATAAAAAGTCTTCAAAATATGGTATTGAAACGATCAAATTTTCCCTTCAACTGAACAATAAATTTATTTAGCTCATTCTACACTGGTGTCATAATTCTGCTTGAAGTTTCTCCCTATCTCTGGCACACACACCTCTGCCTCTCTCTTTCCTGCATTCCTTGGCCGTCTACTCCTGGGGTGCTGTGAACACAGATGGCGTGGTGGTATAGTGGGAAAGGAGTGGGTTTACCATCAGATAACCTGGCACTCAATGATTCCTGCCTCTACACACTATCTCCACTATTGATCCTTGACCACCATCTGACCACGGGGGCCCTTACTCTGCCTCAGTGACCAATACTAACAGCCTCTCCACTGTTTTCCTCTGTCACTATTTCCCATCTCCCTGACCAGGTAAACCTTTTATGCCATTCTTAGGTTTTAAAGAGTGCTACATCCTGCCATGTCTGAAGTGCCCAACACCTGGTTTCAGCACGCAGGTTCCAATCATCTAACTTTCCCCAGCTACCACAGACCCCCTCTGAGCAGGCCTCCTGTGACCCATCTATACCTTGCCATGTACTGTCATAGACCCCTGAGCCCCCTCCCCACTGCCCACCAAATTCCACCAGTCCTCAGATGTCAGCTGAATCCCCGGAGGCCTCCATCAGAAGCTGCCCACAGAGAACGCTTCCTTCTCTCACCTTCAGTTAACAGTTCTTACCCACCACACACGGAGGAGCGCTGGACATGCTCACAGGAGTCACCTTCCTCAACTGGAGGAGGACACAATGGAGCTGGGGTCTGTTCTACGCCCTGGGTTTGAGGTCTGTCTGTCCTCGGCACTGGGTTTGTTCACCTACATTAAGCACAATTCGGCTACCGAAGAATTTGAAAACTGTCTGTTTTTCCCTGTCAATACAGAATTTTAAATAGCTATTTATATTCTCTTAGTTCTAATATTTCTATCTGAAAGTTCACATAAAATGTACCAATAAGCCAGGGGCACACCTGTAATCCCAACAACTGAGGGAGGCTGAGAAAGAAGAATCGCATGTTCAAAGCCAGCCTCAGGAACTTTATGAGGCACTTAGCAACGCAGCGAGAACTTGTCGCTACATAAAATATAAAAAAGGGCTGGGGGGGCTGGGGTTGTGGCTCAGCGGTAGAGCGCTCGCCTAGCACATGCGCGGCCCAGGTTCGATCCTCAGCACCACGTACAAATAAAAAAACCATTGTGTACAACTAAAGCAAATAAAAAATATTTTTTTTAAAAAAAGGGGGGCTGGGGGGGTGTGGCTCAGGGGTTAAGCACCCCTGGGTTCGATCACTGCTACCAAAAATAAATAAATAAATAAATAAAAGAACTTGAAAAGGAGAGCAACCTAATAAAAAGGTCCAAAAGAGTTAACAAGCGGGCTGGGGTTGTGGCTCAGTGGTAGAGCACTTGCCTAGCATGCGCAAGGCCCTGAGTTTGATTCGCAGCACCACATAAAAATAAATAAATACAATAAAGGTATTGTGTCCAACTACAACTAGAAAATAAATATAAAAAATGTTAACAAGCATAAAAAGAAGACACAGGATGGCAAACAAGCCTGTGAAAAAGATGTTTGGTGTCATTTAAGCATCAGGGAAATGTCAGCTGAACCCAAAATGAGATTCACTATACAACTATAATAATGGCTAATTTAAAAAGACTGATTCTATCAAGTGTTGGAGAGGATATAACAGACTGGAAGTCTCACATATGCCTCGTAGAAATGTAAAATATTACAATTACTTTGGAAAACAATCTGACAGTTTCTAAAAATTAAAACCTACACCTACCAAATGATCTGGCCAATTCAACTTCCTGTATCTACCGCAGAAAAACTTAAAAGCATATGTCCTTGAAGAGCAAACCTATGATTTGTGATTGCCCAAACTGAAACAACCTAAATGTCCATCAACCACAGGTAAACTGAAGAACACGGGATGGCAGAGCCACAAATGGAATGCTACTGGGTGATGAAAAGGAAACTAACCTCTGATACAGCAACAGGGACAGATCTCAAGGGCATTATGCAAAATGAAAGAGGGTGGAATCAAAAAGCTCTATAAAATATTATTCCATTTATATAACAACCTGGAAAATATAAGATAATAGAGATGATAGGGCACATATAATAATCACTAAGGTTTAGTGTGAGGGGAGGGCTGGATAAGAGGAGGCCACACAGAGAACACTGGCAGGTGACGGAACTGCTATGCATCTTGGTTGGGCAGTGCCAACATGACCACATATACTTGGCAAAGCATGCAGAACCACATAACAAAGTGTGAATTTTAATGCTTATGAATTAAAATTGAATAACCTCAAAACGAAGACTTAGAGGTTACTAATTCGCTTAGAGTACACCATCACCAATTTACTTCATCATGTTGAGATGCAAAAAAGCAAGAACAGCATTTTTTTATTTTTTCATGAAAATTCCAAAACTGTGCTGTTAGAGGTCACAGCAATTTTTTTGCTAAGCTCAGCAGAACCTGCTGTTATTTAATGATAGTCTTGGTGATATTACAAAATCACCAGTATTCATCTGGTCTCGATAGACGCAAACCCAGCCCGAATCCTTCTGCTCTCCCAACTCATCCCTTCATTCATGGGTGCTTATGAATGTCCACACGTACCAGACACGGGTTCTGGTCCAGAATCAGCTACATGAGGTCTTGCTCTCGTGAGGGTTACAGTCTACTTAGAGGAGATGAAATCAGTGCAGGTCCTTCTACAGGCATGTGATGGATGAACATAAAAAGAAGGTGAGTGTTTGGGCTGGGGTTGTGGCTCAGTAGTAGCGTGCTTGCCTTACATGTGTGGGGCACTGGGTTCGATCCTCAGCACCACATAAATAAATAAATAAATGGTACTATGTCCATCTACAATTTTAAAAACCCCCCAAAATAGAAGGCAGTGTATCAGAAGGCACCCAAGATGGTCATGGAAGGCCTCGCAGAGTAGGTGACATCTGAGCCCATCCTACAGGCAGGAAAGAAGCAGGAACAAAAATCTGGAGGAAGAGATTCTTTGGCAGAGGGACCAGTCAATACAGAGGCTCACAGAAACCTGGGGGCGTGGTTCCTCAGAGCCACAGGAAGGTCGAGGAGGAGAATGAGCAAGGAGAAAACATACTGAATGGTCGTCAGGGGCCTGCTAATTTAGTGCCTTACAGACCCTAAAATTACTTTATGCTGCTCACCATGAGAATCCACCAGAGAGCTTTATATCAGCCACACAATCTGATTCATGTTTTTGAAAGATCTATCTGACTATTTTTTCAGGACATTCTTCTCTATCTCAAGGATCTGCTCTTAATTCACCTTAGTTGTATGGCCTTAGGTTTAATCACAAATAGGATCTCTGTCTCAGCTTCCATATTTGTAGAGGGTAATCCCAGCTGCCAGAAATTGCCAAAATCCACAGTCTCAACTGAGTACCTGCATATTTTTACCTTCCCAGGACCCGGGCCCCCCATCAATTATTTCTCCTTCCCTCATTTAAGATCTCAATGCCGGCCCAAGTTCATTGCCCTCTACACGTTTTACCTGTTGAACAAACTCCTGACTCTGATCCTGCTGTGTCTATGTGCTAGCCATTTCTTCCCTCCATCTCTTTCCCTTTATTACCAAAACAAGAGTTTATCCCTGCACCCACCCGCCTCAAGGTTCTCCTCTCCACTGCTCACTTGCCCCTTGGCCATTCACACTATGATGGCCATTCCCACCGCTCTACAGAATTCCTCCTTGAAAATCACCAGCATCCCTCTGTCACCAGCTATTAGGTCTTATTCCTGGTCATCCCCACCCCATCATCACGTTTTGTACCACCACATCCTACTGGAAGGACAACTTAACGGAAAGACAAAGTGGAAAAAGATTCTGCTCTGTTGTTACTACTTTGTATGGTACTGGGAAAAGCCTGTAATTTCTCTGGGCTTTAGTTTCAGGATCAGTGCCCATACTGGGATGGGTCTGTAGATATCCTTAGAGCCCTTCTAATTTGGAAATCCTAAGATTACATGATTCTTCACTTAGGCATCCATGACTCAGTGCTATCTTGATTCTCTAAACAATTCTCCGTCTCCTTTATTGGAATGGGTGGCTCATATTCTTAATGGGGTTCCATTCCTCCAAATTGCTAGCTAAATGCATCCACATCAATCCCCTCAATTGCTACTGCTAAAAAGAGACGTTCCGCACCTCTGGACCAACACCTCTGCCTCCCATACAGAGAATGGTTCCAATCAGAAGTAGTTCTGATACTTAAAATTCATGCAACCAAGATACCATCGCTTCCTCTGCAAACCTATTCTTGACTTCTTTATTCCTCCTAACTGCTCACCATTATCCATGACATGACATTTTTCCACATGCTTTCTCCTTCCCCTTCCCTAACGAGTTGGTCCTAAAGTCATTACATAAAATGAAAGAGTGATTCCTACTGGGCAGTACACAGTGGGCAGCTCTGGTGGTCTACAATGAAGTAGCAAGCCCAAGAGTGGCTCTAACATCTGATGAGGAGGGACAGGCAGGTGTTCTTGTGGTCCCATGCAGGGTATCAGAACCCAGCGCAAGGACAGTCCGGCACAGGGAGAGAACAAATAGGCGGGGTAAGTTGGACATCTGGTCCGTGTGGCTCTGTGAACCAGAATGTGGCGTAGGACTGCAACCAGAGGACAGCATCTGCAGAGGAGATGCACTCCTTGAAGACATGATGGATTCCAGAACTAGGTTAGGAAAAGCGCAAGATGAGCCTAAAGCAGGAAAACGACTGATATGCCCAAAGAACAATGAAATCAAGGCAAAAGGACACAGAAACCAGCTTGCGTGTGCTCCTCCTGCCTTAATCAGGAACAGCCTGAACATAGAAAATAAGAACAGGCTCTAACCCAGTGCATAAAACAAGAAACAATGATGCCATGCAGATAGAAATAAATAGAAGAACAAAGTTTGCTGAAGAATGGGATGTTTGTACAGTTTCAAAGTGCTCCTCCACAAAATGTCTTCTAATTGGAAAAGAAAAGAAGAACATTAACCTGGGGAACTGTGAGAAACAGCACCTCAACAGAGTGGGTCTGAGTGGACAGAAATGGCACAAATGGAAATCACATGTACCTGAGAGGATATTAAAAATTATAGTTCACAGGTGCACCACTGAACCAAATCATGGGGTAGCACACCATAAACCCAATGGAGGGACCTTCTACAAAATAGCTGGCTTTTTATCTTCAAAAGAAGTATAGGGTAGGAGAATGAAACTAGACCCAATCTCCTTCCAGTTACAAAAATCAAGTCAAAATGGACTAAAGACTTAAGTGTAAGACCTGTTATAATAAAAACTACTAGAAGAAAACAAAGAGAAATGCTTCATTTGGGACTTTGGAATGGGAAAGGATTTGTTTTCTTTCAAAAGCACAGGAAACAAAAGAAAACAAATGGGATTACATCAAACTAAAAAGCTTATGTATAGCAAAGGAAACAATCCTCAGAGTGAAGAGGCACTCTACCATGGGAGAAAATATTGCAAACTACACATCTAATAAGGGGTTAATGTCCAGAACACAGAAGTAACTCCAAAAGCTCAACAGGGGGAAAAAACAAACCTATTTAAAAAATGGGCAACAGATCTGAATAGACACTTGTTGAAATAAGAAATACAAATGACCAAGAAGTATATGAAAGGATGTTCAACACCACCAATCATCAGATAAAAGCAAATCAAAACCATAATGAGGTATCATCTCACAGTAAGAATGGCTATTATGCAAATGACAAACATTAACAAGTGCTGGTGAGGATATAGACAAGAAGGAACTCTTGCATACCACTGGTGAGAGTATAAATTAGTACATCCATTATGGAAAACAGTACAGAGCTTTCTCAATCCCACTCCTGGGTATATATACAAAGGAAATGAAATCAAGATACCCAAGAAACAACTGCACCTCATGTTCACTATAGCACTGTTCACAAAAGCCAAGAAATGGAGACAGCCTAAGGGTCTCTGAACTGTTGAACAGATAAAGAAAATGTGCACAATGGAATCAGACACAAAGGAATACTATTCAGCTATAAAAAGCATGAAATTCTTTCATTTGAGACAACATGGAGGGCACCAGAGATCACTGTGTTAAATGAAATAAACCAGGCACAGAAAGACAAGCATCCTATGATCTCACTCACATGGAATCTTAAAAAAAAAAAAAAAAAAAAATGGATCTCATAGAAGCTGACAGTAGAGAGTGGAGGTACCAGAGGCTAGGTATAGCAATGGGCACTACACTGCAGATTAGCGGAGTAAGAAGTTCTAGTGTGTTATTGCATAGTCAGATGACTATACAGAGCTGCATATTTCAAAGAGCTAAGGAAAAGGATTTGGAATGTTTTTGCTATAAATAAGTGACACATGTTAGAGGAGACAAATATGTTTGAACTGATTACTTAATGTATATGTGTATCATGATATTACATGGCATGCCATTAATATGCAGAAATTGGAGAGAGAAAAAAAAGTAGTCACAAAATCTAGAAAACACTGAGAAACTGTCCCAGAGTGAACCAGACTAAAGAGACAGGAAAACTAGGCACAACACACAATTTTGAACTGGATTTTCACTCTGTAAAGAAACATTGAGATACCTGGCAAAGCTGCAATGAGATGTAAACAATAGACATTAGTAACTCAAAGAGTCAATTCCTTGGTTTTGTGTTTTGTGGTTATATAAGAGTGTCCTAATTTTAGGAGTTCTTTGTAATGGACTTCCAATTGCTTTTTGTGTGTGAGAACTTGTGGTCATTTCATAAAATTTTTATGCCAGAATAACTTCTACAAAAGTCTGTTCTGTGATTTCTCAAATCTGTCCCATTCTTTCCATTACCCCTGACATCCTTGTTCCCAAGAGCCAAGCTCCCACTCTCCTCCTTCACAGTTGGGATAATTTCTTAGCAAGGCTCTGCATGCTCCAAACTGTGACAAGCAGTGCCCAGTCAAGAGCTCCAGTGCATTGCCACTCATGCCACCTATCAAATTAAGTACAAATTTCTTTTAGTGTAACCTTCAAGTTCAGCTCCTTTCTAGTTCCAGCCTCCTCCTCCCCGACCTGCCCCCTCACAGCCAGCCACACAAGTGAACCGCGATCCACGCTTTCTGCACACCTAGCTCCCTCCACCAGGGAGTGCCCACTCCCTCGCACATTTTCCAAGACAAAGTATAAACACCAACTCTGACTACACCTCCCCCTCCATTTTCCAAGTCTTGCCCATCTAATCTCTCCTTGTTGGAACACCCAAAGTCCACTTCACCCCTTACAAACCACATTTCATTCTGTCCGACATTGAGATTTAAGTCACAGCCAAAGTTACGAACCTAGATGACCAGTCATTATCTCACATTCTCTCCCTAGGGAGCTTTTTAAGTATTCAAGTTACTTTTTCTTTATCCTTTTTCTTCCTTAAGCTAAAGTTTTCTATTTCTAGCAAAAAATATGAGCAACGTCAACCTCTTTTCAACAGAGAAATTTGGTGTTGCCTGTAATGCTCAAAATCATAAATCCCAAGGTTTCTAGAGCATTACTTAAGTAATAAGTACATATGTAATTATATTTTAACTTCACCATATTTGACTACATAAGAACAAAATAAACTGCTTAAAAGGGAAAACAAAGCCTGCACCTCACAAGTTTAAAACCAGAAACACTAAAGCTTAAAATGAAGACACTTATCCATTGAACACGCTTTTTTTTTCTCAGCTTTCACTAATAAATTGTGGAATGGCACCCAGAGATATCCAAGTTTAACAGCTATATTTAAATGTTATCAAGAAGTCAATATTTTTCTCTTTGAATTTAGCAAATTAAAGAAAAATGATGATTTACTTAAAAGCAGTCTGAAATTTTATCAGCAAATGAGTAGCATGAAACTAAAGCAGCAGTTGACAGCCAGGAAAAAAAGTAGTTTGGAGGGGGGTGGGGGAATGACATCAAACACTAAGTCGAGCATTGCTGTGAAATTACAGTGATCAAACAGCATCTGCTATCACCATGACACTTCGGACAGAAAAGTCGACACACCCACAATTTCAATATTGCAAAAGACGTCAAATCCATAAATGATACATCTCCAGGTCCTGGTTTCAACATGTCCCTCGTATGAAAACTGCCTCCAGGTAAATAATTTGAATTTATCTAAATGAAACTATGGCTTTTATCTCAACTCTTACTCCTCAAGAATGAAGTAAACAGCTCTACATAAACTAAGGTTTTTCTAAGATATTTGTGATATTAAAAAAGAGAAACTTGTGTGAAAACCCTAAGTATAATGGCTTTTCTATTATAAAACTCCGAGCATTTTTTTTTCAATAAAATTATCACTATTCTTCCCTAAAAAATCATCAGTGAATGAAAGTAAGTGAATTAATTATCAGGAGAAGCAAGTCTCACTTGAAAACCATTTCAAAAATATTATTTAAAATACTAACCTGGAGAAATTTTAGGCACATTAGCAATTTCCAAAATCAAAGTATTCTGAGACAAATAAGAAAAAGAAAATTATGTGTCCTTCCCAAATGATCTAAGCAATGCTGTAATGATTTTATTTATCATAGTAAGCGCCAATACTCAAACACACATGCACACTCCCACAAAACCCACTATTCTTCCAGTTTGCATTACATAGAGATATTTATATCTCAATGGTTTATTCAGAAAGTTTACTAAAAGGGCAAAGTTTGCCATAAACTCCTTTGAGTTCTGAAACTTTTGGTTTTATCATAAATAGTGAATTTTTTTTTTAAAAAAGGGAGAACTGTAAAAAGATAACTATTTTATTTACTAAACTACATGTTGTTTAATAAAAACTATGAAAAAATTTCAGCACAAATTAAGATAAAAACCTAGTTGTCTTGAAGCCTATCAGAAGATACCCTTTGAAATAGTGAACTTTATATTCAAAAGTCTAAGTCAATGTTAGCACTGTGTTATGATGCTATCAAAGTGACTACAGTTATCACCATAAACAGTCAGCACTATGTCAACAGAAATAGCCTGTTACCATGAAGGATTGTGTAAATAAAAAGAATGAGAATTCATAGTAAGTGTCAGGTTTTATAAAAGGAAAGGTCTGATATTAAAAAGAGAGAAAGAAAGAACCAATAACTATTCAGTATCTCAAGGAAAATAACAGGTCAACTCTTCTTCACTTTTCCTTTAAACTGGCACATTACAATGACATTTTTCTATCCAGAGTACCCTGAAAACAATTGGGTGAGACTTGTGAGTCTCACTTGAAACCAGATTAGTTAACCTGTTAAGGGATACTCTATTTTGATTCTTCAAAGGAAACTCCATGGTCAACCTGCACTTATCAAGTTCAACTTAGTTTAAAATGAAGCAACTGAGGTTCTAGGAGAAGCTGTGACTCACTCACGGGAGGTCATGGGGTTACAGTTTCATTTGTGCCTAAGCTGACAAAGGAACTCCCTTCTACATGACAGAACCCCGGGCCAGTGTCCACCCTCTGGGCTTTACATTTAGTTTTGTCATAATTTACAATTTGGCACTCAGAGGTCCCTTCACTGGGGATTATTAATAGACAGATGACTTTCGTCACTGCTCTCACAGAATGCCCCAAGACTGAAATAAAGACAACACACCCTCACAGTCATTACTCATTACTGTCAGCCTGAAAAATTAATCTAGGTTACAGTCATTTCTCTTATTTGAAGAGGACACTCCTTCCTTAGAAGAATATCCAGTAAGACTAATACAAATAACATAACCACCTCTTTCCCCATTAACCTCCAAAGGCCTGTGGCATTGAACAGAGGGGCAGCTGTCAACTTCTGGGTCTCAGAAGCCTTTCTACTCTTAAGTACTGAGGATCCCAAAGAGCTTTGCTGACAGTTACAGCTACTGATACTTAAAAGTAACATTTAATTAATTCCAATTAATTGAGAAATAAAAACTAGTATGTTAACACATTTAAAAATAAGTCATTCAACCTAAACAGATGTTTATGAAAAAATTGCGCTATTTCCCCAAATGACAAACTTTAGTGATGAAGTCCTCCTTTTGTATTTTATACTTTTTTTGTAAGTCACTGAAGAGAACATAGATGAATCTTAATCTACTTCTGTATTCACTGTACTGTGATACATTTTGTTTCAAGTATGTGGAGAAAATCTGGCCTCACGCACTTATGTTGTTGGAAAAGGAGAGACATATTTTAAAGGTCTTTTCAGATCACTGTAGATATAGGAGTCCTTGATACTACATTGAAAATGGATGGTGAGCTAAAGGTTAGTTGCCATGTGAAATCTGAAACAAAATCAACAAGCTTTCCATATGTTATTACAAATCCACTAGTTTACTTCCATTTGGAGTGGGTCTTTACGAGTGCCTGATTTCTGAACTCATGAACTTCCTTGAAAAGGTTTCTGGAAGCCACCAAAACACACCTTGAGATCTATTAAAAGCAGTTTAAAGTTCAACCTGAAGACAGAGAATACCATTAAACCTAGAAGCATACCATTAAACCTAGAAGCATTTACATACTACCTTGAGCCTTTATGACCTTTAACACTAATGCATCTAACATTACTGAAATGGAGTAGCATCATCGTAAATTAAGAAAGAGGCAAAAGGTTAGATTTTGATTTAAAAGATACAAAATAAAAGCTTGAATGAGGTTAAACTGATGATTCTATCATGAGGACTGAAATCTAGAAAAAGATCTATGTATCCTCCGATCCTCTGATCATTTCCTTTATTCTGGAAATGATCAAAACAAATATGTTCGGATATTTACCCAGAAGGGTTGCAAATAATTTACAAGAGATTTCAAATAATATTTGAAGCTTGGTCATTAAAGGTTTTGAAAGACTCATCTTAACTGGCATAAAACCAGTATGTATGCAAGCAGCACAAAGTCCTTCAGCCATATTAACAAATTCAAAGAATTCCAGAATATCTAGAGGAGACAGACCACACCTCTGGTCAGGTCACTGATTCTTATCAACCTGTCTACAGCGATGGTTACTGAACCATCGGAAGGGGGTTCATGAGTGGAGTTTGAAAATAAGAATTAACGAGCCGGGCACGGTGGCACACGCCTGTAATCCCAGCACTTTGGGAGGCTGAGACAGGAGGATCGCGAGTTCAAAGCCAGCCTCAGCAATGGCGAGGCACTTAGCAACTCAGTGAGACCCTGTCTCTAAATAAAAAAATACAAAAAAGGGCTGGGGATGTGGCCCAGTGGTCGAGTGCCCCTGAGTTCAATCCCCGGTACCAAAAAAAAAAAAAAAAAAAAAAAAAAAGAATTAACGAATAAACAATAAAGGTAAGAAGTAATGATTTTAGCTACTGTATCTCTCTTCTCATACTTATTAGAGAAAAAATTTTCAGCAAATCCAGTCTTTGAAAGTAAAAAAGCATAAGCAGAACTGCATTAATAAATGTGTGGTACCTAACCATTAAAGAAAAATACCAGAGCTAATTTACAAAATTATCAAATATTTCTTTTAACCAGTACTTGAATATTTTAAATATTTCTTAAAAGATTTTATGAAATTTCCCTTTTCTTCATTTTATGCAAACTAAAAGAAATGGAAAGATTATGAAACTATTTAAAATAACAGCTAAAATGTATATTATATAACACATACTAACATACCAGGTATCAAAGAACTTCCCATAAATTAACTCATTTCAATTGTCTTATTCACTGTAAGATAGTTCTGTTTAATCCCAAATAAGAAAACTCAAATCACAGAGAAGTAAAGAGATATACACAGGGACACAAACAATTGGGTGGCAGAACTGGAATTTCAACCAGGACAATGGTGCCTTTGGCCACCAGGATATCCTACCCCACACTAACTCAATGAAACCATCACTTAAGCAAAAATATCCACACTGTGTGCAAAAAATATTCTGAAGATAAAACCAAAACATAAGCAGCAAAATACATGCTGAGTTTGGTTCCGATATCAGCCACATTATCTTAGGTCTTGTGTTAAAGTTTGGAATAGAACAGACAGAATTAGACCATGATTAAAGAGATCATGGTATGGAAAACTATAAAAATGTACCCTTTATGGAATGCTTGCTTCCATAAAAGTGAGAGGAGCAAGGTTTAAGTCAATGAGAAAAGAATGCACAAATGAAAGATTCAGGTTTGGGAAAAAGAAATCCAGTAAAGGAGAAAGATGGAAGAACACAGGTTAATTCTATCTTATTAATGGGATGGACGGACTTTTCACAAAACAGATTTTTAAAGGAAAATATTCACACAGTCCATGCTGCCAAAGGAACGAATTATATCTAGAAAACCAATTCTTTATATATTCCACAAAGGGATAATTTATCATAACCATGCAATAAAAACAGTACTGAAGCAAAGTCCAACGTATTCATTGCATAACTCAGAACCACCCTTTATAGTCATATCTAAAACTTCTTCCTTGTTTCTTCTAAATATATAAAACATGCTATCTGCAACAAAAAGAGCCAAGAGATATTTTACAGTAAATAAAGTATGTCTTCTTGCAGATCTGAAGAGTTGTAAATATACCAATTCAAAACTACGGTGACATGTTTCACTTCCAAGAAAGCAAGATTGTCCACCTAGTAATTTTAGATGTGTTGAATCTTTAAAAAGACCTAAACAGTTAAGGAAATGATTTATTTGCATTGAAAACCACAACTTTCGCAGGATTAACCTACCTAGACAGGATGGAGAGGAGGGAAGTATGTGGCTAACAAATTGAGGTTCATTTTCATTTTTTTCACAACCAATGAAGTGATACAGAAAATGTTTAGAAAGACTAAGACCACGAATAATGTAGTTTCAGTAAACCAGAAAACAACTAAAGGGGAAAATACATATCTAACATTCGTCTACTAAAGTAAATACAGTAACTGGCGTGGAAAATAAATGTTTTCCAAACACCTAAAACAGACATGCTCCTACAAAGTGAACACCGATATTTCCTAGATTTTAAGAATGTTCGGTACCTCTACATCAAAAAAGTTATACCATTATATCAACAAGTAAAGTGGAGGACTAGATGACCATTGTGAAAACAAGAATAAAACAGTAATGAATGCAAATGTAATAAAGCGAACCTTCAACATTTTATAGAGGTATGATTTTTTTAGAAAAGAAAGGGGGAAAAAAACAAACAACAACTTACCTTGACACGTTTTCTGGAATGTATTCTAGGACCGGATATCCATCACTTCTTCTAGATGACAGGTCACCGTGTGATTTCCATGACTCCACTAAGGTACTGACAGGAGGAAAGGAACTCAGGTGTTGGAAAGATTGGTCTCTAGCCGATCGTGATAAAGATATTGTACCTTGAGCACCAATCCTGTAGTGAAAGGACTGTCCGCTGGAATTCACACCAACAATGGCAGATGAAGGGATGCTGGCCTCTGGGTAATAACTCCCATCATCTGGTTCTTGTTTAATCCCCATTGGGAATCCACTCCCTTCACAGTTACCATCAAAGCCTGGCACAGGTGGTCCTAAAATTCCTGATAGAGAGTAATAGTCTTTATCATCCATAAAGGAAAAATATGAGCCATCCATAAATGGAAATGGGTTTACTGTTGGGTTTCCTTTGAAAGAGGTGCCTGAACAAGAGTGCTTGGTTGATTCTTGCTTAATTGGTACTGAGAACGGAGACTCAGAATTTATTTTGCTATTGCCTCCTAGACAGGAGCTGCTAAAAGCTCCATCTGGTTCTGGCTTTATGTACTGGACAATGTTGAGCTGGCCAGTCACACCATTTGAGATGGCATTCTCGACTTCCTCAGTCTTGGGAAAAGGGACCTCGTGAGCACCTTTCTCGTGGGTGTCTGGACTGGGAACCACATCCCGGGTTGCACCGGCTCCAGCAGAGGTGCCAGAAGCAGGGTAGCTGAAGGCATTGTTTATAGGGCTGCAGATGGATCCCACAGTACTGGCTGTCGGGCTGGAAAGCGTGGATCTGTTATTTGTGTTGGAAGGGCTGGAAACAGAGCACCTTGAGTTATTGAGATTTGCTGGGCTGGACACAGAGGAGCGCAAAGTGGCGTTATTAGGACTGGAGACTGGAGATTTTACGCTGCAGTGACTAGGAGGGCTGGAAATTGGGGATTTCATGCTACTCAACGGACTTGAGAGAGGAGAGCCCACGTTGCTAGCATGTGCGGGGCTGTGCGACCGGGAGCCTCGGTTTTCAACATTAGGGGAGCATGTCAGAGGAGTTCCTTGGGTGATGGGGCTGTGCACTGAAAAACTGCCAAAGCTGGTTGTGGTGGAGGACACGGAGTTGATTCCAGCGGGGCTGCAAACCGAAGATGTCATGTTCAGAGGGCTGCAAACAGAAGGGCTCTTGTCATGACACATGATAGGGCTTTTAACAATGGCACGCATGACCCCGCCATTCACGGAGCTCCCAGAGTCAGACATAAATGATCTCAAGGGCTGCTCACACTACTTAGAGTGGAAGGACGATGGCCATTCTCTTTGTAAAACTTCACCAGCTGTTCCACATTTTGATAAATCTTTGCTGGACTCACGCTTCCTTGTTGGTTCTGCTGATCAAAGGCATAGTCAGCATCTCGTACAGAATCCATGTATAAACCCATGGACTCAGCTACCGTGGCTGAAAGCTCCTTAGATTCTAGCTCGGTCTTAATATCAGATGTTAAAATCCCAGACCGATTATTGTCTTGCTGAAGGCAAGGGAGTAGTTCGTGTTTTTCTTTGCTGCTTCCTTGAGTACTGCTGTTTGGAATAGCACCGGAAACACAGCTTACGTTGACAATCTCCATGTAGTTACTCTCATCGGTCCTCTCTGTGGGTCCCAGGGAAGAATGCTCCACAGCCTGAGAAACTTGACTCCACCGTCTTTCCATATCTAGGCCTTCAGGGAGACTGTGGTAGCCTTTGGTCTCCATTGCTAACAAACAAATTTATATTAAAACATCAGAGTTAGTTATAACATTATAATGCTAACAATCATTCTAAAATTGTATTACTTAGAATACAAATGCATGTTCTACTTATTATAAGCAATAGTTCTCATTATATTAAAACTTACCTTCTTGGGTGCTGACATAACAGAATATTGACTATAAGTTCTCCAGAAGCCAATATAAGAAACTGATCCTATAAAACTACTTTGCATCTAATTTAATATTTGCTCTAATATTTATTGCCTTTAGAGTTTGCGATGAATATTTAACTTACTTGAATATTAAATAACATTAAAATAACCCTGGAAAGCGATGAGGTAGTCAGAGGAGAAAAAGAATTTACCAAGGTGGGGTGATTTGCCTGAACTTAAAGACAGTGAACAAAGTTAGGCCTGCAACTCAATCTTCTGACTCGATGCTCTTGGGAGTCTTTTGATCATATGGAAGTTGCATGCCACATTTAATACATGGCCTTGTTAAAAGCAACATGGAAATGCAAATAAATGCACTCAACAAAGGAAATAGAGTAAAGGTGACAATAAACATACAAAAACGAAGGACATCTAGAATATGCATGGTTTACACTGCAAACAGGGTTGGATTTTTTTAAAAAATAGGATTATTGAAATATTTTATCCTGAATTGTATTATTTTGGTCAGTCTTCTCTGTAAACAAATAAACTTTAACAAATATAAACTTCCCAAGTTTATTATCACAGGAAAATAATTTTTAATTTTTTAAGACTTTCTTAAGATAATTAGTAATGAGGATGATTTAGTGTCCATTCTGAAAAGTAAAGGCTTATATATCCCGATTGAGTTTGTCCACAGATCAGAGAGGCTGTATGACATCTCAGGAACACCAGGGTTCTTCACTATATTTCAGTATTGGCCAGGACTCTGTCATGCACCTTCGCGTAGTGGTATCCCTGCTAAAAAGACTCCCCAAGGCCAGATGCTTTTATTCTCAACAGTAAATGGAGGGAGATCTAATGGGATCCTAAAAATTTTAAGACATTCATTCATTCAATAGCATTTACCAAGTGCTTGCTATATCCTGGGCCTAAGTGCCTGCACTGGAACTACAGTGTAAATGAACAGGCATAGTCCCTGAGACCAAGAATTGTTCATCATATTCATTAGCTCTAATAGATATCATTTCCTGGGTAGATAATGGGCTGTGTTTATATAATTCAATGTATTATATAATTCAACATGATATTATAAGTCTTCTACATTTACTAACTCTTTTATCCTTACAAACAACCCTATATGACAGGTGAAAATACTATCTAAATAATATAAGTGGGAAAACTGAGGCACTGGCCACATAGCTAAGTGGCAGAGCTGGTTTCTCAGCCTTGGCACTGTGGACATTTTGTACCAGATGATTCTTATGGAGGTCTGTCCTATGAATTGTGAAATCTTTAGCAGTATCCCTGACACCTACTCACTAGAGCACTAACTCTTCCCATTCCTGACAACCAAAAATGTCTCCAGACAATACCAAATATCCCTAGGGGGCAAAAATCACCCATGGTTGAAAATCACCACCCTAATGAAACAGTTTACAGAAAATTAACTCATGTGCCATAAAATTTTAAATTTTGTTTAAATACTGAAATTATTTTAGTATTTAAAAAAATCTTCTGGATGCATTTTTCAAGTTCTTTTAAGTCTTTAAATAATCTATGACCCAAGGATCCTGCCATTTTTGCAGTTTTGTACATGAGCTTCTTTTAGGCCTCTTTTACCTTCCATCTTCCCTACTAAAAAAATAAGAGACTAGGAAGTCCTTCTACAGAACTCATATTAGATAGTACTGAAAAATGACCCTACCAAATAAGTTAACATTAGATATCACAAGACTTTGTAATGAAATTCAATGCCTACATTGTCTGAGTACTAAAATTACCTCTTACTTTTCTGTATTCACTACTAGATGTTAAGTTCTGAGATGACAAACTATCAATTTCACTACTGAGTCCCAGATGGATAGTAAAGCACAAATAAAAAATGTTGAACTATTATACTATAATCAATACTTAATTTGAGAACATTAAAATCTACCAATTATGTGGCATGTGTCCACTTAAAGAACATTATTCTATGAATTCCTAATCAAAAATCAATTACAAAACAGTGAGAAAATAAATCAAATTACAAAGGCTGAGATAGTTATCAGATAATTTCAGCTAAAAAATCTGGTGTAGATAAAAACCCACTAAAAGTCAGAAATAAAAAATAGTGTATGAGAACCCAATTGGGTAATACTGGACTTTTCTACTTACTGGAAAAACGATTTAGCTATAGCCACAGGTTGAAAACATTAAATATGACATGCTTCTTGTACCTAAGAACATTCTGTTTTCCCCACACTAAAGGTGAATGAAGGTATAGATGTTTTAGGTCCAAATTCATTATTACATGCCTATTTGTGTTTAAAACAGAACATCTTGTATGTATCTCACTCCCTACACCCCCAAATTCACACTGCCTTCCTGGTACACTGTACCACCATCTACCCAAAGGCCTGGAAGTTACCCTTACCAAAGGGCCTCCACTAGCACACTCTACTTCCAGGGCCACAGCCTTATTCTCTCTTTGGGTCCTACCCTGAGTCGGAAGGAGGATCCCCACCCAGATGATGCTCCAAAAAATCCATTCTCCCAACTGTCTTTTGGGAAGGTTGGTCACTCATTGCTCTCCTGAGGTCTCATACAGTAAATGTGCGTTGCTAGAACCTCAGGGACATTGTACAATGCAGAAAAGTCACTTTACTTTTTAATCCAGCATTCCCTAAATAATTTGGCTACTGACATTCTTTTTCCACAGAACACCTACTAATACTCTGAAGGGCGCTTTTCATCACTCTGCTCTAAAGCATGAGCCATATGCCAGCTCTATAAGGCTATTATGAAAATTCGAAGAGAATCTCTATGAAACCCTGAGCCAAGGACTATCTTAAAGCAGACTCTATAAGGAAGCAGCTTATCAGCTAACATCAGACAGCCGATCACAACTTTCCAAGTCCTGTTTCACTAGCCCTGAACTCTCTTGAACAATATCATAAAGGAGTCTGTAGTTCACCACGTTATTGACAGGACTATCATTTAAGAATTTGCCAAAGGCTTTGCTGAAATCTAAATTAGATTTGTTTAAGGTATTCTCATCTACCAATATCACATACCTCTCAACAAAGGAAACAGAGTAAAGGTTGACAATAAACACATAAGAATGAAGGATATCGAGCATCTGTGTGGCTTCCACTGCAGTTAAGTTCAGATTTTTTTAAATGAAATTATTGAAATATTTCATGCTGAATTCTATTATTTTAATTAGTCTTGTCTAGAAAGAAATGGATCACGTTAGAAATTTATTGTCCAGGAAACCTAGGCTGTCTTTTTAGAATTAGCATAATGAGGGGCTGGGGTTATGGCTCAGTGGTAGAGTGCTTGCCTACCATGTGTGAGGCACTGGGTTCGATCCTCAGCACTACATAAAAATAAACAAATAAAATAAAGGTATTGGGGCTGGAATATAGCTCAGTTGGTACAGTGTTTGCCTGGCATGCACAAGGCCCCGGGTTCAATTCCCAGCACCACCAAAAAAAAAAAAAAAAGTATCTTGTTCATCTACAACTAAAAGAAATTTTAAAAAAAGAATTAACATAACAATCATGGCTTGAGCATAATTTCAGTCAACCTGAACATACTAGTGAATACTGAAAAAACTAGTTGATGACTACGATTCTCACAGAATATCCAGAGAGTAAAGAGAAAGTTTTTGATACTAAAACATAAAATGAAGCAGAGAGATATGCATATATACACACACATCCATACACACACACACACACACACACACACACACACATATAAATTTGCATGAAAATCGGTCTTGTATGCCTTATAATGCATATTACACCAAAGACTCCTGGGACACAGGCAAAATCCTCATACACCTTCAATTTTCATGTAAATGGCCTCCCCCAGGACATAAAGAAAATTTACATTGTAAGGAAAAGCCTGATGGAGGTTCTATTTTAAAGCATATAAAAGCTCTCAAACACTATTTTTATACAGGAAAACCTGACTTCAAATTTTCATGTTTTATAGTCCATGTGAAATTGTCCTTTTCCATAAGGAAGGAGTCCCCCCCCACCCACCCAGGAATATAATTAAAGATCCTTGGGGATTTGTATTTTATCCCAAAACAGTTTCACTTTTCATATCCCCCCCCCATAGTCCCATTTTAACAGCAGCATTTTCTATAGTTATTTCACTATCAGAAGCCACTTAATGACTAAGCCTTAAGAAATTCATAATCACCACTAAGGAGCTGTAGAAGTTCAGTGTATATTAACCATCTTTTGTCATTCACTTTTAGAGAACTATTACTTTTCCCTCTTTTACAGATAAAGGAAAGAAGTCTGCCCAAGGTCACCTAAGAGAGCAGGAGAACCAGTTAGAATTGAGCACAAGTGATTTCTATTCACTCACCTAATTCATTGAGCCACCTGATCTTTCCAAAATCACCAAACAAAACTATGCCTCCCTTAAAGTAAAAAGCTCCACCTTTAGATTTTTCTTCTCAAAACTTCAAGGCTTTCCACGATAATGCCATGTCAAACATGAAATTAAAACTTCACAGTAGAACTTCACAGATGGAGAATGCTGTTATCATTACTATGTAAATATCCTCAATAACAGCACCTAGAGAAATGGCATTACAAAATGTTAAGAAGCAATTTGTTGCCTTTAAAAGTCGGAGGTTTAAAAAACTCGTCTGCGAGCAAAAGTTTTCCTAACTCCTATGAAATAATAAATAATTAAAACCGATGGTGCCATAACCATTATGATTTAAACTTGGTCTTTAAAAAATCAATAGAAAAGCCACGCATCTAAAATTCAGCGCGTCAAGGATGCCACCAAAAGAAGATTCATACCTTCTCTCCTGCCCTTAGAATTCCAAACGATGACAGAAAGCATAGCCAATCTCAAGAGTTTTGGGGGGAATACTAGGGAACGGGAAATGCACGAATTTCCAGAGCCCCTTTCATACAGAATCTATTATCTCCTTCAATTGCCCTTTTTCCGCTGCACCACCGGCTGAGATTTGGAAGCTTCGGCAATTGATTGAGAAAAGAAATATTATTTCAACGTCCTTTAAATTTTGTACAAGGAAAACGATCTGAAATTCATCTTTGGGGAAACAGAAGAGTGGTAGACCTCCCACAGCCAAAGGCGGTTAAAAGCTGCTCGTTAGAGGGCATTTATCCAAAGTGGCCAAACTTTCCCAAAATAGTCCTCTGGCGGCCAAAGGGGGGAAAAAGTGGAAAACCAAAACAAAACAACAAGCACACAGCACCATACAGATTGTGCCTCCGGATTACGCAGACACTTCTCCCTGCAAAGTGCACGCACCCGCGCCGCGGCCGGCCGCAAGCCTAGCAAGGCAAGAGGCGGCCCGTTGCGCACCCCTACACACCTGCCTCGGCCAGGGTCCGTCTCTCGCCGTCTACCTGTTGCAGCGCTTGCCACCGCCACGACAGCCCTGCGGAGCCCCCCTAAATCCAACCACATCCAGGCCAGCGAGTGCCGCCCTCCCTACAGCGGGAGAGCTCGAAGCAGTAACGCTCTTGCACCCAGGTGACTGCACGGGTTTCCTCTGAGCAGCCTGAAGTTGGCTCACGTCTCCGGGCCCAATGACACCCCGGGCGGAGAGGCTGAGAGGAGGGGGGCAGGGGCAGGGCCAGGGCGGGCAGAAGCCCGGAGGGGGAGTTGGAGGGACGGTCCTTTTAAAAGCGGGTCACATGTCCAGATAAAGTTCAGGTTGCTATCCCGCCCCCCTGAGCCTTTCCCATTGGCCTGAAGGGAAGCAAGGCTCCACGCTGCACAGGTCAGGCGGGCTTCTCATTGGACAAGCTTAGCTGTCAGTCACCGGGCGGGCGACATGACTGATACAAAGTTGCTGCGACACAGCCTGGACTCGGCAGCTTCCTTAAAGCCGCAGCGGCGGCGGGCGCTTGGGGGTCCGGACGGTGATTCTGACACCAGAGACCTATCCCCGCTCTGCCCTCTGATCCCCCTCACTCGACTGCCCCAAACCTGCTCTCCACTAACCAGCTCTCCTCCTGGCCGACCCCAGGATACCTAGAGAGATGTGAAAAGTGTAGTGACACGGAAGAAGTCGTTTTTATCCGCGAGCAGTCAAAGTGTTATCCCCTCACGCTCTCCACCTGCAGCGCCAGGTGAAAGGCAGCCGTGACCCCAGTGCCGCCCACAGCGTCTGCGCACAGGAGAAGACTCCGCGTGGGCTTCACTAGACCCCGAGGTTCCTCTCCCCGCCCCCTTCCTCGGTCTCCGGAGTTACCTCTCAGCAGAGCAGCCGCAGTCTCCACTGCCAGCGAGCAAGAGGATCACGTTCCCACTCGATTTGAATTTCCTTGTTTTAACCGTGCAGGAAAGCGGGTGATTTCAGTGCAGCCAAAGCCCTTTAAACACAGCCTTCCTCCCACCGTACCCCACCCCCACCAAAAAAAAAGAAAAGAAAAAAAGTGCCAGGGTCAAGAGCTGCCGCTCTCCTTCCTTATAATTTTGTTGCTGTACTTACTACTTTAGTATTGGATTTTTCCACTAGTTCAATATGAAAGAGAGCTTACTAAGAGGATATTCACTTTATATGGGTGGAAGGGGTGCACATAATCAGGACAAACATACAGGAGGGAGGAAAGGAACCAAAGTGTTTTCTAAGGATCGAGAGTCTGCACGAAGAATTTTCGGTTTCCCTCCAACCGCCCCCACCTGGATTCTCCTCCCGCCCACCCAAACGCTGCCGTTACTAAGCAAAAGGATGGGCTTCTTAACTTTAATTTCTAAGGACTTTTAGGCTCCTCGTATGAGGCTCCGTTTTAGGCTCCCGGTTGGCCCAGAGTCAGCATCAGTGACGTACACACCTAAATCTGGTCCCCCGGCCCTTGGCGACCCGCAGGCCGGCGGCGGCAGCTGTGCAGCTCCCGCCTCACCCTTGCTCCGCGCTGGCCAAAGCAGTAAGGGGAGGAGGGCACCCTGTGCCCAAAAGCCCCTCCTCTTCTTACAGTTAGTTAAGCCTCGGGATTCCGGACCCCGAACCCAGGGAGACTCGAACTCTCAGCCGCGCCAGTCGAGAACTCTGGGCGACAGCAGCGGCACCGGCGAGCTGGTCCTGACCCCCGACTCCAGTACTGCCCCCGCGCTCCTGCAACCAGGAGTCCCCGCCGAGTGTTCCAACTTTCCCGCGGGGCCCGCCGTCACGCGCGCTCTCCCCGCCCGGCGGGCAGTCGGGCATCGATCGTGCCCTAGCCGCGCGCGGGCGGCGGGCAGGAGCAAAGGGAGCCCAAGACCTAGGGCCAGGGCACGCGAAGCAGCGGCGGCGGCTCAGCCAGCGTTGCCGAATTATTCATAATTAAAGGAATGGACGTGTCTCTTTTACTAAGTTTTCACCTCCTTTGGGGAGGACTGATCTTGCCCTGGATCTCAGCTTCTTGCAAAATCTAGGTTAGAACCGTGCAGGGGCAGCCGCGGCTCACGCTCGCCCGCCGCCCAGCACCCTTGCCCCAGGGCGGCCCAGCAGGCACCTCGCCTCCAACCCGCAGCCCACCTCCATTCGGCAACCCGCGCCCTCTGCCCTCTGCGCCGACCCTGCCTTCCCCGGGGCAGCTCCCGCACTCTTCGGGCCCCCTTCTGCCGCCGTCAGCGCAAAGTGACTGTCGCTGCACTCACCTTTTCTAGGACATGGTGGGGAGGCTGGGGCGGAGGGAGAGGGGCAGCGAGACTCCCGCCGCCGCCGCCGCTGCTGCCGCCACTAGCAAGTCCAATATTAGCTGATCGGCGGTGAGGATGGAGAGGATGATAATCCTGGCAGTCACCCTACTGACGGTGGGTAGAGCGATAGAGCGATAGTGTTGTTACCCTGCAGGAGGTGGCGAGTCAGCGGCGCCAAATCGCGTTAGAGGGGGCCGCGGGCACACGCTCGCCCCCAGCAGCGGCGGCCCAGCCTCAGGCGGTCCCCTCTCCTGGGGCTGCTTGTCCGCCCGGCGTTGACAGTGTTGGCTCTGGGAGTCAGCCAGTACGGCGGGATGATCCCGTGCCCGCTGCCCCGCAGCGCGGCTCTCCGCGCCCCCTCCCAGGGCCTGGGGTGGCCGGTGACAGCTCGGCGGCCGAGCGTGAACGTGTGTGTATGTGTATGTGTGTATGTGTGTGTGTGTGTGTGTGAGAGAGAGAGAGACAGAGAGGGAGAGACAAGAGAGAGAAGGGGGGGCGGCCGCAGGGAGAGCCCGCGGCGCCAGGGCCCCCTCCCCAGGTCACACCCTCACTAGCGGGAGGAGGTAGCCCAGTGTCCGGCCACCAGCTGGTGGGAAACAGGGGTGGGGGCACCAGTGGCCGCCCTTCCAACCCCAGCCACTGACAGCAAGGAGGCCAAGGGAAAAGGCAACCCAAATGCACGTACCCCTTCCTCCACTCTCTGCGGCCCCCCAAAGTCCAGCCCTAACCTCTAGCCGGGTCTCAGGTGCAGTTCCCGCCCTCGGTGGTAAGCAAGGGCTGAGGACCACGAGCCGGGGGCGGGAGAGAAAAAGTTTCTTTTCCAGCTCCCCCGCTGCCCACCCCGAGAGGCTGCTCCTCTCCCCGCCTCTCCCGGGCTCGCCGGGCCTCTGCCCCACCCCCACCGTGGGGGGGCGCCGAGGAACGACCGGGTGTCTGCGCGCGGGGGCGTGTAGGAGAGTGGAGAGAGCGGCGGCCGCCGCCGGTCCCCTGGCTCTGACGGCGAAACAGACGCCGGTGGCGGCAGCCGGGCTGAGCGAGCCCAGGAAGGGGCCGAGCGCCAGGACCCCTCCCCCGCCGCGCTCCGCGCGCCCCCGCGTCGCCCCGCGCGCCCCCGCGCCCTCGCGCCCGCCCAGGCAGACACCTACGCAGATGCGAAAGTGAAAGGGGGGCGATGGAGCCTGGCGGGGTGGCGGCGGACGGCGCGCGGGCACGCGGCGGGGGGCGGAGGATGGACCAAGGAGCTGCGGTCCCGGGATTCTCTCGCGCCCGCTGCGCTGCGGGGCTGTCTACAGCGTCCTCACTCCCCAGCCTCTCCAAAGTCCCACACCCGCAACCCCCAGGCACACCGATCCCCCTCAACAGGAGAGATGTGTGCGTGTGTGTGTACGCGCGTGTTCACGGGCACTCGCGGGTTTGCGAGATAACGCTTCTGCCCGGCTCGTCTACCGCGCTGTTGCCCATACCTCGGGTGGGAGATTGCAGGGCGCGGGGAAGACTAGTGAGCGTCGTGTAAAACCAGGTTCACCTGCTTGTGCGGTGTCTGGAACTGACCTCACACACACTCCTTTTCTAGTTTAAACACTCCTTTTCCTACAGTTTTATACAACCTCTATTAGCCCCTCTTCTCTAGGTTCTGTAGCGTTTTGTTTCTAAATAGCTGTGAAAGTTGCTAATCCCTGCCCAAATAGTACCACGTTAAAAGCGGAGCTACCCTGACAAAACAGTCATTCCCCTCATTCAGTCACAATCCCACTCTCCCAGTATGGAGTTTCTTTATTAGGTATCTATCCATTCCTTCTGTCACCTACATAATGTTACACTACTTGGTTCTTATATGGCTCAAGGTAGCATTTTGGCTTTCAGTAAAACAATCTTTTGCCTGCTGCTTATTTGTAAGAAAGGCTTCCACATTAATATTTGTGAGGATACATCTAGGTGAAATGGAGAAAATATTTAAATAATATATATTTCGAAATTAGCATGATATGTGTTCAGTGAACTTTTAAAAGAATCATTTAAAAGTGTACTCTTATCTGCAAGCTAAGTTTGGAAATGCATCAAAAATAAGATGGATTGACATTGATGGACTGATAACAGAAGAATGGATAGATACCTAATAAAGAATGTCTGAAGTACAGTATTAATGGACGAATCTAGGTACTGGGTATACAGGTGGTCATTTCAACTTCTTTGTTAACTTGAAATTTTTTGTAATAAAAATATTAGATGAGGGCTGGGATTGTGGCTCAGCGGTTGAGCGCTCGCCTAACACGTGGGCGACCCGGGTTCGATCCTCAGCACCACGTACAAATAAAACACATTGAATAAAACGCATTGTGTATAACTAAAAGCAAATAAATAAAAATATTTTTTAAAAATTAGATGAAAAGAACCTGTCATTCAAGGTAACCTATATATGGTAAATTCCAATTTATAAAATTGATCAATAAGGCCTTGACAATTCCTTCCCCCTTTACAAAATAATTTACCATAAAAATTCTATGGCATACCTAGGAATACCATCTATTATTTTAATCAATAATCTCAGACACAGTTGTCTCAGTTACTGACAACTTGACCAAACTATGGTACAAAACGGGGTTTATTAGAACAGCAAAATTTTAGAAACTTAGAAGATATATTGCTTTATTTTTCCCTTGGTCAATACACATTTTTATTTTCCCTGCCTTAAAAATAGTTTGGTCTTAATAGGCTAAGATTGATTAATTTTGGGGAGGGGGACTCCATATGCCATGTATGTCAGCTTCTCTTATCCTATGGAAGAGATAGCAGGGGATCCTGCAATTACTAATGGATGAAATTTTATTTTTTAAAATATTTGAGTATTTAGATGTAAACATATGCCAATACATTTGAATGATTAAGTTTCCCTCAGTTATACCACATTCCTCTGTATTTTCCTTGCTGGCCCCCTGAGCACAGCTTGAGAGGAAGATCCCAGGTGCCTTCTTTTAAAGAGAAGGTGTTGCTGGTTTTGCTTAGAATCACCCCACAAGTAATGCCTTTGAGAGACCCCAACAAAGATGAGGACTCAGGGCATGTAGGTTGTTAAGAATACTATTCATTCTGATGCCCATTGATGAAGAGTCCCATCAACTTAAAAAAAGTATGTTCCTAGCAATGTCATTACTTGCATGTTTTTAAACCCCTCTTAAGAGTGTTTTTTTTTTTTTTAACCTTTTAGATAAGCATATTTGTTCTTTGCAAAAGGATAGAAATTTCTTTTGGAAAAAAAATTAGAAATTAAGAAAGAACAAGCACAGAAAAGGACCTTAACTCCATCTCCTATGTAGCTGCCAAATAGCTTCCAGCTTTAGAGAAGCATCAGACATCTTCCCTTTGACAATTGTTCACCCTCTCTTCACAGTCACTGAACCTGGGGACACCTCCCTCCCCCATCCCATTAGTGTCAAACTCCCTGAGGTTTGCCACAGCAAAGTGCACGACTCAGCGTTTGCAATTTACATGTGTGACATCACATCCTCTATTATGTAACTTCAGATACAAAGCTTAATATCTAAGTTTGTGTTGGAAAAAATCCTCCCTAGATCTTTGTTTTCAGCTTTAGCAGAGCCACCCCTTAGTTCCCAGTTCCTCATCCCATTTCTTCAACAGCTGACGTTGGGGGAGGGAGGAGGCACAGATTTTAAGTTGTAAAATCATAAGCCAAAAAAATTGTTAAACATATTCTGAAATGTATTATGTACCTCTCCTTCATGTCTTTGCTGACAAGAAAGTAAAGACAGGTGTCACATAATTTAACTGTATTAAATAATTTTTAAAAGCTAAAGGCTAAAGCATTTAGTCATAGTTAGCTTCATTAATAAGCCTAGCCATGCTGGCATTTTCTTTTTCTTTCTAAAAAGCTTAGATTTTTCCCGTCTCTTACCAGCTGTTGGAAAGAATTGAGAAAGAGAGGGAGAGTCAGAGAGAGAGAAAGGAGGGGGGTGTCAGAGAAGATGAATAGGAGAATAATGTAAGATAGAACTTCTTTTTTGTTTATTGCAAAACACACATGTTACAGTTTATAAACACTGCAAGCAAATAAGAAATTGTGGACCAGAAGATAAACACAAAACATCAGGGATTTTTTTTTCTTTTTTTAATATCCCAAATGGCCCAAACTCAATTTTCTAGACTATTAGGAATATTTTTATTAATTTTCATTATTTATTAATTTCTGTATTTGTTTGCCTATTTATTCATCTGTCTACCTTAATTCCATTTATAGTCAGTTTAAATAGAAAATACACAAACTTAATACATTTCTATGGCCAGATTTTGAGATGATAGAGCACCAAACAGCACATGCATCACAATTAGTATGCCATATTATTAGAAGCAAATCAGATTTCAGTATGCCTACACTGATGTTCTAAATTTAGAAATAATGTACAGTAGTTGAAAAGGGGGGAGGATCTTACAGCAGTATATTTTAATAAAAATAAAGACATTTTCAATTTCCCCTCCTTTTTTCATGTATTCTTGGTTTAGTGGAGGAAATTCATCACTTTAAATAACCATGCTGATCTTAAATAACTGCATGGTTTGTGTGCTCATTAGGATTATGCACCAAGGCTGTTTCTCTGGTATTATGTGCAGTAACAACCACACACACACACACACACACACACACACACACACACACACAAAGTGAAACAATCCATTGGGTCAAGTGTGGGAAACAAGCGTTAAGTTTTTGTTGAACTTGATGAAAAACTCATTTAGAATTTCTCATTAGGACGTCACAGGAGAAGTTAGTTTTTCAGTAGTTGCTGCTATATTTTTAGCAGCATTTTAACAGCTGTCAGTAACAACTAAGACAACATTTTGATCAACACTATTTTTTTTTATTCCAGCAAAGATGATTGCAAAAAAAAAAAACCAACAACAACAAATGCTTCACGATTTAAATGTTTAGCCATAGAAACAATATTTTGATACAAAATGTTACTAACGCATTGGAGACAGGTAATAACCAGGTGAAATGAAGCCCCATGGATTTTTTAATTTTAATTTTCTGATGCCTTTGTACACATAATAAAGATGATTTTATTCTTAAAAGATGTGGTCAGTATCAGACACGGAAAAGTCAGAATAAAAGGGTGCACCGTGTTCCTTGTCATATATTTGCAAATAGGTCAAGAATAGTCATGTGGGCAGCCAAAGTGAACAAAATCTTTTCCCTAACATTAGAGTTTATAAAGGGAGGTTATCACATGTCAGATATATGACACTGGAAACAGCAGACAGAAAAATGTAAGAAGCTTCATGACAGATGTCTCATTATTCCTAAAGATAGAGGTAAATTTGCTATGGGTAATGTGTTACAAAGCAAACTAAAACTAAATCTCTGCAAGTGTCAAATTTCTCTTTCACCTGTAGTCTACCCAAATTGAGTGATTTTTTTTGGTTGTTGTTGTTCCAAGACAAGTAGAGGTAATGGTATATTATTAAAGAAGCTTACTGAGTCATCTTATTCAGAGGTCATCTGCTCATTTCGAGGACCTAATCCAAGTTTTGAGTCTGTCCCAAAGAAGGCAGCTGAGTATTTCCAACTTCATCTAGCTGGCACAGTAGAGAATTTATGCATTCTTATCAAATGATACTTTTATTATATTGCATTTGGGTTTGCTAATCCTTTTGGGGTTGCCAGCCCATTAGCTCTTTCAATATGGAGCATTTTTAGCTGCATAGTAGAATGTTCTTTTTCATAAGGCATGCAGTTTTAGTAAGAATTAAAGTTAGATATCCTTTCCATTTTTCCAACACAAACCTCCTGCCAGGTGCAAATCTCTAGGTGTTGATAGTTTTTCAGACAGTATTATATGCCTTTATTAATGTGAACATCTCTGATATTAAGTATCTATGTTTTAAAATGAACTATGCTTGAACATTTTCTATGTGAAAAGCATATGTGTATATATATATGTATACATATACATACGCATGCCATGTTAATTATTGATATTAAATAACAATCTATTTTGAAGTACTTAGTGCTAATTATAGCTGGATCTTACTATTTTTTTTTCAAAACAAGTAGACATGTTTCCTTTTAACCTGATTGATTATTTAAAAAAAAAAGGCTGCTTAATATCAAGTTCAGATCATTATTCTCCCTCTGTCCTGACTTTGTCATAAAGATGGGCTCATGGCTTTTGAGGTAGGCTTTAGTTGATGCTTCTTTTTTAGTTGTCATTTAATCAAAAAGGAACCTTAGGTCAACTAAATGTGATAAGCTGTTGACAAAACCCTAGTGACTATACCTATTTTTTTTAAATTTAATAACATTTTTATTTTGGTAAAATACATGCAGCATGAAATTATTTACAATCTGAACCTTTTTAAGTGTGCAGAAGTTGAACATTCCTAATTTTTTTCAAGTTGCTGGTTTTTATTTTAGTAATAATCTCTTACTGTTTATTTTCTTCTGTGCAAATTATTAGTTGAGCTGTTACACATGGAGATGGAGACTTAGAAAACAATATAACTGTTTGGTAAATTTTAGAAGTTTCACATAATATCATTTAGAAAGAAAAATTCTTCCTGAATTATTTAAGCCGACCAGAAAGGAAACCAATAAGCTATAATTGACCAAAATTAACTTCTATGCTTCTGTTTAAACAGAAGAATTGATGGGTAATGGGATTTCATATTATTAAAATTTTTTTTCAAGTTGCTGGTTTTATATAAAGTATTTTTACAACAATTGTGTCTTCATACATGTATTTAGGGGTAATCATGGATAACTCTGTCTACCATTATTCATTCCTAATTTCTAACCAATTATTTTAAAAGTTTTTCCATTATTTTTCTTATGGGCCCAGACTTCCTGTTTAGATTTTATACCATGATTTTAGCCCCTCATTAAGAAATGATATTGGGGGGGCTGGGGCTATGGCTCAGTGGTAGAATGCTCATCTCACATGTGTGAGGCCCTGGGTTTGATCCTCAGCACCACATAAATAAAATAAAGGTATTGTGTCCACCTACAACTAAAAAATTTTTTTAAAAAATGATATTGGCAGCCGGGCGCGGTGGCGCACGCCTGTAATCCCAGCACTTTGGGAGGCTGAGTCAGGAGGATCGCGAGTTCAAAGCCAGCCTCAGCAATGGCGAGGCACTTAGCAACTCAGTGAGACCCTGTCTCTAATAAAATACAAAAAAGGGCTGGGGATGTGGCCCAGTGGTCTAGTGCCACTGAGTTCAATCCCTGGTACCAAAAAAAAAAAAAAAAAAAAAAAAATGATATTGGCATTGTAGGATTCTACTTCTATAAGAAGATGAATAATGAAATTAAATCAAAATAGAATTCCTATATTTTTAGAGACAGACCTGATAAATAATCAATAAAATTTAATAGAAACTAAATATACTGCTACATTCCCAGTATTACTTAGAAATCCATTTGACCTGGAATGAGCAAAATACAAAGGGGAGTGTGAGGAGACTAGATGTGATTTCTTAGCAGACTTTGGAGCATTTGTCCTCAATAGACTGTGGAACCCATTCAGAAAGAAAAACAAACATCATTGACAGTCTTTGAAAGGAGTCTTACACGAAGAAATTAAGTTTCCCTAACTTAGTAGATGGTGACATCACACACACAAAAAATCTTATCATAAGAGATCAATTAGTTTATTTTTATTTTTTGCATTTTTGAAAATCATTTAGGATTTTTGACTGCATCTTTTAAAATATTGTTATATTTATATTTAATTATAAATACTATTAAGCATAAAATATTTTTTACATTATAAAAATGTTTTACAAAATATTTCAAGCATACAAAAAAAAAAGAATCCACAGGCTCTAGGGTAGTCACCACCCTCATGTTACCATGTGTGAATATTTTGTCATATTTGTTATAGCAGCATATTTGCATGGGAGGGATACATTCCTATGTCATGGTAGATGTTACTGTTGGAGAGGAAGGGACACAGAAACTATAGTGGGTAGACCTTTTGTATTTATGGAGTTTGCTTGGTTTTAGAAGACCTGGATATGCACATCACTCTCTGCTCAGAATTTGAACAAAGTGAATCAGTTCTTAAGACAGTTGTCCCTGGGTATCCAGGTGGGGCACTGGTTCCAGGAACCCCCTCTGATACCAAAATTCTTGACTGATCAAGTCCCTTAGGTAAAATGACATAGTATTTACATATAATCTACACATAGCCTCTTACTTTAAATAACCTCTAATAATTGTGATATCTAATACAACATAAATGCTTTATAAATAATGCTATACTGTATCATTTAAGGAATAATAACAAGGGGGTAAAAAAAAGCCTGTACATGTTCAATATAGATGGAAGAAGTATTTTGGCCCCAAATACTTTTGAGCTGCAGTTAATAGAATCTGTTGAGGTGCAGTTAATAGAATCTGCAGATGGAGCACCCGTGGGCACAGAGGCACAGCTCCATATCTAAAACCTGGGATAGTCTCCAGGCACCCAGCTTCAAAAACAAAGCTATGACTAGAGCCAGTAGGTAATCCAGTTCATGATTTCAGTTTAGGACAGGGACTTAAAAGTCACCTGTACTCTGTGAGTTTCTTAGGAATGAAGATAACGACAGAGCAATGAGAACTGTCTACTAGAAGACTACAGATTCTTGGGACAGAACCATTCAAATTCAGTTCCTTCCAACTTCGTATTGGGTCTTCTTATTGGGTCTTTTTCTAAACTTATTTCTTCTTAGCCTAATTAATTCTAATCATCTTTTGTTCAACCAAAAGCAGAGGTGATCTAATTCACTATATGCTAATCTGAAGTCATTACTAGAACTACTGTGATTGGTCAGCATAAGTTGTATGAATTGCTTATGATTTTGATTCTCATCCTAGAAAAAAAGTGTTCAGCCCACATTGGACAGAGCTTGGTAATCTAACAAGTTTATCCACTCACTTTATTTGGCAATATGTTGACTTTTAACAAAATCTTCAAGTGTTTCATATATACCAATGAGTTAGTCAGATATTACATTTGTCAGGTTTCTGTTGCTGTGACAAAATACCTGAGAAAATAAGCTTAAAAGGAGGAAAGTTTATTTAGGCTCATGGTTTCAGAGGTTTCAGTCCATAGATGCTTGGCCCCATTGCTTCAGATCTGTGGCAAAGCAAAACATCATGGTGGTGAATGCATGATAGAACAAAGTTACTTACCTTGTGATGGTAAGGAAGAAAACACAGAGAGGAAGGGCTGGGATCCCAACACTGCCTTCAAGGACATAGCCCAGTGACCTCAATTCCTTAAATGAGACCTTACCTCCTAAAGGTTGTACCACCCCCCAATAGGGCTAGAGGTTGTCGATCTTGCCTTTAGCGCATTGCTTTCGGTGGATATTTCTGATCCATAATAGGCATAGATGTAACTCCCAGACAAAGAGAACACCCTCTCCCAATACAGAGGCTCAAATAGGAAAGAAATTAAATTCTATTTCACATATAGGTGAGAAAAATGAGTGGTCCAGGGTGGCTAAGTGGTTGTGCTGCATGAGATCTTCAGGAATCCAGGTTCCTGCTTTCTGCCTTTCCATAGAATATTGTCCTCATTGGTATGGTGGAGGCTCAGGGACCAGAACCATGGGGATGACTTCCCAGTAACAAACAAGAACCTTGACCAGGAAATTTGCACACATCACATTCTCCAGAGCAAACCTGTAGTACAGTTGAATGGCAATGAGCCCTGATAAAACTGGAATTCCAGTTTTGAAAGGAAGAAGAAGAGAATTAATACAGGATAATTAGTGGTCTTTGTCCAGCTGCACTGAGCAGATAGGCTTGAACTATGTCACAAAGTTCTAGGTTATAGCTAAGAAGAGGAGTAAGGGATGACAGGTGGAAGGCAGGTCATGTTCAGGGACTAAAATTGCAGAAGCCAGGATCTGAATTTACATTCTCAACATCAAGGAGTCCATCTTTTGTAATAAATATAGATAGTGGAATCAGATAGCTAAATATTCCATGGAGAATGAGCTAATCTTTCACTGAGCCACATGGTAAGTTTGCAGAAGGGGTTAGATTCAATTAATGATTTTTTTTTAAGTGAGAAGAAATATACCAGATACAAACCAATCTCAAAAAATAATCATTGAAATATAACAAGAATTTCAGCTATGTGAGATAAATCAGAATTCTCATTACTTGAAATGCAAGTAGTACTATTCCATAGAAATCCAAGAAGTGCAGATCTTAATCTTTGCCTGTCATGGAGAGCTAGTGTATCAACTTCTGCGTGTATGTTAGAACCCAGGAGAATGTGCAGGAAATCACAAGTCACCCTTACATGCCTGTCACTTTTGCTATAACACAAGGTTAGGGGTGTGTGGACTGATGGTCAGTTGGTCACGTGAGAATAACTGGACTCCTTGCTTCCAGCCAGTGCGCATCCTGATTGGCTAATACCCACATCTGATTGGTCAATGCTGCCATACAGGTCATTAAACATTATCAGTGCTACCTTTACTTTGAGGCTATTCTGAATGTTTTTGAGAGAGAGTTTCAAATGACAAAAAGGCCAAGGAAAAATGATTTGTAAGAAAAACTAGTAGCTTCTCCTCTAGTCTGCAAACACTCTGCCTATGAGATAGATAAATAGGAGAAAGAACCTCATCCAGGTTCACATGTCACCCCTCTTTGAGATAAGTGCGGAGGGTATGCAGAAGGCATACGTTCTGCCATTTTTGGTTCACATATTCTCCAGGACTTAGCTTTCCTGGAATTCCAAAAAGGAATGTCCCAGATGTCCCATATATTCCAGATGCAGATATCGACTTGACTTACTGATTGCTAAACATTGAGATAGATTACAAAGGAAGTTATGAACTTCCTATTCTGGAGGAAATTAGAGGCAGGATTTCTTCTGACCTAGGATGACAAAGGCAGGCTCTGTAAGTGGGGTAATAGAGGAAAGTATCTATCAATTTAGTTTATTCTTTTAAATAATTTCTTTGCATAGAGGAGATGGAATGGGGGGTGGACAGAGGCCTCATATGATATGCTGAATCAGTAAGTGGTAAAGTATATTGGAACTTTGACATCTGGCAATTCACATTTATTTTTGGAAAGCTGCCTCTGTGCCATATACCAGGAATCGTATATAAGAGGAAATCCACAGTATTTGACTTTTTGAGTGGAAGTAAGGTGTAAAGGTTAAAAGCATGAAATCTAGAGCTAGACTTAACCCAGATTTGGGTCCCAGCCCAGCCACACTGAGTATCTGTGTGACTATGGGTAAACACTCTGCCTCAATTTCATCATCTGTAAAATGAAGCAATATGACTCACGTCATAGGGTTGTTATGGAAATTAACAACCTATATAATAGCTGGCTTCTAATAAATGATAAATAAATGTTAGCTATGATATTTTCATACTCTTAAGCTTAAACCATCTGTGCCTGCCTATAGCCTTACCCATCCATATTCCTTCCTGCTCTCCATGTGCTTGGTATCTGACCTGGTTGATAATTTCTCCTCTTTCTATATTTTTCACAATGGGCTATTTGATTTTCAGGGGTGACTACATGGATTCCACCCACAAACATTCAGACATATTCTTTTCTAATGTCTCAAGCCACCCATTGCAAAATGTGTTTCCCTTGTAACACAGTGTCCCACTTGACGTCAACCTTGAGATAATATCTACAGGATCCTTTGCTATTTGAAGAAGTAAATTCTTTCACATGATGTGGAACAGACAATGCCATGGGTTTACCATATTTGATCTCAGTTTCCTCTTTAGGGGCACAAAGAATGGATACCTATCTCAGTCCCCCTTGCATTTATGTTCTATTCAGGGGAGATACTGGTGCATTGGTGGAAGTGATTCAGTCCACTTCCAGGACTGGTCACAAAACCCCCTGAGGGATTATCCAAACTCTCTTTTCCCTTGTCGCATATGTCTGGGAGTCCTAGAGTTGAGGATGGTAGCATCACAATATGCAAGGAGATTGGATTTACTAGCCACTTCTAGAAGAAAGCTACCAAGGATAGAGCTTGAATTGCACTGGACTGTGTAAGAAATCTTTACTGTGTGCAGTTCATGAGATTTGGGGATTTATGTTACTGCACTGCCCTGATTAATCGGGATAGCATAGAATAGAAATATATGTAGCCAATACTATAAAGTGTGTTTTGATAAGGAAACAAGATTATAAAACTCATTGTGGAGTTTTAAGTAGCTGAGCAGAAAAAGATGTGGACCGTAGAATCCTGCAGCACCAGATTCAAATTCTGTCCTAAACATTTATAAGTTTTGACTTTAATGTGGTGTGTCTCTGATTTCCAAATATTACTTTCTTTTTAATAGTGTCATAGGGTATACCAACTAAAACCTATTAGGTAAGACTCTTCCATTCCTATGTCTTGTCTAATATCCTAATACTTCTAATTTAGTATTAAATTTCTATATTCTTAACTGCTTTTAAAAAAATTTGACTTTATAAAAGCATTGGTCTAAACTGTGACAACAAAAGGTAGCAATTTAGCCCAGAGAAAGTATTCATCTCCTTAATATGTGCCCAAATGAAAAAATTATAAAATTTTATGTGTTGAAAATGGTACTGAGTACAGAACAATGTCCTCTTTATTTAGTGCATTATTCAGAAAGTTTCCAAGTTAGAAAACCTATGCTATGCACCATAGCACAATTTTGAAAATATTGTATTTAATTAAAATGGGAATTTCTGAAATGATTGCTATAGCATTTATCTTTCGAAACCTCACATAAAACTTTTGACCCATGCAATATTTATGAGTTAATTTTCCTTTTCCCCATCTCATCTTAGCAATCAGAAGGACAGTCTCAATTTCAAATTATTGAAGGTGGGCCACTGGCAGAATGCGCACCAGCAATGTTAGAGATACCCAGTGACCACTCATATTTGTCAGTCTCTCTGCTAAACACACACAGAGCACTTGCACATACAATATAAATACAGACTTCAAAGGCACACCTGCAAGAGCTGCCATTGTCACTTGCTGTTTAATATTTAAACAAATCGTTTAGAATTTATGGCATATACTTGCTGGCTTTTTTAATGAAAAAAAAAAGCTAGACTATTACTTGCCTGTAGAAATCAAATATGGTTAACTGCAAAATTTCTACAGTAGGCACATAAGGAAAGAAATTTAATGAGTCAACAGGTATTATTACATGGTAAGTTTACCATTCCTGATCCTATATCAGTTAGTAGTACCTTTAAAAAGGCCGTATTGCAACCTACTAAGCTCTCTGTTATACAGCTTCCCTTTAAAAAATTAGTAAATGTTTCCTTTCAATTAGCAAATAGATATTTTTGAAAATTGAGAGTCAAGCAATGTGCTCATTGGGTCCTCTTTGCTTTTCTTCACCCACCACTTCTTTTCGTCTTTCTTTCCATAACCCCAACCTGTAATACCCTCAAGGTTCTATTCCAAGACTTCTTCTTCTCCCTCCACCCTCTAACCACTGTCATGTGGAATTGCATTTTACTTAGAGTTTGGCTCTAAAATTATTGGACAATGTGAAAAATCATATGAAGTCAGAAGTACCTTAGGAAAAAATCTTCCTTTATTCACCCTTAACATACAATATGCATGGCCATTTTTATGCATCATGTTTAAGGCTGCTAAACCCTCCAACTCAGCCAGTTTTTCCTCCAGCGTTGGAACAGATTGCTGTTTTCTCAGCTAAACACCTGATGAAGTAGTTGGCTTGCATTTAGGGGCCATGTTGTACAAAAAAAAAAAAAATGTATCTTTAAACACTTGAATCACACTCAGCATGGTGAGATGCTCATACTATGAGAGCAATTCAGGAACTGAGACCAACTGAAGGAACATTGGATTCACATCTTGCTTCTCACGCTCCTCTGGGGCATATGCTCTAGTGGAACGTGGGACAGAATCACCCACATTATTTACATTCTTCTCTTTCTTTCTCTTCCTGGCAGAGTAAGTATAATTGAGTATGGATGAGAACTTTATTCTGCATGTGTTGAGGAAATATGCTATTTAAAACTACAACTTTCCCTAAGAAGGGCACCTCTCCTTGAGGAAATGTAGGGGTCTTAGTTGCTCTTATGTGCCACAGGATCCTCTTTGATGAATGCAGTGAACACCTCACAGGTTGAGAACATAAAAAGATGGAGAAGCACGAAGCTCTGGTTTCCCTATGTCATGGTTTCTCAACCTTTGCTCTGTCTTCATTTTGAATCAGATAGTTATTTGTTGTGAGAGTTGTCCCGTGTATGTATTGTAGGGTGTTCAACTTCATCTCTGGATACCTGTAGTAATCATCCCCAAGGGGATGAAAAACCAAAAATGTCCCCAGACATTGCCATATTATCTCTCACCCAGGAGAGGGAGGAAAAGCCACCCTTTATTGAGAAATACTACTCTTTATAATAAAGTGTGAAGAGTTGGGGAAAGTTTTGGGGGAACATGCTTAATGGAAGAAGTGAAAGGGAAATAGGGAGAGGGGATTGTAGCAAGGCTAGACACCATATCAGATTAAGTAGCCTTTGAAAAAATCCTTAGTCATGGGATTGTGGAACTCTTGGAAAACAGGTATGTCTAAAATCCAATTTAAGTTGTTTTCTGTTATGGAAGCCCCTGTAAGAGCCCTGTTTGGGGAGATGGCTTAAATTACGGTTGACTATGGGCCATAAAGATCTGGACATTGTCGTCTTTTGTAGTCACGGGACTTTGCCCGGGATCTCGCGGGACTTGGCCTGGGATCTCGAGTGACTTGGCCGAGATTGTTGATCGAGTCAGCGCCATTTTGGTGGGTGTGTGTGGCGCGTGTTAGTCGTTGTTAGAACCAGAGAGAAAAGTTATCAGAATAAAAAGCTGTTTGTCTCCAGTTTGCCTCTGAACTTCTTCCCGCGGCTTCGTTGCCCCAAGCGGCCATCGCTTCAGGCAGCAACAAGCCCCCTTCCACTTCCTAAGCCTTCATAACTCTACCATAAACACCAATACCATGTGTGAGCAACTGACCTGTGGCCATCAAGAAAGGAATGAATTTGCCACTTCTGGGCAGGAACCATGTGCAACAGGGGCCCATGAGGACAGTCTGCTTAATTCATAGGAAATGCCATCTTGGAACCAGCAGCAACCAACATGGACTTGGAAAATCTTTAGATTTCCACAGTGAGTAGATCATGGGTTTGAATGATCTTATCTGGATCTTTGAGGGCTAGGGGCATCTCAGTGGCACCATTAGTGGCTGTCTAAGATTTTGTGACTTGTAGGTTCTAGAGACCACACAGAGTCACCACCAACCTAAGCAAGGGTCATTGTTGGAGGAGACAAAGACATCTCTCATGGGGGTAGGATTGGGAACAGAGGTGACCACTTCTCAATGGGAAGATGGTGCTTGCTGTGTTGTGTACCTCTGCCACAGGATCCTGTTAAGTCCCCATTTCCCTGAACTCTAAATATTGCAGTCTCTTCTGCTTCTCCATCTCTGCTGCTCCTCCCTTACCCTGTCACAATATCCCATAAGTTTTCCTATAATAATTTAGAAGTATTTTTAAGGCCACCTCAATTCCGGGGCATAGATTGGAAAGAGTTCCATTTCTCTAGGTCACCTCCATGTTTAGTCCCAGATTCACAATGTCAGATGTCAACAGTTTCCTGAACACATTATACTCTTTGTCACTTCTGTTATTGTGTCAACCTGCTCCTCCTTTTAGAAGGTATTTCATTGTCATGCCTTCAGGTCTAAACTCAACCTATTCTCCACTTTCAAATATCAGTTCAATAATACTATTTCTCAGAGTAAAATAAACTTTGAACTCATACGATTTTATCTCTTTTTAATAGCATTTATCATTTTCTCCCTGTTCTAACAGCTGTTTGCATACATAGTATCTTTACTCCTAGACTCAAAGCATCTTGAAAATGGGGATCATATTGATTTTAATTTTTCCTAAAAAGAATTTAATTTGCCACTTAAAAGGACACACACAAAAAAAATGGTTAATAATCTGGGGTTATAGCTAAGTTGGTAGAGTGCTTGCCTAGCATGTCTGAGGCACTGGGTTCAATCCTCAGCACTACATAAAAATAAAATAAAGGTATTGTGTTCATCTACTATAAAAATATTTTTAAAAAATGGTTAATGACTTAAATTTTTTTAAAAAGTCAGAAAAGTAAGAAGATATAATATGTAAACAGAAACTGAAGAATAGGTTATCAGTCAACAATTACTGAAAAATGAAATGCATTTTCCTCTCAAGAGAATTACTAATGGGGTGGGACATGGTGGTGCACACCTATAATCCCAGCTGCTTGGGAGGCTGAGGCAGGAGGATTGAAGGTTTGTGGCCTGCCTCAGCAACTTAACAAGACCCTAGCTCAAGTTAAAAATAAAAAGGGCTGGGGATTTTGCTCAGTGGTGGAGCACCCCTGAGTTCAATCACCAGTACCACAAGAAAGAAAGGAAGAAAAAGGAAGGAAGAAAGAAAGAAAGAAAGAAAGAAAGAAAGAAAGAAAGAAAGAAAGAAAGAAAGACTAGTGGTCTGATCTTAAGACACAAACTCTGATTGCCTTTTTGCCTTTTCAAAACTCTTCCCCAGTGGTCCTGGTCTATACCTCACTGCCCCACCCTCTTTTTTAATTCCATGTTTTCTTCCTTACCCAAATATGGCCATGATTCATTATGTGGTCCATTAGGAGCTGCCATCTTCTTTCATGACCTTACCTTCCTTACCACAGTGACAATTATAGGCATGGTCACTTGGTTCAAACCAAGCCATATCATCTCTTAGATTTTTGGAATTGAAACAAAAGGTAAGAGCTTTTCCCCCATGGATCATGAGCCAGGAATCTGCTAAATCACCCCAGCTCCTCTGTGGAGAAAGCAGATTTTTCAGGAGAAGAAACTGAAGCCAACCTACACAAAGAAGCAGAGATCAGAAAAAAAGAGAGAACATTCTGATGGTATTTGGCCTCTGATTCCTGCTTCTGAGACCCCCTGCCCTCCTGCTTCCCCAAAGCTACCCTTGTTCCCTGCTTTTGATTCTTATTGGATTAAGTCCAAACTCTTTTGAGTCTGACAGTCTGGCATTTCCAGCACCCAGTCAGCCTTATCTTGCTTTCTAAATTCTCAGTTGCCTTCTCCTAGTTGCCAGATTCATTTTTTTCCTCTGTGGTTATTAAAGTTATTTCCTTACCTTGAATGACCTTTTGCTTCCTCTCCCTGTAATACTAATTCCAGACTCTCTTCAGGGTCTAGTTCAAAATCTCTCTCTTCCATTAAAATCCTTCTTGATTGATCTTTTCCTTCTCTGAACTATTGTCTACTTATATCCCCAGCTTTTACCACACTGCCTGAAATATATTCTTTCTGCCTGGGTTTGTTCCCTTTGTATGTTTTCCATGTGAAATAAATTTTTTTTTGTTAGTTCCCCTACAAACTTAACTGCCATTAAGAAACTGAAGCTTCCCTTTTATTTAATAACACCTTAATGTGGGTATGATGGTTTGGGGCAAGGAGTTGGGAGAACTGAAGGGATCTACACACAAAATAAAGCAGACTGAGTTGCAAGCAACTCAGAAATGAGAGGGAGTTTGGGACGAAGGAGGAGAGGAAAGGGAAAGGTTGTGATCACTCTCCATGTTTCCAATTCCACAGGAAATTAAAACAAACTCATAAAATGCTTAGGGGCCATGCATATTTTATGGAAACTGATAAATGGATTGAGTTGATTGGATTGAGTTTTGGGTGTCAATTATCCAGGGGAAAGACTGAGGCAACACACAGGAATGCAGGTGCCATACACAGAGCTACCATGAAAGATACAAGCCCCCGGGGAATTTGCGGAAAGCATGAGAAGGATTCTGAGATTTAACCAGGTGCGCATTTGGGGGTTCAAGCCAAGGAGCAGGAGGTCTCAGTGAACATCTGGGCCACGAGTGTGTATTAGCTTGGTCGTAAACACATTAGACTTGCCTGTCCACATTGGTTGTAAGTTCCATGGAGCACAACCATGCTGTCTATGTCTGCGTGCTTTCACACTGTGTCAGGCAAGGTACGTGTTCCTGTCCCTTGTGTCTTCACTTCCCAGTGCCTTCTCCTGTCGGTATAGGGTAGTAACTCTTTCATTTTTTGCTTTGATCAGGCCAGTTCCCAGCTTTGTGGAAGAAGGATAAAGAGAAGAGGAGAAGAAGAGAGCACTATAATGGCTCTCTGCAGCCATTTAAATGCTTCTTCTGGTGATCAGACTCCTGTATCATAGGGCTTCATTTGATTTATCCAATCTCATCGCCTTTTACCCAACATGACTGTCTTCCAGGAATGGTGAGTCCGTCTCTGTCTATGTGAGTAGACAGAGAGTCTCATCTCACTGTCTTTTCTAATGCTGTTGTTCTCACTCCAAACACTCTACTCTCTTCTCTACCTACAAATCTTGCTTGTATCCTTGAACTCCAGCATAAGGTAGATTCCCTCCAGGAAACTATTCTGACTCTCAATCCATCACGAATTATTTTTTTTCTCAGAACTTTAGTTGCATTTAGAGTTTGTACTATGCCACATAACATTGATTATTGTTCTCTTGGTGATTTTATGATGGGTTCTCTTCTCAGAAGCAGCTTGAGACCAAAGTAGTGATTGGTAGTTTTCATATATTGAGTGTTCAGTACTTATTTTTTAATAAGTTCCTTCCTTAACTGGATTCACAAAGGTCAGGAGCTTTATTTTGTTTCCTACTCTTCCCCCAATGACAGAACATTGCCAGGAAAATAATGGGACCTTAAATGAATATTTATTGAATGAATGAATAAATATCAGTCTGCCAACCTTCATTACTCCCAATAGTGAAGGACATTCTTTTGTTTTTCCTTTGTTATTAACCGTATAATGTTTAAGACCTTTTCATAACTCTTTTGAATCTAATAACTGAACCTCCTTTGTTCAATTTTTCAGTCTTTCTGTTTAGTTCAAATGCTACTATTTTGCTCCTTCAGTGTAGGATCAGTCATTCTTAAAGCACTGCACTTATTTCAAATCACATTTGTGCCAAATTTAATCTATTTATACTGAAAGAGAAAACAGGGGAGCAATACATATGCATAGCCTGCTCCTTTATCTCCACACTCCCTTGGGTATATCATGACACTGCAAAGTGAGACGTGGGCATGGGTATGGTCAAAAAGAATCTCTCTTCTCAGCAAAAGAAACAATCAGTGAGGTGAATAGAGAGCCAACTAATTGGGAACAAATATTTAATACATGCACATCAGATAGAGCACTAATTTCTAGAATATATAAAGAACTCAAAAAACTTTACACCAAAAAAGCAAATAACCCAATCAATAAATGGGCTAAGGAACTGAAAAGACACTTCTCAGAAGAAGATATACAATCAATCAACAAATACATGAAAAAATGCTCAACCTCTCTGGCAATTAGAGAAATGCAAATCAAAACTACTCTAAGATTTCATTTCACTCCAGTCAGAATGGCAGCTATCAAGAACACAAACAACAATAAATGTTGGAGAGGATGTGGGGAAAAAGGCACACTCATACATTGCTGGTGGGACTGCAAAATGGTGCAACCGCTATGGAAAGCAGTATGGAGATTTCTTGGGAAAATGGGAATGGAACCACCCTATGACCCAGCCATCCCACTCCTGGGTCTGTTCCCAAAAGACTTAAAAACAGCATATTACAGTGACACAGCCACTTCAATGTTTATGGCAGCACAATTCACAATAGCTAGGTTGTGGAACCAACCTAGATGTCCCTCAGTAGATGCGTGGATAAAGAAAATGTGGTATATATACAAAATGGAATTTTACTCAGCAATAAGAGAGAATAAAATAATGGCATTTGCAGGTAAATGGATGAAGTTGGAGAATATAATGCTAAGTGAAATTAGTCAATCTCAAAAATCCAAATACCGAATATTTTCTCTGATATAAGGAGGTTAGTTCACAGTGTGATTGGATGGGGGTACATAGGATTAGAGGAACACTAGAATGGTCAAAGGAAAGGGAGGGCAAGGGAGGGAGCAGGGGGGGAGAAGGGGGGGAAAATGGTGGTTGAATGAGATGAATATCACTATCCTAAATGCATGATTAAAGATCTGAATGGTACTTATATACTTTGTATACAAGCAGTTGTATGTAAAAAGATGATATACTTGTGCATTATGAATAAGTAAATAAATAATCTAAAAAAAAAAAGAATCTCTCTAGAGATGTGCCATTTTCATAAGTGGAAATGTTCAATATCATAAAGATATCAATTACCTTCATGTTAATCTGTAAAAATGGGAAGCAATTCCAATCAAAATTCCAAGAGAGTATTTTCTTTGGTGGAAGCTCACAGGTTGACTCTAATATTTACTTGGAACCAAAGATTGAGAATAGCCAAAGTAATTTTAAAGAAGAATAAAGGAAAGAGATTTGGTTTTCCAGATGTCAGGACTTATTATAGAACCATAGTAATTAATTTAGAGTGATGGTAGTGCAGGAATATACAAATAGACTAACAGTGCCTGGTATAAATGTATGTATCTAGGAATGTGACATTATAAATTAGTGGGGGATATCAGGTTGGAAAAAAATGGTGCTGGATCAATTGACTGCCATATCCACTATGTCATATACAAAAATGAAATAAATTCCAGGTGGACTAGCAGCTCAAATATAAAAAATGAAAACTGTAATTCCTTGAAAAAAATACAGAATATTTTCAAAGCTTGGAGTATGGAATTTTTTTCTAGACAGCACAGATAATGCATAAGCAATAAAGGAAAACGATGGCCGGATCTGCATTAAAATTTAAAACTTATTTATAAAAAGAAATTATAAAGAAAATTAAAAGACAAGTCACAGACTAGGAGAAGATATTTCAAATATCTCAGATACATGTATCTTACAAAGGATGCTATCCAAAGCATATGGTTTAAACCCAATAAGAAAATGATCAAGAATTCAATAGAAAAAGTGGGCAAAGATATGAACAGGCAATTCACAGGAAAAGAAAATATGTAAAAATAAATGATCATTTATGTTCAACTCTACAAGTATTTAGAGAAATATATGATAAATTAGAGCATGCAATACTCTATTTTATTGCATATATATACATTTGTATATATATATAAACTTATTGCATATATATGTGTGTATGTATATATATGTATATATATACACATATATACACACACACATGTATAACTCACAGAAGCTCCTGCATATATAAACAAGTAATATATAGAAAGAATCTCAACAAAATTATAATTGTAAAAAATTGGGACAAATCCAAATTCTCATTAGCAGGAGAATAGATAAGTAACTAAGTAACTTGTGGTATTTTCCAAAAATCAGCTAACATAACTAATTAGAGCTACATGAATCAATATAAATAAACCTCAAACATCATCTGAAGAAAAAAAAACAAACTGTAGATATATATAGCACAATGCTTTTATATTATTCAAAGACATATGTTATATAGTATAGCAGACTGGGGTCCCCCAAAGCAGGTTCTGAGACAGAGATTACCCAGTTGGAGGTTCCTTAGTGATTGGTTTTGGGAACCTGTCCTGAAAGGGAAGTAAAAGTAGAAGGAATGGGTGGGGAGAGACTTTGGAGCATGACACAGTCTTAACAAAAGCCTCAGTTCAGTCCCTCTGAAAACCTCTAATACTGTGATTGCCCATTGGTATTGTCCTGAGTTGGGCTGAGGGTCCTGGTCTTTCTATCCCTGCAATGATGAGTGAAGGATATTGGGAAGGTGCCTGACCTTGGGGAGGCAGCTACCCCCAGCCCTCATGTATCTATGAAGAATATTCATGCCAATATTCTGCTGTTATTCTCCTAGAAATATGGTAGCATTATACTTTTTGACATCCTTTAAATTAGATATGGACATGTAATTTGCTTTGGCCAATGGAATCTGAGCACAAGTAGCATGGGTCACTTGTGGGCCAAAGCTTGTAAGAGTCCAAACTCCCATGGTACTCTGTGACGTTCAAGATGGTGGGTGGCAGCTTTTCCTGCTGCATCTTTGAATGAAAATAATGTGGACCAGTGTACTCAGACATCCCCTGATCACCAGGAAGTAGGAACAAAAAGGAAATATTTTCAGTTGCAAATTACTAATATGTTGCAGTTATTTGTCACTGCAGGATAATCTAGGAATTTTGATGGATACCATTTTTAATTCCAAACATCACTTTTACCATACTTCATCTCCTATGTCTTGCCCAATGTATGGACTTAATATTCCTTCCTGTCTTGGTCAAGATCAGGATTTCACATAGATTTTTCTACAGAACACTAGTCATGTGAGTCATTCTCTGAAATCATGGTTTTTATGGTCAGCTAGGTAGGAAACCACATACATTATCACTCTCTTGGGGATTTATAGTTGCTTATTAGCATATTAAATTTCCTAGGAAGACTTTCCATAAAAAGACCTGTTTTAATTAATGTTAATCTTCCATTTCACAAACTCCTTGGATTATGGAACCCTAAAAATAACATTCATTAACATCTGACAAAGGAACACCTTTTTGGAAACTATGCCCTGAGCCATTTTCCTCTTTCCATTGCAATTAAACACATCCAGCAGGTCTGCTTGGGAGTGAAGAGAATGGAGCTGGGGCTTATTTACAATGGGTTTAAAAACTAAGAGCCTTTCTATAAGCATACAATTTCAATAGAATTGACTTGAAAAAATATACTCTATTGGCTTTAAAAGCAATCAATGCCCATGCAGGATAAAAGAATAGCAAACACTAATATGTATTGGATGTGAGGTCCTAAGGCTGGAAATATGTTTGCAAAGCTAATTGTAAATGAAATGTAAAATAATTAAAAAGTTAGTACATAATCACTGCCAAATGGGTGGTTGAGGTTGTCTACCATCACACAGTGGGTTGAGGCTTAAGCTGATGACTACATTCTGTGTATTGGCTCCCAGAATCAAGGATTCACTGAGTCTCCAAACACTTTTTGATATTATTTTGAAATTTTTACTTGAAGTGTTATGGATAAGAACTTAAAAATCTTAAGTACAAATAATTAGGGTGATTAGCATCTCTGTATATTTCCATCATGGCATCAGAAAACAAGGAAATTTGCCAGTTTTCCAATCAAGCAAACTGAAAAAAAAAAAAAAAAAAGAAAGAAAGAAAGAAAGAAAACCGCAAGCCTGCCTGCCTGCCTTATCATTGTAGCAAATTATAGCTCAGCTTGCTGGCTGAGAAAATGCCCCACTCAGAATGAGGAGGCAGGGCAGACAGTTGCCTGAGTCTTTATAAATATTTTTTCTTACAGAATTTAGATAAGAGTTAAGGAATTAGTTGTTTTGAATGAAACTCCATATTTTAATAAATCAGAAAGTAGTTGGCAACCAGGAATGGAAGGAGCAGAAAGTTGCATAATCCCTAACATCGTCTTCTTTTGCTGCTTCTTTTGCTGTGTTCTGAATGGAGAGAGAACTATTTTAGTTGACAGGAAGAAAAGACAAACACTTTAAGGGAAACACAAACTACGGAGGTGTGCCTTTGCCCACACACAGGAGTTAAGAGTTAGGAATACGATTCATAGCGTAATGTATTAGAGACTCAGAATCCATATATTTTGGGAGTAGATGGCTCAGCAAAAACACAAATTACTTTTAGACCCAATCTATTATTTATTATTTCAACTTATAAAAAATGCACCCCATGCATCTTTGGGATGTAGAGTTCAAAGTCATTGTGATTGTTTAGTTGGCTTATCTCTTGCATATAGAAATCTGCATATTTTATGTGTTTTTTAAGAGATTATCATGTCATAAAAATAAGAAGTTACTATTAAAGAATACAATTCATAGTGCCATCATTAATGTATTAATTATTTTTAAATTACATACCAAAGGATGGTATCCTGATAATAAGAAATTTTAATTAAATTATGAGGAATGGATGCAGAGATTTGCAGTGGGGCATTATTTAATCAGTATACTTAATCACACTTATTGCCCTGAAATCAGTATAAAAAAACTCTCCAGAGGCTGGGCACTGTGGTGCACACATGTAATCCCAGTGGCTCAGAAGGCTGAGGCAGGAGGATAGAGAGTTCAAATCCAGCCTCAGCAATTTAGTGAGGCCCTAAGCAACTCAGTGAGACCTTGTCTCTAAATAAAATACACACAAAAAAGGATGGGGATGTGGCTCAGTGGTGAGTGCCCCTGAATTCAGTCCTTCCCCACCTTACCCCCCAAAAAAACCTCTCTAGAGTTCAAAATGCAAACCCCGATATTTGTAAATTGAAGTAATTACTTTCTTTGTTGGAATCTCTGTTTACATTAATTACCATTTCTAAGACCTCTCTTCTTCCTTTGTTCATTACTTCTACAACCCCCTCCCCAGCCTCAGACTTCTAAAAGTTTTTGGTCTGCTATATACAGTTGTCTAGTCTGAAAAAAGAGAAAGTGGTTTATGCTGACCTCAAAAGTTTTCTATATAATTTTATTTTTTATATGATTTTTTTATTTGTAGGTGGACATAATACCTTTATTTTATTTTTAATGTGGTGCTGAGGATGGAACCCAGTGCCTCATGTGTGCCAGGCGAATGCTCTACCACTAAGCACCAGCCCCAGCCCCTCTATATCATTTTATTTTGAGATAGCAACTTAGAATGTTCTCATTTTGATTGAGATGCTTCATCCCACAATAATTTGTAATGATGAAAAGTAGTTTCTTGTATTAAAAAACTAATTTTAAGTTCTATACTTAATTGAAAAATACTTCTTTAAAATAAATTTCTTTTCACTTAAAATATACTGTATATAAATAAGCAGATAAAGAAAATTTAACTGTCTTTGTAAAGCTGAATTGTAGCTATCTACATATACAAATATTCAAATCATGAGTCCAGGTTTTGTTTTATGCTTGATTTTTTGGTTGTTTCTTTCTTACGTGATATATCTATTTATAGTATAAAAATTTTTTTCAGGTAAAGTAAAAGTAATCAATATCTATGAATGTAATAAATACAGTTTATTGCTCTTTTTGTTAAAGGTGAAAGAGTTTAATATGTTCATAAATTCACAAATCAGCAGCCAGTTTGGCAAACTTATTTATATTAAATTAAATGGCATTTAATTATTAAGACAACTAGATAAATGAGAGAGATTCTAATTAAAGCCCTAGTGAATAGCTACTCTCCATTCCTGTATAATTCAGTGCCCATCAAAGAGTCCAACAAATATCACCATATCTCCTCACATTTGAATATTTAGGAAAGAAATCTGTCTGTTGAATTCAGCATCATTAGAGCTAAATCTGAATGTTAAAACAGAAACAAAAATCAAAATAAGCATATAAAACAACCAAACAAAGCAACAAAAGAATTCCATAGAGGGAGATTTCAAAAAATGACAAGCATATAAAACAAGCTACTTAGAAAAGTACATTTCACATCTTTGCGTGTGTGCAAAAAGTGATAGCAATGCACTCTTCAAATAGTAGGTAAATAGACCTTGTGGTGTTGCATTACCAGTTCAACACTGCTGTCAGGCACAAATAGGATGAATAAAACTGTGTGGTATAGAAATGGCTTCTTAAAAATTGATTTCAAGTTTTATCTTGCTCATCATAGGAATGAGAATGAAAATAATTTCAAAACTCAATATGAACAAATCACTTATCATGGGGCACTTAATGAAACGCTGGTTTCGAACAGTATTTAGGATAAATTATAGATTGAAGAACCAGGGATCCCATTACCTGTCACAAGGAAGCATTTTAGGGTGTATTTTATTTCTTTCAACCTCTGTTTGATAAGTGCATAGACCTCCTTTCGGATGTTGCTTTGAGATTGTCCACTTAGAGATTTCTAGAGCCAGATTTGCATCAAATTCAGCACTGCTGATACTTTCTCCACATTGCTGTCAGGAAAGGATAAGGAAACCCACAGCCTACTGTGACATGCCTACCTGTCCAGAGTTTAAGACACAGGAATCGGAAGGACTGGGTACATTTTTCCTAAGATTTTAACTGTGTTGTTTTTGTAAAATAGAATTTAACAGGAGTGAAGAATTTACTTAGTTTGCTCTCTCTGATTCATTGGATAATCCTAGGGTGGAAGGGTCATTTGCATTTATTGAATTCATTATGGAAGCCAAACACTGACTAGACAAACATAACAGCTAAACTTTACATCTTCCTGTACACATGCTCTTTGCCATGTGATCTTACAGATCTGCTCATGGAGAGGTGGACAGGGCCTAGCTACTTACTCCTATAATTGGGGCTCATTTTGAGATCCATTTATACCAACAGAATGTGGCCAAAGTGATGTGTGCTACCCAGCCTGGCACTCTAGAAACTTTGCAGGCTTTTCTCTCTGGGACCCTGTCCTCAGTCACATAAGTAAACCCTGGCTATTATAGCTCCAGAATAAGACCACAATGTCCAGAACCAGATCAGCCCAGTGATTCTGAGGCCTCTTACATGTTTGTGAGCCCAGCCAAGATCAAGGGAACTGACCTGAAGCTGATTTGCATCTGACCACAGATGCACGAAGAGGCCCAGCTGAGATGTGAACAAATGTCCAGCTGAGCTTAGAGGACATTGCCATGAGCTAAATCAGTAACTAACAGGATACAAATATATTGTAATTTGATAATACTCCATTGTCCTCAATTAGCTCTGTGGCACCTGATATGTAAGTCAAGAAATTCAGGACTTGAAGACATAAACTCATTACACTACACCTCTATGTGGACTATCATTTTTAAACTACATGTTGAACACTTTTCCAGGTGGTGTATAAATCAAATTGATAGTCACTATGTTTCAGTAACTCTTTAGAATTATTTATGTATAAAAAACATTCACATTTCTGTGTAGAATTATATAAAAGAGGGTTTATGCTTGATTGTCATGTTTCATATAGTAAACAATTAAAAGTTAAAAACCAAACAGAGATGAGCTTCACCAGTTCCACATACTCACTGAAGCCAAACAATTAAGCAGGTGTTATACAATTGGCCTGTGTATGTATCCATGATACTATAAATAGTCATCAATTCTCTCTGATATCTCGGCATTTCAGATCAGTCAAGGAAGACTCCATCAAGGTAGAGAAATGACCAATAAGGAATAATGAGACTTTTTTTTTTGTACCAGGGATTGAACTCAGGGGCACTTGACCACTGGGCCACATCCCCAGCCCTTTTTTTTTTGTAATTTATTAGAGACAGGATCTCACTGAGTTGCTAAGTGCCTTGCCTTTGCTGAAGCTGGCTTTGACTCATGATCCTCCTGCCTCAGCCTCCCAAGTGCTGGGATTACAGGCATGCGACACAGTGTCCAGCTGTTAGCCGCCGGAAAGGGATTGCAGCCTGGAACGGCAGTGCCGCGGGAAGGAGTCCGGAGACAGGATGGAGACGAAAAAATTCTTTAATCTTTCTGTCTCTGTCTCTTGTAATTTCTAACACTACATACACACTCTCACAAGAAACCAAGCAAGTACTCTTACAAGAAACTACAATGTATCTATACAATAGCGATAACCCTGTCCTTTCACTCTCACAAGAAACCAAGCCACGTACTCTTACAAGAAACTACAATATATCTATACAATAGCGATAACCCTGTCCTTTCTTTCTCTGGTCTCATCCCATGCGCCCGAGCAGGAATGGTGCTTGCTCGATCTGCCGAGTCACTCCTCAAATCTCTCGAGATCTTGGGCCAAGTCCCGTGAGACTACGGAAGGCGACAATGCCCAAAAATGTCAATCTGCTGAGTCATTGCTCAAATCTCTCGAGATCCTGGGCCAAGTCCCGTGAGACTACGGAAGGCGACAATGCCCAAAAATGTCTATGGCCCATAGTCAACCGCAATCTTAGCTATCTCCCCAAACAGGGCTCCTGCATTTCCCCCTTTTGTTTTAAAAGAGGGGATGCTCTAGGACGTCTATGTGCAACCAACATTCTTACCCGTCATTGGATAATCAAGGCTGTGCCCTTGACTCCTGTCTTAGGTTGATATGTCGGCCACATGAGACTGTCCCGTGCGACTGTGCCTGTCTTAGGTTGTCCCCCTCTGGGGATCTTACCCGTCATTGGCTAACCAGCCATCCAATGGAGCCCTTTAGGATCGACTGTGTAAGATGACTAACAGCCGTCCAATTGGGAGGAGATGCTGCGGCTTTAAGGCGACAAGCCTTTTGGTGACAAGTCAAATTGCATAGCATATCAAATTCTTTAAACAAATCAGCTGCCCTAAGTTCTATCAAGTAACACAGTGAGTTCTATAAACAAATACCCGCAAGGTACTGTCCCATGAAGTCCCAAACAATGAAAGATCAAAATGTCCACTTGTTATAACACGTAGATCTAGGAGGCCCCATGCATGCAGAGCAGAGGCCACACTGCTGGTGAGGTTGTTTGACATTTGAGCAGCAGGGATGCTTGCAGCGACCGCGATCCCTGCAGCTGTAGAAGCAGCCGTCTTTTTTATGTCTAGACGATGCCACCGGCAAATCTTCAGGGCCCGCTATCTAGAGACTGAAGCATCAATTGTTAAAGGAAAGGCAGTGCTATTCCAGCACTGAGTCAAGAGGCGAGTTGTCAAACTAAATAATAGAATTATTAGATTGGAAAAATAAGTTGATTTCTGCTCACACACATTGTAGCCTGTGCTCCCACAAACATAAGCTGGCAAAATATCATTTTTAGAACAAAACAAAGAAAGACTGAGGGTAATTACTGCATTAAAGATAGATTAAAGAAAAACTAAAAGCACTTTGGAGAAATAATTTGTTAGCTGGAACTCTTGAGTTTCTGCATACACAGCAGTCCTTTACCTGTTGAAATAATTGAAATTAATCATTTTTTAAACAAATGAAGTTAATAACAAATAAGCAACCTCATGTCAAAACACCAAAATATCAGGTTATACAGCACTAGTCATATTTTTTGCTAAAGAGAAGTCCCTGGGACACCTATAAAACAAAATTGAAGGTACCTTCACTTATTAAATTATTTACCCATTTTGAATACTCTTAAACTTAAATGAATTAGAGTTATTTGGATCCATATATATATATATATATATTCACAAGCGCTTTGTTATTTTTGATGTCACACTGGACAGACGCACATACAAACATATATTTGTGACGTCACATTAACATGAAATTTAGACAAATACACAAATAAACACATATATAAAAAGTAAAAAATATATATATATAATTGTGTGCACACTAAAGAGAGATCTCTTCGTCCCAGCCGGGAGGAATGACACTTAAGTTGTGACATATTTTGAAGGACTCTTTTAAGGGAATCATTCCATATCTTCATCATGGTCCTCTTGATTTTGTACCTTTTTTATTAATCTTGATTCCTCAACAACTTCATCTTGATCCTTTTGATGTGGTACCTGCTTTATTAATCTAGATGGTATCCATATTGGAGAGGATTCATGCTTTGGAAAGACACAAACAGATCCTCTCCCCCAAATTAATACTGGATCCGGACCCTTCCATGTACCTGAAAGAACATCCTTCCAGTAAACCAAAGGTTTATGTTGTTGATGTGGGTTCCAATGTCTGTCTCCAGCAGAATAACCATCAGAGTCTAAAGTTAAAAAATTTAAAGTAAACAGGGCAACTGCCAATCTGTCCTTAGGATTTTTCCAGTTTCCTTCTTTCTGTTTTAACAACATAACTTTTAGTGTGCGGTTTGCTCTTTCAATAATGCCTTGACCCTGAGGATTGTATGGGATGCCTGTTTTATGGGATATGTTGAATTTTGCGCAAAACTGTTTGAAAGATGAGGACGTATAAGCGGGACCATTATCTGTTTTAAGCATTTTGGGGATGCCCAATGCAGCAAAAGCTTGTAAACAATGAGATGTGACATCTTTAACTTTTTCTCCGGAATGTAAGGAAGCAAAAATCATGCCTGAGCATGTATCTATGGTTACATGAATAAATTGCAATTTTCCAAAGCTTGGCTCATGAGTAACATCCATCTGCCACAAATGATTGGGCATTAATCCTCTAGGGTTAACACCAAAATGAGGATTGGGCAAATGTGTTATACAAGATTTACAATCTTTTACAATTGTTCTGGCTTGCTCCTTTGTGATTTTAAACCTACGTTGCAAGGTGGTGCTGTTGACGTGAAACTGGGAATGAAATAAAGTAGCTTGTTGTAGTGCTGAAAGTATAAATATTGTTTTTGTAAGTTCATCTGCCTTTTGATTACCTTCATGGAGGGGGCCAGGCAAATTAGTATGTGCTCTAATATGGCCTACGAATAGAGGTTCTTTTCTTGCCCACAAAAGTTTTTGTATCTGATAAAACAATTTAAAGGCTGGAGTATGAGGTGCTATTGGTCCTGCTAACTCTAATTTTGGGACGGCTTGTACAATATAGTGGCTATCTGAAAAAATGTTTATGGGCTGGTCTCTAAAATTTTCCAGAGCTCTTACCACAGCTTCCAATTCCACTAGTTGAGCTGATTTGTGTGCAGTTATGTAAGTCATATTTTCTTTTGTAGTGACTACTGCAGCAGTACCATTTGAGGACCCATCTGTAAATACATTAAATGCCTTAGGAATAGGTTGATTTTTTATTACCTGTGGAAATATAATAGGATGATTAATACAAAAAGATAATATAGGAGACTTAGGAAGGTGATTATCAAAATTTGCAGAGGTAGAGCATCTAGCTATAGCCCAGTCATTATCATTGAAGCATAAATATTCAATCTGTGACGATGAATAGGGAGTAATAATAGTAGCAGGGTGAATGCCAAATATTTTAGTAGAAGTTTTAAGTCCTTGAAGAATAAGTTTAGCCACCATGGAGGTATATGACTCAATTATGCTTTTAGGAGAGACAGGCAAATGTATCCATAATAAAGGCCCTTGTTGCCAAAATACTCCTGTCGGTGTATATTGTGAAGAAATAATAATCAATATCAGCGGTTGAGTTAAATCAAATCTGTCACAATGAGCTCCTTCTATGGCTTTTTCTACTACCTTTAAAGCTTTCCTAGCATCAGGAGTCAATGTTCGCGGTGAGGATGGATCAGGGGCCCCTCGAAGAATATCAAATAAAGGTTTTAATTGGCCAGTAGTGAGGTTTAGTGTAGGGCGAAGCCAATTAATGTCTCCCAGTAGTTTTTGGAAATCATTGAGGGTGGTTAAATGTTCTTTATTTATTAAAATTTTTTGGGGTCTAACAAAAGTATCCATGATTTTAAATCCTAAATATAATATGGGAGATCTGGTTTGAACTTTTTCTTCTGCTATATATAATCCGTATTTTTTAAAATTTTCTACCATGTCACTGAATATATTAAATAAGATTTTTTGATTAGGGTGGGCCAGTAAAATATCATCCATGTAATGTAGACACATGAGGTTTGGATATTTATTTTTAATGGGTTGGATAGCCTTGTCCACATATATTTGGCATATGGTGGGGCTATTAGCCATTCCCTGCGGCAAAACCTTCCATTGATATCTCTGATCAGGGCCATTATTGTTAATAGAAGGAACTGAAAAAGCAAACCTGGGGGCATCCAGAGGATGTAGGGGAATAGAAAAGAAGCAATCCTTTATATCAAGACTAATAACATGGAAATTTTTTGGAATAGCTATAGGATTCGGAAGTCCAGGTTGAGTAGGGCCCATGACTTGCATGGTTTTATTAATTTGTCTAAGATCATGTAATAATCGCCATTTTCCTGATTTTTTCACAAATATGGGGGAATTCCAGGGAGAGGTGGAATGTTCTATATGTCCTGCTTTTAATTGTTCCTTAACTAGTAGGTGGGCCGCTTGTAATTTCTCTTTAGATAGGGGCCACTGAGGGACCCACACTGGCTTATCAGAAAGCCATGGTATTTTCAAAATTATTTTCTCAGTGGCCCCAAAGAAAAATGTCTTTTTCCTATATAATAATGATTTCTTTTAGGGTTAAGCTTACCCTGTACTTTTTGATGATTTCTTTTAGGGTTAAGATTACCCTGTATGTTTTTACATTTAACACCTGCAGGTTTGGTTGCAAGGTGTACTCCCATTTGTTGTAAAATATCTCTTCCCCATAAAGTAACCGGTAGATTAGGTAAAACATAAGGCTGAAATGTGCCTTTATGTCCTTCATCATCCTCCCATTTTAAAATTACCGCACTTTTTTCTGGGAGGTTATTATATCCCAAGCCTCTTAAACTGGTTGAAGCTTTTTGTAGAGGCCAGTGTTTGGGCCATTGACGTAAATTAATGATGGAAGAATCAGCTCCAGTATCTATAAGACCCTCCATTTCTATTCCTTGGATTCTTATTTTACACATAGGCCTCCTTGTACAGTCCCGAACCCAGCAAACCATGGGTTTTGAATCAGTGGAACAAAATCCTCTATTGTTCCTATTTAGAGGCATATTCATTTTAAATGAATTATGTAAATTTGGAAGGAGGAGCAGCTGAGCAATTCTATCTCCCTGATTAATAGAACTTATACTTTGGGGTGAGCTAAGCATTATTTTTATTTCCCCTTTATAGTCTGAGTTTATTACGCCTGGGGTCACTTGCAAACCTAATAAGCTTTCAGGACTTTGCCCGATAATAAGTCCTACAGTCCCTGAGGGAAGAGGTCCCCTGACTCCTGTGGGAATCAGTTGAACCCCCATTTCAGGTGTTAACACTATTCGGGCGGTGGAACAGAGGTCTAATCCTGCATTTCCTCCTGTTCCTCTGGCGAGGGAGTGGATGGGTAATAGGGATTGTGTCGGGGAAGCATCTGAGTGGATGCTTGAGGATACTCCTCCTCCAATGCCTCGTACATTTGTGGGCCCCGGGGCATTGGGCCCCGTGCCCTGTTTTTTGAATTCCTGAACAAAGGATTTCCATGGATGTCAAATTTTGAATAGCATTTATTGGCCCAATGATTTCCTTTCTTACACCTGGGGCAGCAACCTGGAGTACGGTATGAATTTGGTCTTATTTCTCTTTGGGGATTTTGCCTAGAATAGCCTGATTGATTATGATAATTTTGCCTAGAATATCCCGATTGATTATAATGTCTATGTTGAGCCCTTGTAAAATTTTGAGGGGCAGCATCTCTCACAGCTGCTGCAATCACATTCCCTGTGACAAAGGCATCATTTACATCTTTACATAGTTGTATATATATGGAAAGATCCTTTTTATTTTTCCATGGCCTGATGACTTCCTGGCAATATTTATTAGCATTTTCGTACGCTAATTGAATAACTAATGGCATAACTTGATCAATGTCTCCAAAAACTCTACCTGCAGTTCTCAAAAGTCTATCAGCAAATTCAGCATATGGTTCATTAGGTCCTTGAATTACTTTGGACAAGCTACCTTGTAGATCCCCAGGTCCTTGTACAGTTTTCCATGCCTTTAAGGCAGCTGCATTTATCTGAGCATATACTCCTGGGGTATAATGTTTTTGATCCTGTATGTCTGCGAATTGCCCTTCTCCTGTGAGCATTTCTATATTATGGTCTCCAAACCCTGCATCTGCATTTCTTTTAGCTGTTTCTATACAAAGTTCCTGAAATTGCGATCGCCAAACCAAGTATTGTCCCCCACTTAATGTTGCTTTACATAGACGCTTCCAGTCTGCGGGGGTTAAGCTAAAGGTGTTAAGGGACTCCAGTATACTCAACGTGAAAGGAGCTTGGGGTCCATAAGTCATTACTGCCTCTTTGAGATTTTTTATTGTTTTGAAATCTATTGGCTGGTGGCCCCTCTGTCCATTTTCATATTCAAATACTGGCAGTTCCCAATGTATCTGTGAGTTACCCTCGAGAGCGCATAAGCGCTCAGAAAGACTTTTTATTTCTATTTCTAGGGTATGCAATCGTCTAGTGATACCCTTCATATTTTCTGTAATCGATTTCAACCATGGGGGAGTAGAGGACACAAGTTCCTCCACTTGATGATCCCTTATCTTGGTCTTCCTTAATTTCCTTTTATTCATTTTCTCAAAATCACCTTTAGTTAATTCCTCCTCACTACTACTACTCTCATTGGTCCTAACTGACTCAGTAACATCCTGAGTCCCAGGTTCAATTGAGACCATGTATCCTTGAAATATCTCTAATAAATCTTGAATAGCTTTAGCAGCTCGGATCTTTGTAATTTTGGGGACACTTCTAATACTCTCCTTACTGGTCTTAGTTGACTCAGCGGAATCTACGCTTTTATGATTGCCTTCACTGTTTTCTAAATCCTCCTCACTAACGACAGACTCATCCATATCAAAGAATTCATCAAGAGCCTCGTACACTTGGGTCTTAGTTATTTTCGAACCCATTTTAACCGCTCTGACTAGAGACTCCTGCGAGGTTTCTCAGTTCTTACCTGCCGTGCTGAATTCCCCGTACGGGCCACCAACTGTTAGCCGCCGGAAAGGGATTGCAGCCTGGAACGGCAGTGCCGCGGGAAGGAGTCCGGAGACAGGATGGAGACGAAAAAATTCTTTAATCTTTCTGTCTCTGTCTCTTGTAATTTCTAACACTACATACACACTCTCACAAGAAACCAAGCAAGTACTCTTACAAGAAACTACAATGTATCTATACAATAGCGATAACCCTGTCCTTTCACTCTCACAAGAAACCAAGCCACGTACTCTTACAAGAAACTACAATGTATCTATACAATAGCGATAACCCTGTCCTTTCTTTCTCTGGTCTCATCCCATGCGCCCGAGCAGGAATGGTGCTTGCTCGATCTGCCGAGTCACTCCTCAAATCTCTCGAGATCTTGGGCCAAGTCCCGTGAGACTACGGAAGGCGACAATGCCCAAAAATGTCAATCTGCTGAGTCATTGCTCAAATCTCTCGAGATCCTGGGCCAAGTCCCGTGAGACTACGGAAGGCGACAATGCCCAAAAATGTCTATGGCCCATAGTCAACCGCAATCTTAGCTATCTCCCCAAACAGGGCTCCTGCATCCAGCTAGGGAATAATGAGACTTAATCAGTAATTAAAGATTTTGTTTCTGTTTTAACATTCAGATTTAGCTCTCATTAAAGAAAACTCCAGGACCTGACGGCTTCACTGCTAAATTCTGTCAAACATTTAAAGACCTAATACCAATCCTTTTCAAACTCTTCAAAAAAATTGAAGAGGAAGGAATACTTTGAAACTCATTTTATGAAGCTAGTATCACTCCCAAACCTAAGCCCAACACCAAGGGGGGAGGTTATTCCTGGGTTGCAAAGATGGTTCAACATACACGAGTAAATAAACATGATATACTACATTTGCAGAATGGACATAACACATATGACCATCTCAAGAGATGAAGAAAATCATATGGTAAAATTCAATGCCCTTTCATGATAAAGACTGTCAACAAGTTACATGTAGAAGGATGTGCCTGTATTCAAGAAAGGCCATATAAGACAAGCCCAAGCTATCATTATTATACTTAAAGGTGAGAAGCTGAAAGCTTTTCCAAGAATACGCACACATCACTTCCATATAAAATAGTATTGGAAGTCCTATACTTAGACAAATCATTAGGTAAGAGAAAGAAATTAAAGTATTAAATCTGAATGGAAGAAGTTCAGTTGTAATCTGTTTCATAGACTATATCATTTTAATTTTTTATGTGAATTTTTTTATTTGTAGGTAGACATAATACCTTTATTTTATTTTTATGTGATGCTGAGGATCGAACCCAGTGACAGTATGCCTGGTATATTTATATATACATATAAATAAAGACCCCACCCAAAAGCTGTTAGAACTAATATGCAAATTTAGTAAAGTTGCCAGATACAAAATTGACATAGAAAAATTAATAACTTTTCTATATACTAACACCAAACTATTAAAACAATCAAGAAAATAATCTTATTCAAAATAGTTACAAAAATACTTAGGAATAAATTTAACTACAGAGATAAAACCTAAGCATGCTGCAAACTATAAAACATTGATGAATTGGAGAAAACACAATTAAATAGAATGATAAATTGTGTTCATGGATTGGAAGAATTAATTTTATTAACATACTCATTCCACCTAAAGCAATAAACAGATTCAATGCAATCCCAATCAAATCCTAGTGAAATTTTTCATAGAAATAGAAAAAGCAGTTCTTACATCTGTAGGGAACCACAGAAGGCCCTGAAGAGCCAAAGCAATCTTGAACAAAAGGAACGAAGCTGGAGGCTTCACACTACCTGATTTCAAAACATATTACAAAGCTACAGTAAAACAGCACAGACCTGACATAGACCAGACATGTATCAAATGGAACAGAGTCAAGACCAGAAACAAATCCATGCACTTGTCAAACAATTTTTGACAATTACCCAAAAAGGAAAAGATAATCTATTCAATAAATGATGTTGGGGAGACTGATTTTCCATATATAGAATGAAACTAGACCTTTATCTCACACCATATGAAAAATCAACTCACTATGTACTAAAGACTTAAATGTAAGAATTGAAACTGTAAACTTTCCAGAAGAAAACACAGGGGGAAATATTCATGGCATTGGTCTGGGAAAATATATATATTTTTTGGATATGATCTCAAAAGCACAGTCATCAAAATCAAAATCAAACCAAACCAAACCAAACCAAAACCCCCACAAATGGCATTACAGCAAAATACAAAGCTTCTGCACAGCAAGGATATCAACAGAGAAAAGCTGCAGAGGGATAGAAAGTATTTGAATATTTGGTTTACAAATATTCAAAGGGGATAAAATTCAAAATACATATGGAACTCAAAACAACTCAATATCATGAAAACAAATAACCCAATTAAAAAATAAACAAAAGACCAGAACAGACATTTCTCAAAAGAAGACATACAAATGGAGAACAAAGGGGAGGGAGGGGTGGAAAGGGGGCAAGGGGATAGGAATAATGGCAGAATGAACTAGACATCAATACCCTAAGTACATATATAAAAACACAAATGGTGTGAAAATACTTAATACTTAATGTAGAACCAGTAACTTGAAAAACTGTGCTCTTTATATGTAATGTGAAAGGAATTGCACTCTGCAAGCATGTATAACAAATTAAAATAAATAAATAATTTAAAAATTAAAAACAACAAAACAAATGGAGAACAAATACATGGAAAATGCTCAGCATCACTAATCATTAGGTAAATGCAAATTAATCTTATACCTATAAAATTGTTATTATCAAAAAGTCAATTCAGAATATCATGCTGAGTAAAATAAGCCAATTCCAAAAAACAAAAGGCCACATATTTTTCCTGATAAGTGGATGCTGATCCATAATGGGGGCGGGGTTAGGGAAGAATGGAGGAACTTTGGATTGTGCAGAGGGGAGTGAGGGGAGGGGTGTGGTGGTGGGGATGGGAAGGACGGTAGAATGAGACAGACGTTATCACTCCATATACATGTGTGATTACACTACTGGAGTGACTCAGCAGCATGTACAGCCAGAGGAATGAGAAGTTGTGCTCGATTTGTATACAATGTGTCAAAATTCATTCTACTATCATGTATGACTAATTAGAACAACAACAACAAAAAACCCACAAAAAGTCAACTTAGCAAAAGTGAGGTGCTAAGCAACTCAGCAAGACCCTGTCTTTAAATAAAATACAAAATAGGGCTGGGAATATGGCTCAGCAGTCAAGTGCCCCTGAGTTCAATCCCAGGTACCTAAAAGAAAAAAAAAAAAAAGAAGAAAGAAAAAGATAACAGGTATTGACTGGTAAGGATGTGGAGAAAAAGAAACATTCTGCATTGTTGGTAGAAATAGATATCGGTACAGAGCTGGGTGTGGTGGCGCACACCTGTAATCCCAGTACTTGGGAGGCTGGGGCAGGAGGATGGTGAGTTCAAAGTCAGCCTCAGCAATGGCGAGGCACTTAGTAACTCAATGAGACCCTGTCTCTAATAAAATACAAAAAAGGGCTAGGGATGTGGCCCAGTGTTTGAGTGCCCCTGAGTTCAATCCCTGGTACCCCCCCAAAAAATAGATATTGGTATACCCTCAAAGGTTAGAAATAGAATTACCATATGCTCCAGAAACTCTACTTCTGAGTATATATCCAAAGGAAATATAGTCAGTATCTCAAAGAGATATCTGCATGCCCATGTTTAATGCAGCATTAGGTTAGTCACAAAATCTGAGATGTGGAATCCAACCGAATGTCCATCAACAGAGAGATGAATTAAGTAAATTTGGCATATATATACTCAATAGAATATCATTCAGCCTTTAAAACAAAGAAATTCCTTTTGTTTTTGATAGCATTCATGAACCTGGGGAACATTATGCTAAGTGAAATAAGCCAGGCATAGAGAGACAAATACCATGTGATCGCACATATGAAATCTACAAAAGTTGAACTCAAAAGAAGCAGAATAGAAAGTCATTGTGAAGGGCTGGCAGTCAGAGGGAAGATTTGGAAAGTGTTGGTCAAAGGATTAAAATTTTCAGCAAGAAGAGAAGAATATATTCATGAGCTCTTTTGTACAATATGGTGACTATAATCAATAACAATGTATGTTATACTTGAAAATGCTAAAAGAGTAGATTTTAAATGATGTCACCACGCACAAAAGTGATATGCATATGAGGTAACAAATATGTTTAATTAGCTCCATTTATCCATTCCATAACATATACATATGTCCAACACATATGTTGAATATCATAAATAAATAATTTGTTAATTCAAACTAAACAACAAAGACAAAAGTAGAGCTGTGATGTTCCCCCACCCCAAATCTTTCTCATTATTATAATTTTATTTAGGCCATCCGATATGAATGCCCAAATTCATCATGAGCCACCGAGAGCAGCTAAATTACTGAAACTTAGAGTTGGAAGGAACTTCAGAAGTTGCATTATGGAAAACAGTATGGTTGGTATGTGGTAGTGAAAAAAGCAGTAGTATATATGGAAGCTTATTCTATCCCTAGCTGTGCCTTTCTGGTCAGTAAAATGAGAGTTTGGAATAAGTGCCTTCTTTGTGTTAGCTAAAAAATTAATTCCTCCCTGCATTCTAAAGGATGTTGAGAAGTGCTAAATTACAGAGGACAACAGAGAGGGTTTCTCATAGTCTAAGTGAGGAAAGAGAGGGGAGAGAGAGAGAGAGCGCAAGCGAGTGCAAGAGAGAGAAGGTGCTATAATAAAAGAAGTGTAATAGGAGGAATTGGAGGATTTTTCTTTGGTAGGCTGCACATTTTCCCATCAACCACCATTAGCGAGAAGTAAAACTGCCCCCCCAAATCCCAGTCATATGCAGGTTACATAAAAGTCCTTGCATGTCTCAAAATCTCTGGCTGTGAAAGCTGCCCCTACTTCACAGCATTTATCCTAAATAATAGCTTGCTTTATTCTAAATTCTCTCAGAATTTTTGATGAGTCATTTGGAAGCTGACTGATACATATCCATGCTATATATAAAGAAAAGATTTGTCAAAAAAAAAAAAGGGGGCACAATTAAAATCATAAAAACAACACTCAAAATGCTTGGAAGAGCTGTTTTCAAACACCCTGGATACTTTAGCAACATAATTTAATCAATCATCCTCCATAAAATACATTAAAGTCTTGACCAGTCATCTAGAGGAATGTGTCTATATGTTCTCTCTAATATTGCAGAAAGATAATTCAAAGACATTTCCTTTTTAATGTGTGAATTATAACAAGAGTTAGGGAAATTGGCTAATAATATGGCAGGCTGATTAGATGAATTAGTAAATTAACCCAAGCTGTTACTGTACATGTGTAAGTCCTCTGAGATGGGAATTTTTAATTGATTTCCTCAATGGTGTTTGTTAAAATGGAAGACAGCTCCTTGACTGTTCATGTAACTTAAAAAATATAAAATAAAAAAGCAGTTAACCTCTATGTTAGTGAACACTAAAGCTCTGGTTTAGGCTCAAAGTTGGTTAGTTTCGTTTGCTCTTTTCTTGTCCACCTCCAGTCCCATTCCTCATAATGGCGGATCCTCTTCCAGCTTACTTTTCTTCACTTTTTGTCTGTGTCCTTATATCACTCTAATGTTTATATATCTTCATTTCCCCTGTAAAGTACTGAACGCATCAAGGTTTAATGTATCATCGTGTAGCACAAGCAACTTGAACTGCCTGAGCTGGGTTCAAGTCCTGACTACTCTATTTAATAACTCTGCAACTTAAAGGAAGTTACTTACCCAGAGTCCCTGTTTCCTCATTTGGAACCTGAAGGTAATAATATCTTACCTTGCAAGGTCGCCGTGGGAATTCAAGATGATGCAGATAGAGCCCTCTGGATTTAGCATAACAGGAGCAGCTACAATGATTCTCTCGGCTGTTTCCTTTAACTGAAACCCAGCTTTACTTCAGGGGATACTATCTTCCCCACAATACTCTGGGTGTGGTTCCTATATTTTGGCTTCTTAAAGAGGACTTGGCATTATCTGGTTCCCCACAACTTTTCCCTGACAATTTTAGGTAGTTCTCACTTAACAATCTCTCCTCACTTGAAGGATACTTGCACTCCCTTTTTTCCAAACAAAAAAAGATGATGAACCTTTTCCTTGGTCCTCTTGAGAATTCGAGGTGGGGAGGCATTAGTCTTAGTGATATATTCAGGTTCTTGTTATTGTTACCTCTGGGTATTTCTTCTTAATCCTTCAGGACGTTGGATTTTGGCTCATGATTTCTGTCTTTCCTCCAGTGTCTGCTGGCATCTTAAGTGAGGTCATGATGTATGCTGATGAGCCACCGATGGCCTGTCCTCACACTGACATTGGCCTCCATTCCACTTAACTAATCCCATTTGCAGGAGCACATTTTAGACCTTTGAATCACTTGAAACTGCCCCTCTGAAAATCTGAATTTTCAAATGACTCTCTGCTTACCACCTTACATTCCTTCTCTTCTTAAACTCTTTCATTTCCACAAAACTCATTCTTCTGCCTCCTCACACACTCCTGCTTCTCTAATCCTTCCTGTTCTTCCATGCTGTTAATTACCTCCCCCTTCATTGCCCCCATAACCAGCCCAAATGTCAAGCATATATTTGTTCCTTCATTCCATATTTATTGAGCACCTTTCACCTGTCAGGTACTGTGGCTGGAACTATACTGGACCATGACCTTAGCCCTGAGGCAGCTCAGGGTAGAATGGTCAGTTCATCCTTTCAACACTCTCTCGTTGACACTTTTGAATCCCTCACCTATTTTTTTCCCTTTATCTCCAACAGGTGAAATATTTACTTTGTTTACTTGTTTCCCTTTTCTTAACATGATGGCTCTAATCACCTCTGGAAAACACCCTGTCTCCTGTGACACCCCACCTGAGCTGGTTCTTCAGTGTACATCTAATGACTCCTACACCCAGGACAGTCCTCCTCCTCTGAGCCACCATTCTGACACTTCACTCTCTCTTTCAGCCTGTGTGTTTTCCACATTCTACTCTTCCAATGGATGACCAGATCTGGCTTCACTAAGAAAATAAGTCATCACTTCTGAACTTTTTCAGTTTCTCTCCTATGTCAAAAATAAATGAGGCAAGACAAATGCTGTGGTCTGAATGCATTCTCCAGGATTCATATGTTGAAACTTAATGATCAATATGAGAGCATTAAAAGGTGGGACCTTAATTAAGTGATTAAACCATGAGGGCAAAGCCCTCTTGAATGGAATTAGTGACGTTAGAACAAGGCTAAAGGGCTTTTTCCCTTCTGCCTTCCACCATGTGAGGTTACAGAAACCAGATGCCATGTAGGAAGTAGAGAATAGCCCTCACCAGACACTAAATCTGCTGGTTCCTTAATCTTGAACATCCCAGCTTCCGGAACTGTGAGAAATAAATTTCTATTGTTTTTAAATTATTGCATCGCAGGTATTTTGTGTCAGCAGCCCCAACTAAGATAATAAAGGAAGTTAAGGAATTGTTTCCACAACTAGCTTCTTAAGGTCCCATATCCTCTGACTTCCACCTTGATTCCTTAAATAATGGGTTCTGTCAGTCTTTTGTTCCTCCTTCTTGAATAGATTATTACCCTTAGCCTACAAACGTCCTAAAAACCGTTTTCTTTTACTCTACTGCCCAAGCTCCCACACAACATTTCATTAACATGCAGAAATCTTGGAGAAGATATTATTCACTACCTTCATGAACTAACCTCTTCTTCAGCCATTGCAAGGTGGCATCCTCTTCTAAAATGAACAAAATTGCTTGAATACCTAATTGCCAATTCCCAATAACTCTTTAGGCTTCCTCTTACTGGAAACAATTGGTGACCTCTTGTGTTTATTCTGACTCAGTCTACCATCTGGCCAGAATTTGGTAAGTAGGAGCTCTGCCAAAAATCCTGGACCTTTTTTTTTTTTTTTTTTTGCTTCCTGTCTTAATCCTCCGACTTCTTGGTTCTGCATTTACTTGATGTTTGACTTCTTGCTCCCTCTCTGAGTGCCAGCCAGAACTTACCATTTCCATCTGGTGACAGATTTGCATTCTCTGGCAAATCTCTGGAACATGCCCACAGTGTCTGACGTAGTTCCAGGCTCTGTAACCCTGCTCTGTGGCTGGTTAGTATATTTGGTTTCCCAGATGGGTCTGGTATGACCTCCTCTGTGTAGGTAGGAGTCTTGAAGTACCCCCTCTCTTGGTCGTCATGATACTTTCCTCTCCCGATGCTTTTTATACAGCTCTAACTGCTCTCTCAAATATCCTGTGAAATCTCCTCTTTCTCCTCTTTTCACTATATACCCTTTTTTTGGCAGATCTTATCCACTCCATTGGCTTAAACATCAACTCTACGTTGCCAACTCCCAAATTTATAACTCCAATTTGGAATTTTTTTTTCTAACTTCTACATACGTAATGCAAACTGCCCACTGGATAGCTTCTCTAGTTTGGACCTCACAGTCAACATATTTAAAATCAAATTTATCTTTACTTCTAACTTGTATCTTTAGTTGTGTTCCTATCCCCCTTAATGTTACCTATAATTTCTTACACCTAACAGCTACTGAAACATTTTATGGTCTCTGAATGGTCTTTTGTTAGTTTTTTTTTTTTTTTTTTTTTTTTTAGTTGTAGATGAGCACAATACCCTTATTTTATTTATTTATTTTTATGTGGTGCCAAGGATCAAACCCAGTGCCTCACATATGCTGGGCAAGTGCTTTACCACTGAGCTACAACTCCAGCCCCTCTGAATGGTTTCTTGGATCTGTTTTTGCATCAGTTTTTTTTTTTTTTTTTTGATACAGCCTAGATCAACTTTCATTGTCTCAGTGCCTAACTTTCCCAATAGTCTAGTCTCTCGTCTCCTTTCATATTTGCTTTCTCTTTCAAATTATTTTCTGCATGATACCAGAGTTCACCTTCTAATGCATAGTATTGTTTATGTCACTATCCAGCTATGGAAATTTTCCTGGACTTTACTGCCTAGAGGGTAAAGTCTAAAGTCTTTAGCTTGGCACATGATGCATAATTTTGCTGCATCTCAATTTTTGTCTTAAGGCTCAAAGCTTTGCCTATGTTTTCTGTGTACTCCAGCTATATTTGAAATCTTGTTTCTGGAACTTCATCTAAGCTTTACACATCTGAAGCTCTGTGTGTGCCTCATCTTCTGTTTAAGGCAACTTTACTTTCTTTTCTTCCAATTTAAACCTTAATTCAGTGTCTGTCTCTGATACCACAATTTCTGAAAAGTCTTTCCTCAGTGTTTCAGCTGGATTCCCATAGTACTCCTCTCTCTCTCTTCCAGATGTGACTCAGGGACCCAGGCTCTTTCTGTCTTGTGGCTCCGCCATCTCCTGGAGCTCAGAGCATGTCCTTAGATCTTCTGCATTTGGTTGGAAGGTGAAGGAGGTAAAAAGGGGATCACATAGGTTAAGGCTTTCTGGCACATGTCACTTGCTGCTGGCCACTCACTGGTGAGAATTCAGTCACACGGCTGCAGCTAGTGGCAATGGAGGCCAAAAATAGTAGTCTAGCTGTTCCCACCAGAAAAAGGGAAATGGTTGAGGAATGACTTGTGAAAGTCTCCCACACCACACAGGGGAATGGTTAGTCTCTTGTAAACGGAATGAATGAATCATTATATAATGGGCACTAGCTGACACAGTTGTGTATCCATGTTCCAGCCTTTCAGATTCTTTATTGGCGTCCAACATTGTAATTTCAGAAAAATGAACTTCTACCTATAGAAATGGTCAGGAAATTGTACTGCTTAACAAAATATTTTCATTAATAGTGGTTCATATTTATAATCCTTACTGACCTTATGTATTTTCAGAAATCAACCACTATCCAAAGAATGCTAATAAGTATCATTTAATGTATGTTCCTCACAATGTTTTCTCAAAGCATTCAACATTTCTTCATCATGTGACCAGACTTCAAGGCCTTTAATTTCAAAATCCATCCAGTTAATGGTTTGTTGGGAAAATTCAGATCCTGTGAAAAATTCAACCCTATGGTGTTTCGTAGAAAGAGCATTTGGGGTGCTAGGCCTGACTGCCCTATTTTTCTGGCTGGGTATAACTGACAAGACATTTCCATGGAAAAATTTTCACCTTTAAAATGATGGGCTTTCGATGAATGATCTCTTAGTCTTCTTATAATTTTAGCATTCACTTATAGGATCTGTTTGAAAGTGTTGGTTAAAGGGGGATAAGTTTTGGTTAATAGGCTAATAGCAGTCAATGGACAGTGTACTGTTTCTGAGTGCATTAAATTAAATTGTGTTTAGTATCAGTTGTATGTTAGTCATCTTTTAAAGTCAAAGGAAAAGACTATACAAACTTATGTGAGATCTTCTTTATTGCTGTACTTATAATCAGACGGAAGCACAACAATTATGGGCCCATTTGTAAAGGCTGTTCCTCTCTCCAGTGCTCATGTGATATCACACCGGTCATGTTGCTAAATGCTCCACCACTGAGAGTAGCCAATGGGTTTTGTTATCTTAATAGCATCATCTCTCAAGATGCTATTATTGTAGCAGAAATAACCATTTGTTTATTGGCAAAGAGTCCATGGGAATGGTTTCCAAAGAGCATGTTTAGGGGTTATGGAAATTAGAGTTACACCCAAGGAAATGCACATCAGTTCTCAATGTGGTATAGATTCCTAGATTTCTCTGCCTATGCCACAGTATAGATATTTTCCTACTGTCCCATCTAGTATCAGAAAATGTAATTTGCTTGAATTTTTTTTTTCCTGTTTTGCTTCAGGTAACACTCATGAAATGGTAAAAGAGGGTCCCAGATCTCACATTGCTCCAGAAATTAATTCCAGCGAAGTCAATAGTGTACATCAAATTAGTACAATTTCTTTGTGATGGTCCTGAAAATACAGGGGGGCTTGGAGTGAACACCTGTGATCCAGACCCTAATATGCCATGCATTAGATGTGCCACATGGGTCAAATCCCTTAAGCTTGTTCTTCCTGGCTTCTTATTTATCAAATAGGAGCAATGCATTAATTCGTTTATTGAGTACCTACTATATGCTAAGTACTCTCGGGACTGGGGAAATGGTAGCAAACAAAATAAATAAAATCCCACCTGTGTAGACCTTATGTTCAAGTAGAGAAAGCAAAGACAAAGCATACTTTTTTCAGTTGACAAAACTATGGAGAAAATTAAAACTGAGTGAGGGGAATGAAGGTGTGGTCCTATTTTTCTGGGCAGTTAAGGAAGGATTCTGATCCAGTGACACAGAAGTCAACATTTGAAAGAAGTAAGAGAAAACTACGAGATAGAAGAGGAAACTATCTTGCAGGAAAAAGAGAGGGCACATGTGAAAAGCCTAGAGAAACCATAATTATTTCATTTTTCCCCTACATTGTAGGGTTGCCGTGAGAATCAAATGAAATTATATGGGATGATTTATTGTTAGGTATTGAATTCATTTCTGCTGCTTTTGTAGTTACTATTTTTATAGCTCACTGTTGCAAAGTGAACTATTTCATGTCTCATTAAAAGAGAGAGCCGGGCGCGGTGGCGCACGCCTGTAAGCCCAGCACTTTGGGAGGCTGAGGCAGGAGGATCGCAAGTTCAAAGCCAGCCTCAGCAATGGCGAGGCACTTAGCAACTCAGTGAGACCCTGTCTCTAAATAAAATACAAAAAAGGGCTGGGGATGTGACCCAGTGGTCGAGTGCCCCTGAGTTCAATCCCCGGTACCACAAAAAAAAAAAAAAAAAAAAAAAGAGAGACATTCTGTGACAGAGAACTTGACTTGGAGGAACCATAATCTTGAGGTTCCTGGGTAAAAGCATACTTTATTTGCACCTTCGATGAATTTTTACATTGCTGGAAGTTGTCTAGATAAAGAGGGAGTGTGCGAGAGAAAAATAACACTGGGCAAACGTTGAGGTGACGCATCAGTCTAGTGAATCGTCTCTGAGATTTGAGAATTCAGTGACTCTTATGACATTAGACAGATTTCGCTACTTAGGCAATAGTTCTCTTTACATTGGTTTTTCCCTCTCCCTCTCTCTTTCCCTATCCTTCCCTTTTCTTTCTTTCTTTTTTTCTTTCTTTCTCTCTCTCTTTTTTTTTGTGTGTTTTACATGCAAATTTTGTGATGGCTTATGAGAACTCAAATAATAAATAGTGGTTGAGAAAGAAGAACTTTAACATTCACAAGAACATAGCTATGCACTCCCCTCCCCCCCAATGCTTGGTGCTTGGTTTTTTTGGTACCAGGTATTGAACTCAGGGGCACTTAACCACTGAGCCACATCTCCACCACCACCCTTTTTTTAAAAAAATTATTTCATTTAGAGACAGGGTCTCACTGAATTGCTTACGGCCTTGCTAAATTGCTGAGGCTGGCTTTGAACTCACAATCCTCCTGCCTCACCCTCTGGAGCTGCTGGTATTGCAGGCATGCATCACCACACCGGCATAACATGCATTATGCATTCCTTAAGGTGAAATTCAAACACTAGTACATGGCTTTGTTGACTACTCAAGCTGTAGTCAAATTTTATACTTTTCTCAGATAAATGGGTGGCAAGAACATGGCTCTTTGCTTCTGTCCCCCTAATATTGGGGAACAGTTAGTTGCCCTGAGTACAGAAACACTTTGTTTTGTTTCTATTCATACATGGAACAAATATTCAAAATCTTTGTGAAGTGAGGCAGGGTCTATACAAACACATCAACAACAAACTTTGGAAATGGAAAAACAGAATTGAAAGACTGTTCATAAAGGTACACAAAGAGAGCACCATCACACAGGAGTTACTTAGCATTAATGAAATACCTATTCTTGAAGGCAAGTTCCAGCATATTCAGTCACGTCCATTTGTATGTGTAGCCATTATGTAGTTCAGGTATCATTAAAAGTTATAAATATATACCCCAGCCTAGACACTTAAACCATACCATGGTCTGAAAAACAAAATCTCTTTTGTAATCATCTCTGGAACAGTAAGTCCTAATTCTTTCATATATTCACTTATTTAGCATTTCAAGTTAAAAATTTGCTATGCTTTGTGAGCATCTGCTATATAACTTTGAGGTCATGGTTTCATAGTGCCTGGGAAAAGAAGCAGGCCTAGACACATAGAACCCTGGGGCTTTAATTGTTTTAGTTGGCAAGAAGAAAAGGATTTCGGTCTAAACTCTCCCAGGTCTCTTTTCTCAAGTTTACACCAAGTGCTACATCCCCCTGCCCCTACCACTCCATCTTCCTCATCATTCCCAGGAGACTCATAATTGTTGAATTCTAGAATGCTTAACATACACCTAGGGTGCTTGCTCCCATTATGGAGATCTAATTTAGTATGTCTGGGCGATGCCCAGAATCTGTATTTTAAATAAGGACCCGGATGCTTCTGATGCAGGTGGTCTGTGGACCACACTGTGAGAAACACTGTTTAGACAGATTTACTCAAAGGTAAAGAAGTCTTTGGAGAAGCTGAATGTTGTAATGAGTGACAAATGGTTAACAGGTGGTTCTGCGTGAGCAGAGGCCTGAAGTTCTGTGATGTTGGTGGGGACAGAGAAAGGATTTTAATAAAGAATTTTTATAACATTTCAATAAAGAATTTTGAGTTGATTTGGTTAGAAGGAGCTATGGAGGGTATCAGAAAAAAAAAAAAAAAAAAAAAAAAAAAAAAAGGACATTGTTTGATTGAGTTAGAAGAGCTTTGAAGGCAAGGGACTTCCCAGGTAGATATAGGGCCTAGAAGAAGGGTAATTGCTAAAGATTGTTTTGGTTACTGTAGCTGTACAACAAACTACCCCAAAACTTAGTTGTTTAAAACAATACCAATTTTATTGTGCCACGGATTAGGAACTTGGACTGGGCATATGGGGGCTAGCTAGTCTCTACTCTAAAATGTCTGGGACCTCAACTGGGGAGAGTCAAAGGCCTTGAGTGACTCACTGGACAGGGTCTGCAATCATTCGTAGGGTACCTCACTCATGTGCCCGACATCTGAGCTGCACTGATTCTAAAGACTAGGATTGCCAACTGGAGTACCCATGGGTGGTCTTCCCATGTAGCTTTGGCTTCCTTAAAATATGTGGCCTTGGAGCCCTTGTTCTTTTTACATGGTGGCTCAGAGCTCTGACCATGAGTGTTCCAGTGAACAGCATGAACGTTTTATCATTGGCACACTTATAGCCCAGCTCAGAAGACATACAGTGTCACATCTGCTGTGCTCTATTGGTTGAAAGAGTCACGAGCTCATCCAGATTCGAGGGCAATTATATTACACCTCCTAGTGAGATAGTGTCGTAGTCTAATAGAGGAAGAGCCTGTGGTATGAGGAAAATTGTGCCATTTTTGGAAAATAACATTTGTCCTAGAGATTATGGAAGGAATCTAAGGCTGGGTGACTGCAAGAATGGGGATGAAATGGATGAGTCAATTGTGGCAAGTTTCTTCAATGCCCTACCACAGAGCAGTGACAAGTGAACCACCACTACACACATCAGCATGGACGCAGCTTCAAAATGCTATGCATCACTGAAAGTTGAAGTTGGGCTTGGGTTGTGGCTCAGTGGTAGAGCGCTCGCCTAGCATGTTCGTCACCTTGGGTTCAATCCTCAGCACCACGTAAAAGTAAATAAATAAAATAAAGGTATTGTGTCCAACTACTATTAAAAATAATAGTAAATATTAAAAAAAAGAAAGCTGAAGTTGTAGTATACTACAGCATGTTACCATATTTATAAACTTCAAAATAAGCAACACATTTTTATTGTTCAGGGATACTTGCCTGTATCCCTAAAAGCAAACCAATGAGAAAGAAAACCGTGGAATAGTGGTCACTTTGGGGGGTTATGGGTGGCTAGATGAAGGAACAGAGAAGAACACACATGGAATTTCTAGGCTCCAACAGTGCTCACTAGTAAGATGGGCCTGAGTCATGCGTGTTCCACATTGCTATTCATTTACTGCTATATCGTGCATGTTGACCTAGTGATTATTTCACTTATTTGTTCAACAAATTTGTATCAAAAGTCTAGACAGTTCTTGACATGTGTTAGGCAGGGAGCACTGAAAAAACAAATAAGATGGTCATTGATCCTTCTCCCCTACCACACACACATTTTATTTTTATATTTTCTTTTTAGTTGTAGGTGGACACAATACCTTCATTTTATTTATGTGGTGCTGAGGATCAAACCCAGGGACTTACACATGGGAGATGAGTGCTCTACTGCTGAGCCATAGCCCCGGCCCCACATACACATTTTTTTTTATTGGTGTATGATAGTTGTCCATAATGATGGGATTTGCTGTTATATATTCATACATGTACACAATATAACAATATAATTTGGCCAGTATCACTCCCCAGCACTTCCCCACTCCCTCTCTGCCTTTCACTACTTGGTCCCTTTCCTCTACTGACCTCCCTTTGATTTTTAGAAAATCCATCCCCAATTTTCTTTTCCTTTTTACCCTCTAGCTGTTGCATATGGGAGAAAAAATATGACCGCTGATCTTCTGAGTTTGACTTATTTCGCTTACCATGATGGTCTGTAGTCATTGATCCTTCTTTGCAAAAGGGGTTGTACCCCCCACCAATGAACTAGGACATCTCATAAGGCCCCATCTCCTAAAAGTCCACAGTATGTCTCACTTGTGCTACTTGAAGGACCAAGCCCTTCACATGTGGACATCTGGGGGACACTACCTGTATTCAAACCCTAGCACACACAGAGACCTGGATGGAAAAGGAAAGACTGTCGGGGCTACTTTACTTTTTCCAAACCTGATTCAATACCATCCCAGGGAGATTGCTGTCATTACCTTGAACCCCCTTTCCAGCTCCAGCACCATACTGGACATTTCTATTGCACTCCATCAAGTCAACCAGCATTTCCGAAAAATGCTTTGTTCCTCCACTTCCCCATGTTAGGCCTCTGCCTTCTTCACAATTCCTATATGACAACTCTGATTCCCTAAGATATTTTAAAGCCTCTTGTGTCTGTCCTTTTTGTTTTATTCTCATTGTCATGAGGGGAGGGGGGTAGATCCAGGTTAGAAGGCCCTCTTTTAGGAAAAATAAATAAAAATATAAGTACAAAATTAGACATAGAAATTGATTTTAATTTAGACTGGGGAAAAGGAATCATAGCTAACAAACACCACAACAAACACTGAAAAACCCATAAAAGTACCATGACATTTTCATTAATTCACTACCCAATATAACTCAATACAATTTTTCCTGACTTTTTAGAGTTTATCATTGTTGATTATCTCTTTATAAACTTGTGTAATATTTTTCTGTAAAGAGAATAGAAAGACAACTCAGTCTTTTCTCTAACTCAGTGAATTGACATTTTAAAAATATTAATAGTGTAGAAAAGTTTCTTTCAGCATTACATTTCATTATCGGTAATGTCATGTAAATTGTTCTTAAATCTGTAAAAAAAAAAAAAAAGATCTCCCTCTCTCTTTTTACAAATAAGCTCCTTTAGACAATGGGACAAAAGGTTTGTGTTCTATAAACCTAGGAATTCTGATAAATTTCATGTTTTGCAATTCTAACATAAAAAGAAACAAAGTGTGGTGTGTTTATTATTACAATGCAGGTATACAGTGTTATTGTATCAGAAGCATTGTGAAATATATTTTTGACAGAAGAGAATATCTATTTTGATTAAGTATCAATGAGAACCAAATCGTCTACTTCCAATTTTATACATCTGATGGTGGGAAAAGTTTTCTCCAGCTTTGCTTTTGGCTGCATTCATTTCAGTGTTTCTCTTCTATTGCCTACCACCTTTGAGGCCCAGGGACCTTGGGCATGTTATGTTGCAGTACAACTGGTGGGCTTGCATTGACATGTGAGCTGGCACAGGGGCTAAGGAGTAGTTCTAAAACCATTTATGGCCGGGCGCGGTGGCGCACGCCTGTAATCCCAGCACTTTGGGAGGCTGAGGCAGGAGGATCGCGAGTTCAAAGCCAGCCTCAGCAATGGCGAGGCACTTAGCAACTCAGTGAGACCCTGTCTCTAAATAAAATACAAAAAAGGGCTTGGGATGTGGCCCAGTGGTCGAGTGCCCCTGAGTCCAATTCCCGGTACCAAAAAAAAAAAAAAACCAAACAAAAAAACAAACAAACAAAAAAAAACATTTTTGCATAGATAAAGATAGCAATAGCTTAACTATCCAGGACAGTGACTGGAAACCACATAAGCATACCCCGCTAACTACAAACTAGATCTCTCTCCAACTCAAGTTCCCCTTGGTCTGGTTCACAAAGTGCTCACTGCCATTATGGAGCACAAGAAAGTGATATGGAAGGAAAGGAGGGATGGGAAGATACAGAGCTCTTAACCAATTGATACCTTATTTTTGCAAATTTGACCGAATCATGTGACTATGTTAGGGTTTTGGGGGGGTCTTTATGAGACCTTGGGAGAGGCCATTAAACTCTCATTAGCTCATGGTAAATTTATCCTTCGCCACAACTCTAGATTTAGCCCTTAATTCCATGTGCTCAGACTATTACATTAGCCTCCTAATGAATTTCTCTTTATCAATCTATCCTCTTAACCAGGTTGCATAATTGCTGCAATAATTTCCCCAAATATTGCTTTTGCTATGACTGTCTCTGTTTAAGGCCATTGGACATCCATAGAATTAAGTCTAAATCCCTTAGTCTGATACTCAAAGTCTCTATAATCTGGCTGTAATTTTTGTTTATTAATTTTTATCTTGTGGCCTATTTAGTTACAGGCATTTGCCCCAGGGTTAATGTGTATTTTATTTTATTTTTTTTTAAATATATTTTTGTTCTAATTTGCTATACATGACAGCGGAATGCATTACAATTCATATTATACATATAGAGCACAATTTTTCATAACTCTGGTTGTATACAAAGTATATTCACTCCATTCATGTCTTCATACATGTACTTTGGATAATGATGTCCATCTCATTCCATCATCATTTCTAATCCCCATGCCCCCTCCCTTCCCTTCTCACCCCTTTGCCCTATCTAGAGTTCCTCTAATCCTCCCATGCTCCCTCTCACTACCCCACTATGATCAGCCTCCTTATATCAGAGAAAACATTCGGCATTTGGTTTTTGGGGATTGGCTAACTTCACTTAGCATTATTACTATGTATTTTAAATCCTTATAACAGCCTTGCATATTTTACACATTGGGGAATGGGGGCTCAGAGATAACAGCTGGACATGGTAGGCAGATGTGTCTCACTTGGTACTCCTGCTCTTTCTACTGCAGTATGTGCCTGTGGCTCAGTCCTTGAATTTGGAGAAGGTTAAAGCTGCCATTAAAATATCTTCTCAGTGAAGCTTTCCAAATGACTCCCTCAACTATGGGCCCTTCCCTACTCTGAACTTCAGATATTTGATATCTGTATCAGATATTTGATATCTGTAGTAATACATATTTGGTATCTATATCAATCAGTGGGCGTATATCTCTCGCTGCCTTGCTTTTTAAACTTATTTCACTTTTGTGTCTCCCAACTCTAACTCGGTTGTGGCTCTTTATTGGAAGAGGGAATGTTGATGCTTCTGTGTATCCCTGGGAACACCTGGCAAAGTACACCATTTGATAGATAATTCTAGAATGAATATATTCATTCAGCAGTCCTAAAAGATTAAAATTAAAAGAGGCAAGTAGCCAGCCTCAGACCCAGAACATTAAGGTCAATAGAAGGGGAACAGCCTGCCTCCTTGCTTCTTGCTATTTTCTCTACCCCATTATCAGATTATCAGGGCAAGGAGAGTTGCCACTGGGGTTTGGTTTTGAATTCTTCTCAGAAGTGCAGCTGCTGATTGACAAGACCTTGGAGAATACTAAAACAGCATGAGCACCAGTTGGCACTAGCTGACACACTGATGTTATTCCCCAAAGTGCCACTCTCAGGGGTGACTGACACACCCATCAGCCTTCACAATCATGACAGGAGAGGACAAAAGAGCCTGATTCCCTGGGGGTTCAGAACACTTTAGCTGGAGAAATAGCTGGAAATTTCTGGATCACCCTGACACTTGTCCAGTGTCCTTTAGTAAAGTGATAAGTCTACCTTTCTATCATATTTATTGTTAGTCTCTCTCTCTTTTTTTTTTTAATTTTTGGTAAGGAATCGTCAATACAATTTTGAAGTTTTGCTTCTTATTTTCAGCATTTTCATAGAAGAATAACTGAGACACATACAAATGTAGAGAGGATAACATAATGAGCCCTCATAAAGGTGAAACTTTTATAATTAACATACCATGGTCACTCTTGGTTCATTTCCCACAGCATCCCTTCCCAAAATGAGTCCTGGATGATCTTGAAGCAAATCCCCCAAATTGTGTTATTTCAACTTTTACTTCTTTTAAAATATATGACAGAAGTCTTCGACAAAAGATTAATGTGGGGGAAAATTTGTGATAACCGTTTTAACATGACAATTTCTTTAAAAAATTATGACATTTGATTTATATTTTATTTAATTTTACAAAAAGCAGTTATGCAAAGTATCTTTAATATAAAAATCCTGAATGTAGAAATCCTGAGTAATAACAGAGAATTCAGAAAGGAATTTCATCCATCTTGTTCAAAACAGTAAGTAAAATGTCCAACTAGTATAAATATTAATATTAATGTTGACCAGGTTTCTTAGCTAGAAAACATTTTCAACTCTGCTTACCTAATTTAAATTCTGACAATCCAGTTGTGTGTGTGTGTGTGTGTGTGTGTGTGTGTGTGTGTGTGTTTTGGTGGTGCTGGAGACCAAACCCAGGGCCTTGTGCATGGTTGGCAGATGCTCACCACTGAGCTATACCATCAGTCTAGACAAGCCAATTTCTTAGTACATGTTTGTAATGTTTGCTTGACTCTAGAATGGTCACTGGATTTTTGAGAGTAGTTTTGCACAACTTTGCATAAAATTAGGACCACATTAAATGGGGAAGATCATGTTGGTGACAAAAGTCACATTTTTTTCCCACCCACTGTCTTTTAATGTCAGTCTTCCTCCTGCCAGGAAAGAGCTTGGGGTTCATTTTGACACTTCTAAGGAACCTGGAACGTGGGGCAGATGAGCAAAGTAAAACACAGACATCTTAAACGACATTTAAAGAGCTTGTAATGAAACTCACCCAGTTTCTTAATCCTTTTAGTTTATGATGTCTCTCATTGTTTCTTAGAAGGGATTCATGCTCTCCTCCTGGTTGCTATGATGAGACAGATGTGAAACTTTTCATTTTCACAGATTGTGTAGACCTCAGCTGTCATCTGTACCGAGTAAGTCAGCCTACAAGACAGCTCAGTGCAGGCCTTTTATTATTTTTATTTTTGTAAAAGTAACAAAAAGGAAGACTGATATAAGAAGAGGGCAACATTTTTATTTTATTTTTTGGTGCTGGGGATTGAACCCATGGCTTTTGGCCTGCTAGGTAAGCATTCTGCCACTGGGCTACATCATTGAGAGGGCAGCATTTCTAAAGCCCACTGTTAATGCAGGGGAATTAGAGGTGTAGAAGCATGTGGGGGCTGGGGATGGAGCTCAGCAGATCACTTGGCCAGCATGCACGAGGCCCAGGGTTCCATCTCCAGCTCCAGATAACAACAACAAAAAAAATAGGAAGGTTAGAGGAAGGTGGAGAGTTCTCCTAAGTCAAAAGGGGGCAAGTGGGTGTTTGCAGACCCTATTCTGCTCTGTGCCCTCCTTCTCGTGCCCTGAGGGAGGGGGACCCAACGTGCCAGGGTCCCAGGCTCAGCAGAACTCCAGCTTGCCCTTCAGCTCTTGAGCCATTCTGCATTTGGATCAGGAGCCGCTGTGCAGGAGCCCTGTTTGGGGAGATGGCTTAAATTGCGGTTGACTACGGGCTTTGGACATGTTTGGGCATTGGCGCCTTCCGTAGTCTCACGGGACTTGGCCCGGGATCTTGCGAGACTTGGCCGGAGATCTCGAGGGACTTGAGAGAGATTGAGGAGGAGGTCTGCGCCATTTTGGAGGTTAGAGGAGCGTGGACGGCATGTCGGGGTGTAGTTAGAGCCAGAGAGAAAAGTTATCAGAATAAAGGGCTGTTTGTTTCCAGTTCGTCTCAAAACTTCTTCCTGCGGCTTTTTTGCTCCAAGCGGCCATCGCTTCAGGCGACTACAGGCCAGAAACAACCATGACCACAGTGGGCCAGGAAAGACTTTGAAGATCTATATTGGACCTGGATGAAGTGGGGTTATGGCGTCCCAGTGACAAACCGAACTGCTTTTCCTATAACACATTGGTCAGTAAAAATCCCAATGGCTGTGTTTTATACATTTCCAAATTTACTTTCTCACAGGTTCTGAAAGAATAATGAAAGTGTATCAATTTTAATATTATGACAAAGACTGATGTTAGGGGTTAGAAAAGAAACTAATGCTTTGAGACTTACATTTTTTTTCCATATTTTATATTGGTGCATTATAGTTGTATTTAATGGTGGGATTTTCTGTTATGTGTTTGTACATGCACACAATAGAAGAATAGAATTTGGCCAATTTCGTTCCCTAGTATTTCTTCTTACCATTCTTTCCTCCCTTCCCCTGGTGCTTTTCTTCTACTCTACTGATCTCCCTTTAATTTTTATGAGATCCCCTCCACCTTTCATTTCCTTTTACCTCTGTAGCTTCCACATGAGAGAAACCCTACAATCCTTGACCTTCTGAGTTTGACTTATTTTGTTTAACAAAATGTTCTCCAGGGGCTGGGGTTGTGGCTCAGCGGTAGAGCACACGTCTAGCACGTGCGTGGCCCGGGTTCAATCCCCAGCACCACGTAAAAATAAAATGCATTGTGTACAACTAAAGCAAATAAATAAATATTTTAAAAAAATGTTCTCCAGTTCCATCCATTTTCCTGCAAGAGATATAATTTCGTTCTTCCTTATGGCTAAATAAAACTCCATTTTGTATGCATACAACATTTTATTTATCCGTTACCCACCTATGGACACCTAGGCTGGTTCCACAGTTTAGCTATTGAGAGTTGTGCTGCTATAAACATGGTTATGCGTGTATCACTGTGTAAGATGACATTTCTTTTAATATTTATTTTTTAGTTTTAGGTAGACACAATATCTTTATTTTACATTTATGTGGTGCTGAGAATCAAACCCAGTGCCCCACACATGCCAGGCGATCACTCCACCACTGAGCCACAACCCAAGCCCCTGACTTTAATATCTTAGGATAATTATCAAAGAGTGGTATAGTTGAGTCGTATGGTGGTCCCATTACTAGTCTTTTGAGGAGCCTCCATATTGATTTCCACAGTGGTTGTACTAATTTACAATCCTACCAACAGTGTTAAAATGTTCTCCTGCATTTATTATTGTTTGTATTTTTTTTAAGTGAAGGTGTTTGGGTTTTATTTTTTAAAAATTTTAGGGAATGCTATGACCATGCAAGTTGTCAACTTGAAGATCAAAGGTTTTTGTTTACATATAGTGTATGGGTGGAAGCTAAGACATCTCCATAGCCCATCATGCGAGTGTGTACTAACTCTTAGTAATAGCTGCATTCCAGTAGGGGAGACAGCAGCCATAAGTACCCAGGCTCATCCCTCCTCACTGCAAGGTGACATTGTGATGATGCACTATTGATGGTGGAGTCACAAGGAGTCACACCAATGAAGCATCATTATCCTATATGGCCAAAATAACTTTCCTCAAGAAAACAATTTGTCAGATACTCTTAGAGACTGAGAATCCGATTATTCAAAGTTGGATTTCTAAAGTTCAAAAGTGACTAATCAGTATAAAATCTAAAGGAATATTCACTCTTTTACTTCTCATTTTTTAGGAGATAGATTTATGATGAATTTATTTTTAATAACACTTAAAATGTAATTTGCCTTTAGAATCAGATGTTTTCTGCTCAATTATTTAAAATTTTGCAACTGACAGACTGAATAGCTTTACACTTTGGTCTCTGAATTTATTTATTTTTATGTGGTGCTGAGGATTGAACCCAGTGTTCGCATGTGCTAGGCGAGTGCTCTACTGCTGAGCCACAACGCCAGCCCCTTGGTCTCCTAATTTAAAAACATTCTGACTGGAGCAAGATAAAATATCAGTGTAGTTTTGATTAGTATTTCCCTAATTTTTGATGTTGTTGAACATTTTTTCATCTATTTGTTGGTCATTTGTATTTCTTCTTTTAATAAGTGTCTGTTTAGTTGATTTACTCATTTATTAATTGGGTTATTAGTTCTTTTTTTTTTTTGGTAGTAAGTTTTCTGAGTTCTTTATATATCCTGGATATTAATTCTTGGTCAGAAGAGTAGCTAGCACAGATTTTCTCCCTTTCTGTAGTTTCTATCTTCACATTTTTAATTGTTTACTTTGCTGTGCAGAAACGTTTTAGTTTGACACTGTCCCATTTACTAACTCTTAGCATTATTTCCAGAACTTTAGGGGTTCTATTGAGAAAGTCCTTGCCTGTGCCTATATGTTGGAGTGTTGACCCTACATTTTCTTCCAGGAGCTGCATAGTTTCTTGTCTAATTCCTAGGTCTTTGATCCATATTGAGTTGACTTTTGTGTAGAATAAGGATCTAGTCTCATTCTTCTACATATGGATAACCACTTTTTTTCCAGCACCATTTTTTTTTTTTTTAAAGGCTGTTTTTTTCTCCAGTGTATGCTTTTGGTACCTTGGTCGAGAACAAGATGACTGTATCTTAGTGGGTTTGTGAGACCTTTCATTATTAAACCATACATTCATGTTATCAAATTTTTTAAATCAATGAATAAACCTTAAGGAGTTTATTTTAATGGGATTACTGGTATTCTTTGTGTTTGTTGCTGGGATTGAACCCAGAAGCATTTTACCTCTGAGTTATATCCCCAGCCATTCTCTATTTTTATTTTAAGACAGGGTCTCACAAAATTGTTGAGGGGGACCACCAGTTTGTGGCAACTAATGGTCATTAGTATGCTCATCACCTTAAACTTTTGTCGTTATTTTATGGCGAGTGGACTCAAATTCATCCTTCTCATTAGGAGAAAGTGCTGAGCACTCAGGATAGAGGGGACAGGCTTGGAAAAAAAGGGAGACAGGAGACAGCAAGACACATTCAGGGAATAATTGAAACTAGCTTCAGGGTTCACCATAGCTCCAGAACATCTCTTTCTCTCTCTCTATGCAAAAAAGAAAACAAAAAACAAAACAAACAAAAAAACCCCAAATGCCCAATGGATAAAGAGCTTTTATATTAATTAATTAATTAATTTTTGATCGACTTTTTAAAAATATTTATTTATTTGTTTTAGTTCTTCACAATGCTTTATTTTTATGTGGTGCTGAGGATCGAACCCAGGCCTTGCACGTGCGAGGCAAGTGCTCTACCGCTGAGCCACAACCCCAGCCTTGACATGATATTTGTACCAATTTATGAGGTACATTGTGATTTTTGATTCATGTATACATTTGATAGTGATCAACTCAGGGTAATTTTTCTTTTTCTTTTGGTACAGGGGATTGAACGCAGGGGCACTCTACCATTGAGCTACATTTCTAGTCCTTTGTATTTTTATTTTGAGACAGGGTCTCAATAATTTGCCAGTGCTGGCCTCAAACTTGTAATCCTCCTGCCTCAGTCTCCTGAGTAGCTGAGTAGCTGTGATTACCAGTGTGTGCCACCAGTTTGTGGCAACTAACGGTCATTAGTATGCTCATCACCTGTAAGCTGCCTGATGTACAGCCACAAACCACCGCGGGAGAAAAACTCGGAGGCAGAGTAAAGATACTACTACTTTTACTTGTACTTTCTTAGAGCTTAGAGAGAGAAAGATTAGAGAGAGCTTTTTCTTCTTCTTCTTCCTGGAGCTTAGAAAGAAAGATTAGAGAGAGCTCAGCTTAGCTTTTTTAGAGCTTCTTTCTTCTTTCTTCTTTCTTCGGCAGCCTCGGCCTGACTCTGACCAGCAATTACTTCTTCTATCTGGTTTCTCTTCTGTAACCGCTCTGACTACGTTCTGGCCGCTCTGATTCTTTTCTTCTTCTCCGACCCGAACTCTTCTTCTGACCGACCGGGCGACTGCATGTCTGACTGACTGAATTTCTTCCTTCTCCTGACTCCGACCGCTTTCACCCGGTTATATACCTTTAGCTTTGCGGGTGCCTCACGTGCATTTACAGGTGCGTCACATACATACTTATTATCAGGTGGAACTTATGGCTTCCAGCTAGCCGCAATAGCCCTTCCTAATTGGGGCTCCTTCAATCACCTTAAACTTTTGTCATTATTTTATGGCAAGTGGACTCAAATTCATCTCTTGTAACTATTTGAGATATATGATGCATTATTGTAATTATATTAATGCTGTACCATAGAACACCATAACTTGCTCCTCTAATAAATAATATGATTGGACTCATTGTACTCATTGATTCCCCTCTCCCCTTCTGCCCCTGCCCTGTTCTTTCTAATTTCTCCCATTATTCTGCTCTCAACTTATGAGGGATCGACTTTTTAGATCCCACTCATGAATGAAATCATGAAGTGCTTGTCTTTTTATGCTTGGCTTACTTCATTTGGTGACATCTACATTGTCACCAATGGCAGGACTTTATGCTTTTATATGGCTGAATAGTATCCCACGTGTATATGCATACCCCATTTTCTTTATCCATTTGTAATTTGTGGACACTGAGGTTGATTCCATATCCTGGCTATTGTGAGCATTGCTGCAACAAACATGGGTGTGCAGATGTCTCTTTGACAGACTGATTTTATTTCCCTCAGGGGTATATACACAAGTGGGATTGCTGGATCAGATGGTTGTTCCATTTTTTAGTATTTTGAGGAACCTCTACACTTTTCTCTATAATGGCTGTACTAAACTACATTTCCATCAATAGTGCACAAGTATTCTCCTCATCCTGGCCAGTATTTCTTGTTTCTTTCTTATCTTTTTTTTTTTTTAAGATTTTTTTTTAAAGATGGACACAATATCTTTATTTATTTTTATGTGGTGCTGGGGATGAACCCAGTGCCTCACATGTGGAACGCAAGCACTCTACCACTGAGCTATAACCCCAGCCCCATGTTTCTTATCCTTTTGATAATAGCCATTCTCATGGGAATGAGATGGTATCTCATTATGGTTTTGATTTGCATTTCCCTACTGATTAATGAAATTGAGAATTATTCCATATGTTGGCTGGCCATTTGCACTTTTCAGATGTTTAGCCCACTTTTAAATTGGGTTATTTGGTTTTCTGCTATTTAGTTGAGTTTCTTTTATCTTCTGGATATTAACCCCATGTCAGATACATAGTTTTTAATTTTCCCCTTCCATTCCGTAGATTTTCTCTTTGCTCTGTTGGTTGTTTCCTTTCCTATACAGAAGCTTTGAAGTTTGATATAGTCCCAGTTGCCAATTTTTGTTACCTGTGCATATTGGGTCATATCCAAAAAAGGAAAAAAAAAATTGTCCAAAGTTTTTGAAGTGTTTCTCCTATATTTTCTTCTAGTATCTCCATAGCTTTGGACCTTAAAATTAAATCTTTAATCCATTTTGAGTTGATATTTGTAACTGGTAGGAGATGAGAGTCTCATTTCACCTTTTGCATGTGGATATCTAATTTTCCCAGCACCGTTTATTGAAGAGACTGTCATTTCCCCATTGTGTATTCTTGGCTGTAATGTGTGTGGGCCATTTCTAAGCTCTTTATTCTGTTCCACTTGTCTGTGTGTCTATTTTTATACTCATATCATACTTTGTTTTTAAAGTTTCTTTTTTAGTTGTAGATGGACACAATACCTTCATTTTGTCTGTTTATTTTTTTATGTGGTGCTGAGGATTGAACCCGGGGCCGCGCACGTGCTAGGTGAGCGCTCTACCTCTGAGCCACAACCCCAGCCCGGGATGTTGAATTTTATCAAATGATTTTTCTGTCTTTTGAAATGATAATATGGTTTCTGTGCTTGATTCTGTTAATGTGGCATAACACATTTATTGAAATGTGTAGGTTGAACCAATCTTGCAACTGGGGGTGAATCTCAATTGATCAAAGGGAATGGCCTTTTTAACGTGCTGTTGAATTTGATTTACCAATTTTTTTTCAGGATTTTGCATCTGTGTTTATAAGGAATATTGGCCTGCAGTTTTCTTTTCTGTTGTTGTGTCCTTAGGAAAAAGACAGTTCTCAAAGAAATAAAATCAGAGATGAAAATAGAGGACATTTTAATTGATACCAAAGAAATACAAAGGATTATGAGAAGTTATTATGAACAATTATATGCCAGTGAATTAGGAAATCTGGAAGAAGTGAATTAAATTACCGGGCATAGGGAGCTATGTTGTAGCTCAGTGGTAGAGCACTTGCCTCAAATATGTAAGGCCCTGGGTTCCATCCCCAGTGTTGTAAAAAACAAACAAACAAATAAATAAAATTACCAGGCAAACTACCAAAATGAAATCATAGGGAATTAGAAGGGGGAGTTCAAGATGGCTGAACGGAGCTGCCAGTGCTCACCTCCTCTACAGAGGACCAAAGTAATAGGTGCATAACTACAGTTTGAAGTGATTATGGAGAGCACTGGAAATCAGCAAGCAAAAGACTGGACTCTTCTAAGATTCAGACACTTGAGACGATAGCATAGAAAGAAACAAAATATCTCACCATCTGCTACCCTGGCTCTACAGTGGTAGTAGGGAGAGTCTCTCTTTCAGAGGAATAAGGGTGAAAGAGAGAGTCCCAGCAAACTATTAGCAATCTTAGCTATTGTAAGTCTCACAATCCTCACAGGTTTGTAACCCACTTAATGGGTAACCTGAAATCTTCTGGGCATGATAGTGCATGCCTGTAATCCCAGTGGCTCGGGAGGCTGAGGCAGGAGGATTGCAGGTTCTAGGCCAGCCTCAGCAACTTAGCAAGCCCCTAAGCAACTTAGTGAGACCCTGTCTCAAAATAAAAAATAAAAAGGATTGGGGATGTGGTTTAGTGGTCAAGTACTTCTGGGTTCAATCCCTATACACACACGGACACAGACACACACACACACACACAGACACACACACACACATACACACAAAAGAGTAACCTGAAATCTTCATAGTAACCTAATTTGGAAAAGGATCTCATCATCTCCAGCCAGTGTGCTGTAGGAAGGAACCATCTTGACAATTGAGCTATTATCTGAGTTTGGGCTGCTCTAGGGATCAGAAACTAATGCATATTCCCATTTCTGGAACTACAGACGTTCCATTTCACTGGATTAAAAGTGAGTAGCTACTTTTGGAATACATCTTGGCCTGGCAAGGTGACTTACCTAAGCATGCTAGGTGTTCTGCACTGTAGGGGATGGGTGCTGTGACACAGACCAAAGTAGAGGACACTACCTTTAAGAATCAGGAGATTGGAGAGCTTGCTCTCTGGAACCAAGGGCATGGCAAGTCATGTGCAGATTTGCATCAGTGCCAGAATTGGAGGCAGTTGTCCATATGGTCCTCACCACCCCTTTTCCCTGTGCCATGCATGGAGCCTGCTACTGACAGGTGTGTAAAGAACACTGAAGTTCTGATGCTGACCTGTCTGTGAGAGTGTCATGAGGGAGCACAGGTGTCTCTTTACCCCTGGAGGACAGGGCAAAAGAGTCCTGGAGAGGAACTTTGCCCAGCTCTGGCCCTGTTCCACTCCCAGTCACTCCCAGGCCAGCACTTTAGCTGAAGGAGTTTATAGAAGAAAAGCCCTGGCTGTTGGCCCACTCATTGGCACACAAGAGTAGGGGAGCCAAGGTCCTGCTCCTGGGCAGGCACACCCTCAGTAGCAGCAGAGAGAAAAATCACAATTCTTACAGATACCATACCTGCCTGTCTCCCACTGCCAACCAACCTGGTAGCTTGTCTGACCAGTCATTGCTGTTAGGCAAGTGCCATAGAAGGGCTTTTGTAGTTCCTGCCACCACTCTCCCTGTGAAACATTGGGGTCAGTACCACTGTTTCATCAGAGGAAAAGTGTTTCAAGCCCTGAACCACCACTGGTGCATCCTGTGCCAGAGACTCTTATGTGTAATAGAACCAACATCAAGAGTGCCTGAGGAAACCCCCATTGACCAATAAGGGCCACTGTTCCCATTGTGTGAGTATCCATAGAGGGTACACCCCACACGTTTCCCCAATCTTGGGAAAACATGGATGTATCTATGTACAGGAGTCATATGGAACTCCAAGTAGACATGACTAGAAAAGATGTTTACCACAGCAGATTATAGTCAAACTGTTAAAAGTAAAAGATAAAACAGGAATTTTAAAATATGCAAGAGAAACTTGCCAAGTTTCATTTAGGAAAAGTACCTCTTGAGTAATAGCAGATTTCTCAGCAGAAAACCTATAGGCCAAGAGGGATGGAAATGAGGTACTACAAGTCCTGAAATGAAATAATTGCCAAACAAGCATACTAATGGGGAGGGGGGAATTCCATGAAAGTAGAAAAGAGATCAGTGAAGTAGAGGAAGGGGATTGAGGGGGAGGAGAAAAAGAGAGAAAGTGTGGAATAATTCTGGCCAAGCTATCCTATGTAGTATATGAATATACTACAGTGAATTTCACCTTTAGGTGTATCTATAACGTACCAATTAAAAAAAAAACACTATGTAAATAGAAGAAAGACCAATACATAGAAGAAAGGGAACAGAGCGCCGGGCGCAGTGGCGCACGCCTGTAATCCCAGCACTTTGGGAGGCTGAGGCAGGAGGATCGCGAGTTCAAAGCCAGCCTCAGCAATGGCGAGGCACTTAGCAACTCAGTGAGACCCTGTCTCTTAATAAAATACAAAAAAAGGGCTGGGGATGTGGCCCAGTGGTCGAGCGCCCCTGAGTTCAACCCCCGGTACCAAAAAAAAAAAAAAAAAAAAAACAAGAAAGGGAACAGGGGGGATAGAAGAAGAGAAGGAAAGGGGAAGTTCTAGGGACTGAATTGGAACAAATTATATTTCATGCTTGTATAATTATGTGAAAATAAACCCCAATAGTATGTATAAATAAAATACACTAACAAAATTTTTTTGAAAGATTACTATACCAGTAAAGCTATCCTTCAGAAATGAAGTAGAAATAAAATATTTTCAAGCTAAGCAAAAACTGAGGGGATTTGCAACCACCAGACCAGCCTTAAAAAGATGTTTAGAGGAATCCTATATCCAGAAGTGAAAGAAAGATAAGTACTATCATGAAAACCCATGGAAGTATAAATGCCTCTAGAAGAGTGGGAACACAAAAGAGAAATAGAAAAGAATGGAACATTATCAATAGAATTGACCATTAAATCATAATATGAAGAGAGAAAGAAAAGAATAAAGAATATTTGAAACAATCAGAAAAAATTCAGCAAAATGCCCTCACCTATCAACAATAACCTTGAATGTAAACAGACAACATTCTCCAATTAAAAGATACAGACTGGTTGGCTGGATGAAAAAAAGAAAAAGAGAAGACAACCTAACAATATGCTGACTACCAGAAACTTACTTTACTAGTAAAGACACACGTGCACACACAGACTGAAAGGTAAAGGGTGAAAAATTGTATTAGAAGCAAATGGAAACCTAAAGCAAGCAGAAGTAGCTATTCTTATATCTAACAAAACAAACTTTAATACAAGAACTTTAAGAAAAGACAGGATCACTATAATGTCATGGGCCAGGCTATATGGGCAATGACTGACAGACTCCATTTTACCCTGAGACTCCATGTCATGGAAAAAATGCTTCTTCCATGGGAAAGTCCCGCCTCTATACCCATCAATAGTTGTTTAGCATAGCATGTTTGGCAACACAAAATGGCAATCTTATACAATGTAAAATTGTTCTCTCTTTGGCTCCTATTTTTCTTGGATGATACACCCTGTCAGAGATTGATTGTCTAGATGTTAGTTACCATTCTTTAACTTGTTCTCAACGAGGGACGTTTTGACCCACTCCCCCTTCTGCTTATGATTTTAGATCTCATGACATTTGTTTATGGTTTCGAATCATAGCAACAGCCGCTTATGATTAATATGGTTTTGGACTATAAAAGGTGTACTCAAACCCCTGGACAGGGTCAAAGGGTGTAGACATGCAGCCTGACCCTTGGCCTGCCAGCTGATGGATCCAGACTGCCAACTGGTGAATAAAATTTCCATCTCCTGCTCTAAGATGGACTCAGTGATTTATTGCAATCTCACAATAATAATATATTTACCAAGGGATCAATTCAACAGGAAGATATAATGATTACATGTGTATTTGTATCTAATGTTGGAGCACCCAGTTTTACAAAACAAATACTGTTAGATCAACAGGGAGAGATAGGCTCTAATACAGTAATAGTGGGGATTTCAAATATAGTTCATCTAATAAATAATAAACAAATAAACCTCATAGGTAAACAATACCAAAGATCTAGTGGACTTAACAAACATTTACAGGATATTCCAGACAAAAGTTGCAGGATATGCATTATTTTCATCAGTGTATGAGACATTCTCTAGCATACACCCTATATTAGGCCACAATCCAAGGTTTAACAAATTCAAAAAATCAAAATCTTATCCTCTATTTTTTAAATCACAATAGAATAAAACTAGAATTTGATGAGAAATGTTATTATTATTTTTAAAATTAGGTTAGTATTTTAATATCTCATATCAAAATTTCTGAGTACCCAGAAACTAACAGTGACATCAATAACTTAGATGGTCCTTTGAATAAGTAAATTTAAAGGTATAATTTGGAAACAAGTAGTCTATCAGATTGAAAATAACAATGTGTCACAAAAATGTTTATGGAACAAAATCTTAAATTAGTAGAATATACTTATAATATGCATTTGCCCAATCAATATCAATTGAGCGCCCACTGTGTATTAGGCAGACTATAAATGTGTATTGTAATAATTTAAATATTTTGTGGTACAGACTGTGATCTGAAATAAAATGCTAAGGGATGTAGCAGTAACCACAATTAAGAAAATAAACTTTGGGGAGCCAGGGTTGTGGCTCAGTGGTAGAGTGCTTGCCTTGTATGCATAAGGCACTGGGTTTGATCCCTGGCATCACATTAAAAATAAACAAATAAAATAAAGGTATTGTGTCCATCTACAACTAAAAAATGAAAATAAAAAAAGAAACTTCGGAAATTATAAAAATACACAGAGAATGAACAACATAGACTTGAATGAACAGTGAGTGGGTCCTTAAGGAAGTCAAAGAAAATTGAAAAGTTTCAAAAAAAATGAAAAAAGAAATACAACATACCAAAACCTCAAAATCAGTACTAAGGAGGAATTTTACAGCAATGTATGTTTTCACACACACACACACAAAAAATCATAAAATCTATTTTAAAATATTTATTTGTATACAGAAAGATTTTAAACAATCTAACAATGCATCTCAAGGATTGAGGAAACCAAAAACAAACCAAACCCACAAATAGTTGAAGAAAATAAATGATAAATATCATAGAATAAATGAAAGAAATAGGGAGTAGGTCAGGGAGAGTGGCATATGCCTATAATCCCAATGATTTAGGAGGCTGAGGCAGGAAGATTGCAGATTTGAGGCCAGCCTCAGCAACTTAGAAAGACTTCAGAAACTTAGCAAGACCCTGTCTTAAAAAAAAAAAAATGCTATGGATGTATCTCAGTGGTAAAACAGCCGTGGATTCAATATCTAATACAAGGTTTTAGTCAGCTTTTTCACTGCAGTGACTAAAAGATCTGACCAGAACAATTATAGAGAAGGAAATGTGTTTTTAGAGGCTTATAGTTTCAGGGGTTTTAGTCCATAGAAGGTTGGCTCCATTCCTCAGAGGTCGAAGTGAGGCAGACCATCATGGCTGAAGAGTGTGGTAAAGTAGCTCACATGATGATCAGAAAGCATATAGAGACTCCACTTGCTAGGTACAAAATATATACCCCAAAGTCATGCCCCCAATGCCCACCTCTTCCAGCCCCACACCCTACCAGCTTTCAGTTGCCACTCAGTTAATTCCTATCAGGGGTAAATTCATGGATTAGGTTAAGGCTTTCATAACACAATCATTTCTTCTTTGAACCTTCTTGCATTATCTCACACGTGAGCTTTTGGGGGACACCTCACATACAAACAATAACATACATCAAACAAACAAATAAACAAAAGGTAAATGAAACAAGGAGTTGGACCTTTGAAAGGGTAAATAAAATTAACAAGCCATATCTAGACTAATCAAGGAAAAAAGAGTGAAGACCCAAATAAATAAAGTTAGAGAAGAAAAGGGAACCATTATATTGATACCACAGAAATGCAAAGATTTGCAAAATAATTGCAGATTATTTTGAAAAATTATACTCTAACAAATTAGAAAATCCAAAAGAAAATGGAACAATTTCTGGACATATATAACCTGCTAAAATTGAACCAAGAAGATATAAAAAACTTGAATAGATCAATAGCAAACAATGAAATTGAATCAATAAACCTCCTACCACAGAAAAACCCAGGATCAAATAACTTCACTACTGAATTTTACCCATCTTTTAAAGAACTAATGCCAATTCTTTCAAACTATTCCATAGAATTGAGAAGGAAGGAATCCTTCTAAACTCATCCTATCAGTCCTGCATTGCCCTGTAACTAAAACTTGATAAGGACACAACAAAAATTGAAACTATAAACCAATATCCCCAATGATCAAAGATGCTGAAATTCTCAAAAAAAAAAAAAAAACTAGCAAATCAAATTCAAAGCATATCAAAAAGTTCATACACCATGATTGTTTTCAGGCCATCAATGCAAGGATGGTTCAACATACGCAAATTAATAAACAAAATAGATCATGTTGATAAAATGAAGGAAGGAAAAATTATATGATTATGCCAATGAGTGTAGAAGAATATTTAATAAAGTTCAACCCCCTTCAGTATAAAAGTCCTGAACAAGTTAGGTATAGAAGGATTATACCCAAACATTAAAAAAGCTATATATATATCAAATCCACTGCCATCATAATGAACAGGGAAAAGTTAAAAACATTTCCTCTAAGATCATGAATAAGATACAGGTATTCACACTCAGAACTGTTATTTCTTATAGTACTACAAGTTTTAGCAGAACAGTTAGGCAAGAGATAGAAATGAAAGGCATAAAAATAGGAGGTGAGGAAGTCAAATTATCCCCATTATCTATTATATGATTCTGTACATACAAAATCTAATGACTTCACCAAAGGACTATTAGAACTAATAAAAGAATCAATAAAGTACAGGATACCAAATCAACATATAAAAATCAGTAGATTTTCTATATACTAACAACAAATTTGCTGAGAAAAAAAATCATGAAAGCAATTCCATTCACAAAAGCCACCCCCCCACCGCCAAGAAAAAAGAAAAAGAATACACATACACACAGAGAGAAACCCTAGGGATAAATGTACCTAAGGAAACTAATGATCTCTACAATGAAAATTACAAAACACTGGTGAAAGAAATTGAAGAAAATATGAAGTGATGGAAAGATCCCCCATCTTCATGGATTGGAAAAATATTGTAAAAATATTCATACTATTCAAAGCAACCCATGGGTTCAATGTGATCACCATCAGAAAACTAATGACCATCTTCACAGAACTAGAAAAAAAGTCCTACAATTCATAGAGAAGTACAAAGATCCTGAATAGCCAATGCAATTTTCAGCAGAAAGAAAAATCTGGAACCATCCAATACCTGATTTTAAGACATACTTCAGAGCCATGTTAACTAAAACAACATGATATTAGCATAAAAATAGATAGATCATGGATCAGAATGAGGTCCCAGAAGTAAACCCATGCATGACAGCCAACTTTTTCTCAACAAAGATGTCCCAAACAACTGTGTTGAACAAATAATGCTGGAGAAAACTGGATACCCACACACAGAAGACTGTACACAAATCAATTCATGGTGGATTAAATGTAAGTTCCTACATTAAGACCTGAAACTACAGATCCACTAGAAGAAAACATAGGGAAAATATTTCAAGACATTGGTGCAGGCAACCGTTTTTCAAGATAGGACTCTAAATGCACAGAAGACAAAAGCAAAAGTTGACAAATGGGATTACATCAAATAAAAATTCTGTACACTAAAGAAAACAATCAACAGAGAGAAAAGATACCCACAGAATGGGAGAAAATATTTGCCAACTATTCATCTGACAGAAGGTTAATCTCCAGAATATCTAAAGAACTCAAAAAACTTTAAAAAACAATTCATCCAATTAAAAATGGGAATAGACACTTGTCAAAAGAATAATAGAAATGGCGAATAAATGTATGAAAAATAATGTCATTAGCCACCAGGAAATGATAAATCAAAATTATGAGATACCACCTCACCCCAGTTATAATGGTTAATACTAAAAAAAATAGACAAAAAAATAAATATTGGAGAGGCTGTTATACACTGTTGATAAGAATGTAAAGTAGTACAGTTACCATGGAAAATGGATGGAGATTCCTCAAAAAAGTAAAAATAGATCTACCATATGACCCAGCAGTTTCACCTCTGGATATATATACAAAGGAAATGAAATTAGCACACCAAATAAAAACCTGTATTTCCATGCGTATTTCAGTACTGCACATAATAGCTGAGAAATAGTATCAGCCTAGGTCCCCATTAACAGAAGAATGGATAATGAAAATTATATATATATATATATATATCACATATATATACATATATATATATATATACATATATATATATCACATTTGTGATACACAAACACACACACACATACAGAAAATTATTCAATCATAAAGCATGAAATCTTCATTTTACATCCATTTTCTTGCAGAAAAATGTATAGAACTGGAGGACATTGTATTAAGTGACATAATCCAGACCCATGATATTTCTCATGCCAAAGCTAAAGGAAATTGACCTATTGTAAGTAGAATGTTGATTATCAGGGATTAGGAAGGGTGTGCAGAACCTTGGGGTATGCAGAATGAGGGTGGTTGGATTTTAGCAATGAATACTGTTTACATGTATGGAAATTTCACATTGCTTTATATTAATATGTACAATAAGTATGTGTTAATAAAAAGAAATAGAAAACATGAATAGGCAAGAATGAACAGTGAGATTAAACAGTAATAAAAATTCTTCCATCAAAGAAAAGCCTAAGATCTAATGGCTTCAGTGCAGAAATCTATCAAACATTTATAAAACTAATACCATTTTTTTTTTCAAGCTCTTCAAAAAACTGGAGAGGAGGGAATCCTTCAAAACTCATTCTTTGAGGCCAGCATCACCCTGCTAAGGTTTGTTGTATTGAAATATTTGTCATTTGAATTGTTATTATCTTTGTAAGAGTCCTTATCAGGAATTCTAGTTTTAGGACTGGTTGTGGAAATAGCTTTTCCGAACTGTCCTGGTTTACTTTTCTAAACCCAACAGAGATAGTAGCATCCAGCTGTAACCTCTTTAATCATATTGGTACAGCAAAAATAATGACGTGCGTTTAAGGAAGAATATATTCTAGGGATCATAGTTGAAACCAATAATTTTATTATTGTCTATTAGAGAAAAGCCCACCTTCCTATGCGAATAAGTGCAAACCTGAATTTTTAGGTGAAGTCATACTGTCAGGTAATGACAGATTGGACTGAAGACTGAAGAGGGAATAGTGGAGACTCTTTTCTTATGCATGTAGTATAAGCCTATCTACCTGTCCTAGACAGAAGCTAAGGGGTGCAGACATGGTACAGTATCTGGCTTCTTAGAGGAACAGGGTTTTTGGGCACATGTCCCTTTAAGGGGCTGTAGCTTCATTTAATTTCACTGGAAGGGTTTTCCCAGAGGATACCGTATTTGTATATCATTGCCCCTCAGCATCTTTCTTGTTCCTGGAAGACTCTACTTGGAAAGTAGGGTGTTGTAGAGACCATAGCAGCGTATACTTCCACAGTCTTGTTTCAAGGGCAGTTTGTAGGTATAAAATGTAGAAATTGATCTCCAAACCAAAGGGAGTGCCAGCTTTTTAGTTTGTCCAGGTAATTTAATATTTCAAAGATGTGCAGGCTTGATAACCTTTTAAATATCAACTAGGTCAGTGATATGTGTTTTGTGGTAACTATTTTACATGTTTCTACTGTGTAATGTACATTAAAATTTTCTGAATCAAGGGACAAAAATAGCTCAGTGTCTTTTAGGTAGAATTTATATTGCACCTCAGAATTTAAAACTCATTTTGGGGCAGTCATAGAAGGTCAAACTGGCACTTATGCCTTGGTTTACCTAATAAAGCCTTAACATGTAGCAAGACTCTGAACTGAAATAAACTTTCATATAGTCACAGATACCAAGAAAGCTCCAAAATTGGTGTTTAGTTTTCTTGGCTCAATCGGTCTGTCTGCTTCTATAATTTATTTGCTGTTCCAATTGTACAAGCTGCAGGATGTATAAATTATGCTATTTTTTTTTTCTGCTGGGGAAACCAAGTCATTTCTAGATTTAGAACATAGCTGAATGATATAGATTTCACCGTTAGAAGCTACATTTTTTTTCCTCTTTGCATTTAACTATGTGGTTCATTTATTACAGAGTTTCCCAAACATTTTTGGTCATGACACCCTGGAAATTGTCTTAACTTGCATAGCCAGCTGGAGTAAGTAGAAGGGTATTCACATGACAGGGTCTTAAACCCCAACTTTCTTTATCTCTTCCCCATTATCCTGAGGGCTAAAAGCATGGACATTTAGATTTCTTATGATCTGTTCACAGGCACCTAGGTTGACTTATTTCAAGCCACTTTAATCAATCATCTGAGCTGTTCATTAATTGACCTAAGTACTCAGAGCCTTTAGTCAATTGGTACATCTTAGAGCTAAAGAGTACCTAAGATAAACCACTAGGTGACCATTCAATTCACAGATGAGACAATGAAAGGAGAAGCAGTAGCATGATAAATTAGGGATAGGAAGGTCTTTGGGGGGCTGGGGTTGTGGCTCAGCGGTAGAGCGTTTTCCTAGCACATGCGCAGCTGGGGTTCGATCCTCAGCACCATGTAAAAATAAAAAAACTCATTGTGTACAATTAAAGTAAATAAATAAATGTTTTTAAAAAAATGAAAGGTCTTTGGGAAAAGAAGTAGGTCCAAATCTTGAAGCTACTGTTAAGCATGTCTGTAACTTTAGCCTGCTACGAAGCCATGCAGAGTGTCTATGTCCTCCCCAGCAAAACAAGGGTAACTATAGCTACCTTGCTGTAATATTTTAAGATGAAAGATAATGTACATGAATTATATACCTAGAATACTACATGGCACATAATTGATTGCTAATTTGCTAACTCTTTCTGTTCAGAGGACAACATGAAGAACCTAAAAACAATCAGTTCAGTGCATTATTCATCTATTCGGGTCTCTCCGATAATTGAAAATATATTTTAAAAAATATTTACTTATTGGTTTTAGTTGTACACAATGCCTTTAATTTTTACGTGGGCCTAAGGATCGAACCTGGGCTGCACACGTGCAAGGCGAGCGCTCTACCGCTGAGCCACAACCCCAGCCCCAGTTGAAAATATTTTGACTCCTTAATTCTAAATACTTGAGTCCACTAATGTAATTTGACTCTTGAGTAGTTACCAACTCCCTTGCAACTTTATCATCACAAGTAAGAAAGGAGATGCTTTGGTGATACTGCTAAAAGCAACTGATAGATCTAGAACACTTATAGTTTTAAGGCACATTTGCAGCATTGGACCACTGAATAATATAGAGGAATCGCAGGAACCAGTGTTTTCATCACCACCTATTGCAAATGAAGCAACTTCTAATTGTCAGGACAAGGCCATTGCCTCTGTATGACCTGACACAGAACTCTGCTGTCCCCAATCCCTTTGTTTTCAGAGCTCTGGATGTCTCACTTGCTGGTAGGTGAATATGCTGCTGGTTCAGACCGCCAGCCACACAGACTGGCTCAGGATGTAAGTGTGATCAGAGAGGCAAGAGCGAGGCACGAAATGATGGTGGAGAAGGTCGTGAAGAGGTGTGGTGGGAGCAGACTCGGGAAGACACCATCGTGCTGGGAACGAGGAAGGCTTTTCCAGATGTTTTCAACCCACTAGGGATAATTTTAATTTGCTAAAAAAGAACAGTGTGATCTGAGGCCTCTACGAAGTGGCAGGATGCCACCTAACAGTCTCACACCTTGCCTCAGGCACAGACCAAGTTTTTCTTGTGTTTTGATAAGGTGAAGCAATAGCGTACCAAGCATTGTTTAGCTCTTAAAGTCTAAAATGTTGAACTGATACATAAAGAAAAATGAAATGATCCAGTTCATCCAATGTTCATGACTATCTAAATTAATATATGCTACAATCATTTGGAGAATAGATTTACCATGTGGTTTCCAAGTTTCTTTATCTTGTTTTGAAAACAGAGGAGCTAAAAAAAGAATAACAGGCTACGATTAATATTAACAAGAGATTCTGTGAGCTTTGTGAGGCCTAAGGAAGCTGTGTTGAATTGTACCATAATTGATGTGCATGAAGACAGAGGATTGACCCAGCGAAACCTTCCCTCAAATCTTTCAGCAGGATTTAGTACAGACCTCACTGTCCTGGAGAGCACTAATTTTTGATCCTTCAATAAACAATTTATTGTTTGTAGGCTGTTTTTTCCCATTTATGAGAGCTTGCCTTAATCTTTGGCTTGGCATTTTCTATTAAACTTACTTTGGTAGAATGATATAGATAATAAATGGTAAAAAATAATTTAATCTACTGGACATACAATATATAGCAAGTGTTCTCCTGGACTTTGTGTATATATGTCTGTATATACACTATCTCCATATATATATGTCTGTATATATGTCTGTATATACACTATCTCCAGTCTACTACAGTCAGGCAAAGTGAGGGTTATAAGTCTCATCTTATGTAAGAGGGATCTGAGGCTCAGTTCACTGTGGTTGGCCTAGACTAGAACTCAGCCCTGGCCTGCCCTGGCCTGGGAATCTTCTTCCACCACAAATATTCTGAAGGATTGTAGAGATGTCATTTAGAGAAAGAAAGTTTAAGTACATGGCACACTTCACTCATTGATTCCATAAATATTTGCTGAGATTTCATTATCTTCCTGGTCTTGTTGTAAAAGCTGAATCTGCGTTGATGAACAATATTAAAAAGGACCTCTGCCCTCGTGGTGTCATACTATCTAGTGGGGGAGTTTGGTAGTTAACTATTGTAGGGAGAAGAAAAAATAAATACTGGCTACTGATATGCACTAAGTCCTAGATGGTTTCTTTAAGAAAAGAGAAATAAGAAGAGAATGCAGACATTTTCATTCTTGTATTTGGTCTCATGTGGTTGCAGAGATATTTCTTATGGAGACATTCTTTCAACTTGCTACAGTTTGCATCCTCAGTGTCTCTCAAAGGCCCATGTGTTAAGGGCTTGGTCTCCAGGGTGATGCTGTTGGGAGGTGGTGAAATCTTTAGGAGGTAGGACCCGATGAGAGATCCTTAGGTCATTGGGAGTATACCCCTAAGGGAATTGTGGGATTCTGGTCTTTTTCTTCTCTTTGCTACCCATGTATTCAGTGCCATTGCCATCTGATTTCCCCACCACAAGCCCAAAACTATGGGGCCACTTGATCATGGACTAGAATTTCTCAAGCCTTGAGCTAAGTGAATTTTTCTTTTATAAGTTAATTACCTCAGGTATTTTGTCATAGTAACACTACACTAATTGATATACCACATTTTCTGGAAACAATGAGGTAAGGTTATTCCTCCCCAAGTGGACTAATTTAATAAAGATTCCTTATGATAACTCCTAGTAGGTAGACTACTAATGCCCTTCCCTGAGAATTAGGATTTCTGATTACATAAAGGAACTAATTAAACTGAGAGTGAAAAATAATTAAGAATATTTTCATCTTTGCAAGGAAGACGTATAAAATATTGATAGCACGAAAGGCACAGGTATGCTATTTCCAGGAATTGATGTTTTATGATTAATATTTCTAACATGGTTATTAGTCAACAGAGATTTAAACATTATCTCTGAGTGTTTATTTACTTTGGAAAATGTGAACTGATTAACAGTAACATTAATGTATCTAATTAACAATTAAAATGTGTGGTCCCTCCCCAATATATGCTCTTGGTTTTTTCATTTAAAATGTGATGCAACAGACTTCACTATTTATTATCCTTGCTACCAACTAATGACATTTGTGGTATTTAATCTATTCTTGATCTCATCTCCCTGTCAACCTCTCTGCCTTACTCATGTTAAATTCGGTCACATCTTGAACCCAACATTCATAATTTCTGCTCATTCATTATTAACCCCAACCTGGCTTTGATGCTCCTGTTCCTGTTATAAACGAATCTAAATGAATCTCAAAGTGAAAGATAATAGTATTTGATTTCCATTCTTTCAAGAGAGTAAAAAATCATTCAGGCAAGTAGGGAACATCTCTCTGCAATTTTCAGTGCCTTTTAAACTGGGCTTGTTTTAACTAGACTTGTCCAGATGTGCCTGAAAGAGTGTCAAAAGGAAGCAATCAAAATAAAGGTACTAATGAAGCCAAGAATGGTTGCCTGTTGTTCTGGACTCTCAGATCCTTTTCTCAAATGAAATGACTAACAAGGATTCAAGTGCTTGCCCTTCTCGACAGAGATTAAGTCTGTGTTGACATAATTGTGCAAAAGTGCCTTCTTAAAGAACCAAGTAAAACAAAATGGAAGCCCCAGTTAATGTTGCATTGACAAACACCATTCAATATTTTGTAAGATTTAGCAGCTTATAAAAATTATTGCTAAAGGATTTGGAAATGCAAATCATCTATCTTGCTTCATTTCACTTGATGTGTTCTTGGTTTATACCTTAACTGTCTTGGAAATCATCAGCTATGGTCTTATCAGCTTTCCCATAGTTCACTCAGCTCTTCTAAGGTTTTTGTTCCTCTTTTACCCTAGTTTACTTACAGCTCGAGGTCTGTAGGCCTGAAGGGAAGTCTCACATTCAGACTTTCCTGAAGTGAAAGGTCATTTAAATAAAACATTGAATAGCCCAAGTTCCTGACTGGTAGGTTGCAAGTTGCTCTGCCGGCTTTCTCCAAGTACAAGTGACTTCAGATGGCAGAGACATAGCCATTGCATTACAATGGATGACTCATGCGTGGTGTGTTTCCTGGAGAGAGAATTACTTCCTCCTGTGTTTCTTCCCACAAAGGGAGGGTTAAGGGGTCCTCATTTAGCTCCTCCCTGATTTCAAAGGAAATGCTATATTCCTGTTTCCTCCTAGGGTCAGGACAGGGGTGGAGTTATGGAGGTTAAGCTGATAAGCTCTCTCCTTTCCAGAAATATGTGTGTGTATAAATACTTACCAACCAAATAATTATATGTATTATATTATCTTAGATTATATTATCAGATATACAATATATACTTATGGATATCTTTATCTATCTAGATTTCTATATAAATTTTATCTAGATTCCTGTATATAGAAATTGACGTAAGAAATATATCTAGAGACATCTGTCTATCCATCTGTGTATCTATCTATTGATATATCTATTGAAATTTAAAAAAATGTGAGTAATCCAATTTTTATTCTAGAGGAAAGAACATAGAAGTCCAGGTTAGATAAACTGAGTGCTGTGCTGATCTTCTTCTTCTTCTTCTTCTTTTTTTTTTTTTTGGTATTGGGGATTGAACCTAGGTGTGCTTAACCACTAAGTCATATCTCTAGCCCTTTTTATTTTTATATTTTGAGACAGGGTCTCACTAACTTGTTTAGGGCCTCACTAAGTTGCTAAGGCTGGCCTTGAACTTGTAATCTTCCTACCTTAGCCTCTTGAGTCCCTGGATTACAGGCATTTGCCATCGTGCTGGTAGTTGTGGGTTCTTGTACAACACAGGAAACATCTCTAACCCCAGAATAGTTTACTAATTGCTGTGATAATGATAATAATTCCTGTCCTGCTTACTAGGTTATTGTGATCATGGAATGAATATATAAAGATGTTTAAAAACCTACAGCGAGTATTGTTATTAAATATGATACCTTCTTTCACTTGCCTGCTGTGGTCACCAACGTAGCTCATAGCCTTCACAGGATCTCTTCTAGAAAATCATATTGAAAGCCAAAGGAAAATGTGGTTTGAGACAGGGATACTTGTTTTATCAGTAACATTTGTGGTGGTAAGGGCAAAAAAATACATTTGGGTGTATAATGATACACAGAAAAAAATGTTTATAAGTGAAGTTAAAAAAATGTTAATGATATGCCCTAATTTCAGGGTGGAAAGCGTGTTGCAGGAGATCCCTGTTCACTGGTGCAGGGTAGCTGGGACTGATCTCCATCGTGCTGCTAACTGCCTGAGTATCTGCTATTAGTGATCAGTGCTCCTCCCTCTGTGGGAGCCGTAGAGAACCTCAGCAAACTGTAGTTTGGATCTTCTACCAAAACATTGGCCATTTGAAATGAACCCAGTGAAATCGGATGTTGAGATAAAGTCACTTATCAGAACTGATGTGGGCTTATCTCTTAGACATCAGGATCAATGCTGATGTTCATGCCTACGTTAATGCAGGCCACACTTGATGCACTGGTAAAGGTCCTAAGGCAACATCTCCTGTAATAATCAGCATGCTAAGTGTGCTCAGCTTTGTTCTAGAGTCATTCACCTAAACTCGCTTTCTTTCCCAAAGAGCCTGGGGTGCCTTTGCGGCGCACAGCCTGTGGGCTACACTCTTACACCTGATGTTTCCCAGGTACACCAAAATGCCACCCACAATGGCTAGACATGCATGCTTCCTCAGGGCCCAGTTCAGCCCCTGCACCCCTTCGTTTCTCTGTGACAGCTTGAGGGTACCATGCTTCCATACTGGGGTGAGTGTGCTGAAATTCTGCCCAACCTTTGGAGGTTGTGTTTCCTCAACCATGATTTCTGGGTCACATACTACATGTGTTTTGGGTTGGAGCAGAATAGGATTATTGGTATTTTTATAATCCTGAACCATCTCTCCAAATTTCAATTGCATATTAATATAACTTAGACACTGTGTGTCCTAGCTTGTGGAATTTTTTTTCTAAATATTTTGATCTCTCTCTCTCTCTCTTTTTTGAAAGGAGGGAGTTAAAATGTTTCTGCCATAGCCAGGTATGTAGAGACCACTGGAATAAATTTGTGACATTCTCCTGCCAAGATATGGCATATTAAAAGTTCAATCGAGATTGAATGAAGTCATTTTAAAATTAGCAGAACAGCAGCAAGTAATAAAATTATGGAGGTGTTTTTGGCACAAATTCTGGCATTCATTTATTCACAAGTCCACCTTTCACTTGCTGAAAAGACAAATAGTGACTATACCTGTGATCTATTAATCATGTTTGTTTTCCCTAGAACCACAAATTCAGGTCCAATTACACTTGCTTAAGTCTTACACCTTTGGCATAAATAATTTATATTTGCAAAAATTTCCAGGTCAGAATTTTCCATAACATTTGAAAAATGAATCTCTATTTCATTGCTGAACAAAATGCAGTGGAAATTTTCAGAAAGGTTACATTCCTCTTTAATGTTCATAAGTCGCATTTCTGGAATGCTGCTAAATATCTGAGTATTTCTTACAAATGTATTTAACAGGTATACATTTAGAGGAATTTAGCTTAATGGTAGTTTTAAACATTAATAGGAAAAATATTCATGGCTATGAAAAAAAAATCTACCTTTATACAATACTGCGTTCTTCAAATTTTGCATGTCTATGTTTCTAGAAGTGCAATATTTTTTGATAAACTAAGTAACATTTCAGAAATACGCTTTCATCCAGAATTATTTTTCAAACATCATAAAAATCAGGATATGGTAAATCTCTTTCATTCTTTGCGCATTTCTCTTCCAAAAGTTGGCAGTGAATATGAATGGCTTTTGTGATAAGAAAACATATTTAACTGTTCTATAAATTATAATATTTATAATAAAATTTATGAAACATTAATAATATTTTATATTTTATTTATTTTATGAATTCCAAGCAATCTAAATATCCAACACAAGTGAGTTAATTAACAATTGTATCTTCATACAATGGATTAATATCTAGTCAATAAAACGTATTATGAAACACTTTTGTGACAGAGAAAGTGCAAATTATATGTTACATAATAAAAGCTTGTTGCAAAATAGGAAAAATAAATTTTGGAAAGAAAACTGTGTATGTACATATGAATAGAGAGCAATGCACAATGATATAGTCACTGGTTTTCTCTGAATGGTAAGGATATGGACAATTTTGTTTTCTTTAGAACTTTCCTACACTTTGCAAATTTCTCTAATTATATATTATCTATCTGTCTATCTATATATGTTATATAATTATATATATTATCTATCTGTCTCTCTATATATGTTAAATAAAATTTCAAGGAGTGCTTATATAGGTGTCTTAGAATTCTGTATTTTTAGCAGCCATGACAAGGAGGATTCAGGTGCTCCCAGGATAGGGATTGGAACAAACAAATTCGCACAGGAGCAAAACACATCACTTTGGTGAGTGGCAACTAAATTTACAGCATTGCAGACATAGTAAGGGCTGGATCAGATGAGAGCTCATAATGTATACACAAGAATTCAGAATACATACAAGATGGCTGGTTTACCCTTAAGGTGTCAGTTTAGTCCTATTATAGCAGTATAATTATTAATAGCACCATATTATCAAAATTACCTAGGTTCAGATGATAAATTATGTGGTCACCTTGTTTAATCACTGGAAAACCACTGGTGGGTTCCTAGCAGGAACTTAACCAACCAGACTGACATTTTAGAGAGAGATTTTTGACTGCATTATGAAAAATGAATTGTGGGAACAGGGATATTGTTAGGAGGATCAGTTAGGATATTATTGCAAAGTTTATAGAAGCCACAGCAGTAGCAAGAGGGGTAGAGACAGGAGACAAAACTTGTATGGGCAAATTTAGACACTCACATAAGAGCAGTTGTAAACATTTTTAAGGAATTGGTGAGTTACTTTGATACCATCTATGGAAGGCTCTAGAGCAGCACTGTCCTTTAGAACTTCCTTCATTGATGAAAATGTTCTATTTATGATGTCTAATATGGTAACCAGTAGCCACATGTGGCAATGAGAACTTAAAATTGAGTTTTCAATTGTATTAAAATAGTGTTAAGTTTTAAATCTGAGTAGCCACATGTTATGGTGGCTTCGTATGGGACAGTGCAACACTGTCTAGCCTGTGAGAGATCTGGGCTGGTGGTCTGGTTCTGTGAGGGATCACTTAGGTGCTGGTTTCCTAGGGTGTGGCCAGCAGAACTGTGCCTAAGGAAGAGAGGAGTGTCCCCTATTTAAGGGATCATCAGAGGAAGAGAATCTTCCAAAAGAAGATGAAGGACTAGTCAAAGGCCTGGGAGGACCCAGGAGACAGAGTTGGTTTAGTAATTAAATAGATTGAGACAGTCGAGAAGGGAGTGATTAACAGTGATTAAAGAGTTTATTCTGTAAGTACTTCATCAAGTAAGATGAAAACATTTGTGGAAGATTGAAATGAGATTATAGAAGAAGGAATATACTTGGGTGGGATTCAGTGCTGAGAGGATATGTTGTAAATAAAAAGGCAAAGTTAGATTCTGCTCCCCACTACCGTGCCCAAATCCTTAAGGAATTGGCACAGCTGACTTCTTGATGTAGCTGCTTTTACAAAAATCAATGCTTATGCCAGTCAGGAAGGAAACCTAGTTCACAAGTCCAAGGAATTGCTTTTTTTCCCCCACCTCTCCTCTGATGATATTAGACAAGAACCTAGGCGTCTGTCTTCCAGTTCAGTGGGGTGATTGCAGTTAAGAGGCCAAAGATGAAAAAAAAGATGGAACCCAAGAAAGGAAGCCAGAAGCAAAACATCCTCTGCCCTTCTCATTCCCAAACAAGAAGAATAATTACTGAAGTCAAACTCACAGGTAAGAGTTGAGAAAACTTTGGGCTGAAGGATGCAAATGCTGTGTTCATCTGTAAACGTTGCTTCTGGGGGAGTTAACATGAATGGTGGGAAACACCTGAGTGGATATCCCATCCCATGGACTTGAGTTCTAATGTCAATCAACCATATGACCTCAGCATGCACGCCACTTAACTCCTCTGCCCCAGCTGCTTGGAACGCTAGATGCGTGTTCAAGTTCATGTTTTTCAACTTTAAATTCTACTAGTGTCGAGGCCTAGTTAAAATTATATTTCATAGGCTAATTGAAATCTGGATGCATGAAACCCATGCAAAATGTTGGTAACCTGCCTCATGAAATTTCACTCACTGTTTCCATGGGTGCATTTTAAATGACGTCAGTGGCTGTATTAGCCATCACCGTACAGGAGGCCTATGTTAAAACAGTACAGAGATAAACCAAGTTATGAAAAAATGTAAAATACATAAGTAGTTATTTTTAAATTACAAAGAAAAAAAAAACCCACAAATAATGAGGTTGTGTTTACAGGCTGAGAACTTGTGTGACAAGCTTCAGCTCCAAGAAATGGTAAAGGATCTGAATGGTGCCTGGAGGGGTGGGTGGTGAGGTGGTTAAGCATGCAGTAATTCCAATCTTTGGTTTCAACTGCTATGCAAGGAAGGAAAGAAAGGAAGAGAGGGAGGAAGGAGAGAAGGAAGGAAGAGTATTAGGGTTCTCTCAAGAGAATCAGAACCAGTGGGAGACAGACAGACAGACACACACACACAAACACACATACCCCTAGGATTTGTTATAGAAATTGACATGTGATTATGGAGGCCAGAAGTCCGTCCCATGATGTGCTCTTAGCAAACTGGAGAAGCAGGGACGCTGGTGGTTTAATTTTCAGTGTGAGTCTGAAGGTCTGAGAACCAGGGGAACCAACAATGTATAGCCTGTTATCTAAATGCCACAAAACCAGGCGTTCTGGTGTTTGGGAGCAGGAATGACGGATGCCCTGCACCAGAAGAAATAACAAATTTGCACTTTCTCTACCTTTCTGTTCTGTCTGAACCCTTGAAAGATTAGAAGATGCCCTCCCACAAGGGTGAAGGTGGTTCTTCAGTCTTCTGATTTAAATGCTAAGCTTCTCCAGAAATCCCCTCACAGAAGTATCTGGAAGGAAGGAGAAAGAAAGAAAAAGAAGGAATACAGAGAGAAGGAAAGAAGAGAGAGACAAATAAAAAAGGAAAAAATAGGAAAGTAAAGCAATGAAAGAAAGAAGAAAAAATATTTCTTTTATGGCAAGAAAAGTTTGATGTCATGGAACATAACTAGAGTTTTAGAGTTTAATCTTCCAAAAATGGTGAGACCTTGGGCAAGTAATTACACATCTCTGGGCCTCCATTTCCTCATCAGTAAAATGAGGGGTTTGGACTAAAACCTTTGAAAAGTCCCTTCCAGCTCACCAGTGTTACAACATTGATGATGTAACTCATGTGGCCCAAGGCTGTTGGTTTGTGTTGTTAAGAAAACAGGGAAAAGTCCCATATGTGTTATTTCATTTTAATGCATATATTTAGTTGTAGGAAACTGTTCTCAGCAAGACTGAGGGGAGTAGGGAAAAGGTCCTACGATTTAGAACTTTCTACTACTTCAGCTGAGATGGGGAGGGGTCTCCTGGCATCACCACACATGCCCAGGGGAAGAGTCCCGAGGAGTCCCCATGTCTATCCTTCTGCCACCTCCTCCCAACAGCCTCAGTCCTGGGAAGAAGAGTTGCCCATTTATGCTGCAGATGAGTAAGCATTCAGGTGGCTCAGTTAGTCTTTTGAAGCACTGAAGTTCCTCGGTAATAACCTGAAAACCTTCATGGTACAGATAGCTAGCTCTGTTTTCCATGTGCCAAGCTCTTTATACCAAAACAAAAGAAGACTTTGTTTTGAAGCTACTGTACTTTTTTGTTTTGTTTTTGTTATGACATAGGTCTTTTCCTGGAAGGTAAGGACTCTTCTTTGGAAAACATTTCTTTTTGAAGCAGGATGGGACAATAATTTCACTGCCCAGAGTGCTTTAGACTTACTCAAGTGCTACCTGAAATTAATTAGGATGTTCCTATATCTTTGACCTGGCCAGAAATACCTTAAGCTTGTGCTATCCTTAAAGACAGAGCGAGGGTACCAGGACTTCACTCTGCTTGGCTGGCCAGGGTACACATTACTTCTTTGTTTCATGTAAACACAGCTAAAATGACAGAGTGTGATGACTCCTCTTAGAATTGTCGTCTTTTTTTTTTCTTTTCTTTCTTTCCTAAAAGAGATTGGTAAAACCCTTTAAGTGATACAAGAGGCCAGAAGTAAAGCAGTATTTTAATATAAAATTTTGTGGGACTTTAAATATCAGCCTTACAGTGTAAGAGATTGTGGTTTGGATGTATAATTGGATGTCCTAGACCTTTAGGTGTTAGACCTGGCTCACCAGTAACTGCTTAAATTGTTTTATCTTTTTTCATCTCTTGGTTGATGAGGCTTAGGTATCAAATATTCTCTTTTTACACAAATATTTCAAAATCTCTTAGCTACTTGGTACCAAAGCTATTCACCATGGGCATTTATTTCTTTGACATGAGTGGACAAATCCATCACCCACATTTTCAGCCACTCATTACCTTTCTAGCATCTACTGTTTTCCTATAACTACTCTCTTAAATGTTACCCTAAAGTGAAAAGCCTTAGTTAGTTCTTATTTTCTAAGTATTCAAATTGTACTGAATATAAATTGAATTGTATACAGTATTCAAGTTGCACTTGACTGGCCAACTTTCTCCTCTAAAATTTTCCTGTTTTGACATGTCTGACACCATTTCAATTGTCCTTCCTCCTCCTTGTCACCTTTCCTAATTTATTTTAATTATTTTACTTATGTTTTGCCATGCTGGGGATTGAATCCAGGGCCTTATATATGCTGGCAAGCCCTCAACCGCTCAGCTACAACTCCTATGCTCCTGTTTTATCTTTGCTGCGCGTTTCTTTAAACTCAACACTTTCTTATCTCCACCTTTTTCTGGAGGGTAAGCTCTTTCTGTTAACTTCACCTACTATTTCTAGTCTTTCTTGCTCTGATTTGATATTTGATATGAAGACATTTATGATTCCATGATTCAGCCCAAGAAGAATATTAGAGCTACACTCTTGAGTTTTTAGTTGCTTTTCATGTGTTCATAACTTGTATAATTAGTACTAAGTTAGGTGGAAGTTGTGTTTCCAATGAGTGAAGTTCATTGAAAAGTGGTGAGTAGCTTTTAGCTGTGGAAGCAGCCATCCCTTTTGGGATAGATCTTTGCTATCTTAGGTTATACCAATAGAAGACTGATATCTTAGGTGGTTCTGAATGATAGTGCATTAGATTTTCATCCCTATAATGAAATACCTGAGGCAGCTAGCTTTATAAAAGGAGAAGGTTAATTTAGCTCTGAAGGTTCAAGGTTATGGTGCTTGCTTTGGTGTAGTTTTAGTGGTGAATGAGGAAAGGCAGATTCCAATGGCAGGGACATGTGTTGAATTGGGGCAGTCACATCTCAAGTGAGGAAGCAGACAGGAAGGAAGGGGCCAAGCTTGCTCCTTTAATAATAACTCTCTCTTGGGCTGGGATTGTGGCTCAGTGGTAGAGCGCTCGCCTAGCACGTGCGCGGCCCGGGTTCGATCCTCAGCACCACGTACAAATAAACACATTGCGTACAACTAAAGTAAATAAATAAGTATTTTAAAAAAATAATAACTCTCTCTTAAGAACTCAAGGTTGCATAAGAACTACCAAGAGATTGAATGCAAACTACCTTATGCTCTCAGTGATTTAAGGATCTCCCTTCTGGGTCCCAAATCCCAACAGTTCTACAACCTCCTGATGATGCCACATAGGGACCAAGTCTGATCAGAATGAATGCTTGAGGGGCATGAGCCATACTCACACCACAGCAGACAGCAAGGTTATCTATCATGGAGATGTCAAGTGTTCATTTAAGAAGAGGAAAAGTTTCTCTTGCAACTATATGAATGCTACAGGTAAATTTTGTAACAATTAATTTGAAAGTTCAGATATAGTAAGCAAGTTTCTTTAAAAGTATGACTTATAAAAACTGGTGCAAGAAAACCAAATCTGTATAGTTTTATTTAAGAGAGAGAGCCCCTCAGTTAGAACACCCTTGGAAAAAAAATCCAGGCCTCGTGAATACTCCAGTGAATACTCCAGATGCTTAAGAAAGAAATATAACTGACAATCAGTTATAAAAAAAGCTCAACAGGATCTCACTCTTGAATATGAGGGCCATAATCCTAAACTTGATATGACTTTGAGATAATTTATTTTTATGTATTTCTGAATGTGCCAAAATGAAACCAATCATTCTGTATAAATAGTATGCACCAATAAAAAAGTTAATACCAAAAAACTAAAAAAAAAAAAAAAAAAAAAAAAAAGAAAAGAAAAATAACATGGAGAACATTTTAAAAACTAAGATATTCTTACACAGGCAAAGATTTCTTAAATAGGACATAAAAACTGTCACCATAAAAGATCAATGATTAAAATTAAAATTAAGGCATTTATCCACTAAAAGATATCCTTGAGAAAGTGAAAAATTGTTATGGACTATAACATAAAAAAGCATAAAAAATGACATAGGAAACACTTATGTTTCTATGACCCACCCTAAGAATACACACACACATATTCAGGTGGACACTCTATGACCTACTCATTTTCCATTAGACCCCACCTGTTAAATGTTCCACCATCTTGACCATCTTAACACCCCATACTGAGGATCGAGGTGCCAGCATGTGAATCTTTGGGGGTGCAAACCATGCCTAAAACATAGCCCTACCCAGCCCCTCCAAGTTGTAATTTTCACATTAGTTCTCGTCTTGGTGACTCATATTGTTGCAACCAACCACAGGGCTTCAAGCCTGGGTCCAACCATGTGAATTTGGTTCCTTTTCCCAAAGGGCTCACCTTTGAGCAAAGCACCCAGACCAGTCAGGACACTCTTGCCTCTGAGTTCCTTGAGTGCTAATTAGTGGTGCCATTCAATTAGCCATTGGTTTTGGCTTTTTAAATGATATTTGTGATTTTTCTGAAACACAATGAAACACCATTTTGTTCTTGGCCATTTCATATTTTTATTTCGTTATTGGTCTTTTTTCTTCATTAAAATTTTAAGGATGCTTGGGGGAGGAAATGATAATCTTTTTCTTTTCATAGGAACTAGCGGATTGCTATGAACAGAAGAGGTACACAATAAATACTTCCTTTTGATTGTTCCATGGTTTTAGCCTTGAGCAATAGAAAGCATACTCAAATAATTTTTAACAAATATTTGCACATGCAATCTGCTGTCCAGACCATGCTACAAAGCAATTTACACAGCCCCAGTTCCTAGTTCTCCAGGAGCACATTTATTATGCACTAATAAGTCTTAGAGTTTTCTTCTCTTTCTTGTCCAACTTTTTCTTAGATTGTACGGAGGGTAATGGCTGGGAATTACATGGTATTTTAAAATCCAAGGGGAAATGAAACTTGGGTAATAAAATATTTAACCCTTTTGAATCTGACTTTAGGAAATTTAACTAATAAGACCTTATTTGGGAGAATTTATACTGAGTAAGAAACATGAATTTGGGTAGGTAGGATCTGTCAAAGAACTTTTTTTTAGCAAGGATGTATCAATAGCTCTTTTTGGGATTCCTAAAATGTAGTCTTGGGAATAACCAACCAACCAAGAAACCTCTAAGATGCTTGAGCCCCTAGAGCACAGAAAGTCAGAAATGAATGGCCACCCTGTGTCTACGGTGACCACTTACTTTTTTGGTGTCTTGCCTCCAGCTGATGTGGGTGTGCTGATGAATACTGGTGTTCGAAAAAAATACACAGGGAGAGGGTGAGGCCATGTATCAAGCCACAGAGAAGCCTCCGGAAACCCATGCCAGGATCCCATAACTGTCCTCTCAGAACATGGGGTGGAGGGCACTCAGGAAAAATGGGAATAAAGCAAATGAAAAGCTTGGCAGAGTGAAAACAGGACCACAGTCCTGTTAGAAGACTAGGAAGAACAAAATCGGATCCCGGTGTGCAGAAAGAGAGAGGTAGTCAGATAATTATTTTGATTTAAGAGCAGTGATGATTTTTGTTCTCTGGGGCAATATGGATGTCTGGGAGAGCTGGAAAACCAGAATAGAAATGGAATCAGCCAGAAGTCCAGCATAAAATGAGGTTTTTCAGAATGCCAACCTGAATATCAGCATTTATTAAGTACTTATTTGGTGCAAACAGTGGCCTAAGTGATTTGAAAGCAGAGATGCAATCTGTGCTCTGAAGTGGAAAGAAAAACATGCGTCACTACCACAGAAGGTCCATTGTGGCAGTGACTGTTGATTGCTGTATTCCAACACCTAGAACAGTGCCTAGTGCTTCAGTAAATGTACAGTAAGTAAATGAATAAATGATTGTTTAAAAAGCTAATCAGTTCCCCTCATGAGTGATATTTAAACAGACAGGACAGGCAGCAAGAGGCTAAATTAGCTGGTGTGTGCATACTCCTACCGAAGCATGAGGCTTTGAGACTCGACAGTGTGAAGAATGTGTGGCAATAGGAAATTCACAGAGATGCTGTTTGCTGAGCTGAAAGAGGGCAGGCAAAAACAGAGTGAGCAGAAGAACTATACAGATCCCACTAAGGAAAACTTGCTACGATTCAGTGTTACTGTGGATTTCCAAGTGATAATAGGCAGAACAGTTTAACTTGCATGGGTTAGAAGAAGTATAGCTCTCTGTGAATAATGGTAACGGACGGAGCATGAGCTTAAATGGTGCAGTCACAAATAGCTACGGGCTCTGCAAATAGGGCTACAGCTGCCAACCATAGAATAGTCTTTATGTGTGTACAATGTGGAAAGAACAGTTGGCCAGGCAAAGGTTTTTTCAGCCACACCTGTTCACCCAGATAACAATCACCACCAGTATTATCTCTAAATATAAAGATAAATATGTTTTTTATATAGCTTCATCTATAACTATACACACAACTTTTAAATTAGGTGGAAATTAGATTGGCTGATTTTGTTCTTTTGGATGATTATAAATTGGGGTAGAAACTGGGAAGTCATACTTGCATAGATGGATGTCCTAGTTGAGATGATTCTGAGTCATTAGCATGATTTCATTTATGAGTATAATACCAGGAGAACCTTGTTGTGGAATGACTCATTAATTATATCAAGTCTGTTATATCATGGGTCAAATCACATCCCCTGAAGTACAACCACCACATACAAAAAAACCTGAAACAATTCGATTGGCCTATTAATCATTCACTTACTCAGTTGCTCATTCATTCACCCATTCGACAAATATCAAGTGCCTCCTAAACCAGAGGGATTATGGGCAATACAAAGATGAATAATTCATAACCTTTGTCTACAATCATCCTAAGAAAACTGGATGTATCTTTGAGGTTGTATTCCAAAAGAAACCCATTGGATTTTTGTGCCAATTGCAATATCTCTTATGAGAGATTTTCATCCTAGGTTTTTTTGAGAAAATTCTGGAGTATCCTTCTCTAAATCATTTTTAGAACATCTTTTGAATTTTAAACAAATATAAAATAAAAGTTCAGTAAAAAGTATTGGTGTGCTATTTGGATTAAAAAAAATCTGTTATGTGCCTTCATTATAATTATGGAGTTTAAAAATGTGTAGCTACAGGGTGAAAACTTGTTAGAACTGCTTTTCTCTCAACTCAGATTTAATCCGGGCTATTAACTATGATTAAAATTCAAGATACTTAATTGTCATGATTTTAGGTCTGTTTATGTACTCTAATACATGCTTACATGAAGTATGTATTTTCTGGTTAAAGTCACAGAGGAGGTAAAGTTTGCCTGTTTTGAGGTTTTCTTCAAATATCAGAGATTATAATTTGGAAATGATTTAAAACAAATTAAGTGATTTCTTATTCAACTCTAGGAGGTGGTGATGTTAGTTATTCCTTGCTGCGTAACCAAATCATCCCGCAACTTTGGGACAAACAGTAAGTGTTTAATGTGATCCCAATTTTCAGGGGCTTCTTTCTGTTCTGAGTTTTATTCATCTCTAGTCAGCTGGCAGCTCCAGTGAGGTGGGAGGCTCTGCTGATTGTCTGTCAGATGGGAAGTTTGGTTCAGGCGAGGCCCTTCAGCTGGGATGGCTTGACTGTGCCTCACGTGGTCTCTTGTTCTCCAATGGGCTAACCTGGGCTTCTGCAAATGGTGATGGAGTGTTTCCCGGAAGCAAGAGAGGGTAAGCCCCAGAGCACAAGCCCTGTTAAAGTGGCCTGCCTCAGACTGGCTAGCGGCTCTTTGAACAAACCAAGTTATAAACAAACAAACAAGCAATCAAACATCCCCCACAGCCCCCCCCCCAAAAGAAAAACAATTTAAAAATGAAGTAAAGTCTCTCCCTCTACTTGGAAGGAACAGAAAACACACATTTTACAGGGATGTGCTAAAATAGGGTGGATTTGTAGTCATTTATTTGCAATCTACCATAAGGGGATCTACAATATTCATTCTTCTCTGTTAATGAGTATCAGGAAACACAATACGTACATATCGATTCAGGTTCTTGATGTAAAAATGAAAGAGCAAATACTATATGTTTCCTTAATCTAGAAAATATTATAGAAATGTGATATTTACTTATTCTTCAAAAAGAGTTTTAAAAATTCAAAAAAAATATTTTGAGTGGAATAACCAGAGTGAGTTGATGGAGACAAATAAAGGCTGAATTCTAGCTCAGCCTTAACACTTTCTGACCCACTGAGTAAGGACACCCACTATCTTTCAGTTGGTATGAAGTACACAGGTCTTTGTGGGTGCCTCCCCATTCTCTGTTCCCTTTGTTCTATTCCCAGGGGAGGGAGCTATGCCTTCATCTATACCTGCCTGTGTTATGTTAATTCCCAATGTATATTTCCAGCTTTAATCTATCTTCTGAGTGAGACATGTATTAATTAATTCATTTCTTGATTATCCAGACAAAGGTATCCCCATAGACATTCCTAACTCAACCTGTGCAAATCTGAATTCATTGCCTTCTGGTCAAGCCTATTTTTCTTGCTATAATCTTTAATTTAGTGAGAGATTATGCCAACATTCATTCCATGTCTAAACTAAACACTATACAATCAGCTTGGGCTCTTTCTTTTCTTTCATCATTGCTTGTTCTCATTGATCACCAAGGCTATGGTTTTTGCTCCCTTAATATTTCTTGTTCTACTGTGGTAGAACATCTGTCTCAGTCACACTTCTTAGCTCATCTCCCTGCTTCAAGCTTTCCCCAAACCCCTTCTTTCTATCTAGAAGAGTTGTTCTAAAACACGAGTCTCATCATGTCATTCCAAAGTTTCCATCAGTATATCCCCAAACATTCAGGATATGACCTACCTCCTTATCTTGGCTACACATCTCTCCTAGAGCTGACCCCTGTCCTCTAGCCAGAGGAAACTACTTTCTTGACATATCTTACCTCTTTGTCCAAATTGATCCCCTGTCCTTATATCCTTCCTGATCCCCCTCCCTCTCCATCTGTGTGTCTCTTGCTTATTCTTGAGGAATTAACTCAAAGGGCATCTTGGGAATTATTCAAAAGTGAACACTAGACTTGGGTGTGTAGCCCACTACTTTGCCTGGTAGGACAGGACTATCAGGAATCACACTCCACAGTTTTCCCTTAGTGATCTATATAGTTCATCTCTGTCATGGATCCGTGTGATATTAGCAGTTAACTCTGCCCCTGATCATGGTAAGCTCTCAGTACATGAACGATTACCAAGATTGAATGAATTGATTAAATGAACGAGCGAGTGGATGATGGATGTGAAAGGAGTGTAACTGCACTGCAGCTAGACACAGGTCCTGGCTGCATGTCCATCCAACACAAACATGGTAGAACTACTTATCACTGAGAAGCATTTTAGGTAAGCTGTAGCGCTAGAAGGAATTCACTTGGAGTTTAAGTCAAGACTTGGTTCAGGTTAAGAGTGGGATTGAGAATGGGAAAGCGCTAGTACTGAAAAATTAGGGATCATTTATCAATTATTTCATAACTGAAATAAAAAAGGTTGGTTAGGAGTTTGCCTCAATACAATTGAGGGGCTTCATTTTCTTTATCATCTGTTGCTAATTGATAATCTCTGGATTTGCTCTAAAGTCTAATGATCTTCTAATCCCTGACACATTTGGGTATTCTTTCAGGAAAAAAACAGTTTTAATATTTGCCCAAGTGAGGCAAGTTAGGAATGTAAATTTAATGTAATTAATTCTGTTTTTAAATCCCAATATAAATCATTTTGGAATATCTGCTATTTTAGAGTATTCAGACTAATGCTTCTAGTATCTCACCATAAACAATGGGATTATAGATGCTTAGTAAATTGAACTTGATTCTTGGTATTTATAAGCGGTTGGGTGGTACCGATTGATTTTCCTATTCAGGAGGATTCTGTTTTGAAGGAGATATTATTCTTTTATAGGTGGAGGTCTTTATGTTTGCAACTTTATAATACATCAAACATGGTGTTAAGATATTTCTGTCATTGGTATATCTATCTATCTATCTATTTATCTATATATATGAGTATAAAAATGGTCTTGTAAAACTTTAAGAATACCTACTCAGTGAACAGACAGTGATGTCCTACTGTCTTTTTTTTTCCAGCCACAGTGAGCTCCCAGTCAACTTTCCTATTCTTTCCAGCAGCCCATTTTTCACCATTCTCCTTGAACTTCTGCTTGCTCCATGTTCCTTTTTATGCTCAGACAATTATTTTTCCTTCCACTTCACAAGAAAGTGAGGTGATTAGACCACTTTCAACTCCTTGCCATGGAATTGACAGTCTCGTTAGAAATAACACCCCTTCCTGTCTTCCTTATTCATCTTGTAAAGTAAGAGGAGGCCAGCCTCCCTAAGGGATGCCTTTCTCTGGACCAGCTCTGACTTTCTATAGACCTCAGCACCTCCCCATCCTCATTGAGACACATTAAACTGTTCCATTAAAAGCTATCTTAAGAATTCAAACACATCAATAGCAGGAAAACCCATAGAACCTGATTTAAAAATGGAGAAAAGGCCTGAATAGACATTGCTCAAAAGAAGACATATAATACAAATGGCCAACAGTTATATGAAAAAGATGCTCAACTTACTCTTCATCAGGAAAATGCAAATCAACACTATAGTGACATACCACCTCATACCTGTTAGAATGCGTGTTATCAAAAAGAAAAAAAATTTTGGTAAGGATGAGGGGAAAATAGAACCCTTGAACACTGTTGGTGGAAATGCAAATTAGCATGGTATTATGGAAAATAGTATGGATGCTTCTCAAAATATTAAAAATAGAACTACCATATGATCCAGTAATCCCACTTCTGGGTATATATCCAAAGAAAATGAAACTGATATCTTGGAGCAATATCTGTATTCCCTTCTTCACAGCAACATTATTCACAATAGTCAAGATAAGGAATCTACCTGAGCATCCATCAACAGACGAATGGGTGAAGAAAATGTGGTATACACACACACACACACACACACACACACACACACACTAAATGTATTACTATTCAGCCTTAAAAAGAAGGGAATCCTGTGAGTTTTGATAGCATAGGAAAACATAGAGGACATCAGGCTAAATGAAGTATGCCAGGCACAGAAAGACACATACCACATGATCTCACTTACATCTGATCTAAAATAGTTGTACTCACAAAAGCAGAAAGTAGAGTGATGGCTGCCAGCATCTGGGGATGCAGTACAAAGGGTATAAGGTTTTATTTATACAGGATGAATAAGTTATGAAGATCTAGTGTAGAGAATGGTGACTGTTGTTAATAATACTGTTTTATGTAGTTGAAATTTGATAAGACAGCAGATCTGAAATGTTCTCATAATTAAGAAAACTACATGAGGTGATATGTTAATTAGATGGTGGCAATCATTTCACAAAGTGTATGTATATCAAAATATCATGTTGTACACCTTAAATATATGCAATTTTTTTCTGTCAATTATACCTCAGAAATCTATAAAATTAAAAAAAGTAAAAAACTCTTTTAAGCTCACATTACAGTCCAGCCTTGACACTGCTTCTCTCCTTAGTTCTGGAGCCAAATTACTCAAATGGGTTTTGTTTCTATTCCTTTACCCCTGACCCATTTCCTATTTAGTCTGCATTCTGATCCATCTTTCCACTTAAACCTGTCAAATTTATAATTATCTTTGTCTCTAAATTGAGAGCCCATGTTAAATTTTTATTTAATTGTCTCTTTGAACACTCAACAGTGCTAACCATTCTGTCAGCAGATTAAGATTATCCAACAGGTAGACCAAGCACCTGCTTGAGTGAAATCAAGGAAAAGCTCTTCATGACTATGTTCAGACAATAGGATATTATTCATCCTTAGAAAGAAAAGAGATATCAAGCATGAAAGGTTCTTAAAGTTTTAACATATTTCTACGTGAAAGAACCAACCTGAAAAAGCAACATAGTATATGACTCCAGTTAAAGGATCACGCCAGAAAAAGCAAAACTTTGGAGACAGTAAGAAGATCAGTGGTTGTCAGAGTTAGGCAGAAATGAATAGATGGAGTGGGGAGGATTTTGGGGCAGTGAATATACTCTGTAAAATACTCTAATAATGGATACATTACATTTGTCCAAACCCATAGAATGTACAATACCAAGCAAGAAACCTAATGTGCCCTTTGGATTTTGGTGCTTATGATGTGTCAATGTAGGTTCATGAATTGTAGCCAACATGCCCCTCTGGTGTGGGATGTTGATTGGAGGGGAGGCTGTGCCTGCAGGGAATATGTGGAAATGCTGCATTTCTGTTCAATTTTGCTGCAAATCTATAAATGCTCTGAAATGTGATGTCTATTTTAAAAAACCTTCATTTTCTGTTCTCCTTTAACAATACTTCTTCATTCTTCACTTGCTGTATTGTGTGTGTGTGTGTGTGTGTGTGTGTGTGTGTGTGTGAAACTTTGTTGTTCCTTTGAATGAGCCATGTTCTTGATTGTCCCTGAGTCTTTGTCCATCTCACCCCTCTCCTGGGATCCTCGGACTTTTCCTTGTCCCCCACTATCTTCTCATCCTCCCTCATTTTTCACACTTCCTTGCTATTGAGATTTCACTTGTCTGTCTTTTCCTGGGGGCCTAGAGGGGGGTTTACCCTCCCTCCTGTACAGTCTCCAGCATCTGACCCAATGCTGAGCCCAGAAAGCACTGAATGGGCTTCCTCCTATTCCCATCTAGAACTTCGCTGTTTTTTTTTTTTTTTTTTTTTTTTTGTACTGGGGATTGAACTCAGGGGCACTCCACCACTAGGCCATATCCCCAGTCCTTTTTTGTATTTTATTAGAGACAGGGTCTCACTGAGTTGCTAAGTGCCTCACCATTGCTGAGGCTGGCTTTGAACTCGGGATCCTCCTGCCTCAGCCTCCCAAGTGCTGGGATTACAGGCGTGTGCCACCGCAACTGACTCCCCTGGTTTTGTTTTTAACTGCTCTAAGTTCTTTGTGAATAAGCACTATATACCTCTAATAAATAATCACAGGTCTAGGATATTTGGGTTGTTTTCATTGCTTTTTTACAATATGAACATTCTAAAATTGATTTTTATCATTATGTTTGTTGTCTATGGTCTTCTCTAGGAGAAAAAAAAAAAAAAAAAAAGAAAGGACAAAAAATACTCTTTGGTTTTGTTTTGTTTTTGTTGTTCTGGTGGGGGTGGATCTCACTGTGTTGGCCAGGTTGGTACCATGTTGGGCCCAAGCAATCCTCTTGCTTCAAAGTTGAATAGCTAGAACTGCAGGCATGTGCTACTGCACCCAGGTTCTCCTTGTTTTAATAGTTGTAGGATTTTATTTTACATTTGACATTTGTATTGAGCACTGTGATAAGCAGTTGGAGGTTTGATCTGGCTGTACCATTGTGAAATGCCTCAGAAACTTCACATTTGAGAATAGATGGTGCAATAGGAGTGTCAATGTCCTTGTGGAGACACAGCATATGATGGAACTGAGCATCTGGAATTAATCATACTATTTGGGGCAGATATGTGAAATTGTGGTGGAAGGCTGGAGTTTTGATATTATATGTATATATATATTTTTATGTAATATATTCTGATCTGGTCTGCAATAACCATATTTGTCCAGAGTGACAAATCAAAAATACAAAACCAACACATATTCAAAGCAATACGAATCTCTGAGTCTTCATAGATACTGAGATGTCATGTAGAGAACAAATCATCTGTTAGAGAAGGTGAGCACATGGAAGTCAGTACCGATCATGGTGCTGTCCAAGGACATTACTCTCTGGTAAGCCATGTGGCTGTGCTTATATTAACCCCCAATAATGGACTACGTGTGAAATTTAGTATAAATGTACTGTATCCCTATTGTCAATACATAACTTTTTCTTCCTTTTTTTTTCTAAATAATTTTTTCCAAAATAACTTGGGTAGTATGAACAGTGTAGATATTGCTTAAAGGAGCCATAGTACTTCAGGCATTTTGCATAAATATTTTGAGTACAAGATAGTGGTTTTCAATTTTTTTTATGATCTAGGGAATATGTAATTATTTCAGAAAGTGTAAATAAATTTTGAAATAAGATGAATTTATATTCACTGTAATATTAAAATTTGTATACATTAATGGTCATTTAAAAATACCAAACCATGGAACAACCACCTCTAAAGAATATCAACTCTCTCTGAAGCTTGAATGTTACCTTCATCTGCTGGAGTAGATTTAAATATTGTGCTTTGAGTAGCTGGAAGCAAACTCTTTTTTACATATGTACCTTGTTCATGTGTCTTTTAAAATATTTTTAAAGTCAATGCCCAGGGCCTAAACATCTAAGAAGCAAAGTAGATCACTCTGGGCCATTAAATTGTGTATTTGCTGTTTGACTTTTTGTCAGGAATTACTGAATATGCATGGTTTGGAATTCTGTATGTTATATTTTAGTGAATTTAAGTTTGCATCGATTATGTTACCATGAAGAAAGGAGAAAGAGGCTAGCTAATTAATTGCAAGGTACTGTAGGAGGCATCCTGATTTCAGAGACGTGAAAGTAAGGAATTTGTGCATTTTAGCATAAATGAAAAGTACTAGCAGTACACAGAAGGCCACTGCACGCTAAGATATGTAAGTCAGTGGTCAATTTCATTTAGTCAAGAATTAAACACTTAATACATGCTTAGATCTGAACTAAATCCTGGTCCAGCAATTGATTTGAAACTATCTGATGATCTAACAGTTTCTATTTGTTAATCACCTTCTGTATGCACCACATATACCAAGCATAGTAGGTGGCTGTCCTTAAAATGTGGGTTTAAAAAGTTCTCAAGAAAAGTCATTAGCCTCGGTATTATTCTTTCAATGGCAGAAAATCTCCTGTGTTTTCTGCCTTTGGACTCAGTTCCTTTGAAAGTGTGGATATTTCTGGAAGGATTCTTTGGGTATTTTAATCATTAACTCTCCAATTTAGATTTGTTGATTACATTTCCTAGTGCGACAACAACGGAGGCCACTGCTTTTCCCTTTCCTTCCCTTCTCTTTTTTTGTTTCCTTAAAAAGCACAGTTATAACAGATGAGGATCAGAGAGCTTATGTAACCTGCCCAGGACCGCCCAGTGCATAACTGGTTGAACTGGGTTTTCAACTCTGTGACCTTTACTGGGTCAGATTGCCTATCAGGCATACATCAAATACATAGAATTGAAGTCTCCCAGTCAGCGAAGCTTTTGGAAGATAGGAGGATAAGAAGACAAGGTGAGGGTCCAGCACATTGCCTGAGGGGATATAACATAAGTGGGGATCTTATGGAGGGTGGTGGTGGTCTGGGCAGAAGGTTTCTGAAAGGGGAAGTTAAAAAAGATGACAGATATAGATTTGTTGGTTCACAATTTCCTCCTGGGCTTGTATCATCCTGATTCTTAGAACTGAGCTCCTCTGATTTTCACATTTGTTAGGTTTGCTGAATATTTTACTGTGCTTCCTCAGAAAAGTTTCAGGACTCAGGAACCTGGCAAAATTTCTGTCTTGAATATAAAGCTGAAATTGTTGCATTATTGAACCCAATACTCACTGCCATTTTTTTCTGACCAGTATTTAGGAGTGTAGCGGGCCCTTTATTTACTTTTTCTATGAATAGGGCGGGATGACAGTTGAGAAGGGGCTCTGAATATTAGTGTCCAAGCATTTAGATACACCTACATCCACACCCACATCTGCACCTAGAACTGAATCTGTGGGGTTCATAAAGCTCATGGAAAGAAAGAGATAAGGGTATCTTTTTTCCCCCCTTAACATAGATAATATTCATTGTCTCTTTTCCCCTTAATGACACTGCAGAGCAAGCCATAACTTTTGAGATGAATGCAAGGATGACATGTACTATTATTTCTGCAGTAGATCCTTGACATGCATAAATGACATCACTGCAAATCTTCAGGTTTAATTGCCAGATTAATCCAACCAGAGATCCTGGTTGGAAGCTGTATGTGGAAAATAACTGAGCTACTGAAATTTATTGATTCATTATACAAATATTTATAGGGTTCTTACTATATACCGATGTATATTCACATGTACTAGGACATGGATATACACAGTGCACTGGCCAGACAAATCTTCTGCTCTGAGAGATAGATGAATACCATGAAAACAATAAAATTCCCGTGGTCATTGGGAATAATGGTGCATGTCTGTAATCCCAGCAGCTCAGGAGGCTGAGGCAAGAGGATCACAAGTTCAAAGCCAGTCTCAACAATTTAGTGAAGGCCTGTCTCAAAAAAAGGATGAGGGGAGATGTGGATGTGGGATGTGGCTCAGTGGTTAATTGCTTAGATACCTTCTTACCTACCATTCACTAATTCCTATCAATCCCTTAGCTCTCCAGTTGAGACAGATGTTCTTCCTCTGAGAGCATTCTTTGACTCCCCAGTTCAATATAGACATCCTTGGAGATTAAAATGGACATAACTTTTCTATGTTCATATATGAATACATGACTAGTGAAACTCCACATCATGTTCAACCATAAGAATGGGATCTAATTACAACAATTTATACTCCATGCATGTGTAATATGTCAAAATACACTCTATTGTCACATATTAAAAAGAACAATGGAAAAAACATAAAAAACACCTTGCATTATTTATTTATTTACTTGGTACCAGGGATTGAACCCTGGAGTGCTTTACCACTGAGTCATATCCCCAGCCCTTTTTATCCTCTTTATTGTAAGACAGGGTCTTGCTAAATTGCTGAGGGGCTCGTTAAACTGCAGAGGCTGGCTTCAAACTTGGGATCCTCCTGCTTCAGCCTCCTGAATTGCTGGGATTTCAGGGGGGCACCACACATACTCTGGGTTTAGCATTATTTATTTTTTAGCTCTTGTGCTATATTGTTTTCTTCGTATGTTTCCTCTGTTTACAAACTCTGAGACAGTCAGAATCCTGACGTTTTTGTTGTCTTTGGCCCTTGGCTCCTTGTACCATGGATAGAAGAAAAGAAACATTTATTTATTTTCTCAGTGAATTAATGATTTAATGAATGTCTTATTTTCACACATCAGTCACAGAGTATAATTCAAATTCACATTTCCTCATAATTCAGGTGATTACATAGTTGTTCCGGAAGAGTAAACCAATCGTGTGAGATTCCAGTGTACCTACTGTGTCTACTGCATTGAGTTCTGACTCAATATTTCAGTGTGGTAGAGTGGCTGGCAGGATTTTAAAACAGTCTTACCTGATTCATGTGTACATGTGTGTGTGTGCATATGTGTGTGTATGAGTTTGAAGATGTCTGCTTTGATTTGCTATGTCCCGGGGTGTGAAACTCCAAAGCACACTGTGTTTATGTCTCAACACCCACAAATATATAGTGTAATCATGTCAAGGAATGGAGGGTCATAAAAAACAGACCTAATTAGATAAAGAAAATGTGGTATATATACTCAATGGAATATTACTCAGCTTTAAAGAAGGGTGAAATTATGGCATTTGCCAGTAATGGTTGGAGTTGGAGAATATCATGGTAAATGAAATAAGCCAATCCCACAAAACCAAAGGCTGAATGTTTTCTCTAATATGCGGATGCTAATTCACAATAAGGTGGGGGGGGGCACTAAGGAAAAATAGTGTTACCTTAGTTAGGTAGAGGGAAGTGAAGGGTGGGGAGGGAGAGAATGTGGGGATGGGAAAGATAGTGGAATGAAACAGACATTATTACTGTATGTATATATGTGACTACATGACCAATATGATTCTGCAACAGGTACACTTTGAAAAATGAGGAATTATATCCTATCTATGTATGATATACCACAGTGCAGAACTGCATTCTACTGTCATGTATAAGTAATAAAACAAACAAAAAATTTTAAAAAAAAACAGAGCTATGAAATAATAAGAACTGTGATAGCATCACACAATTATATATTCTTATGTGCTAAATGATGTGATGAGCATTTCATATAAATATATATTTACTTATTTAAATATATCCATTATTCTATGAGGAAAAAGGTCCAGGAAGGTTAAATAAACCTGACCACATAGTCAATGGTGGAAGAAGCTGTGAACTCCAAAGCTTGGCTTTAGAGTTCAAGTTTACACACTCTGCTCCTCAAATGTGAAAAAGAGGATCTACTATTGTGAACAAAATGAAACAAATTAAATAAAAAGAACAAAACAGCTAAAGGAGTACCTCTTGAGGTGGACCCAGGCACTATCTTGATGCATTAAAAACTACCACTGCTGCCTATATTTTTGTGTGAATGAAGAAAATTAATTGCATATTGGACAGATGGATGAGGTCGGTCGAGGAGGGAAAGTGCTAAAGTATGCAGCCTTTGTGAAAGGAAGGGCAAGCTTGGTGTGCAGTGATATGCCAGAAATACTTGCAAAAATATGTCACCAAATAGCAGGCAGGTGACGCGCATCCCAGAGTCCACATGATGGAGACCAACATGGGAAATGAAGAGCAGGCACTGAAGAGAGAGACGACAGGTGAACAAAACCTTTTATCTTTTCCAAGAAGTCTTGTGCAACGAAATAGAAGAGATGAGTCACAGTGCTGTAATTAGATAGGTAGAATGCTGTCAATCACAGATCATTGGTAGAATAAAAAGCTTCAGTGACTTCACCAATTAAAATCAAATAATGTTTGATATTAGTAACTTTTGATGAGTACTTTGTCGATGAGCAGTCTCTGGCACCTGAGTAGATTTATGAAGAACCTAGTTATATAGGTTGAAGTTTTTTTTTCATAGTCCAGGGCTAAATCAGTCTGTGGGGATGAGGAAAGATTTGTAAATGCATGGTGGGAAATCAATGATGCATTAAACTTCAACATAAGCAATTTGTTTTTTTAGAGTGAGGATGAAGTAGTTTATTGAGAAACTCTAAAATATAATACAAATATTTCTTATGCTAATTTGTACCTAAAATCTGACTTAATGGAAAAACAGAATTGAGGAAGGACATTTGAACTCCTACAACTTTATAACCAGTGCACAACAGAAAATAATAGTCTTAATTATTAATCCTAATTCAGATATGAATGCAATCCTCTTAGAAAAACAAGGCTACAATAAATTTTGGATTACACCTGTGGGGGAAAAGAGAATGTAGTGTAGCTACATGGGAGTGAGTGTAAGAGAGGGTTGAAGCTTCAGGGTTAGGAAGAAAGGGAAGAAAGTTCAATAGTAGGTAGATAGGAACAGATCTAAGGTTTGTACAGATGCACCAAAGGAGGAAAACCTCCCACCAAGCACCTTAGAGTCAGTGCTTGGGGGACGCAGCCGTGAGTTGTGTTATTATCGTGTTCAGCTTCTTCTATTTGATGCATGAAATGCTAAAGGGGCTGGGAAAAAGTATGAACCAAGGTGACTTATATATGAGCTGCCACACTGTAGGGACTCATTTTTTTTTTTTTTAGTTGTAGATAGACACAATACCTTTATTTTATTTTTTTATGTGGTGCTGAGGATTGAACCTAGTGCCCCATGCATGCAAGGCAAGCATGCTACTACTGAGCCACAACCCCAGCCTGAGACTCATATTTTTAAAAAACATTTTTAGCTGTAGATGGACACAATAACTTTATTTCATTTATTTATTTTTATGTGGTGAAGAGGACTGAACCCAATGCCTCACGTGTGCTAGGCAGGCACTCTACCACGGAGCCACAAACCCAGCCCCTATGGACTCATATTAATCATGTTTGTTTTTATCTCCATTTCTGTCCATCAGTCTGCTTGTCAATCAATCCATAAATGAAGGACTGAGTATGTTCTTGGTTTTTCCTCCAAGTGCCCAGAAAACTGGATCCCTCCTCTCACGGTAGCACTTTTAAAATTTCCCATTTGGGTTTTTTACCAGTTGATGTTGTTCCTCATACCTGTGATTCCTTGCCTCAATTTTTCACTTTAGAGGGCAGAGATCATGACACATTTTTTGGATTTAAAAACATTAAAAATTGGCCAGGCAGGATTGCCAGTTTGAGGGAAACATGAGTAACTTAGCAAGACCCTGTATCAAAATAAAATCAGCAAAAAGGGCTGGGGATGTAGCTCAGTGGTAGAGCACTTTACTTAGCATGCAGAAGTCCCTGGGTTCAATCCCTAGTGCCCACCACAAAAATATATTTAAAAATAAATATTCTCAATTCAAAAATTTGAAAATACCTGAATATGCCAGATAACAATAAATTAGTCTCTAAAATTAAAAATAAAATTAAAAAATCTGTCAAACCTAAAAAATGTATTTATTCTGTGAAATTAAACACAAGTCATTTTCTCTTTTGTATTGAGCTAAAATACTGTTAGAGCTTGTTCATTTCTATTTTTATACCGAATGCCAGGTTATAGGAATTTTTACTGCATGCTGCTTTGCATTGGTAAAAAATCATTTTGAGTGAAGAATTACTTTTCTCAATATAGGTTAATTATTTCTGAGGAGTTGGCAGATAAAAAAGGATGACAGGAATATTATTGCTTGTGTTTAGCTTTTAGCATATTTAACATGGGTAGCTGAGATGATTAGAATGAAAAGAATGCTCTTTTTTATTTAATGAATTAATGGAATGGGCATGCAGAAGCGGCACTACAAAAGTTCAACCGAAGCCGCTTAGATCTTCTTCCATAAATCAACTGAGTTGATTCAGTAATTTCATAGCCAATAAGATAATAATGACTTCTTGTCCCTTGCTTTTATCTTCTGCATTCAAGTTACAGGCATATGCTCATTTGATATACAACTTCACTTTTAAGTTTTTTTTTTATGAAAGATGCAACGCAATTTTATTCTAAACATGCACTTGACAATATGGATTCAAATTTAATTCACTGATGTGCAACCTTGCATTTGATATCTGAAACCAGAGATTGTCAAATGGTATATCAAAAAGGTAAATTAGCATTTGCTCAGTGCAACCTGACATGACAGATGGGTAGGAGGAGGGCTGTTATCCCTGAGAAGAGACTAAATATATTATAATTTGGATGTATACACAAACTGGATAAAGATTTTCATAAAAGAACTTTCAATGCAAGATCTATTTTTCAAACATAATCACTAAGCCCACGATAACGGATTTCATTCTGTGCCTTTATGAACTGCTTTGCAAAGCATCCATGCATGAAAATTATTTTGTAGGGTTTGTGTTTATTGAGAATGTATTAATTTCAAGAATGATGCTAGGATATTAGTATAGTACTAATAGTAACAATAAGAAGAATGGTTATACTAATAATAGCTAATTGTGATTGATCTCTTATCATGGGTGAGGAACCCTTCAAGTATTTTACATGTATTCAGACCCCTTCCCACTCACACATTCACATCACAAGAGTCATCTATCTATGATTGGTGATCAGAAGGAGGATTAGCACCTGAAGGGCCACAAGGTAAATGTTGAACAGAGAGGACCTGAAATAGGCAGGAGATGGACAGACAACATGGGGAGGGGAGGACATTCTTTGGCATGGAGTTGGGAAGAAGCTCTGTAGGCAACACTTAAAAGCAGAAAACTGCATTCTGGGTGGAGGAACAGAGTTTGCATTTGGAGGGAAGTCAGTGTAGAGAAGGTGAGGAGAATGTTAGAATAAGGCCCTTGAGAGAAAAGCTGCGGAGTTTGGGTATAATACTACGTAAGTCAAGGAGATCCACTGAAGATTTTGAAAAAGGGGAGTGCAGGAGCCCTGTTTGGGGAGATGGCTTAAATTGCGGTTGACTACGGGCTTTGGACATGTTTGGGCATTGGCGCCTTCCGTAGTCTCACGGGACTTGGCCCGGGATGAGACTTGGCCGGAGATCTCGAGGGACTTGAGCGAGATTGCGGATGAGGTCTGCGCCATTTTGGAGGTTAGAGGAGCGTCAGCGTTTCGGGGTGTAGTTAGAGCCAGAGAGAAAAGTGATCAGAATAAAGGGCTGTTTGTTTCCAGTTCGTCTCTAAACTTCTTCCCGCGGCTTCTTTGCTCCAAGTGGCCATCGCTTCAGGCGACTACAGGGGAGTTATTTCAAAGTTATTTAAAAGTAATAGTTTTGGCTGGGTGCAGTGGTGCATGCCTATAATCCCAGCAACTTGAGAGTCTGAGGCAGGAGAATCACAAATTTGGAGGGTAGCCGGGGCAACTCAGCAAGTACAGGGAGGAAAAATAGAGCTAGAGAGACTAACCAGGAGACTTTGCATTTGTCTGGAAATTTAAACAAAGTGGTGATGGTAGGAAGAGAAAGACAATCTGTTAATTTTATTTCCTATAAAAATTTGGTTACTCCATTCACCTTCAGAGGAGGAATCAAAGATGCCTCTGATTTTCTTTTTCCAGAGGATCACAAGATAGGGCCTGTTTCTGGGAGGCTGATGGTGAGTTTGGACCCAGAGATGTTACGTGGAGATGGAAGTAGAATGTTCCTTCTAGAACATGATGGGAAATGTATGGAAGGGGCTAGGTTTTTGGAGTCACCATTCTTTAGCTGAGGGTTAAAATGCAGAAGTGGACAGATTCTGTTTTTAAGAGATGTAGAGGGAAGGAAGGTAAGGATAAAACCAGAGTAGTAGAGGAGGCACAGGAAGAACCAAAGTGGAAGGGTCAAGAAGGGAAGAAGAAACAAAGATAATGAAGACCCAGGAATGCAGGTGGGAGAAAAGTTAAAGAAGGCATATGTCCAAAAGCGTAGAGGATGGGGGGCTGAATACAGATGGCTGGATTATAGCTACAAAGACTCTTGACATCTGAGATTACACTTTTAGTGGCTCATGGAGATTAATAACTTATATTTTTTAGGTTTATCTGTCTATTTTTATTGAAAAAATTTGTTCTCCTTGACATAAAAATTTTATATATTTATTGTGTACAACATGTTTAGAAGCATGTCTTGAGCTAGTTAACATGATTTACTGAACCTACTTATCATGTTTGTGAGAAAATTTAAAATCTACAGCTAAGAAATTTTCAAGAATATAATCCATTGTTATGACCTATGGTCCCCTTGTTGTACAATAGACACCTGGAGTTTTTCTTCCTGTCTGACTGAAATTTTGTATCCTGGCCTGGGGCTGTGGTAGAGCACATGCCTCTCATACACGAGGCACTGGGTTCAATCCTCAGCACCACATAAAAAAAAAAAAAAAAAAAAAAACAACACTGAAGGAGGTCAGGAAGGGGCCTGAAGACTGGGAGAAGGATTCCTTCTGGAGTCTTGTCTACACTAGGTCAAGGTGATCAACTATCCATCTACATTGGCTCTATGTGCGTTCCTGTCTACACTGGCTCAAGGCAACCGATTCTTATCTACACTGAGCAGAAGAGGGAGGCACAGTGGACCAGTCCTTGTAGCTGGTGGCTTCTGGGCTCCTACCCTCACTCTGAAGTGTTTCTCTCTCTCTCTCTCTCTCTCTCTCTCTCTCTCTCTCTAAATCTTTGGAGCATCAATTTTATTATGAAATCTATAAGAAACAGAAACTTTATTAAGAACCATCACTACTATCCAGAAGCATTGGCAGAGAAGAACAGGGAAGAGGAAAGTGTCCCAGGAAAAGTAGTTGCTGATGTCTCTCCCAGGTGAGGGTTGAGGGTGTCCAGGTGACTCCAGATGCCCTCCTCACTGCAATCGGTGGGGAGCAGCCGGAGGCGGTCCACACCTGGCTGATGCCCATGCCGTGATGTCAGGATCCGTGGAGTTCAGGGTCCTCTGGCTGCCCATTGACTTAGTGTGTCTCAGCTATCCACTTTCATTGGAGCCACTTGGGTTCTGAATCCAGGGCACTTCCGCCCTCCTCTCATCATCACCACTGTGGTACTGAACAAAGGGCTTGTCTTTGTGGCTAGCAGGCAGCACCATATTCACAGAACACAGGTGGTAACCTCTAGCCACACCTCGTAGCCCTTGCTATTGTCACACATACAGGCTCCACCATGGGGTTCTTCTGATGTGCCCTGGGAGGATTTGCTGCTCTCTGTGTCCCACCCACTGATGACTGTCCAAGGACTAGGTGTGCAGGTGTGGAGACACAGGGAGATGCTAGGGGGATGTTCTGGGAGTGGGGCTCTTTGCATTCAGGCTGCAGAGAGGAATGCAGGTAGGCTGGCTCTTCTGGCTCCTTTCCTCCCTGACCACTTGATGCTCAGAGGCCAAGAAGGGGAAGGTGCAAAGGGCAGGCTCACTGGCAGTCCTCTGTGGATGGGGAAGGACAGTGGGAACATCTGCATGGCAAGGCAAGGCCCAACATCTGGATACACAGGCCTTACTTGGAATGTGCAGACTGCCCCATGAGTTGTCTGGAGCTGGAGCTATCAAATTTGTTGTCATCGCCTCATCATATTTCCTGGTTGCCAAAGATTCCCAAGTATCCTATGGGTTGTAACCCATGTCGAACAAGATTGTCATTATCCTGGGGGCTGTGTGGTTGGGGACGAGCTCCACTGAATGAATCAATGACTCTTCCTTACCCTGGCTCAGCCATGGGTGCCCATGATTTGGTCTACCATGGGTTCTGAGTCAGTGTCTGAGGAGGCTTTGTGCTTTGGTGAAAACATGAATGGGAATGTTGTCCCTTGCATGCAGGATCTGCTTCTTTGGCTGCAAAATGATGCTCCCCTCCAATGGGAAGGACCCAGTGACCACGAAGTACAAAATGACAGCCAGGTTCCAGACATCCACTGCAGGGCCATCATATTCTTCCTGCACAGATTTCTGGGCACAGAATTGGGAGAGTGCTGCAGATCGTGTCCTGCTTCTGCTCAGCCATGAATCTGCCAGAGGCCAAAGTTGCAGAACACATTGTTTCCTCTGGCATCCCCCAGGGTGTTCACCAGCTTCAGATCTCTGTGCATGAGGCCCTTCTCACGGTAGTCGGGCACAGCAGGGGTGGCCTGCCTCAACACTCTCCAGGCCTCCTCCTCCTGCATGCCCCTGACCTTCAGGATGTGGTGCCATGGCTGTCCCCCACCTGCATGCTCCATCACGAGGTAGATATTTCCAGTGGTTTCGATAATTTGAAAATAGCTCAATCTCATTGGGTGTTCCATGGTCTCCATTATTTCTAGTGTGGGTATAATTATATTCAACTTAGATACAAGGCAAGCAAAATTCTGCTCCACTTTTGGCAGGACCTTCACGGTGACCTCTGTGCTGGTGAGAGATGGCTGGCTAGTTCGACCTGGGCAAAGCCACCCTGTCTGTTGTCCCTCAGGACCCTATAATGGGTTGTGAGGGGCTCTTCATAGGAGAAGCTGGCCGGGACGCCCTACTGCACTGTCACAACCCCAATATTCTGACAACTCTTACTACACAGCCTGATTAGCTACACACACTAAAGATGCTAAGGAAACAACAAAACAAAAACAAACAAACAAACAAACAAAAAAACCAAAAAGAAAACAACAGTAATAAGACAAACAAAAAAAAATTAAAGACCAATCAATAAGTAAGTAAATAAATAAATAAATAAATAAAATTTAATAAGAAAGGAAATCCCAAATCCAAACCCAAATCTAAATCAAAAGACAAAATCACCAAACTACCCAATGATCTAGCTAACTATCTGTGAGTCTGACAGGTCACCACCAAGAGCTCCCTGTGCTTATCAAGCACAGCCTGGACCTCGGAGAGCTGGTGTTTAAAATTCCCTCATAATGGCTCCTTGCAGGGTCCATGCAAGAAATGAATGGCCCAGTTGTTGTTGGGTGAAGCCCATGGAGGTGGTCTTGATTTTCGCTTTAGGACCTTAGTATTCTCTAGGGAAAAAATCCTTTATGGCTTCAGGCTTTCAATGATGACGTGGGCAGTAGATAAAGGAGTGGACCAAGGAACAACTTGGGTCTCTTTATGGTCCCAAATGAGAGAAGAGAAATAATGTCAAAGGCCTAGGTTTATTCAATAACCTGCTAAAAACTGTTCTTCCTAGAAGATCCAGAGAGTGTATGGATGCTGGTATGGAATTACATATTCAGTTTTTAAGGAAAACCTTCCTGTTCAAGAAGTCTTAGCTTTTAAACTCTTACAATATTTTAAAAGGAAATGTATCTTGTTTATTACTCTTGGGGTATTGATAAACTGTAAAGCATAAAACTATTTTTTATATACTAATAATTATACTCAAAGGGATTATAATAGTATGTTTCCTAGGAAAATTCTATTCTGTCAGTCCCAACAAAATAACAAAACAGAAAGCAATGAAAAAGAGTGTTCTCAGGAGATGCAGGTTTGATTTCTGTGATAATTGGTGATGAGACTCTAGGCCTGTTCAATACAGTTATAGAGAACAGCCACGTGTGGTTATTTAAATGAATTAAAATGAAAGGAAGTTAAAAGTTCATTTCCCCAGTTGAACTGGCCGCATTTTCAGTGTTCAGCAGCCATCACAGATATAGAAACTTTCCATCACCTCAAAAAGTTCTATTAGACAGCACAGGTATAAGCTATAAAACCATCAGAAGCACAGTCTGGTATCATAACCAGATGTGGAGTGCCATATATAGATAATAATCTCATTTTAAAGGATACAACAATATTTCAAGACTGCCTTTGTGTTTGTTAAATCTTGTTACAATGGGGCTTATTTGCTACACAGTCTAGGGTTGAGTTTTTTTTTTTTTGATAGTATAAGTAGTTTTTGCACATAGTTGCGAGCTAGTTTCCAAACAATTATGAATGGGTGTCAGGGCAAAAGGAAACAGCAATAGGAGATATTTGGAGGACTTGGAAGCATTAATCTCTTGGGATGAGGCAGCCCTAACAGCCTTTTCTACCTGCATGTTCCCTAAGCTCCCTCTGAGCACTGAAGGAGAGTCTCTTCCTGGGACTCCATGTCGCTCTCCCAGCATACCTTGCACTGTGGCTCCCGGATGTGATGATATTGCCAACAGGGAGACACGAGGCATGTAACAGAAGGAGCAGTGACTAGAGATGTAAGAATTGGAGTGTTGGCCATTTTAAAGCAAAGATTTTTCTGCTGGGTAGCAAAACTGGGATGGAGCCCAGAGTGGAATGTGGTTGTAACCCAGAGCCATAGGCAGCAAAATGGAATCTGTATTTGTAACAGCTGCATGAGATTGCACAGTAAGTTACTCTGCAGAGTAAGTACAGCAGGTACTTAGCACATGACCAATTGCAATGTCAACAATATTTAAATGAGGAGATGCATAGTTAGGGGTATAAGGAATGGGCATTTCATCATCATTACATCAAATTTTAAAATGCAGCTTTTTGGTAATTGCTGTGGTCTCAGTTTGGGTTCTTTTGAAGGCAGAACATGAAATGGGGCATCCTGATAGACAGTTTTTGAGGGATGATCTCAGGAAGCTGAAGAGGAGTAGGAAGTGTGATATTGGGGAAGAGGAAGGAATATGAGGTGCATGCTCACAGTTGCTGCTGTGACCAATGGGCCTCTATTGGGTTAGAACCTCCATGGATCTTCACCTGAAGCACAGGAAGCTGGTTGCTAGCCACCATTTGTTGAGAACTGTCTCGATCTTTTACCTCCCCAACATTTCAGCTGCACTTCCAGCTGGTCCAGCAGTGTTCCGAGGACCTGGGACAGAACACAGAAAACGAGGCACATGCTTGAGGCGGCAGGCTGTCATAGCATCCTGAGCCGGAGACATACAAATCTGGTACATCTCATATGTGATTGAAATCAGAGGTGAGCCAAGGGGATGTGACACAGGGTACTGGAGGCATCTGCTACAGTTGCAATTTACTGAGGACACTCATTATGTGTCAGACCCTGCGCTGAGATAAAGCCCAGGCTTTTTCTCATTTAGCCACACAGCCACCCGGGAAGAAGGTGTCACACATTCACATTTCATAGAAGACATGGAAGCTCAGAGAGGAGAGCAACTTGCTCAAGAACCCAAATACATCAAATGCCAAAGATCGTAAGTGGCCAACACAGAATTCTCACCTTAGCCCCGGCCACCCACATCCCTAGCTCAACACCACTTTCCTCTTTCTTCCTCAGTGGCTCTAATCTTTGTCTTTTTTGTCTTCTTTCTTTCTTTTGGTAACATTGCCCCTAACACTTTATTTTTTTTCTCCCATTTACTTTTTGGAATGGAGCATTCTACCAGTTTTGGCAAACATACAGAGCCACATAATTCCTGCCACCACCCTAATCTATAGAACAGTTCTAGTAGTCCCCCAATGCTGCAGGATCCTTTGCAGTAAACCTCTTTCTTTCTCCATTCCCAGACTTTCACAGCCCCTAGATTTGTTTTGCTTCTCTATCATTTTGCATTTGCAAGAATGCTATGTAGATGAAATCATGCCATATGTAGCTGCTCTAGCCCAGCTTCCTTTTGTCGCAGAATGTATTTGAGAATCACCCAAGTTGTTATGTGTATCAATAGTTCGTTCCTTCCATTTACTGAGTAATATTTCGTTGTGTGGCTGCTCCGTACTTTGATTATTCCCTAGTAGAGGGACATTTGGGTTGTGTCCAGTTCTTGGCTATTACAAGGAAAGCTGCTGTAAGCATTTGCACAAAGGTTTTATCTAAATATAAGTTGTCATGTTACCTGGATAAATGCCTGGGAGTCAGATTACTGATGTAGTATTAGTGTAGGTTTACCTTTCTAAGAAATTGCCCAATATTTGTGAAATTCGCTATTTTGTATCCTCACCATGAATGTATAAGAGTTCAATTGCTGCACAGTCTTACCAGCACTTTTTAAAAAAATTTTAGTCATTCTAATAGGTGTTTAGTGGTAATTCACTTTAGCTTAAATGTGTTTCCCTAATGATAAACTATTTTGAACATCTCTTTGTGTACTTGCTTGCAATGTGTATATAATCCATGGTGAAGTGTCTGCCTATTTGTTTCACTGGATTAATTCATCTCTTACTAATAAATTTTTTAGAGAGATTTTGATACTATGTATAGATTTCATAAAATCCTACATGTGTACTGCAAATATTTTCTCCTAACATGTGGCTAGTCTTTTCATTCTCTTAATAGTGTCTTTTGAAAGCAGTTCTTAATATTTATAAAATCTATCTATCTATCTGTTGGTCAGTCAATCTATTTTTGGTACCAGAGATTGAACCCAGGGGCACTTAACCACTGAGCCACATCCTCAATCTTTTTTTTATTTTTTTTTTAATTTATTTTTTAGTTGTAGTTGGACACAATACCTTTTATTTTATTTATTTTTATGTGGTGTTGAGGATTGAACCCAGGGCTTCGCATATGCTAGGCAAGTGCTCTACCACTGAGCCACAATCCCAGCCCCCTCAATCCTTTTTATATTTTTTATTTGAAACAGGGTCTTGATGAGTTGCTTAGGGACTTGCTAAGTTGCTGAGGCTGGCTTTGAACTTGTGTTCCTTCTGATTCAGTCTCCCAAACCATTGGGATTATAGGTGTCAGCCACTGTGCCTAGTATTTATTTATTTATGTAGTACTGGGGATTAAATCCAGGGCATTCTATCACTGAGCTACATTCTCAGCCCTTAAATTGTGTGTGTGTGTGTGTGTGTGTGTGTGTGTGTGTGTGTATTTTGTTGAGACAGAGAATCTCCAAGTTTCCCGGGCTGGCCCTGAACCTATAGTCCTGCTTTACAGGGACCACAGGTCGGTGCTACCACACCCAGCCACTGAAATTTTTTTGTTTGTTTGTTTGTGTTTAACATTTATGGTTTGTGATTTTGGTGCCATTCCTAAGAAATCTTTGGCTAATTCAAGATCACAAAAATTTTCTTCTAAAATTTTACGGTCTTACATTAGGCATATGATCCATTTTGAGTTATTTTTGTGTGGAGTACAAGTAAAGATCAAGATTCTCTTTTTATTATCATATGGATAGGTAAATTGTTGCAGCACTATCTTTTGAAAAGTCTATACTTTTGCATTGAATTGTTTTCACACTTTTATTGAAAATCAGTTAACCACATATATGTGGGTCTATTTATGGACTCATTTTTGTTCTGTTGATCTATGTGTCTATTGTTTCTCTAATAACACACTGTCGTGGCTACCGTAGCTTTGTAGAAAAATCTAGAAATTAGGTAGTGTCAGTCCTCCAACTTTGTTCTTCTTTTTTTCAAAATTATTTTTCCTATTTTAATGCTTTTTGCCTTTTCATATGTGTTTAGAGTCTGCTTGATGATTTCCAAAATACAATGCTGCTGGATTTAGATTGGAATTTTGTTGAATCTATCTATAATTTTTTGGGAAAATTGACACCTTAACATTATTCCCCTTATTTTATCACTAACTAGTGTCAGAGAGACTAAACAAAAGCAATATAATCCCAGCAAGACGTGTTTATTGAAATGTGACTGCTAAATAGTTGTACATTGTGATTACTGCTATTTCTCATGTTTTCATATAATGTAAATATTAACAGAACAATGTTACTTTGTGCAGTTGGTTAGGTGAAGGGAATCATGTGTGTTGATCTGTTATAGCCCCTCTAACTTTGCTAGTTTCCCCTCCTGTGTGACTGAAATATGTATGTCTGCCAAGTATAATTTACATTTCATTTATGGGTCTTTAGGGAATCAGAGTGAGTCGTTAAACAATCATCACTTCTTAAAATATGTTTTAAAAGTGAAATATTCCCTGCTTCTAAACCCCACATTGGGGCTTTTATAGGAAACAAGTCTAGTTTATTATTATTTTTATTTTTAAGGATATAGAATAGGCAAACAGAGAGCAGATTTAATCTAAAAAAAAAAAAAAAAAAAAAAAAAAAAAAAAAAAAAAAAAAAAAAAAAAAAAAAAAAAAAAAAATATAGGTCTCTGACATTGAGAATTTCAATATTTCTTGCATCTGCATGTATTTTAATGCCAAGTCTAGCTAATTGCTGAAAATTTTCTGAATGTGTATGCATAGTTCTTAATTGATAACTGAAAAAAGAAAAAAAAAAAAGAAGAAGAATCTTTCTGATGCAGAGTGGGTGGCTTTCTTCATTAGGAACCTAGAAGTTTTCTATCTTTACCTGTGGCCCTTCATCCCCTTTCTGTTGTTCATGTCCCAAATTCAACTTTTAGAACTCTGCTACTTGCCAGCTCAGATTTTAACCTTCCACGGCCTATTGCTGGCTTCTTGGCAGAATGTCAAACCTGTTCAGGCAGGACGTCAGACCAGTCCAGATTAAACTAGCTTGATCTAAGAAACAAGCCAGTGCGAAACAGCAAGATCCTCATTAATTTTAATTAACCGTTCCAAACAGAGTTGCACAACAAGGTCATTTTCCCTAAATGAATTATTATAGATAATATAAGGAATAGGCTTCTCCAGGCAGTATTTTTAAGCCCCAGGAGTTGGCAACAACTGTCCCAGAGAATATCTGTCTCTCCAAGTTAGTCCACTCACCTGAGGTTGAGGGAAATATTCCTTGAAACCATTGAAGTCGTTGCATACACCTGTTGTTTCCAAAGATTTCAATTACAAAGTTCAAAGCATTTCAGAGAATGATAAGGAGTGATGTTTCCTCACATGGAAATAAATGATTAGAAAAACCAAAATAGATTTGGAAATAATTTTTCCTTCTAAATTGAGAACATCCAAGGACTTCCAGGGAACTCTAGAGGTTCACTTGTTCATTCAGTTTTATAGACTCTCTTGTTTATTAAGAAGGAACTGGCCACATTTGTTATAAGTTAGGGCCTTCAGTATTTTCACTTTGTCTTTCATCTTCTTCTGTAAAATATCTCAATTTTCCCCAAAAGCAAATAGTAATGTTTCTATGAACAAGACTTCAATTTATGATAAAATGTACAGAGAATACTAGTTTTCTAAGCATTTAATTTCTCCCTTTCGTTGAACTATTATCCAAATATCCAAATAATATTATTAGTTAAAAAATATTTAAAAATTTAACTTGGACACATAATTATAAATATCTTAGACTGACAATTGTTCAAACTTCTCTATCAACTGTCCGAGTATTTACAGATCCTAATCACACATCTTAATAAATATGCATGAACATTATTGGCTTCCTTGGCAGTCTGATATCGCCATGAAGATATAAAAGCTCTTAGCTTAAAAGTTGATCTAAGAAACTCAGTTAGATTTGGAATTACTGTAACAATTCTTGTGAAAAGTCAAAACACTGCCAAAAGCAGCTGAAGCCGCTGACCTAGCAGCCTGAGTCTGAAAGAGACTCACTCCACTAAAAGCTGCAGGGGTTGAGCTAAACATATGGTATCGGATTACGATTAATCTGGAGAACAGACCATCAGCAAATTGAGAAAAGAATCTCTTGTTGCAGTGATTTGTCAAGCTTTTGAGTTTTCATCCTCTCTCTTCCTTTCTGATTTGTTTTCTGCTGTTTGCCTAATTGTCATGGAAGGATAATGGCTTCCATAATGAATGGATTTCTAATGCAAATGCTTAAATACATGTTCCAGGCAGTACACTGTCAAAATTCAAACAGACACTGATATCTATATCTAATATACATATATGTCTGTAGTTGCATGCAATATTTTATATTTGCATATGTATGTTTAATATATATTCCACGTCGAATCTATCATATTTATTAGTATATCTGGTGTGGAGTACATGCGTGTGTGTGTGTGTGTGTGTGTGTGTGTGTGTGTACAAGATCAGGGAATTCTTTTCCTTTCTCAGTTCATGTTTGATTTACCAAATAATTTGTTCAAGATAAATTATAATAGCCCATCCAAATTGTATGGAGATGGTGTGTGGGCTTAGAGTTTTAAGGTCACTATTGTTTCACTGTGCAAATTGATTAACTGACGTGTGAGGTGGAACAAGGGGATTGCTTTGTGTCTGGACTTCTGCCTTCACTGGATGCAATGTTTGGGGTGTGCTTTTGAGACACATGGCTATATAAAGATGGGAGGTAACAGTGATGAAAAGTTGACTAAAGTAATGAGGGTTTTTGAAAATGTGAAAGCTTTAAACAAGAACCAATATAATTTTTATCATTCTAGATGTGTCTAAATCTCTATGAAGTGAGCACATACTCTTTTCTGTAGGATGAGTAACAGAAAAAAAAAAATCATTGAAAGAGAGAAAAAGGGAGTATTATGCAAAGGCAAAATAAGATAATCTATGATATGGAAAAGTTACATCCATATAGAAAACTTAATTGTGTAATAGGTAAAGATAAGAGTTAAATATTAGAAGAAAATAAGATGAAAACTGAATTGTTGAAGTAAAAAGTAAATAGATTCACCCCAAATTCAGAATTGAAAAGGAGAAAAATATGAAAGACATGGATGACCTATCAAGAGATCAGTTTGTTTAAAATAGTACTAATATACATAGAAAACAGAAAGGATGAATCCAAAGTGACGGTTGAAATAAAAAAGAAAACACTTTTTAGGAAATGGAGGACCTCAGCCTCAAAGCAAGAATGTACACTGAAGTAACATCCGGTTAGCTTCATGAAAACGGGACCACGCCAGGATGTGTTCATAAAAATCTAACATCACAAAAACATTAAAAAAAAAAAAAAAAAAAAAAGAACCTCCCCAAATTGAACATAGGTTCTTCAAGTTCCTGACAAAGGACATCAATTGTGTTAATTTCCTCACTATTAAATGCTACAATGTAAAGGATGAGGTTAAGAGTCAAGGTCATGAAGAGGCTGGAGTTAGACTGCCTAGTTTCAAACCTTAGCTCTATTGAATATCGGTTGGTTATTTAAGCATGGCCAAACTCCTATCACCTTTGAGTTTCATTCTCATCAATAGTTTAATGCAGATAATAAATGAACCTTCCTATAGTTATCATTAGGATTAAATAAATGAATATATTTAATGTACCTAGAAGAGTACCTAAAGCACAGTAAGCAAAATGTAAGTTATTTTCCCTCTGCTCACCCTCTCTCTTCTCTTTGTTTTCTTACTCCTCTTTCTTATGCGCTTTTCCTCCTCCTCCTCCTTTTGCTTCTTCTTAACTTTGTTATTATTTTTACTACAGAACTTTAAAAGAATTCTATATCCAGCAAAGGTATCAACAGTTGAAGGCAACACAAGGGTATGCTTTGATAGGTGTGTATTACAAAAGTGCTCTCCAGGCAACTTAAATGAAAAAATTTGGAAACTTGAGTTACAACAACAGAAGTTGCTTCAAAGACTGGAATTATTGACAAAGGAAATAGTGGCTACAAAAGGCCACTAACCTGAATTATTAGTACCACATGGATTATAAAATTTTATTTCCTTTTATTTTATTGTATAAAATATTAAGGAAGGAAAAACAAAGGGTTAATACCCCAAACTAAATTAAAACCCAGCAATTAATGAGTTTGAAAGCAAAGGCACAACGTTTTTATTTTTCATCAAAGACAGTTAACAAATTACTAATTTGCCTTTAACTCATTTGGTTTGTTTAAAAGAGTTTCAAGACCATCTTTGGAAAACTTTAGTTACTTGAGGAATAAATGCAGAATTTTTTCTTTCCAACTGAAGTTAATAAACAAAATAGAAAACCTCCCAGAACCCAAAACAAAAACAGTCAAACAAATGAACAAACAAAAAAACAAGCCTACATCAGGAGAAGAGAGAAGCCAGTGAGCAAATATTAAAAAAAAAAAACAAAAAGAAAATGCATATAGAAACACAACCAAATATTAGCTGGATCAAAAAATGTGTATGAGTTAAATATTCCAATGAATGAACATTTGTGCTGTGCTACTTGTAATTTCTCCACCTAAAATAAAAATATTTGGAAATATTGGCAAATAAATGCAAAGCAAATAAAAAGTCAATAGAGTAATTTTAGTATTAGATAAAGCAGAATTTAAGGCAAGAACATTAAATGCTACAAAGCGGGTCATTTTGATCAAAAGATGGTAAAATCAGCAGTGAAGATAAAAATATCCGAACCCCTCATATGTAGAATAATCTAGTATCACTGTTAGAGCAGCTGAAAGTGTTTGAAATTCAAAGACATTTTAGAAAAATTTAATGTGAGAGATTTTAACTACTATGACAGACCAATTAGACATGAATTATTAAGAATATGATTATTTAATTTTAACATCACTAGAAATGAAAGAAAATAAAATTAAAATGAGATACCTTTTTCTGTCAAGCAAAAGATTTTTGAAAACATAATAACCAATATTAACAAGTATGCATTGGAATGGATCCTCTCATGACTGTTAGGTGTGGGAATAGATACAATTTATAATAAAATTAGGTTGGTCAGATTTTTAAGAGCCTTAGTATTTTCACCTCTTGAAGACAGATTGGGGGGGGGGGCGGATTTATGCTCATCGATTTCAGAATTATTTGAATTTTTAAAAAGTAAATAAAATATTCGTTAGCAGGTAGTGGTTAGATAAATTATTTTGTCACATATTAAAGTGGCATATTTGAGAATAATTTTTGAAGAATATTTAAATGACAGGAAAAAGAAAAAAATAATATTTATTATTACAAAATAAAAATGATTAAACATGATTCAATAAATAGCACAGTCCAGTTTGTGGTAAAGATAAAATTTATAATAATGTCAAAATGGATTTTACTTTCATATATAACTAAAAAGAGTAAATAAAAATAAATGTGATTAATTTAACAGTGTTTATGTCTGGGTGGTGTTACAATTTTTCATGCCTTTTTTGTATATTTTCTAATTTTTCATTAATGATATATTATCCATAAAGGAAAAAAATATTCAGAAAAGAGCCAGGATGGAACTACAAACAAATGTTTAGAATAGGATGCTATGAAAAGTAAGTGCTTTGGTTTTTTTTGCTATGAAAGAATTAATATCTATAAATGAATACATTATCATATCTTCTTCCTCCCCCCAAAACTGAGTATGACTGAAAAATTGAAACACCAGCCCTTTTTTTGTATTTTATTAGAGACAGGGTCTCACTGAGTTGCTAAGTGCCTCACCCTTGCTGAGGCTAGCTTTGAACTCACAATCCTCCTGCCTGAGCCTCCCAAGTGCTGGTATCACAGGCGTGCGCCACCATGCCAGGTTTCCCAACACTTTTTTTTTTTTTTTTTTTTTTTTTTTTTTGTGGTACCGGGGATTGAACTCAGGGGCACTCGACCACTGGGTCACATCCCCAGCCCTTTTTTGTATTTTATTTAGAGACAGGGTCTCACTGAGTTGCTAAGTGCCTCGCCATTGCTGAGGCTGGCTTTGAACTCGCGATCCTCCTGCCTCAGCCTCCCAAGTGCTGGGATTACAGGCGTGCGCCACCACGCCCGGCACCCAACACTTTTTAATATTGTATTTTGAGACAGGGTCTCACTGAGTTGCGTAGGGCCTCTCTAAGGCTGACTTTGAACTTTTGATCCTCCAGCCTCCTGAGCAGGCATGCACCACTCCAATTTACATATGAAGAAATTGAGAATCAGAAAGACAATAGTTGCTTGCTTGAGAATGCTCAGAAAAAATCTCCAGCTCTTAAAAAAAAAAAAAAAAAATCCCCAACACTTACCAGACTGTATCTGAACTATTTATGCATGATTATATTTGAAAGTACAACCTGCTGTTCTGACTTAGTACCTTTTCCCTTTGAGTTTTTGTTAGGATCCTGTTATCACATGGTATTGCTTTCTGTCAACCCAACCTAAGATAAATGGGGAAACATTTTACTCCTAGCAGTAATAAACAAATTATGATTACCAAGAAAAATTCATTATCATTTTGTTTTTATTGGGCTACCTATTTTGAGACCCATATAATCTTACAAATTAGTACCTATTACCTTGATTTCTATCCACATGCCACAATTCACACTGAATGGTCTCTACTTTTGTGACTGAATCTAACTTTACATTTATTAGCGACTTTGATCTATTATAAAACTCATCTGATCATTAATGGAAGAACCACTGGGTATTGAGGCTGAGTATATTCAGCACTTTGTCTGGGCTAGAAGTCAATCAGAATGCAATCATTCATTAAGACTCCTGCAAGCAATAGCCACTGTGCTGTGCCAACATTCATCAAGCTAAGGGCCAGGAAATGTGAGTGCCAGGGGCAGATCTCACAGAGACAGCACAAAAGTCAGCTCATCTCAATTATAACTCAGCAGTGGCCTTCTTCTTCTCAACTACAGCCAGGAAAGGGAATCTGAGAGGCAGTTTAGAGGTTTTTCATTGGGCTCCCTTTCAACAAGAATACCCTATAGGAAACAAACTAGGGTACTTATTTTCCTGCTCTTTACTTCCACCAGAATGTTTGGAATATAGTGCTTATGTTGTGCTAATCAAGAAATCAAAGAAGCAAGAAATAAGAACAGTAAATATTTGGTGTCCCATTCTTAGCTCAGACATATTCTTTAATTTTTCTGTTTTAATATCCTTATCTCTAAACTATCCCATTGGGATTTTATGAAAATATATAAAATCAAGTAAATCAAGTGTGTTAATCAGCTTTCTGTCACTGTAAGGAAATACCTGAGATAAACAACTTAAAGAAGGAAAGGTTTATTTTGGCTCATGATTTTGGAGGTTTTAGACAATGTCAGTTGATCCTCGTGCCTTTGGGCCTGTGGCAAGGTAGGGTGTCATGGCAGGGAGTACCTGGTGGAGCAAAGCTGCTCACCTGTCATGTCCAGGAAGCAAAAAGAGAGACAGAGGAAGAGATGTCCTCCTAGTATACACTTCAAGGCACCCCCCAATAATGCAACCTCCTTCCACTAGTCTCCCTTCTCCTAATGTCTCCATTATTTTCCACTCACGCTGGAAGCTAGTGACCAAGCCTTTGACACATGGGCCTTTGTGGGACACTCCAGATCCAAACTACAGAGTAGATGAAAAAAATAGTCCATAAGCAATAGCTATTATGATGAAGTCAGATTATCACCAAGATTAGTTGAATATAGTGGCACACACATATAATCCCATCAACTGTGGGTGCTGAGTCAGGACGATTGCAAGTTCAAGGCCAGCTTCAGCAATTAGTGAGACCCTATCTGAAAATAAAAAGTAAAAAGTACTGAGGATGTAGCTCAGTGCCCCTGGGTTCAATCCCCAGGAAATAAATGTATATATAATCTCACCAAGATTAATATGTTCTCACACACACACACACACACACACACACACAATATTTATTATAATATTATATAACACTGGTATATGAATAAAAATATTATTATATTTATATATATATATTTGCCATATTTATATATGTATAAAATATGTGTGTATACATATGTGTATATATATATGCACAAATACATGTGTGTATATATGTCATATGTATGTATCTCATCGAGATTAGAATATTCCCTTTTATTTGGAATTGGGTGTGAATAGCTTTGTGTTCCAAGTACTGATTTTAGGAATCAGTCCAAACGTGTGTTTTCCAAGTAACCTCCCAGAACCATATAGCGGGGTACATTTTTCTTTGAGAGGGTCTATATAATCATTTTCTAGAAAGTATACAGTGTTTTTTATATGAAGAAAATAGCTTCACTTTCAAAAAAAAAATAGTTAAACTTTGGTAGCGGCCATAGAATAAGTCCTTAGAGAATCTTCAACTCCCAAAGTTCTCATTAGGAGATAAGACGGATGTATGCTTCTCATATAGGTTTAAAAAGATGTTTGAAGCTCACCTGTCCGCATGGAGATATCCAGAATCATTTCCAGAAGCAAAGGGTGCTTTTACAAGTCCGAGATGTTTTGACAGGAGGAGAAATGACTGGGCAGCCCTCGGTACTCCCTGCCCATCTTCCTCATGCGCACGGGCACTGGGGGATTGAGTTACAACTCAACTGCTTGTTAAATTTTCCCCAGAATTAAATGTGACTGTGCTATCATGTCTAATAAATTAAAATTGCATAAGTACGACTCTGTGAATGATGTATGATCAAGGTGTTCGTCCGCCTCGAATCTCTTTTCACTGTGATTCACCATGTATTAGTTCAGTGGCAAGTGTCCCTGGTCAGCTGTGGAGCAGTCGCGCTGCGGTGAGAATTTTACTTGAGCTCGTGTGGTTTCTACCACTGTGTGTGAGGAAAGCCCACAGCACAATTCATGATCGGAGTTTCCTCTTTCACTCCAAGCCTATGGCATGCCAGCCTGAGACTCTGGTATGCATGACTCCATGAATGAAGAATTGGAGTCTTGCTTTAAGGGCTGGGCTCAGTGTTACTGTACCGCACATGGCCATGGTGTTACTGAGCAACAGGGCTTGTTTTCCTGTTGCTGAGATTCCCGCTTTGCTTTCACAGATGCATGTTACATAGTTGATCTGTGTGGTATGTTCTAATTCTGTTTAAGGTAGCCTCCAGCCAGCAACCCCCGCCTGGCAAGGTGGGACTTGGGTTATATAACACCTGTCTCTTTTCTTATAAGGTTAAGGAATAATACAGATTTTCCATTTTAAGGATGAGTTTTACCGATGCTATTGTCTCACTCTTGCTGTCCGCCACCTGTTCAGAAATCTCTAACCACTGGCTCCAGTCCCATTATTCTGATGCTGTACGAAATTTTAATCTCTGATGAATCCGTGTAAAAGTAACTGAGAGAAGGTTAAAGGGATGTTGTAGGTGTCAGCAAGGATGGCGTTTACTGGGAGCACATTTCAAACTAGCCTGACAGAGGAAGTTGCTTGCTGCTTAAACGTGGATGTGGCAACATTCTTTAGGACACTGGTCATCTCAGCCAAAAATACAGGAAACCAGAACTATTTTCATAGATTATCCTGTGGGGAATTGGAGCTACTTTGACATATGGGATCTGGGGAAGCTGTAGCTAGAGAAAAAAATAAATTAGAACTTTATAGTGTCTAACAAAACCAGTATCACAAAAATGATACAGCATTCAATGTACTTTCCGCTTTGAAAGTACCCTGAATGTTCTCAGCCCTCAGATTTCTTTGTGTGTATAGCAATACTAGCATGGGGTACCTAGAACTTTTTTTAATTCTCTCAACTTCCACTCTTCCCTAACTTCATTTAAGTGCTTTAAAAAAAATCTTTGTGATTTATTTTAATATGCTGGGAGTAATAAAGTTTCTTTTGCTTCTGCATTCTAAATTAGGAATATAACAAATTTAAAATTAGTAAGGACTACCGGATTCCTGTTAAAAAAGTAATATAAAGCAAAATTCCCCAGTGTCCTAGGTAAATGTTGAGTATGTTAAGCTGTGGTGTACTGGAAAACATTTAACCACTGGCTTTGGGGGTAGGTGGAGTCCTGATTTGTAGTGATTGCAGATTTCCACGGTGTACTATTCCCACCATGGTTGATTTTAAGCCACCAACCCGATGTGGCTGAATGCAGAGTTGGGAAGAAACATGCACAGTTGGATCTCACAAGCTGTACAAACTGGGGCTCCAACACACCATAGCTGCTAGATGTTGCTAGGAACTTTGTGAAGAAAGCATTCATAGTTTAAAAAGAGTTGGGTGAAAAAAAAAAAAAAAAAAAGCTGAGTGAAGTTAAACGTGTGGGAATTCTTATAACCTTTAAAATACTAATTTGCATTTTGAAATTCTAAAATGTTCTTTATTCGTTTATTTGACTACTGAACATTTTAGCTGGAATACCTACTAACATCTTGTGGGACACTAGTGTTCCAGGAAACACAATTTAGAAAATGCTTATCTCAAAGTGTTCTTTATTTTTTAAACTTTGTGATTGTTTTAAGTTGTAGGAGTGATAGTCAACCAAAAGTAATATTGGCAAATCAAAAAAATTTAGATAAGTTAAATTTTCCCTTTTAATCTCTACTAAAGTTTTGATACATGTCATTTCACACTTTTATCACATAAACAAGTATATGTATATTATACATATATATTATATTTTAAAGGCAATGGGGAAACTATATTATGCATACATAATATATAATATCTAAGAATGACGTATTACATATACATGTAATATACAACATATATAATATATTTAATATATAGCATAGATAACATATATTATATAATATATAATATGTAATATATAAGAAATACATATTACATATATTATATATTATGTACATAAAATATAGTTTCTCCATTGTCTTTTTATTTAAAGAGCATATTTTAATCACTTCTTGCATTGTTTTGTGTTTTTATGACTCATGTTGAAATCCATACACCATGGATGAAGCTTTCCTATTTTTTTTTTTCCATTTTTTAAGTTTATGTTGAAAACTTCTGGACATTTGACTTCCAGAGTTTCCATAATCTGGATTTTGTCGATTCATACCCCCTGTGCAATTTAATAGTCATTTGTCCTCCATTTTTCCTTCAAATTGGCAACTGGATCCAAAAGCTTGATTAGACTCATATCCAATAACTTTGGCAAAAGCACAGGTGATTTTTCATTTCTTCAGCAAGAGGCATCCAATCTGGGTTTTGCTGTTTTAAAATTGTCTTATTGAAGTATAATTTATGCACAATAAAATTCACCCATTTAAATGTGGTATTGTAGGAATTTTGATAAGTACATTCAGTGAAGAAATTGTCACAATGATGTAGAGCTTTTCCATTATCCCAGAAAGTTCTCACAGGCTTCTTTGCATTCAAATTCTTCTGTGTATCTACTGCCTCATGAAAATCACCCATTTCCTTTTTGTCATAGTCTTGCCTTTTCTAGAATTTCCAATAAACGATATCCTGTAGTGTATAGTCTTTTGTGTCTAGCTTTTTTCACATTGCACAATGCTTTTGAGATTCACCTCTGCTTTTGTTGAATCAGTAGTTTCTTTCTTTTTTATTACTAAGTAGTATTTGTTATATGGATTTAACACAGTTTGTTAATTCATTGATGCATATTTGGGTTGTTTCCAGGTTTTTGCCATTCTGAATAAGGCTATGCTGGATATGTCTGGTTCTCAGGTCAACTTATGAAAATAGGAACCTAGTTTATCTAACTGTTCTGCTTCTCCTACTATGGATTCCTCATTAGACCCTGCCAGCTTTCATTTATTCAGTATGCAGTAGTCCTTTCAAGTAGCTATTTCAAGTTGTAATTCTGACCAATAATTAACAACCTTCCTGTGACTTCATTTTCCATCACTACAAAAAAAAAAAAAAAAAAAATACGTGAGACTGGAAAGTGTGTGAAGAAAAGAGGTTTATTTAACTCACGATTTTGAAGTGAAAGTCCAAGACTGGTGGCTGTGTGTTCAGACTCTGGTGAGGGCCCTCTTGGCTGCATTACATCATGGTGAGTGACAAAAAGGCAGGGACACTTAAAAGGAGAGATCACACAGGGAGACAGGAAGTCAGAGACTTTGTGGGGGTGGGGATAAGTCTTGCTCTTTTGTATCAACTCAGTGTCACAGGAACTAACTTGGGTACCATGGGAACTACAACAGTTCCTTCCTAGGCAGCACCATTAATGATCCCAGAACTTCTCACTGAGCCCTGTTTCTTTATGGTCCCACCACCTCTTAACATCATCATGCTGAAGACCAAGCTTCTAACACTGTGAACTCTTCAGGAAAATACTTAGACCAAATCCAAATCTAGCACTACCCCATCAGAAAGCACTAGGACAAGATGGGTTCACTGGTAAATTCTCCCAAATATTTGGTGAATAAATTATACCATATATATTAGCCAAAAATTTTCCAGAAGATAAAAATGGAAGGAATACTCCCTAATTCATTCCATGAGCCATAATTAGCTTGATATCAAGATGATACAAAAATATTACAAGAAAACTACAGACCAATATCTCTCATGAACATAGATGCAAAAAATTCTCCATGTAATGTTAGCAAATTGGATACAACTATGTGTACAAAGAATAACATACTGTGATTAAACGGAATTGATCTCACGTATGCAAAGCTGGTTCAGATTTTTAAAAAGTCAATTAATATAATCCATCACATCAACAGGTTAAAGATGAAAAGGCATATGATCATATATTAGTAGTTGTAAAAAGGCATTTGACAAAATCTAAAACACAGTCATGATAAAAACTCTCAGCAAACAAGAAATAGAGTGGAACTTCCTCAACTTGATAAGAGCATCTACAAAAATATATAGCTAACATACTTAGTGACATGAAAATACCAGCTTTCCTAAAGATCAGGAGTAGGGTAAGGATGAATCCTGTCACCACGGCTTTTCAACATTATACTGGAAGTACTAGCTAATGCAGTAAGAAAAGAGGGACTATGAAGTTCAAACTTTCCATCTTTGGGTTTTGAACTGTTCTTCAGGTTGGTTCCTGAGTTTGTTTATGGCCCTAACAGTTTTTAATAGGTCCTATACCATCTACTATATCACAGTATCACATATTTGTTTTGTTTATTTCTTTTTCCAGATCAGAATCAGTTGTGTCTCTGGGAATCACTTTCTCTTCCCCCCATTTTTTTTTTTTTTTTACTTACATATTTTTAGTTGTTGGTGGACCTTTATTTTATTCATTTATTTATATGCGGTGCTGAGAATCGAACCCAGTGCCTCACACATGCTAGGCAAATGTTCTACCACTGAGCCACAATTCCAGCTCTTCTTCTCCCCATTTTTGTTGGGAAATAGTATTTCAAGTTCACAGCTGGGACTGTATGAATTCTCATTGCTGTTGGGTTGATCATTGTTTCTATATTTTTTCAGTATACAGTTAGCACATATATATGCTTTTAAAAATATCTCATGTGTTCTCAATGATATTTCTAGTTCAGATTCAGAACTACAGAGATTTTGCTTAGCTAGTCTATTAGACTGATATATCCCCTCTTAACAGTCTAAAAATCCTGCCCTGTCATAGGATTGTTATAATTGAAAATATCGCATAATCATTCATTTTTTTTCTCCACTTTACACATGTAACTGTTTTATGATACTGATATTACAACCATTAATTATAATTACTGAAAACATTTTAAAATGCTTTATATGCTATCACACTCCCTTCTTTTATTTTTATAGTTATAGTACATCTACATGTGAGAGTCTACAATCTGTTTTAATCCTTATTTAGAGTTCATTTTATATGTATTTATGTATTTACTTTCACCACTTGTCCTTAAGTAAATGTCTCTTTGGTCATTTTGGTTGTTTTAAGCTAGTCATGGACTCTCGTGAACAAAGTTTCCTGAATTCTTGCATGTTGATAACTGCTAATGTTCTTTATTCTAAAAGATCTGTTTCACTGGCTAGAAAATACTTGATTCACACTTTCTTCCCTTGAGTATATTATATATATATTTTCTTCTGACATAAAAGACTGATGATAATGTACTTGCATACTGCCTTATAATCCATGTGTTATCTTCCTTAAATAATAATTTTTTATAGCTATTAACTTTATTAGAATGTCTTGGTGATGGTTATTCTGAACCTCTATTCTCAAGTAAACATATTATTTCAATAGATAGTTCCAAAAGTTTTTAAAAGTTATTTTGGGGAAAGTTTTCATAAAATTTTAGTTTTGTTATGCTATTTCCCTTTTTAGGACTCCTATTATCCATATATTTGATCTTCTTTCCTTGTCTTTAATTATGTCACTCAAATCATTTGATTTTTCCATTTTTTGTACTTAATTAAATTAATTTTCTACCTTTCCATTAATTATCTTTTATTTGTCACATTTATTTACTCCTGTGTTTCTTCTGTTAGTCTTGATTCCTAAAATGATTTTATTTCTATTTCTTGAGTTCTGTCACCTCAATTTTAGATTTTTATAATTCTTAATCACATGTCTTTCAACTTTTGTATATTTTTCTTAATGCCTTTTAGCTTATTTTGAAATAGTGCTTTACACATTTCATCTGTATTTTGCATATATCTTTCTGGTCTGCTTTTCTTATCCATAGAGGCATCATTCTTGTTCTTATTCTTTTTCTGTAGTGATTGGTATGGGACTTGAGGACTTGATCTCCATACTTTAAAAAAATTTTTTTTTAAAAATATATATTTATTTGTCTTAGTTGTACACAATGCGTTTATTTTTATGTGGTGCTGAAAATTGAACCTGGGCCCTGCACGTGCTAGGCTAGCACTCTACCGCTGAGCCACAACCCCAGCCCTTCCATACTTTTATATTGCTGATTTGAATGTTATTTTTGTTCTCAATTATTATAAGGAGGTTGGTTCAGATAGCTTCCTGTCTTAACAAAACTCCCTTTTCTTTCTTTCTTTTTTTCTTTTTTTGCATATTTTTTTTTTCTTTTCTTTTCCTTCTACCCTCCCTCCCTTCCCTCCTGTGTTTAGAACATGGCATATGGCCTTCTAAGATCCTAGGCTTTATTCATTTTGCCTGGTTTGGGGCGGTGCTGGGGGTGTCCTCCTTTTCCTTTGTCCCTCTTACATTAACCCTGCTCACTTTTCACTTTACTTCGAGGAATTTCCTCTGTGTGTGATCCCGTCACACAGGGAGTCCTGGGATTCAGTTTCAAGAGCTCACGGGGCTGGACCGCTCTACCGGCTTGGCCTCACCATGGCTCCCTGCTCTTAGACACCTTTGCAAGGTCCAAGCCCTTCCCATATGCAGCTGCTCTTCTCCAATTGGCTGCCGAGGTTTAAGGTGACTGTTCTGTGCTATTCTGTCTTAGGTCAGCCAGGTTTACTTTTGCCCTCCCTTTTGTTTTATGCAAATGTCAATGGCACGGTTTTCAGTGGTTTTTCTCTATCATTTTGCATTTTGGAGTTCCTGGGGTTACTTTGTTATGAATTCGTGTTGTAAATATGTTGCTATTGACTCTTTTGCTTTGTCTATTTTTTGTATGAGGACTAAGGAATATTCAAAAACCCCCGCTCTTCCCAAAATGCACATTTTTTCTTTCTTAAAAAATATGGACATTTTTCCAGGTTAGTGAAAATAGATCTCATTCTTTTTACTAGCTGAGTAACATTTAAGTTTAAAACACAATTTAGGTTTTTTAAAAAAATATTTATTTTTTAGTTGTAGTTAGTAATTTCATTTAGTTATTCACTTTCTTTTATGATAACCTTTATCATAGATCTTGCAAATATTTTCTCCCAGTCTGTCTTGGACTTTTGAAGTCAAATTTTATTTTTTATGCAGTCAAATATGATGATAATTTTCTCTATGTCTTCTAAGTTCCAAAATGTTTTCTTAATTATTCTCCATTCCCCAAAGTTACACAAATATTATTTTATATACTCTATCAATGAACTTTAAGTGACAGTTTTTAAATTAATGTGTTATTTATTTGTATGGTATCAAATAGGGTGTTATTTTATTTTTTGGATAGCCATTGAATAAAATTTATTTTACCCAAAATATTATCAAACCATACTTCATGTAAAATTCTTATAAACTTAGATTGGTTTCTTGAGTCTATATTCTTCTATTTGAGTATTCTTGTAACAACATATCCCATAATATTTATAGTAACTTGATGGTAATTCATTATATGTAAGATAAGCATTCATTTACTATTTTATTATTAATTTTCAGTTATTTTCACAGTTTTTGAGATTGCCTTTGTGTCTAAATTTTTTTTTGGGGGGGTACCAGGGATTAAACTCAGGTGCACTCAACCACTGAGACACATCCCCAGCCCTATTTTGTATTTTATTTAGAGACAGGGTCTCAGTGAGTTGCTTAGCACCTTGCTTTTGCTGAGGTTAGTGTTGAACTCATGATCCTCCCGTCTCAGCCTCCTGAGCTGCTGGGATTACAGGTGTGCTGCCACCACCTCTGGGTTTGTGTCTAAATTTTATAACATAATTTTAACTCTACAAAACATTGCAATTTAGTTGGAAACGCATTATATTTGTATTTTAGTTTGAGGAGGACTCACATTTGTATGATACTGTCTTTACATCCAGGAATATGCTACCACTCCAAAGTTATTCAAATCTCAATTTAGTAATTTTATGTATGTATAAACAGATATATGTGTTCTCTTCTTTCCATGAAATATTTATAAATGTTGTTCAAACACTTTGCCACAATTAAAAATTTACCTTCAAAAAAGTAGAGGTTTTGCAGAGTGTGTTTTCTGAGTATAATGAAATAAAAATAGAAAACAATAATAAGGGTAATCTAGGATAATTTTCATATACTGTTGATGAAGGTTTAAATTGGTTTAACATCTTTAATAACTCTTTGACAGATTAAAACTGAACACTGAACATACACATAGATACTTAATAACCCAAAGCTATGGTTGGATAAGTGTTACTCAAAGGCCCATCAAGGGCCCATTTAGACTTGATTACCATTTCCTGGAACTATTGGGAGGTGGGGGAACCTTTTAGAGGTAAGAGTAACAGGAGGAAGTTAGATGGTCTTGGGTGAGGGGGGAACTCCAGCCACTTCCCTTTCCTTTTTGCCTCTTGGCTGCCTTAAGGTGAACTATTTCCTTTGTCATGCACTCCCACCAGGATGTGGTGACTCACCACAGGCCCAAAAGCAATAGAGGCAACTCACCATTGACTGAAACCTTTCCTCCATATAATTTGTTTATATCAGGTGTTTTGTTGAAGCAACAGAAGGCTGATTAACACATCCAATGATCTCACAAGTAAGAATCAACCTTGTGTACAGATATGTACCAAAACATGAGTGTTCATAGTAGTACTACTAGTAATAGCTCAAAATGGAAAGCAACCCAAATACCTTTGATAGTCAAATGAATAAATACATTTTAGCCTATTCAAATAAGAGAACACTATACTGAAATGAGAAAGAATAAGCTATTATTGTGTGGAAAAACACAGATGAGGGGCTGGGGTTGTGGCTCAGTGGCAGAGCGCTCGCCTCACACGTGCGCGGCCCGGGTTCGATCCTCAGCACCAAGTAAACATAAATACATTACATTGTGTACAACTAAAGTAAATAAATAAATATTTTTTAAAAAATCTCTTAAAAAAAACACAGATGACTCCTATAAAGATAATATCAAATAAAAGAAACCAGATAAGAATGAGTACAAACTGTATAATGTTGTTTATCAAAAGTAGGCAAAATTAATCTGAAAGTTAGGATGTGGGTAATGGAGGAACAGTGACTGGGAGGAAGTCAAGACTACCACAGGACTGATGATGTTCTCTTTTCTGATAACCTTGTGAACATATAGCAAACTGTATATTTGTGATTCATGTACTTCCTTGTACGCATGTAACAATCTAATAACAAAGTCACCTTAAAATGTGTCTGGGATATGTTAAATGTACTTATTTCCTAAACAAACAAGCAAGCTGAAACAGACTTGTTACCCTTACAATCCAAGGAACACATATATCAATTTCAGTAAGCAAACATTTTTTCCCTAGATGAAACATAAGCTTTTTGTTATTACTTGTCATTTTTTTTTTAACCCCATTCTTTGTATAATGAAAAAAAATATTGGCAAATGGCTCTGGAAGAATACCAACACTGAGAAAAGATGGACAATAATGCAGAGGAGGAAGTATCTGGTTCTGCCCGCTTCTTTAAAAGTTATCAGGTGACCCAGTGCACGTAAACAGTGTCCATAGGACAGTTTGAAGTTGCCTGCTGTTGTTTGACATTTTATACCTTAGAGCTTCTTCAGACTTCTATCACAACATGCTTCTGCAAGGCTTCTGACTGTGTTTCTTCTCTATTCGGTGCTCTTCACACTTCTGGTACCTGGTGCTTCTCTTGTGGACCATGACTGTGCCCTCCTACTCACGCTGCCTATGGCTGCCCAGAGTAAACAGGTGACTGCCCTCAGTATTCCACAGTTCCCCATCTCCTGCCCTAATCCAGTGCCTCTAGATTGTTTTTCAGCCATGAAAGAAGGTTCTGAACAAGGATGCTGTCTTTTGTTTTGTTTTCATCTTTAAATTTCATTTTAATTACAGACTTAGAGAAAATCCTCCATGATGGTATAAAGAACTCGTGCATGCTTAATTCCAGATTCTCCAAATTTACATTTTACCGCATTTCCTTAACCATTCCTTTTGCTCATTCTGCATTATTGTGTGTGGTCATTTTTGATCCATAAAGCCACTTTGAATGCTGAGAATAAATACTGAGTCATTGTGCCTAACAGAAATACTGGGTTAGGGGGCTTGGGTTGTGGCTCAGTGGTAGAGCACTTACCTAGCACATGTGAGGCCCTGGATTCGATCCTCAACACCACATAAAAGTAAATAAAATAAAGGCATTGTGTCCAAACTACAACTAAAAAATAAATATTTAAAAAAAGAAATACTGGGTTAGGTTCCTATGAGCCTCTGGTTATGACCTTTCCCTCAATTGATCCTTACATAATTTTGTTTATTGTGTTTCTCAGTTCAAAGATACCTGTTCAAAAATAGATTTCTTTTTTTGATTAAATTTTATTTTTGGTACTGGGGATTGAACCCAGAGGCACTCAACTACTGAGCCACACCCCCAGCCCTATTTTGTATTTTATTTAGAGACAGGGTCTCACTGAGCTGCTTGGTGCTGTCTCAGCCTCCTGAGCCACTGGGACCACAGGTGTGTGCCACCACACTCAGCTAAAATAGGTTCTTGATGCATGAACTTGAATCTCATGACCAACAGCACTGTAGCTCATGCCTGGACAAAGACTCTCTAATACGTTTATTTTCTCCATAAGTCACATTACAGCCCCGTACTTAGTAACACTAGGGCAGCACATCAGCACTGTGTTTGGGGAACTTCTTAAATAGTAAAATCATCAATAAAAAGCACAAAAATGTGAAAAATGTGGAGCTAAATAACATGACAAAGACATTATTTGCATCAGGAGAACTGAAACAAGAAGGCAGAGGGATGGCTTGTACAACCTCAGTGGAGATTGTGCATTTTTGGAACATTTACACCAATCTGTGCATGTCTACAGATGACTGCAGAAGCTCCACATGAACTGATTTTGTGTTACAAATTAATTTTAGTGAGAAAGTGAATTTGCAAATATGGACTCCTTGAATACATGTAATGCATGCATTTATAAGATGTTCTTCAACTTACGATGGACTTAGGTCCCAGTAAACCCACCATAAGTAGAAAATATCCTCAGTCAAATTGGATTTAATATTCTTAACCTATCAACCATCCTTCCTTAGTCTAGCCTACCTTAAATATGCTAAGAATACATACATTAGGCTGTAGCTGGACAAACTCTTCTAACATAAAGCCTATTTTACAATAAAGTGTTGCATATCTCATCTAGTTTATGGAATACTTCTATCCAAAATCCACCAGCAGCCTGGTGCACTGCCTAGTTTGGTTGTCTCCCCTGGTGGTGGCGTGACGGGCTGGGAATAGACCACATGTTGCCAGACTTAGGAAAGATCAAAATTAGAAATTTGAAGTGCATTTTTCACTACATGTGTGTACCTTTTGCATCATCACTATAGAAAAGTTCTAAGTTGACCCTTTGTAAGTTTGGCTTTCTTTCTGTGAATATGCATGCATAACTCATATACACACACATATTGGTGTAAGTACCCACATGCGTGCATTCTTGGAGCCATTTGAGAGTAAGCTGCACATATGATAATGGTTTAATTCTAAATATTTTAATGTGCATTTGTTAAAAACAAATACATTATCTTACTTATCCACATTACAACCACAACCAAGAAATTAACCTTGATACCATTACTGTAGCTACAGCTTTTATTTACGTTTCACCAATTATTTCACTAATGGTTATTAAATTTCAGGATGTAATTCAGAATTTAGTTTCCGTGTCTCTTCAGTCTCTTTGATCTGCAACAACAGTTCGTAGTCTTCATTAACCTTTCACTGATACTGCTTTTTGCTTATATCAGGGATGGAAGCAATGAGGAGAAAATTATAAAACTATAAATGAAGAGGATGAGAGAATATTATTTACTAAATATTGTTGCAGTCTCATGATGAAGCAATATAGAGGGAAAATAGCAGTGGGAAGCAAGAAGTAACATTTTGCAGCCTCATTTCATTCTTTTGGAATGAATTTCATGTGATTTATACACAACGGGACATTGAAGGTCAGACAAGTTAAATATTTTCTTTTTTTTTATTTTGGCAATGGGGATTGGACCCAGGTGTGCTCTACCAATGAACAATGTTCCCAGCCTTTTATTATTTTTTTATTTTGAGACAGGGCCTTGCTAAGTTACTGAGGTTGGCCTCAAACTTGCCATCCTCCTGCCTCAGCCTCCCAAGTTGCTGGGATGACTGTACCATGGTGACCGTGACTGGCCAAGGTAAGCATTTGTGAAGGTCACAAAGCTGATATTGGTTGGATTAGAATTAAATGAACTTAATAAGGCACTAAAAGCAATGATCTTATAAATATATTTCTTACTATTGCTAAGAGGCTACACAATGAAACATCAAGTAATCTCATGAAGTAGATAATGGCTATACCAACCTTATTTTTCAATGCCCTATCTTCAAACACACACACCACACACATGATACAAGGAAAACAGAATAGGTTTTAACAAAATAATTATAATTTCAAAGAGAAACATTAAAATCTTTCCAGCAGGAGGAAGCCTAAAGATAATTGTATTATCATTTTTACCATCAGCATCTGCAATGGGTGTGCCTTTATTTAATTAATTATTTTCTATTTTGAGACAGGTTTCACTGTTTCCCAGGCTGAACTCAAACAGTGATCCTCCTGCCTCAGCCTCCTGAGTAGCTAGGATTACCAGCACAGGCCACTGAGTCTGGCTGATACTTATTTTTAATCTTGGCTTTGAAGATTTATAAAAAGTGGGATTTATGAAGTTGTTAGCAGAGTCTAACGACTGAGGGTAGGAGATACATGGGTTTCATCAGACTGTGTTCTTAGGCATGCTAGAAAAGGCATGTATCCTGAGAGTGAAATATGAATTTAGACACTGTAATTCCAACCCAGAAAAATCTGTCTTCTTAATTAAAAACTTATTCTTGTCCCAGTGACATAGTGAGTCCTCAATGTGGGAAAATGGCTTTGTACAGCTGACGCTGACAGTACATGAAGGCACCGTGATGCCGATGGGATGTTTTGTGTTACTGGAACTTCTGCATGAGAGTCCCTTGGGAATTGCTTCCTCGATTCTTCTGCCCTCGTTTGGAATTAGACATTCAGAAACAGAACTGGAGGGACTCTGAGAAATCATCTTGTCTATCACTTGAATTTGGGTGAATATTTTCCCCTGTGAAAACAGTCTTGCCAGGTGTGGTGGTGCATGCCTTCAGACTTGGGAGGCTGAAGCAGGAGGATCCTATGTGCGAGGCCAGCCTCAGCAACGTGGTGAGGCCATGTCTCAAAATAAAAAATTGAAAGGATAGGGATGTAGCTTAATGGTAGAGTGCCCCTGGGTTCAATCACCAGTGTCCAAAGCAAATAAATAAATAAAAACAGAACTTTTTTTCTAAAAACATTCAGTAAACTCTTATGATGATGAAGTAGATATCGTGCTAGATGTATTTCATTACTTTATTTTCAAAACAATCTTCTGAGTCATGTATAAACTATTCACAGTTTACATATGATGACCCTGGGGCTCAATGACTTGCTTTAGGTCACAACTAGCAAGTGAGCAGTTGAAATCTGAAGTCAAAGATAATAAAAAAGTGTTTGCTCATTTTAGCACATTACTCTGATTTCCCAGGGATCATGTTTCTATTCTTTCTTTGAGACATTTTTTTCTGCTACACTAATAGCTATTAATAAATATGACTAGTCTAAGAAAAATTATGAAGTAGGTGGAATCTACTCTTGGTTTCTTCTTAGCCATCATCTCAAATAACCTGTACATATTAGTGAATAGTGCTTGTCCTATGAGGATATATTTTCATTATGCACCACTCTAATTTTCTCAAATCCAAAGGTGTCACCTAGATAGGAAGAAAAATTATCTTCATAAATATGAAAATGAGAAATAACTAGATAAATACATCGTGGAAAACATAAACCTATTTTTTTTCTAAGCTGGTGTTAGTACTGGTGACCAATTCACTGAGGTGAAAGTTTTCAGACCAGTCCATAGGATGTTGTGGGGCCAGATCTACTTGTGGGCTAGAAAGAAGAATATTTGCAAAAGTGTGTTATTAATGCTCACATGTTCTGTGGTATCTGCTTCATCACTCCTGACAGGTTAATAAAATTGCTGTTGAAAATGAAAATGGTACGCCAGGGGACGTACGGGAAGCTGGAGTTGTATAGAACTGAACAAGCAGGTTATTGTTATGAAATTAGGCACTGAGAAGTTTAAGAATATTTTGCTAAAAGGTTTTCATTATCTTTCAGCACTGAGATTTGAAAAGATTGTAAAATGCAGTAGCAGAAACATCCAAGTCTGAATAAAGTAGTCATGATAGCTTCAATTGCGTGTTGAAATCAACTAGCAATCTCTAAACCTACGGCATTTCATTGTGCAGAAGATCCTCAAAGAGCTGAAGAGTTTATAATGCCCTCATGTTAAGAAATGAAAACATAAAAACATTTTTGTTCTGATCAAAATGTTTAAATATTATTGTATGTCGAAGGAAGGAAAATTTACATCTGAGCTCCATGTGCTTAACATCTGCAAACTGAAAGGAAAAATGAAAGCATTTGAACAATTTATTACAAAGCTCTAGATACAATTCATGTACAGAAAAATGGACTCTTGGAAAATGGAATGGAAAATCATTATTAAATGTATTTTATGGTTCAGTCCAGCTAATGCAAACTAATACATATATCTGTACTACTTACATTTAGAATCTGAGGAAATAATCATACTGAGTTCCAAGACCTAGAAGATTACCCCCCCCCCCTTTTTTTTTTTTTTGTAATCAGATGATCCTGGACCATGGCTCCACTGATTACCTGGCTTCCCTCAGCCTTCCATTCAGACTGGAGGTATGAGATAGGAGTCATTTTTTGTCACTTTGGAAAGTCTGGGTATTACTTGTTCCCCATTTGCCTTTATCCTGGCAAATGACTTCAGGTGTCTTTGGAGCAAGAAATAATATTTACTATATATTTCTATGGAGGCACTGTAGGATCATTCTCCAAGAAGATCTAATCAACAATGTTGATAGATGCAGATCTAGAAGCTGGATGAAAGTGGCGATTTTCCTTTACAGTACCTGACATCAGCCTTCTGCTCACCTTTTCTTTCTCCCTTCCCTCTCTCCCCCCCCCCTCCCTCCCTCTCTCCTTCCTTCCTTTCTTCTTTCATCAACAACACCTTAGTCAGCTGTTATCATGTCTTTACAGACATCATGTTCTATTCGCCATCACTGGAGATCCCTGTGTTAAGCACACTAATTCTTTTGGTCTTGTTGCATGATGTTAATTATGTCCCCCTTGGCTCTGATAGTTCAGCATTTCCAACATGCTTTTGCCATTAGATAATGTGGTATCCCTCTAAAGCTCACGTGCGAGAAAATGCTAAAAATTTTAGAGGTAAAATGATTGGGTTATGAGAGTGCTAACCTAATCAGAGCATTAGTCCACTGATAGGGATTAACTGGGTGGTAAGTGTAGGCAGGTAGGGTATGGCTGGAGGAGGTCGGTCACGGGAAGTGTGCCTTTGGGGTTTATAGTTTGTCCTGGGTGAGTGGAGCTCTTTCTACTTCCCTGTTGCTAATGTCCTGAGCTGCCTTCCTCCTCTACCTCCTTCCGCCATGATGTTCTGCCTCACCTTGGGCCCAGAGCAATAGAATCAGCCTTCTATGGATGAAGCCTCTGAAACCATGAGCCAAAATAAACTTTTCCTTCTACAATTGTTCTTGTCAGGTCTTTTGGTCACAGCTACAAAGAAGCCGAATAAAACATGGAGCATAGTTCCATAGTAGAAGACAGTCGTCAGTGAGCTTCTCAAAACTCCCCTTACAACAAAACATTGATCTTAGGGTTGCCTCCTGGATGAACAAACAGACAAAAGAACCCAGAAATAGAGCCATCTTGGGGGATTTGGTATAAAACAGTGGTGACATTACTGGTTAGTGGAGAATTAGTGAGGAAAATATTTAATAAACGGAACTGTAAAAATTGGCTTGCCTTAGGGAAAATAATAATTATTTCCCTAGGTTATATTTCTATCTCACATCATACAAAAACAAATTCCAGATGGAAAGATCTTAAATGTGAAGAATAAAAAAAAAAAAAAACACTTTGTAAGAAAACAGGACAATTACATCATGATTTCAGACAAGGAAAAGCCTTTTTAAACAGGAAAAAAAAAAAAAAAAGAACAAAAGGCACCAACTTTAAGGGAAAGAGAGACAAACTTGACAATTCTGACTGTAAAACTATAATCTAAAAGTCAAGTTACAGACTTGGAAGAAGGTATTACCATGATTTTATAAGAAGTTCTATACCCAGACTATTCAAAGAATATTTGTCAGTAATTAAGAAAATTTTCTAGTAAGATATAAAAAATATAAATAATCAATTTATAGAAGTTCTTATCCAAAAGGCAAATAATAATGAATATTAAATATCATGAAAATAGAAGGGTGAGTGGTAGAGTAGAATCAGTGGACAAAGGGTGAGGGAAGAGGAGAAATAAAGTTGACCAGATTATGTCATGAGCATGTTTGAATATATAACCATACATTCCAATTTTGTGTATAATTATAATGCAGGATTATAAATAAATAAATGAATAGAAGGGAGACCAATAGAGTAGAGACAAAGGATTGGTGAGGGGGCAAGGGAGGGAAGGGAGTAGTTCTGGGGATGGAAATGGAGAAAACTATGTTATGTGCATTTATGAATTTGTCAAAATGAACCCCACTATTATGTGAAACTACCATGCACTAAAATAATAATAATAAAATAGAGTCAAATGAATTAATACTTTACATTTACCAGACTTTCATAATTTTGCATACCTTATACAGCCAAGAGTTAGGGTGAGAAGTAATGCCTGTTTTATACACTGACATTGGTGAAATTACTGGTGATATCTGTGGAGGGTGTGCGTATTCTTTGATGCAGCCATTCCTCCCCAGGATGATTAGAATTGGATTCACAAAGAAAATGTTGTCTTCTCTAGCTTGTCATGATATTTAAAAGTGCTACACATATATAAATGGATTCATATTAAGTAAGTCTCTGTTTATAAAGCTTGTGGTTGAAATGCAAATATCTTTCAATGAGGAATATATGATTAACCTAGGACACGCATCACTTTTAGGAACTTAGCTTTTCTCTCTTTGACAAGAATATTGAGTGGGAGATACAGGGGAAGCAAAAAAGGAAATGTCTTAAAAGTTAAAGTTTATGTTGCGTAATGGCAAACGGAATACAATCTTTTCTACCTTATCCAAGTTTGACTTAGCTGTATCTTCTCAGTTAAGCCTCTCTTGAGACCTACAGATTTCCAGCTCAGTGAGGCCTTTGGTTTTGTTGGAGCACTAGCAGAGAACGCTAATGTGGGATCTTTTCTCCAGTGAGCTCACTGAGCACTTGAGGATCTGTATGGGAGCACTGGGGTAAGGATTGTGATTGCAAAATCTACCAGTGTTATGCTATGAGGGTTATGGGAGGAAGGTAACATTTTTATTGCCGGTATATCATGAATATGACTGATCTCCTTGGTCTCCAGAGGAGAAGTGGTGAGTCAATCCAGCCCTGTGATTGGGTGAGAATGACATAAAGGAGGCTTCTTGTAGATTTCTCATCAGAGGTCTGGAGGCCACCTCAAGGGATGCTGCTTCACTTGCATCCTTTTTGGGAAATGCTTTCTCTTAGTGTAATCCAACAGCTAGGAGCCTCAGAGAGCAATCATAAACAAAACCAAATCCCAAAGCACACAAAATCACCACCACTACCACCACCATCTTAGTGGACCTGGAAGCCTGCAGAAAATTATGTAAAGAAATAAATCGCATTCCCAGTGTACTATTGAAATAAACAGATGATGGTGTGAGCAGCAAATAATCATCATACCCAAAGAAATTAGAATTGAGCTGCATACCCCCAAAGATACCTAAAATAGCACATAAGCCCCAAACGTAAATTTCCAACTAAATAAATCAGTAAATTGAACCTTTGCAGCCAGGAACAATTTAGTAATTTTGACAGTGGACAACAGGCAGTGGAGGACATAATCCCAGGAGAGAGAAGGCAAACAAATGAAATGAGCCATGTGATCATATTGGTTTGTTGCCAGCAGGCATTCCAGAGCACAGTGCAGGAAGGACCTTCCAAGCACCACTCAGTCATTTCACTGTATCGAGAAAACAGAAATCACAATTTGAAGTAATCAAGGCTGCTAAAAATTTTGCCAGAATACCAGGGAAGAGAGACCTATGCAGAAAAGAGCTCCAGACATTCACAAGGAGTCTCTGTGAAACAGTTGCATTACTAAAATGAGACTCCCTGGTAATTTTGAGAGCTCATATAGATTGGGAGGATATTTGAGTTCTGACTAACTAGACCAGAGTGCCTTTGCTGAAAACTCAGGGCACTCAGTGGAAGTCTCAGAGTAGTCATGTCTTGTTATTCATACAACCTAGCTCCAATACACAGACTGCTCTAAATCCATCCTAAGAAAGTTTAAAAACAATCTTTTAAAGAAAGGATCACATATGTCAATGAGGTAGTAATTTAAGTGTTATGTCGGAACAAAGTCCACCACCTTTTAAATGAAGAAAATACAATTCAGTCTTTGACTATGTAAATTTCATAATAGTCAGCATCAAATAAAATTATTGGTCATGAGAAGGCAGAAAATGCACCTGTAACAAGCAGAAAAATCAATACGAATAACTTGAAAATGATGATGATTGCAGTTGCAGACGTTAAAACATCTATAAAATCTAAAGGAAACCACGAATGTAATAAGGAGAGAAGTAGAAGACATAAAAATGACAAGTAGTACTTTGAGAAGTAAAATACACAATATTGGAAATGAAAAACTGACTTCAAGGAATTAACAGCAGAGTAAACTCTATAGAAGAAAAGTTCGGTGAACTGGAATGTATGGCAAGAGAAACAATTCAGATAGAGTAGAGAAGATGGAAAAGAGATTGGGAAACAATGAAAAGAGTGGACAAACCCTAAAGAAAAGAATGATATCAGCTCTAGGTATTCACAATCAACAAAATTTTAAAACTAGCTAAACAGATCAAGTAAAAGAGGCAGAAGACACAACAACTAATATTTGGAATGCAAGAGAAGAAACCCTCACAGATTATACAGACATTAAAAGGATGATGTGGGCTTATTATAATAAAATTTAGGCTGATTTTAGTCAACAAAATGGAAAATCCAAGCATCTTTATGTCTCTTAAAAACTGAATTCATTTGATAATTGACTTAATTACCAGTCCACTTCTCCAATCTACGAATAGGTGGTTTCACTGATTAATTTGATGAAACCTTTCAGGAAGAAATAATAACAATGCCATAAAAACTCTTTAATAAATTAAAGAATTCCTAACTTATTTTAAGAGGACCTTATTATCCTGATACCAAAAGTAGATATGATATTATAAAGAGAGAAAAGTACAGACAAATGTCCCTTTTAAAAATAGAGTAAAAAATCCTTAAAAATATTAAGAAATGCAGCCAGTAATATATAAAATGGATAATATATCCTGATTAAATGTTTATTCTCAGAAAGGTAAAGTTGATCTAACATTTGAAAATCAATGTGTTTTCTAATATTGGAAGAATATAAAAGGAAAGGTCATATGATCATATCAACAGATGAAAAAATTGACAAAAGTTTGACACCCATTCATGAAAATAAAAAAAGAGAAGGTAACTTGCTCAACTTGATATAGAACCTCTATGAATGGTGGTCACGGTTCATATGTAAATTAATGGTTTGGAAGACTAATTGTATGAAATATTTTTAAAAAATATGTAGAAGAATTGAAAATTATGAGAGAAAGGACAGAAGAATTGTAAAATAACCTCAAAAGACTTAATTGAAAACAGGCATTTCAGAGTGGTATGAAACATATGTAAACACACAGTAATGAAATAAATAATATGATATTTTTTCCTATTTTGGAGAAAATTTTTACTGTGGTATTCATTCCATTGTAAGGAAAAAAATACACATGCAGTTATATATATATATTTTTATAAATTTCCTGTAACTTAATTTTAAAGATGTGGTATTATTTTAGTAAAGTTTTTTTTTTTTTTTTTTTTTCCTGCTTTGACCAAAAGACCGGATGAGAACAATTAGAGAAGAAAAGGTTTATTTTGGGGCTCACAGTTTCAGAGTTCTCAGTCCATAGATGACCAACTCCATTGCTCTGGGCTGAAGGTGAGGCAGAACATCATAATGGGAGGGGATGGTGAAGGAAAGCAGCTCAGGAATGGTAGCAGGAAGGAGAGAGAGAGAGAGAGAGAGAGAGCGATCCTTCACCATGGACAAAACATAAACCCCAAAGGCACACCTTCAGTGACCCACCTCCTCCAGTCACACCCTACCTGCCTACAATTACCAACCAATGAATCCCTATCAGAGAAGTAATGCATGGATGGGGTTATGGTTCTCATAACCCAATCATTTCACCTCTAAGCCTTCTTGCATTCTCACACATGAACTTTTGTGGGAAACTTCATATCTAAATCATAATAGTTATGGTTTGAATATGTATACCGTTCCCCAGAGTTCTATGTATTAGAGGGTTTGTCCCTTGGGTGGCAATATTGCAAACTGCTCTGGGCCTTTAAAAGATAGACTAGAGAGTCGTCCTTAGGTCTTTGATGTGTGCCCCTAGAAGGGACTTTGGGACCCCAACCTGTCATATTTCTCTCTCTGCTTCCAATTCATAATGTGAGTGGTCTTTACAACCATGCACCCCTGTCATTATCATCTGGTACCCTTATGAGAGGAAAAAAATCAATGGGAGTACCTGATTTTGGACTGGAACCTCCAAAACCATGAACTAAATAAATCACTTTTCTTTATAAGTTAACTGCATTAGGTACTTCATTATAGTAATGCAAGGCTAACTAATACAGTGTCACAAATTCTCAAACAAAAGCAGAAATTTTCTATAAGAGAAAATAAATTGGAATATTGTTAGTCATCTATCTGTAACACTAGAAGGCAGAAGAGGGTGGAATAAAAATCTATGGATTACAGAAAATTGTAACCCCAAAGTCCTCTATCCAACTTAGGTAGCATTCACATGTTAGAGAAGAAAAAAATATTTAAAGATGTCTGAACAATCATAAAAGTATAAGGACTCTAAAAAGATAAGAAAATCTTTAAAAAGACTCAAATATGGAATAATGATGACAAAAAGAAATAGTAGTAAGCATTGAATCCTGTCATATAAACATATAGTGTTCCCGTTTGGCTCTTAAATATTCCCCCAAAGCTCATATATTGAAGGTTTTGTCCCCACTACAGCAATTTTCAGAGATGGGGTCTTTGGGAGGTGATTGTATCATGAGGGCTCTAACGTTATAAATGGATTCTTTCATTCATGAACTTATAACTTAATGGACTATTGGGAGGTGGTGGCAACTTTAGGAGTTAGGATTTGGCGCCTATTTGGGGGCATTTTGTCCCTGTTCCCTTCCTCTCTCCACCCCCTGCCTGCTTCCTGGCCACCAGGAGGTGAACATCTTTACTCTACCATGTGCTTCCCTCCATGGTGTTCTTCTTTGCTACAGGCCCAGGAACAATAGAGCCAAGTGACCATGCGCTGAACTCTCTGAAACTGTGAGCCAAAATAACTCTCCATCTCTTATTTCCTCAGGCATTTTGTTACAGTGAAAAAAAGCTGACAAACACCTATGTATATCTAAATAAATAAGATTCATTAGTTGGTATTCTGAAAAGAAATTTGAATAATACTGTGGGACTAAAAATATGCAAATATCTTTGCTAAGCGGGAAGTTGAGGAAGGAGTCTCGGCTTAACAGTGCAAGAAGTAGTAGAGGGGGGATTAATTAATAAGAAACAGTATCATATTTTCTCATAATATTAGAGAATATAGATATGATAATGAGGACAAGGAAAGGAAAGTTCATCATTAATAGGATACAAGAGTCTGAAAATACTTGAAGTTAGCAAGGGGGAAATGAAAAGAATAGAAAGTAGAAAAAATGAAAAATAATAAACAAAACAAAATAAATGTAAAATGATTAAAATACATAATAATATCATACTGGGTATAAATTGAGTTCAATTATCACATGTTATTTTCAAGAAACATACTAAAAACAAAGTGACCCAGAAAGTTTGAGAATTAGATTTAAAATATTATAATTTTATGGAAAAATAAATATCTAAAAATTTTCAGGAACCATACAAATAAGAAGAGTACTGATACAAAATTGGCTTCATGAGATGACAAGAACATACTATAAGTCATTTTAATCAAAGCAATATGCACTGGTATATGAATAGATATGTACATAAGAAAAATGGATGATAGAATCCAGATATGTTAAGTTATATATGAATATTTAATATATAACAAAAATGTTCATTGAAATTGGTGGGAAATAGATGATTCAGACACTGCACTCATCAGTCAAGGAAAAAAATCCAATTTTGAGTACTTTAAAAAATATAGAAATACAAGCCGGGCGCGGTGGCGCACGCCTGTAATCCCAGCACTTTGGGAGGCTGAGGCAGGAGGATTGCGAGTTCAAAGCCAGCCTCAGCCATGGCGAGGCACTTAGCAACTCAGTGAGACCCTGTCTCTAATAAAAATTCAAAAAAAAAAAGGGCTGGGGATGGGGCCCAGTGGTCGAGGGCCCCTGAGTTCAATCCCTGGTACAAAAAAAAAAAAAAAAAAAAAAAAAAATATATATATATATATATATATATATAGAAATACAGAAAAGAATAAGAAGGTAGAAAATTCACCAGTAAAATGGAGATGATGAATAGAATAAAGTGACCATTTGAGAACTGAAAATATGATACCTAAAATTGGGTTAACCATGGGTTGGAAACAGAAAACTCAGAGAATGGTTGTTATAAAATATGGAAAAATAAATGAAAGAAACAAAACAGAGAATAAGAAATACGTGGGATTCATTCAAATGGTTTAATATTCATGGAATTATTGCCATAGAAAGAGAGAGAGAGAGAGAGAGAGAGAGAGAGAGAGAGAATGATTCAGAACCAATATTTGGGACTGAACAATGAAGAACTTTTCAGACTTGATGAAAGACATCAACCCACAGATTAGAGGAGCTAAGTCAACCTGAAGCAGAATAAATACAAAAGAAACCACAACAAAGCATATTACGTTTGTTTACATTGCTAAAATCCAAAGATAATGGGTAAAATAGTCAGCTAGAGAGGGAAAATTTGCTTGTGTATGTGTTGCTAGGATTATACTTAGGGTCTTGTGCACGTTAGGTAGGTGCTCTGCTACTGAGTTACACCCCCAACCCTGAAAATTTTCTTATAAAAGAGGAAAATAGAACTTATCTGGGTTTTGAACAGAAACTGTACAAGGCACAAAACAATAAAATGACATTCTTCTAAAGTGGTAAAAGAAAAAAAATCTGCCCACTGAGAATTCCAATTTTTTGAAAATACTGTTCTCAAATTAAGGAAAATAAAAAAAATTACCTTAAAAAGAGCTGAGGAATTTTTTTTTACAGTGCAGATTTAAAAATAGTAAGTGGGGTCATTCATGTCAAATAAAAGTAATCCCTGAGGGAAGCAAAGAAGCATATGACAGAATGAAGAGATTTACAAAGGTAAATGTATAAAAGAAAGTGAAATATATAAAGAGAGAAAACTTAAAATAAAAAATTTATATCCTGTGAGGTTTATAAAATATCTAGAAATAAAATATATCACAACTAAAGAACAAAAGATGGGAGAGGATAAATCATCAGATTTCTTCAACATTCTTGTATTATTTGGAAAAGCTAATGTATTAACTCTAAGGTATCCAGTGGAAAAATACAAAAATGTTATAACTAAAATGCCAGTAAGGAAGATAATACAATATTTAAGAAGGAATCAATTATTTAAAATAAGGCAGGAAAGGAGAAGTGAAGGAAAGAACAGATGGGGAAAATAAAAACAAATCTCAAAATAATAGATTTATTAAACTAAACCAAAAGTTGCATGAAATATAAATGGTTTACAAATATAATTAAGTAACAAAGGCTACTGGACTGCATTTAAGAGACATAAGACTTTATCCTACTTACAAGACACAAACTTTAAATATTAAAATATTGTTGCTGCCTGAAGCGATGGCCGCTTGGAGCAACGAAGCCGCGGGAAGAAGTTCAGAGGCAAACTGGAGACAAACAGCTTTTTATTCTGATAACTTTTCTCTCTGGCTCTAACAACGACTAACACGCGCCGCACACACCACCAAAATGGTGCTGACCCGATCAGCAATCTCGGCCAAGTCACTCGAGATCCCGGGCCAAGTCCCGTGAGACTACGGAAGGCGACAATGCCCAAATCTCCATGGCCCATAGTCAACCGCAATTCAAGCCATCTCCCCAAACAGGGCTCCTGCATTTCCCCCCTTTTGTTTTAAAAGAGGGGATGCTCTAGGACGTCTATGTGCAACCAACATTCTTACCCGTCATCGGATAATCAAGGCTGTGCCCTTGACTCCTGTCTTAGGTTGATATGTCGGCCACATGAGACTGTCCCATGCGACTATGCCTGTCTTAGGTTGTCCCCCTCTGGGGATCTTACCGTCATTGGCTAACCAGCCATCCAATGGAGCCCTTTAGGATCGACTGTGTATGATGACTAACAGCCGTCCAATTGTGAGGAGATGTTGCGGCTTTAAGGCGACAAGCCTTTTGGTGATGAGCCAAATTGCATAGCATATCAAATTGTTTAAACAAATCAGCTGCCCTAAGTTCCATCAAGTAACACACTGAATTCTCTAGACAAATACCTGCAAGGCATTGTCCCGTAAAGTCCCAAACAATGAAAGATCAAAATGTCCATTTGTTATAACATGTTGATGTAGGAGGCCCCATGCATGTAGAGCAGAGGCCACACTGTTGGTGAGGTTGTTTGATGCTTGAGCAGCAGGGATGCTTGCGGCGGCCGCGATCCCTGTAGCTGTAGCAGCAGACGTCTTTTTTATGTCTAGACAATGCTACTGGCAAATCTTCAGGGCCCGCTACCTAGAAACTCAAGCATCAATTATTAAAGGAAAGGCAGTGCTATTGCAGCACTGAGTCAAGAGGCGAGTTGTCAAACTACAAAATAGAATAATTAGATTAGAAGATTAAAGTTGATTTTTGTTCACACACATCACTGGTTGAGCTTCTACAAACATAAGTTGGAAAAATATCATATTTAGAACAAAACAAAGAAAGACTGAGGGTAATTACTGCATTAAAGATAGATTAAAGAAAAGGTAAAGGCACTTTGGAGAAATAATTTGTTAGCTGGAACCCTTGAGTCTCTGTATACAGAGCAATCTTTTACCTGTTGAGATAATTGAAATTAATGAGCTATTAAACAAATGAAGTTAATAACAAATAAACAATCTTATGTCAAAACACCAAAATATCAGGTTATATAGTGTAAGCTGCCTGGTACCGAAAACCAGGAGGAAAACTCGGAGGCAGAGTTAAGCTTTTACTACTTTTACTTCTACTTTCTTAAAGCTTAGAGAGGGAAAGAAAGATTTTTAGAGAGAAAGATTAAAGCGAGCTTTTCTTCTTGTCTCTTCTGTCTATCTTCTTCTTTCTTCTGTCTTCTGTCTTCTGTCTTCCTCAGGAGCCTCGGCCTGTGACCAGTCATTACTTCTTCTATCTGGTTTCTCTTCTGTCTTCTATCTGGTTTCTCTTCTGTAACCGCTCTGCCTACGTTCTGGCCGCTCTGATTCTTCTGACCAACCGAGTGACTGCCCGGCTGACTGAATTCTCCGTTCTCCTAACTCGGACCGCTTTCACCCGGTTATATACCTTCAGGTTTGCGGGTGCCTACAGGTGCGTCACATACATATCAGGTGGAACTTATGGCTTCCAGCTAGCTACAACAGCCCTTCCTAATTAGGGCTCCTTCAATATAGCACTCGTCATATTGTTTGCTAAAGAGAAGTCCCAGAACACCTATAAATCAAAATTGAAAGTACCTTCATTTATAAAATTATTTACTCTTAATTGAATACTCTTAACCTAAAATGAATTAAAGTTATTTGGATCCATATATATATATATTTTCTTTTTCATAAGCGCTTTGTTCTTTGTGACGTCACACTGGACAGACGAACAAACATACAAACATATATTTGTGACGTCACATTAACATGAAATGTAGACAAATGTACAGACATAAAGACATATATAAAAAGGAAAAAAAAGAAAAAAAAATACAATTGTGTGCACACTAAAGAGAGATCTCCTCGTCCCGGCCGGGAGGAATGACACTTAAGTTGTGAAATATTTTGAAGGACTCTTTTGAGGGAATCATTCTATACCTTCATCTTGGTCCTCTTGATTTTGTACCTTTTTTATTAATCTTGATTCTTCAATAACTTCATCTTGATCATTTTGATGTGGTACCTGTTTTATTAATCTAGATGGTATCCATATTGGAGAGGATTCGTCTTTTGGAAAAACACAAACAGATCCTCTTCCCCAAATTAATACTGGATCTGGACCCTTCCATGTACCTGAAAGAACATCCTTCTAGTAAACCAAAGGTTTATGTTGTTGGTGTGGATTCCAATGTCTGTCTCCAGCAGAATAACCATTAGAGTCTAAAGTTAAAAAATTTAAGGTAAACAGGGCAACTGCCAATCTGTCCTTAGGACTTTTCCAATTTCCTTCTTTTTGTTTTAATAACATAATTTTCAGTGTTCGGTTTGCTCTTTCAATAATGCCCTGACCCTGAGGATTGTATGGGATGCCTGTTTTATGGGATATATTGAATTTTGCGCAAAACTGTTTGAAAGATGAGGACGTATATGTAGGGCCATTATCTGTTTTAAGCATTTTGGGGATGCCCAATGCAGCAAAAGCTTGCAAACAATGAGATGTAACATCTTTAACTTTTTCTCCAGAATGTAAGGAAGCAAAAATCATGCCTGAGCATGTATCTATGGTCACATGAATAAATCGCAATTTTCCAAAACTTGGCTCATGGGTAACATACATCTGCCACAAATGATTGGGCATTAACCCTCTAGGGTTAACGCCAAAATGAGGATTGGGCAAATGTGTCATACAAGATTTACAATCTTTTACAATTGTTCTGGCTTGCTCCTTTGTGATTTTAAACCTACGTTGCAAGGTGGTGCTGTTGACATGAAACTGGGAGTGGAATAAAGTAGCTTGTTGTAGCACTGAAAGTATAAATATTGTTTTTGTAAGTTCATCAGCCTTTTGATTACCTTCATGGAGGGGACCAGGCAAATTAGTATGTGCTCTAATATGGCCTACGAATAGAGGTTCTTTTCTTGCCCACAAAAGTTTTTGTATTTGATAAAACAATTTAAAGGCTGGAGTATGAGGTGCTATTGGTCCTGCTAACTCTAATTTTGGGACGGCTTGTACAATATAGTGGCTATCTGAAAAAATGTTTACGGGCTGGTCCCTAAAATTTTCCAGAGCTCTTACCACAGCTTCCAATTCCACTAGTTGAGCTGATTTGTGTGCAGTTATGTAAGTCATATTTTCTTTTTTAGTGACTACTGTAGCAGTACCATTTGAGGACCCATCTGTAAATACATTAAATGCCTTAGGAATAGGTTGATTTTTTATTACCTGTGGAAATATAATAGGATGATTAATACAAAAAGATAATATAGGGGACTTAGGAAGATGATAATCAAAATTTGCAGAAGTAGAGCATTTAGCTATAGCCCAATCATTATCATTGAAGCATAAATATTCAATCTGTGATGATGAATAGGGAGTAATAATAGTAGCAGGGTGAATGCCAAATATTTTAGTAGAAGTCTTAAGTCCTTGAAAAATAAGTTTAGCCACCATGGAGGTATAAGATTCAATTATACTTTTAGGAGAGACGGGCAAATGTATCCATAATAAAGGCCCTTGTTGCCAAAATACTCCTGTGGGTGTATATTGTGAAGAAATAATAATCAACATCAGCGGTTGAGTTAAATCAAATCTATCACAATGAGCTCCTTCGATGGCTTTTTCTACTAACTTTAAAGCTTTCCTAGCATCAGGAGTCAATGTTCGTGGTGAAGATGGATCAGGGTCTCCGCGAAGGATGTCAAATAAAGGTTTTAGTTGGCCAGTAGTGAGATTTAGTGTAGGGTGAAGCCAATTAATGTCTCCCAGTAGTTTTTGGAAATCATTGAGGGTGGTCAAATGTTCTTTATTTATTAAAATTTTTTGGGGTCTAACAAAAGTATCCATGATTTTAAATCCTAAATATAATATGGGAGATCTGGTTTGAACTTTTTCTTCTGCTATATATAATCCATATTTTTTTAAATTTTCTACCACGTCACTGAATATATTAAATAAGATTTTTTGATTAGGGTGGGCCAATAAAATATCATCCATGTAATGTAGACACATGAGGTTTGGATATTTATTTTTAATGGGTTGGATAGCCTTGTCCACATATATTTGGCATATGGTGGGGCTATTAGCCATTCCCTGTGGTAAAACCTTCCATTGATATCTCTGATCAGGGCCATTATTGTTAATAGAAGGAACTGAAAAAGCAAACCTGGGGGCATCCAGAGGATGTAGGGGAATAGAAAAGAAGCAATCCTTTATATCAAGAGTAATAAGATGGAAATTTTTTGGAATAGCTACGGGACTAGGAAGTCCAGGTTGAGTAGGGCCCATAACTTGCATGGTTTTATTAATTTGTCTAAGATCATGTAACAATCGCCATTTTCCTGACTTTTTCTTGATCACAAATATGGGGGAATTCCAGGGAGAGGTGGAAGGTTTCTATCTGTCCTGCTTCTAATTGTTCCTGAACTAGTAGGTGGGCCGCTTGTAATTTCTCTTTAGATAGGGGCCACTGAGGGACCCACACTGGCTTATCAGAAAGCCATGGTATTTTCAAAATTATTTTCTCAGTGGCCCTGAAAAAAAATATCTTTTTCCTTTATGATAATGATTACTTTTAGGGTTAAGATTACTCTGTACTTTTTGATAATGATTTCTTTTATGGTTAAGATTACCCTGTAGGTTTTCACATTTAACACCTGCAGGCTTGGTTGCAAGGTGTACTCCCATTTGTTGCAAAATATCTCTTCCCCATAAAGTAACCGGTAGATTAGGTAAAACATAAGGCTGAAATGTTCCTTTATGGCCTTCATCATCCTCCCATTTTAAAATTACCGCACTTTTATCTGGGAGGTTATTATATCCCAAGCCTCTTAAACTGGTTGAAGCTTTTTGCAGAGGCCAGTGCTTGGGCCATTGCCGTAGATTAATAATGGAAGAGTCAGCTCCAGTATCTATTAATCCCTCCATTTCTATTCCTTGGATTTTTATTTTACACATAGGCCTCCTTGAACAGTCTCGAACCCAGCAAGCCATGGGTCTTGAGTCAGTGGAACAAAATCCTCTATTGTTCCCTTCTTGAGGCATACCCATTTTAAATGAATTATGTAAATTGGATGGAGAAGCAACTGAACAATTCTATCTCCTTGATTAACAGAACTTATACTTTGGGGTGAGCTAAGCATTATTTTTATTTCCCCTTTGTAGTCTGAGTTTATTACACCTGGGGTCACTTGCGATCCTAATAAGCTTTTAGGACTACGCCCGATAATAAATCCTACAGTCCCTGAGGGAAGAGGTCCCCTGACTCCTGTGGGAATCAGTTGAACCCCCATTTCAGGTGTTAACACTATTCGGGCGGTGGAACAGAGGTCTAATCTGGCATTTCCTCCTGTTCCTCTGGCGAGGGAGTGGATGGGTAGTAGGGATTGTGTTGGGGAAGCATCTGAGTGGATGCTTGAGGATACTGCTCCTCCCATGCCCCGTATATTTGTGGGCCCCGGGGTATTGGGCCCCATGCCCCGTTTTTTGAATTCCTGAACAAAGAATTTCCATGGATGTCAAATTTTGAATGGCATTTATTGGCCCAATGATTTCCCTTTTTATACCTAGGGCAGCAGCCTGGGGCACGGTATGAGCTTGGTCTTATTTCTCTTTTGGGATTTTGCCTAGAATAGCCTGATTGATTATGATAATTTTGCCTGGAATATCCTGATTGATTATAATGTCTACGTTTAGCCTTTGTGAAATTTCGAGGGGAAGCACCTCTCATTGAGGCTGCAATCACATTTCCTGTGACAAAGGTGTCATTTATATCTTTACATAGTTGTATATATACGGAAAGATCCTTTTTAGTTCTCCATGGCCTGATGGCTGCTTGGCACCATTTATTAGCATTTTCATATGCTAATTGAACAACTAATGGCATAGCTTGATCAACATCTGCAAACACACTACCTGCAGTTCTCAAAAGTCGATCAGCAAAATCAGCATATGGCTCATTAGGTCCTTGAATCACTTTTGACAAGCTACCTTGTAGATCCCCAGGTCCTTGTACAGTTTTCCATGCCTCTAAGGCAGCTGTGTTTATCTGAGCATATACATCTGGGTCATAATCTGTTTGAGCCTGTAAGTCTGCGAATTGCCCTTCTCCTGTGAGCATGTCTATATTATAGTTTCCAAACCCTGCAGCCGCGTTTCTTTTAGCCATTTCTATACAAAGTTCTTGGAATTGCGATCGCCAAACTAAGAATTGCCCCCCGCTTAATGTTGCTTTACATAGACTTTTCCAGTCTGAGGGGGTTAAGCTAAAGGTGTTAAGGGACTCCAGCATACTCAACGTGAAAGGAGCTTGGGGCCCATAAGTCATTACTGCCTTTTGAGACTTTTTATTGTTTTGAAATCTACTGACTGATGGACCCTCTGTCCATTTTTCTTTTCAAATGCTGGCGGTTCCCAATGTATCTGTGAGTTGCCCTCGAGAGCGCATAAGCGATCAGAAAGACTTTTTATTTCTGTTTCTAGGGTATGCAAATGCCTAGTAATACCCTTCATATTTTCTGTAATGGATTCCACCCCTGGGGGAATAGAGGACACAAGTGGTTCCTCTACTTGACGGTCCTTTTTCTCGGTCTTTTTTAGTTTCTTTTTCCTCATTTTCTCAGGATCACTTTTACTAGATTCCTCACCACTGCTAATTTCACTGACAGCAATATCCTGAGGCCCAGGTTCCATTAAGAGCAAGTATCCTTCAGCTATCACCAATAACTCCCGAATAGCTCTAATAGCTTGGGTTTTTGTCATTTTTGGGACTCTTCTAATACTCTCTTTACTGGTCTTAGTTGGCCCAGTGGAAGCTATGCTTTTTTGATCACTTTCACTTTTTTCTATATCCTCCTCACTGAGAACAGAGTCAGGTATATCAAGGAGTCTTTGCATAGCCTCTATCACTTGGGATTCAGTTATATTCGAACCCATCTTTAGAGACCTTTCAGTTCTTACCTGTCCGCTCCGAAGTCCCCGTACGGGCCGCCACCTGTTGCTGCCTGAATTGATGGCCGCTTGGAGCAACAAAGCCGCGGGAAGAAGTTCAGAGGCAAACTGGAGACAAACAGCTTTTTATTCTGATAACTTTTCTCTCTGGCTCTAACAACTACTAACACGCGCCGCACACACCACCAAAATGGCGCTGACCCGATCAGCAATCTCGGCCAAGTCACTCGAGATCCCGGGCTAAGTCCCGTGAGACTATGGAAGGCGACAATGCCCAAATCTCCATGGCCCATAGTCAACCGCAATTCAAGCCATCTCCCCAAACAGGGCTCCTGCAGAATATAGTACAGTAAAAGTTTAAAGAACCAAGAAATAAATAACATGAAATGCTATCTGAAAAATAAGGAAAACATAATATTAAGTTTCATACTGAAGAAAGGCATAATATTAAATTTGTATGCAGAAAGTAGCATTTTTTTAAATTAAAAAAAAACAAAACTGATATAATAAGAAGAAGATATTCACCAACCTACAATGAGACCGGAGGTAGAACAAGCAGAAAAAGTTTGTGGTGATATATAAAATTGGAAATACTATTCACCAAGTCTACTTAATTGATACAAGAAGGAATACAAGTACTTTTCAAGTGGCTATGCAAAACTGAACCAGAGACCACATTTTTTTTTTTTTTTGGTACCGGGGATTGAACTCAGGGGCACTCAACCCCTGGGCCACATCCCCAGCCCTTTTTTGTATTTTATTAGAGACAGGGTTTCACTGAGTTGCTAAGTGCCTCGCCATTGCCGAGGCTGGCTTTGAACTCGCGATCCTCCTGCCTCAGCCTCCCAAGTGCTGGGATTACAGGCGTGCGCCACAGCGCCCGGCCAGAGACCACATTTTGAACCATGACAATGTCTTAAGAAATATCAGTAATTGAAAGCATATAGAGTAAATTCTCCTACCAGGTTGGAAGTAAGCAAGAGATCAACATACCTAAAAATAAATAAATAAATAAATAAATAAATAAATAAAATAAGAAAAACCCTCAAGATATTTGGAAATCTCAAATTTCAAAACAGTAACTCATTGTGTTAAATAGGAAAGCTTAATTGAATTTTTAAAATATTTTAAATAGCCTAATCATGAAAACTTATTTCTAAACACAAAACACAGGGAAAGTAGTGTTCAAAGGGGAAATCTTAGCTTTAAAATCATACATTAGAAAATAAGAAAGGTTGAGACTCTATCATCAAAGCTTTTATCTTGAGATGATAGAAAGAACTGCAAATTAAAAACAAAGGCAGTGGAAGGAAGAATATAGAAATATAAAGACAAGAGTAAAGTGGAAAGTAAGTTTGCAGTTAAGAACACTGGCAAAGTCAAAAACTACTTTTTAAAAATTTTTTTTCTGATTAGTCATGCATGACAGTAGAATGCATTTTGACACTTTGTACACAGATGGAGCAGCACTTCTCATGCCTCTGGCTGTACACTATGCAGAGTCACAGCTGTCATGCAGTCATACATGTATATAGGGTGATGATGTCCATCTCATTCCACCATCCTTCCCATTCCCACCACCCTCTCCTTCCCTTACTCCCCTCTGCACAATCTGAAGTTCCTCCATCCTTCCCTAGCCACCCTTTACCACACTGTGGATCAGCATCTGCTTATCAGAGAAAACACTCAGCCTTTGTTTTTCTGGGATTGGTTATTTTTCTTAGTATGATATTTTCCAGCTTCATCCATTTAACCTGAAAATGCCATAATTTCATTCTTTAAGGCGGAGTGATATTCCATCAAGTATATATACCACATTTTCTTTATCCATTCATCTGTTGAAAGGCATCTAGGCTTGTTCTATAATTTGGCTATTGTGAATTGAGCTGTTATAAATATTGATGTGGCTGTGTCACTGTAATATGCTGATTTTAAGTCCTGTGGATATAAACCAAGGAGTGGGATAGCTAGGTCAAAAGGTGTTTCCCTCCCAGTTTTTGTGAGGAATCTCCATATTGCTTTGCAGAGTGGTTACACCAATTTGCAGTCCCACCAGCAATGTGTGAGTGTACTTTTCCCCCACATTCTCACCAACACTTATTGTTACTTCTGTTCTTGATAATTGCCATGCTGATTGGAGTGGGATGAAATCTTAGAGTAGTCTTGATTTGCATTTCTCTAATTGCTAGAGATGTTGAACATTTTTCATATATTTTTTGATTGAATGTATTTCTTCTTCTGTTAAATGTCTGTTCAGTTCCTTAGCCCATTTATTGATTGGTTATTTGTTATTTTGGGTGTTAAGTTTTTTGAGTTCTGTATATAGCCTGGAGATAGTGCTCTTTCTGAGGTGTGCTTGTCAACTTGATTGTGCCCTGGAATGACCAGAGATGCTTAAATATCTTTCTGGGTGTGTCTGTGAGAATATGTCTGTATGCTATTCATATTTGAGTTGGTGGCTGAGTAAAGCAGATTTCCTTGTGCAGTGTAGGTAGACCTCACAGGATGGAAAGTCCCCCCAAAAATGTTATGTAAGGAAACATTCATTCTTTCTTTTCATAATTATCTTTCAACTTGACATCAGCTTTCTGTCTTTGAATTCAAACTTGAACCAAAACTTACACCACTATCTTTACTGTTTTTTGGGCCTTCAGACTCCACCTGGAACTATACCATAAATTCTCCTGGGTCCCCAGCTTGCCAAACACAGATCTTAGTACTCCTCCTCATCCATAATTCTGTGATCCACTTCCTTATTATAACTCTCTCTATATATCTTGTAAAAGTTCTGTTTCTTTGGAAAATCCTAATACGATTCACATCTGTAAACATCTCAATGAAACCTTATTAATACCAATAAAAATTGATCAAAAAATAAGAGAAAGAAAAAAATTACCATTTCTATTACCACCATATATCCTAAAACAATTAAAAATATATTTTAAACCTAAGACAAAATGAAAAAGAAAATCTTGAAAAACACACTTACCAAAAGTGACAAGAGGAAATAATCATTAATTTAAAAAGATCTGAATATATTTGATTGGTTAAAGAAATTGAATCCTCAAACATATCCCATAGAGAAAACTCCTGAAAGAGATGGCCTCGCTGATAATTGCTCCCAAACTTCTAAGAAGAAAGTAAACCAACATTACACAAATTCTTTGTGAGATTAGAGAAAAAGGGAATACCACTTGTTTTATGAAATCAACTTAATCTTAACATCAAAGCCTGAAAAGAATATTAGAAGAAGGGGAAGTTCCCCTGGTGCCTCCACTATTCAGTGTGTGGGCACCTGCTCTGATGGCAGGAACTTCAGGTACTCCACCACTGCTGAGGTGGACAGTGGTTGTGTTAGTTAACATTTTGTCATCGTAAATATAAGATACCTAAGATAAACAAATTAAATAGGAAATATTTATCTTGGCTCACGGTCTCAGAGGTTTCAGTCCATGACCTTCTGGCTCCATTGTTTCTGACCTGTAGTGAGGCAGGACATCATGGCAGAAAGGCATGGCAAGCAAAGCTGCTCACCTCATTAACTGCTGGGAGGGGAGAGAACATGGAAGGGGCATTGGAGAAACTGAGGATGTTGGGGACAAGATAGACCCTTCCAGGACAGGCCTCCACGGCCTACTTCCTCCAACCAGACCCGGCCTCCTATAGTTTCCACCACCTTCCAATAATGTCATCAAATTCTGAATCTGTCCATGGATCAATCCATTGATGATGTTAAAATTCTCATGAGCCAATCATATCTCAAAATTCCACCTCTGAATGTTGCTGCACAGGGGACCAAAAGTTTAGTACATGAGCTCTTGGAGGATTTCTGAGATTCAAATCACAGCAGTGGTAGAGGCCCTTGCCAGCAGCAGAGCTCACTTAAGCAGTGTCTGAGCAAATATCCATTGCTCAACTGATGCCACTTATCCCATTTTCAGAGCAGCCACACCATAGTCACACTTCACTGTTGTGTGTACCATACCTCCTGGAACTGTAAGAGAGTGCTCACTCCTGTGTCACCCCTAGAGACAGTGGGTCTCTATGACTCCACCGTAATGCATACTGTGCCCCTAGTCATTAATGACAGCTGTAAAGCTATAGGGAAACTACATTATGGTGCCCAGCTGGAGCCAGAGTGAACATTGCCTACCAAACAAATACCCAAGACACAGCTTAAAGAGAAAACTTTCCACAAAGTAAGTCAAGGGGTCAAGATAACTGATTCACTGGATGCACACATACCAATGAAAGATCACAAGAAAAATAACACCTCCAAAAGAACACAATAATTCTCTAGCAACAAATCCCAAAGAAAATGATGTTGATAAAATGTGCCTGATATAGAGTTTTAAAGAATAATTTTTAATGAAGCTTAATATGATTCAAGAGAATGCAAACAGTTGAATAAAATTAGGGAAGCAATGCACAATATGAATTAAAAGTCCAGCAAAGAAATTTTGGAATGAAATAAAGAGCATAATAAGTCAAACAAGAAATAACACTGAAAACCCCAATGAATGACTAGACCCATTGGAGTAAAGAATATCTGAACTTGAAGACAAGTCTTTTGAAATATTCCAAACAAAAATTTAAAAAATCAAAGAAGATAAGAAAAAGAAAATTAAAGAAAGGATAAATAAAGAACAACTTTGAGACTTTTTGGACACAGATTTGGAAGAATTTGAAGGAGAAATTAAAACAAAAATCATTTAAAAAATGATTCAATGACATTATAGTTGCAAATCTCCCTAATCTTGGAAAAGATATGGACATCCCAGTACAAGAGGCCCATAGGAATCCAGACAGCCATTGCAAGAAAATATCCTAACCCCAACATATTATAGACAAACTATCAAAATTAGAAAACAAAGAGAGAATCTTAAAAATTCTAAGAATAATCATATTTAGGTAATCCCCTTTGACAAACAGCAGATTTCTGAGAAGAAATCTTAGAGGAGTGGAGGGGAAAAAATGACATATTGCAAGTTCAGAAAGAAAATAACCATCAACTGACAGTGTTCCATCCAGCCAATCTTCCCTTAAAAAGGAAAAATAATTTTCAAGACAGGAAATTCATTACCATTAGATGAACTTTACAAAAGATTCTTAAGGAAATTCTTCATCCAGAAACAGAGGAAAGATAAGTACCATCATGACAACACATCAAAATTCAAAACCCATTGGCAAAGTAGATACATAAAGAGAAATAGAAAAGAATCAGAACTTTTTGATACAATAAGCCAACTATAATGTTTACAGTCAGTTATGCTAGGGCAGTGGATGGGTTGTCAAAAGACCCAGGACACCTGGAAATGGGACATGAGATATAAAGTTTAATATGAAATACTTATCAGGAAGAGCTAGATGTGAAAGGCTGGAGAGGTGCACCTTTGCTCCATGTAGTGACTCCAGTGCCTTGTCAGAAAGTAGCACCTACTATTCCTCATGAAGCTTTGATCTTGTCTGGTTGTTGGATGAACACATACCTCTCCACAGTACTGTCATCTGCACTGTATAAGCAGCACCCCAAAGAGCAGCTGTCCTACTGTGCATACAAGAAATCAGCTTTCTACAGATAATACTAACTTGTCGTAACTAACTTGTCTCAGCATACATGAGAGAAAACCACTGTTCTTCAAGATAATATTTATCTGGGCCTTCTGTCCCACACTTATTCTCACTGTCCTCTTAACTTGAGTAGGTTTTATGAACAAAAAGGGACATTCAGGGACATGGTGTTCTATTGTCCCCCTTCTTTACCAATGACACACTACCAAAACACAAAGAGAAACAAGAGAGGAAGAATAGAAAAAGTGATATTAATTAAAATAGAAAAGTTGAAAAAAATGGCAAAATTCCTTATGTATATAAATTATCTTGAATACAAATGAACTAAATCCCCAAATTAAAAGATCAAGACTAACTGAATGAATACAAAAACAAAAACTCAATAATATGCTGCAGGCAACTCATCTCACTAATAAAGACAAAAGCAGACTGAAAGTGGAAAGGTGGAAAAACTATTCCATGCAAATGGAAAATGAAAGTGAGCAGGAGTAGTTATTTTCTAAAGACAAAATATTCTCAAAGCCATAACTGTAAAAAGAGATAAAGAAGGTCATAGTATAATGGTGAAGCAATCAATAATACAAGAAGATCTAACAATGGACGTAAGAGACATTTACAGAACATTTGTACTACAATTACAGATTATATATATTTTTATGTAATTTTTTCTTTATCACATGGAACATTCTCTAGAATGGTCCACTTATTAGGCCACAAAACAAGTCCCAACACATTCTAAATAATTGAAATCATACCATGTATCTTCTCTGACCACAAAAAAATAAAACTAGAAATTAACAACTAAAGAAGCTTCAGAAACTATTCACATTCATGAAGATTTAATGGCATGTTACTGAATGAACATTGGGTGGTTGAAGAAATCCAAAAGGAAATTTAAAAATTTCTTGAAAGAGCTGGGTGCCATGGCGCACGCCTGTAATCCCAGCACTTGGGAGGCTGAGGCAGGAGGATCGCGAGTTCAAAGCCAGGCTCAGCAATGGCGAGGCACTAAAAAAAACTTAGCAACTCAGTGATACCCTGTCTCTAATAAAATTCAATAAAGAGCTGGGAATGTGGTCCAGTGGTCGAGTGCCCCTGAGTTCAATCCCCAGTATAAAAAAAGATTCTTGAAAGAAATGTAATGTAAAAGGAGGAGCTGGAGGTATAGCTCAGTGGTAGAGTGCTTGCCTAGCACACACAGGACCCTCAGTTCTATCCCCAGAACTAAAAAATAAATAAATAAAAAAAGGAAATATCACATGCCAAACTTACAGGATGCAATAAAAGCTAGGAAAGTTATAACAATAAATGCCTACATAAAAAATAAATAGAACGATTTCATTTAAATGCTTTTTTTTAAACTCCACTTTCAGATGATTTGAGTTTCTATAACTATCAACTACCAAATTCTAGTTTCAAGCATTTCATTGCAACTATATCATATCTGTCTTTAACTGTGCTTGATTCCAGTAATTCTAGTGAATTGAGGCTTTCATTGAACTACTTTTGCTTTCATCTATGTCCTCTAACCAAATCTTCCATTACTTGGAAGGAGGTGACTGAACTTTTTTTTTTTTTTTATCCTTTCTTTAATTTACCTTTTGTTTTTTAAATCTGTTTTCAGTTCTCTATACAGTGGTAATCACCTTGACTTGGCATTCGAAAATGTCTTTATCAAGTGATAGCCATTTCATATTTGGACTTGAACTCTTTCATGTAGAAATCTTCATGTACATACAAGAAATATATTTGTATCTTCAGGATAATATTGTTTCAAATAATTTTATTAATAGAGTTAACTTTTTAGGCATATTCCCTTTTAACTATGGTTTTGAGATAACAGAATTTTTTACACATGATGTATTCAGTAGACACTTCTTTCCTAATTATAACTAATCTCTGAATGCATTTTACAATTCACAAGTAAGATAGGATTCAGTGAACAAAATTTCCTTTTGATGATTACTAAAGGTAAACTCATGAATATAAAATTTGATCTGATGCTTGGCACTTGAAATTAGTATATACTTATTAAAACTTGGAAACATTTGATATTTAAATTGTAAGATTCATCACAAACCATGTCTTTATCCTATTTTGTTAACCAGGTTCAATCAAAGGGAGTGGAAGTTCATAGTGATTTTCCTTAATAGGTAGTTTGGGACTTAACTTTAAGGTATTCTCAATGTGTTTTTAGTACTCACAATAATAAAAAAATTATATATGTTTCAGAGAAAAGAATAGTTTTCAAATGGAAAACTTAATGATACATCTTGAAGAGCTAGAAAAGCAAGAGCAAACCAAACCAAAAATTAGTAAAATAAAAGAAAAATATCAAAGGCTGGGCGTGGTGGCGCACGCCTGTAATCCCAGCACTTGGGAGGCTGAGGCAGGAGGATCGCGAGTTCAAAGCCAGGCCTCAGCAATGGCGAGGCACTTAGCAACTCAGTGATACCCTGTCTCTCAATAAAATTCAAAAAAGAGCTGGGAATGTGGTCCAGTGGTCGAGTGCCCCTGAGTTCAATCCCCAGTATAAAAAAAGATTCTTGAAAGAAATGTAATGTAAAAGGAGGAGCTGGAGGTATAGCTCAGTGGTAGAGTGCTTGCCTAGCACACACAGGACCCTCAGTTCTATCCCCAGAACTAAAAAATAAATAAATAAAAAAAGGAAATATCACATGCCAAACTTACAGGATGCAATAAAAGCTAGGAAAGTTATAACAATAAATGCCTACATAAAAAATAAATAGAACGATTTCATTTAAATGCTTTTTTTAAACTCCACTTTCAGATGATTTGAGTTTCTATAACTATCAACTACCAAATTCTAGTTTCAAGCATTTCATTGCAACTATATCATATCTGTCTTTAACTGTGCTTGATTCCAGTAATTCTAGTGAATTGAGGCTTTCATTGAACTACTTTTGCTTTCATCTATGTCCTCTAACCAAATCTTCCATTACTTGGAAGGAGGTGACTGAACTTTTTTTTTTTTTTTTATCCTTTCTTTAATTTACCTTTTGTTTTTTAAATCTGTTTTCAGTTCTCTATACAGTGGTAATCACCTTGACTTGGCATTCGAAAATGTCTTTATCAAGTGATAGCCATTTCATATTTGGACTTGAACTCTTTCATGTAGAAATCTTCATGTACATACAAGAAATATATTTGTATCTTCAGGATAATATTGTTTCAAATAATTTTATTAATAGAGTTAACTTTTTAGGCATATTCCCTTTTAACTATGGTTTTGAGATAACAGAATTTTTACACATGATGTATTCAGTAGACACTTCTTTCCTAATTATAACTAATCTCTGAATGCATTTTACAATTCACAAGTAAGATAGGATTCAGTGAACAAAATTTCCTTTTGATGATTACTAAAGGTAAACTCATGAATATAAAATTTGATCTGATGCTTGGCACTTGAAATTAGTATATACTTATTAAAACTTGGAAACATTTGATATTTAAATTGTAAGATTCATCACAAACCATGTCTTTATCCTATTTTGTTAACCAGGTTCAATCAAAGGGAGTGGAAGTTCATAGTGATTTTCCTTAATAGGTAGTTTGGGACTTAACTTTAAGGTATTCTCAATGTGTTTTTAGTACTCACAATAATAAAAAAAATTATATATGTTTCAGAGAAAAGAATAGTTTTCAAATGGAAAACTTAATGATACATCTTGAAGAGCTAGAAAAGCAAGAGCAAACCAAACCAAAAATTAGTAAAATAAAAGAAAAATATCAAAGGCTGGGCGTGGTGGCGCACGCCTGTAATCCCGGCACTTTGGGAGGCTGAGGCAGGAGGATCATGAGTTCAAAGCCAGCCTCAGCAATGGCGAGGCACTTAGCAACTCAGTGAGACCCTGTCTCTCAATAAAATACAAAAAAGGTCTGGGGATGTGATCCAGTGGTCAAGTGCCCCTGAGTTCAATCCCCGGTACCACACACACACACACACACACACACACACACAAAATCAGAGCAAAAATAAAAAAAAATAGAAATTAAAAAATTAAATAGACCAATGAGAAAATAGTTGGTGTTTTGAAAAGATAAACAAAATTGACAATCTATTAGCTAGATTACCTAGGAAGAAAGAGGAGACCCTATTAAATAAAATTGGAGGTGAAAAAGGAGGTATTCAACTGATATCACAGAATTACAAAGGATCACTAGAGACTAACATGAATAACCTAGAAGAAATGGTTAAATTTCTGGACATATATAAACTACTGAAATTGAGAATTGAAAATATAGAAAAACTGTATGGATCAATAACAAGCAATAAGATTGAAATAATAGTAAAAATTCTCTCAACAAAGAAAAGTCCAGGACAGAATGGCTGTACTATCTGATTTTTAAAATGAAGAACTAATGCCAATTCTTTCAAAGTACTCAAATAATTTGAAAGGCAGAGAACCATTCTAAATCATTCTATGTCTATTCTATGATTCAGCACTTTTTAAATGGGTATATCCACAATAGCAATGACTGTAAATATCTACCAAAAGATATGTAACATCATAATTTTAGTTTTGTTCATAGTAGGTGCTAATAAAAAATGAAATCTTAAAATAAATTGTAGAATGGTCTTATATGCAAGCAATGAAAAGATTGTATTAGTTCCCTTTATACAGGAGAAATTGACTCAGACCTGTACCACTGAGAGAAAAAAATAGACAATAATGATCTTACTATGTAAAATATTCACATGAAGTAAGAAAACAATCCAGATTAATTTGAGGTGTTAGAAGACAGAGTAGTGGATTCCTCTTTGAGTGTGGTGGAGTGGCAGTGTGTTTTGTTTGCAAAGGGGCACAAAGGAGCATTTGGGGATGTTTTGGTATTCTAAATTTTGATTTGGGAAGTGTATCCTTATGAAAAAAAATCCATCCAACTATACACAAAAATTTGTGATATGTATATATATATACATATATATACATATACATATACATATATATACACACACACATATGTATATATGTATATATATATATATATACATATATGTGTGTGTGTATAAAAAGGAAACAAGGAATTTTACAGAAAAGGCAATTTTAATCAATGACCAATAAACAAAGGAAAATATGTTCCAATTTGCATTTATATAGGTCTGTTAAGAATGAAATCACTTTATATATATGAAACTGCCAAAAAAAAATTTTAAAAATAAGCAACACACTATAGGAATATGAATTATTAGAACAGTTTGGAATGCAACATATCAAGATCTTGTAAAGCTAAAAACATATAGTTTTGACCAAAGATATCACATCTGAGAATCTCACTTATATAAATAAAAGCTCTGATACTTAATGATATATACCTACAAGTTGTTTATAGCAGCATTAGTTGTAAAGGCTAAAATCAACAACAATGTTAATGCACAAATAAAGTTGTGGATATGAAAAATTTGATGTGTCTTCATCATGCCATAGTAAATAACCATGAGGGTGAATTGGAGTTATATAGATTAGTTGGAGTGATTTGAGTGAAAAATGGAAGATACAAAGATATGGAGGTTTTAAAATTATGTTTTGGTAAAATAACAAAACATTTTAAATACATGAGTTTGTATAAGTGTGTGTATGTGGCACGTGAGTCTACATGTCTCTCTGTGTGCATAATAATATGAAGGAAAATAAGGAATGTACTAGAGTTTTAAATATGAATAACACTGTGAGTGGTAAGGGAGAGTACTAGGTAAAACAGGAGACATAAGTCTATAAAGAAAAATTCCACAGTGTATGATAGTACTAAATTTAAGCATTCATATCAAATTATACGTGACATTTAAAACTGGCATTTGTTTGCAAAAATTACCAAAAATTCAACATGTAATTATTTCACTTGACACATCAAATACATTTTTATTTATTTCATAAATCCATTGTTGTTATTTTATGTTAAATAATTTCATATTTTTTTCTATTATTTTATTTGTAGGCACTTTACTGTATCTCCATTTAAATTACTTTATATTTTATTCTAGAAAATACCATAATTTACTCTTTTTCTGAATGCTGAATCATTTGTGTTTTAAAGTCAGAATTATATTAACATTCTTGCCATAACTGTTTGCCTAGATAACATTCTTCCTTTTGTTGTTTTAAAAAAGTCATTTCATTAGTTTGAGTTTACGGGAATGCAGTTATTGGGTCAAAGGTTTTGACTATTTTTATGACTGCTAGAACTTATTGCCAGATTCAATCCCCAAAGAAGGAAATGATACATATTAATATTAAAAATATGTATTCCTGATTTACCAAATATTACCTTTTTATTTTGTTAATTCAACTGATGGGAAAGACTTCCTTTGTTGCTTTAGAAATAGAGACTGGTTATTCTCCCAATATTAAGGTAATATTTTCATTCCATTTCTGTTGATGCCCTTAATTTCGTTTTCCATTTTGCTTTGGCATTGTTTTTTTTTTTTTTTTTTTTTTTTTTTTTTTTTTTTATAAACTGATATTTAAAATGTATTATAGCTATTTAATGTTTTGAAGGTGTGTGGGAATTTTTTGAGGAAAAAAGGGTTTTATATTTGTGTAGATGAGGTCCTTCCTGGACACTCACAGTAAAAGACATAATGAGGACATGGGGCAGCTAAAGGGAGAAGGAAAACCTGCAAGAGAAGTGGAGTTAAATAGCTGTCTTTTGTTTGTTCATCCTTTAGATCTCAGTCTAGATGTGATTCCCCCAAGAAGGCCATTCTGATAACTTCCACAATTAAACTCTAGTTTACATAGCTCTCAGGAATGTTCTCCCAGCAGCTAGGGATGTAGTTCAGAGGTAGACACTTGCTTAGCATGCACAGGTTCTGGGTTTAATCCTCAGCACTGAGGTGGGGGGTAGCAAAAAGGATTGTCCCTATCCTTTGACATCCTGTTTCACAATGGTTTGGTTACTTATTTTTCTCCTCATTGTACATAAGTGCTGTAGAGACTAACACCATCACATGATAGAGTGGTTAGCATATAGTAGGCAGTCAATAATTAATGGCTGAAGCACTTAACCTCAAGTAAGAAGTAACTGTCTTATTTAATCTTGTCGATAACCAAGGTAATAATAATCATGACAATAAGTATTAGAAGCAATGAATATTCTTGTTCATTTATCATCTAAGAAAATTAGAAAATTGGGAGGGATCTCAAGCAAACATTCATGTGCACAGATAATAATGTATTATTCTTCAATGAAAAAATGTCTGCAACTTTCTATAATAATATACTCCAATGTGTAGCCAGGAAGAAATTATGAGTGTTTTTAAAAATATCTCTCACAAAAGACCATGTGATTCTATGGAAAAATTATATAAATTAAGTAATCTATCATTTCATAAGATGGTATGTGCCACTAACTAGTTTTTGCTCTCCATACTTTAATGGCTTTCAGTTTTTTATCTACTCTGGCTATCTATCTGCCCTGCAGAATAATCATGAATGAAAAACCATCATCAGGAGATAGGTCGTAGATCATGTTGATTTTATAATCAAAGAAGGGATGTATGTTGCTCAAATATATAATCCATAGCAAAAATAACAGTAAAAGCTAACACTTATATTGTGTATACTTGGTATACACTGGCCATTGCTCTTCATGCTTTGTCTTTAAATTTATTTAATTATCACAACAACTCTATGAGATGTTATCACTACTACATGCTGGCAACCCAAGAGACTGATGTAGATTGAGTTCAAAGAGTAAATTCAGCCACATAGAATTTGAATGATTATAGCCACATAGCCAGTGTAACAGGGGGGGCTTTCCTGAGCATCCTTCAGGTCTATTTTCTTTCCAATAGTAACTTCCAGATACTTGGGTTTTATGGATTGGTGGCAATGAAACAAAAAGAAAAACCTAATGTAATGTGGCAAACTTTTTTTTTTAATCCTAAGCAAGAAGCAATATTTTTACATGGGAAACAGTAACAGCAATAAGAAAAAATAAAGCAAGACCAACAAAAAGTAACAATAACAGCAAAAATAATGATACCTAACATTTATTAATCTTTTGCTATTAACCAGGCACTATGTTAACTCTAACAAAGATTTTCCTCAATAGATGAATGGATAAAGACAATGTGGTATATATACTCAATGGAATATTACTCGGCTTTAAAAAAAAAAAGGTGAAATTATGGTATTTGCTAGTAAATGGTTGGAGTTGGAGAATATCATGCTAAGTGAAATAAGCCAATCCCACAAAACCAAAGGCCAAATGTTTTTTTCTAATATGTGGATGCTAATTCACAATAAGGAGGGGAGAACTAGGGAAAAATAGTGTTAGCTTAGATTAGGTAGAGGAAAGTGAATGGAGGGGAGGGAGGGGATGTGGGGATGGGAAAGATAGTAGAATGAAATAGACATCTTTATGTATAAATGCTCTCCATACTTTAATGACCAATATGATTCTGCAACATGTACACTTAGAAAAATGAGAAATTATATCCCATCTATGTGTGATATACCACAGTGCATAAATGCATTCTACTGTTAAAAAAAAAAAAGAAAAAGAAAGAAAAGAAACTCCTTGGTCAAAACAGTTATTTATTTTAAGCTTAATTTTGTCAACTATATTATCACGTAAGTTTTTTGACACTTGCTACTAAAAGCTATGATACAACAATACTTTACTTACTATTATGGTTGAACAAATTTAATGAAAGTTACAACACAACAGTTTACTACTGTGTTTCCTGACCTTGAACTATGCAAGAGAATATTAAATGGTGCATTTCTATTAAAAAAAGAGATTTTCTTGATTAATGTTCAGACAATTTCATGAATGAAGTACCTTACATTTTCCATTATTATTTCTCAAATTGTATCTTCAGTAAAAAATAGGATATAACTTCAGAATAAAGTTCAGTTTTTTAGGATGATGTTAGCAAGTTGGCAGAGTAGGAAGCTCTGGACTCTCCTTACCACTACAAACACATTGATTCAATTACAATATATGGATAAATCTCTTTTATGGAAAATTCAGGAACTAATTGAGAAGTATCTATGCTCTAGATGAGCTGCTCAAAACCAGATACGTTGAAGTTAGTAGGAAAATTTGAGAGACCCTCTCATTGTAACCTTGGTCCTCTCATGATGTCATATTAACAAAAGGACACGCAAAAGCTCTTAAATTTTTCCTGGGAAGGAAAAGATTTGGATTGTGTGTCCATCCATTCTGGGGGCTGCCCAACACATTGGCTTCTGTTTTACCTACCCTGGAGTGCTGACAGGACCTGGAATACTCTAGATGCTTGGAGACCACTAAAATCAAACACCAGCACAGAAACTAGCACAGAAACCCTCACCAAAACTTTTCTACCTGGCTCAGGGGACCACGCCCTCCAATACCAGCCCTTCTTTAAGAAGGGAAAAGTGGGATTATGTTCACTTTTGAGAGAGATGGGCTGGCCTCTTTCTTGCCTAAGAGTACTAACAGGACTTGGCACATTCTAGATGCTACTGAGAACACAGATGGTGGGGTTTGGACAAGCATGAATGTTTGAAAGGCTCCCAGAATCTTTGGCCAGGATGATTGGTGAGGGTTTTTTCCTCTATGAGGTCAATCCATAAGGACTGAGAGGTGGCCCCAGAAACTGACCCTAATTCAACGAAGATAGATGATTTACCTGCTAAAGAACACCAAACAGTAGTCATAAAGACACTCAACAAGGTCAGGAGAGAAATGCATGAACAAAGTGAGAATTTCAATAAAGAGATAGGAAACACAAAAAGGACCAAACAGAAATCTTGGATGTGAAGGATACAATAACTGAAGGGAAAAATTCACTAGAAGAAAGTCATGGGCTAGCTCCAATGACTAAGTTAGGATCAAGAAGTAAGAGCTGGCAAGGAGTTGTCTAGTAACAAACAGTTCCTGCTCCAAGAGACACAAGAGGTGTATGAGTGAGGCTTTGGATATGGGCTTTGTTTGTGTGAAAGCCTCAAAGCAAAGCATGCTGGAATCAGGACAGAACACTGACCCAGCATCTTCTGAGCCTTCCTGGCTGGGGGTGGGGGGGATGTTGTTGGAAAGGAATGAGCAGAGATGAAGCAAATTGAACTTAAGTGACATATAAGTGAGAAAGTGGACTTTATCTAGTTGTATAGGCAAAAGTGACTTTCTTTGCCTTTATTTTTAATCCTTTATTTAATCATTTTTATTTAATAATACCAATCTTAAATATATACTCACATATGCAATAGACTTCTTTTTTTTTAATATTTATTTATTTGCTTTTAGTTGTACACAATGCGTTTATTTGTATGTGGTGCTGAGGATCGAACCCGGGTCGCGCACGTGCTAGACGAGTGCTCTACTGCTGAGCCACAATCCCAGCCCCAGCAATAGACTTCTTGTACCATTTATTATTCCTTTCTTTCCTTTATTTATTAAATTATTTATTTATTCTAATTTGTTACACCTGATTCTTCACTGGGTGGGGCAAGAAATTTCAAAAAGGTTGTTCATGAAACAATGAGAATTCACAGCCACCAAATTTACATGTGTTAAGATGACTAGGATATTTAGTGTTTGTCAGAGACCTGTATTTTGTTCTTGAATCATTTCTGTGGCCATATGAGTTTGTTGTAAATTGTGCAATAAAGTACCCCCTCCACCCTTAAAAAAATCCACTAGAGGAGTTCAACTATCGATTAGTTCAAGATGAAGAAAGAATCAGAGAACACAAAGACAGAACATTGGAAATTGACAGGGGAGGAAAATAGTAGTGAAGAATTTTTAAGGGATGTAGACATGACCATCAAGCAGACTAACAAGATCCCAAAGAAGGAGAGAGATAAGGGGACAGGAAACATATTCAAAGAAATACTGGTCCCAGATCACCAAGTCTGGGGAAAGACATGGTCGTGTGGATTCAGAAAGTCCAACAGATTTTAAATTAGATAAAGCCAAAGAAATCAACATGGAGATAGAGTACAAGCACACTGTCAAACATCAAAGCCAAATAGAATTTTGAGGGCAGCAAGAGACAAGGAGAGTTTCATGTATAAGAGCATCCTATTAATATCATTAGTAGATTTTACAGTGGGAAGTTTGAGTTCCAGAAGGAAGGATGATCATATATTCAACTATCGAAAGAAAAAAAATGCTGATGCAAAACTTCAAAAATGAAGGAGATGTGAAGACTTTTCTAGACAACAAAAGCTATGGTCATCTCCACTAGACAGGCTAAAGGGAGTTCTTCAAGTTGAAATGAAAGGATGCTAAATGGTGATATAAAAGCTTGTGAAAGCATAAACTATTGGTAAAGTTAAAAATACAGAAATAAAAAATATCTAATACTGCAACAATGGTGGATAAGTCATATTGATACCGCCGTTTACCGTGACAAGTCTTTCCCCGAATGCTGAAGTATAACACTGAAGAACCACAAGGAGGCAAGTGTAGAGCAGAAAGTGAAATGCTTCCTTAAAGGACAGCAGAAAAGACTTCTCTAGGTGGGAAAAGGGGACCCGAAAGGCGGAATCACTGGGAAGGGGAGGTCTTCTCCCTTTTATATCTCAGGTCTTCTTTTGTCTTCCTACATTTCTGTCCTTTATTTTGCTTATCTCCCTCTATCCTGCATGTGATGGGCGATGCAGGTGGGAAGGTCAAAAGGTGGAAGGAAGACAGGTGGGCTGATGGGGCGGGAGGAGTGATCTAGGCACCAGGGCCTTGGGTGATTTGGTTAGCATCTCCCTGTTTGCTGGGAGCTGCTTCATTAACAGTTCTTTGTGATGGGCCTGGCTCCTGGGAACATTAACCTTTCAATCCCCCAGGTGTTGTTCTGGTTCCCCGGGCTCAGATTGACTCCATTTTCTTTATTAGACTCAACATTAGACCCGATTTACCTAACTACACTAACTACCTATCTTTAAATTTGGCTTTAATATTCCAGTATAAAAGGAGACAAAAGTATTAAAATAATCATAATTATAAGCATGTGAATTGATATATTTATAAGTGATATAAATTTTTTTAATGACTTTATTTTATTTATGTGGTACTGAGGATCAAACCCAGGGCCTCACATATGCTAGAGGAGCATTCTACTGCTGAGCCATAGCCCCAGCCCCAATAAGTGATATACATTTTGACATCAATACCATAAAATACCTCTGTGTGGATGTGAAGTAAAAGTGTCTGGGTTTTATACGCTATTGAAGTGAAATTGTTGAAGATGGCCCCATAGAGGAGGCGGCTTTCCAGGCTGCTACATGGCATGAAACCAAGAAAGCAGGTAGGCAGTTTCTCAGTGAGGTGCGAGAAAAAAAAAAAAAAAAAAAAAAAGGGGGAGGTGGGGAGACTTTACTGGGAATTAATACTGGACATTGAATGCAGATTGGGGACCCAGGAATTTGGGTATAATAGAATAAGGAACAAATTCCCCATATCGCTGCCGCTGCAATGGTGCCTGCAGGAGCAGTCCCTTTGTGGGCAAAGTGGAGGGAGAGCAGAATAAAGGGAATCTGCACTTGGAGGTGGTATGTGTGTCTTGGTAGGAAAGATCAGAGATCAAAGACACCTCTGGACTGACCCAGAGGGTGTGCTGCTCAATAGTCTCATGCAAGAAAGATGCCACATCTCTCCCGGCTGCCCCAGGAGGAGAACAGAGGAAGGAGCCATTTTGCAGCCACACAGCAGGGGCCAGCAGTGATGGGTGCTAAGTCCTGACAAACCCACGCCCCACATCATAGATTGTGCCTAGGAGGCCAAGAGAAAATCAGATGTGGAGTGGGTTTTACACATGGGAATACGAGTCAAGGAAAGCCACCTGGCTTCCCCCTCCCCCTTGAATGGCAGCTGGCAGCACCAGCTGGGTGGGTGGCTCCAGGCCTGGAATTCAAAAGGGCAGGAGTGGGAATGACTGAGTTTGGGGACTGAACCTAAGAGTTCAGGAAAGGTGGGGCCCAAGAGTAATGGAGGGGGTGAAGGATTGGCTCCTCCACCACACAAGTGGAACCCAGGGGTCGTTCCTGGAGTGCAGACTTCCAGCATGGACTGGGAACTGCTGGGCCACGGAGATGCACTGGAAACCTTCAGGCCAGTCACCATTCCACGAAGAACCTGGAGTCTACCTGGGCCTAAGCCCCACCTCCAGGAGCTCCGCCTATGGGATCTCCTCTCACACTTCAGAGACCCCACCCACCCTAAGGGTCACACTCCAACCCACTCTGCCTAACATGGCCCAGAAGGGAAGTTGAGAATTTCTGAATGCCAGCTGGCAATTTGAAGAGCAACTCAAAAAGAAGAAGGATTTGACAGCCCACAGCCACTTCTCTTGTACACACTATATACCTCAAGAAGAAACAGAAAGAAAGACATTGGGGGATTGTCCACAGCATATATTCTCACTGACAATTTTTGTCCACTGCAAAGGAAAAAAATTCCTTAACTTTTCATTGAGAACTTTTTTTTTTTCCTGTTTAATTGTGAGCTGAATGGTTCATGGACACTTACACATATTTGTCTCTTTTTTCTCATTTCTATCTCTTTTTTTTTGGGGGGGGGGGGGGGGGGGTACTGGGGTATTGAACTCAAGGGCACTCAACCACTGAGCTGTATTCCCAGCCCTTTTATTTTTTTGTATTTTATTTAGAGATGGGGCCTTGCTGAGTTGCTGAGCCTGCCTTTGAACTTGCCATCCTCCTGTCTCAGCCTCTCCAGATGCTGGGATTACAGGCATGTGCCACCACACCCAGCCCATTTCTAGCATTTATTTATTTTTTATTTTTAAATTTTATTTTTATAATTTTTAATATGTACAACTCATAGTGCATATATTTAGTATCTTTTTACATACAACTGTTTGTATACAAAGTATATTCGTACAATTCAGGTCTTCAATCATGCATTAAGGAAAATGATATCCGTCTCATTCAAACACCTTTTTTTTTTCTCCCCCTCCCTCCCCTCTTGCTCCCTCCCTTACCCTCCCTTCCCTTGATCATTCTAGTGTTCCTCTAATCCTTCTATGTACCCCCATCCAACTATACTTTGAAATAGCCTCCTTATATAAGAGAGAACATTTGGTACTTGGATTTTTGAGACTGACTAACTTCACTTAGCATTATGTCTTCCAACTTCATCCATTTACCTGCAAATGCCATTAATTTGTTTTCTTTTATTGCTGAGTAAAATTCCATTGTGTGTATATACCACATTTTCTTAATCCACTCATTTACTGAGGGACATCTAGGTTGGTTCCACAACCTAGCTATTGTGAATTGTGCAGCTACAAACATTGAGATAGCTGTGTCACTGTAATATGCTGTTTTTAGGTCCTTTGGGAATAGACCCAGGAGTGGGATGGCTGGGTCATAGGATGGTTCCATTCCCAGTTTTCCAAGAAATCTCCATACTGCTTTCCATAACGGTTGCACCATTTTGCAGTCCCACCAGCAATGTATGAGTGTGCCTTTTTCCCTACATCCTCTCCAACATTTATTGTTGCTTGTGTTCTTGATGGCTGCCATTCTGACTGGAGTGAAGTGAAATCTTAGAGTAGTTTTGATTTGCATTTCTCTAATTGCCAGCGATGTTGAACATTTTTTCATGTATTTGTTGATTAATCGTGTATCTTCTTCTGAGAGGTGTCTTCTCAATTCCTTAGCCCATTTATTGATTGGGTTATTTGTTTTTTTAGTGTAAAGTTTTTTGAGTTCTTTATATATTCTAGAGATTAGTGCTCTATCTGATGTGCATGTATTAAAAATTTGTTCCCAATTAGTTGGCTCTCTATTCACCTCACTGATTGTTTCTTTTGCTGAAAAGAAGCTTTTTAGTTTAAATCTATCCCATTCATTAATTCTTGGTAGTAATTCTTGCGCTACAGGATTCTTATTAAGGAACGTGGGGCCTAATCCAACATGTTGGAAATTGGAGCTTACTTTTTCTTCTATTAGGTGTATTGTCTCTGGTCTAATTCCTAGGTCCTTGATCCACTTTGAATTGAGTTTTGTGCATGGTGAGAGATAAAGGTTTAATTTCATTTTGTTGCGTATGGATTTCCAGTTTTCCCAGCACCATTTGTTGAAGAGGCTATCCTTTCTCCATTGTACATTTTTGGCACCTTTGTCTAATATAAGATAGCTGTAATTATATGTATTAGTCTCTGTATCCTCAATTCTGTACCATTGGTCCACCAGTCTATTTTGGTGCCAATACCATGCTGTTTTTGTTACTATTGCTCTATAGTATAATTTAAAGTCTGGTATGGTGATGCCCCCTGCTTCACTTTTCTTGCTCAGGATTGCTTTGGCTATTCTGGGTCTCTTATTTTTCCAAATGAATTTCATGACTGCTATTTCAATTTCTTTGAAGAATGACATTGGGATTTTGATTGGAATTGCATTAAATCTGTATAATGCTTTTGGTAGTATGGACATTTTGACAATATTAATTCTACCTATCCAAGAGCAAGGTAGGTCTTTCCATCTTCTGAGTTCATCTATAATTTCTTTCTTTAGTGTTCTATAATTTTCGTTATAGAGGTCTTTCACCTCTTTCGTTAGGTTGATTCCCAGGTATTTTATTTTTTTTGATGCTATTGCAAATGGGGTATTTTTCAACATTTCCCTTTCAGAGTCTTTGTCGCTGATGTACACAAATGCCTTTGACTTATGTGTATTGATTTTGTATCCTGCAACTTTGCCAAATTCGTTTATTAGTTGTAAAAGTTTTCTGGTAGAGTTTTTTGGGTCTTCTAGGTAGATTATCATGTCATCAGCAAATAGTGCTAATTTGAGCTCTTCTTTTCCTATCTTGATTCCTTTAATTTCTTTCGTCTGTCTAATTGCTCTGGCCAGAGTTTCCAGTACTATGTTAAATAGCAGTGGTGAAAGGGGGCATCCCTGTCTTGTTCCAGTTTTTAGAGGGAATGCTTTCAATTTTTCTCCATTTAAGATAATGTTAGCTCGGGGCCTTGCATAAATAGCTTTTATAATGTTAAGATATGTTCCTGATATTCCTAGTTTTTCCAGTGTTTTGAACATAAAGGGGTGCTGTATTTTGTCAAATGCTTTTTCTGCGTCAATTGAGATGATCATATGATTTTTGTCTTTAAGTCTATTGATGTGATGTATTATGTTTATTGATTTCCGAATGTTGAACCAGCCTTGCATCCCTGGGATAAACCCCACTTGATCGTGGTGCACTATCTTTTTGATATGTTTTTGTATCCGATTTGCCAGGATTTTGTTGAGGATTTTTGCATCTATGTTCATTAAAGATATGGGCCTGAAGTTTTCTTTTTTGGATGTGTCTTTGCCTGGCTTTGGAATTAATGTGATATTGGCCTCATAGAAAGAGTGTGGAAGAGCTCCCTCTTTTTCTATTTCTTGAAATAGTTTGAAGAGCATTGGTATTAGTTCTTCTTTGAAAGTCTTATAGAACTCGGCTGTAAACCCATCAGGTCCTGGACTTTTCCTTGTTGGTAGCTTTTTGATGACATCTTCTATTTCTTCGCTTGTAATTGATCTGTTTAAACTGTGTATAGCCTCCACATCCAGTTTAGGCAAATCATATGACTCTAGAAATCTGTCAATGCATTCAGTATTTTATTAGAGTACAAGTTTTCAAAGTAATTTCTAATTATATTCTGTATATCTGAGGTGTTTGTTGTGATATTCCCTTTTTCATCACGAATGTTAGTAATTTGAGTTTTTTCTCTTCTTCTTTTTGTTAGCATCGCTAAGGGTCTGTCAATTTTGTTTATTTTTTCAAAGAACCAACTTTTAGTTTTGTCAATTCTTTGAATGGTTTCCTTAGTCTCAATTTCATTAATTTCTGCTCTGATTTTAATTATTTCCTGTCTTCTACTGCTCTTGGTGTTGGTCTGTTCTTCTTTTTCTAATGCTTTGAGGTGTGATGTTAAGTCATTTATTTGTTGGGTTTTTTTCCTCTTAAGGAATGAACTCAGTGCAATGAATTTTCCTCTTACTACTGCCTTCATAGTGTCCCAGAGATTTCTATATGATGTATCTGTGTTCTCATTTACCTCTAGGAATTTTTTGATCTCCTCTTTGATGTCTTCTTCAACCCCTTGTTCATTCAGTAGCATGTTGTTTAGCTTCCAGTTGATGGAGTAGTTTTTCTTATTCCTTGTTTTGTCGTTGATTTCCAATTTCATCCCTTTATGGTCCGATAGCATGCAGGGTAGTATCTCTATTTTTTTTTTTTTTTTTTTGTGGTACCGAGGATTGAACTCAGGGGCACTTGACCACTGGGTCACATCCCCAGCCTTTTTTTGTATTTTATTTAGAGACAGGGTCTCACTGAGTTGCTAAGTGCTTCCCCATTGCTGAGGCTGGCTTTGAACTCGCGATCCTCCTGCCTCAGCCTCCCAAAGTGCTAGGATTACAGGCGTGCGCCACCGCGCCCGGCTTCTATTTTTTTTATATTTGCTGAGAGTTGCCTTGTGACATAAAATATGGTCTATTTTGGAGAAGGAGCCATGTGCTGCTGAGAAAAATGTGTATTCGTTTACTGAGGGATGAAATATTCTATATATGTCCGTTAGGTCTAAATTGTTAATTGTTTTGAGGAGGCTTAAAGTTTCTTTGTTTAGCTTTTGTTTGGATGATCTATCCATTGGTGAGAGAGGTGTGTTGAAGTCCCCTAGGATAACTGTGTTGTGGTCTATTTTACTCTTGAACTTAAGAAGCGTTTGTTTGATGAATGTAGGTGCTCCATTATTTGGGGCATACAGATTTATGATTGTTATATCCTGTTGATGGATGGTTCCCTTGAGTAATAAGAAATATCCATCTTTGTCCCTCTTGATTAGTTTTGGTTTGAAGTCTACCTTATTTGATATGAGAATGGAAACCCCTGCTTGCTTCCGCTGGCCATGTGAATGATAAGACTTTTCCCAGCCTTTCACTTTCAGTCTGTTGATGTCTTTTTCTATGATGTGTGTTTCTTGGAGACAGCAAATTGTTGGGTCATTTCTTTTAATCCATTCTGATAATCTGTGTCTTTTGATTGGCGAGTTTAGGCCATTAACATTCAGGGTTATTATTGAGATGTGATTTTTATTCCCATCCATTTTTATTTGAACTATGGTCTTTAGCTTGATTTGGTTTCTCTTCTGATTGGTATTTCCTTTAGTTTCATATCTCCCTTTGTTGATTTTCGTTATCATCTTTCTCTTCTTCTTCATGAAAAATGTTGCCCAGGATGCTCTGAAGTGCTGGCTTTCGAGTTGTGAAATCTTTTAACTTTTGCTTGTCGTGGAAGGTTTTTATTTCATCTTCGAATCTAAAGCTTAATTTTGCTGGATATAAGATTCTTGGTTGACATCCCTTTTCTTTCAGAGCTTGAAATATGCTATTCCAGGATCTTCTTGCTTTTAAGGTCTGGGTTGAGAAATCTGAACATAGTCTGATTGGTTTCCCCCTATATGTAATTTGCTTCCTTTCTCTTGTGGCTTTTAGTATTCTCTCCTTGCTCAGTGTATTAGGCATTTTCATTATAATGTGTCTAGGTGTGGATCTGTTGAGATTTTGTTTGTTTGGTGTTCGGTATGCCTCTTGAACTTGGTTTTCCATTTCATTCCTCAAGCTTGGAAAATTTTCTGTAATTATTTCGTTAAATAGATTACTCATTCCTTTGGCTTGAAACTCTGCCCCTTCCTCTACGCCGATCACTCTTAAGATTGGTCTTTTTATGCTGTCCCATAATTCTTGGATGTTATGTTCTTGATTTTTAACAAGTTTTGCTGTATGTTCTAAATTTTTCTCTAGTACATATATTTTGTCTTCATTGTCTGAGGTTCTTTCCTCCAAGTGGTCTACTCTGTTGGAGATGCTTTCAATTGAACTTTTATTTTGGTTTATTGCTTCTTTCATTTCTGGAATTTCTATTTGGTTTCTCTTTAGAGCCTCTATTTCCCTATTGAAGTAATCTTTTACTTCCTGTATTTGTTTTTGGAGTTCTTTGTCAAAATGATCTTTTGCCTCCTGTACCTGCTCCCTCATCTCATTTTTGAGTTCATTCTTAAGTTCCATAAACATTTGGCATATGTAATTTCTAAATTCCATCTCTGGCATTTGACCAACTGTGCTTGCCATGACATCTACTGATGAGGTATCTTGATTTGTTTGTGTCATTTTCTTTCCTTGTTTTTTCATGTTGCTTGTGTGTCTATTCTTCCTGCACTGTGGGACCTTGACTATTTTGATTTTACCTTAAAGTCTTATGTTGTTCCTGTAGTGCAATGCTATCAGATCACCTTATAATTCCTTTACACTTTTAAAACCTAACACTTTCTATTCAGAAAATCCAAGTTTGATCACAATGTACAGATTTTGTTAACCCAGATATTATTTCCAATTTACTCTGTACGCTTCTGTTAGGGTTTTATAGCTTCAAGTATTGGATACAGAGGTCTTATGTTTAGGAAGAAGGAAGTGTCTTGAATTGTTCTTTCTTGGAAAGTATGAAAGGAGCTATCTATTGAAGTGGTTTAGTGGAAGTGGTTTAGTATCAGTAGACGATGGAAGAAAGAGAATGGGGTTGACAATTAGGTGAAAAGATCAATTTATATATAAAGTAAGTTGGAAAAGAAAAAAAAAATGATAAAAGAGTAGGATTTGGTATAAGAGAGAGGAGAGAGAGAATCAAGGAAATAGAGAGTAAACTATATATAACACCACTTTGCTACCCAGTTCAATTGCGCCGGTTCTAGAAATCCCAAGTTCTGCGTATAACTTGTTTTTGCCTCTGTTTAGTATGCACTGGCAGGACGTAAACATGAAAGATGAAGGAGGAAGAAAAGATACAAGAGTGGGAAGGAAGAAAAGAAGGAAAGAAAAAAGGAGCGGAAGCAAACAAACACACTAACAATCAATGCGGAAGGAAAAAAAAAAAAAAAGCAGAACAAAACAAAGCCAAAAAAAAGAAAAAGAAAAATAAACAGACTAACAGAGAAACAAACAAAAAAAAACCTCCCTGCAATCCAACAAGACAAGCAAACCAACATAAAGAAAAGGAAAAAAAAAAAAAATCGAACCCCAAGTCTCAGACAAAACGGGCCCTGGGAAGCCCCCCTCTTTTTTTTCCTTTTCAGTTCAAACCAATTGCCATTGGACCACGTCCAGACAGTCTGCGATCCTGTCAGTGAAATCAAGGCTGCATCTTAGGCCAGTGGCTGCACGGTTCAGTGAAGGAGTGGCCCAGGGGGGTTGCGTGTGTCAGCAGATGAATGGCACCGGGAAGGGGACCCTCCAGAAGGCACCCCCAAGCCCACCCACAGTTGTAGCCTCTTGTTGCTGCTGCGCTAGCCTCAGAAACGCCTTCCCCTGCTGACCACCCGAGTCTCACCCAATTGTGCGTTGTCTTCAGAAAGCTGGAGAGTCCCTGGATGGCTGAAGCTGTCGCTCTCCGTCTCCTCCCCTTTGTCTGGAGCTTTCAAAGATGGCGGTGCTCTCCTTCCAGTCAGCAGCAGCTCCGCAGATTCCCGTATCCTCGCGGATCGATTTCAAGACTGTTGGGTAGATGTCTTCCTGCCGAAGTAGCACCGGGAAGCCACACCTGTGACTGTGGTGTAGACAGCACTGCTTCGGACTGTGGCCCGCTCCACTCTGCCCCTGTTTGCTGATCGCTGATCTCTGCGCCGCTCTGTCCGGGGCCCCACTAGTGAGGGTCGCGTCAGGCGGAATGTGGATTCGAACTGGCGCTGTGGGCCCGCGGTCTCCCGTGGTTCCCCAGCACCAATCCCGCCGGCTGTTATCGCTGGTTTTTATCGCCGGTTTCACGCTGGTGTGCCGTGAGTTTGGCTGGGGTTGCAGTAGTAGCGCGGTTTTCCCACACTGACTTTATTTCGCAAGGCCTGTGCACCACCCAGGCTGTTTTGCAGGAACCTCGCGGCTCCAGCCGCTGCAGACAGCTTGTCTCTTTCTCTCTCTGGTAGTGGTAATCAAACCATCCAGGAGATCGGTATTTTCAGCCTATATATATATGAAGAAAGGCAATTTATCTGCTTTGTTGGATTCTTTCCACGGAGCTGTCCTGAAGTGCGTCTTCCTCTAATCCGCCATCTTGGATACCCCATTTCTAGCATTTTTTGAAGGCAGTTATTTTTCATGGCTCAGTCTTTTTAGGGCTAGGATGTTTAATTAGTATATTTTGATTGTGTTCTGTATTTTTTCTTTCTCCCATTTGGCTGTTTCCCTCGATTTCCTTTCTGTTTTTTCTTCTGGTAACAGCCAAACCCTGTTGTTCTTTCTTTCACTCTTCCTTTAAGCTTTTACTTCTCTTTTCTGTCTTCCTCCCTCATAATCATCACATCCTATATCTCTTCAATTCTTTCCCTGTTCACCTTTTGAAATTGCAAAGTTTTTTTTTTTGCAAACTTACTGTTTTTATTGTGGGCAATAGGGGATCATAGCATTCTATTTATTATTACAATTAACATTATAAATGTCATAGTAGGAACCGTTTTGTTTGATAGTGTATATCATTTGCATTGGTTGTTATTATTTGTCTCCACCTAAACTGTGAGGCACTGGAAACATTCAGGGACATTATAAGTCTAGGATATAAACTCTACTGCCTCAGATCCATACTGTTAGATAGGTAGACACACAAACAACACGAAAAAGCAAGGGAACAAATCATCCCAAACAATCTAAAGTACTTTAATCACAGAAACCACTGACTCCACAGTGGAAGAAATGTCAGAGAAGGAATTTAGAAAGTTTGTAGTTTAACTGATCAGTGAGGTAAAAGATGATGTAAGGAGTGAAATCAGAAGGAAAATGCGAAAAGTGAAAGATGGCTTCAATAAAGAGAGTTTCTAAAAAAAAAATTCAAATGGAAATCCTCAAAATGAAGAATCACTAAACCCAATTAAAAAATCAATAGAAAGTATCACCAGCATACTATACCACCTGGAAGATAGAGTTTCAGGCAATGAAGACAAAATATATAATCTCAAAATAAAGTTTACCATGAAGTTAAATTGTTATCAGTTTAAAATAGAGTTTTATTACTTTAAGGTGTTCCATATAAATCCTACTGTAATCATAAAGAAAAGACCTATAGAACATGCCAAAAGAAAAAGAGAAAGGAATCAAACGACACCAAATAATAAAACAGCAAAATACAAAGGAAGAAAACCAGAGAGGAAAAGGAATAAAAGTTACTAGATAGGCAAAAAGATTAACCAAATGGCATAGTAGGTCTTTTCCTATCAATAATTAATTTAAGTATAAATGCATTAAAGTCCACAACATTGAGTGGCCTGAAACTGAAAAGATTTAAAAATATATTCTGTGCAAATGATAACCGAAAAAGGGAGAGTATTAGTGATTATATTTAAATCAGAAAAATTTAAGTAAAAAATATAGCAAGAGACAGATATTATATAATGATAATAGTGCCAATTCTATAGGAAGATCTAACAATTATAAACAAATATGCTCACAAGATCATGGTACCTAAATATATAAAACAAATAGTGACAAATAGGAGGGAGAAATTGATAGAAATACAATAATAGGAAAATACTTTGAAGTGTTACTTTCAATAGTGACTAGAATATCTAGACACAAAATCATCAAGGGAACAGCAGGCAACACTAGGTAAAAAAAATGGACCATACATGGAGCTGGAGAATTTAATGCTAAACGAAATAAGCCAATCCCCAAAAAACAAAGGCCGAATGTTTTCTCTGATATGTAGATGCTAATTCACAATAAGTGGGGGTGGCTAGGATAAAAATAGAGGTACTTTGGATTAGGCAGAGGGGAGTGAAAGGAGGGGAGGGGGTATGGAGATAAGAAGGACAGTAGAATGAATCGGACATTATTCATTCTATGTGCATATATGATTACATCATGTACTACCAGAAGAATGAGAAGTTATAATCCATTTACATATGATGTGTCAAAATGCATTCTACTGTTCTGTATAACTAATTAGAACAAAGTTTAAAAAATGGACCAAGAAATATACACAGAACATGCCACCCAATAGCAGCAACAGAGTTTACACTCTTCTTCTCAAGTGCATGTGGAATGCTGTCCAGGATATATGGAATGTTAGGTCACAAAATGAGTTTTAGCAAATTCAATAAGATTGATATAGCCAAATATCTTTTGTGACCATGATATAAAATTAAACTAGAAATTAATGACAGAAGGAAAATTGGAAACTTCATAAATATGTGGAAATGGAAAAGCATACTCCTGAGCAACCAATGCATCGAAGAAGAAATCAAAAGAAAAATTAGAAAATATCTTGAAACACATAAAAACGAGAACATAGCATACAAAAAAACCTTTTGGATATAGCAAAAGCAATTACTAAAAGGGAAGTTTATAGTGATAAACATTAAAAATGAAGAGAGATCTTGAATCAACAACCCAACTTTATTCCTCAAGAACTAGAAATAGAAGTGCAAACCAAGGCCAAAGGGAGAAGGAAAGAAATAACAAAGACTATAGCAGAAGTAAGTGAACAAAAAATAGAAAAGCAGTGGAAAAATATAAAAAATGAAATTAAGAGTTTGATTTTGAAAAAATAAAAAAAATTTGACAAACATTTAGCTGGACTAACAAAAAGTGAAAGAAGATTCAAATAAATACAATTAGAAATGAGAGAGGAGCTATTTCAAGAGATAGCACAGAAATCAAAGAATAACAGACTACCATGAAAAATTACATGCCAACATATATATAATTTAGAAATAAATACATTCCCAGTGTGGCGTGGTGGCACATGCCTATAATCCCAGCAGCTCTGGAGGCTGAGGCAGAAGGATGGAGAGTTTTCAGCAACTTGGTGAGGCTCTAAGCAACTCAGCAAAACTCTGTCTCAAAAGAAAAAATTAAAAAAAAAAAGGGGGGGCTAGGGATGTGTCTCAGTGGTTAAGTGCCCCTGGATTCAATCCCTGGTACCATAAATAAATAAATAAATAAATAAACAAATAAATAAATTCTTAGGAACTTGCAATTTACTTAGACTCAATCAAGGAGGAATAAACATCTGAACAAATATGTAACTAGTAAGGAGTTTGAATCAGTAATCAAAAACATCCCAACTAGAAAATAAGGTCAGGAGCTGATGGCTTCTATTGTGAATTATATCAAACATTTAAAGAAGAATATATACCAGTTTTTCTCAAGCTCTTCCAAAAAGTTGAAGAGGAGTAAATAATTACAAACACAAGAAATGAATTCAGCATTAGTCTTATATCCAAGTCAAAGACACAATAAGAGAAGAAACTTATGGGTCAATATGCCTTATGAGCATAGATGTAAAAATTCTCAGTCAAGTTCTAGCAAAAATGAATTAAACAAAAAATTGAAAAGATCATAGACTATGATTAAGTGGGATATATCTCTGGGATGTAAGACTAGTTCAATACACAAAAATAAAAAAGGATAAAAATTATGGTCATCTTAATACATGCAGAAAAAGACATTGGACAAAATTCCACAAACTTTTATGAAAAAATTTCAACCAGGAATAGAAAGAAATTATCTCAACATTATTTATGCCTTATATGAAAAACCCACAACTTATATAATACCTAGTGTATAAAAAACCACAAGGCTTTTCCTCAAATCATGAGCAAGACAAGATGTCCATAATCACCACTTTTGTGCAATATACTATTGGAAGTCTTGGCCCTAGTAATTAGGCAAATGAAAGGAATAGAAACCCAAATATACAGGAACAAGTAAAATTGCTTTTGTTTTCAGATTACATGCTTTTATGTGTAGAAAAACTTAAAGACTCCACAAATCCAACTGATAAAAAAAAAGACAAAAAATGTTAGAACTAATAAGAAAACTTAGTAAAGTTACAGGATACAAAACCAGCGTACAAAAATCTATTGCATCTCTTTTCATTAACATATGACCTGAAAAGTAAATTAAGAACATATCCCATTTATAATAGCATCAAAAATAATACAATATTACAATACTAGCAAACATAACTAAAGGAGTAACCTAACTAAGGAGATGAAAGAAAGACATGTCCACTTAGAATGACATTATTGATGAAAGAAATTAAAGAAGATACAGATAATTGGAAAGACATTCCATGTTTATGGATTGAAAGATTTAATGTTAAAATGTCTATACTATCCAAAGCAACCTACAAATTCAGTGAAGTCCCTACCTGAATCCCAGTGGCATGGCATTATTCCCTACAGAAACAGAAAAATAATCAAAACTCATAGGAAGCCACAAAGACTTCAAATAGGTAAAACAATCTTGAGAAAAATGAACAAAGCTGGAGGCACCACATTTCCTAATTTCAAAATAAATTATGGAGCTACAGTAATTAATGTCATATAACATTAGCAAAAAGACAAATGTATTGACTAATGGAACAGAACAAAGAAGCTAGAAATAAATCCTCACATATAGAGTCTATTGATCTTTGACAAAGATGCCAAGAATATACAATTTCCTAAGTCTCTTCAACATTAGGAAAACTGGATATTCATCTGTATAAGAATGAAGGGGGACCCTTGTCTTATACCATTTACAAAAACCAGCTAAAAATGAGTTAAATACCTAAACATAAGGCCTGAAACTCTAAAACTGCTGAAAGAAAATGGGAAAACATCATGACAATGGTCTTGGAAATGATTTCTTGGATATGATACCCAAAGCCCCTGCAACAAAAGCAAAATAGATAAGAAGAGTATATCTAACTAAAAATTTCCTGCATTACAATGGAAAATATCAAGAAAGTGAAAAGGTGACCTACAGAATTGGAGAAAAATATGTAAACCCCATATCTAATAAGAGATTATTATCTATAATAAATAAGAAATCCCTACACTTAATAGCAAAAAGAACAAATAACCTAGTTAAAAATGGGCAAAAGCACTGAACAGACATTTTTCCAAAGAAGACATACAAGTGGTTATCCCATTTATGAAAAGATGTTCAACATCATTAATTATCAGGGAAATGCAAATTAAATCCACACTGAGATATCACCTCACTATTACAGAATGGCTATTTCAAAAAGTCAAAGATAACAAGTGCTGGCAAGGATGTAGAGCAATTGGAACTCTCGTACATTGTTGGAAGGAATATAAAGTGTTGCAACTGCAAGGCATGGAGAATCTTCAAAAAATTAAAAATAGAAAATACCATATGTTCCAACAATCCAACTTCTGGATATTTATCCAAAAGAAGTGAAATCAAGATCTTGAGGAGATAATAACAGCCCCTATGTTCATTGCAATATTATTCACAGTAGGGCAGCCATGGAAACAGCCTATATGTAGATGCTTACGATTATGCATGAGTGAATAAATGTGGTTCAATGGAATATTATTCAAATGTAAAAAAGGACATCCTAATGTGTGTGAACCTTGAAGATATGATGCTTGGTGAGATAAGACAGCCACAGAAGGATAAATGCTGCATAATTCTACTTGCATAAAATATCTAAGGTGGTTTAACTCATAGAAGCAGAGAGTAGAATGGTCCTTTCCAGAGGCTGGAGGTAGGGAGAAATGTTGCTACTCAACATGTGTAAATTTCCACTCATGGCAACAAGTTCTGGAGATCTGCTGAACAACATTGTGCCTGTGGTTAACAATACTGTATTGTACACTTAAAATTTTCGATCTCATGATCTTACCACACGTTCAGTAGCTTTTTGGAAAACTTAAAATACTGGGTGTATGAATTTTGATATATTTGTTTGCTTTTCTTAAATGGTTAAACTTACCCATGGTCCAGTGTGTCCCAAACTTGCCTCTAACTGTGTTTCCTCCCTATCAAGAGATAGAAAAATGTCAGCAGCTGTGTGCAAGGCTGAAACAGGAGATGACTGCAGGTTCCAGAAGAAGAAATGTTAATTTGACATCCTGAAGTACAATTTAAAGTCTTGCTATATTGTTAAGATATTCTGGGTCTAGCAGCAGCCAAAAGACCCACTTGGCAGTGACTAAATCCATGTAGCTCTTTTAGAGCAAAGACATCAGTAACCCATTGAGCAAAGAGACAGTCATAAGAAATGATTTGTGCTAAAATAGTTTCAAGAGCTACAAAAATAGGGTAGTCCTCTTATGCATCTGCCCATGTGAAAAGACTGTTAGTCTCCTTGTGAGATTTTTAACCTTACCCATATATATGGTGAACAACTCCATTAGTAGTGCTATCTGTGCCTGCAAACTACAATACATTATATATATGCCGTAACATATTTGTTGAATTTTAAAGTATGCCGCAATGTGAGATCTGGAGTGAGGCCGTTTGTTTATAACGTATATCACGAAATGAAGAACAGATGATCTAAGAATGAACATTTGTTGGAATGATCTCTCTGGGCTTAAATATTTATTTTACTTCCTCCAGCCCCCTCCCTTTTTGACAAAGTATTATGTTTGCCAAAATCTACAATATGAAACCATGGAAAGTTTATGACAAAATCACCTCAAATTGCTACCATAAATTAGTACCTCCTACATAGTCTTTTTTTCCTGCAGAGTGCAATTAATCAAGGAAGCAACTTATTCTTTCTAATTAAAGAGCTGCTTCTAAGAGTTTTATTTTAGGTGTGAGAAGGGGTGTTGATTTCTGGGGGAAAAGTACATGGTTAATATTCTGTACTTTCATGTCTGCTTCCAAGGTTTCATATTTGATTCCAAGGAAGGGGAGTCCCTTGTCTTTTTCCTCAGGGTAAATGGGAATCCACAACTGTTAAAATTCAAGATTTTGAAGATAGTCTTGAAGGAAACAATGTCTCAATGGAGAGTTCATATAGCATATTTTTGGGAGACACACTGTAAAAGCAGTTTTGGAGCGCAAAGATACAGAGCTCTAGAGAGAATAAGGGATTTTTTTCCTCTCCTTTTCTGTTAACTCCTGCCATGCACAATGAGGGTCCCACTGCCTATTTTGTAGATTTCATAAGTATTACTTGTTCAGATAAATAATTTCACCAAAGCGCATATATCTTAATGTGCAATGATTCATCTGTTTATTTATTGTTTTATCCATTCATCCTTCCATCTACCTGTCCATTCAACCATCTTCTGTCTATACAATAAATATTTATTAGGCACCTACAAACATATACAATGTAAAGTCCTGAAAATTTAAATATGAGAGATGATCTCTGCCACTGAAAAGCTCAAAGCTCAGTCTAGACATGCAAAATAACATTTATTTCACTCTTTCTAAATCTTGATTATATCAAGACCCTTCAAGAAATCTGCATTGCTATCAGAATAAAAGTATGCAACATGAAATCTGTGATTTCATCTAAATTGTTCTTATAGCTTCACTGTGTATCAAATTCGTTGTCAAGGCCCAAATTTGGTCCTTGAAATAGTCTCCTCAGCCTTATTCATGTTGTTCAGCAGTCCTGAGTAGCCTTGCTTCTTTAATTCCAAGATTCAGCTCAGATCCTACTTCCTCTTGGGACTTACTATTTATTATATATATATATATATATATATATATTTATTAAATAAATATATATATATATATATATATTTATTATATATATATATATATATATATATATAATCCAACAGTAACCTGTTTCTTTTATAATTGTGTGTGTGTGAGGTGGGCTAAGGATCATCATTATTATTCTAGGAATGTGAAGATGTGCATTGTTGTACATTGTATTTGAGTAGAAATGCAACCAAATTTTGTAATCACAGTTTGAGGAGGATCAGGGACTTCTGGGTTGCCCATCAGCAATTAAGCCATTCCAAACCTACTTTGTTTCTGTATCTCTTGTTTTCACTCTATACAAGGCTTCAGCATCAGTCTTCTACAACCAATTTTCAGGTTTATCTTTCTAAAGTACAAAAGGGATCTTAACACTCCTCTGTTTAAAAGCAATTAGTGACATTCCATAGCTCTTAAGATGAACTGTCAATTCTTTGGCAAGGCATTCAAAATCTTTTAAGAGTTGGGTCCCGTTTACTTACCTAGGGGTATCTTGCTACCCTTCTTTCCCAGTCATCCCAAATTATGTGAAATTCCTGGAGCATGACATGTTCTCCCACAAGAGAAAATCTTTGCAAAGGCTGTTTTCTTGTCTAGAAAAATATGCCCATTTCACTGACCTCCTGATCTTCTTCCAGGTCTCAATTTTGATGTTAATTTCCCTAGGAAAACCTTCCCCACTCCATAAGATTGAATCTGGTGTCTTCTCTGTTTTTCCAGTGTCTTGCATTTCCTCTAGCAAGACACAGCAGGTACTTTCCTATGTTCTCAAGTGATGGGTGCCAGAAATAGGTATTCAATAAATGTTTATTTAGTTGGGAATATTGAGCTGAGGCATTATAGGTTCCATCAGGAAATGTAAAGCTGCCTATTCACAGTAATGGTTTGCCATATGGTCAAATAGCATATGGGAACTGGAGAGAAGTAGGTGAGTACTGAATTTCAATATTCCTGCCCCAATATGCATAGCCCTGATTTTCTTATGCAATTTGATTTAAAGCATAGTTTTCCTGGAGTGAGAATCACAATTCTCTGTCTATAACCATAAGTATGCATTCAAAGAGGCAAATTGTTAAAAGATATATCACTAATTAATGCTAGGACCCAAGCAGTGCTTTTTTTATTTAGTTTGTGCTTGGGAGTGGATACCTCTCTTTATAGTTCAAGAAACCACACAACTCTAGGTTAATTCACAGAACATTTTTTTAAGTGGCTGTGCAAACAGTGATCACCTTGGGGATTAGGTCATTTCTGCAGGATATTCAGGTTCTAGTAGTTCCTGTTAAAAGAACCCAATGGAGCCAAGTTCAATGTGTCAGCCTTTCTGGAAGTGACCAGTTGTGGTGTTCTGCATAGGATGAGTCTGATTCACAAACCAGAACAAACCAACCTGTGTTTCTTTCATAATTTGTGCATGTGTATGGTAGAAGGGGCAGCATTGCTATTCTAGGAATGTGGAGATTAGGGCCATTGTATATTGGATTTTAACAGGAACACAACCAAATTATGCTGTCAGTTTGTAGAGAACTGGGGACTTCTGGGTTGTGTATTATTAATGAAACCATACCACAATTCCCCTTGTTTTTCAAATAATCTGTAGTTTTCATACTTAAATGGTGAACTAATATAAAACTATAGAGCATACGACCTTATGAAATTATAGTTTAATTTCTCTGTGTCTAAGTGGGTCCTTACTGATAGAGGTGTTCACTTGCTTCTTAAACCTTTTCAGAGGGGAAGATTCTGCAACTGCTTTTGGTAACTAGTGCTTTTGTCTTCCTTGAAGTCATTCAGTTTACGTCTATACTTTTCCCTGCTGCTGCAATTCAAAATCCTGCTTTCTTTTTGTAGTCTTGCCTTTACATGAAAGCATTTGCTCAGTGTGCTATGATAAATGAAATAAACTTTCAATTATCAGTGCTAATGGGGTGGGCAAGCATGGAAGAACATGAATAAATAAAATCTAACATATTCTCCAAACCTCATGTTAGCCATTAATTTTTACTTTTTCTCCAACAAATCTTTCGAAGGGTCTACTAAAAAGCAACAAGCTGATTTGAATTTCATGCCTTTTCTTTTTTCATTTGCCTATTTTTTGGTTGAGGTGATAATGATCATTGAGCTTCCTAGAGGAAAGGGAGATGGTGACAGTTGGAGTAGCCAAGGATGTGGATAAATTGGAGGCTATATTCATGCATTTATAAAAGCTTTAGGTTTTGGGCTTACCAGTCTGCTTTCTCCAATTGCTCTATGACTTCATTTCGCATTGTAAGTCTGTAAAATCATTGTTCATGCATGTCATTTTGGATGTGCAGAATGCATAGTCTTTTAAACAACATTCTGCATTAAACAGTGGCAATGTAGCCAGTTGGAGCTTAAAGTTGATGAATGGCATGACAAATAGATGCTACAAAGGAAACTTAACTTGCTATTTTGTAAAAATGGGACAATAAAATAATAGTTGCTCTTAGGTAATTAAAAATGCTTCCAATTAAAGGCATGCAAATTTACATAAATGGAAGAACCTTAAATTTTGCATTTCCTGACTGGTAGGATTAAACTTCCAAAGAAAGTGTGAATTAATGCAAATGTTAACATGGCATCTCCTAAATCCTTTTCTACTTTTACCACCAAGAACAAAATATAGAAAGTAAAAAATACATAATGATAGGCCAGTCTCTGCTTGTTTTGTCACTTGCCCAAAGAATACCAAGCATGCTTAGAAACCTTGGAAAACTTTGCAAGATTTCAGGTAGCACATATAAAGCTCCAAGGCAGAGAGTCCTTAACTCTTCACCAGATTGTTCTTTGCTGAGACTCTGATTACAGAGACAATCGTTGGTAAGACCAGGAGCTGAAAGCTCAATTCTCCAAGAGCTCCCCTGTGAACCTGAGTTCTAAGTGGTTCAATGTACAGATGGTCTCTGATACTGGTTAAACTTGCAGTTTTTGACTTTCCAGTGGTGCAAAAATGATCCACATTCAGTAGAAACTGAACTTCAAGTTTTGAATTTTGATCTTTTCCCGGGCTAGCGACATGCAGTACAGAACTGTCTCGCGAGGCTGGGTGGGTGGTGACAGCGAGCTGCAGCTCTGAGTCAACCCTGCATGCTGATAGTGTACAGTGGATTCTGTTGCTGAGCTGTGATGCTCAGGAGGTTAAGTGTATTAGATGTATTTTAACATGATATTTTCAACTCAGACAGGTTTATCCGAATGTAATAACCTCATTATAAGTCAAGGAGTATCTGTATATGTTCATATATGAATCTATGGGCATATATGTATGTGCATGTGTGTGTGTATTTACAGATGTAGGTGTACACGACTGTATGTGCATATACATATATTCATATACACACATGCGTACAGAGGGAGGTAGAGATATACAGATCTATATATAGTAGAGATCTAACTTCATGTGCTATAACCATAAACTTCTGACTTCCTGATAAGAAGTTTCTGATTGACTCTTTCCAGAGACTCTCATATTTGTATTTGGTGGCCTCTGTCTTTAGTGAGACCTGCCTCTTTAGTAGCTATAGGAGTCTTTCCAGGAAGCTGGGTGGTTTCCCTCTGGCCCCAACAAAGGGTTTTTTTTTTGTTGTTGTTGTTGTTCCTTTTTTGTCCTTGTTCTTTCTTTTCTCCTGGACTCTAGGGACTACGACCAGGCAGTCCGTCTTCTTCAGGTATCTCTTCTTTCTAACAAGGGTTTCGCATTAACCGCCTCAGGCTGGAGAAGCAGATCTCTTTATCAGGCTTCCTTTGAGTCCTCGTGAATTGTAAAACGTGAAACATGTGCCAGTTCTCCTGAATTGGACCTTGAACCCCAGGATTCTAGGTTTATGGTCATAACTAGGATGTTGTTGATTGAAACAACTTAGGGCATTTGGATTCTAGATTGATACTTATTTGCTAGATTTTCTTTGGAGCTGAGTACAAGGAATAGCACTTTGAAGGGTTCTACTTTTATTTTTTTTTTCTGCTTTGCTTGTTTGACACCTCTTAATAAACATTCATGTGTATTTCTTCTCATCTTTACCTGCTCATTTACTGAATTTCTCACTGACATTAAATATTTTCTAACCAACAAATGCAAAAGCTTATGCTTCATTTTTATGAAGATTCATTTAAGATACAATTTGCAGAAATGTTTTGCATTATAAAAGCTGGAATCATCTGTCAAAAATAAATGCCTATCTGCTAAACCAAAGATATAGAAAAATACAGTGTTTGAAAAACAAATTTCCATAAGAACACAAGTTACAATGACCCACAAAACACAGCTCTTTGCAAACCATCCTATGCAAATTCTTGACTCAGTTTCAGACAACTTTTGAATAGATCCTGTGGCCCACTCTGTACTGACAATAAATTTGTTCTGCTTTTAAAAAATTTCTGACAGATGAAAATCACTTATGAAATTCAAAATTTTATGGTTTGGTCATATTGGGATGACTCAGTGCTAAAAATAGGTGTAGTTCATGGCCTGCTGGTGTATGGACTTACCTTCTTGTAAGGTGGTGCCCAAGGGCATGTTCCCAGATTGTCATTCTAGGTGACTTGAGTCACTGCCAGAGTTTCTGAGCCTATAACCAATCAAAGCAGAGACCCATGGTGTACTCTTCTGTTAGGAGATGCATGCATACATCTATGTGGTCAGAAATGACTCAGTCTAGTTAATGAGACATGAGGAAACAGCCTGGAGAGCTGGAAGGGGGTGGGGCTGGGACCTTAGCAACCTTGAATACTTCCTCTCCTGTCTGTTCTTTTTCATTATCACAATATTGCACTTTTTTTTGTGTGTGTTTTGTTTTTCAATCTTACAATTGACTGGAGAGGAAATATTTTGCCTGTATTCAGAAAGTTCTTTGAGTTTTTAAAATTGATACAATCTTTAAATTTCAATAAACTGTTTTCAATATCTCAGGGGCATTTTTAACTTGCTACTACAGCAGAGTTCCTCAGGATTTGAGATGGAAACTACGTCCACTGATTTCCTCTTGTTCAGCATCTTTCCTAAATGTTCTTGGTGGCTCCATGAAACCTGTATGGTCATTTCTTATGTGGAGTGTAATGTTACATCAAATTTTTCTTCTTAGAGGCTTTCCATTCTCAGGAGTCTTGTCCCAGGTGAGATTCTTCCAAAGCAGATGCTGAGTCACTGACTGTGAGAAGGATCTAGATTATGGGTTAGTACTCAAGGAAGGAGCAGAGGGAGAATTGCAGTGCAGGCCAGACGTCCTAAGGAGCTATGGGGTGTGCCTATTCCATCAGAGTTGTTCCATGGTGGGATGAAATGGCCAGGCCCTTATGTCCTTGCAATCAGTCATCAGCTGTGGTCCACTCCTGGAAGCAGGTGGCCGTGGCTCAGAAGGGTGTCTGATGTTGAAAAGAATTTTCAGAGTTCTCTCAATATCAGACCTTAAATTATACTACAGAGCTATAGTAACAAAAAGAGCATGGTATTGGCACCAAAACAATCATGAAGACCAATGAAATAGAAGACACAGAGACAAACCCGCAGAAATACAGTTATCTGATCCTACACAAAGGCGACATAAACATAGAATAAAAGGGAGCCTTTACCACAAATGGTGCTGGGAAACTGGAAATCCATATGTAGCAGAATGAGATTTAACTCCTATCTCTCACCCTGCACAAAACTCAACTCAAAGTGGATCAAATGCCTAGGAATTAGACCAGAAACCCTGCACCTGCTAGAAGAAAACATAGGCCCAACCTTCCAAGACTTTGGCTCAGGAACTGACTTCCTTAAACAAGACTCCTAAAGCACAAGAAGTAAAATAAAAAAATCAATAAATGGGATGGTATCAAACTAAAAGGCTTTTTCACAGTAAAGAAAACAATCAAGAGTGTGAAGAGAGAACTTACAAAATGGGAGAAAATCTTTGCCACACTCACCTCAGAAAGGACATTAATTTCCAGGATATACAAAGAACTCAAAAAGCTTAACACCAAAACAAACAAACAAACAAAAACCAAAACAAACCACAGTCAATAAAGGGCAAAAGAAGTAAACAGACACTTCATTTTTTAAATACTTTTGCATATATAGTTTTTATTTTTATTTATTTATTTGTTATAATCAGTTATACATGACAGCAGAATGCTCTTCAATTCCTTATACACAATTGCAGCACAAATTTTCATTTCTCTGGTTGTACATGATGTAGTATTACACCATACATGTATCTTGGGTAATAATGTCCATCACATTCCACCATCTTTCCTGCTACAATGTCCCCTCCTCTTTCGTCCTTCCCTTTGCCCAAAGTTCCTCCATTTTTCCCATGGACCCCCCTGCCCCCGGAATATTATGGATTAGCATTCACTTATCAGAGAGAACAATTGGCCTTTGTTTTTTTGGGATTGGCTTACTTCACTTAGCGTGATATTCTCAAACTCCATCTATTTACCTGCAAATGCCATAATTTTATTCTCTTTTATTGCTGAGTAATACTCATTGTGTATATATACCACAGTTTCTTTATTCATTCATCTATGAAAGGGCATCTAAGTTGCTTGCACGTTGAGCTGCTAAAAACATCGAAATGGCTGTAGTAAGCTGATTTTATCCTGTGAGTAAAAACCGAGGAGGGGGATAGCTGGGTCAAATGGTGGTTCTATTTCAAGTTTTCTAAGGAATCTCCATACTGCTTCCCAGAGTGGTTGCACCAATTTGTAGTCCCACCAGCAATGTATGAATGTGCCTTTTCTCCCACATCCTCACCAACACTTATTGTTGTTTGTATTCTTGATATCTGCCATTCTGACTGGAGTGAGATGAATTCTTAAGAGTAGTTTTGATTTGCATTTCTCTAATCACTAGAGATGTTGAGCATTTTTTCATATATTTGTTGAGCGATTGTATATCTTCTTCTGAGAAGGATCTGTTCAGCTCCTTAGCCCATTTATTGATTGGGTTGTTTGTTTTTTCTGGTGTTAAGTGTTTCGAGTTCTTTATATATCCTGGGGATTCGTGCTTTATCTGATGCGTGTGTGGCAAACATTTGCTCTCCAAATGTAGGCTCTCTCTTCACCTCATTGATAATTTCTTTTTATGAGAAGAGGCTTTTCAGTTTGAATCCCTCCCATTTATTGATTCTTGATTTTATTTCTTGTACTTTAGAAGTCTTGTTAAGGGAGTTGGGAGCCTAATCCAACATGATGAAAATTTGGGCCTACTTTTTCTTCTATTAGGCATAAGGTCTCTGGTCTAATTCCTAGGTCCTCGATCCACTTTGAGTTCATTTTTGTGCATGATGAGAGACAGGAATTTAGTTTAATTTTGCTGCACTATTGAAATACAGAAGACAATTAGAAACTATTTTGAAAATTTATACTTCAGTAAAATAGAAAACCTCAAAGACACCGACCCAGTTCTAGAGACATGTGATCAACCCAAACTGAATCAAGAGGACATACACAATTTAAACAGATCAATTTCAAGCAACAAAATAGAAGACGTCATTAAAACCTACCAACCAAGAAATGCCTGGGACCAGAAGGATTCACAGCTGAGTTCTACAAGACCTACAAAGAAGAATTAATACCAATATTCCTCAAAATTTTTCCATGAAATAGAAAAGGAGGGAAACCTTTCAAACTCACTCTATGAGGGTAGTATCATCCTGATACCAAAACCAGACAGACACACCAAGGAAAGAAACTTTTAGACCAATATCCCTGATGAATATAGATGGAAAAATTCTCAATAAAATTCTGGCAAATCTCAAACAAAAATATATTTAAAAAATTGTGCACCATGATCAAATGGTGTTCATTCCAGGGATGCAAGTTTGAATCAACATATGGAAATCAATAAATATAATTTATCACATAAATAGACTTAAAGATAAGAATATATGATTATATCAATTGATACAGAGAAAGCATTTGACAAAATACAACACCCTTTCATGTTCAAAACACTAGAAAAACTAAGGATAATAGGAACATACCTCAACACTGTAAAAGCTATCTATGCTAAACCCAAGACCAACATCATTCTAAATGGAGAAAAATTGGAAACATTCCCACTAAAACATGGAAGAAGACAGGGATGCCCTCTTTCACCACTTCTATTCAACATAGTCCTTGACACTCTAGCCAGAGCAATTAGACAGAAGAAAGATATTAAAGAGATATGAATAAGAAAAGAATTCAAACTATTATTATTTGCCTCTGACATGATTCTATGCTTAGAGGATCCAAAAATTTCTACCAGAAAACTTCTAGAATTAATAAATGAATTCAGCAAAGTATCAGGATATAAAATCAACCTCATAAATCAAATGCACTTCTATACATCAGTGATGAATCCTCTGAACGAGAAATTAGGAAAAGTACCCCATTCACAATAGCCTCAATAAATAAATAAATAAATAAAATAAAAACTTGGGCATCAGTTTAACAAAAGAGGTGAAAAACCTCTACAATGAAAGCTACAGAACACTAAAGAAAGAAATTGAAGAAGACCTTAGAAGATGGAAAGATCTCCCATGCTCCTGGATAGGTAGAATTAATATTGTCAAAATCACCATACTACTACCCAAAGTGCTATACATATTCAGTGCAATTCCAATTAAAATCCCAATGTCATTCCTTATAGAAATAGAAAAAGCAATCATGAAATTCATTTGGAAAAACAAGAGACCCAGAATAGCCAAAGCAATCCTTAGCAAGAAGAGTGAAGCAGAAGGCATCACAATACCAGACTTAAACTATACTACAAAGCTATAGTAACAAAACCAGCATGGATTGGCACCAAAATATGCATGTAGACCAATGATACAGAATAGAGACAAACCCACATAAATACAGTTATCTCATACTAGACAAAGGTGCCAAAAACATACATTGGAGAAAAGATAGCCTCTTCAACAAATGGTACTGGGAAAACTGGAAATCCATATGAAGCAAAATGAAACTAAATAGATGCTCCTTAAAAGAAGAAATATGAATGATCAACAAATATATGAAAAAGTGTTCAATACCTCTAGTAGGTAGAGAAATGCAAATTAAAACTATATTGATACTTTGCCCATTATATATTATTAATCAGACATCACATTAAATTTGTAGGAGCCAATATATTGTAATTTCAGTTGCTGGAATGAAGAAAGGTTTTTTTTTGTTTGTTTTTTTAAATAATTTTTCTTTCAACTCACTGGAAAGTATTACTTAAATAAATTCACTGAAATTAAAAAAAAACTATATTGAGATTTCCTCTCACTCCAATCAGAATGGTTTTGATCAAGAATACAAGTAACAATAAATGTTGGTGAGGATGTGGGGGAAAAGGTACGCTCATACATTGCTGGTGGGACTGCAAATTGGTAGAACCACTCTGAAAAGCGGTACAGAGATTCCTAAGAAAATTTGGAATGGAACCACCATTTGACCCAGCTATCCCACTTCTTGGTTTTTACCCACAGGACTTATATCAGCATATTACAGTGACACAGCAACATCAATGTTTATAGCAGCTCAGTTCACAATAGCCAAACTATGGAACCAAACTAAATACTTTTCCACAGATGAATGGATAAAGAAAATGTAGTACACATACACAATGGAATACCACTCAGACATAAAGAATGAAATTATGGCATTTGCCTGTAGATGGATGGACCTGGAGACTATTATGCTAAGTGAAATAAACCAACCCCCCCAAGACCCCCCAAAAGTGTTCTCTGTAATGTGTGGATGTTAACCCAAGATAAGGGAGGGAAGAGGGGAAGAATAGAAGTTCAGTGGATTAGACAAAGGGGAGTGAAGGGAAGGTAGGGGATAAAGGAAAATAAAAGACAGTGGAATGAGTCAGACATAAATTTCTTATGTACATACAGGAATACACCTCAGTGAATCTCCCCATTGTGTACATCCACAAGAAATTAATTAAAAAAAATAACTATGGATAAATGGTAGAAAGATCAATAGAGGGAAGGAGGCAGTGGCTGGGGAAAGGGAAGGGAAAGGACAGATACTGGAGTCCTAATTAGAATAGATATATTCCATGTTTGTACAATTACATCAAAATGGATTCTACTTTCATGTATAACTAAAAAGAACCAATTAAAAAAAAAAAAGAGTTTACTAAAGCAAACCTTGAACGGGTTGGCAACTGGAGGTCATTTGCTGTAGCATTTCAACCAACTGGGGAAAGCAGTTTGTCCTTTGAAGGAGGCTCTGGCCATCATATCTCTGTCCACGGCATGTCAGTCTGGGTCCCAGGGCATGCTGTAAGTGACCCACGCTTTCTCCACAAAGATATATAAGCTTGAACAATGACAACCCAATGATTCATTTGAAAGGTAGGTTTAGGCAGGAGGTGACAGTTGTTCTGTGCTTTATAGGACATTTAGGAGAATTTCTGGCTTCTTTCACAGTTTAAATTAATGGATATCATTTAGAATATCTTTTGATATTTTATAGTATCATTCACAATTACAGTATGGTGCCAGAAGATGATTGCTAAAGGAGTTAAGGGGAAAGACTCTGGGCTTAGAGCTGGAGGTTACTAAACTTTAAATAACTTTGTATGTGAATAGTGTGCTCCATAGCACACTATTTTCCCCCATGCATTTCATAAGTTTGCTAGTCTTCTTTTTCTTCTCTTTCTCTATCCCATTTTCTTATGGATGTGATGTTGCAGATTGTGTATTTTCCTCTGCTTCTTTGACCTCGGCTTTGGTATATCATGGGGACTAAGGAAGTAATATTTTGAGTGGAGGTAATTTCTGACTAATTTAGTAACTAAAGTAAAAAAGACCCCCCCCCCCAAAAAAAAGAAAGAAAAAGAAAAACTCAAGAAGTTGAATTTGCACACTTTTATTTGTTGCTTTTCTTCATCTCCAGATGTGAATGACTTCGACCTAGGTCTAGGTATGATTTTAGCAATTGATTTAACACTGATGTTGATATCTCACATGCTTTTCCAAGCTTGCCCTGGGAGAGTAGTTGATGTTTTTCTTCTTGTCAGGCATAGAATGAAGTATGACAAAATATAAACTTAGGTATCTAAACATCGAACACTAAAGTTTCCACAGATGTTTTCTTCATGATTGCTAAGGAACTGATGATAACAATACACAATACTTGAGGCACATTTCAAATAATGGCATGAACTAGAAGCCTCAATATTCTCTCAAAAGGGAAGAGCCAGGGTTTTCTCTGAATGAAAAATTAATATTTGAGATGCCTGCATGACATATAAAAGTTACAATATTTCTATCTTGGGGCAGAGGAAGGAAAGGAAAAATGGGTTAAATAATATAAAAATACTTTTGTTTGGTAGAAAATAGTAGATTTTAATTTTATAAATGCATAAACTAAATAATGGTGAATTTTGAAAATGTATATATGTGTATAATACTTAAAACTATCATTCAATATTTGTCCCTTTTATACTTTGGTAATTTATGATTTTTTTGTGAGATGGGCAAAGCCAAAAAAGAAGAAAAAAGATCTGTTGTAGTCAGCTTTTTTGCTTCTGCAACTGAGTGACTTGTCCAGAATAATTGTAGAGAAGGAAGAGTTTATTTGTAGGCTCAAGGTTTCAGAGGTCTCAATATATAGACAGCTGCTCTACTCCTCAGGGCTTGAGGTGAGGCGGGACATCATGGTGGAAGAGTGTGGTGGAGGGAAGCCCCTTACATAATTATCAGAAAGCAGAGAGAGACTCCACTAGCCAGATACAAAATATATACACCACCTCCTCCAGTCACACTCTATCCACCTTCAGTTACCACCCAGTTAATCATATCAGGGAATTAATTCACTGATTGGCTTAAGGCTCTCATAATGATGATGATTCCGAAGAAATAGGAAATGCAAAATATAAGAAAGAAATAATGGAAACTAAGAAAATATATAAAGCAGAAGAATTGTGCAAAAGAAACAATCAGCAACAAAATCATCTACAGTATTCAGAGCAGAAAAATACTGAAAATACCAAGCAGAGTGACTGGCACATTGAATCTGAAACAACTTTTAAATCAGTTCTTCTAAATAAGACAATTGAAGAATCTCTGATTTATAGGAAGAAATACATATTGTCAAAAGATGTGAATACTGCTATTTGTGATAAAAGCCCTTCTCCTGGAAAAAATGTGAAAAGTCAAAGAAAATCAGGGAAAGCAGTGACTTCTGAACTTAATTCCTGGTAATTGAAAGAAAAACAAATGAGAGAAAAGTCAAAAGGAAAAGAATTTACTAATGCAGCAGAAACCTTAATAAGCCAAATTAATAAGAGATACAAACCAAAAGATGACATGAAGTCTACAAGAAAATCAGAGGAGTCTTTGATTGATGGAGAGATTTGAGCAGTGACTCAGCAGATCGACATTTTGGGGCATTGTCGCTTTCCGTAGTCTCACGGGACTTGGCCCAGGATCTCGAGAGATTTGAGCAGTGACTCAGCAGATCGAGCGAGAGCGATTCCTGCTCGGGCGCATGGGATGAGAGCAGAGAGAGAAAGGACAGGGTTATCGATATTGTATAGATATATTGTAGTTTCTTGTAAGAGTAGGTGCCTTGGTTTCTTGTGAGAGTGTGTATGTAGTGTTAGAAATTACAAGAGACAGAGACAGAAAGATTAAAGAATTTTTTCGTCTCCATCCTGTCTCTGGACACCTTCCCGCGGCGCTGCCGTTCCAGGCTGCAATCCCTTTCCGGCGGCTTCAGAGTGTGGCGGAGGGAAGCCCCTTACATAATGATCAGGAAAGCAGAGAGAGACTCCACTAGCCAGATACAAAATATATACACCACCTCCTCCAGTCACACTCTATCCACCTTCAGTTACCACCCAGTTAATCATATCAGGGAATTAATTCACTGATTGGCTTAAGGCTCTCATAACCCAATCATTTCTCCTCTGAACTTTCTTGCATTGTCTCACACATAAGCTTTTGGGAGACAACTTACCTCCAAACCATAACAACATCCCAGTTTTCACACCTTTGCTTAGGATAAGTCCTGGAAACAGCTTTCTCGTTTCATGTTGCAACTTTCCTCTTGAGTCCTCTGCGTGGTTCTTATTGTTGATTTTGCACAAATGGCAAAGTTAACATGTATTACAAAAATCACAGAGTATGTTCCATGCTGTGGGTGTAAGACTAATACAAACCTCTAGCTCATGGCAAACATTCTGCTAAATACAAACCCTGCATTTACTGCAATGCAATAGTTAGATCAACCTTCCTTTTTAGATTAGATAGGGTCCTTGGGGGAAAAAAAAAAGTTGAAACTCCACAGAGACTTATACAAAATTAAAGCATTTAGACCAATAAACATAATTTGTTACCTCTCTATGGATGGCTTGCTGAGTTTGAGAAACTGTGCAGGAAGGTAACCCAGTCAACCAGAGGCCTCCAGCTTTGGTGTCTGGATTTGGTAATGCTTGCCCTCTTTTCAAACCCTGTGCTAGAGGTAGTCTCTAACTCCTTTTCTACAGACACTTTGTAGATCCCTGAAAGCTCACTTGGGGCCAATGGATACCTCTTAAAAAATGCTTCCCAGCATAAATGGACTGAGTTAAATTATTGTCAAAGCATTTGTATTGACAGGACTGTCAAATGGTATTCTACTTTTTTCTTAAGATACCCACATAACGTTGTTGATGTTTTGACTTATTTTGAAACTTTTCAAATCTCTTTGTGCCCTTGCTAAGGCAATTATATCTTATCATTTTATTGGAGTAGTATAGATACACTGAAGTGTGCATTATTGTAAGCATATAGCCTAGTGAATTTTCACAAATAAAACATCCCCATGGAACCTACAGTGGATCAAGAAACTAAAAAATTACTAACACCCCATTCCCCAAGCTCCCTTCCAATCACCACCAATCAGCCACTAACAGGTGAATGTTGATCTGATTCCGACACATGGTTATGTTGAAGCCATGGTAGTGTGATTAACTGGAAATTCGTTTCTAGACAGTGATGTTGATTTCAGCTTTGCTCTGGACCCATCCTGCCTGTAGGGACTACACAGCTTGAGGAAGGTCTCAGACTGAACTGTTCCAACCCTGTGAGTGTGCTCTGGGCCACCAAGGGTGAGGTTTGAGAGGGTGTGGGAGTCATGGGAGAGAGCTGAGGAAAGACCCAGAAAAAGCAAGATAGGCAAAGCCCAAAGAAAAACATCCCAGTCTCCACACCTTTGCTTAGGAAAAGCCCAGGGAACAGAGCTCTCATTTCTTTTTGCAACTTTCCTCTTGAGACCTCTGTGTGGTTCTTATTGTTGACTTTGCCATTTGTGCCTGCTGTGGAAGATCAAATGTTGCTTTTAGTACACGGTATCTTGGTAAGTATTAAAGACATAAATACTGAGATGTGTAAGAACATTGTGCACACATGAGTATTTTATTTTAGAGCATTTCCAGAGAATGTCTTTTTCAGGGTAAGACAGGGCTCATATTTTCAAATCACCAACAGGTCATTAGTCACTCACAAAAAGTACAAAGATCAGTCAAAGCAGAGGATTGCATTCTTAATGAGAGAGTAGAAGGTGAGTAGAAACTATTGACTCTAGGTGTGAATTCCTATTGACCTCCAAGAAATGCTGAAAATAAAAAAAACCCACTAAATTTCAGGAATATCTATCAGCTTTGACTTCCTAAGGGCTGAATTAATTCTTTAATTTTTTCCCTTTCTTTAAAGAATATTAGTCTATAAAACCCCTTACTACAGATAGTAGTAGTCATGAACTGTGATTTATTTAATTGAAGCAGAGGCTGAGGACAGCATAGTCTTTCTTATTCCTCTTTCATACAAGAACCTCACTTAAACAAAGTCAATAGCCCTGAATATTCTCTTTCTCTGTTAATGAGACTGGCCCCGCCCATTCAAATATAACCAAGGTCCCAGGCTCATTGTAAATTGTTAAGGCAACTTAAGTGAGCTATTGTCTCTCTGTCTGTTGTACATTTACAGGGCCCCTTTTTTTCCCCAGCAGACCTTGGGCTTGGATTCAGCTCCACAGCACAGAGAGAAAACCAGTACCATTCAAGATGGCGGAAGGATTGAATGGGATGGTGAGTGATGGGAAGCTGAAGATTCACTGCTTATTCCTCCACACAGGGAAGAAAACACCCATACCACCAGCCAGCAGGAAGTGAGTTTCCATATCCTGTGATGTTTGATTGACTCTAGGTTGGGAATAAAAGACCTCCAATGGAGTGACTTAGACCTGGAAATTTCCTTTTAGGTCCATTCTGAGTTCTGGGAATCACACTGGAACCTACATGAAAGGAACATTCTGAAGTATATCTATATTAGACATCTTGCTTTATACATCACAATTTCTTTTCTTGAGACTCAGTTCTCTTTGCTTTTTCAATTTTGATTTCTTTATTTTTTTTCTATGGTTTTTCCCCTATTCAAATTCTTCTAAGCTGTGCCCAATAAATTTCTTTTCACTTTTAATCTGACTCTTTTTGTGTGGTATTCCACTTAACTCCCACTTTGTGAAGTTGGGTCTATGAAATTCACTCTGTTTCTATGCCCTAGTATTTCCCAAGAGGAATAGATAGCTCAAGCTGTGGTAAAGAGCTTAGTTCTTCTCTCATTGGGCCTTTTTTCCTCCATCTGTGTCAATTTATTAATATATATTGACAAATATAAATATCGACTTTACTACAATACTTATTTTACTAGATTGGTTAAATTTTTTTCCCCTGTAGGTAAAGGAAAATTTGCTTAGTAAATGTGAAATTAGATACAGGGCAGTCAATTGTTACTTGACTGTCCGATGAGAGGAGACTATGATGAATAAGCCTGCTTCTCTGAAAGAGGACAGTGCTTTCCACCTGGATCATGTGCTTGTGTTTGGGTATCCTTCTGCCATCTAGGATGGGACTGGTGTTATCTGTGTTCAGTGGATCTTGGAGATACTCCATTTCCAGGTGTAAGGCAGGCAGATTTTATGGCTAAAACTTGGTTTCAAAAATTCTTTCACCTTTCCTAAGTCTCCTTGTTTCTTCTTTCTTTTTCTGTTGCTTTAGTGATGCATTTCTGCATTCATCTCCTCTTTCCTAATCTTCTGAGCCCTTACTTTCCCCCTGAAACTCTCTCTTGTTACATTTTTTTTTTTTTTTGGTTTGTTTTATATTCCTGGCACTGCATCTCCAACTCTGTCCTCCTGTCCTCTACTTCTGTTTTCCTGTGGTGAAGATATTATTGGTTGGCCATAGGAAACCAGGTCATCACAGATGAATAAAGACATATCTTTCAGAATCTTTTTTTTTTAACATTTCCTGGTTATAGGAAAGTGCTGTATCCATTACTTCTTAATATTCTTTGCTTCAGCAATATGCAGGGACAAAGTGACATCAACATCAAGAGCTTCTGGATAACCTCAGCTAATGCTATCCTTGGTAATGACCCATAAAAATACCACTTTAGAGCTTTTAATGCATTATTATTTATGGTGAATGTTACAATAACATTTACCTTAAAAAAACCTCATATGTTTATTTTACCAGGGAAAAGGTGAGTGGTGCAGGGACATTTTATGATTTCTTCTGAACCAATCTCCTTAGGACTTGCTCTCAGCAGTATTTTCACTTTCTGAGTAAGTGAATGAGTAAGGGAGGAAATCTCAAACCTGTTGGGAAAGTGAACCCCAGAAGAATTAAAGATGGATAAGTACATCATTCTCTGTTGCTTTCAGTTGCCTATAACAACATGTTCATTAACTAAAATGAAGGTGATATAACTGAATGAACCTAGAATGAAAAATTGGCAAGGTAGACTATTTTTAAAGATAAATCTTTTTTTTTTCCCTTCTATTTTAACCATGTGAATTCACTCCAGTTAGCTGTTTACAACATGTTGCCAAGTGGAACTCCTACCACAACACAGAGTCATTTGTAAGTAGTCATCTCCCCTATCCCCCCACCCAAGGATATTGCGAAAACATGTTTTGGTTGGTTTATCATTCCTCTTGTAATGTAGCTTATGCTGACTTATTCATATTCTTGTTATTCAAAGTATGTTTGCGGACCAGTAGCATAAGTATCACCAGGGACCTGGGTAGATATGTGGGATATTGGGGCCCATCTTAGGGCCATGAAACCAGAATCTATATTTTAGCAGGATGTCTGGATGATCCCTATATACAGTAAAGATGGAGAAACATTGCTGTAGAAGATTTCTCAACTCAGATTACCACAAAGGTGAACTTTGGTTTATGTTTCATAAGTGTCCCTCAAATTCTGAATTAATGAAAGTCAAAAGGAATCAGCTTTTATTAAATTTCATTTTAACGTGTATTTCATTATTTGAGTTTTTCTTAAATTTTTCACTATCTACTATTTGTTTTAACGGTCTGAGTTATCCATTTTAGAGGAAAACATCTATTAAAAGTTGAAGTCATACCCAAATCCTCTTTTCATGTATTTATCAAGGCTGGGTTTGATCCACAGAATTCCTTAAGAGGCAGGTTTTCACATCATGGAGTTTCCCTTACTCTGGAGGTTTGTATTCTTTTTTCCTAATTAATTGTTGGATAATTTCCTACAGCCCTTAGTAGAAATCTATGCATCATGTTTTTATTGCTTGAGTTAAAAACTCCCAACAGACTTGAAGAAATATTTTGATATGTTCTATATTTCAATATTTGGAATCTCTTTGATGGGTGGAAATTCCTTAGATATTGTAAAAGATACTCAAAAACTAGTTTCAGCTTTTGGTTCCAACAGGTGTGGATTTATGTAGTAGCAGGAAGAACACTGCTTTTTATGGTATATACTTTCATTTTTGGTATCTACTTGAGTCTTTTCTCTTTGTGTTCCAAGCAACAGCTTTAAATAGTTCAAACATGTAAGTCAAAACCATAATGCCAAATAAAAGTACTATGAGTCACATTTGTGTGATATCCCTTTAAAAGGATAATTTATTTGTAAATACATTAATTTACATCTTATTATTAAAGTTACATAATATTGTAGTTATCTGTATTGCATACTTCATCCTATTTATTTATAAATACTCAAGATTGTCACTTTATAAAAAGAAACATTTTGATATTAATTTATTTGCAGACGAATCTCCAACTACTGTAAAACTAGAATGTAAGTTCTTTGAAGGAAGATGTTTCTGTCTTGTTCAATGCTATATCAGCCAGCACCTAGGACAGTGCCTCACATGCAGTATATGATAAATATCTGTTGCCTGAATGAATAAGTGAATGAGCCCAAAAATGTAAAGTCTCTTCAAAATTAAACAGTTGCAATTCATTCCTTTTTGGTAGCCTTTTGCTAAAAGTGTCTCTGAGCGAAACTATTCTCCCTGGAAACAGCATCTATTTAAAATCTTACCTAAACAATGAAATAATAAGAGCCAAGGATAACTGTGATTCTTGAAAGCACTGTGTAGGAACAGCCCTAATAATACATTTACCTATGGTTTATTTATTGCATAGCTTTTATCTTTCATGGAATCACTGTCAAGCTGCTTTTAGTTTTTAAAATGTCCTCTTTTTCTCATTCCTTGATTTGGGCCCATCATATTGACTTCTGGTAACAAAGCTGTCACTCAGAGAGATTTTCTTTCTACCTCCCATCTGTCACCTTCCTGGCTCTTGGAAGGGGAGCCTATTTTCTCTCTTAACCCTGAGTCTGAGGACCCTCCTCTCTACATTGTTTGTTGCTGAGAAGGCTGTTTGCTAAATTTGTCTGGTAGGATCATGACTCCCAACTTCTTTCCCTTTTTCCTATGGGATAACATGCTCTGTGTGTAGACAAGCAGATAGAAAATGATGGAGTGATATTTTCCCATTGGGGGAAGATTTGGGGTCAAGGTAACTTCTGTTTTCTATTTCCTTTCTATACCTCAAAAAAGACCCCCTCCAAAAACAAAGCAAAACAAAACAAAAAAACCAAAATAACAACAAAAAACCTGGACATCCCACACTCCCCCTGAATTCAATAATTAAAAAAAATACTGAATGTTTTACAAATTTATATTATAATATTAAAAGGAAGTTGAGTGTGATGGCACATGCCTATAATGCCAGAAACTCAGGAGGCTGAGGCAGGAGGATGGCAAGTTCAAAGCCAGCCACGGAAGCTTAGCAAGGCCCTGAGCAACTTACAGAGACCCTGTTTCCAAGTAAAAAAATAAAAAGTGCTGGGGCTTAACTTTAATACTAGCTTACAGTTTTCTAAATATATGATAAGCAACTCCAAAATTTTTGTGGACTGGTCTAGGATCCTTACCAACATGTCCAAACTTAATTCTTAAAGGGAAATATATTATATCCAGGAAACATGATTTGCTAATAAACTTTTGCAACTTCATAAGTTGGAATTTAATATATAGGTAGAAAGGCATATTTATAATTTAAAATTACAAGTTACTTTGAACAAATTAGAGCAAAAGATAATGATTTATTAAGTTTTTATAAGACAAACTAATTATTCATCCAACTGTTGGTAAAAAAACACTGTAGGGAGGTTTAAGATAAGAGGCATATTCACAGCAAAGTGTAGATGTGCAACCAGCACAGTTGATTGGCAAATAGATGTGGACTTCGTAGGCAGAATCCTGATTCTAACACTTCCAAATTGTATGATATTAACAAATTACTTCCTGGTTTCTCATTTTTCTCATCTACCACTAAAGACATAGCAATGCACCTATTTTACAGAATTATTATTATTATTATTATTTTTACAAATAAGAATAAAAATTTAATGAAAAGAATGGCATATGTATATATAAATTAACAATACACTTTAAAAAAATCTAGAACCCAAATGAAATGCAAATTTTTTAGAAAAATTTAAATACTAAAATTGACTTAAGTAGAGTACATAATCTTTTTAAATTTTTAAAATTCTTTTTAGTTATACATGACAGTAGAATACATTTTGACATATCATACATAAATGGAGTATAATTTCTCATTCTTATGGTTGTACATGTTGTAGAATCATACTGGTTGTGTAATCATATATGTGTATAAGGTAATGTGTCCCATTCATTCTACTATCCTCCCTACCCCATATCCCCTCCACTTCATTTCCCTTTGCCTAATCCAGAGTAACTGTATTCTTTCCTAGCCACCCCCTCACTTATCATGAATTAGCATCCACAAATCAGAGGAAACATTCCGCCTTTGGTCTTTTGGGGTCAGCTTATTTCACTTAACATGATATTCTCCAGCTCCATCCATTTACCTGCAAATGCCATATTTCATTCTTCTGAGTAATATTCCATTGTGTAAATGTACCACATTTTCTTTATCTATTCATCTGTTGAAGGGCACCTAGATTGGTTCCATAGTTTGGCTATTTGTGAATTGAGCTGCTATAAACATTAATGTTGTTGCATCACTGTAGTATGCTGATCAAGTCCTGTGGGTATAAACAGAGGAGTGGCATAGCTGAGTTAAATGGTGATTCCATTCCCAGTTTTTTGAGGAATCTCCGCACTGCTTTCCGTAATGGTTGCACCAATCTGCATTTCCACCAGCAAGGTATGAAATGCAAATAACTCCAACTTTTTCTCTACATCCTCGCCAACACTTATTGTTGTTTGTATTCTTGATAATTGTCATTCTGACTGGAGTAAGATGAAATTTTAGAGGAGAAGGGATGGACGACTTTCATGGAGTGAATGGGAATATGCAGCTAGAGTTTAGATTGGTCTAGACGGAGTTAACTCTGAAAAGATGAATAGAATTCAACAAAGAGGACAAAGCATGAAAGAGCATGATATGTCCAGTCATGACGAATAATTTGTATAGGCAAAAAAAATGGGTTGAATTCGGTGAAAGGCTGGGAAGATGATTCAGAAAAGGAAAGTGAGAGGCACATTATAAAAGATTTTATGTTCAACATTAATTGAATCCAAGAATCCAAGCACAGGCCTATATTCTGAAAGTACAAAACAAAAATGAGTAAAAGTGACCTACCTCTTTTCAAGATGCTCCTGACTGTGTGGATGAGTCAGTTGCAAGGTAGTGTAGAGATGCATTTCAGGCAGAGAGAACCATACAAAACAAAACAAAAAACCCACAGAAGATGCCTTGTGATTTTAAGGAACAATGGTAACCAGAACTACTGGGTGTGATAGGGATAGACAGAGATTAAATCTTAAAAGGCAGGTAGATTAGATTGGAAGAGCATTATATAGCTTTATTTAGAAATTTATATTTTATACTACAATCAACAAATACTATAAGGATTTAAGTGAAGATTAATGTGGTTCATATCTGACTTATAATTGATAATTTTGGTAGTATTACATGAATGGTGATTTGGCGGAAAGGTGGGAAGGGAGATCAGAGACCAGAGGATCAGTAGACTGTTAAAATGGTCCAGATCACAGGTTACTGATCCAAGGAAGTTAAGTTTTATCATTAGTGGGTATTGTCTTTGATGGGGCTTGTGTTTTGGTGAGAGGAAGGAAGCCACCTTGAATTTGGGGTATGTGAGTTTTCCAGGTGGAGCAGTCAAGTTGACAGTTGAAAATATGCACCTAACACATAAAAGATTAGCCTAGATTGAAATGCTTATCTGATATCAGGAGCTTGTAGGTGATAGACAATGTTGTGAGAATGGCCAGATATGAACTGACTCTTGTGGAAAAATCAAGATCTGAAGATGAGGAAAAGACAGCAGCAGAAGGAAACTAAGAAAAAACAGAGGAAACCAGGTGGGGTCAATATTTCAGAGGTCCAGATTCTCTTTATACTCGAGAGACAAGATAAGTTTGAAAGGAATGGATGGGTCATCAGTGTCAAATACTGAAACGGAGTCAAAGAAGATTAAAAAATTAAGAAGACTTCCAGACCAAGTTCCATGAGGGAAGGGACCACATAAATGTTTGGTACATATTAGGTGCTCTGTGGCTGTGGAATGAATGGATGGGTTTGCCTTGAGGGATACCATTGCTTCCATTCTACACTTTACTCTTGCTTGTGTCTAAGTTTACTTATTATTCAAAGTGTAACCCACATTAGATATGGATATTTCTCTGGCTTTCAAAGAACAGAAACAAGATTAATGTAGAAGGAACATGATTGCATTTTTCCAATTAAATATGAGCATTTTTTTCTGTATGAAAAGTTTTTTTTCCATCATCATTTTCAAATAAATGATACATTATGCATTAAACAATGGAAGATGAAATAACACATACTTAATTTCCTATGTCATCAGAAGTTTGTTCCTTTTGACCTTTACAAGTTAAATCCAAAAGTTAATTCAATTTTCCCTGTAAAAGCTATTAAAGCTCTGAGGCAAGATTTAGGTTGGCTTCAGAAAAACTTTGGTGAATTGGAAGTGGGTCAAAAACCATTTACTACTCACTTTTAAAAATGCTCCTGATATATTATGAATTTCTCTCTAATGTTTTCATAGTGTGTCCTCTCTCAAAATTAAATCCCATTAGCTGAACAACTGCTATGTTAATTTGAAAGTAGCCAAATCTCTTTCAAGGGGCAAAAGGAAATAATTTATGTCTCATTTAAAAAAAATGTCACTTGAAAGGAATTTGAAATTTTTTCTTTAAAGAATCTCCAAAACTGCTATAAAACTGAATATGGTTTTTAAATATCCACTAATTTTATCATCTAATTTTCTATTTGATATTCACTTACAATGATGGTTGGTTTTATATTCTCTTTGAAGCAGAGGTAATTAATAAAAGGAAGGTACTTACTGCACTGTGCAGAATTATAGTTGATTAATATAAGCTAATTCAGAGAAAACTCTGTTTTTGAACAGTACATATATTCATATACTAATAATTATGAATTAATAGGCAATGCAAATTGCCTTGTTTTATTAGTGGTTTTGAGTGCGTTTTAGTTTCTTAGGTTTATTTTCCCAGGCTGAGAGGAGCATTTCTGGTGAAGTGATTTATTAAGGAACTATTTCCAGAAGAGGGCAAGGAAGTTGGGGGAGCTGGGCAAGGAAGAGGGTAGCCCAAGCAAAGGTGGGATTTCAGGTAATCTGTCTGGGTCTGGAGCATGAGTCACATCTGACTGTATTGATTCAGATACCCGGCTGATAGCCCAGCACCGGCTAGGCATTTACTAAGAACTGTGTTGACAAACAACAATCAATGTTGGTGAGGATTGGGGGAAAAGGCACACTTATACCTTGCTGGTGGGACTGCAAAATGGTGCAGCCAATTTGGAAAGCAGTATGGAGATTCCTTGGAAAACTGGGAATGGAACCACCTTATGACCCAACTATCCCACTCCTATATCCAAAGAACTTAAAAACAGCATACTACAGGGACACAGCCACATCAATGTTTATAGCAGCACAATTCACTGTAGCTAAACTGTAGAACTAACCTAGATGCCCTTCAGTAGATGAATGGATAAAGAAAATGTGGTATATATACACAATGGAGTATTACTCAGCAATAAAAGAGAATAAAATAATGGTATTCGCAGGTAAATGGATGAAGTTGGACAATATAATGCTAAGTGAACTTAGCCAGTCCCAAAAATCCAAATGCCGAATGTTTCCTCTGATATAAGAAGGCTGATTCATGTGGGGTTGGGATGGGGAGCATAGGAGGATTAGAGGGACACTAGAAAGGCCAATGGGGAGGGAGGGGAAGGGTGGGGGGGGGGAGGGTAAAAAAAACACAGATGGTAGAATGAGATGGATATCAATCATTACCCTAAGTGCATGTATGAAGACATGAATGGTGTGAATATACTTTGATACAACCGAAGATATGTAAAAATGTGCTCTATAAGTGTAATATGAATTGTAATGCATTCTGCTATCATACATAACAACTTAGAATAAAAGAAAAAAAAACGTAAAGAAAAAGAACTGTGTTGAGTTAAGGGGAGGAGGGCACTCTGGGATTATCTTCCCAGGAACTTCTTTTGTGGACAAAGCAGTGCTTCCTGTAGCCTGTGGCCAGGCCCCTGTGTACAGCCTGAGGTCATTGGAATCAAAATGGGTAGGATGATGGATGTAAAAGGGATCCAAAATGATTAGAGTGAAGCACCAATAATCTGCTTCAGGTTCTTTATGTAGTTGAAATCGAATTTCTATGAAAATATTGCAAGTTCCAAATTTCTTTGATCTCAGTTCAGTTTATGATCCACAAGTCCACAAAAATGAGGCTTTATGTAACTAGTCATAGCCCATTTGTTGCTTAGTTGTGGAGTTAAAAACGTCCTCCTTTCTCTATAGACAAAACCAGGTAGAAATATATTTGGAGACACATTGTCCAGAAGGAAATGTTCTCCATTGCTCCATCTTTATTTAGAAAGGCTCCTTTCCTGTCCTAGCACAAACTATTCCATGTGACGTGTTTTTGTAGTAGAAATAGGCATGTGATTCACCAGGATAGCTTCCCTATAGCACTTGACAAGTGACCATTTTTTCTCATTCAAAACGTTTTTTTCCAGATCCACACAAAGCTTGTTTTGTTTTTCATGGGAAGCCATTTTTCTTATTTTTGCCTTGCTGAGCTATTTGTTGGCACAAAGACAAAGAAGGCATCTAAATGCATATGGTGATATTTTAGCTCAGAATTGTGTCCCTGGAACACCTAAATCATTAATTTCTCTTTATTGAGAGTGTGAGAAGCAAATTGGTACAAAAGCTCCTTTGTCATTTGCTAAAGAAGATTAAGAGAAGTAGCTTAAATGTGTTAGCATTATGTTTGTGGAAGGAGTGATAGATATCATGATCTCTGGTGTCCTTGAAAAAATTCAATTTTTTGTTTCTGGTTGGGGGGTGGTTTACTGGGGGTTGAACTCAGGGGAACTCAACCACTGAACCATATCCCCAGTCCTATTTTATATTTTATTTAGAGACAGGGTCTCACTGAGTTGCTGAGTGTCTCGCTGTTGCTAAGGCTGGTTTTGAACTCTTGATCCTCCTCCCTCAGACCCCCAAGCTGCTGGGATTACAGGTGTGTGCTACTGTGCCTGGCAAAATTCAAATTTTAATGGAAGAAAATATCATGCTAGGGATTTTAAGGTCAAATTTGTAATTTCAAACATTTTACATAGTGGTTCTCCCTTTTCTTGTGGGGGATAAGTTCCAAGACTCCCAGTGGATGCCCGAAACCATAATATGTACCAATAATATGTACACTTTGTTTTTCCTCTATGTACATGCCTAAGGAAGTTAAATTTATAAATGACATACAACAAGAGGTGAATGGCAGTAGCTAATAGAAAATAGAACAAAAATGATGCACTGCAGTAAATGTTATGTGAATGTCGTCTTTCAGTCTCTTAAGCTGTCTTATTGTCATATAGTCACCCTTCTGCTGGTAGTGATGCAAAATGTTACAATGCCTATGTGATGAGATGAAGTGAGTGATGTAGGCATTTTAACACAAGCACTGTGATGTCTCCATAATTGATCTGATAACCAAGACAATTACTAAAATGCTAATGGGCGGGTAGTGTATACAGTGTGGATATGTGTGACAAACGTATGAATACTGTGCCAGGCAGGACAGAGTGAAAAGGCCTGAGATTCATCACGCTACTTACTCTCAATGGTATTTTAGTTAAACTTTGTGGATTATGTATTTCTGAAATTTACCATGTAATAGCTCTGGTTGTGGTTGAATGCAGGTAACTAAAACCATGGAAAGTGAAATTTTGGATAAGGTAAGAGTTCTGTAGTGTATTGCCAAGCTTTGGTCAAAGCTTGGTCACTTCCAGGCTGTGGTTAATGCTCACCAAACACTGAACATCATTTCCACCAGACAAAAACATGGTCAACTTCTCCTACTTTTAATTGCACAAAGAAAACCCAAAATCAGTGCTGATTTAGCTTTCAAGACAATTGGACAATTGCATTTTGTGACTGACATTCTTCTCTGTTCCCACCCTCATTCCTTCCTGTGCTTATCCATCACAGTACAGAAGAAGAGAAAGAGTAAGATGGACCCACTTCTTTGGTAACATGATCTTCTCTTAGGAACCAGAAAAGTTTTCTAGTTTGTTTGTGAAGGCAGTTTAATAACTGGAGGCTATAAATGTACACTTCAAAAAATCTATAACTGTTTTACTTCATTTAAAATTGTGGGAAAAGTGACTTTTTAAAAATGACCCAATTTATACCCTTCTTATCGCTAAAAGACATAGGTGCAAAGTAAGATATTTGGGCTAGGGAAGAATGGAGACCATTGCAAAGAAATGCAAATGCTACCAGATATGAGATGAACGAAGTTAATGGAAGTGGACATAGACAATTTCCACCCCACTCCACAACTGGACAACCATATTTCAATCTTTAACTTTCATAGTGGAGTGAAAATGGTGGCAGACATGACAGTGGCCACACTGTCTTTTGAAGCAGTGACTGGAGGGCAGCTGAGAATCAGGATGAGTGACAATCACTTTTCCTCCGTTTTTGTCTCACTCTTATGCCTTTTGCTCTAAATGCCTTGTCTCATTTCCTTAAGTAACTTTATGAGAGATACTTTGGGTATCACAATATCTACTTCTGTGGCCAAATTGCAGTCGGACAGCAGACACATCCTAATCCCTCTTGAGTCCACTTCCATAGGTGAAAAGCAAGTAGCTTAGTCCTTATCTTCTTTCTGCCTTTTAAGAATTTAAGGAGAAGAAGGTGGGCACTGAATGCTCTAGACATCCAGGGGAAAGATGCTGAGTACCAAAGGTTTATCTACCAATCTCATGAGGATGTTATGAACTAAGCGAGATAATACATGAAATATTTTGTGTTTCATAAAACAAATTGAGTGTGCATTTGTGCTATTATAATTAACATTTTCTGTGGCTATAGCAGCATTTGTATATATGTATATATATATATACACAAATACACATTTATATAACATACATGTATGTGCATATATATGTACATGTATGTATATATCATATATGCACATATTTATTATGTTTATTATATGTATCATATATATATATACATATATTTCCCATTTCATTAATTTCAATAGTGGATTCACATGGGTAGTGATTCAGTAGTGGAAAAAAGAGAAAGCATTTAAAAAGTTTTCCTGAGAAAACATAATCATTTAATAAATTCTGCTCCATTGTCTACCTACCACCTCTACACTGTCTGCTGTGTTTTATATTTTCTTCCAGTGGGGGGAGGGAGGTAGGAGAGCTGGTTGTGAATGGAGAAAGCAGAGAAAGAAAGATGTTAGAGATTTTTATGTTTAAGTAATTCCAGATCTCCTCATACTCAGCATGCTGCCTCCTAGCATTAAGATACTGAAGTGTCCCTTTTGGAATGACTGGTCGTGGAATGGATTTGAATTTCTGTAGTTACAGTATAAAAAGTCTATTTGTTTTTTAAATCATAGTTTCACGAAAATCTATTTTAAGAAACATGGGCCATCCACATCGGCTTCATCCGTGGCCCAATCACATTCCAAAGCAGCATTAAAAAATGGCTATTCATTAAATGTTTAAACTTTACTGTTGTTAGCATATTATTTTAGATAGTCTGCTGTCTCTCTGGGTTGGGCCATCATCCATACCAGTTTTTGCTCAAGATTCAATTCCTTGGGAGAGGGCAAAAATAGATTAGCTTGGGTCAGGTGTCAATCATTTTTATTTTTAATATTTTTAGTTGTAGTTGGACACAATACCTTTATATTATTTATTTATTTTTATGTGGTGCTGAGGAGCGAACGCAGCGCCTTGAATGTGCTAGGCGAGTGCTCTACCGCTGAGCCACAACCCCAGCCCCAGGTGTCACTCTTGATGGTGATGATGGTTGTTAAGCGTTTCCTGGAACTAGCAACACCTTCCTACCCCAGAAGTATAAGGAACTTGGAGGGACAAGTATCCAAAAGAAAAGAGGTTGGGTAGAGAGAACCCAAGACATCTACCACCCCAAATCTATGCTGTGGTTAAATTGATTTAAAATGTATCATAGGTATATTTTATAACATACTGAACTCCTTCACAAATTAATTATGGTTGCTAAAAGTTAATCTAAAGGAGGCAATGGGGTGGTCTGTATATTTGGGTTTTGTCTTGGTTGGTCACTAATTAGCTATATGACTTTGGCAGGGAGCTAATCTCTCATAGTCTTAGTTTTCAGAGTTGAAAACTGATGGTATTTATAGATCTGTATTTCTTTTTAAAAAATAGTTTTTATTTAGATCTGTATTTACTATTTTATATTTTTTTGTTTTATTATCTGAGTCACAAAAATGAATTAATACCTATCAGTTTGATGTACACCATGACACTGTTTCAAGCAAAGTCACTCCTTTGTTTTATTTCATTTTCTACTTTATCTCTAATCTTTCTCTCTAATCTCTCTTCCCATTTGTTTCATGTCATAGGCAGCCCATTACTATTTTCAGTACATGTTCTTATGTACGTAACAACATATGTGATCTTATGTGTGTGTATATACATATATACACATACATAAATGTGTACCTATATGCAAACAGAAACAGTTTGCAAACATGTCCTATCATATTATCTTTTTGTAAAAGAGATTATTTTCATGCAACATATTTTTAAGGGCTATCTATATTGACTCATGTGTATATAATATTTCTAAATGCTTTGTGGCATTCCATAATAGGCACCCACTCTTGTTGCATTTATCGATTCCCCTAGTGATAAGTACATAAAGGAGCTCCCCATCCCACTACCACTAGTTAATTGCCTGCTTGTACATGTTTCTTGTAAGTAATTTTAAGAGTTTTTCTGGGATATATTCCCATAGTAGGATTAAGATATAAAAATGCACAATTTCAATAAGTAGACTCACTTGCTTTCCAGAAAGTACTTACCATTTTCTACTCCCATCACTTCTACATTGAAAGCTCTTGTCAGTGTTCTCTTTAAAACTTGGTGTCATCCAATTTTTTACACACACACACACACACACACACAGATACAGAGTTATATGTAGATATGCATATATCCATATACATATATGGAAATACATATACAAAGATATATATAGAAACACATATGATATATAAAATACATGTTTATATGTATGTGGGTTTTTTTTTTGTCTTATGATCACCAAGATATTCCCCTGCATTTTCTTCCATTTCCTTTACTGTTTTAATTTTTATATTTGTTATGGTTTAGATATGAGGTGACCCCTCAGAGCTCATATGTGAGACAATGCAAGAAAGTTTAGAGTTGAAGTGATTGGGTTGTGAGAGTCTTAGCCTAATCAATGCATTAATGCACTTACATGGATTAACTGGGTGGTAACTGGCAGGTAGGGTGTGGCTGGAGGAGATGGACCATTGTGGGTGTGTCTTTGGGGTATATATTTTGTCCCTGATGAGCAGAGCTCTCTCTCTGCTTCCTGTTTGCTCTGTCTTGAGCTACTTTCCTCCACACCCTTCTGTCATGCTGTTCTGCTTCATCTTGGGCACAAAGCAATGGAATTGGGTGTCTATGGACTAAGACTTCTGAAGTCATGAGTGCCAAATAAACTTTCCCTCCTCTAAAATTGTTCTTGTTGGGTCTTTTGCAAGACTCTAGCCTTTTACTTACTTGAAATACACGTTTTGTGTTAGTCAACTTTCTGTCACTGAGACAAATTACTTGAGATAATCAACTTATAAGGAGAAAATGTTTATCTTGGCTGATGGTTTTAGAGGTTTCAGCTATGGTTGGTTGGTCAAGTTGCCTTTGGACCTGGGATGAAGCAATAAATCATGTTGCTTATGAAACTGTTCACTTCAGGACAGCCAGGAAACAAAGAGAGAAAGAAAGGGGCCATGGTCCCAACATTGCCTTCAAAGGCACACCCCTAATGACTTAACCTCCTTCCACTAGGTTGCACCTCTTAAATCTTCCAGCTCCTTTCAACAGCATCATCGGCTGGCAGCCAAACCTTTAACACAGAGACCTTTGGGGGATACTTGTAAACCAGAGCACCTTTGTTTTTACTTTACTTCTCCATGCAAACTCATCTCTTCAAGACCATCTACTACATAAGCCTCCTTTCATCTTTTTTTTTTTTTTTTTTTTTTTTTTTTTTTTTGCTATTGTTGGTGTCATCTTTATACTATAGGAAGTCACATGTAAATGCTGGCCTGTTATGAGCTCTCTGTTCTGTTCCATTGATGTGTTTGTTTTTGTTCCAAAGCCACACTGTTTTAAGTTGCTACAGCTTTGTGGCATACCTTATTATCCGAGAGAGTACATCCTAGGCTCTTTGTTTTTTATTTTTTAAAAAATTGACCTACTAGCAAACTTGCAATATATCCTATTATACATAGATAAACTCCAGATGGATAATATCTTAGAAATAATAAAAAATAAAACTTTGCTAAAAATCTATGAGAATAAATACGGTATATTAATTTTTGAGATCTTCCTAATGAAACTAGAAATCCAGGTGTTTTAATTGGGTACAGAAATAACTGGCTATATAAAGAGTAAAAACTGATATGAAATAACATTTCATCAAAAAATCAATAGGCATGATGGAACAAGAAAATACATTTGTAACTTAGATGACAAAGCATTAAATTCTGTATTATTCCAAGATTTAAAAAAAACAACAATTTAAAGTGAATAGAATATGAACAGATAGGGAAAAAAAGTAAATTTAAATGAAGAACCAATGTGAAAAGATGAACAAATTCAAAAGACAGAAAAAATTCAGATAGCAGTAACAATCAGCTATAACTTCATGCTCACCAGAGTAAGAAAGACATAGAAACAAATACTTAAATGGAAATAAATATTTAAAAATCCTTACCAATTAAAAAATCAAACAAATATAAAGCAAATATTGACATCATTTGTAAACCTTTATTCTTCCATAGAAATATTATATGAAGTTTGGCAAGTTACCAAAAAATCATTCTAAAATTTTTATTAAAATTATATTGAATTCAAGTAAAATTCTGTACAGATTCTATATGTTTATAATATGTTTATGATCACATATTATGGTATATTTATTTTAACTTAATAGTTATACTTAAAAGAGTTTATATTTTTTCTTCCTAAAATATTAGGTACTTTACTACTTTTGTTGCTATTATAAATATCTAATTTCCTGTTTTATTTTCTAGTGTGTTTTGAGACAGAAGAATGATTTTCATTTTTATAAGTTAATCTTGTAACTGTGCTGAATTATTTATTAGTTTATGTGATTTCAAATATTTTCATTGTGGCAAAACACATGCACCCACATATAATTTATCATCTTAGCCACTTTTAATCATACAGTTCAGGGGTAGTTAGTCGATTAATTTTGTTGTGTAGCCATAACCACCATCCATCTCCAGAATTCTTTTCATCTTGCAAAACCAAAACTCTGTACCTTAGTAAACAATAGCACGCCATTTTCTCTTTCCCCAGATCCAAGGTAGTCACCATTTCAATTTCAATACTCTAGGTTCCACATATAAGTGGAAACACATGGTATTTGTCTTTTTGTACACTTTTTGTACAATTGATTCAGTTCACTTGGCATAGTGCCCTCAAGTTTCATCCACATCGTAGCTTGTGTCAGAATTTCTTTTCAAGACTAAATAATATTACATATATATATGTGTGTGTGTGTGTGTATGTATATATATATATATCTCCATAGTGTCTTTCTTTATTCATCTGTAGATAGACACTTGTGTTGCTTTCATACTGTACTTACTGAATATGGGTGTACAACTTCTGTTCAGGACTCTGTTTTCAATTTTGGGGGTATATACCCAGAAATAGGACCATAAGGTATATCTATTTTAATTTTTTTAAGGACAGCCATACTCTTTCCCATACTTTACATTCCTACATACAGGGCCTAAGGGTTGCATTTTTCCACATCCTCCCAAATACTTGTTTTCTGTATTTTTTTTTTAAATAGTAGCTATCCTAATGGGTGTGAGTTAGTATCTCATTGCAATTTTAACTTAAATTTCACTTATGTTTTGTGATGTTGAGCATCTTTTACTTACTCTCACATGACTTATCATTTTTTATTTATTGTTTTTAGTTATATACAACACAAGAATATGCCCTGACATTATCACAAAGGTATGGAATTCAGCATGCTCCAATTCAATCAATCCCCAGTACTTCCTTTTGCCTCCCTCTCTCCCCACTCTATACTCCACTGATTTCTCTTCAATCCGTTTACAGTTTACTTTTTTTTTTTTTTTAATGAGTGTCCTGTGGATATACCTGATGTCACTATCATTGTTAACCTGGTGTTAACCTTGATCATGACTTGTTTGTCAAATTTCTCTACTGTTAGGTTGCACTTTTTCCTCCCCTTTTCCATACAGGATTCTTTGGGAAAAAAAGTCCTTTTGTGCAAATCCACTCTTTTTTTTTTAATTTATTTTTTATTCTAAGTTGTTATAAATGACAGCAGAATGCATTACATTTCATATTACACATATAGAGCACATTTTTACATATCTCTGGTTGTATGCAAAGTATATTCACACCATTCGTGACTTCATACATGCACTTAGGGTAATGATATCCATCTCATTCTACCATCTTTTTTTTTCTTCACCCTTTTGCCTCCTCCCTTCCTCTCCCTCCCCATTGGCCATTCTAGTGTTCCTCTAATCCTCCTCTGCTCCCCATCCCAACCCGACTGTGAATTGGCCTCTTTATATCAGAGAAAACATTTGGCATTTGGCTTTTTGGGATTGGCTAACTTTACTTAGCATTATATTCTCTAACTCCATCCATTTACCTGCAAATGCCATGATTTTATTCTCTCTTATTGCTGAGCAATACTCCATTGTGTGTATATACCACATTTTCTTTATCCATTCATCTACTGAAGGGCATCTAGGTTGGTTCCACAGTTTAGCTATTGTGAATTGTGCTGCTATAAACATTGATGTGGCTGTGTCCCTGTAGTATGCTGTTTTCAAGTCTTTTGGGTAAAGACCAAGAAGTGGGATAGCTGGGTCATAAAGTGGTTCCATTCCAAGCTTTCCAAGGTATCTCCAGACTGCTTTCCATATTGGCTGCACCATTTTGCAGTCCCACCAACAATGTATGAGTGTGCCTTTTTCTCCACATCCTCTCCAACATTTATTGTTGTTTGTGTTTTTAATAGCTGCCATTCTGACAGGTGTGAGATGAAATCTTAGAGTGGTTTTGATTTGCATTTCTCTAATTGCCAGAGAGGTTGAGCATTTTTTCATGTATTTGTTGATTGATTGTATATCTTCTTCTGAGAAGTGTCTGTTCAGTTCCTTGGCCCATTATCGATTGGGTTATTTGTTTTTTTGGTGTTAAGATTTTTGAGTTCTTTATATTCTAGAGATTAGTGCTCTATCTGACATGCATGTGGTAAAAATTTGTTCCCAATTAATAGGCTCTCTGTTCACCTCACTGATTGTTTCTTTTGCTGAGAAGAATCTTTTTAATTTGAGTCTATCCCATTTATTGATTCTTGGTATTAATCCTTGTGCTACAGGATTCTTATTAAGGAACTTGGGGCCTAATCCAACATGTTGGAGATTAGAGCTTACTTTTTCTTCTATTAGGTGTGGTGTCTCTGGTCTAATTCCTAGATCCTTGATCCACTTTGAGTTGAATTTTGTGCATGGTGAGAGATAGAGGTTTAATTTCATTTTATTGAATATGGATTTCCAGTTTTCCCAGTACCATTTGTTGAAGAGTTTATCTTTTCTCCAACGTACATTTGTGGCGCCTTTGTCTAATATAAGATAACTGAAATTATATGTGTTAGTCTCTGTGTCCTCTATTCTGTACCATTGGTCTACTGGCCTATTTTGGTGCCAATACCATGCTGTTTTTGTTACTATTGCTCTGTAGTATAATTTAAGGTCTGGTATAGTGATCGCAAATCCACTCTTAAGGAGCGGAAAGATATGTCCCACTCCCTTGATGGTGAAGCATCAACATAAATGATGTGAAATTCTGCATGGGAGACTTGTTTATTCACCTCATTTATATGTTAAATTATGTTTATGTCACTGTGGATGAAGAGATATTTATATTTTGAATTATAATCCACTACCACTTATTTTGTTACTAAAATTGTTCTAATTTGGCCATTAGGAATCTTTTTAATTGTCTTTTGTATCCCTTTGGCATATTCCATCATTGTAAGTTATTTTTTTTTTGAGCATGTTCTAATTTTCTAGCATTACAAGATATTCCAAGTTTACCTTGTTTATTTCCTAAAACTAATTCTTCCTCTAAGTAGTTCTGGGTCCTTTAATTGAAGAATGGTGTTAGAAATCAAGATCTGGGTGCTAGGATACATTGCCCTATAACCTTTAGAATCAGTTTATCTATTATCTGAAAATCAGCTTGCTGAGATTTTAATTGGTATTGCATTAAATCTCTTTTTATTTGCATTATGCACATTAAGTTGCATTAAATAATTTATTTAGATCTTGATTTTTAAAATTAGTGCTTTGTAGTTTTCAACATATAATATAGGTTCTGTACATATTTAGTTGTATTTAGATCTAAGTATTTCAATTTATTGGGTACTATTATAGTTGGAATGAATATATGTAGGGGGAGGGGATTTAATTTCAAGTTCAAATTGTTTATTTCAAGTTCAATTGTTTTTACAGAAAAACAATTGACATTTGTATTAAATTTGTGTCCTCTGAAGTTGTTAGACAGCTTATTAGCTCAGGAGGGATTTTTTGCAACAATTGTTGGGATAATTGATGCAGATAATCATGTTATCTGTGTTTTATTTTTTCTTTACAATCTATAAAACATTTGTTATCCTTTTGTTGTCTTATAGTACTAGCTAGGACTTCCTGTACAATGTCAAATAAGAGTGGTGAGAGAGGACATCTTTGCTATGGTTCTGATCTTAGGTGAAAAATATCCACTTTCTCATTAGTGAAAAGAATGTTAGCTGTAGACTTTTATAGATGCTTTTTCTCAAATTGATAGTATTCTTTTATACTTAAGTTTCTTGAAAGTTTTATGAATAGGTAGGGTTAATGATTTTTCTGCATCAATTGATAGGGTCTTATGAATTTTCTTTAATATGTCGATATAATGGATTACAGAGATTGACTTATAAAATGTTGAACCAGCCTTCCATAATTGGAATAAATCTCACTTGGTTGTGGTACAATTTTTGTACAAACTTCTGAATTTCATTTGGTATTTTACTTTTTGGTAATGTTTTTAAAGGTATTTGTGTTTATGAAAGATTCTGGTCTGTTGTTTGCTTTCTTATAATGGCTATATCTAGTTTTAGTAGTTTGGTAGGTGATACTGCCTTTCCACAATGAGTTAGAGAGCACTTCTTATGATTCTATTTTTCTGGAAGCAATTGTTAAGAATTTATATGATTCATTCTATAAATGCTTGGTAATCATCTAAGCCAAGTATTTTTCTCTTTTGAGAAGGTATTAAGTATTAATTACTTACTAAATGTATTTGTTGTATAAAGAGCTATTTAGGTTAGTTCTCCTTGGGTGTGTTTTGGTCATTTGTGTCTTTGCAGGAATTGGTCCATTTCATCTAAGTCATCAATTTTTTTTGCATAGTTATTCATAATATTCATTTATTATCATCATAACATCCATGGGATCAATACAGATGACCCCTCTTTCACTTCTTTTTTTAAAAAGTTTTTTATTATTCTAATTTGTTATACATGTTTGTAGAGTACATTTCATTTCATATTACATATAAAGAGCACAATTTTTCAAGATGCTGGTTTTCTATGAAGTATTTTTACAACAATTGTGTCTTCATACATGTATTTAGGGTAATCATGGATAACTCAGTCTGCCATTATTCCTATCCCCTTGCCCCTTCCCCTCCCTCCCCTTTCTTAGTTCTATTTAAAGCTCTTTCATTCCTCTCATCCCCACTCTCTTGCCTTTATAAGTTAGTATCTTCATATCAAAGAGATCATTCAACCTTTGTTTTTTTGGGATTGACTAACTTCACTTAGCATTATTTTCTCCAACTCCATTCATTCACCTGCAAATTCCATGATTTTTTTTTTTGTGGTACTGGGGATTGAACTCAGGGGCACTTGACCACTGGGCCACATCCCCAGCCCTTTTTTGTATTTTATTTAGAGACAGGGTCTCACTGAGTTGCTAAGTGCCTCGCCATGGCTGAGGCTGGCTTTGAACTCGCAATCCTCCTGCCTCAGCCTCCCAAAGTGCTGGGATTACAGGCGTGCGCCACCGCGCCCGGCTCAAATTCCATGATTTTATTCTCTTTTAGTGCTGAGTAGTGTTCCATTGTGTATATATACCAAAGTTTCCCTATCCATTATCTGCTGATGGGCATTGGGGTTGTTTCCACAATCTAGCTATTGTGAATTGTGCTGCTATAAACATTGATGTGGCTGTGTCCCTGTAGTAAGTTGTTTTTAATTTCTTTGGAAATAGGCCAAGGAGTGGGATAGCTGGGTCAAATGGTGGTTCCATCCTAACTATTCCTAGGAATCTCCATACTGCTTTCCAGATTGGTTTCACCAATTTGCAGTTCCACCAGCAATGTAAGAGTGTTCCTTTTCCCCCACATACTTGCCAGCATTTATTGTTGTTCGTTTTTTTGATAGCTGCCATTCTGACTGGAGTAAGATGAAATCTTAGAGTTGTTTTGATTTGCATTTCTCTAATTGCTAGAGATGTTGAACATTTTTTCATATATTTGTTGATTGTTTGCATATCATCTTCTGAGAAGTGTCTGTTTAGTTCCTTGGCCCATTTATTGATTGGGTTATTATTATTATTATTATTATTATTATTTTTGGTCTTAAGGCTTTTAAGAGCTTTATAAATCTTTGAGGTTAGTGTTCTATCTGATGTCTCCATCATGTTGGTTTAGGCTCCAACTTGCTCAATAAGACCCCTATAGCACAAGAACTAAAACCAAGAATCAATAAATGGGATGGATTCAAACTAAAAAGCTTCTTCTCAGCAAAAGAAACAATCCGTGAGGTGAACAGAGGACCTACAGAATGGGAGCAAATCTTTACCCTCTTTCACTTCTGATGTTGGCAATTTGTGTCTTTTCTTCTTTTCTTAATTGTCCTGTCGGGGTTTATTCATTTCACTGGTTTTTTCAAAGGACCATCTTTTGGTTTCATTATTTTTCTTCACTGTTTTTTTTTTTTTTTTTTTTACTTTGAATTTCATAGACTTCTGCCTCAATTTTAATAATAATTTTTCTTCTCCTTTTTTTAGGCTTACAGACTCATTTTATAGTTGCCTGTTGTGAAAACGTAGGTTATTGATTTTTAAATCTTTCTTTATTTTTAACAGCATATGCATTTAATGCTTTAAATTTCTTTCTAAGCACTGCTTTCACTGTATCCCACAAATTTTGCTAAGTTGTATTTTACTTGTCATTTAATTAAAATACTTAAATTTTATTTTCTTTTACTCATGTGCTTTTTTCAAGGGCTGTTTCACTTCATTTCCAAATATTATGGGATTTACCAAGTTTCTTTATTTGATTTAGTCCATTTCTGTCTGAGAACATACCTTGTATGATTTCTAGCATTTCAGTTCTGGTGAAGCATGTTTTATGGCCCAGAGTGTGGTTAATCTTGGTAAATATTCTGTGTGAGATTGAGAAGAATGTATACTTGGATGTTGTTGGATGGAATGATCTGGAAATGTCAGTTAAATCTACTGATAGTGCTGTTCAGGTCCACTTTATCATTATTGATTTTCTGCCTGCTTGATCTATCAATTACGAAGAGGAGGGTGTCGAACTATCTAACCATATTTGTATTGTCTACTTCTCTTTTTAGTTCTCCTGTTTTTGTCTTATGAATTTTGACATTTGTTTTTTAGGTAGTACACATTTAGGATCAGGTCTTTGGAGAGACATTTTACATTATTCAGTGCTTCTCTTCATCTTGAATTTATTTTGAAGTCTGCTTTGTCTGAAATTAATATATCTCCTCCAGCTTTCTTTTGATTAATTTTCTTTTTCCATCCTTTGCTTTTAGGCTACTGATGTCTTTATATTTCAAGTGGGTTTCTTTTCAACAATGTATAGTCAGGCTTATTATTATTTTATTTTTTTGGTGCTGGGGATTGAACCCACGGCCTTGTGCATGTGAAGCAAGCACTCTACCAATTGAGCTTTATCTCCAGCCCTAGGTATTACTGTATTGATGGTCTGTATTTTTAAATTAATGTGTGTATACCATACACATTTAAAGTGATTTTTAATATATTTAGGTTAATATCAACCCTATCAATAACTGCTTTATGCTATTATAATGTTTTACAGTTTTTCTCTGTTTTTTTTAAAATTTTTATTTATAGTAGTATGTATTACAGTTCATACTATACATATATAGCATCTTTTTACATAAAACAGTTTGTATACAAAGTATATTCGCAGCATTCAAGTCTTCAATCATGCATTTAGAATAATGATATCCGTCTTATTCAACCACTTTTTTCCCCCTTCCCGCCTTGCTCCCTCCCTTCCCTTCCCTTCCCTTCCCTTTGACCATTATAGTGTTCCTCTAATCCTCCTATGTACCCCGACCCATCAATACTGTGAATTGGCTTCCTTATATCAGAGGAAACATTCGGTATTTGGATTTTTGAGATTGACTGATTTCACTTAGCATTATATTCTCCAAGTTCATCCATTTACCTGTGAATGTCATTATTTTATTTTCTTTTATTGCTGAGTAAAATTCCATTGTGTATATATACCACATTTTCTTTATCCATTCATCTACCGAGGGACGTCTAGGTTGGTTCCACAACCTAGCTATTGTGAATTGTGCTGCTATAAACATTGAAGTAGCTGTGTCACTGTAATATGCTGTTTTTAAGACCTTTGGGAATAGACCAGGAGTGGGATGGCTGGGTCATAGGGTGGTTCCATTCCCATTTTCCCAAGAAATTTCCAAATTGCTTTCCATAATGGTTGTACCATTTTGCAGTCCCACCAGAAATGTATGAGTGTGCCTTTTCCCCCACATCCTCTCCAACATTTATTGTTGTTTGTGTTCTTGATAGCTGCCATTCTGACTGGAGTGAAATGAAATCTTAGAGTAGTTTTGATTTGCATTTCTCTAATTGCCAGCGATGTTGAGCATTTTTTCATGTATTTGTTGATTAATCGTGTATCTTCTTCTGAGAAGTGTCTTTTCAATTCCTTAGCCCATTTATCGATTGGATTATTTGTTTTTTTGGTGTCAAGTTTTTTGTGTTCTTTATATATTCTAGAAATTAGTGTTCAATCCGATGTGTATGTATTAAATATTTGTTCCCAGTTAGTTGGTTCTCTGTTCACCTCACTGATTGTTTCTTTTGCTGAGAAGAAGCTTTTTAGCTTAAATCTATCCCATTCATTAATTCTTGGTAATAATTCTTGCACTACAGGATTCTTATTAAGGAACTTGGGGCCTAATCCAACATGTTGGAAATTGGAGCTTACTTTTTCTTCTATTAGGTGTATTGTCTCTGATCTAATTCACAAGTCCTTGATCCACTTTGAATTGAATTTTGTGCATGGTGAGAGATACAGGTTTAATTTCATTTTGTTGCATATGGCTTTCCAGTTTTCCCAGCACCATTTGTTGAAGAGGCTATCCTTTCTCCACTGTACATTTTTGGCGCTTTTGTCTAATATAAGATAGCTGAAATTATATGTATTAGTCTCTGTGTCCTCAATTCTGTACCACTGGTCTACTGGTCTGTTTTGGTGCCAGTACCATGCTGTTTTTGTTACTATTGCTCTATAGTATAATTTAAAGTCTGGTATGGTGATGCCGCCTGCTTCACTTTTCCTGCTCAGGATTGCTTTAGCTATTCTGGGTCTCTTATTTTTCCTGATGAATTTCATGACTGCTTTTTCTATTTCTTTGAGAAATGTCATTGGGATTTTGATTGGAATTGCATTAAATCTGTATAATGCTTTTGGTAGTATGGACATTTTGACAATATTAATTCTACCTATCCAAGAACAAGGTAGGTCTTTCCATCTTCTGAGGTCTTCTACAATTTCTTTCTTTAGTGTTCTATAGTTTTCATTATAGAGGTCCTTCACCTCTTTCATTGATTCCCCGGTATTTTATTTTTTATGATGCTATTGTAAATGGAGTAGTTTTCATCATTTCCCTTTCAGAGGCTTTGTCACTGATGTACAAAAATGCCTTTGACTTATGGGTATTGATTTTGTAACCTGCTACTTTGCCGAATTCATTTACTAGTTGTAAAAGTTTTCTGGTAGAGTTTTTTGGGTCTTCTAGGTAGATTATCATGTCATCAGCAAATAGTGCTAATTTGAGCTCTTCTTTTCCTATCTTGATCCCTTTAATTTCTTTCGTCTGTCTAATTGCTCTGGCCAGAGTTTCTAGTACTATGTTAAATAGCAGTGGTGAGAGGGGGCATCCCTGTCTTGTTCCAGTTTTTAGAGGGAATGCTTTCAATTTTTCTCCATTTAAGATACTGTTAGCTCGGGGCCTTGCATAAATAGCTTTTATAATGTTGAGATATGTTCCTGTAATTCCTAATTTTTCTAGAGCTTTGAACATAAAGGAGTGTTGTATTTTGTCAAATGCTTTTTCTGTGTCTATTGAGATGATCATATGGTTTTTATCTTTAAGTCTATTGATGTGATGTATTATGTTTATTGATTTCCGAATGTTGAACAAACCTTGCATCCCTGGGATAAACCCCACTTGATCATGGTGCACTATCTTTTTGATATGTTTTTGAATCCAATTTGCCAGAATTTTGTTGAGATTTTTGCTTCTATGTTCATTAAAGATATTGGCCTGAAGTTTTCTTTTTTGGCTGTGTCTTTGCCTGGCTTTGGAATTAATGTGATATTGGCCTCATAGAAAGAGTCTGGAAGAGCTCCCTCTCTTTCTATTTCTTGAAATAATTCGAAGAGCATCGGTATTAGTTCTTCTTTGAAGGTCTTGTAGAACTCGGCTGTAAACCCATCAGGACCTGGACTTCTTCTTGTTGGAAGTTTTTTGATAGTGTCTTCTATTTCTTCACTTGAAATTGATTTATTTAAATTGTGTATAGCCTCCTGTTCCAGTTTTGGGAATTCATACAACTCTAGAAATCTGTCTATGCTTTCAATATTTTCTATTTTATTAGAGTACAATTTTTCAAAGTAATTTCTAATTATCTCCTGTATATCTGAGGTGTTTGTTGTGATATTTCCTTTTTCATCATGGATGCTAGTAATTTGAGTTTTTTTTCTCTTCTTCTTTTTCTTAGCATTGCTATGGGTCTGTCAATTTTATTTATTTTTTCAAAGAACCAACTTTTGGTTTTGTCAATTCTTTGAATTGTTTCTTTAGTCTAAATTTCATTAATTTCAGATCTGATTTTAATTATTTCCTGTCTTCTACTGCTCTTAGTGTTGATCTGTTCCTCTTTTTCTAGTGCTTTGAGGTGTGATGTTAAATCCTTTATTTGTTGTTGTTGTTTTCTTTTAATGAAGGAATTCAGTGCAATGAATTTTCCTCTTACTACTGCCTTCATAGTGTCCCAGAGATTTCTATATGATGTATCTGTGTTCTCATTTACCTCTAGGAATTTTTTAATCTCCTCCTTGATGTCTTCTTCAACCCCTTGTTCATTCAGTAGCATGTTGTTTAGCTTCCAGCTGTTGGAGTAGTTTTTTTTATTTCTTGTATCCTCATTGATTTCCAATTTCATCCCATTATGGTCTGATAGAATGCAAGGTAGGATTTCTATTTTTTTATATTTGCTGAGAGTTGCCTTGTGACATAATATATGGTCAATTTTGGAGAAGGAGCCATGTGCTGCTGAGAAGAAAGTGTATTCGCTTACTGAGGGATGAAATATTCTATGTATGTCCGTTAGGTCTAAGTTATTAATTGTTTTAACGAGGCCTAATGTTTCTTTATTTAGCTTTTATTTGGATGATCTATCCATTGGTGAGAGAGGTGTGTTGAAGTCCCCTAGAATAACTGTGTGTGGTCTATTTTACTCTTGAACTTGAGAAGGGTTTGTTTGATGAATGTAGGTGGTCCATTATTTGGGGCATATAGATTTATAATTGTTATATCTTGTTGATGAATGGTTCCCTTAAGTAGTAAGAAATATTCATCTTTATCTCTTTTGATTAGCTTTGGCTTGAAGTCTACTTTATTTGATATGAGAATGGAAACCCCTGCCTGCTTCCGCAGCCCATGTGCGTGATAAGACTTTTCCCAGCCTTGCACCTTCAATCGCTTGATGTCTTTTTCTATGAGGTATGTTTCTTGTAGGCAACAAATTGTTGGGTTGTTTCTTTTAATCCAATTTGACAATCTGTGTCTTTTAAATGGTGAGTTTAGGCCATTAACATTCAGGGTTATTATTGAGATGTGATTCTTATTTCCATCCATTTTTAAATGTATTATGGTATTTAGCTTGATTTGGGTTCTCCTCTGGTTGGTAATTCCTTTAGTTTACTATCTCCCTTTGTTGGTTTTCATTGTTATTTTTCTCTTCTTTTTCGTGGAAAATTTTGCCCAAGATGTTCAGAAGTGCTGGTTTTCGAGTTGTGAAATCTTTTAACTTTTGTTTGTCGTGGAAGGTTTTTATTTTATCTTCGAATCTAAAGCTCAGTTTTGCTGGATATAAGATTATTGGTTGACATCCCTTTTCTTTCAGAGCTTGAAATATGCTATTCCAGGATCTTCTAGCTTTTAAAGTCTGGGTTGAAAAATCTGAGCATAATCTGATCGGTTTCCCCCTATATGTAATCTGCTTCCTTTCTCTTGTGGCTTTTAGTATTCTCTCCTTGTCTAGTAGATTAGGCAATTTCATTATAATGTAACTTGGTGTGGATCTGTTGTGGTTTTGTATGTTTGGTGTTCGGTAAGCCTCTTGAACTTGGTTTTGCCATTCGTTCCTCATGTGTGGAAAATTTTCTGCTATTATTTTATTGAATAAATTACTCATTCCTTTGGTTTGAAACTCTGCACCTTCTTCAACACCAATTACTCATAAGTTTGGTCTTTTTATGCTGTCCCATAATTCCTGAATGCTCTGTTCTTGTTTTCTTACTTCTTTTGCCGTGTCCTCTAGATTTTTCTCCAAGATAAATATTTTGTCTTCATTATTTGAGGTCCTTTCTTCCAGGTGATCTAATCTGTTGGTGATGCTTTCAATTGAGCATTTAGTTTGGTTTTATTTCTTCTTTCATTTCCAGAATTTCTGTTTGATTTTTCTTTAGAATCTCTATCTCCCTATTGAAGTAATCTTTTGCTTCTTGTATTTGTTTTTGGAGTTCTTTGTCAAAATGCTATTTTACCGCCTCTATTTGCTCTCTCATCTCATTTTTGAGTTCAATCTTAAGATCCATAAACATTTGGAATATGTAATTTCTAAATTCCATCTCTGGCATTTGACCAACTGTGCTTGCCATGGAATCAATTGAGGGGGCCTGTTGGTTGGCTTCAGCCACTTTCTTCCCTTGCTTCTTCATAATGCTTGTGTGTCTATTCTCCTAGCACTGTGGGACCTTGCCTATTTCAATTTCACCTTATAGCCTTATGTTTCTCCTGTGCTACAATGCTGCTACAATGCTGTCAGGTCCCCTTATAAATACCTTACAATTTAAGCTCTAACACTTTCTTTACAGTAAATCCCAGTTTGATCACAATGTACAGATTTAGTTAACCCAGATATTGTTTCCTATTTACTCTGTATGCTTGCGTTGGGGTTTACAGTTTCAGTATTGGATACAGAGATGATATGTTTAGGAAGAAGCAAGTGAGATTACTGAGATGTTCTTTCTTAGGAAGTATAACAGTAGAATTTTATAGAAGTGGTTTAATATCAGCAGACAGGAGAGAAGAGAGACTGGAGTGAGCGATTTAGAGGAAAGACAATTTGTATATAAACCAAACTTATTTAGCCTTTGAGAGAAGAAATATAAAGAAAGATGGAAAAGAAAAAATAAAAGGAACAATGAGAGATAACAAAGAATTAAGAATTAGTGTAAGAGAGAGGAGAGAGAAACTGAGTCAAGAAAAATAGAGATTAAACTATATATAACATCGCTTTTCTGTATATTTCAATTGCCCCAGGCCTAGAAGTCCCAATTTCTGCGTATACCTTGTTTTCACCTCTGATGAGTACACAATGACAGGGTGTAAGTAGATAAGATGAGGGCAGAAGAGACTAAAGTGAGAAGCAAGAAAGGAAAGAGGAACACAGACACACAAATAATCCCACTATCAAACAGAACAAAAGCAAAAACAAACAAAAACAAACAAACAGAACAGAGTCGGAATTTAAGCCAGTTGTCCTGGACCACGCCCAGACAGTCACAGTGGAGTCTAGTCTGCAGCTTTGGCCAGCGGCAGATTGTCACAGAGGAATAATGGCTGGGGGGTTCGGGTGGGTGTCAGTATGTGAATAGCATCAAGAAAGCATTCATCAAAAAGGCATGGATTCCCCATGCCTGCCCCCAGATATAGCTCTTATGGTTGCTGCGCTGGCCTCAGGCAGGCCCTTTCCTGCGGGCTGCCTGTGCGCGTCTCACCCAGGTGTTTGCTGTTCTCCGGGCCCTGGACCAGTCCTTGGATGCCTGCAGTTGTTTTTCTTCTCCGTTTCTTTGTCCTGGTCAGCCGCAGCCCTCCTCCAAAATGGCGGTGCCTTCCCTGGTCCCGACAGCAGTATCCCAGTCCTGTGTGTCACTCCGAGGCTTGTAGGTCCTGTTTAGCGATTTACGCTAAAGAAGTCTGTGAGGCCGCTGCTCGCGTCTGGCTCTCTTTTTATTCTGCGCTGTTCGAGGCCGTGGTCTGCACTTCCCGTACTGCAATGCTACCACGGGAGCTGCGCCGCTAATGCTGGTTCGGCCTGTGGGCCGCTGGCACTGGACTCCGTGCGTGGGCGGTCTGGAGTTTCTTGTATTTTCACCGTCTGGATGTGCGTGGATGTCTCAGCTCCCTTCCAGTTGCGGGAGTGTTGCTAAGAACGCGTTCAATCTTCCTGGTAAGCCTCTTTTATCGCCGGTCTCCCGAGCGTGCTTCTCTGCTGTCCGCCATCTTTTTTCCTCCCTTTCTCTGGTTTTAATTGAGCATTTCACGTGATTCCATTTGTCTATGAGTGTATATAGTTCTTTAAAAATAATTTGTAGTGACTGCCCTAGATTTTACAATATATATTTCAAACTAATCTAAACCTACCTTGAAGTAACATTATTTTGCTTTCCATGCCATACAAGTACTTAATAACAAAGTATTTCCATTCCTATTTATTTCTTTGACATGGCTATCAATTACTTTATTTATATATGCACTGTAAAAATTCAACACATTTTTATTGTTATTTAAAATAGCTATTCTCAGGTCAGATAAGAAACAAAGATTTTTACATTCAGATTTTTACATTCATTTCTTCTCTGATACTCTTTATATAAGTATTTATTTAGATCTGAGTTTTCTTCTTGTTGAAAAAAATCTGTTCACACTTATATATGTATATGTCTTTTTCTTTTGGTATTTATTCTTTGTGTTCTTTGAGAATTCTAGAACTGTGGGGCTTGGTGTCTGCTATTTATTTTGGAAGGTTCTCAGTCATTATTACTTTTAATAATTCTACTGTTTTCTCTTTAACCTCTTTCTGTAATTTAATTCAGTTGTATATTTCTCTTATTTTGTCTTGAGTTCTCCTCTCTGCAGAGTGGCTATAAACTCTAGCCCTGCCCTGATGGGAAAGTGAGGGGTTTGGTCATGGAAATTCACAATATGCCTTTCAAAGTATAGTTCCATATCCTGGCTGATGGCCCAGTGCCTAAAAGTCTGATCCATGACCAGGTATCCCTCTCACAGGAACCTTGTTTATAACTACAGATGCCCTTGTAGCTCCTGTTTGACCTGTGTCCAGTCTTTCCTACATATTCTCCAGGAGAACCGTGACCAGGAAGGAAGTTAGGTTTAGGTGCATGGGTCAGGTCAGACACAAAGAAAGCAACTCCAGAAAACACATGAAAAACAAAAGGAGTTTATTGCTATGTATCCTCAAGAGAAGAGGGTAACATGCCTTCAAGACCAATGTGAAGGTGGGCATCCTGGATACACATGTTCAACCAGCTGGTGGGCAACAAGATAGAGGGACCTGTGGGCTAAAATCCTTACTTACAGTCTTTATTGGGATCAAAGGAATTACCTAAAGCAAGATTTCCATAGGGAAGTCTAATTCATGGGCTTAAAGCAAGTACACATGAGTTCTAGGAGGTCCCACTGTGACTAGGTATAGTCACTGTGGTATATCTGCACAGTCCACACAGGGCATGGGTGTTGATGGGGTGAGCCAGGTAGGTTGTGTGTAGCTTTACTGTAGGCCACCAGAGGCAGCTGTATCAGGCATATATGTCTGGATTGACCACACTGAGGAACTGGGAGGAGGTAGACAACTGCAACTGTGGTGGCTACTTCTGGTATGAGAAAACTCAAATCATATTCAAAATATAATGGGTCCTCAGGCAATGTTCGATTTTAGGAATTCACTCAACTTCCTTTTGAAAGTGTTCCATTGTCATTGGATGTTTTCTGTTTTGCTTCTCATCTGTTTTTGCATTTCAGTTTGTGAAGTTTCTCCTTTTGTAAAAAAAAAAATATTTTTTCAGTTGTAGATGAACACAATTCCTTTATTCTATTTTTATGTGGTGCTGAGGATGGAACCCAGTGCCTTCCACATGTGAGGTGAGCACATTACCATTGAGCTACAACCCCAGCCCAGGCTGTGGAGTTTCTATGGACATGTCTTCAGCCTCACTAATTCTTTGATTCTCTCCTTGACTTTACCTAGTCTATTGGTGGGTCCACCAAAGGCCTCCTTCATTTCTGTTACAGTGTATTTGATTTCTAGCATTTATGCCACCTCTCTGTTTATACTACCCATCTGATATTGCATTCTGTCTACTTTTTTTCATTAAATCCCTTAACATAACAATCATAGATAATTTAAATTCAATTTCTGCTATTAAATTCAATTGCAAAATCTATGACATGTCTCAGGGTTCCTGGAGGTGCAGCTGTATGTGCCCAGAGGTTTCTCATTCTCAAGCTAGTTCACCCTCAGACTTCAGCATTCCACCCAAAATTGGCATTTAAGTTCCTGCCAGTTTGTGGCACCAGTAGCTTCTGCTCCAGGTGAGTAGATCTTGGTTGCAAGACTCAGATTTGTCTATCTTTCTAGATTTTGGAATGGCAGTTTGGCTTCTCATCTCAGTTCACGGATAGGTTTAAGAAAAGTCATTGATTTTCCATTTGTTCAGCCTTTTCTTGTTGCAAGAACAGGACTGATTTATTTTCAAGCTCTTTATGTGTTGGAGCTGTAACCTAGAGTTCAGCTTTCCCTTTATATCTTCTGATAGATCTTTCCCCCAATTCTATTGTTGTCTCCCTTTCTATATCTGTTTTCTCTTAATGTGTCTCTAATATTCAATGTATTACTGGATCTTGTCCTTTTTTTTAACATACATGTTTGCAGAGTGCGATTCATTTCACATTATATATAAAGAGCACAATTTTTCTTATTTATTTATTTATTATTCTAAGTTCTTATAAATGACAGTAAGAGCACAATTTTTCAAGTTGTTGGTTTTACATAAAGTATTTTTAAAACAATTATTTCTTCATACATGTACTTAGGGTAATGATGTCTAACTCATTCTACCATTATTCCTACCCCCCTTGCCCTCTCCCCCCCCCTTTTGTTCTATTTAAAGCTCTTTCATTCCTCTCAGCCACCCCCCTTGCCTTTATAAGTCAGTATCTTAATAACAAAGAGATCATTCAACCTTTGGTTTTTTGGGATTGCCTAACTTCACTTAGCATTATTTTCTCCAACTCCATCCATTTACCTGCAAATTCCATGATTTTATTCTCTTTTAGTGCTGAGTAGTGTTCCATTGTGTATATATACCAAAGTTTCCCTATCCATTCATCTGCTTATGGGCACTGGGGTTGGTTCCACAATCTAGCTATTGTGAATTGTGCTTCTATAAACATTGATGTGGCTGTGTCCCTGTAGTATGCTGTTTGGGTATAGACCAAAAGAGAAGGATAGCTGGGTCAAATGGCAGTTCCATTCCAAGTTTTCCTAGGAATCTCCATACTGCTTTCCAGATTGGTTTCACCAATTTGCAGTCCCACCAGCAATGTATGAGTATGCCTTTTCCCCCACATCCTCGCCAGCATTTATTGTTGTTTGTACTTTTGATAGCTGCCATTCTGACTGGAGTAAGATGAAATCTTAGAGTTGTTTTGATTTGCATTTCTCTAATTGCTAGAGATGTTGAACATTCTTTTCATATATTTGTTGATTGTATATCATCTTCTGAGAATTGTCTGTTTAAATCCTTGGCCCATTTATTGATTGGGTTATTTGTTTTTCTGGTGTTAAGGTTTTTGAGAGCTTTATATATCCTTAAGATTAGTGTTCTATCTGATGTGCTTGTGGTAAAGATTTGCTCCCATTCTGTAGGTTCTCTATTTACTGCACTAATTATTTCTTTTGCTGAGAAGAATCTTTTTCGTTTGAATCCATCCCATTTATTAATTCTAGGTTTTGATTCTAGAACTAATAAATGAATTGAGCAAAGTAGCTGGATATAAAATCAATACCCATAAATCAAAGGCATTTCTGTACATCAGTGATAAATCCTCAAAAAGAGAAACTAGGAAATCTACCCCATTTACTATAGCCTCAGAAACAAACAAACAAACAAACAAACAGAAAAACAACTTGGGAATCAACAAAAGAAGTGAAAGACCTCTACAATGAAAACTACAACCTGCTAAAGAAAGAAGTTAAAGAATCTTAGAAGATGGAAAGATCTATCTTGTTCATGGATAGGTAAAATTAATATTGTCAAAATGGCCATTCTCCCCAAAGCACTATACAGTTTCAATGCAATCCCAATCAAAATCCCAATATTATTCCTCATAGAAATTGTTAGAAAAGATGCTGAACATAGTTAACTTAGCCGGGAACACCGTGTTAGTGAAATAAAAGGGTTTATTGGGGTGCCACGTGGGCAAGGGTAGGGAAAGGAAGGGAAAGGAAGGGGATTAGGGAAGGGGGGAAAAGGGATGGACGGGATCAGGGACAGGCAGGAATAGAGAGCGATTTCAGTCCGGGGCTGGCTTAAATAGAGTAGGGGTCAGAAAGCCCCCCCCCCCGGAGTGAGTCCTTGCCCTATAGGCCAACAGAGGTCAGGAGGTAGTGGACAGGGCACTTGCTGGTCAGGTTTGCTGGTCATGCTGAGGATTTGGGAAGTGTAGTTTTTCACAAAGTACCTGGGGAGGTGTGGCCTTCTGCCTGGGAGGCGCAGCCTCCTGCCTGGAATCCAACAGAAATAGAAAAAGCAATCATGAAATTCATCTGGAAAAATAAGAGACCCAAAATAGCCAAATAATTCTTAGCTAGAAGAGTGAAGCTGGTGGCATTACTATTCCAGACCTTAAATTGTATTACAAAACAATAGTAACAAAAACAGCATGGTATTGGCACCAAAATAGACCAGTTGACCAATGGTACAGAAGACACAGAGACTAACCCACACACCTACAGTTATCTTATATTGGACAAAGGTGCCAAAAATGTTCATTGGAGAAAAGACAGCCTCTTCAACAAATGGTGTTGGGAAAACTGTAATAAAATGAAATTAAATCTCTTTCTCTCACCATGCACAAAACTCAACTCAAAGTGGACCAAGGACCTAGCAATTAAACCAGAGACCTTGTACCTAGTAGAAGAAAAAGTAGGCCCAAATCTCCATCATGTTGGATTAGGATCTTATCCTTTTTAGTCTAGTCTAAAAGTTTTACTTTTGATTTGTGGATCTAAATACTTCCTATTCGTTGTAGTTCACTAAAATTTGTTATTTCATCTTTCTTATAATTTTTAAAATTTTTAGTTATACAGGGACACAATATCTTTATGTTGTTTATTTATTTTTATGTGGAGCTGAGGATTGAACCCAGTGCCTCATCAGTGCGAGGCACGCACTCTGCCACTGAACCACAACCCCAGCCCTCTTATAATTTTTTTTATGTTTGCTTTTCTTTTGCGTTCTTTCTTACCTTCTATTTGTTATGTTTAATCCTTACTTTAGACTTACACTTTTATTTTTATTCTTCTGCAGGTTGTACCAAACCTCTTCGAACTCATACTTAAATTAGTTTTTCCTTACTTGCGTTTAGGTTTCTGTATCCTATCTTATTCCTGAAGTAAAAGGGTAATTTTTCACACCTTCCATGACTTCTGGTTTATCCTTACTACCCTTCTACTGCCATCCTCTCCATGTTATGTTTTTCTGTTGCTTTAGGGCTAAGTTCAAGCTTGAGAGACACCAATCATACTGGTTGCCATTTTCAGGTACAGAAAATCTTTGTTCTCATATTTGTGCATTGAAATGACAATTTCTATGCCATGGGTCAGCTGATAGTGACGATGATGATATATTTTACATATTTGGAATTATAGTCATGAAATTTTTATTCAGGAAGTGACCTCAGGAGATTATTTAGCATGGTAATCCTTATTCAGTAAATAATCTATGGTTCACCAGGCAGGTTACTTTCTCCATTCCCATGATATGGGACAGGAATACAGTTCATTGCAAAGGTTAGTTGTTCTATACACTATGCTTAATATTACCCCTATCTTCCAAGTGAGGCTCCAGAAAATTTTGGAGAAAACATAAATATCATTTCAATGTAAATAGAAGAACAGATTTAGTCTAATTCAGTGTGTTTATGAGGAATAAACTTAGGACTGGGTGTAACATTGTTTTAGGTCATGCTGAGTATTAGAAGCAGGGGCTGGGTTATATTCTAGATGCTAACTTGGGTTTCATAATAACTCCTAGTTAGATTCTGTTTTGTGTGGGAACAGATGAAAAATAGTTACATTTAAGTATGTGAGAGTTCCATATTACAATACAATGCTATGTTAGAATGAAAAAGTAATTTTCATTATAAGCTTTTTCTTGCAGTTGTTCAAAGTCTTATTAAGTAATCTCTTTTATATTTAAATTATCCATGCTTGAAAAATGCATGGTTGAAGCCCAAAGGTAATTTTAGTTTGAGAAAATTTGGGTAGACTCTTTTCAGATACATCAGATTAGTGAAAAGTTAAAGAAGAACAGAAGAATTAGTAGAAAAAACAGTTTTTTTTTTTTTTCTTTCCCCTTTTTGGTTTCATTTAACCTAACTTGCTGAATCGGCAACTTAATTTTGTTTAAATTGAATTTCGTGTTTTATTGTAAAAAAAATTATACATAGTTGAATAATTTAAAAGCTTTTTGGAGTGGGTCCAAGATGGCTGAATAAAGGTGCTGGGCACTCCTATCCTCTTCCACAAAGACGAAGGCACAGGTGCATGCCTATATGTGGAGGCAAGGGACTGTGGGAGAACACTAGAAACCAGCATGAGAGATACAGGAACCTGGTAAGATTCAGAACAACATTATAAAAAGAGAAACAAAATATCACAGCATCAGCCACACTGACTCCACAGCCAGGGGAGGGAAGAAGGTCTTCCCTTTGGAGGGAGAGTGTGACACGAGAGAGTCCCAGCAAACTCTACAAGTGGGGATGATGGAAACGCTAGTTACAGGAGAGTTTCACAATCCTCACAGGCTTTCAGCCCATTGAGCTAAGCAACCTGAAATCTGCATAGTATTCTTGATTTGGAAAAGAAACATATATCATCTCCCAATGAACCCCCCATGGTGCCACCTTGAGAACTCAGCTATTGTCTGACTTTGCACTGCTCTAGGGGTCAGAAACTACTGCATATTCCTATCTCTAGGACCCCCACAGGCATTCTACTGCACTGGATTGGGGGATAGTTGCCTAGTGAAATCAACTTGGCTCAGCAGGATAACTGTGACCTCAACCTACTGGATGTTCTGCTCTTAGGGGATGGGTGTGTCCAGACACAGAGGGTGGTGGAGGGTAATTTCCCTCAAGAACTGGGAGATCAGGGATTTGACCATTGAGACTGAGGATGTGGACTCACTCGTGCCAGGACTGAAGGCAGATGTCTAGGCAGCTTTTACTGACTCTGTCTCCTGCACAAGCACCTGTTATTGACAGAGCAAGGAGAGGACTCTGGCAGTTTCCACTGTGGTTCCACCCACAGGGGCCTCCTGATGGGGCCTTAAGTGTTCCATGGCTCTGGCTGTTGCCCTGCTCATGTGTGCATGCTATAGTTGAAAGGAGTTGGAGGAGAAAATCCTGTGCTCCAGACACACATGACCAAAGGGGGACTATAACTGTGCCACAGTCCCACTCCTGGGCATGTACTGCCACCCTTTGAGAGGACCACCATAGTTTCTGAAGCTACCTCATCCTTGAGGTTCTCACCACTATCCTCCCCAATAGCTTGTCTTACCACACATTGCTGTCTGTGTCTGAGTTCATGGGGGGTATCATGGTTCCCACTACCACTTTTCCCTTGCACCATTGACTGGTCAGAGGTCAAATGCTTTAGGTTCTTCACCACTGCTGGGGTTGCCAGGGCCAGAGGCCCTTGCTAATAGCAGAATTGTCATCAATAGTGCCTGAAGAAACTCCCGTCACCCGATAGGGGCCACCACTATAGGAGTAGCTACAGAGTGAGCACCCCTCACTCACTGTTGTTGGCAGAACCCTGCCTAAGCTGTTAGCGTGCCCCCTCTGGTATGACCCACAGAGATGGTGGGTATCTCTGAATACACTATGGCATGCACTGCATTCAAACTCATTAATCACAGCCAAAGACACTCTAGGGAGCCAATGTTATGGTGACCAGCGAGAAATGAACTCAAAATTGCATAACAAACTAATACCCTGAGAGTCATCTTCAGGACAAAATCATTTATTAAGAAGGTTACTGCACAAAAGTGGTAGAGATACCTGATCTACCAGATGAGAAAAATCTCAGTATTGGAGCATGAAAAATATGAAATAACAAGGTCATATGACATCACCAAAAGAACATAATAACTATAGTGACAGATCCCAAAGAAATTAATATGGGTGAAATACCTGATAAAGAATTTAATAGAGTGATTATTAAAATGCTCAATGCGATAAGAGAATATAAATAAATAATCAAAGGAAATTAGGAAGACAAGGAAAAATATGAGTGAGAAATTTAGCAAGGAAGTAGAGATTTTGAAAAAGTGCCAAACAGAAATCTTGGAAAAAAAGAGCTTGATATATCAAATACCAAAATATCATTCAAAGTTTCAACAACAGGCTAGATCAACTCAAAGAAAAAAATCTGAACTTGAATATAAGTCTCTTGAAATATCCCAGTCAGACAAAAACCCCCAAAAGCAAAGAAACAGAAGAATAAAAGAAAGCATTCAAGACCTTTGGGACAGCACGAAACAAACAAACATTTGCATTTTCCAAATACTCAAAAGCCAAAGTGAAAAGAGGTAATGGCATAGAAAACCAATTCAATAAAATAATAGAAAACCTTTGTAATCTTGGAAAAGATATGGACATCCATGTATAGTACACTTAAAAACACATGACCAGAAAAGATACAAGGAAAAAATTCTAAAAGCCAAAAGAGGAAAGTGCCAAGTCACATTTAAGAATATTCCCATTATATTAACAGAAGATTTTTCAGGAGAAACACTACAGGCCAGAAAGAAATGAAATGATGTATTGCAATCATGAAATACAGTAATTGACAAATGAAAATACTATATCCATACAGACTATCTTTCATAAATGATGTAGAAATAAGTCCTTCCAAGACATATAAAGATTGAGGGAATTGATGACTACCAGACCAGCTTTATAAAAGGTGCTTCAGGGAGTCCGACATCCAGAAGTGAAAGAAAGATAACTACTATCACAAAAGCATGTGGAATTCTAAATCCCAGTAGAGGACTGGACACAGAAAAGAGAAATAGAAAAGAATCTAGCATTATCAATATAATAACTAGCAAACCACAAAGATGAACAAGAAGAAAACAGCAAAGAATATTCAGAGAAAAAGGAATAAAAGACAAGAGTAAGTTGTCTTATTTTACCTATCAATGATAACCGTGCATATAAACAGTCTATATTCTATAGTTAAAAGATACAGACCAAAAAGGCATACTCATACATTGCTGGTGGGACTGCAAAATGGTGCAATTGTTATGGAAAGCAGTATGGAGATTTCTTGGAAAACTGGGAATGGAACCACCCTATGACCCAGCCATCCCACTCCTGGGTCTATTCCCAAAGGACTTAAAAACAGCATATTACAGCGACACAGCCACTTCAATATTTATAGCAGCACAATTCACAATAGCTAGGTTGTGGAACCAACCTAGATATCCCTCAGTAGATGAGTGGATAATTAAAATGTGGTATATATACACAATGGAATTTTACTCAGCAATAATAAAAGAGAATAAAATAATGGCATTCACAGGTAAATGGATGAAGTTGGAGAATATAATGCTAAGTGAAGTTAGTCAATCTCAAAAATCCAAATACCAAATGTTTTCTCTCATATAAGGAGGGTGATTCACAGTGGTGTTGGGTTGGGGTACATAAGAGGATTAGAGGAACACTAGAATGGTCAAAGGGGAGGGAGGGGAAGGGAGGGAGCAAGGGGGGATGGAGGGGAAAAATGGTGGTAGAATAAGATGGATATCATTATCCTAAATGCATGATTGAAGACTTGAATAGTATGAATATACTTTGTATACAGTGTTATGTAAAAAAAGATGCTCTATATGTATATTATGAATTGTAATGCATACTACTATTATAAATACAACAACTTTGAATAAAAAAAAAGATACAGACCACCCAACAATATGTTGCCTACAAGAAACTTACTGCACCAGTAAAGACATACATAGCTTGAAAGTGAAGGGATGGAAAATGATATTACAAGCAAAGGAAATCTAAAGCCGGTAGGCACAGCTATATGTATGCCTGATGAAATAGACTTTTAAGACAAAAATAGTAAGAAGTGACAAAAAGGTCACATATGATGTTCAAGGGATAAATTCAATAAAAAGATATAACAATTGTAAATCTATATGCATCTAAGGCCCAGGCATGTAATTTTATACAATAAACACTTAGACCTAAAGGGAAATGTTAGATACCAATACAATAACGGTGAGAGACTTGAACGCCCCACTTTCAACAAGTGACAGATCATCCAGACAAAAAGTCAAGGAAGAAACATCAGAATTAGATCAAATGGTCTTGAGAGGTATTTACAGAATATTACATGCAAAAAAGCTACATAATATGCATTATTTTCATTGGTCCACGAGACTCTCTTTAGAATAGGCCACATTTTAGGTTAAAAAACAATTCTTATTTATTTATTTATTTATTTACTTTAGTTGTACACAATGTGTTTATTTGTACGTGGTGCTGAGGATCGAACTCGGGCCGCGCGCGTGCTAGGCAAGCGCTCTACCGCTGAGCCACAATCCCAGCCCTAAAAAACAGTTCTTAACAAATTCAAAAAAGTTGAATTTGTATCCTATATCTTATCTGATAAACATGGGATGAGACCAGAAGTCAAAAACAAAAGACATTTTAGAAATGAGACAAACACATGAAGACTGAACAATACATTTTTGAGTGAGCAAATAATCGTTGAAGAGATCAAAGGGGAATTTAAAAAAATGTCTTGAAACAAAGGAAAATAAAAACATAATATGTCAAAATTTATGGGATATAGCAAAAGTAGCACTGAGAAAAGTTTATAGCATAAATGCCTACATGTAAAAAGTAGAAAGAGTTCAAATAAACAACCTCTTGGTCATCTCAAGGACTTAGAAAAGTAAGAATAAATAGAATCCAAAATGAGCAGAAGGAAGGAAATTACCAATATCAGAGGAGACAAAAATGAAAAAGAGATTTAAAAATAGAAAACATTAATGAAAGAGAAACAAAGTTGAAAAATCTTTTAATTAGACAAATCAAGAAAAAAACAAAAAGATGACCCAAATAAATAAAATTAGGAATGAAAAAAGAGACATTACAACAAACACCACAGAAACACAAAGGATCTTCAGGGATTATTATGAAAAACTATAAGTTGTAAAACCAAGAAGAAATGGATACATTTCTGGATCTATACAACATACTGAAATTGAACCACAAAAATACAGAAAACCTAAAAACCCAATAACAAACAGTGAGATTGAATCAATAATAGACATTCTACAAAGAAGAACCCATACCTGCATGACTTTACTTCTGACTTTTATAAAACTTTTATGTAAGGATTAAAACCAAATTTTTTTCTCAAACTATTCTGAAATATTGAAAGAGATAAACCTTTCCAAATTCATTCCGTGAGGTCAGCATCAGCTTCATACCCAAACTAGAAATGAACATATTTAAAAAAAAGGAAATATAGATCAATATCCCTGATATACATCATGCAAAAATTCTCAACAAACACTAGAAAATTGAATTCAAAAGCACTTCAAAGGGATCTGTCACCATGAACAAGTTGATTTTATCTCAGCGACACAAGGAGGTTTCAATGTACACAAATCAATAAATGTAATATATCATATTAAGAGAATGAAGTATAAAATTTATATGATCATCTCAATACATGAAGAAAAGGCATTTGATCTAATTCAATGTCCCTTCATGATAACATCCTTGAACAGCTTGTTTGTGAAAGGCTTGTATCTCAACGTTTTAAAGGCTGTGATGCCAACATCATACTGAATGGGAAAAACTGAAGGTATTTCTTCCATGATCAAGAACAAGACAAGAGCATCCACTCTCACTGTTCTTATTCAACATAATACTAGAAGTTTAGCTTGACAGATGTGAAAGAGAAAGTAATAAAATATGTATAAATAGGGAGGAAATAAAACTCTAATTATTTGCAGAATAATATGATTTTATTCATTCAAAGATCCAAAGATTCCACTAAAAAGGACTATTTGAATTGACAAAAAATCTCAGTAAAGTAGTAGGATACAAAAGCTATGTACAAAAATCAGTAGCTTTTCTATATGCCAATAATGAATTTTCTGAGAACGAAATCATAAATGCAATCCTGTTCACAAGAGCTACAAAAAAATAATACCAAGGAACAAAATTAACTAAGGAAGAAAAAGTCTGCTACAGTGAAAATTGTGAAACACTGATGAAAGAAGTCGACTAAGACACAAAAAGATGGAGTGACTTCCCATATTTGTGGATTTAAAGAATTAATATTGTTAAAATGTCCTTATTACTCAAAGTGATCTACAGTTTCAATGTTGTCTCCATCAAAACACTAATGACATTTTTCACAGAACAAGAAATACAATCCTGAAATTCATATGGATGCCCAAAAGATTCCAAATAGCCAAAGCAATCATGAAAAGACAATAAATATGTGGGCATCAAAATACCTGATTTTGTAACATACTGTAGAGATTTAGTAGCCAAAATAGCATGATATTGGCATAAAAATAGACACACACACACACACACACACACACACACACACACACACACACTAGTGGAACAGAACAAAGATCTCATAAATAGATCCATGCATCTACCATGAATTGATTCTTGCCAAAGCACCAAATACATATATCGGAAAAGGAACGACCTCTTAAAAAAGTGATCATCTCAATATATGCAGAAAAAGCATTTGATTTAATTCAGGGACACTATCTCTGAAACTTGACTCCTATCTCTCATTCTGTAAAAGAATAACCTGATGTTGAATGAAAGACCTAAATATGAAATTGCCAGAAGAAAACAGGGAACACTTGAAGATCTTGGTGTAGGCAATAATTTTCTTATAGAACAGGAAAATTTTTTAAAAAAGTTAACAAATGAAAATATATCCACCTAAAACATTCTGCACAGCAGAACACAGTAGTTAGTATTTTCCAACTGTTCAACTGACAAGGATTAATATTCAGAATATATAGATATCTAAAATCAATGACAAAAAGATAACTGATCCAATTAAAATAAGGGCAATGAGCAAATAGACACTTCTCAAAAGAAAAAAAAAAATACAAATGACCAACAACTATGTTAAGAATGTCCAATATTATCAGTCTTCAGGGAAATATAAACCTAAATCATGAGATACCATCTTACCCCATTTAGAGTGGTTATTAACAAACAACAAAAATCCCCCCCCCCCCAAAAAAAAATGAATGCTGGAGAGGATGTGGAGAAAAAGGAACACTTACACATTGTTGGTGGGGGCGTATATTATTAGTTCATGTGTTATGGAGAACAGGGTGGAGGTCCCTAAACAACTAAACTAGAGATGCCATATGATCCAGCTATCCCACTCTGAGCATATATCCAAAGGGAATGAAATAAAATGTTAAAGAGATGCTTGCATGCCCGTTTATTGCAGCACGATTCACAACTGCTAAGATATAGGATCAGCCTAGGTGCCCATCAACAAGTTGAAGGATTAAAAAAAAAAAAATGTGGTATACATACATGATGAACTATTCTTCAGACAAAGAGAAGAAAGAAATTCTATAATTGGCAGCAAAATGGATGGAACTGGAAGCCATTATGTTAAGTGAAATAAGTCAGATGCAGAAAGACAAGAACCTCATATACTTTCTCATATGTGAAAGCTAAAAGGTGTTGGCCTGAAAGCAAGTGATTACTAGAGATTGGGAAGGGTGTATGTGTGGGGGAAAGGGAAGGTGGATTTGATCAGAACACAGTATATGCATGTATGGAAACATCACACTGAACTCTATTAATACGTACAATTAATAACACGTTAATTGCTGGATAAGGGTGATCAGGGACCGGAAGAGGAAGAAGAGTTTTGAATTGCTCTTTCTTGATGTCACGCAGAGAGTCTTAGTTTTTCTCAGGGCCTCTGTTTTGGCTGTTATTCCTTGTAGGAGGCCATTGTGTTAATTGAAACTTCTTCTCTCTCCTGACTTCAGTGTGTACAAAGTCATTGTAGTTCCTCTGACCCCTCCATATGCCATAACCATTCATCTGCAGCTCATCCTATATAACAGAAAACAGGTTGCAAGGATGCTTACCTTGATGCACCTAGGTTCAGGTAGGTGCCAGTGAGGTCATGTGGTACAAGCTATGGGGGCACAGGCTTCAAGGGCTAATGGAGGGAATGCAAGACTCCTATGTCCCTGGCCCAAATATAGACTAACATACTTATCTATTTTAAATACTTATATATTACCACCTTCTGAACGTATTTATTATGAATTTCTTAGCTGAGAATTATTACAATTGTATAAAGTAACTCAGATTCATTGCAGAGATCTCAACAGACAAAATTGCTACACTTTACCAAGCCTAGGAAGTTTTTATTTACAGTTTTAATGTGTCAGGGAGAATTCATGGTACAAATATTTTAAAAATGAAAAGGTGAAACAAGAGACTGCAGTTGTCAAACGCTTGCTGTATTTGAACAATGCATTTATAGAAAGATAGACATAGATCCTGGGAAGATGGCCGACAGGAGGGAGGTGCTCTCTGGACATAGTTACTAAAAGACGCTTAGTGGGAAGTTTGAGCGCGTTACTAGCAATTCTCTTGCAACTGAAAGGGAGCTGAGACATTCGCACACCTCTGGACGGTGAAATACAACAATCTCCGGAACACAGATGGGCAGGGGCAGAGTTGGAGCCGTCCACAGTCCGAAGCAGCGCTGTCGGCTCTGTAGGCACAGCTGCCCGATAACATTGTGGTAAGGGGACGATCCACACAGCGGCTTGAAACCGATCAGCAAGGAAGGATAGAAAGGAGCCTAGAAGCGTGAGCGGTGTCCACGTAGAGCTCTTTTACACAACTTGCCAAGCCGATCCTGCATGCTCTGGAGTGACACAAAGGTCTGCGGAACTGCTGTTGAGCGGGAGGAGAGCACTGCCATCTTTGAGGAATATAGTGGCTGACCCTGACAAACGAACAAGGCAGAAATGAAGAGCAGCTGCAGACATCTAGGGAGCTGCCAATGCTCTAAGAACAGCGCACACCTGGGTGAGGCTCGGGCAACCATCAGGGGAGAGCGTGTCTGAGGCCGGCGCAGCGGTCCTAAGAAGCTACAACTGTGGGTGGGCGTGGGGAAAGGGTGCCTTCTGGAGGATCCCTTTCCTCGTGCCACTCATCTGCTGACACACAACCCCACTGAGCCACTCTTCCGCTGAGCTATTCTGCCACTGGCTAAAGGTGCAGCCTTGGCCCTACTAACAGGATCGCTGACTGTCCAGATGTGATCCGATACAATTGGCTTAAACTGGAAAGGAAAAAAGGAGGGCTTCCCAGGGTCCGTTTTGTTTGAAACGAGGGCTTCCCAGGGTCCGTTTTGTTTGAAACTTGTTCCTGGGTTCGACTTTTTTTTTTGTTAGTTTGCTTGTTTTGTTGGTTTTCTGGTTTTTTGTTTTTGGTTTTGTTTTGCTTTCTTTTTTGCATTGATTGTCAGTGTGTTTGTTTGTTTGCTTCTGCTCCTCTTTTCTTTCTTTCTTTTCTTCCTTCTCACTTTTGCATCTTTTCTTCTTCCTTCATCTTTCCTATTTACACCCTGCCAGTGCATACTCAACAGAGGCAAAAACAAGTTATACGCAGAATTTGGGATCTCTACAACGGGCGCAATTGAACTATATAGCAAAGCGGTGTTATAGAGTTTACTCTCTATTTTCTTGACTCTCTCTCTCCTTTCTCTTACACCAATTCCTACTCTTTTGTCATTTTTTTTCCTTTTCCATCTTTATTTCTTCTCTCAACAGCTGCATAAATTAGGTCTATATATAAATTGGTCTTTCCACCTAATTGTTCACTCCACTGTCTTTCCTCTCTGGTCTACTGATACTAAACCACTTCCATAGAACTCTCTTTTCATACTTTCTAAGAAAGAACAATTCAATACACTCACTTCCTTCTTCCTAAACATATCACCTCTGTGTCCAATACTTGAAGCCACAAAATCCCATCAGAAGCGTACAGAGTAAATTGGAAACAATATCTGGGTTAACTAAATCTGTACATTGTGATCAAACTTGGATTTTCTGAATAGAAAGTGTTAGGTTTTAAAGTGTAAAGGAAGTATAAGGGGATCTGATAGCATTGTACTATAGGAGCAACATAAGGCTTTAAGGTAAAATCAAAATAGTCAAGGTCCCACAGTGCAGGAAGAAAAGACACACAAGCAACATGAAGAAACAAGGGAAGAAAGTGACACAAACAAATCAATATGCCTCATCAGTAGATTCCATGGCAAGCACAGTTGGTGAAATGCCAGAGATGGAATTTAGAAATTACATATGCCAAATGTTTATGGAACTTAAGAATAAACTCAAAAATGAGATGAGGGAGAAGGTACAGGTGGCAAAAGATCAATTTGACAAAGAACTCCAAAAACAAATACAGGAAGTAAAAGTTTACTTCAATAGGGAAATAGAGGCTCTAAAGAGAAACCAAACAGAAATTCCAGAAATGAAAGAAGCAATAAATCAAAATAAAAGTTCAATTGAAAGCATCACCAACAGAGTAGACCACTTGGAAGAAAGAACCTCAGACAATGAAGACAAAATATATATCCTAGAGAAAAAATTAGATTACACAGCAAAACTCATAGGTAATCAAGAACATAACATCCAAGAATTATGGGACAGCATAAAAAGACCAAACTTAAGAGTGATTGGCATAGAGGAAGGGGCAGAGTTTCAAGCCAAAGGAATGAGTAATTTATTTAACAAAATAATTACAGAAAATTTTCCAAACTTGAGGAATGAATGGGAAAACCAAGTTCAAGAGGCTTACCGAATACCAAACAAATAAAATCACAACAGATCCACACCAAGACACATTATAATGAAAATGCCTAATATACTGAACAAGGAGAGAATACTAAAGCCACAAGAGAAAGGAAGCAGATTACATATAGGGGGAAACCAATCAGACTATGTTCAGATTTTTCAACCCAGACCTTAAAAGCAAGAAGATCCTGGAATAGCATATTTCAAGCTCTGAAAGAAAAGGGATGTCAACCAAGAATCTTATACCCAGCAAAACTGAGCTTTAGATTTGAAGATGAAATAAAAACCTTCCACAACAAGCAAAAGTTAAAAGATTTCACAACTCGAAAGCCAGCACTTCTGAACATCCTGGGCAACATTTTTCATGAAGAAGAAGAGAAAAATAACAATGAAATTCAACAAAGGGAGATATTAAACTAAGGGAAATACCAACCAGAAGAGAAACCAAATCAAGCTAAAGACCATAACACAAATACAAATGGATGGGAATAAAAGTCACATCTCAATAGTAACCCTGAATGTTAATGGCCTAAACTCGTCAATCAAAATACAAAGATTATCAGAATGGATTAAAAGAAATGACCCAACAATTTGCTGTCTCCAAGAAACACAGCTCGTAGAAAAAGACATCAACAGACCGAAAGTGAAAGGCTGGGAAAAGTCTTATCACTCACATGGCCTGCGGAAGCAAGCAGGGGTTTCCATTCTCATATCAAATAAGGTAGACTTCAAACCAAAACTAATCAAGAGGGACAAAGATGGATATTTCTTACTACTTAAGGGAACCATTCATCAATAGGATATAACAATCATAAATCTCTATGCCCCAAATAATGGAGTGTAGGAGCCCTAATTGAGGAAACAGCTAAGATGGAGGTTAGCTGTGAGCCATAAAAGATGTTCAAGTTTAACCTGATATTCATGCATTTATCAAAGAATCTTTTTATGCCCGTGAACACTGTGTGACACACCTGTAAGCTCGAGCTGTAAGCACTTGTCCTTGTTAAAGCAAAATGTATTTAACCGGGTGAGGGTTAGTGGCTAGTGTGGGTTAGAGTTAGAGTGTGATAGTAGTTGGAGTTGTGGTTGGAGTTTGAGAGGTTGTTGAAGCTGGAGAGAGAAGTTAGAAGAGAGAAGAATAAAAGAACTTTTTCATTTCCATCCTGCCTCCGGATTTTCTCCCGCAGCGTCATTGCTCCAAGCGGCAATCACTTCAGGCAGCAACAAGTGGTGGCCTGTACGGGGATTTTGGTGGGCAGGTAAGACCAGCAAGGAGAGTAGTGGTGTGAACTCAAAAATAAGAGCTGAAAAAGCTATCAGAGGCTTATTGAAATTAGCCGAAGAGTACGTATTCTCCTTAGAAGCTGAAACTCAGGATACCAGTAAAAGTGATAGCAGTAAGAAGGAGCCAAATAACCATGAAAGCACAGCCTCCTCCACTGAGCCAATGAGAGTAGGAACAATGAGAGTAGTAGTGAAGAGGAATCAAAAAGTGATTTTGGGAGCACAGTCTCCAATAAAAAGAACTAAAAGAAATTAAAAAGGAGAAAGGACCATCAAGCAGAGGAACCACTAGTGCCCTCTGCTCCCTCATGGGTGGAATCCATTATGGAAACCATGAGGGGTATTTCTGAACATATGTGTGCCCTCGAGGAAGAGTTTAACAGCCTTTCTGAGTGTTTACACACCCTCGAACGCCAAAAACCACAGGAACATTGGGACCTGCCAGTATTTGAAAACGAGAATGGACAGAGGTACTACCAATCCCTAGACTTTAAAACAATAAAAAAATTTAAAGTGGCAATAATGACCTATGGGCCTCAAGCTCCGTTCACGTTGAGTATGCTAGAGTCCCTTAACACTCTAACCTTAACCCCCTCAGACTGGAAGGGGTTATGCAAAGCCGTATTAAGCAGGGGACAATACCTAATCTGGAAGACACAATTCCAGGAACTTTGTTTAGAAGCAGCAAAGAGAAATGCTACAGCAGATTTCCCAGAACGTAATGTGGATATGCTAACAGGTGAAGGACAGTTTTCTGAACTACAAATCCAACTAACATACGACCCCGGTGTGTATGCACAGATTTACACTGCCACTGTTAGAGCCTAGAAGACCTTATCAGGAACAGGTGATTTGCAGGGCAGTCTATCAAAAGTAATACAGGGGCCTAATGAACCGTATGCTGATTTTGCTGACAGACTCTTAAAAACGGCAGGCAGAGTATTCGGGGATTTAGAACAAGCAATGCCCCTAGTCATCCAATTAGCGTATGAAAATGCTAATAAATATTGCCAAGATGCAATAAGGCTGTGGAAAAGTAAAAAAGACTTATCAATTTATATCAGATTATGCAAAGACATTAATGATGCCTTTGTCACAGGCAATGTGATTGCAGCAGCAATGAAAAGTGCTTCCCCTCAAAATTTCACAAGGGCTCAACCTAGAAATTATAATCAACCAGGATATTCTAGGCAATATCCCCCTAGAGAAATAAGATCAAGCTCATACCGTGCCCCAGGCCACTGCCCCAGGTGTAAAAAGGGTAATCATTGGGCCAATAAATGCCATTCTAAATTCGACCTTTATGGAAATGTTTTGTCCAGGAATTCAAAATATGGGGCACGGGGCCCAATGCCCCAGTTCCCACAAATGTACGAGGCATTAGAGGAGGAATATCCTCAAACATCCATACAAATGATTCCTCATCACAATCCCTCCTACCTATTAACTCCCTTGTCAGAGGGACAAGAGGAAGTGCAGGACTAGACCTCTGTTCCACCACCCAATAGTGCTAACACCTGAAATGGGGGTTTAACTGATTCCTACGGGAGTCAGGGGACCTCTTCCTTCAGGGACTCTAGGACTTATCCTTGGGCGAAGTTCTAAAAGCTTATTAGGCTTTCAAATAACACCAGGTGTTATTGACTCCAATTACCAAGGAGAGATAAAAATAATGCTTAGTTCACAGAGCATTTGCCCTGTTAATCAAGGAGATAGAATTGCTCAGCTGCTTCTCCTTCCCAGTTTATGCAACTCATTCAAGAGTATGCCGCAGAATAGAAAAAACAGAGAACTTGGTTCCACTGGCTCGGGACCTGTGGCTTACTGGGTTCAGGATTGTTCACAGAGGCCTATGTGCAAAATAAAAATTCAAGGTATAGAGATAGAGGGATTGATTGATACTGGGGCTGACTCTTCCATCATAAATCTACAACAATGGCCCAAGCATTGGCCTCTGCAGAAGGCCTCAACCAGTTTAAGAGGCTTGGGATATACTAACACCCCAACACAAAGTACTGTAGTCTTAAATTGGGAAGATAATGAAGGGCATAAAGGAACATTCCAACCTTATGTTTTGACCAGCTTGCCGGTTACCCTATGGGGAAGAGATATTCTACATTAAATGGGGCTACACCTAGCAACCAAGCCTGCAGGTGTTAACAATAAAAATCTAAATCATAATAAAAAAAGGTAAAGGATATTGTTTTTTAGGGGCCACTGAAAAAACAATTAAAGCTAAGATCCCAGGGCTTTCTGCTTCTCGGATTCGGAACCTCAATCCTGTTTTTGGAGGATCTGGGCCAGCTCTTACTGGACGTCGTAATTTGGGAAATACTTGTTATATGAATTCAATATTGCAGTGCCTATGTAATGCCCCACATTTGGCTGATTATTTCAACCAAAATTGTTATCAAGATGATATTAACATATCAAATTTGTTGGGGCATAAAGGTGAAGTGGCAGAAGAGTTTGGTATAATCATGAAAGCCCTGTGGACAGGACAGTATAGATATTTCAGTCCAAAAGACTTTAAAATCACTATTGGAAAGATCAATAACCAGTTTGCAGGATATAGCCAACAAGATTCACAAGAATTGCTCTTCTGTTCCCCATGAGGACCTAAATAAAGCTGATAATCAAAAGAGACATAAAGAAGAAAATAATGATCATCTCGATGACTTTAAAGCTGCAGAACATGCTTGGCAGAAACATAAGTAGCTTAATGAGTCTATTATTGTTGCACTTTTTCAGGGACAGTTCAAATCCACAGTACAGTGCCTTACCTGTCACAAAAAGTCTAGGACATTTGAGGCCTTCATATATTTATCTCTACCACTAGCATCCACAAGTAAATGTACATTACAGGATTGCCCTAGATTATTTTCCAAAGAAGAAAAACTCACAGACAACAACAGATTTTATTGCAGTTATTGCAGAGCTCGACGGGATTCTCTAAAAAAGATAGAAATCTGGAAGTTACCACCTGTTCTTATAGTACATTTGAAACGTTTTTCCTATGATGGCAAGTATAAGCAAAAATTACAGACATCTGTTGGACTTCCCTTTAGAAAATCTTGACTTGTCACAGTATGTTATTGGTCCAAAGAACAATTTAAAGAAATGTAATTTGTTTTCTGTTTCAAATCATTACGGTGGGCTGGATGGAGGCCACTACACTGCCTATTGTAAAAATGCAGTAAGACAGCGATGGTTTAAATTTGATGATCATGAAGTTTCTGATATCTCCGTTTCTTCTGTGAAATCTTCAGCAGCTTATATCCTCTTTTATACTTCATTGCAACCACAAGCAACTGATGTAGCCACATGAGAGTGGGAGCTGTGTTACTAGCACTATACTTTAGTGTACACACAATTGTATTTTTTTTTATATAAGTCTTTATGTCTGTGCACTTGTCTAGATTTCATGTAAATGTACGTCACAAATATATGTTTGTATGATTGTGCGTCTGTTCACTGTGACGTCAAAAATAACAAAGTGCTTATGAAAATTAATATTATTAAAAATATATATATACATATGTATGTATATATATTTGGATCCAAATAACTTTAATTCATTTAAGTTTAGAATATTCAGATTAGATAAACAATTTAAAAAGTGAAGGTATTTTCAATTTTGATTTATAGGTGTCTCTGGGACTTCTCTTCAGCTATGAATATGACTATATTCATAGTTATATATTATAACACTGTATAACCTAATATTTTGTTATTTGACATGGGATTGTTTATTTGTAATTGACTTTATTTGTTTAATAGCTGATTAATTTGAATTATTTCAACAGGTAATTTCATAGACGGTTGCTGTGTATGCAGAGACTCGGGGGTTCCAGCTAACAAATTATTTTTCCAATGTGCTTTTAGCTTTTATTTAATCTATCTTTAATGTAGTAAATACCCTCAGTCTTTCTTTGATTTGTTCTGAATGTGATATTTTGCCAGCTTATGTTTGTGGAAGCTCAAGCAGCAATGTGTGTAGCTGAGATCAACTTTAATTTTCTAATCTAATAATTCTATTTTTTAGTTTGACAACTCACCTCTTGACTCAGTGCTAGAATAGCACTGCCTTTCCTTTAATAATTGATGCTTGAGTTTCTAGGTAGCGGGCCCTGAAGATTTGCCGGTGGCATTGTCTAGACATAAAAAAGATGGCTGCTGCTACAGCTGCAGGGATCGCGGTCGCTACAAGTATCCCTGCTGCTCAAGCATCAAACAACCTTACCAGCAGTGTCACCTCTGGTCTGTATGCATGGGGCCTCCTAGATCAATGTGTTATAACAAGTGGACATTTTGATCTTTCATTGTTTGGGACATTACGGAACAATGCCTTGCGGGTATTTGTCTAGAGAACTCAGTGTGCTACTTGATGGAACTTAGGGCAGTTGATTTGTTTAAAGAACTTGATACGCTATGGAACTTGGCTCATCAGCAATAGGCTTGTCGCCTTACGCCGCAGCATCTCCTCACGATTGGACGGCTGTTAGTCATCATACACAGTCGATCCTGAAGGGCTCGATTGGACGGCTGGTAGCCAATGACGGGTAAGATCCCCAGAGGGGACAACCTAAGACAGGCACAGTCGCACGGGACAGTCTCATGTGGCCGACATGTCAACCTAAGACAGGAGTCAAGGGCACAGCCTTGATTATCCGATGACAGGTAAGAATGTTGGTTGCACATGGACGTCCTAGAGCATCCCCTCTTTTAAAACAAAAGGGGGGAAATGTAGGAGCCCTAATTGAGGAGATAGCTAAGATGGTGGTTAGCTGTGAGCCATAAAAGATGTTCAAGTTTCACCTGATATTCATACATTCATCTAAGAATCTTTTTATGCCCGTGAACACTGTGTGACACACCTGTAAGCTCGAGCTGTAAGCACTTGTCCTTGTTAAAGCAAAATGTATTTAACCAGGTGAGGTTTAGTGGCTAGTGTGGGTTAGAGTTAAAGTGTGATAGTAGTTGGAGTTGTGGTTGGAGTTTGAGAGGTTGTTGGAGCCAGAGAGAGAAGTAAGAAGAGAGAAGAATAAAAGAACTTTTTCATTTCCATCCTGTCTCCGAATTTTCTCCCGCAGCGTCATTGCTCCAAGCGGCAATCGCTTCAGGCAGCAACAATAGAGCACCTACATTCATCAAACAAACTCTTCTGAAGTTCAAGAGTAAAATAGACCACAACACAGTTATTCTAGGGGACTTCAACACACCTCTCTCACCAATGGATAGATCATCCAAACAAAAGCTAAACAAAGAAACTTTAAGCCTCCTTAAAACAATTAATAATTTAGACCTAACGGACATATATAGAATATTTCATCCCTCAGTAAATGAATACACTTTTTTCTCAGCAGCACATGGCTCCTTCTCCAAAATAGACCATATATTATGTCATAAGGAAACTCTCAGCAAATATAAAAAAAAATAGAGATACTATCCTGCATTCTATCAGACCATAAAGGGATGAAATTGGAAATCAATGACAAAACAAGGAATAAGAAAAACTACTCCAACAACTGGAAGCTAAACAACATAATACTGAATGAACAAGGGGTTGAAGAAGACATCAAAGAGGAGATTAAAAAATTCCTAGAGGTAAATGAGAACACAGATATATCGTATAGAAATCTTTGGGACACTATGAAGGCAGTAGTAAGAGGAAAATTCATTGCACTGAGTTCATTCCTTAAAAAAACAAACAAACAACAACAACAACAAAACAAAAACAAAAACAAAAACAAATAAATGACTTAACATCACACCTCAAAGCACTAGAAAAAGAAGAACAGAACAACACCAAGAGCAGTAGAAGACAGGAAATAATTAAAATCAGAACAGAAATCAATGAAATTGAGACTAAGGAAACCATTCAAAGAATTGACAAAACTAAAAGTTAGTTCTTTGAAAAAAAAAACAAAATTGGCAGACCCTTAGTGATGCTAAGAAAAAGAAGAGAAAAAACTCAAATTACTAACATTCGTGATGAAAAAGGGAATATCACAACAAACACCTCAGATATACAGAAGATAATTAGAAATTACTTTGAAAACTTGTATTCTAATAAAATAAAAAATATTGAAAACATTGACAGATTTCTAGAGTCGTATGATTTGCCTAAACTGGAACTGGAGGCTATACACAACTTAAACAGATTGATTACAAGTGAAGAAATAGAAGACGGCATCAAAAAGCTACCAACAAGGAAAAGTCCAGGACCTGATGGGTTTACAGCCAAGTTCTATAAGACTTTCAAAGAAGAACTAATACCAATGCTCTTCAAACTATTTCAAGAAATAGAAAAAGAGGGAGCTCTTCCAGACTCTTTCTATGAGGCCAATATTACATTAATTCCAAAACCAGGCAAAGACACATCCAAAAAAGAAAACTTCAGGCCAATATCTTTAATGAAAATAGATGCAAAAATCCTCAACAAAATCCTGGTAAATCGGATACAAAAACATATCAAAAATATAGTGCACCATGATCAAGTGGGGTTTATTCCAGGGATGCAAGGCTGGTTCAACATTTGGAAATCAATAAACATAATACATCACATCAATAGACTTAAAGATAAAAATCATATGATCATCTCAATAGACGCAGAAAAAGCATTTGACAAAATACAACACCCCTTTATGTTCAAAACACTGGAAAAACTAGGACTATCAGGAACATATCTCAACATTATAAAAGCTATTTATGCAAGGCCCCGAGCTAACATTATCTTTTTTTTTGATTTTTTAAAATTATTTGTTTACTTATTCATAATGCACATGTATAGCATCTTTTTACATATAACTGCTTGGATACAACGTATATAAGTACCATTCAGATCTTCAATCATGCATTTAGGATAATGGTATCCATCTCATTCAACCACCAATTTTTTTCCTCCCCCCTCCCCCCTTGCTCCCTCCCTTCCCCTCCCTTTCCTTTGACCATTCTAGTGTTCCTCTAATCCTATGTACCCCCATCCAACAACACTGTGATAGCATATTACAGTGACACAGCCACTTCAATGTTTATAGCAGCACAATTCACAATAGGTAGGTTATGGAACCAATCTAGATGTCCCTCAGTAGATGAGTGGATAAAGAAAATGTGGTATATATACAAAATGGAATTTTACTCAGCAATAAGAGAGAATAAGATAATGGCATTTGCAGGTAAATGGATGAAGTTGGAGAATATAATGCTAAGTGAAATTAGTCAATCTCAAAAATCCAAATAACATTATCTTAAATGGAGAAAAACTGAAAGCATTCCCTCTAAAAACTGGAACAAGACGGGATGCCCCCTTTTACCACTGCTATTTAACATAGTATTAGAAACTCTGGCCAGAGCAATTAGACAGATGAAAGAAATTAAAGGGATCCAGATAGGAAAAGAAGAGCTCAAATTAGCACTATTTGCTGATGACATGATAATATACCTATAAGACCCAAAAAAAACTCTACCAGAAAACTTTTACAACTAGTAAATGAATTTGGCAAAGTTGCAGGATACAAAATCAATACACATAAGTCAAAGGCTTTTTTGTACTTCAGTGACAAAGCCTCTGAAAGGGAAATGATGAAAACTACTCCATTTACAATACAATAGCATCAAAAAAAAAAAAAAAAAAAAAAACCTGGGAATCAACTTAATGAAAGAGGTGAAAAACCTCTTTAAAGAAAATTATAGAACACTAAAGAAAGAAATCATAGAAGAACTCAGAAGATGGAAAGACCTACCTTGCTCTTGGATAGGTAGAATCAATATTGTCAAAATGTCCATACTACCAAAAGTATTATACAGATTTAATGCAATTCCAATCAAAATCCCAATGTCATTCTTCAAAGAAATAGAAAAAGCAATCATGAAATTCATCTGGAAAAATAAGAGACCCAGAATAGCCAAAGCAATCCTGAGCAAGAAAAGTGAAGCAGGGGGCATCACCATACCGGACTTTAAATTATACTATAGAGCAATAGTAACAAAAACAGCATGGGATTGGCACCAAAACAGACTGGTGGACCAATGGTACAGAATTGAGGATACAGAGACTAATACATATAATTTCAGCTATCTTATATTAGACAAAGGCGCCAAAAATGTACAGTGGAGAAAGGATAGCCTCTTCAACAAATGGTGCTGGGAAAACTGGAAATCCATATGCAACAAAATGAAATTAAACCTTTATCTCTCACCATGCACAAAACTCAATTCAAAGTGGATCAAGGACCTAGGAATTAGACCAGAGACAATACACCTAATAGAAGAAAAAGTAAGCTCCAATTTCCAACATGTTGGATTAGGCCCCAAATTCCTTAATAAGAATCCTGTAGCGCAAGAATTACTACCAAGAATTAATGAATGGGATAGATTTAAACTAAAAAGCTTCCTTTCAGCAAAAGAAACAATCAGTGAGGTGAATAGAAAGCCAACTAATTGGGGACAAATATTTAATACATGCACATCAGATAGAGCACTAATCTCTAGAATATATAAAGAACTCAAAAAACTTTATACTAAAAAAACAAATAACCCAATCAATAAATGGGCTAAGGAATTGAGAAGACACCTATCGGAAGAAGATATATGATTAATCAACAAATACATGAAAAAATGCTCAACATCGCTGGCAATTAGAGAAATGCAAATCAAAACTACTCTAAGATATCATTTCACACCAGTCAGAATGGCAGCTATCAAGAACACAAACAACAATAAATGTTGGAGAGGATGTGGGGAAAAAGGCACACTCATACATTGCTGGTGGGACTGCAAAATGGTGCAACCGTTATGGAAAGCAGTATGGAGATTTCTTGGAAAATTGGGAATAGAACCACCCTATGACCCAGCCTTACCACTCCTGGGTCTATTCCCAAAAGACTTAAAAACAGCATATTACAGTGACACAGCTATATCAATGTTTGTAGCTACACAATTCACAATAGCTAGGTTGTGGAACCAACCTAGATGTCCCTCAGTAAATGAGTGGATTAAGAAAATGTGGTATATAAGCACAATGGAATTTTACTCAGCAATAAAATAAAATAATGGCATTCGCAGGTAAATGGATGAAGTTGGAGGATATAATGCTAAGTGAAGTTAGTCAGTCTTCTTTTCGAAGATTTTTCTTGGGACGTCTTCCCTTCTGACCATTTTCATAGTTTCAGGTGACTAGATTTGAACCCCTAGATCCCTAGGCAGAGGTGGCCTGAGCCCTGAGCTTATCCTCAGTGTAGTTCTGGCTCTCCCTGGACCTCACGGACCCTGTGGTCCAAAGCAGTCTGTAGGAAATGAGTGAAGGTAAGTGGGGAGAGTCCTGTCCCTAAAATTCTGTGCCTTGAAGGCAGGGGAAGCCAGGGAGGCACCAGGGCAGTAGGAGACAGGGGAGCGAGTGATGGAGCAGAGGACTGCAGGGACCCAGCCCCCCAGGTCCTGCTGCTTCTGCAATCTGCCTGGTAAACCAAGTGGTTCCTGAGAAAACCTTAATACCACAGTTAGAAGGAGCTCTAGGGAAATACTGATTTTGTCTTCAGAAGAACATATCAGTCTAGTATTTGTGAATCTTCTGCCATCCCAAGAGCTCTTGGCACATTTCTAAAGCAGGAAGACTGACTGCGATGACATTGAAAAAATCTCTGCAGCAGGCACCAGGGCATCGGACCCTGGTTTGTGTCCCCATGAGCTCTCTGAATTCTGGCCTTTATGACTCTAACTTCATCATCTAAAAAACACAGGTGACTTTTAATTTTTTTTAAAAAAAGGTGTGATACACTATTACTTTTCCTTTAAATGAAATCATAAAAAAGAACCTAACTCATAGGAATTTCTTTTTTCTTTTTTTTTCTGGTGGTGGTAGGGGTTGAACCCAGGGCCTTGTGCATGTGAGGCAAGCATTCTACCAATTGAGCTATATTCCCAGTCCCTATTTGTAGGAGATTTAAAGCTGAGTTGGATAGCCATTAAGCTGTCTCTTCTCTCCTTACAGCAGTCCTTGAAATGCAGAGTCCTGCAACTGAGAAAATGGTTTGGAAATGATAGGACTATCTCACTGGTTCCTGGATTTTACTCCCAGAGATATCATTCTGAAGTGTTGGGCAGTGCCTAGGAATCTGAATTTTGAACATTCCCTCCTCCACCACATAATTCTGATGTTGGCCTTGATATCTTAATCACTTCCAAGAGTCTCTTAGTATAAGCTACTTTAGCATTCCGAAATCCATTGTGCTCACCGGCAAACGTGAGGGTTAAAATATCTTCCTACTTCAGCAGTTTTATTGTAAGGATCAGATGAAATGATGTATACAAAATTATGACTGTTAAAATGACATCCGTTAGTGGATGATCTCAATACTTGACAGGCGACAGAATGCTGCAGTATTCTAAAAATAGCATCATGTTAAAGTGCAGTTTAGATAGTGTAAAAGATGTATTTAACTCCAAAACTTGTATGATAAGGTCTTCTAGAAAATACAACTCAGATTTGGGTATATTTCTTCTGTTCACAAGAGGAGAGAGATAAGCATACAATCTAATTGTTTAAAGTAATATAATTCCTAAAAATAGTAATTATTTTAACGATTGTTCTTTTAGGAATTTTATACTTCATGGAAATAAGAGAGCAATTTTCATTGTTAAATGTATATTCATTAATGACAGATCTTCAATGTGACAAAAGGTGGTAATTTTCACTGGATATAAAGAAAATTCCTTCTTTTGGATGAGAGACAGACTTATGCAGATTTGAAGGAGTTCACTTCCAGAGTAAGCTATGTTCAGTTTGATCCTTGACAACTTGGACATTTCATAATTCTCTGTAACTTAATTTCCTTAGCTATAAAATGATCAGCCAGATGATTTCCAGGTATCTCATATTAAGAACAAGCTTGTGTAGTTTGTAGACAGCTCTACAAGTTATGTCACCTCAAAACATCCATGTAGTCAGGAAAAAGATGGAGCGATAAATTGTTGAAGTGAGTCATGGTCACGTTAGGTTTTAGTTTTGAAGCACCAATATTTTTTGATGATTCTGTAGGATTTCCTGATTCAACAAGGCTACTCTTAATTAGCTGATAACTGGAATATATACACTCAGAAATCCATCCCCAACCACAATTGTTTCAGACCTACCAAAAAAACAGAATTGCCACAATTAGCTAGGTTTGGATACCATTGCATAAAATAACCACTTGTTGAAAAAATAAAAATTTCCTGATGTGACTTAATTAATCCTAATCAGTCTATCACTCCCAAACATAGCTTTGAATAATGAGTTTTCCTCTGCGTATTGACATTTACTGTGTCAATGTGTGTGTGTGTGGTTTGTCAGAGACACATGCATTGGAGCTGGGGTTGTGGCTCAGCAGAAGAGTGCTTACCTTGCATGTGTGAGGCTCTAGGTTCGATCCTCAGCACCACATAAAAATCAACAAACAAGATAAAGGTATTGTGTCCATTGAAAAAAAAAGGCACATGCATTGTCTTCAATATTTGTAATAATGATTCATATGTGGGTGTTCAAAAATGAAAAACAACACTTTGTTGCTATATATACAATGTATCACTTGGCTGCTACAGAAATCTGAACTTTTGTCAAATATCATGACAAGTTTCTCTTTCCAAGAATTGTTTTCTCTTGATTCAAAATTTTAAACAAAATAAATACTTTTGGGATATTTGATGTTAACTAGAAGTACATCAGTTAGTAGGGACATACTTCTTCCCAAGAGAGAATCAAATAAAAATTCCTTCAAGATATTTATCTTATCCTTTAGGCCTACAGTTCTTGAGTCTCCAGGGGTTCCTGTATTGCAAACCTCCATTGCATACCACCTTCTATTGATGCCACATGACGGGTAATGTGGGGCTGAGGTATTCCACCTCAGTTCTAGAACTGATGAAAGGGAAACATTTTAAGGGAAGAGGAATCGATAAATGTGGAGAATAATAGGCTGCCACAAAATTATTTATAGTAATAGTAATCAATAGCCCTTGTTAAGCACTGGCACATTGGAAAAAGACCGAGATAGGAATTTCAGTGAATGATTTTTAAAAAACTGCATTTATATGTTGTATGCATTTCCTTCTGTAGCCTGAACATTTTCCTTTTACCTATATGTTTAAGAATAATTTATTTTATTTAAAATCATAATTGTATATCTTTATGGGGTACATTGTGATGTATATGATGTGGTATGATTAAGTCAATCTAATTAACGTATCCATTATCTCCATTACCTATAAATTTTTAGGACTATATATTTCAAATTTACTCTTAGTTAATTTACTCTTAGTTAATTTGAAATATGTATTTCAATATTTATTGGCTGTAGTCACTATGTTTTGCAATCAATCTCCAAACTGATTCCTTCTGTCTATCTGAAACTTTGAACCCTTTAATCAATCTTTCTTCCCCACTCTCTTGGCCTCTGGTAACTAATATTCTAGCCTCTACTTCTATGAGTTCAAATTTATTAGATTCCATATACAAGTGAGATAATGCAATATTAGCATAGTGTCATCTAGATTCATCCATTTTGTTACAATGACAAGATTTTCACTTTTTCAAGCCTGCATAGTATTCCATTATATACATTACCACATTTTCTTTATCCGTTCTTCTATTATATACCTTATATTGCTTCCCTATCCCGACTATCCTGAATAATGATGCAATAAATATGGTAGTTCAGATGTCACTTAGACACATTGATTTTAGTTCCTCTGAATATAGATCCAGAAGTGGGATTGCTGGTCTTTATTTAGTTTTATGAGGTGCTTCAATATAATTTTCCATAATGACTGTACTAATTTACATTCCCACCGACAATGTATAAGAGTTACTTTTTCTCTGCATTCTTGCCAATGCATGCCTTTCATCTTTTTGATAATAACCTAACAGGTATGAGATAATAAGGCAAAGTGGTTTTAATTCGTATTTTCCTGGTGATTAGTTATGCTGGGCATTTTTTCCTGTGCTTATTAACCATATGTATGTCTTTTTTGATAATTTCTGTTCATGTATTTTTTTAATTTTTATAAATTTTATTTTTATAATTTTTAATATGTACAACTCATAGTGCATATATTTAGTATCTTTTAACATACAACTGTATACAAAGTATATTCGTACAATTCAGGTCTTCAATCATGCATTAAGGAAAATGATATCTGTCTCATTCAACCACTTTTTTTTTTTTTCTTTTCTCCCCCTCCCTCCCCTCTTGCTCCCTCCCTTACCCTCCCTTCCCTTGACCATTCTAGTGTTCCTCTAATCCTCCTATGTACCCCCATCCAACAATACTTTGAAATAGCCTCCTTATATAAGAGAGAACATTTGGTACTTGGATTTTTGAGACTGACTAACTTCACTTAGCATTATGTCTTCCAACTTCATCCATTTACCTGCAAATGCCATTAATGTGTTTTCTTTTATTGCTGAGTAAAATTCCATTGTGCGTATATACCACATTTTCTTTATCCACTCATCTACTGAGGGACATCTAGGTCTGTTCCACAACCTAGCTATTGTGAATTGCGCAGCTACAAACATTGAGATAGCTGTGTCACTGTAATATGCTGTTTTTCAGTCCTTTGGAATAGACCCAGGAGTGGGATGGCTGGGTCATAGGATGGTTCCATTCCCATTTTTCCAAGAAATCTCCATACTGCTTTCCATAACGGTTGCACCATTTTGCAGTCCCACCAGCAATGTATGAGTGTGCCTTTTTCCCCACATCCTCTCCAACATTTATTGTTGCTTGTGTTCTTGATGGCTGCCATTCTGACTGGAGTGAAGTGAAATCTTAGAGTAGTTTTAATTTGCATTTCTCTAATTGCCAGTGATGTTGAACATTTTTTCATGTATTTGTTGATTAATCATGTATCTTCTTCTGAGAGGTGTCTTCTAAATTCCTTAGCCCATTTATTGATTGGGTTATTTGTTTTTTTAGTGTAAAGTTTTTTGAGTTCTTTATATATTCTAGAGATTAGTGCTCTATCTGATGTGCATGTATTAAATATTTGTCCCCAATTAGTTGGCTTTCTATTCACCTCACTGATTGTTTCTTTTGCTGAAAAGAAGCTTTTTAGTTTAAATCTATCCCATTCATTAATTCTTGGTAGTAATTCTTGCGCTACAGGATTCTTATTAAGGAACTTGGGGCCTAATCCAACATGTTGGAAATTGGAGCTTACTTTTTCTTCTAATGGGCGTATTGTCTCTGGTCTAATTCCTAGGTCCTTGATCCACTTTGAATTGAGTTTTGTGCATGGTGAGAGAAAAGGGTTTAATTTCAATTTGTTGCATATGGATTTCCAGTTTTCCCAGCACCATTTGTTGAAGAGGCTATCCTTTCTCCACTGTACATTTTTGGCGCCTTTGTCTAATATAAGATAGCTGTAATTATATGTATTAGTCTCTGTATCCTCAATTCTGTACCATTGGTCCACCAGTCTGTTTTGGTGCCAATCCCATGCTGTTTTTGTTACTATTGCTCTATAGTATAATTTAAAGTCCGGTATGGTGATGCCTCCTGCTTCACTTTTCTTGCTCAGGATTGCTTTGGCTATTCTGGGTCTCTTATTTTTCCAGATGAATTTCATGACTGCTATTTCTATTTCTTTGAAGAATGACATTGGGATTTTGATTGGAATTGCATTAAATCTGTATAATGCTTTTGGTAGTATGGACATTTTGACAATATTAATTCTACCTATACAAGAGCAAGGTAGGTCTTTCCATCTTCTGAGTTCATCTATAATTTCTTTCTTTAGTGTTCTATAATTTTCATTATAGAGGTCTTTCACCTCTTTCGTTAGGTTGATTCCCAGGTATTTTTTATTTTTTTTTTGATGCTATTGTAAATGGGGTATTTTTCATCATTTCCCTTTCAGAGTCTTTGTCGCTGATGTACAAAAAAGCCTTTGACTTATGTGTATTGATTTTGTATCCTGCAACTTTGCCAAATTCGTTTACTAGTTATAAAAGTTTTCTGGTAGAGTTTTTTTGGGTCTTCTAGGTAGATTATCATGTCATCAGCAAATAGTGCTAATTTGAGCTCTTCTTTTCCTATCTTGATCCCTTTAATTTCTTTCGTCTGTCTAATTGCTCTGGCCAGAGTTTCCAGTACTATGTTAAATAGCAGTGGTGAAAGGGGGCATCCCTGTCTTGTTCCAGTTTTTAGAGGGAATGCTTTCAATTTTTCTCCATTTAAGATAATGTTAGCTCGGGGCCTTGCATAAATAGCTTTTATAATGTTAAGATATGTTCCTGATATTCCTAGTTTTTCCAGTGTTTTGAACATAAAGGGGTGTTGTATTTTGTCAAATGCTTTTTCTGCGTCAATTGAGATGATCATATGATTTTTGTCTTTAAGTCTATTGATGTGATGTATTATGTTTATTGATTTCCGAATGTTGAACCAGCCTTGCATCCCTGGGATAAACCCCACTTGATCGTGGTGCACTATCTTTTTGATATGTTTTTGTATCCGATTTGCCAGGATTTTGTTGAGGATTTTTGCATCTATGTTCATTAAAGGTATGGGCCTGAAGTTTTCTTTTTTGGATGTGTCTTTGCCTGGCTTTGGAATTAATGTGATATTGGCCTCATAGAAAGAGTCTGGAAGAGCTCCCTCTTTTTCTATTTCTTGAAATAGTTTGAAGAGCATTGGTATTAGTTCTTCTTTGAAAGTCTTATAGAACTCGGCTGTAAACCCATCAGGTCCTGGACTTTTTCTTGTTGGTAGCTTTTTGATGACATTTTCTATTTCTTCACTTGCAATTGATCTGTTTAAATTGTGTATAGCCTCCACATCCAGTTTAGGCAAATCATATGACTCTAGAAATCTGTCAATGCATTCAGTATTTTCTATTTTATTAGAGTACAAGTTTTCAAAGTAATTTCTAATTATATTCTGTATATCTGAGTTGTTTGTTGTGATATTCCCTTTTTCATCATGAATGTTAGTAATTTGAGTTTTTTCTCTTCTTCTTTTCATTAGCATTGCTAAGGGTCTGTCAATTTTGTTTATTTTTTCAAAGAACCAACTTTTAGTCTTGTCAATTCTTTGAATGGTTTCCTTAGTCTCAATTTCATTAATTTCTGCCCTGATTTTAATTATTTCCTGTCTTCTACTGCTCTTGGTGTTGGTCTGTTCTTCTTTTTCTAATGCTTTGAGGTGTGATGTTAAGTCATTTATTTGTTGGTTTTTTTTCCTCTTAAGGAATGAACTCAGTGCAATGAATTTTCCTCTTACTACTGCCTACATAGTGTCCCAGAGATTTCTATATGATGTATCTGTGTTCTCATTTACCTCTAGGAATTTTTTGATCTCCTCTTTGATGTCTTCTTCAACCCCTTGTTCATTCAGTAGCATGTTGTTTAGCTTCCAGTTGATGGAGTAGTTTTTCTTATTCCTTGTTTTGTCGTTGATTTCCAATTTCATCCCTTTATGGTCCGATAGCATGCAGGGTAGTATCTCTATTTTTTTATATTTACTGAGAGTTGCCTTGTGACATAATATATGGTCTATTTTGGAGAAGGAGCCATGTGCTGCTGAGAAAAATGTGTATTCGTTTACTGAGGGATGAAATATTCTATATATGTCCGTTAGGTCTAAATTGTTAATTGTTTTGAGGAGGCTTAAAGTTTCTTTGTTTATCTTTTGTTTGGATGATCTATCCATTGGTGAGAGAGGTGTGTTGAAGTCCCCTAGAATAACTGTGTTGTGGTCTATTTTACTCTTGAACTTAAGAAGCGTTTGTTTGATGAATGTAGTTGCTCCATTATTTGGGGCATACAGATTTATGATTGTTTTATATCCTGTTGATGGATGGTTCCCTTAAGTAATAAGAAATATCCATCTTTGTCCCTCTTGATTAGTTTTGGTTTGAAGTCCACCTTATTTGATATGAGAATGGAAACCCCTGCTTGCTTCCACCGGCCATGTGAGTGATAAGACTTTTCCCAGCCTTTCACTTTCAGTCTGTTGATGTCTTTTTCTATGAGGTGTGTTTCTTGGAGACAGCAAATTGTTGGGTCTTTTCTTTTAATCCATTCTGATAATCTGTGTCTTTTGATTGGCCAGTTTAGGCCATTAACATTCAGGGTTATTATTGAGATGTGATTTTTATTCCCATCCATTTTTATTTGAATTATGGTCTTTAGCTTGATTTGGTTTCTCTTCTGGTTGGTATTTCCTTTAGTTTAATATCTCCCTTTGTTGATTTTCATTATCATCTCTCTCTTCTTCTTCATGAAAAATGTTGCCCAGGATGCTCAGAAGTGCTGGCTTTCGAGTTGTGAAATCTTTTAACTTTTGCTTGTCGTGGAAGGTTTTTATTTCATCTTCGAATCTAAAGCTTAATTTTGCTTTATTTAAGATTCTTGGTTGACATCCCTTTTTTTTCAGAGCTTGAAAAATACTATTCCAGGATCTTCTTGCTTTTAAGGTCTGGGTTGAAAAATCTGAACATAGTCTGATTGGTTTCCCCCTATATGTAATCTGCTTCCTTTCTCTTGTGGCTTTTTAGTATTCTCTCCTTGCTCAGTGTATTAGGCATTTTCATTATAATGTGTCTTTGTGTGGATCTGTTGAGATTTTGTTTCTTTGGTGTTTGGTATGCCTCTTGAACTTGGTTTTCCCTTTCATTCCTCAAGTTTGGAAAATTTTCTGTAATTATTTCGTTAAATAGATTACTCATTCCTTTGGCTTGAAACTCTGCCCCTTCCTCTATGCCGATCACTCTTAAGTTTGGTCTTTTTATGCTGTCCCATAATTCTTGGATGTTATGTTCTTGATTTCTAACAAGTTTTGCTGTATGGTCTAAATTCTTCTCTAGGCCATATATTTTGTCTTCATTGTCTGAGGTTCTTTCTTCCAAGTGGTCTATTCTGTTGGAGATGTTTTCAATTGAACTTTTATTTTGGTTTATTGCTTCTTTCATTTCTGGAATTTCTGTTTGGATTCTCTTTAGAGCCTCTGTTTCCCTATTGAAGTAATCTTTTACTTCCTGTATTTGTTTTTGGAGTTGTTTGTCAAAATGATCTTTTGCCTCCTGTACCTGCTCCCTCATCTCATTTTTGAGTTCATTCTTAAGTTCCATAAACATTTGGCATATGTAATTTCTAAATTCCATCTCTGGCATTTGACCAACTGTGCTTGCCATGACATGTACCGATGAGGTATCTTGATTTGTTTGTGTCATTTTCTTTCCTTGTTTTTTTCATGTTTCTTGTGTGTCTATTCTTCCTGCACTGTGGGACCTTGACTATTTTGATTTTACCTTAAAGCCTTATGTTTTTCCTGTAGTACAATGCTATCAGATCACCTTATAATTCCTTTACACTTTTAAAACCTAACACTTTCTATTCAGAAAATCCAAGTTTGATCACAATGTACAGATTTTGTTAACCCAGATATTATTTCCAATTTACTCTGTACGCTTCTGATAGGGTTTTATAGCTTCAAGTATTGGATACAGAGGTGTTATGTTTAGGAAGAAGGAAGCGTCTTGAATTGTTCTTTCTTGGAAAGTATGAAAAGAGATATCTATTGAAGTGGTTTAGTATCAGTAGACAATGGAAGAAAGAGAATGGAGTTGACAATTAGGTGGAAAGACCAATTTATATATAAAGTAAGTTGGAAAAGAAAAAAAAATGATAAAAGAGTAGGAATTGGTGTAAGAGAGAGGAGAGAGAGAATCAAGGAAATTGAGAGTAAACTATATATAACACCACTTTGCTACCCAGTTCAATTGCGCCGGTTCTAGAAATCCCAAGTTCTGCGTATAACTTGTTTTTGCCTATGTTTAGTATGCACTGGCAGGATGTAAACATGAAAGATGAAGGAGGAAGAAAAGATACAAGAGTGAGAAGGAAGAAAAGAAGGAAAGAAAAAAGGAGTGGAAGCAAACAAACACACTAACAATCAATGCGGAAGGAAAAAAAAAAACAGAACAAAACAAAGCCAAAAAAAGAAAAAGAAAAACAAACAAACAAACAAACAAACAAACAAACAAACAAACAAAACCTCCCTGCAATCCAACAAAACAAGCAAACCAACAAAAAGAAAAGAAAAAAAAAAAAAAGTCGAACTCCAAGTCTCAGACAAAATGGGCCCTGGGAAGCCCCCTCTTTTTTTCCTTTCCAGTTCAAACCAATTGTTATTGGATCACGTCTAGACAGTCTGTGATCCTGTTAGTGAAATCAAGGTTGCATCTTAGGCCAGTGGCTGCACAGTTCAGTGAAGGAGTGGCCCAGGGGGTTTGTGTGTGTCAGCAGATGAATGGCACCGGGAAGGGGATCCTCCAGAAGGCACCCCCTCCCCAAGCCCACCCACAGTTGCAGCTTCTTGTGGCCGCTGCGCTGGCCTCAGAAACGCCTTCCCCTGCTGACCACCCGAGCCTCACCCAATTGTGCATTGTCTTCAGAGAGCTGGAGGGTCCCTGGATGGCTGCAGCCATCGCTCTCCGTCTCCTCCCGTTTGTCTGGGTCAGCCACTGCAGCTTTCAAAGATGGCGGTGCTCTCCTTCCAGTCAACAGCAGCTCCGTAGACTCCCGTATCCTCACCGATCGATTTCAAAGCCGCTGGGTGTATGTCTCCCTGTCGAAGTGGCACCAGGAAGCCACAACTGTGACTGTGGTGCAGACAGCGCTGCTTCGGACTGTGGCCCGCTCCACTCTGCCCCTGCTTGCTGTTCGCTGATCTCTGCGCTGCTCTGTCCGGGGCCCTACTACTGAGGGTAGCGTCCGGCGGAGTGTGGATTTGAACTGGTGTTGTCGACCCGCAGTCTCCCGTGGTTCCCCAGCCCCAATTCCGCCGGCTGTTATCACTGGTTTCACGCTGTGCCGTGAGTTTGGCTGGGGTTGCAGTAGTAGCGCAGTCTCCCCACACTGACTTTGTTTCGCACGGCCTGTGCACCACCCAGGCGGTTTTGCAGGAGCCTTGCGGCTCCAGCCGCTGCAGACAGCTTGTCTCTTTCTCTCTCTGGTAGTGGTAATCAAACCATCCAGGAGATCGGTATTTTCAGCCTATATATATATGATGAAGGGCAATTTATCTGCTTTGTTGGATTCTTTCCACGGAGCTGCCCTGAAGTGCGGCTTCCTCTAATCCGCCATCTTGGATCCGCCGAGTGCCTCCATTTTTAACCACCAGAGTATAAAACAAAATATAAAACTACGCACTTGCCTTGATTTTAGGGGCCCTCAATTGAACCCAAGTTCCTGAAAGTTCATTCCCAACTCTCCTTCCCAAAACCTGGAGTTTCTTTTGCATCCAGGAAGCCCATTCTCTCTGTTCATGTATTTTTCCCACTTTTAAATTGCATCGTATGTTTTCTGGCTAGTGAGTTGTTTTTTATATATTCTGGATATTAACTCTTTATTAGATATAGGGATTACAAATATTTTCTTCCATTCTGTGGGTGTTTTAGTCACTCTGTTATTTGTTGTTTGTTTCCTTTGTCCTATGTGACCCTAGTTCTCGTTTGGAGATTTTATTTCTCCTTCATTCTAGGGAGTTTGGCCAGGTATTCTTGGTGGGCAGCTCTTTCTCTTTAGCACTTTGGATATAACACCCTGCTTTCTCGTGGCCTGCAGTCTTCATTCTTACTGAGAGATTCACTGAAAGTTGCATTGAATGTGTACCTTGGTGAGCTCTTCTTTGGGTTCAATAAGAATGGCCACCTTTGAGTTTCCTGTACCTGGATATTGTTATTTTTCTTCAGATTTGGAAACTTTCAGCCTTTATTTCCTTAAATATGCTTTCTAGGCCTTTCTTTCTCTCCTCCTTTACAAACATCTATGCAAAAGCTTTTGTTCCCTGGATGGTGTCCTACAATTCCTGGAGGTATTCTTCATTCTTTTTCTTTTTGTTCCTCTGATTTGATCATTGAAACTGTGCTCTTTGAACTCACTGATGCTTCCACTTGATCAATTCTGCTGTTGAAACTGTCTACTGAATTTTTTCAGTTCACTTCCTATATTCTTTCTCTGTAGTTTTTTTTTTTTTTTTCCCATTGTTTCTATTGTTTGGATCAAATGTCTCCTTGTGTTCACGAATTGTTTTCCAAATTTTGTTTAACTTTCTATTTGCTTGCGTGTGGTTCCCTGACATTCTCTGTCAGTTATGACATAGCTCTTCATTTCTTCGAGGCGAGGCCTGTGGCTGGAACTTTATGAGCTTCTTTGGAAATGACGTATTTCCCTGAGTTTTCATGATAACCTGTGTCCTTGCTTTGATAACAGCACAATGGAGGAGACAGCTGCCTCTTCATGATTTTGCAGGTATTCTTTGGTAGTTATAGAAAATTACTATTTAACCTAACCTGAGACTCTGGATGAGCTGACCCATAACAACACCAGATGGGTGTACTTTGGTGCAGGTTCTCTAGTTGGACTGGGCCACTTTGTGTTCTAAGACTGAATGGCATTACTGGCTGTGCGCTCTGGTGAGACTACTGACTGGATTCCATTGTCAGGCATGGCTCCTGACTGAGCTCTGCAACAGTTTTGATAAGTCATGACTGCAGGTTGTCTTACCTGGTGGAAGGAATTGTTTGGAATCTGTGGAAGAGCAGGGCCAAGGGATAGTCTCTGAGACTGGGTGAGGTCTCGGGCCTTGTTGCTCAGCCACAGGGAGTGGGTTCCACAGATATGTGTGGAAATGGGCTTGGCTCTGGTGTTAGAGAGCCTTGAGGAGAACCCTGAAGTTGGTGGAGCCATCATTTTGCAGCTGTGGTTGAGTGGCGTCAGTCCCTCCCTCCAGTGGTATGGCCGACCTGCAGTTCCCTGCTAGTCTGCTGAAGACTGGATCAGAACCCCTGGGCTATGTGGGGAAGCTGGCTCAGGATTTAAGCCAGGAAGATCATGGAGTGCGTTTCCTTCAGTGTGATGCTTTTGGCTTGTTTTCTCTGGTGGGGTGCTTCTGTTGGCTGAAATATAGGGCAACCATGAAGATCTGTGTACCGGTCACTGCCCCCCCAACCCCTGTTTTTTATTTCTAACTAACCCCAGATGGTCTGTCTTGATACTCTCAATATTTTCTTATGGAAAAACAGGAGTGAGCCTCCTGCAAGGGATTGATTTTTATTTTTATTTTTTTTTATTTTTCTGCAGAACCCACAGGTCTGGAGGAATGCTCTGTAAATGGCTCTGTCCTGGTTTGAGACAGTGTGGTCAGAGGGAATCATTCATCCTATCATTCAGTCATGGTTGTTCGATTCATTCTGTGGTCCAAGTCGGCGTCTCAGCCTCACTCATGAGTTCTGGGCTGTTCAGGCTGGTGGATAGCTGCTACTTGAACTTCTGCATGGGGTCGGGAGTGAAGCCAGACAGCTTCTACTCTGCAATCTTGCTCTGCACCTGTGTTTTTGAATGTCTTTTACAACTGGCTTAGAAAATGTTGGTGTTGTTTGTGAGACAGCTGGTAACCTTAACTTTTACCTCATTATGTTTCTCTGAGCTTTGCTTTGATTGCGACCGATGTCCAAACTTCATTATTCTAAACCCAGCATAAATGTATGCCATGAGCACTCTGAAAATTTCTTTGGGTGTAATCAGTGTCAAATGATAATACAAGTTAAGTGATAATAAACAGTCTGTTGTCACAGGAATTATAAGGAAAGGCTTCATTCACCTTGGGATTTTTCAAACTGTAATTTTGAAATAGTACTTTACACAGCTGACTATCTTAGGGGTGATGTTAGGAAAAAAACTAACTAACTTGGACAAAGGAGGTGCATCACAAAAATCTCTCATTGAGAGCTAGAAAGTCTGATTTTTACTATTTTCTCTTCTTCTTGCCATTATAGATAAATGTCTTTAGCTAGTCTCTCTAGCTGCTAAGTCCCAGAAGAGAGCCGCTAATTAGCTCAGGTGTCATGCAATCAATTAACCCTTCCCAGGGCTGCGGGTTTGTGGGAATTAGGTAGCATAAGAAATGATGTGGGAACTGGAAGGAAGTGAATGGTATTTTAAGCAAATGAGTACTACATTTTTTTTTCTTTTTGGTATGTAGTTCTTTATATCTATTCTATCTTTGTTCTTGAGTTTTCCTGAATTACTTTCCAGGTTAAAGCACCTATAAAAATCAGATTAGTTCACCTCACTAGCAAGTGTCTTACTATTACGATAATTATTATTTTTATGTGTGTGATGGTAGGCTTGTCTCGGGCAAGACTGCCCTTGACCTTGTCCTGATCTCTTGCTCCTCTCTGCAGCACAGGGCAGTCGACCTCTGCTGGGGCTTTGCCAGCTTCCCGGGAGAGCGTAGTTGGCTAATGAAGGAGGCCCACAAGAGGCAGTGGGTGGGTAGTTGGGAAAAGCAGGGGGCTTCCTTTCTTCCTCACTTCCTCAGGGATCATCCAGGTTAGAACCCGCACCTTGTCTCCTGTGTTATCTCCCGCCGGGCATTATAGTTCTGGCGTTTTCTATGTCCCCAGTTCTGGACATTAAAAGGTTTTCCTCCCTTTGTTTTTTCAGTTTAGAGATAGTAGCTGCTTCCTGCTACTCCAGGTCGCGAAATTGAACCCACTCTCTGCACTGCCTTTTATTTCCTATTTCCCACCTCCGTTTTGCAACCAGTTCTTGCTATTAAATTCCCTCTGGTTTCAATGCTTACAGTGCTTGGAGGGAGATTGGTTCGGAGTGATAGATTGCTATTGGTTCAAAACAATACTTACACAAAGGATGACATGATAGGATAGTGTTAGTTATTCCCTGTTTCTTGTATTTTAAAAAATGAATGGAATTTACGTTTTAGATGTATAGAAAACTCGAGTAAAAAGTGCAGGGAATTCCCCCGTACCGTTTTCCACCCCGTGCTCCAGATATACATTACAATTTCCCCTACTAGTAACAATTAGCATTAGTGTGGGACATCTGATGGAATTGAAGCGCCGATATTGATCATTATCCTTAACTAAAGTCCATCATTTATATTAGGGTTCATCTTTGTACTGTGAATTCTATGTGAGTTGACAATCATATAATGACACGTGTCCATTGTTCCAATATCAGAGGGAGTAGTTTCACTGCCCCAAAACCTGTCCCCTGTGCCCTACCTATTTTCTTTCCCCTTTTCCTTCTCTCCTCTCTGGACTCCTGACAACTTGTGATCTGTTTACCCTCCCTGTCATTTTACCTTTCAAATGTCACACGGACGTAATCATATAACAGGTAGCCTTCTCAGATTGGCTTCTTGCACATGGAAATATGCATTAAAGTTTCCTTTATATCTTTTTGTGGTTTGATAGCTCATTTTGTTTTATTGCTGAATAATGTCCTGTTATATTGCTCTAGCACATTCACCTATTGGAGGACATCTAGGTTGCTTCCAAGTTTTGGCAATTTGAATAAAGCTGCTATGAACATTTATGTGCAAGTTTTTGCAAGGACATACATTCTTACTTATTTGAATAAATACCAAGGATACAATTACTGGATCATATTGCAAGAGTATGTCTAATTTTTAAAAGGAACTTCCAGAAAGTCTTCCAAAGTGGCTACACCAATTTTTATTCTCCCCAGCTGTGAATGAGAGTTCCTGTTGTTCTGTATCCTGACCAGCATTTCTTGTTCATTTTGGATTTTAGCTGTTCTAAAGACATTCTTTTTCTTCTGCCAATGACAATTCACACTTTTTCTTTTCCAATGGTGAAAAGAACATCAGTGGCTATATTATGACTCTTTGAATGCTGCTTTGCTATTCATTACTATTTCTTATGGCCTTATCTATTTTGACAAAACTTGTTCTTCCTTTGCTTCTTTTGGTTCCTTTTTTATCATCCTTGTTATTCTTTCGTTTCTTAGTTGGGGTGAAACCAGAAATCAAGGATTGTGTGTGTGTGTGCATAAACTTGTACAGTGTGACCCTAAGCATGCACGTACAGGTAGCTGAATACAGCATGTTTCCTCTATTTTCTACAAGTTATTATCTCGTATGGTGGTCTATAACTCATGATAGAGAAACAAGATTGTGTCTTTCCTACTCTCATTTTGGAAAGTGTTCCAGGATTTAACATGTGTGCAATATCTTTCCTGTGCATTCTCAATGCTGCAGTAGTAGCTCACGAGTTTGCTCCACCAGCCTACTGTCCAGGGTTCCTGCCTGAATGAGTTCATTCATTCATCCTCTGAATTAAATGTCGAAGACCACATTATATGTCAACACTGTGCCAAAAGACAGGGGCACACAGACCAGTGAAATGTGGCTCCCTCCATCAAGGCATTTATGATACGATAGGAAGGAAAAATTGGTAAAGACTTAATCATGGCATAGTTTGGTTGGTTAAAGTAGAGAGTTATCTCATAATAAACTATATGTCATATTCTTATTCAATACCTCCCTGGTAATTAGTTTTGGATGGGAGACAGGTTAGAATGCCAAACATTCCAGCCCAGAAGAGTAAAGACCTGAACTAACTCATAGGTAAGTTTTGAAGATCATCTGGAGATTTGTTTCATAAGCACAGTACATATCCTAGCTATTCAAACTCCTGCAGTGGATTTGCCCTTCTACTTAATTAAAACTAATCACCTGGGGCTGGGATTGTGGCTCAGCGGTAGAGCACTTGCCTAGCACGCGCGCGGCCCGGGTTCGATTCTCAGCACCACGTACAAATAAACACATTGTGTACAACTAAAGTTAATAAATACATATTTTAAAAAAAACTAATCACCTTAGCTTAGAAATTAAAGCCATTCATGTCCTGACCCTCAACTCTTTCTTAAGTTTGTCTTATTTTATTCCTGCAAACATACTATGTATCCTAGTTGAACCAGGCTGTTACTGCCCTCTCTGTAGAAATGCACATTCCTTCTCTGCTCCTGCTACCCTCAGGCTATAAAACTTTCTCCTGATCACTACCTAACAAAAATCCTCCCTGCCCTTTCAGTTCAAATAACAGCATATCTTTGAAGATATAGGGATCTCCCTGAACACATACAATATCCTGCTTTCCTGAGACCTATAATGCCATATACTTTTCTGTTTTACCAGAGCGTGATTATGTGCACATCTCTCACACTTGTTTAGTCTTCCTTAACAGATTAGAAGTTTTGAAGACTTCACCCCCATAACGGATCAGGCACAGAGCTGTTATAACATGATCTCAATAAATACTTGTTGAACGAGTAAAAGAATGAGCTCCCCCTCTCTGTGAATGCCAGCGAGGTCTTGAGATTTGCAGTTGAGGAGATGTAATTCCTTGAGAAGCATAAATCTCAGCATCTTTCCAACCAAAGACCCAGATGTAGCTGTGTAATACAAAATATACCCTCTGTTCTACAGAAAGAAGCAAGCTACTGTTTAGAATATTGCTTGTTCTTCTCACTGGTCTCCCATAAATTTGTACATAACATGCTATAAATATCCTGCAACCTGACCTCTAGTTGAGCAATAGTTGTTTTCCCCTTTGACTATAAGGATTCTAGAGATTTTTCAGGACTGTCTAGAGGCAAGTCAAAAGTATTCCTTTTCTAAGGGAAAGAAGAGTGAGCGCCATTATGGGAGGGAAGCAGGGAATATGTGGAATCGCCGATTGGAAATGGCAAAAACAGACGTCCACCCACGTGCCTGTGCATGATCACACAGCAGCAAAACCGTTCCCCTGGTCTCTAAAAAAATAAGTTGGAATTGATACAAGGCTTTTATTGAACACTTTTATTTCCCTGGCAAAGTGCTAGGCACTTTTACATGTATTATTACCTTGAAGGAAAACAAAACAAAACAGGATGCCTAATTTTCCAGCAAGAAGATGGCTCCCTGTGGGAGTAGGTTTGGGCACAGGTAATAAATAACAGGACTGAAAACAGAATGAATTCCTCCAGAGAAGCTTATGTCTGAGACAGTAGGTCATGGAGAGACCCAGAAGTGGGAAAGAAAACGAATGAAGGTAGGAGATTGCCATGGCTGTGTCCCCAGTGCAGGGGAGTTGACATGAGAGGTCGCTTAGCAAAGACAGCCTGTGCTTGAGATGGACTCCAAGGTCCTCTCCTTTGATCCCCACGCCTCCTAATCCCTACCGTGCCACAACCTTTGCTGTGCTGGATTGTTGGGTGCTCTGCTTTGCTAGATTTGAGATCCACTCAGCTCTGGAGGTAGAAATAAAGGAGTCAGAAGCACAGATGTGGCAGCTGACCCCCGGAAGGAGTGTAGTCAAGACAGGAAATTCAAGACTCAAAGACTGGAACTCGGGGAAGATCTTGAAGAGACCAAGGAGAAAGGAGTCAGCCAAGAGCCAGAGGGCTGTGTAGCAAGTTCAGGAGACAAACACTGAAGCAGGTCCCTGTCATAGCAGCAAAATCAAGTGACTTTTAAAAAGAAAGGAGAGCTCTTTGGTGGCCAGGCCGTGGAGACTAGTAAAAATCTAGGACACTTATACCCCAACACAGGTTAGAATGGATTACCTCTTCATCTCTGTTCGTTGTTGGGATCAGATAGATAACTGATACTATAACCTCTGTGCACATATCATCTATTAAATCATTATAGCAGGTTTATGCAGTAGATATCATCAGCATTTACTTACTGCAGATGAGGAAACTAAACCCAGGTTCAATGCCTTGCCCAAGTTTACAAGGTGAGTAGAGCTGGCATAAAATCCCTGGTGTGTTTGTTTCCAAAGTCTGAGTTTTTAGTGCCAGTTTATTTTGACACTTGGCTATATATATATCTTTCCTTCACTTTGCCCACAAGAAATTTTATTCCCTTTTCCTATTGTTTTTAAATTAATTTTGACCACCTTGTGCATTTAGCAGCAGTTTGTGCAGGTACATTGAAAGAATAAGAGGAGAAAGAGAACAAAAAAGAACAGGTCACTGGATGGATGCTTGAGAAGCAATTGCTACCTCAAGTCAGACTGCAAAGGAGTTACCTCTGACCTAAGCTTGGTTTCTATTTCCTCTCCCAGATGGTCAGTGGACATCTCCAGATTCCAATTTCTATTTGTTTGACACTTCTAGGAATTATTGTGTAGCTATGCTATGATCATAATTGTTAAGTCTAACCGTCAAAATCTATAATGATTTTGACTCATTTCCTGAACATGTTATCTTACAAAGCTTTTATTTGCATAGTTTTCTAGATGCTCTGTGGACCGATTTTGGTAAAAGAGAGAACTCAAGGACTATTGAGTGAAATGGAAGTATATACTCTGAATATAATATTTGATTTGCCCCTCCCTGTCATCTGTAAAAGAGATTACCTGCAGACTAAAGACAAATAAAGTGGAAAAGGACTGAAGATCCTTGGATAAACATAATATGTAAAATGTCTGAATAGTCAACTCTGCTTACAGTCATTTTCCTGCATATTGAACAGATTTTCTCTAGTCTAATTTGTGAAGGAATGTTTGGAGATATTTAAAATGGAGATGTGGATTGCTTCTTTATTAAAATATGGAAGAAATGCGTACAATAGAAGTTTAGTGTTTGAATGACTCTTGGGATCATTGGTTCATATCACCTCTCAAATGAGAATATTAACATTAGGTAACTGGAAAGCAAACCCCCAAACTAAGGAGACGGGAGTTTCATCTAGATTCTTGCTCTATCCATAGCAAGCTGCCACCTAACAACTTCTTGCACCTGCCCCTACACTCTCCAGGAACAAAATACTGAACTTTTCAAAAATTTCTAATCTTGGCTCTATGAATTTATTTTGGGATATTAATACCAATGTCCATTTCTTTTTCTTTTTTTTTTTTTGATTTTTTTCCTTCTTTTTAATTTTTTTTCTTTTTGGATATACATGACAGTAGATTGAGTGTCCATTTCTTTTTTTATTCGAAGTTGTATTTATAACAGTAGTATGCATTACAGTTCATAGTGCACATAGAAAGCTTCATTTTACATGGCACTGTATGAGTGTCAATTTCTTGACGTATGTGTAACAGAAGAATTGGATGGATGAAGAACCTGATTTTGGAGCTGGGTTGGTTCAATGACTTAAATGTACTGAGCTGTTGTGTGCTAGACCCAGATACTGCCATGGTTAGCAAGACGTGGGCTTCAAGGGTAGTGGAACTGTCTTCATGTTCTGCCACTTAGGAGCTTCTCCTTGTAGTTACTGAACCCCTTGGGGTCTCCATTTCCTCATCTCTAAGTTGGGATAGTAATATCTAACAGATCTATTGTAAAAAGAAATGTACAGAAGTTCAGGTACACGGGACCTCAGTAAATGGTAGCTACCATTAGTGGCTTCATTTTTCAGGCAAGGAAACTTTGGTCCAAATAGGTTGAGCAAAATGCTGAGCAGAATGTCAGCAAGGTGATACCTCCCCCCCCCCCCCTCTCTCTCTTACACACACACACACACACACACACACACACACACACACCTGCCTTGTTAAGATGGCTGGGACTCCCTGACTGTGTTTGCAAACTTCACTTAAATATGATTGAATCTTGTGCAGTAGTTGCTTTCTGTAGTATTTTTTTCATACTGGAACTTGGAATGTGGAACCAAATAACTGAATGATCTAGCAGGTGTTAAGAGGAAGACAACTGAATTCTTCAACTCTTTATAGTGAAAAGAACTTTAGAAGCTACTTACTACATTCTCCCATTTGGCCATTCAAATAAAATTTTGCACTAATTTTCCTAAAAGCTATTTGGTGTTAATTTTAAAAAATGCTTATTAAGTATTAGATAATCATCCCTTTGAAACATACTCATGGTTACAGAGCTGACCATTTTAGAAAATTATGCATTACAGAACATATTCAATACTGTGTCCTCTTCAGACCAGTATGGTGGGTTTGCTACATGTAAAGGAAGGGGACGAGATCATTGGTGCCCATTTAGTAATAATCTCATGGTTTTCAGAAAGATTTAAATTTAAGGGCAAATGAAATTCTAATAAACACTCATTGTTTCTGTTATTGTATATGAAATTTAATTTTAAGAAAAAAAATCTGTTACCTCTTTCAGCACTGAATTTTAGCTTGCTGCTCTGGACCAGGGCTAGGAAGGGTTATCCTCATGGTGAAAGTTCCACCTCTTTTCTTTCTTCATCCTTATTAACCATCCTTTCCCTAGGACTTCTTTTCCCTCAGGATCACTGGGGAGATTGTGATGTAGAGTCCTAAGGCTCAAGCAGACCAACTGAATCTGCTCTGCTGGGGTGGTATGGGGTGGGTTTTCAGAGATTCCACAATTTAAACAAGTTCTCCTGGTGACTTTTCCTCATAATAAAGTTTGGGAACAACTTCAGGTGTGTCTGTTTATTGTCTTTCCCTGGTCTTTGTTTTAAACTAGTGGCTCTTACACGTGGTTGCATGTAAGAATAACCTGGAGATCTTTGAAAAAATATTGATGCCATCTCTAATCATCCCGAAATAATTGGTTTGGGATGCAGCCCAGACCACCAGTATGCTCTCCAAATGATTTTCCCTTGAAGCCAGTTGAGCACCACCACAATGCTGGGATCGACACCTGATGGAGGCTCCCAGTGCGTCTTCTCTCTGTTCCTGTATTCTGTACCTTTTTTTTTTTTTTTTTTTTATCACTTCCTAATTTGCTACTTCCTTTACTTGCATTATACATCCCTAATTCCTGACAGATGGGATTCATAGATTGTTTGGCATATGAAAAGGGATACTGTAAAGCACAAAAAGCAGGAAGTAACTCAGCATTTAACGTTTGGATTGCTTGCTTGTGTTCCAGCCATGGTCCTATAATTCAAATGATGCCCTTTGCACCTGGCTCTGTGATTCTGATTACGGAGAGGACACACCTTAAAAGTAAAACGACAGAAAAAGTGTGATCCTATGTTTCACTCATGTTTCAACTTACTATTCTGACATGGATGAGGGTCATGGGATACATATTGTTAAACCATTTCTTACATCTCCTGAAACTTGAGGGGGTTCAGGTTGAAGATCAGAATTGGTCCATTTCCTCCATTCCATGACATATGGACACTTCTTTCCTCTTTTGGAGTTTAGGGGTCATTGTTTCATTCATTATCTTCACTTGATAAATATTTATTGGGTACTAACACAATGAGATGAATGATCTATAACCACATACAAAAGTATGAATGAGTCTTTCTAACATGATGTTGAGATGAACCAAACAGAAACACAATTTTACTATATGAAAATCGGGGATTTGTTGGTATAAGCACAGTCTTGTTTCTTAATCTGAGTTCTGGGTACTGAGTATATTTAATTTGTGAAAATAATTGATCTGTTTGCTTATGATTTATGCATGTTTTCTAACTATTTTATGTTTCCATAAAGGTTTTAAATATATATATATATATATATATATATATATATATATATATATATATAATGGAAATACTTACTGGGTACTACAAGACACTAGGGGTTTAGTGCCATTTCTCTTCCCTTACAATATATGCAGTCAGGTAGGGAATACTGGCAAGGTAGAACAAACAGAATATTACGAGATTTCCTGGAGCAAATGAGAGCTCAGATGAGCTTTGATGTGTGAATAGGAGTTGGCTTGTATAAGGGATGAAGAAAGGGAGAGGACTCATGTCAGCAAGAACAGAACAGGCCTGACTCAGGAGAGTGGAAGAGCATGGTGCAACAGAGGAACCGAAATGATCTGGCCTGTTGGGCACAAAGTGAGTAAGGGGCAAGAGACAGAAGATGAGAATGGGTAGTGGAACTGAGGCTTCTGCATAAGCCTTTCAGAAGCTGGACATTATGCTAAGGTCACCTAGAAGCTCTGGTCATCAGTTGCGGGGAATGTATGGAAGAGGGCAAGTCTGACAGGATGCCTACGATTCCGTCAAGAGATCATGGATGTCTAGCTATGAAGGTGGCACGAGGGTCAAGCAACAGGAAGCACCGAGGAGGCACTGGAAGTGAGAGAGAAGGAGAGGTCAGAGTTAAGCAGCGAGCTAGCTAGAACTCTGTCAGAAAGATGGTGAATTTGGGTCTGGGTACAGAGAAAACGAGATTATCCTAATTCTAACTGAAAGCCCTTCTTCCTATAAAGGTAACTCTTCCTGCTCTGACTCTAGACCTCCCTAAGAGCAAGGGCTATTTCAAAATAACCCCGTTGATGGTTAATTTAAAAGAAGCTATTGGGTCTATTCATTGGACAACATGAAGCAAGTCCCTTAACCATTAGGTTTCTCAGATTCTTTGCCTGTAAAATGGCAACATTTAACAAGGTCCATCTACCCCAGGGAAGCAGAGATAATAAAATGAGTCTTGATTCTCATCATGTTACCTAAATTCAAGACAAAAACTTAAAGCAGTTATTCTTGTCACTGTTTCATTGTATTTAGTCTTGGAGAGCATTCCCCAGCAGCTTCTTTTACAACTGAAATTAGAGATATAACATATCTATGCTCTTTCTAACTTCGCATTCATATGAAAGGCATTTTGGATATCTAGTGGGAAAAGGACTAGCATCAGATCCTCTTTTATTTTCCCTTAGAGATGGGATCTCTCTGCTTATATCTTTGCCATTTTAGCATTTTGGTTCACCCTGTATTCTCAACAAGTTGCTCTTGAAGTTTATATTCTTCCTGAAGCTGCTCCAATAGGCTTCATTATATCTGGCAGCACCTTCCCACAGGTGGGACGGGTGGTATATACAACACTGGTTTTCAATCAGAAAATCACTTGGAATCCCCACCTCTTAAATCTGAAGGCTAATAACCTCCAACAGGTCATCTCTCTTCTTTCTAATGAAGAGAATGATGGATATTATTTTATGATGATAAAGTTTTATTAGTTGTATGTTGCGTTGGTCAACTGTGCATTTGAAATACCCACGGCAATGAACTTATAAGGGTAAAATGTCTATTTTGGCTCTTGACTCTGGAGGGTCCGGCTGAGGATGGGACACGGACATTGTTTTTGGCCTCTGGTGAGCACAGTACATCACGGTGGGTGCATATAGAAGAGGAAACTGCTTATATCATTAACCAGAAAATAAAAAGAGAGAGAACTGGCCTTTGGAGGTATTTCTCCAATGACCCAAAGACCTTCCACTAGGCACCACCTTTTAAAGGTCCCACCACCTCTCAATGGAGCTATACTGGAGATCAAGGCTTTACCTTGGACTTTGGGGAAACGTTAAATGTCCAAACCATACGGTATGTCTAAGGAGATAAGTGAAAATCTTTCTTGTATGATATATATGTTTTAAAAGCTATCCAGCATGAAGAATTGGCTTTATGTTTAATCATGCTTTATTCATAATTTAAACTGTAAATCACAAAGTCAGAGATCATTGGTATGGTTGCTTAAAGTTTCTAAGTTATGTTTAGTGTTTGTGTAATTTTTTTTTGAGAATCTAACTCAATCATGTGTCCTCTCTAGATTCTGAAATAGTTTTATGATCCCATTTTGAAAGTTTGTAATTTTTAATTTATCAGGCAAAGTTTAGATTATGGTTTCATAGAAATACTAGTCACCAGGGGCCAGGGTTATGGGTCAGTAGTACAGCGCTTGCCTGGCACGTGTGAAGCACTGGGTTCAATTCCCAGCACCACATAAAAATAGAAACAAATAAAATAAAGGTATTGTGTCCATCTACAAATAAAAAATAAATAGATAAATAAATAAATAAATACTGGTCACCAGAAACAATTTATGTAATTCTATCCAAGATATAATAAACAACTTTTTAGGTGTTAGATATGTAATATTATATGATAGCAGAGGAAAGTTAATCTGCCTAAAGAATTTATTACATATTTAATTTATTTTCAGCCTCTCTCTGTGTAGCCGAGTACCTTCCTAAGTACTGATATTGTGCAGTGATCTTTACACCCAGGGATTACAGATATATTAAAGGTCATTTTCTTTCTTATATCTGTCCCACAGTTCATTAATACTTCCTTTACCTGTCCTCAGATTGTTCTTTAATCCATTCAGTAAGATGTTTTATTTCACTCATTTTAGTTTTCACTTGCATATTTCTGTTTAGTTCCTTTTTAAATCTGCTTGTCTTGTTATTGCTTTACAATTTACATAATTTCTTTTATTTCATCCAACACTTAAAATAATCTTGGTTGCATTTTAACTATAACTCTTAGGCTGTGAATGATGCTGTCTGTTGCATCAGTTCATTCTTTTCTGTTGTTTCTTTCTGTTTGTCCTTCTTGTTTGTGACCTCATCTAATACGTGAACTCTACCACATGCCCTGGCTGAGGGGCTCAACCTTCAGTGGAACACAGTTTTCTTAAGACAGATCTTTTGAACCTTCCTATTTCCAGACCCATTTTCCTCTCTATTTCCAGAGTGCTTGGTGCCACTAGTTTCTGAACCACTCTACTATGAAGCTATGCTCTTCTATTTCCATTTTGTCCAGATGGTTGTGGATAGGAGAGAGCCATATTTGAAAACTTCAACTGAGAATATTTCAAAACACCAATATAAAGAGCGTTGCATATGTCCATTGGACAATTTATTACCTCACTATTCTGCACATTAATGATACACATGTGTATAATCACATTCTAGATACTGAAGATACAAAACCAAGCAGAACTTATCTAGTTGAGGAGAATAAAAATGGACAATTATTAAACAATCTGATAAACATTATCCCAGAATTATGTCACAGTGTTCTAGGAGAACAGGTGATAATGATTGTAGTAGTGGTTTATGGATATTTACTTTGTGCCAGGCACTGTGCTGAGAAAACAGGGTTTACCTGAGAAACATTATACCACTACTATGTGACAGAATTGGATTTTTCATGCATATCTTTTACTCTGAACCATTCTTTAGGAGGAGAAATGGCAACATGATAGAGAAGATGGCAACTGGGCTGGTCAAGGATGATCAGACATTGAAGAGATGTCACAAAAGCAAGTGGAAGAGAGATTGCTGGGTAGGGACTCAGAGAAAGTGAAGGCAGGTGGGAAAGAATGGAGGATGAGGCTGAACAGGTCGAATGGGAACCAGGTCCTCACGTCCTTAACGGCCTGTTTTCTCTGATACTGACTAGCAACAGCATATCCCTGGGATTGAAGAGAGGTAAAGGAGTCGGAAATGGGATTGAGGCTAGGGGTAAACAACTGACATATATTTTAATAAGAAAAATATAAAATCACAATATTAACCTCGTATATGAATTCTTTGCTACTGTTCACCTCATGGGAATTTTTCACATACCATTCATTGACCTACTGTCGGATGTACAGTCTGTGTTTACCATCCTGATGTGGTGTTTATCCTGCAAACACGGATTGCCTTACTGCACTGTCCTCGCCTCACTGCAAAGCACCTGTTTCAGTTTATTGCTGAACTCCACCCTAAAAGTTCTAACCAGCAACTTTTAAAAAATGACTTGCTGTGGTTGAACTTCATAAGAAAAATGAATCCTCCCAAAAACCTGTTTCTGAATGTACATGTTTTATGCTCTATTTAATGATTTGAGACAACCAAGCTAAGAACATAATAATAATAATAGTAGTAATAATAATATTTGTGATAATATTTATAACAGTGCCAGTGATCTATGGTATTTTCTCACTTTGCTGACATATGAATGTTTGGTTATCAAGTAGGTAGAAAATATATCTACCTGTATTGCATTATCATTTAGATGACATGCTGTGTATTGAAACTTTCTATTATTTTTTGTTTTTTGCGGGGCTGGAATTGAACCCAGAGCCTTATGTGTGCTAGTTAGGCAAACAGTCTCCCACTGATCTACACTGTCAGCCCACTGAACCTTTTTAAATAAATGCAACAGTGACAGTTTTTCCAATTTGTAGGACATATAACGTTTTGAGGCATTTTTAATGCAGTCACAAATAGATTCCTCTATTTCAGTAGTGTATGTACTTTTTTAAAAAGTGAAAATATGAAAAAGTTGTTACTTATGGAGACCCTGCGTTGATACAGATATCACCCTCTTACATACACATCGATTAAATAGAAGCTACTTGAGCCTTTATTTCATTGGAAATCCCAATTAAAGTGTCTTATAATTTGCACAGGTTTAGTAGGATCTGTGTTCTTGTATTTTGCTTACTGTCAGTCTTGCCTTTGATTTCATTGTGGGGTAATCATTAAATTCTTGTATTTATTTCCATTTTGCCAATTAGCTTAAGTTGTTAGTGCAAATTTATATGTCCTGATTCTTCTAAGATCTTGCCAATTACTTTGGAACATTGAACACTTAACTGTGCTTGCTCTGGGGTACTAGCAATGAAACTGTAATTAACTGAGATAGTCGTCTCTTTCCCTTAAAAACTAGAAAATGGCATTATACTCCAATAAACAGGTTTAAGGCAATATAATGGTAAGCCTTTTGATAACAAGTTTTTACTCATAGTTAACATGTAATTTTTTTAAATCAAACACTACAGAAATGAAAACACAACAAATTATGACTTCTCAGATATAATAAGATACTAACATCAAATCCGGCTTGACTCAATGATGCTCTAGAAATTATATGACGTTTTAAATGAATCATAAAATATTAATCAAGGAGAAATCTTGACCAAATCCAAGTAATCTGATTCAGTCCTGCTCTAGCTATGAAGCAAATGGAATTTTATTTTATAATTACTTTTTTTTAATCTTTTAAAATCCATTTATGGTTATTGAAGAACAGACTTAGAAATATCTTTTGAAAAATGCTTTAAAATTAATCTCTTTCATCACTTCCAACATTTTGGTAATTTTCCTATGGAGAAAAGTGAAATAGTTATCCCAAATGTAGTCTCAGTAGTTAAATTGAATTTCAGAGACACTTAGGATCAATCATTAGATTAGCAACATTTGCTGAGTCTCTACTAATTTGTCAGGTCAGGATGCTAAGGAACTGAACAGACATTAAAGAGCAGAAATATATGTGTGTATAAATATATTTTGTACCTATATACATAGGTATACACATTTATAGTGTATGTATGATTTGTATGCATACATGTATGTATGTTTTCCATATGTTTTTCCAACCCACTGTGACTTTTATAATCTGCTGAATATGGTTCTAATGTTTCAGAAGCATGAAATTCAGGGATGAGAGAGAATTTTGTGTGTATGTGACTTTCAGATGCTTCATTTGGAGAACAGACTGGGATGGAGATAAGAGAGCTCAGAGTTTGAAACTTCTGAAAGCAATACAGAGGAAGAGATGTTTTAGCTCCAAGAGGACACTGTATATTTGATGGGAGCAGCAATCCCTTACTTCTTGACTTCTTAAAAGTTTTCAACTCAGTTTGCTGGGAGATCTCCCCCCACCCCACCAAATGTCAATGTAGTGCCACTTTTTATTATGGAACTTAAAATATTCATTTTAAAAAAATTACATGGCCATTTTAACTATAGATGTTACCTGCACTTTATAAAATCAGACATACTTATGAGTTTTTTCTCTTTCAATAACATTTTTTTGAGAATTATAATATTTTATAACATTTTAAAGTGCTTTACATGTATTGACTCGGCTAATCCTCTCTGTAAGCCTAGGAGGTAAATGCTATTATTATTCCCTTTTTTGTTCTTTTTAAAACTACTATTATTATTAATTCATATTAACTGCACAAATCAACGTGTTGGCTGACATTTCCAAATATGCATGTATTGTATTTTGCTGGTACCCACCCTGCCTGCTAGCCTCTCTTGCTCTCCCTTTTATCCCCTTTCCCTTCCCTATGAGTTATTTTAGTCACAACTTCAAGTTTGGTAACATTTGTCCTTCAGCTGGAGGTATTGCCCACCACTGACATTTCCTTGGTTATAGCATTCTTTCTCTTAAAAGCTGAATCTCTGGACAATGGAAATTTGTGCAACAAGAGAGGGAAAAGTAGCTTGTGTTAGATTTCCACATCCCCAGGGAAGTTCACACCCCCAGGGAAGATGTCTTTGTGAGGATCTCTTTGTGGTTTTTACTTTACTTTTCTCTCCTGTAGGATTTAAGTATGTTTCCCATGAAGGTTATTACATATGTGAAAGTAAAACTTAGTGCAACTATTCTTGTGTGGACATGTCTATGTGAGATGGAAAAATTTCAACTTAGTTCACATCAAAACCTAAGATATTTATGAATGTTTTTCATTAGAAGGCTAAAGTTCATTTGGACATCTGTTTCTTTGCTTTTCTTTAGGGATTTCCAAATTTCCCCTAACCTCTGAATGTGTGTGACAAAAATCATTCTTTTCTTCCATCTCAATATACTGTAGAATGAAATGCATCATCAGACACTCCTTTCTAGAAAACACATGATCCCAGTGCATCTGAGGTTGAGTTCCTGATCTTCAGGCCCTGTGCCACATGCCCCACCAACTTTCTCTGGCAACCTGCTCTTTGCTCCACCTTTCCAAGATCAGTCGATGGCACCACTATCATTTCAGGTACTCTATAAAAACCGAGGAGCAAACCCCACATCACTTGGGTCCTCCCCATTCTGGTCTTCCCTAACCATCTTATCCTGCTCTACTTTTTCCCCATAGCACTTACATCTTTGAACATGCTACATGATTTACTCATTGTAATACATATTGTCTACTATCATTCCAAAATAGAATGCAAGGCTATCAAAGACACAAGGGCAAGGATCTTAAACCCAAAGGCCTAAAATTATTCCTCCATGGTGAACACACAATAAATATTTGTGAATAAATGATGAAGTAAGCTACAAAAAGATTCCATGAGAGATTCTTGGGCTCACCATTTTTATTGCCTAGAAGGAGGTAGAAGAGTTCAAAATCAAAGAAACCCTTGCCCACCACTCAATTTAGAATAATCCCAGATTTGCTATGATTTGGCTTTCAAAACAAGAAAGAGCTCAGTTCCTTTGATTTCTAGAGATTGCCTGCAAGCAAACTAATTTAGAAGAACTGGAAGGATGCTTGGCAATCTTTACAATATTTAATCTATCATGGATCTTTTAGAGCTGGTGTGCACGTAGGGCAATATATTTACTAGGGTTGAGAAAAATCTTGTTAACATTTTTAATTTTTTCTAATTTTAATTCAGTGGTTCTACCTTATACAAAGAGTTCAGCTCTGATCCTGATAGTAACCTCAGTAAATTTGGATGACTTAATTCTCTACTGAAATTTACTCAACCTTACTGTAGAAATTAGCATTACATAGCTTTGTATTTATATCTGCTACCACACCAGAAAAAAAAAAAAACTGAATTTGTTTTCTTTAGAGATTTTATTAGAATACGGGGAAAAATAATAACAGGAAAAGTCATAAGGTATTTCATTTTCTCTTCAGGAAATTAAGATGAAACTCTCTAGTTTGTAAGATAAACTTTAAATAATTTGGGAGATGTAAAATTTGTATTTTTATAGTGAAAACAATATTATTTTTTCCTAGGACATTGGATTTTTATTTAATGTGATTGATTAAAATAATCTGAATGTGAGTTTTAATTTTTCATAGTATCATTTCATCATTTTGTGCTTCACATTGCAGGACCAGTGTTTCAATATACATGATGATCTGCTTCAAATTTAAATAATGGAAATGATTCAAATTTTAGAACTGAGGGGGCATGGGTATAAAAACAATTTGTAAGCTGCATTTCTAGAATTTGATGTAAACCATTTGCAGATGCATGCAACAGAACAGGACGGAATGTAGAGATCTTCTATTCCAAGAATCTGATTTTATATTTGACAGCACTTTAGGAGACATTAAGTGATTTGCCCAGTATTGCCCACCACACAGCCAGTTAAAGGTTGAGTTAGAATTTAGCTGTAATGACCAGCTAGGCAGAATTTTCCCCCAATATATTATGTGATTTGCCTTATGTATTTCTTTCCTTCTTAATTTGAATTTCATTTTCTTATCAATATTATCATTAGACTACAAATTCTGTTATGTTTAAAATGTCATTTGTGACTTTTGATGTTTAGGGGGAAAACCCATCTAAAATTTTTTTTGAATATTTATCTTTTCCTTTTCTGATTCCATTTGTAAATGGAATCCTTATTTAAACATATTTTCTTGCTCTTCATGTATCCAAACTTTTCAAGAATTAGAGACCTATAGCAGTTTATTGTATTTCTTTTCCACTTGTGGGATTTTCTTCCACCCAGTTAAATTTCTCTTTTTATCTAATGTTACGCTTGACTGCAGAATTGAAGGATAGTAGAGGCTTAAACTATATTTAGGTGCTCTGGCTGTATTCATTTTAACTTCCCAGAAGCTGAATTTTGAGCTAAAGGAGCCAGCTACCTTGAACCTGACCTTCTGCTTTTGCTTGGCTGAGGAAAGTGTGCTTGATTATGGGGAAATAATTCCTACAAGGAAGCAATTTGTATCCAAGAGCTATCATGTTTCAAATACCATTAGTAAAAGCATTTAGCAATGCTGATCAATCTGGATAAATTTGGAAGAGAAGACAGAGATTTGTAAATTATTATGGGAAGTAGAATCTGCAGATTGGTTGGAGGAGAAAGAGAGAGAGAGAGAGAGAGAGAGAGAGAGAGAGAGAGAGAGAGAGAGAGACACCCAAAGGAAGAAGTAAGCAACATTGTATGTTAAGACCATAAGACAGAGTCTGATATATCCTGGAGGTGCAGGAGAGAGAACAAATTCACTAAGCTACTAACATACCTGTTCTTTTTCAAAGGGAGTGTTATTAGGGGTAAAAAAGAGCCTCAGGTGGGGAGCAAAGCCCAACAATGCAGGAGCTCTGGGTTGACAAGCCCTGTGTAATGGAGAGGAGAGACAGCAATTTATCTGCAACCTAGTTCCAGACATGGCGGGTGCTAACTACACAGTTGCATCTTAAGGAGTTTCTCTCATCCAGAATGAGTCTTGAGGAGGAAGTAGAATGTGATTAAGGATATGAGAAACCTTGGGGAGTTGTTATGCTTGAACAGAGAAGCAAATATACTTTAAGATCTAATAGCTCAGCCACAGGGAGCACATACCCCCAGAGGTTGTGGGGAAGGTAGCTGGGATGTGTTATGTCAGGTCTCCCTGTGCGTTTCAGTGTCTACGTGGAGTGTGTTCACTTAGTCTCAGATAAGTACATTCTGGCATGTTATCTGCTCATAACCTCTCTGTAGTCTCTCCTGTTCTGTTCCCCTTTCCCTCATGAGATTCTGTTAGATAGAGGAGGGATGGTGCTCTGTGGGTTGTTCTGCCTACCTGATCCCTCCACTTTCAGTTGTACCACCACCCACCCACACTCCAGCATTCCTGAACTCCTGACCACATCCTATTTTTATACCCTTGCCATTTATCATGATCCACTATTCTATGTAACCCACCTCCATGCTCTATTTAGAGTTCATTGTCTCCTCCTCCTCCTCCCAGAACAAGAGCCCCACGAGTATAGAGGGGTTGTCTCCTCACTTAGGTTTGGTTTCCCTGATGCTTAGAGCAGTAGCTGAGGTTAAGATGTAAAGATTAACTAAGTGTTGCCCAAATCATCGATCCCTTGTTAAGTATCTTGATCCATGGCATAGTGTCTCTGATGGCTATTGTTCTAATAGGGAGTTTAAGTGTCCCCCAAAGCCCATATAGTAAAGGCTAAGTCCCCAGTTTGGCACTATTAGGAGGTGGTGAAAACTGAGGTGAGGTCTATCGGGAGGTCTTCAGATTGTAGGGAACATGCACTTAAATGGGACTGTGGGACCCCAGCCCTATCTTGCTCTCTTCCTGTCATGAGGTGAACAACTTTGCTCCTCCACATGTTCCTCTCATGATATGTTACCTTGTTACAGACCCAAAAGCCAGGGGCCTATCAATCATGGACTGAAACCTCTGAAACTGTAGCCAAAATAAACCTTTTGTCTTTATAAGTTGATTATCTCAGGTATTTGTTACAGTGAAGGAAAGCTGACCAACACAGATATGTCATTCTCTAATTCCTTGCAAGTAGGACTGCAAAGTCAGATATTTAAATGAGCACAGCCTCTCTTATTTCCCTCTGTGGTGGAAGAAAACAAACAAAACAAAACATGCATTGCTTTGAAAGGAGAGAGTGAGCATAAACTTAGAAGAGACTGATGGGGACTTGGAAAGACTGAGGCATGATTAAGAGAGCTTTCTGCCTTATTCTACTCCAATTAAAAAGGCCCAGAATTTCCCTCTGTGTCTAGCTCATGTTAGGAGACTTTTGTTCTAGTTCTGTGCCTGTCGCTAATTGAGGTTACGATATTAAACAGATCACTGTCTTAATTTCATTGTCAATGACATGAGTATAATTGTTTGCCTTTCTTGGCATACAAATTTTTTCAAGATGATCCTACATAAGACACATTAAAATAATTTTAGAAGGTTAGGAGGCTATACATTTGTGAACATGTTGTTTTTTAAAGATTTTACTTTTACTTATTTTTTAATTTAAATATATTTTTAATTGATATATGAATTGTACATATTTTACTCCAAAAATTTTACACATTTTACCCAATAATGTATCAGTTAAAAATAAATTTAAATGAAAAAATAAGCTATACAATATTCATTTTTATGTATCAGTTAAAAATAAGTTTAAAAGGCAAATAAAATACCATATAAATATATATATATATATATAATTTGTTAATAAATGTTAAAAATAAATTTAAACTAAAAAAGTTTTTACTTTTAATTTTTTTTTTTTTTTTTTTTTTTACCTAGGATACCATGTTTCTCTGTGTAGGCCAAGATTTCAAGGGTACAGTATATTATTAATTTAGTTCATATTATCTGCTTAGTTTCCATAGCAAATGTTTCCTGGTTTAGAATTAATCATTTTTGCAAAATGTAATTTTTTTTTCTATCTTAATTTGGATGTGAATTTAAGTTACTCCATTGGCAAACTGAAAATGAAGTCTGGCAATTTCTGATAGTATTTGGGCTGAGAAAATTCTGGGTTTGAAGAGAGGTGTTGGATGGAGGTTATCTGGCAGCCTGTAGGGAAGGCTTCAGCAGGTACTGAGCAGGTAGTGAGGAATGAGTTTGTCAGGAACTAGCCCATCAGGTGCATGGGCCATAAAATGTGGCCAGGAGGGACACAGTGTTCCTGATGACAGTAATAAATCTGTTTCAAATAAAGTGAACTGTTTGCTTAAACTTTCCTGTGTTCTGTCAGACCTTTGGCGCTAAGAACCAACTCAATATAGAAATTAGTTCGCCCAGAAGCTGCAGGGCAGAAACAGTCAAAAGTACAGATTGTTGTATCTAAATTGTGTTTAGTAACACAAATCTCTCATGAAATATTTGGCATGTTGCTTTTTAGAACTTTCTAGATGGAACAGAATTGTTCCCTTTTCTATTTACTGCTCCATTATATTCTATCAATTATTTTCTTTTAGTATAGCATTTGGAAGGCAGTACCTACCCGATGAAATACATATCAGTTCTGCTCTCTGACAAATCTGTGCTTTTAATTTTAATTTTTTATTAAAATTATACCAGGAAAAATTGCTTAGAATCCCAAGGTAGCATTGATTGTACCTATTCTTATGGTTATTTCACTTTTATTTTTATGTGAGCTCTTTTTTTACTATCTGTTCTCCTCTGAAGCTTGTTTCAAATAAAGCTGTCTGATAGTCATGGTTGCTAGGGAGCCACAATCATGATGGCCGATGTTGCCAGGGAGGAAACAGAGGTGAGTCCCTGATTATAGAAGAGAACCATTTTTCATTCTCCTTGAAAGCAAGTCTTCTTTGTATACAGATGGCAAGTTCACTAACTCAGTAGGAATATGGTTTCAAAAAGAAATATGAAATTTTAATATGTTTTCTGGGACTGATATAAACCAAAGACATTTCTTTGGGATGAATGAGTGGAGTTTATGCCCCACATATCTTATTCTGTGGTGGAAATTCCTTTTGAAAAGACAACACAGTGCAAATATTTTTGCTTATAAAACTAAGACAAGCTTTCTGTGGGTTTGACCTCATCAACAGGGCCAGTAAAGATTCTCTTGCTAATATTTCTTTCACCTTTGAATGTGGTTCCGTACTGATCAATAAACATTTATTGAGACCTCCCATATGTTAAGCATTTTACTAGGGATTTTTCATTTATTTTCTCATAATTCTGTTGCAAAGTAGTCTTGTTTCAATAAATACTAGGAAATATGGCTGCCGGTGGAGAAGGTGGAATTCTTGCCTAATATCTTGCCTAATATCCTGAAGCATATCTTGTGTATCTATAGCTAATGAAGAATAGGATATAAGTGCATAGATGTTCCAATTTCATACAAACAACAGCACAAGTACTTTTTCTCTTAGTCTAACAAATATGTTTAGAAAAATCCATAGTTGGTGAAGCTTAATGATATAATTTTGGAGATTATTCTGGTTTTGAAAAACAAAATGTCTAAAAATTGCTTAGGTTTAACATCAGAAAGATTGGTGCTTTATTGTTTTGGCTCTCTTCGGGATGTTTTAAAGTAGCCCACACAATTCAACTCATCGAACAGAACTTAGTAGCTAATCTTACAAAATTATATTATGGTGTATGAAAGCATCATTATAAAATTTCCTATATAATGTGATGAGGGATATTACCTGATTGTAAAAGGACAGCATTTTCAGTAGAAACTCCTCTTGAGTATTTGAAATGGCAAACAGTCAGTCCAATCAACCATGTTTCCCTCCATTTTGAGAGTCTCCAGTGCCCGAGAACTCTTTAGTGAAGTCCCAAGGTCAAAGCCACAGAGCATCTTCAACTTTTGAGATACTGAAGTTTTCAATGTCACTGGCATCCACTTAACAGATGCTGAACAACAGAATATGGTCTCAATAAATGCCCTTCAAGAAAGGGTCATTAATGATTTGCTTCATATGTGAAGAGGGCTTGGGCCACTCTGAAGAATAAATTGATACCCTAGTAGTCTAAGAAGTCATATCTTGTAGCCCAGAATATCTTTTAGAAAGCAAAAGTGAACTAAAAGAGAAAGAAATTTTCTTGGAGAGCAAAGTGTCTCATCTATCTCAGTGAGATCTAGTGAGACAATTACTGTAACTGGGTTTTCATAATGTTATCATTGCCATTGGCTACTGGCGTGGTCAATGGAGATATGGAACAAAGGTTATTTAATGCTTCTGAATGTGTATTTATTGCCCATGGGAATTATGACTGACATTTTTTTTTACCCTAAACTACATTTGTTACATTTGTTTTTTAGGAAGAAGAGTAAAGAAAGTTAGATTCCATCCTCTGAAAGCCTTTTGGTTGATCCCTACAAGGGGCAGGACATTTGATTAGGGGGACGGCTTGAGTATACCAAATGCCATCATATTTTAACAGAGGTTGCCTGGAAACGTAGTGTTTGGGGATTATTACCTTAATGGTTACCCACAAAATTAACACTGCCAACCTCTTATCTCACAGAGGGTGTGGGCAAACCTTTAAATGACTCCAATTTTAGAGATTGTGACACTATGACATCAGCCTTTGCAGTAGACCTGAGCCATGAACAGGGACTGAGATAAGAGATTTATTTGAGAGACAAGATTAGTTTCTTAAACCACTGGGTACTCGTAAAACATGACCATCAGATAGTGCTTATGCATTTTAAACATAGGAAGAGGGTGGAGGATATTCTTCCAACACACTTTGAGATTTTTATCTATATGCCTAACTTTCCAGGAAAAACCTTATCAGCACTTGCAGTAAAATGTCACATATATGCAAGTTGTTAAGGGAAATAACATTAAAATGATCTTTAAGATTGTGCTGTTCATAAATGAACCAGTTTGAGTGATTTGAAGGATTTGATTGGTTCAGTGAGTCATAATATTGAAATTGTTTGTGTCAATTTCCCATATTGATATAGTCTAGGAACTACATGGGTATATACAATTTATAAAGCATCTAGATATTAGCAGGAGGCTCTGCATATAGTTTAACATGGGACTCTAATGTAGAACAGGAAAGGACATTCAATTCATTCCCAAGATATCCATTGAGTTCTCATTTATGTCAGGCTTTGCAAATGTGACTAAGATTAGGCTATTGGCAAAAACAATTGTACTACAAAAATAATTTTTAAAAAATATTTACTAAATACAGCAATGCTATTGAGATAGATTGCATAAAACATAACAGGGTTATTTGGCCTTGGTGGCCATGTCAGCCTTCATCATCTATTCTAGATGATACAGGATATTGGTCTGTTGCAGCAAAGAGACCTGCATGTTTTTAGGTTATTAATAACAAAAAAAAATTTAAAAACTATTTCATGAGCATTTAAAATTATCTTTGCTCTCTGGATACATACAATGATTGCTACTACATTTTTCTTTTCTCCTTTAATAGAAAGAAGCTACAGCTGATTCAACACTACTTTATCAGAATAAGTAAAGGTCTATTTGCCTTGCATGATATTAAATTAAATCTGTCTGGGAGATAAACAACTTAAATTTTAATGCTTCACATTCAACAGCGCATCTGTGCTAATGTTTAAATAATACATCTATCTTTCAGGTTCTGACTTGGAGTTTTGGTCGTCTTTGGTTTTAGGCTTTTGTTGAGAGCTCTAAATTTAATTAATCTTACTTTTTACCAGAAAAGGGAAATATACCTCTAAATTTGCTCCGTTAAAAATCTTGTGTGAATTTTACTTCAGATTCTTCTGCTCAGTTATTTAAATAATTAAATGACCAGTTTAGATCAAGTCTCAGTCATAAAGGTAAATAATGTAATGCAGTGCTACCCATAATGTTCTTTCTGTGTATCTGATGGAAGACAGAATGACCACGGCATCAAGTATGTGCCTATCAAGAAATGTGTTTCATGTCTTTTCTCACCTATTGAATCACTGCCATTCCCCAAATCACTGAAAGGAAGACAATCCTTCCAGAGTTTCTATATGAAGGCTTTTTCACATGTCAGATGAACCAATGACGTGTGACTAGAATACATTTTTCTTTTCAAAAAGTGTTTTCTCTTATATGTTGGTGTGTATTCATGCTGCACTATCTCCTTTTGGAAGAGATAGCAAACATACACACACACACACACACACACACAGAGAGTTTTATTGTAAGTGTAATATATATTTATAATATAATATATTTATATAAAGTATATTATATAGTACAATACTATATAATGTAATTTATATTATATAAATTTAATTTATACTATATAATATATAAATACATACTATATGTGATATATATTACATATATAAGTATATTACATATAACATATTAATATTTTATAATAATTATAATATTATGATATAATTTTATATTATATGTGACATAATATATAATCAATATATAAATTATATAAAATATTAATTATATTAATACATTAATATATAATTATTGATATATGGATTATGTTATGTCACATATAATATGATTAACATATAAATTATATGTTATTAATATATAATATTATATCATATATAATATATATTTGGATATATTATATATAATATACTTATATATAAAATATACTTACAATTACATATGTAATATATAATATTTATACTTACATATGTAATATATATTATATACTTATAGTACATAAGTAATGCATATTACATATACATTTAATATATATTTTAATAATATATATTATGGAGAAGTAAAGTGTATATATGTGTGCATGTGCGTTTATAAACTCACATGCACACATACACTCATTTTGCCACATGAGACAAGATAGTATAAGCAAAAAAATAATCAGAACCCTGCTACTACTATTCCCTCCATTATTTTGGGTAAGTTTCTAAACTTTCAAGAACTTTGGTTCCATTTGCAAAGTGGAGCCAATAAATGTCTACCATTTTGGAGTTTTATGAAGATTTAAGTTAGTGTGTAAAACAAACGTCTTGACAAATTGTAGGCAATACAAAAGCATAGGGCTCTTTGTCCTCATTGTCAATTGTTGAATACTTTAGAAGGACAATTCAAACCTTTCTTTATTATTTTTCCCAGGAAGATGCAAGAGAAATAGATTTTTCAATTTTCATTTTCATATTTGAATTTTCATAATGTATAATCAAAAGAAGTAGTATTTAGTCCTAGGAAATAATGATAATATTGTTTCCTAGGTTTTCTCAGAATTAAGCTGAGTATACTCATTTGGAATTTTATTAACCATTGAACCACTCTATAGTTTGACAAATTATTACAATGAATGCAGATGGAGTTTGTTGTTGTTTAATGATTGTGTACCACATTCTTTATATCATGAAAATATTTAGTTCACAGTTATGCCAGAAAGGCTTCATTATGAGTTTTAAAACAACACATTTTTCAGATGTAGCCGGTTCACATCTACTCTATTAAAAATCCTATAAGTGGTAGGCATTTTTAGTAATCTCCAGGGATGGTGACCATCAGTTCTTTCCTTCTCCATATACACACACATATTGTTCCTTGAACCAAGAGATGGAGTATTATTTTTATGTCCTTGAGTCTGGGTTGACCTTAACAATTAGTATGACTTATAAAGTGGGTCAGATGTGATGTTCTGAAGATTCCAAGGCTAGGTTATAAGAAGTTTCATAGCTTCTTTTTTGGTATTTGAGATGATTCCTCTCAGAATCTATCTACTGCTCTGGGAGAAATCCAAGTCACATGGAGAAATCACATTGTTGACACCCCCAGCTGAGTCCTAACTGATAGCCATAATCAACCACCAGCCATGAAAATGAGCCATCTTGGATGACCAGCCCAGTCAAAGGCTTCATATGACTCCAGCCTCACTGGTTATTGGACTGAAACCACATAAGAAACCCTACATTTTGAGTCACCCTACAGAATGATAGGAAATAACAATAAATTATTTTTCGAAGTTTCCAGACCTTGAGATAGTTTTGTATAAATAATAGAATGGCATTATAAAAAAAATTATGTGGTGACTTAATCATATTCACAGAGATACTTTTTTAATTTTAAACCTCAAAATATAAAGCAATTTGTTTCCTTAATAGTCCTGAATCCTGTTTATATTTCGAAGTGATCATGTTTCAAAAAAGTATAATGAGTATATGGCGTTAGATTTCAGGAGGAGAATTGAAATATAGCATTTTGGAACTCCAAGCTTCATATGCATGCATCCATTCATTTAAATATTGATTATGTACATATGCAAAGCAATATGCCAGGTGCTGTGGGGGATAAAGGGATGAGTCAGAAAGCTGTACCAATATTAGCATTTTGGAAGTCCCTCCCTTCCCCCTCAAGACAATAAGACACAATGTTCAGGTTTTCTGCTGGGTTTTCATTTAGAGTTCTCTTTAGTTTTCTTTTCCATTCTTTTGACCATTTTTTTGGGGTTGTTAGTTTCTTTGAGAGTTTGAAAGTATAAAGAAAAAAAAACTAGAAAAATAACTAAACACATAATGACCTAGTAATCTTTATTTAAAATAGAAAAATAGCTATACACATAATGACCTAGTAATCTTTATTTATTTATATATATTTTTGGAGGTATGAGGGATTGAACTCAGGGGCACTTGACCACTGAGCCACATCCCCAACCCTATTTTGTATTTTATTTAGAGACAGGGTCTCACAGAGTTGCTTAGTGCTTTGCTTTTGCTGAGGCTGGCTTTGAACTCTCAATCCTCCCGCTTCAGCCTCCCAAGCCGCTGGGATTACAGGCATGAGCCACTGTGCCTGGCATGACCTAATATCTTAAAACAAGCAAAAACAAAAAACAAAAACTTTGATAAGGTTTTTTTTTTTTTTTTTTTTTTAACTTTAGGAGTATTTGTTTTTGTTTTGCCTCACAACATTGCTGTTCTTTCAGTGAGATTTATGTTTATTATTTTGTATAAATGACAGGAAAGATAATAGAATTTTTACATAACCCAGATGCTTTAGATGTAGGAAACTAACTGCTAATTACTTTTATGAGTTGTGACTCTGTTAAGAAGGAGCACAAACTTCCAAAGCAGAGAAACTGGACTTTACTGCTGTTCTGACATTACTATTTTTGACCTTGGATAATTTGGAAAACACGCTAAGACTGAATTTCATTATCTATAAGGTGAATGTAAAGATGATATTGGTATCCAAAGGCTTCTGTACTTGTTGCAAGTGTGCATGTAAAGCACTTGCAAGGACTGTAAACCCAGAGTAAGAGACCCAGCATTTTCCTGAGGTCATGGCCACAGGAGATTACATTTTAGGCAATAAAAAGAAGTTATGCTAAGTGTTCAAAACAATTTGCTTCTCTTCCACATTTAGTGCAGAATTTAAATGATTATTAGACTCCTTTACTCTTTACACATGGCTTTAAAATTTAAACCAATACTTTAAAAAGCAGTGCTTATTTTTACATATTTTAACCTCTTGAAAATGTGTGTTGTTCTAAATGTCCTATGTTATTCCTTGCCCCCTAATGAGGGTTCATGCTACCTTCTTCACCTGAGTAGTCCTAATCAATGCTTTTGCATTCCATAGATATACCTCATTGCTGTAGTTTGGAACTGAAAGAATATAAGGGTAATATGTTTTAAGGAAAAAGAAAACATAACATGTTTTAATTTACTATTGAAAACCTTTTATCCCAACTATAAAGTGAAATCAAACATGTTTCACCTTAATTACTTGAGCAGCCTGAGCTACATGCTCATTCCATTGTTTTAAGTTTTATAATTTGGGATTTCTCCAAATACATTCTAGGGAAGTTGGTGAAGGCACTACCAGCTGGTGAACACAGATGCTCCTTCATTAACATACTTAGCCAAATCTTGACAAATCCTAGTTTATATTTGCTTAAACCAGGAAGTTCAATCATTCTGATTTCCTTTGCCCAAAGACTTCCAGAAATCCCCAGTGATGTTGCACATATTTCTGAAATTTGCCTTGAGTAAGTCTTACTTCATTAAATTCATTCTAAAAACTGCACAAACCTCAGAGTTGTTCCCCAATTCTTTTTTTTAAATATTTATTTATTTGTTTTAGTTGTACACAATGCCTTTATTCTTTACATGGTGCTGAGGTTCAAACCTGGGCTGCTCACGTGCTGGGCTAGCGCTCTTCCGCTGAGCCACAATCCCAGCCCCTCCCAATTCTTGTACCCCTTTGGCTTTGATGAGGTCAGGCATCTGAGTTAGTTAGCTTTTTGTCACTGTGACCAAACTATCCGACACAAAACAACTTGGAAGAGAAAAGGTTTATTTTGAATCACAGTTTCTGAGGTTTCATTTCTATGATTGGTTGTTTCTTTGCTTTGTTCCTGAGATGAGGCGGAACATCATGGTGGAAGGGTGTGGCAGAGGAAAACTTCTTAGCTCATGGAAGCTGGGGAGAGAGAGAGAGAGAGTTGCAGGGGTAGAGAGGGAGAGAGGGACAAGGGACAGTCCTCACGGGTATTCCCACAGTGGCCTAATTCCTCCAGTCATTCCCTACCAACCTATAGTTTCTACTACCTCCCAGTAGTCCTTTCAGTTATGAATGGATGTATACAGTGATAAAGCCAGAGCCCTGGTGATCCAATCACTTCTCAAAAAAATTTCACCTCTGAAAACGGCTGTATTTCAGCCAAACCTTTAAAACACGAGACTTTGGGATATTTGAAGTACAGCATCCTTTGTGTTTGACATGGGGAGCCTTTGGTCCTCCTCTTGCACCTGTAAAGAGTAGACAGGATCAACATTTCTGTGCTTATAATTTGCTTGAACAAATAAGTACTAGAATAGAGGTGACTACTCTTTAAATTAAAAAAAAAATGTCATGTTATAAGAATAAAATATGCTTATTTTAAAAATTGAGAAAATATAGAAATAAATGGGCAAAAAGAAGAAATTCCAAAATTTAAAATACATTTTTTGGTCAAATCTTTTATATATTTCTACTGTTTTGTTTCTTTTTATATATACATATATGGATAAACATAAATATACATATATTTGCTTATTTATCATATATACATTTATTTATCAAAGCCAGAAGAGAAAAGGAGAGGAATTATGAGAGAGGGAAAATATTTGGGAAGATGATTAAATATACTAACATTGTTTTGGTTAGGTTTTAAGAAAAAAAAATTTTTTTTATTTTTTTTGGCACCAGGGATTGAACTTAGGGCCACTCTACCACTGGGCCACATCCCTCCCCCCCCCCTTTTTTTTGTATTTTATTTAGAGACACGGTCTCACTGAGTTGCTAAGTGCCTCACCATTGCTGAGGCTGGCTTTGAACTCACGATCCTCCTGCCTCAGCCTCCCAAGTGCTGGATTACAGGTGTGTGCCACCACTCCCAGCGTATGAAAATTTTTATGCTTTTATTTTCAACGGATTTTTCTCTTAAGTTATAACTCTTATAAACAAATATGTAGGTGGAAATTTAAAACTTAAGTTTTTCAAACTTTTGCAACACTTACTGCATTTGGAGTTAATGAAATTTCTGACATTTCAAATTGACGAGTCTTTTCTTTCCTCTCCTGCCTTATTAGGATTATTATTATTTTTTGTTTGTTTTTCTATCATTCCATTTAGTATTTCCAAATATACATATATCATATTTCCTTTCTTTAAGTTTTTTTTCCTAGAAATTATGAAATTAACCCTTGAAATCTAATAAAAAAGCCTGTCTCTTAGATAACACAAGTCTTAAAATTGTGTTTCTATTTACTCTTGACTTGTGTTATTAAAATTTAATACTATCTTATATTCCACAATATATTATGATTATTACTAGTTTTATATAGTACAAATTCATTGAGATTTCCTCATTTACTAATTTCTTTGCTTTTATCCTTTCTTACATTTCAGATGTTCCTTTGATATCACCTTCATTATACACGAAGAATATTCTCTAGAATTTTATTAGGAAAGATCTCCTAGTGGCAAATTTCTCAGTTTTTATTTGTGAGAAAAATGCCATTAATACCCCTTTTAAAAATATATTTTCTCTGCATATGAAATTTTAGATCAAGAGTTACATTTTTCAGGCTACTAAAAACTATCATTCCATTATCATTTAGTTTCATGAATGGGCTTGAGAAATTAGCTGTCAGTCTAACTGTTGCTACTTTTACTACTTTGAAGGTAATCTTTTACTCTGGCTTTCCTTAATATCTTCTGTCTTTGGTGGTGTATGTCTTTTTTCTTAAACAATAATGCACATTTCTCTTCATGGGAATATGTCAGGGTTTTTATAGCTGAGGATTAATGTCTCTTGTATTGTTCGAATATTTTTATCTATTATTTTTCTTAATAGTGCTCTGCCCCATTCTCCCTTTCTTTTCCTCCTGGGGCGCTAATGAAAAATGCATCATACATGCTAACTCTCTCTTCAATTTCCATTAACTCTCCTTTTACTCACTCTCCATTTTAAAAATTTCTTCTGATACATCTTCCAGTTACTGATTTTTACTCCAGAGCATTTATTTTATTCTTCTTCAGAGTTGCTTGGTAAATTTTTAGCTTCCCACATATATATTGATTTTCCTTCTTAATAAGCATTTTATATAACCAGTAACTCTAATATCTGAATTCTCAATCTATTTTAGGTATTTGTTGTTATTGTTGCTTTTCTCCTTGTGTCTTGATTTGATGTGTGCATAGTTTTAATTCTGAGTTGCTCAGAAAATTATTTTGGGGAATAGTTTGAGTTCTAGGAAAAAAAAAGAAGATAAATAAAGCTAGAGATGAGTTTTCTTTGTATCTTGTGAATACCTGAGGTTTGGGACCATTTGAAACTAAATTTATCGTCCAGGGTCTTTTTGAGCACACAAAGTGATATGAATTTGAGCTATAAATCTGTTTTTGATTACCACGTCTCAGGGAAGATTTATCCCTTTTGTTCTGCTTAATATTAAGGAATGTTTCCTTGTAGCCTCTGCACATGGGGTGGGGGTGAGATAACTTCTGATCCATTTCTACTAAGTGTGTAGCCTCTTGGAGTTCCAAATTATTGGTTTGGAAGAGTCTCATAGATATCATAACTTGAATGAACCCTGTGCTTTGTTTTCAATCCCTGTGACTGCAAGAGGCTGCGAAAATGAAATTCAAGTTTATTGGTTCAAAAAAAAAATGTGTCTATGACAAAAGCAGCTTTAGTCTTCAGCTTGCTATTTATAGTCTCTTCTCCACTTAATTTTTGATTGACAATACTATTTTGTCATGTCATAAATGCTTTTAACATGACAGTTTTATATTTAATCCAGTATTTTTAGTTGTTTTCAGAAGGATAATCAGTCACTCCAAATTTCTAGCCACCATAATATCTGAAACAGAAATCCCTGCTTTTGTCTATACTAGCAGTGTGTCGCTTGATCCTATGGAAATTCATCACATCTCTTATTTTATGAATGGGTTGCATAACATTTTATTTGTCTGTGCCATTATCCCAACTGTATCGTAAGCTGCCTAAAACAGTTTTGCTATGGCCTGAATGGAATACGAACCGTTAAGTTCATTCGATTATTGCCCAGAATATGTTGGCTGATTGAATGTATAAGGTACAATCTCTTCATTCAAGGAATATTCTGTTTTTTATCTATCAATTCAGCTACACCAGCCCACTGGCTGTAAGGCTCTCTTCTTTTAAGTGGTTTTCTCCATCCTTGTTGGTCTATCTCTATTCTTAGATGGCATTTGTTACCAGGGGCTTGAATTAAGGAGACAGATTAGGAAATGCATGTGCAGGCTACGTGTGGGTCCGTGTGAAATGGTAATGGCAGAGATGGCTAGCTTTCTCCTAACATCTGTTTTACTTTTCTTCCATTACAACAGGGATTTTAGCTGAATACACAATTTCCTAGAATAATGAAAATATACCGGTCAGTCTCCTTTGCAGTGAAGTGTGACATGTAACTGTATTCTGGTCAAAAGGATGTAAATGGAAATATTGTGTGACAACTTGCAGGGTCCTACAATGTGACAACTGGCACGTATCCACTGAGCTTTCTTGTGCTTTTCCTCTAACTTGCTGGATAGAATATATACGATGGCTGCCATTCCATCTCAGATTGTCAGGGAAGAACATACTACAGAATGCCAGAGTGAAAAACTGGAAGGAGATGGGTCCTCTAATGGCTTTGAGGAACAGGGCTGGTCTACTGTGTCTCCAAACATTTGCCTGAAAAACAAACTTCTAGCTTGTTTAAGGCACTGTTATTTTGGATTTCTGTTATTCACATATGAACATTATCTTTACTAATCTAGTGAGTAAACAATAAATTCCAGAAATCATGCAGCCAAGGAGTCTGTATATAAATCCCTAATCAGGTCTAATTATGGCATTGATCCTAGACATTTATCAACAACATAACACTTAGTCACACCTGATTAAGGGTTCTTTTCAATCTCTAGAGAGGTGGGATTGGATGGGAAATGAGATAATGAACTGTATAATGGGTTTTTATATGCTTAAATTAAATGAAGAGTCAACTTCATAATTTTCAGCATATTTTTGGTGCCATTATTTTGTAATTTCTTTTGTTACCATTTTAATGTGTCCAAGTTAAATACCTTCCCTGTACCATTATTAATAATTATGTGGAGTAGGTGAAACCCAAAAGCAAGTGTTGTCATTCCTGGTTGTGCTTCATGACATATGCAATAGGTGGCTGTGGAACCATGTGACATTGTGTAGGCATGATATAGCGAGGTGTTTGTGAATTATATCCACATATAAAATTTCCCATTGAAAACAAAGCAAACAGATCATAACTTTCTATGATGTTGATATTTTGATATATCATTAAAGTATTAATCAGATTCTCATTTCTATAACTTTGATTAATTTTATGAAAGTAAAAAGGGAAATATAAAAGTTTACCAAATCTTTCGTGAATAGGCACTCAACATGTTATGTAGCTATTCCAGGGCTTGGAACTGGTGAGCTTTCCAACTCATTCTACAGAATGGCAAAATCCTGCTACTGATTCCAAAAAAGATAACCCCAAATTAGTAACTAAAGTCAATTTTCACATATAGATGTACATGCAAAAGTCCTAAAAAACAACAAATTGAAACAGCAGTGTGTAAATCGCCATACAATATGACTAAGTCTCTTTTTTTTCTAGGTTTCTAAGTAGGGTTGAACATCAGGAAAGTCATTAGTGCAATATATTTTTAAAATAAATTAAAGGGCAAAGGACAATAGCTCAATAGATATTTAAAAATTCTGATTTCTGATAAAATCTCTTTAAAAGATAGATATAAAGGAAGAATGTCTTAATTAAATATAGTGTATTTATAAAGACCTTAAGCCTGGGTCACATCCTTTCCTTTGCTTTCTTTTCTTTTTGATACTGGGAATTGAACCCAGGAGTACATCACCACTAGATACATTTCCAGGCCCTTTTGTCTTTTATTTTGAGATGAATATCACTAAGTTGCTGAGGTCTCACGAAATTGCTGATGCTGACCTGGAACTTAAGAGCCTCTTGCCTCTCCCTCCTGAGTCACTGGGATTAGAGGTGTGCACCACCAGGCCTGGCTTGGATCATAACTAATGAAAAAATATTTTAATATTTATATTATGACCAAACACTAAACAAAAAAATTCGCTACAACTGGAAGTACCCTACATTGGATGAGAAATCTTGTTCAAGTCAATTTATTTCTTAAAGTAAATGACATATAAATGATAAAAGTACATATTTTACTATTGGTATTATGCAATGTATAATATTTTTATATTTGTACTATAGGTTTCATATTTGCATTATGCATGTAAGTAATACAAATATAACATGTACTTATATATTTACATAATAAAATATGCATATTATATTTATATTACTTATATAGTCAGTCATATTTGTGCAAGTAGTTTAGATATAAATATGCATATATAATAATACTGATGTAAAAATAATTGAATAGAGCAATAGGACTCTAATGGAATCCAGAAACAGATTCATGTTTATATACATATATGAGAAATGCAACAGTTCAGTTTATTTGAGGAATGCCTTCATAAACAAGGCATAAAAGCTAGATTCTAAAAGAAAAACCAAAGGATTTGATTCTTAAAAAACAATTAAATAAACAAAAACTTGGGTATGATTAAAGATCAATCTAAAAGTTAAGCAGCAGACTAGAATAAAAATATATATGTATACATGTATGTATAGCAAGGGCTTACTTTTAATATATAAAAGCCATCAACAGGTCAATATGAAAATTAAACCAATGAAGAGAAAGGCCAAGATGCAAATAAATGCATAAATTTTTGAATGATACTAACAGTACTATGAAGATGGAGGAAATAAAACTAATGAAAACTTTTTTTCTTCCCACAATTTAGGAAAAAGTAGAAAAAAGTTGATAATATATAAGTTTGATGAATTTGTGGGGAAATGTTAATTCTGAATGTACTGTTCATGGAAATATAAATTAATTAAGACCCTTTGGAGGAAATTTTCATTGAATTCTATAAATGAGCTTAATTCTTGAACAAAATTTCCACTTTTGTTCACATGAATCTAGAGTTAGGCACTAGGATATTTATTGAAGCAAAATTTATACTCAAGAATAACTGAGATTAACCTAAATATAAATCAATAATGGAACAATTAAATGTCAGCTTTATGTAATAGATATTCTGCTATGGTTAAAAAAATTAGGAAATATCTATAAGTCATTATTAAGTGAGGAAAAATAGTGTTTCAGAACAATATATATGGAAAATTTTCTTTATGAAAAATCTATTTATTTACAAACATTCATAGTTTTGTGTATGAATGAACACCCTAAAGCATGGACAAAGTTTACATTTATTCCCTTTTGAGAAGGGTGTATGAAAGGGAGTGGGAGGAGGGAAGAGGTAAGGGTGAAAGGTAGTATTTACTTTGTGACCTGTATATTTTTGTATTATTTAAATAAAAGTAATTATACCTTATGCAATTTTAAAAACAATTATGAAGATCCAAGATTGACCTTTCTAATCTGGGGATATTCCTGCACACAGTGTTCTATCTGTTCATGTGTAATTCATATAGTACCCAGTGTAGCCATTTTCAGGAAAGCATGATTGAGCATTAAGTACCTATGTTAAATAGTTTTGCAGGAATACAAACAGTACAAAACATTAGCTCTTTTTATTAAAATAAATGTCTAATAGGCAGACAGTGTTTTCAAAACTCATGGTAGGTTCTAACAATGCTATTTTTTTAGGTGCAAATACAATTTTCTCTGATGGCAGGATCTTACTGCATTTTGATTTCTTTTCAGAGACTCTTAAATAACTTGTACATTAAGAGGAGAGGAAAAAGATTCAAGAAATTAGTAGAGAAATTAGAGGAGGAAAGCAGGTTCAAAACCTCAGTAGAGAATCCATTCCTAGAATGTTTCCTATTCTGCTAGCTCCAAAACTCCTCCTTAAGGAACATTCATTTGCCCTTTGCTTATTTGATGCCATGATTTCATTGGGTTTGGTTTAAGAAGCTTCAATATATCCCGCTCAAGGAATCCTGCAGCTTAGCTTGTTGTCATTGGAATTCCCATCATGTTCTTACTACTTGGTGGAAGCAAATGTTGGGAAGGATGGCTCTTGTGTTTTTTTTGACACCATTAATTAATGTTCCAGAAAGTTAAGACTTTCACTGAAGAGAAAATGCAAACTTAAATCGGAGAATAAAAATACCCAGAGAAGCTGTTGGAACTTTTTCAATTTACATTCAAAGAGAGGTAAAGGAACTTTAAAAAAGGTACTGTGATAAGCCGGGCGCGGTGGCTCACGCCTGTAATCCCAGCACTTTGGGAGGCTGAGGCAGGAGGATCGCAAGTTCAAAGCCAGCCTCAGCAGTGGCGAGGCACTTAGCAGCTCAGTGAGACCCTGTCTCTAAATAAAAATACAAAAAAGGGCTGGGGATGTGACCCAGTGGACGAGTGCCCCTGAGTTCAATCCCTGATACCACAAAAAAAAAAAAGGTACTGTGATAGCCCCTGAAGGAAACTGTTCTAGGTCATTTGATGTTAGAGGAAGGCAAAACATTCCTTTTTTTTTTTTAATGGTTGGAGAAAACAAACTGAAGAAACAAGTGCACCGATTACATTTTCACTACTTACTGCTGATGGATTTGACTTCCTGTTGACTCCGTTTATGAAACCTGAACCAATATCCCCTTTTGTGGCTCATTTAAAAGCCTTGCCAGGGTGCAGTGGATCTGACAATACTTTGGGAGACGGATTATTTATGTGGAGTGTAGACAGGCACCATAATGAAGAGACTGTTGGCCCAGGAAGTCCTACATTTTCAATCTCTTGTTGGAATTTGAGCATCTTCCCAAACTTCACTGGCAAAGGCAGTCTTGATTTTTACTGTGCAATTCTAAGGTAGTAGGAGGCTCACCAAGGAAATGGACAAAAACCAACAAAATGGAGGAGATCAAAACATTTGCAAGCCCAATGCACGTCTGGGTAATTTTGTTCCATGTGGGATCTCAAGGGAATAGAGTGTGTGTAGTCTACGGACTGCATCAGGCCGATGCCACGAGCCTACTCCACACTGCCAGTGTCGACTGAGCGCCCGACGGTGAGTGAGATTCATCTTTAGCACCAACAGAAGCGGGGAGGTGGGGGGAGCCATCCCTGAGGAAGCCAGTCCATGAGGACCACCCAAAGCCCTCAAACCTGCCAGAGGGAAAGGATGGAATAAAGTGATGAGGGAACCAAGGACAAGAAGGGCCAAACACCATGACTCTTGTTTTATTGCCAGAACTTCCAACGGCAACCTCTGGGCCCCCAGGGGAGGTCCATTACACTGGGGCCCCCCGCTGGCATAAGCAGGGCACCTTGTCAGGAGCAGCTCCGAGAAGGTCAAGGGAATCCCGCTGGAATTCCCTTGTGGATGGACACAGGATGAGTGGATGAATGACAAGAAGGGTGGTGGGTCAATCGTTTGATCAGGGCGAGAGCAGTGCCCGCATATTTGGGACTAGAACGTGATGAAGAAAGCAACTTTACTGGAACTCGGTGGAATACGACTTTAAAAGCCAACATCCAGATGAAACCAGAGTATGGGGTAAACTGAGATGCAGATATTTGTGACACAGATTTAATGCTTTGCAAAAATGGTCCTTCCTATAGAGAACAATGGCTATTTCGATAATTAACAGTGCTTCTCTGTAGGTAGTTTGATTGCCGGGAAGTTTTGAAAATATCCCTGGCCTACATCAAATGTACTTTTGAGGTCTGATTGCGTTTGATGCCCCCTTTTTTTTTTTTTTTTAACAATCTTTGCTTTTCATTAATGGTCACAGACAGGTGGTTATTAAGTAAGATGGAAAAAACCTATTGCACATTAACATTTTAAAATTTGTTCTTTTGAGATATACATTACAGTAGAGTGAATTTTGACATATTATACAAGCACAGAGTATAACTTATTCTAATTAGGATTCCATTCTTGTGGCTGTACATGATGTGACATTTCACTGGTGGTGTGTTCATATATGAATGTAGGAAAGTTATTTCTGATTCATTCTACTGTCATTCCTATTCCAATCCCCCTCCCTTCACTTCATTCCCCTTTGTCTAATCCAGTGAACTTCTGTTCTTCTTCCCCACTCCCTTGTTGTGTGTTAGCATCTGCATATTAGCCTTTGGTTTTTTGAGATTGGTTTACTTCACTTAGCATAATAGTCTCCATTTCCATCCATTTATTGGCAAAAGTCATTCTTTTTTATGGCTGAGTAATATTCCATTGCGAATATATACCACATTTTCTTTATCTATTCATCTGTTCAAGGCCACCTAGGTTGATTCTGTAGCTTAGCTATTATGAATTGAGCTGCTATAAACATTAATGTGGCTGCATCTCTGTAGTATGCTGATTTTAAGTCCTTTGGGTATATACTGAATAGTGGAATAACTGGGTCATATGGTGGTTCCATTCCAAGTTTTCTGCAGAATCTCCATACTGCTTTCCAGAGTGGTTGCACCAGTTTGCAGTTCTACCAGCAATACATGAGTGAAACTTTCTCCATATCCTCACCAACATTTATTGTTCCTTGTATTTGTGATAATTGCCACTCTGACTAGAATGAGATGGAATCTCAGTGTAGTTTTAATTTGCATTTCTCTAGTTGCTAGAGATGTTGAACTTTTTTTTCATATATTTGTTGATATATATTTGTTCATATATTTCTTCTTTTGAGAAGTGTCTGTTCAGTTCCTTTGCCTGTTTATTGTGGTGTGTGTGTGTGTGTGTGTGTGTGTGTGTGTGTGTGTGAAGTGTTTTGAGTTATTTATATATTCTGGAGATTAATGCTCTATCTGAGGTTCAGGTAGCAAAGATTTTCTCCCTTTCTGTAGACTCTCTCTTCCTGCTCTTGATTGTTTGCTGTGTTGCACTTTATTTTGAACCTTATTATTTTGTTAACCCACTAAAGAATTCAGTATGCATTTATTTATTGGGTGCCTGTTCTACACTAGATGCTATTTTGAGGACAAGAGTGGTGAATAAAATAATAATAGTCCCTGTCATTATGAAATCTTCAGTGTAGTGGAATTTAGTATTACAGTATAATCCTCCTCATCAGAATGTTTTAGTTAACTTTTTATACTTTGTATAAAATGATACATAATATTAATATTAGCAAAATACAGGAAGAAAAAAAGATGTTCAGGATAGATGAAAAACAATTTTTATTTCATCTATCGGAGATAACCTTGCTAATTCAAGTGAATACATAGCCTGTTGTCTGCTTTCAGTTTTTGATTGAGAAGCAGGCTCTAGTCTCCCTGCGTTCCAAGAGAGACACAATCAAGCTCTGTTCAGAACTTTCAGTGTGTTTCAATTTCATGGCCGCCACCGACCCACCATTCCATGAGTGACATTGGTATCTCTGTCTTTTGTGCCTCTAGGGATGTTTCTTTGTGCAATATTTGAGGGAAAGGTGGAAGGGGAGGGGAAATGGTTTGGACTCTTTTCAAGGTGAACTATTCTTTTCTCTTAAATGTATTCTGTAATCAACTTTCAAACTGTAGACTTCACTGAAGTAGGTGAGAGGTGGGTGGTGGGGGTGCGGATAGTTATTGGCTCACTTCTGCTTTCTTCACTGAGTCCTGCATAGGTAGGTCTGATATCGCGGTTTGACACACGAGTTATTTATAACCCATTGTTCTTAGTTTTGGGGCTTCAGCCAAAATCAAAGACAACAGGAAGACTCCTATTCAAGTTCCTGTTACAGATATATATATCTGTGTGTATTTGTATATATATATATGTGTGTGTGTGTGTGTGTGTGTGTTTATTTCACATTTATTATGAACTTATTTTTAATCATTTTTTACTCATAGTTACGTCATCTACATTCAATCATTTAATTAGATTGTTCAGAAAATGTAGTATTAATGCTTACATACATTTTACATGAAATTGTCATAATTTTCTGACCCTTTTGCTTGTTCAGGTTTGGATCTTAACTGTCCCCCAGGAGCTCACGTGAGAAAGGCCTTGTCCGGCTGACGGTGCTCTAGGGAGGAGGTGGCACTCTAGGAGGCAGGGCCTCGTGGGAGGAAGGCAAGTCCCTGGGCCTCCCTAGGAGGGGCTACTGTGACCTTGTCCCCTTTCTCTCCCTGGCCCTTCTTTCTGGCTGCCATGAGGTAGTGTCATCCTCTGCCGTGCCATCCCCACTATGGTGCTCTGCCTCACCACAGGCCCAAAGTGACGGGGACAAGTTACCATGGATTGAAACCGCTAAGATCATGAGCCTAAATAAATTCGTCCTCCCTCAGTTGGTTCTTTCAGGATGAAAAGCTGATTAAAACCCTTGTTTAGAATATTATTTTTTTCTACTTGATTGTAACAATAGTAGTGCATTCTTGTTTTAGGGATTTAGAAAATACAGGAAATAAGGGCTGGGGTTGTGGCTTAGTGGTAGAGCGCTTGCCCAGCACATGTGAGGCACTTGGTTCGATCCTCAGCACTGCATAAAAATAAATAAATACAATAAAGGTATTATGTACATCTACAACTAAAAAAAAAAAAAAAAAAGGAAAAGAAAAGAAAATACAGGAAATAAATACAAAGATGACAATGACAATCATTTGCAATTCCATGAAAAAGAACCACTTATATTTCTTGTTATGTTTTCTTCTAGGTTTTCCAATTCTGAATACAGAAATAGATACAGATATATAGAGAGTTATTTCTATCTATCTATGTGTCTATCTAAGTACATATATGGATATAAAAACATGTTTAGCTGGCTGTAGTGGCACATGCCTGCAATCTTAGTGACTTGGGAGGCTGTGGCAGTATGATTGCAAGATCAAGGCTATCTTGGGCAATTTAGGAAAACCTTGTCTCAAAATAAGAAATAAAAAGGGCTGGGTCTTTCATTTTTCCAAATGAATTTCATGACTGCTTTTTCTATTTCTATGAAGAATGTCATTGGGATTTTAATAGGAATCGCATTAAATTGTATAGTGCTTTTGAAAGTGTGGCCATTTTGACAGTGTTAATTTTGCTTACCCATGAACATGGGGCATCCTTCCACCTTCTAAGGTCTTCTTCAATCTCTTTCTTTAGTGTTCTGTAGTTTTTATTGTAGAGGTCTTTCACCTCTTTTGTTAGACTGATTCCCATTTTTGTTTTTTAGGCTATAGTGAATGGGGTAGTTTCCCTAATTATTCTTTCAGTTAATTCATCACTTATGTATAGGGTCACAATTGATTGATGGGTGCTAATTTTATATCTTGTTACTTTTCTGAATTCATTTATGAACTCTAGAAGTTTTCTGGTGGAGGAAATGCAAATCAAAACTACTCTAAGATTTCATTTCACTCCAGTCAGAATGGGTCTTCTAAATATAGAATCATGTCACTGGAAAATAGGGATAGTTTGAGTTCTTCTTTTCCTATTTGTATCCCTTTAATTTCTTTCTTCTCTATAATTGCTCTGGCTAGAGTTTCAAGGATAATGTTGAATAGAAGTGGTGAAAGAGGCCATCCCTGTCTTGTTACAGCTTTTAGAGGGAATGCTTTCACTTTTTCTCCATTTAGGATGCTGTTGGCCTTTGGGTTTAGCTTATATAGCTTTTACAATGTTGAGGTATGTCCATACTATCCCTAGTTTTTCTAGTGCTTTGAGCATGAATGGATGCTGTATTTTGTCGAATGATTTTTATGCATCTATTGACATGATCATAGGATTCTTGTCTTTAAGTATATTGAAGTGGTGAGTTACATTTATTGATTTCCGTAAGTTGAACCAAACTTGCGTCCCTGGGATGAACCCCACTTGATCATGGTGCATTATCTTTTTAATAGATAAAAAAGTCCAACATCTCTAGCGGTTAGAGAAATGAAAATTAAAACTACACTGAAATTCCATCTCACTCTCTAGTCAGAATGGCAATTATCACAAATAAAAGTAACAATGTTGGTGAGGATTTGGGGACAAAGCTACACCCATACATTGCTGGTGGGACTGCAAATGGGTGCAACCATTTTGGAAAGCAGTATGGAGATCCCTCAGAAAACGTAGAAAGACAACATCATTTAACCAAGTTATTCAACTCCTTGGTCTATACCCAAAGCACTTAAAAATCAGTGTACTACATCAAAGTTTATAGCAGCTCAATTCACAATAGCTAAACTGTGGAATCAGCCTAGGTGCCCTTCAACAGATGAACAGATAATGTGGTACATTTACACAATGGAATACTCCTCAGCCATAAAGAGAAATGAAATTATGGCACTGGCTGGTAAAGGCATGGAACTGCAGAATATCATGCTAAGTGATATAAGCCAATCCCAAGGAACTAAAGGTCAAATGTATTTTTCAGATATACAGATGCTAAATCACAGTAAGGGGGTGGTGTAGGGAAGATGATAAGTACTTTTGATTAGACAAAGGAGAATGAAGGGAAGGGACAGGGAATGGGAATAGGAAAGACAGTAGAATGAATCAGACATTACTTTCCCATGTGCATATACAAATACACAACCAACGTAACTCCACATCATGTACAACCAGAAGAATGGGAAGTTATACTCCTTGGATGTGTAATATGTCAAAATACATTCAACTGTCATGTATAACTAATAAGAAAAAAATTTTAAAAAAAGGGCTGGCATGCAGATTAATGTTAGAACACCCTTTGGGTTCAATCCCCAGCGCCACAAATCAAAAAATAAAAACATATTTAACTTTATATATACTTTATATTATCATATACCACATTCATAATCTCCATATTTGAGCAAATGTTTTAGAAGACTAACTTTTCACTAACATAAAATGCTACACAGTGATTACAGAGAATTTATGAGATATAGGTTAGCAAAAAACAAAATTAAGTTTTCGGTATCTATCTGAATCTCTTAGACAGACTTGGGGTAGCAATGAGGTCACAATAGGGGCAGGTGTGGTGGCGTGTGCCCATAGTCCCAGTTACTCTGGAGACTGAGGCAGGAGAATTGCCTGAGCCCAGGAATCCCCAGGGCTAGCCTAGGCAACATAGTAAGACCTGTCTCTTTAAAAAACAAAAAAAAGAAAGAAACGAGGTCACAGTAATATCAATACGCAAATCTCACTGGCTGTAGGACTCCAGCCTTCTGTTCAGTTCTCTCCTATTCCTGCCCTCTCCCGCTATTTATGGACATCCCTCACATTGGAATAGTAATTGTTTTCGCTGTGGCCACCCACTCACCTCTTGGTCGCAGCTGTCTGGAGCACTGTCTTGAAATGAGACTACCTGACAGGCTGTGTCCCTCATCATCCTCTAGCACCCAGAACCACTTCTGTCCTCCCAGCTGGGTGCACAAGCCAGTTAGTTTGGCCAAGCTCCTTCTGACCCGAGGGTGCATTTAACAATCCCACTGTTCCTCCCTGAAATCCAAACTTTGCCTTATCATCCCTCTACCTCTCAGAGTCTAGTTTTCTCTGTATTGTGAACATCCAGTCACAGACATTCACCTCCCCAGGTACCTTCAGTACCTTGGATGCCTCAGCTCTGGTCCTTGATAAGTTGTCAGAAGGGAGTTGACACTGGTGGCACCCAAACCACACACCCATTTATAACCATGGGCTCATTTTTATATATACAGGGTGTTTTGTGCCATTTGTTTTTCTGAATGTCTTTATTATGAAATATTTCATGTATTTAAATATTTTATAGGTATGTGTATGTGCAGATGATGGATTTTAAGATGTGCTCACGGATCTTTTGGTATCCCTCCACTCCAGAGGTGAAGCTCAATCATCTTCCCCTAGGTGGGCTGGACTTAGTGATTTGCTTCTAGGGGTGAGATGTTGCTTCTAATGTTAGATTATAAAAGGTTGCATTTCCATCTAAGTGTTCTCTCTCCTCTCTCTGGGGAGAGTGAGGCTGTGAATAGTCCTGTGGAGAGGCCCACATGGTGAAGAAATGAAGCCTTATGCAATCCTCCTGAGCTTGGGAAAGGATCCTTTGACTTCACTCATTTCTCCAGAGACTGCATCCCTGGCCAACAGCTTGACTGTAACTTCTTAAGAGACCGTGAACCAGAAACACCCAGCAAGGCTGGTCCCAGATCCCTGACTCAAAGAAATGGAGAGAAGAAATATTTGTCCTTTTAAGCCGTTAATTCTGTGGTAATTTGTTATATAGTAATAGGTAACTAATACAGGATAGATAAGAGTTGTATAAGATGTAAAAAATGGAATAAATTTCAAACCGGTGGCCTACCACTCAACAGTGTTTCAAGTGACATGCTTTGCCACTCAATATGTCATGAATGCTACATTTAATTAAATAATATCCCATGACATCATTTAAACATGATTACTAGTAGTTTGTGAAATAAACAAAATAAATTTCACTGGACCCCAATGTCATTCTTTGGATACTTAATCAATTTTCAATTATTCTTTATAATAAAGAATCCTGAGATAAACATCAATAATTGCATTGTCAAGATCCTCAGTTACAAGTAACAGAAACTTTTTCTTACTTAATTACACAAACAAGAGATTTGTTGAAAGGGTACAAGGTTTAACAATATCTCAAAAAAGGTTATAAATCCTGAAAATAAAATAAAATAAAAGATACTGAGCCAGGAGTCGTGGTGCATGCTTTTAATCCCAGTGGCCAGGGAGGCTGAGGCAGGAGGATCATGAGTTCAAAGCCAGCCTCAGCAATGTAGCAAGGCCCTAATCAACTCAGTGAGACTGTCTTAAATAAAATACAAAATGGGGCTGGGGATGGGGCTCAGTAGTTATATGCACCTGGGTTCAATCCCCAGTACAAAAAAAGAAAAAAAAAAAAAAAAGAAGATACTGAGAAATGGAAAAATGATATACTATAGAGCACTGTGAAATCTCAACTACTGTGATTCCATCAAAATGGTGCCACAGAATCTGTCTGATTAGGAAAATAAACCCACCTCAAACTCTTAAACATGGATCCCATTGTTCCAGAACTCTTCTTGCTTCAGCCACTGTGATGGTCAGAGAAGACCCTCTTGGTCTCTGTTTCTTTCTCACATTGTCTCCGAAATCTGAGATTGGCGAGTATTACTGGTAGAGTCTTTGTCAGAGGTCCATGCCTTCCAAGGGGAAAGGAAAAAACAGAATTTGGCAGCCTTCCATTTATTTATTGGGTGATAGATCATCTCTCACTGAGAGAAGGGGGTTTAGATATTGACAAGCAAAACAGAGTGCGAAATACTTGGTGATATCCATGTTGGCTCAGGCTATAGTAACTCAAACTCTTTTCCCAGTAATTAACCCTGCCCCAGCTGAATGCAACTAACCTGTGTGTATACAGTACACCTTCACCTCCTCTCTGTAAGGGAGCAAGAAACACAAAGTCTCATTCATTACTGCATCCTAACAACCCTGTTTTTCTTCTAGGTCATTTACAATGCATTTTAATCCTTCCTATGGGCCAAACTGAAGAGTTGCTCGGCAGCAACGTACCCTATACATAATTGTAGGAGAAAAGGATAAGGAGAAGAGAACTAAAGATATCCACACAGAAAAGGATAGAAAACATTTTTTTTTTTTCCTTTTTCTGTAACTGGTTATGAGGCTGAAGTTGGTAATCTTATGGCTTTTTTCTTTCACTCATTCCATTTATCTTTATTTTAATTTAGCCACCACTTCATCTGTTTAAGGTGATTTACTTGATGGAGTGGCCCAACGCTTCCTTCCTGAGGAATCCAAGACTCTGGCTGACTTGTCTACATCAATGGTGTAGTCTCCCAATTAATTTTATCAATGAACAAGTCAGTACCAGGAAACACCCCAGGACATTCCTTGAGTTCCATCATTTTATATATATATATATATATATATATATATTACTTTCCTAATTGTATAGCTGTAATTATAATTCCTTTTGACACTCAGAATCAATCTGAAAAATCAACACCATAATCCCCTTTATCCCTTGTTTTCTTAGTGACATGACGAGATTGAATTGGCTAGGTGTCATTGTCAGCTTATCAATTAAGGGTTCCATTGTTGTATCTCCATGTTACCATTCCTGCTTTGGACAACCAAAGCACAGCACCTAGAGTTTCATGGTAGGAAGGCGAAATTTTGTGAGTACCTGTGTTTTGTACTGGACCTTCTGAAATCCTCGATTTCTACCTCCCCCTCTGTCCTTTGATCATTGGCAGCTTGTCCATGAGACTCCAGGCAGGAATCCAGGAAGGGATAGTGATGTGGTGTGTCTTTAGAACCCAATCACATCTAATTCTATATGTCCATTTTCATTTGATAATGGAGCACTTTGGGGGTACATCTGACTTCAAGGGCAGGTGGATTAATATATCAAATGTATGATGTAAAGTTCTATTGGTCACATTTTTAGGTATAAACAGGTACCAGGGACAAGCTAGGATCTGTTAATTTAAAATGAGCATGAACACTTGAGAAAATAGTAATAGCTTTGTTCACAAATCATAAGGGTTTTGTGCCATGATTTTCCTGTGGGAGCTGACTGCTAACTTAGTCGTAGGAATATCGTTGGATTTTGTGTGTTTCAGGACTAAGCAATGGAGCCCCTTCCCACATGGCATGGGCACCCGAACAGCCTTTTCCTCTGAGACCTTACTCCACAATGACACCCTCCATAGATCTATTAAGTGCTCACACGGCATCCTCAAAAGGGGTTATATTCAATAACATGAAGCGAGAGCCTACAGAATGGGAGAAAATATTTACCACACACAAGTCAGATAGAGCATTAATCTCCAGGATATATAGAGAATTCAAAAAACCTTAACACCCCCCAAAAAACAACAAACAAACAAACAAAAAACAAATAACACGGTCAATAAATGGGCTAAGGAGCCAAACAGATATTTCACAGAAGAAGAAATACAATCGATCAACAAATATATGAAGAAAATGTTCAACATCTCTAGTAATTAGAGAAATGTAAATCAAAACTACACTGAGGTTCCATCTCACTCCAGTCAGAATGGCAATTATCAAGAATACAAGCAACAATAAGTGTTGGTGAGGATGTGTGGGAAAGGCACACTCATACATTGCTGGTGGGACTGCAAATTGGTGCAACCACTCTGGAATGCAGTATGGAGATTCCTTAGAAAACTTGGAATGGAACCACTATTTGACCCAGCCATCCCACTCCTTGGTTTATACCCAAGGACTTAAATCAGCATACTACAGTGATGCAGCCACATTAATGTTTATAGCAGCTCAATTCACAATAGCCAAACCATGGAACCATCTAAGTGCCCTTCAGCACATGAATGGATAAAGAAATTGTGATATATATATACACAACAGAATATTACTCAGCCTTAAAGAAGAATGAAATTATGGCATTTGCAAATAAATGAATGGAACTGAAGGTTATCACACTAAGCAAAATAAGCCAATCCCAAAGAACCAAAGGTGGAATGTTTTCTCTGATATGTGGATGCTAGAATTTCACAATAGGGGTAGGGGATAGAAGTAGTTTGGATTAGATAGAAAGAAGTGAAGGGAGATGAGGGGTTATGGGGGGTAGGAATGATAGTAGAATGAGTTGAATATTATTATCCTATGTGCATGTATGATTACATGATCAGTGTAACTCTACATCATGTACAACCAGAAGGATGAAAAGTTATACTCAATTTATGTGTAATATGTCAGAATGCATTCTACTGTCATTATAACTAATTAGAACAACAAAATAAATGATTGTATTTTCTTCCCTAAAGTAAAAATGGCCCAAGTATTGTGCCCTTTTATAGTGGATACAAATTATTGAACCTTATCATTCACTCTGTGTGGAAGGGCCCAAGTTCCTCTAGAAACATCTTTTACAGAATTTAGTGTTAGTATTCCATATTTTTGTGGTTTTATCTCTGATCTTCTGGCACAAGTAAATTTTATCCAGGTACATTTTTCCCAGAGTTCCTACTATTTTCTATTCTTTACAGCCTGTATTATCAATAGAATGAACCAGAATAATGTCTGTAGGATGGGAAGACAAATCATTTCTCTAAAGGAAACCCAGCCTGTCTCTTATCAAGACTCACGAGATGTGGAATTTCCCCAATACAGGAATTCTCAGGAAAGTGACACATCTACTACAATAATGAATGACTCCTTTTAGGTCTGAACCTAGGATAGGGAGAATCAAAGAACTTACAATCAAAGCACTTACTGATTTGAATGAAGTTGAGCAATGCAAATGTACTTGACACCCAAGCTCTTAAAATGGAAGCCACTCATTAAATACATCATTCAAATACAAACCCACATGCTCCTCCTCCTCACTGTTGCCATACCTTGACCTTGCAGAGAAGGCATGCTTCAAAGCTTGTAGTCTGCATTATTCTGATGTGGAAGACTATGAATGTTCCCTTCACAGGATATTCAAACATTCTGAACAAGACTGAGCTCCCACAGTCGTTTGTCCTGGGGAATATTTGGATAAAGAGTTTAACCGAAGGTGGGAAATAGATACCCCCTATACCAAAACAGTCATACTCTTGATTCTTCATTAAGGACAGAAAGGGAAGCAGTTCCAACATAGTCAATTTCTTGCTTGTGCAAACGAGAGGAAATGGTACCACATTTGTCAGACTGTTCATCCTTCATTCAAACCTTCCTATTTACATTTTCCTATTTAGTCAACAAATCCTCTACCCTCTTTCTTGTTTGCCTGGCTTGGTCATTTGGTGTTTTAGTGTCTGTTGTCCTTCATATACATTTCCCTGGCTGAAGACGTTCCAAGGGCAATTATACAAGCAGGGTTTTGAATGGTTAACAGATAACACTCAGGGTATGTCATATTTAAAACATTTTTAATTCCAATTGTCTCAGTTTGGGATATAAGAATGAGTGGCTTAAGCAATAAATATTTTTTTCCCTCATAGTTCAAGAAGCTGGAGTGTCCAAGAGAAAGGAGTGAGAAAATCTAGTATGTGGTAGGAATTCTTCCCATTCTTCATGGTTTGTAGACAATCATTTTCTTATGTATCCTTATATGGGGGCCAAGGGAGAAAGAAAGGGAGAGTTAGAGATATAGAGATAGAGATAGAAATATAGAGATAGAGATGGGGGGATTGTCTCTTCTTCTTATAAGAGCATTAATTCCATTTATTAGAGTTCCACTCTCATAACCTAATCACCTTCCAAAAGCCAACATCCAAATATCATCACATTGATGATTAAGCTTCAATTTAATGAATTTTTGGATGAACACAAATATTCTGTCATAGCACCAATTAACAGAACGTATCACTGCAGGGCACAGGCATTTCAGGTTTGAGAAATATCTGTTGGGTGAGTGCTAGATCACTTTGTACTATACTTATAGATACATACCTGTACATGTCCAGGATTATTTCATGGTAACTTCTTATAAGTTTCTGGGTTTAAGTGGGTAAATATTTATGAGACTGGAGCAAACTTATTCTCAAGAAAAGATGAGTTAAAATATAACTCCACTAATGGTATACAAAGAGCCTATATCCTTACACCTATACTAACCTCTTAGATATGACAAATAAATGTAATCTTTGCCAATTTTTTAGATTAAAAAATGTTGTTTTCTTTTTTAAAAAATGCATACTTCATTACTTAATAGTGAAGCTGCATATTTTTGTTTCTTATAATAATTTTTGTCATTTGAAAAATTAAAGCTTTTGTGATTTTAAATTCTTATTGATTTCTAAGAACTTTTTATACATTAAGAAACTAAAGCATTTACTTGTCATTTATGTTTAAAATATTTTCATTCATTGTTAATGTGGTCATAAGAAAAAATATTTTCAGCATGTGCATAATAAATATATCATTATTTTCCTTAATATCTTTTTGCTTGGATGAATTGATGGCATATGTACAAAGCTTACATTCCATGCCAAATCTGTGTAAATATTACCCTATATTTTTATAAACATTTTGTTTTATTAGTTTCATGCAAATCTTATCCTAATCTTTAATATAGTCTGAGGTATGGCTTAAGGATAGAAATTCAATTTTCCCCCCACAGATGTAAGTGGAATGTCATGATTATATTTATTAAATAATTTATTCTTTTCCCAATTATTTGAAGCACAATTATATCCTAGACTGAATTTTTATACATGCTAGTATTTGGCCTGTTTGTAGAAGGGTTAATGTTGTGCCTCTACACTGTTTTGGTTACTACAGATTTTTAAAATATTTTATATATTGATTAAGTTTTTTAATTTGACTTTGATATTTGGTTAGAGCAAATATATTGTTTTTTAGTAATATTATTTTCTAAAATGTCTCAATCTGTCAAAACTATTTAATCTGGAGCTTTATTCCTAGGATATCACTATAAAGTTGTTTTAAATTGGCACTGTATTCCTATTTTAGAAAATTAATTATGACAATTATATTCATAGCCATAACTACATTAGCAATAGTTATCTAGCCGTAACTATGTTTAACTGGTTTCAGGGCATTATCTTGGTCCAACAGGTGTAATAATGTATATTCTAGAGGTCTTACGTTCCTTTCTTCATGAACTCAAATTAGACTTGGAAAAATATTTTATTCTATAAAAAGTCCATCAGTAATGTCCTCTATTAGCTCCTATATAGATATGAGTGAACATAAACACAAATATGTATATGTAAAGTTCTTTTGCTAGTATACAAGTTCATATCTTAACTGGGTATAGATTGTGGGAAGATACAAATTTGTTTTTCTTAAAAAATTATCTGTACTTGTCACTTTTTCATATAATTCTTAATCTTTGCCCATACTCCAATGGCTCTAATGAATCATTTATTTTCCTGAAAGAGTATGTTTCACTATCTGACCTATTGCCTATCTTAGATTATCATCTAGTTATACTCATTTCAAATGACTGTTTTGGTACATATACAATTATTAATTAGTCCATTATTTTTGACCTTTTGTGTTCTTGAGTATACATCTGAGACTTTTAAATTTTTGAACATATTTTTATGCCTATATACCTGTTATTCATCTTTGTAGTTAAAAAGAAAAAAAAAGATAATTGGCATCTTTTCACTAAAATTTCCTATAGCATGGAGAGCAACAGCAGTGCCAAATACTACATGTTCTTGCACCTCATTTTGGAAGGTTTTCTACAATTATATCTTTGATGTTTTTCTTGTATTTTAATGTTTTATTTTTATATAGGAATTTTCATTTGGATTGGCTGGATTCTGTTTTATATTTTCACGTTTATGCATCTCATTGTGTTTTTTATTTTTCTGTAGTCTTCATCATACTTTGTACTAATTTTAATTCCTTTATTGAAGCACTAATTTCCTTACATCACTTGCTTGTTCATACAACCTAAATCTTGCTCCTGTATCTCCTCTGTCTGCATTTGAGTCATGCTTAGTTTTATTTGATGTCATAATGCTGCATTTGCTTCTCAAACTTAATAGAGTGTCTGCCTTCAGGAAAGTTCTGGTAATGTGAAGTGATGCTTCCTTATAACTGCAAGGTTTCTGCTCCTTCCTCAAGTGTATCTTTTCCTTTTTGTCTTATGTAGAATCCCTTGGGTCCCCTATAATTATTATTAGTATGTATTTACTCAGTCTTAAATGAAAAGATTAATTCAAGCATTAATTAATGAACATTAAATCACATAGCTGGTTGTATTTAGATGACTCTTGTTAGAATGTAAGCTAGCATTTGGATGACTTATTTTTTCTGTAATGACTTATTCACTACACCACCACCACCTCTTCACTCTAAGTCAGACAATTGTTACACATTCCTGAAATTTTTACCTTAACAGAGGAAGAGCAGGCAGGACTAGTGTGAGAGGGAGGTGAACAGAAGGGGGGTTCTCTTGGGTAGTAGTGAAGACATTTGATGTGTGGCAGGTTTAATGTTCAAAACTACTATACTGCTGTGCTATTTGGAATTACTGGCTCATTTCTGCATCTCTTTCTGTAATGTGAGGGTGGGGGCAATATTCTCAGGAGACAGAGCATATGTATAAATCAATAGATGGGAGACCACATAGGAAGTCATTGCAAAGGTCGAGGTCAGAATAGAAAACAGCCTGAACTACTAAAACCAGACCTGTCATGTGGAGGGGCATATTGATTCTAGAACTACCTAGCAGGGATAATGAAAAAAGCTATTGTGAATGGAATAGAAGGCAGGGAAAAAGAAGAATCTAGGATGATTCTTCCACATTTGGTTAATATTATAGTGTACTTGAGTGTGCTATTCAGTGAAATAAACTGGTTTGTTAGGGCTGGGGTTTGGAGAGATAACAATGAGTTCAACTTTGGGATATCATTAGTAAGTTCGTGTAGACAATATTCAGCAAAGGTTATGATCATTTTGATGGAACAACGACAACAAAATATGTCCAAGGATAAAATAAGCTAACTTTTTAGTAAGCATGCACTGCCTACTTAAACTCTTGGGTTATGATATGTTGTGAAGGCTGATGAAGGAGGAAAAATTAACTGGAAAGATCAGTATTTAAATCAGGATTGAGTTGGCAGCATGGCAGAGGGAAAAGAGCTTAGTGTTGGAAGACAGGAAATTAATATCCTTGAAAGGATTTTACTCATTAACAGCAGGATTTGAGGCACAGCACTTAGTCATATGGTTCCTCAGTTCCCTGTTTGTAAAAGACAGATAATATCATCTTTCAATTATTTCATATGATCTTAAGATTTGAACTAGATAGCTGATATGAAATTGCTTCCATATGCTGGTTTTATATCTAGAATGACAAGAAACAAAATATTAGATATTTGTTGGAAACTGCAAATTTGGGACAAAAATTTTTGGTTGAGTACCTTATGATCTAAAGAAGACTAGCATTTTTTGTGCTTCTTAATACCACCTTTGATAAAAGTATATTTAATTCAAAATTTTTTTATATAATAGTCTGGCTTCTAGAACATTGCAAATGTAAATTCTGACACATTACAAATAAAATGAAGCTAAAGGCAGTTCTTAGTGCCAGAGAGGATATTTTTTGCAATCAATTTTTTAATTAGCATTTTTCCGTTATTAAAAATACAAGAGAGAAAAGAAAATAGTTTTGCATTCAATATTAATATAATTCTCAACTCCTGGCTATGATTACATCATAAATATCACAGCCAAACTTCTTACAGAACTAAATACAGAGCATTTTCATATTCTCTCAAACAAGTTCACATAATTAAGAAAGTGTTTTTCAAATGCAATAGAATTATCTCATTTACTCTGCTGTATTTACATATGTCTTTCATGAAGAGCTATTTGGCAGTAAATCGAGCTGTTCTTTAAATAAGCATACCAAAATACTTCTTCAGAGTCTAAAGTTCTGCTAAGAGGAAAAAAAAAATCCACACCAATTTTGCCTCTGAAAAGATATTATCATTGCTCTTTTTGTTGGTCTAGAGACAAAATATTGGAGAAAATGGAATTTTACCAAAAGCATGTTATGAATTCTCTTCTACAGAATCTTATCCTACAGCTTTTCATATCCCAATAAAAATTAATGGATTAGAAAAAAAAAAAAAAAAAGCCCTACCTATTTACCTCAAACTATTTTGGAATAAAGAAACTGATAATTATTTACCCAGTGGCAACCTAGGTAATTCCCCTCAGGCAGGAATCCAAATAATAGACTTCAGTATGTTAAATTGTGTTTGTCACATGAAACCCAACACACGAAAAACTCAAAACGAGACTTGGCTCTACATCTGATTGGTACATGTTATTAGCACATGTTTTTCAGCACCTGCGATTGGGTGGATTTTATTAACAAGTTTAAATTTGGGGGTATGTTAATAGCTTACAGAGATTCCTCTACCTCTGTTGGTGAGAAAATGGAAGGTATTTTAACAGTTGAACGGTTCTGAGAATAACAACTTCCTAGCTTAGGCCTGAGTATCAAGTGCATTCCTGGGGATTCCAAGGAATTAGTCTAGTGGTTCAGAGCTGGCCTCTGGAGTCAGGCTGGTTGGGGCTGCGTCCTGGTTGGGCCACTTTGTCACTATGTCACTTGAAACACATTATCTTTTTTCTCTATGCCTCAGTTTTCCAATTACAGGAAACAACAGTACCTATTTCATGGTTGTTAAGTAGATTATATGAATAAATATATAAAGTACTAAGAATTGTCCTTGGCATGTAGAAAGGGCTCAGTAGTAATAAGCTATTGTTACTATCATTAACTCAGAGAGACTGGCTCTCTTAACATGAGGCTGATAAACAATAAGAAAGGAAAGATTAGGCCTTCTTTGACTGGTACCCTTGACATTGCAGGAAATTGGGGAATAAATTCACCATCGATGGGGGCTTTACCAAATGAGGCATCTCCTCTTCTCGCTTGGGATCAATCTTGGAAAATCCAGAAGAGGAGGAGGAGGTGGAGAATAGAAGGAATAGAAGAAGGAGTAGCAGGAGGAGTAGGGAGAGAGCACTATGTCCCTCTATGCTGGTGACCTTAAGGATCTTCAGTTCTTATTGGAAACATTCATTCCCAAATGAATCACTCCTCCCCCATTCCTGCCCCCGCAAACTTGCAAAACCCACATGCCTCACTGGAGAAATACATGTGCCAAGTTTGAAAATTTAAAATTCAAACTCCTTTAATTTTTCACATACACATAAATTCTGGCAAATTTTGATGCTGGTTAAAAAAAAAAACACATAGTTTTTGCTTGTTGGAATGTTATTATCACTCCAAATGATTGAACAGATTTCTTCAGCCTTTCTAAATGTAATTCATTTCTGAGAAGACAATAAAGATGAAGAATTTCCTCCTCAAGGGTCACGCTGGGGGAGGCTTAGTAAGTACTGAGTCTGTGCACATAACCAACAGAAAATGTTTCCTCTCATCCATAACTTGTTATTTTATGTACTCCTCTTTTCAAAACTCCCAGTGAGAGAGCACAGCTTTGACAACATGAAGAAAGGGTTTCAACTAGAACTGTAAACTCACATAACCCATTATGATGGATGGTTTTAAGTGTCATATCTAGCTAGGAAATAGTACCCAATTACCTAACCAAACAGCATATTTGCCCTCCAAATTTCAAACTTTGCCCAGGCAGACCTCGCAAGCACTTAGATTGAGTCAATTCCTTGAAGTTAACCTCTTAAGATATTTATCCCCTTGGTTTCTGCTTCTCTGGTAGAAACTTGACAGACACCCATAATCTCCACTCATGCTCCCAAATGCAAAATGCATATTTTGCTGGGCCAAGGCTCCTTAAAATGCAGGAGTGCTTCTTATTTTGGGACGATTTAAGCATCAAATATAGATTTTTTTTTAAACTTTTTGAAACTGAAGTGTTATAGGCACACGAAGGAATAATATGTACCAAATTGCACATACCCATGTAACCGATTCCCAGCCCAGGCAGAGTAGCGTGATCTGTACCCCAGAAGTCACCTTAGGGTGCACTCCCATTGTTCACCCTTCTCACCTCTAAGAGGAACCAGTGTTGGGACTTCTAGTAGCACAGAGTAGTATTCATGCATAAGATTTGAAGTGTCAATGTGATTTAAGGATAAATATTTTCTGAAGACTTGGTTGAGATCTTGGAGCAGAAACAATCTCATTACTCAGAGGTTGTTATCGTTGGGATCAATTTGAAGTTAAAGCAAATTATGAGCCTTCCTCACCATTTCAAAGTCTTAGCCACCGGACTGTGATTTTGAGTGTATATTATAGATTCCACCCAAATTCATAGTTAAGTAAAGCTGTGTCTGTACAGAATGTGATGTAGTCAGCAGATTTATGCTCCTATGTTATTTAATAATGAATTCCAAATATCATTCCATAAAATAGAAACTTATGTTTCATTTTGAACTTCAAGCTTTTGGTGTTGTAGTCATCTTGTGGTATATTCCAGTTTTCTTATAGAGACACATAGTCCAGTTCCTCTGTAGAAAAGAGACTTTCTATGATATACTCCATAGGAAAATTCCCCTATTGTTGACATTTGCAAGATCTATTATTGGTAGCACTTTATCGACTTTGTGAAGCTCCCTAGGCTTCTGCAGCTGTTTCCTGGTATCACATATGCAACCAAGCCACCATTCCTCAGTGGCAAATTAACTCACAGTAATTTCCAATGTGATGTGCATTACATAAGCAAATAAATATCAAAACTTTATTGGTGTAGCTAGTACCATTTCATTACAAACACTCTACCTCAGTGGTGGGAAATAGAACTCCCATATACAGAAGCGTGGTGGAAAGGTTGATCCTTAGGAAATAAAGCCAGGAAAGGACTCCAAAGCTCCTAAGTACTATCTCCCCTGGCCAGAAATCTTCTAGGCACCTGTTACAGCATCCCCTCTCAGTCAATCTGATCACTCCATTCTATTCATCTCTTGGAGAGCATCACTCAGACCTAAATATATACTACTCCTCAAATACCTTAGGTCATAAAATTTTTATGACATTTGATTTATTGATGTGAAAAAAAGAGGAAGGGATCAGGGGAATGGAAAACCCTTGTTAAATACCTTGGCCATCCTAACTCTCAATTGGCAATAGGAATAAAATCAGATGAGCCTGGCTGCTCAGGAATTCCACAGATATATCATATTTCCAGAGGTAACATGACTTATCTCCTCTACTAGGCCACGGGTTTCTTAAGGGGAAGATATCTGACCAATAAAGTTTTGCATTGCCTCCATAGTATCTAGGGCAGGGATTGAATAATATTTATTACATGGATTTAAAACACTAGTCATCTTTTTTTGTAGTATTAACAGATTAAAATTATAGCAAATTATGCAATTTTGAGGATGACCGTTTAAAAGAGATTTGAGTTTCCTGACCATTACCTAATCTTTTAAAGGAAGAATGAGCAGAACAAATCTAAACAAAGCCTTGATATGTCAACACTTGGGGTACTGTATGAGAGTCTGCTTATTTCATCTTGACATACAAAATAATCAACAGACACAATAAAGGTCACTGAATGGTTTTGTTACTGAGAAGACCAAGGAGATCATGAAAGAACTCCAACAAGGACATGAGCAAATTTTTTTTTGCCAACCTTTCATTTCAGTTGCCTTCATAGCAGAACTTCTTGTAAAGCTTCCCCATTCTATTTGGATCCAATTTCTCTTTCCTCATTCTCCATTGAAATCTTTCAATCCACCTTTTGCCAGCATCAAATCTGATCTACCTTATTAGTCAGCATTCTATTACTGTGGCAAATAACCAGGGATAACCAATTTATTAAGAGAAAAGGTCTATTTGGGTTCACAGTTTTAGAACTGTCAGACCATGACTGCTCGGACCCATTGGTTTAGGGCCTCTGGTGTGCGTGTGTTGTACCTTAGTTATGTTGATGACCCTCAAATTTATAATCCCAAGCTCACCTGCTGGGGTTTTTAGCTCCCCCAGACCCGGGATTAGCCCTCGCCGGCCAGTGGAGAAGGCTGAGGGAGCACGCCCCAGTGGTGAGGCTGAGTCGGGAGGAGGCAGGAGTCGGCTGGTGGCCCACACTCAGCCCTCACGGTGGAGGACAACCCGAGACACCAGGGAGACCAGTCAAGCAGGAACTCGTTTATTGAGGCAGTCACACAGCACATATAGGGTGATTCAGCCAATCAGCTTTAAGATCAGCAAGCCATGGGAGGGGACACGAGCCGATCAAGTTTGCGGGACTGGCGTGAACCAATCAGGGTGTTACACTCTGGGCCGGGCCAAGTTCCCTCAAGGGCAAGTGAGCCGTTGTGCTGAGGTGTCCCTTCCCCCCACACTCACCTCTTCCCTTGTTGAAGCTGCCTCTTGGCCATCTTGAGTTGGATGTCCAACAGGCACGTCACCAGTGTGTCCATCCTCACTACTATCTTCGCTTGTTTCTCAGGAGTTCCTCCTTCTCTCCGGCTCAGGCCACAATCTCACCTTTAACTCCTCTCTTTTAACGCTCTACATTCAATCTATGGCCAAACCCTAGCAGCTCTACTTTGGAAACATTTCAGAACTCAACCCCGTCTCCCTGGTTCTGTGGCTACTGTGAGCTCGCACTGAGATCCTCGCAATTCTCTCCTAAGGACAGCCACACTGCTTCACTCTCGCCTTCCTGTAGTTCTTTCGTACATATTGCGACTGGAGTCATCCTGTTAAAAAGCCAGGCAAATAATGTTACTGCTCTCCTAAAAATCCTCCATTGGCTTCCCAAGGCACAGAGCAAAATCCAAACTACTTAGACTGGCCTTCAAGAGCCAATGTTATCTTGCAATCTCATTTCTCACTTTTCTCGTTCTTCTTCCCCTAGTCATACTGGTCTGCTTGCTGTATGCTCAAGGGCTGAAGGTTTCTGCGTTTTCTGTCTGTGTCCTGTGATGGAACACCTCCCCCACCTCCATCATTCTCTCACTACCATAAAACAAGCTTCTCAAGAAATCTTCCGTATTTATAATATTTAAAACTGCAACCACCTCCACACTCTTTATCTCAACTTCCTGCTTGATGTTTCATTCAAGCACTTGTAAATACCTGACACACTTTGTATTTTGCTTTTTTAAGACCAAGAATGAAAGTTCCAAGAAAGCAAGAAATGTTTGCTTTGTTCTCTGATAAATTCCTAGCACTGAAAATTTTTTAAGTATGTAAATAATTGTTGAATAATTAAGTCTTTCCCTTTCTTTCCCCCTTCCCTTCCCTTCTCTATCTAGACTTACTCTTTTGATGATCTCTCCAGTTACATGACACGAGTTACCACAGAAATATATCCCTAAACCTATTTAATTATTGGAATATAAAATATATTTAGAACCATCTGTTGTTATTTAGGAAAGGTGCTAGGCAGCATAGAAATAAAATGTTGTTTTAAATAATTGGCAATTGCCATATAGGTCTTATTGCTACTACCCAAACATCCCTGGGTCTCCCACATTTTCTTGCTTGGATTATTAGAATAGCTTTAGCTGTCATCTGTACTTATACAGAAATACCTCCAAACTTTTCATCACAAAATTGCCAATGTGACCATATCACAGCCATTTAAATATATTTCATGAGTTTCCTACAAAGGAGAATGGTAAAAAATGATGACAATAATAATAAAGTTGAAGAATGAACTATTTTAAGTGTAATAAACCTTGTTTTTTCCCTCAAAGTCAAATATATGTTTTATACATAGATTAGTCATATCAAAGAGATGTTCTGAAGAATGCCTTAATCATACATATAGATATGTTTGATTGTTTAAAAGATATTTCTTAGCTGAATTAAAAGTCCCCCAATACCTTTAAACCTTTGAAAATATTTCATTCTTTTTTTTTAAGGGGGTCACTGGGGATCAAACTCAGGGGCACTCAACCATTAAGGCATATCACCAGCTCTATTTTTGTATTTTATTTAAAGACAGGGTCTCACTGAGATGCTTTGTGCCTGCTTTTACTAAGGCTGGCTTTGAACTTGTGATCCTCCTGCCTCAGCCTCCCAAGCTGCTGGGATTACAGTTCTGTGTTTATGGCGCCCAGCTCACTCTTTCAAGAGAATAATTTATGTACTTAAAATATTCTACATGCTGGAACTGAAAATGAAACTTATCCTGAGAACCAGTATGTCCTGACAAATTTTCGGCCTGTTGGTCCTCACTGGCCTCTAGTTTTGACTTGGTCAGCATCTTCTTTGCTACTAAAGTCATCTATGAAATCCATTGAGACTAATCCATTTTTTGTGTGTGAAGTATGTGGTATATTAGAGCAGAACATACATATATTTTCCTGCAGGAAACACAGAAGTAGAAATATTTTCTAAATGGTTCTGTACTTGAGTGACATTCTTCAATGGCCCAAACTTCTTTGGCTAATTGATTCTCTAAACAAGACCTTAGCCAACCTTCAGAGCAGCTGTTTCTGGAATAGCAGAGACTGGCAAATGGGGGAATTACTGTGGCTTTACCAGGCATGCATTGGCTTTCCACCACGCTCTGAATTGCCGTCTCTGAAAGGGTTGCTTTTGATGATCAAATGCATCTTGGTAAAAAAAAAAAAAAAAAAATGCACCCCTCTTTTTTAGACCATGATAACAGAAAGCAGTCACTATAAAAACTGGCAAGAGTGAGTGAAGTTACTAATAGGTTGGCCACTGTGACTCAGGATATTTTTCTGAGAAACCCAGTAATGCCTGTTTCGTTTTGGAATAGATTCCATTCCCCCAGTGGCACTGCAGAAGCCGTGCTGTCTGTTTCAATTATAAATCCCCAGCCTTTTCATCACAGACTCAGGGCTGTAACTGACTTCTGGCAATTTATGATCAACCCTAAAGCATTTAGCTTGTGAATTATACCATTTGTTGAACATGTAAAAATCTCTGACACTTGGGGCCAAAATTAAAATGTCATTTAGTAAATGAGTGTGTGAATAGCCAGAGAATCTCATAAGAGAAATAACCAGTGTCTGCTTAAAATCTTAGCATTTTAGAGTTGGAAGGAAACTCAGAGTTAGCGATTTTCTCTAACTCTTTATTTTACAGATGAGGAAACTGAGGCCAAGGGAATTAAGCAGTTGGCTCAAGGTCATACCTGGCTCAAATAACATCACTCACTGTCTTAGTCTGCCCTCTGTTGCTATAACAAATACTTAAGACTGGGTTATTTATAAGGAATAGAATTTTATTTGGCTCATAGTGTTGGAAGCTCAAAGGAAAAGAGCACGGTGCCACATCAACTCATCTTCTGGGTCTTTTCACTGCATCATGACATGGTGGAGGGCATTAGATCGCAAGACAGGACAAGCTTCTCTGACAGTTCACTTTTTTTTTTAACAAAACCACTCCTGTAATAACCCAGTAATCCATGAATGTATCAAGCTATTCATGAAGGCAGAGCCCTCCAGTCACCTTCACAAAATCCCATCCTCAAATACCATTAACAAATGATTTGGGGAATTAAGTTTCCAACAATGAATTTGGGGGATGCATCCAAACCAGAGCCGTCACCTAATTCCCACCAAATCCTGTATCATGACTCACAATTCTCTTCTCCCTCTAAGTGGCTTTTGTGAAAGGGCAAAATTGGAAGCAGATCAAGGATCTTAGATGTTCATTTTCCTTTGTTTACAGTTCTTTTTTCACCAGCGCAGTAGGACAGGGAAGCATGTGGTAGGGGATGACTATGCGAGGTGAGAAGCACCTAAAACAGTATTTTTTAACTTTGGTGTATTTTAGGATTTTACGTTGCAGGCTGAGTGAATGGTGGTGAAGTTAGCTTTTGTGGAAATAATTACAAATAGGGAATTTTTGAGACCTGCCTGATAGCAGAAGGCACAGGGTATGGGGGACTGCTCTTCTTGGTCAGTGTGTTCAAACACCCCACACTGTTGTCAAGAGGTCCTAGAGTGCCATGGTATTTTGAATTTTCAGTTTATTTTTGGTTATAGAACAACTATTAGATAAAGCATGAGTCTGAAACACATACTTAGAAGACCCTTTGGGAGCAGCACACATATTTAGTTTTTTGGAATTGAGTCATTTATCATTTGTGTCTGAGATATGGGTGTTATAAACAAACTTGGTAAGGAGTGGGGAGAAGAATGTCTTCATAGTAACTTTTCTTTAGAATTTATAGATGCAGAAGCAGTCAATCAAAAGGGGCCCAGTACAGAATGAATGGCCCCAGAATGACTCCTGTATGCTGTCCTATCTCTTGAGGATTGGAGTTTGCCCAGAGTTGACCCTGCATTAGGACTATAGAGTGCTTTTCTGAAAAACTATTCTCTTATTCTGATCCTGAACATTCACATTGGATTGTATTATATTCATATCTCAAGACTCTGCCACCTTGTAGATAGTGAAGTGTTTTTCAAATGAACAAGAAAGGACCATGAATCTGGATTGAATTCAGAGGGACACAAAGCCAGTGGAAGTTTCTAACACTGTGTGCAGCACTCAGATCATTGTGCCCTGGGTCATGGGTGTCACCTATGCCTGTATTTCTTTACATTACATTAGGAAGAAAGAAAGAATAGTTTATTTACCAAACTAGCAAATAGTGATCCGCAATTTTCTGTGATGGCCTGAGACTAATGTTTCCATGTATTGTAAACTATGAAATATGAAATACAGGGACTTGTTAGGGGTTGCATAATCTTACTGTCTAACAATTAATCTACTAGGTTAATAAATTTGGTGTTTCTCAACAAGCTCTTATTGGTATCTTATTTTTAAAATATTTGGCTAAGCTCAGTGGAAGACCAGAGAAATTGTATATGAGAAAGCCTAAATTACAATCTCTAGTAAATTTTATCTGGACCTGAAAATATATTTGAAAAGAGATAAATCATTTGAATTCTCAATACTTTCACAAACTGTATGTAAAATAACAAATTGATTCCCCCTTTTCTACGTTGACAGTTCTTCCCAATTGACTGATTATACTGATATGATTATTTGGAAATTCTCTAGGTCTGGTATGTGTGTGTTGGTGCTTATGAAGGATTTAATACTCTATATAAATGTAGGAGACACCGTTCATAATTCACATCGTGAAATGTAAGTGAATTCAGCATTTACACGTTGATTCGTTGTAACATCTGATCTCGCTGGAAAGAAGTTCTGATGAAGGTAGAGGGATTTCAAAGCAGAGAGGTGTCAAGTTCAGTCACACTTCATTAGGTGCAAGTGCTTTGTCTGTGTTGGGAAAAGAAATTTATGATATCTCTACATCTTACAGCATTTGCCTTTGTAGTTTAAAGCAGGCTCACATGTACACACACACATACAAACACACATAAAACCTGTTCCACACTAATATCCTCTGAAAGCATTTTTCCTGGACCATGGTCTTTGACTCTCTTATATTGGGAGCCACTTAAAGCATTCAGAATTTGTGTGGAGTCACATTGAAATGCTGCAAGTTGTATATGGTCCAACAGGTTGGCTCCAGAGGGCCACATGAGGGGGAAAAATGAGCAGAGTCCCCTGGGTTGGGTGTGAGGAGGCAGGTAGGATGGGAGTGGTCATTAGGAATATAAAGAGTCTCTCCAAAAACCCATACATCCTTCTAAGTCAATCTAAGGTTTTACACGGAACAGGAGCTAAACAAATGGGGTGCTGAGATTTTCCAATTCTTAGAAAACTTCTAAAATAGCTAGGGCTGCAAAAAACCACTGGTAGGGGGTGTGTGTGTATGTGTAGGGGTAATGTCTTTGTTGTTTTGTTTTGTTTTTTGGTACTGGGGATTGAACTCAGGGGCACTCAACCACTGATCCATATCCCTAGCCCTTTTTTATTTTTTAAATTATTTATTATTTATTTATTCTAATTTGTTATACATGCTTGCAGAATGCAATTCCTTTCATATTACATATAAAGAGCACAGTTTTTCAAGTCACTGGTTTTACACAAAGTATTTTCACACCATTTGAGTTGTTATACATGCACTTAATGTATTGATGTCCAACTCATTCTGCCATTTTTTTGTTTTTTATTTAGAGACAAGGTCTCACTGAGTTGCTTAGCGCCTCACCATTGCTGAGGCTGGCTTTTGAACTCTCCATCTTCCTATCTCAGCCTCCCGAACCACTGGGATTACAGGCGTGTGCCACTGCACCTGACGTCTTTTTTTATTTAATAACTAGATTAAAAAAAAAAAAAAAAAAAAAAAAAAAAAAAACTAAGTACTATGTGGTTCATCAAGAAGGTGAACCAGCACCAATACTTGGATCCTTCCCCCAGAGAAAGCCAAAATTGCCAGAGAAGATATGGAGAGATTGATTTATGGATCTTGGAGCTGTCTTCACACACTGAGACAAAAATTGGGGAGGACCCTGTAGAGAGGCAGAAAGTGATTGAATTCTGGTATAAAGCAGCAAATGTAGATTTGGGAGAGAGAGAGAACCAGGCCCCCGATAGGTTTTAACTGAAAGAGAGTTCTCTCCAGTTGTGCCCTTTCCTCTTCCTCAGGCTTCCCTGAGCAAGTCATTGCCTGCTTTGCTCAACTGTGGGGCGGAAGAGCAGCCACCAAGCCTGGCAAAGGGAAGCATCCCAGATGGGGTTTGCTGGGCCAGGCTGCACTGGCCTTGGATGCTCATGAACTTTCCCTGTTTGCCCTACCAGACTGTCCACTCCACTGGTGTAGCAACTACTCTCTTCAGAGAGTTAATACTAAACATACTAGACCCTGAGAAGAACAAAGTTTGAAATTGATATAAAAAATATATAAATAGCATTCAACTTTGTATTAAAATGAGCAATTATATTTAACAAGGGCCAAAAAAATATATAGTTAACTAACTGCCAATATTGTGAGTTTGAGAGTTTGTTGTTTTTTGGTTTTGGTTTATTGATTAAGTACAGATTTTTTTTCACGAAATTCCAGGATAACTGACAAGAGGCTATGAAATTTAGAAATAATCTTTAGACAAATAAAGATTTACTTAACAGGAAATGAAGTTAAAGAAGATAAAAATTTTGAGAAAAAGTTTAAATAAATGTATAAATGATAACTCTAAAAAATATAAGTAGCAAAAACAATATATATAGTAAAAAAAAATACATATATATATATATATACATATATATATATATATATCTGAACCATACACATGCCATTATATAACTCTTAATTCAAGGAGAAACTCATGTGGAAAAACATTTTTTTAAATATTTATTTATTTACTTTAGTTGTACACAATGGAATGTATTTATGTTTACATGGTGCTGAGGCTCGAACCTGGGTGGCGCATGTGCGAGGCGAGCGCTCTGCTGCTGAGCCACAACCCCAGCCCTCATGTGGAAAATTCTGAATACAATATACAACAAGATTCATGAGATATGGCCAAATTATTACCCAAAGTAATACTTCTTATGTTGGATATATTTATCCAAAAGAAAACAGAAAAGAATGAAAGCCAAGGAACTAAATATTCAACTTTGGCAGATTGAAAATGAGCATTAAAATAAATCCAAAGAAATAAAACAGAAGGAAGCAATAACATGAAGGGAATAAACAGTAAAATGAAAAAAATAGCAAAAGCAATAAAACAAAAAAATATATATATAATTTTTCAAAAAAAAAGAAAAGCCTGGTTCTTTAAAAAGACTGATAAAATATGTTGTGAGAACCAATCAAGAAAAAATGGAGGTAGGTTGCAAATTCAAGAAATGGAAAATAACTAGAAGAAACAAATTTAAAAATTGAGAAACAGAGTTTAGAACAATTATGTATCAGTGATTCAGAAAGATAACATAGGAATTTGTTATGATTTCTGTCAGTATTTTACATTCTTTCTTTCTACATTTTTTTAAAACTTTGAGGGACAGTTGCATTGGTTGGATGAGCCAAATAATTCTATTTCTTTGATCTAAGACCATGACAATTTTCCAAGTCTGTTTTTGGGAGTGAAGTAGCTTAGCTTTAGGGTCAGTATCCCTAATCTCTGAGGGTTTACAATAGAGGACAGATGGCCTTAGCATGCTAAAACAGCTCCCAGGAAAATCTTGTATCCAGGGGATACTAACCAATGCTGGTAAATGAATGAGAAAATGAATTATGTAATTATGGAACAAAATACAAACAAAAAGCCCCACTGTCCTTGAGTGCAGAGGACTCACCATCCGAGAGGCAAAGCTAAGTCAGAGTAACCTAGTCCCATATGGTCATTTCATGCTTGCATGCAGGCTTGGGGTGGGAGCCATAGTTTTTTTATTTATTCCCAACTGGAAAGGGAAAATGTGGCTGGGCACTTGGAACCAACAAGGGGTTTTCTGATTTTCTGTGCAAAACCTCTCTCCTAGATTCATCTTGTCCTTGATCACATTGCTCATTGCACTATTTAAAACTCCCCAGGTTTGATATTCAGTCCGGAGTGGCTTTCTGCTCTAATAGGTAACTTGAATCGACTACAAAGGAATTCAGCCTCTCTGTGGAGGTGACAGAATCTATAATTCTCTGAATGAGTAGTTTATTTTTGCTTCTTAGATCTGTGGGACATACCTTACACTCGAGTAAATAATAACATTTCTGGAAAAGACTAGATTGTACACCTCTTTTCAACACAACGGGGAGCCATGCACAGAGTTCCTAGGAGAGGAAGAAGTTCTTTATTTTCTTCAAAAGCAGATGTAGGAACGATCACCTCTCATTTAGTAAGGTGTTCACCAGGATGACTATCATCTTGCATTTAGATGATAGGCCCAGTAGAATAAACCTCTGGCACATTTATAAGGCAAACTGCCAAATTAGAACAAGAATAGGACCATTTGTATCTGAATATTCAAAAGTAGTTACAGATGATAAAAGAAGCCTAAGATAAGTGGGCTAGTTAGCTGATGGGTTATGGTGATAAAAGAGTGAGCTATTCTCAAGAAGGAGATTTTTCAAATCTTTCCTTGCAACTTGGTTGTCCTTTGGGTTGACTTTATCTAGCTTCAGCACTTCTAGGAAGCAGTTATGAATATTGTTATCATTTGGCTTCCTGCTTAGAGCCAGGACTGTTCGAGAAAAGTCAAATGATAAATTAGTTCAGGGGTTGGGTATTCAGATATCTCTAACTCATAACCTATACTGATACACCCTGATTTATATAGAAGGAGTGAAGTAGAGTCGTTTTTTTTTTTCACCACATTTGGAACTTAATCGTCCATACCATATGAACTGGGATTTGAAGATTAAAGAATTTGTTGATTTTTTTCTTCCCCAAACAAGTACCTTTGCAGGGCTACTCTGTTTTGTATTTTGCTGTAATGGAGCACCTAGGAGACTCCACTTGCTTTAGATTAATGATTTCACTGGTAAGCTGATGGAGGTATGGAGTACTTCTTTATTATATGAAGACCTTTCTTCTCACCCCCATTTAGAGATTTAATATTATTGTTTATAGTGCAGGAAAGTAACTAGGTAACTTTTAAAAAATAGAACTTGAGATGGAAGAATTATCTAGAAATTAATAAGGATTTAAAGTAACTATCCAAAACATGAATAGTTTCCATGGACATTGCTAAAAGTTTATGATAATTTCCATGTATTATCTTTTATTTATTGACTCAGTCATTTATTTAACACTTATAGAACACCTACTATATAGCTCACCCTGGGTTGCCTTTTAATTCTCCAAACATCTGTGAGTTAGTGCTATCCATGTTGGGAAAAGGGTGCATGTTAAAGGAAACCATTAAGAGTGTGAAGAGAGAGCCTACAGAATGGGAGAAAATCTTTGCCACCGGCTCCTCATGTAGGGCATTAATATCTAGGATGTACAAAGAGATCAAAAAACCTTAACTGCAAAACAAACAAACAAGTAACCTGATCAATAAATGGGCAAAAGAACTAAACACTCTTCAAAATACAAATGGTTGAGCTGGACGCGGTGGTGCAAGCCTGTAATCCCAGCACTTTGGGAGGCTGAGGCAGGAGGATCGCGAGTTCAAAAGCCAGCCTCAGCAATGGCGAGGCACTTAGCAACTCAGTGAGACCCTGTCTCTAAATAAAATACAAAAAAGGGCTGGGGATGTGACCCAGTGGTCGAGTGCCCCTGAGTTCAATCCCCGGTAACCACAAAACAAAAACAAAAACAAAAACAAATGGTCATCAAGATTATGAAAAAATGTTCAACATCTCTAGCAATTAGAGAAATGCAAATTAAGACTACAATGAGATTTTATCTCACTCCAATCAGAATGGCGATTATCAAGCATATAAATAACAATAAATGTTGGTGAGTATGTGGTGAGTTGCTGGTGGGACTGCAAATTAGTACAACCACTCTGAAAAGCAGTATGACGATTCCTCAAAAAACTGGGAATGGAACCACCATTTGACCCAGCTATCCCACACCTCAATATATATCCCAAAGCTTTAAAAGCAGCATACTATAGTGATACAGCCACATTAATATTTATAGCACCTCAATTCATGATAGCTAAGCTATGGAACCAACCTAGGTCCTTTTCAACAGATGAATAGATTTAAATAAATGTGGTATATATACACAATGGAACATTACTTAGCCACAAAGAAGGATGACATTATGGCATTTGCCAGTAAATAGATGGAACTGGTGACTAAAATGCTAAGTGAAATAAGCTAGTCCCCAAAAGTCAAAGGCCCAGTGTTTCTCTGATATGCAGAAGCTACACCAAACTAAGGCAGGGGGATAAAATAATTTAGAAGAAAGATCAGTGGAATAGATAAAGGGGAATGAAGGGAAGAGAGGAGAGATGGGATAGGGAAAGACATTGGAATGAATCCGACCTAACTTTTCTTATGTACATAAATGAATATATCAGATGGTGAAATCACCATGATGGTGAATCTCACCATTAGGCATATCCATAAGACACTAATTTCAAAAACTATGAGTACAGAAAGGTAAGTAGAGTTGAGAGATGGGAAAAGGGGGAGGGAGAAAGGGAGGGAAAGGAGAAGCACTAGGAACTGAATTAGAATAGATTATATTCCATGCTATTGTTGTTGTGTCAGAGTGAATCCTAATGTTATGTATAACTAAAAAAAATAATAAAAAGACACTTAAAAAATTTTAAAAATTGTGCATGTTTCCTCATGAATCCCAGGCATTGTGATGCAGAACATATGACTGATATTTCTGTTTTATTCATTCTTTCTTAGGGCTTCAGGATTATGGTGCCCATGAGGCCCACAGCTTTAAGTAATGCTATGCTTTGCACAAGTTATGTGCTTTCCTGGTACCCAGTATGCACAAGTTAATAGATGTTGTGTTGGCTTTGGCAGAACACAAAGATAGGCCAAAAACGACTTTGTATAGCGGGCAGCTCTGAAACCACGCACACCAGTAATTATGTGAGAAAATAAGAAAGGAAACTAAAAAAGATCACTTTGAACCATTCAAGGATTTTTTTTTTTCTGTGCTCTGTTGAAACTTAATATTGTATCAGTCACACATTTTTATTGAGTAGCTTCTATGGGAACAATTTTAACATAAGTTCTAGTTGTGGCAAGTATCCATTTGATTAATTACTTAGGTTTCTACCATTGCAAGAATCGGCTGACTGGTATTTGCTGGCCTATTTCACCATCTCTTCCTCCTAATTGAGCTCCACCAGAGCATGTGTCTTTCCATTTCAGTCTTCCCAGCATTAAGCACATCACTTGGCACCTAATAAACATCCACTAGGTCTTTTCAAAAGTGATGACTTTAAGTCATAGATCCATCACTATAAATTTTTCCTATGGTTTAGATGTGTCTCCCCGGAAAGCTCATGTGTGAGACAATACAACAAGATTTGGAGAAGAAATGATTAGATTATAGCCTTAGCCTAATCAGTGGATTAATCCTTGATGGGATTAACTGAAGCAGTAGAGTGGGGCTGGAGGAGATGGAAATTGGGGTGTGGCTTTGGGATATATATTTGTATCTGGCGAGTGGAGTGGCATCTCTCTGATTCTAGATCACCATGTTGTGGGCTGCTTCCCTGTGCCACACACTCTACCATGATGTTCAGCCTCATTTCAAGCCCTGAGTAATGGAGCTGGCCTTCTATGGAGTTAGACCTCTGAAACTGTGAGCCCTCAAATAAACTTTCCTCCTCTACAATTGTTCTCGTCAGATCTTTCAGCTGCAGCAGTGAAAAAACTGACTAAAACAATTTTCGAAGATTACTTTTCTGCCTGTGGGCAGTGCTATTCAGAAATAATTGTCTAGAAGCCTGCCTTTTCTATACGTAAGGAGAAAAAAAAAATCTTCACCTAATTGAACTTCATTGTAGAAGATAGGTTGGCTGCTATTATATTGGATTTAGAAAAAGAATCCTACTTTGAACAGTGTTTTAATCCAATTCTACTACTGTAACAAAATTCCTGAGATAATCAGTTTAAGAAGAGGAAAGGTTTGCTTTGGCTCATAGTACATCATGGCAGGAGTACCTGGTGGAGGTGCCTGCTTACCTCTCAGCAGCTGAGAAACGAAAGAAAGAGAGGAAGGGACTGAGGTTCCAATATTCCCTTCCAGGGCACACCCTCTCAATAACCTGATCCTCCTACTAGGTCCTATTTCTTAAAGGTTCCACGAACTTCCAAGCCTTTAACACACAGAAATTTGGGCAACTTTTAAGATCCAAACTATAGCAACTAACAAGTTTTTTTTTAATAGATCCTTTTGATAAGGAATATTCATCTCAAAGTATGCATGCATCATCTGACCAGCTGGTTGTTGCTTGCCACCTCCTTTTTATGGTTCTTTTTGAAACATCTCCCAAATGACCAAATCTGGACAGCCCATCACACTTCATCCTGAAATAATGAGCTACTAGAAAGAACTTTTTTTGCTTTGATGGAGTAGAATAAGTACTGAGTGATCAGTTAGAGAAAGAGTTCTTTAAGGCATGATCCCTATTATTCCCCCAAACCATCTTCAGATGAAACCCTCCAATGGCATAGATTCATAAGCATTTCTCAATTTGAGGAAATAAAACTGAAGTTGCATTTCCACTTTCAAGAGAGTGACCCAAGAGAAGATCTCAAATGATACCATGGTTTGTGTTCTTCCTTTCCTCTTTGGTTAGACCAGTGTAAGTGCAAGGTCATAAAAGGATGGTACCATGTTTCTACAAAAATGTCTTACTTCTGACATTGACCACACACTTCATTACTGCCTTGGTTAAGATGGAAACTTGAAATATAAGGGGGGGGGGGGTCAGTTGTGAATCTTGTCAAAATTGTGTTGGTGACAGACTTTGTTAAATGTAAAAAAGGAAAAATAAAAAAGCTTCAGAACATTTCCAATGTGTTGATGGAACAGATATAAACTAAAAGAGATTGACATCCTTGTAGCTGTATCTTATGTATTCAAAAGGCCCTTTTCAGTCATGAGAAAAGAAAAAAAGCAGAGTTCGTTATGTATTTATGAAAAAAAACAAAATTACCTATTCATAAAAAATCAAAAGCAATATGTTTTGCTTATATCAACGGGTAAAATTAATACAACTTTTCCTAATAATAGTTCATCTGCTCTGACATGATTTTGAATATCAGAACAAAATGTCAAGAAGAGTTATAAATTGGAATGAGAGATAAAAATTCTTCAGGCAAATTGTTTTCTCTATAGAGTCATAGGAATCAATTATTTATTATTCATGAAAATGTTAGCACTTCTAATTTATACAGGGGCTTTCATCTTCACTCATTGATTAATCTACAGGGCATTTGCCTACTGTGGACATCAGGTACATTATTATTATTGACAGTAGTGACTATTAATAATTAGATATTGTAATTATAATTAGATATTAGAGTTATGCTCCCAGTGACATATTTAATCTGCTTTTAATTAAACTACATAGTTAAATCTTCTCGGATAATATTTCCTTGAATCATATGAACAAGGAGCAACAACCTTACTCTTCTTTCTCTTATTTAGTTTAAAATTAATCCTTATCTGATAAAAATGATTGGGACAGGCTTCCTTTTGGCCAATCTTCCAGATACCAGAGTTTCCTTCCCAGGAGGGAAAGGGATCGGAAAGACAACTTCTCACCAATGGACAACACTCAGTCAGATTATTCAATTTCTGAACTTGCTGTGGTTACCAAAGCTGCTAATTAGTACCAACTATGACAGTTTGTGGCATGATCAGACTCTTGTTCAACACAAATAATCATTAACTGCTAATGACTTTAAATCACTGCGAATAAGGCAGAGATTGGTTTCATGACCTAAATATTCCAAAGGCTGCTTAGGAACTTGTGGTCTGCTGCAACCAATGGAGCTGGGTGTCTGGATTAAGATCTGGGCCTTTCTTTCTTAGTCATGGAAATAATTTTTGAACAAATAGTCTATGATATTGAGGTCTCAATTTATTTGATATGAAAAATGAATATTTTGCCTGATATGGTACAGTGTGTATGTAAAATCAGTGTCATAGAAAAAAAAAAACTATATTGGAAGTACTTCATACAGATTTTGTTTGTATCCTTGCAAACTTTTGAAGGTGTTGTCTTTATTTTTCTTCCCATAGTCACTAGGATAGTTACTTCTTTTCTGTATGATCTCTAAATGATAGTTCACTTAAGATTGGCTTGGATGAAACAGAATGAATACTTTCTAAAAACATTGAAAAATTTAAAAAATGGTGAGTTGGTAGTGCAGTACTTCATATATGCATATTTAATGTTTTGTTCATGAGTTACTGAATATATATATATATATATATATATATATATATGGTACATATAAAATTATATCTAGATACAGATCTCTAAAGAATGACCTTAAAAAAAAAACAAACAGAATTAAGTAGGATGGGTGGAGATTTGGCTTAACAAGATGAGAGTTTCTAATATAGTAAAATAGTATAAGATACAAAATATATGATATGTATAAGTATATAATAGATGAAATATTAGAGCTCTCCAAATGCCTTTGCTAAATAGCATGCTTGGCTGATAAATGGATGGAGGGATGACATACATCTTTGGCAGATGGAGACAGTTACTTGTCACCTCGCAGTGAGAACGAATGTTGTCTCTTTACAGTGCAGGAACATAACTAGCTAACAATGTTTTATTTTCTTTCTTTTTTTAAAGAAAAGTTGGGAATGGAAAACGTACCTAAAAATTATTGAGGCTTTAAAGCAACTATTCAAAACGTGAATTGTTTTCATAGCCATTGCTTTGAGGTTCATGGTGATTGCCATGAATTTTCTTATTCATTCATTTATTTGCCTACTCACTCATTTACTTACTACTATGAGCACCAACTATGTAGGTCATCCTGGGTTGTCTTTTAATTCTCCAAGCAATCTGTGAACTGGGCACTATCCACACTGGAGGAGCATGTTTTCTATGTAAATTATAGCATTATTAGATGTTTTGACTATTAAAGAAACTGGTAGAGCTTATGAATTAATGTGTTCAATGTTCCCTGACACAGGTTGGAAGTAAGGTCCTCGATTCAATTTTTTTAAAAAATATTTTTATTTATTTGCTTTAGTTGTACACAATGCGTTTTACTCAATGTGTTTTATTTGTACGTGGTGCTGGAGATTGAACCCGGGTCGCCCACGCGGTAGGCGAGCGCTCTACCGCTGAGCCACAGTCCCAGCCCTCAATTTTTTTTTTTTAATCTGGCATTCACCTGTTGGATAATGGCCTCCTGAAGAGCTGCCTACACAGAGCCCCTCAGGGATGAGCAATTGTTCCCACTCAAACAATGCTGAAACAGGTAAACCACGCTTGTTGGTAGCCAATGAATGGTATGTAGGAAAACTAAACATTGCACGTCTGTCTTCTAAAGTAGAATTTTACTTTCAGACAAGCAAATTGCTTCTTTCCTTTATTAAGATTCCCTTATAAACATGAGTACACTGATAGAAATTATGTATGGGGTTGGTGTAACAATTATTAGTCTCAACTGAAAGATAACCTGGAAAAAATAAAAATGAAAAGACTTACTGGAAATTTGCCTAGCTCCATTTGGAATGACAGCTTAGGGAGAGTTAGAGATGGAAAGTGGGAAATTCTTAGGTTTTTCAGAATTGAATTCAAGGACTATGATATTCTTGGATGATGGTAAGGTTTAGAATTTTTATGGTAACATTAAGTGTATGTTCTCAGTTTCAAATGTTTTATTCTAATTGGCTCAACTAAGTTTTAACTTTTTATCAACTGAGTAAACTCTGCTTATGACAAGAAAATGCTTAATATAGTAGTAAAAACTTATATTTATTGGGTGTCTGCCATGTCCCAAGATTTCGGCTAGGTACTTTCACATATATTATCTCATTTTCACAAAAACACAGTCCAAATTGATGGAGAAATTAAAAGCCAAATGTAAATGTGTCTCAGTTCTCATGAAGCATGGATCTGGTTCTTGGCAAAAATGTAACTGTTTTTCTTTGGTCTTTCCAGCCTCCTTTTTCTGTATTCTCCCCTAAATCGCTGCCCTGCAAGTACCTGCTTTACAGAAAGTACACTATATTGGCCATTTGCATCTTATGAATATTTAAGCAATATCACAGACAAAAATCCAAGAAATTTTAATGTTAATATATAAATAAAAGCAAGAGCTTACTTAAGGATAAATCCTCTACAGCTTCCCCTTAATGCACATCTAGAACTCTCCAGGATATTGAGACTAGCAAACACAGGTGCCTGCAGAAACAGGATTATACTGGACCTAGGGCATGAAACACAGTTTTCTAAGTTATTAGTAAACTTATAAAATCATGATCTCAGAAAGTTTCTACAGTGGTACTTTATTATATTTAGAAGTCCAGGACCAAACATATAAAAGTAAATGTCTAAATCAGTGTTAATCCAAAGAGAGAAAAAAAAACACAGTATTCTTTCTGTTTTCATAGCCTTTATGGACCCCTAGATGTGTGTGTATATGTGTATATACGCCTGTGTCTGTTTGTGTGCATGTATCTGATTTGCCAGAGAGAAAACACAAAATGCAGAAGACCATGATAGTTGTCACTGAGTGATAATTCCCTGACAATCAGAATTAGACATTTTATTAAGTTATTGCACTTGTGTGGATAAATGTGCATTAGATTAATTCATACAAGAAAAATGAAGGAAAAGTACGGAAAAAAGAAGAAAATCATCCTTAAATTTTTCGTTTCAAACTAGGGAAATATGATCAGAGCCATAAAAAGTCCAAGGAATAGCTGTCACTAGTGTAATGGATTTTATAAAATCCATTTGATAAATCTTGCTGCAGGTACTGGTATGGACTCTTGTTTCTATCTGTGATTGAGAGTCACTTTTAAAGAGAAGCATGGGCCTTCTGACTTCTTAGATTCTTCTTTAAGGATCAGCACTCTAGGCCAGGCCAATTAAAGGAAATTGGCAGAGGTTCCATAGTGAAAACAAAAGTGGGTTTTTGTGCTACAGGGGCTAGAGGTGAAGTCATGGACTGTCAGCTTCTCGGGACAGGACATACTACACAATATGTGCTAGGTTCATTACAGAGAAACCTTGAAGAATCCACTAGGCTTACAGGTGACAGTTATTAAATACATTTCCTACTTGGGTTCTCTAAGTTTCATCACAGACCTCCTTGCTAAAGTGACCTGATTCTTCTGCCATGAACACGTGGTGTGACTTGCAAAGCTTCTCCTGGATGGTGACAGTAAAACCTGTTCATCGTTGTCTTTTTCTCTAGGGCTAGGCGTTTTCCCCCTTTGACTCTTACTTGGCTCTTGAGAAATTCAATCCTGTCCTAGCTCTGGTGTATACCACTCTGCCGCTTTAGTGTTTCATTATTATCATTTAATATTTACGGACATGACATTGTAATCATTGCGTGCCCATTGCCAACTTCCTTAACCTCACTTTGACAGTGTGCACCCACAGGGCTACAGATGCTCTGTGAAAACACACAAACAATCAAACAAACAAAAAAAACAACAAAAAAAGGTGCAGCTTCCAGGAAGCTCGTCTGTGAGATATCCTTAGCGAGTTGCTAATTAGCAATGTTTTCTCCGCCTCGTTTTGGATGGACACAGTCTTGCTGTCAGTTTCTCTGCCATGTTTATTATCTTTTTGCTTCTCTGAAGGAAACACCGTCAACTCTCACTCCATGCAACTACACCTGGAAGGAGATATCAATCATTTTCAAGTAATTATGTGTGACGATCTCACGGCTGATTGACTGTCTGGTACAATCTCAGAATTTCCGTGAGCGTGATTCTAGAATCTAGCCTGCGAGAGGTGTGATCACAGATATCTAAAGTTTTGTGGTAAACCTAATGAGATCTCATGATAATTTTGGTGATACCCTATTAAAACTCCCTGTGGTATAATTAAACCTCACCATCCTACGTTTAATTGAGGGAAGGAAAATCTGAACTGTAACATCAACAGCTGCAACCACTTTATGAAATGTTAAGACAGTTAGCAAAGCCAAAACAGATACAGATGACTATTATGTAAATTATAAATTTACACGCACACACACACACAGACGTGGCGCACACATCTGCAGCCGAGAAGGCTTTATGGAGCTCTAGCTAAGTGAAATTTACATTTATCTTGTCATCGAGTCTCCTATATAAATGACCCCTTGCTCACCTTCCTTCCCCCTTCCATTTCCCCTGTGACTCAGGTCCATGGACACCAGGCCACCCTCAGGATTCTCCTCACTGATGGGTTTATTCCTCCAGTCCTGCTCTGTACCTCCCACAACTTCTGGAAACTCATTCTCTTGCATTTGAAGTCGCAAGGCTGTGAAACCTGCTTCACAGAGTGCTGGGGCGGCAGAAGTCCCACCTACCTGAAGTGCAAAATCGCTAGGCAAGGAACCAGCTTCTGAAAGCCTCCCTCTCCATTCCCTTCACATCCTCGCCAGATGTCCTGCCCCCGAAATCCCCTATCCAGTGGCTACAGAGTCAGTCCCTTTGTAGCGTGGCTGGTACTTCTGCCAGTGAAACCTCCTCTCTGGGGTCTCATCTACTTCCCAGGGGTGAGGAAGGCACCTTTCTTCCTCCTTCTCTTCTTCCTTTGACTTTCTGCCTCACCCAACCCCATTCTGGCACTTTCTGAATGCAAAGCATGAGCTGTATGCTTGCATTACTTATTCAGACTCATCATATTATTTAACCGTCATCAGAATCCTACAAAGTTGGTGGAATCATCCCATCTATGGATGATCTAAGATTCCATCAGGCTAAAATTTATGAAATATTACAATTTTAAGTATTCAAGGGAAGAAAATGTGTTCACCTCAGTGTGAGTCCAGCCCTAGGCTGGAATTTAAAAATGCTGATTCCTGACATTGAACATGTTTTCTTGTACCTCTGGCCATTTATATTTCTACTTTTGAGAAATGTCTACTAAGGTCTATTGCCCAATTTTAAAATAGAGTTATTTTTTACTACTGAGATTTTGAAATTCCTTATATATTATTTACATCAATCCTTTGTCAGATATATAGTGGTATATATTTTATCCTGTAGGATGTCTCGTCATTCTGTTGGTTGCTTCATTTGCTGGGCAGAAGCTTTTACTTTGGTATAATCCCATTTGTCTATTTGTGCTTTTGTTTCCTTTGTCTTTGGGGTCTTGTCCAAAAAATCTTTGCCTATTCCAACATCCAGAAGTATTTTACCTACGTTTTCTTCTACTAGTTTCATAGTTTCCATTCTTACATTTAAACCTTTAATCCACCTTGAGTTGTTTTTCATTTTTGATCTCCCCAGTAGGAGATAGGCGCCAGTTTTCATTTCTTCTGCAGGTTTGTATTCAATTTTCCAACACTGTTGTTTGAAAAGACTGTCCTACTTTCAGTGCATGTTCTTAGCATCTTTGTCAAAAACCAGTGGCTATAGATACATGAATTTACTTCTAGGCTCTCTATGCTCTGACATTAATTCATGTGTCTATTTTTGTGCCAATGTCATGCTGCTTTGATTACTACATCTGTATTTTATACTTTGAATTCAGATAAGATAATACTTCCTGCTTTGTTCCTTTTGCTCAAGATGGCTTGGCTATATGCTTTAATCTATTTTGTTTTTGTGGTTTCAAATAAATTTCATGTTTGCTTTTCCTAGTTCTTTGGAGAATGTCATGGATATTTTGACATATATTATACTGAATCTAGATTCCTCTATGTAGTATGGATATTCTAGCAATTTGATTCTTCCAATGCATCAACATAGTCTTTCCATGTTTTGTTTGTTTGTTTTTCTTCAAAGAAATTGATTTTCTTTATAAAGATCTTTCACCTCTTTGGTTAAATGTATTCCTAGACTAGCTTGTTAATTAACATTAATTAATTTAATTAATTTTGTAGTTATTATATATAGCATTGCATTTTTACTTATATTTCAGACAATTCACTATTGACATATAGCAATGCTACTGATTTTTGTGTTTTTAAATTCGTATCCTGTATCCTTGCCAAAATCATTTATTAGTTTCAATAGTTTCTTTTGTGTGTGTGTGTGTGTGTGTGTGTGTGTGTGTGGCGTCTTTGAGATTTTCTATGAATAAGATGATGTCATCTACAAACAATGACAATTTGTCTTATTTTTTTTTTTTTAGTTTGGATGCCCTTTCTTTCCTTCTTTTTCCTGAGTACTCTTCAGTTTCCCCCTACTCAGTGTAATGTTATCTGTTGATTTATTATAAATGGTCTTTATGACATTGAGGTATGTTCCTTCTGTTCCTAATTTTTTCAGTGTTTTTATCATGAAGGAATATTGAATTTCATGAAATGCTTTTTCTATATATATTCACATGCCCATATGATTTTTGTGTTTCATTCTATTGATGTGACATATCACACTTATTGATTTGTGTATTTTAACCATTCTTGAATCCGTGAGATGAATCCTGCTTGATCATGGTGAATGACCCTTTTAATACTCACATCATTAACCGTCAGAGAAATGCATATCAAATCTACAAGGAGATCTTCCCTTACTCCAGTAAGAATAACTATTATCAAAATTACCAAAGATAATAAGTACTGGTGAGGAAGAGGAGAAAAGATAACCCTTGCACACTGTTGGTGGGAATGTAAGTTACTACAACCATTATGGAAAATAGGATGGAGGTGCCTCAAAAAATTAAAAATAGAACTACCATATGTTCTAGCAATCCCACTACTGGGAATATATCCAAAGGAAATGAAATAAGTATGTCAAAGAGACATCTGCACTCCAATATTCAGTGCAGCACTATTCACAATAGCCAAGAAATGGAAGCAACCTTAGTGTCCATCAACAGATGAATGGATAAAGAAAATGTAATACACATACATGGTACAATACTATCCAACCATAAAAATGTATGAAATCCTATTATTTGCAATGGCATGGATTGTGTTGGTAAGTGTTTCATACTGGGACAAAATATTTAAGAAAAACAACTTAGAATAGGAAAGATTTGTTTTTGTTCCTGGTTTCAGATGTTTAAGTCCATAGTTGGCTGGTTCCATTGCTATGGACCTGTAGTGAATGAAAGCATCACGGTGGAGAGAATGTTGTGGAGCAGAGCTGCTCATCTCATGGTGGCCAGGAAGCAGAGAGAAAAAGTGAAAAAGGCCAGGGACAGAATATAGTTACTAAGGGCACCCTCACCCCCACACAAAAGACCCATTCCTTTCAACTACATTCCATCTCCCACTGTTTCTACCACCTCCCAATAGTCAATTTAGATTAGGAATCCATCAACTGGATTAATTAATCCACTGATGAGGTTAGAGATCTCAAAATCCAATTACTTCCCCAAATCCCCACCTCTGAACATTGCTGCACTGGGGTCCAAGACTTCAACATGAGTATTTGGGAGTAATACTTCACATCCAAACTATAACATGGATAGAACTGGGAGTCATTGTGTTAAGTTAAATAAGACAGACACCAAAAGACAAGTTCACTTATACGTGGATTCCAAAAAGCTGATCTCATAGAAGTTCAAAACAGAATGTGGTTATCAAAGGTCAGGGAGCACAGAGGTGAGGAAGGAATGAGGAGAGGCTGATCAATGGATATGAAGTTACAATTAGAAAAAAGCAAGTTCTGGTGGGCTGTTGTGTAATAGGGTGACAGGAGATGTCCATAATGTGTCATACATTTTTAAAAGTTAGAAGAAAGGATTTTGAAAGATTTCACCTAAAATAAATGATAAATGTTTGAGGAGAGAGGTATGTTTAACTGATCTAAATATAATTTATAATTGTTTATAATTGTATACATATATCAGAACATCATGTTACCTTATTAATATGTAAAATTTTATGTTGCTTTCTACCAATAAAAATAAATTTAATAGTAAGATGCTGATTTTAATAAGTATAAATGCACATTTTTAAAATAGCATGAAATACCTTTATCTCTCTCTCTCTCTCTCTCTCTCTCTCTCTCTCTCTTTTAAGTGGGAGAGGTAAAGTTTATTTTCAGGTAATAAATCCACATGGAAAATTCAAGAACATCAATAATCTATGAGAATGTATACTTTAACAAGGTTGATATTTTGTATGATAGATTTACAAGAAACAAAAATATTCCCCTATAAATGGCCACGATGACCTTGAAACTAAGATATAATTTACAATAATAACAAAAATGATAATGCATCTAGGAATTCACAAAAGTACACATGACCTTTGTAGATTGAGAAGTCATTATATTAAAAGGAAGTCTGGTACCTTTACACACTTTTGATGACAAATCAATCAAAATAGTAAATGTGACCTGCCATCAGGATCAGAAGGTGGAATGCCTGTTATGTCAAAGGAAACACGTCGGCTAGGGAAGTGCTCTACCGTAGCCCTAGACATGTTTTAATATGTATCAGCAGTGGGAATTTCAGACAATATCTTTTTGCAGATGGGAAGCATCTCATTGGACCAAGTTAATATGACTTTCAACTGACAGAATATTAAATTACAGTGTTTGAAAGGTATTTTAATCAAGAGCTGGCTGGTGTTTCTTTCAAACTAGCCAAAGGCATATTTCATCACTTCTTATTTCTATGATCACAAAAAATTAAGTTACCTTCCAGAGATTTAGTAAGGAAGATTTGTTTTAGTTATCCCAGTCCTTCTTCTCTTCCTTCCTCTTTCGCACTTCCCTGTTTGCAGGAGCCCTGTTTGGGGAGATAGCTAAGATTGCGGTTGACTATGGGCCATAGACATTTTTGGGCATTGTCGCCTTCCGTAGTCTCACGGGACTTGGCCCAGGATCTCGAGAGATTTGAGCAATGACTCAGCAGATTGACATTTTTGGGCATTGTCGCCTTCCGTAGTCTCACGGGACTTGGCCCAGGATCTCGAGAGATTTGAGGAGTGACTCAGCAGATCGAGCAAGCACCATTCCTGCTCGGGCGCATGGGATGAGACCAGAGAGAGAAAGGACAGGGTTATCGCTATTGTATAGATACATTGTAGTTTCTTGTAAGAGTACGTGGCTTGGTTTCTTGTGAGAGTGTGTATGTAGTGTTAGAAATTACAAGAGACAGAGACAGAAAGATTAAAGAATTTTTTCGTCTCCATCCTGTCTCCGGACTCCTTCCCGCGGCGCTGCTGTTCCAGGCTGCAATCCCTTTCCGGCGGCTAACAGTTGGTGGCCCGTACGGGGAATTCAGCACGGCGGGTAAGAATGTTGGTTGCACATAGACGTCCTAGAGCATCCCCTCTTTTAAAACAAAAGGGGGAAATGCAGGAGCCCTGTTTGGGGAGATAGCTAAGATTGCGGTTGACTATGGGCCATAGACATTTTTGGGCATTGTCACCTTCCGTAGTCTCACGGGACTTGGCCCAGGATCTCGAGAGATTTGAGCAATGACTCAGCAGATTGACATTTTTGGGCATTGTCGCCTTCCGTAGTCTCACGGGACTTGGCCCAGGATCTCGAGAGATTTGAGGAGTGACTCAGCAGATTGAGCAAGCACCATTCCTGCTCGGGCGCATGGGATGAGACCAGAGAGAGAAAGGACAGGGTTATCGCTATTGTATAGATACATTGTAGTTTCTTGTAAGAGTACGTGGCTTGGTTTCTTGTGAGAGTGTGTATGTAGTGTTAGAAATTACAAGAGACAGAGACAGAAAGATTAAAGAAGTTTTTCGTCTCCATCCTGTCTCCGGACTCCTTCCCGTGGTGCTGCCGTTCCAGGCTGCAATCCCTTTCCGGCGGCTAACACCTGTTTTCTTCTTGTATTGTCTTATTTGACTAACACTTCAGGGTCTAATACATGCCAGGTTCTATGCACAGGAAATACATGCTATGTAACAGTGAGGATTGTGAAGATTTGTGTTCAGTCTATATCTGGTGCTACCAATGTATTTTGTGCAAAAAGTTGCTCCTCTGTTAATGAAACAAGCAAAATGATAAACACTTCTTGATATTATTTTTAGCTGAAACTTTTATTGAGGTAAATATAGATTCACATTCACTTGTAAGTAACAGTATAAAGATGTCCCTTGTACCCTTTACCTGGTTCCAAATGATAGCATGTAAAACTACAGTATGATATCACAATCAGGACACTGACATTGATACTCTCCACTAATCTTGTTCAGATTCCCTCAGTTTCACTTGTATTTGTGTGTCTGTACATTAATGTTCTATACAATGTGGTCTCTCAAATAAGTTTGTATATTCTTCACCACAGGCAAGATTTTGACTAGTACCAATGCCATCTAGATCCTCGTGTTGCCCTGTCATAACCACCGCTACCTCCCTCCTTCTTGCTCATGCCTCTTCCCTAACTCCTGGAAACCATTCATCTATCCTTCATTTCCAAAATTTTGTCATTTCAAAATGCTGTATGAAAGGACTCCTACTGTATTTGACCTTTCGGTACTGTGTTTCCTCCACACAATCTGATGCCCATAAGATTTGTCTATGTTCTTGTATGTGTCATAAATTAATTCCTTTTTATTTCTGAGTAGCATTCCATAGTACAAATGTATGACGGATTTTTAAGCATTCACTAGTTGAAGGATACCTGAGCTGACTCGAGATTTCGCTATTACAAATAAAGCTGCCATAAACACTGTGTACATGTTCAAACATGTATGAACCAGTTTACGTTTCTCTGGGATAAAAATGCAGTGGTGCAATTGCAGAGCTGCAGTGTAGAAGTGTGTTTTGTTTTTAAAGAAATTGCCAAACTGTTTTCTAGAGGATTTCTACCATTTTACATTTCTAGTAGCCATGTATGAATGATAGGCTTTCTCTTGTTTCTCTGTATCCTTATCTGCATTTGGTTTTGTCAATTGCTTTTTTTGTTTTGTTTTGTTTTCTTACCTGTAGGATACTTAGCCACTGAGCCACATCCCCAGCCCTTCTAAAAATTTTGTTTAGAGGCTGGATCTTGCTAAGTTGCTTAGGGCCCTATTAAAATGCTAAGGCTGGCTTTGATCCTCCTTCCTCAGCCTCCTGGGCTATTGGGACTACAAGTGTGCTCCACTGTGCCTGACTTTGTCAATTGCTTTTTATTTCAGTCTTTCTGATAGCTGTGTAGTGAAATCTCAGTGCAGTATTAATTTGTATTTCCCTAGGGGCTAATGATACTAAACATCTTTTTGTGTGCTTATTTGCCATCTGTATTCTTTTCAGTGAAATTTCTTTTGCCCATTTTATAATTGAATTGTTTATATATTTACTGTTGAGTTTCAAGATTTCTTTACACAGTCTAGATATGAGTCTTTTGTCAGATAAATTGTCTGCAAATATTTTCTTCCAGTCTGAAATTGGCCATCTCATCTTCGCATGAGCATTCACTAAGCAAAAGTTTTAAATTTCTGGACATTGTTGTAACAGTGCCATCCATGAGTGAGGCCACAGGGGAACCATCTGTGTCTGTTGTTTTAAGAACATCATCAATTTGATTACCATAAAGTACCCCATGAAGATGGACAGATACTGTGGTGGCTTATTTGAAAACACAAACATTTTAAATGTACAAGGTAGATTTAAATGACCATCTTGATATTTAAGTATTACTTAGATAAGCATGTTGAGAATTAAGTCCTAAACAGTAAAATCCACACAAAAATCTAAAGCAAGGTTGACATCATTACTTTTTGTAATCAATGCCATCCGTTTAACACCTAATGGATAAAAATGGGTGGTTTTAGCCTGTCCGTGGCTGCCATTCTTTTTGTTGCTGAGTAGTTCTATTGTATGACAATACCATAATTTGCTTATCTGTTCTCCTGTTGATATGCTTTGAGTTGTTTCTACTTTTTACCAATCACAAATAAAGCTAGCATAACATCTAAAGAATAAAAAATTACCAGCATCAAGATGAGAGTTAAGCTGCAAAATCTAAAAACCATAGTTCCCTATATAATTCACACACAGATGACAATACAGGGACAGCTAATGGCAAAATAAGATATTTCAGGGCATGTTGTAATAAATGGTCCTCTGCAAGTTCATTTATTCATTCAACTAATAACTACTGAGTGACATCTATATGTTGGGCCCTATGCCTGTGATTTATTTTTATTTTCAAAAAATTTTAAAATTTTTTATTTGATCTTTTTAGTTACACATGACAGTAGAATGTATTTTGACATATTATATACCCATGGAGTATAACTTCCCATTTTTTCAGTTGTACTTACGTGATATGGAGTTACCCTGGTCGTGTATTCATATATGAACATAGGAAAGTTATGTCTGATCCATTCTACTACCTTTCCCATTTCCATCCCACTCCCTTCCCTTCATTCCCCTTTGTCTGATCCAATAAACTTCTATTCTCCACATCCCCCATTGTGTGTTAGCATCTGTATATCAGAGAAAACATTCGGCCTATGTTTTTTCTTTTGAATTAGCTTATTTCACTTAGCATGATGGTCTCCATTTCCATCCATTTACTATCAAATGCCATAATGTCATTTTTCTTTATGGTGGAGTAATATTCCATTATGTATATAGACCACATTTTCTTGACTTATTCATCTGTTGAAGGGTAACTAGGTTTGTTCTACAGCTTAGCTATTGTGACTTGAGCTGCTATAAACATTGATGTGGCCAAGTCATTATAGTATGCTGATTTTAAATCTTTGCGGTAAGTGCCAAGGAGTGTGATAATTGGGTCAAATGGTGTTTCCATTCCTAGTTTTCTGAGGAATCTCCATACTGCTTTCCATATTGGTTGCACCAATTTGCAGTCCCACCAGCAATGTATGAGTGTACTTCCCCCCAACATTCTCACCAACATTTGTTACTTGTATTCTTGATAATTGCCATTCTGACTGAAATGGGATGAAATATCAGTGTATTTTTAATTTGCATTGCTCTAATTGCTAGAGATGTTGAACATATTTTCATATATCTATTGACCATTTGTACTATTTCTTCTCTGAAGTGCCTGTTCAGTTCCTTTGCCCATTTATCGATCAGCCTATTTGATTTTGGGGAGGGGGAAGGAATTAAGTTTTTTGAGTTCTTTATATATCCTGGAGATTAATGCTCTATCTGAGGTTTGGGTGGCAAAGATTTTCTTCCATTCTGGAGGCTCTCTCTTCACGTTCTTGATTGTTTCCTTTTATGCCTGTGATTTGAATCACATGAATGCATAACTAAAACTGAGGAATATTGTACAGTAAGACATTTAACAAAGGCACTAAAAGATTCCTCCCAGGAAATTCTGCTTGAATTGAGAGCTGAAGGATGAGTAGGGGTTAACCACAAAATGGGTGAAGGATGGGGAAAGGCAGTGATGGAGGGAGATGGGGACATGAGTTACAGGGGATGGGCACAAAGGAACAGGCCCTCCTGAGAAGGGAGCATGGGGGCTTGCAGGAGCCCTGTTTGGGGATTGGCTTGAATTGCGGTTGACTATGAGCCGTGGAGATTTGGCCTTTGTCGCCACCCGTAGTCTCACGGGATTGTTGCGGGATCTCGAGTGACTTGGCCGAAATTGCTGATCGGGTCAGCGCCATTTTAGGGTGTGTTTTTGGCGTGTGTTAGTCCTTATTAGAACCAGAGAGAAAAGTTATCAGAATAAAAAGCTGTTTGTCTCCAGTTTGCTTCTGAAGTTTTTCCCGCGGCTCCGTTGCTCCAAGCGCTTCAGGCAGCAACAGGGGCTGAAGCATGCATAGGAGGGCAGATCAAGGACAGGGGAGAGTGATGCAGGACAGTTGGACTTTGGGCTTCATTCAAAAGCCTTGATGAATTTTTCAGAGAAATGAGCAACGTGATCAAACTTGCATTCTGAAAAAGCCTACTGTAAGTACTGCAGAGAATGTGCCACGGAGGGGGCAAGAAGTGAGCGTGGACTACTGTGGGCATGGTGAGAGAACCGTCATCCAGGTGCATGAGAAGTTTATGATATGCACCCTGTAAAGTTCTGAAAGTCTTTCTAGTTAACCCAAGACAGAGAAATGAAAGACAGAGTTCACATTACATTTGCGTATAGAATTGAGTGGACTTGGACTCAGAGATAGGACCCTGTAAGACAAGGACTAATGGCTTCTTTGAGATGAAGAAGGACAACCATTGACATGCCTTTGGGGCTAAAGTTTCAGGCCTCAATGCTTTGTCTTACTAGTATAGGCTGAGGTGAAGCCACCTGTAATCCCATAATCCCATCTACTCAGGAGGCTGAAGCAGGTAAAAGGCAAGTTCAAGGCCAACCTGGGCAACTTAGACTCTGTCTCAAATGAAAAAAATGAAAAGGGCTGGGAACATAGCTCAGTGGTTGAGTGCTCCTGGTTTCATCCCTGGTACTACAACAACAACAAAATCCAGCCAAATAAAAGCAATCAAACATAAAACATGAGGTGACACTGTACTCCAATCAATTCAGTGACACTTCCCTTCAATTGTGCCTAAAACATTTTGTAGATAGAAAGTGGAATGACAGGATCCCAAATGTCCTGAGTAGTTGTCTTAAGATCTGAGGCAAAATAAAGGTAGTATACTAAAAATGGGAAATATAGATAAAAAAGCTCAATGGGTAAAAGAAAAGGGAGAGAGGGAAATATAAACAGAGTCTGGGACAAATAGGAATGAGTGAAGGAGGTGTGTGTGGCCGGAGTGCCACCAATCATCAGCCGGCCCTGCTCACAGACAGCTCCCACGTGCATAGCTCCCAGTCTACAGGCAGTTCAAGGGCAGGGCTGCTATTTTTATGGAAGAAGAGCATGGTGATCCAAACAAAAAACCTGGAGTCCTCTGGGGTTTGGGGTTGGGCGTTGGAAGCTGGAAAGCATCAATAATGAAAAACCAGCAATTATGTTACAGAAGACTTTGGATGGATGGGGGCAGGACTGAGAACGGCATGTTAACATGGTGAAATTTTACATATCTTCCACAAGGATGAAATTTTACTCTGATCTAGAATCAGGTCTCCAAGTCTACCTGAAATATTTGATGTCAGTGTTTGTTTACACCTGGTAAAATTGTAGTTTCTTTTGTGTGTGTGTTAATGAAGAGCTTAATAAGTAAATAAAACCCTCTTATGCTTCCGGATGGCAGATAGATCTTACAAAACATGTAAAAATAATCTACACGTAAATGTTCAAAACCATGTAGACTGGATTTCTAAAAAAAAAAAAAAAAAAAATCACACGTGCTCGCACGTGCACACACACACACAATGAGCATAAATATATTGTTCTTATTAAATATTTCAAAGTTTCTGATTAATATGCAGAAGGTCCCCAGTCTTCATTGTGTTTCCCTGTCTCCAGGATAAAGGTAAGGAAAAGGACATCTCTATGACCAGGAAAAGAAATGAAATCTAATCTGCTTTGGCTACATATTAATAAATATGTAACAAAGAGGTCATTTCAGTTCGGGTGGTGTAAGCTGCTAAGTGGAGTTGCTTGCTCACAGGGGAGCTATCCATGACTCTGCAAGCTCAGAAGGACTCATCTTTGACGTCGCTGTCCTTTAGAAAACTGATCTTTCTCTTTTTTTTTCTTTTCAGTCATTATATTCACATACTCATTGCAGCATCTGGGAAGCATTAGCAGTGCGGGCAGTCTAAGCTTTGGGGCTGAGGGGCAATTGATCAAGCAGAAGAGGCTGAAATGTTCAGCCTCTTTAATAATTCAATTATTAAAAATGATTGCAATTATGAATGACTTTCTCAGGCATTATCAATGAAGATTTGCCTCTATCAACATGGCTCCTTTTCTATGATTGGAAAATTCAAGGAGATGTTTACTGTCCACCTTTTGCATGTTTTCTCTTTACATTCAATTTAGGGGGATTCTGTTGGAAAATACTTGCCTGGCAAGGCATCCATGGACTGATGTTGGCTAAATGGTTCTATCCATTAATTACTCCATCTGCAAAGTGTTACAGGGCTAGATTTCTTCTCTTATCCCCATTGAACAAAAGAAAGAGGAAAAATATTTGAATATTTGAAAATCATAGAAAAAAGTATGTATGACCCAGTTTTATTTTTCTTTTCTACCTCATCCCATTTTGAGCTGACATTAAATTTATATCATTGTTTGAATTTAGAATGCTTTCCTCACAATATCATTTTATGTTAGGAATCTTAACTTTTTTGTATGAAGTCATATGACTTGGATGAATTTTTGGATAATACACGTTCCAACTTTCTTGGTTGCTTTCAAATTTTCTGAACCATATTTGTGATGTGCTGCCCAAAGAGAGAATAAACTTGCCTGAGGGAGAGCGATCCCTACCCCTCCTAGGATATCCGTAACTCTCCAACACTGAGGGACACATGGTGAGGAGGAGATCAAAAGGCTCAGGAAACAGCTGTACCATGGAAGAGTGGAAACTCCACCTGATGGCTGTTCTAAAAGAAGGCTCAGAGGATACTCTGTCCATCAAAGTAATGGGGAATGCTTTGGCAAGAGAAGCAAGAACATCACAGAGAGGTTCCTTGGTGGCTGGTCATACTCCATAGGCCAGAATTGAGGGAAGGAGTTGCCCTTTCAAAACTGGGCTCTCCGATAGCAAGTGGAATAATGAGAGTCTCAAATAATAGAGGACAATGGACATAACTCAAAGGTCAGAAGCCAGTTTTACAGTTAATATAATGAAAACAAGCCTGGAGTGGTAGACTTTGAGAATCAGAGAGCTCTCTCTGGAGATGGTTACCAGAACATGGTATTTCTAGAAGCAAGAGAGATAGGAAATCAGCAAAGGTATCACTCAATATATACAGTAAAAAATAATCAAGAGTAAATGATCAATGGCTTGGCTAATCACATTCAAAATCCCTTACCTCTTTTCTGGATCTGAGCCAGTTCACCAATCCAGAACTCATTCAAGGAGAGAATAGATCCCCTGAAGGGCATAGCAAGATCATGTCAAATTTTGTGTGGTAATAATTTCCCCAGTACTTTTATAAAGGAATCTATGGGACTTTACTAAATGACTATGCAGTGGGGGAGAGGCAATAACTACAAGTTTTGAGGAATGTTAGACACGAAGCCTATGAGAAATAGATAGTAAAATCTTGGTTCAGGTTTGACTCAAGGGATTATTGGCACCAGGGGTTATTTCCTCAGTCTCCACAAATATAATAACAATGGTCAGAACTCTGAAGTCAGTTCCTAAGCCTATGGGTAAGACCACTTGTAATAAGGAATGTCAAGTGTACCATGGAAGCAGTTCCCATCTCTGTGTAGCCTTCTGAGGACTGCATTTCACATTCTCCCAGCTGTTGGGAATTTTGAAGGCAAAGAATGCAAAGCTCCATTTCCCACCTCCTCAAAAACTGGTCACTCCCTCCTTCCCAGGGGTTACTGAATCTAGTGGTTGATAGATGGATACAAAAGCCAGCTCCTCTGCCCAATTTCTGACAACTCTGCTCTCAAACAATCCCAGAAACAGCTGCTTGTGAGACTGACAGAATTTGTAGTGTCCACCTTCTCTCTGGGCCCAGTCCTATTTCTTTTACTATCCCAAAGGTGCTAATGCCGAAGGTTCTCCCAAATAAACCATGTGCATGCAAATTTCAGTCCTCAGGGTCAGCTTCCTAACCAGTGCTTCATCCTTTCCTTTTTCAAAATAGAAGAACTGTAGGACTTGCCCAGCAAAATAAACTCTGGGGGGGGGGGGGTTCAACTCATTCAAAGGCTTTCTTTAAATTTCTAAAAATTACCTTGACTTAACGAAAGACAGATTAGGAAATAAATGAATGAGATTCTTTTGTTTGGGCTCAGTTTAGCATTCCTGTAAGAATTTAATAGAGTCAGATTCAAAGTATAGAGGTGGTTCTGTCTTGGGAATGTGTTTTTCTACTTGCTTTATTTTGGTGGGGAGTTCAGTCTATCTTTAAGCCACACCCTGAGGAGATTGGAACTTCCTTATTCTCTCAGGCTCATGACAGCCAAAATGGTGGAAACCTCCCTCAAACTTTAAAGGAATGCTTTATTTCTCCTTTCTCTACAGTAATGAAATAATTGTTTCTGTAATATTAAATAGGGTCAATTTCATCTCTGGTTTAATATTTTAAATGAACCTCTGTTTTAAATTTTGTGGTCAAGATTTATTTATTTATTTATCCATTGCTTTCACAAAGTTTTATAGCAGTTATATTTAGTGTACAAAACCTCAGACAAATGGGGAAAGGTACCAATATTTACTGAGCATCCACCACTCCTCTTGTCTAATCCATATGCATTATTTCATTTAATCTTCACAAACGTCATCAATTATAATTATTATTTTCATTATATAAAAAGATGAGAGGTAAACTGCATATGGTCTTACAACTAACATGCTGAATAAGCAAGATTAAACCCAAGTCCTAAATTCACACCCAATCTCCTTTCACAGTTAAATTGGCTTGTGTATTGTGACAAAGAAAACATTTTCCCTTAATGATATATTTTTTATGTCTTAAAAAATCACATTGTATTCATCTGCAATATTGTGATTTTATGGAGAGAATCAGACACTTTTGAAAGTTTATTTCATTTTCCAAAAATGACTGAGAAATTTGTAGGATGGTTTGAGAAGTAATGGGCTGTTGGAAAGTAGTAGAATGTATCAGAGATCATTTTTCATTCTTTGGTATGCACTGGAAAGTGTTTTCATTTGTATAGAATGAGAATTTTATATTTAAAATATAACATTGTGACTTGTATTCATGCATGTTTATGTGTTTGTGTTTATGTTTTTAATCTGCATGACATATGATGTACATTATTGCCTTCTGGAAGTAAATTAGAAGACCATTAGAGTGAATTGGAAATATCTAATATATTTGGGGAGTGATTTCCTGCTTACCTCCCCAGTTGTTGTAAAAGGCACCAAGGCAAACGAATGGTTTCTCCAAATAGATAGGAAACAATGACAAGGACTGAAAATGACAGCACTGGAGGAAGTACTTCTCCTTCCTGTGGTCTTCTATAGGCTAGATATAGTTGACTCCTGGTTGAAAGACAACCAAAAGAAAAGCTTTAGGGTGCAAATTCTTTCACCAACTTTTTAGTTGCAAGAATTGTTTCTGAGATCTAGGAGTGTAATAGCTAGACATAGGCATTATTTTAAATAAAATAAATAGCCAGGAGGAGATAAATCATTCTAAAAAGGTAAGGAAAAGGTAATTGTCTAAGTATACAGCATCTCCTCCAGTCACAATCAGGATTGTGTGAGCAACCTACATCTTGATTTTTCTTTCCACTTTGGAGTAGAAACTCAGGGAGTGCAACCTACCATTCACATCTATACTTAAAAAGCAACTTTCCTTGGTTAGAGGACTGGAGTGGTGTGTAGAATGTGCATCAGATCCCATTTTCTGTTTGTTGTTACTAATGGTTCATTTTAGTATTTAGGGTTGGTGTGTTTTCATGTGGGGAAACTCTTGGCTACTGAGTAGAGTCTATTTTGAGTGAAGGTTGGGCAGAGGGAAAGCAGAGTCGGGCACTGACTCAAGAGGTTGCACAAGAATCCGATTCAACGCCCTAACCAATGGTTAATCTTACATAACGTTGCAGTAGCTTAGAAAGTGCAAAACCTTTGATTTAGTAACCAAAACAAACACTGCATATCATATCCAGTGAAATCCCTGATATCCTATAGTTAAAGTATTGGAAAGATAAAAATTCATTCTTGTGTATTTACTTTATAAATTCTAAAGAGTTCTGTTTCATTCAATGTCTTGAATATTTAATATGACTAATCATTTCTTGCTCTGGAAAATGAGCATGTTCTTTGATAAATTGTTCAAGTGTTCAGGCATAAAATTTGAAGAGATTTAGCTTCTTGACAGTGCATGTAGAATACAAGCTGATGAAGAGAACCCTCAATATCACATGCCAAGCAGCTTCTTCAAGATTGTGTATTTCCGGAAATGATTAACATAGACTTTGGAAGATTAACCTCTTCTTATTTTAAGATTTTTTGAAAAATTGTATTTAACTAGAAACAGTTGAGACATCATTCAATAGGTGAAAAAACCCATAAAGATTTCTTTTACCCATGCACACACACATACACATTGCCACTAAATAATATGTATTTTCTGAAGCATTTGTGAAGATTAAAAGATAGGAGAGGTGCCAGTGGTAAGGTACCCTGCCACCAATCACCTTCATCAGCCAGGTCATCCATTGTATGTGGATACATTTTTATAGTTTAGCTTTGGTTTATCTATAGAGACAGATGTTATCATTTGACTTGAACCAAGTACATCACACATTCATAAAAGCCAGATGGATGACACTGCTTATGGGAAGTTTAGTGCCTGTCTATAAAGACCAGATGGGTGCCGCTCACAGAAAGGTTTATATTGGCCAGCTATGGCTACTCTCCAGAGAGTAATGAAATGTTCTCAATTCTCCAAAGAATTTCTCCATTCATTATCTTCAGTTGTAATTGTCTGCAGAACCTGTCAGGATGGATACTCTCCATTGAACTTGATATAACCATACTCATCTGATATCTAAAGACAGTTGCTCTTTTGGTAATACACAATAAAGATAAGACACCAAATAACCACTCAAGCCAAAGAAAATAAACCTTGTCAGATTGTATGAGGAGTTCATGCTGTCTCTTTCTTTGGCTTAGAAAAGTTTTTTTTTATTTAATATATTTTAGTTGCCAATGGATCTTTATTTTATTTATTCATATGCAGTGCTGAGAATCCAATCCAGTGCCTCACACATGCTAAGCAAGTGCTCTACCACTGAGCCACAACCCTAGCCCCTAGAAATGGTTTTAATTTCTGTAGATGCAGCTAAAAATATGTCAAAATGTATAAGAATCTTCTTGGCTTAAAATCACCTCAAATCCATTCTCTTCATCTGTATTAACATTCAAGGTTTCAAAATGCTGTGAGTCAGTGCTGATTGGAGACTGACTTGAGAGTCCATCTCTGTGTGGTTTCCTCAGAACACATTTATATTTGTGACTTGTTTTCTGTGCTGACTTGGTGACTGAATTGGTTATGTTTGGTTTCCTATATTTTCAGTCTCATAAGTAGTTTGCTTGTAGTATAATTGTATCATTATTCCAAATTCCTAGATTTATAATAGACTAGTCCCTAAAGAGAGGGACATCTCAAGACTTTGTAAATATTCAAATTTATGAATACCACAATCACAAATTATTTCCCCCATAAAATGTTTTATACTCTAAGATCCATGACTATTTTAGACTCTTTCACATTGTTTCACAACTCCCTCTCCTTTGAGGGCTATGTTTTGTTTGTTTTGTTTTTACAGGTAACCAAAATTTATATAACTGCATGATTTTTACTGGGTTGAAACAAGTTGAGAATAATAGATCTCGGTTGAGCTGTGGATGCTGAGATCAGTAAGCTTCATGTTTACGGCATGACCAGCTGGAATTCTCCCCCATCAGTTACTGATTATTGATAAACCATGTTAAATCTGTGTGTTGTCTAATCCAATACTCCTGTCCATAATTATGCCCTTAAGGCTTTGGAGATAGATGGGCATTTAATGCAGCTGAGAAGAGGGAAGAAGCAACATTTTAATTAGTTAGAGGGAAAGCATAAATCTCTATCATTGGAATCTTCATGGCCTTCAACCTTCTCCAGAGACTTCAATATAGTTTCTCTCTATATAAAGTTGGATAAGCTCTAAGTTAAGCAGCCCAGGAGAGACTCCCTCAACTTTCGTGTGTCCTGGGCCACTGGTTCAGAGGGGGACAACATGTGGGTTGTTCAGTGAGAAAGCTCAAAGATAAAGGAGCAGTAATGCATGGGAACCACGTTGCTTTCAGACAAGCAAGATGAGGAGAGGGTTTGTCAACTCTGGTACCACACTAGCCTCTTCTGTTTCTTGGAGGAGCGGGGTCTCTCTGCAGGTTGAAATGCAGTATCATGGTGTTGTCGAAGAGTGTACATGGCTCCACGCACGACCCCCACCATTAGGAATCCAGATGTGTGGCCCCAGTAGCAATATACTAGAGCTGAACCCCACCATTACCCTATTAGCAAGACACTGATATCTTAGCTCACAGTGTAAAATAATCTGGTGGGAACCAAACTCTGCAATTTTGGAAATCTGTTTTCCTTCAAGATCTTTCATAGAAACTGGATGAGAAACTGGATGTGCTGGTTCATCCCTGTGATCTAAGCTACTAGGAGGCAGAAGAAGGGGGAATCACAAGTTTGAAGTCAGCCAGAGCAATTTAAAGACCCTATATCAAAATAAAATTAGCAAAACAAAACAAAACACCAGGAGACCGGGGATGTAGCTCAGTGGTAGAATGCTTGCTTAGGATGTGTGAAGCCCTGGGTTCAAGTCACGGTGTGTGTGTGTGTGTGTGTGTGTGTGTGTGTGTACATATATAAATATCTTTTACAGAAATGAAACATTGTGCAATATTATAAATTCCCATAGCCTTATTATTATGGATATTTTTCCAAATTATAGGAGTCAGCATCATAGATAAAAAAATGTCTTTTATAATCTTTTACAAAGTGTTGTTTCTTATTGTATAAGCATCTATAGCTATTAGAATCCTGTTGTTTTGGGAAAATTTGTACTTAATAGTAAGGCCATAATTGGGATGATAAATTTTTTTCCTGCTACATTTAATACTGATTTTAATGAGAGAATTTCTTCCAAAACTTACAACAGGTTTGGATACAGTTTAAAGGGATCTAAGACATGTAAATAAGTGGTTTTAAAATAAAATATGGGAGGAATTGTAACTGAGTTTTTCATTTGTTTTTGTTTTGTTCTGTTTTAGTTTGCAGAAGATGAATCTGTACTAACATTATTATTCAAATATCTAGATTAAAATGACACTATTTGGAAACCATCAGAATATTTTGTCTATAATAACCTAGACATTGAGTTCCCAAAGTTGATCGCTAAAGGGTGTTCTAAGACCTAAGAACTATAGAAGTGATTATTGCTATAGCAAAATTAAAATAGTCTCTTGGTTTTTTTTCATGCTTGACTTGTGTGGGCTTCTATAGGTCTAGCTTATGCATAATCATAAGGAAAGCCAATACTTTTTTTTTTTTTTTTTTTTTTTTTACCAAATCTTTCTGACCTTTACTGGCTTTTAATCACACAGAGCAAAATTAAACAAATTGTAAGGATTTACATTTGGTTCCAAGTGCATTATACAGTTCCAAACTTTTTCTAGTGTCCTAAGTAATTACTGCTCTTTTGTAAGTGGAACAGATGTATAGCATTGATAGGAACACCAAAGGAATGTTTTAATTTATTAATTAGAATGTTTATGACTTCTTTAAGGCTCCTACTTCAATGCAAGCTAAGGCAGTGATCTGAGGATTAGTTTCTATTTGCAAAGGTAAAGTTGCTATGGTTATTTAAGCAGCATTTAACTGAAAGAGAAAGTTCTCTGGCTAAATCAAAGCATTTTAACATTTTAAGGAAGTTTATTTTGCTTCACTTTCCAAACTCACAAATGAGTTTCCCCAAGCATGAAAGGCAGAAGATGAAGAGAAATCTGGGAAGAATGCAGTCACTGCAGAGAGAAGCACAGTTCCTGATTTCTGTAGGACAGGCCACCATTTCATTTCAATCTTTATTTCCTAAGTCTGATCATGATTCCTTTTGTGGTCATCTACAACTAAAAAAGTTGAACAGATAACAAAAACTGTTAAATTTTTCTCTGAAGATCTAGATGGCAGTTAATTCATTTTAGCTCGAAAGACTGGAGGAAGAGAACTTGAGGAAAGAGAGAAGTCAATTTTTTTTTTAGCATGATCTCTCATAATCAAAACTGGTAGACAAGTCCTGGAGCATTTTAGCCCATTGCAAGATGGACTTACCCAATGGTCCCTGATAGAGTCAATCTGATTCTCTGATCAGATCTGATCCAGATCATCTTAAACAGAGTTTTGGAGAGCAGATGAGAGACAACCAAGGTGAAATCTCTTCTATACCTATGGAATTTATTTCTTTCAGTTTTGGTTTGCAGGAGACTGTCAGGTTTAATCAACTTCCAGTTGGTCTTATCTTTTGTATACCCCTTCCTTGAGAGAATCTCCTCAGCTAACCAGCAGGGTGTGCAGTGCTGGGTATGGAACCCAGGGCCTCACACATGCTAGGCAAGTGCTCTACCACTGAGCTACATTCCCAACATGTTTCTTGGCCATGCCAAGCTTCCTATAATGTGGGCTTTATTCCTTATCAATCTTAGCATCTACTGTTTTGCTTTGGGCTGAAAATAAAGGTTTTGTTGGTGGTTTAATAGAACTTGTAAATTAAATCCTTATAAGTGATAGGAAGAATCTAGCAGATAAGAAGGGAGGAAATTACAAGAGTTAGTAGATTTAGTTATTGGGGAATCAGAATACAAAGGAGGCAAGATGACCTTGAACCATCACAGATGAAGTTTGCCATCCACATGCTCATTAAATGTAACCTTGGAAAACACAAGTGATATCCAGTTGTGTGCTACCAAGTAAAATGACACTCCATGAGGTTAAAATCTGGGTAGTAAAATCACCCCTAATGTACATACAAAGCTAGGGATAGCAAAGGTAGAGTTGTGATGGGTAAATAGGATTTAACTGAAAGAGAATGTTGACCTGAATTTTCAAAATATTCTCAGCAGAGACCTTGCATGTATGATGGCTTTATAAAACATACTCAAATTAACATGACAGAACTAGAAAAATGATTGTATTGTTTTTGATGGATTAATGCTACTTATGAGAAAACCAACAGGTTTAAGAAGAACAAAATTCATAAATATGGGTCTTAGACTTGCAGCTGTCTTTATCCCTGGTTTTTCTAGAAAATGGAACATGTGATAAAGCTCACATGCTCAGGTTTTATCCATAGCTGAATCACAGAGCAGAGGAAGAAAGCAGAAAGGAGCATGAGGCAGGAAGAAGGAAATGCAAGACAGAAAGTTTCATCACCAAGCAGACCCCAGTCTCACAAGGCACAATTGATTGCTTGGTGCTTGTTATGGCTTAGATGTGGTGTCCCCAAAAGCTCATAATGTGTGAGACAATGCGAGAAGGTTCAGAGGGAAAATGATTAGGTTGTGAGAGTCCTAAATTAATCAGTGAATTAATCCCTGATGGGATTAACAGAGTGGTAAGTGGAGGGAAGTGGGATGTGGCTGGAGGAGGTTCAGCATTGGGGGTGTGGCTTTGGGGTATATATTTGTATCTGGCAAGTCAACGTTCTCTCTCTGCTTTCTGATCATCACGTGAGCTGCATCTCTCTGCCACACTCTTCTGACATGATGTCCTGCTTCACCTCGAGCTCTGAGGAATGGAGCCAGCCTTCTATGGACTAAGACCTCTGAAACTTTTCCTCCTCTACAATTTGTGCTAGTCAGGTCCTTTTAGTCACAGCAGTGAAAAAGCTGACTAAAACAGTTCTGCACAGGTTTTCAAGACAGTTGTTGCCTGGAAGCAGTCCCTAAGGGCAGCAGTGGGCAAACTTTTTTCTAGAAATAGCCATGCAGTAAATATTTTAGATATTTGGAGGAATGTGGTCTCTGTCACATGACTCAACTGTGCCCTTTGTAACATGAAAGCAGCCATAGACAATATGTGAATGAAAGGACAGAACTGTTCCAATAAAACTTTATTTATAAAAACAGGAGGCCGGCCAGATTGGCTCTGTGGCAGCTGTTCCACAATCCCTGTTTGGAGGGAACAGGGAGAGGGAGGACTTCCCTTTCCTGTCTTTCTTCTCTCATTGGTCAAAGTTCACCCCATGAGGCGTTAAGATTTCTGGATTTTGTTGCCTGTCTTTGTAGGCAATCACTGAGCAAACAGATCCCACACACATCGCAGGGCAGTGCGTCATTTGAACTTGACCATGTTAGTGGAGTAGTAGGTTCATTGGACTGTGCACTGCAGTTGCAGAGGCTGAGAGGTGGATGCTGTGGGGATAATGGACAATGGTGGCAGCTTGGGCTGCCCACTCGAACAAGCAGACATAAACTGGGGATTGGAACCCTAGTAAGGCTGATCCCATCTGGAGAACTGCCTGACTAAATCAGATCTGGAAATGGATTCAACTCAAATGAGGACTAAAGCACTCCCACGAAGAAAATCCAGGTGGAAAGGGCTGATGGAAACATACCTGACTAATATGCTTTGCTTTTAAAGCTTGTCAAATTAAGGCCACTATAAAACTGCTAAGAACATTGACTGCTAAGAACTGACAAGCACTTTTATTATCATTTCCATTTTACTGGTGCTTGGAGAATTTACATAATTTCCCTAAGGCTACAGTGCCACTCCATGACCCAGCTGAGATCCTGATTGGTCAGATGCCAAAGACCTTGTATTATACACTAAAACCCTGAGTGGGAGTGGGAGTCACATTTCCAGTTCTGTTTGTGGCATAAACTCAGTTGGTAACCTTGAGAACATCATATGAATTTCTATGTCTTGGTTTCCTCATCTCCAAAATTTAAGCCTTAAGTTCACTCCAGATCTACAATTCTATGCATATTGACTTGAAGAAATGAACATGATGATAATGAGAAAGGAATCTGTGACCTGAAAGGAGTGGGGATCAGATATTGTTGGAGAGAGGAGATAGACAATGTGTGCTCCCTGGCATCTTGACCCTGTAACTTGATATATGCATGCATTCAGTTGGCAAATAGATAAGCTGAAACTTTAAAAACATAGGTTAGGTCATATTACTCCAATCTTTTAATTTCGGTCCAAGTGAAAATGTCCTTCCAATAGCCTATCAGGCTCCCCCAGTCTCCCTGTCACCTTCTACTTCTACTCTGTCCTTGCTTTTTCTGCTCCACCATGTGGCCTTGTTGCTGGTTCTGGAACGCACCAGGGCACACTCCTGGCTCAGACCATTTCATTTGCTGGTTCCCTGTGCCTAAGTAGCCTCCAGATTGGGTCTGTTGCCTCCTTGAGGTCTTTGATGAAATGGCACCTGTTCTAAAGGCCTCTGCTCACCCATTTCAAATAAAAAAGTCTTTCCTTCTCCATCAATGACTATAACACCCCTGTTTCATTGTCTCAATAGCACTAAACATCAAATACACTAAGACTGTTACTGTTGAATTTTTATCAATTGCCTATTTTCCCTCCTATAGAGTAGGGAAAGATTTTGTCTTTATTGGTCACTATGAATCCCCTATGACTTGAACAATCCTAGCACGTATTGAATAATCAGTATTTTTTAAAAAATAGAATAAAACCACACAGTGTTGTATAAATACATCCATAGCTTATAGAAGTCATTTAGAGGTTCCCACTAATTGGTTACTTCTGCAATATAATAACCATTTACCTTTACTATTATCAATATCTGACGTATACCCAAAATTTGGGCAAAGGATGAAAGGAGATTCCAAATTAAGAAATATCTGTAGATTTCAGCTTTTCTATCAACAATATTCAAAATGAATTCTAATTTATGTGTAAGCAAATGCTTAAAATTCTGGGTTTACATATTCTATGGAAGCTCTCCATCATGGCTATCAAAATCATTAAGAGATCTTTAAAATGAATTAGCATATATTTCAGATTTTAAAAAAAATAGAAAGAAACTCATCCAAACTTTTTCTAGTTAAATTTCATAAAAATGATATTGACTTGTTGCTGCAACCAGTACTGGGAAACTTCTTTCAATAAGTTCTAGTAGAATCTCTGACTATTTTAACCAGGCCTTCTCAAACTTTAACACACATATAAATCACCCTCCGTCTTGATAAAATGTGGAATGATTTAGTAGGTCTTGTGTGGAGCCTGGGATTGTCCAAACCTGAAAGCCACACAGGTGATGCTCATGCTGGTTCCCAGACTGTTCAAAGTAGAGCCAAATTCCTGGTACGTGCCTCCTAATGTTACCATTATGGGGCTAAAGGAACCCAAATTAGGGGAGACATTTTTTTTTTTCAAAAGATGCTTCATTAATGCATTGGCTATCTGGTGTCATGTAGTTCCTGAATTAAATAAAGAGGCATAGAACTATATCAACTGGAGAACCAAAGGTGGAGTGGGTGTCTGATCAGCAATCTTCCCTCATAAAGCATTTGGTATAGCTGATATTGAATTGGCTGTAGTGAGGCATTTGACTCTTTTCAGGAGTAGAATTTGTTTTATGGCTATACCCTATGTCCAATAGGACCTAAATACTTTAATTGCAATTTCCTTATTTTCTAATAACACAGTAGAGGGGGAGAGGACTGAACATTTTAATCCCTAAAATAGGCAATGAAATTGAATAAGAGGTGGAGGAGGGCAAACACGGCTTTATTTTTTAATGAGCAAGCTTAGGAATTGCATGGAAAGTAGCAGAATCTTACTCCTCCAAACCCCTACCCCCGTTTTTATTTCATTCTTTTTTTTTCTTTTCTTCCTCTTTTTTTAAATGTTGAGAAAGAGGGCTTATTCAAGTAGCTTCATACTCCTAGGGCTCAGCTTTGTAGGTGCAGTGACACATGCTGCAGCCATACCTCTGTTGGATGATGGACCCCTCCCCTTGATCTCTTTCCTGGCGGGGATTATATGAGTCTGCAGTGGGCATACCATAACTTCTTTGGTAGTGGTAGACAGCACAGAGAAACCTATTCTTAACTCGACTCTGTATTGACAGGAAAGTGTGGAAGGATAGCAAGGTAAAATTTGTTTTTCTGTGTCCAGGAAGCTCTGTTGCTGGGATTCTGAAGGGGATAATTAATCTAAATATGTCTTCAAGCTACTCTGAATAGTAGAGTTTTTCCCCAGCAGGGAACATTTTCATCAAATTACTTTGTGTCTCATCTTCTGGTTCTGACACATGCCTCTGAGTCCATCAAAAGCATGTGCCAGGTGTGTATTGTGGCTCACACCTGTAACCCCTGAGACTCAGGAGGCCGAGGCAGGAGTAGTGCAAGTTCAAAGCCAGCCTCAGCAACTTAGCGAGACCCTGTCTCACAATAAAAAAATTAAAAGGGCTGGGGATGTGGCTCAGTGGTTAAGACCCCTGGATTCAGTCCTCAGTACCCAACAATAAAAAAAACAAAATAAAGTAAAAATTATACACCAAGGGCTAGGGTTGTGGCTGGGTGGTATAGCACTTGCCTAGCACGTGTGAGGCACTGAGTTAGAAATCTCAGCACCACATAAATAAATAAATAAATAAATAAATAAATAAAGGAGTTGTGTCCATCTTCAACTAAAAATATAATTATATGTACCAAATTAAGCCACTAGGGTAAAGAGAAAGGCACACTATTATGTTCCCTGCTGCTTCTAGGTTGGATGCTACCAAAATCATTTTGAATTACTCTCTTACTATACTGTGCAGTCTTTGATCTGTACCTTCTCCATGCCCAGAGAGGACAGAGTAATGGTCTCCGTTTTCTAATGTAACCAGGATGACACTCAATGGCAAGGAAACTTCCACTAAGTGTTAAATAACCTCACCTTTTCTCCCTTCCCCAGTAATAAAGCTAGTTCCTCCTTTCAGAGGATACCAAAGACCTTAGTTTTATCCATTCCTGTAAGCAACATCAGGAAGTTGAGATTGATTATTTCCTCCTTATCTTCTCATGAAAAACTCACCACGTGACAAATATGGTTTTATGCTTTTCTCCAGGAAATCCAATCATGGATGTTAACCATTTCACAATTTGGTATATTTCTTCAAGCAGTCTTGCTTTATTAGGTTCATAATAAGGAAACCAATATTACCGTTGTTCTTACCCATTTACTCCCTAGCATATAGGTTTTCAGTTTTGTTAGAATTTCTTGAATGTGAAGAGTCAGGATTGGAGGCTAACATATGATTCAGATACACCACATGTTACTACTTTCCTACAGAATTTTCCTTCTGAGTTTGGTTACATACCAATAGTTAATATTTAGGAGGCACTTATAATGTACCAGGGACTAAAAGGATTTTCCTTTAACTCATTTAAACTTTGAAACTTCTTTGCTGGTGAGGTACTGTTTCTTTGCTCTCCAGATGAGGAAACTGAGGTATAAAAAGTTGAGTGAGTAGTTCCAGATCATACAGTCAGCAAGTGCTAGAGATTAAGGATGTCAACCTCTGAAGTATTTTTCAATCACAAACTAAAGCAGAACCTATGCACTATAGCTTCTAGTGCCTATCAAATAACTTTTTCCTTTCTTAACTATTTAGATGTATAAGTTCTACGACTAAGTGGTAACTAAATGATTTTTCACACCAACTTCCAATGTCTATGATACGCTTAGACTTTATTGTTTATGTTATCTCAGAATTTTCCCTACACCCTAGTTCTCAATATTTTTTGGTCAGAGTGAAAATGATCCTGTTCCTCCTCCTCTAACAGATTCCATGGTCACATAAATTAAAAATATAGTAATTTTAAAGACACCTGTGGAAAATTTATTTGGTATGTTTAGTATTTCAAAGTAGTCAAGTAATATAAAAAAAATGGTTAAGATGTTAATTGAGGACAACAGTTTTACATGTCTGAGGAGGTAATTTCTATACCCCAAATCCCATTTTCCTTTTATAGGCAGTCAGTGGGCAGGCAAATTTTGCTTAATAACTTACTAGATCCAGTGCCAGTTCAGGTTTATGAGCACTGCCCTGTCTGTTGCTATGTAGATGATGAATCGTAATAAATGTGTTCAAGGACATTAGATCATATCTGCAAAGAGATTCAGAAAATATTTACCATACAGAGTGGAAGAAAGTTGCAAACACACACACAATTTACTTAACTGTAAAAGCAATTTGTGTGTGTGTATGTGTGTGTGTGTGTGTGTGTGTGTGTGTGTGAGAGAGAGAGAGAGAGAGAGAGAGAGAGAGAGAAATGGAGGTCTTAATTCATCTTTCTGCCCTTTAATCCTTAACTATGAAAACTATACAATCAATTCTTTTGTCATCAAATCAAGTTTCAAATCTACTAAAATATATCTTAGGATTTACATCACTAGCACAAAATGACAGTTTTGCTTGATTCCATTTCCTAGCCTTGACTATCTTTCAATTCATTGTCACCAAGGCAACATGTTGAATGAATGCCTTTTATCAAGCAGTAGTTGTTGAATTCTGGTGTGTGTGTGTGTGTGTGTGTGTGTGTGTGTGTGTGTGTTGTACATCTAGGGGCAAACTTGTATTTCAAGGTGGAAGCTTGGCATTACAAGTTTTAGTCAGAACTATTTTTTATGACTGAGTTATAAACCCACAAAAACATAGCTTTGTAATGTAAATGCTGACATAACCTTTCCATATGCCTAGCTATAAATCAAGGTGCTATAAAAACACCATATTTAAAAAGTCAAGCAGGATAGACTTCTGAGTTAATGTGTGTTGGGAAAAAGAAAAAAAATCAATTATGGAAACACATTCAGTTTCAGTTATGAATGAAATAGAGATCTTTTGGGTATCTTCAACAACAAGATGAAGTCTAAAATAGTCATCTTATGAAGGGAAATTAATTTTGAAAATTGTAAAAGGACCAAAAAGAATATGCTTCCATAGGAGTTCCTATTTTCCAATCCCAAATCACATTTGTGAAAGCTATGGATGACTTCCACAAGGAATTAAATGGCAGACTTGCACGTTTTGCCAGAGGTTGCAAAGGTGTTGTCTCTCTCCAGCCACCATGGAATGCTGAAGAGTTTGAAGAGTCCAGTGGAATATTACACCAGCAGAATTCTCACTGGACGCTTGATGTCAAGTGTCATTTGACACTGGCTTTGCCATCAGGTCATTTCAGGATAAGGTATTACTGAAAAAACATAGCCACGCTCTGTGGGTGAACTGCTGACAAGTTGCAGGGGTTGGGCTGGCATTGCAAAGTTTATTTGAGTTAATATTCATTCTCACTGGCCTGCAAAGCTCAGTGAAAACTGGTTTTTCCGTGAGCATTTTCATTGTTTCCTGATTGTAAAGGTATCAGAAACACCCAGAGAAAAGGCCTTGAGAGACAGAATTTTATGGAATCGTTTTTCTGTTAGGTAGGAAGGTACAAAGACTAACTGTTTATAGTTTATTTGTAATACATAGCAACCCCAGGCTGTTGTATTTACCAAAGTCATCTAATTGGTGTGCTGATGACATGCTCCGGGAGATTATTTGGAATTGGCATTTTCTACAGTAGGCCCCAGAGAATTCTCATTGATTGATTAGTTAGGTAGAGGTATCAAGAGATAAAGTCTATTCTGGAAGAGCACTGTGAATCTGCAGCAATTTTAGCTGTATTTTAAAACTCAGTAGATGATAATTGAGCTGAGAGAATGTTAGGCTAAATACAAAACACCACATTGTGCCCCATCTTAGCATCTTAGAGTTAAAAGAGACAATAGGAATTATAGGATGATTCTCAAATTCCTTTATATTATATCTCCCTGTTTGCTATGGAAAAACCCTGAATTCTTTCCTGAGGTAATGTGTGCACACACTTGTGAAACGCTGTTGAGGCTTTAGTAATGGTTACAGAAAGCTCATGTTCCATTTAGAGCACTCCTATCTGTGGGCCACCGTACCTGAGTCAGTTGGGTTTTTGTTTGGGGTTTCTTTGATTGTGCATCCAAAGATGCAGGAAGGGAAGGACCAACTTGGTTAATGAATGGGCCAATGGAAATACCCCATTGTGGGGCTTTCTTAAAAGACAGACTTGAAGGGCTGGGGTTGTAGCTCAGTGGTAGAGCACTTGCCTAGCATGTGTGAGGCACTGAGTTCAATCCTCAGCACCACATTAAAATAAAATAAAATAAAATAAAGGTATTGGGTCCATCTACAACTAAAAAAAAAAATTATTATTTTTTTAAAAGACAAAGTAAAGTTAGCCAATCTCAAAAATCCAAATGCGAATGATTTCTCTGATATAAGGAGGCCTATTCACAGTGGGGTTGGGATGCAAAGCATAGGAGGATTAGAGGAACACTAGAAAGGTTAATGGGGAGGGAGGGAAAGTGAGGAGGCAAGGGGGTATAAAGAAAAAAAGAAAAAGAAAAACAAAAGATGGTAGAATGAGATGATATCATTACTCTTAAGTGCATGTATGAAGACACAAACTGTGTGAATATACTTTGTATACAACCAGAGATATGTAAAAATGTGCTCTATATGTGTATTACAAATTGTAATGCATTCTACTGTCATACAACAACTCTGAATTATAAAAAATGGAAAAAAAAGATATGCTCTGAGAGGGGGTAAGTTTAGGATGTGGCTTTTGTTTTGGGGGGAGGGGGAAGAGGGAGAAGTAAGGCAGAAATATGAGTAAATAATAAAGAAATCACATCTTGGGACTGAGGTTGTGGCTCAGTGGTAGAGCGTGTGCCTCACACATGTGAGGCCCTGGGTTCGATCCTCAGCACCACATATAAATAAACAAAGAAAATAAAGGTATTGTGTCCATCTACAACTAAAAAAAATATTAAAAAGAAAAAGAAATCACATCTTTGAAAATCTGTGACAAAAGGATACAAGAGCATGCTAAAAAGCGTATTCTTGATAATGAAAACAAATTCTAGATAACTCCCATATAGACTGAAATACTAGAGTAATTGACTAATGACAATAAAAAGTGCTCTATAAGTGTAATATGAATTGTAATGCATTCTGCTAACATATACAACAACTTAGAATAAAAAAAATCATGAAATTTGGAAAAAAAAAAAGACAGACTTGAGACAAGTTTAAACCTGGAAGCCAGGTGAGGATTCTAACCCCCACAAATAATCCTGTGACACAAAAGAGGCTGACCTACTGCACCTGTGTGTGCCAGGGAGAGAAGAAGAGAACCCCTTTCCACCATGTCTGTTCCCAACTGGCCTAGACGCTTATCCTTCTGTTACACCTGCCTGCCTCTTAGTCAGGAGGAGAAGAAGAGCAGGGCCTTGACCCTCTGACACATGAAGCCAAAGTTTAAAGAGAAACTGGGGAAAGTCCTTCTTTGATTGAGTTCAGAGTGAAAAATGGGGGCAGGACTTGGCCATGTTTTTCTTAAGGCACAGTGATACTGCCCACCCTCCTTTTAAAGGTGACACCAAAGATAACAGGTTTAGTCCAGGCTGATTGCAATACATCCCTCCCACAGAGCAGAAGAAGGGAGAGTGGGGCAGGTATTTCTTTCATCATGAGCAAGGCCCAAGCCTGAGGGTGGGGGAAGAGCTTTCCAAAATACCACACTTCCTTTCTGACAATGAGATCCTTTGCATTAAACCCCACATCAAGAGACCCTTCAGAAGTTGCTTGGATACTTCCAAAAAGTGGCCAGTCCATTATGATTCAGGATCCTGGCAGGAAGTTCTTATCTGGAACCAGATCTGTCCCATGACTTCTGCCATGTGCTCTGCTGTCGTTCTCTGGGCAACAAAGAGCAGGTCTAATCATATAGCTGATTTCCAGATATTTGAGATCATTCTCTGCACATGAAAAACAGGACATCTATCCACAAAATCCAAAGGCACCCTAAGAGACAGCAAGAGGAGGTAATTTCTGAGAACAGAAAGGCACTTCAAATCAGCTTCCTCTTGAGAGCACTCACCCCCATCATCATGTCCTGGGAGGGGAAGTTCAGTTTTGAGTCCATAGGGAGGAATGGCATTGATTGGCAGGGCAGCCCAGAAGCATGGGGGCCAGGGGCGGTGCCACCCATCTTCACTCCTCCGGGCATTGACCAGCAGCGGAAGGCTCCTGCCCCTCTCTGCCTGTCTCCTTCTGCCTCTGCTCTCAAAAGTGAATTTCTGCACAGTCGGGAGGACTGGTGCAGAGTTAAGCCACGTAGAGCCAAGAAAATAAAGAGTCAGATGTCCCAGCAGCTTTCAGTGCGTCCTGATTCTCACCACCCCCAGAGCAACCATGAAAGTAGGAGGGACCAGATGAAGACATTTAAAAATTGATTCTGCTCCATAGTGATCCGGTGCAAGCTGGGGCTGGCAGCTTTGAGGTGGCTACAGAGGATCCTTTTTGGCTGGGATTGGGAAATTGATGTGGCAAGCTCCACCCCCTGCTGAATCTCCTCTGACTCGCCCCAACTTTGAGATAGGGTGGACAAAACTTTTTTTTTTTTTTTCCTTAAACCTATTTAACCTGACATACAATCCAACAAAATCAAACACCATGGAAATCCAGCAGGAGTGTATACTCAGTACAGTCATGGCCAACTTCTGGTTGTTAGCACAGATCTGTAACTGAGGGAAGTGTGTGGGTGTTGGTGTTGGGATCTGTGCCATTCATTGGGTCTACAGTGAGATCGCGTGTGGTGAGAATTCCATTTGTCCCATGCGTTACAGGGGAGAAAGGAAGTAAGAAATAACCCAAACAACCCCTCACAACATAAAGGCTCACAATTTTAAAACTGCAGACTAGCTACTAGAGAGTAGACTATATAACTCAGAGAATTTTCTCTGAAGAGAACATGAGATGAAATAGCTATTGCTGCATGACCATTTATGCTATAACCATTTTAGGGGGAAATTAGAGATGGAGTACTTTACGTGACTATTAAATGAGCCTTCATTGGAAAGAACAAGTGTGACAGGAAATAAGATAAAATAAACTTATACTCCAGCCACCTGCATATGACTTGGCAAAATGTCTCTGTGATTGCCTTGTAAGAATCGAAGATCTTCCCAGTTCTTTAGTAACTTTGGGAATTCATTAAGTGTCTGAGTCTGTCACGAGGTAAGTGTTGAGTGGATAAAGTTGAAAGATTGGTGGATTAAACTTCCTTTATTTCTTTCTCATTGCATCACAGGAATGTTTGTGTTCCTGGAAAAATGCATTAAAAAAAAAAAAAAAAAAAGAGGAAACTCTAAATAATGATTGATAAAATGCCAAGCAGCGTTAGACCTTGGTTGACATTTGCTCTCTTAAATTGTATTCTAACAACTGTATGACATATAACACAAAAGTAGTATAACTTGGAAAACAAAACCCCCTAAAACATAACAGAAAAGGAAAAACAAAAACCAAAAAACACAACTGTGCATTATCTCCTTTGAAGCAATTATAATGAAATACTAACATTTAATTCAGTAATTCTGAAATTATGGAAACCACTTTTAGTCTCTGTGCAAGTGTCTGTGGTTCCAGACACATGACTTTGAGTGTCATAGAGCATGCCTTGCTGAACAGTCTGGTACATGTGTCTTGTCTAGTACCCTCATTTTATGGAGAAACTTGATCTAGAAAGACCAAGTGCTTTGCTTAAATTGCAGAGAGCTGGCACTAGAACCAAGATCTGTTTTCCAGGATAGCATTTTTGCCACAAATCCTTCTGCCTTTTTCCTTTGTGGGCGGACTTAATTTGGGGGGGGGGAGTATAAGTTATTCAAAGCCAAGTCTAGTGAATAAGACAGATGATCAACTCAGTGCAGTACAGGGAACATTCATTGGGCGCTGACTCTTTACAAGGCATCCTGACAGCTGCTGCACAGGATTCAAGAGCTTCTGAGGAGGGTCGTGACCCCAAATTAACTGCAATTAACAGATAAAAAAAAATGAACAGTGATTACAGTGCAAACGAAAGTCATTTCCTTGGGTTCCTGATTCTGTATTATATCCCTTTAATCAATAGGTTTGGGTTTACAAAACCAACAGAGAAAATTTTTATATCTTTGTGCCCTTCTTTCAAATTCACAATGACAAGATCAGAGTGAACAAAATTGTTAAATTATGAAAATCATTAAGAGTCTTTAAAATGAGAATGGGAACTAACATTTTAAGTAAGGGTGCAATTATTAGTGTCTATAAAAACTGTTAGAATTTTCAGGATATTTGTCTACTGCCAAGTTGCTATGTGGATACCTTTGGGGAATGAAAATCAACACATCCGATCTGTGGTGACAGACCTTTAATCAATCCTGTGCTGTACTAGAGACTTTCAAATATGGTCAACCCTTAAACCTGCTGCTTTTTAAAATTCTGAAATAAAGATAATAAATACCTTGCCAATCTAGTCTGTTTCACTAACTTTAATTATAGTGATATAACTAGCTTAGAAACACAAGTCATTTTCTGCATCATTTCCTATATTTGTGTAATAAAACATACGTCTTTTTATAAGAATCTGTTTTTTTTTTTCATTGCTAGGGATTGAACCCAGGGATTCAGGCATGCTAGCCAAGCACTCTACCAACTGAGTTATATCCCCAGGCCAAGAATATCTCACTATTGAATGTTGTCCATAGAGTTTTGAGTTAGTTTTCTAGTAACAAAGTTCATGTAGGAGATTGATATTTTGTAGGACACATGTGAGATATCTATCTGGTCCATTTTATAAACTGTCAATTATTTCATCTATACATTTATCCTCATAGTAACTCCTCAGGTATTACTAAGTCAGTAAGGAAACTGAGGCTCAGAGAAGCCAATCAATAAATTACTAAGGTCACAAAATAAGAAAGTAGCCATGCTGACACTGAAACCCAGATCTGTGGGTGGCTCAGCTGTGTTCTTTTTTCTGCATCATCTGTCCATGCTTCTTTGCATCAGAAGGCATGTGGTCTGTCCCTATTATCAATCAAGGCCAAACACAGCAAGAGGACTGGCCTTACAGCAGGAGCAAGTTGAGAATAAATGACTGAGAACTAAAATAGTGGTAATTAGCTAGATGTTCTAGAAACTCCCCAGGCTAGTCCTTGGCCTACCACACTTCTCTGAAGGAACACTGAAGGATATCTGATAAGTAACCCTATATTAACATCAACATCTTTGGCCAAATCATTCTGTACATTTCCTTGGGGATCTAACCATTACCTTGTGAACAAACAAACAAAGAACAAATCTTATGTAGGCCAGCTGTTGGCTAAATTGCCCCCTTTTTCCTTTTGCCTCTATCTGGTTCCCACTTGGTTTCTACCATGGTTTGAATATGTCCTCTGGAATTGATGTGTTTGACAATTAGTTCCCAGAGCAGCAACATGGAGAGGTGGTAGAACCTTTAAGAGGTGGCTAGAAATTAAAAGGGGCTAAGGCCGTTCCCAAAGGCTGGGTCTATTCTGGTGACAACAGTTTGTCATAAAGCGAGAGTGGAGCCCCTGTGTCCTATAACTTCCCCCAAGAGTCGGTGTGCCCTTGAGGAGTTGGGGAGTTGAAGCAGATGAGGCCCTCCTAGCACCAAGCCCTTTGACTTCTCAGCTTTTAGCACTGTGAGCCAATACATCTCTGTTATTTCAAAATTACCAGTTTTAGGAATTTTTACAGCAACAGAAAATGCATTAAGATAGATTCTAAGGAGGTACAAAGCAGAGAGGGCACTTATTATTAAGTGAGGCGAAGGCCTGATCCTACTTCACCTTGCAAAGAAGAAGAAAATCACATTTGACTCTGTTCTTTATGCATTTTAATAGAGATGACTGACATGCAGTTTGGAATTGAATATCCTTAGAGAAGAAAGTCACTCACAAAATATCTGAAATAATTCCTAAATCTGTGGCTGATGGAGCTAGCTAATGGATACAATAATTATGGAGTCCCACTTTTTTTTTTTTTCTAAACACACCATGAAAGCTATGCCAAACTTTAAAACCCTAGATCAAATCAAACTTGTTAGCCCATGCAGATAGTTTCCTGTCCATATTATATAAGCAGTACTTTATCTTGTGGTTTCTATGAAGCTGGGTCCATCTTTTCTATGTATAAGAATGGAACTTCATTTATCCTAGTTAGAATAAATGGATAGGCCTGGGTAAAGAGTTCCAAAGATATCTTGATGAGTAGAGATGATTCTAGGATAAAATATGTACTTAAGTTCCAACAGATAAATTTTATCACTTAGGTACCCAGTTTTTCTTATCCCTCTTATTTTGCTTTCTTTTGGCATAATACTCAAGAGTGTTTTTTTTTTTTTTTTTTTTTTGTATGTATGTTTTGTAAAATCCAATTCAGTGGCAGATACTATTACTTGACTGGTCAAAAGCTATATTCTGTTCCTGGATAACAAAATCCCAAGTCTGCTTTGGTAAGCTACACACTGGCACCAGGAAATGAATCATGATTGGCCCATTGTAGAAAATCTTTCTGCTTTTCCAGAGACTTGCTTTTCCAGCCTTCCTTGCAGCAAGGGATGGCCATATGACCCAGTTCTGGCCAGTGAGTCATAAGAGGAATTCTTCTTGGGGCTTTTTTTTCCCCCTCTTTGATTAAAAAATAATAATAGCACTTTCCACCTGCTGCCTTCTTCCTTCCTGCCAGAGTCCTTGAATGGGGATGAGATTCTTTGAAGGAGAACAACCATAGGGTAATAAGCTGAAGGAAGAAAAGGCTCTGCACTGCAGATGCCAGAGCAGGAGGAAGGGTAGGTGACCTGTGGACTCAACATGGAATCACAACCTTCCAGAATAAGCAGAGGGTCCCTATTAGTGAGACTGAAGATGCAGGCCACAATGATACACTGTATTATATCATGATAGAGGAAGCCTTTTAAAGGACCTCAAGCATTATCAAGCATGGAATGAGGGATCCTCAGCACAGAATTCCAGAAGATGGTTAGCAGATCAGGAGTTATCAGAACCAAGATGAATTGAGAAATCCTATAAGGAAAGAAATCCAAGCAAAGAGATCAGCATGTGCAAAGGCAGGATAATAAGAGGATATGACCTGCTTGCTGAATATCTGGTATGCAATTTAGGAAAGGTGGGGCATTAAATGTAAAGAGGATAAAGATAAAGATGAAGTTAGAGAGGAGAAGCACTTGACCCTAAAAGGATTTTATGATGGATTGAAGATTTTGCATTTCATTATAATGATAAAAAGTGCGATTGAGGGAATGCTACATATTACTACAATCATACATCATTACATTCTGGAAGTTTCAGAACTTGGAGTCAAAGAGATAGTGGGGTGAGGAAGAAAGGATGTAATAGATATTTAATCCACTAACAAAATGCACAAATGTCAATTACTATGTCTTACTTGGTGCCAGTGATATATTAGGAAGAGGTCCTGTTGCTATCAATGGGAACTTTTCATGCATAGATGACGGCCTTGTGTCTGTAGGTATCAAAGACCTGAGGCAGAGTCTTAAGCTTCAGCATCCTCACTAGCTGGGAACAAAGCCTTTGCTGAGAAATGGCAGCTTTCCTCTAAATCCAGAAAGTCTCACTGCATGAGATGGGTATCTAAGAACTTGGCTCCTCTAATTTCCTGTGGGTGCTGACTCTATGTTCTCAAAGGCCATTGATAAGTGGGAAGAGAGTGACCACAGAAATGCCTGCCTAGAAGTTTATCTGCATGCATGTATGATATGCCAAAATACATTCTACTGTCATGTATAACTAAAAAGGACAAATAAGAAAGAGAAAAGAGCCGGGCGTGGTGGTGCACGCCTGTAATCCCAGTACTTGGGAGGCTGAGGCAGGAGGATTGCGAGTTCAAAGCCAGCCTCAGCAATGGCGAGGCACTTAGCAACTCAGTGAGACCCTGTCTCTAATAAAATACAAAAAAAAGGGCAGGGGATGTGGCCCAGTGATCGAGTGCCCCTGAGTTCAATCCCCAGTACTAAAAAAAAAAAAAAAAAAAAAAAAAAAAAAAGAAAAAGAAAAAAGAAAAAGAAAGAAAGAGAAAAGGAAAACGAAAAGTAATGCCTGCTGATGATGAGCAGGTAGGCTTCTGCACTCTTGAGCCATGGCTGCTGTTTCTCCATCCACTGCCTAGAAGTAGAAACCTGATGTTTTACAAGTCTGAGCTGAGTTGGTACCTTTTAGGGACTGAGTATGTAGCAAGTATCTGCATCTGTGTGTGTGTGTGTGTGTGTGTGTGTGTGTACATGTGTGTGTGTGTGTGTGTGTGTGTGTGTGTGTGTGTGTGTGTGTAGGGGGCTGAGGCACTGTGTACAGGTATATGGTGCCCCAGGGCCCTGTCTCCATGACTCCAGGGAATACCATTTGAATGACTATCACCCTTGCATCAAATGTGGAATCTGCCAGAAGCCCTCCTTTGCCTTCTAGTACTTTCTATCAGCCTGAAAGCATAGTGGCCACCCAGCTCACAATACAAATTGGGCTCTCCATGATCTCTGCCCACCCCTCCATCCTCCTTCCACACTGCCTCTCTAAAACCAACCTTTTTATGGTTCCAAGATCACATGCCTACTTTGTACATGCCACCTACTTTTCCTGGGAGGCCGTTTCTTCCTTGTCCCAGCGGAGGAACCCTGTCTATCCTTCAAAACTGACTTGGGAGTCTCGTTCCAGAAAAGGGATTCTCTCTTGTCCCAGTACCACACAGAAATGATCGGTGTGCCTGCTCTATGTTTCTTTGGCTCCTCAAATAACATCCCTTAACTTATTATTTGTGTTTTTACAAGTCTCTCTTGTGCTACACTGGGCCTTGAACTCTTGAAAGTAGGGATTTTTTTGGAAGGGGGTGGTGGCACTGGGGATTGAACTCAGGAGCACTGATACACTGAGCCACATTACCAGCCCTATTTTTTAATTTTTTAATTTAGATTTGCTTAGTGCCCCGCTTTTGCTGAGGCTGGCTTTGAACTCGCTATCCTCCTGCCTTAACCTCCAGAGCTGCTGGTGTGTACCACCATGCCTGGCTGGGATGTATTTTATTTATTCCTGTACCCTCTGTGCCTAGCATACAATGCCATATACTAACTATGTTTTCTTACTGAAAATTAAGGAATGAGTGCATTTTTGGAGAAAATAAGAGGTTATTTTGAGATTTCTTAATTAATGTCTTTGGGGTAAGTTTGGGCATGGAATGTTAATACAATTGGTAAAAATTTTTGTTAAAAAAAAAGAGGTTCAAAATACTTTATTCAGCTGTACACAGCAAAAATCAATAGTAGTAAGTCATGCTGCTCATGTGCATCCTTGATATGATGTGACAAGAATGGCACTTGGCCTCTGTGGTCTTCCTCCCCAAATTCACAAACTCTTTCTAATCATGAGAATAACCTCAGACAAATCCCAGTCAGGCTACATTCTACAAATATATGCTTGACTAGTAATCCTCAAAACTCTCATAGTTATCAAAATCAAAGTCTGAGAAACTATCACAACCCAAAAGAGTTGTCTAAGGAAGCATGATGACAGATGTAACATGGGATCCTGGAACAAGAAAGTGACATTAGGGGCACCCTGAGGAGGTCTGAGTGACATGTGGACATTAGTTGATAACATATCCATATTAGTTCATGAATGATAAACGTGTACCGTACTAATGCTCCAGAGTTGATGATAGGGAAAACCACGTGAGTACTTGGAGATTTTCCATACTATCTTTATATCTTTTCTGTAGACCTAAAACTACTTTTTAGAAAAGAAAACATCAAGGTATTGCCATAAGCTAAATTAGAGGAGAAAAAGAACATTGATGCTTGCGTATAGAAGATTCTGAATTTAAAGATTCTGAGCTATTAACCTCAGGCAAAGTTTCTTCAAAGGAATGTGTAATTCTACCATAATCTTTGTGAGTGTGCTTTGTTTCTCTCCTCCCAACCACACAGAAGCTGCACATTCACAGTTGTTCATGTAAAAGTGTGTGGAAGGAGAGATGACCATGGATATGTAGGGACCAGTCAATGGAGGGAGAGAGGACAGAGCAGAATGAAAGACAGGTAAGCCAAATGGACTGTCAAGGAACTGTTTTATCTCTCCTCCAACCAGAATTAGGAATCCCCACCTGGTCTAATCTACTTTTGGGAATTAAAACATACATCAACTTATTTTGGGTAAGATATTTTGGAGTGACTCTGAATAGGAATCATTTCCTTTGACCTTGTTGATTTTACTGTATTAAGAATTTAATGAAACCAGAGACAGGCTTCTCGTTTACTGATGAAACCATAATACTTGGGACAATGTCTAGCATATAGTAGTCACTAAATAAATACTTGCTTATAAAATGAATGTATAGTAAATATCTGTGTGACACCATGCTGAAGACAAGGAATTCCATGTGCATGGTCATATTTGTGCCCTCTGAGAACTCTTTCTGCAGAACTGGGGCTTGAACCCAGCTCTGTCAGAACATGAATTCCATGCTCTTTCAGGGCTTGCCTGGTGCTTTTGTGTTCTTAGTGCCTGGCAAGTTATGGGTATGCCACAAACATTTTTTACAAATTAATATCTTCTTTGCATAAATATTATTTCTGAGCATTCAGTAGGCAGTTGGCTGCAAGTGTTTGTAGTATGATATCCTTAAGCCCTTAACCATAGGTGCTGGCCTTGCACTTGGTTTATTTGAAGGCAACAAGAGACTAATTCACAATTTTCAATTTTGGTCATCTGAAGTCATATTCTTTTTCTGTTTCTTATTTTATTGTTGGGGATGGAACTTAGTGCCTTGCACATGCTAAGCAAGTGCTCTACCACTGAGACACACCCCACTCCCATATTCATTTTTAAATTACTATAGCCAGTCTTTAATTTATATATATATGTGTGTGTGTGTGTGTGTGTGAATATATAATTATAATTTGTATATAGTCTATGATTTATACTTAATATAAATACATATTATATATGTAAATACCTAAACACACACACACACACACACACACACACACACACGCAAGCACATACACACAGTGCTCAGGAGGCACCATAATGGGATGCCCCTTATGGTAGGAAGGTAGCTGAAGGAATGATGGACTCCCATAGCCATAAAGATGAGGGCAATGAGCAACAGTAGACTGGGCATGGGAGGGAAGCCTGGCTACTCAACAATGATTAGTATATACAAATTTGAATATTAAAATAATGGCCACTCAGGAAATGCCTAAGTAGAAAGAACTTGAGGCTTGTTTGACAGAACTCATGGAGTCACAATGGGTAGGTCTGTTGGGTTTGGATTGCTGCAAGTTAGAGGACTGGTATGAATGTCATCACTTAATTTACTTGATAAGTACTGAATAACTAGTTTTAACTAGAAAGCACTGCAATAGTTAATTTTAGTAGTAAGGGAATAGTGGCCAATTCTCTATGAATCATTTTTTAAAAATAATGATGGTTTCGTGTGGCTAGGAATAATGGCAAGTCTTAGATGGCTTTAATTGTTACCTGAAAATGTATCTCTTTCTGTCAGGTGGTTAGGAGGCAAAGTGATCTTGAATTTGTTTTATTCCAGGACATTGTAGTAAAGGAATGGGATCACTGGTGGTCACTTACAGCCTGGGCCAAGGACATAGAGAAAAGGAGCCATAATGGGAGGCATGAAGCCAAAAGCAAGGGACGCATGTATTACATTTAAGAAATTATTTCTTGTCATTTAAAAAAATTTTCTGAATTTAAAGTACGATAAATGGGTTGAGTTTTAGGAAGAAGTTTTCAAATTATAGCTTTATGAATCTTCAATTTCTATGATGCAAATTGCAGCCAAATTGAATCAAATCCATTCAATTACTACTAAACTAAAAGTAGCTTCTATATTTTTTTCTGACTAACCAAATTATTTCCCTAGCCTTTGCTTCAGTGAAATATTTCCTTGGTGGTTCAAAATGACATTTCCTTCTGTACTGACACGTTTGGAAATAAAGATCTTCAAGTCATCATTATATACTTCTGGTTGCTTTACCCTGGGTGGGAACTGGAATCCCTGGCAGCTTTGTAAGTCTTAAGCTGTTTGCACACAGTAGGGATTCTGTAACTGATGCTTTCCTGGAAGACCACAGAGTTCTTTTGTCATTGCTTTTCTTCTTTCCAACGTTTGATATTTGTGCAACCTGTGAAATACATTAGCTGATTTTTTATCAATGGACATCTCAGCATATGGTTGACAAATTTTGAAATCAGTGAAGTTTAGTTAATTGATGAGTCTTAAGTAATTCCCTTAGAAATCCAGGATGCTGTTTCTGTCCTTCTACTTCTCAGGTAGAAGAAAGCAACATATATATATATATATATATTTTTTTTTTTTTTTCTTTTTTCTTTTTTTCCTCCAGGGGTGTAAAGAGGATGAGATTAGGGGGAAGAGTCAGTAAATAAAGAGCATATGCTTTTATTGCATGGAAGTTGCATACTGCCATGACAAAACCACATTGAAAGTTTAAAAAAGGAAGTGTACATTGACATTGCTTTATGGTCCTTGGAATGGTTATCTCAACTCTCTTGTGCACAGTGCATTGCAGAGAATATGTTTTTTTTTCTTCCAAATTTTTCTTTCACTCTCAAGATAGTCCTGGAAACAAGTTAATCATTATTTCTGGAAGAAACTAAAATTAATATCACTCTTGAGGATCAGGAAAGAGCAGATGAAACCCAGAAAGTGTAATGCGCTTCAAATGGCTGGGAATCTAATACTGAACCAATCATATTTTGGCATCTGAAATTAAACCTTATTGTTCCTATTTGTAATAGTATTTTCTCTCCTATACTGCCTCTGTGCTTGGAATAAATGAGGGTGCTCACAGCTGAACTGATTGCCATGGTTACAGGCAATCTGTGTGTTACATCTCCTGGAAGCAAAAAAAGAGGGTAGTTTAAGGTAAACATTACCCTTCTTTTACAGAGAACAATTCTCTCACGATGACACCCCCAACTCACGCTCCTGTTGGAAGCTTGTGAGGTGTGCGTTGAGGCTCAGGTTGTAGCCCTGCTCCAAAATGCACACCTTTGATGCCTCATGCCATTTTTTACTTCCAGAGGCCCAGCCAACTTGTCTTCTGGAGTTTGTGAGCTGGGAGCAGGTTTAGAGCTGCAGACACAAAGAAATCTGTGAGACGGTGAAGATATATTTTTATGACAACGTATTTGGTAAGCACTGGTATTGTCATTGGCCCTAGATAATCGAGCCCTGGTACTTCCAGTGTTGCAACAGCTAACACTGACAGCTTTGCTACTAATCTCATGCTTTTCTGTGGCTATCTTCTCTTCTCAGGGGTTAATGGGGAGTTGGGCCTTTAAGCTCTGTGGGTAAAAGACTGTGCTACATTCATTCTTCCTTTCCTAAGCATATATTGAGAGCCTACTGTGTGCAGGTGCTCTGCTAGTTTCTGGAAATACAAAGATGAATCATTCTCTTCTCTCTTGGGGGAGCTGAGTCAAGAGAATTGGTAGCTTTCCAAGGATGAAAGAGTTCACTATTCAAAAGAAGACTTTTTTTTGACTTTGGTTTAGGTTTTCTAAAGAACTTGACTATGGCCTAGAGCAGCTTTTTCTGTTTGTTAAGAGAAGGGCTGCAGGTGTGAGACCATGATAGACAATGAATGTTTCAGTGATCCTGGGAGCTGAAGCTAGTATGCTATTTCTTACTAGATATATTTTCCTCTATATTTTAGCCTATATTTCATGTTCCCTTGTGTCTCCTTTTAGTTTTATTTTTTTCCAATGTACTCTTTTGTCCTCCTGATAATATATTTATAGATGATTTTTAGTCTTCCCTTCCCTCTCTTATTTTAGATAATTCCCTTAGTAATTGCAGTTCTATTGAATTTGGAATAGAAATAGGGAAGTTCATGTTGTAATTCATTACCAGTGAGTTCATACTTTTCTTTGCATAAGAAAGATATTCATGGCATGAACTAAACTGACTGCTTTGCTCTCTGGAAGGAAGAGGTCTTGTTTCTTGGTTACTGATCCAGCTTTTGTACAAAGCACATTTTAAGCCCAGTCCTGTTCTACAGGAAGAGATCCAAGGGAAAGCTAAGTGTTTTAGGTAACTGGTCAATGCCAGATCTGGACTTACATGTATTCATTCCTTTTCTGTTGGTTTAGAGCAGCTCAGTCAGTGTTTTAGCAAAATGCCCATCTTTAGACTGGTATATGGGCAGAAAATCTTTGTTCCAACATTGAATGAGAAGAGAAACCATCTAGAACTGGACATGCAGCCCAACCGTTTAGCCTCCATTTTAGAAGTCTGGGCTCTTTAAAAAGCCATCTGAGAAAATGTCCCGAGTGCTGTAAGAGTTTTCAACCCTTTCAATATTTGTGCCAGTGGCTTTGCCTGTGAGTGTAGAAGGGCCCCTCTGCCTTTTCATCTCATATGGATATTGTTTAGGTTATTTTACTTTTTGCAAGCATGGAGAAAGGAAAACACAAGGTAGCATTTGACCTGCCTTTTGGTCCTTTTTGGTCACAGTGGACTGTGGCTCCTCTGTTTGCTTTTGACAGTAGACAACTATTAACTGAGAATTGAACATGTGCCAGAGTATGCAAGAGGTATAGCCATTCCATTCATAGAATGAATTTCTCTCCATTCAGGGAGTAGAGAAAAGCTTTGAATAATGAGATGTTTGGCTAAATTATTAGAAGTCCATTTAAAAAAAATTTATAAAACATAACTTGAGATGGCAATTTTTAGAGTCCTAACCCACTTCACTGTGTCAGTCTCCTTGCTGATGAAGGATAATTGCTGCGAAGGTATTAATAAAATTCAGAAAGGGGAATATTTTGGAAGTCTAGTAGGTCACTAAGGGTTTAATGCACCATTTAAATCAGCAGTAGTACTTTTGGGTGCCCCTTGCCCCATGCCAGTCACACCTTGCAGATGACAACCCAATATGAAATTTCCTCTTGCAAACCACAGGAGCAAAAGTATTTGCTAGGATTTATATCTATGATGCTTTATGGAAATGTTTATGCTTCCAGGAAAAACAATTTCAGGGAGGTTTATGGAAACAATTGAGGGTGAGGCATGATGGCCTAGTGGGAAGTAACTGTGAGAAGACATTAAAGGTAAAATGAATAATAACGTGAACTTTAACACACACCAAACATCACCAACAGAGTAATCTATCTTAAGAGCCCTGGGTTACAGCTTCTCAAAATGAGCTCTTGAACTATGTCTTAGCTGTTTTTAAAGTTAAAACAGAAATAATGAGTCTCTTCTTCATTATTTAATCTCTTAAGCCAAAAGGACTTAGATGCCTTTCCATCATACTGAATAATTTCCAATACTCTGACAGGCAAATTGAAGGTTTATGTGCATGCTGGTCAAACACCTGCATCCTCTACAGTTTCTTTTAAATTTTTTTTTGTTTTGTTTCTCCAGAAATTTTATTTCTGACTCGAAACTGTCATTTGTAATGTGGACACTGGCTAGGTATCCCAAGATTCAGAGTAGGTAGCTCAAATATTCCCAAACAAGCAAACACGAAAAGCAGTCTGAGTTGTTTTGTTTGTTGGTGGGAAAGGGGATTGTTTTGTTTTATGTTTTCCACCAAACACTTCTCCACCCTCCCTTCCCTTTCCTCATTCTCAGGGAAATTATGAAGACTGACTTTCTCTATTATATTTAAATATTTATCTTAAAACTTAACAAAACGACCACGCAGCTAGACTTTTTCATCCTGGCTGGGTCTATGTACTTCTTTGCTGTTTCTTTACTCTTTGATTATCGGTTTCTCTTGCCTTTGTGATCACATATAAAACCAGAATCCCAATTAATTATTATGGTTGTTATTTTAAGAAAAGAGCAGAGTCCTTTTAGGTAGTTATTCAAAAGTTTAGAGAAGAGAAAGCAGAACAAAATTTTTAAGTAGCTACATTCTTGGAGGAAGAATGGTGCTATTAAAATGATGCTCAGAGACTGGATGTCAATTCTATAATAGAAACTGCCATTAAGTAGATGTCCGACAAGGTGGTAGATCTTTCTAGATCTCCCACTTTCTCATTTTGACAAATGAGAATGTTGTTCCAGATGTTTTCCCTTATTTTTGTGCCCTGATAGTCTATAGCTTGGAAATGTATAATCCACAGATGTTGATTATAATAATTAAAATTCCCTACTCCTGACCAAAGTACTATCCTTATATTAACTCTATCTTTATGTTAACTATATTTACACTAAGACTTTGGAAGCATACCTTTATGAAAGGAATATTATTAATTCAGTTAAACTTAGCTCGAAAGAAAGCTACATTTAATATTTCCTGTTGAGGAGCTGATCTCTCCTAACTAAAGGGGAACATTTTCTAAAAAGGCGTTCTGGGAAGTATTTGGAATTTGTGAATGTCTGAAATGAATCTTGTCCCACATTTTCATTGCTCTTTCTTGCTCAAGATCACAAAACTGGCATGCTTTTCAACTTCATTTTTCTGCATCTTAAATAATAGGTAATAGAATATGGACCCTTAAAGTTCTATGGTCACTAGACTTTTGAAATAGCATTTGTAATAAAAATATACTCTACTCCATAAAGAACTGTAGAATGTTTTAAAGAGATGTGTCTAAAATAAGGGAATATTAGGTGCTGGGGATGTAGCTCAGAGCACTTGTCTACCTAGAAGGCCCAGGGTTTGATCCAGCCAAATGGGAGTCTGGAGGTATAGCTCAGTGGTAGAGTGTTGGTCTAGCATGCATGATGCCCAGGGATTCAAGCCCACATACCACTGTGTGTGTGTGTGTGTGTGTGTGTGTGTGTGTGCATGCACACATATGCAAATTAAATTAAAAATGAAAAATAAGAGAATATTGCTAAAGAATGCTTAAGGAATGGTATTTTTTTAAAGTATTCTATATTTTCTAGAATAAAATTCCTTGAGCCATGGCAATATTTGGGAAATGTTTTCAGTTAGAAGTTCACACTCAAATTCGAAAAGCCTTGCCTAGAACCTGTCTTGTTCTAGGCATTCTGGCAGATGCTTCATTTTTCCTCCTTAATTTAATCCTCACATTGATACAGTAATGAAAGTATAATTATTTTCTTTTCCTATGATGAAAGTGAGAATTAGTACATGTACTTGCCCAAGGATTGAAATGGGTCTCTTGCCTCCTAGTGTCAAGGAAAAACATCCTTTGACTTTTAAAAAAGTTTCCCCTAGAAATTGTTATTCACATTACTAACAGAATGCTAACCAAGTGTTATCTAAGGGAAGTTTTACACTAAAATGACAAAGATTTGGGGTAGAGAATATAGCTCAGTGGATAGGGCACTTGCCTAGAATGCTTAAGGCCCAATTCCAAGGCGGTGGGTTCAATGCCCAGTGCCCCCCCCCCCACACACACATACACAGAAAGAGAAACGGAGGTAATGCATCAAAATAGACCTTCTCATCTGCTGCACGTACATTATTTGTGTGTGGATGGAGTCTCTTGGGTTAGCAATCCTCTTATGGGTTTGCCCAGGTCATGGTGATTAGCTAAGCTAACCCTCTGACAAGAGATAGTGCAAAGGTAAAGATCAAACTACATCTCAGTAGGTACCAGATCAGCAAAACCCATATCAACTTTGGATTTATCTTCGTGCTATTATAGGAATATGTTGTAATTATCATAGTCATATCTTAAGAGATCAATCAGGTATTGATGGTTATATGATATTAAATCTATGTCTTGGAAAGTGGTAAAGATGTTCTAGAAAACACATTTGCCCCCTTTTCAAAGTTCAGAATAAGGAAATATTTTTGATGTTAAACCTGGTGGTTTACATCAAAAAATTAATCAAGCCAACCATGCATGCCTGTAACCCCAGCGTCACAAGTTCAAAGCCAGCCTCAGCAACTTCGCAAAGCCCTAAACAACCCAGCAAGACCTGTCTCTAAATAAAATATAAAAAACAGGTGGGGATGTGGTTCAGTGACTAAGCACCTAGGTTCAATCCCAGTACCAAGAAGAAAAAAAAAAAAAAAGTTAAGCAATGTTTACAGTTTCTAATATGTCTTAGCACCCAGCAAAAAGAACTCTGAAAGCCATGTTAAAATTCATGTTTTAAGGTCCGAAATTATCTGACTGAATGGGCCCCAGATTGGTTTGAATATCATGATGCTTTTTGCTTCTTTCTAAGCCTGTTTGATTAGTTAACAAAACTTTTCAGAGAGAAATGTCTTGCTGAGTGGCATTTCTGGGTTCAGCCTAGAAGAAGTGAACCTTGGAGGGAGGAATTTACCAGGAAGAAGGATGAACTTTTGGTTAGCCTTTGTCTTCTCTCTCAGCACCCTCTTGATCCTGCCAGACACCAAGTGCTAGGGGATTTGGATACTCAGAGCAAACATGTTGTGTCCTAAGCCCCAGTGTCTGGCCAGAAGGCAGTGGTCCTTCATCCCCATTCCCCATGCAGAAAGGCATGAATGAAAGAGTTAGTAATGAAAAAACAAATTCTAACTGAAAAAGCACAATGGAAATAGATACCTTAGTTCTGTGTGATTTTATGAAAACAAACTCATGTTCTTCTGCAGCCCAGAATTGTAGCTTATTTCCCTTCCAGTGAGAACAGCAATCTCAAACAAGTTCTGGCCACTGAAGAAGACCAGGGTTGCTCTTATCCTTGGCTGAATGTAGCCTGCATTGAGTTGAAGCCTATTCATCAACAAACCCACCCAAGATGTTCATCCATCCACGGACTCAAATACCTGATGCTTCATGGAGTGCCCTCTTCATAAGAGCATGGTCCTTAACAAACACATATCTCTGTCCCCAAAGGATTGTGGGAAACAAGAATGTAACAAGACTCTCTTAACTTTCCTTGAAACCTGGACAAGAAAGATTTGAAGGAATGGAAGGAATGGTCCTCACTCTTTTGGGGTCCTTTGCAAGGGTGGTGGGAGATCATGAGCTCATAGGTAAAGTCCTCCTCCTGTTCAGATCTGAAGGCACCCACACTGATCAGTCTCATTCCCCAGGAAACACCTGCCTCTCCAGATAGTCCTTTGTTGGTTAATGACACTGAGTCAAGGGGAAACAGCATTTCCTCTGTGTTAGATGTTTCTTTGTGAGAGCTGTATCACATTCAGGCATTTTTCTTTCCTTTCCTTTGATGGAGGAAAAATGCAAGATAATGAGAAAGCCCTGATTGACATCACCAGATTACCTTTGCATTATAAAGCCATTCCAATGGATCACCAGGACTTGAATATGCCTTAGGCTCCAAGCATGTAACTGGAGTTTCTCTTAAGGTCCCATTTCCTTCTGAAAGGTTACAGAATTGGAGCTAATAAAGTGTCCTTCAGAACATTATGTATAATATGGCAGGATTGCCCATTTTGTAATATTCATAGATGTCTGTCAATCCCTTTCACGTGTGCTGCTTCTGTTGATATTTCAATCACCTTTTTGGGGGGGAGGGAGATCAAGTAATCCTATTATCAAATATACTTTTATTCCCCTGCCATGCCTTTGTTCATTTTGTTTTTAAACCACATGATCATTGGTATTTTGGTAGTGATACAGCTAATTTTTCCATATTGATGGTGTTTCCCAAGAAACACTTAAAGAATCGTAGCATTTAAACTGTATGACCAAGAGTTCTCATTTTTTTTTTGTTTGTTTGTTTGTTTGTTTCTACCGCTTCTGGTTACATCTGGAGCTTCCATGCTTATAATTTGGTGATTAGATTCTTGATAACCTGGCCTTCTGACTGTTCTCCAAGTAAATTCTGTGGTCACTTTTACTTCATAGTCAGGAATCAGGACTTTCCTGTGACTTGAAGCAGTAACTTGAAGAAATGCCAAGTGGATGAAAAATACCAAGGAAGAATTAATGTATGTAAGTTAATACAGTGTAACAGAAAGAAAACTAATTAATGCAAAATTAACAAAAGGGTCAAAATATAGAATTCATGGGTTGGTCTTGAAGATATTAAGGTGGCTCTAGATAGAGATCGAAACCTGCAGCTACACTGCTTGGATCTTTTTAAACTACTAATTACTTAGTTCATTAAACAGTTATCTATTTAATGTCAGATACTACAGTATCAGGTTCTGGGGATAGTAATAAAAAGAACAGACCAAATCCTGGTCCTAATGGAGCTTATGATCTAATTGGGAAAACACATATTACAGAATAATTACAAAAAGTAATTATGTACGTGCAGATGTGGTAAGAGCACTATAGAAACTAGGTAAACTAAAATCCATTTTTAATGACAATCCATGAGTCCTTAATCAACAGAGATCCTGCAAATCTTTCAAAATACCATGACATAAAATCCACATTTCAACGACTAATGTCAAATTGTTTGTTAATAATTAGACTAAAATATAAGATTATTATTTTATAATTGATTTGATTTGGAATCTATAAATGCAGGAGAAAAATTCTCTACTGAATGTGAATTGTTATGGTTTGAATCTAGAAATGTCCCTGAAAAGCTCATGTTTTGAGAACCTGACCACCAATGCAGAAAAATTTAGAAGTGGGGCTTTTAGGCAAAGGTGAGAACTGTAATCTCATTAGTGAATTAATCCATTTGATAGATCAGTAATTTGAATGGGCCACTGAGTGGTAACTGTAGGCAGGTAGAAAGCATGGCTGGAGGAAGTATGTCACTAGGGGTGTGCCCTTGGAGATTGTATCTTGTACCTGACTCCTCTGCCTCTCTCTTTGTTTCCTGACTGCCAGGAGGTGAGGAGTTCTCCTCCACCATGCCCTTCTGCCATGATGTTCTGCCTCACATTAGGACCAGAGTAATGGAGCTGGTCCACCATGGACTGAACCTCTGAAATCAAGAGCCCAAAATAAATTTTTCCTTCTCTAAGTTGTTCTTGTCAGGTATTTTGCTTACAGCTATGAAAAGATGACTAGTATATGAATCAATCAGAAAAAAGTCTACTGTTTTGTTAATAATCCCACAGAGGATCATTATTAATATATAGGGATGTTGATGGAGAATAATAATCATGGCAGCTCACTGTAAAGATGAACATTAGTCCAGAAGTTATATGAGTTGGATCTTTGTTCTGTTTTTGACAACAACCAATTAGTACATTATTTAAAATGAAGATAATAATGGTTATTTTAATAAACTTGAGAGGTGTTTGTGACTCTAATTTAGATTTTTAAATTCTCCAAAGAGCTAAAAATTATATTAGCATTTGAATTATAAACTCAACAGGAGTATTTACTTTAATTTCTGGCAATATTTCCAGAGAAATGATACATTAGAGAAGTCTTCAGAATGTAATAACTAAATTAAAATCTGTACTAGAGTCAAATAAATGCAGAATTGTTGCTGAGAAAATCAAATCCATGATGCAGAAGAAATTTCTCCAATGCATATTTTTATGCAAAGAAATGGAAATAATGAATCAAAATGGTAAATAAGAGAATCAACCTTCAGGTAATGGATAATCCCTTAAGGATTGAGCAGAGCAACAACAAAGTGAAACACTTATCAAAGATATGCTGAAAGAAAAGTTTTCTGATGTAAAGAAATATCCATTTAGTTTGTTTCTATTTTCTCATTCTTTCTGTAACAATCATATATTACTTGTCTTGTATCTCTTATTTGTACAATTAAGTAAAAGGTTCTGATGTCTTATGTGTATTGTTTACTATGCAAGAAGAATAAAGCTTTTTCCATCTTTGGAGTAAACAGAATACTTTTTAATATTTATTTGTGTAAAAGCCAAGCAAAGTTTAAACACAGATGATTAAAATATCCTCTAGGTTAGTTCACATAAATTAGAATTCAAGTATTAGGTAAAGCACTGATGTACTGTACATAAATATTAGTAATTAAACCATGTGTCCCATACAGAGTTCAAAATATTGGCACTGGAGGTTATTAGTTATTTAGGATTAATAACTTTCATGTTTAATAACACTCTTCCTGTCTTTGCTCAAAGCAGGCAGTTAAGGTGAGTAACTCAAAATCCTTACCATGAAAGAAACTGATAACCTGGTTGGGGAAAAAATGTATGCAGGAAATATATATAAATGAACAAAGAAAGTGTCAATAATGGTGCAAAACATGATTTCAATAAGGAATTGAGAATTTTCAAGTTTTTATATTTGACCACTGACTATTTGAACAGGACAATATCGAAGCATATGCAGAATTACAGTCAGTTTGAGGAAGTTCTTTAGGTTCTGGAGGCTGAAGATAATTTTAACGGATGGAGCTGTTTTAAGTATTAGCACCATGATGCAGTTGGTTTGGATCATTCTAGCTTTCTTGGAGTAGATTTTTTTGATGTGGTTCTGCTCATGTTAGACCTCTTCTGTGTCTCTTCTTTTGTGGCAGTAGCATCATAATAGTTATTATTTATTAGATTGTTTATAATTGCAGTTAATATTTGTTGACTATGCATTCCGTATTGGACCCTGTCCCAGGTCTATTATTTAATAATCAATATGTATTATTCAACAGTTCTTATACTATATTTCCATTGTACAGATAGGAAACTGAAGCAAAGAGAATTGAAGTAACTTACCCAAGGTCACAACTTACAAAATGGCAGGGCTGGGATTTGAACCCAGGCAGTTTACCTCTGGATCTGGTTTTCTTCATTGCTGTGGTGTCTGCCTGTGAACAAGCCCTGTGATTGGTGCTGCAGTAATCTCTACAAAAGCCTGACAACATGGAGATTATTATCCTTATTTTTATATGATAAAACTGGAGATGATTAACTATATTGCCCAAAGTCACTGCATTGGTGAGTGATAAAGCCAGGATTCAAACTCAGGTTTGGGTGGGTCTGGCGTATCTTCATTATCCAACACTGTCTCTTATTGAATTTTTGATAGTATATCCTGTAAGCAAAAAATTCAATCTGAATCCCTCAAAATTTATATACTATGATGATGTAAAATATTTAAGAAGGGTAATTTTGCTTTCAAGAGATATATTTTTAAGCATATTTTCAAAAGCAAGTTTATTTTTTTTTCAGAATAGGAATATATTTAATGCTTGGTAACAAGGTTCTTTATTATTAAGTACAGGATTGAAAAGGTGTGTTTCTTATCTTGCTCCTAAAGGGGAATATTGAGAACAAAAATTCATCTCAGTATTTTCAACCATACTTGACTTAAGCTACAATAATTTTAGAACAAATGAACTGCTATGTTTATCCTCTGTTATCTGATTTTAGAAAACTCCTTGTTGTATGTGACATATACAAATAAACAAAACTAGAATTTAAATCACCATATCAAGCTAACAAAGCATGTACTTGCTCTTTGGAATTGTTTCAATGAAGAATATGTTGTTGCATCAAAAAGATAATTGGACTGGTGGTGTTCTTGAATCTTGTTCTTCAATTTTGTGTAGATGATGTTGAGAGGAAACTTTCATGTAAGCTTGAAGATCATGACATAACTAGGCATGTGCTTATTCTTCTAGTTTTTCCAGTGATGATACAGGACTTAAACCAGCACCTTTCTCATTTTGGAGGCTCCTGAGGTCTTGGACTACCCATTTGTGTAACTGCCTGATGTATGTTATCTGTTGCACACTGGATGGAACCAACAGGTCTGCCATATAAATGGATCCTCTAGTTTCACATTTCAAGTCACCATGTCTTAACTGAGTGATCTATTTAGCCAGAACATCTTCTGACTTGGTTTATTCACCTTGGCTACTTGTGCGATTCTGAATAAATTTTTTAGTCTCAGCTTTTTTCTCTCTCTATAGAATAGAAAGTCACTTACTACTTCTTTCTGTTTTCTGTTTTGAATAGTAGGTGGAATTATGCTTTTGAAAAAAAAATATTGTCAGGCATAAGTGGTAGATAATGAGCTTTTTTTTTTTTTTTTCCTTAATAAACCACAATTCTCCTATTCAAGTTTGAGCCAACTCAAGCTCTTTTTGGGTAAAAGCCAACTCAAAATATGTCTCCAGTTCCTGACATGAAAGAAGCACATAAAGGCAGGAAATTTAAGACCACCTAGTGATTTTTAATATCACAGGGAAAAGTTGGGTTGATGTTGGGTATCTTTTTCCCTTTGGAAAAATAGATTTAAAATGCTAATAAAGCCCAGGCCAGTCTTCCTTTGAAAATGAAAAAGGAAATGGGGGCACAGTGTTCACTTAATGATGGATACATGAAAATGACAGCATCCTAGGGAGTTAAGAGCAATGATGTAAATCTCTTAAAATGAGGATATTAAAGACTTTTTCTTGACGTGCTAAAGGCAACATGTACAGGGAATAATTACAATGCTTACAAGAGGGCAAAAAACTGAAGAGGTTTGTTGAAATAGGTATTATTGGGATTTTTTTTTTCCTTGACAGGGCTCAAATAAATGATTGATTATATTTATGTCAAATGTTGAAAAAAATCAGACACCTTTATATAACAGAATATTTGTTTTATTTATCAGATGGCCATTTTAAGGTATTATGTATTTATTAGTTTACCCTTTTCTGGAAACTTTCATGTTCTTACTCCTCTTTCTAGCTTCCTAACTGTCCCATTGATCTCCACCTCTCACTGCACAGCCATCCTACATGTACGACATGCAGACTGTCACGAATGTTCCTCGTTACGCATAACACGAATAGATCTAGGTTGGAACCTCAGTTGCTCCTAACTCCTTCCTAGAGCATTATGGAAATCACTAACTAGTCTTTTGCGTAGAGGCCTCTGAAAGCTGTGCTTGTCTAAGCAATCTCTCATGATGATAAAGACATTAAAACAAGTCAAGAAAAAAATTGGATTAAACTTCATCTCTTTGTGAATGGGTAAATGCCTTCCATGTTCACGACCTCTATCTGAATTTTCTTCCTTTTCAGATTTTCCCTCAATTTCTTGGCACTTAGGTGGTTGAGATTGCCTTAAGTTGGACTGGTAGTTTAAAATTCAAACACTTTTTTTTAAAGTTGTTCAAACTGCATTTTTAAAAATGTATTCTTTTTAGTTACATGTGATAGTATTTTGACATACATATATGGACTATAACTTATTCTAATGAGGATCCCATTCTTGTGGTTGTACATGATGTGTAGTTTCACTGGTGGTGTGTTTATATATGAATGTAGGAAAGAAATGAAACAAAATGATGACATAATAGCCCTTAAAAAAATCTGGGTTGTTGAAAGCAAAATATTTGGTAAACTCTTTCTGCAAAATGGTAGCCTGATTTTGTCCTATAATGTATTCTATATCCATCCTTGAGTTGGCATATTCGGTTTTAGCTAAACAGTGAGGTGCTAACATTGATGAATGAGCTTGAAATCACATTCCAGAATTGGATGATGGGCTCCTATAAACCCATTGATGCTAGATGGTACACAACATGTTCTGTGCACACTCACACTTTGTGATTGGTGGAGTGATCTGACCAAGAAGGGCTGGCGCTCTAGCTCCCATCTCCTCTTTTACAGCAGATCATTTTGTGGGCTCCAATTATACCTGCATTAGTAGCTAATTCTAGCACAAGGGTACTCTGCTTGACTCCACTCTGGGGTAAAGCATCCAGAGCGTGAGAAGAAGAGCATTTTGTGCTTTCAATTCATATGGGTGAGATAGTTACATGCACGAGGTGGGGAGAATTGAGTAGAATATCCATAAAGTCTTTGTGTTTCTTTTCCATAAAAGGTACATTCTTTCACCTGTGGAAGATTCGGTGTGACATTGTTTTTCCTCGTTAGCTTTCCTTTAAGAAAAGGTAGTTGAGAAAACTTTTGCATTACAGTTTTCATGCTGAAGGAAGTCATTTAAATAAACTTAACACATGTTATATACTCATTTTCAATTAATATCTTCAAAAAATCAGTTATCTCTCAATATGAAAGCTCCTGTTTAAAATATTATCAATGAATATTCCCAAATTAGTTGGAGAGAATCCTCCTGGCCTGGGTGCAGTCTTGTCTTCATGAGAGAAGAGAGAACAATTTGTACTTTACCTGCCAGGTAGAAATCTGAGTCATACCTTCCCCACTGGTATTTTTGGAGGCAGAGAGCCAATGAGAAATTTTAACTGCAGAAGTTCTTCCTTCTTAATATAATGCATAAAATATCGACAGAGCGTGTAATATGAATGGTTTTTAATTTCAAGATCTGGTTATAAAATTCTAACAAACGATCGAGGAGAACACTAGCTAATTTAGAACATAATTCTTGGAGGAGTTTGTTATGCCCCAGGGCTTGGGCTTTGGAGAGACCTTTGATAATATTTAGCATTTTTCCATTGAGACTCCTTAGAAGCACAATCTGGGTAGCTTTGTGTGAGGATGTTTCTTTCATTAAAATATTCCTTTTTGTATTAGCATACCCAGGCTTTCCTAGTGGAGATAGAATGCAACTGGATTAATAAAATGTTTTCGAGAAGACTGAGCAATTCATTAAATGGGATTTTTATGATCAAAATTAGTATTTAAAATATATTTTCAAACAATTGAACATGATGAATAAGTTAAACAGACTGCATTTTTGAAGTAACATTTTGGTTATTTTTAAATCCAAAACTACTTGTTTTGAAGTAATTATATATTTAGAGATTCTGTTGCTTAAGTAATTTCCTACTCTTGTCTGGTCTATGACCAGAAACAGTTAAAAATATTCATATGGCTATTTAATGTATTGGGGGGGGGTCTTGGATTCAGTCAGCTATAGAAATACTCTGTCCCATTTTTAGTGTAGGATTCTGGGCTGCAATTGTTTACTCTTCTTTTGAAAACTTACTGCAACTCAAACAACCACAGTCCGGTAAGTGAAAAAAGTCTTGTCTACTACTGTCTATGTCAGGGACAGACAATTCTTCTTAAGCTGTTTTCTGAATTTTATTGCTTTTTAAAAATGGGTTTCCCATTGCATACAGGTTTAGATCAAGTGTTCGCTTGTCCTCCAAACACTCTGTATATAGGAACCTTCTTTTTTCTTCCAACCTGTGTCTCATGGCTTCCACAGGTAAAGTCTACCTTCAACAGAGCAAGCTGTTCACCACCCCAGAAAACCCTGCATTTTATCTGCACATGTATGCCTTTGTTTTACAATTTTCCCCAGTCTTTCTTGTCTTCTTTTTTCCTTCTTACATATCATCATTACTTTAAAAATATTTTTTATTGTTTTCATTAGTTGTACATGGCAGTAGAATGCATTTATGCACTGTGATATATCATACATAGATAGGATATAATTTCTCATTTTTCTAAGTGTACATGTTGCAGAATCATATTGGTCATGTAGTCACATACACACATACAGTAATAATGTCTGTTTTGTTCCACTATCTTTCCCATCCCCACATCCTTTCCCTCCCCTCCCATCACTTCCCTCTAACTAATCTAAGGTAATGCTATTTTTCCCTCAAGTACCACCGCAGGAACTCTGCTCAGAACTTTCTCTCTCCTCACTTGACATTTAAGTGGCTATTGAGAACTGAAGATTTGTATCTCCCTAAAAGTGAAAAGTCAGAGCCCTAGCCCTAATGCAGTGGGACATTTGAAAGGTAATTGGGTCACGATGGTGGAACCCTCACACATAGGATTTGTGCCCTTATGGAGGGACCCCAGACAGCTCTCACATCCTTTCTCTTCCATGTGAGGATGCAATGACAAGTGGGCAGTCTGCAACCCCAAATAGGGCCCACACCAGAACCTGACCATGCTTATACCCTCATCTTGGATTTCTCAGCTCCAGCACCACGGGATAGAAATCACACAGTATGGCCCTTTGCTCATAGCAGCCAGGGCTGTCTGGGAGAGCAGCATTCACTGTTTACTAGATGACATTCACCAGGTAAATGCATGCTATTCTTAAATGTATACTTTCTTGTCTTGGAGTATAGTAAGCTTCTTAGAAGAATAAAAGCTGTCTTACTTTCCTGATGCATACTCAACACACAATACCTACTCCATAAAAGGCACATGATGTTCATTGAAAAAGAAAGGAAGGAGGGAAAGGAAGGAGGGAGGGAAAGAGAGAAAGGAGGAAAGAGAGTCAGGAAGAGATTTACTTCTTTTCTGACGAAAAGAAATTATGCTTTTGAAAGAAAAGGACCATGCATTTGTGCAAAAAGAAACTATAAATATATATTTCAAAATTGTAGCTGTTCATTCCATTCATTTGCTCAATAGATACTTGTTAAGTTACTCCTTATCTGCCAGTAAGAGATTCCTACTCTTGGTTATCATGGGAAGCACATCCCTTCTGTTTACCTCATCATCTTAAAAATTTGGAAAATAACATATTTCCTTCTAATTAGGTATTTTGGAATATCTGTTGGCTAAATTATCCATGTCTATATCTGCACAATAATTTAATGTTTCTCTTATCTTCTTAGCATGAATTTATATATTTTACTCCAAATTAGAATTTCCTAATCATCTTCTAAAGGTTAAGTATACATTTCATGTATATATTACATGTACATGTCTATAATATATATATATATATATACATATATATTAGTTATAGATGTACACAATATCTTTATTTATTTATTTTTATGTGGTACTGAGTATCGAACACAGAGCCTCAAACATGCGAGGTAGGTGCTCTACCACTGAGCTACAGCCCCAGCCCATATATGAAATCTTTTAGGTGATTAAGAAGCCTGTATGTGAGTGTGCATGTGCATACACACACACACTTATATACAAGAATGTATGTGTAAGTTGTAAGTTTTTGAAAGAAAAAGAGTTTGTGTGAGAGAGACATGTGATGATTGAGGGTGGGTCATTATTACAATAAGAACATGGGTAAGGGAATACTCAAAATAGTCATCATCTTTCTGAATGATTAATCCCCATTTTTTTAGTGCCCAACAATAGCAATCTAGATTTGAAATACTGAAATATATTTACAAAGGTTATAGGTTCTTTTTTTTGGAGGGGAAGGGGATGGGTACTGGGGATTGAACTCAGGGACACTGAACCACATTCCCAGCCCTATTTTGTATTGTATTTAGAGACAGTTCTCATTGAATTGCTTAGCACCTCGCTTTTGCTGAGGGTGGCTTTGAACTTGCGATGCTCCTGTCTCAGCCTCCTGAGCCACTGGGAATACAGGCGTGTGCCACTACACCTGGCTAAGATATATATTCTTCATGTATTGGTTGGTTGTTTTCATTCTCATACTTTTTTTCCTGTGGCTAATAAGCAAACTTAACAAAATGGAGTCTATATTCCCCCTTTTGTTTAGTGTAGTCTATTATCAAGGAGGTCATGGATTTCCCAGTCAACTCCACATATAGGAATGGTCAGAGATCAGGTAAATTGCTTTGAAATAATTTCTACAAAGCCTGGGTACCATGTCATATCAGTTAGGATACTCTCAACAGAAAGTAATAGAAAACTCAAATGAAAATGGCTTACGGGTTATTGTGCCCAGTTCCATTAGTCAGCAGCTGAGTGATGGCATCCTTGTCAGGTCAGGTAGCTACTTCCTCTCCCTATTCCTGAAGCACCAATCAACAAACACATCCTATTAATCAATTCCAGAGGAAGATAAGGACAAATATCTTCCTTTGACATTTAAAAAAATTTTTAGGTGTGCAGAATCTTTTCTCAGAAGTCCTTTCACACTCTTCTTGTTTTTTAGTAATTTTATTTCTTCCAGTTAGAATCTGGGGCTGGCAGAGATATCTTTTTTTTATTTCCTGCTATTTCCATAACTTCTGATATCTCCCATGTATTAGGAGCTCAGTCAATATTTGTAGAATTAATGAATGTACAATTATTAATTCCACAAATAAATGTATTAATTCCAAGAATAAAAGTATAATTAATAATTGTACAAATATCTTATTGGCCAAACTGGATTGCATGCACTTTTCTCAAACTGATCCTAGGATAAGGAAGACACCTGAGATTAACTGTGTCCCATCAGTGTTTACTTGAGTTGGATGATGAAGGGTAGACTCCAGAACTAATTGGGACCCTGGCAGCATGAAAGGGTTCTAATAGCTGTTAGTTTGACAATACATATGGTTGGCTATATGTGTCATGGTTGGTGACTTTGCATGGGAGCAGAAGGTAGCATTTACAGTAGGTTGTGAATAAAGTGAGTTAATAAAAAAGCAAGTATAACTACAAAGTAATAAAACCTTTTTTTCAGTCTAAAAAAGAAATGAAACAACATTGGATGCAGTAAGTAAGTGAATCATGCGGCTTGAGATTGCCCGACTGGTTTGTGCCTTTATGTATTCTGTGCACTTAATGCTTTATACCTGCCTAATGTAGTGTTTGCTATTTAATTAAATTTCTTGGTAGAACTTGATTTGGCTTGCCTCATGTTTTGGATATTATTAGGAATGCTCAATCATGCCATTAGGCAATATTATCCAAAGTTACTTGGGGAAATGAACTGTCTCCAGTGTTATTTTTATTTATTCACATTAAATTTTATCTTTGTAGATTCAGTCCTGGACATCGTGTGAAACAGCTTATATCTGGATTCTGTGCACCCGTGTTTTTGTTACTTTCTGTTAGAGACTCTTAATTGGGATACATTTGGACAATTAACCAACAGTCTTGGGTTTGACAATTGAATGGATAGGTTGGTTCTTCACCAAACTGCATATAAATGACCTTATGTTTCTCTCATCCTCTCTTGCATGAGAGCTTCTGCTAAATATTTTTCTGCAAAATGATAGAGACTTTGGAATGCTCAAATAGATTAGTCCATCAAAGAAAGTATGAATGGAAAAAAATTTACCTTTTAAGATCTATAGTTCTGTCTAAAAGTTTAGGTCTTATATTCAAATAAAATATCCTTTCAATAATCAACCTTAGGGTCTTGTTCATGCTTCTTAAATACTCTTAGATAACAAGTTTTGCAAAACCCACCTTCTTTGTTTGAACCTGAAATCTATAGTCTATTTCATATTATTATATATTTATTTTATTCTCCATTATTGCTGAAAGGCTTCAAATATGATCCAATGGTCTTATCTGGCATTCTTTTAGAACTTTTGGAAAGACCTCAAACCTAGTTCAAAAGACTAACGCTTCTTCCTTACTTTGACCTTGAGGACTTCTTCACCAACATTCTTCTTTTGACAATCTGAAGATTACATTCACTGACAAAGAAAATCCACTGGAAGTTGAGCAATTCTACTCTCGTTATTATGTGTTAATATGGTTCCATCAGTACAATCAGCAGACTCCTTCCTTGAACATTTAGTAAAAGAAATAATAAATGATATTCTGTGGTGATTAGACGCAAGAGTATATCTAAAGCCTGCCTGGATTTTGAGCCCTGGTTCTGCCACTCATTAGCAGTGTGACCTCTTTGAGCCTTCAAACTGTGGGTAATAATAGCATTGATTTCATAGCACTACTGTAGAGGTGACATTTCATAATGCCTCAGAGGCACTTAGCATAGTGCTGGCCACATTGTAATTGTTCAAAAATTGTAGCTAAACTCTCTTGATTGTAAGAAGATATGGAGTGAGGTGAATTCAAGTCTGAGGGGATATTTTCTACAAATGGCAGAAACACAGTTCTCAAAGTATTCTGTCAGTAATCAAGATGTGACAGTGTCCCTGGGCTACTTTTGCATGACACTTGCTGTTAGGCTCTGCTGCAGAAGTTTAACACTCAGGACAAGGGGTGGCTAGGGCAATTTAAAGGGTGTGTAACCATAAAGAGCCAGCAAATCTACTCAACATTTCCTGAGCTTTGACCTTTGATTTCTGCAAGTGTTAGAAGCTCTTTATTTATTTATTTTTTTTCTAAATTTAACCTCAGATGCCCTTTGGTGTGTCTGATATTTCAGGCACTACCCTTTGAGGCATTAATTTCCCCTCCCTCTTGTCCCTCCCTTTGTAAACATGACCTGTGGATCCTAGCCTGTATCTAAATGGGCTCTCTCCTTGTTGAGAATGTATTAAGATCATGAATCCTCAGGGCCTTGAAGTCTTCTGTAGCTCACTGTATTCAAAAGCCATGCTGTGTTTGATTCCTTTGTGAGACCTGCCCAACTGTGAGCCCCACAGCTTAACTTTGGAAACACATATTGGAATATTTTTCTACTCTCGGATTGCTGGTTTGTCTGACTATTTGGGTAAATGGTAAAAACAAGCTTGTCATAATTATGTATGTACAAGGATGTTTCTTGCAGCACTATTTGTAATGGTGAAAAATTGAAAGCAAACTATTTATCAGCCAGAGAATGATTAAATAAATTATGTCACATCCGTAAGATGGAATACTGGGTAGACGCTAAAATGAATGAGGCAAATCTGTAGGTAGTAACATACATTTTTTTCAGACCATATTATTGGGTAGGAAAAAGCAAATTGCAGAATATTAGGTAGAGTGTGATCCTATTAGGCAGACAAGCATGTGTATTTGCAAAACCAGAAAGATCTACAAGTTTAGAAACTGAACTGTTATTAGTGGTAACTTTGAACAATGAGAAGTAAGGGCACAGGAGGACAGAGAATTTCACTTTTATTTAACACACTTACATAATGCTTGAATGAGTCACAGTGGGCAGGAATAGTTGATAATTAAAAAATAAAACTTATCAAATAAAACTGATTTTTCTCTTTATTCATATTAATTGCCAGTTATTTATTGATTTTTAAAAATAAAAAATGAGGACATATTTTATACCTACCTGTTTTTCTATTCATAATGCTGGAATCCAATTACAAAAATTAATGTCATGGCCTGGAATCATAGATTTAATTTTATCTGAATTTACAACTTAAGAGACAAGATTGAAATAGAACCTTTAGTTAAAAAACTAATATTATCAATTTAATTTATATTATAGAAAAAAATTAAGAACTGTAAGGAGGGAAATCTTTTCTTAATTATTTCTGTATGGAAGGCTTAAAAGGGTATTCGTTGAAGGAAATAGCTCAGAAACCAACTGGATAAGACTAAAGACTCCATGTAATTGAACACTGAGATAATGTATGGGAAAACTCAGTGTGTGGCATATCAACCCCATGCTTAAAGTGCTTTATTGTTGTTCTTAAGTTAACCAGAGACTGTCTAAAGACACAGGATATTTTAATTGTGAGTATGTGTGTAGACTTTGATGAGATAAGCAGAGTCTAGAAGGAGAAGATGCTCAAAAGGAGAAGAGAAGAGAGGTCAAGAAGGGGAAGAAAGAGAGAGCTTAGAAAAGAAGCAGAGAAGCAGACATGGTTGGGGGAATGGAAGGGAGAAAACCAGAGAGAGAGAGAGAGAGAGAGAGAGAGAGAGAGAGAACACAAAAGAGAGAACAGTCCTCACCTTTCTGAGTGGATTCCTCCTTGCTCCTGCCCCGGGTTCTACTTTTAGGGGAGAGACAGTGAACTCCAAGAAAACCTAAGTGTAGAAGATGAGAGAAGTGACCAAAAGTAAACACCCTGAGGAAGGAAGAGAAAAATTATTTGGTCATTTGATTTTAGACTTAAAGAGAAGATAATGGCAAAGTCTCTTCCTTTCTCAAATCCAAACTTCCAGCCATTAAAAAAGTCCTTCTATAATATTATTAGTCACCATGACTCTGCTTCAGAATTTCTGGCAGCATGAAAGCTCATTCTTTCAGTTTTGCACAGAATGTTCCAGAGCACACCAGACTTCTTGTAGAGGAAAAATGGCGTCTGTTCCGATCAGCTAACAGTATGAAGCCTGGCAGGTCAATGAACTTCTCCAGGCCTTGTTTTCCTCATCTGTAGGTGTGGCAGGCAGGCTCTGAGGCCACCAGAGTCCTGTATATCTTTCAGCAGCTATTGGAGCCCCAATTCTGTGGTCTCTTGAGTTAGAAATGTTCTGAAGTAGGGCCTATATTGGTTTTGAAGTGAGTAAACCTAGGTGTGCGTATTGACTAACCATTTTTTGTTTAATGTCTTTGGACAGATCACCTGATCTAGCAGTTTTATGTCCCATATCCTTAAATTAGTGATGATAATACCTTCCTGGGAGAATTGTTGAGGGCATTTTTTGACATAATAGCGTTGAAGCACTAGGCATCATGTTGGCTACAGGCTAGATGTCTTAACAAATGTTAATTCCCTCTTTTCTTCTCTCCACTTAAAACAGGATTAAAATGTGAATTAAAAGGAAAAGTGCAGACTTTTAAGAAAGAAATAAATTAAAAATATAGATTTGACTAACATTTTGTAGTCCTCAAAAACATAGATTTGATGGCTGGCATTAACTGGGTACATTTGTTTAAAGTTGTTTGGACAATTCTTTTTGGTTCCAGAAAGACCAGATTATGTTGGAAACTTATTTCTCTTCTCTAATTTACCATCATGTCAATATAGTTTGTTAATAAAATGTAGATATGCTAAGAAATATGCTTGAAATAGAAAGCCTTTATCACGGCCTATTAAAACTACCCTTTTCTATGGACATATCTCTCAATAAAGCCCTTGAGAAAAAGGACCCCAACTCATTTTTGTACCCACACCATACTGCATACAGTAGGCATTATTAAATATTTATTATTTTAGTTGTATTATAAACACAGTTCACACTTTCAAAAAGTTTTAGAAGAAAAAACTAATTGCCCAGTACTGAAATTCATTGACAGAACATTCAAATTATTTCAAGTCAGAAATCTGGAGTCCAAAAAGGCAGTAGTCTTTAGACTTGCCCAAGTTTAAAAACAAACAAACAAAAAAAGTGTAACAAATGAAATCTGGTGACTCAGCAACCATCCAGGATACTCAGGCTTTCCCCTTTCTTATGGGCCTCAGAATTCAGCAAAGAACACTAAATCAACCCAAGAAAATAAAGGAATTCAAATATGGGCCACACAGGAAAATAATATAACTCTAGGTGTACTGTAAACAAAAAGAATAAATACACAAAAATTGCTAAGACACAGCAAGGGAGGAAGAGAAGAAAGATACATTCTTGAGATTAACATTTTGTAGACTGAACAATAATAAATAGAATGAGTCCAGCAACAGAATAAAGAACCAACACGCTGTAACACATAAAAGGAGAAAGGAATAGTAAAAGAGAAGAAAGAACCCATATCGCTTTCAGAGAGGTAAACTTGTAAATGGAGTAAAAGGCCAAGACAGGATTCACATCACATGTAAGTTACTGGAAATTCTCCAGAATTAGACAGCACTACACTGAGGATGGCATTCACCCAGAGATTCCAGACCGCTGAGATATGCTTTGTACCCATATCACATTCATGTGTTGCGTGTTCAAATTCTTCCATACAGTAGTGATGAACAACAATGTAGAGGTAGATCTAAATAACCACATTGAACTGCTCATTGCATTAAAAAATAATTTCAGCTCAACATTTAAAACCAAAGGAAACTATATTGGTGAATTAAAAAAAAAAAAAAAAAGAACATCTCTAAAATCAGGAAATTTGACCACCTTAAAGAAAAATGTCAAAAAAGAACTTTCTGTGAATTTTCATGGACCACACTGAGAGCTGTATCTTGTGGATACATGGCAAAATTAATTTCTTGTGAAGCAATCTTTAAATTTTCATTGACAAAAGAATAAGATCCTAGTCTCTCTCTCTCTCTCTCTCTCTCTCTCTCTCTCTCTCTCTCTCTCACACACACACACACACACACACACACACACACGCGGAGGAAATAAATATGGGACATTTGTAAATTTGGGGGTAATTACAATTTTTTTATATTAAAAGATTTTAAGATTATCCAGATGTTTGCAGGGCTCCCCCAGAGAACACTGAAGGCCATTTCCTGCCAGGATGGAATGAATTATATAGTGTATGTGTAACATGGATTCTGTCATTTAAAATAATCCCACAAGTTTATTCAATAACAATGAAACGTTGTTACTTCTTGGAAGATAGGAAAAGCCACCTGGGGCTTTTTGTAGTTAATTTATTCCACACAGAAGATTCCATTCACAGCTTACCTGACTTCTTCTTAGTGCCCTATCATGTCCCTCAGGGCAACTTTATCTAGATGGGACTTCAGTTTACCTAATCCAACCAGTCTACTTGGCCAGAGTAGAAGGCTTGGTTCAGCTGCAAACTGGAACCCTAAATTAGAATGCTTTGGTCAAGTCAGATGGAAAATCCAAGTGCTATACAAAGAAACTCAAATTTCACCCCAAATTTAACTTCTTTCAAGAAGTTCAGAAAATATTTTGCAAGCCCCTCTTCATACTAATTTTGAAACAGTGCTTTCAACCATATATTTGGAACAGATTTAAAGACTAACACATGACCCTGTTTCCCTCTTCACCTCATTACAATCTAATGAAGTGAAAATCAGAGGAAAAGATTACACCACGTTTTGAGGCAGGGGAAGTTCTTCAAGACCCCTGCCTATGTGAAAATTGGAGTTTGAATATTAAATAGAAGGATGAAATTAAAGAAGCATGAGCAATGTATTCTTATACAGACAGTGAAGGCCTCCCAGATTTATCACAAGTATGACATAAATTTTACATTTATATCAAGCGTTTTGTAGATTACTTCTTCTAGTTTGAAAAATGCATTCTCACATTTTTTTGGCATCCGATTTTATGTAGTAATGTAATGAAGCAGTCAAAAAGATAATATTAGGACAAAGGCAGCATTAAAATCAGTGTCAATAAGCAAGAGTTCCATGGTGGGTCAGGGTGCCCAAGGGGATGACAGTTATGGACCATTTAACAATGGCATCGCTGACTATGTCCTTAACATGAGAACTGCTTTTTGCTGTCTAAGTAGTTACAATATTTATTGCTTGTAAAGATGCTATGAAATAAATATAGTAACTTCATTAAAAGATGAGGAAAGAAGGTAAGTTGGTGCTCTGAGACTCTGGGACTGGTGTCACTGATATGAAAACCTAAGCTCCTTCTCCAGAGACCTAGGGTTTCCTCAAAGGGATGGTTTCGGCAGAGTGAAAGTAAAGAAATGAAGAATGGAGAGATGAACTGACTGAAAATGCCTATAGCCTGATATATCCACTCCCCACTGAGCATCAGTTCAGCCCCCAAACTCTTAGCAAATTTCCCTTTTGCATTCCACTTTGGCATTTAATGGGGATGAAGAAAATGCAGGAAAGGTAAAAATAGAAACACATGTAATTCACAAGTGAGAGAGGAGGAAAAGAGCTAAGAGTGATTGAAGGTTCCCCCTATGTTAATGACAGAGTGGGAGGGGTTAAAGGCAGGGCTTCCAGACCTTTCTCTTCCATTGATTCATTTGACAGCTGAGAAATCTTAACCTCAGCTCTTGTCACCTTTGAAACAAATGGAAATGATACCTTTCTCATTCATAAATCATATAAGAGCATGACATTATAAAAATTACATTAATGAGATTTCAATACATTCTTTGATTACACAAAATAAATTTAGTACCTTCAGATATGTAAACATGTACTTAAGACTTAAAAAGAGAAAGATAATAGAGTACATAGTACCGAGAGCCAACTGAAGTCATAAAAATGTAGAGTTTTAAAAATGCATATTTATGCAATCGTATACATTCTGGGGGCGGTGCCTGGAAAACACATTAAAAAAAAAAAAAAGAGCAAAACCAAATCATTTACTGGTGTGCCTGATCTTGACCCACTTCACAAAAGGGTTGCTTTCAAAGATAGTTCATGGAAGTCATACATTTTTCAGATTGAATGGAATTGTAGAATGGTTCCATCTGGTTTTGACCCCAGGGAGTTAGCTCTCAGTACCTTCCAATGCCTCCTGTTCTGCCTTTTGACACTCATCTCCCCCTTCTTTCAGTCAGGTGGTGCCTTGTCATTGTGTTGCAGAGGCCAGAAGGGATCCAAATTCAGGGATTCCTACAAGAATATTCTGTGATGCCATATCACTACAAACCTAGCTGAAACTCAAAGACAATTGAAACTTGAAGACAATTTTTATGTATTTATGGAATCAAGCAATATATAAAATCATGCTATTTTATTTTGCTACTCTTATCCCAAGATCTGGAATCATCAATGTGATATTAACTTATATGCTCACTTTAAAACAGACCTATAGAATAGATACTGATAAATTTTTAAAATTATTTTCCAAGAAACAATTTCCAAGAGAGAATAATATTTTGTTAATTATTTTAGAATTATTTTGGAAACATGATAGATTCGCTTCTCTATGTGTGCTGTATACAAAGATAGCATTTCAATCAAATATAATTTTGAAATATCTGATTAATACTATGTAATCATATATTATATGAATGAGCTTTAGCTATTTTTTTCCCTATGGCTTCCATAAAATCAAAAGATACATCTCTATATGTGAACACACACACACACACACACACACACACACACACACACACACACACGTAATACCTTTAATTTAATTCATAAGCGACTGAAAAAGTCCATTGAAGACCCTAAATGCATATTGACTCTTAAGTTTCTATTTGGTGTGTTAAAACTACTTATCCATTGTCTAAGATGTCGAGGGGGATATAGCTCCTGTTTCATGTGACCAAATACTTCACAAGATGGAAACTCATACACAGTTTCCTTGGTAGCCATTCTAGCAGATTGAATCATGGTGACTCATTTTGGCACTGTGCAGCTCTAATAAGTAATTACATGGGAATCCTAATGTAATTCAGTAATAATTAAAGTCCACTAAGCAGAAAAAACCATTCTGGCAATGTCAGAATACAGAGGTTAGTTGTCCATCATGGGTTTTAAAAATGTGTGGTGTGAAAACTCAGAGAAAGCCTCTGTGTAGAAGGTCTTTGAATTGAAAGACAAAACGAACAGGGTTATCTTGAGGCTCTTTTCACAAGTTTGATTAGTTGATTTCCCCTTAGAAAATAATAGTGATAACAGCTACTATTCTTCGACCACTCATGTGTCTAAGTACTTTACATAATTATCTTATTGAGTTGCTGGAGCAACCATGAGACAAAGGTAGTATAGGGCTCATTTTACAAATCACAGGGAAATGATGCTCAGAGGTTAATCAATTTGCCCACAATTCTACTCCCAGTGAGAAGCAGAGCTGATGTGGAAACACCAGGCTTTCTGAACCCAAAGTCCACTGCCCCAGGCAGCTGTGTTTCCACTTGAGAGGAGGATTTCCTAGTGTAAGTCTAGCCCTCATTTGAAACCTGTATGCCTTTAAGTATTTTGGCACATTTCTTCATGACAAGCCAATTGTCATTTGGCTTTTTAAATCACTTTATCCTGATCAGGCAGATCAGGAGCCCAACTAAGGAGTATGGTTTAAAAAGCACTAAATAAATATTCCCATAGACCTGTCCACCAATGCTGGAACACCAGCATTTATTCATTTTCTACTAAAAAAATTAAAAAAGCAAATTTTCTTTGCAAAGTTTCAGGGGGAGTGAGAATGGAAGAGTAGCCCGGGGATTGGAAGTCAGGGAAGTGTGGAGTTGGTGAGGTGGGATGGAACTCAAGGCCAATGTTATTACTTGTGAATAATTTTCAGGTAGGGGACCATATTTTATCCTGTCTTTCTAGCATCTAACCCAGCACTTGGTACATCAGTTTTGGCTATTATTTGTTTGCTGAGTTGAATAGAAGGGTTTTCATGTCTGTGCATGAGAAAAGAATTTGAAAACTGTGTGATTGGGTGAGGGATGGGAGTTACCTGGTGGGACATTAAAGACTGGGAAAGAGGTAGAATAAATAGAGACTGGAAGTGTAGGCTACAGAAAGTAGTATAATATAGTAAAAGGAGGCTGTGGCTGTAGCTCAGTGGCAGAGCACTTGCCTAGCATGTGTAAGGCACTGGATTTGATCCTCAGAACCACATGAAAAATAAATTAAATAAATATAGTAAAAGGAGAATACTCCAATAATCAAGAGACCTTACATAATTTATTTAGTCTAGATCTCAGTTCCTTATCCCTAAAGTGAGGATTGATGATTACTTTTATTCATCCATCTTAATCATCCATTCATCCATCCATCCATTTAGTCATTCATACTATTAAAGGGTAGTTGTAGAGATGAATTAGATATTGTGTGTAAATCCCTGATTACACTACTTAGTACACAAAATAATAATGATTTTTAAAAATCTTAATCTTTACCACATCTCTGTGATGAAATCTATTTAACAAATTAATTAATGCTTAGAAAGAATGACTAACTTTCCCAAGATCACATAACATGAGTGATAGTGGTTTTGTCCTGGGCTGTTTATCAACATACTACATTGATTACTGGAAGGCTGCAAACCTCATATAAGGAGAAGGTCTGACTCTGTAGTCCACTGAATTTATCACACCCATTCATTCGCATAGGTTTATTTAGAGAGGTAGAAGTTACTGACAGTAAATTTTAAATTTAGGAGAGAACCCATACTTCTCTTTTTAGAGTTTGCATGTTACACTTGCATTGTTTTCATTGTGTTTCCTTAGCACATGCCAGGTGGGAAGAGGCTTTGACCCTGACAAGAAACTGCCTACTTACCAGTCCCACATTATATGAATTCCTCTTCTAGCTCGCCAATCGTTGGTTGCTCCTTTGTTTTATCTGCGGCAGTTCAGTTTAATTTTTCATTATGACAGGTTTTCGTCTCCAATTCTATTTAGAGCATGATTCTCAAAACTTTTTTATTCTGTAATCCCTTTGAGGGTTTCCACAGCCCTGGAACATACCTTGAACCACTTTGCTATCAAAATAAAAGTGCGGAAGAATGATTCAGCTGCTCGGAGGAAAAGCAGGTGACATTTTTCCTTTCTGTGGCTCCCAAGGAAGAGATGAAAGCAGTAGGCTTTCGGGAAAGGGAATGCAGCGTGTGCAGGCCACGCCCCGGGTCTGGTAGAGAAAAAGATGCAGAGGAAGAGCTTCATGAGAATCTAAATTGACACCCCTTGCCTAGCAGATGTTAGCAGTGTCATAGCTCTGGGCCTGTGACTCCCCTGGGAATATCCCTGGGGAAACTCAACATCCTCTTTGAGAAATATTGATTTGAAACAAGCAGCTTTTTCTCCTTTGTCCCCATTCCTTGCCTTCTATCTCCAAAATTTTTCCTTTCCCCTATTTTCCCCTCCTCCTCCTCTTTTCTCTCTGCCCTGTCCCCACCTTCCTCCTCACTCACCCACTTCTTTTGCAGCGATCCAGGGATTCATGGGTTTTTCTTTGATTTCTCCCTTCCTCACACCCCCAAGAACTCCTAGAGCTAACCTTGACCTCTGCCACAAAGCCTCGCTGGCCAATTCATCTTCTGCCTTTCCTACTGAACATGAATGAATAACACTGTCATCTGTCTTTTCCTGGTGTGCAAATTTCTTCTCCTAGCCTATCCGAGCTGGCTTTCTCTTTAGCTTGCTGTCTTTATTCATACCTGGTTTTCCTGAATTGATCAAGTTGCAGCTGTTTTTCTCTTTAACTTCCCCCTTCAGTTTCAGCGAAAATAAACTACTTCCTGACTTCAGTGGCTGGCAGTAGACTGAGGTTATCCTGAGTGAGAAGCTGAACTCTAGAGCTGGAGGAAGTGAATTAACTCTCAGCATTGTTTGCCTATTGGGTAAGGTTTTTTTTTTTTTTTTTTTTTTTGAGGGGGGGCATAAAGGACTTCTCAACTTTTAAGGGCATTGGGCATAAGCTCATACAAAGGTGGTGTGTGGTCACTGAAGGTTCAAATGTCACTAAGACTATGCATGTTTGCCACTGGCCCCCTGCCACGCGTTCATTCCAGTGGCCTCCCTGATGTCTGGCTCTCATATGGCTCTTCCTAAGACCATCAGCTTTGTGATATATCACTGAGATTTCTGTCATCGCTCCCTCTAGAGTTTCCTATTCTGGCTTCAGCCACAGACGCAACACTTGGTGCCTCCCTATCATTGTGAATCGGCTTGACGTCAGCCTTACTGTGTCTTTATGCAGTTTGACATCGTTCTTCCGACTTATTTCAGCACTCTGAATCGGCCACACCCTCTGTTTCCGGCTACTCATGTTGAATGCTTAGATGTTGTCATTCTCTACCACTTTTTCCCTACCTCTTTGTACAAGAAAATCCAAACACTTGGTATTCCATCTAAGCAATTCACCCTCTTGATTCCTTACTGGAAACAAGGACCAAAGTTATTTCCACCCTTTGGAACTTTGATCTTTCTGGCACAAAAGAAAAATACACCCTGAGGAACTTATTCCTTGTCTAACTGGTAGTGGCTTTTTTTTTTTTTTTTTTTCATTCCTCTTCTTTTCTGTTTTTTTTTTTTTTTTTTTTTGTTGTCTTCTCTTCTTTCAAAACAATTCTGTCTAGAATGACTGTCTTTATGTGTACACATTAACCTTAGCACTTAATGTAATACCTAAATAGGGCTCATCTTAATTCATGTAACTTTAAAGTCTGATTTTTAACAACAAATAAGAAATTCAATATTGAACACCTAAATACAAAATTTTAAATCAGTCTTAAAAAAAAAAAAAAGAACACAGTTTATCATCTTGTAAGGAATTTCTGCTTATTTTCCACTCAGTGAGTTATTCTTAAAAATGATCAATATGCCAAGATTCTAGCTGACTTATTCGGCATCAACCATTACCTGGGAGGGTGGATGGATGATATTTTCCCTAAAGTATCCAGCCAATACATTATCAAATGTACCTAGATGTTCTTTAACACTTTGGTTTAGATATATGTTATACAAATCACTAATTTCCTTTCTCATTCCTGAGATAATGCAGTTCCTGCTCCTGCCTTCACAAGATTATACTGAATGAAGTGCTTATACCGACATCAAGATTGTCCTGCCAAAAGCAGTTTATGGGACTTAACTAATTTTCCCATAATACCTGAAGTGGTAGCGAAAACAGTGGACATTGAATAAGCCTCATAAACGTTTTTGGATTGGACCTGTTTGCATTTTCCCACAATGGTGGGGTTTAATATGCAGAAAACAAACAAACAAACAAGCAAAAACAGCCCTATGTTTCTACAGGATTTATCGACCTTCCCAACACGTTTTTCCTTTTTTTGTTGTTCTGAATTCACTTTATCACAGCCTTGATCACGTATCAAATGCAATGGTCATCTTTGGGGAAGATATTTGGGGGGAGGAAAGAGCAGGGATTTGAAGTCCAATAGATTGAGCTGATACTCTAACTCTGGATCCGCAGGTCCAACTTCACCTCTCTGGGTCTCAGTTTCTCATATAGAAAAAAGAAATAAATAGTTCCTAACTCTCTGTCAGGATTACGCAATTGAAGGTAACACACGAAAACCTGTCTAACATAAAATGTGTATATGTGGTAGCTTATGAGTTATAGCAGTCATTTTATTCATGATTTGATACCTACATTCACTTTACAAGTTCAGGCACAGGAAGACCTCCTTGGTGCAAGTGTATAGATACTGGAAAAGTCCAGAAAATGCTCAGGAATCCCCTCCTGACACGAGGATGCTTCTATTTCCACCTTTGATGTATTCCTTAGTTATGTTAATGTTTAGCTCATTGTTAAAATGTGAACGCCATTAGGATTAATACTATAAGTCTTATTTATAGTCATCCTTTGATGTGAATGGATTTATCAGAGATCTACTTCTTTTGGGGAATTTGGCCAGGAAAAATTAAAAGAGGTAGGTTTAAGGTGCTAGGATTCTGGCGCCTGCTGGGTTAAGGAGGAATACACAGAGGTGGGGTTACAGGGTGGTGCTTTGGGGGAGAGAGAGAGGATAGCATTAACTCCAGGTATAACTCTCATTTGGTGACAACCTCAACCCTAGTTGCCCATCAAAACTACCTTAGCAACTTTCAAAGAATACCCACACCTACACCCCTGCTTCAGAGTCTCAGAGATTAGGATTTGTTTGGGCAGGACATCTTTAGTGTTTAAAAGCCCCGCAGATAATTAAGATGGAAAACCTTGGAATTAGAAGAATTAGTGGCACAGGAAACATTTTTATCAAGTTCTCCCTAACCTATTCCCAGCCTCTGAAGAAAACCATTTAAAACTTGGTGTCCTAAAGGACAACTTATTTCTTTTTGATTTAATTACTTCTAAGACTCACTTCAAAAAATGTGAGACTATAATATTTCCTGACTTTATTGCAGCATTTTGTGGAAGGCAGGACAGATTTAATAATAACCAGATTCCAGGATCAGTTCAACGGTCATCGATGAAATGTGTGGAGTCTTCACATTCATTATTCTTATAGATCTTGCCTCTCATAAACAAATTTTCTTCTTCATTTTTCAGAGGAAGAGAATCACAATAGAAGCTTCACTAAATTCCCCTTAGTGATCAATTCAGGGGACTAATTGTATGTTTTACAATACATAATGTGGCTTTGATATATCATGAGGATTGGGTAGGTATTTTCAGTACTCTTTTCTATTTGCAGGTGGAAACGAGAGGTTAGATGCTCTGGGTGACTTGCTCAGGTCACATGCAGGATTAAATGCACAGCCAGAACTTGCCCTGGGACTTTGAAACTAAAATTTGCCCACTTTCCACAAGTCCTTTCTGTTATTTTGAATGTCATTCCCATTTCTAGATGTTTAGCTGAATCTTGGTAATTTTTTTTTTTTTTTTTGGTATCAAATTTCTGAGCAAGAATCAAGCTTTCAAGGGTTACATTGCATAGAAAAATCACAGAGCTACAGGGTTGTCTTTTCTCTTAACCTTGTTATTTTAGAACAGCACATATCATGTGTGCAACAAAAGGGTGACCTAGGTGTTGGCTCAGCCTGTGATTCCTTTGTTTATGCTTTTGTCCTGGAATAATTATTAATAGTAGCCCCTTCTCTATCTAGAAGGTCCTAGTTAGGATGATCAAGTCTATGGTCATCAACCTAATGAGGATTTTGGAACATGGGATCAGTAGGTATCAAGCTTTGTCTATTTTGCAGAAATAAGTTATTTATTTGCCTGGGTTTTCTTTCTATCAATAGTTTCCAAAGTTCTTTTACCTCATAACATTTTTCACTTACAGCTTAGAGCTTCATTGAGATTTGAATATTATATGGCATCTAGATTAATGGTTATGATAACTTATTCATTTATTAATCACTGATTACATTTATTAATCAGTGATTTCTCTAAGAATGGAGCTATACAGTTTATACCCCATGTCACTCAACTTTTTGTCACTGTGACCAAAATACCTGACTAGAACAACTTAGAGGAGAAAAGATTTATTTGGGCTCATGGTTCTAGAGGTCTCAGTCCATGGTCAGCTGGCTCCATTGTGGCTTTGGGCTTGAGAACAGCATGGTGGAAGGGTATAGGGGAGGAAAGCTGCTCATTTTATGGCAGCCAAGAAGGGGAGAGAGAGAGAGAGAGAGAGAGAGAGAGAGAGAGAGAGACACCAGAGGCAAGTCTGGGACATGCCCACAGTGATTTACTTCCTTTAACCAGGTCCCATCTCCCATAGCCTCCACCATCTCCCAGTATCCCATTTAGCTTTCAGTGGATTGATCCACTTGATGAAGTGGATCCAATCATAAATCCCATATTTGAACATTGCTCACTGGGTACCAAACATGTAACACATGAGCATTTGGGGAACATTCCAGGTTCAAACCATAACACACTAGTCATCTCATTTAATATGACAAAATTGAAGTATAGAGAGAATAAGTTACTTGCCCTGGGCTCAGAGCCCTTTGTCAGAGTAAGAACTTAAGCCTGTGTCTGATTTCAAAGTCCACGATTCAAAATGGTAACTGTAATCAGGCCCTCCCCTCTTACCCATTCTACAAGGACCAGTTTCTTACCTAGCCACAGAGCAAAAGTTCTTGTCCCTAATTATTTGCCAGTTGAAGTAGAGCATAAAAAGTGTACAAGGAGAAAAGTTTTATAACCAATATGCTGTTGGAAACTCCACCTCTTCGTATATAGCTCTGTCTTTGGCTCCAAGACTATTCGTAGAGACTATAAAATAGTTCAGCTTCAAATCTTAACCTTTGTTCCAGCATAGACTAAATGTCCAAAAATTATATTGCCTATCCTCTTCATCTATATATTTTTAAATGGCCTGAACTATTTAAAGTTAGTAACTTGGCCAGCAAAATTTATAACTTCTAACATTTTGAGTTAATTGAAACTAAGCCCACTTTAATTATTCATGTAGATTTACGGTAAGCAAGGCACTGAGGGACTGAGTGTAAGTGAATGGTATTCAAACCAGTCAGCCAAATATTTATTATAAAATTGAAGGATTGATACAAAGATAGAGCTGAGAGATGGAATTTTATCAAGTTAGATGCTATTGGGCACAAGTGCTAAAAAAAAAAAAGGTGAAAGTTTGAACATTGGAAGTGGGGAGAAATATCTCTGAAATTCTAACATAAGTCCTCACATAAAAAAGAAAATCAGAATAGTATGGCTAAGGGTTATAGTACATCCAAGTAGAGTTAGTCAGTGTTTAGGCAGATGAAATCTTATTTGGTGCTAAAAATTTAGTCATTACTAAATGCGAATTCTGCCCCCAGGGAGGCCAGGGTAATAGGAAATATGAAATACAAAATCAAATAAATGTGTTGTTGAACATTTTGCAATGTTTGGGGCAATATTTTGGGGAGAGGAAGTGGAATAAAGATTTGTGAACACTAGGGGTTGAACAATAATGAAAAAGATGGCAGGCATTTGCTTTTGTGGGCCAAAGAAATGTGGCTTTATTTGGGAGTGACAAATGGCCACTTATGTGGCCAGTGGCCAAAAAAATAAGGCAGCTTTGAGGGCTGGGATTATGGGGGCACTTAGTAGTCATAGGGAACACAGATAAGGAGTCTGAGTAGAGAATTATTGAAGGCCAGTGCTAAGGACTAAGTAATAACAAAGTCGGGAATAAATGTGACAAGATCCACATGGTTAGCATGAAACGTTTCTTTTGTGTGGCACTGATCATTCTGTAGGAATTGGAAAACAAAATGAAGATGCAACTTGAATAGACCTGGATTAAGAGATTTTGTAGAGGCTACCGCTGAGAGAAGATAGAGAATAAAGATGATAGCGAAGTGCCTGAGATTAAGGAATAAAGCTGAGGTAGAGCCTTTATATAAGCCATCATAGATCTAACTCTTCTTTTTACAGAGGTGAAATAGAAAGCAGATTTTCTTCCAGGCAGCCAAACCAAACACTAATAAAATTGGCCAGCATGAATGCAGAAATAAATCATCCCAAACATGATTAATGTGCACATGTAACGGAGTTTTCTGAAAGCAGGTACAAAATGTATTTTTTCTCTACTATCACGTAGACTATACCATTTCCATAATTTGGGGATCTTAGAATGAGGAAAACTAATCCAGCTCTAAATGTTGACTTCTATGAGGAGCAGTCGGATTTGGCAAGAAACAAATGAAATAAGTCAGCAGGAAATGAAAGGAACGACTTTTGAAATTTCTTCTTGTTTTTTTCCGTATTGTGAGAACTCTGCTCAAAATAATAATACACTGTAGTTTATGTTTTCAAAAAAAAAAAAAAAAAGGCCACGTTAGGAGTTACAGTGGCTCTAAGAGTTCCATGGGTGTGAATAGTAACTCTCCTTGGAAGATCATAGGAATGTTTGAAAATGTTTCCACCAAAGGAAGTTCACAGCAGATGTCAAATTAAGAAGAAGGTTAAATTTGCATTTGGTTTCCTCTCACTTTATGCTCTTTCTTCTCTCACTTCTATTCTCAGCCTGGCCCCTTCCCAGGTAGGAACTAGGAACCGCCCTCAGGACCATTTCTTCAATGTCCCATGCTCTTCTCGGGCTGTGGACCCAGTTGGCTGTATCTTCTATCTTCAACAGAACCTCCCAGCTCACACCCCCTTCCCTGATTATTTGTATTTTTCCTGGGGAAAAGCTAATGAATACATACATAACACTGATGCTCTGCCGAAGTCCCCTGAGGTCCCTGTTCCTCTTTGGGGTCCTTTCAATGGTAGAGTTTGTCACTTCAGGAGCATCTTTTGTCCACAAGATTAGGGTGTTTGCAGGTAAATGGATGGAGTTGGAGAATATCATGCTAAGCAAAATAAGCCAATCCCACAAAACCAAAGGCCAAATGTTTTCTCTGATATGTGGATCCTGATCCATAATGGGGAGGGGGAGCTAGGGAAAAATGGAGGAACTATGGATTGGGCAGAGGGGTGTGGCGGGGCAGGGGAAGGGGTGTGGGGGTGGGAAGGATGGTGGAATGAGACTGACATTATTACCCTGTCCACATGTAGGATTGCATGAATGGTGTGACTCTCCATCCTGAACAGCCAGAGACGTGAGAAGTCGTGCTCCATTGTGTACATGGAGTTGCAATGCATTCTGCTGTCATGTGTAACTAATTAAAACAAATTGTAAAAATTAAAAAAAAAAAAGGATCTGGGAACATACATGCTTCTAGAGTGGTCCTCTATGAACAACTGAGAAGTATGGAACTGGGAAAGCCCAGCTGTCACGTGGGTCAGGGTGGCTGGGAGGCAGAGCTTACATTTTGGTCTTCCTGTAGAGTCAGGATGGAGTTTCCCTGATTTCCTGCCATCTCCTCCCCTGTTCCAACCTCTCCTGTTGTGCCCTGAGGTGTGATGTATCCTCCATATAAATCCCTGTCTGACTGTCTGCTTTGGATAGCTGACTTAAGACAGTGTGTTTATTTTTTTTTCTAGAATTATTTATGTTTTAGCTGCAATTGCTAAAGATACGATGCTTTTGCTCAGAGGAATTAAGCTGTAATGATGGGAACAGAATGCTTATATAAGGCAGGGATTGTATGAGCAAGTGACATAAATACTGTCTTTAAACTCTATAGAAACTCCCCAGTCTCTTATACATAAGGCAAGGCTTACTTATAAAAATAGGCTAAATCGTTTCCTTAACTCTAGGTTACTGTTTTTCTCATCTGTAAAATGAGGAAAATCTCTTAATAACTTCCTCACGAGGTTGTTGTGAGTTCAAATAAGATAATGAAATTACAAAGTGCTTAGCCAGTGCTTCACACTTAGTAATCATTCATTAACATTCGCTAATTTCTTGCAAAGTATATTGTATGCTGGCTAAAATGAACAACTTTAAATTAAGACAAACTGAAATGGATTCCAATTGGCATTTACCACTTTATTAATATGTAACTCTGAGCAAGTACTTTACCTTCTCTAAATGCCTCAGTCACCATATCTTTACAACGAAATTCCTCAAATCAGGGAAATAAAGTCTGAACTAGATCAATAAATAAGTGGTACATTTGTAACAAAATACAAAATAATTTTGTTTAAAGATTGAGCTCTTGAAATTAATGGTACACAAAATGTAGTAATTAACTATGGTAATTTTCAATGTCAATTGTTATGCTACCACTCAATAATGAGAGCTGCCCATTAGATATAAGATGCACTGAGTCTACTTTTATTGGGTTCCTGTCGTAGGGCAACTGGTTAGCTTTATTAATAAAGACAGTAATAAGACTAAGTTTATGCATTTGATCTCAGTGTGGGCCAGTGAGCTTTGCTCTGTTTCATGATCCTAGACTGGACTCCTAATCTGGTGGTCATTATGTGGATTTGTAATGTTCAAAATGAGAACACTAATGAAACTGGTCAGTATGAACATATTCCAAAGGCCGTGTGTGTGTGTGTGTGTGTGTGTGTGTGTAATAATATAGCACAGAAAATTAGGTCTAAAGGATCCAGGGGGATTAGGCAAGTATTAGGGTATTATTATAGCTATGGAATACTCTGTGAACTCATGAGGAAGACCAAGGGACGATACTCAGAGTGCATGCAGAGTTGATATGTGAGAACATTCATTCTCTGAAAGGAAGGAGAGCATGACTTTTCTTTCCTTTCCCTGGGCCTCTGTTCTAGGTTTATAAAATAAGAGTGGTGATGTCTTTTTCTCATATATTAAATGACATCATTTGTTTAAAGAGAAATGGGCAGAAAATAGTTTGGGCTCTTTAGAAGAAATGCACAACATTAAGCTAAGTGGGCCTATTATTATTTTGGTTTCCTTAAGCTTAGGTTGATTGCAGGAACAGGGAAAGTATATTTCACCCTGGGATATCAAACCACAGAGATAATCAAAGTTGATTTAAGACTTGCTAAATAGATCTGAAGAAAGAGCCAAGTAATCCCTTGGTGCTGGAATCAGAAGAGTCTAGCAGAACTGAGAGGGCCACCCTGGCTCCACAGTTCTTAGTCCTGTGATTCTGTGATTTCATGGACATGGAGCGCCATGTTTCAAATTACACTAACTAGGTTCCTCCTCCATAAGGTATTCCTTTTTTCCTACCTACCTCTTTCTAATTAAATTAGTTCTTGTGTTTGATTGTTGGCCTCCATTGTATGCTCTTTTTTTTAATCTTTGTATAGAATTTATAACTTTCCCTGTATTCTGAAGCTTTCAAACAGAAATGTCCCATTTGCTAATAACTAGGAGGTTATCTAGGATGTTCTATAAATGTTCCACTGTCAACCTTGTCTAGTGTATTCTTTGATGCCCAACTTTACTTGCCAAAGAGTGCTGCAATTATGAGAAATCTGAAATTTTATTCTCCTAAATGCAATTGGTAAGGACAAGGTTATAAACAATTAGAAGACAGTTTATTGACCTTTCATATTTTTTCATACTTTCTTTTTTATGGAGCCCCCCCCCCAAAAAAAAAAAAAAAAACTAGGAAAGAGAACTTTGCAAAAATCAAACGCTGGTTGATGTTGCTCTCGGTCAGGCCACAGAGTCTCAAAGGAGGCAAATATGTTAGATGAAATAAAGGAATTGATAATTCACATGTGCAGAATTTCTCTCGGACACTTTGTTATGATGTAAGTCTGTTAGTCGGCTTTCTCAACTGTAACAAATGCCTGAGATAAATAAACTTATAAAGAGAAGAATCAACTTATTTTGGCTTACACTTTTAGAAGTTCCCATCCCTGATCCCTGGGCTCCATTGCTTTGTGCCTGTGGCAAAGCACCATGTCATGGTGGGAATATGTGGCAGAGCAAAGCTGTTCACCTCATGGCCAGGAAGACAAGAGAGAAAGAAGGGACTAGGGCACACAGTCCTCTTCAAGTGCCCACCCTCAGCCACCTAAGGACCTCCCACTAGGTGCCATCTCCTAAAGGCTTCACCACTTCCCAGTGACGCCAAGCAAAGACTTTAACACATGGATCTTGGGGAGACACTTCAGATCCAAATCATAGCACTGTGTAAATAACTGTGTTATTAATGACTGAATCTCACAGGAGAATATTCAGGTGAATCTTGCATCAAAATAACCGCCATTTTAGGTCGTTGTTCTTATGTTGGGCTTGGCCAGAGACAATCTTGAAAGACAAAGCTAGTCACTTTTTCCCCTTTTTGTTTCTTTCTAGAATAAAGTCTATAATCAGAAGAGAAAGAAGCTGATCTAGCCAGTGTTTCTACTGCTGTAGATAGTATCGTGAATGACAAAAAACTCTTCAGCAGAACGCATCAGAAAGGAAAAATTAAGATGTTGTGAGTTTCTTATTTCTATTATCATTATTACTTTAATTTTTGAAATTAAAATTAAAAATAATTTAGAGAAATAAATTTAGACTCTTAGTTTAGAAGTTTTTCACGGAATACAGCAGAAACCGCAATTGCCGAGTAGCTGGAGGAAATGGTTTCTCAAATAGAAGGGAATGTTATTAATTCCCAAGATAGAAGTGTGGTAAATTCAATGGAATTAGTTTGTAAATTTGACTTTGTAATGAACCACTAAGGGGAAAAAAGGGCCAGCAATTTCTCCTAAGTCAATAGCTAACACTGGATACTTGAAATGCCATGCTACTTTCATAGAACATTTTAAGCAGCTGGTGGAAATAACATTAGTCCATTATATCATAGGACTTAACAAAGATGCCACACTAGTGAGTCTTGAAAATACACACAGAATAAAAATCCAGGAAAAAATCCTTGGAAAAGTTGGGAAATGGAGACACTTTGTATTTTGTTTGGAGAACTTAAATATTACGGGGGAAAAAACTCCACAGATCCTAGTTTGTATCCCATGTTTTCCCAGTCCAAACCAAGTTTTTTATCTGGAGTGCCTGAGAAAGGGTACCTCACTTTCATAATGAGAAAGAAAATTAGAGGTATGTTAGAACAGGAAAAGAGGTTGGAAGCATCTTTGGCTTTAAACCAGTAGCTCTCCAGAGAGAGGGAAACTAGGATCTGGGGAAAAGTCTATGAATGTCTACTTCGTGCCTGAGTTTACATAATATAATGATATCTAAGAGAACATTTAGCGAAATAAAAATGTTAAACTATAATCTCACCTGTGAAATACTCAGAAATATAATTGAGGATTTCTAGTATGAAAATTAAAGGACTCATAGACTAAGTCATGATGTTTGGACAACTGGGATATCTATCTACCTCACTTCTCCCATTTTTCATGGATTAAATAGCCAATCCCCTCACCATCCACTTAACTTCCTTCTTTTTTTTTTTTTTTTTTTTTTTTGGTACTGGGGATTGAACTCAGGGGCACTTGACCACTGGGCCACACCCCTAGCCCTTTTTTGTATTTTATTAGAGACAGGATCTCACTGAGTTGCTAAGTGCCTCACCATTGCTGAGGCTGGCTTTGAACTCAGGATCCTCCTGCCTCAGCCTCCCAAGTGCTGGGATTACAGGCATGCGCCACCACACCAGGCTTAATTTCCTTCTTTATTATCACCTAACAAATAAATTCTAACACCATCATCTGATGTTCACTGATTGGTGTTATACTACCTTCTTTTGTAGAGATGGAAAAAAAACACAGTCTCTGTCCTTCATAGTAGATTTTATATATATATATATATATATATATATATACATATATATATATGTATATATATATGCACATACGCAAATACATATATATAATTATATATATTATATATATTTGATCATACATATATAATTATAGTAGATACCTATCTATCTATATATGCAGTAGTAAACTCTGCAGTGGATCATCTTCGGGGTGATGACAGCTAAAATTTCCTATTTTATTAGAAATATAGATATAGAGATATCATTGCCATTTAATTGAACGAGGAGATGGAATTGAAGCTGGACTTTGAAGCAAGAAGGGAAGGAAGCTGGGAAGCACTGTGTCCAAGGAGAGTTCGGTGTTGGTAGAAGTGGAGACCTGTAGGGAGAGGAGTGCCCAGAGCGGAGCCGGGCAGACAGACAGGAGAGGGTGAAGAGGTGCTATCGGGCAACGCAGAGACAGCTGCCCGTTTATACTCCAGCAGCATTTCAAGAGAAGGGGCTTTGGATTTCAAAGCCTCAGGGAAGACTTCTCCTTTGGTTCCCTGTCATTTAGCAGTTTGAGGTTGCCATTTGTGCACTAGATAAGTGGTAAAGCTGAAAGTTCCTTTTATATGGGACTGTTTTATATGTGGTCGCTAAGGTAGATGTTTAATAAGCAAGCACAGGTCAGCTATGGGAGCTGTTTCTTTTTTATGAGGATGCAGTTTTGAGCAGCTCTGGGAGAAGAACAAAGCATATGCAAAAGGTTTCAAAATGAGTTTTACTGCTTCATTAAAGTTTTACAGCGCTTTCCTTTAACACCACTAACAGAATGAAACCAGAGGAGGGGCTGCCTTCCACAATGAATATCATCACTTCCTCCCCGCCCCTCATGTCTTAAGTGTCTAGTTTTTCTTGTTTCTCCACTTTTTTCTTCAAAAGCTAAATAAAGCCTCTTACTTTTTATATGTATTGTTTGATTCAGTGAAGCTAATAGATTATTTTGCCCTGGATTAAAATGACAAAACAGATACATGAACTTTGGAATTTTCAAAGGACAGCATTTTCTGTTGAATATATGGGTCTGTTTTTCTTTAAGCTTTTGGCCCTTATTTCCCATAATTAGCCACAGTGGCTGGAGTGTGTATATTGTGGTTATTTACTAAGGGATTTGGATTTTTCCTCTTTACATATCTCTGTTAATGGAGTCTACTTTATTATTATTTTTTAACTGGAAGATGTTTTAGGCACTTTTACTTCGGTAAACACCAGGTCCTAGGCCATTTTGTTCTGTATGGAAAGGGCAATGATAAATGAACTGTCTCTAAGTGCTGCAGTAGCTGGCTGTGACCTTGGTGCTCTGTCTTGCCTGTCTGAAATGTGGCCTCTAGTGCTTTCTCTTGGCTTTTGCATGTGGCCTGCTTGTGTTTTATTTTCTTCATGTTCATGTTCTTACTCACCAAGTTCTGCTCTTCTCTATGGAACTTTCAACTGTAGAACAGGGAGGCAGGCCTCACAGACCAAGGGTCAAGGGATCCTGGACAGTGCGTTGATTTCCCACTCTTACGTCTATACAGGCACCAGTATCTGCATAATACACATAGCTGGACACACACACTAAACAGTTAGACCCCCAAAGTTCAGGTGCTGGAACTTTAATCCTCAAATTCATATGTTGATGGTAGTTGGAAGTTGGGCCTTTGGGAGATAATTAGGGTTAGATGAGGTCACCAGGGTAGGATCCCTCATGAGGGGATTAGTGGATTCTTAAGATAAAGAGATACGTCCACCACGGGGTGCCTCCTTTTATGTCATGACACAGCAGAAAGGCTCTTATCAGGTGCTGCACCTTGGTCTTGAACTTCCTAGTCTCTGTTCTTTATAAATTATCCAGTTTGTGGTACTCTGTTATAGCAACATAAAAATACATAAATATATTTATTTTTATTTATTTATTACATATTTATTCTCTCAGAAAGGAATTTAAAGATTAATATGTTATCACTTATCTCTGGAAGAAAGTAAATTGCCTCTGGAACAAAGGAAATTTCTATTTTGGTGACAGGTGGGTCATTGAAAATCCAAAAACAACTTAAAAAACAAAACAAAAAAACTTGACTTATCTTTCAAATACCTTTCTAAAGGAGCTCTCCCAAGGCTTTGACTCTGGCTGCTCTAACAACTGTGCAGGAGGAGTCACAACCCAGTCTTCATGAGTGTGTGCAGACATCTGCTGCAATGGGAGGCAGCATCCTCTGTCACACGTGTCACACGTGTCAGGAAGAGAGTGGTGGTGGTCAGAGCCACTGGTCCACTGTTGAATACCAACCTGCGGTTGCTTTGGGCGCCTTCTTCCCACAGGCTGCAAATCTCTGTTCTAAACCTAAACATAGAACTTCTAAGGAAGTGGGTCAGCCCCAGGGTCCCATTTGTACCTATAAGACTTCTCTCTCTGTCCTTATTAGGAGTATTATTTCTGGGCGTGAGTTATCTTGCAAGGGTGTGTGGTACCACTGGTATCTGTGATGTACCACCTGGGCCCTGTGCTCAAGAATGGCACTGGTGACAAATGAGGAGATTAGGCGGACGTGCCAGTGCTTTCAGGTGAAGACACAGGTACATACAGACTTAACAGCACTCAAGTTTCTTCAGTTAAGAAACAACCAGTCAAGGATGGACTAGGCTTTCAAGTTTCTTTGGTAGATCCTGAACTCTCCTAAGAACTTCTCCAAATATGCCAAACCCCATGATGACATTAACAGTGAGCATGCACTAAGTCACTAGTGCACTGATTTGGATTACATGCTCTCAATACACCTGTCCATTTGGTCTTGACAATGAACCTTTACATGTGCTCCATACTCATCCCTATTGTGCGGATGAGAACACTAAGACATAGAAAGGCTAAATAACCTCCTCCCAAATCATAGAGTAAATAAACGGAAGAGCTGGCATGGAATGCAGGCAATCTGGCTCCAGACCCTTTAAAGCCCTCAACTACTCTGAGGGGTGGGGGCACATTAGGGTGGGAACTTGCTTTCTCTCACCATCTCTTTACAGGTCTCTGGAATAGCACTGGACCTCCAAAGTGGTCCTGTGATTCCTGGAGGAATCCCAGGTTGGACTCTGGCACCAGTATATTAAATGCAAGATACTAGCCACAGGAGTTAATCCATTCCTGGGTTGTTGGGATATCCACCAAGTATTCTAATGAAGATGTGTAGGTACGTAACAGTGAAAATGCTTGATCAGAATATACTTTTCCAGGGTGTACAGTGTCTCTGGGTACAGACAGCCAGAGTTAAAAATGAAGGTTTGTGGGAGGGTAGTGGCAGCTGTATCCTTGTGGTCATGCACATAGGCGTGGCAAGCTACTGTAGAGTGTTACAACTTATTTTATGGCGCATATAAAAACATACTCACATTTTAAGACATACTCATATTCATTTCATAAATGAATATGTACAAAGTATCATATTGTGATTTATTAAAAAAACAAAGTACAAGAGAGAAAGGTGTTTTACTTAACTTGCATTTGTGAGTAAATTTATATGCAACTGAATTTAATATTATCTCACCTAACCTTGACAGAGGAGGCTGGACCTTACAGAGATTAAAATATTTTCCTGATGTCACAAATGTAGTATAGGTAGAGCAGGATTTGAAGTCAAGGTATGTCTGATAACAAAGTCCTTGATCTATAGGTGGCACCTTGTGTGGGGGTGGGGAGGGGAATGTGCTGAATAGAATACAAAACAGAATAGTGTTCCTCACAGAGTTCCAATAACAGGTGAGCAGTGTCACATCTGCATATACCTACCAGAGGTCATTCAGTTAACACATGTGATTGAGAGTGGCTATGTAAAATATATACCTACATATAGAACATAAAGAAGTAGACAAGCCCAGGATATCTTCAGTTGCCAAGATACTCACCACTCCAATGGTCAGCTCCATTTCTGTGCCTCTGGTGGTTGGAAATGTCTGACTTGGTATCTTTTTATTTCTTCTCAATGTTTCCTTCTTGCTTGTTCTTTGAATATCAGCTCATTTAATTTCAGCCAGGCAAAACTTTTTCTCCCAAGTTGAAGTGATAATGGGTCCACACCAAAAAACTTTCAGTGGGAACTAAATGGTAGAGTAAGATAGAAAAAACATGAAAAAAGAAGCAAAAAGATGTGCTTACTGGTGACTCAGGAGTTGCAGAGTGAAGGGGGGCATGGGGGCACAATGGTTTTCAACAGAGAACCATTACTATCCCTTATACTTAGCCCCACTGTGTAGGGTAACTGCAAAAGATATTGCTAATGGTGAATCATTCTTTAGGAAAAGATCTTAAAAGCCATTATATGCAATGCACTCACAAAGCATGCTGTGGTTGGGACAAATAGTTGAGATAGTTAATTCACTGGTGGCCAAACCAGCCTTCATGTGGGAAGAAGAGATTATGAGACCTTTGATGGGGTCATTGTTACACAATATTTTTTTTCAGAGTTCGTATTGAATCTCAGGATGAAGTTTAGGGCTTACCTAGTGGTCGTGGAGAATAATCAGGCTAGCTATAGATCAACATGGGATTGGAGTCCAAAATTTCTCCTTATTAGTAGTTGTGTCCACCAGAGGGTCACATGTCACATACTACAGAGTACCTGTATTAGTGGGAAAAGAAGCATCAACCTTTTCCACCTTCTACCCCTCCCCATACACAAACCCCACCCTTATTTAGTTCAAGAGTTCTTAATCAGGAAATAACTAAATTGGAAGTAATAAGTCATATTATCAATGTGATAGGGATGATAAGTATACACTTTGTATTCAATAAATCTCAACAGCTGGTCAATAAAAATAGGAGGGGCAGTCATTAAAACGAACCTCCACTTGGAAGAGGTAAGCTGAGGGTGAAGAGGAAGAGTTATGCTGCCCCCAGGAGCCAGTGTCACGTTCCTTAGTGCTCAAGATCTTCCTCTGTGAGAAAAGTCATGACAGTAAGCAGACACACCTCGGGTCTGGCAAATTGTGATGATTTCCCAGACTATGGGGTTAGAACCCTGGAATGGTTTAGAGAAGAGGAGAATAAGAAGGAAACTCTAGGAGAAGAAAGAGAAGGAGACGACTAGGAAAGTCTTGAGTTCTTGAGAAGGTAACATGATGGCTAGACGAGAAACCAAGACTGAGACTGAGAAGGTGTGACCTTTCTCAAGGAAGCTTGAGTTCCACACCTCTCTTCAATTTCCCTATCTGTAAAAAGAAGAGGATGGTCCAGGATAGTGCCAGGGTTCCTACTTGTTTTAAAGTCCCCAAACTCTAGGCCAAGGTCATTTCAGAATCTATAAAGTTAACCCTTATCCTTGACCACCCAAGAAATTCTAGTTTGCTTGCTTGACCATGGAACTCCTCCACTTGCTTTGTAACCATTTATAAAGCAACATGTTTTTTTCTGGAGCATTGTTTCCTTTTAAGGATGCTCTTTGGGGATAGCTTTGTATTTTGATATAATTTCAAGCTTATGAAAAATATGCATGAATTGCATAAGGAATTTCAAAAAAGCTTTATCCCTATTTACCAAATATTTACATTTTGTCTCATTTGCTAAGTTATTCTGTGTGCATTTATATATGTATATGTATATTCGACATGCATATAATGCAGGTATATGTATATATATATGTACATACATATGTATAAATATTCACACACATATTTATAGATAGAGAACAATTTGAATGTAAGTTTGAGACATGAAACCATCCATCCTTAAATAGTTTACCACATACTTCCTAAGAAAACAGATATTCTCCTATATAACCATAGTTCAGTTATCAAATAAGAAATTTTAGCATTTGGGTAGATAGATAATTGACATATATTAAAAATTAACTAATATTAAATGTGGATTGTGGACTGTATATTAAGTATATATATATATTATGTATATACAGTCCACATTTAATATTAATCATTTAATACTTAATATTAAATGGTTTTGCCAATAATGACTTTTATAGGTATCTTCCTTATCAGGATCCAATTCAGAATCACTAATTGCATTAGTTTCCATGTGTTTTTAGTTTCTTTTTTTTTTTTTTTTAGAGTTTTTAAAATGTCTTTATTTTGTTTGTTTATTTAAGTGGTGCTGAAGAGCACTCTGCCACTGAGCCACAACCCCAACTCCTCTTTAGTTTCTTTAAATATGGAGTAATTCCTGAGTCTTCCTTTGCCTTTCTTGATCTTAAAAACATTGAAAAGTATAGCTCAGTGATCTTTAGAATATCCTTCAATTTCATCTCATCTACTCTTCATCATAAGATTCAGTCTAAGCGCTTTGGGGCAGTTGTGCCACTGAAGTTTTCCCTTCTCCATCTATCATATCAGGTGGCACATTCTGGTTTATTCCAATGTTGATGATGCTCTCTGATTCCTTGGTTAATGTTATTTCTACTAGGTTTCTTTATTATAAAGATGTAGTTTTTTCTCTTTTATAACTAATAAAACTTTAATTCACGTTTAAAAATATTAATTACATCTACTTTAGACTCTTGGAAAGTACTGTCTACATTTTCACATTTTTGTGCTAAAATGGGATGACTTTTATTGATCTGTTGTCAAGTTTACTGATTCTTTTCCCTGATGTTTCCAGACTGTTGATAAGTTGATGGAAGAATTGAAGAATTGTTAGATGTCATTCATATATTTTATTTCTAGCAATTTCATTTGGCCTTTTCTTCGGTTTCAGTGTTGGGGGCAAACTTAGTCATGTGGTCATCATGCATGCTCTATACCTTTGCCTTTAGATACTTTCTCATATTTATCACAGTTATTTTAAAGTATCTGTCATAAAATTTAACCTCTGGGTCACCTCTGAATCTATTTCTATATACTTTAGTAAAAAAACTATATTTTTCTTTATGTGTTTTGTAATCTTTGATAGCATGCAGGACATTGTGTGTCCAAACAAGTAAACAACCAAACACAGCAGACACCAAAGTAAACGATATAATGTGCCCAGGAAAGTGAAAATCTTTTTAAAATTTATTTTATTTTACTTTTTATGTCAGCAGCCCCATTTAAACTGTGGTTGAGCTGTGCTTAGAATTCACTGTTGTTTTAATTAGATTTAGTTCACCATTAGGTTAATGATTCAAGCATGAGTCATTACTTTACCTTCAGTGGGGCAAGACTTCTTTGAACAAACACTCTTCAGCTTCCTGAACCAAGGGGAATTTCATTCTCCTTTATAAAATATATTCCAGTTTTATTATTTTTTTTTTTTTATGTTGCTCAGGATTTCCCACTGCTCTTCAGTTCTGCCTCTCGACTTTTTGTAGTTGGAGAGATCTCTTTCCGCTCCATTGCCTTGCCCACACTGTTGAAGTGTTGGGCTGTGTATTCAGGGAATGCTTAGAGCAACTTGAAGGGCTTTAGAATGGCATGTGGCGGCTGCAGCAGGTCAGAAGAGCTGAAACACTTTCATTAGGAGACAGTTGCTCCTCCAAGGAATATCTTTGTGCTCTTCTGGGCTTCCTCCAGTTATGCACAGTTTCTACCAAGTGCATAATGAAAGCCTGCAGTGCCTTGGAGGGTTTCTCTGGGTTCTCTTGCCTTCCTTTCTTGCACTGCTTATAAACTTTTGCCTGAACACGTAGCCAATGTCAATGGAAAAGTTTTGATGACCAAGTGCAGATTCTCTTTGGGTGTAGAACTGGGGATTCTAAACACCATACCAGTTAGTCTCTAAAATTCTTGTAAATTTTATTTCTCCTACAAAAGATTATAGAAGTTGAGGGCATTTCCTTGGAGGGACTTGTTTTAGTTTCTTTTGTTCTTGGCTGTCTAATAGGTTTACAAAACTCTGATTTGTTTTTGATAGTGGGTAGAAGTGAAAGCAGAAATTTTGTTCTGGCATCCCTTTAATGTATTCTGCCCAGAATATTCAGATGTATTCTGGTCACTTTATTAATTTCTGGCAAAAAGGTATCCATATCATCTTGTATTTTTCCTATTCCTACCCCAGTTCTTGATTTAGGCTTTCCCCATGATCCCTGATTCCTCCTAGTGAAGAATCCATTATTCATTGTTTACTATTTTTGAAGATAAATTTGAAGATAAATGCTCTACCACTGAGCCACAACCCCAGCCCCTGAAGATAAAATTTTCACAAAGTAAGATAAAGAAATATTAAGTATGCAATTCCACGAGCTTTGATAAATGAATACCTAATGTAATCTATACCCCCAGGAAGATTCTGAATATTTCTATCATCTCAGAAAATTGCCCTTTACAATCAATTTTTTCCTACATCTCTCAAGCAATCTCAGTGCTAGTTTTGCCTGTTCTAGAGCTTCATATAATGAAATAATAACTGACCTCTTTGTGTTGGGCTTCCTTTACTCAATAAAATGTCTGCAAAATTCATATATGCTATATATGTCAATAGTCCTTTTTTTCTGCTTAGAAATATCTCATTATAGATATATATTTTGCAATTTATTTATCTATTGTCCTGGTGATGGACATCGGAATTGTCTAGATTTTGCTATTATGAATAAAGATGCTATGAACATTCTTGTACAAGTCTTTATGTGGATCTATTTTTTAATTTCTCTTGGAAGCTCAAGAATGAAATTGCTGTGTCATGGGTAGGTGTACATATAATTTCATAAGAAATTGAAAAACATTTTGCCAAAATGTTTGTACGTCAAATCTGTTTTTGACTTCATTTTTAACACATTTGTTTCATAACTAGTAGGGGGCTTTATGACCTCCCCCACTGTGTGACATTTCCTGGCTTGAGTGCCTTCTATGAAAGTGCTCTAGTCCTGAATAGTTTTGAAGGCACCTCTGAACTACCTGGAATAGGATAATTAGGCTTCTAGCTGGGATAGAAGCGGAAACAAACCTGCACCCTCACTTAAACTTGCATCCTCACCCAAACCAGCATCCTTACTCTATGAGTTCCTGACATACCCCAAACTCCCTTCCTACTTCCTAATAGTGCAACAAATCCTTAACCCCAAAGTGAAATTGTCATGATTCCACTGTAGCTGGATTTGGTGTGTACAGTGGACATTATTTCCCTTCCCAGGACTCCCTCCCTGAGACTTTGAATTTCAGAGCTTCTATTTTTTTCTGCAAGCCATACAGTACTTAGAGGCAGAGGAGTGGGTGGGTGGGCAAGGTCTCTTTGCTGGCTGACTTGACCCCTTTAATCTTCCAGTCCTCTCCTGGCAGAGTAGTTGGAAGCTGCTGGTGGCTGGGCCTGGCTCTGGTCATCGTAGAGTCTGGACTTCATGAGCTCTGTGTTTAGCTAAGACTTGTCAGAAACAAAGTGAGGAGGGTGTTTGAAACTCTACAGTGTTCTGAAATAGAGTAAAGCATCTATACCCCAAAATAGCTCTGTCCACACTGGAAGTGTGCCTTCGCTTTCTCTTTTTCTTTGGATGCTGTGGTTGGATTTTCTTTCCTTGCCATAGTTCATTCCATTACCTCATTCCTATCTTTGAATGCAGTGTGTGCTGCAGTTTCCTTATCAGATTGAGACACTTTCTCCCTAGCAACCTCCTCCCTTTAAAGTCAGCTCTATCCTTCCTTTCAGCTGTATGGATGTCATGGGGCATTATCACCTTCTATTGCCCCACGGTGTCCCCTGAAGAAAGGGAAACACTAAACCCTTGGTAATCACAATGCTAGCCTCATGAAGGATTTTGTGATTAAAATAGTTTATCCTCGGTAGTTGCCCTTTGTGGTTTGTTTTTAAGGTGGCTATAGCCATGAACCACCATGCTGTGAACAGGGCTGGGATTCTCTAAATGAAGCACAAGAAATGCATTTCCTTATGTCAGTTCATTTTAGGTAACAAACCAGGCCCTGGGTGACAGTGCAGGTTCAGGCAATATAGGGCAGGAGAAAACTTCTGTCACTGATGAGAGAAACCAGGTACTCTTCTTTTGGGCAAAGGAGACTGTGTCAGGAACCCTGGTTGTCCTCAAAGAGAGAAACTACTGAAACTACTAATTTGGACTCTACCTTTATTCAACTTCCTGAAACACGAGGCTCTTTTCAAGGAAATCTGAAATCATAAGTTGTTTTTTTCTAGGCACACCCAGGCTGCTCTTTAACCCCTCCTGCCTTAGGAGAGGCATCTGAGGTGTTCTTTCTCATAATCCAACTAGGAAAAAGTTTAAATAGCACTGTAAACCAGAGCATGTCCATCTGTCCATCCCATCACTCCACTGAGGCTTCCATTAATCCGTCTACCAAACATTCATGGAACAGTCACTAATGCACCCAATGAGCGTGTTAGGCACAGTGGACTATGACGTGTGAATAAGACATAACCCTCTTCTCCAGGAGATTGTTCTGTAGAAAAGATGGGGAGGCAAATCGTGACTCCATGGAAGTAACTGTAATAAAAGAAAGAAAGGAATGAATTCCACAAGTGAGGTCTACACAGCTCTGTATCCAGGGACAAAAGGGGCCCCCACACTGTTTAGTTGTGCAGCCCATTGGTAAAAGTTTTGAATACTTGCTTAGAACATATATTTTATGTAAATTATATACATGTATTCTACTAATGTCATCATTATACTACAGTCATGTATAAAAAGAGAAATGTAAGAGATAATCTAAAGATGAAATAGGCACTATTTTTAAAATAGTTTTATTTATGTTGAACAAAATAATACCTTTCTTGTCTTTTAAAATATGCTGTTACTAACGTTTTCATTAATTAATGTGGTTTACAGGCAAGATTGGTTCAACCATCATAGTTTTTGCATCTTTATATTAGGAAGAGGTAAAATGTTATGTCTGTCATTTATTCTTGTCTGTCAGTGCTTACCTATTACTAGTATTTTCAGTTTGAAGTCTCTGTGTAAGAAACATACTATGTTGTAAGAATTTAATCCTAAAACTTGACAGGTGTGGTAGCCCATACCTGTGATCCCAAGAACTTGGGAGGCTGAGACAGGAGGATTGCAAGCTTGAGACCAGTCTCAGCACTTAACAAGGCCCTATGCAACTTAGTGAGACCCTTTCTCAAAATAGAAAGTAAAAAGCAAAAGGGCTGGGGATGTGGCTCAGTGGTTGAGCACCTGTAGTTTCAGTCACTAGTACCAAAAAGTAGAAACAAAAGCAAAAACCAAAAAACAACAACCACCACCACCACCACCAAAACCTAGGTAAGACTATCCAAATATCTATATAACCTGCAAAATGTCACAATATGCTGAAAATGAATGATGGACAGATATTAACACCTCTCCACTGTGGCACTCCAGACTTTAGATGGCCGGGGTCTGTCGCATCCTTGCCTGGTGCATAGGACATGTGATGATGGCCTTAGTGACAATTAGTATTAAATATCAGCAATCCTTAATTTATTTCTTATTTTTCAGAGTAACTATAATTAGATGTTTAAATTTTAACTTCTCACACTCCAGTAGATCATTTGCTCTTCTCCTCCAGTATGTGTATACAGTTTGGAGACATTTGGGTGAGAGGGTGGGTTGGACATGATTCCCTCATATCTGAGCATGTTTGAGAAAACTTTATATATATACTTATATATATAAGAGCTTCACTTTGATAGATAGAAACTGGAGCTGAGTTAGTACTAATAAAATGCCTTATATTGGAGAATCAGAGCAAAATTATGGAGAATTGAAGCCAGAATAGTAACTTTAAATTAGGAAGCTTAATATTAGTAAGGAATATACTTTGTATTAGTAAGTAATATATGATATTAACCAACTTTCAGTAACTATGACAAAATACCTGAGAAATTCATCTTAAAGGGGGAAACATTTACTTTAGTTCACAATTTCAGAGGATTCCATCCATAGTCACTTGGCTCCATTACTTTGGGCTTTTGGTGAGGCAGAACATTATGGTGGGGAGAGCATGGTAGAATAAAGTCCTCAGCTCATGGTAGCCAGGAAGCCGACTTTAGATGGGGAAGGGGCCAGGAACAAGATATTCCCTGCAAGAACATGCCTCACGTGATCTACTTTCTCCAAATAGGCTCCATGTAAAGTTTCCACCAACTACCAATAATACTACCATTAGGAAGCAAACCTGCCATGCATGAGCCTTGGGGAATAATTTTAGATCCAAATTTAAACACTCTCTCTCTCTCTCTCTCTCTCTCTCTCGAACTGAAAGATATTTAATTTACATATAGAGGTATTATAGTTCTTTGAACTGAGGGATATTTAACCATATCTTACCATCTCTCTTCCTCACCTTTAAAAAGAAAAGTGGCTGTTCCCTTATCCAAATTCTCTTCTGTTGCCACCTGAAGCGATGGCCTCTTGGAGCAACGGAGCCGTGGGAAGAAGTTTAGAGGCAAACTGGAGACAAACAGCTTTTTATTCTGATAACTCTTCTCTCTGGTTCTAACAACGACTAACACGCGCCACACACACCACCAAAATGGCGCTGACCCGATCAACAATCTCGGCCAAGTCACTCGAGATCCCGGGACAAGTCCCGTGAGACTACAAAAGGTGACAATGCCCAAATCCTTATGACCCATAGTCAACCGCAATTTAAGCCATCTCCCCAAACAGGGCTCCTACACTCTTCTGTTACGTACTTTATAATGGAAATGCCAGTCTAGTAGTAGATAGGACTAAGATGAGTTGGAGGGTAATTGTCAACAAAGTAGTGTGTTTGTGAGTGGTTTAAGTGCAAAGAAACAAAACCTTAAAGAGGAGTCATGGAAGTAAAGGGAAACTTGAAAATGGTTTAGTGAAGAAAGAAAAAAAATATCTCTCTGTTTACAAAATTTGCATCCTGGGTAAATAAAGAGAGTGGAGACAGAGAGAAGTGGAGATACCAGGAGAAGGAGCAAAATTGAAGGGATGTTGATGATGTAGTCCATATTTAGGTAAAAACACCCAAAATAAAGCTGAGAACGTGGCTATGTGAGGTGAAGTGGAAGAAATGTACACAAAAGATCACAGAAGAAACAAATGAGCTGGGTGCAGTGGCGCACACCTGTAATCCCAGCACTTGGGAGGCTGAGGCAGGAGGATCGCAAGTTCAAAGCCAGCCTCAGCAATGGCGAGGCACTTAGCAACTCAGTGAGACCCTGTCTCTAATAAAATACAAAAAAGGGCTAGGGGTGTGGCCCAGTGGTCAAGTGCCCCTGAGTACCAAAAAAAAAAAAAAAAAAAAAAAAAGAATGGGGGTGGGGATTGCTAGAAAAGAGGATCAGAGAGAATATAGGAGAAATACCTTCCAACATTTTAATACAGCAGCTCCAATTGCATCTGAGACTTAGGATTCCTGATTCTTAAGCTCTTAATTCCACTATTAATGTTTTTGGTGGTTGGAACTACATCACAGCTTTTTTTTTCTAACAATTAAGTGAAGTTAATGTAATTAATATGCTTTCAGATCAGTTTCAATGATCTCAGGGAACTAGGTAAAATTTTTTCTAGACTAAAAATGTTTAAGAAGCAAGGCAGATCAAAGGAACTAAACATCCTTTTAAAAAATAACAACAACAATATAAAGTGTGAAAAAATAAGAGTTTCTAAACATAAAAATAAATTTGAAATTAAAGTCATTTGGGTTACTGTCTCAAATAATTTTGATAATATAGACTAATTAATTCCACCAAACATATAGTTTAAATTTTTCTCTCCCTGAATTGCCTAGTTTGATGGAATTGACAGTTATATTTTTTTTAAATTTTGTTTAGTTGCAAATGGACACAATATCCTCTTATGTATGTATTTTTTTTTTTTTTAATGTGATACTGAGGATTGAACCCAGCGCCTTACATGTGTGAGGCAAGTGCTTTACTACTGAGGTATAGGCCCAGCCCAACAGGTTGTTTTGATGTCATTAAAAATCAAAGAGATTTTAAAGAAATATATAGAATTAGTGAAGTTTTTAGGATTAACAGAAAAAAAAAACAAGATCAGGGATTGAGAAGCAATTTGAAGGCTGAAGAAAATAAAATAAAACAGAAGGCAGAGAAGAATTTCTGGCAATTGGTAATGATATTATGCTTAGTGGAAGAAAAACGATAATAATGCATGAGTCTACATTGTAAAGTCAAAAGGGAGTGACCTGATTCAAACTTGGACATATTACTGAGAACTCATGAAAGAAAACCTTGTCAAGCTCACTCTTTATGACCATAAAACAAAGATTTGGAAGAGTCCATACACTCTGTTTTGACTTAAACGTGTTTGAAATTATATTCTACAGGAAACACAAATCAATCTATTAAGAAATTGGATTATGGCCATTCTGTGGAGGATCCCTGGACCGAGGACCAAACTCAAAGAATGCTTATTAAAATACATGCCAACTTGGGGGAGGAATGAACTGGACAAAGTGGCCCTTTAATTTAGGAAAAGAAAATAGAAGTATACTCATTAAGTTTGCTGTAACAATGGTGTTGATCTTGGAGGATAGGATCACCATTGTTAGTGTAGATTCCTTGTAAATATGAAGAAATGGTGGGAGAGTCATAGAGAAGTTCAGTTAGAAGTATTACGTCCCAGAGGCGGGGCAATAATTACTAACTGGGAGTTCACGCTCTCTTCCTTATCTGGCTAGTGGGTGTTTTAGTGGGATTATCACGGGGTGCATTAGGAAGGTGGTCCTGCAGCGGTATTAAGCAGCACCCTGAGAAGTAGAAACTAAAGCTTAGAAATCAGGAGCCCCAAGGTCATATTTAACTTATGCCTGTCAATAGTCAGACATTCTTTGGGCTCTATTTTTAAACCTTGGACTCCGTATAAAGATATTTAGATAACTTAGAATTTGAGAGTGAAGATAAAATAATTAAGAAATAAGACCTAGAAGGATAGGTTAAAATAACTGATATTTCAACTCAACACAAAAATTCTGGGTTACTTAATAGTACTTATTTTTTTTTTTTTAAAGAATTGTTTAGTCATAATTGACGATCATCAAGTATTCTCCATTTACACAGCCAGGGTCAAAACAAGAGGAAATGGGCGCCAACTGCCGTGTGTGGGATTTAGATTAACATAGGGAAGAATTGGCTGAGAGGGATGGATTACTATGGAAGGATATGGAATTTCCTACTTGCAAGGTCTTTAAAAATACTCTCTCAAATGTCAAGGCTAATTTAAAATTAAATTCTGTCAGAATAATAGGGCTAGAGATTGGTGAATTGGACGGTGTAAGAAAACAACATAAACATTAAAGAGACCTTCTGGACTTAAAATATAATGATTGTTTTGAAAATAATACTTGTTGTGATGAAGTAGAATTAGAAAATCAGGGAGAGCTAATATCTGTGTTGTGATTTATTTTTATTATTTTATCTTTCTTCCTCCTTTCAGCTTGGGCAGCAGTTTGGGTCTTTGCCAAACAAGTTATAATTATCTATTGTTGAAATTTAAATCTCTTGATTATGTAACAGGCACTCAGAAAAACCAGATAGGAATACCAGGAAATTTTGCTTTGAAAAATGCTAATAACAACTTATGTGACTCTTCTTGCAGTTTATCAATTTATTAGTTTTTATTCAGTAACATTGAAGTGCTCACTAACTGAACTAGATACTATGGAAATATAGAAGGTAAATAGGACCCAGTTTCTGGCTTTAAAGAGTTTGTGACTTATGGGGTGATAGGATAAATCCAAGTGAAGATTTAGTGCGCGGTATCAGACAGGATTAGTGGATTATGTGATGCAGGCTATTTTTACTGGAAGAGTTGGATAGTGGAGTTTATGCCCTGGAGGTGACATAGAGGAGAAGGGTTTAAAAGGATGCAAAAGAATTGAAGAAGAGAAGGGAGATGGCTGTGTATATCTGCAAGAGAAATGTAAACAAAAGGAGAGACATGAGATATCTATGTGTGAGCCATGGCCTTGTGAATTAAAGACATCAGGAGAAATTCAAAGGTGTTCATAGGTCAAACAAGGCCTTTGTGATTTGCTGTTGCCAATATCTATGACCTAATCGCATCCTGTCTCTCTATGTAACCTTACTTCATTTTGCTTGTCACAACCCTGGGTCTGATTACTGGAGGTGGGAGCGGCATGGGGGTTGATCAAGGGAGACTGGATTTGATCAGTGCCTGCTGTCTGCAAATACTGAGTTCAGATTTCAGTTCTGCCATTTAATAACTCTATGACCTTGAATCTCAGTTGCTTCATCTATGAGATGGGACTAATAATAACACCTGCCTCAGGAGTTGCTGTAAGAAGCAACTGAAAGAACTGATAGCTATAAAGTGCTAACATAGCACCTGCTATGTTTAAGCATCAAGAAGATATTATGGCATTATTACTACTACTATTATTATTATTCCTTTAAGCCATTGAGTCTAACATCAGGAGTCATGTCCCAGGAGCCTTTCCTTTCCCCAGCAGTCTGCATGGGCATTGCCCATATCCATGTGCTCCACAACCCAATCCTCTCTGCACTGTGACCCTGACCTTCCATTCCTGTCTCTCCTCCTAGGTTGTGAGGTCTGGAGGCAGTCATGTCCTATGTATTTTTGTGTCCTGGTGCCACTGGACAGTCTATCAAGGTTTTTGAATATCTAGGTGAATGAATGAATAATAAATGAATGAATGATAGAAAAATATAAATCTATGAGTTCACACATCGTCCTCTTTGTCTACCCCGATTACATTCACTCAATCCATCCTGCTTCGTTATTAATACTGAAAATCCACGTGAGGTCCAGTGGAATACATAAGCTACGTAGGTAGAAGTTTAATCATTTGTTAAAATGGATCTTACTCAAGAACACTTTGGAAAATGAGTTTGCATCCATATTTTACAGTTGAAAGGCCAACACTATATAACCTCAACAACCCTATTGTATTTTGTGGAGTCATTCCCAATGATTGAGACCCGAAATGTATCCCATAGCTTAGTTAGTTGTAACAAGTTCTATTTTTCAAAGTTTTCCTTCAGAGATTCACATAGACAGTGGAGGTGGAGGGACAGAAGATGTGTTAGTCTGCAGTCTGTTACTCTGACAAAATACCTGAGAAAATCAACTTAGTAAGAGGGAAGATTTATTTTGGCTCATAGTTTCAGCCCATGGTTACTTGGTTGCATTGCTTTTTTGCCTGTAAGGAGCTGGTACATCATGGTAGGAAGCTTGTAATGGAGCCAAGCTGCTCATTTTGTGGCAGCTCAAAAGCAAAGAGGAGAAAGCAGCAGATCAGTGTCCCACAATCCCCTTCAAGGACCCAACCCCAGTGATCCAAATCCTCCCACCAGGCCCCCACCTCTAAATGGCACCATCACCTCCCAATAGCGCCACCCTGTGGACCAAGCCTTTAAGACATGGGCCTAAGCCCATACCATTTTCCCTTCTCTTCTGCTTTGAATTCCTTTCTCCTCCTTTGATGCTTCTTTTCTCCAGCCGGTCTTGGTGCAAATGAAATAGAATTTGCAGCTAGAAGTTCCGAATAGGAGATTTCATCAGGTAATTACTAGACATGTGAAGTGATCCAGTTCTAGTGAGTTTCATTTTTAGAGAAAATAAATAAATAAATGTTTCCTTATTTGCATAAGGAAGATGATAATATTTGAGAAGGATCAATGCAATAACAGATATCAAAGTCATGTTGTAACACGTGGAGTAAATACAACGGGAGTTTTTAGTATTATCAATGCCTTTCTTCTTTCCTTTGGAATTCCTCCTAGCAGACACCCGAGAAGACAGAATTCTCACCTTTCTTTTCTAAGGTAGCTTCTTATCTTTACGAAAGGCTTAGTGACGGAGGAGGATTGGATCTTAGGCTCTGCTGGGATTTATTCCAGTCTTATGATTTCACGACACGTGGCGTGTCTTGTTGCTTTTTTCACTACGCAGAGCAGTCACTGTCCCCTTCTATGTCTATACTTTGAGATCCTGGGAAAAATTTAAAGAGAAGACTAAGAAAAGGAATGACTGTAGAAGTACGACAGTGATGTTGACCGGGACTGTGCAGTGAGCCCACCTCAGGTTGGACACCACCTAACCTTGTTCCACGCGTGCTGTGGCCAATGTGGACTTGATCCTGGAGGGTCTGTGCCTTGGACAAGGGTATCACAGAGCCCACACCTGGGTCTCCCCTGGGTTGGCATGGCCACGGTTTCCATGGAGACACGCCCAGAAGCCAGGTCTCTGCTTCCTTGCTGTTTGAACTGTGTACCTGGAAGACACAGGGCTGAGTGATACCCACATTCTCGTCACTCTCACTGTCCGTAGTCACAGTAAGCCCTGGCTTAGCTTCCATGTGAACATGCTTCAACATGTCCTGGACTGCCAGGGACCACATTCCTTCACAGCAGGTCCTGTGATCTGCTCTGAGATAGCTGCAAATTCCTGCACTTTCCTCACGGTCAAAGCCAGAATTTCATGGGAAGGCGGAGACTCATATTGATTTTGGCTTTGATCTATTTTCCCTCTTTAGGTACCAAATGAGTTTGCTAGGGTTGTCATAACAAAGTACCACAAACTAAAGAGCTAAAAACAACATCTATTTATTGTCTCTGGAGGTGAGGAGTCTAACATCAAGTTGTGGCAGGGCTGGTCTCTGTGGATGCCAACGAGGAAGAATCTGTCCAGGATTCTGGTGGGTTTTGAGAATCTTTGGGGTTCCTTGGCTTCTGATGCCTCACCCTGACCTCTCATGTCTTTTCCACTGTGCTTTGAAATGCTAGCACCCTGTCTCATATTTAATGTAAACAGCATTGTAGCTTTCTCTCTCATATTTGACTTCTCTATGTTTGGTTTCTGTTTAGTGGCTGCATTACCCTTGTTAGGTCAATGCTTGGCAAATTTCTGATGGTGGAAGGACATTTTAAATGTCCTTTAGAAGGAAAAATCAACTCTTGTTCAAAGCCCATTGCGTAACTCCACGACCCACTTCCTGCTCACGCACTGAGCATCATGCTGCAGGCAGCAGCTGACCTGCATTTCTGCTCAATTACTTTGTGCTCTATACATGTGGAACTAGACATGCACATCAAAAATAATGTGCACTAAACTGAAAGGAAATACAGCATATTTTATGAAGTTCATCACGAATGGGATAACAGCATAGGGAGCAGCAGACTGATAAAGAAGGACGGACTTTCATGAGGATCTTTCTATACCCTGGGATTGCTGGAGACAATGTGGAATTGACTTCCAAATACTCAACGTGTATTTTAGAGTAGAAAAATTCTTCTACTGGGTCAACAATGCAAGTTGAAGGCCAAGTGTACATAAAGACACAACTGTGCTGTGGTCTTTCAGTAAAGTCCAGTCTATACTGAACTGCCTGGATTCAGGCTTCTCTAGATAATACACCTTCCAGTTCTGTGACGCTTGGTCATTTCTGACCCACGATTGGACCCCAGGCTCTGAGACCATTGATGTCACATTCTCAGGGACTGATGGTTAGTTCTACAACAGACGGATTTCTTAGGGATACAGTTCAATTCAGTGCACAACAGGGATGAACTCTTAAATTTATCTTTTGTAAAAGATATATTTTAAAATGTATTGAGTGATCAAACTGTGTAAATGATAGTTCTGTTTAAAGATGTCACTTATGAATGATTCCTGCCTAAGAATTTGCCTTTTAGTTTGAAGTCAATCCTGTTCCTGAGTTGAACAGCTACGTAAGCGTTATCAGATAGATGGAAAATGTGGAATTGTAAAGAAAAGACAATATACACATGGTACTTTAAAAAGGGAGGAAGAAAAATGGAGAAACTAGTTTCAGAAAAGCCGGAGCAGTTTTGCGGTCTCATTTAGAGAACGCCATAGCTATAGACATAAACAGTCTGCTAACCCTAAACCTGTGGAGTTCTCAGCCTGTGATCTGACTGCTACAGAGAAGTTGACTTGTGAATACTCTTGGTTCAGAATCAGTGAACTATATTTACATGATTCATTGTCATTTCCATGAGCGTTTACGTTATGTTATTGCTATCTGTCCTGGTATAGAAATGCCATTCAGAGGTAGAGACCATCCTCTCTGCTGACCCACTCAGCCCTGTGACACAGAGGTAGAGACCATCCTCTCTGCTGACCCACTCAGCCCTGTGACACAGAGGTAGAGGGGCATCAGAACACATAGGTACCCTTTACTGGTGGGCACTTCGAGTTGAGACTGGAAGAGAAGCAAACTCTGAAGTGTATGGAGTTAGAAGACAGCTGAGGAAAAATTTTCTGTATCTTATGGTTCATCTAAAAAGAAACTTGAATGACCCAACAACCTCACTTCTTGGTAGGTATCCAAATAAAACAGAAAGTAGGTTCTGGAAGAGATATTTGTACACCCACATTCATGGCAGCATATCATGCTAGCCAAGAGGTAGAAGCAACTCAAATATCCGTCAACAAATAACTGATAATAATAATGTGGTATATACACAAAATGGAATATTATTCAGCCTTAAAAAGGAAGGGTATTCTGACATGGGCTACAATGTGAGTGAATCTTTTATTTTTTATTTGTTTTAGTTATCCATGACAGTAGAAGGTATTTTGACATACCATACATAAATGAAGTATAACTTCCCATTTTTGTGGTGTTACATGTTATGAAGTTAGAGTGGTTGTGTATTCATGTATGAACATAGGAAAGTTATGTCCAATTCATTTTACTGTCTTTCTCATTTCTATTGTCTCCCCTCCCCCCTGTCCAATCCAGTGAACTTCCACTCCTCCCTCCCTTATGCCTATTGTGAGTTAGCATCCACATATCAGAGATAATATTTGACCTTTGGTTTTGGGATTGGCTTATTTCACTTAACATGATAGTCTCCAGTGCCATCCATTTACTGGCAAATGCCATAATCCCATTCTTCTTTATGACTGAGTAATATTCCACTGTGTACATGCACCACATTTTCTTTATCCATTCATCTGTTGAAGGGCAACTAGGTTGGTTCCATAGCTTAGCTATTGTGAATTGAGCTGCTATAAACATTGATGTATAATGCCACTGTAGTATGCTGATATATGCCAAGTCCTTCAGATATATGCCAAGGAGTGGGATAACTGGGTCAAATGGTGGTTCCATTCCAAGTTTTCCGAGGAATCTCCATACTGCTTTCCATAGTGGTTGCACCAATTTGCAGTCCTACCAGCAATGTATGAGTGTACCTTTTCCCCCACATCTTCACCAACATTTATTGTTACTTGTATTCTTGATAATTGCCATTCGGACTGGAGTGAGATGAAATCTCAGTGTAATTTTGATCTGCATTTCTCTAATTACTAGTGATGTTGTATATTTTTTTCATATATTTGTTTACCAATGTTATTTCTTCATCTGTGAAATGTCTGTTCAGTTCCTTTGCCCATTTATTGATTGTGTTATGTGTGGTTTGTGGTTTATTGTGTGTGTGTGTGTGTGTGTGTGTGTGTGTGTGTGTTATGTTTTTTGAGTTCTTTATATATCCTGGAGACCAATGCTCTAACTGAGGTGTAGGTGGCAAAGATTTTCTCCCATTCTGGAGGCTCTCTTTATGTTTTTGTTTGTTTTCTTTGCTGTGAAGAGATTTTTAGTTTGATACCATCCCATTTATTAATTCTTGATTTTACTTTTGTGCTTTAGGAGTCTTATTGAGGAATTTGGTTCTTAAACCAACATGATGGAGTTTGGGGCCTACCTTTTCTTTTAGTAGGAGTAGGGCCTCTTGTCTAATGCCTAGGTATTTGATCCACTTTTAGTTGAGTGTTTTGCAGAGTGAGAGATAGGGGTCTAATTTCGTTTTGTTACATATGGATTTCCAGTTTTCCCAGCTCCATTTATTGAAGAGGCTATCTTTTCTCTAATGTATGTTTATGGAGCCTTTGTTTAGTATGAGGTAACTGTATTTATGTGGGTATGTCTCTGTGTCTGTACCATAGGTCCTGTACCATAGGTCTAAGTGCTTTGGTGCCAACACCATGCCATTTTTGTTACGATAGCTCTGTAGTATAATTTGAGGTCTAGTATTGCGATGCCTTTTCTTGCTTTTCTGCTTCACTTTTCTTGCTAAAGATTGCTTTGACTATTCTGGGCCTCTTATTTTTTCCATATGAATTTTATGACTGCTTTTCCTGTTTCTTTGGAGAACATCATTGGAACCTGTATAGAGCTTTTGGTAGTATAGCCATTTTGACAATATTAATTCTGTCTATCTAAGAGCATGGGAGATCTTTCTATCTTCTGTGATCTTCTTCAATTTCTTTCTTTAGTGTTCTGTAGTTTTCATTGTAGAGGTTGTTCATCTCTTTTGTTAGATTGAGTCCCAAACGTTTTATTTTTTTTAGGCTACTGTGAGTGGGATAGTTTTCCTAATTCTCTTTCAGTTGATTTGTCACACACACACACACACACACACACACACACACATATGTGTGTGTGTATATATATATATATATATATATACACACACACACACACACTCACACATATGAATGCATTTGGTTTATGGGTATTGATTTTATGTCCTGTTACTTTGCTGAATTCATTTATGAGTTCTAGAAGTTTTCTGCTCAAGTTCTTTGGGTCTTCTAAATACAGAATCATGTTGTTGGTGTAAATAGGGAGTTTGAGTAACATGGGTGAATGTTGAAGACATTATGCTAAGATAATAAGCCAGTCATGAAAGGACAACTACTGCATGATTCCACTCACAAGAGGTATGTAAAGTAGACAAGTTCATAGAAACAGAATGTAGAAGGTGAGCTCCTATATGTCAGGAAGGGGAAATAGGAGAGCTGTTTAAAAGAGCAAAGTTTCAGATTTGCAAGACGAAGAAGTTATGGTGATCTGCTTTACAACAATAGAAATATATTTAACCTGATGAACTGTATACTTAGAAGAACCTTCTTATGTGTTTTGTCATCACAATAAAAAAAAAAAAAAAGGAAGAGGAGAAGAACCTTGATAGAAAGTTTCCCAAATTTGATAACAGCACAAAAAAAAAAAAAAAAAAAATGAGCGTGGTAATACCAATAATGACTTGTGATGCTGAAAGAAATGTCCCAAAGCACCACTAATTACAAGTTTGATCCATTATGCTAAGGATATAGTGAATTCTTGTTCTAGTCTTTCAATAAAAATTATAAAATTTTGTCCTTTGAAGTAGTGATTTTTAAAAATGCGGCTAAAATGCATGGTAAAGAAACAGTGTAAAATTGTGTCAACTAATAAAAATATTGTTGTATTCTGAATTTTGTGATGTTCATCTTATTTGTCAAACTTTTAACAGCTACCTTGTCTTTTTTTTTCCTTCTATATAAGTAACCATTGTGCACCTAATTTTATGTTAATGATTCAGTATTTTTTCTCTTAAAAGGCAGTCTTTCCAGTATATTCATTCAAACCCTGAAAAATATAAATTTTTTTTCTGACTCTGAGCAATAATATAACAGCTGATAATGGTCAAGATAACTAAGGAGAAATGAGTAGACTTTTAACATGGTCCTTATAAATCCTACCTTGATACCATCAAAAGCAACAACAGGAAAGGAAGTCTCTAAATTTCCAAACTAAGCCTCACTTTTCTCATTTTATCTTACATTTTAAACTATATAAATTTGGTTTTAAACATTTTTCAGGCTTCTGTTCATCCCTGATGCAGTTTCTCTCAGCCCACATATATATAAATGTGGCAAAACAAAACAATACTAAAAAGCAGAAGTTTAATTTATTGCCATAATTCACAATGAATCTCCATGAATTATGAGGCCATTGAAATTTCCACTCTTCACAATATCTATACATGACTTGCTTTCTCTAATAGAGCTTACTTGGGGGTCTCAAGTAATAGATAATTATTTCAGTTCTATTAATGTCAAGCCAGCAGTTTAGTTTTCCTGGGTCTGTTCCAAATGTTAAAATGGGCAATGGTCTATTTGTCATCTACACAGGAATTTCCTTAGCACTGTGCTAAGGCATCATCCCCCATTTCCTCTCATCATTAGCAGCTCTCTTTTTATGTACAGTTTAGAACTAAAAGCAAAGTAAAAATAGAGACCAAGATAAGCAGGTGTAAAAAGAGGAGGGGCGTGGCCCATTATGTTAAGCAGGCAAAAACTATAAATAGAGGAAAATCAGGAAAAACCCTGAAGGGAAGACAAACTACAAATAAGAAATTTTATATATTCTAATTGCCCTAAGAGATTCGGGAGTGAAAGGTCCACACATCCACGTTTGCGTAATAGCTCAGAAGATACAGAAATGCAAGTTATAGACATTATCTTGCTCTTCAGGTAGATCTATGAGAATGGGGATCTACTTGCCCCAAAATGGGTAATAAATGGAACTGTGAAATTTTGTAGAGTGGATGATTCATTAAGAATAAAACATTTGGGGCTGAGGTTGTGGCTCAGTGGTAGAGTGCTTGCCTACAAAAAAGGGCACGCTTGCCCCTGGGGCACTGGGTTCGATCCTCAGCAGCACATAAAAATGAAATAAAGATATTGTGTCCACCTATAACTAAGAAATAAATATTTTTAAAAGAATAAAACATTTTAAAAAAAATACAGAGCATAAGAATAAAAAATCAGCTTGATGATTTATTAGAAGAATAGCACTTAGAAAGTGAATTACTACAGGGAACAGAAGAAAATTTAATATATCAAGTAATCTCAATAATTAACAAGATAAAATTCTTAAATAAGAGTCAAAGGTATCCCTAAAAGTGTTACCAAATAAACATTGATGGTGGAATTAATCTTAAAACACCAGTGACTAGTAACATAATAACAATGAAAATATTCCAGTAAAGGGAAGAAGGTTACTAAAACCAAATGGGTAATGCCAAGGGTAAATGTAATAACTGCTCCCAGCCTGTGAAGACAAGGTACAAAACTATGACAGTAAAGAGAGAGACTGGTTAATGATGATAGAGAACAAGTATATAACATAAAAATCACATGTGAGTCTAAGGAAAATGACAAACAATTGGAACAGATGTAATAAACAAAGACAAATCAAAAAATAGTTACTGGATTATTAAAAAAAAAAAAAAGACCTGAGCATGTGGAGTCTAAAAGTTCAGCATGTTCTAGACAAAATTATATAAAGAAACCTATGCCAAACTATCTTTTTTTTTTTTTTAATATTTTTTACTTGTCAATGGATCTTTTTATTTATTTATTTATATGTGGTGCCAAGGATTGAACCCAGGACCTCACACATGCCAGACAAGTGCTCTGCCACTGAACCACAACTCCAGCCCCCAAACTATCTTTTGAATAATAAGTGACACCAATGTCTCTACATAAAATGAATGGAGTTGAAAACCGGGATAATTTGAGTCTATTTACACAGAGACTAATTGCAAAACAGTGAGTCAGACATTAGATAACCACAGGGTGAGGCAAGAACCCCGGGCTGTAGGCTGTAGGCCTCAGGGAGAAAGAAGATGGAGTGGTTATCATCTCCAAAATATAAAGGTATCATGTAGAGCAGGCCACCCTGAAATATCAGTGACTTTCTGTTAAGGAGCACACCAGTTCAAAGAGGGAAAACATTCACTAATTTTTTTTAGTATAAAAATACTCTTCTTCTAAGCTCTTGGCCATATATGCTGGATCCAACAGAAATCCATAAGACCTCATTTCCGATAGGAAATGTTGTGTGAATCATTTGGACCAGCCTCTCAGGACAGAGAAGGGGTGGAGACCGGACATGAATGGACAGATGTCACATGGACAGAAATGAAACAAATAAGAACCTCCAACTCTCATTTGATGATGGAATAAAAGGAATACATAGATATCAGGCTTAACAAATATTTTATTGTGATCATTGTATCAGTCAGCTTTTCCTCACTGTGACTAAAATACCTGACATGAACAACTTAAAGGAGGAAAGAGTTATTTTGGTTCACGGTTTCAGAGGTCTCAGCTCATGGTCCAGTAGATCATTGCTTTGGGCCTAGGTGAGGCAGAACATCATGGAGAAAGGGTGTGACAGAGGAAAGCTACTCAGCTTATGACAGCCAGAAAGCAGGAAAAGGGGACCAGGGACAAGATATAATCCTCAAGGGCACATCTCCTCCCCAAGGACCCACTCATTCAACTAGGTCCCACCTTTTACAGTTTTTACTGCTTCCTAGTAATGCCACCAAATCATTAATTCCCTGTTGATGTCCAGAGTCCTCATTCAATCACTTCCTAAAACCCCCACCTCTGAGCACTGCTGCACTGGGGACAAAGCTTCCAACACATGAGTCTTTGGTGGGCACTTTAAGCCATAACGATTGTCTTGCTAGATACTAAAACATAATACATGAATCCAAAGAGAGACTATCCATAATATAAAATAATTTGAATTATGATAATAATAATTCATGAGTATGGTCTATGTCTCAAGCTACAGATTAGAGTAGGATAGGGTAGATAAAATGATTAATTTCTGGCTTCACAAGGTGTATGGGGAAGATAAAAGATCTTATTTCAATTTTCACTCTGATATTTAGAAAAAACAGTCTATGTTCAGAAAACTTGAAGGTTAATGTAAAAAGATACAAAGTATACTTTCCAAATGAGAGGAGAAAAATTTAAATTGGACATAGTAAAATGTAGAGAATTTTAAAAACTAAAGGAAGAAGACTGAATAAGCCAAAAAAGTTTTTAGCAGTAAATTACATGTTCCAATCTACCTAATAAAAACTGAAGACACTCAGATTATATTAAGAAATTCGAGAGTGTAATGCTTCGATGAGATACAAAATAAATAAAAATACAATAAATACAAAAATAATAAAAAAAACACAAAATTAAAAAATAAATGCAAATTATATTACTCATCATGAACTCTAATAATAACAATGCTTCTCAACTTTTGGTATCCTTTGTATCCTTTTAAAAGTTATTGAGGAATCCAAAGAGCTTTTTTAAATGTTATTTTTAATTAATTGATTAATTTATTCTTATTAGGTATATATGACAGTAGAATGCATTTTGATTCATTGTACACAATTGCAACACATCTTTTCATTTCTCTGTACAGATGTAGCGTTGCACCATATGTGCAGTCATACATATACCTAGGGTAACGATGTCCATCTCATTCCACCATCTTTCCTGCCCCCATGCAGGAAAGGGGACCTTCCCTTCCCCCCCTTTGCCCAATCACAGTTTCTCCATTTTTCCCATCCCCCCACCCCCCAGTCCCATATGGATCAGCATCCACTTATCAGAGAGAACATTCAGCCTTCGGTTTTTTGAATCGGCTTGTTTCGCTTAGCATGATATTCTCCACCTCCATCCATTTACCTGAAAATGCCATAATTTTATTCTCTTTTAATGATGAGTAATATTCCATTGTGTATATAGGCCACAGTTTCTTTATTCATTTGTCTATCGAAGGGCATCTAGGTTGGTTCCACAGTTTAGCTAATGTGAATTGAGCTGCTATAAACATTGATGTGGCAGTGTTACTATAGTATGCTGATTTTAAGTCCTTTGGATCTAGACTGAGGAGTGGGATAGCTGGGTCAAATGGTGGTTCTATTCCAAGTTTTCTAAGGAATCTCTATACTGCTTTCCAGAGTGGTTGCACCAATTTGCAGTCCCACCAGCAACATATGAGTGTGCCTTTTCCCCCCACATCCTCTCCAACACTGTTGCTGTTTGTATTCTTGACAACTGCCATTCTGACTGGCATGAGATGAAATCTCAGAAATGGTTTGATTTGCATTTCTCTAATTACTAGAGATGTTGAACTTTTTTTTTCATTTATTTATTGATCAAATGTATATCTTCTTCTGAAAGTATCTGTTCAGCTTCTTTGCCCATTTATTATTGATTTTTTTTTTTTTTTTGGTGTTAAGTTTTTTGGGTTCTTTATATATCCTTGAGATTAGTGTTCCATCTGATGTGCATGTGGCAAAAATTTGCTCTCCAAATGTAGATTCTCTCTTTACCTCATTGATTGTTTCTTTTGCTGAGAAGAAGCTTTTTAGTTTGAATCCATCCCATTTATTGATTCTTGATTTTATTTCTTACGTTTTAGGAGTCTTGTTAAGAAATTCAGGGCCTAATGAATATTTGGACCTACCTTTCCTGCATTAGGTTCAGGGTCTGTAGTCTAATTCCTAGGTCCTTGATCCAGTTTGAGTTGAGTTTTGTGCATAGTGAAAGATAGGGGTTTAGTTTCATTTTGCTGCATATGGATTTCCAGTTCTCCCAGCACCGTTTGTTGAAGAGGCTATCTTTTCTCCAATGTATGTTTTTGGTGCCTTTGTCTAATATGAGATAACTGTATTTATGTGGGTCTTTCTCTATTCTGTACCATTGGTGTATATGCCTATTTGGTGCCAATACCATGCCGTTTTTGTTACTATAGCTTTGTAGTATAATTTAAGTTTTGGTATTGTGATGCCTCCCGCTTCACTCTTCTTGCTAAGGATTGCTTTGGCTATTTTGGGTCTTTATTTTTCCAAATGAATTTCATGATTGCTTTTTCTATTTCTATAAGGAATGACATTGGGATTTTAGTTGGAATCGCATTGAATCTGTATAGCGCTTTCGGTAGTATGGCCATTTTGACAATATTGATTTTGCCTATCCAAGAGCATGGGAGAGCTTTTCATCTTCTAAGGTCTTCAATTTCTTTCTTTAGTGTTCTGTAGTTTTCATTGTAGAGGTCTTTCACCTCTCTTGTTTCCAAGAGCTTTTGTTTGTGTGGATTTTATTTATGGATATAGATTATACTACACATTGAAGCCAATTTTTTCTTTTGGCCAGGTTGCTTGGTTTTTAAATTGTAAAATTCACCCTGCAGGTGTGAAAGTCTGTGAATTTTGACAAAGCTATACAATTGTGTGATCACCACCACAATTAAGACTCAGAATATCACCAAGTCTGTTTGTAATCAATTGTCCCTCTCCACTCCTACCCCTGTGTTATGGCCATATAACTTTGTTTTCTCCAAGTGTCAAATAAATGGAGTCATATATTGTTTAGCGTATGGAGTCTGGCTTTTTTCCACTTAGCATAATGCTTTTGATATTCATCTGTGTTGTTACAAGTAACAGTAGTTGGGTCCTTTTTATTGCTGAGGAAGTATTATTCCACTGTGTAGCCACACCATGATTTCCTTATGTGTTCACTAGTCAGTAGATATATGGTACTTTCTGGCTGTTATCAAGAAAGTGCTATGAACATTTGTGTACAGAGTTTTGTATGGATATATCTTCATTTCTGTGGGTAAAGACCCCAGAGCAGAAATGCTGTCAGATGGTAAGTATATGCTCACTTTATAAGAAATTTAATAAGAAACAATTTCAAAATGATTGACCAATTCTACATTTCCACTAATAGTAGACAGGACTTTCTGTCTACTCAGCATTCTTACTAGCACTTGATATTGTTAGAGATAGATTATCTTGTGTGGTTTTAATTTGCATTTCCTTAATGATAAATGTTATTTTTATGTACTTATTTGCTATGGTATATCTCTTCTCTGGTAATATATCAGACTGTTCAAATCTTTTGCCCATTGAATTGTTTGTTTTCTTATGACTGACTCTCTGTTAGTTCTTTCTATCTTCTGGACACCAGCCCTTTATTATATATGAGATTTGCAAATATTTTCTTCTACTCTGTGATTTGTCCTTTCTTTCCTTTTTCTTCCTTCTTCCTCTTGCTGTCTTTCTAACAATGTCTTTCAGAAAAGTTTTAGACTTTGATGAAGTTCAATTTATCAATTTTTTATTTTACGGTTCATGCTTTTGTATCCTAAGAAATATTTGCCTTACTCAAGGTCACAGTACTTTCTCTTAGTTTTGTTTTAGAGGTTTTGCAAAGTTTTTTGAAAGGTTTTTAAAACATAAAAATACACAAACCCACATTCTATGCCCTATCAGAATGACTATGTCATTGCCTGTTACAGGGCTTGGGAAGTCCCACTGTCATTCCTGAGAGCACAGGAGTGGAGAAAAAAAAATAACAGGTTAGAATTTTTCTGGAAATAGTGACCTCAGGAACTTTCTGGAAGGGTTTCAAAATCCACAGACCACATTTGAGAAGTATACCTCCAAAATGTAAAGATAATCAAAGACAAGTTTTGAGCTGGCCATATTAAATATCAAGTTAAGTAGACTTCAAAGCAATATTTCAAAGACCACAAAAGGTACTTTTTCATATTGATAAACCCTTGCTTTACCCCATGAATAATAATAAAATTTTTTATATTCCAAATAATTCAACTTCTGAATATATTTTTGAAATCTAGAAATATAAAAAAAATTAAGTTCATTTTAGTTGATTGTCAAGATTTCATTATACTTCTTTATTTATTTAGCAGATAAAGTGGTTAATACTATATACATATCACATTCAGTCTTTTAAAGAGAAATCATTATTTGGAATCTGTAAAACTTTATATCTTAACACAGAAAATTTAACTTTTTTCAAGTACTTTTTGAATATTTGGAAATATTGATGTGTTAGATTTCTATGTAGAAATTGTGCAGGTGACAGTCTTTGAATAAACAAAATTAAAAATTAACCACACACATTAAATGAATTCACAAAATAAAATTTATAGGACATTCTTATACATAATTCTTGAATCATAAAAAATCCAGTACTGCATTAATAAAAAAAATTAGAAAACAACAAATAAAGAACAAATAAGCGAATACTCCACACCAAATTTATAAAAGACTGCCAATATCTTACTCAAAAGGAAATTCAGAGCTGTGACTTTACTATTAATTAACTGGTAAAGTTGGAATGTGAATGCTTTTTGCAGCATTCAAAAAAGAAAAGAATAATAGTAGACAAACTTAAGTAAAGCAGTGATAATTAAATAATAATAGTGAAATCATAAAAAAGGAAATATAAAATAGCCTGTTAGAAAATTTGAAGAAAGCCAGGTGTGGCCGCGCATGCCTATAATCTCAGTGGCTCCTGGAGGCTGAGATAGGAAGATCAAAGCCAGCTTCAGCAATGGTGAGGTGCTAAGCAGCTCAAAGAGACCCCGTCTCTAAACAAAATACAAAATAGGGCTGGGGATGTTGCTCAGTGGTTGAGTGCCCCTGAGTTCAATTCCTGGTACACACACACACAAAAAAAAAAAAAAGTGAAGAAAAAATGGGGGAAAAATACAAATAACAATGTAATGTAAATGAAATATTATAAATAAAAGTTAATATTGTAAGATGTGACAAAGATTTTTTAAATATTCAAAGCATATGTGAAAATTTCCTATTAATTTGAAAACCTCAACAAAAATATTTTTTCAAAAAAAGAACTTTCAACTACCTATGAAGAACAGAAAATAAAAATGTATTAATAAATATAAAAGAAATTGAAAAATAAATAAAACTGTCATCACCAAAATTGCTGGTTGATTTCATAAGAACATTCTTTCAAACTTTCAAGGAACAAATTATACACTTAACATCTAAACCAGTTTACAGGACAGGAAAAGATGAATAAATTTTGTGAAACTGCAGGGAAACTTGTGCCAAATATAGAACAACAACAACAAAAAGCTCTGTCACCTCCCCTTTCCTTTCAAATTGTTCAAGGGGACACTTAAATGTCCTGTGAGGGGTGAATAGTTATTCTACACAGGTACCATTCTGTATATTTAGCCAAATTTGTTTCATAAATCAGATGTAAAACAAATCTTAATAAAAATTCATTAGAACAGATCGTAGATTCAATAATTTGTTAGTATATATTTTAAATCTCAACAATTTATAACAATTGCCTTCTGCTCATTATTTTTTCTTCGCCATACTCTACACCTGCTAACTGTTCATGTTCATGTACACAATGTTTGGCCCTCAAATATTCCAGGCACTGGTGTGTTCTTGCTTTCTCAGTAGCTGGAGAGACTGTTGAAGACCAATTTTCCTAATAAGTATAGCTGTTGAAATCCTAAATAAAAATCAAACTGACACTGGCAGGGTATTCACAGAACCATTCATCATCATCTTGCAGCTTTTATCCTAAGAATGCAAAGTTGATTTATTATTAGGAGAGGTATTACTATAAATGCTTTAAGGGGGTAGATTGAAAAATGTGATAATTTAAACTGATGGTGAAATTGGCTTTAATAAAACAAGAGAAAGGAATGCACATCTTTACAAAATTGGTAAAGATAAGGAAAAGTTGGTCCCAAAGCTGTGAGATTGCTGATGGTGTACATTCTTGGGTCTTGCTGGTGGGAGTGTCATTGGCACTTTAGTTCTGGGGGACAATTTTATGACACATATATTTAATATGTGGGAAAATCTTTAAAGATTGATTGTCTAAAGATGCCTTAGGTCCAAAGAAGAATGATGAGATGGGAAGAGGAGGGAGTGGGAGAGGATTCATTAACAGTGTCTCTAATTTATGAACTTGCTCTAGGTCTTTAGGACAAGCCATCCTCTGTCCCCTCTTTCTCCACTCTCTCACACCCCACAGCCAGGAGACTTAAGTGTTCAAAAAATGAAATTGAATCTACAAGTTGAAATCATTGCTGACCCCCAGGCAAGTGGCACGTAAATGGTTACCTGCAATCATGGGTTAAAATGTTACTGTGTTTCTCAAACCCTATCAGGAAGACAATCTTTGGCTCATGGGCTGGGCTGAAGGAACCAGGTTTCCTTGTACAACAATAACTTGAATTGATCTATTACTCAGGTTTCTGAGAACTGAAGGTGCAGCAGAGGCCAGTTCACCTGCAGCTTCCTTGATGCAGGTGGTTTAGAGAATTTTAAAAGGCATTATTCTGGCAGTTGCTATCAACCAAAGCTTTAATGCAATAATCTCTGGGGGTGGTGGGGGCGTCTTAAAGTCCTGAAACCACTGTGTCATGCTAATGCATGTCCTGCACGTCACAAACATCTCCTAATGCTGGCAGTACAGGGGCCTGAATGTCTTTTACACCTACTTGTTATCTTCAAGATCATCAAGGAAAGCACCCGGCAAATAGAGATGCTGACACCTATGCTGTAGCTGATTGCAAAGACTTCTTACTGATCGGTTTATTTGAATAAAACATTATACTGAATTTCACATTACACATGCTCACATCCTTAGTTTTCAAATTTGCTTTTTTGTGGAATACACTCTACTTCAAAAGACTCACTACAGTCTACCAGTTGCATATTTTACTTCACTTTTTTACAGACTTCTGATAGCCGCGGCCATAGGACAACTGGGGAATATGCCATTTGTTTTTAAGGTGATGAGAATGTGGACACGCACATAAGTGCCAAACACATCGCTGTGAGCTTCTGTGTGCATATGCGTGGGTTTGTGTGTTTTGAACCATGTGTGTATTTCTATGGCAACATCTGGAGATGCATTAGAGCAACTGACAGAATTTGACAAATTATTTTAACCAACCATTTGCCATTTTGAAATTTACTAGTGTACATGTTTTCTTAAATTTCTTCTCATCCTCTTTCTACCACAATCTTGTTGACGTGTTGCTCGTAGCAAATGATAGTCAATTAAATGCCAAAAATCACTCGAAAGCAACTTTAACGCTGCTATGGCAATTGTAATTAATTTTCCAACTGGCCTTCCTTTACAGGCCTAGAGCAAATATTTTCATTATATGGAAAAGAATAAATAAGTAGTGGAAGCGTTCTATTGAAAAGACTTTATTAAAATAAAATACTGTGAAGCACACGAGTTAAAGAAAGTAATTTTATGCTGCCAATACAATTTAATAATGTCACTTGCACTAAGCTCAACAGAATGGCATCAGAATAATGGTGCACACTAGAAAGTTATTAAGCTAAATATTAAAATTGTTGTTTTGCACTTTAGGTCTATAAATAATTTATAGGGTATAACTGACAGTCTCAATGAGAAATAAGGAATGGCTGTGAAAAAAAATCTCTGGTCAGTGCAAATGTATAGTCTGACTGTTTTTTGTGGTGGTCTAGTGATTCATTCATAGCCCAATTGAAATGAGCAATGCTAAAGTATTTAACAAGGTAAGTTCTGATTGGAGGGTTAGCCAACAATTTACCATATTCATGGGCCAGTCATGTGTCCTCTCTGTGCCTCAATTTTATAATCTGTGGAATGGGACCATTTGGACAATGGATGAGAAGAGATATGTGGGCTTTCTGGGGGTATTACTGATAATATTAGTGAAAACAAAGGTGGTGAAGTGGACCATGGCTAGGTTAGCTGTTCATCCCTCTGGTTGATGCTTATGAGGGTAAATTTTGTGGTATAGATTTTTAAATTAGTTTTAATTAACATATAATTGTGCATGTTTACAGAGTACGATGCATCATTTTGATACATATATACAAACGTGTAGTGACCAAATCAGAGTAATTATCAAATCCATCATCTCAAACATTTATCATTTGTGTTGGAAACATTAAAAATATTTCTTATTCCCTAGCTATTTTGAAATATACAGTAAATTACTAATTATAAGTAACTCTGTTGTGCTAGAAAACACTAGAATTTATTCTACTATTTAACTGTATTTTTGCACTCACCAATCTGCTACTGTTCCCCTGAACCCCTATATACTTCCCAGCCTCTGGTTACCATTATTCTGCTCTCTTCCTTCAGGAGATAAACTTATTTAACTTTTACATATGAATGAGAGAATGCAGTATTTATCTTTCCATCCCTGGTTAATTTAAGATAGTGTTCCCTGGTTCCATCCATGTTGCTGCAAATGCCCAAATTCTACTTTTTAGGGCTGAATAGCATTCCACAGTGGCATAGACTTTTTTTAAAAAATGAAATTGTATCCTTAAAAAGCTCTTTGAGAATCATGCGCTGGTGCTTTCCGCATATCTGTTCCATTTTTGTCTCTTAATTGGTCCTTTATCCTTACTAATAACTTCTGTCTCTCTATAATTTTAGTTTGTCCATGTCCTCTCATCAAACTTATCCCTTTAACATCTCAGTTCCAATTCTCAAGTGTAGCACATTTTCTCAGTTCAAAATTCTGAAAGTGGAATCTTCCTGGTTCCACTTTTCAATGCCAACCCCTGGGACATTTGTTACATTAGCCACAGATGGATTGAGGCAGTGCCCTCCCTCAACCACCCACCACCAGTTTAACCAGCTCTGGTCAATAGGGGTGCAGAGTTTGTATGGTATAAAAGGTTGTTGACTAGGCAGCAAGAGACCCTCAGCAGGGAAATTTCAGAGATAAAGGGCTGTGGATAATAAAGGGTGTTGATGGACGATCTCATGTTTCTCCAGACATAATGAATGACTTTCACCTTTGTAAGAGTGTCACGGGGCTGTGGTTGTGGCTCAGTGATAGAGCACACGCTAGCATGTGTGAGACACTGGGTTTGATCCTCAGCACCACAGAAAAATAAATAAATAAAATAAAGGTATTGTAAAGAGTGTCACAATCTTTGGGTCTTTTCTCTGGATCTTCATAGACAAGATTTTTCCTGGTCCAGTTCTGAAACAGCTCTCAAACTGCTTAATAAACGAACTTCGTCCCTTGATTTGGACCTCAGACGTCCCTCCCAATAAGGAACTCTGTCTTAACTCTCACTTCACAGGGCCTGCATATGCGTGCTTTTAGTAAGGTGCCCATTGTGGGTTGGAGAGGAGAATCTTGAGGTGGAGGGCAGGGGATGGAAAAAACTAACACGAGCAAAGTGTCAGTGTTTTCTTCTGATTGTGTAAAAACAGGGTTTCAGCAACATGGTGCTGGAACGCAGATCTTTCTCCTCCTTTTTGATTTTTGCAATGGGAAAAAGGAAAAAAAAAAGAAAGAAATAAAACTGAAGTCAGACAGAAAAGCAGTTGAAAAGATAAACTGAGGGTGTTCTTTTATTAGTATGCAAAGTATGAAAGAGTCAGTAGCCTGAGAAAGAGAAGAGGCAAAGTTTTTAACAAGCTGCTCAGGGAAACTTTGTTGGAACCAGCCTGACATTGGAGAACAAAACTGCTGAAGGATGATTTTTTGATTCTGAAAGAACTATTGAGGATCTTTGTGCATTAGAAAATTCAGATTTTTTTCTTTTCAAAGTGTATCTAAAATATTTTCTGCTAAATATGCAAACAGTTGATATAATTAAAGTCTAATTGTTTTTAGAATATATAACTTTGGAACAAAAAAATAAATAAATAAACGAAACAATTTTGTCAAACTGGCCAGAAGTTCACAGCTGACAGCCAGGGTCATGTGACTGACACTGCTGCCACCTTTTGGAAGTTAAGCCACCTTGTAGTTTGGTCTTCAGAGTTATTACTGAGAACTCAGACAGACTCTATAAAATCTAGGAACAACTAAAGAACAGCAGTAACGAATGTGGTAATGAAAAGATCCAAGAATTCATTTACTCATGGAAAAAAAAAAAAAAAAAAAAGAAGAAAGAAAAAGAAGGGGAAAAAAATAACCCTATTAGCTTTGGTGTCTGAGAGGGCTGAAATACATTCAAATTTTAGTATGTACATTTTATGTAATCTTAAGCAACTTTTTTCACTCATAAATTCATCCATCCACCAAATATATAATGAGTGTTCATTATGTGCCCAGAACTGTCCTGGATGCTAAATATAATGAAGAGCGGAACAATATAATCCATGCCCTCTGGAAGTTTAATCTGGAGACTGTCAATTTGTATTTAAAATATGTATACAGTTTTATTTCTCATTTCTTCTCAGACTGAGAGAAATATGCCTAAGTAGTTTGATTCTTTTTCCCAAATTTCAAGAGTTCTTGCGAAGCTTAGAGACTTTATAATGTGCCTACTATAAGTACTTAACATATTGTATGTATTTGTATTAGTGTTATTTATTATTCCCACAGTGTCTTCCACAATTTTTGTCTGGGATTATGGTGGTATTGGTAATGAATACATTTATATTGAAATATAATTCATTGAAGTTTCTAAGTTACTTAAGTCAAAGAGATAAGTATGCTAGGTACTGTGATACAATTTGCATTGTATATAAGAAGAACAATTTTTTTTTCCCCAGCTGATCATATATGCCATAAATTCTTTTTTGGAAGCTATTGGGAAATAAATTACAAAGCTATAGCATTAATTGTTCTAGAAAGGCTTTATGAAAAAAATGGGATTTATGAGCTGTTTAAATGCAGGGGGGTAGAAAAGTAAATGAGTTTCGTCAGGGAGGATGTTCTGAGTTTAGAGTGCAGCTTGGGAGAAGGCTTGACTGTGGGTGGGAGTGGAATGAAAATAGGAAAGAAGGCTGTTTGCCCATGTGCTCACAGAAGCAGAGCGAGGCTCCACAGAGGAATACAGCCATCTGAAGGGAACGAAGGATAAAGGAGCAGCGATTAAATAGATTAATCCTAATCCCAGGTGTAATAGAGAACTTCCACGTGAAATGCTACACTCCATTGTTAACATGGAGGGCATGGGGAGTGGGGTCACTTCTGAAGTCAGACCCTGCCCTCGTGGACTGTGAAGGGAGCTTTATGTCCTAGAGACTAAAGGGAAGACAAACAGGTGACCCTTCCAATTGGTAGGGAAAAAGTGACAGTTCTTGGAAACGCTGCCTGGGATCCTAGCAATTTTACTTGCCTTTTCTTAAAGCCTTGGAAGAAAGATGACTCTAATCAGAGGAGATAACTTTTGTGACATGAAGTTCTCTTCCTGGAAACTGAGGGGACGCAATCTCCAACTAGGTTGTAGGAATTCCGGGGCAAAAGGGGAGGGGAGAGGGATGAAAAGAGAAAACAGGTTCAGGAGCCCTGTTTGGGGAGATGGCTTAAATTGCGGTTGACTACGGGCTTTGGACATGTTTGGGCATTGGCGCCTTCCGTAGTCTCACGGGACTTTTCCAGGATCTTGCGAGACTTGGCCGGAGATCTCGAGGGACTTGAGCAAGATTGTGGATGAGGTCTGCGCCATTTTGGAGGTTAGAGGAGTGTGGATGCGTGTCGGGGTGTAGTTAGAGCCAGAGAGAAAAGTTATCAGAATAAAGGGCTGTTTGTTTCCAGTTCTTCTCTAAACTTCTTCCCGCAGCTTCTTTGCTCCAAGCGGCCATCGCTTCAGGCGACTACAAACAGGTACTATGGCTCAAGCTTGGGAAGCAGATAGAGCCCTGAAATATAACCAGAGGCCACCAGACAAAGAACTGGCAGCCTTTTATAGTGTGACCTAGATATTGCTTGAAGTCCGGGGGTGAGCAGGAGGAGCCCCCTCTGGGCCAGTCTAGCTTGGACTTTGACATTGGACAGGGATTTTGGAAAGCATATCTTTAAAATGGCTAATGTAAAAGAAAATCAGAACTTTTACTGAGGAAGAGACATTTAATAAGTCCTTAAGAAGAGTGGATCTAACAATTTGGGAGATGCATTAACCGCCTGGGAATTATCTTAGAAAAGATCAATTAGATATTTAGAAAAATTATTTTGTGCTCCTTGCACATCTTTTGCATGTCATTGTCAATGTCATTTTTTTACCAAGTGTAGGGTGTGGAGAACTGGCATAAAAAAGTGCTCATGTTCTCCAATATGATGTCAATTAGAGTGCATGTATGGGACAATCTAAGATTATTCTGCAGCATGTAGAAATACTGCTCCAGCTCTTCACAGACACTGGACAGATTTCAGAAGTACACCCCAGAAGAGCACCGTCATTACTTCCCACACGTAAGTAAGCTGTTTCTGCAGGAGATGCGCTGACCTCACTCTTTGGGATGGTTTCCAGAGTACCTAATACCTTCAACCCTGAGCAAGTAGATGAACTCTGGCAGTATTCTTTAAGGCACCAAAAATTAAATGCATTCTACAAATATTTACTAAGTCCTTTTTGTGTGCCCTGTGCTGTTCTAGGTGTTGGAAACATAGAGGTGAATAAGAAAAATAAACTTTCTGCTCTCACAAAGTTGACATTCCATGGATGGATGGTTGCATGTAGGAAGTAAGGAGAGATGTCACTAAACACACGAGAAGGTGATTTTAGGTGGTAAAATGTGGGGTGCACAAAATAAAATAGGATGAGATGGTAAAGGGTGATGAGGTTGGGTGGGCTTGGGTGGCCATGAGAGAGCCTTTAGGGTGTTGACATTGGAGCTGAAACCCCAAAAAGAAAACTGCTGGGGGGAGGGAGGATGGCTGAAGGGGGAACAAATCACAAAGTCTAAATGAGCTTTTTGAGTGTTCTAGAATAGAAAGAATATGAGAAGGGCTATAGGGTGACAGGAAATAAAATTGGGAAGGACGCAGTCTGATAATAGAGGCCATGACATGACACATCATTGGAATTTCATTTTGGGTGTGTGTATGTGTGTGGGGTTGTTTATTTATTTATATTTAATTTAATTTTTAAAAAGAAACACTTAGCTGACATAAACTGTACATGTTCCTGAGATACAATGTGATAATACATGTATGCTATGTGCAAAGGTGATTAGCATCTCCATCTCCTTAAGCATTTACCATTTCTTTGTTTTGGGAAACTGCAAACCCTTCTCTTCCAGTTCTTTATAAAATATGTAATAAATTTTTGTGAACAATAGTCACCCTCCTGTGCTGTAGAATACAAGAATTTATTCCTCCTACTAACTGAATTTGGTACCCATTATTCAACCTCCTTCTGTCCCTCTTCATTCCTCTATCTTTCCTAACCTCTTATTCAGCTGGGAGCTTTTAAAAGAAAATAAACCTTTTTAAAGACCAAAATATATCTTCTTTATTATTGTTAAGGATGATATTGGAGAATGTGACCAAAGTATCAACTTTATCATGGTAATAACTGGTATTTTTAAGAATGTGAATAAAATAACAACTTTGTTATTCATAAAATATTGTATATTGTATGACATTATATAATATATTATAAATTATTTCATATATTGGAGAATATTTATATTATGGCTCTGGACAAGTGTGATTATAAATACAATCTGGTGTTAGAATCAGAATTGTTCATCCAATCATAGGCAGATTTTGGTTGGGCTGCACCCCCCATTGGGTCCCATTCTTACAAAACTGACAGCCTGAAGGATCAAAGCAGAAAGAATGTTCTGGAAACCCGTCTATCTTAAAGCTCAGTGGAGGAGTTTTAAGTAGGAAGTGACACCACATAATTTCAGGAAGAGTTTCTATAATCTGATATTCTGCAATTACAGATGTAACTGTTTGCTTTCTAGCTCTTTTCTGTTATCAAACATTCACTGAGAATCTACCAGGCATCAGCCACACTGCTGGCTGCTGGTGATCCAAGCCAGAGCTCCAGCCTTCAGGGATCTTCTAATTTTATGATGGAAATAACAAATTGACTTTTTCTTGTGGTTGTTTGAGACAGCAGTTTCTTTCAGGGGAGAAAGCCCTTGTTTAGAAAAATGATAGGGTTGTTTTTAATTATAAAACACAATGTTTCCTAGGGATAGTATGGTGGAAAAGGTTTTGACAGAAAAGAAAACCAATCCTTATAATAAAATATATTGAATTTGGGGGTTTTCCTATTGGTCCCTGTACTGTACCAGTCAGCCTTCTGTCACTGTGACAAAAGACCTGAGAAAATCAACTTAAAGGAGAAAGAATTTATTTTGGCTCATGGTTTCTGAAGTTACAGTCAATGATAGGCCCTGTGGCTTTTGGATCTGTGGTAAGGCAGAACACCCTGGAAGAGACACATTGCAAAGGAAGCCTGTTTACCTCATGGCAGCCAGGAAAAATAAGAGAGGGACAGGAAGGGGATGGAAGCCCAGTTTCTCATTCAAGGACATGCACCCAGTGACCTAACTTCCTTCTATTCTTTAAAGTTTCACCATCTCTCAATAATGCCACAGGATGTTGACTAAGCCTTTCTCACATGGCCTTCAGGGGACATGTAAGTTCTAAATCGTAACAGTCCCCAGGACTTGGGATACAGCAGAGAAGAGTAGAAAAAGATGTCAGCAGGCAGCAGGCCTGGCTCTGGGGAAATGCTGGACCAGTGAACATTCTTTGTGATTGAGAAGTATTCAGGAGTATGGAATGTGAACCTATTTCCTACCTGGGCTGTGTTTCTCCTCTATTATTGATGACAATTATTCTAAAGAAGTCTGTTATATTTAGCAGCCTTCTTTTCCTGGTAAGTTGGAGGAATGTAGGAGAAAGGGAAATGTTCCATTATAGGGATGACATGCTGGAAGGTGAAGAGGTAGGTCTAGCAGGTAGGGTGGTGAATAGAGAAGGGGCGTCTGAGTGTGTGGTAGCGGGAGCAAAAGCCCCATGGAAATCCAAGCAAAGGAGATAGACTCCCTGGGGATTTTCGCCTGAGCCATTTCACTTAGGCTTTAAGGGAAACATGATGACCCAGAGAGATGGAAGACATGGGGACTTTTGGTAGCGACTATTTTGAGTCACACAGAAAACTATTGTGTAGAATGATGAATGCAAGTCTCTGAATGTCTGGGATGACTCTAGAAGTTTCAACAAGGGGGTGGAGAGGTGGGAAGGACCTCCAGGGAAACCTGCACCCACTTCATCACCAACTTTAAATCCACCTAAAATCCTATGTCTTCGTTCTTCACAAAAAGCTGGGGTTGAGAGACAGTTCCCCTAAGGAGGGCCATAGGAGCTCTGCATGAAGCCGAGGCTGGGTGAGGGAGGAGCCATGGCTGGCAGCTCTGGTGCAAAGACTCAGAGCACGTCAAGGAATTGCAAGTTGGTTCTGAGATCCAAAAGTGTGGAGCTGGAGAGGGTGGTGAGGGATGGGGCTGAAAAGGTGAAAACACATCAGATCCTAAAGAACTGTCTATGCTGTATTCTGCACCCTAGTCTGAAGGAAGGGGGTCAGGAAGAATCTGGGCTATATTTCACAAGGAAATGACACACAAGACATTTTATCTTAAGTGCATTTATGCAATGAAGGGGGAGGAGTTTCATTTGATTTAGAGTTGATGAAGTTAAAGCAAGTTTCTTTGGAGCCTGGTCCAACTCTCTTCTATGCTGTTGAAACATTTAGATGTCTGACTTCCAGACTTTTGGCTCACCTGAGACCTAGATGTCTTTCTTTCTCTGGGGACATCACCTGACTATGGTCTGCTCTACCTTCTTTCTCTTCTTCTCCCCATCAAAGATTACTGGTTTTAATTCTCACAGTCTTGAGGGCTTGTTCTCTGCTGAAGAAGAGCTAACTCATCACATAGGTTCTTCAGAGGAGCAGCTCTTCCTGGAGCCAAGGGGAGGTGAACTTGCACTTACTCAGTCTCTTCCCTGTGCCACCATGCATGTCCCTGTCCAACACCTGGCACTTTACCTGAGACATAGTATTAGATGAATGAAAGAGTTGGATTCATCATCACAACTGTTTTTTTTTTTTTTGTTGTTGTTGTTGTTGTTTAAGGATGAAGAAATTCAAGTCCAGATAGATTATTAGACTTCTTCACAGTCACACAGCTGCTGAATGCCTTGGCCAGGATTTAAAGGGAGGTTGTTGGTCTCCAAAATTCACGTTTTGGTCACTCCATCAAGGCATGTCACTCACAGAGTTAAAATTAATATGAACTTCAGAAAAGCTACCAGTATGTGACACAATATTCTTGTGGAAACAATGGAGAAATATGATGTGGACCTGGGATAAATAAATGGATACATTGCTTGTTGGACAACTATGCATAAAGGCATCAACAGACAGATTGATGTGGATGTAGAGCAAGATGTCAAATGGCTAATCCAGTGTTAAGTCCTCAATCAAGTTCTCTTTAATAATTTTGTTGATGGCTTGAATAAAGATATATTGGTGACAGTTATTTAATCTGTAGTGACAAAACCACTGGAAGGATAGAGTCACAATTTAAAATTCCGAACAAGCTAAAATACTAGGTTGAATTTTCTTTGATATTTGAATAAGAAAAAATTCCATACATAGAAAAAGTTAGAAAGGGTACCATAATTAATACTCAAATACCAAATCCTGAGGTTAAATGACAGTTAACATTTTGCCAGTTGTCATTGCCTATCTTTCAAATTACTTAGTTTTCAGAACTATTTGTAAGCAAATTCAGATATCATGAGATTTCACTACTATTTCCTATCTCCTAAAACCACATTCTCCTACACAACTCTAATACTATTAATCACACTAAGAAAATTAATAATAAATCCTGAGCTCACAGTATCTAGTCCACATTCAAGTTTCCTCCTTTGTTTATTGTGGTAAAACATACATAACATGAAATTTACCATTGTGACCATTTTTAAGAGTGGAGTTTGATAGCATTAAGTACATTCACATTGTTGTGTAACCAGCCACACCCTCCATCTTTAAAACATTTTCAACATCATCTTTGATTTTTGATCCACTGTATCTGAGATAAAATTTTGTAGGGACAATGCATTTTTTTCTTACACTTAGATCTAAAATCCATGTTTCTAAGCACAAGATTGAGGAGGAGAAGTGAACAGATTCCTAGCACAAGTTAAAAAAAAAAATTAAGGGGCTATAGCAGCAATAAATTCAATTGTAAGTGTCAAAAAGTGACTGCAAATTTAGGCAGAAGCATAGTCCTGGAATCACAAAAGAGAAGAGAAAATCCTGCTGTTGTCTGCACTGCCCAGACTCTACTTGAAGTATTGTGCACAGAAAACTATTATCCTGAAGATGAAAGGATTTAAAAAGACATCATCTGAGAAAAAGGGAAAAACATTGATTAATTGGAGCTTGGGCAAAACAAATAAAACACCTGGAATGGTGAAGGTCATATTAACTGCTTTAGAATATTTGAAGAACTGCCCTTTGTAAGGTACACTTGTTTATTCTAAGGGGTGGTTCACAGACTAATAAAGGAAACCATCCTGGGGAAGACTTTGATGCAGTCCAGTAATTCAATAATAATGGCTGTAGTTGATGGAGACGTTGCCCCAGGAAGTAGCTAGTTCCCTGTCACAAGAGGCATTTGCTGTAATCCTTGGCAGAGGAAATATAAGTATAGAGTGGCTCATTAGCCTAGATGACATTAAGGTCCCTTCTGATTATGTTTCCCTTAGAACTCTTTTGGTTGTAAGTGACAAGACCCAAACAAGAACTTCATGGGCAAAGGCTTTTTTGAAAGAATGCTCAGGTGATGGCCTAGGCTCAGTGGTGTGGGTGAACACTGAAGTTCAAGTTGAGCTCTCTTTCTCCTTCTCTTGCTCTTGTTCTTGGTCCACTCTCTTTCTAGCTCTGTCACCGATTCAGCTGCAACCTGGTAAGAAAAAAGATTGCAGACTGGTTTCTGAATCTTAACATGCCTGTTCAAAATATTCCAGAGAAAGGCTCCGTGTCACCAGTCAACTCTGGCCAGGAACAAAAACGATGATGAATAAATTTGCTCAAGTTGCTAAATGGTAGCTCTCTTGGGTAACAAGGGCTGTGACCATGGGAATTTCAATGTTACTAAGAACAAGCGTCCCTGTCCTGCCTTAAATGAAAGGGATGGCCAGTGCTGAAGGGACGTTACTGTCTGCACAGCCCTTCATGGCAACCTCAAGTCATGAAGGAAAAAAATGCTTGGAGGTCACCTGGAAGTGCTTCATTAAATGTTGGAGCATAGTTGGGGACTTCTGTGAAATCCCTGCTACCCACAGACTGACCAGGAATGCAGCAAATAAAGTAAGACTTTTCTGAGAAAGTGTGGGAAAGCTGTGAGACCAGGGCAGTGGTGCATAGTGTTTAGACACTGCAAACATTTACAATTGTGGCTAAAAGCCAGGGCTTGGGCCTAGAACTTAGGAAAGTGTAGAAGAAATCCAAGTGCGTTAGTAGAGAAGTCCATTCTTCGTTTTACACATGGGAAAGTCGGAGGTCCTCAATGTAAAATAACAGTTCGGTGGCAGAAATCGTTCCTGATGTGGCAGTTCCTTGACGCCTGAGGCTACTTCTTTTCTGCACAACATCCTGCCTCTGAGAAGTTACCTTACCTCTGCAGAGGGCCCATTGGGCTTTACAAACATTCAGAAGGACCCAGGCATGACTCTGCAGAGAAGGACCAAGATCCCCACGTTCCAGTTCTTGGGTCATTGCCAAGAATGTCAATGAGCAGTCTTCCATTGTAGTCTTTGTGTCAGTTATTTTTAAATGTGCTGAATATCACACGCAGGCATGTTATGGTTTGGATCTGGGCTGTCTCCTAAAGGTCCATGTACTAGAAGTGTGTTGGTCCTCAACCTATAACACTATTGGAGCCTGTAGGAGGTGGGGCCTCATGGAAGGAAGTTAGGCCATTAGGGGCAAGGCCTTGAAGGGAATATTGGGACCTAGTCCTTCCTGTTTCTCTCTTTTTTACTTTCTGGCTGCCATGAGGTAAACAGCTTCCTCTGCCACGTACTCCTCTCCATTATCTTCTGCCTCGCCACCAGCCCAGAGGCAACAGGGCCAAGCAACCCTGAACAAAAATAAATCTTTCCTCCTTTTAACTCGATTATCTTGGGTATTTCGTCACAGTGACAGAAAGCTGACAAAAACACACTAACATTGCTATGAAATTGATTAGTCATTTCTGGGGAAATGTTATAAGCTCTAGGAGGGAATAAGGACAGAGGGCACAAGCACATCACAATCCCCTGGGAGCTGTCCACCTCCCAACTTTCCAAGTCCTGTCTGTGTCTCCCCATAGCCAAGGCCAAATTAAAAGGAGGGCAGTTTCATGAGTGAATGACGCAGGGGTCTGAATGAACGGCTGGCTGTTGGTACAGCTCACCTGGCTGTGGAAGTGGAAACAAGATGATGATGACAAAAATGATAACCAAGATGAAAATACGTTGGCCCTGCCAACCAGCCAGTGCAGGTGGGTCTGTTTTGCTATTCTGAGAACGTTGTTGGAGCGCTGAAGTAACTAATGAAATGAAAGCTAAAGCGTGTGCACACGGGTGCTTCTCTGAAAACCCATAAGGAGAATGTCAAATGTTTGAATGTTTCATTATATTTTATATTTCATAAGATGCTGCAGGGTACAGAAAGAATAAAAAGTAATGGTTAAAAAATGGAGGAGCAGCAGTGATAAGTCCTAGAATGGAAAATAACCATCAGTCCTGCTTTACTGTGGGTAAAACAAAGCAGTTTAAAAGCCTTGGGAGGAAAAGGGCAATGACTGAAAAGAGGGTCCTGATGTGAATCTCATTAGGGCTCCAAAAATCAAAAACAAAGACAAACGAAATGGACGACTGAGCGACAACTTTACCTTCTCTTCGCTAACACTAATACTAAAAAGATGGGGGCATCCTTTGGAAGAATTTGCTACAGTGTATACCACTGGTTGCAGTGACAACATAAGTGGTTTCATGATTAGCCATGGATGAAACCTGTGTCTAGGGCAATTGTGTCTCATGTGGAAGCCGCAGCACTTCAAAATATATGTCATTGTTGTTTGTTCTTGCATCTTATAATATGGAACCCACCATCTGTTGGGGACATGCATGGTCATGCTCAGAGTAAACTAAAAAGTGAGCCTGGCTAGCTGGGGATGTGGGACATGCGCCAGGAAAGAGGGCCACTGCCTTTCTAATACAGCTGTTAGGTAGTCTTCCAACATTCCATCCTCTGTGTGAATATCTGCTTCAAAGGCTGGGCTTCTAGAATATAGCAACAGTTCCTTCCTTCCTTCCTTCCTTTCTTCCTTCCTTCCTTCCTTCCTTCCTTCCTTCCTTCCTTCCTTCCTTCCTTCCTTCCTTCCTTCCTTCTTTCAGTGCTGGGGATTGAACCCAGGGCTTTGTACATGCGGGGCAAGCACTCTACCAACTGAGCTATAGCCCCAGCCTGCAATGTGTCTTTCTAAGGTGGACAGCAATGTATTTTTTAGATGACTACTTGGATGTTGGAACTGAGGCAAACCATTATAAAATGTGAGAAGACATCACAACTGTTTTCCTTGAAATGTATGTTATTCAGTACAAAAGATTATGTGTTGGACAAATTAAGCACAATTTGTGTGACAAGTGTAGCCCTAGGAACCTCTGGAGAATAAAGATGGCAAGTTATTTTTCCTACTTTTTTCAATTGTGATCCACACTAAACACATTTTATACCTTTTACATCATGCATGAGATGTATTACATGCATGTATATGCACACACACATACACAATTGAAAAACAGTATTCACAAAACAGTAATTACCCTGTCTGTGTGTGATGCTTCTCTATTCTATTGTATTCTGTTTTTTCCCCCTATGTATTAAATGGTTGTGGCTTGTTGTTTTAAAACCTTTGAATTAGAGGACATAAAAGGACACCCCAAAGTCCCTGTGCTCTGATACGTTGACTGTAATGTCTAGGAAGGTAGAAGAAAGCCCAGTGCCTAGCAGAGTTTACCACATTATAAGAGCTAATGAAAGTTACTATCAAGTATTTGACCTTGGATAAGTCAGGTACTAACATTGTGATTCAATTTTCTCATCTTTAAAAGGCACTTATACTACTCACCTCTTGGCTTTGATGGAAGGTAGAAGCACCTAGAACAGGGCTTGTCACATAGCCTGCTCTCATTTTTATGGTCAGTGTTGTGATTAAAGATTCTGGCAAGTGACATCAAGTATAGCAGATTTACATTGCCATTCTCTCTTCCATTCATTTCTGCAGTACCTGCTCAACTCCTCCAGCAATGCTAAGCATTTGACATTCATTTCTTTTGCTGTCCTATCCACAGCCCAATGAGGCAGGGACTCCTAACATCAGTTTATAGATTAGACATAGAAAGGTGGGCCACTATCTAAACCTAATGCACCTAGTCCTTGACCTCAGGTCAACATGATTACAGCCAGGATCAAATGAACAAATCTACAAGAATGGAGAAACAAGTAAGTAAGGATGTGTAGACAGGCACATTTCTGGAACTGTGAGGTTGAGGAAGGCAGGTTGGGTGAGTTTTACTTGCTCTAATGCCACTTTTGAAGGTGAGGTTTCTAGCTTCCATTTTTGAATCCCAGCTTCTGAAATGGGTAGGAAATATTTCCACTCATTTCAGGGGTTGGTGGCTCATTCTTCATGCCAAATTCTACTCCTTTTTTTTTTTTTTTGTGGTACCGGGGATTGAACTCAGGGGCACTTGACCACTGGGCCACATCCCCAGACCTTTTTAGTATTTTATTTAGAGACAGGGTCTCACTGAGTTGCTAAGTGCCTCGCCATTGCTGAGGCTGGCTTTGAACTAGCGATCCTCCTGCCTCAGCCTCCCAAAGTGCTGGGATTACAGGCGTGCGCCACCACGCCCGGCTCAAATTCTACTCCTTTTTAACTATAACTTACCCACTTACGGAACATTTCTTTTCCAATTTATATTATCAAACAAGTGAAGTATATTTTCATACACATTTCAACTCAGATGAGAACTGAAACACTGTGCCTGTCCACTTTGATATTCGCTTCCTTTTGGTATTTGAAATTAAGCCTTGACTGATTCTATATTTGAGGCTATCAGCCTTCATCAATTGGTATTATGCTTGGTAACCCATGAGATTCAGAATCTACAAACTGACACTGGGAAATACTGACAGATTGCAAATCCTACACCAGACACCTCATTTCCAGTGGTCTGTGGTGTTAGAATCCAATCCCATGGCATCACACTCCTTGCCAATGGATTGACTTACACACTTGAATACAGGACCAGCATTGCTAATACGCCTGCCTTATTTTGACACCAAATGTCTAACCTCCTCCTAAAATTGTTCAATTCTCTGTTTTAATGCTATTAAAATTCAGAACAGGCATGTGACTTCTGCACACTTTAATATACTTATGCTCTTTGGTCGCAATTCAGAGGTGGTTATTTAGCAATTAAGGCAATAAATGGATTCTACACACACGTGTCAGTCCCTGGGAGACAATGTGCAAATTGGAAATCATATAGTTAAACATCTAACAAGGCTGACTATACAGTGAGACAAGCAAGAAAGACACCCAGGGCACAAATATTTTCCTGGGTTTGTACAAGTGCCAGCTCTGGTCCCAGCCCTGAGATGTCATATCTCCATTCGTGCCTGTGGCATGATTCCTTCCAGAATTATTTCTCTAGCACCCAAAGCACTGAGCAACAACTATTTTTTCTATTGTTTCAAGATTCATAGTGTGGTTTTTGTTTCCTGGTCTCAAATCCATATTTCCATTCCATGAGCGTGCTCTGCCTGGACGCCTGTCTTCAATGGAGATATCTATAATAACATGATGATTAGGAAAAGCATGATCAAACCTGAGGTTGGGCTTCCCAGATCCATTTCTGTCTTGTGCCAGTACCCATCTGTTGCCTTCTCAGTACAAACTCTTCCTCCCTTGTCTCGTATTTTGATACTGAATCTGGATCTTATCAAAATTGTCCTTTGCAGCTATTTCCATATAAAGCTTTATTGGTAGAAGGTGCTGTAGGAATTCTACATAAGTGTCTTGTCCTGCTGTAAGCTACCTGGTACCGAAAACCGGGAGGAAAACTCTCGGAGGCAGAGCAGAGAGAAAGATTAAAGAGAGCTTTTCTTCTTGTCTTCTTAGCTTAGAGTCTTAGAGTCTTAGAGAGAAAGAAAGATAGAGCTTAGAGAGAAAGAAAGATAGAGCTTAGCTTAGAGAAAGATTAGAGCTTCTTTCTTCTCTCTTCTTTCTTCCTTCTTCTTTCTTCTGTCTTCTGTCTTCCTCAGGAGCCTCGGCCTAACTCTGACCAGTCATTACTTCTTCTATCTGGTTTCTCTTCTGTCTTCTATCTGGTTTCTCTTCTGTAACCGCTCTGCCTACGTTCTGGCCGCTCTGATTCTTCTGACCGACCGAGTGACTGCCCGACTGACTGAATTCTCCGTTCTAACTCGGACCGTTTCACCCGGTTATATACCTTCAGCTTTGCGGGTGCCTACAGGTGCGTCACATACATATCAGGTGGAACTTATGGCTTCCAGCTAGCTGCAACAGCCCTTCCTAATTAGGGCTCCTTCATCCTGCAGCTTTTCTTCTGGCCTCTATGGTGCTGTGATCAGTAGGTACCTTTGTGTGGGAGACAAGCAAGTACAGGTTCTCCAGAAAGTCTTACTCCTCAGCACTCTCTCGGAGAGTTTTACTATTTGTGGGCATCTTCCTCAACAGTGCTGGGAAGGAGACCCAGCAGGGCCCTATCCTCAGCAAGTTTCCCAGGCATCCCAGCAGGCTGTTTTCTGTTTGCCAGTGGCACCTGGGTGAGCTTCGGTGTCATCCACGGGCCACAGTCATGTCTTCTCCAGCAAAATGTGAATCTCAGCCTTGGTGAGGGTGGGCTGGAGTAGGGACTTCCACGTTTATTTATTGCTAGAGTTTTCTAAAGATGGTAGCTAGCTATGTCATACATCGCGTCAGTCTTTAAGGCTGTCTTTGTGCCTTTTTGTAGTCATTCTTATTTTGCCAATTTAGTAAGCCTCCATGTTAAAATTTCCTATTTGTATTACTGGTGTGGTTTCTGTATCTTGGTTGGACCCTGACTGATTCATCCTGTGGTCCAAATGAGATCCACTAAAATTTGAGCCCACTGTATTTTTAGAAGGTGTCTGAAAGGAGATACAGGGCCTGCTATGGTCTGAATGTGTCACCTCAAAAATTTAGGTGTTGTTAACGTGTTAATGTTAAGAGATCATGACTTCACAAAGCAATTAGGCCAGGAGGGCTTCTCCCTTGTGAGTGGGATTAGGTGCCCATGAAAAGGCTGGATGGAGGAAACTCAGTGCTTTTCTGTCCCCTCTCCGCCATGTTAGAACACAGTGTGTTCCCTCTGCAGAGAATGCCGAGTAAGACGCCATGTTGGAAGCAGAGAGCAGCACTCACCAGACACATGACCCTGCCTGTGTCATGAACTTGACCTTGAACTGTAGTTTCCAGAACTGTAGAAAAGTATATTTGCCTTCTTTAGAAATTACCAAGTCTCAGGTATTTTGTTGGAGCAGCACAAAACAGAACAAGACAAGGATCTTATAGGAGTCATCATCCATTTTGTAATGGGTAGACTAGAAATGGTCTTCTCCAAATAGAACTGCTCAAAAGTAGTGAAATGCTCATGAAAAAGTGACCTGTAGCAGTCAGGTTTTGTTAGTTCACCTTATCTCTAGGCTCTTGCCTTTTCACTCTTTCCTCTTCTAGTTTTGATCATAGTTTAGGGTCACCAATGTTTGGCTGCAGCTGCTTGCTTCTGTTTGTGTCTCATGCTTTCCTTGAGATATTTATCTATAGATGATTGTATATCAAGATGTCCTTGGAGGAATTCACAGATAATCATTCTTAGTTGTTTTCTATTTGTTGTTATTGTTGTTTCATTTTGTGCTGTCACAATTCTTTGTCTGTGATTGACAAAGAATTGCCTTTGTCTGTGATTTCCTGAGCTCACTGTAGGGTCTGTCTGAATACGTGCTTACTTACATCCAGTATCGGTGTTTTTATGACTAATTATTCTGTGATTGATAGCAACCACAATGCTTATGAGGCTTAATGGGAAATTAAAAGGTTTCTGCACTTCTAGGCTGGGATTTTCCTGTCAGCTGGGTCAAGGAACCATCTGACTTATAAGAAGAGTTGTTGAATATGAATATTACACTGATTTGCTTAAAAGTATACATTGGCATTGCCATGCCCTTAATTCTGAGTTTAGATACAGCTGAAATAAGGAATGTGAGTATATTTTAGTTCATATTTTAGCTTAGAGGTAGATCTTTTAAACTCAGTGTGCATATTTAGGAAAAATAAACTATATATCAACCTTACCATGTCCTTAATTCTGAGTTCATAAAAAATAAACTACGTAACAGCACTTGAGCCAATGACATTAGTCCACATTTTAAGCAGTAAAATATTGCAACACTTATTTCTGACTAGTGCCCTTCACAAGTGGACTTCATGCCTTCCAATGTATTCTTTGTAAGAATACTCCAATTCTTTCAGTTTCCTGTCAATAAAATCAGCATTAAAATATATCTTGGTGGTCTATACATGGGCTGCATGTATATAAACTACAAAGTATTATAAATAAAAAGATACACAGAACTCACTTTGAAAGTTAACAACTATTTAAGTTGGTTTAACTAAGTTATTTTATCTAAGCTGTGAACCAAGTTCAACACAGCTGATGAGGTGTTTGATTTAATAAAGTAGCCTTCACAGACTACTGTGTGTCTCCTTCTAAATATTTCAATGAATATTTTCATTTGTACCTTGAATACTCTGTGTCTCAGGATCTTGGAGTGTCCTTGGTTACCCATTACTACTCTACTGTCACCTAGGAAAGGAGAAATGTTCCATATAGACTTATTTGATGCAGATATTCTTTTGAAATAAATATTTAAAATAGTATTAAATTTTTAGACATACTATTTAAAATAGAAGTTTTAAAATAAAGGCAGAACTTTCCCCCCATTTTTTTTTTTTTGTGTTCAGAAGCCTCATTCACTGATTTTGTATCTTACGTATAACCATAAAAATCTCCATGTCAAATAAAAACAGCTTGAATAATGAGGGCTTCTTGCTGATGGCATTAGTGATATGACAGGGCACAATTCCTGTGTTCTGAAAAACAATGGAGTTTGTTATGAAATTGAACTTCCCAAGAGAGTGCCACAGGACTGCAGGCTATTAATTATACAGTTTTATTGTTATCTTTTGTTCAGAACAATAGTGCTCCTAAGGTCCTGTGGAACTTTTCTCCCATGCGATCATGTCGGGTTTTGATTAAGCATCATTATATACAGTTCATTAACAATGTATCTTAAAATGAGTTTTTGATTGAACATTTTTATTGGTCATTTACTATAATGGATGGATTTTGTTGAAATTTCACAAAGAAAATTTGCCAGAATAGTTACCGTATTTTTCATTATCTATCATTATGCTTTTCCCCAATAAAAGAACCTAAGTTTCTTTAAAAAAAAAAAAAACAAAAAAACTTCACTTTCAAAAATTAGATATTAGCCGGGCGCGGTGGCGCACGCCTGTAATCCCAGCACTTTGGGAGGCTGAGGCAGGAGGATCGCGAGTTCAAAGCCAGCCTCAGCAATGGCGAGGCACTTAGCAACTCAGTGAGACCCTGTCTCTAATAAAAAACCAAAAAATGGGCTGGGGATGTGGCCCAGTGGTCGAGTGCCTCTGAGTTCAATCTCTGGTACAAAAAAAAAAAAAAAAAAAAATTAGATATTGATCTATTACCAAGGCAACTGATTTTTCCATAGTTCAATTAGGAGAGAAACAGAAACTAGTAATATTGAATAGAAATAAGAAAAATCTTCAAAATTAAATAATCCTATTAATCTAGCTCATTTTCCCCTGGAGCCCAAGTCACTCTTTAAGGAGTGAATCAACTCTTTCAAGTTAGTAAGGGTCCTTTTAAAGCAGTACTAAACCTGAGCAGCCTAACTGAATTCCCCATTATTAAAATATTAATCATTAAGTTCACTACTTCTTTGTAAAGTTTTTGAGTTGCAGATGGAGACAATACCTTTATTTTATTTTATTCTTTTTATGTGGTGCTGAGGATTGAACCCAGTGCCTCACATGTGCTAGGTGAGCGCTCTACCACTAAGCCACAACCCCAGCCCCGACTACTTCTGTTTTTAATATTGCTCTTAAACCTTTTAATCAAAGGGTTAAAAACCACTTGGTAATGGGTAAATTGGTTTTTGTGATGCCTTCATATTTTATAAAACATTAGAAAACACTTTAAAAATGTTTAATACATTAGTAAAAACTGTTCTGGAATATTTTGATATTAAATATAATTATCACTGTAGATATTGAAGCAAAGAGAGATAGCTATTCGTTGAGGAAGAGAAACTGGCAAAATAGATAATTTTGAATATTTCTTTCAATGCCAATCTTTTATAAGGTTATTACTACCCATGTAATTTCAAGTATAAGACAGGGAAAAGGCAGAAGAACAGTACAAGGACTTTGAAGATTACTCTCTGGCCTTGGGGAAGTTATACAACTGCCTGGGTTTTAGTCATCTTATCTGTGATGATAAAGAAATTGGATTACATGTCCTTAAATGTTTCTTCCTGCTGGTGTATTCCATGTTTCTCTGTTTCTCTAATGTCTGGGGAGTAAATGAGAGTCCTCCCAAAGCCTGTAGTTCTGTCAGGAAATACTAGACACATGGGGTGGTAGAGTTCATGAACAAGTGTTAATAAAAGTATAAAATTTGAAATACAGTTTTTGACATCTAGTAATAGTAATAACTATATATATGTGTGTATATATATATATATACATATATATATATACATAGATAGATAGATATCTACTTCATTTACTTTTTATAGTTTTCTTCCTACTATAAATGTGAATAAGAAATAAGTCCATAAAGGGTAGAAGTTTCCTCTTTATAATTCTCTATTTTCTTCTTTAACAGAGCAATTATTACTACCACAGCTGTGTCTATTAACTGGAATATGCCTTGTCATTGTCATCATAAAGAAAGGTCAAGTTAGAATGTTAGTTGCTGAGAGTGCTTTATTTTTCAGGAAAGGAAACTTTAGTCATTGCTTACTTTACTAAATCTTATTGATTGATTGTCATTATCTTTCCCCTATATCTGTTTCCTCTTTTCTCCCCTGGGTGGAATATAAGGCCTATCAGCTCACAAATATACTTCTAAGTCTGTAGTGCAATTGATAAAATTGAGAAATTAGAAATTAACCACCCAGGCATTTGGAAGAGGGGGATTCTCAATCTGAAACTTGAAAGAAAAGGAATCCTAAATGTGAAGTTTGTATTTTATCTACTACAGAAATTCTCTCTACATCTCATTCTTTCACCTTTTCTTTTCTCTGGACTCTGTCTCTTTCTTCCTCTCTCTTTACACTCTACCCCTTTGAACTGAAAGGCATGACTAAAAAAGGTAAATGTGCCAAGAATTTACTAGATTGTAAATACTTTGGTCACTATTCACTCTATGACATTGAGTGGGTCACAATTCCTCATTAACCTGTATCTCAGATTTTAATGATTATTTTCTCAAGTGGTGGACAAGTAAGGTACTTTCTCCCTCTACTACATCTTTTTTTCTTGATGCCCTATTTAAGTTAAGTAAAAATCATGAGAGAATAGAGTGTGAAGAAAATGAATCCATTGTAATACTAAGTTCACAGGTCAAGTTTAAGACCTTATTTAGAGTTCATTCAGAAGATGTTTTTATTTCCCACATGTGATGTGAATGAGCAAAGTAACTTTGTTAGGCTTTTATATTTTAATAATATAGAAGATATACAATACTTTTTATTGGTCATTTTATTATGGAGAAGGGTCTATGGAAATAATATAAATTTCCTACTCTATTCTTGATGCTCCATAGTATATCTCTACATATATCCCATAGCTTTGCTCTAGATATTTAAATGAAAGAAAAAATGTTTCAGAGTCAAAATGGCAGCTTGAGCACTAACTAATCACTCTAGTAATTGATGTTCTTGGCCAGAAGAGGAAAAATAGGCCTACATGTATCATCTGTATTTAATATTAGAAAAACATATTAGTACATACAGCCAATGAACTATTGGTGGGGGGTGTTAGTCAGTTTTATCTTGCTGTGACAAAATACCAGAGAAAAACAACTTAAAGGAGGATATATATACATATATACATATGTATATATGTATGTATATATATGTATTTTATATATATATATATATATATTTCCCCCCACACACAGTATCAGAAGTTTCAGTTCACGGTCAACTAGCTCCATCGTTTTGGGGTCTGTGGTAAGGCAGAAGTCCATGGTAGAACATGGCAGAAGTCCATGGTAGAATTATGGCAGAAGTCCATGGTAGAACAAAGTTGCTTACCTCATGAAGGGAATCTGGGAAAAAGAAAGGGAAAGAGAGAGGGGGACAAGGAGAGAGGGGGGTGGGTGGCAGAGGGAGAAGAATATGAGAATATGAATATATTTTAAAAAGGCATGCCACCAATGACCCACCTCTTCCAATTAAACCTGACCTCTTAAAGTTTCCACCATCTCCCAATAGTCATCAGCTATGAACCCATCAAACTGATCGACTCATTGATAAGGTCAGAATTCTCATGATTCAATCATTTCCCAAGAATCCTACCTCTGAATATGCTGCATTAGGGACCAAGTCTTCAACACATGAGCCTTTGAGGGACGGTCCAGATCCGAACCACAACACTTGTTGCTTAGGATTGCTATCTCTGTGTAGATAGAACAGAATATGAAAATAGATTTGATCGTCCAGTCCAGGACTAGGATAAGACCAAGGTATCTGATCTTTATGCCAGCAATAGGCATTTTGGAAAAAGTATGAAATTTGATGATTAATAATCTTGTCCTCTAGTCTTCAGTTTGTCTTGACTACTTGAATAACCTGGGCAAGCAAATTCATCTCTATTGGATTTGGCTTCCTAGTCACTGTTCAGATAAAGAAATGAGACATACTGTGTCTGGCATAAAGCAGGTTCACGTGAAGTTGTCACACATTCTGAATCATTTTAAGTTTCCCCATCTATGATATGAGAAGTTTAGTCTCTAGCATGACAGTTCTCCAGCTTTCTAAATGCAGTAGAATCCTTTGAACAACAACAACAACAAATTTTACATGGAACCCCAGTAAATTAAACAGATAAGAGCTAATCTGCTCTGATTGAAGTGAAAGTAGGAAGCTCAGAGCTACTTCCCTGGTCATTTATGATTATCATACCAAAAGTTTGACACTCGCTCAGGATTCCAGGGTGTGTATCCCACTAACATATATGCATATCACAGATCTTTTCAGCATCTTTAAATCATTAACTATTTTTAGGGATAATACATACTCTATGTGAGCTACATATGCCACAGTCTCTAGAGTTCCACACTTTATTTTCCTCAAGGTCATTCTTTTGACTCTTCATGAATAAAAGGTGGGCAAAAGTGATGTGGTGAACTATAATGGGTCCTTGAAACTGTGCTACAGATGATACTTTTATGAATGAAAGGTGGCACAGCCAACTAAAACCAACTTGATTCATGCACAATGGTATAATGGAAGCCATTTATCTGTTCTGCTCACAGTGAGTGCTGAAATTTTTGCGGAAATTATCACTTGGTGTCCCCCAAGTTCAGATACCTATAATTCACAATGTAAGAAGAGTTTCTTATAATTCAAGACTATATAAAGACATAAGAACCATTTGGATTACAATAAATCAAAGTGGTGTAGTAACTGTGTATGTTTACTAACTATTTAACTCACTTTTCCAATAACCACAGTTGGCAGCCTGGTATGACTGGGAGAAGTTACAGAATCACATTAAACTAACATAAAATCCCAGCTCTTCCACTTACTATCTTTGTGATCTTGGACAATGATTTTACCCTTGCTAAACCACAATTTCCTCATAAGTGAAATGAAATGTGAACTCATTCTTCATTTGGGTTGCTATGAGATTTAAAAGAAGATGTGTATTTATTTATTTACATATATATATATATATGTCTAAATAATGGAGACTAATATTGGTTCAGCACAGAATAGGTTCTTAATGAGTATTGATGCATTAATTCATTTTTGCTTAAATATAGTATTGATGTTCACTTACACACCCTACTCAAGGGAAGAATTGGTGAAACTTTGAGCCAAATTTGGCTGAAGATCTATACCAGCACAACCTGTTGCCTTATCTTATTTTTCTTTTCTTTTTCTGCCTTTGCAGCATTTATGGATTATATGTGAGGTCTTGAGCTGACTTTGATTTTTATGCTAATGTAAAGAAATTCTTGAATTTTGTGTTTTCAGTGTTCACACAATAAAAAAGCAAATGTCTATCAACTGTATGGTTATAACTATTAGCTACAAATAACTACTGCATGGATATAGCAAAGTTAGAACAAGAGGAAGGCAACTCTTTCCGAATGTGCTCTACAAATTGCCTGTTGTGGTTATAGGTTAACTTAGGAACTTAGGAATGTGAATCCCCCACCCCTGGCCATTATATATCCCATTAGATATTTTGGGGGTAGCAAAATATTCTACTATATACTATATGAATACTTTTATGGTTTATATACTATATGGATACTTTTGTTCTTCTTGTACAGAGCATTAACTGTAGAACCCAATCTTCCCAGATTGAATATAAAAAAATAAAATAATCTGGAGAGCTCATTAAAATGAAGATTCTGATTCACTAGGTCTGAGAGGAAGGGCCTGAGATTCTGCATTTCTAGCAAGTTCCCCAGTGATGCCCATGCTGCTGCCCTGCTGACCGCAGTTTGGATAGCAAGGCTCCCAGGTGCACCTTAGGTCACCTTATAAATCATCCATTATTGCTCTTCCACCATCTACTTTTCCCATCCTGTTAGACTAAGCAGATTTTTTGTTTGTTTATATATTCTATGCCAACCATGTTTGAAATACAAATAGACTCAAAAATTTTTTTAAAAAAAGAAAGAAGAAAAAACACCCTATTGCTGACTTGGACATTTTATGTTGTTGATTTCTGAGAAAAGTTATCTTCTAAAAAGAATAAAAATAAATCAAAATAAACTCACAACTTTGTGTCAGTTTTAAAATGATGACCTAATTTTACATGATGGGCTTCTTTGCAAATTTAATCTTTTTTTTTTTTTTTTTTTTTTTTTTTTTTTGACCATCCAGCAGGTTGGTTTACTAACCACATAGAAAATGAAAGCCCTGCATGGAAAAAAACACCTTCAGGACTTTGAAAATTATTAAAATAACATTGGCATGTGACTGAGTCCAGCCCCGGCAGCCTGAGCATTTACAATAACAACACTCTTCCTTCTAGACTCCAGTCAACAGTGATGGGTCTGTGAGCTCTGTCCAATCAGGGAGAATGGTGCAGATGAGAAATGCATCTCCACAAATTTATTGCTTTGTCAGTAGCCACAGTAAAGACAGGGTGGGCAACCCATTGGGTTCTCCCAACTCCTTGCCTCCAACCCTAAGACTTGAGGATATTCAAAAAATGTCATAAACTCATTATTTTAAGAGCTGCTTCTTAAGAAAATGCTGGGCCCAAAATTCCAGAATACATTATCGCTTTAAAACACAGATTCTTATTGACAACATTTTGTGGGCATCCATTTAATATTAATATTAAGCCAAGGAAATAATGGTCCTTGTTTCTTTCCTTTAAAATGACAGGAATAGTGGGTACTTGTTCCTTCCGAAAAAAAACAGGAAATATCTAAGCCAGCAGTATTCACACTGGTGTCATTCCTGCATTACTCCAGTTATCGATTGAAGCTTGCCAACTTCTCCATGATGCATCTGTCTACCAGTGAGGAGGGAGAGGCTTGTGTGAGATTGACTGGTAGAGGTTATCTCAGGAGCAAATGATACTCAGCTCTCCATCTTTTAAAAAGTCCCGAAGTGCTGTGTAACAGGACAAGCACTGAGGCACAGGAAGTGAGGCATCTGGCTATAATTTTCTGAAACTAATGCTGTGATGTGATATTTTAATGTAATTATTACAGAATTTGGACTTAATTCTTCAGGATGGATGCCCAAACCAAATAAGCCTCATTTGTCCTGTTTTTGGTCACCTTCAAACTGCTACTGCTATGAGTTTGAGAGTTTCCCAGAATCCTTGAAGTTCTCATCCACCAGGTAATTTACAACGTGGGGAAGGGCTGGGATGGGGGCAGAAGCAGCAGTCTTGGATGAATTCATACTCAAAACCTCAGAGAGCCCTCATGTTCATACTTGTGCCAGCTTTCAAGTGAGATATTTTATTTTGTCCTTTCTGTTGAATCTAGACTGTTAGTGCCCACCCCCCCCCCCCCCCCCCCCCGCCAAATCTTGCCCTAGGATCTGCACATTTATAAACACAAGAAAAGGAATTGTGGAAGGTGTTTGTTCTATTGATTTGGAGAGTGCTGCAGGGTGTCCCAAGATCAATAAAACACTGGTTTCCTTTCTTGCTGGTTTCCATTGCTCCAAATTTGCCTCTTTCCTTTTCTCATCTTGCTCTTGGGGCTCTGTGTCATGTGGGTCTGATCTCTTTCTGTCATCTCTCAGGGGAAGAAAATAATCTTAAATGCTGTATTTTAGGCTTATCCCTGTGGTACCTTTCAGGTGGATGAAAGGAGCCCTGAAGCTCCTACGAACACCTGTAGGTCTAACTCTTCTGTGTCCGCCTTCATCTGTACGCTGGCATAAAGGTGCAGGACTGTTAAACTTGACTTGGACCAATGCAGGGACTATTCTTACAGTCCTGGCAGAAGAGTATGTGTTAGTTCGCGTAACCATGTGAATGCCCACTGTATTTTTGGTGTGTTCCTGTCTCCCCCCCAATCCCTCTTTGCAGTGTGTGCCAAATAATTGTTTGTGTACATGCATGACGTATGTAAGGAAAGGAAACGTGCACACATGATAAAGAGCATGTGCATGGAAGAGAAGAGGATTAAAAACAAAAGATTGAAGTAGGGATGATAAAACTCAATCAGGATAAAATAGCTCAGCTGTGGACAACACAGGCTTCTTTGAGAACTGTGTTTCACCCAAGATCCTTGTCTCACTCTCTGGTAAACCACCTTACTCTGGACAGATCTTCCTTTAAAGCAACAGCTAGATAACAAGCAGGTGATAAACCACCCCTGGAAAAAGAATATATTCTTAGGAAACTGCCTTTTCTCTCCCACCAACTAAAGATGGTTTTCATTCACTCATTTGCTGCAGGATGAAGATCCAGTAGTCAGAATAAAGTTTCCCAGATATGATTCTATACATATTAAAAAGATGTATTTAGCTTTCCCTGAATTTTCTCTTTTCCTTTCTCTCAGGATGAAAACAGAAAAGCATGAAAGTGAAGAATACATGGCCAAAATATAAGAAAATTTGGCAGAAATCTTGCTATGGTTTGGGTCTTAAATGTCCCCAAAGACCCACATGGTTTGGTCCCCAGCCTGTGGTGCAACTGAGAGGTGGTAGGACCTTTCAAAGGCAGGTCTTAGTGAGAGAAAGGTAGGTCATTGGGGACATGCCCTTGAAGGGGATATGGGGGCCCTGGCGCCTTCCTCACCCTCTCATTGGCAACTGACCATGAGGTGAATGGGCCTCTGTCATGTGCTCCCACGATGGTCTACTGTACTGCACAGGTCCAAGCAACAGGGCCAGTTGGTCCTGGAGAAAAACTTCCCAAAGGGATAAACGTTTCCTTTTTTTAAAGTCGATTTATCCCAGGTATTTAACAGTAACAGAAAGCCGACTAACAGAGATATGTTCCCATGTGTAAGAAATAAAATGACTTGTTATTTTCATTACTATAAACCCCTGCTGCTTTTCAAGAGTAAATGACCACTGCTGGAGTCCAGAATTCTCTCTCAAAGCTCTTGTCACTCTCCTCCAAGGGGGACCTGTCTTCTGCAACTCTGGGCCTCCTTTGTGGACCCTGATCTCACCTCAGGGAACTGTCTGTGTCCCTCTACCTGAAGATACATGCAGTCAGTCTTGGCACCAGTAGGAGAGGATTTTACTTTAGAAATGTCATTCTTCAGTGATCGATGGCCTATCCGGATGGAACAATGGCTAGAAGACAGACACTGTGAACAAGGATGTCCCCATCTAGTTGTTCCTTTTCCTGGGATTGTTTTGTAAAGAAAATTCAGTAGTCTTTCAGTTGGATCCAGGAATTCTCTGAAAGTGAATATATATGGAGTTTGTCCATTTCAACCCCTGGCCCTGGCCTCGCATTGAGTGCTCTCGATCCACACTCCACGCTCCGGCATCGTGGTTCGCCCTCCCCTTCGTGACTGACAGTCCCTACCCTGTACTGGGAAGCCATCTGTCTCCACAGCTCGCCCACACAAGGATGGAGTTGTCGTCAGTGCGGCATCCAGGACTGCAGCAACAGGCACGGATGCCAGACAACACAGGTGGCCTGGAGCATTGAGAGTCACCAAGGAGACTCAGCGAAGACCAGGACTGCGTCAGCGGAGTGGAGTGCGTCTGCATGCCTCATGATCCCGTCCCATTCTAAGGGAATGGAGCCCAACAGGGACACTGAATCCCAAAATGCAATCCCATCAAACCCAAATTCATGTAGAAGATAACAGTGTCATTTGTTATTCACCAAAAACTTGCTGAGAGCCATGGTGCCGTGAACTCCGTGTAAATAATTTATATGATGAAGATACCATTATTGCTTCCATTTTTAGAGGAAGTGAAAGTGAAGAATAGCGGCTTGCTCAGATTACCCAGATAGTGATGGGGCAACCTTGCTCCTGAGCCCACATTGTACCACCGGATTTTAGTGCTTAACTTAGCTTGTGGAACTGAGGCAGGAAGAAGAATGTGTCTTCTGATAGCACGTGTATCTGACTCTAGGGTTCATGATATAATTAGAAAAAGTGTATGAATATTCCAAATATTTTCTCCCAAGATAACTCATTAAAACCACTGGACGTCCACTAGATGACAAGAAACTGTTTCCCAGTTTATCTGATATTGTTAGCTATACACTCAACTATCTCAGGCAATTGAATCTATTTAGTTTCAAAGAATGGAGACAACATCTTCCATTGGGTCTAAAAGCAATCAAACATCAAATGACTGTAATGAAATTATAGAACTAAACCTGAATTCTTTATTCTCCTTTCCTGATTATGACTCAGGACCTGATAAGAAAACTCAGCTTGATCCTTATTCTTAATTTTTTTCAACCTATGATGCACAGTGCAGTCCTGTTGATCCTTTGGAATCCACCTTCTCTTCATTCTTGTCTAATTTCTCTTTGTAGATTCATCATATCTGCCATCCATGCTTTCAGAGTCTTGGTTTGTGGCCCCATCTTCAATGTCACTCTAATCTCCTCTATTGAGGAATTGCTCCAAAGCATATTCCTTTGCTCTCTTTTATTTCTCTCCCTAGAATTTCTCTCCTATGTACTGTATAGTTTTCTTATTGTCTGTTACTCTCCATTAGATTATATGCCACATGAAAGCAGGGGTTCTTACCTGCATCTTCACAGCTGTTGAGTCTGCAACAATACCTGCCATCTACCAGAGGCTCAATTGATATAAGTGAATATTTGATATTCCTTTTCTACAAATCCACCTTGCCTTTCTGTTTCTTCCATGGTAAAGTGCAAACTTCTTAACATGATGCGCACAGTGGTCTCAACTTGACTTTTCACTTCATTTCCTTGTATCTTCCTCTGTACAAAACTTCTGTTCAAGTCACCTGAACACTGACATTCCTGCAGCTTGCCATGTTTTCTCATGTGTCCCTGTATTTGCAAACAACCTTCCCTTTTGTCTCGGAAACTTTCCCTAGGATGCCTAGGACCCAGCATGTGCTGATGATTGTCCCTTCAGGTGTCTCATCAAACATATCATCCATCCACCAACTCATTCATTTATTTATTCATTACCTGACCAAATTCTATATCCCCAAAGACCCAGGTGAAAGTTTGCCATTCCCATGAAGCCTCCCAGTTTCCCTGCTCTGGGACTGGTCTCAGAGTTTCTCAGTATTATTTTACATAGAACTTTATTTTTTTTTTATCATATTAAGGTATAGTTTATTTTATGTACTCCCTTGTCCTCTTCAGACCCAGATACTCCAGCGTAAAGAGTGAGTCATTTATCAACAGTACCTGGCACATAATAAGTACTCAATAAATGTATAATGAATTTTAAATGCATAACTAAGCTAATTAGAATAAGTATCTATGTGGAGGAAGAAGAAATAATTGCTCTGAATTGAGGATTTAGCAAATACATTCTATAGCATTCTAACCAGATACCTTAAAAACCTAAAAAAAAAAAAAAAATTCTCCTTAGTATTTATGTGAAATGCACATGAAAGTTTCACTAAAATGATAATTTGCATTATGTGGAATTCATAGAATGGTAGCCAAGTAACAGAAATATCTTGGAGCTCTAGACCAAGTAATATAATAATTAATCATATAAACTGAGCAAAGGGTAAGGCAGCCCACAGAAAAATGTTCAGGGCTCGTTAAATCTCAGTAATCTACAAAATTCTCCATGAAGCCAATGAGAATGATCAATTACTAAGTAAGGACACCCTTGGTCTCCAGAGCAGAGAAGTTAACTATTTCAAAGCAGAAAATACTTTACAAATGTAGTGATTATTCTCCAATTTCTTTTAAAAGTGATTAATGTGCCCCAAAGTGACTTGTTTAAATTTAAATGTTAATTTGGTTTTAAAGGTAGGCATCCCTGTGCATCTGAAATGCACAAAGAGAAGATCTGCCCAGCCCTTTTGTTCTGCAGTCTCATATTCATTCTTCATACCCTTCATACCCTTCAGCCCCAGTGGGTTTTTGTTGTTGTTGTTTTTAACCTGAAACTGTCCCCAGTGAAAACAAAATAGAATGTTTGAAGGACACTTAGAATAAATAAGCAGCAGGTCTTTCCTTAAAAAAAAAAAAAAAAAAGGTAGTTCTTAAATGAACTGACAATTTTCTTTGTTGGTGCAAATGAAATGCTAACATTAAAATATCCTCTAAGCTTCACTTGTAAGTTTTTATAAGAAGAGAGACCAGCTTGGACATATTTCTGTGTGTCTATCTTAATCCTCCAGGACTGAGGATTCCAAGCAAACTGCTGAACCTGCAGTGTTTGTCTATTTATCTGTCTTCCATCTGCACATAATATAGACCTCACATTGTTCATTTGGGAGTCCCTGTTATTGTCCAAATGTCTATCACAAAAGAGGGTGCCTTAGTCCTCTAGGGTAACTGGCCGTGGTACCAATGGACACAGATGGTGAATGAATGCATTAATATGCTTTGTTCATGATGGAAATTGCACAGAAATAATATATTTACTTGAAAGCATTGCTTCCCATTTTTGTTACAGAGTTTTTGAGGCCAGGGCGTGCATGCACAAAATGAAGTGAAGATTTGAGGCAATTGTTTTGAGTAGTATTTGGAAGGGGGGGGGGTAGAGAAATTAAAGCTACCTATTAATGAATAGTCTGTGATTAATTTTAAATATAAATTTACCCAACCAACTTTCTGGAGGGATTTTGCCACTTTTACTCTTTGATTTACCCTGCCATGTTTCCAGTGTAGTTAGAATCATGGTGTGCTCGGATGCTTGGGATGCAAAGCTGAGTTTCCTGCCCGCTAAGGGGAAAGAAGGGAGATGGTGATGTTTCACTGTGACTCAGTCATCACTTTGGGGTTGTTAAATGCAGAGTTGTTTACAGAGCCATAGATAAAGTGACAAGCTCAATGCCTGTTCTCTACCATCCCCCATAGGAACATGACCGTGTGAAAGCAATTCCTACCTGTGTGTCTCTTACAAATGCAGTGTTGTTGGGTGCATTTGTAGAGGGAGTGAGGTGTGATGATTGTGGATAAAGAAACTGGGATATATTTGAAATTTTCAGCATGAAAAGAATTTTTGGTTTTATTAAATAAGATGTAGATAACCTGGAGGTCATTTGGAAATATTATAAAGTACTACGTCCATACGTGGTTAAATAAGAATCTCTGCTGGTGTTCTGTTTAGTACCTGAGTGTTGGCTGATCTCGCACAGGAAGGTAGTGCAGGTGAGGCTGGCGCATACTTCCTTTCTGTCTTTAGGCTCTTTGAACCCACCTATTGCTTTTTCTATTGCCCGTTCTACCAATATTTTGTCTGTGTTTTATTTTACCCATTTATCTTAAAAATTTGAGTTACCTATGTTTCTTGCAATTAAAGAAATAATGTTGACACATTTTTTAAAAATTAAGGGTCTTTGCCAATGGTGTCTTGCTTTGCATTCCTGTTCTTTGTGGCCAACTTCTAGTAGGTAAAGATGTTGACAGCCTTCTGATAAGGAGCCAGGACTCACTGCCCATGGTGCATAGAAGCCAATATTATGGCATCATTTTTGCAAAACGAAAGAGCTTTATTGCAAGGTTAACTGTCTGTAGTTGTGAGCTCTGATCGGCCTCCCTGATTGTTGCTGTTGGGGAAACTTCTAGGAAGGGAGAGGGGAGAAACTGCTTATTGACCAAAGGGCAAGAAGAGGGTGTAAGAATTCTATCATACAGGCATGGGTGGTCCTCAAGCCTCTTCACAGGGGCATGTGTCTTTCGGGTAAGGGAGGTTAAATTCTGTGAGGGTTGCTTTGGAGCTGGAGACATCAGTCATTGACCTCAGGCTGGCTTCTTCTGTGCATGCTCATCATTGAAAACCCTGTTTAAATGTTCCTTGAGTGGATTCTGGAAAAATAACTTGAGCATTTTGTTATTTAAGGAATTTATGTCTGAGTGGGGTCTGGGCCTTGGCCAATTTCACTGGAATACTTCTTTTCGTGTCACAGGTCTACACATGTGAAAACCTACATGCATGTGTACATTTTTGGCTGGTGTTTGCTTTTTAATCAAACTTGGAGTATATCAAGGACAGCATTCTGCAATTTGCTTCTTTTCACTGAAAATACGATTGTGAACTTTCTTCCTGGCCAACAAATAATTCTTTTCTTAAGAAGCAAAAGTTTTCTATTTGTTTGACAAATAAAAGACTTTTTTTTTTTCTTGTAACCATGTGTTAAATTATGTACACATTTGAAATGGCTTGATCAAGCTAATTAGCATGTGTGTTACTCTATAATCTTACGTTCATTTTGTGGTGAGAACACTTAAATTCCACCATGTTAGCAATTTTTAATTTATTTGTTTAAATAATCCATAATGTCCAATGATAGTGCACTATTTGTTCCAACTACCGTAGTTTTAGGTCAATTTATGGTTTTATTTACCAAAAATTATGTTGAAGTTATGATATTTTTTCAAGTAGATTTATGTACCTGCATACATAACATACATATGATTAACACATACATTATATGTAACCTACACATAGTACATATATTTACATGTATATTTGAATATATATTATAGGTTTCATTTAAAAGACCAGATAGCTTGATGATTTTTTTTTTTTAACTTTTAATAAACATTAAAAGAAAAATTTCCTAAGTGGTTTTTAGCATTTCACATTCCCACTAAAATGAAATCAAGTGCCTTTGTCTCCTCAGCCTTATCAGCACTGAATTGAGCACTGTTTTAATTATTTTGCCAATTTGTGACATTAACGATGGGACCTTGTTTTGCATTTAGTTTGCATTTCTCTCACTTCTACTGAGGTTGAGCCTCTCTTCCTCATTCATCTGCCCACTTACTATTTTCCCCATTGTTCGTGTCCTCTTTCTGTCTTTTCCTTGTTGATAGCGAGGAGCACTTTGTCTAGTGGAGATGTTGCTCCTTTTTCTGCTGGATGTATTGGATTTATTTGGTGTTTCAGTGGTCTCTTGAGATTACTCGTTTGGTAAATCGAAACCCATCGTTTGCTAACAGGATGAGTATACAGCTGATCGAATCTATAAAATGCCTTGTAACCCTGCATGTGCTTCACCGCCATGAGTCTGTCCCATTGTCCCTAATGCACAGGTGGCACGTGTCCTCGGGATAGATAAGACTCCAGAATAAGCCCTCCATGTGTCCTGTAAGACTTCCTCATGGAAGGAGAAGGCAAGGCTCAGGTGGAGAAGCAACCAGACTTTTCAGTCCCATCAGTTGGAGAAAGAAGAAAGAGTGGCTGTCCGTCAAAAGAAGGACAGGGTACATATTTAAAGTTGTTTAAAATAATCAGTAAAAGAGCATAAGATATAATAATAAAGGTCTCCTAAAAGCAGGGTTGATTTCTTTCTACAATGGAGTGGTTGATAATTTTTTATTGTTACTCTTACCTCACATATATGATGTTTGGGTCTTAAAAGAACTTCAGACAGGTGTGGTGGTAGAGTCCTGTAATCCCAGTGGCTTAAGAGGCTGAGGCAGGAGGATCACAAGCTCAATGCTGGCCTCAGCAACTTAGTGAGGCCCTGTATCAAATAAACAAATAAAAAAGGGTGGGGATGTGACTCAGTGGTTAAGCGTCCATGCGTTCAATCCCTGGTACCAAGAAACAAATAAACAAGCAAAAACTTCAAGTAAAAAGAAAACCAAGCATCTACATTGAAGGTTGCTTCAACTTAAACTTCCCAAAGAGCTCTGAGTGACTTTTCCTAGAGCCTTATAAAACAAACGCGTTGTGCAAGAGGGTGCTCAGTAATCACTGCTTGAAAAAGTAAATGAAAATATCTCAAAAATTAAAATTTTAGAAATGGGAAGAAACTTGATGCAGTTTTATCTCCTCACTTGACAAAAAGCCTGAAATCCAGAAAAACAAGTGAATAACTGGTGTCTGCCTGTGGGTATGTGACAACATTAGGAAAAAAAAAAATCCTTTGCTTTTCGAGTCCCTGCCCAGCAACCCTTTAGTCAATCAAAGCCTTCACAAAAGTTATCCCTATGACTCTAACCCAGCGTGGGGCAATTGGCAGAGGGGAGCTTGTTCTAGTATTTATTTGAGAACACCCCACGAGTCTGTGATAGCTTTATTGTGAGTGCCTTCTCACTTGATGCTCTCAGCAGAGCAACCTAACCGGAGAGAGCTGGGCTGAGGGACCATAAGTGACCAGCCCAACTAGGGGCTGTGTGGGGACTTTAATGTCCACTTGTGATTCTTGCTCAAGATACAGAAGACAGCCTCAGATTGAAGAGAAAAGAAAAAGTTGACATCTCTAGTATTGTATCACCTCTCGGTGACACTAGTTGTCGTTGTGTTTTATGACTATGGTCTTCACCATTTCCACCTCGGATGACATAGCCAAATATCTTATTTGGTATTAAGCTTAGCAGTGAGCCACACTGAAATTTAAACATTGATATGAAACTATTTTGAGGCCATAAAGTTGGTATGTATCATAAAATTTGTGTGACCTTTGCTGACCCCACTCCCACCATGTCTCACATGCTTGACACAGGTACTGGTCTCCACGAGCAGTCGGGGCTTCCTGGGCCACAGTCAGAACTCTCAAAAACTTAGAGTCCCCAGTGAAGACAGGCAGCTATGAGCACATTCTATTTTCTTTTTTTTAACAATAAGCAATTTAAGCCACTTTTGTTTTGAATTAGTAGTACATTCACATGGTTGGTTTAAAGATGATCAAAAATATATGAAGAAAAATCTCGCTGATTTTTCAAAGATATTAGTTCCTTCTGGATTCTTCCATAGTTATTTTACACACACACACACACACACACACAGATGTATTCCCCCTTTATTCACAGAATAGTGAGTTTATAGTGCTGTTCTTTATTTTGGGATTTCCTCTGGATAGTGTATCTTGAAATTCTTTCCCTAGAAGTAGCTCCTTTCCCATTTTTTGTGGCTGAAGAGTACTCCACTGTGTGGATATATTGGTTTCACTAGAGTCTCCTACCAGTGAACATTCAGATATTCTTTTGAACATTTGTTATTACAAAAAAGTTTCAAAAAATTACTTTCTACATGGATTATTTCATTTGTATGTGAAAACGCATTTCAACTAAGTGAATTTCTAGAAGTAGAATTGCGAGGTCATGGTATCACCCACCCTTATTTTTAAAATATTGTCAAATTTTTCTACATGTGAAGGCTAGTTGACCACTCACCAGGTCAACTAGTGACCCAAGGTCAAGCAGGTCAAATGGCTTGTTTTCCTTAGCATCCTGTGAATTTAAACACCCATGCTTTTATTTTTGGTTTAGGAAGAAATTTTTTATCAAGAGAGGTAAGGTAATACTGGTAGCAAATATTTCTAAGACAGTAACACGTCCCAGGCATTATCGTCAGAGCTTTGTATTGATCTGTGAGTAACCATTTCATCCACCTCTTCCTTCACTCCTCCTAAAGTCCTCTAAGTTCTCCACATTCAGCCTGAACTATTTTCCGGGAGTCTCATGTGTTAGTCAGGTTTCCATCATCACGACAAAGTACCTGAGCTAATCAACTTAACAGGAGTAAGGGTTGATTTTAACTTACAGTGTTGGCAGTTTCAGTGCACAGTCAGTTGGCCCAGTGCTGTGGGTCTAAGGTGATGTGACAGATCATGGTAGGGGCACAATAAAGAAAGCTGCTCATTGCACTGTGGCTTGGAAGCAAAAAAAGAAAGGAAGGGATTTGGGGCCCCAGATCCCATTAAGGTCATGCTCCCCATGACCTAACTTTCTCCCTCTAGGCTCCACCTCTTAAAGTCCCATTACTCCTCAAGAGCACCACTGGGGAACAAGTCTTTAACATTTGAGCTTTGGAGAACATTCAAGTTCCAAAAGACAGCATCTTATAATAACAAAAGAACTTGGGGAGATGTTTTTCTTTCAGAATCTTCACTTCAAGTCTTTTATCATGCATTTTTTTGAAAGAAGATGGATTCCTTCTATATTGCCAGCCTGCCCATGCTTCCTTCTGACCATCTTACCACTTTGCTTCCTATCCCCCTTCTTCCCAGGTGCAGACTTCTCTGAATATCCCCACAGCTCACTACTAGAACAGAGAAGCAGGTACCCAAAGTGCGTCATAAGCAGCATTTTCTTATTACCACATAAAGCATGAGTTTGAGTTGTTCCTGTTTTGGATGGAGTTGAGTTGCTGCTGGTTTCTATGTTTCCCTGCTCAGTGTATCTAAAATATCCTCTTTCCTCATCAAGATTGAGTCACTTTCTTAGATCTTCATTTTAAAATTTCTTTTATATCAGCACCATGACTTCCTGTTCAGACCTTGTTTTGTCAATGAACACTACTCTAGCCTCTCCATGGTTCCTGCCCAGGACAAGCAGCAGTGAACCACAGTGGGCTATGTTTTGTTAGCTCTTTTGTCAAATAGCAAATATGGTGAGATGTCACCATGCATTGCATTTCTATTTTACCCTCACTTCACTGCCCTAGACCTGCAACTCCCACATGAACTATTATGACCACAACCTTGTTTCAGGATCTTCTTTGTAGAGGACCCCAACTATGTGCATGAATGAATTTAATTCTCATGAAACATTTGCAAAGGCAATGCCATCATTGTCCCATTTCATAGATGGTGAAACTGAGGGGGGTGGGATTCAATGACTTATTAAAGGTCACAGACTTGTTCAAGGTCAAGGTCTGTGGCAGCACTGGTTTTGAACACAATCAGGCCCATAATCTCTCTTCTTTCTTATTGTTCTCTGCCACCCTCCAATATGAGGCCTCTTGGAGGGGACATGAACACCAACCAATCACTCGGTTCCCTTATTAACTGAATGATTTGCTCCAAGGCAACTTCTTTGCATCACAGGATTCAAATTTGATAATTTGTTAAATGTCATGGACCTTTGTAAGGTTAAATGTCGAGACTGATGGTTGAAACTGAATTTCAAAGATTTGCTATATGTGCAATAAGCCTTTTGCTTTCTAAAAGGTATAGTGGCATGCACATACAACAACCCATGTATCATTAGATTATTTTTGGTCTAAGAATCAGAATGCATGGCCTGACATAGGCTGTGGTATCTCCATATCTCCTCTATCCTACATGAAATGTGAGTCAAGAAATCTAAGGCATATTGTCATGGTACATATATAATATCTTGTTAAAGCAAGTAGACTCAGAGAAAATAGTCTGGAAGGATTTTTTTTATGGGGCTTTTTGTCAGACTAAGGCTGGCTCCCTCCCCCCACCACTGGCTTTGACCTTCAACTCCCAGGAAACCTGGGATAACTGCTTTGATTTACTCCTATAATAAGGTGATCGATTAATGTGAAAGGCCGGCTTTATGAGGCCTGTCCTCAAATGGTGTTGGAGATTGCCCGAGTGAGAGAGTTATACTGCCACTACTCTAAAAAAGGTCATTGGAAAAGAACCAAAGACAGCATAAATGATGGTTTCCACATCAAAAACCTCTCTGTAGAACAGACAGAGAGCATTGAACACAATACCTCTTGGGGTTTGGTGCAGATGTTATGTAGTAAATATGGTTTGAAATGTTGCTGTACCTGTTCTCTCATTGTCAAAAATGATGCTCTTTGAGGCCCATTGAGGAAGGACAGTCCTTGTGATTAAATGAGAAGACCCAGAGAAGCCTCCAATATTGCTTGGAGGAATTAGGGATTGTCATCCCTGTTTCATTTCCCTCATGACCAGTTGCTGGTCACAGTTCAAAATGACAGTTGTTTTTGGTCCAGAACCCAATATTTAAAATAAGACAATAGGTCGGGGTGTAGTTCAATGGTAGAGTGTTTTCTTAGCATGCATGGGACCCTGGGTTCGAGTCCTAGTACTAAAAAATTAAATTAAAAAATAGAGCGATATTAAAGCAAAGCCCAGTTTGAGATGATCTTGAATCTATAGCTTGGCCTTCACCAACCACTGAGAAGAGCAGCAAGACTGTGGTGTGTGGCTGGATTTGTCAGGAAAGAGAGAAGCCTTTTTGCTGCTGGGTCTCTAAGCACAACGTGTGTGTGTGTGTGTGTGTGTGTGTGTGTGTGTGTGTGTGTGTGTGTGACTCTCTGGCCATCTGAGAACAGGTGTTAGCCTCCTAAAGCTGGTGGCTCTCACTGACATCCAAGTCCCTCCCAGACTCTGTGGGCTTGCCAGGGCCATTATTTGTCATTTGTTTAGTTTTCATCGTTTGGAGATAATGTGGCAAAGCACAAGACCACAGCTGTGCCTCTTCTCGCATGCTTTCATGTTTAGACTTGGGTTTTGTCGGATGAGGAGAAATTCCCCATAAAACATGGGGTCTTCGGGGTCTGGCTAGCAGAGCCAACTAGAATGGCAATGTCACCTGGCTTTTAAAGAGGCTTAAATACTGAAAAGCCCATTTGCAAGCCTCGCATAGTTTGTCGCTGACACCAAGCTGGGAAAGAAGTTAAAATATTTTGATGTCTGGGTATGGGCATTTGTGGCAGATGGTCTCTTCAGCAGTATTCCATGGGAGGGGGGTCAAGGGGGGACAGAGGAGGGAATCCAAGTAGAATATATAAAGTCAAAGAGATAGAAACTTGGCCTCATTTTACAAGGCCTTGTGCCAAAGCTTGGAACACCCATGCTTCTCCAGTTAAGCAGAGAGAGGTTCCCATTCTGAGCAGTGTGACAGGAATGACAATTCACTTAAACAGTCTGCCGGGACCATTTGCTGGGTTGGAAGCCCAAAACCCCAGGAGCCTGCACAGGCTGGGAAAAATGTGTATGCCCATGTCATTGGTCATGAAATGGTAGGCTTCCAGATGGGCCTGCACAACCTCTTGGTAAGAAGAGTGCTGTCCGAGACGCATGCCTAAAACCTTTGAGAAATGCAGCCAAGTGAAGCGCTGAATCATCTGCCTTCACCTTAAGTGACTTTGCATAGGACTGAAATCCCCAGCTCAGCTCCATGTCCTAAAACCTGGCTGCTGTTGGCTGGCTGGATGGCAGGGGCCAGAGACTGAGTTGTCTTGAAGGGATGGTCTCATTCCACTCCCACAGGCAATCACTGTGATAATCCAAAGGTACTTTGAAAATGCATGGGACACAATAAGCTGGGGCTCTTTGAGGTCACAGGACTCTGTCAATTCAAGCTCCTACAAGTTTTGGTCTTGAAATTTATTCCTATGCCTGGAAATAGCAGTTTTGTTCTGAAAACCACTATACAAGGCAAGCCAGTCATTTTCCCCCAAAGCCCAATGGGTTTAGAAGTTGACAATGGAGGAAAGTCATTTTCTCTATGGTATCAGTCTCATTATAATGGAACACCAGTGCCCAGTAGGCCTCCTGGCTAAAGAGATCTTTCCCTGTCAGCTTCAGCATTGGTGAACCCGGCTTCAACTTTGCTGACTTGACAGCAGAAGCCAGAATAGGGTCCCTTACAAGGTAGATGTGTAGGCAGTGCCTACCTGATAACCAGCTTAGGCAATGGTTAGCTCAGGTGGTAACATTTTCTGCACAATATCTATGTGACTTATTCTAATCTTAGGGGTTAAAAGAGGAGAAGAATATAGCTCCCAAGAATACTGTTTATATGTTATAAAAATTGTGATTTGAATTTTTTCTCTCTTGACATAAAAGATTCAACGTGTGCCCCGAAGTAGTTAATTCAGAGCTTATAGTTTGAAACACCTGACTTATAGCACCCTCTCCCTCAACTATACATAGAAAGTGACAGTAAGAGAAGACAAATCATACAATGAGTTTTCTTTCTTTGGTACATTCATATAAATAAATACAGCTGGCCCTCTTTATGCATGGGATTCTGTATTTGCAAACTCAATCAACCAAGGATTGAAAATATTTAAAAAATGCATCTGTACTGAACATGTATGGACATTTTTCTTGTAATTTTCCCTTAAACAATACAGTACAACAACTATTTACTTAGCATGTCTGCTGTATTAGGTATTAAAAGTAACTGGAGAAGATTTAAAGTGAACCCGGAGGATGTGCATAGGTTTTAGGCACATAGTGCAGCATTTTTTGTAAGGAACCTGAGCTTCTGTGGATTTTGGTGTCACCAAAGGTCCCGGAACAATCCTCTGCAGGTGCTGAGGAGATTCTAATAACAAACTGTAATAACATACAGTATGTTACAGTTTATAAAAGGCTTTGTGTGCATCTTAATATATTTATCTTTGAAACACGTACAGATTTTTCTACTTCACAGATGCAAAAACTGAGCTTTAAAAGGTCAAGTGATGCGCCCAAAGGTAGCTCATTCATGAAGAGCTGGCACACTGAGGCACAGAATTAGGATTTCTGAAACAAAACCTGACATCCCTATTCCTTTTTTCACAGCTGCCTCACTTATGAGCTAAAAAAGCAAATCACTGTAAAACCTGTAGATTTTTGACTGGGGAACATTTAAAATGGAAATGGACTAGGACGAAATGAGGCTAATTTTCCTTCCTTGAGGAGGGAAGGACTTCGTTTAGGAAAGCAGATAGGATCAGTGTCATCTGAAAGGGAAAGGTCCATTTTGGTCCTGCCTCCCTTATTTGGGGGCAGAGGGGTAGCTGGAGGAAAAAAAAAAATTTTTTTTCTGTGAATCTCTGACACATATTTTTAACCTAGTCTCAGCCCTTGCTGTGGTTGTACAATTTAGGTCTTGGATGGGAAGATAATCAGGAGCTTTGAGCTTCTTGGTCTTTCTAGAAGCTTCTAAAAGTAGCCACTTTGAAATTTGCAGTTGTCTTCTATTTTTTGTTCAACTTTTTATGTGATTTCAGACATACTCAAAGAGTATGCAGAACTCCAACCTCTATTTCATCAAGATGTTAACATTTTACATCATTTTTCCCCCTTTTTCTTCTTTTCACTATACATGTATAGATATGCATATGGGAGACACACACACACACACACACACACACACACACACACACACAGTACATTCTCTTACATAACCACAGTGCAATAACAACAAAAAAAGGAAGTTAACATTGCTATAAATAATATCATTTAACCTATAGACCTTCTTAGATTTAGATAATTGTCCCAGTATTTTTATCTGTAGTAAAAGAGACTGCTAGACTACTAGATCACACTTTGCATTTGAGAATCATATCTATTCATCTCTAATCTGGAAGAGCTTCTCAGTCTTTCTCTGACCTTGAGACTTTAGAAGATTAAAGTCAGTTATTTTGCAGACCGTCTCTCAGTTTGTGCTTGTCTGATGTTTTCTCATATTTTTATTCAGATAATGCATTCAGATAATGCTTTTTGGCAGGGAAATATATAGATGACATTGTGTCATGTTCAGGGCATTGTTTTGGGAGACAGATATTACTTTGTCCTGTGACTAGTGGTGGCAACCTTGATCAGCACTGAGTGTTTGCTGGGTTTCTCCATGGTTAAGTTGCTATTTTTCCCTTTACATTTAACACATATTTCCTGGGGAGATAGTTTGACATTGTGTAAATATCCCAGCATTCCTCCAACTTTTACCAGTGACTTTAGCATCATGATACATGCCTGAATCAATTATTCATATTGAGTCATTTTTCTCAACACATTATTGCATCTCCACTTATTTGTGGTTCGCTATTGTAAGGAAAAGCTTTTTCTTCTTTTTAAAATATTTGCTTCAGAATGGACTCAGATTCCTATTTTGTTCAATGGGTTATGATCCTTTAAAATAATTATTTATTTGGATGGTCAAATAAAAGAAATCAGAATGATAATTCTCAGGTATATCCAGTTGGTTTTGATATGCCTTTAGCATTCTTGGAGCACTTCCTTACTTGCTTGAACAAGTTTTATTTTCCCAGTTCCGGTCTTAGAATCAGTCATTTCCTGATGATTCCTGGTTTCTTTTAGTACATGGGATTTAGAAATCAAGAGTTGAGCAGCAGTCTGCTCATTGCTACTGGGGTATTCTTAATTCTAGTTGTTTTTTTCTTTTTTCAGAAGACAGAGCTAAAAATTACATTTATGTATGTATATGCATATATCCATGATTGATTCTAATTCCTCCAATTCCCATTAAATATCCTACTTTTCCTTCCAGCTCTCCCTTTCATTTCCCTATCATTTCTTTCTGTAAAAGCAAGAAGATTCCCATTATTCATAATACATTTGCTTATTTTCTCCATCCTAGCATACAAAGAAAACAGTAACAGAATAGCTAACCTCTTCCCCTGGGAAAAAGAAACCTCCTACCCTGAGCTCAATAGTTGTGCAGTCCTTTTTCTCTTTAGCCTGAAGATATACGGTATAGATAATATATTCAGAAGTCATTTGCATTAATTTTTAGTTTTTCCTTTTCAGTGCGTTGGTTATTCATTTAAAATACATTTCAGTTCATTTCTGTCAGTTGTACATCATTCTGGCTTTTTCTTAATCCCATAGTCAGAAATATACAAAGGTAAATTCAGAAACATGTCTCTATGGACTGATGGCTCTTATTCCACTCCATTCTCATTTCTTTCAACTCAGTTTCCACCTTCTCTCCAGCAAATGCCAGTCTTATTGGTTTCTTGTTTATCTATTTTATATTTCTTTATGAACAGATGAGAAGATAGGAATATTTTTTACATGAGAAAATAGCATTCCATCCAGACTTCTTTGTACTTTGCTCTTCTTACTCAATGATCTGTTACGCAAACCATTCACTCGCTATGGATTCATGCAGATCTTCCTTATTTTCTCCAACAGCTTAACAGTAGTCCATTATGGAGACACCATGTTTATTGAAACACTCTCCTTTTGTCCTCATTTCCTGATTTTACTGTGCATTTCTTTTGTCATGAGTGTGATTGAACATCTTTTCTCTTATTTTTTTAATTAATTTTTTTATTATTCTAATTTGTTATACATGTTTGCAGAGTACATTTCATTTCATATTACATATAAAGAGCACAATTTTTCAAGTTGCTGGTTTAATATAAAGTATTTTTACAACAATTGTGTCTTCATACATGTATTTAGGGTAATCATGGATAACTCAGTCTGCCATTATTCATATCCTCTTGCCCCCTCCCTTCACCCCTCTTTGTCTATTTAAAGCTCTTTCATTCCTCTCATCCCCTCTCTCTTGCCTTTATAAGTTAGTATCTTCATATCAAAGAGATCATTCAACCTTTAGTTTTTTGGGATTGGCTAACCTCACTTAGCATTATTTTCTCCAACTCCATCCATTTACCTGCAAATGCCATGATTTTATTCTCTTTTAGTGCTGAGTAGTGTTCCATTGTGTATGTATACCAAAGTTTCCCTATCCATTCATCTGCTGATGGGCATCAGGGTTGGTTCCACAGTCTAGCTATTGTGAATTGTGCTGCTATAAACATTGATGTGGCTGTGTCCCTGTAGTAAGCTGTTTTTAAGTCCTTTGGGAATAGGCCAAGGAGTGGGATAGCTGGATCAAATGGTGGTTCCATTCCAAGTTTTCCTAGGAATCTCCATACTACTTTCCAGATTGGCTTTACCAATTTGCAGTTCCACCAGCAATGTAAGAGTGTTCCTTTTTCCCCACATCCTCTCCAGCATTTATTGTTGTTCATTTTTTTGATACTTGCCATTCTGACTGGAGTAAGATTAAATCTTAAAGTTGTTTTGATTTGCATTTCTCTAATCACTAGTGATGTTGAACATTTTTTCATATATTTGTTGATTGTTTGTGTATCATCTTATGAGAAATGTCTGTTTAGTTCCTTGGCCCATTTATTGATTGGGTTATTATTTTTTTTTTTTTTTGGTGTTAAGGCTTTTAAGGGCTTTATAAATCCTTGAGGTTAGTGTTCTATCTGATGTGCTTGTGGTAAAGATTTTCTCCCATTCTGTAAGTTCTCTATTCACCTCACTGATTGTTTCTTTTGCTGATAAGAAGCTTTTTAGTTTGAATCCATTCCATTTATGGATTCTTGTTTTTAGTTCTTGTGCTATAGGGGTCTTATTGAGGAAGTTGGAGCCTAAACCAACATGATGGAGATTTGGGCCTACTTTTTCTTCTATTAGGTGCAAGGTATCTGGTTTAATTCCTAGGTCCTTGATCCACTTTGAGTTAAGTTTTGTGCATGGTGAGAGAAAGAGATTTGATTTCATTTTATTACATGAGGATTTCCAGTTTTCCCAACACCATTTGTTGAAGAGACTGTCTTTTCTCCAGTGAACATTTTTGGCACCTTTGTCCAATATAAGATAACTGTAGGTGTGTGGATTCATCTCTGAGTCTTCTATTCTGTACCATTGGTCAACTGGTCTATTTTGATGCCAATACCATGCTGTTTTTGTTACTATTGCTTTGAAGTACAATTTAAGGTCTGGAATAGTAATGCCACCAGCTTCATTCTTCTTGCTAAGAATTGCTTTGGCTATTCTGGGTCTCTTATTTTTCCAGATGAATTTCATGATTGCTTTTTCTATTTCTATGAGGAATGATATTGGGATTTTGATTGGTATTGCATTGAACCTGTATAGTGTTTTTGGGAGAATGGTCATTTTGACAATATTAGTTCTACCTATCCATAAAATCTTTTCTCTTATTTAAGTGCTATTTTATGTATATTGCTCCTGTGAATTGCTCCTACTTTTTTGTCCATTTTCATGTTGGTGTAAATCTCTTATTTCCTCTTAATTTTTAAGAGTCCTTTAAGTAGAAGAGGTTTTATATTGTGTGTGTGTATATATATATATATATATATATATATATATATATACACACACACATATACGTATATATATGCTATACATAATATTATAATATATTATATATGTGTATCATATATATGTAGGAATATATATTGTAAATATTTTCTCCATGTTGGTCAATTGTATGGTGTCTACTTCACCTACACCAAGAAATGGCAATCTGGTCACTAATAAACATTCCCTTTCACTCTTATTAAAACTCATTGTATATAACCAATTTTATTTTCCTATATACCATAAGATAAACTTTAACAAAGATTCAAATTAATAAAATTTATAGAGACATGCAGCTTTTTCCTGACAATTTGCCCTGTCCAAATAGTGTAGGCAAATAAAAATGTCTATGATAAACACACACACACACATACTCACATACAAGTGTGTGTATATATGTATATATGTACATATATACATACATGTAGATAGATAGATTAATTTCATTTTCAAAACTTACCCCATCCTCTCCCTGTCTTACTACTTTTCATGCTTAGGACCAATTCTCTTTAGACCAAGAATGTTCTATGTAAATCTCTATATTTAGTAACAAATCTTGCCTTTTTGCTCTTTTCAAGTTTTCTTACCACTCTCCTTTCCTGGAAGTTCTTTTGCCCTCTTTCTCATTAGTGTCTTCAACATTTCCAGGATTTTGCTGGTGTGCCTGGTACTTTAGATGTATAAAGTACTCCTTGCTGATCAGTCCCTCCTGTGCCATGTTTTAAATGCTCTTCTTCTGAGGATGATGGTTTCTCATTTGGTTAGTGAAGTGACACGAAAGGTATGGATCTGTGTGGTGTCTAGCAGAGTGTGTAAGCATTAGGAGATCTCTTGGAAATGAGCTCTAAAAGTCTGGGACTCATTAAACGGGCCTCTGTAATTGGCTGTGGAGGGGCGAGCTGGACAGAAAGTGCAGTAGGAATAAGTAGGCAGACTCATTTCTAAGTGGAGCACTTTCTGCTCTGTTCCCAGTGCTCAGATGAAGGTGGCTTTGAGAGGCATTAGGAGCAGTTTCCTGTTGAGTTTCTATGCCCCCCTTCTCACTACTAGTCCATCACACACACACACACACACACACACACACACACACACACACAGAGGCACTGGCAACACAGTGAACACAAAGGAGGGATGGGGGTTATTGACAGCATGTTCTGAAATCACTGGTGAAGGAAGAGAGACACTAGAGTTTGGAGGGAGGTACACATTAGAATGTAAACTCATCCCTTCTGCTCTTACCTGTGTTGTCAAGGAGGTTAAAATCTGTTATAAGGGGTTGGGGCTAACGGCTCAATGGTAGAGCACTCGACTTGCATGTGTGAGGCCCTGGGTTCGATCCTCAGCACTACATAAATAAAATAAAGGTATTGTGTCCACCTACAACAAAAAAAAAAATTTTTAAAAATCAGTTATAAAAGAGAACAGTGAGACACCGACAAAGGACAGCCAAGTTGTAGATGTTATGGTTTGCTGTAAGAAGGGGTAGGGAGAATAGTAAAAATATAGTGGTTTAAAATGAAGGGTGTATTTCCAGTGCTCCCACAGACTTGGAAATGCTTACAAATGGAATCATGTGGGTAGTCTCTGATTCATTCCAATCCTCCTGCATGCTTACTCTTAAACATGATGCGTCAGAAGGGAGGTCAACATGACAGGTTGATTTAAGAGCTGTCTCTAAAAGTTCTTATAACTTGGTGTAGAGCTCACTCTTTTTTTTTTTTTTTTTTTTGTAATTCAGAACTCAGGATCTATGATTTGAAAGGAAACAAACAATATGCATGATGAAGATCCTATGAGAATACAGATTGTCTGATCTTATCCTAGATCTTCATGCTAGATGTACTTCCTGTAGATGGGACAGAGAGAAAATCACATAACTCAATGAGGCTGAAGGATTCCACTTCTAAATAAAAGTCATAGATATAGATCCAAATTGTGTTATAAGAGGAAGAAATCCAAAAGGTTTTACATATGAATAAAAACAACTTACACTGTGACTCTACAATGATCTCCTTTCCTTTTTGTTCTTGACCTTCAAAAGGTTTATATTGATCTCTGTTTTCATGTAGGTTCATATATATTTTCAAGGCATTTAATGTTTTCACATAGCTAGGAATTCAATTCAACTTATACCAAGTTAGCCTTCAGAAAACCCAAATCTCTGGGCTAGGTGTTTGGAGTAGAATAAGAAACAAAACTCAGTCATAGTTCTAACAGTGTAGTCTTTCAATATAGGGATATCAATGTAGGAATTTTGGAAATGAGCAAACATAACTGTATTATTCTGTTGTTGTTGTTATTGTTGCTGTAACAAAATACCTGAGGTAGGTAATTTGTTAAAAAAAAAAAAACAACTCAAAGTTTACTTAGCTCACAATTTGAGAGGCTTATGGTCTAAGATATGGCAGTTCCCTCAGATTGGTCTCTGGAGAGGGCCCTCTTGGTTGTGTCACATCATAGTGGGAGTATGTGTGAGAGGTAGATTATATGGCTTACATGAGAACTAACTGGAGTCCCTTGAGAACTACATTAATCTCTTCCAAATGCAGTACCCTCAATATCCTAATTACAACCTCTTATATCTTCCATCATCTCCCAGTATCACTATACTGAGTACTAAGCTTTCAAAATGTGAAACCTCAGGGGACAAACCACATCCAATCCAAAGTAATAACAAAGCAGGAAAACTCAGGGGAAACCATCATGTCTCCCTCAGGTTCAGAGTCAAGGTGACAGCAGAAGGTGCAGCTCCTTCCAAGGCCAGCTGAGCCTGGAACACTATGACCACAGTAGCTGCAGATCATGCATAGCCTCTTTTACCACCTACAATGAGGAGAAGGGAAGAGAAGAAACTGTAATGATAAAACAAAAATGGAAGTCAAGTCATGCAGGTGAGTTACCTCTAAAACAACAAAATCTAAGGCAAATCGGATAAAGTTTTACAAATGCAAAACACTTTCTACGTAAAGATATGTGAAGCAAACATAATATGGTTAGAGAAAGTGGCATATCAAATGAACTCATCATTAACTTATTGCTTAATGAAATGCATGGTAGATAGTAAACACTCAATAAATTATAAATATTATTATAAAAGTAATAATAATGACTTCTTATAGTTCTTGTGGGACTCCAGTTAGTTCATTAGTGAGTTCATTAGTTTTAATGAACTTATTTTGGAACAAATGGCAAAATCAGCAGATTGTTTTTCATACAACAGGATGCAAAGATATCATCTACTTGTGTACTGATTGATCTACTGTTTCTCATCGGTCCCTTCCTATAGAACACAAACTCTTTGTAATCAAAATTATGTACAGTTATGTATCCAAATAAGAGTTCTCTAAGAAAGGTAGGCGGAGGTAAAATTAAAGTCTGAGTTTTGGGGATTGATTTTAGAAAAAAAATTTTTTTCTCTAATTATGAAATGAATACAAACATGGAAGAAAATTCACAAAGTAATGTGCAGATAAGAAATATTACAAAATAAAAATCAAGTACTTTGATAAATTGTTGTGTCATATCATGTGATCTATCCTCCCAACTATGTATAATTGTATAATTGTATATACCAACATAAATATTGGACTATTTATTTCATAACAGAATATATCTGTCTTTTTCTGTCTTCTATCTACCTCTTCATTCTCTCTATTGTCATGATAACATTTATTGGTGCATTTTTCTATTATATTGATGTACCATAATTTATTAACAAATGCATTATTGTTGAAAATTGTATTTCTGTAGTTTCTAAACATTTGCTTCATGATAATAGCCACAGTTTATTGGATGTTTAATATCTCTATTGCACTATATTAAGCAATAAATTTATTGAACAGTGTCTTTTCATTGGGTCTTAATGTGGAACAAATTTGTTTTTCTGCGGTCATTCCCTTCAGCCTTGCTAATTTGAATCTTTGCTCTTTGCTATGCTGCATTTTCATGAATGACCTCTAAAGAAAATTCCACAAATTTCCCATTATTTTCAATTTTTAAGCATTTTCCCAGTTGAAAACTCAGACTTGAGTACAGGAGTATCCTTCTGCGATCACTGTAGGAAACTGGGCACAAATTTCCTTGATGTGGAAATGCAGATAGGATCAGGCTGAGTGACTTCCAGCCTCCTCAGCTCCCGCCTCTCAGCGTCTTTGCTCACAGGCCAACACCATGGGGAGGACCCCAGCAAGATGGTGGCCCAAGCCTGGCCATCTCTAGCAGTGTTCGTTGGTACACTGGAACTCAGGCACCCAAGCTCCCAGAAGGAAGGGTTTGTAGGTTGCCTGTTGACAGCTCCCTGTCTATTAGACCTCTCCAGTGTCTTCTTCAGTCTCAGAGAGTCAGAAACCAATCAAAAAGTAAGCTACTTAAAATGCCTAATCATTTCAAGTGATTATTGGATCCTCTATTCTCCTTAACCTCTCCCCACACTTGGTTAAGTTATGTTTCTTGGTGGAGGAACAAATCCAAGTCTGCTTCTCTCAAATGAATAGGCAACTCATTATGTGAAAATCTCCTCCTCTTTTCCCTCACCTGTCTTATGGTTACATAGGCTGGATTTATATAGATGGTCTGAATAAAACTGTTAATCAGACCTTACTATGCATACGAATGACCCAGGAACTTGTTTAAAAAAATTCTGTTTTCAGAGCACAGAGGTGGAGCCTGACGTTCTGCATTCTGCCAGGTTCCCAGGTGCTGCTGCTGCTGCTGGTTTATGGACCACAGGCCAATTAGCAGGAATCTAGTCTGCTCTCCTGTAAATATGTGGTTCTAAGTCTTGGTCTCTGGACTTGAGCTCGATCATCGAATTGGAATCAATGCAAAAGTCTCCTTCAATAGCTTTTATCTCATGCATTGCCTTACTTCTTTATATTGACATTAATATTATTATCTCTGCTTTACCAGTGAAGAAATTGAAGCCTTCAGAAGTTAAATACTATAACTCATGCAAGGTTGCTTAGTTACACGTACCAAAACCTAGCAAAGCCCAGTTCTCTTCAATCTTTCCTCAGTACTTTTCACCAGTGATTCATGTTAGTGCAAGCATATCTTAAAGTACTTCAATTTTCACAAAAATTGCAATAGGATGTGTATAATTATTGAAATTACAATAATAATAACTGAAGTTTATTAAGATTTACTAAATGCCAGGCCCAATACTGCATACTTTAACTGCATTATCTTGTTAATTTTCACATCTCCTTAAGGTACTACTTTAACTTAGACTTGCAGAAGCTAAGAAATTAAAGAAGCTGGGACCGGCTGCTTCCCTCTAAAGCCCAAGGTGTTAACTGTCACCCTATACTGAGTTACTGTACTATGCATTACTATACCAATAGCATTTTAGTTTTAATCCAGAAAAATAGAGGTAATTCCAATAGACTACAGAAAGAAGTAAAGATAGAGAACTGAATGCTTATGATATTGCAAGTTGTAATAAATACATACGTCTCCAAATAATCTGGAGTTCTCAGCAAACTTCTAGCACACATCATTAAGATGTGATGATAATTTGTTAGGTCTGAACTGAATTTTATATGAACTTATGTGTTTTGTCACTTCATAAGATGATGTCCCTGGAAGCTTATGTTTCTGGGTCTTCTATTAGTTTGAAGTACAAGTTGGAGTCTGTCACCAATAAAATCGGGGTGTAGTTTTTCATTTGGAAATTGTTGAAAAATATCAAAGAATTAAAGGTCTGGATATTCCTTCTGCTGGCCTGAGAATGAGGGGTAGAGCGTCTAAGTGACTTTTCTAGGGTGATCATGAGATAGTTGATCTAGAACCCACGTCTCCCTGGCATACGCTCCATACTTGATTTGTCCAAGTTTTTAATCTCGTTTTTCTTTGCACCATTCTTTTAGAATATGTCCAGTTTCAGAATCTGGTATCTATAACCTATTTAAAGTCCCTCAAGAGAACAGCTAGGTTAGGTCTTTATACTGAAGTTTGCACAACTGACCTTTACCGAGTTGCAGCTCTGTAAGCCCAACTCTTAGCCAGTATGTGATTTCTTTGAAGACATCGAGAGGCCAGGGCACAGCCACTCCTGGAAACGTGTGCTCGCTCTGCTCTGTACCTATATACTTGTGACCGGGTATCCTTTTGCCTTTAATGAGATTTTGCAGTGACAGGATTGGAACAGATTGCTGGCATTATGGCAGCCAGGATATTGTCAGGAGGAACTTGGCAGCGCTCATGGGTGTTATGATGCTGGCTCTTTGCTCAAGGGCAAGAATATCGAGGGGAAAATTAGAGACAAAACAGAGTGAGAGGTAATGTCAAAAAAAGTTCAGAAGACAAGATCAGTTGCAGTGAATGCATAGGAAATTATTTGAGGTTTACACACTTTCGAGTCCTTGGTGACTAAAGACATAGCCAAGAATTGCTTCAGCGATATCCCTTCATAAATCTGCATAATAATCTCTCGGCAGGGCTTTGGTGAAATTACAAGTATTCATTTACTAAATTGGGTTCAGTGTCTGTATCATGCACGCCATATGAATATTCAGAGCAGTGAATTCTTCCCAAGCTATGTTGAAGTTAACACATAAGCTGAATATAACTCAAGTAGAACTCAAAATTGCATGCTTATTTTAACCTGACAGAGGTCCCAGTGTCTTAAAGAATTGGACCCACCCCCACCCCCGATATGCCAATTAATACTCATTCCAATAAAACCAAATGTAAAGCGTTTTCAGTATTTGTGTCTGATTGTTGGCATTAAGTGGTTTTCTTTATAACAGGGGATTAGGATAATAATACACAGGGCTATGAATGGCTTCTTAGAACAGTGGCAGCTGCCAAGCAGATTCAGGAAGAATGTTTAATTACAATGCTCAGTAATAACAACAAAGAAAAAGTTCAATGAGAGGAAACAACTCTATTATGAGACAAAGGTCTGTGCAGAGTGGAGGAGGAACCGGAGCACCATAGATATTTGCTGTAACTAAAGTTGCCTTGGCAGCCGATGGGCATTTTTACCTTTGAACTTGAGCATTTTTCTTCTCAAAGCCACTGAGCTGGCTTTCCAGGTTAAGCAAACAGAATTGCACACTCCATTTCCAAGAGATGGATTTTTCTGGAAATGAAAAGTATTATAATTCTTTGAGAAAGTTGATAACCTCCAGTATTATGCAGCAAAGGAGCACGTGGGGGAGTTGGGCAGCTTGATTTCTCAAGCAGGACTCTAGAACAAACCACCGTGGAGCCTCAAAGAGCTAATGAGTCTCTCTGAACCTCTTGCAGCTATGAACTTTTGCCTGATATTCGGATCATTAATACATGCTTTGAAACATCCTTGTTCAGAGTATTTTATATTGTCCTGAAGTGTAATATGACTTTAGTTACACACTCAAGGGTCAAATATAATAGGCAGTTGTACTGTTAGATAATACTCATACTTTTTCTATGGGAGGCAGTATGACAAATGTGCTTACGGGCAATATGTCATCAAGTAAGGTGGCTTTATTATTATTTTGCATTATAAATGGAAATATCAAAGCCCACAATATTTAGATCACTTAGTCACTTGCCTAATATAATGGAGTTGAAAATAGCAAAACTGAAGTTCAAACTCAAGTTTCTCCAGTTCCAGCAACTACCTGTCACCATTCGGCACCTCCTTCCTCTAGAATAACTTCTGCATGCAGGCAGAGCATTCCTGTCTGTCACACACGTGTGCTGAGGAATTAATGATCTGAAAGCATTAATGATGATGCTTTTAGATCTATCACCAAGGGGCAAATATGGCAGGCAAAGTAGTAAGCAAATGGCATGGGTGGGGGCAGTAAATGACAGCAAATTGCAAATAGAAGGCAGAAAAGAGTAATTTCTCTTGTATGGGTCTGGTCGATTAGCGGAAGTTTGGAAAAAGCTAATGCAAAGATTTGAGGAATGTTAAATCTGAAAAATGTATTTGAACAGAGATGGTATGCATGGATTAGAAGACAAAGAGACTGCAGCTAGGGAGTTGGGTGTGGAGTTGTCTTGGTGTAAGACAAGCCAAGTTTGGGGAAGAGAATTTAGTGGTGATTATACAAAGACATGAATAAAATATCTAGAAGGCGATTCATCAATCTCAGGTGATGAGGTGTCAAGATGTAGTCCCCTCAATGGGGAATGCTTTTCAATTGGAGTATTTGTACTTGGAGAGGTGCCAGTAGGGAAACTATGTACCCAAGTCAGCTTAAAGCTTACAGCAATTTACATCAAAAATAAAATAAGATTCTTAAAACATGAAATAAGAGAAAATTAATTTTTCTGTAAAGAAGCTCCAAGTTAGGTTATTATATCCCATCAAACATGATAATCAGATATGATGGAAGTAACTTATTACTTGCCAAAGAAACTGAAAGAAGAAAATGGCCTTTGAGGATTCTCATAACTAGGGAGAAAACTAAAGGTTATTCGAAGAGGTAGAAGGTGAGATTTACTATGTCAGAGTCTGAAGATCTATAGAATGTAATTGTGTTGGAAAACAAGCTTTGGTAATGAACCTGAAAGGAATGAGTGGTGGGGACCCCAAGCGGTCAGGGGCAAATTGAGTTGACATGTTTCTCTTTGCACATTTGATATTAACATATATCAGAAGGATCTATATTGTTGTTGGACAACCATAAAAACTTAAGTAAAAATATCTTTTTGTTAAATTTCATAAAATCTAAGCATGCTATTAGAGGAGGTTCTTTTCTACATTCAGAGTGTAAAAAAAGCAGTCATGTACCTACGAAGCTGTTCTTCTCATAGTAATTAGAAACAAAATATATATTTAAAAAAATAATAATTTAACTCCAATGCATTTCCTATGTCTTCATTTTTGTTAAAATCATGATGCTTTTCCTAGTGAAGTGGGCACTTGAAGATGTAAATCAGGGAGGAAAGCAGAATGGGGTCACGAGCAGAGGGTCTAATTGTGGTGTTCCACTGATGTGGATGGTGCTCATGAAGTAAGATGACTGAAAAGGGGGTCTCCATCCACACCCTGTGAGCCTTCTCTTAGTGTGAGTCTAGGCAGTGATCACTGGAAATGTATGTATCCAGGGTTGGATGGGCCTTCACTATGCTCTGCTTAGCTGGCTAACAGAGCATAGAACTCAGCCCCAAGGAGGTCAGCAGAGGATTGATGGTCCTTGGTGACTTTACTTAGATTACAAATGAAGCATCCTGATTTCAGGAAACAGCATTGAATAGGAGCCCTGACCTTGCACTGGCAAGGAATGAAGCTGGAAAAATGTACCTTAGGCCAGAGCATCATCAAAGGAATTGACTTGGGTTCTTTTAGTTAAATGCTCCCTTTCCATCAAATTGTGTTTGGTTCATTTATAAGGCAAATGATTAAAAAAAAAAAAAAACTTTGAAAGCTAACAAGAAACAAAATAAAGCAAGAGGGACTTTTTGGTTTTGTCTCCAGAACTTTCCGCTAAGCCTGACTAAGGTCATTTTCTCTGTGGTTCTAATTATAAAATCAGTCAGCTGCAACCATGAGCCACAGTAAAAATGAATGGAATTATCTGATTTAAAAGGCAAAGGTGGCTTGTGTTGGTTTCATACATTTTGATTATGATATAGTGAATTTAATGTTTACAAACAAAGTTAGGGTAACATATTCATATATAATGGTTTTCTACCTTGTGGTCTTTCAATATGGAAATGGCTAGACAGCATGCCTTTGCCAGTAGCCAGGAGTTCTTTTAATTAATTTAAAGGTGGTACAGCTTTGTAAATCAGATATCCACATAGGATTCAAACTTTTCATTAAAGCCTGTTTCTGGTTCCTATTGACTCCAACAAGCTTGTTTTAGCACTGGCTTTACAGCATTTGAACAGATCTAATGATCTTGAAAATGAGTTGGTGTTGGGTGGAGCAATTCATAGGTATTTTTCCATCTCAAGTTCAGTAAGCTGATGTTAGGAGTTCCACGAGGGAGACTAAAATTATAATAAAAAATAAATTAAAAAAAACCCAAAGGGTTAGAAATGTTATAATTTCTTGGAAGAAGTAGTGTAATAGATTTAATCCTAAGTCTCAAATTTCTCTAGGCTGAGTGATTTACTGAAGGCCATATAATTATAGGTATTTATTTCTGTGTCCACAAACTGGGAACAATGGCTCCATCTTGCCTTATATTAGAAATAAATAGCATGCAAATGGACTTTGAGATCATGAAATTTAAAACACCACCTAAATCTGAATGATTCAGTCATTTAAAATGAAGCCAATTAAAATTGCAGTTTTAAAGAGTCCAATAAATGAATTAAAAAACATATAGCAGTACATTTCAGTACGTTATTATTACTTCTGAGAAGTTGAGGTTTACTTTAATGACTGTGAAAGAAATTAGGGAAAACAGCAGATTAATTCACAATTACGGCAAATCTGTCATTGTGTTGATCTCAAGTGAGATCCTATTTTTTCTAGGAATTTCAAATCATTTGATATGTGGGGAGAATTCTGCATATGGGACATAATTTAAGTGAACAGCATTGTTATTTGTTTCTCCAAAAGCACTTATTATGTGCCTCTTGTGTTCTAAGCAGCACACTGGGCCCTAGGAATACCAGTGGGTGGGGAAAAACTGTCTAGTCTATGGAGTCCAGGGCCTAGACTCAGGTTGTTATGAAGATGTCTCGTGTTCCCTTTATCCATGATAAAAAGAATACCTATTAAAATGACAACAAAGAACATGATGTGAGAGGGCAGAACATCAATAATCAAAAGTGACCAGGATTTCATAGCTGTGTTTTAGAATATGTACTCAAGGTAAGGGAGCATGGAGTTTGGCCATAGAATATGTTAAGGAGCACACTGTATTGTGCTTTCTACTGCTGCCTGCTTTGCTGTGTGGAGTTTATGTATAATCCCTAGAACTTAATGCTGAGCACAATTGGTGTGAATTGCTATATTATAGACATAGAAGGTATGATCTCCTTGGAGGATTTGAAGTTCTGGAAAACTGAGACCACGAGAAACTTCAAAGAGTGCTTTTCAGGTCCTCATCCTGAAAAATGGAAAAGCCGTTAGGGAGGATTGAAGACCATAGAGAAAGTTTTCCACCTACATGTGAGAAAAGCAAAAATATCAAGTTTACCTAATTTCAAGTAAAATAAGAAGACTTATTTATACAGTGATAACAACCTTTTCTATGCTGACAACTAGAGAGGGTGTGGCCAAAACTATACCGCATTGCTTTTCTCACTTCTTAAAAAGTTTTTGGTTGTTTTTTTATTTGAAAAAATAGGTGGGATGGGAATCATTTCCCCTAACATCTTCTAGTTGTTATGAGGTCTATCGAGTTACCATATCACTTTTTTCTCTTGTCTCTGAGATAATCCTGAGTCCTTTCTGAGCATATTAAGAAATGTGTAGGGACCAAAGAAGATCTCTCATCTTGACGTCATGTGCTGGCTTGGCTTCCTGTTGGTTGGACTGCTTAGAAACTCGGCAAGTTGTATCATTTCACTTGGGTTTTCTTGCTGGATATTCCTAGTACAATTTACCTTGTTAATTTGTTCTTAATGAGTTCATCAGCAATGATTTAATACAACTTTGAGGAACAGCTTTCTTTAGTCTTTAATTCGCGACAGTTCCCCTTCTATTTGGCAGTACATTAATGGAAATGGAAAATTGCCTCATTCTAAATGTCAGAATAATACTGCACCAAAAACAATTCAGTCATGTCTTTCAAACCACGCACATATGGTTCATCACCAAATGTCACTGTTCTAATCCCCCCTTCCCCCCAGGCTCCCCTCCTGCCTGCACCTTCCCTCTTCATTTTCTTTCCCTACGCCTGTCTCTGGGGATCATTGTTCCGATAAACTTTCTAATATATTTGCACAAGCTTCATCTCCCCTGTTGTCAGTGTTTACTAACAGTTCAGAAACAAGTTCTTATCACAGGAGTTTTACCTAGATCTTGGAATTGGCAGAGTTCACAGATCAGGTGACAGCTATTGCTTTGAGTATTATAAATGTCTTTCATCTGCTCTTAGAATTGCAATATAAAAGTTCATGTGAAGTTTCTTCAAAATAATTTTTGTGCATAATTTTGGTCTGTTTTGAAATGTTCTCTGAGTAAAGCTATGTTCTTTACCTACACTGGGGCACTTTCCCCCCCCCTCCCCTGCCCCCAGAACTATGTTCAAGCAAGTTTCTTTCTAAGATGAATGCCTTTATTATGAATAGTTTGTGATTTATTGGCCAAGTTCATAATGAGAACACCCAGCACAGTTTCACTTGCACTTAAGGTAACTAACTTTTAATTGCCTATCTTAATTCACTAACTCTTTTAACGATATTTCAATGAATTTTTAAAATTAATCTATAAGCTAAACTACCCAAAGACTGTTTTTTTGTTAAAGGAAAGCTAAAGAGCAGTTTTTAGTTACTGATCATGAACTTCCATGAGTTAACCCCTGAAGACTATTTTTAAATGGTAAATTTCTCTTTCTGAAGGGGATCCCTTCTTCAGATAATATTTGGGGGAAGCATTTAAGAAATAAAGAATCCCCAATGTTAATTGTATGTTTTTTATATTTTTATATTCAAGGTGCTTGTCCAGAGCCAGAAGTTTGAAACTTAATTAATTTATTGGTTTTGCTTTTTATTTCTACCAGAAATTCAGAGCATTATGAAGTATGAATATCCTCATTCCAGTAAATGTTTTCTACCAAAGAAAGATTACATCATTAAGCAGAAGGTAATCAGAAGATGACCTATAGTTTTGCGAAGGTGGGCTCAGAAGGCACTAAAAACTTACCTGATTGATCTATTTTGCTTTCCTCTATCTAACAGTATTAAGATATTTACTAGTCTCTCTCTCTCTCTCTCTCTCTCTGTAGAGATTATATAATATCATAATAATTATATCTTTTTCCAGTATTTATTTAGCATCCACCATGGGACCGATGCTGTACACAAGTCACTTCACCCAGTTTTCCCAAAGAAAGGTGAAACAGGTTTGAAAACAGTTTGGGTTAAAAGGTTGCCTGACCTCACAGGGATGGTATGTACAGGGATACATGCTTTTCTTATTCCACATTTTCCTATCACTTGCTTTACATCCCTTTTAGGGCAGGAAATGATGGAAAGAGTGTCATCCACCCTCCCTCATTGTCAGTACTCATCTGGCCACTATTGACAATGCTACAATGCTTCCGGTGACACAGCTCGTGCATTTCTAAGGTAGGCGGGCCATTGTTGAGTAGCTACAAAGAGAGGGTGATGCATTGTACACAATTCAAGCTTGTCTTTTGGTACTCCTGCCTATTGCCTTTCTTCTACCTTTTATAATAATACAGTCAAACCCTTCCTCTACGTGATACCTTTAGCGATTAGAAACTGCTACCAATTCCCTGCTCTGGGCAAAACTTTCCTATTTCTTGCTTCCAGATCATACAACGGGGGCCTACAAAATAAACTCAGAATGGGGAATAGTGGTCCATATGAAATCTGAAACAATGTACAATAAAATGGGGTTTAATTTGGGCATTAGATTTTTTACATGTAGACTCAGCTGGTCGTGTGTGAGTGTGTGTGTACCTATATTATGTTAAGTTTGGGATGAAGTAAAAAAAATTAATAGCAACGATCACCCACACTATACTAGTGTGACTGAGTTTTTGAACCCAACATAAAACTTTGTACTCTTTGTGTCTTAGTCCATTTTTGGTTGCTATAATTTGTGTAATTTATAAGGAAAAGAAGTTTATTTGGCTTAAGGTTGAAGGCTAGAAACTTCAAGATTAGATGGCCACATTCTGTGAGGTCCTTTTGTGCTGGTGGAGGCTCTAGAGACCTGAGTTGGATCAGGGTATTCTATGGTGAAAGGGACTGGGCACACTACCTCAGCTTTTTCCTCTTTTCTTATAAAGGTCCATTGGATTAGAGCCCACCATTATGGCCTTTTTGAACATTACCTCTCAAAGGTACTGTTATGGTTTGAATATGAGGTGTCTCCCAAAAGCTCACGTGTGAGATAATGCAAGAAGGTTGAGAGGAGAAATGATTGGGTTGTGAGAGTCTGAACCTAAAAAGTGAATTAGTCCCTGATGGGATAATTGAGTGGTGACTGGCAGGTTGGGTGTGGCAGAAGGAAGTGGTTCATTGGGGATGTGGCTATGGGGTATATGTTTTGTATCTGGAGAGTGGAGTCTTTCTCTCTCTGCTTCCTGACCACCATGTGAGCTGCTTCCCTTTGCCACAATCTTCCGCCGTGATATTCTGCCTCACTTTGAGCCCCGAGGAATGGATCCTGCTGTCTGTGGATTGAGACCTCTGAAACTGTGAGCCTACAAATAAACTTTACCTCCCCTAAATTTGTTCTGGTCAGATCTTTTAGTCATAGCAGCAAAATAGCTGACTAAAACTGGTATTACCTCCAAATATCTCAACTGAATTAACTTTCCCTACCCCCCCCCCCCCCCCCCCCCCGAAGTACTTCACCATGGTAACTGAATTTCAACACGTGTTTTAGTTGTGATATTCAAACCCTGGAACTTAGTATATGGTTATACAAGCTGAGTTGGTCAATCAGCATAATTTTAAATTATTGCTATCATTTGATATTTGAATCTTCCCTTTGCTCCACAGCTTTTTGACTTCATACATTTTCATAGAGTTTGTTTTTTTCCCTCTCTATATATCGTCAGTCAAGTAATTAATACGTGTTGAACTAGGTCATGCTTAAAACAAATTCCTAGAGAATGACCCTCTGGGCTTTTCTCTAGGACAGCTCCGGGTTGGCCCATCTGACTGACTGTCCTCGAGGGTTCCCCTAGCCTGAGCCCTGCAGAGATAATAGGTGCTACCCTGAGGCCTCTGCCTGTCACTACCTCCAGACACCATTTTGGCCACCTTCTTGTGGTCTTCAGGGTTTTGTTTTTAAAGTCACATCTGGATGTTAGCTTTCCTGATGTTAGTCTTAGATATCCCTTGTTCTTGTCTCTTTCTGTGTGATATTAATTTTCTCTTATGGCCATTTGTTCACACATTATTAATTCATAGGTTAAGTAAAACACAGGAAAACATTCTCATTTACTGACAACTTTCTGGGTGTATTCAAAATGCAAACTAGGTGCTCAGGACCCTATCAATACATGCAAGACTCACTCCCTGGGGTTTCCTTTTGAAGCAGAGTTCAAGAAATTGCATCATGGGTAGACACAAAGTTTCCCTCAGGTTCCCCCTTCTTTTCTTCCTTGTAGAGTTTCTAAGAGTTCACTAGACCATGGCTCAGGGATTCATATTTTACTCATTTGCACACACTGCTTAGCTCATGGTGGATCTCACAGTCAGAATTGTGACTGTCTTAATCAGAATTTCATTTCTAAACTCTCCATACTTCTTAATCCTTCTTCCTTTTCAGAGTTACTATCCTTGAGAGAATACTTCCTGGTTTCCTTCTTTCTTTCAGAATTTTATGATTCATAGATCTGGGTTCATTTGCTTTGGTTTGGTACCCCCTCTGTAATTGTCACAGCCAACACAACCCAATAATGACAACACACAGTATCCTGACATTTCCATATCACCAATGAGGTTCCTTCTGGATGTTCAAAATCTAATAGAGTGCTAAATAAGCTCAAGATCCAGCATATAGGATTGTTTCAGTCCCATCAACAGTCACTAATAGCAATAAACAAAACCTCAATTAAAACAAAGGGTTGCTTCTGACTTCTCATTTTCTTTTTTTAAAATCCAGATACACAGGTCAAACACTTCCTGAGTGCATCAGTGGTCAGCAGAGATAATGCTCGTTTAAGTTATCTCTAAAGTATATAAAGACATTTTGGTCATCTATTGTTTTAAGCAAATTATTTTGCTGGTATAGGGTAGTGAGATGATCAAAAGTATTTGCTGCAAATACAAGGAAATTTGATTCTAATTTTGAAGGATGAAAAAAAATTATAATTGACTTATGAATTAACTAGGTTTTTTTACTGATATAGGTAAGTATACATAATGAGAGCTTAGTAATAGTAAATGATGACAAAGCTGAGCTTAAAAAAAAAAATAAAAGCAAATTTCATTTCCTGGTTTTGCCCTCACCAGAAGATGAGGACCTTTATAAATAAAACTCTAACATGTCTTTTGATTGTTATGAACTGGCTGAAACCAGCATATATGAGAATTCAGAAGCTTATTCTCATAAGCAGTTTTAAAGAGCAAAGAGCTTCAGGTTACATCATAAATTCCTGGGCTTAGACCCATAGGGCATACCCATATCTTAGATGTTCTGTGAAGCTTTTCTTGTCAGATAAGTTCTCTGGCTGTAGATAGTCATGTATAGTGGACAAAAGGCTCTGCTGAAGTCAAGGGAGCTAGATTCTAGTTGCCTCTTGTTTCATGAATAGTCATCACTGAAGGTGTATTAGATTCATTACAACAGACCAGTAGAGAAGGGCAGGTGACTCTGGACTAACTCAGTGAACTTCGCTGAGGCCAGAAGACCAATATCTAAAATACAATAATACACCGTTGTAATACACTACCACAGAATCAGTAGTTTGAACATGAGAGACAGATGGTTCTGGAATCTAGAAGTCCAATGTCAAAGTGTCAGCAGAGCCATACTCCCTCTGAAAGCTCTAGGGAAGAATCCTTCTTTGCTTTTCCAGGTTTGGTGGCTACAGGCATTCCCTGACTTCCGGTTGAGTTGCACCAGTCCAGTCTTTGCCTACCTCTATTTTGTATGATATACTTCTTTAGGTCTCTGTGCAGACTTTTCTGTTTCTATTATGGTGTTTTCATTCAATTTAGGGCCTGTGCACCCTAACCTATTGTGATCTCATCTCAATCTTACTGTACATAGGTCTGCAAGGGCCCTATTTCCAAATAAGGTTATATTTGAGGTGTTAGATAGGCATTTTGGCGGGGGGGGGGGGGGGTGCACTATTCATCCCAGTAGAGTATCTAAAACTACATAGTACTTGTTTTGATTTAGGCCAGTTTTCATGGGTTGATTGATTGATTCGTTCAACCAATATTTTTTGAAAACCAGTTATGCTCCAGGCATAGTGCTGGGTAGTGCAGAGGCTGTCCCAAAACAGACACATCCATGTCTTTCTGGAGATTATGGTGTAGAAATATTCAAAGGGGTCCTCTCAAGTGGGTTGGACCTTACTCCCATATTTCTAAAGTGTGATCTTCAAAATTTCTTGATCATGAATATTTTTCCAGTACACATTCCTAATATAAATATCTGTATTTATTTATTGAATTACTATATGACCTGCTTTAGTGGCACATAAATGTGAATTTTAAGGAACAAACACAACAAAGATAAATACAAATAGGGATTTGAATATAGCCTTTTGCTTCTTCATTGCCATTTTACAAGCCATCTTGGTTTGTGGGAATGTTATCTAGACACAGCTTGCACTGAAAATCCTGGAAACAAAGTCATAGTAATAGATGATTTCTTCTGTTTGGAGCAATGGTCCAATCAGAGACCCAAGGGTCAAATTGTAGCCTCTAGAATACTGGAAAAATTTAAGTGATATACACTTCCTTCTAGCCTTAAAGTCTGATGGAGGCTCATACAAGACTAGTCACAACAGAAGCAATGGAATGCAGATTAAACATCTTTTTAAAAAGGCAGAAGTCCATCCTCCAGGGATTCAATAACCATGGCAAAGACAGGAAATTCTGACCATAGGGTTCTACGGGTTCTTGGGACCTGAACTAGAAAACACAAACTTGGGCTCTGGACAGAGCTTCAAGTATACTGTCTACCTCAGTTAGGTTTGGCTTGGGACTTGGGTGAGGCTGAACTCAGTGAATGCCTCTCTGAAATTTGAGAAGAGAGGGAAATACAGAGATGAATAATGTTCCTGCCTCTGACTAATTTCATGATCTGGTAAGAGCAATTTAATCCCACAGGCCATACCCCAGTAAAATGGAAAGAATAACACCAAAACTATTTAATATCAGGATCTTGAATCAGGAACTCTTTTGAAGAAATAAGAGCTACCATTATAAGATTATAGTACTTTTCAGCAAGTGAAATGTTTGCAAAGGGAGATTCTATTGACTCTTCCAATGAAGACAATTAAATCTCATACTCAAAATAGAAGGGGGAACATTTTCTAATAAATTTATTGATTCATGAACTCAGGAGTGACACAAGGGACACTGAGCAGGGTTATGTTTTCCTAAAGAGGTGTGGTTGATTTGAAAGTGAATATCTTTGCAGGAACTTGATAGAATATATAGGGCTATAAATCCTGTCCTTAATGACTTTGTATTTTCTGGGAGCAACACTGGGATGGAAAGAGAGGGACAGGCAGATCTGCTGAGGAATATTGGTCATCAATAAATGTTTCCCAGAAAGAAGCAATGAGGGCTGGGGTTGTGACTCAGCAGAAGAGCGCTCGCCTAGCACATGTACAGGCCTGGGTTCGATCCTCAGCACCACGTAGTAGGAATAAATAAATAAAATAAAGGTATTGTGTCCAACTACCACTAAAAAATAAATATTTTAAAAATAAAATGATATAAAAATTTTAAAAAAGCAATGAACAGAGTGGGGAAAATAATTTAGTGGGCAGAAGAATTTGACTCACTTATTGCTATGGATGCTACTCATTTCAATATACCTGTGAAGGTATGTCCTGCTCATTTCTAAACATTGTGCTAATCAAAAGCAATATAGTCACAACATCATATTAACATTCATAGTGCTTACTTTAGATAAGAAATGAAATGCCTATGTTTTTCTAAATAATTCTGTGTACTAAAACTTAGATGCTCATTCAAGTTAAATGAACAACAAATTAGAAGTCAGAAGCCCTGGTTTGACCTGGTCCTGCTGCTCACTGCACCTTCCCCTTTTCAGGGAAAGTCCGTTTCTTTCTCTTTCCTTTATTTTATTTTATTTTTTGGTACTGGGGATTGAATTCAGGGGCACTTGACCACTGGGCCACATCCCCAGCCCTTTTTTTGTATTTTGTTAGAGACAGGGTCTCACTGAGTTGCTGAGTGCCTCGACGCCATTGCTGAGGCTGGCTTTGAACTCAGGATCCTCTTGCCTCAGCCTCCCAAGTGCCGGGATTACAGGTGTGAGCCACCGCACCTAGCTCTTTCCTTTATTTTAAAGTGCAGGATGGGACTAGTTCTTCAAATACATGCATTATGGGTTTTATGACTTACTACTATGTGCTCAAATTACACTAAATGCTGAACCCCCACCTACCTGGCTTAGCTGAATGATTATCTCTCCATTAATACTTTCCTACCCACTCTTTATCCCTGGGAGCATCCTCAGCTCTCTTCCTATTGTTCTCACTCTACTCTCTCTTTATTTGTACTATTCCATGTGGATCAACCAGAGTAAAGGAGAGAAAATACAAACGGTTCCAAGCAGTGTTTGGATTCTCTTGGGATAGGAGGAAGAGAAGTTAGAAGATGACTACTGGGCCATTGTTTTGAAGTTCACACCATCATAGCTGCTGTCCACAGGTCAGAAACTGCTGCTACTGCCACAACTTTTCCCATAAAGGAGGTGACTAGATGCTTGGATTTGGGGTCCTGTCACTGAAAGACCATCTGTGTGGACCTGCCTGCCAAAGTCAATAGGATTGGAAAATGATTACCACATCATGCTCCTTTTAAACTATCATGCAAGTGCCCTAGTTCAGATTTGGAAACTTAGCTTCAAGCATATGTGGAAAAGGTAGGAATCTGCTCCCCAATTTCTTCAAAGAAAAGGGAGGGGTAGAGTTGTGATTGGGAGGCACAGCCTGAATTTCTACCATAGCTACTATAGTCCTTGACATTCTTAGCTCATTCACTTTGTGTGTATCTACAGTCTGTAAGTCCATCAAAGAGTAGGGACCATGCTTTGTTAATCTCTATTTACAAAATGTAAATCAATAATAAAGAATGAGAAAGAGTTAAACAAAATGGAGAGGCTGACAAATTCTTGTAGGGAGACCAGTGAAGGCTAGAGAGGTCAAGAAATTTTTTTTATTGATTGATTTTTAAAGCCCATCAAAACTTGGATGGATAAAGACAATGTGGTATATACACACAATGGAGTTTTGCTCAGCTAAAAGAAGAATGAACTTGTGTCATTTGCTAATAAATGGATGGAACTGGAGAGCATTGCAGTATGTGAAATAAGCCAGATTTAGAAATTCAAGGGTTGAATATTTTATATGTGGAAGCTAGAGAAAAATATGGAATAAAAGGTGAGGGTTATCAAGAAAATTAAAAAGGAGACAGTGGAGAAGAGGATGGGGGTGGGAGAAGGGAAGAGGGGTGGGCATGAGAAGTAACTGCTGGAAAAAAAAAATGGACCCACTCATGCTGTCTGCATGTATGACTACAGCACAATGAATTCCACTTTTATGTATGACTCTGATGCCCCAATTTGAAAACAGAGATAAGTAAAAAGAACACCAGTGGAGTAGAGGAAGTGGGTCAAGGGGAGGAAGGAGTGAAAAGAAGGGAAAAATACTGGGTTGAGAAAGAACAAACTATGTAACATGCATATATGATTATATAAAAAATGAAGCCCACTATTATGTACAACCTCAAAGCACTAATAAAAACATAAAAATATATTCTAAAAAGAAAAGAAAAAAAGAAATAGATCTCAAAATGAGTCTTGAAGAATGGTAGATTTGGGATGAACTCTAGGATAAGGATATGATTAAGAGAAGCCAAGAATTGGTTCCAGGGTCGCCAGAGCTACTTCTTCTCGGTCGGAAAGTTTGTCATGTACAAAAATCTTTTTCATTTATTCATTAATTCAGTGGGCAAATAGGTTTAATAGATAAAAATAGGTTTAATAAATGCCATCTATTTTTTCCAAGGGGCTGGAGATCCAACAATGAACAAAACAGACAAGGGAAATAAAACAAGATTAGGGAAGTATTGAACTTTGGTATATGGGGCAGATATTTTTAGCTATAAAGTCATTGTCTGTTTTTTTTTTTTCAGATTTTGAAAATTTGTGCAGTTGAATGACTTTTCCTCTTTTATTTTATTTTTTTTCCTTACACATTTTGTTCAAGTGTTTCCTAGTTTGTTTGGCAGTGTAGAAATTCTCATATGAGCTCTGCCTGATGGCCTCACTATCTAAATATTTAATAGTTCCATTACACTTTAGTAGATGTTAACACAGTTTTGGAAAGGAAGACAACGACAATATATCAAGTAAGGTATATACTGGATGGTGGGGTCTGTTTACTCTCCTCCTTATTTCCCACCTTTTGGACAAAAATGAGGTACACAAGGAATATAGTAGGAAGGATATTTGATTTGGGATTTATGTCAAGATTTTGTTCAAAGCCAAATGAAACCTTTCTAGAAAGTTCCAAAAGAGTTCAGACTCCTATCTGTCTCCAGTGAACATATCCCCACCCAATTTGCTAATGTATTTGTTTAATAAGATCAAATGGGTGCTCTGATTTCAGCAGTGCCCTTTGCCTTTCCTTATCTAGATTTCAATCTTATCAAGGGCAGCAGCATTATCAGTTCTGTAAGTGCCACCTCAGCTTTTCCTTCCGCTTGGCTCACCCTCAACCTCACCAGTCACTTTTCTACCTGTCGTATTAGCATGTGATCATTCTGCAAATTCTTTGCATTATTTGTCATTCTATTTCTATTTAGTAAATTTTCCAGAGCCATCTACAAACTTCAAAAATATTTCCCTACATGCTAATCACTTATAAAAGTCTCAAACAAAATATCTTGTCCCACGGCAAATTACTGGGTGAAAGACACACATTCAATCAGAGGGTTGGCATATATTTTAACCAGGTAAAGGATAATCCCAGCATAGTATAGGTTTTATATCTCGCCTCTGGAACAAAGCATTGCTTTGTTTTGTTTCTCTGGTATTAGGAATTGAACCCAGAGCTTTATGCATGCCAGGCAAGCACTCCGTCTCTGAGCTATATCCCAGCCCCTGGAACAAAATATTTGAAGCAGATTAATTATGACTCAATATTGACTTAGTTTGTATTTTAGCTATTGTCATTTATAATATGTAATCTGCTTTTATTTTGTTAAAAAAAAATAAATTATAAAACATACCCCAAAAGAGGTATCTGCATTCAAATAACAAAGATAACTAATGTTATTATTTTAATGTATTTCTTCTAGGTTTTTTTTTTTTTTTTTTTTAGTTTGAACATATTTTAATTCTCTCAGTAATATACAAGAGTACCAGTATCCACATACCTTCACTAACATAAAATATTTTACATCACTAAAAATTTTACCAACCTAATAAAAATATAGTCTTATTTTACATGTTTTGGTAATCAGTGTCTTGGAGCATCTTGTCAACTATTTTTTAGTAACTTATATGTTTACTTTAGTAAAATATATTTTTTGTTTATTTAATTACTTATTTACTTATTCATAATGCACATGTATAGCATCTTTTTACATACAACTGCTTGTATACAAAGTATATAAGTACCATTCAGATCTTCAATCATGCATTTAGGATAATGATACCCATCTCATTCAACTCTTCTAGTTTTTCATGTGGCAATGATACATAAAAAGAAATAACTACAAGTATTCTTGCAGCAATGTTTTGATTGGTTACAAGTGGTGCCTCTCTCCCACCCTCCAGGTTATTTTTAGGCATATGATTCTCAGGGCTGCATCTGGTGTATAATAAATGGAATCCTGACTTAATGCTTTGGGAAAACCCATAATGCAGTGGAGAACAAAGTCCTGAAACTTCTTGGAAATAACTGGAAGAAGCATATATAGTCCCAAATGGGGACTAAGACATTCCACTCCTTCCGTTACTTTAAACAGGTATAATTTTGATGTGTTAAGGATGTCTGGGAAAATGGGTCTTTAACTTCCTTTAAGTTAACTTATTTTCTTTTTCCCACTATTTTAGTCAGCTTTTTTGCTGCTGTGACCAAAAGACCCAAGAAGCACAATTAGAGGAGGAAAAGTTTATTTGGGGACTCATGGTTTCAGAGGGCTCAGTCCATAGATAGCCAGCTCCATTCCACAGGGCTCAAGGTGAGGCAGAACATTATGGCGGAAAAACATGGTAGAGGGAAACAGCTCTGACGTGATCAGGAAGGAGAAAAAGAGAGAGCTCTTCTTAACAAAGACAAAATATATGCCCCAAAGGCAAGCCCCCGATGATCCACCTTCTTCAACCATATACTACCTGCCTTTGGTTAATACTCAGTTAATCCTTATGGTGGGATTAATTCACTGATTGGGTTAAAGCTCTCGTAACCCAATCATTTCACCTCTGAATGTTCTTGCATTGTTTCACACATAAGTTTTTTTGGGTTACCTAAAACCTAACACCCACATTGCAATCCTTAAGCTTCAGGGTGTCATTTTGGTAAATATTATTTTCTTTTCCTTTCTAGGTATCTAGACCTTCTTTTGGTGATTCCCTTGTACATACATAAGATCATCGCTGGATATTGGGGTATGTAAGACATGGCGTTTTATTGATTCTATGTGCCCTTCAGAGATGGCTTGGTTCCATCAGTCAATGATAGCATCAGTTCATTTTCATCTCTGCCTTCTCCAGAAACTTCTCCAAAGATGTTCACACAGACTGTGTAATCACTGGTTATTTAACAGGACTTACATCCTGTGACCATCTCTGGGAGATTATGTCTGATGGTCACTATCTAAAGTTTTCTAAAAACCTGCAATTTATCTGCATCTAGTTTACCAATTAGTCTAACACCCTTGTGTGCATTTCATGATGTTAGGAATATAGTTGGTAGCTTATGTGGTGAATTGTTTGCAAAGACAGAGACAATTATCCCTCTGATTCTTAGGTGCACATCCCCTTTGCAGTGTGGCTTGGTTTTTTTCTCCCAGGAAGATGTGTTTATTTGTGCATTCTTTGAATATGGGCTTGGCATGTGACTTGCTTGGTCAATATGATATTAGCAAACTTTATGCAAACTAAGGCTTATAAAGGGTTGTGTACCAGGGATTGGACTCTCTGCCTGCTCTTGGAAGCTATTGCCACATGAACAGGCTGGATTCACCTCCTTGAGGTTGAGAGGCAATCTGGAGAGAAGTCCATCTGTTCCAGGTCAGCTTTGGCCCCAGTTTCTGAGGGAGGCCATCCTAGAACTTCCAGCCCCCAGCTGAGCTGATCTAGACCAGAATAATTATTCAATCAACTCACAAAATCATGATTTTTTTTTAAAAGAATACTTGGTTCTGTTCCACTCAGTTTCTCATGGGATTATTTTATTATGTAGTAAAATTTAATTGATACAGAAGTTGGCACCAGAAGTGGGAAGCTGCTGAAACCAAAACCTAAAATATGTAGTAGTGACTTTGGGATCAGCGGAGGCTGAATACAGTGAGGAAACTTCTAGCAAAGCCTTGAAAAAAAGCAAATGAGCTGTTAGGAGAGACTAGAAAAATGGTAAGGGAATAGGAAAAGCAGGTTGGAAAGATGGTAATCCATGTTATGTGGTTGAAAAACAATTGACAAACTGTCAAAGAATATAAAAATGTACCAAATAAATGTACAGACAGGGCTGAGAAGATTTTATGGCAAAATGGTGAAAGTATCATTTGGCTTCCTCTATCTGCACTTGATATGAGACTGTGAGAGAAAGATGAGCTAAAGAAAGCACTATTTGGCAAGCAGAATTTAGAGATATACGGAGAAGACAAATTTGTGGGGTTGGAAAATGAAACTGTTTTTTATCTCTAGTCTCCACAGCCAAGCAAAAAATTCTCAAAATAAGAAATATCTTCCGGAAAAAGGACAAATTAAGGGTGGCTTATTGGCTATAAGATTCCTTTTAAATCCCTCTGATAGATTTAAGTTGGTGCCTGGTAGATTGTTTCAGCTATGCAAAAAGCTTTTAGTAATTTTAAGGGCATTTTTCCAATCACCCTTACATGATACTCAAACAAAAGGGATGACTGTTACCAAAAAACTTGTGGGTATAGCTTCTGGGGTATGGACTAGAAGTGTTTCTGTTTTGTGGAGGAATTTTAAAAGCTTTGTTATAACACTGCCAGTTTACGCTAAAAATGACTGAAACATTTTAACACCAAAGGACCCTTTGGTCCCAACTTTCTATGGAGAGGACTCAGGCTTCCAAAGGGTACAGCCAGGAGGGATACAGAAAATGAACTTGGGAGCCATTCCTATGGACTGGAATTGGCCCTAATTAAGGAACATTCCCTGCTCCAAGAATAGATGCCCTTGTTAACATTTGCCTGGCAAAACTTCACAATAGTTACCACAATGATGGGCTTTGTACTTCTAGTCTTCCCTTCCTGAGTGGGCAAGTCTATTGCTTTTATCCATCCCCTCTTGCTATTAGAGATGTTGGATGTGGAAGAAGGAGGTGGATAACCTTCCTGTGTAGGTCATTGGAATAAGAAGAATTACACCTAAGGACTACACCTATATAATGAGACCTAGCTACATGTAGAACTAATTGAGATGATGACCCTTCATCTTATGCAAGCATGATGCCTTCATGGATATGACTTCTGTAGAAGAGCGTGACTGACTGTATTTTGATGTGGGAAGAAAGTTCATTTGGTAACTAGAGGGTAAACGATGGTGGACTGTTGGCAAAGATGGCCACAATAATTCCTCTTGTCTTCCTATGCACGTCCCTTTGAAATGTGACTGTCGTTGTTCCCATCAAGGGGTAGAGCTTAACTTTTCACCGTTTGCATCTGGTTTAGCAAAATGACTTGCTTTGGCCAATGGGACATGAAGACACATGACAGAAGTCAAAGCTTGTAAAGCATTTGTCCATCAGAAATTATTCTCTGTTGCTACTTGAGATATCCTCAAACAAGCACGTCAATGGCCCTGATGTAGCCTGCTGGAGGAGGTTACGTGGAAGAGAACTTCCTTGGAAATGTGAGTGTGAGTGAAGCCATTTTGCCCATTTGCTCGCTCCAGCTGGAACACCAATTAACTAACAGCCACATGAATGAGATGCGGAAAAAACCAGCCAAACTGCCTGCCGGATCCCAGCCCAAACTGCCAATCCCCTGAAGCATCAATGGACCAATAATTTTTGTCTTAAACCAGTAGGTTTAGGATTGGCTTCTTATGCAACAAAAGCTGATGTGGAGTCTCTTTTGAAAATACAATTTAAAGTGGGAGATCTCCGTATAATTACTTTTTCATTAAATACTGTACAAGGAGCTGGGGCTGTAGGTCAGTGGTAGAGTGCTTGCCCAGCATCCCACCACCACAAAAATAAATGAAAAAAATATAAATAATTCCTTTTTTTTATTTCTTTTCATTACTGCCCTCGTGAGCTTAAGCACAACTTTTTAAAATTAACCACCTCAAATAGTTCCATCAACACTGTACCTGTGTCTTTTCTTTGTTTGAAAACTTTAGTGTTTGATTTGGGATTTACTTTCAAGGTGCCCTGGTAATTAAGGAGCTTTTGACTAGCTTAATTACTAGTTTACATTGCAATCAGCCTGTCATATTTTCCTGGATTCCCCTCATTTCTTTGAAAATTCTTCCCCTTTCCCCCAAATAATCATTGGTCCCCCAGGGAAGCCTTCTTTCCTTTGCCCTTTAATGTTTATTTTAAAATGCCTATTCTTTTTGGACTAAGTTTGAATTTCCAATAAGCTATTCTTACGTACTCTCCAAGCGTCTTCATGTTATTTATTTTCAAAAGTACTTCTTCCTGGTTTTTCTTTTCCCCTTAATAAACAAAAACCCATATTTTATCATAGTTTCCTTTTCTAAAACAGGATGATTCATGACAAACATCTTTGGTTTTCCCTTCTGGCCTGAATGTGGGGCTTAATTCCATGGTCAATGTTGTTAAACAGGAGATTCCCAAGGGAAAAAAAAAAAAAAAGCAACTTGTCCCTGCCTATCAGCAAACCATCATGTCCTTTTCTGAGGTAGCCAAACACCAAGGTTTGCCTGTCCTACCCACAGTGTATTCTTGAGCTATGGGGAAGATTCAGATGGAAACGAGGTAGAGCAGAAAATGCTATTTTGTTTTCTTTGGCTTTTCTGAGTGACTCACCCTCTGTCTGTGTATATGCCTTTGTGGCATCTATAGTCCAGTTATTTGTAGAATTATCTCATCTTTCATTCTATACTCAAGACAGTTGAGAGTAGGGTCCAGCTTTCTGTCTGCTTTTCATCTCTGAGAGTACTCAGCAAATAGGAGGTACATTATAAATACCTGCCTTAGTAAACAATTGACAAATCAACTGAACAAATGCAAGAAATGAGCTGGGCTATGTAGTAGGCAGAATAAAGATGCTTTCCTTTGGTGGGAAAGAGGGGTGTTTGCATCAGGTAAGTGCTCCTTCTGAATGAACCTTTGGCACTTTGTGACTGCACTTGTCCTCCTAACTCACTACACCTGCCTTTAAATAGAAGAGGTCTAAAGAGCAACATATGACTTTCTCTCTCCCCACCCAAAATATACACATTTCATAGCTATCATGAATTGCTCAAAATAGCTTGGCCAACTATACTTAATTCTCTGGGTATCCTTAAAGGGCAAAGAGAAATTCTGGGAAATGGCAATGTCATACTGTTTTAAATTCCCCTGACTCCCCATTAAATAGAGAAAGCATTAAATAGCAAAACCAAACTATATGTAAAGGCATTCCCAAGCCTCCAAATACAAGTGGCGGGTGACAAACCACCAATAATTACGGTACTGAGATCCATAACTGGATGAGAAGAAAGGGAAGTAAGGCAGGTGGGTCTCCGTTAGTTCTGAGAGCAGGGAGCTGAGGGCGGACCTGAGAACAGTTCTCTGAAAACCATGAAGGATTCCACAGGATCCAATTCACAGGTGAGGTAAGGCTGTGGTCTGTTGCTCTAAATGCTAACGGTGATGGAGGCATGTGGGCCCTAAAAACTCTCAAAACTATCACAACAAAGCTGTCTTACTAAAAGTAAGAACAAAAACAAAACAAAAAGAAATTACTAGAAATAGATACAAACCAAGTAGGACTAGATCTACATATAAAGGTGAAAAAAAGAGAGGGAAAGAGACAGTCTTTAAAAAATGTATCAGACACATTGTTGTTTTCTTTTGAAAACGTTATTTACTTAAAAGGATCATGGTTGGAACCAATATAGTATTATTTCTGAAAACAAGAAAATAAGGACAATAATGTCTCACAGAAAATGGAAGTATGTGAAAACTACATGCCCACAAAATATTTTAAAACAATAAACTGGTTGTGGTGAGCAGAATAAAGATGCTGGGTATCCTAGCTCCTCACCTGTCAATAATTTAGGTTGCATGGCAAAGGACAATTAAGGCTGCATGGAGAAAAAGGTGGCTAACTAGGTGACTGAGACAGGAAGCTTACTCCGAATTGTCCAACTGTGACAAGCATCTTCACATCAGTGGAAGAACAACAGCAGCAACAGAGGAAGAACGAGAAGAGCAGCTTGAGCAGACTCAGCCCAGCATTGCTGGTTTGGCGCACAGATGAACAGAGCCATCGGCCGAGCACTGTTGGTAATCCTTAGATGCTGGAAAAGGCAAGAGCTTGATTCTCCCCTGGAGTCCCCAGAAGGAACACAGCTTGTTGACACCTGCCTATTAGCCCAGTGAGACCAATTTTAGGCTTTCGACCTCAAGAAACATAGGAAAACGAAAAGTGTTTTTTAAGGCCACTAAGTTTGTGATGACTTGTTAAAGTAGAAGTAGGAAACTAATATATCAATATTGTGAAATATATGAGAGAAATTAGGGAAATGATAGAAAGACCAATGTGGATATAAATTTTTAAAAACTAGAAATTAAGTAATTGTAGAAAAGCAAGAATTGGGGAAATAATGACTGATTTATGTAAGAGTTTTAAAAATGTCATTTTAGAAATAAAAAGTACAGTCTATGTGAATTAATAAAACTACTCACAATACATTTATAGAAAGGAAGGTGGAAAGAAGGAAAAGTAAAATAAAAAATAAATCAGGAAGGAGATTAAAGAGGATTCAAAAGAAAAAAAGGCTCAGAGAAAAAGCAAAATAAATGTAATAAGAATCCTGTGTGAAAACCAAAGCAGGGAAACCAATATGCTCTCACAGTAGCATGGGTAACAGTCTTGAAATAAAAGAGAATTTGAAATTTATTAAATGTATACTATATGCCTGGAAAAAATCTATACAGAAAGGCAAACTTTGAGGCATAGGCTAGGAAAAAATATTAAAGTTTTAAAAGATCCCTAGAGCATTGTGATAAAAACCGAACCATGCATAAGGAAAGAAAGTCAGATTGTTGCTAGAATTTTCAACAGGAATAATTTATCCCAGAGATCGATGCAATAATCTATTTAAGATGCATAAGGAAAGAAAACATGAGCCACATTTCCTATGAAACCAAACCAACCTGTCATTATAAAGTCCACAAATACATGGTTATGAACATGAAGTCATTTAAGGAATATTATTACTGTAGGTTCTACCTGATTCATGTATTAAAGAATAATCTTCAATTAACCAAAGGATATGGAGACTTTGAAGTTAACAATATAACATTTATATTTTCTAATGATGCAAACATGCAATAAGTATCAAAAATGGAAAAAGAATGGAAAAGACTTATGAAAAGTTAACTGAACTTGCTGACTGTATTTAAAGTATTAATTAACTGGGAGTAAAAGAATATTATTTCAAGTCTGATATGGTACAAAAATGTAGAAAGGGAAGAAAAGTTACTAGCTACTTTTGACATGGTTTATAGTAGGGAATTAATAGACAAAAGTTAATCAAGCATACCATAAGAAGATATTAAGGTAATTTTTTAAAACTATTCGTATGGAGGATAGTGTATCTGTGTGTGCGTAATGGAACAAAGCAAAAGGTATTGACATTGGTCATTTCAACAAATAAAACAAGCTTAGCTTCCCCATTAAAATAAAAGAATATTTCAACTGATGAACAAAACAAAATTGAACACTATACTGAGTACTAGAAATGAGAAAATAAAATTACAACCAAATGTATTAAAAGAGAAATGAAACTTGACAATTCTCATTACAACAGTTCTCCAAATAAGGTAAGAGAAATCTTAAATGCGTGTCTCTAAATCAAAGTAAAACCAAGTGGACAATATATTGGTTAGGCCATAGAACAGTACAATATAATCAATATTGTTTATCTTAGTATACATATAAAAATCAGTCCCAATAATGGAAGAGACATTTTCTATCAAGTACCCATGGAATGTTTTTTGAAAATTGACTATATCAATGTACAGGAAAAGAATTCAATAAATTAAAAGGACTAGAAATGATATAAACAATAGTCTAGACTGCAGTACAAGAAAACTGAAAATTAATAATGAACTAAAAATAATTCCATCTGGAATTTTTGAATATTTATTAAGCAGCTAATCAAAGGGGAATTAAAATGAAATAAAAATTTTATCTTAAAAATCATGCCATAAACATGACATATATGAACCTGTTGAAAACAACAACAAAAAAGATATCAGAGGAAAAGTTATAGAATTGTTTATATAAAGAGTAATGTAAATAAATGTATTAAGTCCCTATCTCAAAATAGGAAAGAAATAGAAAAGCAAAATGGACTAGAAATGAATTAATAAAGCTAAAACCAAAATTGACTCACTAAAAAAGCTGAATAACAATAGAATTAATAAATAAAGCTAATGATACTTCTTTGAAGAAGCTCAACAAAAGAGACAAGCCAGTGCGTAACTTAATTAAGAACAAAAAAGAAGAGAATGCACCAATAATGAAATCCAAAATAATGAAGAGGAAATAATAAAACAGAAGAACATTTTTCGAAAGTCATAGGAAAATAAATCCCTTTATTCCAAATAAAATTTAAACTCTGAGCAAAATTTGGTAAAATATAGGCCATGGCCAAATCTACACAGCTGCTTGTTTTTTTAGGTAAAATTTTACTGGAATACTCCATTCTTTAAGTATTGTGTAAGACTTCTGCTAGGATTGCAGAGTTGAGGAGTTCCTTAAGGTCTGTGAAACCAAAATAAATGCTATCATACCCTTTACAGGAAAAATTCCGGGACTTCTGACCTTTAACATTGGATACTCTTTTATAAAAGGACAGGTATAAAAGGAACTTTATTTGAAACAGAAAATCACTAATTATCATAGGAGGAGTATAAGTAGTTAAAAAGTCATTTTGCAAAAGAATTTCCTCTACCCTTGCAAATGAAGAGAGACAGGAGGAGCACAGAAGTTCCCAACAAAAGGGGATCCTGCTACAATAAATACTCAGCCCAGTAGGATTCTGTCTGCATTTCTGGGACTCTCCTTTTTTTTTTTTTTTTTTTTTTTTTTTTTTTTTTTTTTTTAATGGAGAGGAACCTGGCAGTTGTGTAGCACCAATAAGGGGAATTCCACCAGAAGAGGAATGGCATGTGAAAACTTTCTGCCTCTGTGAGCTGAAGACTCTCTTCCCACCTAGAGGTATCAAGCAGCCTGAGTTCTAAAGTTCTTTCTGTCACCTCAAACAGCACCATCATGAACCAGTGGGAGGCTCAGTGTCCAGAAGTAAGCTAAATAGTTCAAATCAACACTGCAAATGCTCCAGAAATTAAATCACCATTGGAACCACCGCCTACAAAATTAGGCCAGGATTTACTTGTTAAATGAAAACAAAGTGATTGCCTCTTAAAATAAAAGAAACAGAAACTTGTAACGTAATAGCCAAAATACCCAGCACTTCCTATCAGGAAGTCACAACTTAAATGAGCAGAGATAATCATATAATGTTAACAAGCAGATGAATCAGATATTAGAATTATCTTTTTCTGTTAAGAATTTTAAAGCAGCTATCATAAAATATGCTTCACCACACAATTATAAATTCTCTTGAAACAAAAGAAAAAGTAGAAAAATCTCAGCCAAAAATAAAAACTATACAAAAGAACAAAATGGAAAGTATAAAACTATAAAATCCAAAAGAAGTCTTCAACAAATAAAAAAGATATATCTTTATCTTGTAGTGAAAGTATTCAGCATCATACAGATGCCAGTTTCACTTAACTTAATAGATAAATTGAATACACTCCTATCAGGGGAATGGGTATTTTGACTGGATGCTTGATATTATTACGAAATAATTACTAATCTGGGGGATTGATCATCATATGGTAGTTATGGTTACACAGATGAATTCTTATTTTTGGAGATAAGTACAAAAGAAAGGATGTTTGAGATTTGCTTCAAAATGGTGGAACAAGGCAGAGATCATGGCTAGAGATCAAACAATATTGGCAATGTATTGGTTTACTGACAATTGTTGAAGCTGGTGATAGGTAGGTTGAGTCTGTTATATTATTTTTTCTAGTTCTGGATATGGTTGATATTTTTAAAATAAAAGTTTTTTAAAATGTCCGCAAGATGTAGATCTGTGAAGATATTTTGGTGAAAATAAAAGTATAAGAGGCTTGACATTTGACTGAGATTAAGCTAAAAGATTAAGAGCATGTTATAGTTTGGATCTTAAATGGTTTCCAAAAGCCAGTGTTAAAGGATTTGTCCTTAGCCTGTGACACTATTTGGAGGTGGTGGAATCTTTTAAGAGGCGGGGCTTAATGGAAGAAAGTTAGGTCTTTGGGGGTGTTCCCATGAAGGGGTTTGGGGCCTTTGCCCCTTTCTTGCTCTCTCTCTTTGCCCCCTGGTGGCCATGAGGTGGGCAGCTTTACTTTCCTGCATGATTCCTGCTGTGATATATGCTGCTTTGCCACAACCTGAAAGTAACAGGGCCAAGTGACTGAGGACTGAAACCTCTGAAGCTGTGAGCCAAATAAATCTTTCTTCCTTTTTAAGTTGATTTTCTCAGGTAAGTTGTTGCAGTGTTGGAAATCTGACTAATCTGACTAAGAGAGCAAGAGAGGAAGCATGACTACAGCAGCCTAGAGAAGCATTAGTTAAGGCAATATCAGCCACAGCACCCCAATCCACAATTTATTAAGAACACAATTTCAGAAAAAAGTATGCACCCAGTTTTCTTTTTAAAAAGTTTATTGGAAGAAAAGATTCTCAAAGGAAATAACAAAATTCCCTGCTGTATTTTAAATTCACTTTCAAAATCTCCCTTAATCTTTTCTTCTTATGCTTAATTTTTCCCTAATCATTCCTTTTATTTAGATAAAAATAAAGATAAAAATTTTATTGTACTTTGTTAGTTTTCTGTTTTATTTGGGTTACTTATGTTGGTATAGTATTGTTTTCTAATTTTTTAATGTAAGTAAATTATTAGAATACTAATAGTTTTCTATAGACTGTTTAGTTAAGAATCCAGCCTCTATCACATATCATCTGTAATATTTTTAGCAGATTACTTACCTTTTCAATGTCCCAGTTTCCTTATCTGAAAGATGTGGAGATGATAGAACTATACAGTGGTTAGATTGATAATGTAAGGCACTTCCTGTGGACCATCTAAGAGTATTTTGAACATTATCTATACAAATGGCCACAGGCTGTGCTCAATGTGTGGAAGATGTAAGCAGTTTATTTCTATATCTGGGGCTTGGGCCTGACTCATTTCATAACGTGGTGTGTAACTGCAATTCTTCACTAACTATCTGTGTTAGTTTCCTGTAGCTATTGTAACAGTTTTCCACCAACTCAATGGTTTAAAAGAAGAGAAATGCATTCTTTCACAGTTCCAGAGTCTAGAAACTAAGGCAAGGTGCCTGCAGGGGCATGCTTCCTCTGGGCTTTAAGAAATCATTTCTTGCCTTTTCTAGCATCTGGTGAATATCAGTATTTCTTGGCTTCCTTGGTTTTTGCTCACATCACTCCAATCTTTGCCTCCATCTTCCTATCATCTTCTCCTTCATCTTTTCCTCCGTGTGCTTGTCCTAAAATCCCCTTTGTCTCTTTCTTATAATAATACATGGGATGGTATTTAGGGATGACTCAGATAATCCAGGATAAGCCCCTCCTCTCAGGAATCTGACTTAAATTATGTCTTTTGCCAGGTGAGTTAGCATTCACAGGTTGCTGGGACTTGGGTGTGAACATATATTTTTTTGGGGGGGGCACCATGTAGCTCCCTCTACTATCTGAAGAAGACCCTCCTGTCTGAAGTATCTAATAATTAACAGCCTAGTTACACATGTGTAAAGATTCTTTAAATTCAGAGGCATCAGCTACTGAGGTAAATGAGAAGCCATCAGAATTCTTTGGGGAATTACTGGAACAATATCTGTCATCTGTCACACCAGGGTATGATAACCCTGGATTCAGAAAATGTTGCTGCTTTAAATTTCTCTTGGCAGGGCCCAGTTCCACTGTAGGAATGCTGCAACAAAGAACTGAATTCTAAGCACATAGCTTCATTACCTTTGTTTGGTTACCTGACTTCAAGGTGCCTCAGCCTGCTGAACCACATTCCTAAATCATTCTAGATGCTCGGAGTGCTATTTAGATGAGTGGCCCTGATACTCTTATTTTAGTTTACTTTTCACTACAAAGGTAATGCATGCTGATTGCTAAAACTTTCAACAGTTACCATACATACAAGTAAAGAGTGAAAAATCTTCAACCCCTCTCTGCTAATTACTAGCCACACCGGTTAACGCTGCAGCACTCTGTGGTGTCAATTTTGTTAGTATCACTATTGTTATCAGTTTAGGATTGATCTTCACATACACTTTCATGCAAATATAAATATATGTAGCCAAAATTTATTCATATCATACATATTATTTTCAACTATTTTTAGCTTTAATTTTGTTTAACTTTTATCAAGATCTGTCTTATTTTCCAGGAAAACAATTACCCCGAATCTGAAATTATTGCTTCTAGTACCATCCATCTATTGCAACAATCCAGGTGAGAAATATTAGTGGATACTGTTAGCAATACTGTAAGAATTGGTCAAATAATGGAAATTCAGATGCTTACTGGGATCCAAACACCCAACTGACAATATTCTTTGAAACATTTTGGTGAATTGTGTATTAAGTAAGTGATGCAAACTGGAGTCTCACCTCTATTGGTTTCTATTTACTACTTAGGAAGCCTAGTACATTTCCTTCACTTTTGCTTTGACAGGAAATAGTTGTCTACTTTACTTCCAATTTAAAATGCTCTGTGATAACTGCCAAGATAAACTCTGATGCTTTTCCAATCCCATTAAATATTTCTAGCTCTGTTATCACATACACACTATTTAAGTATGGAACTTTCACAACATAAAATTCATGCTGCTTCTTTCTAGTGGAAAAATTGTTTCCCTATCACTATCTTTCAGCATAATTTCCAGTCATTCTCATCTACAACACACAGTCTAAGAGAAGTCTATGCCCTCTTCCACGACACTGTGCTGGGATTTATAGAAATATGTGAGGATATCTACCCCTTTTCTTAAGATGTTGAAAATCTAAATCAGGTGTGGTGGCACATCCATGTAATCCCAGCTATTTCAGGAAGCTGAGCAAGAGGACCAGAAGTTAGAGGCCAGCTTGGCCAACTTGGTAAGATCCTGTCTCAAAATAAAATTTTTAGAAAAGAGCTGGGGATGTAACTTGGTGGGGATGTATTCATTCCTGGGTTCAATCCCTAATCTTGCAAAAGAAATATTGAAACTCTGGATAGGATTATAGTATGTAGAATAGTTTAGAATCACAAATTTGGTGAATGTGTTAGTCAGCTTTCCATTATTGTAACAAAATACCTGAGGTAATGAAATTAAAAAGAAGAAAGCTTTATTTTGGCTCATGGTTTTGGAGGTTTCAGTTCATGACTTATAGTCCCTGTGAAGCATTACATCATAGTGGGAGAGCATAGTAGGGGAAAAAAAAATGTTTATTTCATGGCTAGAAACAAAAAAAAAAAAAAAAAAAAAAAGGGAAGTGGAAGGCATTGAGGTCTACTGGGTATACTCTCAATGACTTAACTTCTTCTCACTGGACTCCACCTATCTAAATGTTCCATCACCCCTAATGGCACCACAGGCTATGAACCAAGTCTCACATCTGGGCCTTAGAGAGACATGTAAGTTTCAAACTGTAGCAGTAGGCTATTTTTTTCTTCCATTAAGCATCTCTTTGACCATAATCAGATAGTAGGCATTGCTTTAGACTCTGAGTTAAAACATTCAACCAAAAAGACATATTGCAGCCCTTGTGGACTTTATATTCTATTAGGGGAATGAAGCAATAATCTAGGAAAACCAAGTGAAATATAAGGTATGTTTGAAGATTTGCAACACCATGGAGAGAAAAAAAAGAGGGAAACAAGGATTCAGAGTACTGGGCATTGTGCATGTGCAATGTTAAATTAGACAATCAGGGTGGGCCTCATTAGAAAGGTTATATTCAAGAAAAGACAAGAGGGAACTAAGGGACCAAGACATACCAGGGTCTCGGGAAAGGACATTGCAAGCAGAAAAGATAGAGCAAAATCCCTGAGGCAGGGTCATAATTGGCATTTTTCAAGAGTAGAAAAGAGGTCTGTATGGTGAAGCTAAAGGAGGTATTGAGAGATGAGATTAGAGAGGTCAAAGAGGACCTCAGTGTACAAGGCAGGATGTTGGTTTTTCAACCAACATCAGAAATAGGATGTTATTGGGAGTTTCAAGCAGATGAGTAACATGATCTGACTTAAGTCACTCTGACTACTGGGGTGGAATAGACTCAAAGGTGAATGACTAGTTAGGATGCTATTATAATAATTCAGATGAGAGAAAATCGTGTCCTGAACCAGGGTACTAGCAACATAGCAAGAAGTTATCTGATAACAGAGATATTTTGAAGGTAGAGACAGCAGGATTTTCTAATGAGTTGGAGATAGCGTTAGAGGATTCCTCCAAATTTTACTGGTTGGGCAACTGTAAAAAGAAGTTGCTATTAACTGTAGGTGTATCAGAATTAAAAGTTCAGTTTGGCTCATGATAAACTTGAGATGTTTATTAGCCATGCAAATGAAGATGTTATATATGAGGTTGGATGTAGAAAATAGAGATCAGGTCAAAGGATTGGATGGAGATAGAACTTCTGTAGTCTTTGGAGTGTAGTGTAGATTTTTTTTTTTCCAGATGTGATACTGAGGAACATCAAGAAGAGCTAGAACAAGAACAAGAAAAGTTCTGAGAACTGAGCCCCAGGCACTTCTATGTCAAGCAGATAAGATGAGAAATCTGTAAAGGAACAAGTAATGATCAATGAGCTACCAGGGAAACTCTCGAGGCCATGAAAAGGATGCTCCAAGGTAGAATAATCCATGAGGCCAAACACTGTTGATAGATCAAGAAAGAAAAGAGAAGCAAATATGTCTAAGTACAAAAACTCTACATAACAAAGCAGAAGTGTGGCAGAATTACAGGACAGGAGCTGAAAGAGAACGTGGGCCAAGGACTTATTTTGTATATGGGAGACTCATAGAGAAAACCTAATCTGTTTGGTCTGTAGTATTTTAACAAATTATAAATTTGCACAACTTTTGAAAAGGGATGTTCTCGGTTTTCCAAACCCTATACTTTATTATCTTTGTCTAGTCCTTTAAAGTAATCTGGTTTGCAATTTCTGCAGGAAACTCTGGGCCATTGTAGATTTGATGTTTAGAGTAGTGGCATGTGTCAATAACCCTGAAATTGTGCAGTGGTACCTGTAAAACATGTGCTTTGTAACTACACTGAGGCAATTTTTGCTATATATTTTTAAAAAATATAAAATAAAATAGTTTTTTTTTTTCTTCTTTGGAAAAATCCAAAGCAAAAAAAAAAAAAAAAATGCTTAGGGTATGAGATTTAGAATTTAAAGAAGGAAATAAATATTAATCATAATGTACCATAAGAGATAACACATAGGTGTATATTCTCCTCTTGTGATTTTGTTTTTCAGTGAAACTCTATTTAAGAAAACTGAGATCATAGTGTAAGCTATATTGCATAATTTACTTTTTGCATTTAACATAGCAGAAACTCTGTTGAAATCACTAAATATTCTACAGTGTCATTTTAAAAAATATATAGAATTCTACCATATGAATGAATCAAAGTTTGTTTAATCGATAACTTGTTTAGATATTTATTTTTTTAGCGTGAGAACAATAATGTGACAATGAACATCCTTGTAGTTAATCTTTGTATGCGTCTGTTCCTAAAGAGGATTTGAATCATAAATGCTGTGAGGCCAGCTTGAAAAGTGTCACTTGGCCTGAGACTGAGCTAGCTCATGCAGAACCCCATAAAGCCTTTGTCCTATTAATCATCTCATTTAACTTTCACCCAAGAAGAGGGATATTATAAAGTTTTTCTTTTAAAATCTGAGGACATTTTAGGAAAGTCACATGTATATTAAGACCCAAATCCTAAGATGTAGGAAAAGATTTATGCTCCAAATAAGCAGGCTTTCCATATAGATTTTCCTAATCCTTCTTCTGAGTTGGTAAATAAATAGCACCACATTTAACTGTTTGCTCTTATGCATCAGCTCTTTGGTGACAGTTTATCTTGAGGTTTTACTCTACCTGTCAAGAATTTGGAGTCATTGCTGTTTATTATTTAGGCTATTAGCATCTGTGTAGACTACTGCATATTTTGCTTGAGTTTTTAATTCTACTTCTCACACCTGTCAGTTGTCTAATTAGGTGAGTTGATTACGTTGTCATTTTCACTTTTCTCAATATGGCATCAACTTCCCTTTCAAATACTCTAGAAATGCTTTAATTAATTGATGTCTTATGCCTTTCTACACTAAACTCCATTGATTTTTTTTTTGAGCTTTGTTTGTAGGTTCACTATATAATTTTCATGTAATTGGTGCTCATCTTTTTTAATAAAAGTTCCACCTGGGGCTGCTTTTTCAGAAGCAGCCAGTAAGTGCCATTAACAATTCTTAAATATGAAGTTTTTCCCCTTTCCTGGTCTCAGCTTGTCATGGTGCTTTTTATTTGCTCTTTAATGTCACTGTAGGCAAAGAAACATTGACGTTTTATATTATTAGTAAGGATGTTACTGTTCATCTTTATATTACACAACGCCAGTTTTAGAAGCAAGTGGAATCACTGAAATTACACAATTCTTATTTGGTGGCTCATACATGTATATGTTCTTAATAATTATCAGAACAACAGAAACACTGCAAACAAGAAATTCAGATTATATGTGTGTATGTGCTTTTAAATTTCACTTTGATACACATGCATTCTACAAATAAACTCTCTTTGGATTATTTCTGAGAAAGTTCTGAAAGAAAAAGGAGCTATGGATTGCCTCCTTTCCCTTTCCTGTAATGCTACATTTTTATGGCTGGCTAACATAATGAAGAAATGCAAGGAAGAAAGAACGGATAGGATTCCATGGCCATTTGTGTTTCTTAGAATGGGATCACCTTCCCCTGCATTAAGATCAAGTTCTAGAACAAGCAGATGGCATGCAGTGACCTGTTGGGGCTGTCAGCTTACTTAGCTGAAGACACTCACGCTCTCCTGACACTTGCCTTGAGTCTTCCTAACTATGTCCATGGGACAATGCACACCTTGGGGTGGTAAGCAATGGCAAGCAGACATATGGCACCCATCTATTTTGCTCATACGTATGTTTCACTGCCCTCTCAGACCTCATTCTCAACTTCAAGGATAAAATTAGCAAGAATTCCAAGATCACAACCACAGAGCATAAAACCAAGTCTCAGGCCCTTCCACCTCCAGGCCCTATGTGACTGCTCAGACCACCTGTCCATGAACTCAGCATTGGTTCTAGCTTTTTCAAATGACTTCTTGATCTTCACAGCCTTACAACAAACATTTGCCAAACAAGTGAATGGACACTGGCTGTGTTCCAGACAGAGCTCAGCTCTGCTCACATTAATTGCTACTCCATTTCATTCTTAAGCAACAGTGCTAGAGAAATTCTAAGGTTATCTCAATTTTATAGAATCTGAGGCTTACCAAGCTTAAATTACTGTCTAAGGTCATATATAGTGCAAGTAATGGAACCAGGATTTGAACCCAGGGAGTTTATTCTATCCCTTTAAATACAATAAATTTTAAATAATCAATGAGGTGAAGAGAGAGCCTACATTTTGGGAGCAAATTTTTGCCACACGGATATCAGATAGAGCACTAATCTCCAGGATTTATAAGAAACTCAAAAAACTTAACACCAGAAAAACAAACAACCCATCAATAAATGGGCTAAGGAGCTGAACAGACACTTCTCAGAAGAAGATATTCATTTGATCAACAAATATATGAAAAAATGTTCAACATCTCTAGTAATTAGAGAAATGCAAATCAAAACTGCTCTAAGATTTCATCTCATACCAATCAGAATGGCATTTATCAAGAATACAGATAGCAATAAATGTTGGTGAGGATGTGGGGAGAAAGGCACACTCATACTTTGCTGGTAAGACTGCAAATTGGTGCACCCAAACTGGAAAGCAGTATGGAGATTCCTTAGAAAACTTGGAATGGAACCACCATTTACCCCAGCTATCCCACTCCTTAATCTATACCTAAAGGACTTAGAAGCAGCATACTACAGTGATGCAGCCACATTAATGTTTATAGCAGCTCAATTCAAAACAGCTCAACTGTGGAAGCAACCTAGATGCTCTTCAATAGATGAATGGATAAAGAAACTGTGGTGTATATACACAATGGAATACTAACTCAGCATTAAAATAGAATAAAATAATGGCATTTGCAGGTAAATGTATGGAGTTGGAGAATATCATGCTATGTGAAGTAAGCCAATCCCAGAAAACGAAAGGCCGAATGTTCTCTCTGATAAGTGGGTACTGGTCCATAATGGGGGGCTGTGGGGAATGGGAAAAATGGAGGAAATTTGATTGGGCAACGGGGAAGGAGAGTAGGGAAGTTGCAGGGGGGCAGGAAAGATGGTGGAATGAGAGGGACAGCATTACCCTAGGTACATGTGTGACTACAAATATGGTGCGACGCTACATCGCATACAACCAGAGAAATGAAAAGTTGTGCTGCAACTGTGTACAACGAATCAAAATGCATTCTGCTGTCATATATACCTAATTAAAATTAATTAATTAATAAAAAACCCAGGACCTTAGAGGGATAATGAAAATAGGAGTTGAGATCTGAACCATTATAGGGAATGAAGCATAAATGGTTTATTTAAACAATGTCTTGGCAACTTCACTTAATATGGAGATAAATATATGATCCTGGTGTTAATGGCCAATGTGTTTTTCCAAGATATTATGAACCACTTAGGCAGAACTGGCACAGCAAGGTGTGTCCATTAAGCTCTGGAAGAGATGTTCTTTCCTCATCTCTTTTGAGCACATGATGAAGATCTACCTTCACTGTTTCCATGTTCCTGCCAGATAAATGTGCTCCTGAGATGTATAAGGCTCCATCAACGATTGCTCCAGAATCAAGCTTTGAAGTAGAGATTTTTTTTTTTTTTTTTTTTTTTTTTTGGTCAACTAAAATCCTCCAGCTATAGCTATTTCTACTGCTGAGCAAATGCTGAAACTGGAAGGAGGCAGCTTTCCTCCAGAGCTTGCCCTGCCAAATATGTCTGGAAAAGCTGCCTGGAAATGTCTTCTTGGTCCGCACACAGAAGGAATGGGAGACATTTCACTTCTTAACTTTGCAAGGAGAATAAAACTTCCATGCTGAGTGCCTTCTCCACAGGGTTTCCTGAACCTTACAAAATACCATTATTCTCCAAGAATCTCCCAGGCTCCAGGATTGAGCAGCTCTATCAGCAGCAGCAAGGTTAAAGCCAGTACTGAGGGCCTCACTTGGAGTTTGTGCTTAATCATTTCACGACTATTTGGATGAATGGGGCATGATTTTAGCAATTGGCTAAAAAATTATTTTCTTTGGGTTTTTAAGATAATAATTGCTGCCTCTTCCTCTCTCCCTGTACCCACTATTCATCTTGCTTGATTTGCACAATCTTTATGAAAATATTACAATCTAAAAATCTATGACAAAAATCATAATAATGCATATTATCCTTTCTTTGAAAATGGATTCAGAAAAGAAATGCATATGGAAAAAATAATTTGAGAATGGGCACAATGGATACATACACACTCATGAACTATACTTTTAATCTGAAAGGGCACAGACCCCTCATGGGGAGGTATAGCAATGCAGGCATTCAAGAATATATTAGAAGATAGAACTGGCGGAAGGCCAGGACACACACACACACACACACACACACACACACACACACACCCAAAACAAATAAACCAAAAATTTTTGAAAAACCCCAAAAACCAAACTATACATTTGGCAAAAGCCAACATGAGGAAGAGATGAGTACAATATATATTTTTAAAATAAAAGCCAAATAAATATTTTTTGAAATTTGAGATGTGGTGAGGCACAGTGTTTTGGCACACACCTTCTAGCACTGGTGATGCATTTATAGTCTATGAAACTAATTCGTGGTTTCAGATCTTTCTTTTTTTTTTTTTTTTGGTTTGGCATTATCATATAGGGAATAGTCAAGGCAAAATGAATACACAAAGGAACTACTGTAAAAATGTTGTATTGGTTGGAATCAGGCATCACCAATTTTGCCAAATCCCTGAAGATTTCCATTGTCCTTCATCTCAGGGATAAAGGAAAATATAGGAGTGGATGCCAAATTATTTTAGGTTGAATGTTTTCCAATTTTTTTTTCATAAGATGTCAGTTGTTCTTTAAAAACCAAGTGAATGATTTTTGACATTTTTTTTTGTTTTCCTAGTGTTTATGTAAGAACTATGTAAATTTCTGACCCTGCCTTAGTGTTTCAAACATCATTCCCAAGGAATTGATTTCATTTGTGAATATGCTGAAATCCAAAAGAATAGAAGAGAACAAACATTGGTGTGAAATGGTGCTTTAGATGCATGGGTGCCAGACAGGAAAAGCCCTTGGTTTTTTCCTCTGCTTGATCAATTGGCTTGTCTAATCCATTTGACTACGGACGGTTGTCCTGACATGACTTCAGGTTAGTTTAATAGGGATTAAGGTGGCATGAAGTGTATAATTCTATGCATTTGTAAGTACAGACATGCTTAGAAATTCATTTATCTTTGGGGGGCGGGGGAGATTAGTTCAATCTCCGGCTATATTTACAAATAGATTCTAGCCACAGCCGAGCAGTGGAGAGCTGGGGAAAGAAACTGTGCTTGCCTTTGCTTAAGCCCACAAGGCCTTTTGATTTCTGCCCAAATAAAGCAGGCCTTTGGCATTCGGCTATCTTGGCTGGCAAGATATCTGCATAATGCTTGCAGAATTTAGAATGGCCAGGAGGGGCAGGTCAAAGAGAGCCAAATTATGATATCACACCCATAAAACCTCATCAATGGTGACATACAGAAAACACTCAGTGAATTGCTTTCATTAATTTATCCTTATTAAGAAATTCTAAGTAGTTTCTTCATTCCTTGGCAGATTTCAGATTCTGCCCTTGTCCCTTCCTCCCTCATTGCTGTCCCTTAAAAAGAACAGGCTACCATGGGCACCAATTGACAGTAGCTCAAGCCATGTGGCATGGGGTAGCCTAGGATGCTTAGACTGCCCGGGAGGAATGCTTTATGAATGGTCTATTTGCCTTTGGGAGAGCCAGAGGCATTCCTGAGTCTGCTGGTCTGGGTGAGGAAGAGAGGAGGGAATACGTGAAGTGGAAAAAAAATCTGCCCACACAGGCATGGGGACTCCAAGGTACCAACCGACCAGACCCTGGGGTTGCAGTGATCAGATTCTTTTGGACAGAGGAAATGGGGATGGTTGTCAGGCTCTCAGGACAGACACAGAATCAGGGAGAGGGCGGAGTATGCACTTGAACGTGGGCCCGGTTTTTCTTTGGGTCACACATGTTTCTAAAGCTGAAAATCTGGCTCATCTACAAAAACGACATCAGGAGGAACTGAGGGAAGTGAGAAGAACTAATGGGAAGCATTTCCTGGTAACCGTCTGACCCTGTCAGGAGTTTAGAATGTCACCCATGCAGGGACAGATATTCAGAAGTCTGGTCAGCTGTCTTGTCTGCGTGTCTGGAGTTGGGCCTTGGAATCTTGACTAGAAGGACTCACTTAGAAGCAGAATTTATAAACCACTCCCTTGCAATGTGGCAGAGAACTTTTGTATATAGACCCGTAGGGAGAGAGAGTGGGAAAAAGCTAAGACCAAAAGAAACAGGAATGACCCAAAATATGCTAAAATAAAATAAAAACAAAAAAGAGAGATTTATCAGGGAATGTTTAAGATGGAAATGAACGGAGAAAGGATTTTGAGGATGAAAGAAAAGAGTCAAAGGTTTTGCTTTGTTTCCTAGGTATAATTTAAAACAGCAAAGACATGATTAATGCACTACAAATCAATCTTTCTTCTTTTTTTCGTGTTTTTCCTTGCTGTACTAACTTAGTGCTGAGGTCTACTTTGAAAAATTCAAGTTCTCAATTATATTATAATTTCTTTACTTGTCACAGGAACTAAATGAACATTGAACTATGAGACAATCTGGCTATTTGAAAAAAGTGTTCTTGTAACGTAACCTTGGAAGCCCCTTGTACTCTTGAGGATTTCCATGCTGTGTGAGCATGCCAGGTGGACGGACCCTTGTCAATTACAGGCATTGATAAATGCAGCGGAACTCCATGCCCTGATAGCCATGAGGGCCAGGAACTTTATGAGGGTTTAGATATTACCAACTCCAACGAACCAAATATCCCAAAGTATGGCTCAAAGAAGATGCAGGTCTTTCTTCCTCTCTCTATGTGGGTCTTATTGCTTTGACCTAAATATTACCTGAAGAAGAAGTCCTGCATCAAGGTCAAGCAGAACAATGTACTCAGTTTCAGTGTGAATGAACCTAACTAGAACTCTGCAGATTTGCTAAGCAAACCAGGGCCTTGACTATTTCTTATATTATTATGTGAGGTCTTAAATACATCCATGCAAATTCCCTATTGGTAAAGAGTCATGGTATTTCATGACAGAAGGTAGGGCCAAGAAATAGAAAAGGGACATGGACACTTGACACAAGACTAACAAACAAATATAAGTAGATGAAAGAAAGGCACCCTGGTCAGAGCTCTTGACCACGAGTCAGGCACACATGGGAGGCCTGCTGCAGAAGAGAAAACCAGCTGACCTGTAACTTCCCTTTTAGCTCTGCATTTCTATGATTCTGAATCATCTTCCTGACCAGTACAGTTTCAGTTTCAAGAACACAGAATAGCAATGAAAAATGAAGAATGACTGAGTCGTCTGACTTATTTCAATGATGCCAGAGACCTTCTATTCTATATCAATAATTATTTGGACTTTCTTTTGTGCATGATGCCTTCATTATCTTGAAAACTAAACATATGGGCTTATAAGTAACTGGAAAACTAAGAGAAGTGATTACATTGCTTAGTTTTTCTTGTTATTTTCTCATTCTAAGAATGACAAGTCTACTTTCTGTTTCCAACTCTTATTATTTCTTCCCTCTGGCCAGTTAGATCTGTTGTCAGGTTCAGTGGCAAAGATTTGATTTAACTTAGGTAGTATGTTGAGATTTTGTGCTCATGCTTGTTTTTAAGCAAACAATTGAAAACTCCCGCAACTTACGTAATCATATTTTTGGTTTTTGTATTCCTGATTTCTCCCTGTTGAGAGGGACAAATAAATTAGAGAGCTGTAGGTCAAAGGCTTCAGATTTTCACAACTAATAGTAAGTTCTAGTCAACAGTGTAAGCATGCTTAAGTAAAATGAAAGAAAATGAAAATCAGTTGCAAGCTAAAAGCAAGCTCTTGGCTTCCAGGAATGGGAATGTCACTAGAATAGAATCGCGGGAAGTGATACTAAACATGAACCCTTGCACACCTTGCCTCTCAAGAGGAGTGCAAAAAATGGTCTTGCTAAAAAGAAAAAAAAAATGGTCTTGCTGATGATGCAAATATGTATAAGACAACCACAAAATACCCCCACTTTCAATTCCTTTGGAAAGCTCTATTTGTCAATTGAGTGACAATATAGACCAAAATGGCGGTTTCTTACCACTCTTGATAGAGAAGTGTAAAAATAAAAGCAACACCTATGTGTGCACATGTGCACACTCTTCATGCCTGCTGACATGCATGGGGGAAAGTGTTCAGGTTCCTTTGATGTGCATCAATAGACTACTATTTGAGCTCTCTCAACTTTACCAGGATTCTATCTCCAGAAGAAACAGAAACTTTATCAACCATGACTTTGTCCTTGTGTTTAAATACAGGTTCTCCAGCCACTGTGGTCTGTCTAACGGGGCCTCTCTCTTCTCCAGTTGGATTGTTCTTGGGGGTCTTTTGTGATGCACGTCCCAGCAGCTCTGTATTTATTTTGGTGATAGTCCTGGGATACTGATGGGAGGCAGTGTCTGAAGATGGTTTTTAAATGGGCTTTTAAATCTATGATTTCTCCCATTGCTTTAATTTGGATTCAGAAGATGAGAGACAGAGTGGGTTTTGCTAGTCAACCATTGTGTTAAGTCGTAGATTTCCAGATGGAAACTCTGGCTCTTATAGGAGAACTCATTAAAAAGCAGGCTTCATTGATTCCTGCTGGTGGGTGTAGGTAACCCCCTCTATGTGTCTTTTTTATTATTTTCTTGGCACCTCCAGTATTGTATTAAGGATCATCTGAGACTCAGACAGAATGATAGGTGATGTGAGGAAATTGGAACTGAATGTATTTACTGTACTGGCACACATTTCTGAGCTGGGAGACTTATCTGAATGGCCTTTCTTTCTGGGTCATAGCATATTACTTTAACCCTTGAATGTTTATCATCCCTTCTCCCAAAGCAAAAAATGTCAGAGGAACTTAAAGGAATTACCCATATAGCTGTATTCACCCTTACCCTCTTAAGTACCTCAATGATAGCTTTTAACAAGGGCAGGCATGCCAAAGATAAAATATGGAATTATTTAGAATAACCAATATGCAAATGAGAGAGTCAGATACTTTTTGTTGGAGGCATTCTGGGGGATAAAAATGAAGCTAAAAGTTACAATTCTACTGGCTCTGGCTCTCTGAGGCACAGCTTTCCTGACTTTGGAAATAGGATGTCAAATTTCAGATAAACACCAGAAATCTGGATTTAGAAGAGGATGATGTGAGGATGGATGGATGTAATAGTATATATATATATATATATATATATATATATATATATATATATATATAAAGCCTGAACAATCAACTTCAGTGAGTTGGAGAATTAAATTACATAAAAAAGTAACTCTCTTTATTAAGTTTTGTACAAAGTGGTAATGAAAAGCCAGAAGCAAAATGTATTTCTATGCAGACAAACTCTGGGCATATGTTCCTTGATTTATACTGCAAACACAGAGAGAAAATATAGCTTTTAGGACCACATAATGGGGGGATCCTTCTACTCTCTGACTTTAAGCAAGTAAGAACATTTGTTTTTAAATGAGCAGTCTTTGCTGTGTAAATGACATATGAGGAAAGGCCCAAACACCAAAGAAATGAAGAGGTTGAAGTGTTAAGTGGAAGGAGGAGATACACACACACACACACACACACACACACACACAAAATCATTTGGATCATGTTCTTTGTTGCTAAATCACAGTCCCAAAAGGGACTCAGAGGAGAAACTGAAGTTAGTCCCATGTTTCATGGGCTAACCTCAACCTTTGTATATGTAGAGGTGATTCCAGGGGCAGCTCTGAGCTGGCATCCTGAGAAACTTGATTCTGGGATTGGCATCATGGGGATTTGCCCATCCTCTGTGAGACAAATAGTTAAATCCCATTCATGTGTCCAAATCTATGATTAGGGACTTTGGAGAAACCACCCGTGTTCACACATCTATCATTCAGACACAAAACAAAATACAAAACACCAAATGTCTCTAGAGTTGAGCCAGATCTTTCTTATCTTTGAACAATCAAAACTTATAAAAGCCTCAGGGAATTGAAATGATTTATGAATGTTTAAAGTTGCTAAACTTTTAACAATTGTTCTTGGTAAAACAAAACTGTCTACATGATCTTGTATTGCCATACAGATTTTCACAAGCATAAAAAGTATGTTTTCTTGTTATCTCTTTTCCTTCTACGTAAACATTGCTCCCCCCCCTTTTTTATTAATTTATTTGGACTTTTTCTATAAAAACTGTTCTAAATAACCGCATCTGGGATAAACATAACTATCTCAATAGGATTTTAGCAAAATGTCTCTTGGTCTGGGCTGTAACCTTCACCCATCACCAGACTGATTGAATAGACATCTGTTAATCTACTAGGGGAAAAGGCATGATATGTGGATTTAGGTCAGGTGAAGAGAATAGACAAATTTAAAAGAATAGACAAATTTTACTTCACTGTGGAAGCTCCTGGGACCTGCTACCATTTCTCTTTCTGATGTGTATATTTTCATGAAGCAATTAGTAGACTATCACTGAGATTCACACCCATGAACAAAATAACAAGTCAATGTTTTAATTTCTAAAGCATTCATCTATGGGTAAATCTGTGGCTTATAATCAAAGTATTTTATTTGCCTTTTTTAGGTATGTAAATTCTTCAGAGTATTCAGCCACCAGATTTTTATTTTCCCCCTGAATGTGGAGCCTGGTAAGGAGGACATAAAGCAGTGGATTACGAAGAGCAAGAATCACAACTTCGCATCTTTTCCATTCGTTTCCAAGGTAAGACCACAAGATATGAGGTAGGTAAACTACGAATATGACTGATTGGTTGCAGTTATGGGAGGACTTCTTTTTGTCTCTTTATTAGTAATTGTAGGTGATGGGTGTTTCACTCTTTGATGAGATATTGAGGCCCTCAATTAAACATGTTCCTTTCATGTCTGACTTAGCACCTCGTCAGCCTTAAATGAGAGAAAGTAAATACCTGGGAAATCTCTAACCTAATCTAGTATCATTGTTGACAATATGATTCTCTCATAGTTCAGTTAAAATATTCAATGTCTTTTGGCCTTCTAGTCCGGTGATTGTAGGATTATACATTGTTCAAGCATTTCGGAAGTAGCTTCGAAAGATGCCATGAGAACATTAAAACCTTATCTCTTGAATTCGTTATTTCTCTTCTTAAAGATAACATAAGAAAAAAGTAATAGATCTAGAGTAAATAAACCAATATGTTGATTTTTTTATATAACACAGGATCCCTAGGTCTTCCAATTGCACCACTTAAGGGTAGGGACATGTCCTGAGAAGTGCATCCTTGGTGACTTCCTGGCTGTGAACATTACAGAGTGCACTTACAAAAGCTAAGGTGGCGATGACATCACCAAGTGATATCTTACGGGATTGGTGTTGTATTTGTGTTCTGTCATTGACCAAAATGTCATTGTACGGCACGTGACTGTATCTGGTATTGCTTTAGCCTTTCAATATCCAAGTTAATAAGCCTAGATCTCACCTATATTAACTTCAGAAAGTCTACTAACTCTTCAAACAGTCTCAGAATATGGGTGGAGACAAGAGATACTTATGTGACCTCGACTGTCTCTATCATAACCTCCAAACTCTTATAAAAAGGCCACTGTGTCATCTGCTCATTGCCTCTCTATGTCACCTAGGCCTTAATGGTCCATTTTGTGGTTTCCATCATTGTTCCCAGCACCCCAAGATAACTAATTGTTTAGGAATGCTGGAAAGGGTTTTACAGCACAGGGTGAAGATAAGTTCAACATGGAAGAGTCACTTGTTAGTCTGGTGGCCGTGTCAGAGTCCCTTCCCAACATAGTGCCTCCTTGGGCTATAGCTTGTCACCATGTGGATGGCACTGGTCTCTCCCCTTTCTCATCCCTGGTTTCCAGAGTCCTGGTAACCGCACTCTCCTGTCTTCCTTTTCCCAGCCTCAATCCTCTTCTCTGAGGGCCCACAAAGTAGTACTCCAAATAGTTTCCTATTTCAAAACCCATTTCCTCAAAGGAAACCTTTTTTTTTTTCCCTTTTATTTTATACATCTGTTTATATCCCTTAAGTTTGCTATCCTCATTCTAAATTTCACCCTGGATCTACTTTACCTTTCAAACCAAAGGAGTTATTAAATGCTTTATGCAAATAAAAGAATATTTTTCTACATTCACTTTCCATTCTCACTTCTTATAAATTCAGGAAAAAGAAGCCCCTTTCTTTCCAGTGCCCTGATAAATTGGTAATATTAAAATAATCTAGAAGAATTAGTATGTACAAAAAGAAATATGATTGAGCAAACTCTATCAACAGAATAAAATAATAGCTTATAATTATAAATTATATTCATAAAAAGTGTTGGGCTTATATGTCAATTTAAAAGGATATCAGTGACATAACTGAACAAACTGTAATTTTAATGTTGTAAAAATACTTAAAAATATGCAGAAGGGACTATGGTAAGATATAAAGTCTACCTATTGTGGGTGGCAGAGTTATGGGTGATTTTTTACTTTCTTTTAAATGTTTTTATTAACTTTCAATTTGTCTGTAATAGCCAATTATTACTTAAAATAATTTATTTAACAATCTCAGGAATTTGGACTTCAAAACCTGTAGGCTATTTTTTTTTTTTTTCAATTGTCCCTTTCTCCCGGTACCCTTCATTGTCTATTCACAGTGATGATGTTGGTCTAGTCAACATGAACCCAAATATAGTTAATGATCTAGAACTGTATTCACCTTCAGACAGACTTTTGTGGATATACTCAAAAATACTTGGTACTGAATGAATTACCCAAATAATTCAAATACTCTTAGCAATAAATGATATAAAGCATAGTCATGAGTGGTGGGGTCATCATGAAAGAACTCAGATTAACAATTATTTAAGTTAATAGGAAAAATATTAAAAACCACAGAGTTTTCTAAGGACACCTATTTTGAAAAACCTCCATGAGGAGTATTACTGAATTAATTACCAAGAAAGTGTATCTACACAAACTTTTCCAAATTGCTTACCTAGGTCTTTACCTAGGTTAGAAATCATTACAATAGTCTCTCCTAGTCTAATTGTGTTCTATTCATGGCAATATAGGCAAACACCTGACACTTCCATGCTTGCTCATTTAGAAACTAGGGACCCTGAATTATATACAGTTAATGCCTCCTGTTATAATTACATTTTTCCTAACCAGACACTTTAGGCTGCTATGGAAACACTGTGTTTTCCACCAGGACTATGAAGAAAGTCCCATTAAGTTCCATAGACAGGGATGCTGGTGGGGTGCATCTCAGTGATAGCATTTTTCTATAGTGTGTATAATATCCTGTGTTCAACCCCCAACACCAAAAACCAAAAAATTAGATAAGCAAAAATGAAAAAACATCTTATAGACAAATCTCTTGTAGTTTGTGTTGCTAGTCGAGTCCCAGTTTCATAGCCCTTATGAAATGCTATTGGCATATTCTCAGCTGCAAACATTATTGTCATGGTTCAATCTTTCTGTATGAGGTCATGCATTGCATTGCACTTGGACAATATTTTCTCTAAGCCAAGTAATATCAGAATCGATAGTACAGGTGATCCATTGATTGCACAAGGCCTGAGTGTGTGATGGGACATACTAGAGCTTCAGATCTCCTACTGAGTGCACACCTATTACAAGCAACTGTATTCTCTTTCAGACAGACTTTTGTGGATATACTCAAAGATACCTGTTACTGAATAAAAGATGCATATGACTTCCCAAATAATTCAAATATTCAAATATAGTCACTTAGCAATAAATAATGTAAAGCATCAAGTTGGTTCTTTTTTTTTTTTGTGTGTGTGTGTGTGTGTGTAGTGGTGATTGAACTCACAGGCTGGTACATGCTAGGCAAGTTCTCTTTCCCTGAGCCACATCTCTAGCCCAGCCTCAGAGCCTTTTAGTTTTGTATCATTAAGAGAACAAGAGCTTTTATCAAATGTGGGAAATTGAATTTGAAATCACCTTTCTGTTCTTGCTCTCTGCAAGAACCTATAGGTCCAAGGAATATGACAGTAAAGAGTTTTTCTAATAAACACATATTTGATGGCTTACTTCCACTAGGTATTGGAGAGAGCAACCTCCTTTCCTTCTGCACTCTTGAGTTATACCTTGTGTCTGAAAGTCACAAAGAAAAATAGTCTTTTGCTCCAGGTAGCCCACGATAAAGCTAAATTTAAGGAAAATTTATATTGTGAAAGCGTCAGGGTTGTTTCAGGGAGAAAACAGAGTTTAGAACACACTAAAGGGTTGTATTACAGGGTTTATTTTATACAAATCTTTCTCTTTTTTCCAGGTTGAGAATTTAATGTAACCAAAGTATACCTGAATGATTAATTTTAACTTTCATTAAGAAGAAACTAGTCCCCATGAGGGCAAATATGTGTAGCAAGTAGTTAAAAATCCTATGTTTGATGCAACTAAAATAATGGAGTCACTCAGCAGGCTTGATTTTAGTGTGTGTCACTTCCAGGTGGCTAGCAACGTGACAGTGACAGGAGGTCCTTTGGGTGATGGTTTAGAGCACAGATTCCAAAATCAGATGGCCTAAGTTCAAAGCCAGACTCCACCACCAACTGGCTGCATGACTTTGGGCTTATTGTTTAATCTCTTTAAGCACTGGTTTTCTCAGGAGCTAAATTGGTATTATGATATTGATTTCACAAGATCATTGTGAGAATTGAAGGAATGGTAATATACATGAAACACTTCGAACAGTGCTTGGTTGATGGTAAATGTTTATTAAGTAGTGGCTGTTAATAACCATGACATTAAATAGGATTTGTGTGAGGGTGAGATAAAAGCTATATACACTCTTAAAAATTGACTCCCAGTTCAAATGACAATACAGATATGTTCTTTTTATCCCTAGGAGCAACTTGATCTAAATACTCAGATCTCATAAATATCTTCATGGTTGATGAAGTCAATTATTTCCCAATTTAGAAATATCAGTGCTATGATTTGAATGTGTCTCCCCCAAAAGCATGTATTGAAAACTTGATCTTTCATGCAACAGTGTTGGAAAGTGGGTCCTAATGAGAGGTAATCAGGTTGTGAGGCCCCTGTCCTCATGAATTAATTACTGCCATCATAGGAGAGGTTTCTTATTGCAGGAGTAGATTTGTTATAATAGGGAAAGTTCAGCCGGGTGCGGTGGCGCACGCCTGTAATCCCAGCACTTTGGGAGGCTGAGGCAGGAGGATGGCGAGTTCAAAGCCAGCCTCAGCAATGGCGAGGCACTTAGCAACTCAGTGAGACCCTGTCTCTAATAAAATACAAAAAAGGTCTGGGGATGTGACCCAGTGGTCAAGTGCCCCTGAGTTCAATCCCCGGTACCACAAAAAAAAAAAAAAAAAAGGGAAAGTTCAGTCTCTCTTTTTCTCTCTCTTGCCCTCTATTTGCCCTTCCACCATGGGATGATGGAGCAAGAAGTTCCTTGCCAGATGCTAGTCCTTCGATCTTGAACTTCAAACCTCCAGAGCCATGACCTTCTGTTCATTTTAAATTACCAGCCTCAGGTCTTTTGTATAGCAACATAACACAGACTGAGACAATCAGTAAGAGATTGTTTTAGAAATCCAAATGAAATGAAGATTTGTTCTCCTTCAAGAAATGCTAACTGTTTTCATATATAAAGTATGAGTTGGCAATATATCCATGCAGCTAACAAAAATGGATAGAATATGTTCTCTGCCAAAATCCTGAGGCTACAAAACAAACCATACAAGGGTCCTGTCCTCAAGGATCTTTTCTTCTGTAGGAGAAATGGGATAAATGTCACACCACCCCATAGTAAGACATAAAGGAATGTGTGACTGAAAAATCACAGGAATAAAGGTGTTGGTGTTTAGAGGAAGGTATCCTTACTTCCCAAATCTGAAAATTAAAAAAAAAAAAAAAAAATTACCGGACAGGAAGCATTCAAATTGGGCTTTGAGAGATAGCAAGATATGAGTGAAATGTTATAAGAAAATGCAGCATGATGGAAATTGTATCAGTTAATTTTAATTAATATTATTGTATTAGTTTTTATTTTTATGGATCTATGTCTGTGTAGTAAGTTAATTTCTGCATGTTTGGTCTGCAAGACAATTCACAATTTAAAATGTGGTATACATACACAATGGGATATTTCTCAGCCTTAAAGAAGAATGAAATTATGGCATTTACAGGTAAATGGATAGAGCTGGAGACTATCATGCTAAGCAAAATAAGCCAAAACCCCCAAAACTGAAGGATAAATGTTTGTTCTGATAAGCAAATGCTGATCTATAATGGGGGGGGGGGGGTGGTAGGGAAGAATGAAGGAACTTTGGATTGGGCAAATGGGAGTGAGGGAAGGGGAGGAGGTGTAGGGGTGGGAAGACCATGGAATGAGACAGACATTATTACCCTATATACATGTATCATTACTGGTGTGACTCTATACTGCGTGCAGCCAAAGGAATGAAAAGTTTTGCTCCATTTGTGTATGATGTATCAAATGCATTCCACTGTCATGTATAACTAATTAGAACAAATTAAAAAAATAAATTTAAAAAAGAAATTAAAAAAAACTGTAAATTCTCCATGCTCCATTTGTGAAAATATTGGTAAGAGGAAGTCTTCCTTTGGTTAACTACCTCACGACCAAATTAATTCAAAATAATTTCTAGAAGAAAATGCTAGAGAATAATTTTCAACCAACAGACTGTACTTTATAAACACTAAAACCTTTTGCTGATTGAAAGATAGCATTAAGAAAATCAAAATGCCAGCAAACTGGGGGAAAAAGTACATCTAGCCTGAATATAAGTCGATTTCAAAACCAAGCAAAAGACTTCAACAGATTATTTGATCAAAAGAGATACATAATAGGGATATGAAACAATATTCATTAACATTAGTCAGGAATTAAAATATAACAATGAAAATATCAGTGACCTGCAATAGAAACTTGAGAGAATGACATCAGGAAGCATTGTGAGGACGTGAAACCACTGGAAATCTTTTTCATCACTGCTGAGAAGTCACATGGGATGGCCACACAAAATCAGAGGCAGGTTCTTTCAAAGTAAGGCACATGCATTGTATGACCAAGAAATTCCACTCGCAGGTATTTACCAAACAGAAATGAAAACACATGTCTACAAATGACTTGCACAAGGAAGTCCAATCAATAGGCTTCATATAACATACATATTTAAAATGACTTAAAAGGACAGGGAATATAAATATGTATGTGTATATATGTGTGTGTTTCAAGATACAACTGGAGCATTTATAAAAATTGACGATGTCCTACTTAAAAATAGTAGTTACAACAAAATTCCCAAAGAGAATACTACATAGATCACGTTTTCTGATCACAAAAGTATTTCCTTTAAAGGACATATATTTAGTCATTTAAACATTCACTCACTGGTTAAAGAAGGAAATTGACAAATACGTGACTTGACAAAATAACTACCAAATATCAAGGGTTTTGAGATTGACATTAAGCCATGTTTATAATTAATGTATAGACTTAAGGGCAGTCTTTCAAAAATACCAAAAAATAAAGGTGTTAAATTTTTAAGAAGCTACAAAGAGAATCTCAGAATAATCAAAAGAAAGTTGAAGGAAGAAAATAATAATAATAATGACCGTATATTTTAGTAAGGTGGAAAACTGGGAAATCATAACAAGGGTCAGCAAAAACAAAAGCTATCGTCACAGATAACAAGAAATGAAAGGGGGCAAGTGCAAATGCATTTGGGCCTTAAAAAAAAAAAAAAATGAACAACTTCTGTTCAGTAAATTAAAAAAGCCCAAGAATCTTAGAAGAAAGTCTTTTCTAGAAAAAAAGTGATGTTCATTTTTCTTTGTAAGCAGAAGAGTGTTATGATGAACAGTACAGCTTCTGAGTCTTACTGCCTAGGTCTGAATCCCACTACTTACTCCCAGTGGGCTCTTGGGAAAATTAATTAAACTCATTTTTTTTTAATCTGGAAAACGTGAATAAACATAGCACCTCATACAGCTTATATAGATGAAAGTATAATGCTTCTGAGATTCATATAACATAACCAGGCAAATATTAAGTGGTTGATAAATGTTTTTTATTGTTTTTTTCATATTATCAATGTCCAAATCTAAAAATAGAAAAGCTAATAGGCCAATAGCAATAGACTCGTTTCCATGGTGCTATAAATACATGAATTTAACCAGATTTTGGTATAATAATAATCTCCATTTTTAATCTACTACTTCAAAAAATTTGAAAAAGGATCAGCTACTCGATGTGTCTTACAAGAGTAACACAACCTAGATAGGGGCAGTAGAGTACTGGACAAGGACAGTAAAAGAGGAGAAACTTAAGAACCAATGTCAGTTAACAACAGAGAGTTAAAAATATACTAACCAAAAACTGGCAAATTAAATCCAGTAGTGTATTAAAATACATTATTACCACATATTCTGTGAAAGAGAGAAAGAGATATCAGCAAACTCAATTAATACATACTTTCTCAATAAATTCAGAAAAATAAATTTAATAAAATTTAACACAAATTTGTGGTAAAATTGCTTTTCACAAAGTAAGAATACAAAGAAACTTCATTTCTTAACTAATCTCTGATGAAATAGAATTAAATGTTGAAGAAAATATTTCAGAAATATGCAGGAAACATCATACTTAATGCTAATATTCTAGAAGTATTTTCATTAAAATAAGGAACAAATAATAACATCTGTATTCAACATTTCTATTCAATATTGTCCTGATATCCTACTTACTATAATAAGAAAAATCAAATGGAAGTATAATAAATGGAAAGGAAGAAATAAAATATTATTTATTAGAGTATATGATTATCATTTAACTAGATCATATACAAACTATTAGAACTAATATGAATGTAAGCTATGAGATATGAACCCAGTGTATCCCAATTCAATGTCTTCATCGTAAAATAATAACTCTTTAGATTACATATATGTGTTCCATCTTTTAGCTACAAAAATATAAAAGGCATATAAGAACAGCAAAACCTCTATAAACTTATTGAAAAGATACAAAAAAATTTCATTACATATAAGAAAGCAGTAATGGATCAATATATGCTGTTAATTTAAATGTGGACTCAATATTGCTATGACACAAGTTCTGTGGAAAACAATCAATACCTTCTAATGTTAGTTTAATAAAAGTATAAAGAGAGCATTTAATGGAACAAGACAACATAAAGTTAACACAGAAGTTGGAAAGTTAACACAGATGAACCAAGAACAAGAAGGCAAACCCTAGGATGAATGGTCCTACCACCAGACAACAAAACTTAGAAAGCTCTGGAAGGTAAGACAGTGTGTATCCTGCAGAGATAGGCAAGGGGGAAGAGCACAGAGAACTAGAAGAAGAATCACAGGGTATGAAACACGACACATGACCAAGGTAACATTATGAGTCAGTAGACAAATCAATATATGGTGATGGAAAAATCAATAATCCTCATGGAATATAGTAATCACAATAAAAGCCTACATAAAACCTTATACAAAGGGAAGATATGATTTGTAGCAGAGACCCTGATCAAAATGTCAAAGGCAAAATTTTCAAACCTTTAAAGAACATAAATAATAATATTATTTAATTAATTTAATAATATTATGATCCTGAAGTATGGAATGCCTTTCAATGAGTAAAATGTAATAGCTTTGACTATGCTTTTAAAAGGAAAGAAGACTTCATGTAAACAGATATCATAAACAAAATGGAAAGACCTGCAAGAGACTGGAAGGGGATTATTTCAATAGAAGAAATCAAAACAAAATTGAAAAATAGGAATATTCTTTAGAGCTAAACTACCTGAGCACCAAATCAGATTTGAGCACTTATTAGCAGGGCAAATTGAGGCAAATTATTTCACCTCTTCATGCTACAGTTTCCTGGACAAAATGTGGAAATAAAAACTTTCCCATCCTTTAGGATTCTTGTGAAGATCAGATGAGGTTAAAAAAATATAAGGTGCCCAAAACAGGGCCAGGCATTAACAAGCATGTTAACAAGCATTTTATAGGATTAGGGTTAAAATATATAGATACTAAAAATAAGAGGGTAAAACACAATCTAATAAAAATAAGCAAATATATAGTTTAACATTTCAAAGAAAATAATACACAGTATTCGATAAATATTGGAAAAATTATCAAACTTGTTACTAAACAGGGAACTAGAAATTAAAACTACAATGAAATACCATTTCTTGCTCATCAGATTGGCAAAATTCAGTGCAGGCCTGTGGAGCCACAGAAACTGCCAGTAAAGAAAGTACATAGCTACAGCCAATTTGGAGAGTAATTTTGCATTATCAAGGAACATTGAGATAATCCAGAAATTGCACTCCTCTAAGATATAAGCCCTAGGGAAATTTTAACATGGATACTCCAAAAGACACAACAATACATGTGTTAACAATATTATTTGTAATAGTAAATAACTGGAAGCAACTTAAATGTCTTTCAATAGAGGAAAGGCTGTCAAAGAGCATTGTGATATGTTCATATTAAAAGACTCTATACCATAGTACTATGAATGAGCAAGAACCAAAGCTGTCCATCAACAGGGATAAATATAAAAAAAATCACCAATCACAATGTGGGCACTAGATTTCATTTCTTCTCATCAACCCAAACACAGCATTGTAAGAATTTCTCTTTCCTGCATGACCAAATTTTCTATTTCTACTGTACTAGTCCCATGAGCATATAACTTGCTATACCTTATCTCATCTTAAATTCCCTTCCAGCTGCAATCCCATTTCCTCTATAGCAAGGTCTTCCAAAAAGCTAACTCTATTTAGTGTTTCCACTCCCTCTCTTCTCATTCTCTTTTAAAATTTTTCTAAATTCTTTTGTTCAAAGAATAGACATTCAATGTATCATCCACAACTTTTGTCTCTGCTTCTTTTATCATTTTAATATTTTCAATAGATAATATAGTCACATATCAGAAAAATTTTAAAGTAGGTATTTTATCTACAAAGAGAACACTTCTTTCTACTCTTATTTCTTCCACAAATTTTCCACTGTCTTCACCCAACTATTATCTGTTTCTTGTGTATTAATTCAGCTTATATGTAGAACAGAAGCAAATGCAAATATTCTTATGTCTTCTCTTTTTTATATAAATATGAAATAATATACCAATTGCTACATATTTCTTTTTTTATTTACTAATATGTCATGGAGGTTGTTTTATATCAGTACGCAATGACTTCCCAGTTATTTTTTTACAAGTGAATAGTGTTTAAATGAATGCAGGTAACCATATAATTTACTTACTGAACCACTTTTCTATTGATGAACAGTCAGATTATTTCCATACTTTTCTATTGACAAAGCTGTAATCAATGACAGCATATATGCATCTGTGTAAGCTTATGTGGGTGAATTTCCAAAAATGGAACTCATAGGTCAAAAAAAGAAGCATTTAATTTTAAAAGATATTGTCAAATTCCTTTGCACAAGGATTGAGACATTTTGAACTTTCCCTAGCAATGTATGGGGGTATCTGCTTCCCTGGCCAAGATATCCTATTGTCGAAGTTTCAATCTTTTCCTCATTGTAGGTAGAACGCGATCAATAGTTTTAACTTGCATTTCCCTAAACAAAGTCGAACATCTTTTCAGAAATTTAAAACTTTTTCTTTTTTCTGTGATTTACGTCTTCATCCTTTGCCATTTTCAATTGGATTATTTCTTGTATTGATGTCTAGGAGTTCTTTAAATACTGGAGATATTAGTCATTTTGTCTGTAGCATGCTTTTCATCTTTGTCACTGGTACTTAGCTTTATTTGTGGCATTTTTCTGCCATGCAGAAGTTTCTTTGTTTTGTAACTTCTTGCATCTTAGAAGAACTGGCCCCACATCAGTGTTATAAAGGAATCTTTCCAAGTTTTCTTCTGGTGCTTTTATTGACTCATTATTTAAAACATTTAAATCTCTGGACTTTTTGGAACTTATCCTGAGAATATAGTATAAGGTATGGATCCAATTTTACTTTTTTCCAGATGGTTCCCAGGTTACTCCATTTATTGAATATTCCATATTTTCAATGCCAACTTCAGATCATTTTTCAATTTTTATGTATTGATCTGTTTATCTATTTATGTATAAATTCAATATTGTTTTCATGGGGGAATTGAGCCTTTAAATGGGTTTTAGTATCTAACCAAGATAATTCCTCAATCATTGCCCTTGTTTTTTCAGAGTTCTTGAAATATTCATCTTTATTTTTTTCTCACGAACATAGCATCTGTTTGTCTAGTCCCACAAAAATCCCATTGGTATTTTTATTGGAAACTCATTACATTTATAAATTATCTTGCACAGAATTAACATCTTTGTAACACTGGGTTTCTTAATTCAAGAGCTCGGTATGTTATTCATTTGAGCAACATTTCTTTCATATGGTTTTGCATATTTCTTCTGGCAAGTTCCTTTCATATAATCTTACATATTTCCTTTTATTCTTAGATACTTTATTTTATTTTTTATTGCTCAGAAAAAAGTCCTTTTTCTTTCATTATTACTCCAATTGTTGATTGTGAGAATACATGAAATCTATTCTTTCAAATACTAAAATTTATGCTGCTTTATTTGGAATTAGCTGGTATATATTAGTTTTCAATTAATTCTTTTGATTCTTGCAGGCATACAAATATAACACATGAAAAAAGTGATAATTTTTTTCCATTTTTCCCTGAGATTAATGCCCCTAAATTCTCCCTCTTGTTTACCCTGTGGTTGGTGCTAGTGGGCATCTTGCTGTGTATGGCTTCTGTGAAAAGGTCTACTCATTCCCCATTAATCTCTGGGCTGTTACAGTCAAACAGTGTTAAGGAAGTTGCCATACATTTTAACTACCTCACGTTTGACTGAATCTCTAGGAGTTTTCCCTCAAAATAACTTCATGGGAACATTTCTTAATTTCTTCCAAGTCGGAACTTTTTATCTTGTAGCCTTTGTAATTAGGGAATATTTTAGATGAATATCAACTTGTAGATGTTCAATTATTAGGTCATAACAACTACGGGGGATAAATAAACTTGAGGCCAATTTGATGTTTTCTCTACTTACAACTATGGTCACTATAAGAATCTATTGTTCAAACAGGGACAGTTTTGTTTGTTTTGTTTGTTTGTTTGTTTTGTGGAGTTGGAGATTGAATCCGAGGGCCTTGTACATACTAGGCAAGTGCTCAACCACTAAACAAACCCCCATCCCAAATAGGGATGGTTCTAAGAGTAAAAGGGAATATTGTTAGTAATTACAATGGAATAAGAGCCATAAAATGGGAGTGCCCCTTACCCCCCTCAGAAACAAAATGAATCAAAACTAACCTGGGATATATGATGATACCAGCAATAGGTAGTTTTCCTCCTCTTCCCCCAGCCTTCTCCTTAGTTTTCTTCTTTTTGGGGGGGCAGAAGAGGATACCCATGATTTATTTCTTTCTAATTAAAGTTTGTTAGCTTTACTAAAATGCATGTCAGCATCAAGATTCCTGTTTTAAGTGTTTGCTTTTCTATATGATACATGGAAAATTCTAATATGTAGACTTAAAAGTTCTTTTAATCCAAAATGTTTTCTTGAATGGTATTATTTTAAATACATTTTTTTCTACTCCTTTGCTTTTCCTCAAAATTTTGCATACTGCATCATTCTTTCTCTGTCCTGTCAACTCTTAATTTGTTTCAATTTGATGCTTTTCTCATTTCTAGTATCTGTCCCTTACTGTGATCTCCTTTTGTTATTGATTCCATGTTATTTTATTTTTCTTTCTTTTTTTCTTTTGTAGTATTAAGGATTGCACCCATGGGTGCTCTACCTCTGAGTCACATCCCCAGCCTTTTTATTTTTTATTTTGAGACAGGGTCTTAAAAATTGCCCAGGTTGGCCTTGTAGCTGGGATCCTCCTGCCTCAGTCTCAGGAGTTGCAGGGATTACAGGTGTGAACCACTGCCCCCAGCAGGTGTTATTTTCAATTATACTTTGTTTCTGTGGTATTTTTTCTTCGCTTCATTTCTAACAAATCACATTTCATTTCTAACAAATCTCCTGTTCTTTCATCAATTTTTTCCTTAGATTTTTGCCTTTCTGTCTTATAATATTTCTTCAGAGATAAAATTTACTTCATCAATTTGAATATTTCTATGACAGAATCCTTTGTGAGAATCTGTATCAGTCCATGACAATGTATTTTTATGAGTGTTTCTTCAAAAGTTATGCTCATAACTTATGCTGATTTTTATCTCATTTGTTTTCTACTCCTTATATTGATGATTGCCCTTAAAAACAAACAAACAAAAAGAAACGTGTCCTTGGATGAATCACATTTTACTGCACCAATAACTATCAGTAGAAATTTCCTGTGAGGAGTTCAATAGGGTCGGGGTTGTTTCCTAGACTGAACAAAAGGCCTATTCTCTTTTTGTTTCCAAACAACATGGCTCACCTGGATCTAGCTCTGTCTCTTCTGATATGATGAACTAACCACATCCAAGAGGGTGCTGCCACCAGCCCTGTCCATTCCAATTATCATGCCTAAAAGCAAGAGATGTGTTCTGTGCAATTTGGGGTGAGCTTCTTACCTTCAGAAAATGTATTTTTTCCATGATAAGGAGAAAAATATTGAGTCACACAGCTATGGTCCTACAAGAAGATCTTTCTCTCTTGAACCCACCCTTCTTAATACTTTTCCCCACCACCCCACCGAAACAGCTCTTGTCAAATATCAGCAAAAACCTCCCTGTGGAGGTTAGATGTTTATTGCATTTGTCTTCCCATCAGCACACAGCCCAGATTGTCTCTTCTCTTTTTTGAAACATTTTCTTCAATTGCCTTCCAGGATGCCATTCTCAATTTTCCTCTAACTTTTCTGGATAATTCTTCTCAGTCTCCTCCACTGATTCTTCCTTATCTTCCCAAACTCCAAACACTGAAAGAAACCAGGGCTCCATTCTCAGATCTTCTCTCTCTGTCTTTGCCTCCTTCTTAGGTGATCTCATCCACATTCCTGGATTTATATATGAATATAAATTTATATATAAACAGGGTTGAGTTCCAGATTTATATATCTCCATCAGCCTCCCCAGAACTCCAGACTGATTTATTTATTTATTTGTTTGTTTGTTTATTTATTTATTTCTATTGCTATCATTTATCACTGAACACTCCTTTGCATGTTTAATAGACCTATCAAACTTGACACATCTAAAATCAAACTCCAAGTTTGTCTCTGTGCTGCATCTGACTTTCCTCTCAGTCTTCCTCATCTCAGTTACCAAAACAACCTTTCAGTTGTTCAGGCTGCAGACTTTGGAATCATTTTTGACTCTTGTTTTCTCAAACATCTCATCATCACCACATTTTCATTTCTTTTAAAAAATATATCCAAAATCTGATCACTCACCAGCCCTCAGCATTTGAGCTAGAATTTCTGAAGTGGATCCTGAGTGGTCTCCATGCTTCTGCCTTAGCCCTTCTGCGGTCTGATTTCAACATGGCAGCAAACAAATACCATTACAACCTAAGTGTTATCACATCATTGCATTCCTCAGCACCATCTGAAGGTTGTCTATGTGACTGAAGGTAAATGCCTCATCCATTCCATGGCTGCAGGTCCTGTCAAGATGCAGATCCTTCCTCCAAATACAACAAATATTTGTGGTTTGTTAATCCTTCCAGGAAAGTTCCTATGGCAAAACCTTTGCACTTGATGAACTCTCTGCCTGGAATTCTGTTCCTCTTGATGTCTTCTTGGCTCACACTTTCATATTCTCAGTCTCTTTATCAATACACCCCTCCTGAAAACTTTAGGTTAGGGTATAATAACAAACTTTAGGTCATTTTTTTTTTCTTTCTTTATTATTTTTTTAAAATTTATTTTTTATAATAGTAGTATGCATTATAATTCATAATAAACATATATAGCATCTTTTTTACAAACTACTGTTTGTATACAATGTATATTCGTACCATTCAAATCTTCAATCATGCATTTAGGATAGTGACATCCATCTTATTCAACCACCTTTTCTTTAAAAAAAAAAAAAAAAAAAAACACTTTAGTTCTTTTAACCCCCTTCTCAAGTAGTAGTGTCTCCTTTGTCCTACTTGGTTTTTCTCTATAATATCCATCCTCATTTGTCTCCTCTTGAGTGTACTATGAATAAGTTATGAGTGTGAATTACATAAATAAAAGGTTATATAATTAATATAAATGTTTATGCAAAATATTAATTTATAATGCTTTTGGAATAGAAGCATATAGGAAAATGTAAAAATTTCTATGGGGGGGGAGAGAGAGAGAGAGAGAGAGAGAGAGAGGTATTACTGGGAGATGTACATGGGCCTAACTTTATGCATATGATGTATGAAATCTCTAAAATATTATGAAGTAAATGTGACATAATATTAATATTTGATAAAACTAAATAGTGGGTACATTGGTGTTTTAATTACTTTCTTTGTTGATGCAGTTAAAATATTTAATTTCAATTTTAAGAAAGGGAAACCATACATCTCTTAAGAGAGTATCTATAAAACTTACAGAAATTAAAATTTTAAGAGAATAAGAATGCATTGGATGATTACAAAGAAAGGGATTGATTGAAGTGATTGGTCAAGTTTGGCAAGGATTAAAATACACCTAAATTTAAGCACGCCTGGGGAGAAAGAGTTTTCCTGGGTCTTCTTTCATTGAATGCTTAACAAGGTGAGTAATGACTGAAGATATTATTGATCTCACCTAGAAAAAGAAGTTTAGTTAGTTTTGGGAACAACTGTTCTTGATTATTTAAACACACACACACATAAGTATATAATTATTTTTTCCTATGGGTCAGAACTTTACTAGTTAGTAGGATTATAGAGCTAAGAAGAGGAAAATTGGTGGTGGGGGGCATCTGGCTTCAAAGAGTTCAGTCTAGTGGGATGATGGACAAATAAACAGTTATAAAACAATGTGCTATAATAGAGCTATAACAGCAACGTGTGTGGTGCCAACGGGGGCAGAGAGCTGTGAGAATGAGCTTCCCATATGTCAACAGAGATCTGTGCTCACAGAGAAACCTTACCCAGAGCCATGCTGTCAGCAACTATGTTCCAAATTCTACCATAATTATTAGTCCTGACTGCCAAATCCAGGGCCTCCCACTAGAATTTATTATACTCCAGGTTTTGTGATTTTTTTTTTAAGTAATAAGGCATTTGTTATACTCAAAACGTTCTTAGGAAGTTTTTATACTCCAATTTAAGTGCCATGTGGCTAACTTAATCAGAATGTTTCCCCTGTGCTTCTAAAATATCCATGTCAAACTAAAAAAAAATGGAAGTGGGGCTGTGTAGCAAAACATGGGGCAGAGGTACATCTACTCACTCAATAATCTACTGATAAGAGATATGGAGAAAAGCTTCTCTCAAGGGAAAGTACTAACATGATTTTCTCAACCAAAAATCATTTACAATAATAAATGGCTAATTTGTCAGTTATTGATGGGTTCCCTCATGATGCTGTGATTTTAGTTATCATAAAAACAAGTGCAACATTTACAACTAGGGTCAAAAGGAACAGAAATCTAGAAGTATCCATAGAAAGGCTGGCAATAAACAGAAATGGTCCAAAATTAAAGGATCAATATCAGGGTTTTGTACTTGAACCTCAATTCACAAGTTTAATATTGTGCCTGCATTTGCTGTATTTGACTGCCTTTTATCCTCTTGGATTTTTATCTCTCCTCAGAAAAGAGCACCATGGATGAAGTTCCTCCTGGCTGAGATGATGTATAGCTTTGGTTTTGCCATTACCAAGACTTCAGGTCACACGCCACCATGTACATCAATTTGACAAAGGTGAGATGGCTTTCACATTTGAAACCACAATTGAAAATACTTTAGCTGATCCTTTTTGGGGAAGGAACACTACTGACATTGTTTGTGGGATAACTCACTCAAAATGAGAAGTCACAAATTGCTATCTTGTGTACTTGGAAGGTCCAAATGAAAGGGTTCTACATTTAGAGAGTCTCCCCACTTCATTTAATTATTGAAATCATCCACATCTCCCTTATTTTAACCACAAAGTTTTCACTCCAGTCCTAAAACCTTCCAGGTGAGGGAAGTCATTTTTCTGAGCCTACATTTCATTTAGGCAATTGATACTGTCATCTAAGAGGAAAGCTGGTAAATCATCCTGTTTACATTAGGAACTCAATCCTATCCATGCTATGCAGGAAGAGATTTAGTCATTGGATGGTAAATTTTGGGGAAAATGGGCTTTATCTGGGAATATCTTTCTTTCTGCTTGCAAAAAGTAGAAATGATGCTGTACTTTGAGTTTGTATGCTAAAATAATGTCCTCATGTTTCTGGATTGGGTTTTAGGTAAAAGTTCTATAGGAAAAGTTAGGCCTTCAACAGGTAACATATCTAAGAAAAAAATATGTAGTATTTAATCAATTTCATCCTTTGTAATTTATCCTGTATACTATTGCTGGGCAGTCTTTTTATGCAATTTATTTTATGCCTCAATCTCTGCTTAAAACCATTAAATAAGGTCTTATCAAATTACCTACAGATAGCATTGAAGGTCTTTCCTTGTCTGGCCTAACACTGTCCCTCCATTCCTTTCCCTCACTCACTTTTTAAATGTCTTATTTTCTGTCCATACTTGCTTCTTTGAATCTCCCTCACAGAGTCACCTGAGTGACCCCATCTTTCCTCATCATAATCTCTCTCTGTCTTCATACACATATTTAAAAACCTACTCAAATTTGGCTTCATGAAACATTCCCCAATTCTTCTTATTAAATATAATCATCCCACTTTGAATTTTATACTTTTCTTTAGAACTAGTCACATCATAGATTCTTCTATAATTATTATAAAGCATATTCAGTTATTTTTTCTCATTTCACAGATATCTCTTGAGTTTTTACTCTATCCCAGGCAGAATTCTGGTATTAGAGTATGAGAGAGAACAACTTTATGGACCCTGAATTTTAGGGGGAATGATAGACAAAAAAAAATATTGAAAGAGAGATGGAGGAGAAGGTAAGAGAAAAGGATCAAAGGAATTGTATATCATAAGAAATACTATGAAAAAAAAAAAAAAACATATAAAGGGCTGATATGAAAGCTATCACAGAGGCAAGGTTCTTTTGCCACCCATCAGGGAAGGCCTCCTCTAATAAGGAGGAACTGAAGCTGAGATGTAAGACCAGAAGAATATTTTAGGCATTGGCAAACACATACAAAAGCCTTTAAGAGGAGGAGAGAGTTTGGCATACTCGTGGAAATGAAAGATTCTGTCTATAAAGCAAGGTGGAAGCATGCAAGAATGCGTGGTCTATAGTTAGCTTGAGTTTGATTCTAAGTGCAACAGGAAGCCATGGATGACCTCTTGATCCATATATAGAATATTGTATTTCTAGATACATGACTAGGGAAGAAGTACCTTCCATCACACCTTCCCAACCCTCCTTCCATGAAGAAGAGGAATCAATGCTCCCTCCACTTGAACTGAATGGGGCTGATGACAACTTCAAACAAGAGGATGGGTAGAACTGTGCCATGGCTTTGCAGTCCAGACCATAAAAAAAAGATGCAGCTTCCTCCTTGTTCTCACTCTTTGGGGAATCATCCTATGAGAAGTCAGTTACCATATTCTAAAGAAGCTCAAGCAATCATATGCAGGGAGACCATATGGAAAGGAACCAAGACCTCCAGTCCAATCCCCAGCCAGCATTAGCCTCCAGAATATATGAACATTAAAAAAAAAAAAAAAGGTGTTTTATGCAATTAACTTTTGGGATATTTTGGTTTTTTTTTAGAAACTGCTAAGAAACAAATGGTGATAGAGAAGGTGACAGAAGGCAGATAGAATCTAAAAGGTTTGCTGAAGAAATGGATGCAAAGAAGGGAGAATAAAGGATGACAGATTTGGGGCTTCGGTAACATAGTGGATAATAGCTCCATTTACTGAAATCAAGACGACAGGAGGATGCAGATGACAGATTTGGAGGGGGCAAAGCTGATCTTTTTGAAGAAGATTTTAAGCTCTTTGAGAGCAGGGAAGAGTTTTATCTACTTTTTCCAGAGCACAAAACACAATGTCTCTTGAGTAGTAAGTGCAATAAATATTTCCTAAATTGAACTGTGCAGGAGCTACTGCCCACGACTGCCCCAGTGAGATCATCTCTTTTCAAAGTATTTATCTACAATATATATGGATATAAATGAAGATGCATTTTTAACATTTGCATAAAGGCAATTGACATATTACATCAATTAATCATACTTGGCAAGGGAAGGATACATAAATTAACTTGCTATCTTTCAGACATTGGCTGCACACAGCAAAGTGATATAAGAAACTGGTAAATGCATGGTTAATTTGGCTCATGGAGACTTGCATATATTAAAACCAGTCATATCAGTCACAAAAATGAGGAATTGTCATTTCACATTGTGTTCTGTAAACAAAACCTTCTTGCTTCTTGCTTATGGATAATTCTGGCTGTCTGGCTGCAGTTGCATGACCTTGGCCTTTCTTCGCAGCATGTTTGCTTAGATTTGCATTGCTGTAGCTTCTTTATGAAGTGCTTGATTGAACATATTCAAGCCAGAGTTTCTGGGAAATTTCCTGATAGGTCATGAACTTTAAATAGACACAGTGGCACAGTTATTATAGCTGCAGTGATAGAAGGGTCCTGGAGCAAGGGATTCTCCAGAATCACACTGAAATGGCAGCTAAGTCTTTCTGAGTTCTCAGTTTTTCTGCAGCTTGAAATGGAAAATGCCGTTCTATCCGCATTCTTGGGGTTGGACCGTGCTTTATGTAAACTTGCCCATTTTTAAAATACCTTCACAGGGTCTGGTTTGCTTTTTTTCTCTTCTAGCACCTAAGTTAAGAATTTATCCATTTAAAAAATTTGGCCAATCTCATTTATATTCAAAGGGCAAATATGGGCTTTTGAGACAACTCCACTGGCCTCTTTTATTTGCCTCGTGATTCTGGGGGGGCAAGGAATCCTGCACTCTAGATGCAGAAGAGGCTGGGTGGGGAAGGAAAAAGGCTTTGCAAACATACCTGCAGGGACCCAGACCCTAAAACACAGACTCCTAAACCATCCTTGGGAAAAGGCTTAGCTCTTCAATGGCAAAGATGCTTAATGACAGAAGTCCCTCTTGATCCCCTCCCTCATAGAAGAAAAGTTAATACAATCAATTCATTGGGTTCAACTTTTAAAAAATGATGGTCCTGTGTAAGATGTTATGTTTATCCTTTATTAAATGCTGATTCTAATTAAACAGAGTCTCCACCTTGAACAAGAAAATTGATTTTCTGTTTAAGATTTTTGTCAATAAAATTGTGGTGATTAGTGAGGTTGCAGTTAGTTATTAAGTCTTAATACATAGTTGTAACTTAAAGGCCATTATTTTTCAAATAATGTTCAATGATCCATTAAGTTTCCTGAGATCTTTAGCGTTCTCATGGTTGAGAACCTTCTATTGTGTTCTCAGGGTTATGAATTCCTGCCTGGAATAGGTGCTAGTGGCCAAGCATGTGTTTGTTTCTGACAATGGGATATGTTTACATGAAGGGTTGGGTAATTCTGCTTCCATTGGTTTTGGGGGTGTTCTATGCCCTGTGAGTGTGTCACCCACAATTAATCTTTCTTCCTTTTTCTCTTCCTTTCTTCTCTCCCTTTCCCTTTCTCTCTTTCTCCCTCCCTTTCTTTCTTTTTCTCTCCCTTTCTTTCTCTCTCCTTCTCTCTCTCTTTCTCCCTCTTTCCCTTTCTTTCTCCATCCAGTCCTTTCCTTCCTTCCTTCTTTTCTTTTTCCTCCCTCCCTCCCTCTCTTTCTTTCTTTCTTTCTTCATCTCTTTCTTTCTTTCTCCCTTTCTCTCTCTTTCTCTCCATCCTTCCTTCCTCCAATAAATCCAAATTTCTAAAAATCTCCTCAATAGAAGACAGAAGAAACCTTGTAAAAGACAATGGGGCTGAAGAGATGGAGTCTGTAGCAGTCACTTGAGGTAGTCATGTTGATGTCCCTCTAATCCTCTTTTACTGACCCATGCCACCCTTCCACATCTCTGGCATAGCAGCTGGAGGCTTCCTAAGTCAAGGACACTGATCTAAAATTTTCTTTTAAATTTACAAATTGTGTGGTCCACTGTAGACATATGAAATGATAACTTGAAGTATAGATTTCATTACCATCGCTCGTGTCATAATGCCTCTGCCCTTCTTGCCTGTAGGCCTAGTCACTGCCAACAGTCTGGTATGTATCTTTCTAGTACCGCCTTTTTTCTGTACATACCATATATGACATAATATGGCTTTGTTCTTGTTATTGATTGATTGGTCAAAATGGGTCATGAAATACAGAGCATTTCCAGCTAGATTTAGCACCCAATAATATATCATGGGCATGCTCATGTCTGTAATGTTCCATACTAGATTGTACCAACAAGCAAAGAGGACTTATTTTTTGTAAAGAAAACTCAGCATCCAAAACTATTTCTTTACACTAACTCCTTTGGAAGTTGATGTACATTCTTGCTACAATGCTAATAAATTCATTCTGATTTACTTTTAGAGGCTGTTTGAAAATGTGTCTCTTTACTGTGGGCCCTCAAAGCAAATAGGGCACTTGTTTATATACAAATGCATATAATTTAAAAAATAAAGTTCATTGTGGAAGGAGGAATCCTATTACAGCCCAAAATATTCTCACCCTTAATGCATGTACCTGTATTATCCTCTTTTCTTAAATCGGAGGTGCTTATAATTATGATTGGGTACTGTTCTTGGGGTTAGATTATGTTATACAGCCAAGACAATTAAGGCCCTTCATCAGTTGACTTTGAGTTAATCATAGGGCAGATTTTCTTGGTGACCTTGGACTAATCAGGCAGTCCCTTTGAATCTCAATCTAGAGGTCAGAGACAGAAGATATCAGACAGATTCAAAGCTGTAGATATCTATTGTCTTTGAAAAAGCCCAGTTCCCCGGTGCAGAGGGGACAATATGACAGAGAATGCTAAGCAGTCTCCAAGAGCTAAGAGCCACCCCTTGCTGATAGCCAGCAAAAAAGTGGGGACTTCAGTCATGCACCGTCAATAAACTAAAGGGGAACCGATTCTAGCCAGAGAGCTTGGAAAAGGACCTAGAGAGCCTCAGAGTCCCTTGCTGTCCTGACTGGCACTTAGATTTCAGCCTGGTGATATACAGAGAAGAGTCAGTTAACCCATGTAGGATTCCAGATTCACAGTAACTGTGAGATGACAAAGTTGCATTAAATTGCTAAATATGGTAGGTTAAATTGTGATTGCTAAAAGACATGTCCACTTGAACCTCAGAATCTCATCTTATTTGGAAATAGAATCTTTGCAGGTATAATTAAGGTAAGGATCTCAAGATGAGATTGGCCTGGCTGAGATTAGGCAAAAACAGACAAAAAGACTCCCCCCCCCGAAAAAAATGATGATAATATATAGAGACAGGGGAAAAGGCCTTGTGAAGAAGACAGAGGGAAGGGCCTTGTGAAGAAGATGAGAGGGACGTGGTCCCCATGTCAAGGGACGCAAACACTCTTGACCAGCACTAGAAGCTAGGAGAGAATCATGGAATGGCTTCTCTTGCAGAAATCCAAGGGAACAAATACTGCTGATGCCTTGATTTTGGACTTCAGTTCTCTAGAACTATGAGAGAAGGAATTTTTATTGTTTTAGGCCACCATACTTGTGGTAATCTGTTACACATAAATAGACAATACAGAATATTAAAGTGTCAGGAGATTTTTTTTCTGTCAGAACTGCATCTGCATCTCACGTGGCAATAACTGCCTAGGGAGGCACCTCTGCTGTCCCTCCCTGTGAGCGTCCGTGTCCTCTATGTGGGCCATTCCACTGCCAGTGTTGTCAGGTACACTCAGGCTGTGCCTGGTGCTTGGCCTACCTGGCTGCTGCAGGCACCCACAGTTTTTGATTTTTGCTTTAGAGTTTCCTTCATTATTTTATTTTAAACATCAAACCAAGTTGCACTTTTCTTGGCACTTGTCACCTCTCAGAATTGAAAACACTCCCCAGCAGCATTAGGAATATTCAAAATGGAAATCTATAGAGGATAAAGAGAATGCCAGAGTTGTTTCAAAACTGTGCTGTACCAAAGCAGACTCTTCAGAGCTGGTGTAACAAAGCAAAACCTACACTGGATGGAAAACAGGGTGGCTCTTGGTGCTACAGACCTACTTATTTTTCAGCACAAAATGTTAACAATTTTCTGAAAGCTATACAACTGCTTCCTGCCCTTAAACTGTGATACCAGCACCGAATATGTAGTCATCTTAATTTTAGTGGACAATGTACATTGTCAAACACAGACTGACTCTTCAAAGATACATTCTGGCTGAGTCCAGTTTTGCACTGGGTTCATAGTTCATGCTGAGGGTCCTGATGATTCTAGTTTTTCCTTTTATACCTGGCTTGATGGCAAGATCCAAAATACTTCCTGTTTCTGAAGAACTGGTCTCTTCTTCGTGAAAATGATTTATGGCTGCAACTTGTGTTCAGCATCAAGATTTTTGTTTCCTCCCACCTCCCAGGTAGAGTGAAGCTTATACTTGTTACTCAGAACTTGCCAGTGGCTTCAATGATCATCTGTTTGTTCGATTGGCAACAGTATATATCACTTACTGAAAGAGCTTAAAGGAAAATGCCAAAGAACGAATAACAGTTTTCTACAAGTTTTTTTAATGGGTACTAATGAGTGCAGTACAAAATCAACATTTTCACAGGATGGGCGCAGTTGATGAACCTCTAAGGGAAAGTAATAGTATAAAATAACTATAATAGGGAATATGATCCTTCGCAGTTTGAGAACAAAACCTGTGCCATTGTCACTGAAGGATATATGACAGTCTGGGAGTTGTGTTTTGATGGTGACTGTGATTGAATTTCAGTCAGAATCCAATGTTCAGGTTCACTGCTGCCACCACCGTTACTGTTTTATACTGACACGACATGGGGTTGGGGGCTGGCCCGTGTCTGGCAAATAAGACATTGCCATTTTTCCCAAGTCCCCTGGGGCTTGTCATCAGTAGGTTTCTCTCATGATCTGCAGTACTGATCGATACTTATTGAACGCCAACTGGGTGCCTGGAATTGTGTGAGACCATTTCATTTGTAAGATTGTTTTTGTCACTTATTTCATCTTTTTTAAACAGAAAAGAGGGAACATCTGCTACTGTTCTTCATGAAATACAAATAAATGTACTTAACTTACTATCCTCTGGCTTTAAACTGGAAAAGGAGATGTGTAGATTATACCATCTCTCAATTACTTCATCCCGAATATGTCACCTTACATTTGTTATTCTTCTTCTGAGCTGACTGACCCCTCTTTGAGGAACGTTGGCATAAATTTCTCTTCTCTGTTATTGTGTCTGTTCTAGAAAAGATCACATCTCACCTCCCTTTTGAATGCAGTTTTCTCCGCTGGATTATGGACAAGGGGACAGGTTAGAGCAAAGAGAAAGTGCAAGGAAGTGGGCATGTTGGAGACCGAGATGTAAATGGAAAGAATAAATTTGTCAAATAAACTTGACAGAGTTATCACAGATATCCTGTCTTAAAGTGTCTTAGAGGACTTCTGTGTACTGTCAGTTTGTTGACAAAAGAAGCAGGAAGTAAAATATTTGTGAGGTATGTGAGGAGAGTGCCCAAAGCATCTAGATGCTCATCTCAGGACAAGAGCAAAATCCAACCACTTCTGTGTTGGGTCATGAAAAACAGTTGGATGTTATTTTCTTTCCTTTTTCTTTACTTATTTAAAAAGTCATATGCATCCTGCCAAATCATTTGACAAAGGGAATTGTAAAATGCTCACTTTGGAAAAATCTTAGAAGAATGTTCTCCATTTTCACTTTAAAAGTTTACAGGTTCTGTTGAGGATTGACAAGTCCAAACAGCTTCCTGTTTGATCCCCCTCCATGTTCACATTTTCTGCATTATCTTTAATCTTTGCATCTTATTTATTCATCGTTCAAAAGTAAAAACAGACTAGCTGCAGTGAACGAGAAACCATTTTCTTCTGTGGGTGTTTCGTTTTTGGCTTCTTAGAAGGGTAGCAGGGCCAATACTAATTAGTTGTCATTGTTTGTTTTCCTTCTCTGCCGAGGTGGGTGGATGGAAGACCAGCTTTTATGTTGCTGTTTTTATTTATTATTTTCTTACTTTTTCTTAGGTTGTAAAACCCCGCCTCTGCTGTTTTGCTCATTGTGACGAAAATGTGCTTAATTAAACATAAGATTTTCCAGATGCTTAGGCAAATGTCTTCAGTACAAAAGCACCTATCTACCTGAAAGAAAGGGAAATTTTCTTTCCAAATTCCTTCCGGCATTTCAAGAAAAAAAAAATTGGTGAGATGTTTTGGGGGACCCACATGTATTTGTATCAGGAGGCGTGAATGTGGGCAAATTAAAAAAAAATTGAATACTTTCATTTACTTAGAAATCTCATGAATGTTTAAAGACAGATTAACCCAGTAGAATATTATAGGAAAGTATTACTCTCTCATATATGTATATTGCTTTTTATAACAAGATTAATTATGTGAAGATAGTGCAGGAGCACTTTAAATTCTTTAGATGGTAAAGTGTAATGGCAAGTGTTAATCTGACAACATTAAAAATGAATGAAAGTACACATTGAAAACAACTTCTTTAGTGGCAAGATATGTTATGCTTTGCTGGTGGTGCTTTCTTTCAACCTATAAATTTTAAAAGAAGAGTTATGCCTGCCACCCTCATGATTAAGCAATCTTTAATTTATTACCCTAGTTTCCAGGTCCAGGGTCCTGCATGATTCCCTCTGCTTCCCTCTCCAGTCTAATCTCCTTCCATGACAGATATGTCCTTTATTCTAGGACATATGCATGATGCACATGGCCATCTACTGTCCCCTCTCCTTCTTTGTTATAGCTAATTCAAATTTACTCTACTTGTCCCATTCTTTCTTGCTTAGAGCCACTTCTTGTTGAATATAAACTTATAATTTATAATTCATAAATAACTAATGGTAATTGACTTTTCCATTTATTCTTATTGCATATAAATTTCAGTAATGAGTGCAACTTAAAAAGTAAGGTACTGAATTCTGATGGGAGAGATTGGCAGACAGCTCTAGAGTTGGTGATCAGCTCATCATTTGGACAGTGTTCAGCTGGGTTGGAAAAATTGTGTGCAGAGAGAGAGAGATCCATCCGTGAAATACATTCCAAAGTGTACATAAGCCACTATTACAGTAGAATTTGAGTTTATGTAGATTTGTTTGTACTAAGTAAATGCTTGACAATGGCCATTTCAACAGATGATGCAGACAAAATGCTCAGAAACACCATTCACAATAGCTAAAATATGGAATAAACCTAAATGCTTAGAAGTGGATGAATGGTTAAAGAAAATATGGTATATACACATAATGGAATATTATTTAGTCATGAAAGGAATGAACTCCTGTTATTTACTACAACAAGGATGGAACTGGACATTGTTATGTCAAACATAAGAAGACAGACACATGCAGATAAATACCACATATTCATTTGTGAAAACTAAGAAAGTTGGTCTTGTAGAACAATGGATTGGAATAGGGGTCACTAGAGACTGGGAAGGGGAGGGGGAGGGAGGGTGGAAAAAAGTTAAGTAAGGGACACAAAAAAAGAGTTATAGAGGAGGAATTAGTTCTGGTTTGCTATAGTACATCAGGGCAACTATTGCTTAAAACAGTCTATGATATATTTCAGAATGACTAGAAAAGTATGAAATTCACAAAACATAAAAATGATTAATGGTTGAAGAGATGGAAATGCTTATTACCCTGATTGGATTATTATACATTGTATACATGTACCAAATTCCTATAATGTGCCCCATAAAGATGTGCAAATATTGTGTGTCAATAAAAGAAGATAAAATGCCAGACTCAATGTCAGCTCCCAAATAAAACATGAGAAAAGCCACATGTTTCTCCTTTATAGTTTATACAAATGACACTAGAAATGAACAAACAAAGCAGGACTTGATCTACGTACCTTGTGGGTTCCCTGTCTTGGCCTGGCCAGACTATTAATGAAGAATTAGTCATGGCTGTGTATATGAGAAGTATAAAATTATCTCCTTGCTCTCACTGGAGGTGATCTTTTTCTACTCATAGGGAACTACTTTCAGCTTTCAATTTTCAGTATGATGTTTCAGGCCACTATATCTTCAACACACAGTCCCTTCTGCATTGAGTGTCCGTCTCCATTTCTTCTTATCAAATTTCAATCAACTTTCATGACCTAGGTTGAGCACCATCTCCTCCAGGAGGCAGCCTCTGGACCCTCTACATCATTTGCATGGCCTCTTTTGGCTCAGGTAGCAATCTGCATGAGCACTTACCATAGCAATTATGTGCTGCATTGGTTTTGGTTTACCATCTCTCTTTTGGACCATAATATACTTTGCAAGAAGTCCATTATTTTTTTCCCCAGGTTTGTATGCCTTATACTTAGCAAAAATCCTTTCATAAGTGAAGCTAATACCAATTTGCTGAATGAATGAAGCTTGCTAATGTGTTTGAATTGTAGCATTACAGATGCTAGTTGGCCAAAGAAGCTAATCAATATAATGAGATGGAGTTTTATGGCATTTATTTTATCTTAAAATAAATCTGATCTCATAAGTCCATTTAAATTATACTTTTCAAATTAAAATTATGGAATTAATTTCCCCTTTTCATTTACACATTCTATATTTAATCACAATATCATAGAGACCAGTTATGAGAAATTTTAGTACCTAGGATTTTATTCAGTGAATTCATTTTCAGTAGACAGTTTGGATATTATCACCCCACATTCTAATAACTGATTATTTGACAAGTATTTATTGGTAATTCACTATGTGTCAACCCCACCCCACCACCAGTTGGGCAACTAAGGGTATAGCATTCCTGTTCTCATGAGACTTACGTCCGCGTGAGTAAAGACAGACAATAAACCAAGCAAATACACATATAGACAGAACCTCTCATGTTAAGGAAATATATTTCATGAACCTTGAGTTTTATTTGAAACATTTGAAACTCACGATTAAGCAGAAGCTATCATTTAGCAAAGGAAGCTACTAAAATACCAAAACACCTAATTCAGACCACAAAATCCTGTTTGCTTCTCTTGGGGATAGGAACTACAGAACTTGGGAGAGGCACCATGACCAGAAAGACTGAGCCTTCTTTTTCTGTGAGAAAACAAACATGGATATTTTGAATTCTTTACTATGAAACAGACTGAGTGTGGTTCTGAATATGGTCACAAGATTGGCTCTGGGATGCCATAGAACTATAAAATTAAGCTTTCTGGTAAAAGGACTGTTTTTTGTTTGTTTGTTTTTAACCTTAAAATATGAGGGGAGTAATTTTCTTTTTTTCTTTTTCTACCATATCCCCTTTATTCTCTACCCTTTTCTTTGGTGCTCTTGGCAATGAACCTTATTACTGCACAGGTTTTCTGGCAGGTAATATCCATTATTTTTAGCCCAGTTAATGGCTTACTTACAAACCAGTGAGTCTAAATCATAAAAAATAAGGAATGACTCACATTCATTAAAATGAATTCTGATATATTTGACTACTCGCATAAAACAGAGGTACATAATGAGGCGATTGGAGGACACAGAACTCATTAATCCATGAGGTGGCAGTGATGCCAAGCAGAGACAAGTAGGTAGTTCTCTAAGGTCTCATGTGGGCAAAGCAATCGCTTCTTTAAAGAGCTGCAGTTTGTGCACATCTGTTACCCTTGGAGGAATCCTCTTTCAGAACTTAGTGAAAGAAAATCCCCAAAGTAGCAAATCCAGAAGCATGAGATATTATTGTTTGACCCACCATTTCTGTTAGATGTGACCCAGTTTTGGTTGACCCGGCTGTCACCTCCTTCCCTTCAGTTAGATTTAGACAGAATAACTACCCAAGCATCATGCAGCAGTGGCTGAGAATGGTCTTCACTGGCCCCAGTGACATTGGATGTGTCCTGAAACTTGAGTCTGTCCGGAGACTGGGATTGTCTGACATTCTTGCATATTTACTTCATAGAATGGAAACAACATACACCAGAGGATAAGTGTCTTTCTCTGTTTGGCCGAAGGATGTTTGATATTTGGATAAGTCGTCTTGACAGAGCTCATGTTATAACCAACCAGGCCATTTTTTCAAAATACCTTCTCTGCACAATGTAATCTATCTCAAGGCCAAATAAAAGAGTCAATTAAATAAGACCATTGATTTAACTGATTTTTTTCAAGCCTGAATTGGTTCATCTTTTAAATGGACAATGTAGTTGCTCTGGTCACATGGATAAGCAAAGTCACACATAAGGATACAGATATAATTACTTTGTCAAAAGAATCTCTTTGGTGAAGAATATAGATTTATGGAGGTGGCTGGTACAAAAGAGATAAGGAAGCGAACATCTTAGCATATTCAGGATTTTAGTTAGTTCTGCCTTCCATTAAATGTATCTAAATAATTCAAACAATCCCTGCTTTAAGACAAACTTTAGCCATCCTTCAAGCAGAAAGGTCCTGAAATTCAAAATATAAAGAAAATCACATATGAGAAAAGGAGTTAGGATATGACCTCATAAGGAATTCCTGCAAGTAATTTCTATCCACAATTTCTGGACAATCTAAATACATATATAACTGATTTGGAGAATCCACTTTAAAAAAAAAATAAAACCATCAGGTAGTGTAAACTATAATTACATCTGTTAAAATATTATTTGCAAAAATGATATAACATTAAAAATTTCATTTAAGGAGTGATTGGACTTCAAGTAGATATAAAGGTATATATTAACATTTACTTGTATTTAGTCTGAGTACAGAAAGCGTTGTAGTTACTCTACTAAAATAACGGTAGTCAAGAATCAGTGACTTATTTTCCTTGTGTGACTGTTTCTAGAGGAACTTCATAAATACCCTGACTAGAAAGGGCAAAGAAATCTTGTCACCTCCAACCTCAACAAATCACTTCTATTCCTTTAATCTTTAACTTCCTTCCACCTAACCTACTGAAACAGGGTTAAAGTGGTCAATTGTACCTTGTTCTCTATTAGAGATTCAACTTTGAAACTATGCAAGGAAAGTATTCAAATCCTAGAAATAAACCATTCATTTTAGACATTTGAAAATCACCCCCACATTTTCTACTAAACAAGACTGTGTTCGCTGTGTGTGAAACTGTGTAAGAAGCAGAGAACCTGAAATATTGTAAAGTCCTGTGTCTGGTAAACCCAGGAGTTACAAGCATGGACCACCTTCTTCCTGTTTTTTCTCTTGTCCTCCCTTCCTCTTGCCAATTCCTCAGGAATTGCTGAAGAAATATAAGTGAAGAGATTTCAATTTGGATTTTTCTTGCTTCTTACTGCCAGTCCATCAGGGGCAAATCATAATTCTTTGCTAAATGGGAAGGTAGGCACATTAAAAATTTCTCAAAGGATAATGACTTAAATAGCTACAAACCAAGAATAAAGATAGTGGGGGCACCCAGGGTAACTCAATGGTGGATTTAGGCTCCCCATCACCTCTGAAATCCCCTCCCTCTTCACGTTGCTTTCTCCCAGTACCACTACTGTCACTAGGAACTCCAGGCAGACTCCTTCTAATCAGCTTTCTCCTGTACAGAAATATTGAATCTGACATTGGACCTAGGAAGTTTCCATCTTCTGATATTTTGAATGAAAATATTAAGGACAAATTGGAATTTTGCCTGAATTGAATAAATAAAGCATGAAATAGTTTATCAGCCATGCTCAAAGAAGCAACAAGGGATCTTATCTCTGGTGTTAAAATATGCATTGTATATCTGAGAAATTTTTCTCCTCAGTGGGCTCTGTCAGGACACAAATGTAGTTTTGAAATCCACATCCAAAAATAGTCATGATGTAGATTGATGAGAATATGGAAGAAGATTGAAGCCATATATCAATCTGGTCAAATATTTTAACTGACAGCTCAAATCTTAAACTCTTTATTATTTCTTTTGAAGCCCTAATAATTGAGCAAGAAAATAACGGGATTCTATCAGAATTTACTCAGTGTGATAGTGAGAAAGTAGCAGCCCAAATTTGACCCTTTATGTGAATCAAATTCAAAGACAAACAGAATAAAAGTATCTTTCTAATGCATGGAAATACAAACCTACACTCGTACTGATATCTAGCTTTTGCCTCGCTGTATCAACTCATTTAAGCTGTAATTGTTTTCCTGAATTTTCTTCTGTTGGTTTACTTCAAAATTGGCCACAAAAGAAATCTGCATGAGATTTGGAAAGCAGAAGCAGCTACTGAACCCTAAAGATCTGTGGGGTTCCAGGTGCCCCTGCAGATCACGCATGTTCTCACCAATTGCCTGGCTCATCAACTGGCATAGGGGAGCAGTGGGATTTGCAGCTATTCCAGCTCTTTCCCAGTTGATCTCCTCCTGTGGCTCTTTAGTTTCTAGACCAGCTGCACATATGGCTTGTGGCAGAAGGGTATATCCTTAGTGAGTAACCCACATTGTCAAAGTCCTTGCCTGAAAAATGACCTGTATTGCCCTTCCTTCTGATGACTTCCTGTCTGGGGTCTGTTTTCCTCTTAAGAGTCTGTCTCCACCATCTCTTGTTGCTTCCGGACCTGGAACTCAAATCCAGTCTTTGCAGAGTCCAGGGCTACATATGAAAGTTTAAAAAATAAAGTGACAACAAATGACCAGCAAGATTATTGTACATGGCAGACAAAATACATGCACTATTTTTCTAGTTTATATCCCTGTGCCTGGGAACATATATGTGATTAAATCCTAAGAGTGTTGCATAAGGGTGGACAAACGTATTAGGCAGAATTTGTTGACATGGATGCATTTAAGAGAAATTGTAGACTCAATGTGTTACCTTGAGCAGCTGGGAGATGCCCTAATAGTCATCTTTGTTGGATAATTGATTTCTTTGGTCCTCTGGAAATAATGGTGCCCAACCGAGGTTAGACTACTGGAGAAGCCACGCCCATGCACCTACTCACTGTGTCCACAGGACCTTCTCTACACTAGGGCTTTGCAGCACACAATTGTGAGGAGCTGTAGGGTGGCTATTCCCTGTCGTATGGAAATATCAATGAGAACATTTCAAACAAACTGGACTCTTTGAATTCAACAGGGATGATGGAATCCTGAAGAGATGGGGACCAAGCTGTGGCATTTATGGTCATTTTTCTCACAGAGATCTTTGAATTGGCCAATATTGTTTGCCTAGAACAGAAATAAGCTGTCTGACTTTTAAAATATTTCTTGATATAAATAAGTGACAAAAATTCCCTTCTGGTGAATTGGAAGTCTAACTTTAATCTTTATGATGAGCATACCTCTTAAATATGTCCCATAACTGATCTTATCTACAGATCTAGGACCCCTGAAGGAAGAGTAGGTCAGGACAGAAGTGTGGAAGGATTCTGCCCCATAGCTGATTTTATACTACGAATGTTCTTCTCCAGATTTTTACATGTAGCTACTTCCCAGATTAACAGTGCATTTCAGAAGAGGAAATAAATCAAACTTCTTGGGACTTGTTGGCCACTGGCTCTGAAATGATCTTAATTCCTAGAGACACAGAACATTGTCATGGTTCACCAATAACAATAAGGGGCTATAGAAATCAGGTGAACAGGTTTTATTTAATTTCCCTTCACAATGGGTCCAGTGGATTCCCAAATATATGCTGGAGTTATTTCCACAGTCATGAATGCGTAGACTGAGTAATACACTCAACAACAGGCAGAATTCCATAATCGATTCCCTACCCCAAGCAGACAGGGCTATTATAAGGCAGACCAGAAGGAAGTCACTGGAAGGTGATTTACTTCACCAAATAGTAAATCAAAAGCAATAAAGCTTTCTGGGGAGATTTTTAAAAACTCACTCCCAGTATCAAAGGCTTGTAAGATAAAGAGGTAGGAATATCTACCACATCCCCCTTCACCTTGACTATTTGGCCAAAAGAGAAGACAACTCTATCCTGTGGGTTACCACAAACTTAAATAGATTGTGAATTCAATTTCAGCTGCTTTTGCATATGTATTTTCTTTCTGGAGAAAAATCAGCAGAAGGTAGAAAGCTATTGTTCTGAGAGATACTTTTATTTCCATATCTCTTAGCAAAGATCTCAGATGCAGTTTGCTTTCCATTGAAAGGGCTGCAGTATATCTTCACTGTGCTACCTTAAGGGTATACCAGTTCTTCAGTGCTCTAAATAATCTTGGCTATAGGGTCCTTAAGTGCCAAATGTTATGATTTGGATTTGAGGTGTCCTCCTGAAATCTCATGTGTGAGATAATGCAGGAATGTTCAGATTATGAACAAATAAATGATTAGAGACAAGAACTCTAACAAAACAGTGGATTAATCTGTTTGATGGGTTAATAATTTGAAAGAACTACTGTCCTGGGTAGGGTATGGCTGGAGGAAGTAGGACCCTGCCTTTGGAGTTCATATTTTGTCCCTGATGGTTCTTCCTCTCCCTTTCCCACTCTCTCTGCTTCCTGGTTGCCATGACCTGAGTAGCCTTCCTCTACTGTGTTTTTCTGCCATGATGTTCTGCCTCACTTCAGGACCAGAGCAACGGAGCCAGCCAACCATTGACCGAACCTCTGAAACCATCAACCAAAATAAACTTTTCTTCCTCTAAGTTGTTCTGGTCAGGTATTTTGGTCACAGTAATGCAAATCTGACTACATATCAAAGGACATCAAAACAGTGCCTTGTGGATATAATGCCAGTTGAACCTGAGGAATGGAAGTAGCAGTTTCTCTAGACACTGAGGTAAGACAGATGCATGCCAAGTAGAAGGAAACAGAGCCCATAAAAATTAGGACCTCCCATCCCTAGGAATGACTAGAGAATTGGAAGTTTGAAGCTAATTTGGTATCCTTTCTGAAGTTAAGAAAATGTTGCTGCATCTTGTGTTTCTTATCACTAAAAAAAGGAGACGCGTGCTTGAGAGGATATGTTTGAATTTTTAGGAAAAGCTTCATTTGGATGTGCATCCTATATTCATTGATCAAACAAATTCAAAAGAATGCCAGCTTGCTGTGAGAGTCCTAGAACAAGTGATATCTCTGCAACAGACCCAGGGTGATGTGCACGTTGCTGGATCACATGTGCCATAGAACCCAACTGATCTTACGGTTCTCAAAGTGTCTGTGGGAGATGGGATAATGCCAAAGTCCATTAGAAGACATTTAGAGGGAAATAACTGAACAGACTGTTAGCATTTTGGTATAACACTAGGCTATCCTCTGCAGGTGTGAGTTCTCTTTTTAATAAACAGTTTCTGGTCTGCTACTGGGCACTAGTAAAGGTTGAATGCTATACCATGAGTCACCAATTTTCCATACCATTTGAAGTACCCGATATGAAGTAGGTGTTGTCTGACCACAAAACTATGAAACTGGACATACAGGGCAATACTTCCTCATCAAATGAAAGTGGTAGGCATAAGATCCAACCTGGGCAGGACATGAACGCACATGTAATCTTCATGAGCAAGTTGCCCACATGCTCCTGTCCCATGCTTTTGTCACATGGCCTCCTCTTCCTCAAACTATAGGTAAGGCCTCTTGGAGAGTTCCCTATGCTCATCATGAAAAGATCAATTATTTAAGTCTGGTTTACCAAAGGGCATATAAGTTTTTGTAGGACCACCACTCCCTGGACAGACCAGTCAACTGAAAGCTGGTGCTCTGATTTCGTTGGACTGTTTCCATCATGGAAGGATGTGCGGCACTTTGTCCTCACTGAAGCGAACACTTGGTTGAGAGATGGATTTGACTTCACTGCATGTATTTGTTATGTAAAAACCACCATCTGTATATGCCTTATTCACTATAATATTTTCACATAGCATTATTCCTAACTAAGGAACTTATTTAACAGCAAATGGAGTGTGGATACAGAAGAAACTTTTGAAGATTTTGTTATGCCTTCAGCTGGGTGGCAACATATTGTAGGGCTTGGATCATTCCCTCTGGATGCAGTACATACCCCAAATTAGCAACCAAATTATAGTGCTGATTCTCCCATAGCATGTTAAAGGGATGGGAATGGGAGTGGCTCTTTTTTACTATGACTCTAAATGGTCTCCACCAGCAGGACTTTTGTTTTTAGTCCTTGCAACTTTGGGATCTAATGCTTTAAGGGATCTTATTTTCAAGAGAGTAATGCTTTCACTGGGGGCCACAACATTGGTTCCATTAAATTCAAAGTTGACTGTTCCCTAGCAATTGTGATGTCATTAAATCAACCATTAAGGCACTACTATACAGGTCAAGGGATCGATTACCAAGGGGGAAACTGATTATCTACTGTACAGTGGGGCATAATGATGGGTATTTCTAGAATACAAGAGGTCACCAAAGTAATACTTCTTAGTATTCCATTATCCTGTAGTGAAAGTTAATATAAAACTACAATAGCTTATAAAGACAGGATTTCTATGGCTCAGACATTTGAAGAACGGAGGCTTGAGTCATTCCACCAAGCACACAATCATGGCAAGGGGAGGTCCTTGTTGAGGGCAAAGGGAATAGGCAAATGGCAGTGCAAAAAGGAAGTCATCAATGCATGCTAAGACCATATTGCCAGTAACAGAAAACAGTTACGTGTGCTCCTCCCTTAATGTTATGTGTGAGGGTGTGTGCAAATTCTTCTGCCCCCTCCCATTTTCTTACTAGCCAATGAAAAACATATCAATACTGGTTCACCTCACAGTGCAATATTAAAATTATAGAACATTAAAAAAAGAGTGCGACCATGGGACTATAAGAGAGTTAGTGGTTTTGGGGTTGCATTAGTGGGAGTTGCATCATGGTCTATCATGTTAAATATGCTGGAAGTTAAATATGCTGAAAGAAGTATGTATGAGTCCCAAGAAGTGAACTTTCACCTATTGCCAATGTCACCTTGACCTAGTGGAAGTGCATTTCTGATGATGCCCTTCCTTCTATGGCTCATCATTAAAATTGACCACAAGAGAAATTTGGCAAGATTCAGATGGAAGGGGGCAGTAAAACAGCAGGCATCATACCTTGAAGGGTTCCAGGCACCTCTGCAGATCATGCACATTGTCACTGATGTGCTGTGGCAGCCCTGTGTCAAGGTGAGTCAGCAGCTCCCCTTATAGATCTTCTAGTCCCCACTGGAGCTCATCCTTTGGCTTCTCCTAATCCTGAGTTAAGCACATGTCTAGGCCCATGAGGAAGGACATCAGCTTCTTCTGTGGGTCATCCATGCTGTCAAGGTTTGAGGCTTTGAGAGAGAGATGTGTACTCTGGTTTTATCTTAGAGTTTCTGGTTGATCCTTGCTCTGTGCTGTTTCACTGCTGGCCCTGATGACCTATAGCATGATCACAACCATAAATTGCGTGCAGCTCACCACGGACCAGTTGCAACAGTTATGTGAGATGAAACCCCTATAATAAACTATACTTTTATATCATTCACAAAGTTCCTGCTTTCTAGATTAAACCCAGCTGATACAGTAACTAAAGACCCAATTTGCTATGAACCCTTTTCAAGAAGAAGTACATGTAGACAACCATTATTAGGATTCATGCTTAATTTGCTGATTGTTGTCTCCCAAGAGATGCAAGATCTCCTAAGTTCATGTGGTCCTCACTTATCTTCGTGGCAAATCACTTTTGTTTTATGTGTTTTTCTTCATATTTTTTTTGGCTCCTATGAAAGGTCTATTGCTAGTGTTTTATAAAATCATAATTCTCAGAATATTTTAATGTCTTTCTTATATATCACATGTATATATGGAAAAATAAGGTTTTAACAAAAGTGCTTATAGATGTGCCATATGCACATAAATTAGTCCAAGTTTTATGTCGTGTGTATGCTTGTGTGTGCATGTAATGTGTAAGGGGGGATAGTCTCTTTAATAAAATACAGAAAATAGAAACATAACAGAAATTTCCTTCCTTATAATATTAAAATGGGTTTTTGAGGCTATAGTTGGATCCAAATGCTTATTCTTAAAATAATGCCATTATCCTAGGCATAACCTTCAAATTTGAAAATTATAGATGGTTCACAAATGGAATAAATTATCTTAAGAAACCTACATTCAATGAATAGGGATGCTTACCTATATCTAATTAAAGTGTCAACCCTGCTTATCACGACAGATACTCAGCATCTGGGCTACTTTCTCAACAGTCAACTGGGGCTTATATCAGAGGCAGTCAATAATTGCCACCCCCACCCACCCAGCTAGGGGTTGAGCCAATTATGGAATCAGTATGTGGAGAGTTAAAATGTCAGCTTTTTCTTTTTTTAACTGATGAATGTAGGATGGATAAGGTGCATTTTTAAAAATGTGTGGGAGGAGAAGTGTCAAGATGAGCTTGCTAATATTTTACCTATAACATGGACAGACTCACCCACACAGTCCAAATAGCTGGGCATAATTGCCGGCTCCACTGGGATGAGTACATGGCAATCCAAATCCTGCCAGAAAACGGAGCAAAATTTTTGCTCCTCTTTTACTATGCATTTAGGAACTTGCTGTATACAATTCAAGTCTCTTCTTGCCTTTACTAAGCAGCTCATCTAGGATTCAGGTGGACTTAACTGGCAAAGCAACCAAGACCTTCCTGAGAGGTCTGAGCTTCCAGTAACCAAGACTTCTAGTTATTTCTAGTATTTGATCTTATTTTATATAAAATTTCCTCCCTCCCCATGCCTATAGTTAATTCTTTAAAAGTCCATGTTTTATGCTTATGTTCTGCCTCATTGCCCTTGCTGTAATACCAGGCACATGATAGTTGTTCAAATGGCGTATAGCTGTGTGTTGTAGATCTTGAAGGTAATCTTTCCAGGGAAGTAGACTTTGAAATAAATTAATGGGCATAAAGTCTATTAGGAGCTGCTTATAGGATCAAAACTATGTGACATAAGAAAATAAAGCAAGATGGGGCAGAAGAGAGGTTGGATCATTGATGATGTCTTCACAAGATTCTCAGTTAAAACAGTAAAGATCTCTACAGTGGGAGGGCCTTTCGAAGATACCCCCAGCTTGGGAGAGGCAGCCAGTCCATTGTGTCATATTATCAACCCTTCATTGGATGAAGGCCTTCCTGAGGAAGGAGTGTGACCTCAGCCAGGTACTCTGCGAGTGACTGCAGTTCCTGCAGAGTCTGGCAGATGAGATCTGTCATCCATCAGCACTTCCAGAAGGTTAAGGATTCGATCCTTTAGTACTAAAGGAGATTTAGATGGCACATCAAAAGTTCTACCACAGACCACCCTCTGTGATGCTCAAATCCACACTTTTTGTATGAGTTCTGGGAACATCTTCTCACGGATTCTAATAGGCCTTTTATTCTGGGAGAAACTTACAGCATCCTAACAGCTGAGTTGGTCTTGGGTGACAACAATCACTTATGGTCGTCTTCCTCTGCCATCACTCTGAATTCTCCTAATCCTCTGGCTGCACCTCTTCCATGCCAAAGGGATCTAAGCCCCTACCCATCGTGACCTTCTCAAGCATTTGTCCATGAACCATAAAAAAGGAGTGAGAATAAGTGGAGACATAAGTGAGCCAACCACATTCCACCATGCCTGCATTTTCTAACAAGGTATCTCCTTTCTCCTGATGGTGAGGGTCAACTTCTCCTTCCAGGAAAAGAGATGTTTATTACTGGCTTTGTGCTCTCAGTATGAAGGGTCATGGACCTGGGAAACAGGTGTTGCTTGAAGCAGTGGCCCTTCTGCTGTGTTGCCAGGGAGATCTATTCTTTAAACCAGGCTGTCTATTCCCCAACATCTTGGGTGTGGAATGGGAAGCCTAAATTTGCATAGTGGGTCACTGGGAGTGATGTTAAGTGGGGCCTCTTGCACTTCCATCTCATATATCTTTTCCAACCACATATATCTCCTATTTTATTTGATTAGCTGATAAATATGGCCTTACATATATCTTGGACATGCTGCAGAAAACTTTCCAGCTCCATCCTACTAAGAGCTGGCAGGCTTTTCTCACATCTAAGATACAGGTTGAAACACTATGCCCAGGTATGGAATATGCTGCCTCTATAATCAGGAGAGGTCTACCAGTTGTTGTGCACACAGGACATGTAAGACCCAATAACTTGTTCTGTTCTTTGGAAGGCATGTCCTTGTATTACCTGATCATTGAGATTTTAATGTTTTCATGGGTGCAGCAGTCTCCTGAATATTCACAAGAAGTGAATTCTTTATTAGTTTTACTTATGTCTTACTAAGAAGGTTTCCAAAGCACTTGCAAATTTCTTGATTGTTTGGTCTCAGGAATACATAGTTATCAGAATAGAGGACCAGAGGGATATTTCATAGTATCTCCAACTTTCAGATCTCTCTGGAATGTAACATGACAAAAGTCTGCATGAATAGCTTAGTCTAGGGCAAGACATTTTACTCCTGATAATTCTAAGTGAACATAAATTGTTTCTGATTTCCTTTGTGAATATTCACAGTATGGATGGATTTATAAGAATCACAGATGTGTGTATGAGCCTGAGGCCATGTTAATCTGCCCTAGCAACGATACCCCATCTAGTGCAGAAGCTACACTGGGAGCTACCTTAGGTGATATTGTGGTGGTCTACCACTAAGCAACAAAGGTTGGATAGGGTGGGAAAACTACCAATTATATCTAATCAATTATGCATTAGTGATAAAATTGTTACAGGGTTGGGGCCTTAAGTCAATCTTAGGCAGCATGAAGTTCCTACCTTCAAACCCCGATTCTTGTGATCAAGTCAGAAAGATTTCGGACATGTCACTCAGAGTAATAAACATGAGTTTATTAGAAAGGACAGAAAAGAGTGAAAGAGGACACTTTCAAGGGAGAGGGTGGGTCCTCTCAAAGAAGAGAGGGGCAGCACATTTCTCTTGGCCTCCAGTGTCATTGGGGGGTCCCAGGGAAGTTTTCAGAAAGTCCCATTCAGGTTCACCTCTTGACTTTTAACTGACAGCAGGATAACATCAGATGTTCAAGTCACCACTGCCATGACAACTCTAGGTCTCTTTGTCTCACACTGAAAGGTTCCAGTTGGAGCCTGTTCTTACAGTTCTTATGGTTAGAGGGAATTAACCTTATTTTCCTGAATTCTGGGATCTGGTCTGTGTAAAGGTCACAAATCCATCCTTCTTTCAGGGTAACTTGTGTTCCTCTTCTTGGCATTATTTTGGGCCTGCATTTCCCTTGCAGATAAAAGGTAGTTTGCTGAGGAATGTAACATATCCTGTTGACTTAAGCCAGGAAGGGCTACAGGTAAAGTGCTTATTTAGGGGGCGGGGCATTTAACCCACTGAGCCACATTCCCAGTCCTCTTTTGATTTTGAGACAGGGTCTTGCTAAGTTGCTTAAGGCCTTTCTGAATTGATGAGGCTGGCTTTGAACTTGTAATCCTCCAGCCTCAGCCTCCTGAGATGCTATTAGGCATGTGCCATGGCACCCAGCTAGGTAAATTGCTTTTTAAAAGTGAAAGTATAGCCAGGCATGGTGACACATGCCTGTAATCCCGGCCACTCTGGAGGTTGAGAGAGGAGTTTCACAAGTGCCAGGCCAACCTCAGCAAAATAGTGAGGCCCTAAGCAACTTAGGGAGAACCTGTCCCTAAAAAAGCAAGAAGCAAGCAAGCAAGCAGAGAGGTATGTCAGCATGGTAGGCCCATTTGAGACTTATTTCCTTAACCTCATGTTCCCACCACTCACATCTGTCTGTCCCCTATTGAAATTACCCATGAAGGGAAAGGGAGGGGGCAAAAGGTTAAATAAAAAAAAAAAAAAGATGTTAGAATGAGATGGATATCATATCATTACCTTAAGTGCATGTATAAAGCCACGAATGGTATGAATATACTTTGTATACAACCAGAGATATGCAAAAATGTGCTCTATATGTGTAATATGAACTGTAATGCATTCTGCTGTCATATATAACAACTTAGAATAAAAGAAAAAAAAAAAAATCACCCATGATGGGTCTGTGGATACAGTTGACCTGCTGTAAATGGAACGTGAACCAAGATTATTATTTATTATCTGACCTCCATATGTCCCCAACTCTAAGGGAAGAATGATGATGTTTTGAATGTTCCAATATCAATATTTCATGTATACAATAACTCAAAGAATTTCTCTTTACACAGAATAGAGTTACCTGAGTAAATAGCAATAGGTTGCATTGGGGTAATCTTACTGTAGACACTAGCTGTGATGTTGCAGGTTTGTTCCATATGCAAAATTCACCTCTCCTTAAGACAGTGGCTTCTGAGCTGGAAAATGGTGCAAATGTGGAAACCAGACAAGGCTTGTGTCTTTATTGGGATAGCTAACCTCAGTCTCTTGATCATCCTTCCTTAAATTGTTTTGGTTGTAGGTTCATTATCTTCACCGCCAGCTGCCCTTTATTTTGTCCCCACCAATATCGCTTTCTGTTAATTATCTGCATGGCTTTTTATGGGTCAAATCTCATGAATGCTTCTCTGTTTTTGCCCATTAGTACAATAATTGTTCTCATCTTCCAATCAATGGTTAAACAGTAGCCATTTTTTGTGGGTGGGAGCAAGAACCATATCAATCATGCTGCTATCATTGAGCATCTTCTACCATGAGCCTTAATTACAGAAGGATGCATCTGATGAACTTCTCAGAGATGCTAGTCTTCATCTCACTCAGTTTGGAAATTGGAATGCCCTCTAGGCCATCCCACAGAATGTATTTACCAGGTCTATTTCCTAGACTAGCATAGTATATAAATCCCAGCATGATCATTCCTCTAAACTGATTGCTCCCTTCATTCACTGCCTGCCATGACATTTCCAGCATTCCAAGTTCATTATGTTTGGGTCATTGCTTTCCCCAGCAGAACATTTGCACTTCTTCCAAAGTTCTTGCCAAAGCGTTACATGGAGGAAGCTCTTATATTTTGCCCCACCCCTCCTTCATCAAGTACCTTCAGGATTTAATCATACGGTTCAGCTTCTTGTTGGTACATATTGACTCTCAGATTATCATCTCTTTTCTCCCCTTGGCAATCTCAACACTTCCCTAGTTGGATTATATTGTATTTTCATTAGTTCTTTTTAGTTATACCTGACAATAAAATTCATTTTCATATAATTATACAAGCATGGAATATGCCTTATTTTAATTAGGACCCCATTCTTGTGGTTGTACACAATGATGGGATTCACTATGGTGTATTCATATGTGTACATAGGAAAATTACCTCAGATTCATTCAGCTGCCTTTTTACTTTTCCTATCCCCATCCCTTCCCTGAATGTTATCCTGGTGCCAAGGAGAGTAGGTATGGGCAGATCCCGAAAGGAATATGGAAAAGGGGTCTCTGTATTGCCTTCAAGTGAGGAAGGAGTGCTAAATCTAGAGAGGGGCAGGCTACTTGTGCAGGCTCTCTGTACTTAATGGCATTAGGGTAATGCATTTATCAATCCAAATACCTCCATCTCATTTCTGGGTCCCATTATTTCCCATGAGAGCTCTGCCATTGGTGTAGCAGAATTTCTGAGATCGAGAATATAACCTTCTTTGGAACTCTGCTTGGTCCTCAGCTTCCGTGGTTCTTTCCACATGATATGAATGACTTTATACACTGCCCTGGAGGCCCTCTAGCTTCACACTTTGTTTTTAATTAATGCTTAATCACCTTTAGTCTTTCATTATCGTTCACCAGAGAATTGGTTGCCCCTGGCAGTTGACTTTCAATTCTATTGTCTTTATAATTATTATTTCCCCCACTTTTTTATTTCCTGAAAGACTTGATGCATTACACCTGCTATTACATTTTCCTCCATGGCTATACCAATCCAGTCCACCTTTAGTGTAAAGTAGAACAAGAGCTCTGCAACCTTGCACCAAGGGCTGTCCATATCCAGCTACTACTAGGGATGAGGTTCTTATTGCCAGCCAGCTGGTGGGTGATCCAGCTCCCAAATCCCATCTTACTCTCTGTGCCTTTTTTAACAGAAGGCAATTCTTGCATTTTTTAGGGTGACCTTGAAAACTTCCCTCCCTGTGCATAGTCTCTTTTATTCTTTATAATTTCCTGCTAAATATCTGTTAAGGCACATGAAATGTACTAGGAGCAAAGTGAACAAAAGAGAAGGTTGACGAGTTTTCCCTTCTCAAGGAATTTACAAGTTTGCCTCTCCTTCCTTCTCCTTGACAAATAAAAACAGTTGTAAAGTTTGTAATTTTTATCTGCTTTAGACATACACCATGCAGTATCAAATGTTGGTTAGTTTCTGAAACCTGAGATTAATATAAATGTGATGTATTCTTCCTCAGATCATCCAGTTATACAAAGCTATAGAAACATTAAATATGAAATGGCAACACGGAGGGAAACTTATCCACGCCTTAGATGCAGCTAAGATGCAACTAGGTGTAGGAAATAAAGGGTTTGTATTCAGATCCTTTGAGCTCAATTTTCTTAATAGGCCAGGCAATTTACTCAGCCCTTCTAATATCTCTTCCTCCCCCTTTTCAGGTTAACTATGTAATCAGATTAACTATGTTGCACAGTGGTGTGGTCAACATATACAAGCTTAGTTTCAAATATAATTTCACTATGGCCTAAATATTTCTAAGGAGTCTCTTCCCTTTTCCACTGCATATTTGTGAAGACAGATTTTTTTCCCCCATGAACTAATCAAATCAGTGTATAGCAATAGAATGAAAACAGAAAACTCCGACTGTCTTCCATTAAGTTACTAAAAGCAAAAAGGTGAAACAGTACCATTATTCCCATTAGTTTTTTGTTTGTTTTGGAAAATACAGCTGTTTTTCATGAAACTGTGTCCTTTATGTTATATTAACTGTGGGATTATTATCATTTTGGTGCTGGAGATTTGTAAATGCTCAGCGTGTGCTCTACCACTGAGCTATGCTCCTGTCCCAACTTTATTTTATTTTTTAAAGGTGAATTAATATGTATATATGTTTAATATTTCTCAGGTCTAATTTCTAATATGGTAAATATCAGTAGAGCCTGATGTCATCTTAGTGCAGTATAGATGAAATTTGGTGGAGGAATAAAGGATTTATATCTAGTCACATAAACAAAGACATTTTTGGACTCTCGAGAGAGTAAAGGTATCCTACAACCAAAAGTTTGACAAAGACTTTAATTTCACCAGAAATCCAAGATGATCAATTCTTTCTCAATTTTCCATCAAAACAAACAAACAAACAAAATACAGAGAAACAAACTTTTAGTGGCATATTCCATGAGAAATAAAGATTATCATCCAAATACTTGTAGAAATTCTTAATATCCAAAGCTTGGGGAATCTCTCAGACAGATATGATGAAAAATGCAAGAAGGTTGACAATAGATTTCAAGTCAAGCATTGCTGAGAGACCCATCTCCCAAGCAATATGATCCCAAAATTAAAACCAGATTTAGACTAAGGCAGAAATGATGGTATCACAAAAAATGAGTCATGTTATAAAAGGCAACTAGAAAAGCTCTTCCAAGATGGAGAAAATAAGAATAAAGAGACCTAATGGGAGAGAAGACGGTAGATATAAACGTCGAATCTTAATATTTAATGGGTACTGAATATTTAGTGGGTAATGATAATATTGTGTGTGTGTGTGTGTGTGTGTGTGTGTGTGTGTGCACACGCACATGCATACACTAATGGAATGCAGTCCAAAAATATTTGTGAATCAAATTCCTTTAAATGATCAAACAAATACAAGGACTATTCTCAGAATAGAAAATACATAAATTTAATCAAATAAATGTAAATAAAAGAAGAGTGGATTGGTAAAACCATAGAAAATAAGTTCTTTACATTAGAGGCCAAGAAGGATTTCTGGGTCTAAGAAGGACCCAGTGTTTTTTTTGTAAACAAATAATTGTCAACTCAGATAATACTTACATTAAAATATTATATACATTACAGTGCATGAGGTTTTTTAAAAGCAAAAGTCAAAACACAAGCTTAGAAAGTGTTTTTAGAATTGACATAACTAACACAATAAAAGGAAATTCTAGAAATATACTAACAAAAGACAACCCAAAAGAAAATAGGCAGAAAGATAAGACCAGGCAATTTGAGAAAGTAGGAGCTGAACATACAATAAAGAAGAAAATAAGTATAACTTCACTAGTAATCATGAGAATCCAAGTTGGTACAAAGAGAAAAACCATGTGTTCAAAAGTTAACAAATCTGACAATGGTAAGGCAAGGATATGAACCCAGAAGAACTCTAATCTCCTAATGTGAGGGGGGAAATCAGTGCAAATTCCTTGGAGAGAAATTTGACAACTTAGTAAGTTCAAAGAAACAAATGCCCTAAGACCTAAAGTTTCACTCATAAATATATGCCCTATAGAATGGATGTATGAGTATTTGTAAGCATGTTCACATGTGTGTGACTAGGGAGGGAAAAGATTGAGACATTTGTGATTGATTTATAGTTAATATGTAATAAAATTATTAAAATAGATGTTAGACACCATATCCAGGTAGTGAGCATCTCTGGGCAAAAGGGAGGAAAATAAAATATTTGAATATATAATCTACTATTTTTAAATTAAATGGGTAGATGGGTCCTTATTATTTTATTCTCCATACTTTCTTTGATAGGCCTCAAACTCTTCATGAGAAAAATCTGAATAAAGAATTAAGGTACAAGCCGGGCGCGGTGGCGCACGCCTGTAATCCCAGCACTTTGGGAGGCTGAGGCAGGAGGATCGCAAGTTCAAAGCCAGCCTCAGCAATGGCGAGGCACTTAGCAACTCAGTGAGACCCTGTCTCTAATAAAATACAAAAAAGGGCTGGGGATGTGGCCCAGTGGTCTAGTGCCGCTGAGTTCAATCCCGGTACCAAAAAAAAAAAAAAAAAAAAAAAAAAAAAAGAATTAAGATACAGCTATAAATTAATAAATTGGAAACAGAAAATGAACATAATAAATCAAGTAATCCAAGATCCTGGCCTTTTGTATAATATTAGGCATGACAAAGACATCCCATGATAGATGAGATATTTAAAATTCTAAAAGACTATCATTTGGTCAATTTTAATAGGTGGAATACTTTAAATGAAGTAGGTGATATTTGAGGGAAATAAACCTAACTCAAATGTAAGTAAGATTCCCTGGCCTACTGAGATCTAGACTCAGCTAGGACTCCCTTTCTGCACATACTGTGGCATCTTAGAATCCTTCTGAATCCTTCTGAACTTTTCTGAGTACTCAGGTTTGCCTGTGACCTCTGCTTCTAGGTTCTCTGCTGATTCTGCTCTTCTTGATTCAGACATAAAAATTTCCCCCCTCTTCATTTTCTACTAATAAATTAAAATCATATGGGTAGGTATTCTGAAGCATGGAATGGTTTTCGGAAAATTGATAATCATGTTAAGTATTCTCAAACAAAATAATAAGCACACATACCATTTGGCCACCCCATCACTGGGGGAATTTCCTTAGCTCTTTCCCTAAAATCTCTTTAGTTTGCCACCATCTTTTTTACTTCTCTGTCATACTTCTTCCTTCTCTCCTCTCTTACTTTCTTCTCTCTGCACTGCACAGAACAATAACAATTCCTCTTCTTTTCTCGAATGTAGCTAACAATTTCTCAGTTCATAAGGCCTTAGTTCTTAAGCCCTAATAGGTCTCCTTTTCTATCCTAATGGCCTGTCAGGGTATTTTCCCCACAGACAGCAGATTCTTTCTAAAAGGTATTAAAATGACAGCTGCACAGTTATTATACTTTCCATTTCTTCAATTATGATTGCCAAAATGTAATCAAGAAGTATAAAACACTATGTACTGTGTTACATCAAATATGAAATGTAAGAGAATGAGAGACAGAGATGAAGGTGGGGGGTGGTGGGGGACAGCATTTCCAAAAACACTGATTGACTAGATTAAACACTGGTAATATTATTTTTGTTTTTTTAATACTATTTTGGCAATTAGATAAATGATGGCAAGATAAATAAAAATTAAATAATAAAAAACAGAGGCTTCATAGTCTTTAAGGAAAGCAAGGTAATGATGCTTTCTATCAATGCAGCTCCTATCACATGTCTAGCATGGACATTGAGGACCATCCTCTGCTTCCATCAGAGGCTGCACTGCCCCAAAATCATGAGACTCAGATGGAAGTAGAGTGCCCTGTTCGAAGGTCAATCCTCTGACCTATTTCTCTAAGATTGTTCAGTGTACATTTCCTTGTGTTGTGCATCTGCTGTATTTCCTGGAATCTACACTTTTGCTAGAGTTGAATTTCTGACCTGTGAGAAGTGTCTTCCTTTCATGTTGGTCATCTAAGATTCTTGCAGGGTTCTTTCTGCAGTAAGTTGCCTGCAGAGTTTATCACACATGCTGAAATGAATTTAATAGAGTGATTTGGGAATGACATCCTGAATCTGTGGCAAAGAATAAAATCCAGATTTCTATGTGCTTTATCTGTACTTATATTAGTTCCCTTCCCTAATAATTAGTAAAAATAATATTTTTTTTTTCACAGAACACTCCTCTGAGACTTTGGGAGCAGTACAGCGTTCATTGCCACACATTCTGATATTAGTCTTTGCACAAACTTTTGTAAAAACTGATCCCATATAATTTATGCTTCATGTGAGCAAGATTACATTTCCCTTGCTTACTACTGTATTTCTAGAATACGATAAATGTTTAGTGAATAAATGAGAGATGGATGGATAAGTGGATGGATGGCTATCATTTGATCTTAGAATTTTCCCTCCCTTCCTCTGCTCTATTAACTGGTTCTTGTGGTTAAAAAAAAAAAAAATGTCAGCCAATGTTCTAATCAAATAAAACTGTCTTCTGTAGGAAAGGTTTTAAAGGAAATGTAAAGTATCATAATAAAACTAAAGTAGCTGCTTAAGAGGAACTCAATGCTGAGATGAAGAGAATTTTAACTAAAGATATATCTTCTGTCCCTCCAGGAACTCATGCTTCAGGAAAAACACGGGTTTTTCCCCGGCCATTACTCCTTAAGGATCTCACATTACATTTTCTACCATCTCATTAGTGACTCTGCAAAACCCTCACTGTTTTATGTGGATGGCTACATGTTTGTATGGTTCCTCCTTTGACTCTCACAAAGCTCTCTTCCTCAGATGAGCACTTCTCTAAGAGTGTCTGTCTCTGAATATACCGCTTGTCACACATCTCATCAAACCTGTTAGTCTGGTTCTCCATATTTCTATGATCACTCAACAGCTCACCCCATTTCCTAAAATATCATGTTCCTTGTGTGGGAAGGCTATCCTCCTGACCTTGGAACCCTTGGCACCTATGCCCAATTTTTCTTAGTATCCTCATTCTATTAAAAACAAATTTAGATCACTTAATATGTTAATCATAGGGTTTTTTGTTCTTTTCAATTTTTTCTTTTGGTGTTGGGGATTAAACACAGGGCCTTGATCATGCTAGAAATGTTATACCACTGAACTACATGCCCCGACTTCAATTTTTAATAAATCTAAAAATGCTCCCATTGAAAATTCTCCTTCTTCTCCATTTCTCCCATTTCTCCTTCTCTTGGTCTCCCTACAGCCAGGATTCCCTAAAGTCATCCTGCATAATATTAATTTCATGACTAATTTGCCAAAATTAATTATTCCATTTGTATATTTTTCTTTGTGAAACTTCTAGAAGCTTCTTATTATCAGAGAACTTATATGAAGTTTTCTATATTTAGGTGTTCTGTTATGGAGCCATAGTACCTATGTGCAACCTATTTCCCTCTAAATCTTTAATTAACTGTGCGTCCCTGAGTTTATTTTTTGCTGTTGCTCTTTACAGAATGACCCTTCCCTGTGCTCTCTTCTGACCTAACACCAGATAGTGTTTCATGTTGCCTTCCTTATAGTCCACAGATATTTATTCCCATAAACTCCTATCATATTTTATATTTCGTACTAAGTCATCAATCTAATGATTCCATGTGTTTTAGAATCCATTTACCAAATTTGTACATTTCTTCATGAAAATATATATTAAACTTTCTCTGTATTCTCCATTGCATGCACCACAGTGCCACATTACTTAGCAAAACCTGACAAGCAAAATAAAGATGCTTTCCTTCATCGGGTTGAGTTTTTGAAGGTGGATATTATAAGGATAGAAAAAACTTAAGTTAGAAAGATGTCAGAGAGACAGTGCAAAGTAAATGAATGGGACATATTTGAAGACTAAAGAGTTTTGAAAGCTATTTTCAAGTCTGAGCCAATGTTACCATGACCAAGCTTGTCAATAACTACCAGCAAACTTGCTACCCACCTGCTGTGGTAAGAAAGCATTTGGAGCTCAAAAGAGTGAAGGAGGAAGTGAGTGGTAGCTTCAGATGGCACTTGAATATATAAACACCTCCATATTTTTAAAGATCTTTAGAATCCTTAGCTGCTTTCTGGGCAGGCTTTCACATCATACCTGTGAAGGCAAGAAGGGGGGTATTGTGAGCACTTTGACACAGGAAGACAGAGACAGAGAGACACTCCTTGCCAAATATCTAACTGTGATAAAACTGGGAATAGAAACCAGGTCCCATGCCTTACCATCTGGTGTTCTGTCAGCCAGACCACACTGTCTCTCTAAATTGCCAACCTGGATTAATAATCGTGCATGTGATGTAATTCTGGTCTTTGCCTTTCCGTGCTGTTTAAGTGGGACATCTCTTCCACGGTGCATGATGGAAATTTTTCTCTTCATGTATACATATTTATATACATACACACAAAATTAATGATGCTCTTTCCTTATTCACAAGCAAGACAAAACACCCTTCATTTGATTATTTCAATGCTAGAAGAAAATTAAGAGATTCATTGAGAGGAATGTGTCAAATTAGAAAATATTTAAAAGAAAGTATTTTGAGAATTGGCTAATCTAAATTGTATTAGTTTCTACATGTCGATGTCTTTCTTCTATAGTCTGAGTTACTTGATTCAACAAAGCAGGATTCTGTGTACACACACCTTCTGTAGCTTTGTGCTTGTACCAAACCACAATTATAGAAATCAGAATGCTGGTTCTTTCCATCAGCTCTTCCAGCGAGATGTGCACATCCTTGGATGTGTACAGTCTCATATTTTTCGCAATATTTACACAAATGAATGGCACTTAATCAGAATAGGCTGAATATTTTGTATTTAATTTGAGGAAAATGAGTGTTTGAAATCAAATAAAATATGTATAGGCCTTTGTTTAATTACCAAACTTGGAATCTATTCAGGGTTTTAAAAGGGAGAAAACCCTTGATACAGTAATATTTCAACTTCTACTTTTTCAAGTATACATATGTGCTTAAGACCAGCTGTTATACAAGAGGACTGCCTTATTGCCACGTCAGCCATAGTTAGGCAAAGCATTTTTGGTGGTGGCTGTTGTAACCATGTCTATAGAATTAAAGTCAAGCAAGAAACTATGCGTGTAGATGGGTGATGAAGAGGCTGGGTCAATTCACTAAAATAATTTTCTATCAACACTCTAGGCTTTATATCTTTATTATTTGAACTTCCACCATGGTAAAGAGAAAAAAAATATGGAAAGCAAATTCTTCACTTGATAGAAATGAAGAGCTGAAACAGTGGGGGGAAGGGATGAAACATGGATGACTCAAAGAACATTCAAGACCACAATGCCAGAGGTAGTGGGGAACAGGATAGGAAACTCAGGACCCAGGATTATAGCACAGAGCTCATCTCTAGAAGGTAACAGGTTGCTGTGCCTCCTGTTCCCTGCTGCCCTGGTTCCTAAACATGGTTTGCATCTCTCAACATTTCTTTTTTAAAGGAAAAGACAAAGTTGTTATACATCCTTCAGTAGTGAATTTGAGCTAGACATCATATACAAAACACAGAACTATTTCAGCCTCTGAATTAATTCACTGAAGTGTAAAATGGGGCCTTAGGGTTGGCAGTGGTCCAAATAGAAAAGAAATATGAAAATATAGAATCAAATAGGATAGGATAAGATAGAATAAGATATATATTTCCCCCCACCCCCATGAATATAAATCTGTGTGATGAGGCTATGGAAAGGAAAGAGGAAGAGAAGAACAAATCTTGTGGGTAGGGTAAGGACCATAAAAACATTACATTCTAATGATACATGGAAAAGATCATTATAAAATAAAATCTTAATAAATATACATTTTTTTTCTAAAGGCCATATATTTAAGTTGCTGAAGAAAGTCACTGTCCCAGATCTTTAACATAGAGTGAACAATTTTAAATGGATTTTCTTAAGTCATTTCAACATTTTCCCAAAGCAAAATAGATAAAATGGTGAAAGTAAATATTGGAAAGGGCCCCTGAAGGAAAGCTCCCTGAATCTACTTGTACCCTGGGCCTCCCCTCTAAAACTCTTAGGGTAGAGCTTCAGAGGGTAGAGAGCCAAGGATACTTCCCAGAGGGCCTATCTCCCTCCCTTGCCTCACTTCTCTCCCCTGTTTCTCCATGCCCTGCCCTTTAGCTAGATTCATCCATTCCCAGCCCTCCTCTGGGGAACTGATATCCCGTCCCTCAGGTCTCCCCAGCTGGATGGCTGTGCCTCTCCTTCCCTCACATCACATATCCGTTTGGGGGCATTTTTCTAAGCAATTACAATTCAAAATGCTTTATTTTATCTTCAGAACATCTAGTATTACATATTTTCCTATGTTGGATGTAATTTTTTAAAATTCTGCTGAATCAACTTTTTATGTCATGTGTGGTATTTTGTCAACTAAGATTGTGATTGCTCTGTGAATTCATGATCCTTTTTGATACCATACAGATTTTTTTCAAGTTGACCATATACATAATAGATAGTGAGGACTGAGACATAAGGCTTAATAAATGTCTCTTGTTGCATTAATAAGAGTGATAATTGTCATATATCTAGCATCAAACACTTATAATTTGCCAGTTTAGGGCTAAATGTTTTATTTATGTAACAATAATAATCATAATTCCTTTACCTCCCTTTCTGTTCCATTCCCTCCCTTCCTTCTTTTTCTATGTGCAGAGAGGAAGCTTCATAAGTACTATGATTTAAAAGCATTTAAAATAGTTTTGCTTTTTGTCACACTTTATAAATCAAGGTCAAATCAAGGCAAATTTTAGGTTTACAGTAAGTAATGAGTTAGTTGATAGTGTTAAAGTAAAAATTACTTTATTCAAATACTATATGTCTTAAACTTATGGTTTTTTTTTTTTTTATTTATTCTAAGTTGTTAGAAATGACAGCAGAATATATTACATTTCATATTATACTTGTAGAGCACATTTTTACATATCTCTGATTGTATACAAAGTATATTCACACCATTCATGACTTCATACATGCACTTAGGGTAATGATATCCATCTCATTCTACCATCTTTTTTTTTTTTTTATTATTTATTTACTTATTCATCATGCACAAGTATAGTATCTTTTTACATACAACTGCTTGTATACAAAGTATATAAGTACCATTCAGATCTTCAATCATGCATTTAGGATAATGATATCCATCTCATTACACTTATATATGATGATAGAGTCTGGAACTCTTTCCAGTCAAGCTAAAAGTTTCCTATTCAGTACTAAACTTGGAATGATTTACTAAGCAAGATTTTGGATACAGTTGTCAGTGACTTCAGGATATTATTCAGAAATACTTGCTGAACAATTAAAAACAAACAATACTTCCCTGATCTTAAGTTATGCTTATTTTCAGATATCTACTGTTATCATAAAGTATAAGTCCTACAATTTGTGTCCTTCTTGCCTGACTGAAAAGTTACATATACAACTAGCCTGTGCCTGTCATGCCATAAAAACATCTAGCCAAATTTGAAATACCAGTGAGAAGCTCAAACCTTAGTTTGTGATTTTGATCGTCCTTGGCAAATTATGCATTTGCACTTGTAATGATTGGCTGGTATTATTATTATTTTTATGAAAATGAAAACATGCAATGCCTGGATATCTAGTGCTATAAAGAAAATTCTTTGCTTTCAAACTTTGAATGTTTTTTTTCTGTTCCAAGATTAATTAAATATTCAATATTCATCAATATTTTTAAATATTTATAGATCTATTTTTTAACATTTAATACCATTAATCCAGCTCAGATTGTGCCTATTGTTTGTGTGTCTATTTATTTTATGAAAGGTAAAATCACTTTATTTTTTTCTTTTTGTTTGCCCCACAGGGCTAATTAACTAATACCAGTAGTTTGCAATATTTTCTACTCTTGTTATTCCCAGATCTATCATAGGGTTATCTGCTCTGTTCCCTTGATCTGTCTGCTAATTCTTATGCCAATATCATACTGTTTTTAATTATTGGCTCTTATAATAGAATAAGTCCTCTTGTTCCAGTATTTAACTTTTTTTTCATGTTTTGGATCATTCCCTGCTGTTAATTTTTTTTCAGATGTATTTTTGAACAATTTTTTCCAAAGTTACAAAATAGGTTCCACTGGGATTTTGTTTAAGGATTGTATTTTGAAGATATAAATTAATTTAGGAAGAATTGATATCCTTAACAATATTGAATATTCCTAATACAGTTATCTAAATTTTACATTTGAAAAATGTAAAAACTGTTTCTGTTTTTATATTATTCTTCTTGGGGAAATGGTGGTGACTAAATATTTGAAATTCCCAAACTTCTTGACATTAGTTTTCCTTTCATATCACATTTGCTGCTTTGTGATGGAACTTGCTTTTGAATACCTACATTGAGGTGAACAGTGCCCAACAGTGAATCCAGGTTAATAGCTCAAGAGACAGGTTTATTTAAAAAGAAAGATGAACTATCAGGATATGAAGGGGATTCCTCCATGTTTGATCAGAAATCTGGCTGCCTATGAGCACTAATAATCATGTTAATCTTCTGTGTGACTATTTCTGCCTTTTATGACTGGCTTTGCTTCATTTCCTCTATTCCTTCAGGCACATGGGCCTCAAGGTTATGAATGAGTTGAGTTAAAGTACCAAAAGGAAGTTTTATGGGGCTTCATGGTTAACTTTTCCACTGTTAATGGAAATGCTACTCTACAGTAAAGGAATGAAAAATAATAAACTTAGGGCCTAGTTTTGAGGGAAAGAGTATTTTCAAATAACTATTTTAGTATCCTTACTGTCACTTTATTGCCATCTCTGCTAAAAATAGAAAAATGCCATTAGATTTTCCTCACTAGGAATACTGAATGCTTTTTTTTTTTTTTTTTTTTTTTTAAATGAGGACAATTTTACTTCAAGGAGACATCTGGGAAGATACAAGCTCAACCAGAAACATATTGCAGGCCTGGTGGTTCGAAGAGGTTGAGAGGTCTGTTTGTGGTTGTTTTTGTTTTTGTTTTTTTTCCTATCCTCCCACATCAGTGTATGTGACACCACCAAACCTGGTGTCAGCCCATGATGGCTATGGAAAATAAATTACTTTAACAATGCAATCTTGGGTTTCAGAGATACAGCAGTTCTATGAGTGGGGGCAGTGAGTTGCGGATTTCCTACCTATATAATACCTGGTTTTACCATTCTCTATAATCTCCTCCAAATTCTTCCTCAAAAATGCACGGAATTTTTATTCAAAGTAATATTTGGATAGGAATACTTTATCTACTTAATTGGTGTGTGTATATATTAAATGGTAACATGTGTAATATTTATAACAGAAGGTGTATATTATATGTTTATGCAGCATCAAAGACACCACATCTCTCAAAATGGAAAGGAAGTTTAGAGAATCTTCCAGTTTGAGGTTACTGTGTAAATATTGCAGGAGAGAGGAAACCGAATGAGATGTTGAGATCCTCCTTAATCCTATCAAGTATTAGTTCCCTTAGGGCACCTCTCAAAGTTGAGTATGTTGAAGCCAGGTTGCCTCTGTGTCAGGTCTGCTTGAAACAGACCAATTGTGGGCGTGTGCTCGGTAAATAGGGATAACACAATTCAGAAGAAAGTGCTCCAGAGAAGTCTTCAATTTTATGTTGGTTACTGTCTAACCAAATTGCTTACTATTCCAAAAGTGTTATCCCAGTCTCTTTAGATGCCTGATGTTCTATTGCATTTTCACGACTTTTCTCAACTGCTGCTTGTTTTAGATCTATTTTTTATGACAGGAGAGCTTTTTTTCCTTGCCATTTTTTTCAGAAAAACATGCTATGGGAAAAAATTTTTTTTTTCATTAGATTTTCTTCCTAATTTAACTTAATGTTTTTCAGTTTGGCCTCTGAGCAACTCCTGTATACATGTAGCATGAGATTTAATATTTTAAAAATTATATTGCATGTCAGTTATGTATGAGAGCAATCTGTCATCTTCACATTGGAAACACTGGATGCTATCTCCAGCAGTTTGTTTTCCAAGACCTATATATTTAAGAAAGTATAGTAATGCATGTTATGTAAAGAATATCACTAAGCCTTAATTCTTAATATTCTGTTGTAAATTATAAATATTACCAGACATACTAGCATGGCATTAGGGGATGATTCTATAGTCAAAACAGAGGGCATTCACAGAACTACAAGCAGAAACAAATAAAATAGACTAAAAATATATTGCTTCTATCAGTTTTAAAACAGACTCATATAGCAACAGCAGCTTGGTCATATTAGCAATAGTTTAGTGCTGCATCTAATTTTTTTTTCTATTTTATAAATATATAAATAGATGGCATATTAATCCTTCACCTCTCTTTCCCCCTTAAGATTGTTCAGTGCTTAGCTTCAGCAACTACCAAAATGGAGCACTGTAATTATTTTGGTCTTCACTAAAGGTGGGAGCCCCATGGTTGCTATATAATAGTATCTTATTATTAGTGCACATCCATTTTGCAAAAAGGATCTATGCTAGGAAGCACTCCAAAAGACCTGGTCACATTTTATCTTAAGGAGGGTGTATTTAAAATGTCAAAATAAAATAGCTTACACAGATGAAAGAAAAAGCAGTGAAAATGCAGGTAAATGGAGTGGTGCAATTTGAACTTTCAGAGTAGCTAAACCAAGGGTTTTACTCACACAGAAGCTGTGTGCCATTCAGGGAATTGTTCTTTCTGAGGCCATATGGATTGTGGAATAAGTGATTATGGACTAATGAAGACACTGAATTGTAAAACATAATAAGCATTATCCATTCATTTGTTCACATTTCTTGCAGACAGTTATTTATAGGTGCAAATAGGGGTCCATCATTAAATACAGATGAATATTTCAATCATTGCATGGTGGTTTGTGTGTTTCAGAGCTCAACTAGCATTTATACCATGTTAAATATACCAAATACTGGGATTGATTATAGTGAAAGCTATAAGCATCTAATTCACATGTGCATTTTTAAAAGACAGGGACAGCATTTAAAATAAGCATATGTATTTATGCATCAAAGTTTCCCTTACACAATTGGTTATCAATTCAGAAAATTGGATATGAAGCCTTTTCTAGGATACTGTTTTGTGATGACATTTATCTATGGAAAAAATTTGACATAATCACATTATCTTTAAAATCTGCTGTTTAAAATATTATAAGGAAAATATGAAAATTAGGTCTAACCCATACATGATCAGGTAATTGAAAAATAAATAAATTTCCTGTTTGCAAAGTATATTTCTTCTACTATTAATTCACAATTTAATTATTTATCATCTTTATGTATAATATATACTTTGAAATATTTGAATGTTTCTCTTCCTTATGCCACTGAGTTGCAAGAATATAAATTTCTCAGGTTGTAATAAAATATAGTTGAAAAACACATTTTTTGTTTACACCATTCATTTATATTCAATAGCACAATAATGATGAAATTCAGACTATATTTTATTTCTCATATTTCTATGCAATTTTAGAAGTATCAATTTGGAAATTCAGATAGTTTCCTCTAAATCTGAAATATAAAAATGAACTACATATAGTTTGACATTTATACAATATCTTAACTCTAACTCAAGCTATTATATGTAGATGTTCATGAAAGTAGATTTTTTCCCAAAAAAAAATATATGTTTGCATGGATATCAATGCATTGATTATACCATTTTCCACATCATGGAAGTAGTCAATCATTTCTTGGTATCCATCCATCTCATCAACCTTAATTGGTATTTACTGAATGCTTTTTATACTGGCTGTATGGCATTGTGGTAAGTTCATGGGGTGGTTTCACTTTAATTAAAATATTTGGGTCAATAATATTGGACACATGCACATACACATCAACTAATAGAATCTGTATATGGTTGAAAATAAATGTCCATGTGAACAGTGTGGATCTAGTTTATTGGTCCAGCAGTCTCTGGGTGTGCAGAAGCTTCCTTGCTCAAGAGTAAATGTGCAGAATTTGGCATTCACAGAAACATTTCTACCAGCTGCACTGCACTTTGGCATCTACCCAATGGCACCAGAATGATATAAGGGTCATTTGGCTGTTTTATTTATTCTCAGAGGTCATGTGTCTGTTTCACATGTATATTCTATTGAATTTTAAAAAAATAGAGGCCCCCAAATTTAAAGGATTTGAATTGTTATTTTCTACTTTTAAGGCACAGAATAATTCTGATATTATTGATAAAAGAGTTCATAATCTGTATGGTATTATTAATATCCATAAATCTATCCCTGATGTCTCACAGAAGGTATATGCTTCTGCATGGGAGTTTCACTGAACATTTTTATTTATTCTCTCAATTACTCCATCTGTTTGCATGAAAGGCATTCCTATCAAATCACTTTAGTTGTTCCCAGAATTCGGGTGGCAGAATATCACAACATTGAGAAGAACAATGCAGGGATTAAAAAAATAATTGCGTCATTGAAAATATTTTTCTTGCACTGACTCCATCCCTGTTTATAGATAATTAAGGATAACTACCTGAGGTGTTTTTATATAAACATAGTTGTTAGCTACCTAGCTATTAAACAGACTCAATTCTTTGATATTTTAGTTAATAATCATCGTTTGGTTGATAATTTGCATTCTTGACACATGAACCCAGTCCAATCTTTATATCTTCACATTTTTAAGGCATTTATATGAGGTGAAGTATTTAGTTCAAACTAAATGTAGTAATGAATGTGAAACCAGAAAAAAACATTCATATCAGTAACATGGATGCTTGGATGGAGTAAGAGAAGAGAGGATTAAGGAGAGGGCCAAGGCAAAAGGTATGAAAGCAAAATGTGTGCAAATTGTTGAACTATAATATTAATGTCCTATCATTTTTATGTGCATGTCCAATACTATGGTTACATTTTGGCTAGAAATTTATAAATCACACACTTCCCTGGGGCTTAAGAATGCTTCTGATTACTTCCTTAAAAACAAAGAATTCCAGTGTTACCAGTTTACAGGTGTACTGAATTTTTGTTCTTTTCAAGTAAGCTTAGAAGTTAATCTAATGTGAAAAATGACCTTGTTCTATAGACCAAGAGTATTTTATGTATTGCAGATTTTAAATCTTCTTTTATTATTCTTCCACTAAGTCAACGCAATAAAATATATGATTAGCACATGATCTAGATGCAGCAACTTAACCTTTGCTTTAAGGTTAAAATTATGTAAAGAGAGTTGCACTTGACATAATCAAACAATACATGTGCTCACTTGGGTGGCTTCTCTTGCAAAACTGGCTATGAATTGACTGAACCTCAGCAAACAGTATCACTTGATATTATACTCTATGAAAGGGACAACGTGGTACAGTTAAGGGCATTTTTACCACCTCTAAAACCCCTGTTATGCAAACCACTGTTCCTGTGCTTTGAACTCTGGGAAAAAAATGAAGGTGGTTAGTAAAGCCTAGTGATGGTGGTTCATAAATTATGTTGGCAAAGAGAAACTGTGGGCTTAGGCTTTTTAGTTATCGTGATGGTTTTACTGTTTCTGAGTTTCAGTGAAGTTGAAGATTTCCAATGTATATACCCATTCAAAGTCATTCTCCTGTAATACAGATGATATAAAAAATAGATTAAAAAATTCAATAGATGAATTGAAGAGTGACAGGACCACCTGTCCCTCCATGCTTCCTGAGAAATAAGGGGCAGTGAGAATCTGCAAACCTTCATGCTCCACAAAGCCCAACCTAACATGTCTTAAGGATCCCTGGTCTTAGTTCTTCCTAAATCCTGGATGCCACCCCTGCCACCTGATTTTCTGAAGAATTGCTGAGCCAGCTCCAAGTGGTTAGTAAAGTCCAGTAACGGAAGTTCTTTCTTGTGTTTTTAAAATTATGCTGGCAGAGAAGAAATGTGAGATTGGCCTTTAAAAGGCCAAACATTTCTATCCATAGGGAAGCAGTATGCTCAGAACAAGAATGAAGAAGCTATCACACGGGGCACTGACATGTCCCAGAGGTCACTACAACATGACTGATAATCCTGGGAATTTCAGTGAATTTAAGTTTTCAGAACTCATAGAAGTGCAAATAATTGGAAGAAATACCATGATAACCCAGTTGCTTACCCTTGTAGCAACAAACAAGCAGGGGGCCCCCAAGTGCTAAATATAGAATGTTCCAGTACAAAATAATGGTTTCTGAAATGCTTTCTAGAGAGGTCCCAATAAGCAACATTTGTTTTTTCCCAAAGTGCCTTCTGAAGAGTGTTTTTCTTCCTTGAGTTGAAAGGTATGAAGAATTGTTCTGCAATGGGAGGGGAGTCTTGTCTCTAAGTCAACATTTCTATGCCCTTGACCCCTCAACCTGTCTACTAATATATGCTGCATATTCAGAGATTATCAGCTTGAAGGAATGCCAAATTTTGTTTATCCCATGTAACCATATGCCATAGTTAGGCCTGCAAGCAATGATATCTAGGACTTTGGATTTGCTTGAAGGTACATTTTAATGAATTTCTAGCCCCAGCTCTATTAGTTCATTTATCTTAGTATCTAGACAAGAACCACTGCTCAGACTTGTGACTCAATGACTCATCAATGAAGAGCTCCCATCCACTCCAAATGCTATTGCAGAGTCGACTGCATTATATCCAGTGAAATAATCAATAAGAGTTATTTATATGAGGCAAAATGGAGGAAAATTTTCACTTAATGTTATTGGAAAATAAATTCGGAATTGAAAATATCTGAGACATGTAATCATTTCTGGACATCAGATGTTTTTAACTTCAAAAAAGTAAAATGATTAAAATTTACATATTTATGCATACTATACCTGTTTGCACAATTGTATTTTAAACTATAAAATAATCAATACCTAATAAACACCTAATTTATTATAACAAATTATAAGCTACACACAGGATCACTCAATTGTGATGTACATGACTCTGCTTCCTACAATTCTATTATGTTTGGCCACTAGAACACAATATTAAACATACCATAGCCATGTACAGATATTCTCTATGTGTGTACTATGTAACTAAACATATGTCTACCTGTGCAATAACATTCTCTATAATAATTACAGAGAAAATATTTTTAGTTTACTAAGATATAATTCAGTAAATACTGTATATATTTATAGTATACAACATGATGTTTTGATATGTGTACCATTATAAACTAATTACCACAGTCTAGCTAATTCACATACCATCACATTGTTGTTGTTATTGTGTACGTGTTTATGTGTGCTGAGATATGCTCTTCCAGAAAATTTCAAGTATACAACATAGTATTACTAACTATAGTTGCTGTACTGCCCACCCCCTCTTGCCCTGACACCACTATTTTATTCTCTGCTTCTATGAGCTCTACTTTTACAGATTACATAAGTAAATAAAATTTGTAGATTCTGTCCTTCTGTACCTGGCTTATTTCAACTAGTTGAATATTCTCCAGGCTTATCTAGGTTATGGCAAATGACAAGATTTTCTTCTTTATAAAAGTTGGGTAATATCTAATCTATTATTGGACACCTAAGTTGATTCCCTATTTTGCTATTGTGAATAATGTTATGGTGAACGTGAGAGGTGAGAGTGAAGATGTTTTTAACCTACAAATGTCATTTCCTTTGGATAAATACCCAGGAGCAAGATTGATGGATCATATGGTAGTCCTATTTTCCATTATTTGAGGAAACTCTGTACAGTTTCCATAATGGGTGTGCTAATTTACATTGCACCAACAATGTGTAAGGGTTCCCTTTTCTCCAAATCTTTGTCAACACATGTTAACTTTTATCTTTGGTAATAGTCATTCTAATAGGTGTGAGTTTTAATTTGCATTAACTCATAGTGGTTTTAATTTGTATTTCCCTAATGGTTAATAATATTGAAATACTTTTTATATTGGCTGGTCATTTAACATGTCTTCTTTTGAGAAATGTCTGTTGAGGTCTTTCGCTCATTTTTAAGTTGGGTTATTTGTTTTCCTGTTATTGAGTTGTTTGAATTCTTTATATAATTTGGATGTTAACTCATCATCAGATATATGATTTACAAATATTTTCTCCCATTCTGTAGTTGTCTCTTCACTCTGTTGATTGTTTCCTTTGCTGTGAAGAAGCTTTTTAAGTTGATGTAATCCCACTTGTCTACTTTTAATTTTGTCACCTGTGTTTTTAGTAGTCATAGTAAAAAAAAAAAAAGAAAAAGAAAAAGAAAAATCATTGATCAGACTCTAGCCAAAAACTTTCCTTGGTTTACTTCTAGTAGTATATAGTTTCCAGTTTTAAGTTCAAGGATTTAATTATTCAAGTTGATTATTTTTTATATTGTATGAAATGAGGGTCCAATAGCATTCTTCTACATATGGATAGCCAGTTTCCCCTCCCCTATTGATTGAAGAGACTGTGCCTTCCCCATTATGTCTTCTCAGAAACTTTGTCAAAAATGAACTTACCATCTATGTACAGATTTATCTCTGGGCCCTCTATTTTTTCCATTGATACATATTTGTTCTTGCAGTGGTAGCAGGCTGTTTTGATTACTGTAATTCTGTAGCATATTTTGAAATCAGATAGGATTATGTCTCTAATTTTGTTTGTCTTGCTCAAGATTGCTTTGGTTATTTGAATATTTTCACATGTTTGCTTCTGTGGTCTGTATGAATTTTAGAACTATTTTTTCAAATTTTTAAAAAAATTGCATTGAAATTTTTAAAGGATTCCATTGAATCTGTAGCTTGCTTTGGGTAATATATTATTCTATTTATTATTACAAATAAGATTTTAAAATTGGATGAAAATAAATAAGTGAAAAAAAAATCCACAGACTCCAATGCTTTAAAGAATGTGATTCTGTGGTTTGGAATGTTACCCATGATGAGATTCCTGAATAAAATATTTACTATTGTGCACTCAGAAACCATGATATGTATTAAGGAAATCCCCAAAGACTCAACTATAGCATAACTCTAAAACTTATAAAAATAACTCATTTGTCAAATTCAGTCTACAATGCCTTTTTCTTCCTTCCAGAATGTCTGAACATTTATGAAAGAGGATTAGTGAAATCCTTCACTGAAATCTGAGGGTGCTTAATTTCACTGACTTTTGTTTCTAGATTATCATTTTATAAAACCTCTGAGAAGTTAAAGAAGAATGGGAAACAAAAAGCCTATTACTGGGATAAATAAAACTAGATAAAGATCAATTTTAAAACAGAACCAAATAAACAAGTAAACAGACAAAACTTGTAATTCATTCCTTCAGTTAAATGCCATATTTGCAAACTAGGAATATTAGCATTTTTTGTTAACTTTTCATTTTATTTTCTCTAGTTTACAAATGGTAAATATCCAATTTTTGAAGAACGTGAGGAGACTTAAAGAGACACAACTCTGATAATGTCTATCTCCAAATCATTTTTGCTGATGTAATATTAAACAAAGAGAATAATAAAAAATTTTAAAGGAATTTCTATTTGTTGTTCTTCGTATCCCATTCAAGATTCAAAGGAAACATTATTACATCATTATTTTGGAAAAAAAATGCAGCAATTAACAAGATTATTGATATTCAGCAATGCGTGGAGATCATTTACAACCCTTACCCACAACACCCCACTCTTCATCCCACAAGCCAGGTTAGCTTCAGAAAAATGCTTCTGCCAGAAAACTCTTTGATTGTGGCCTCTGAATTCACTACTCCTTCAGTCAGTTTTTGACAGTTGTCAACAGAATTCCCACAGGAGCAGTATAGGCTTTTAGTAAGAGAAAGTGTGATTGTGACAACAGTTCAACATTTAGGGGGTTTTGTGATTTTTTGTTTGTTCGCTGTATCACAGGTTCTGTGTGCCTGTTCTCTGCAGGAGCTGTTTCTTGTTCCAGGGCTCCCAGTGGCCATTTCCTTGGAGGTGCATGTTCAATTCTGTCAACTCTTGAAATACACCTCATTGTTGTCTGTGAAACACTTTAGAAATAACACTAAAATATTCGATTTTAGACATTATATATGTGTGTGCATCTATGATTTTTAATATTAAAAACTTGGAAAATAAGAAAAGAGATAAAAAATCACAGCCAGCAAGCCTGGCAAAAGCCTGTAATCCCGGAGATTCAGGAGGATGAGGCAGGATGATCCCAGGTTTGAGTCCAGCCTTTCAATGTAGAGAGGATCTAAGCAACTCAGCAAAACATTAGTTCAAATTTTAAAAATAAATAAATGAACAAACAAATATCACAGTCATCATCTATAGAAATCAGTCAACATTTGGAAACACATTTAAAATAATTTTTATGCACAGATATAATTTTAACACTTTATATAGCCTTCACTTATTTAAATACATATGAATATTTTCTCATCATTTTAGTGTTTGCATAATATTTCATCTTTAGAATGTACCATATTTTAAAATCAATGTGTACAATTGGATATTTAGATTATTTTAAATTTCATGTTATAACAAATAATTCTGCTATCGACATTTTAGGAAATGATTAATATATGAATAACATTTGTCTTAGGACAATCCCTGAAGAGTGGAATTTTAATGGACCTCAGAATATTTGATCATCGTATTTCCATGCTTTAAGTTTGTGTTATTTGGGATAGGCTAACAACCCTAAGAACAACCTCAAACTCTCAAGAGCCTTAATACAACAAAGATTTATTTTCTGCTCACACAGAGTCTTATGAATTTGCTCTGGTCAGTGGTTCTCCCCGTGTGGCTCTCCTCTGAGCAGTAAACTCAGGTTCCTGGCTCCTTCCACTGTATGTTTCTACTACCAAAGAATCAATGGGGACCAAACTAAGATGATTCTGTATGTTTTATGTCTGTGTCTGAAATAGGGAACATCACTTTAGCCCACACCAAATTGCCCAAAGTCATAACCATAACTAAATCTTTCTAGATTTATCTATTGTAACTTTTTGTGTGTGTATACACATAAGCATGTGTATGTGTATATGTCTGCATGTGTGTGTGTGTGCTGGGAGTAGTAATAATACCTTTCTTTGTGCCCAGGAGAAATAGGAAATATTCTGGTGAATTCATAGAATTGTTTTATCTTGGCATGCTTATGTATCCTGAGTCAGGATTAATTCATGGCTCTTGTCCAAACATGATGATTCATAACACCTCACTCATTCTCAAAGCTGTCTTGGTTTCTATGGTGAACTATATGGACACCCTAGCTATGATTTGATACCTGACCAGACCCTAAGACATCTAAGTTTCTGTTCCCTGGTTCCAGAGGTCCTCCTATTTTCCACACTCTCTTCTGACAACTGCATTTCCACCCTATTCTGGCCTGATGGATTTCTCTGAATTAGGAGACTGAGAGGACTTCCCAGCACAAAGAGATCTATGCTGATGCTTATATTTCTTTTCTGAGACTGGAAACTACAAGAGGGTAGATTTTATTTCGATATTTGAATATGTGTTTCTACAACTAACATCAGCTCAAACGCTGAAACGTGATGCTTCTTAAAGTAATGAAGTTTCTATACCTGTTCATAAAGTAATGAAGTTTCTATACCTGTTCATAAAGTAATGAAGTTTCTATACCTGTTCAAATGGAGGTGGGATGAGCATTTACCTTGGGTAATATATAATGGGTTCTTTAATTCACTGAAGAATAAAATAGATATGCTCCAAGTTTCTCTCAACTCCATGATTCTATAATTTTATTTGTCTTGGTCCATTGGAGTGGGGCCAACTGGGTCTTTTCAGGGGGGTACCCATTGATTTCCAATGTACTCACTTAAGACAGCTGTGATTTCAACTAAATCTTTAGGTGAAGGGCTCAATCATAGTTTTCTAAAATAGCTTCCTACTAAAGACATTTTCAGTGTTTCAAAAAGTGGAATTTCCTCTCTTTGCCTTAGGGAATTGCCACTAAAGAATCTAATGCTGTGTCTTTTCAACTGAACTGATAAAAGCATGACTCTTTTAAAAAGCATTCTTTTCAAGTGCACCATATTCTCTATGATTCTGGTCATGTTTGCTGTAAGAGAAGGAAAGGAAACTCTGATTAGTAACACTCACATGATGTAATGTGTGATTGCTAACCCTTCTCTCTTTCTCCTTTGCATCCCCAAGGGCTTGTTCTGCTTATAATGCCATATAAATTATTTTCTTTTCACTATAAAACTGAAGGAGGGAGGTAAGGGGGAAGTAATGGAGGCAGGAGAGGGAAAGATACTGAAAGGAAATAAAGACATAAATAGAAAATAAGACAAAAAAAAAGGAAAGGGAAAGATATAACACGGTAACAGGCAAAGTGATATAATTGCTTTGCTTTCGAATTATGCAGTGGTAGAACTGCCTAGTGATGTAATAGTTAAAAATATGCTATGAGATATGTCTATTGTCAGACAAATTAGGGAAGAATAGTATAATTTCAGAAAACAAGACTATCATTAGGGACAATGAGCAAGTGAATAGAGAATACAGTTAAGTTTCTGTTTTGACTTCTTTCAGTATGAAGAGTTGTTTAAAATAGCATGCTCATATTTACGAATTTGAAAATAAGTAGTCTCATACATTTAAAATCATTGACTTTCTCTCTCTCTTTTTTTTATTCCACTCAAATTTCTTTCCTTTTTTGAGGAATAGACCCTGAACCAAATCCCACAGGCTTTGACTTCCTGTTTAGCTCTAGTTTAAAAATGGACTGTAGGGACTGGCTTGTGGTCGCTGTCAGCCTGCTTCCTCTTTTCCCTCCTGTCTCACTCCTCTCTCTTTTTTTTACAAATTTTCAAAGCCAGTGATAATCACAAAAAGCAGTATATTTTTTCCTTAAATTGCTTATCTTTTCAGGATTTAACTTCTAGGGAAGCCACACCACTCACCATGTATCGTGTGCAAAACAAATTCATTGTCTTAATCAAAACCCAAACTTTTACCTTTGAACATGATGAATCAATCTGGGAACTTCTAGGAATCATTCCAGAGGAAAACCACGTTGGAGGCCTCAATGGACCTTATGAATGCAAGATAACCTTGGGAAATCATGAGAAAGGGAAAGACTAAAGGAAAATATCCTAACAATGGCCAGAAGAGCAAAAATTATCTAGTGTGGAACTGGAAGGAAAATAAAAGCACTAGCAAAGTTTTGCCCCCTAAATAATTTAGTTTCCAGTTGACCCCATACCAATGTGTTTTACTTTACCTCAAGTTATTTTAGCAATGATTTATCTTTTTTGCCCAGTATAATAGTAAGGTGGTTAGTTATGAAAACAGCCTCAAAGCTTTTCACATTAGCTTCATTCCCTTTTTAAAGATCTTTCTACATTAATACTTTTCTATTATCATCTTTTGACTTTCCCTCTCCTACTTTTAATTTATTCAGATTGCTTATTTGAATAATTTATTATTTAATTTATTCAAATAATTTATGCAAATTCGATTTATTCTAATTTCCATGGTTTTAAATATCATCAATAACTTGTCAACAGTCGATTTTGCATCTGTGCCCTTTATTTTAATACTTCAAAGATATTACTGTAAGGTCTTCTTATTTGCTTTGCATCCAATGAGAAATCTGGTGTGATTGTTATATTTATTCTTCTGCAGTTACTATTTCTTTTTTACCTACCTATGTTTAAAATATTTTCTGTATCACTTATTTTAAGCAATTAGATTATGGTGCAGCTAGGTTTAGTTTTTCTTATGTTCATTGTGCTTTGGGCTTTTTGAAATTTGGGGTTTACAGATCAATTTGAAAATTTGAAAATATTTGTCCATTTTTTTGAATATTCTTTCTGTCCCAGCTTCTTTAGAGACTTCAATTAAAGCTAAATTAGTCCATTTGAAATTATTCCACAGCTCACTAAATTCTCTTTCTTCTATTTTAGATTATTTTTCATTTTTTATTTCATTTCACAGAGCTTCTATTACTATGATTTCAAGTTCACTGATTTTTTCTTCTATGATATCTAATGTGCCATTAATCCCATCTAGTATATTTTTTCTGACATCATAGTTTCCACCTTGAGAAGTTTGAGTTAGATACTTTTCAAAAAAACTTCTATTTTTCTACTTTTGAACATATGGATTCAGTTAACATAACTTTTAGTGTGTTTGTCTCATATTTCTAGCATCTATATCTGTCTGAATTAGCCTAGATTGATTTTTTTTTATTATTATAGGTCATTGTAAATTTTAACCTGATGAGTGCTGGACATATTTTGCTCCTATAGGTATTCTTTCTGTTGTTGTTGTTGTTCTTTTTAGATATGCTTGACAATACAGTGGATTTTGACATGTTATACATACATGGAGTATAATTTATAATAATTTGAGCTTTGTTATGGGACTCAGTTACTTGGAAGCAGTTCATCCATTTGAATCTTGCTTTTAAAATCTGCTGGTAAAACCAGACAGGTGTCCAGTCCAGGATTTATTAATTCCTGCTTCTGGGCAAAACCCCTTTTTGATCTCTGACAAGTACTCCTATCATGAGCTTCTTCACTCTAGGTAGTAGGGACAGCCACTGTTTCTGAATCTGTATGATCTTCAAGGACTCTTGAAGCATTATTTCTCCAGCCTTGGATTCACATAAAGTCACTAATCTATACTTTGCTAAGTACTTGAAAGCAGCCCTATGAATATCTCTGGAATTCTTTTTCTATTTAGCAGTCTCCTCTCAGGGGCTCTGTCCAGTAAACCCACTTTTATTTTCTTCTAGGACTCTATTTGCCATCTTCTCAGGTCAGAGAGTCTGCCAGGCTGGCCCTGGGTTCTCCTCTCTGTACCACAGCATGTAAAATATGTGGTCTGATACATTTATAGGGAAGTACGCCAGGGCAATCACATACCTCATCTGGTGGTTTTATGTTTTTGTTTTTTCTCCATTATTACTGTCCTTTATTACTTGGTGTCAAAGTGTCTTGAAAGCCATTGCTTCATGTATCTGTTCAGTTTGTCACTTCAGATTAGAGGGTAAAGGGTAAACCTAGCACCTTATTACTCCATCATGACTGGAAGCAAAATTTCTGTACCTTCAATTTTGACCTTTTTTTTTGTACTCCAAATAACCTGTGCAACATTCAAACTTGAATGTCAAACAAATATTCCAAATGTATCATGCACACACCTGAATTCTTGGCAAAGCTGCTTTTAAATTCTCCTCTGTCTTCTAGTCATTCAAGCCAAATATTTAGAGTTATGCTCTTGCACTCCACACCAAATACCATTGGCTGCTTCACCTTCCAATCTATTATAAATCCAACTTATCTTTATCCTGATACCACCTTACTCCAAGACAACATCAGATTACCATAATAACACAGTGTCAGTCAGGAATCTGGCAGAAATAAGAACACATGCAAAATGATGAATTAGAAGGGAATTTAAAAGATGACTTTAAAGGGTAAAAGAAGGTTAGGAAAGCCAATGAAGAAACGTTCTATAACCCAGAGCTGGTGATAATAGGAAGTGATTTCTACCCAAAGATCTGAAGGGACAAAGGGAGAGAGCAAGTACCATTGTTTGGAGAAATTAGGGACTAGCTGTGGCCTTTGGCATGGAGATGAATCCAACCCTGAGCCACCTGGCAAAGAGGAAGCTGGATAATTAAATATACTGACCTTCCTCTCCTCCCAGTTTCATGCTGATAGCTTCATGGGCTGAACTCACCTGGAATCCAGAGATCAAAGAAATTCTTTGATGCAGCCCAGTAAATACAGATTCTAGGGGCCCAGAGTGGAGCCAGGCAGAGTGGACCTGGAAAATACCAAGCACAGCGCCTACGTGGTCTCCTCATTCTGTGTGAACCTTCTGCAGTCAGTTCACAGCAGCCAGAGGGACCTTTTGAAAATACAAATCTATTTATGTCACCTCAGGGCTTAAAATGCTGAAATGGCCTTTCCTGACACATAGAATAAAACTTAAAACCCATACTACTATCTAACATGTCTCCATGAGCTCATCCTTGGCAGATTTTCTAATGCAATCTCTAATTACTCTTCCCATCTCTTACTCTGCTCCAGCTACACTGGCCTTCCTGCTGTGGCTCAGTTCTCCAGATTCCTTTCTGCTTTGCACTTGCTCTTTTCTTTGGCAGAAAGTTCTTTTGCATTCCTTCCATTGATTTGGGGCTTTGAGAGATCTTCAGACTGACTCACCTAAAATAGTAGGTTTTGTTACTCTGTCTCCTCACACTGTTATTTCATTGCTTTATAGCACTTAACCACCATCTGTTTTCTAGCTCCCTTCCTCTATGAGACTATCAACTCTATGAAGGCAAGAACCCTGTGTCCCTGTGATTAGAACAGCAGTTGTCACATTATAAATACTCAATAAACATCAATTGAATAAGTAAAAGCATACCAGATAATTTTTCCCTTTTTATCCAGATAAATTTTCTTAATGTCCTTATAAGTATTGCATCTTATTTTATAATGCTGTAGTTCTTCTGTTTTGTTTCCCTAAATAATCATCAAAAAATATATTCTTTGCATGGGCTGCTCCAACAAAGTACCACAGTATAAGTAGTTTAAACAACACAACATTTTTTTCGTGACTTGGGAGATAAGTTTTCATCATGGTATGCTTTTTCTGAGGGCTACTCTATACCAGGACCCTGACTTCTGATGGTCTGCAGAAAACCTTTGTTATGACTTGGCTCTGATCTTATCTTCACATGACATTAGTGTGTATGTGCCTGTTTCAAATTTTCCTTCTTTTGTAAGGACACCAGCCATGTTGGTTTAGGGGCACACCCTGCTCCTCTATGACCTCATCTTGACTTGACTAATTATATCATCAATGATTTTATTTCCAAGTAAGTTTGCATTCTGAGGTAAGAACATCAACATATGACTTTGGGGAGAAGGAAACAATTCAACCCATAACAGATAACAATATAAGAAGAAAAAATTAAACTATTTTAAATGTTCTAATAATTTATTTTGAAATAATTTCATATGTTCTGAAAGGTTGCAACAATTGACAAAGAACTCTTGTGTCTCCTTCAATCAGACTCTTCAGTGAATATCTTTTCATGTCCATCACCTTTTCTCTCTCTCCTTCCTCCCTTCCTCCCTATTTTTCTGCTTCCCTTTCTTCTTTTTCTTATCGTTATCCTATATGAGAGCTAGTTGCAGTCATAATAATCATTCACTCACCCCTAAGCTCAACAGTATATAAATCTCCAAAACAAGGTATAGTGATTTGGCAAGCACTAAATCACTACACTGCAAACACCTAAATTGATAAAATAATGTTTAGTCAACCAAAGACATTAACATTTCCAAATGCCTCAGCAATGTCTTTTCTTTCCCTGCTGGTCCAGGGTTCAGTTCAGAATCACACAGTGCATCCAGTTGTCACGTGTCTTTGGTGTCTTTTAATCTGCAACACTCACTTCATCTTTCCCTGTCTTTGAGGACCTTGACAGTTTCATTTTGTGAGCTGTCTTTCAATCTGGGTCCTTCTGATTTTCCTCGTGTCCCGTCTCACACTGTGCATTCCTGAAGGAACACCACAGAAATGGTGCCCTGCCCTCCTCAGTGAACCTGTAAATGGAGGTACTTGCTGTTGTCTGTCTCACTGCTGGTCATGTAAACCTTGATCCCTGGTCCAAGTGTGTCTGTCAGATTCTCCACTTCAATGTCCCCATATTTCCCTTTGTAAGTGAAAACTATTTCAAAGAGAGGTCCTCAGAGACTATGTTGATACCCATTCTGCAACAAACCAATGTCCCTCAGCCTCTGTTACTATCATATCAATCAGCCACCATGCTAGCATGTCAAACGATAATTTCCTATCTCCATCATTTCTTTTACACTTACTCATCAGCATACTAATGTAAGGACAATCTGATGTCTTATTCCTCCATGTTTTTGAATACCAGAATGTACATGTCATATTTCATTCAAAGAAATATAGTCTATTTCTACCATTATTTATTTTAATGCTTAAATTTCTCAGATTTGGCCAATGGTTGTCTCTTTATATGTTCTTGTGTCCCTCTGATATGTCTCTATCATTCTTTGGGCACTTTGGTACAAAAAAAGGTGTTATAGGCTGGTCTTATATTGGTTTCCTTTGATGGAGGAAGGATTTTAGAAACCAAAATTTGAGTATTCACTGTGCTCATTGCTTTTGGGTTCAGTGGCCCTCTTCTCCAAGAAGGAATTAGAAAATAAATATTGAGGTATATACACACCTGTATATATATTACACACACACACACACACACACACACACACACACACACACACTTCTATATCTACATGAATCTCTTCCATGTTTATAAATCTCTCCTCCGAGAGTGAGAAGATTTGCTCTCATTGTCCTCTACAGGTCTCCTCCTTTGCTCAGTACTCATGCCTTGTGACTGTGCTGGCCACTTCCTCCACCCTGAAGCTGCTGCACCTCTTCAGCTCCTGGCCTGACACCATGTCAGCATGCTCCTCCTTGAAGGCAAGAAAAGGGAACGGAAAGACAAAGCAGAAGAGGAAAACAAAAAAACAAAAACCTTTGGATTGCCAGAAATACATAACTCTTATTCCAATTCATTTTCTAACTTTCCATTGCCCTTCTGTGTTTCACATTCAGTCCTCACTTATGTAGATAGTGAATCAATACTCACTTGAGTATGCTCACCAGTGAGTGTGTACTAACAGGAAAAGGCCCCGTGTGGAACAGATATGAAGTAAACAAGACCCACTTCTTGTCCTCAGAGAGTTCACAGGTTAGTAAGGAAGATAATGCATATATGTGTATCTGTTTTAACAAATAGGCTTGACATGGTATAATAAGAAACTAACTTAGTCATTTCTCCTCCTGCCTATTCGACTCTGTGAAGGGCACTCCCATATGACATGTCTGCACATTTTAAGAAAGTCTCTCACTGAATGCCTAACTGCATCTGCCATAAATTAAACCATAATGGTCTAACCCTTTATCACCTTACAACCCATGTGTCTGTGTTAGTCAACTTTCCATTACTATAGAAAATACTTGAGGTGATCATGCTTATTAGAGAAAATATTTGTTTTGGCTCACCATTTATGGCACATCATGGTAAAAGTGTGTAGCAGAGCACAACTGCTCTCCTTGTGGCCAGGATTGAAAGACAGAGGAAGAGGAAGGGGTTGGGGTCCCACTGTCTCCTTCGAGGGCATGCTCTCAATGACCTGAAGACTGCCCTGGGCCCCACCTCCCAAAGTTTCTACACTTCCAATAGCACCTGTCTGGGAGCAGGCCTTTATCTCATGGACTTTTGAGGGACACAGATCCAAACCAACGCAACATTCATTAGCGTTTTTTCCCCATTCCATTCTGAAGTCCTTTTTCTTACCCTCCAGACACTCTTCTTGAGTGGGATTCTTTTAAAAATAAACATAGAATTGAGATGAACCCAAGACCATTCACAGGCCCACTCTGGTGTCAGGAAGACATATGCCGTTGCCTGGCCATCTGTGAAAGTGATGGACTCATTCTCAATGTGGCTCTGTTAAGTCTGCAACCAGGAAGGAGCAGCTTCTGTCACATCCCCATCCTGAGGCTCTTTAGAGCTGATTATATGCTAGATACCAGTGTCTCTTGTGGAACTCTGAGACCCCTCTAGCTTAGCTCAGACGGTGACAAAGCAACCTCCTTTGATCTCTCAGTGTGCTAACACTAAGGGGCATCACTTAGGCAATGGTGGTGTTCTTCCTCTTTCTCCATCTGAATGCTGGTTGCTTAGTATACCCATTCATCAGGCTTCATAGTCATGATGTGTGCAGTTTTCAGTATGTGTGTTATACTTCAATAAAAAGCAATGTTGCACATATATTCTGAAGATATGTTGAATAATTCCAATTTTGAATAGGTATAGATTCTCCTACTATTTAAAAAAAAATTATAGCTCTGTAACTCAGGTCACCTCATCAAATTCAATATCCACATTTAGACTGATCTTCCACTTACCCATCTTATAATTCTAAATTTTCCCAGCTTATCAGTTAGGATTCTTTGGGTACCAAGGGACAGAAATCCAGTTTGAAGCATCACAAATTGGAATATATTGATGCATATGAGCAAATCACTTGAGAGAATAAATGAAGCAAGCTTCAGGGATTGGAGAACTTCAGGGTGTTGTGTCAGTTTCTCTAATTTGCTTCTCTCCACTTCTATGACAAATTCATTCTTTCACAGCAAACTCCTCCATAAGGCTCTGGTCATGACTGTCAGCAACTTCAAAGTTCCATTTCTCTGATTTGCTTCATTTGCAATTTGAAAATTCCTGGTGAAGTCTTCTGAGCAATTTGGGGCACAGACCCACCACTTCTGGAGAGTGGAAGAGTAGGGAAGAGGAAAGGCCAGAGATTCTTATGGCTAGAGTGGAAAGAGTAGTAGACCCTCAAATGAAAATTTGCATTATTCAAAACAAATGTCAAGAACCTTGAAGGGTCTCAACAAGATATATGTCAGTTGTTGAGAATGAGCTGTGAGGAAGCTTTTCCTTTTTTTCTTGTGGTAGTGGGGATGGAACCTACAGCTTTGCACATGCTAAGTAAGTGCTTTACCACTGAGCTCCACCCCAGACCCCAGGTATGAGTATTCTTAATGCTAAAGAATCTTGGGAGCTGAGCAAAATATATACGCATCAAGTATTTGTTGATAATGATGATACTGAAGTATTATAAACACACTCAGAGTTGTTTTTCTTTTGCATTTTCTGAAATTGGAATTTAAACATAGGAAACACACAAATTGAATATAAAATACATGCTTCTTTGAGGTTTTCAGGAAAATTTCTACCCTGTCCACATGGGAAATAATTACATAGTACCAATAAGCATTAATTAAATATTCCTGGATTTCATAATGTTATCTCTTTCCAATTTCTCATTGTTTAACATTTCATTTTCAGGTTCAACTCTTTGTTGAATACCTATGATATGTTACATACTTATGATTATATTAATTTTAATGTTCAAAACAACAGTCCCAGAGATCAAACCCAGCAGCACTTACCCACTGAATCACATTCCCAGCCTTTTTTTTATTTCTTGAGATAGGGTCCCGATAAGTTGCTAAGTCTACCTTTGAACTTGTGATCCTCCTGCCACAGCCTCTTGAGCCCTAGGATTTTAGGCATGCACCACCATACCTGGCTCACAACAGTTTTACAAGCTTAGTATCATGGTCCACACTTCATAGGTGGGTAACCATATTTATTATCTCCTGCTATGTAACAAATTAGCACAAGACTTGGTGACTTGAAACAATAAACATTTATTATTTTATGGTCAAGACAAGACCAGAGATCATGCAATGCTGGTATGGTTTAGAAATGGAAAATTCAAGATACATTTTGTGGGCTGCATTAGCAGAACTTTTTAAAGTATTTGATATAGGTTAGGTAAGGAAGAGAAAGTGATAAAACGTAATCCCTAAATCTGACCTTAACAGCTAGATGCTCTTTAGTTCTTTATTGAAAGAATGAACAATAAGATAGAAATAGGTTGGGTAGAGAGAATGAGAATTTTATTTTGAGTATACTATGTTTGAAGCACCTGTGAGCCAGACAAATGCAGATATCAAGGATGAAACAGGTCTTATAATTATGGGGTTTAGAGGAAAGACCTAGTTTAGAGATCACCGTAGGTCAAGTATTACTTTTTTTGTTAGCTGAAATTTGGGCTCTAAATTTCAGTTCAATCTTATCTGAGCTAGCTTAGCTACATGCAAAAGACAGGCAGGAAGTAGAAGAAAGATCAGGTCAGAAAGTTTCCTTCCAATCTCTAGTTGAGAGGCAGCTCCATTTCTTGCCTTAGGCTATTATAACTACTATTACTATTGTGACATCCTCAGTGATTTGAGAGGATAGTGCAGGAGGAACACATTTCCCAGGTGGTGGGAAAGAAACAGAATGCCTCTAGAGGGAAGTGTATCCTGATTCTAAGAGCTGTCTGTCCATCTGAGAGCTTCAGAGGGCGTCAGGACTCGGTTGACCCTGAAGCACATTGATGAAAGCTATTGGCTAGGGAGAACAGATCTGTGGTCTTGCAGCATAGGAGAGGGAAATTTAAAACAGGAGAAAAGAAAGACCATCTTTCTTCCCAGCTCCCTGCTGCTAAACTTTGAGTTCTTTTCTTCATATAGTGAAAGTCTCCAATCACTAAACTGTTCCTGATTTAAGTTCATCCCTCTTGTGAATGAAGACAAAAGAGTAACTCTTGTGACCAAGGTCCCTGAGGGACATCTCCCAATCACTACCATCAACAAAAGCATTTCCCTCTGTTCAATAAAATATCTCATTTTCCATCAACATCAATCATGGCTGTGGGTATCTCTAATTCATTCTTCCACCCTGAAGTTCATATGGTTATGTCTTTCTGTGTCTCTTAACTACACCAACACTTGGTACTATCTCATAATGGAAAATGTTAATAACACAATTATGGCTTGGTTGCTTTTAGATTTTACTCAGGTAGAGTTGTCCTTCTCAAGAGTGGTTCTTGAGATGAGAATTTTTATAAACTAGAGAATGTGATTTTTATACAAAGAAATAAAATTGCATCAAACTACAAATGCAATTTCAAGTTTACCCCTTCCATTTATATAAAATGAAATGGAGGTGGGTGTTAATTGAACCCTGTTGGTGCTGATTACATCTTCAAATATACTGTTTTTATTTTTTCGTTTTGCAAATAAAAATATGATTTTTTTTTCATTTTATTGAAATACAACTTTGGTTAACTTAATATATGTCTGTGAAGTTTTATTTTTTTATAAGCATAGTCAGTGAGGTATTCAGAGTACTCATCTCTCTAAGAGTTCAAGAACCAGAAATCCTACAAACACAGCTTCTCCCTTTATCAGTCCATATCTGACAATGTTGCTGAAGCCTCCTCAAACTGACTATTCTTGTCATCATCTTGTGTTTTATTCATTCTTTTATCCCAGTAAGTGCTAGTATTGCATCATTCCATCATCTCTTGATATTTCACATCCTGTACCATACCTAGTCACAGTACTAATCAAATTCAGTCTCAAAATAGCCCAGCTCTTGGGCATAGAACTTACTAGTTCCTTATATCTGAATTTAGTTTTAAAGTGACTACAGGTATCTATTTTACTGATTAAGTATTTGGAAATAATACAAGCATATTTTTACCCCACTAAATCTTTTCTTTAGAATTTGGTGTGTGTCATTAACTTCCCTGGGAGGTGTTTTGGTTACAGCCCTTTTCTCTTAAGAAAGACAAGATTTAGGCCATCTTCATGGTTCAGATTTTTAAAAATCTCAATCTGGTAGTGTACTTTGATTTACTTCTTCCGTCTGGACCCACACTCTGTTCTCACCAGATACCCTGAACAGTCTTCAAATTCATCAACAGCTTTTTCCGATTGAGTGATTCTTTATATAGCCTTTTATGGGACCAGAGCTGTCAATGTTTCCCTGCAGTATTTGCTTTGTAAACATTTTTTCAAAGATCACCTGGATGTCCTTGAAGTGGTTTACTGATGAGGAACAATAATGGCGGCCAATTGTCCAAGCCCCATGCTGTCCTCCATAATCAAAGTTGGCAGTGTAAATACAGGGGCTGTTTTTCCACTTGGGAGAAACCTTTCACAGACAGGCTGTAAACAGCTTGGGTGGTATTGGCATGACACTATCTAACTTTTCTGCCTACTCTTTTTAGATTTTCTGCTTGTTACTTTTCACATGTAACCATGTGTCTAAATATGGTACCAAAGGCCTTGGAAGATGGTTTTTATTTGACTTTTGCATTTTTTTAATTCAGGTTAAATTTGTATAGAGAGAAATACATGTATCTTGCATGTATACTTCAATGAGCTCTGACAAATTAAACACCTCTGTCAAGATACAAAGCAATTTCACACCCCAGATAGTTTCTACTACCTTCATCCAATAAATCACCACACCTCGTGAACAACTGCTGCTTCCTTTGATTCCCATCTCCACATCTCCTTGAGCCTTATTTAAATCTAATCAAATGCTATATATTCTTTTATATTTAGCTTCTTTTAATGGTGACAGTTTTGAGATTTATGCACATTATTGGATATTCTAGTATACTTTTCTTTTTCATAGGAATCTAGTTTATCCAATCTTCTGGTGATGGTCTTTTCAGGATGTTTCCAACTTGGAGCCATTATAAATTAAGTTGTTATAAACATTCTTGTGTAAAATTCTTTGTAAATTTGTTTTAGATTCTGTGGAAGTATGTAAGAGTGTAATTATTGGATCATATAGCCTGACTGTATATTTAACTTCATTAGAAACTTCCTAAAAGTTTTCCAAAGAAAAGGTTCCATTTAATATTCCTTCCAGCAGTGTATGGGAAGTCCAGTTTCTCCACACTCTCACTAACAGTTGATGTTGTCTGTCTTTAATTTCACCCCTCAGAGCAGGAGTTTTAGTCAGCTTTTCATTGCTGTGACCAAAGATCTGACAAGAACAGTTAAAGGAGGAAATGTTTATTTGGAACTCATGGTTTCAGAGATCTCAGTCCATAAGTGGCTGACTAAATTGATCTGGGCCTGAGGTGAGGCAGAACATTATGACATCATGGAAGAAGAATGTGGTAGGGAGGGAGAGAGAGAGAGAGAGAGAAATTGAGATGCTCACCAGAGACAAAATGTATACACAAAGGCAGGTCCCCAATGATCCATCTCTTCCAGCCACACTCAATTAATCCCTATCAGGGGATTAATGCACTGATTAGGTTCAGGAACTCACAGTCCAATGATTTTACCTCTAAACTTTCCTGCATGGTTTCACACATGATCTTTTCAGGGACACCTCATATCTAAAACATAATAGCACAGGTATGCAGAATGGGATTCTAGCAGTTATGATTTTCATTTTCATTTCCATAATGATGCTGAGGACCATTTTATGCATTTTCACTGTTTATTTTCTTTTGCAAAGTGTCTGTTTAAGTCTTTTGCCTATTTTTTTTTAATTCTGTTGCTTTTTAAAAATTTATATTTCTATCTGTAGAAATCTTTTTGTATATTCTAGACGTAGCACTTTCTCAAGTCTATATATTCCAAGTCTGTGGTTGGCCTATTTACTTTCTTAATGGTGTGTTGATGAGCTGAAGTTTTACACTTGAATGAAGTCTAGATTATCATTTCTTATGTTGGTTCTTCATGTTTCCTAAGAAATATGTGCCTATTCTAATGCAAGATATTTATCTGCATGTATTTTCTTTTCAGAGGTTGATAGGCTTAGATTTTGTGTTTACATAAACATAACAAAACAAACAAAAAACCCCACAATAACACACACACACACACACACACACACACACACAAAAAAGAATTCTCAAATTAAAAATGAACCCAAATACAGAGAGTTGAACCCTTGTTAAATTAATTTTCAGTTATGGTGAGAGATAGGATTGTGCTTCATCATTTTCCATACGCTTTGTTCATTTTTAGCATAATTTACTTAAAAATATTTGAAAAGAATTTTCTATCTTCCTTGGCATCTTTACAGAGAAACAATTTGCTATATATGCCGGGATATATTGTTTAGCTCTTTTCGGTTACACCAAAAAATTAGCCTATCTATAAAAATAAAATAGCTTACTGTTTTGATTTGCACACCTTTAGAGTAAGTCTGCAATCAGGAAGTATGAAAACTTCAACTTCACTCTTCTTTTTCAAATTTGTCTTGGCTATTCTAAGATCTTCACATTTCCATATACATACTCTTTTCCACTTCCTTTAATTTAAAAGTGCTACTTGGACTTGGATTGGAATTTTTCAAATAAAAAATAGATGTTGAATTTTGTTAAATATTTTTCTGCATCTGTTTGAGAGTGATCATATTTCCCTCTCTATTTTGTAAATGTTGCAAATCACAGGGTATTCTTTAAATGTTAAAGAAACCTTGAATTTCTGAATAATTTCACTTGATTATAATGTATAATTTTTTACATTGCTAGAATCAATCAATTTTCTGATAATTTGCTTACCAATATTCCTAAGACATATTGACCCTTTTTTTTTTTTTTTTTTTTTTTTTTCTGGTGCTGGAAATTGAAACCAAGAACTTCATGAATATAAGGCAGTGAACTACATCTTCAGTCTTTCTTTTTATATTATTTAATTTGAGACAGGGTCTCACTAAATTGTCCCAGTTGTTCTAGAACTTCTGATCTTCCTGTCTTAGCCTCCCACATAGCTGGGATTACAGGCACATGCTACTGTGCCTGGCTCCTTAATTACTTTTTACTTTTAATGTGTTTGCCAGGTTTTAGTATCATAGTGATCCTGGCCTCATTAATACTAGTTGGAAAGTAAATCTTGTTCTTCTAATTTTATAAATAATTTGTATCAGAGTGGTATTAATTCTTGGTAAAAGCTTTGATAAAATTCTCTGGTCAAACCATTTGTGCTAGGATTTTTTTTGGGGGGGTTGGTTATAAATTTAATTGCTTTAGTATATACAGGGATATTCTTGTTCTTCACTTGTTAACTTTGGTAATTTGTGTTTCTTAGGAAAGCTTTCTATTTTATCCAAACTCTATATTTCATTTATATAATGTTCATCTTGTTTCCATAGATCTATTTTAATGCCTGTGGAGTACACAACCCTCTTTCCTTCCCGATTTTGGTACTTCGTATTTTCTCTCTCATTGGTTTTATCTTACACTTATCATTTCCTCCTTTACCTCTCTTATTAGCTACTTTAGGCAGAAATTTAGATATTTTTCATCATTCTATTCTAACATAGACATTAAAGCTGTATGTTTCTTTTTAAGCACTACTTGAGCTGTCACAAATTTTGATGTTGTAGTTTCATTATCATTCTACTCAAAACATCTAATTTCCATTATGCTTTATTTTAAATCCAATTTAGAACTATGTGGTTAATTTCCAAATAGCTGGGGCTTTCCAGAATTATTAATGTTGCTGACAATATCCTTTAACTCCACTCTTGCCAGAGAATATGCTCTTGATGATTTTAATGCTTTTGATTTACTGAGACTAGTTGTACAGACCAGCATATGGCCTACCTTGGTGAATTTTTAAAAGCATTTATTTATTTGCTTTAGTTTTACACAATGCCCCCCCCCTTTTTTATGTGGTGTGGCTCAGTGGTAGAGCGCTCACCTAACACATGCGTGGCCCAGGTTCAATCCCGAGCACCACATCTTGGTCAACTTTTTATGCACACTTAAAAATAATGTGTTTTGGGAAGCTTGGGGTGTAGTTCAGTGGTAGAGTGCTTGCTACTATATTCAAGGCCCTGGTTCCATCCCCTGCACAGCAGGATAGAAAAAAAAAAAAAAGTTTATTCTTTGTTTTGTTGTCAGATGTGTTGCTCCATAAATGTTAATAAAGTGAGGGTGGTTCATTGTGCTGTTCAAGTACTCTATATCTACTTGGTTAGCAATTATTGAGAGAGGGATGCTAAAATTTCCCATGACAGTTAGATTGGGAAGGCAAGTCTGACACACGTCCTGTACTCCAGTATGGCTAGAAGCAGACGTTGCCGCACTGATTTGAATGCTCATTGTGTCTTCTCAGAAAATCACCATAATTTCCCCTCTAAATTTTGAGATATCCAGACTGTAGTGAGTCCCCACTCCAGCCCTCCTCTCCCATTCAACATCTTCATACCTTCTGTGGTAAGTAGTCTTCAGGGTCCATGGGATGTGTCCACCCAGAAGCAGCACCATCCTACCAACCTAGACCTTGCTCTGGGGATCTGGGATCTTGAAATACCCAAACCAGTCATGAGCCAGCTTGCCCAGCTTGAGCAGGCCTCCTTGGGTCAATGAGTCCCAGGGTCGACTCCATCTCTGATGCATCTTTCCCCAGATGCTAGGGGATCGTAATGAGAGGGAGGAGAGCAGAGACAGGACTCAGAATGCCTGGACTGCAAGCTGGGTTGTCCACAGGCATGTCTGTGATGCCCATAGTGGTGTCAGTTGGAGCCAGGGTTAGAAAATAAGGTGGTAAAGCTGCAAACCAGAGGCTGGGTGCCAGGGGCGGGCTCTCTGCATGCACTCTGTGGAGTCTAAGAACTGAACTCTTTGTTCAAGCCCTTCCAGGTCATGAAGAGGAATGTTGATCAAACTAGAAGTATACAACATATTTTATTTAACAGATTGTTACTTTGATGGATAATTTAGACATATGGTATGGGAGTTTCCATATGTACTCTTGCCTTGAATTTAGAATATATTAGGGACAACCTGGAAGTAAACCAAGCTTTAAGTTCTGGCCCTTCTACCATAATCTTGAAAAAAATGATTTGAACTCTTTTGAGTTCTTTGATTTGTATTTGTAAAAGAAAATAACTGTAAGTTTCACTACTGTTTCTATAATGCAATACCTGTGTAACTTTAAAGGTGTTTGTTGTCCAAAATTCTGAATTTCAGTGTTTTCTTCTGTCAAACTTAAGATTTATATAGGACAGCTGTCTGTTTCAGTTCTGTCCTATGAAGTCTTATTGGTCATTGTGATTGTTAGATTAATTGCAGGCATTTTTTTTTTAGAAGAAGTAAGGCTATTAAGAGTAATGGCTAAGGATGATATAAGTTAACCTGCTTTAAATTGAGTTTCTCCTTCCCTGTGCTATCTTCTTGGCTAATTCAAAGTCACCTCAGTTTTGTTTCATTGTAAGTTAAAATTATGGTTGAAAATGTGATTTGGGGTCAAAAATCAATTAAATAGTAATTACAGTTATTTGTTTTAAGACTTCAGGTAGCATTTTACATCATGAATCTGTTGGATGACAGTTGATACAGATTAATCAGCAACCTGCTTTCTCTTGGATCATGACTCAAATCTGCTCTGGATTAGAATGCTAATAAGGAAATAATGACGAGCTGAGCTGGTCACTGGAGTGATGCACTTGGAGCCCTTTGGATAAAAAAAACCTCTTCTAAGTGCAAAGTGGAGCCCTTGTTGTTGTTATGTAGGAAAACCAGATTAATCCTCTAGGTTCATGTCCCCGAGCTCAGAGGGCAGCTTTTGGTCAGTCACATCAATTCTTCTTTGGCCTTTGTTATACATTGATTGTCCCTGGGGCCAAGGGGTGATCTGTTACCTTCTGTTTTACAAGCACTGGGAAAGCCAGTGATGTTCACTGGAAGTGTGCTAGGCTGGAAATTCCTTGGCTTATTGCCTCTGACTTTCTCATGAACACATTACAGGGTCCAAAGAAAATCATGTCAGGACAATAATGATGAGGTGGATAGACAGGGGGAGTTCACCACCAAAGCATCAAGGACCTCATGGACAGCAGATACTGAAACCTTGTCTTCTCAGAGTTTGAATTTTCAAACTGTTGGCCTCAACTTTTAATTTTCTTTCTTATTTATTTCACCATTCAAGTGAGCTTTTACTTCTTACTTCATTGAAAAGCTGTGATGCTTAAGAGTTATTAACAGCAAACTTCCCTCTGAATCATCCCATTTACATAAAAATGACCAGTTGAGGCTGCTTGTTTCCAATATAGAAGTAGCCCCAACACCAGGCCACTTTGCCATTTGGATCTCAGAAACAGAGAGAAAGTAACATCAGTCAGTCAACAAAAGTTATATTGATGTTGTACATTTGATTAATAAATATGTTGGTTTCTAGAATGTCACAGTAAAATCTGTGATTTCCATGGAATATATATGATTCTTATTCAAAAGAAGGGAAAAAATTACAATGCTACATGTTACTCAAGGACAATCCTTAAAATATGACTTCAGCACAACTCCAGAAGAAGCAATTTACAACTTTTATTGTACCAGTAGACAAAATGCCCACACATCCATATTTAAAAACTAATGAGAATGCTGTTCACCTTATTGCTTGGCCAGAGGGTAGAGGGGAAAGGGAGGTAGAGATGAATTAAATAGAGTGTTCATTTTAAGGTAAATTGAGGGATTTTTCAGCCTACTCAAGTTTAATTAAAAATAAATGTGGAAAATTGTTTTAAAAGATTGTACACAGTGATTATCTCAAATTGCCATGGGAAATACAGAAATGCCTCATTAAAAAACACATTTAGACATTTTTTATATATAAACTCCATCATTTATATTCTAGCTTAGAAAAACCTCCTCACTTCTAAAAAAAATAGCAAGCCAAAATATGTCATCATCATTTTCATGTATCCCAGAATATTATGCATATGCGTAAGATGATTTCTGGTGTACATCGACATCACAGAAAGACATTTTTAAAGGGAAATTGCAAAGCTTTTGCAAAAGTAAAACAAAACACTGAAAAGCTAAAAGATCACCAAATTATGTACAGAAGTAAAATCAGTAATCAAATTGCATGCAACCTGGAAACTTTCAAAAATTTGTCTGGATGCTACAGTTGAAGTACAAATCTTGGCAACGGGCAGGGTTTTTATCCCACCATAGAGTCCTCACACTGTGTTTGCATATGACTTAATTATCTTGATTTCTTTCAATTGAACGATTTAATCAATGAACAAAGGTAAATTTTGTTGCTGTTTTTACCACTGAATTGACTTAATAGTTTAATATTGTACAGCCATATCATCAAACTACATAGACAGGTTTTCCTCAAAAGTAAAAAAGAAATGCCCACTGACTCTTTCCTTTCACTTTCTGATCCTAAAGAAACATGATATATCATTGGCAGATAAACAACTGAAGACATGAGCAAGGGGTTATGAAGTGGACATGATGCAAAAAAGAAAGAAATGTTTAATTAAGACTGATGGATTAATTTGGTCCACATTGAAAAGAATTTGATGTAATGTTTTGTGGTATTAGGAAGAATTAACATTATGAATTGTTAATTAATATTATTAATATCTTTAGAATAAAATGTGAATGATAAACAATGTAGAGAAAGTACTGTCATGGTCCAACCAAATGATCATTAGTAGTAACACATTGCTTCTAGTTGTGTCTTTTGAACGATGGTCACTTTTTATGAGCCAAATTATCTATGACATGTTTCTTCCTTGAAATTCCCCAAATTGTCACTGTGAATGATGGATACAATATACATGCACATGTGCTAAGGTTTGAATATCTGTTCACTCCAAAATTCATGTTGAAATTTAATTGCCCTTGTGACAATATTAGGAGGTAGAACCTTCAAGATGTGATTAGGAAATGAGGACTCAGCTTTCATGGCTGAGTTTAATGCTTTTAAAGAAGGGCATTGGGGAGTGGTTTCTCTCTTTGCTCTTCTGCTCTTGTGCCTTGTAGGGAATAGAGCTCCCACCCTACAGACAATGCAGCATTCAAGCTGCCATCTTGAAAGCTGGGACCAAGCTATCACCAACACCAGACCTAATCATGCCTTTGGAGTTCTGAGCCTCTAGAACTGTAAGGAACAAATATCTATTCTTTATAGATTACTCAGTCTCAGCTATTGTTTTAAAAACATAAAATGACGTAAGACATGAAATTGAGAAATATGATTCAGTAAAAGAGATTTCATTCTCAGGTAGAATTATGTATAGACAATTTGATCACTAGCCTGGTGTGTTGGGGGGCTAAGCCTTTCTAGGCAATTATTATCTTTCCTATGTTTATGTTTATATCTAGAGATCAGCAATAAAAAAAAAAAAAAAACGTTGCCAACTAGCCAAATATATCATTTCGTTTATCACCCTTTGGAACTATATGGCTGGGGTTATATTGATCCTTGATTTGCTTAGTCAGCTCAGACTCTTTGGGAATGTTATCTGCTTTGTGAAATTTACCTGAGGGAATTCTTGCTTTCAAGTATTTAGGGATAGTACCTGCTAGTCATAGTTAACTATTTAGCCAACTTCTTCTACTGTCCCTATGATCTCAAGACTTCATAAAGATTGAGAGTTAGGACTTAAATTCTAGTACCTTCTTACGTTATCTTTGGTGGAAGATATTTTAGCACATAAGGATATGTTGTACTTGTACTTGCTTGGGGTGCTGCTTTGACCCAATGTGATAATGCTGCTCCCAGGGTTCAGCATACCATGCTTTGGAGGAACAGCAAGAGGATGGACTTAAGGGAAGAAAGAGATCATAATCACGAGTATATTCCCCTATCCAAACATTGGACTTTCTCTTTCAAAATATGCACTCACTAAAAAAAAAAAAAAAAAAAAAAAAAAAAAATATATATATATATATATATATATATATATATATATATGAGCATGACAAAACTAGCCAAGGAAGATCTGAGTAACATTGACTTAGCAAAAGTTCCTACGTAGGGACTATTCAAAGTATCAGGCAACATAGGCCTCTCTGCAACCCAGCTCTGCCTGAACCAGGGTCTTCATGAAATGCTACATGCTGGCTTGATTGACAAAAGCTTAACAAAGCAACCACAAAAATTCTGACAATACTAAGTGCTGGTGATATTTGGATAAATGTATTTCTACACTATTGGTGGGAGTTTAATAAGCAGAACCACATCAGAAAGTCATATTTGCAAGAAAATGTGAAAGTATTAGACACAGCTCCAAATGAATACATTAATAATACAGTTGAAAACAGATTTGGACAAGAATTATGAGATGATTATGATTTATGGGATAAGCAGAAAGACCCTAAGAGAGTTAACTTTTCATCTTCTATACTAGGAAAATCAATAGACAATATCTGAAAGTGAAAAATAAAGCAAGACAACAAAAATGTATATTATTTAGAGCTATGAGTGAAAATGAGAAAAATGAATGCAATTTCCTCCAAATAATGCAGTTTCCTCCAGAGGTTTTAGGAGTTTGGGAGCAGGGAACTGCTGTGTTTCCATTATTGGACTTGTAGAACTATTTCACTCTCACAGCTAGGGTCATGTGTAAATTTAATTAGAAAAAAAAATGATTTTAAAAGAAGTGAAGTTATGAATTAGTGTAATTAAATTATAAAGCTCTCTACTAGAACATTGGTTCTCCAGCAAAAATTATTATGATGTTTCCTAGTTTTAAACTAGAAAAAAAAATCTAGAAACATGGAAGCAAATAAAAAACATGGATTGAAACCAAGAGATCAATCTAGGGAATCCTTATTATCAAAATGGCCGTATCAGTTAGCAGTTCACTTGGCTCGGGATTTGCTCTCAGGAACTTTGGTAAAAAGAGTCAAGGACCTTTTCCCTTCATCAGGAGGCAGAGATATATTCACCTTCTCAAGAGACCAGAATAGTGAAACAGGCATTTGGGCACCATTTGTGTATAGAAGTATCCTTTTCCAGAGTATGATGTAACAAATCCCAGGAAGAGCTCAAAAATAAAATCTTCTAACAGAGAATGGCAGATAAGAACAAACACAGCAACTATGAAACATTTTATTATATAAATAATGTTTTGTACTTATCAGAAGTCAGGTGAAACCTGGACCAGGATCTTCTACTGTGTTCTCTAGCTGACAAGTATAGGCACAGAAAAAACAAAACAAAATAAAACAAACAAACAAACAAACAACAAAAAAAAAAAAAAACATGGGAGAAAGGTCACATTTTTCCCAATAGATGCTACATATACCCAAGCCTTGAAGATCAGCACAATCAAAAGCTCTTAAAGGAATACAAAAAACAGAGCTGAAGGACCTCCAGAATCAACAAGGAAAGCATGGAGGAGTCACAGGAGAGATGAGAAAGGGAGGAGGAGGAGTGAGCAGATGAAAAGGAAGAATGACTCAAACCTGCTACAGTTCTCTTGAGGTCCTTGGAAAGGTTTGGGGAAGAATCCTAGAAGAATCTGAAGATGCCCCTGGATAGCTCTGGACACTGGCTGAGGGGGCAATGCCAGGGCAGAGATGGGGTCCAGGAGATGCTCCTTCTAGAGGCTGCCACCTAAGGACGAGTTGACTAATATTCACGAAAGGTTCCTGGAGGGCGCACATATTTCCTTGAGTTTGGAATTTGAGAAGAGACAAATTCTTACATGCCTGGCTTAGGCACTAAGTTAGATGATCCTGCTTTATTCCACAATAAGATATCTAATGACTTTGAAGTGATGAAACAATATCATGCTTTGTGAAACGAATAGCAACTTGTGCCTCCCAGCAGTCCCTTATTCTTTCCATCTCTTCTCCTCCCTGCCTCAGAGCTTTCTGGAAAAGTCAAAAGTGGTTCCTCCTCACAAACCCTTGAGTTTACAACAATTCCAAGACTCCTTAGCTGTGTGGTATTGCCTCATTCTACATTTCCAACCTTCCCTCTCCAATTCCCCCTCAACTCACATTCTTGCTATTTTTTAACTCAGCTTTCTGGAACCAGCACTGCTTCAATGCAGGATACCATTTCCCTTTCTTTGCAAAGTCAAGTTCAATGCCACCTCTTTTCTGGTGCTTACCCAATGTCCTCAGGCAGAGTTCATGACTTTGAGTGCAATGTCCCTGTGGTTTATTATGACACCATTGCATTTCTATAATTGTATTGTAATTATCCACATACACATATATTTTCTTCCACTCATTTGAGTTCCTCAAAGATTGGAAACATCTATTTTGTTGTTGTTGTTCTGTCTCCAGTACATCCCACAGTTTCTGAAGCAAGTGAGATGCTTCCTGAAAATTTGCTAAAGCTATTAATGAATACTTGAGGAATGGAGATTTTCACGTCAAAGGGCAGGAAGTATGCTAGAAGTTTTGCTAAGTGCGTGACTGTAAATCATAGTCAATCCAGAAGAAAGATTGCTTTCTGTTCTCTTGTCCTTAGCTCCAGTTCATTAGATACTTGTCTCTGTGTCTGTGTCAGTCATCCCCGTGACTGAATGTCCTTTGTCTCTAATACAACCACATTGTGTTAAAGAGTAACAAGCAAACATTTTCAACTGTGCCTTTCAGAGGGAGAAGTAAGCCCAGTCCTGAAGAGCAGAACAAAATAGGGGAGAGTAGAAGATAGAATTAAACCAAATACAAAGGAAATTGCCATTGCGAGCATTTTATATTAACCTTTTTAAATGATGGATTATCCATTCTGAGCACAAATATATCAATCAGGGGAAATTATAGAGGCAAGAATTTGACAGCAGCTGTGTAGTTTGCCTAATGATTCTGGATCCCAATATTTCTCAGCTTGGTAGTACAGAAGATGAAGACTAGGAATTATATGAGGTTGTGAGAAGAATACAAATGTCTTGTAGGGCAAGGGGAAAAAAGAGCCTAAAGATTAAGGCTTTAAAAAGTGCAGGAAAAATGGTTTCTTCTGGATTGTTGGAAGAATTCTTTTTCTTGTTAATTTATTACATTTTAATATCCAAGGCATTTGAAATATGGCACTTTGCAACCCATTTATTAAAAGAAATGTAAAAATCAGCTGTTCTTTGTTCTCAAAGAATTAGAGGAAAGTATATATATTTATTATATATATGAATATATAATTGTTTATGTACACACACATATATATACATTTATCAAATACACATACATTTAAGGAGCTATCAAATAGTACAACTGAACATTAAGGAGGACTGACAATTGCCTATTGATAAATGTTCAGAAATTTTTATAAGAGTATATAGCCTTATTTCTGTCTAGCATGATGCTTTTCTATAAAACTTGAAATTAATTTGTCACATGTAGACAGAGGATTAAGCATTAAAAAATCCCTTTAAAATTTTAATTACCTGGTACTTATGCATCTCTCCAAATTTGTTTTTAAATCTTTTTTTTTCTTTACACCTGGAATATGTTTGGTAGCAAAATATGTAATTTAAAAGTTAAGCTTCAAAAGTTGGTTAAGCCCCAGACTGATAATGGGGTTGGGCAGAGAACGAGTTCCACATTGTTGCTAGAGGGCTGCAGGATCACAGCAATAAGACACTCCAGATATTTTGGTTAATCCTCGTGTGTAATAGCAAGAAAAATCCAAAGAGCACAGAGATAAATAAAGATTGTTTCCCTCCTACAATAGGTTATTGGTAACACATATATAATATAGAATTGATTTCTGATCTAAATAATTATCTAGTCCTCTTATTGAATGAGCAATTTTCCCCACATTTTTATTGGTGCATTCTAGTTGTACATACTAATAGGATTTATTGTTACATATCCATAACTCCATACAATGCGCAATAACAACATAAATTGGTAAACAATTTTTGAGCATCTTTTAGGTGCCATGCATGAGATTCCTCAGCAAATAAAAATGGCCCCTGCCTTTGTAGAGTTTGCATCTTAGCAGAAAGATCATGATTTCTAGATGAACAAATCTTTACAATGCCCAGATTATGAAAAATGTTCTTTAAAATAATCATATAATATCACTCTTTTTTGCAGTTATCAATTCTCCTATTTTCCTGATGGCAACAGTTCAAAATATTAGAGGTCATGTGAAATGTACGGTTAACATTATGTTAAAATATTTTTTAAAATTTAAAGACATGACATCAACCTCTCTCCTCAAAGGATGAAATCTTCTGCTAAACTATATTTCTGTCAACTATTAATCATTCCTTAAGGTAGGAGGACAACTGTGATAATGTAGTCATATTTTTTTTATTGATAAATTGGTCTGTCCAGGGAGAATTTTCTTTAATCTTAATGGTCACAAAGCACAGAAAAATTTAAAGTTTACTTCTCTTAAAAAAGATAGAAAAAAATCCTTGATCTATGATCTATCATTTATGGTTCACACTGCATTAATCTCTCCACAGATCAGAAAATAAAATCACAGAATTAAAAACAAAATAGAGGACCATCCATTGTAATGTTGGTTCTCTGAGATATTTGGCTAGATGATATGTGTAGCCTATAATACAAAAGCTTTGCATACATCAGTTAGGGGAACAAATATAAAGCAGTCAACCTTTAAATAATTGACTAATTTTTTTAGATACCCACCATGGAAACCTTTACAAAGTTAGGAAATCTTAGAAATAATAATGGGTCATTCTTCATAGCATTGTAGGACTCAAGAGTTTGTGCCAGCAGAAGTATGTATTGTTTCAGAATAGATTCTTCTTGGAGCTTTGAAAATATGAGCAAAGCCAAGTATGGTGGCTCACACCTATAAAGTAATGGCTAGGCAGGCTGAGACAGGAGGATCACTAGTTCCAAGCCAGCCTCAGCAAAACAAGGAGCAAAGTAACTCAGTGAGACCCTGTCTCTAAATGAAATACAAAATAGGACTGGGGATGTGGCTCAGTGGCCGAGTGTCCCTTGGTTCAATCCCCAGTACTCAAAAATGAAAATATTAGCAAAGACTACTATTGATTAAGGGCCTGTTAGATGCCACTAGTGAACTTGGAACTCTGTGCCAGTTATTTCATTCAATACTTGACACAACCTAATGAGGTAGATCTTGGAATATACACGATATAGATTAACAATTGAAACTCGGAGATTGTGTCAGCACCAAGATAAGATTCAAATCTCCAGACTTCATTCACTTTATACAATGTAGCAATGCATGTCTTAAAAAAATAAATTTATTGGTGCATTATAATTATACATAATAGCAGGATTCATTATTTCATATTCTTACATGCACATAACAATTTGATCAATCTCATGAAAAATGATTCTCTTAATAAAGCTTTGAATGGATGAAAGATAAAAAAATTTACTTTGCCTTTTTGATGCACGGTTTTATGGGGGCTTCTTTCTAAGTATTTATACTTTGGTCCTAGACCAAAAAGCTAGTTGTCAAGCTAAAAACATCCATAAATTTGAAGGAACTGGAAGGCTTACAAGGGTCTCAGGTATTTTCAACACATTGTCCGTAACAAAAGAATTTTTGTGTGTGGTTAACACAGGCAGAATATTCATTTGCCTTCTGTTTCTAAGACCTTATTCTGGGCATCGACTCGTAAGCAAGAGTGCAAAACATATAAATTCGTATGAATGCCTAGTAAAGGCTTTTGTGAAATGAATTCATTTCAGGACCACAGAAAGGTAAAATGTTCTAAAATTGAACCCACTAAGATACTATATCTTTAAAACTAATATTTTTGGGCTCTATAATGTGCATAAAATAAATGGAAGATAGAGAAGATTTTGGCCAACTAGGTAGAAGTAAGCATTTCTAGGCTGCATGATTTTGTGCTTGATGGTTTAGGTTTCTACTGTACATTTCCTTTAAAGAAAATCTTATTTTCTAACATAAAGTCTCAGCAAGCATACACTTGGCTAACAAGGGGAAAACTCCATCCCAGTTTTCATAATGCATTCATGAAGGGATTTGAAATAACCAACAGTTACTGCAGAAGGGAAACTAAAAAATTGTTGTTCCCTGGCATTTCTTAAACAAACACAAAAGTTCAAGCACTGTGGCTATTAAGATCTTTGGGGGGCAATATAAACACTGGCTTATTTCTAACCCCCTATAATCCCTGCATCAACACTAGCCTTCATTTGCAGTTGTAATTTCTCCTGCAGTGGCCCAGACACTGGGAGCTTTGCCTCTCAGTGGGATTCCTAAAGTATGGATATTAGGGCCAAGGCCTTCATTTTCTCTTGCCTGGTGGAGACCTGACATAATAACTGCCTTCTTTTCTACTCTTTCAGCTACAGAGAGCCCCTTCTCTTTGGGGGAAAATGTAATTTCTTCTCATATTCTTTTTCTAGGAAAAGGAAGGAGCGTATCTTGGGAGGATGTGGCTGACATATTTGTCTTCTGTATGAACAGGGGAAGGATATTCTTTTCAAATAATGATTTGCTTTATGCAGGGTCTCCTGGGATATTTTAACATGTCATGTGATCATTATGCTCAAAGGAACCTGCTTTCTAAACCACAGTACAAAAAGATGGGATGGAACTACTTTGTGGTCTTGGAATGAAGTTTTCACAATGTCCCTTGGTTCTCCTCAGTCAAGATATTTGCCTGGTTTGGTATGAAATCTTTCTTTCCTTTATTGAATGCCTTTAAATTTTTTTGAGGGAGAGCAAGAGTGAAAGGGTGAGAGAGAAAGAGAACAACTAGCTACTATCACCTGAGTAATGTCCCCTCCCTCAGGTTTTCTTTTGGTTTGTTTGTTTTGGGGTGCCAGGGATTGAATTGAGGGGCACTTGACCACTGAGCCCCAGCCCCAGCCCTATTTTGTATTTTATTTAGAAACAGAGTCTCAGAGAGTTGCTCAGCACCTTGCTTTTACTGAGGCTTGGCTTTGAACTCAAGATCCTCCTGCCTCAGCTTTCAGAAGCACTGGAACCGCAAGTGTGCGCCACCATGCCTGGCCCCTCAGGTTATTTTTAAATACTGTGGTAGCACCATAGATCAGATGCCACCAATTTCCTAAGTGGACATGGAAGTTCTGCAGAGGACTCTGTACCAGCAAATGTTACTCAGCTGAGTCCATTCGCTCAGCTACACGTAGGCCCGATAATTGCGGGTGAACAAAGAACACTTGCGGCTAAATTAAAGGCCAGAGAGGCTTTCCTCCCACCTAAGTTCCTGAGCCCAAAGCAAAAAATGCACAAGAGATGATCATTACAAACAGAGGCACAACCCCAGTTGATACTGAGACTTGTTTGTGTAGAGATAAATATGTGGAGAACATTGGGAAAAGAAGGCCACGTTAACAAAAAAGATCTATAAGCAAACTTTCCTGAAGTACAGGTTATTTTTGTATAAGTTTGAATTTTACCTGTGGGTGCTTTGTTCTTATTAAACAAGTAATGAGAATTCATATTGATTTACAACACAATGACGATTTTCACCTTAATTGATTGATGTTTGTGGGACTCTATCGAGGAAAGCTGAAGTACATGGTATGTGCAAAGTATTTCTCTAAATGTAATAATAACTTATTACAATTTAAGGTGTACCTCCTCTTAGTAAAAATCTTTTAGGGGAACTTTGGGCATGGCACTTAATCTTTGCTCCAGACCTTAATTTTTCTATGAGGTTGATATCAAAGAGCTCTAAGATTCCTTTAGTAACTTTAATATTCTGATTCTAATCAATGATTCAGATGGAGAGTGATAGATTTTTCGATCTGGAAAAGATTGTAGAGATTAGATAGAATTGTCTTTTGACAAATATGAAGCATTAAAAAATATTTTATGTGTTCGATGCTTAGTATGTGCTAGCCACTGTAAAAACCACCTCCATATATTCTCTCATATGCATCTCAGAAAAGTTGTGTGAGGTAGGCATTGCAATATTTCCATATAAGGAAACTGAGGCTCAGGAAAATTAAGTAAGCTGCTTGTGATAGCTTTCCATTACTGTAATAAATACCTGAGATGGTTGACTTTTAAAGAGAAGAGTTGTATGTTGGCTCTAGTCGTGGAGGTTTCCCTTCCTGAACAATTGGCCCCTTTGCTCTGGGCCTGTGGTGAAGCGTCACATTGGCAGTAGTGTGTGGTACAGCAAAGCATCTACTTCGTGACCGGGACAAGTGAGAAAGAGGAAGAGATAAGGGTCTCACAGTTCCCTTTGAGGGCACGCCCCCAATGACCTAAAGCCTCTCACTAGACCCCACCTCTTAAAGTTTTCACCTCCTTCCAACAGTATCAAGCTGAGAACTCAGCCTTTAACACATGGGCCTTTAGGGTCAGACAAGATCCTAAGGATAGCATTGCTTACGAACAATAGACAGAAAATGGCAGAACAGAAATTCAAACATTTCTCTCAGTCTCCAAACTCCATGTTAACCATGACCAGACTGTCTTTGGCATGGCTTCTCCATAATCTCAGTACCTGGGCAAAATCTGAATTTGCTTTTACTTACTGCCTACTCATCTATTGACACGCAGAAAACTATGTCAAAGTGAAGGCTTTGGAAACACCCTGGAAGCAAAATTTCTTTTTGATCTTCTCTTGCCCTCCTATTTTCCAATGTCACTCTTTTCCCAAGCCATATGAAGTAGAATTCCTCCTCTCCAGTGTGGACCGTAGAAACTGGAACCCCCTTTTTCTAAAGCCAGCCATAAAGCCTAAAAATACTACTCTAACCTTTCCCTAACTTTTTATAGTAACCAGGTGATTCTAAAGAAATGAAAACCCTCATTCCAGAGGGATCCTGCCTATGCTCAGGAATAAGAAATGCTACAACAAAGGAGACAAGAAGAATCTGAATGGACAGACTTTCCTGGGTTCCCCACTCCATCTCTTCTTATTAGATCATACCATTTTTTGTTCTGTCTATACTTCATTGAACCTGAGTATGAAAAAGGCAAGTTCACCCTGGATCTTTGGATATTCATTATGGAGGTTCCCATGCATGCAAAATTCTATTGAATAAATGTGCTATTGAGGAAGTCGGTTCCTGAGCCTATGTGATGGAGATTTGGACCTACATTTTCTTCTAGTGGGCACAGAGTCTCTAGTCTAATGTCTAGGTCCTTGATCCATTTTGAGTTGAGTTTTGTGCAGGTGAGATCAATTTCTATCTACTATATATGGAGTTCCAGTTTTCCCCGCACCATGTGTTGAAGAGGCGATCTTTTCTCCAATGTATGTTTATGGTACTTTTGACTGGTATGAGATAACTGAATTTATGTGGGTATGTCTCTGTGTCTTCTATTCTGTTCCATTGGTCTTCATGTCTGTTTTTGTGCCAAATGCTTTTCTGTTGTTAATTGTCTCCTGTTATAGGGGTGTCAACCACGGACTTTCACGACGGGCAGGAAAGGGGGATCACCCTAACATGTCCCATGCCTCTCTTCTCTTCCCTCAGCTCAGAGTCAGGGTGCTTTTCATTTCAGAGAAAACAGAGTGATAAAGGTGAGCCTTATTTCTTCTCAGTGCTCAGATATCTGTATTCAAGCATCTTCTGCTCGGGTATCTGGGCAGGCAAGATGGGACAAGTGACCTTAGTTCTAACACAAGAAGAGTTTTCTTTGGAATTTTATCCAGGCTAACATGGCAGTCTGATTTCCCTGTTTCCTGGCAGAAGTCTAAAGCTTTATACAAGCCACTAAGGGGTAAGGCGTTCTCCTTCACTGGGGAAGACAAGCGAGGATCCCTCTGAGAGACACGTGCCTCTCTTTCTTCTCTCCTCCCTTTGTTCCTTTGCCCACTGTGCAAGCAATTAGTGAAATTGAATCCTTAATAAGCCAATTTAGTCCAGCCCACATAGCTATTTTGTTCCTAATAAATCAATTAATTCAGCTCACATTGAGGGGACTGTCATGTTTACAATATCACAGTCAGTATCTACATATTTCTGTAAGAAATAAGATGGTGAGAAATATTTTTAGAAAAAAAAAAAAAAAAAAAAAAAACTCATCTTTCTCTATGGTGGAGGGGCTGGTTGTTATGCTGCGGCTGTGGCTGCGGCGGCTGCTGGGAGCTCATTGTCTTAGGCAGGCTTGAGAAGATGACATAGCAGTCCAGTAGATGGCTTGCTTCACAGGGGAGTGAACAGGCAAAAGTCCACAGAGGTTTTATTTGCATTTTGCAAAGGGGATTTGAACAAGGACAGAGCAACCATTTTGTGGTAAGGGTTCTCAGAGATTTCCCTTCCACCATCCTATAGGGAGAGGTGAATCCTACAAAAGGACTCCATATCTAAAGCTAATCTTCAATGGCCTTCAGTTGGTCTGAATTATCACCACTTATTCAGTCTCTTTTGGCTTCTTCAACCATGTTAGCAAGGTAAAGTTTAATCTTATTAGATTAAGATTTGAAACTTAGATTCCAAATATTCCCATAGCACTACCCTAGAACAGAAGAAGTATAGGAGCCACATCTATAAACTGGATTTAGAGAACATTCTTGATAAATAGTACTAGAGGATTGATTGTGTGGTGTAGTTACTCACATACCTATTGGTGAAATACCTAGAGAGGCCAATTTCTGTGTTTTTCTCTGCCTTTTTCATTTTCATTATTTAAGATAATTTGGCTTAGTGTGGGAGACAGTGGACTCCTAGTTAGATGACTATTGTAAGGGAAACAGTTCCAAAACTTAGAATATTCTAGAAAGAGTGTCAAATGGCAAATGAATTAGAAATTGTGTCAAATGTGAACCAGAGGGCAGAGGTCGACTAATTTGTTTAGAGAAAGGAAGGTCATTTGGGGGAAGTGAGACCCTGCCCTGAGAAATGTAAAGCCCTATTGGGTGACTCTTTTTAGTCCTTTCACATAGAAGAGAGATCAATTTATTCAATGTGACCTTAAAGAGAGAACCAAGGTCAATGGGTATGACCAAGAAAGAGCCACAATATAGTTAAGTTCAATAATAAGCTTTCTAATAGCTACAGCTGCACAGACATTGGCACCACTAAGCTCCTATTCTGGAGTTGTCTGAGCTGAGGCTCAGTGCAGAGGCTGTAGGGATTCTGCAGTTTGGGTTTAGTGGAAGGAGATAGCAAAAAGAATCTCATATTTGTCTCTTTCTATGAAAGAAAGATCACCATTCTACAGTTTATCTCCTCACTAGAGATATCATCTATATTTGTTTGGTTCCCTTGAAAAACAGCTTGAGCTCAATAAGAAAGAACAAGAAATCTGAGGTGTGACACCATGGGAAGCTCAGGCTGTGACTGCTGCAGCAGGAACTTCCTTTCTCTACACGGCAGCAGTAGATTTCTCTTCACTTGACAAAAGTGTCTAATAATCAGGGCCTGTGCATCTTGACAGTGCACTGAATGGTAGCCTACCATTCATCTGTTTGAGAATACTTCCCCAGAATCTGTTGAGAAGATTTCATATGCAGGATGCTGCATTCAGTGTGACAATAGCTTTGGGTAAGTTTGGGTAACTTGTCTGGAAAGACATCCACATGGGAATCTCTTTCTTTTTTTTTTTTTTTTTTTTTTTTTTTTTGTGACCTTCTCAATTAATTAAAAAATTAATGTAGACTTCAATATCAGATAGAGAAAGCTTGTGGGATTTCTCTAAGATCAACATTTTTTTTTTTTTTAGTACAAATATACCATGAAAGATTTACCCAACACGGTGCATCCAGAATTGCAATGAAAACATTTTTCCTTTTGAGAATCTGAATGATTTTATTTTGTCCTCCTTTAGTTTTTAATCACTATCCTTGAGTAAAAGTTGAAGTAAACTGCCCCAGTGTTCAGCTCTTTGTTCATGAAAATAAATGAAATCTCTTTGTGAATTCAATTGTTAACATAAAAATCTAATTTTGTATTCTTACTCTCATCCAACATCTTACCACAGATAATAGCACAACTATCAATTAGTTGTATTCCTTTTATATTTTGGTTGAAATAAAGATAAAAAAAAATTGCAGGTTGCCAAAAGTAAATTTGTAATCATGGAAATATTAAAAAGGTTTGTTCTGGCAGCTAAGCTTGATAAAAAATCCATGGCTGTTAATCAGCTGTCCATCACTGTCACAAAACACCTTTCTCTGATATAAGGAGGCTGATTCACAGTGGGGTTGGGTCAAGGAGCATAGGAGGATTAGAAGAATACTAGAAAGGTCAATGGGGAGGGGGGACAAGGGGTATGAAGGAAAAAAAAAAAGATGGTAGAATGAGATGGATATCATTACCCTAAGTGCATGTTTGAAGACATGAATAGTGAGAATATACTGTGTATACAAACAGTGATATGTAAAAAGGTGCTCTATATGTGTATTGCGAATTATAATGCATGCTACTGTTATATATACAACAATTTCGAATAAAAAAAGGTGGTAAGGTTTATTTTGGCTTATGGTTTAGAGGTTTCAGACCATGGTCACTTGACCCACGCCTTGGGCCTGTGGCTACACCGTGCCTCCTAAGGGGGAGTGTGGCAGAAGTGGCTGTTGACTTCATGGCAGCTGGGGAGAGAAGAGTGGGGAGAAGGGGCCAGGGTCCCAATATCCTCTTTAAGTAGGCCTCACCTCTTCAGGTTTCTACCACCTCCCAATAGAGCCATGGTTTGGGGACTAAGCCTTTAACACATGCATTTTGGATCCAAACTATTGCAATGGCCTTTTGTGTTATGAGTAGCATAACCTGATTGCCACCAATCTCTTTTTTTTCAGATGGAGAAAATGTTGACTTCCTTGGAATATAGTATTTCTTGTCTTATGCTAAGTTATACTTCAGTAAAGAATGACTCTAAAACATCTGTCACTTAAAACAAATGTTTATTGCTTACACACAGTATACGTGCACTGTGGGTCAACCCATCTGGAAGATGTTACATCTGTTATTTACTCAATGACCCAGGTTGATTGGGACTTGCAGAGCTGATGGCAGAGGGAAAAGAAAAGATCTATTTTCACATCATATTCCATTGGTGAGACCAAGTCACAACTGTGATGTCAATCAATAGGGTGGGAAGATGGAGGGAGGAGCCCATGGTTGCTGAATGCAATGCTACAAGCATTAAAGGGACATTTACCATGTGATCAAATACATCCTGAAAATATTTCCTCTAGACTGCTTTGCTTCTTCTCAACCATTTGACTGATTTGATCAACTGAAGGCTTTTTATCAAGTCACCAATATTTCATCATTTGTTACTGTGTCCTCAGCCTTTGGTAACCTCAGATTATTTGCCCTGCAGAATGACAGTTCAATAAATTTTCACTGTGAATAACTAGAGAATATGATGGTTTTTGTCTTTTTTTCCTCCAGTAAAAGAACACAGTACCAAACAAAGCTCCCATATGTATTTTGCTCATTAACTCTTTAGAGTAAATGGATATTAATTTATGTTACTATACATTACAGTAGGGCATCTAAACTGCTGCAGAATTACACCTTGCAGCTACACGAATACCTGGAGAGTTGCTGGGGAGTGATGTGATTATCACAAGCAGCACTAGAGGAAATAACATAATTTGTTGCCTACTCTAAAATGCTGTCCCATTTTTCTTAGAAGCTTGACAGGTTGAAATAAATTCTTTTAAAGTCAATTTATGAGATTAAAAAAAAATTCCACCATTTCCCTCTTCCCTTCCTCACCCTAAGACCTTTAAGAACCAGGTGCAGGGGCTGGGATTGTGGCTCAGCGGTAGAGCGCTCACCTAGCACGTGTGCGGCCCGGGTTCGATCCTCAGCACCACGTAAGAATAAAGGCATTGTGTACAACTAAAATAAATAAATAAATATTAAAAAAAAAAAAAAGAATCAGGTGCAAAGACCAGCAGGCAACTAAGCTTGGGGAGGACATTCTCTAAGAAAATGCTTATAGAATCCACTGGAATAGCTCTATTCTGAGCAGCATGTTTAAGATCACTGTCACAATATTTTGTGATTGGTGATCTGAAATACATTTTGAAATTTAAATTATGATTAGAGATTTAGCAAGGTAAATGGAAGGAGGGAGGGTAGGAAGGAAGGGCCAGAGGAAGAGAAGGAGAGAGACCATTGATCAGAGTACAACAGGATTATTTCTTCTAGTATCGTAGACTTACCAAAGCATCGGAAATTATAGAGATGCCAGGTGCTGATATGAAACTGATTTTCTTCCTTCATCTGAAAGTAACACAAGTTAATGGTAGCTTTTACTTAAACAACTTTCCTACTATAGTCCCTGAACTGAGAATGATCTCTCTTCCTCTCTTCTTCAGGCATGTCACCAATGGGAAAATATTGGCATTGTCTTTAAGTATGTGTGTGCATTGGGTGCAGCATGGCACCAACTTTGGTGGCTGTTAGTTTGCATTCTGGGTTCTAATGCTCTGTCTGAATGCCCAGAACAGGTATCTTGACTTCCTTTGAATCTATTTGTCCAAGTGTTCTTTGTCCCTCCAGGGTCAAAGAATTCAAATAGTATTCCCTCTAATAAAATTCCACTGTATACTTTTCACTACCTGATTGTTTGCATATTGTATTCATATAAAAATGCTCTTTCAAATCAAAACATAATAGAACAAAGCTAGAGAAATGACTCAGTATGAAAAAAAAAAAAAACAATGACTGCATTCATGGTCTCACCACTGAATTATAATTTCACAATTATAAATCCAATTTCTGATTTCTTTCCAAATCCAGTTACTAAAATATCCATGGGGTGAAGATAACAAAGAAAATACATCTAGTACTGATCATTGCTCTTTTAATTTCCTACCTCAATATCTAGGTGCCCTCCTTACAACTATCCCATCACTGAATCACCTCACATATTTTGCCACACAACTGTTAATAAATCAGTTATCAGCATCATGCTTAATGATTTCATTCAACTCTGAAGGTAGGTCAAATAGAACTTGCTGATGGATTTGGGTAAGGTGTTTGAGAAAGGGAAGAGTTAAAGGGGACTACCAGATCATGTGAACATCTAAGATGAAGAGACTATGGAAAAGATGGATATGGGGTAGGAGACTATCAAGAACTCTTTTTGGATCTTTTAAGTCTAAAATATTGAATGGACAATTGAATACATGAGTCTGGAACTCAAAGAAGAACCTGGAGGTAGAGCATTGTCAGAGGAAATATATAAATATATTGACTCAAGGGATGGATTTGGATGGAATCACATAAGGAAAGGGCATGAATTGAAGGGAGGAGGTCCCAGGAGTGAAGGGAAGAACACTTGACAGGAGACTGGAAAGGAAAGAAAAGGAGGAGAAAATGGCATTAAAGGAGACCATGTCAGCATTGCTTCCAAGGAGTTTTGTTTAAAGTGGACCAGGGAAATAGGGGGCTTCAGGAGGAAAACGTCAAGGAAGAGGTTGTTTTTGAGGATGAGAGCTATTACATCATGTTTGCATACTGGTAAAATAATTCTACAGAGCCAGGCACTGTGGCACACACCCGTAATCCCAGTGGCTCTGGAGGCTGAGACGGGAGGATCATGAGTACAAAGCCAGCTTCAGCAATGGTGAGGTGCTAAGCAACTCAGTGAGACCCTGTCTCTAAATAAAATACAAAATAGGACTGAGGATGTGGCTCAGTGGTCAAATGCCTCTGAGATCAATCCCCAATACCCCCAAAAAATATAAATAAATAAAATAATTCTATGGAATAAAGAAATGATAAAGGAGAAAGCAGGATTGGGTGTGGAAGCAAAGGTCTTATGCAGTTAAGAGGGAATGGATCCCAGGGCACAAGTGAAGGGGTTGGTGTAAACAGGAAGAGACACACTTCATCCATTATTATGGGAGGGGAGGGAACACATGGTGAGGGAGACAGGTGAAACACTGTCTGTGGTGGAAAGACAAGAACATTGGCCTCTGGGTGCTCCTAATTTCTAGGTAAAATAGTGGGCAAGTTTTATCAGTTCAGAGTGAAGACTGGGAGTTGGAGCAAGAACAGACGGCTGCAATAGCTATGGCAGACCAATTGACAAGAGAAATAAAACATGAATTCTGGGCAGTACTGCTGAACCACTTGAGATTATGGTCATAATTTTGAAGTGGGACCAGTCAGCTCAGTTGTGGGACGCGTTTTATAGCCACTTTACGCAGTGAGTATATATTTTTAGGTAGATATTCTGTTGTGTAAAGGATAAGTGAAAAGAGTTGAGGGCATTTCTGTAGGACTGACGATGGTAAAAATCATGGAACAGAAGCTTGGCAAGAAGGAAGACAATGAACGGTAAGTAGACAAACATCCCAAACCGAATTCATAAACTTTCTCTATGGACCTATTTCTTGTGTCTTATTCTTTCCTGAGTTGTAGATAACCTAGTCCCTGAGTCAAAAATCTCACCTTCTCTTGTGCTTTTACCCCAACCGACTTCTCAACTTCTCTCAAGTTTCTCTTATATTGCTTAATTCTTTCTTCTTCTCCCTTGAGTTTCCTTTGTTTATGCTCCCTGGAAACTTACACGGATTTTGCAAGAAATTTCAAACTGGTACTCTCTTCCAGGATCTTACCTCATTGATTCATGGTCCACATTTTTGTTAGAATGATTTTTTAAATCTGATCATACTAACTCTCTACTTAAAAACCCTCATCCACCCCAAATATCCTGTGGAATAAAGTCTAGAACCTTTGAATAACCAAACAATAACGACAGATACTGTGTTTTCAACAGCTACTATGTGCCAAATACTGATTTAAGTACATTTGATATGAAAACAGTTTCAGGGGTTATTAATTAATTCATATATATTATTCTATAGAAATACTATGTTACAGATCAAGTAATGGAATGACAAAAATATTTAGTAATTTGAAATAAACTAATACTTGGAAGTGGGCCAGCCAGGGTTTGGACTCAGATCTGATTCCTGAATGTGCCCTGCTGAATGTGACCTTCAGACAATATTGTTTGAATACAAGGACTGCTACACTCCAACACTTGCTTATTCAAGTCTTGTCTCCCATCACACCTCACTCTTGTTCCTTGACCTTGATTTTGTATAAAATCTTATTTTGTCACTCCATGCCTATACTTCTTTCTGTATGCTCCTGTGTTTGGAATGCTTTCTCCACATCTCCCTCCTCCCAAAATCCACACCCTCCCCACCCAGTGACCATCCCTTGCTTGGACAACCTTTATTAATCCATTTAAAATTCACCTCCTCTTCTGAGACCTCCAGTAAGATAAACATTTTTCTCCAGTCCCACTGGGCCTTCTATTAATGTACCTCAATAGGTTGTTGCAACTTTTTATCCGTTCATATATTTCTTTTTTTTTTTTTTTTTTTTTTTTTTTTTTGGTACCAGAGATTGAACTCAGAGGCACTTGACCACTGGGCCACATCCCCAGCCCTTTTTGTATTTTTATTAGAGACAGGGTCTCACTGAGTTGCTGAGTGCCTCGCCATTGCTGAGGCTGGCTTTGAACTCGCAATCCTCCTGCCTCAGCCTCCCAAGTGCTGGGATTACAGGCATGCGCCACCACGCCCGGCTAAGTTCATATATTTCTTATGGACTGAATTATGTCCCTCCCACCTCCCCCCAAAATCCTACATTGAAATCCTAACTCTTAGTGCCTACGAGAAAGTCTTAGAGAGGGGATAAAGTCAAAATGAAGTCTTTAGGGTAGGCCCTAATGCAATCTGACTGGTGTTCTTGTAAGAAGAGGACCCTTGGATACATGGACACCAGAAACGTGGTCATACTCACTCACACTTTGTGGGCACATACAGAGGAGGGACCATGTGAGGCCAGTGAGAAGTGGACATTTGCAAGCCATGGGGAGAACTCTCAGAAGAAACCAAACCAACTGACACGTTGATCTCAGGTGTCTAGCCTTTAGAACTGAGAAAATAGGTGATATGTTGTTTGTTTGTTAGGTGGTATTTTGTTATGGCAGGCCCAGCAATCTAACACAGCATCTGTCTTTACTACCATCCTCAGGGTAAGAACTACTCTTATTTACAACATTAGGTTCAGGATTCTTACGCAGCCCCCTCAACCCTTCCTGTGGCCTATCATCTGCCAAATATGACAGATATTTAGTACACCTCACCAGAAGAATGAAAGAACAGGTGGGAATGAATGGGTTTGCACACAGATGTAAATTGTCTACTTCTCAAACTTGGATCTGAATTCATTAAGTATTCCAAGGGCAAAGGTTACTTACTTTCCATCATTTATTTATCTTCACCATCCAAATCTCTCCCTCCATATGTTTTTTGAGGATAATTGTTGGGCAGTAGGAAATTTGGCAGTGCTTATAGTAAATAAACAGAACTCGAGTGATTTTCTTTGCCAAAATTATAAACCAATGTCCAAGATTTTTTGACTTAAACTTTCAAAGTTATCACATTTGAGCATGTTTCTTTCAAAGTTACCCCGACAAAGTCATCATTGTATCTGCAGTTCAGGTGTGATCAGAAATTGAGCTCCTTCCTCTGGTGTTCTGAGCGTTTTCTTTAAAGGCAGTATATTTACCTGGCAGACCTTTTCAAGTTTTCATGGTTCTAGTTAAACATTTCAACTTAACATTGATATATTCTAGCAGATAAAAACTTAGGCAGGCAAGGTACAATGAATAAAGTTACCCACACATTCTGTGTGTATACATGCAAAACTCCACGTATTTTAAAGGGATTCCATACCTTACAAACAAAAGCATAATTTCTGTTGACTCAAATTTTGTGGAGAAGAAAATTATTTCTTATCCAAATTATTTAAGCTTCTATAACAGCCACAGTTTCTACCTAGTGAGAAACAAATAACCTTTAGTTTTGTGACATCCTAAACTCTGAGGATCTTTAATGTACTTGAATTGGATTTTGAACCACTTTTATCATTTCTGGTGAGAATTTAAGTTTCACCAAATCTTCACCTTTTTTATTTGATTGTTTAAAGTCACAGGATTTTATTTTATAACCAAGAAATTTATGAGGGGGTTTGATAACTTTAGAATGACCTGAAGGAGCTCAATAAACCCACTTTTTTTTTGTATTGTATAAAATGACTAAAGGGCACTTTGACCTTTTTTCTCATACATTGAATTAGGACTAAGAAGAAGGATATGCCGAAGCAGAAAACCTTTTCTGTGCCTACAAGCCATCTGTCTGTACTCCCAAGCCTCCCAGGTCACTAAAGAGCTATGTGAGCAAAGACAATTTTAAGAGTTCTCTCATCTCCCCAGTTCTTATTGCTAAATCCTCCTTGTTTTAGTCAGCTTTTTCACAGCTGTGACCAAAAGAACTGATGAGAACAGTTTTAGAAAAGGAAAAGTTTAGTTGGGAGCTCATGGTTTCAGGGGTCTCAGTCCATAGACAGCAGCTCTGAGAGGAAAGCAACTCAGAACATGGCAATGAGGAAGCAGAGAGCTTCCATTAACAAAATATATAGCCTAAGTCATGCTCCCAGTGACCTACCTCTTCCAGCCACACCATCCCTACTGACAGCTACCACCCAGTTAAACTCTATCATTGAAGTAATTCACTGATTACATTGAGGCTCTCATAATCCAACCATTTTACCTTTAAGTTTTCTTGCATTGTCTCACATATGAGTTTTTTGGGGACACCTAATATCTAAGCCATATCACTCCTATATTGTCTGCTCATTATTTTCTAGACTTCTCTAAATATTCCTACACAAATTCTCATACTGCAATTTTATTTTCAACTTAAAAAATTATTAGACACTCATAATCTTATATGCAGCCAAATCTAGTTCTCCATATTCCCAATCGCATCATAGAACATCCCTCTCCTCGATTTACAGACTTCACTTCTACTCCCTTTCTTTCTGGTGCATATTCCCAATCTATGAGAGTGGTAGGGATTGTAAGAAAGGAGGATTCCTAAGATCAGGAGACAATGAATTCAATGACAGAAAGCTACCTAATATCATGACTTTGGCAGTGCTTCAATCTTCAAATCATCTGAAATATTCTATTCTGCTTTAGAATACACCATACTTTGAAATGGCTCTTTTGAAACTATGCAAGCTAGACAGACACCCTGTTTTTGTAAAGCTGTCTTACCTTTCTTTTTATTTTTGTGGTGCTGAAGATTGAACCCAGGGCCTTGTGCATGTGAGGCAAGCACTCTATGAATTGAGCTATATTCCCAGCCCCTATCTTAACTTTCTTGTTCATATTTATACAGAACATCAACAAATAATACTGAAGAGTCTGTATTGCCCCTTTACCTATCAAAGGGCATGAAAGAGAGAGATGAAGAGATTTGACAGAATACCTATTCACTCATTATCCAACAGGTCAAAGTTAGGACCATGGTGATGATATTATTGAAAAGACTAAACTTAGTCAGAGATGGATTTTGTGGTAGAAACTTTGGATCCAGGGAAGAGGAGGTTCAAAGATAACTTGGAACTCTTAATTTGTTCAATGCTGTAAGAACAAAGAGGTGGTTTCAGATTTTTTTGGATAGCTCTAATTCTTTGATGGAAATTGATCAAAATATAAACAATTCCATCTTTTCAACTGTTTGATAGGCAATGTGGGTCCCAAGATTTAACGAAGAGGAAGACCTCACCCAGAAAAAAAAAAAAAAAAAAAAAAAAAAAAAAACCTCCATTTCTCAGTTAAATTCAGAAATGACCAGGGACAGAAACTACAATGAATGCTACTCTAATACCATATGGATTCCAGTCTGGTCTCTATTATGAAGGCTGAGAGAGCTTTAACCTCCTCCTACTCCCATGAAGCTCGTCGTCCTTGACTTAAAGCCAAGGTTTACTGTATATGTTGGAGCTTACTCCAAAAATTCTCCTGCTCTGTTGCCTACAAAAAAAAAAAAAAACCAGTCTGTCTTTGGTAACATGTCTGTGAGAATCCACCCTCACTCATAAAAGAATCCAAGAAAGCTCTGTCTCTGTATACATCCACAGCTCCTCACAAAACAGCAAAGCCATGTGTTGTACCGCACCACTCTTCCACAGGACAAAAGGTACTGGAACTTTCCATGTGGGAAGACGTGGTCCTGCTGTTGCAGAGCTGGCTCAGGGGGATAGGGGAAGTACCGGAGGTGAGGATATGAGAATATGAGAAGAGATCTCCAAAGAGAGGGGCCAGAACTGGGGTGTGGGAAGCTTTGGCCCCATTTTCTGCACAGCTGTGTTATAAATATGGAGTACTAGCATTTCTTGGATGGTGTTCAGTCTGGGTCACAGGACGGCTAAGGTGGGAATAAAAATAATGTTACCTTAGGCCCACCCTTCCCCAGGATGTCTATTTCCAATGGCTGAAAATTGCTGAGATCTGTCTTCACAGCTGCAAGGACTCCAAATAATATAAAGATGATAGGCATTTTATAAAACCTAGTTCTTGTTTGTCTATGATTTGTGGGGAGGGGATCCCTCTGCATCCATCTCTCTCTCTCTCTCTCTTCCTTTCTCTCTCTCTCTTTCATACACACACACACACACACACACACACACACACACACACACACACACACCTATCCTAAGACTGTTTGGAGGAGCAAGTCCTTAGGCCAGTTGAAACTTCCTCCACCTCTTCAACGTGGGAGGGGGCAACAGTGGTGGTGAAAGGCCATTCATCCATCGCTCCAGCCATCATCAAATGATTTGCATCACATTTGGGTGAATTGCTGAGTGAGCTGTGGTCCAACAGTTCTTGGACTGCAAGAGGGCCTATGGGTGTTCCTATTCCCCTGGGGAACCCTATTTGAAATTGACAAATTATGTAAATATTTTCTAAAATGTACGCCTGCCCAATATTAACTACCTAGAAAACCTTCCTTCATAGATTACAAATCCATAGAAATCATTGTATATTTCAGTCCAGGAGTGAGTGAGTCATGGTTTACAGGGATGGAGGCCAAATTACCAGTGGAGAAACTGATGACTACAAAAGAGAAGTTAACACTTAGAGTCTGGCCACGAGGAGACAGAATACTGTTTACACATCTCCCCAGGTCGCCTTCCTCCTGAGAAAAACAGCACATCCCCTATTGGTTTCGATGTCATAATGAACCAAATGTAATTATAAATATGAGGGCGGGAAAGACACAGAGGGAAATTGATTTTGAAAGGAAACAGACAACTCTTTCTGTCAGATGCACGTCTCCCCCTGTGAAGCCTGAGCAAGGAAGGGCAGCTCACGGGTAAACTCTCCCTGGTCCATAAGCACATCCTCAGAGTCAAATTAGGTTCGAATTTACGTCAGCTGGTGCCTGTTGGAGCTGTAATGTTGAGCTGAAGTGAAAAGACTCACTCCAGAGATCATGGAAAAATGTTCAAGTCAAGTATGATGAACTTCTAACTTCCTCTTGCTCACAGTAAATTGGCTTAGAAAATACACTCTAGCCAGAAACCCAGCCCTTTAAATAAGCCTCTGATCAAACTGTATTAAAAAAAAAAAAAAAAAAAAAAAAAAAACAGGTTTAAGCCCAGTATATGTAATTTGATAAAAAGTAAGCCCATAAAATTCTTGGCAAACTCACCTGAAGCAGCAAGTGTTGTGAAAACCTTGAAATCCCAGAGATTGGCAGGGCATCCATTCAGATGCCATTCCTTTAGAGAAGGGACCGTCGGAGAGGGCGTGGCCAGTTGCTGGCACAAGCTATCCCTGGAAGGCAATGCTCTGACAGAACCATCTGAAAACATCTGTTTCACTCTGTCATAGAATTCCAGACTGGGACACCCACCACTTTTCCTGAGTCATGAAGAAAACCACACCCAGCTATATCTATTTTCAGGGAGAAGTTAATTAGAATTCCCAGGCCTAGCTAATAAGCTCCAGTGGACTTAATCCATTTAATGTTCATCAAAAAAAAAAAAAAAAAAAAAAAAAAAATACAGAAAATGAGAACCAAACGTTGTAGGAGATGGATGCAGGGTTAGAACTACGAAGAGCTCAGAAGTGAAAGAGCTGATGAAGTGAAAGTCAAGATTGTGTGGAATATTTCTAACCCAAAGAGAAATTTAATAGGTTCACTATCTTTTTTTTCTCTTTGTGTTTGGGAGTCCATTTGATGGAGAAGTGGGGTGTGTGTGTGTGTGTGTGTGTGTGTGTGTGTGATGCATTGTGAGTGGTGCGTGTGTGTCTTTGCAATGGGCTTTTTATTTCTTTTCTTTCTATTTTTTTTTTTTTTTTTTTTTTTTTTTTTTTTTTTTGTGGTACGGGGATTGAACTCAGGGGCACTGGACCACTGGGTCACATCCCCAGCCCTTTTTTGTATTTTATTTAGAGACAGGGTCTCACTGAGTTGCTAAGTACCTCGCCATTGCTGAGGCTGGCTTTGAACTCGCAATCCTCCTGCCTCAGCCTCCCAAAGTGCTGGGATTACAGGCATGCGCCATCGTGCCCGGCTTATTTCTTTTCTTTTTAATTCTCAAAATTATGGGAAGGTATTGAAGTCGTGCAGAAAGGGTAGGAAAACAAATTGCAAAACAGAAGTTGGGCCAATTTAAAACATGACAACATATATATATATATATATTGTATATATATATAGTTATATGTAGTTGATGGCTTGAAAAATGGAGTTTATGCTTCTTTGATCTAATAACCAAGATCCCAAATAAGTAGTAAAATATTTTTTTTTCAAAGTGGCCCCAAATGAGCAGAAACTGAGTTAAATTTAAAGCATAGAATATTTTTTAGCCTCTTCAAACCCAAGCAAGCTTACCCACTCTTTTTCCCAGAATGAATTTGGTGGTGAACATCACTTAGGCTCTTGTGCCCCAAATAATTGAATTTTCAGAAGAGATATAGACATGGGTTCATTTGTTCTTTCTTTCTTCCTTCCTTCCTTTCTTTTTTTTTCTCCTTCTTTTTTTTTTAACCACACTGCTTGCTCACTCTTCTGGTTGTCTTTTTTTCTAAAAGCACCGAGACTGCTAATTTTCTTTACTCTCTAGTTAAAAAAAAAAAAAAAAAATTCACTCAAACGCTTTTACATAGAAAGAGCAGTAGAAAATCATTTCTCTTGAAATATCACTAATCTTAATTTTTTCCAGTTCTACAGGGCTTCCTTAGGTCTCTAAGAATCAACACACCTCCAAATTTATGTTGTTGTTTTTTTTTTTTTTTTTCACACTCCAACCTGTTTTACTCCTTAATTATAGGCACTTTAGAAATTCAAATTTTGTCAATTGATTTGTGAGGGGAGGAAAGGGGGGGGGTTCTTTATGTTTATTATCATTCATTCCATTTATTCCTGTTTCCATTATTCCATTTATGGTCTAGTCTTTTTCTGCTTCTTTTTTCTCTCTTTTATCTTATTTATTTATTTATTTATTTTGTCTATAATTGTAGGGTCCTATCGTATGTTAGTCAGCTTTTCATTGCTATAACAAAATATCTGATAGGATTAGTTTATAAAGACTGAGGGCTTATTTGGGTTCATAGTTTTAAAGGTTCCAGTCCATGCTCATGTGGACCCATTCTTTTGGGTGTCTGGTGGAGGTGCCACATGGTGATGGCAGGGAGCGGTGGTGAAACAAACCCACATACATCACAAGTCAGGTGGGATAAGAGAGGAAGAAGAAGGGGCCAGGGTCCCACTGTTCTCCAGGGCATGTTGCTGATGACTAAGGGCCTCCCACAAGACACCATATTCTAAAGCTCCAAGGCCTCCCATTCATGCCCCCCTGGGGAATAAGCTTTAACACAATGGACCATTGGTGGATACTCATCCAAACCATAGCAGGTCCATTTTAAGAATTTCCAAATCGCTTTCACGCATAATTCCTGTTTCACTGATTGCCGCTTGTTAGAGGTGAGAAGAGCTCTGTGAATTCATCAGCAAATAAGGAGCGGTTTGTCAGTCCTTGATGAGTGGGCAAAGGACTCTTTTTTTTTTTTAAGGATGAATTAAATACTGCAATTGTTAGTTTACCCTCTTGACAGGGAACAACTCAAAGCAAAGCGAGAGGAAACAGCAGCAGATTCCCACTCTCAGCCACGTGTTCCCCTCAAGGTTTTCCCATTCATTGTCCAACCTCTTAGAAGAACCAAGTTTATTAAAATTTCAACTCTTTCTCCTTTTACATAGTTTCCTTCCTCAGGAAATAGGCACTCCTGGCAACTAAAGCAGAAAACTGCTAAGAAAGTGAGGAAGGCCTTTTTCATACGGAAGGATTCTAATACATAGAATAATTTTTCTCTCAGTCTGTGACTCACACCAATTCCAAACTTCTATAAAAATGGAAAATACTCCTCTGAGCCTCAATTCTTTAGTGTTAGTTTATGAAATACACAATGCAGGAATATTAAAGTTCTCTCTAATTTTCCTCTGTAGCTGTTTCCTGTCTTTTCCAGAGAAATAAAAAGGAAATCAAAGTTCTAAGGTCTGGAGATGGAGTGGAGCTGCCCCCATATGGAAACAACTAATGTTCTTTGGAATTATTTGCTGGACATGGTGGCCCATACCTGTGATCCCAGTGACTGGGGGCTGAGGCAGGAGGATCACAAGTTCTTGGCCACTTAGGAAAGCCCAGTCTGAAAGTAAAAAATAAAAAGGGCTGGGATGAAACAGCCCTCAGTTGAATCCCCAGTACCAATAATAATAATAATAATAATAATAACAATAACAACAACAATGGTGATGATGACGACGATGCTAATAATAATCCTTATTAGCCTCTTTCTGCGCTGAAATCATTGAGAGAACAGATCACGATTTATCTATTTTTACGTCTGGCCCAACCAGCTTGGATCCAGGACATTTTAGGTGCTCAGTAAATACTTGTTCTGTAGGTGAGGATGGCTGTAATATTAGACATTTCATCTGAGCATAATCCTAAATGGATAAATTGAAAGTGTTTTATTATAAATTTCTTAAGGGCAAAAACTATGATTTATTGAAGTTATATCTGAATTATCAATTGATACTTTTTACACTGTGGGTATTCAGAACATGAATGATTTAAACTTACTTGTCATTCATTCAATATCGTCCTCTGTCTTTCCCCAAGAGATATGTTCAAGTCCTCTCTCTCCCCCGCCCCTACCTCTTTTCCTTATTTTGGTCTTAGCATCTGCATATGAGAGAAAACATTTGACCCTCTGTGTTCTCACGGTGGTTTATTTCACTTAGCATGCTGTTCTCTGGTTCCATCCATTTACCAGCAAATGCCATAATTTCATTCTTCTTTATGGCTGAGTAAAACTCCATTGATATACACAAGAAGAGAGATATACCATAGAAGAGAGATCAGTGGAGTAGTGGAGGGACACATAAAGGTGGAAGCAATGGTGGAATGAAATTGACCAAACTATCTTATGTACATATGTGAATATACCAAGTGCATTTCACCTTTATGTATATCTATAATGCACTAATTTTAAAAAATCAAATATGAATAAATAGAAGAATGACCAGTAAAGTGGAGGAGATGGAACTGGGGGAAAGAGAAAGAGAAAGGAGTACTGGGAACTGAATTGAAACAAACAAATTGTAATTGTCAAAACGAACCCCAATATTATGGATAATTTTAATGCACTAATTTAAAAAAAATCTCTACTGTGTTTCCCAATGAGCAACCTAAGGAAAATTGGGTTAATGTTGCACTTTTTTTTTTTTTTTTTTTTTTTGTACCGGGGATTGAACTCAGGGGCACTCGACCACTGGGCCACATCCCCAGCCTTTTTTTTGTATTTTATTAGAGACAGGGTCTCACTGAGTTGCTAAATGCCTCGCCATTGCTGAGGCTGGCTTTGAACTTGCGATCCTCCTGCCTCAGCCTCCCAAGTGCTGGGATTACAGGTGTGCGCCACCACGCCCGGCTTAATGTTGCACTTTTTAAGGTGAACTTTGCAATCATAGAAACCAAAGATCCTTGTAACTAAAAAGCCTTATAGACTATCAGAAGTAAAATTAAGAAGATATTCTGGCTTTCTAATCTTAGGACAGTTCCTTTTGACCTGAACCCAACCTAGGTTAACAATTTACCGTCTGTGTTGGGTTTTGCAGATCTCAGCATAGTACATACTCATCTGATATTCACTATAAGCCCATGCATATTCCTCATTGAAAAGCAAAAATCACCCTTACCATTTTAATACAATCTTAGTCATTGAAGTCAGCAAAGTTAATTTTTAAGAATTATAGGATCTCCAGGAAACCTTTTGAGATGTTTTGTTAAAAGCAAACAAATTTAAATACCCAAAGCCTCATTTCTTTTTTTCTAGCTCAAAACTACAGACACTTTAAGGGTGGAGCAGCATTTATATTTGGCAAAGCTCTATGTCTGGGTTCTCTAGAAATATCAATCACCCCGAACAAGCAGCCAGCTACTAATCAGCAGCCACATAAATGAGTCTCTCTGAAAATACTTGAAGGTATTTCTTGTGTCAAGTTAGACAAAGCTGGGGGAAAAAAATTCCCCTTTTGATTAAGCATTACAAATGAGAATTTCATTTAAGGAAATGCTTTCTGCTAACTAATTTTGGGAATGCACAGGGACCCAGGTTTTAACTGAGAATATGGAGGGAAACGTGGAAAGAAACATGAATGTGCTTGTGGATGCTTTACCCGGGGATAAGCGAATATCTATCACAACTAAAGATGACAGCAAATATTTATAGAAAGGATGTGTGCGTGTGCACATATACCAAACATTAATCCTTGAAGAAGCAAAAGAAATGCAAGTGTGACTTTACAGGCTCAATAAATACCATTTTGATGCATTAAAAGCCCTTCATTGGAGAGGCAAGGACCCAGGTATCCTTGCCTAGGGCCCACTAAAGTCTATGGCTCAAATTCACAGGGGCTTGCAGATTTAGATGGGAAGAAAAGTACACTTTTATTTTTACTAAACTGTAACTCAAATTTAGACATGGACTTCAATTTTGAATGTAGGTAACCAACCATATTAATATTAGCAGTATCTATGACTTTGTCTCTAGTAGAAATCACAGGTTTTTTGTAACAGTACATTTATTGTATGTATCTAGAAATAATATTTTCATCACTCCTTTAAAAATTGTGGTAGCTATTAGACTAACTGCTAGATCTCATTTACCATCTAATTTTTCAATTTAAAAAATTGTTTATCACACATTTTTTCTTAATATTTTGAAAAAATGTTTCAATAACATCAGTTTTCTTTGCAATGCTATACATTAGTTTATGCATTTAAAACATTCTGAGTCAGTATCTGTTAGTTTTACTAGTCTGCAAAAGGTAAGAATTTCTGTGATAAACCAACCTTTGGAGTTTTGAATGAAGTCATCAACATATTTTATACACATTTGTGATGAGTGTTTACCTTGACAGACACTTTGGAGCATTCTGTACTACTTGATGAGATTATGTGCTGTAGGGTGAACTTAGTGACCTAAATAGTACTTTATAAACTAATTTGCTGATATAAATTGGCTTGATATTTTACTTAAGCAATATATACACAACATATTTTCTAATAGAGGAAAATGCTTTCTAATAGATGTTTTCTACTCACTTTACACCAGCTATTGCTCAAACTTGACAAATTTTTTTCCATTTATTTGAGGCAATTTATCCAGCTGGTTCTTTAAAACATAAGACTCAAAGAGGCAAGGGTAAATTATGCCTTGATTTTTCTGGATTAAGAAGCAGAGATTTAATTATTCCATTCTTACATTGATTTTCATTGCTATGGTCTGTATTATCAAATAGTGAGTACTTTTTAAATATTGACATTAATACATTATATATACCCTGTGACTTTATTTATTCATCCGCCCTGTCAGTCTTTGAAGTTCCCTGTATAAAGCTGTGTTAAGCACTGGTTCTTTGCTCATTCTGTCAGTTTGTAGATTCCTTATCTTGATGCTTTTTCAATATGCAATACATGATTCCAGTGCTCTTGACTTTAGGAATTACTAAAAATATGCTTTTTTTAAACTATGGCTTTATGGAAGTTTTAGAAATAGAATAACAAGACATCTGGGACTTTTTACATGGATTACTGCCAGTGGGGCTTGACTTGGTGGAAAACAGCAAAAGCAAAGTGTGTGTGTGTGTGTGTGTGTGTGTGTGTGTCTTTACTACAACATCCTCATCTCATTCCTTCCAAACCATTCATTTGTGACATTTTACTGTCAACTCCTCATTCTCCAACACCTCTCACAAAATAATGTGAGAAACACTGGTGAGAGGAACATGAAAAAAATAAAGAAACAAATAAAACAGAGAAGTAGAGTTGTTAAAAAGCTACACGTATATTCTCAAAATTTTTAAGTGTCATTTCCTACTGGTAGACCACTTTCCAAAAAACTTTTTTTCTTCCTCTCTTCCTTTCCTTTTTTATCTTCTTTTCCTTCTCTCTCCCTCTACTCTTCCTTTTCTCCTTTCCTCTCTTCTTTCATTATATTTCTGCTTTCTTCTTTCACAGCATTTCTTCTTTTTTATCTTGTAGCCACTGTTTTATGTGCTAAGGACAAACAAAATAGAGAGAGAGAGAGAAATAAAGAAAAAGATCCTTATTCTCATGCTGCCTCCATTCTGGTGGCAAGGACAGTCAGCAAACAAAGTGGGTCAAGATCAAAGAATCAAGTTCAGCATAAAATGTGTTATGATAAATGCTCAAGAGAAAAAATGCAGGAGGGGATGCTGTGGCTCAGTGGCAAAGCACGTGCTTAGCATGAGCAAGGATCTGGGCTTAATTCTTAGCATCAATCAATAAATAAAAGAAATAAAAATGTAAAGAAAAAGGAAGATACAAAATTTATGGATAGGGAGATGGAATTAAATAGCTTGGTAAAGAGGAGCCTCACCACAAAAGTGAGTTTTGATTTGGTCTAGGTAGGTGAGGTCTGAGCATTCCAGGCAGAAGGGACAGTAGGCATCCAGGCCTTCAAAACAAGACCAGCACTTTGTAAAAAAAAAAAAAAAAAAGTTATTGAACTGTAATTGACATACAAAAGCTGTATGTATTTAATGTCTATATCATTCAGAGTTTGAAGATAAGTATGTACAAGTGAACCTACCACCACAATCCACGCCATAGATGTATCCATCACTTTCAAGTTTCTTCTTGCCCTCCTTATTTATGATGATGATGAGTGTATGTATGTGACAAGGCCATCATAGAGACCAGAAAGGGGGACGATCACACAAGTTGTAAAGAATGTGGTTCTTACTTTGACATGAAGATGCACAGTTTTGAACAGAAAAGTGACCCAATTTAACTAACATTTATAACAATTACTCATTACTGTGGTAAGTAAAGACTCCAAGGGGTGTGTGGGTAGGGAGTAGAAGCCAAGAGATCAATCAACTGGGGGCAACCTGCTAATGCAGATGAGAAATGGTGACATCTGAGAGCAAAGGCTGTGAGCAGAAATGGGTGAGTTCTTGGTACATTTTAAAGTAAATTGGTAGGATTTGCTGATGATTTGGAGTAATTGCAAGAAGAAGAAAAGAATTAAGGCTCACTAAGAGAACAACTAGAAAAACAAAGTGGTCATGAACTCAGATGGGAAAACAGATTTGGGGTTAGTGGCTGGACATATTTGACATATTGCGTTTAAACTGCTTCTTACACATCCAAGGGGAGATGTCAAGTAAGGAGCTGGAAATATGGATTTGAATTTCAAGAGAAAGGGCCATGCTGATGATATGAATTTGGGATTCATCAGCATACAGGTGAGAGATTCAGACATGGGTCTGGATGAGATGACCCAGGGAGAGGGTACAAATATGAGAGACTATAAAATAGATCAGGGCTTTGGGACACTCCATCACTTAGAAGTGGGAAAGATGAGAAAGAACCAGCAAAAAGACCAAGAAGAGTGAGAATCCAGGAAGGCAGAAGGAATCCCCGGCGATGACTCTGCCAGATGCTTTTCCATTCCCTGCTATGGTGGAACTACAAGTGTTAACCATCATAGTTGAGTCCTGGGAAATTCTGCAGGGATGAAGTCGTTTGTTTCAATTATGTTTAAAGATGCAGAGAATGGTACATATGCTGTCCATTCATATTTTTCTTTGGTTGGAATGGAGCTTTGCTGGCTGCAGAGCACTAAAAATATATCATACTGAAAAAATGGACATGCAGAACACTTTGTGTGTGTGTTTTTCACAGTTTCCCATGACATTTTAACTAAGCGTGGAGGATATTGTTCTTCTTTTCCTTGCACTTGGTATGGCTAATGCTGAATGTGTGGGGATTACAGCCATACCATGTGGCAGACTGCCGTGTCACTCATATGGGACTCTGGAGGGATGAACAGAAGGGAACTGTGGCTATGAGAGAGAAATGATATACTCAGCTACAAACAGGGTCACAAGGTGGAAATGCAAATTAAGAAAGTTGCCCATGAAATTAAAAGCTTCCCTTCAGGATGTTTCTTTTCCACCGTTACCTTCAAGAATGCATGCTTTTGTTTTTTAGTTCAAGCTATCTCCTCCACTTTTATAAGCATCAGCATATTGGCAAAATTTCCTGCTTGTGTTATTTTTTTTTTTTTAAGAATTCAACAAAAGTTACTTTTTAGACTGGGAAAACAAACAAACAAAAACAGCTTTCTTAGGAAATCAAATAATGATCTCTGTAAATAAGAAAGAAGTACTAGGGGGGAAAAAAGGGAGTACATCCGTTGCTTTTGTAAAACTGTACTTAAAATTTGGAAGCCAGATACATTTGATCAGAGAAAAAGACCCCATGTCATTGTTCTATGATAGTAGCTTAGAATGTGGCATTTTGGGACACTGAGCTTCCTTCTCTGGACAGTAACCCCTTCCCTAGGAACAGATCAAGGAAGGTAGAAAAGACAAACATCAAAGGTGTTAATTCCTCAGATGGTTCTTATCACTAATTTTATGAAGGAAAAAGAAATCTCAATAGCAGAAGTGTACAATTTTAAGTAAAATGAGGTTTTGGGCTGGGGTTGTGGCTCAGTGGTAGAGTGCTTGCCCAGCACATAAGGCCCTGGGTTCGATCCTCAGCACCACATAAAAATAAATAAATAAAATAAAGGTATTATGTTCATTTGCAACCAAAAAAAATTAAAAACTGAGGTTTTAGATATTTTGTGAAATTAATTTGTTTACATTTCCCTTGAAATTAATATCATAGAGACACAAAGTGAAATGAGTTTGCTTACCTGCAGGGGAAAGGACCTTGTCCTCTCTTTCTGTCCCATCCTCTGTCCATGTGGCTGGCTGTGCTTTTCTGTGTTCTCTCTGTCTCTCTCCCACTGTCTCCTTTTTTACCTCCAATGATATTGTTAACTTTAGAATTAACTATTTCTTAATTCTAGATAAGTTTCTGGATATAATTTTATGGTACAAGAGAAAATATATACTTGCTCCTCAGGCTGAGTAAAGATAGATTTCTCAGGACTCATTTCATACTCATTCAAGGAAAGAGACCGTCATTCCCGGACTGATTTATGTTTTATGCAGTAAAAATTTGTTCTAGGAAGTGTGCATGGAACAATGTTTGAATTCCAAGTTTAAAATACACCAATCTGAGATGTAAAGTCTAATAACAAGATTCTTTAAGGCTATATTTTCAACATTTATTTAAATGAGTTTATGAAGAACATTCCTCATTTTATTATTAGATATTTAATAAATATTAAATTAAATAATAAAAAATTGAACCAGACCCTTTACAGCCTCTTTTCTCTTGTAGAAACAATATGTCATAAAGGAAAGTCAAGATTTATTTAGCTTCATATACGTTCTTCTGAGAAAAAAATAAAAGGATTAAGAGAAACGTAAAGGGATTAGCAAGAACATCAGACTGAGCACATGGGAATTTTCATTTCTTTCTTCTTCTTTTTTTTTAGTATTTAGTATTACTTTAATACCTTGAACTCCATGGCAAAACCAGGTCAATGACAGGTGATTCAGCTTAATGATGTGGTCAAAAGCATCCTAAGGAAATAAAAAGACAAAAATAATTCAACTTGTGTCTAAGATTTATAGCTAACAACTTTGTGGCATTGGGGGGAAAAGCCCATTAAGCATTTACTGCTCTCTTTTTGTCCCTGGAGGAAAACAAAGTATTTATCTCCCTTTGCCATGATTGGAAAATTGTCACCTTTAGAAAACATTGCTCTTTGTCTCTAACGCAGAAGCACAGAAAGGCATTTTCTTTGGAACCACGCTGGCGGTCACACCTTCACTGAGGTAAGCGGGCACCAGTGCACCTTTACCGAGTGCTATCTGGTGCCACACACTGGCTGCTTTTACTTGCTTTTGGACTCACCTCTTCCTCTTTGGGTATGTGTCAATGCCCTCATTTTCCAGATGAGAACAACAAGTTTCAGAACATTTATATGTCTTGTTGGACACTAGTGCCAGGATCTGAACTTAGACCCATAGGTACAGAGAGATCTGTATCTCACAATTAATTGTTTCATTTTAAAATGGAAATATATGTTTTTATATATATATGTATATATATATATATGTAGATGTATATATAATACATGTTTATGTGAGTTTTTTTTTTTTTTTTTGCGTGTGTAGTGGGGCTCATCGGTGGGTAACTTATTCAAGTTAATCACTAAAAATAGATGAGAGTTTCGCTCTTTTGTGTTCTAGGCTTGGAAAATGAGATAAAAATAAATGGAAGTTATTTTATAATTTCTGTGTTATGTCCTTAAAGGAAAAGGAGATTACCTTCCTTTTACATTCTTCTCTACCCCTATAGAATGGAATGCAGCTGTGCTGTTTAGTAATCTTCCACCACGCAATTTGCTAGGGATAGGAGAGGAACACAATAGAAGTCCTCAAGTCCTCAAAGCCCATAAGCCATCACCTGAGGCCTGGATTCCTATTCAAAATATTACTGACAGTGTCTTTGGAGTCTCTCATTACACCAGACAAAGGCATATCCTAAATAGAACAGAACTGAAGACAGATTAATGATCTAAACCGGTCAAGGATCTAAATAAACACTAAAGTAAATCTGAGGGAAACAAAAAAATAATGAATAGAGTAAAATTAATGTAATGAAGACCATAAATAAAATAAGACAATGAAATAGAAATCCAGTTCTAGAACAATTCCATTCATATGAACAAAATTCTGTCAAGGGTAATCAAGAAGAGAGAGAGAGAGAGAGAGAGAAATAATATGTAGATAGAATGGTAGATAGATGATAGATGATAGATATTACAGGTAATATTGAGGAATTAAACTTGAAAAACTATGAGAAACTATAACAATATATTTAAAGTACAAGATTTTAATGATTTATAAATACGTAAATTAACTAAAGATATTTATGTGTAAGTTCAAAGCTCAAAGAGACTTGTAGCAATTAAAGAAATTCAGTAATTTAAAAAAATCTATTTCTTTAGGTGTTTTAACTGGTGCACTTTACCAAGTTATTAAAAAAAAAAAGAGAGAGAGAGAGAGAGAGAGAGAGAGAGAACCTTTTACTTATAAAACTCTTTCAGAATTTTGGAAAAACGTTAAAGTTTCTCACTTGTTTTATGAAGCTAGTGTGAGCTTGCTAACAATACTGCAAATATAATAGAGCCAGGATAATTATTGGCCATTATCACTTGAGAAACAAATGCAAAAATACCAGATAAAATCAGTAAAGTGATCCATACAGTGTATGTATGTGTACAGGTCAAAAAATCTTCATAACTAAATATAGTTTAACCTGAGAATATGCAGAGGATTTAATTTAGAATATATGTTAATATCATCCACCAAACAGACAACATAAAGAACTATGTCAATAAATGCAGCAGTCATTTAATTAAATTCAAAACCAACTTATGAAAAAAATAATGAACAAGATAATAGTAAATTCTGAAATTAACCAAATTACATTATTACATTGTATAAATATGCAACAAATTCCACTATTATGTATAATCATAATGTACCAATAAAAATATTTAAAAAAATCATTAAAAAATGAACAAGGTAATAGAAAGTAAATTTCCTAATCTACTACTAGAATGAAAGCAAATACAATGATGATGAAATGTTAAAAATGTTTCTTACCTGAGTTATGTCCACACCCATCTACCTTCAAGTCCAAGTTTAGGCTAACACGTGAAAGTGCAAGTTAAGCATAGCAGCTTCCCAGACCCTTCCTTAATAGATACCTGTCCTGGTACCTTTGTCCTTTCTATTTCTTGTCTGCTTACTTATTGCTGCTGACGTGGAAGATGCCTTGATCCAATAGATGCCAGAGTCAGGTAGCCAAAAGAATCTGAATCTTTAACACATCAGACCATGGCAGCCCCAAGATGATGGCTTCCATTTGTGAAATGGAAGGAAAAAAAAGAGAGAAGTTTTCATTATGTTTGAACTGTTGTTACTGTGACTGCTTCTTATTGACATTATACTGAATGTATTAGCAAATATAATATGAGAAGAAAATAAGATATAAATTACAAATAAATAAACCTATATTGGTTTTAGAGAATTATATGATTGCATACCTAGAAAATCAGAGAGACACATTGCTACATCAGTGCACCACAATTTTATACCCATAATTTTCTTAGAAATTAAAAGCTCTGAAATTTCTAAGTTCATGGATAAATATAAATGTTACCAGTGAGAGCATAAAGTTTTAGAAACTATTTTGGACACTGTGTAGTAAGAATTGTTTTGACTACGAGCAACAGAAACCTTAGATGAAACTGACGTATTTAACGTGGAAAGCTGTTGTGTCCTGAATACAGAGGTTAGGTGAAAACCAGGCTTATGATACTGAGTCCAACAAGTGTCCAAGAACCAGCTCTCACCATTCTCTTTCTGTCATTCTTAGTATGTCAGATGAGACAATAGACTAGCCTTCCTCTTAACTGAAGGAACATACAACTATTGCATGGATCCTATCTTACATCATAGACTGGCCTGCCTCTTAATGGCAAGAACATGCAACTAACTGTTCCATGAACTTCATCCAGAATAGGAGACTATCCAGAAGAAAGAGGGCCTAGTTACTATGACAGAAATAAACAAACAATTTCCAGAAATCCATGTTCCTTTAGTCAGTGTTTTGGTCAACTTTTTAGTTTCTATAACTAAAAGATCCCAACAGAACAACTGTAGAGGAGGAAAAGTTTATTTAGGGGCTCAAGGTTTCATAGGTCTCAGTCCATAGACAGCCAGCTCCATTCTTCAGGGTTTGAGATGAAGCAGAACATCATGGTGGAAGAATGTGGTGGAGGGAAGTAGCTCAGGATATGATCAGGGAGCAGACAGAGACTCCACCTGCCAGACAGAAAATATATACCCCAAAGGCACGCCCCCAATGACCCACCTTCTCCAGCCACACCCTACCTGCCTTCGGTTACCACTCAGTTAACGTTAATTCACTGACTGGATTAAGGGGGTTAAGGCTCTCATAACCAAATAATTTCTCCTCTAAACCTTCTTTCATTGTCTCACACATGAGCTTTTGGGGGACACCTAATATCCAAACCATAACAGCCAGCATTAATTGTATGCCAATTACCAAATCAATTCCTGGCAGAAAGATGGAATAACATATTTGTGGGAGCCAGGTTGTAATAGTGAAAAGTTAGAGACTAAATATTTACCAATAAATAAATAGAAAAAAATTTATATTGTAGCATTACCACAGAATTTTATGCAGCAATAGTAGCAAGAATCCTAGGTAACATTTACTGAGGTGGTAGTATGTGCCAGGCACTTTTATAAACACTTTTATAAACCTGCCCAACATGTGCTCATTATTGAGAGAGCAAGTTAATATTATTTCATGTGCATAAGGCTGGCAAAATTTTAATATCTGATAATAACAAATGCTGGTAAAAGATAGTTGTGTGCATGTGTATATACATATGAGTGTGATTACATACATGAGAAAGAAAATTCTTGTATGACTTATAAAATTTTTATTTTTCACATAAAAAAACTAAAGCATGAAGAAGTTCAATAACTCATCCAAATTTACAAAGCTATTGAGTATCAGAGATAAGATTTGACCTAGAAAATCCATTCAATGTTAAAATCAATAAATGGGTTCACATATGTCCATTTAAGAAATATTAAAAGCATAGTCTTGAGTAGATGGTAGCCCTTCACAACAAAAGGAACTATAAGAAAACATCATTTTTGTCAAGGGGTGGGGGTGTCTACAAGTTCATTTTAGCGCAAGTTACATCAATAACCTAGAAAGTTGAGGACAATGCCTCATATTCACATACACAACTAACCATGAGGCAATCAAGTGTAGAGGTTTATAAAAGGGTATGTGTGTATGGAGAGTTGGATGTTTCCACGTATTAGTTGAAACTATGAAGTGAATTTAAAGTGAAAAGAGAGAATTAGGGGCCTGGGGTCTGGCTCAGTGGTAGAGCACTTGCCTAGCATGTGTTAAGCCCTGGGTTCCATTCCCAGCACCACAAAATAACACAGAGAAGTAGAAAGGAAAGATCCTTGAGGCTAGGTGGGGAAAGGAACCAGAAAATGGAAGAATTTTGGAGTGAACATGGATCAGAGAGTGATGTCTCAAGTAATAACTAATGGGAGAGCTTTACAGATATTCGTCAATAAAATCAAATGTGACAGAGAATACTGAAAATATTTGGCAATTAATATATCTCCAAAGACTTTGCAGTAACTGGTGTCTAATGCAGTCACATGAGAAACCTGCATAAGTGCCTTGAAAAGTCCAAAGGGGATGAGTAGAAATGGTGCCTATTGTTCAGAGGTATGTGGTTGGTGACAGGGAAGTGATTAGTAGGACATTAGCTCAAGGGAATGAAGGGTTTTTCTATGGAAAAGATGTGGTAATATTTTAGCTCTTGCAAAAACAGTCCAGGGAGAGATTTGAAGTATTGGAAAGATGGGAAAGAGTAGGGCTTACTGTAGGAGCAACATCTGGGAGAAGATGGGAAGCAGCACATGAGGAGCACAGGTGGAGAATGTGGCCTTGAACTTGAGAAGTAACGGGAAGTGAACAAGCATCTCCCAGATGATCTGGGAGACAGATGGAATTAAAAAAGGGGAGTAATGAGTTCTATCCTGCTGTTTCCCATCAGTCTTTCCCGAAGGGATACTTGGCCAGGAGAACAGGAAACAGACAGGTGGTCCAAGGTCTATTGGGTAAAGTTAATATATAGCTGTTTGATTATTCAGGTCTGAGTTTTAGGACCAAAATGAAAGGAGTAGATTAAAAGTAATTACTACAAATTCATGAATCCCATTCCAGTTACCCAGACAACAGTCTCCTGACCTAAATTTCTCCCTCCCTTAGTGAGTGAAGCTGGAGTCCATTCTAAACACACACCACCAACAAACCAAAACTAGAAAAGAGCTCCAGAGAAGTCTCAGGATGTCAGTACCAAAGGCCAGCTCATGGTCATCTACACAACCATCCTCTATGGGGGAGGAAACCGAGTCTCAAAAGCATGCACAGCAGTCCCAAGGTCATAGAATCACTGATCAGTGATAGTCCCCTGCTTCCCTTTCCTCCCCTACTGCTTATGAACAACCAAGATACTATATATTTTCCTTTTTTTTGTGTGTGTGTGGTACCGGGGATTGAACTCAGGGATACTCGACCACTGGGCCACATCCCCAGACCTTTTTTTGCATTTTATTTAGAGACAGGGTCTCACTGAGTTGCTAAGTGCCTCGCCATGGCTGAGGCTGGCTTTGAACTCGCGATCCTCCTGCCTCAGCCTCCCAAAGTGCTGGGATTACAGGTGTGTGCCACCGTGCCTGGCTATTTTCCTTTGTTAATTCATTTATTTTTGCCTTCTTTCAAGAGACTGTGATCTCCCTCAGGGGGCATTTTTCTCTCCTGCTCAGTGCTGTTACCTCAGGCTTTACTGTGTGTTTGGCATTTAGCAGGCACTTGGTCTCTATTTGTGGAATGGATGAATTTCTTCTACTCTTTTACACTTTCACAGAAATCCTTTCAAATTGAAATTGATAGTTCTAATAATCACCTCCATGCAAATAGTTTTCATAAACCCTGATAGATAGGTTACCCTCCCCCGCCCTCAGAGTTTTCCACACCCTAAGAGAAGCAACCTTGTTTCATTCTCCGGACAAGATGTTCCAGACAGGATGTTCCTTCCCCAAGCAGAATATTTCTTTTCCCCAGGCAAGAGCCAATAGGCTTAAAGATCGCCCTGTTCTATGGGCAAAAAGCCAATGGTGTTGGGGTTGCTCTAGTGCACCCCCCACCAGAAATCCCTATATAAGGCCCTGTTTGAGAGACTCAGACAGAGAGAGACACACGGACACAACATTGGCTCGTTGCTGCAGAGAGGAGGAAGCCACTGCAACAGCTCCAGACCCATCGCCTCCAGCCGATGACAGCTGCCCCAGCCAACAGCTCCAGACCCATCGCCTCCAGCCGATGACAGCTGCCCCAGCCGGCAGCTCCAGACCCATCGCCTTCAGCTCAACGGCCACTCCCAGCTGACAGCTCCAGCCTCCAGCCAGACAGCAGCTGCTTTAGCCAACAGCTCCAGAGATCCCAGCCGGTGCAACCAAGCACCCACCTTCTGTCCAGAGCTTGCACACTCCCCTCTCCCTGACTCCCTTCTCCCACCAGAGCTTGCACACTCCCTTCTCCCTGACTCCCCTCTCCCACCTCTTCAACCTTCGACCAGAGCACCTCTTCTCCGGTTTTAGCTACCGGCTATGAAGGCTGTTAAATAAATCTTTTGGCTGCACGGCTGTCCCCGGTGTGATGCTTTGCCCTTCAAACCCTGCTTCCCCATTGGGTAGATAAAGCTCCAGAGTAGAACAGAATTTGAACCCAGACTGCCTGGCTTCAGAACCAAATGCTGAGTGAATTCAATCCATTCAGTTATGTCTCCCTGAAAAAAAATGAAAGGACTACTGTAATTATAGAAAAATAATAACTGAAGACAGGAGAGAAGTAGAGAAGAAAAAAGAAATAAAGGAAGGCAGGGAGGGAAGAGATGAAGGGAGGGAAAGAAGTAAGAAATGAGTGGGGGAAGGAAGGTGGGAAACCAAATCAATCTTAGAGACAAACTCTAGAGATTATATAAATATGTGTTTCATGCTGTATTTTTGTTTACCTACATTTTATATCTTTATCCATACCTTTATGTGTATGTCTATGTCCGTGTCCATTTTTAGACTGCCCCAAAGGAATATCAGGGAAAGCTTCACTATGACAGCTGCTAGGGAAGCATTATGAAAATTGTGACTTTTTATGACCCTTCATCTGCTGTAGGATATTCTTCACTTTTCTGTTTTCATGTGAAAAAAGAATGGGAATCAAACACTATGTTGATCCAGCTTCAAAGGAAAGAATTGGTAGTTCCAGGGTGAATTGGGAGCTATCTCCAAGGAAAGGAAGGATCAACAGCCTGTGCAGGTCCTTCCCAGAGGAGCCATTTGGAACCATAAAAGCAGCTCATAGGACAAAAGGTTTGTTTCTGGAATTAAATAAGGAAATCAAATTTCATGTTTGGGAGAGATGCAATTTAATGCTTAAAGATTCGTATTGCCTAAGACTTTTCAGCATGCTTTACAACCCAGACCCTTAGTGGCAAATGTACAGTTTAGTAATGTTAAACTTTACGTCAAATAGGTTATGCCACTTGCAGAATTTTTGTCATGCTCCAAAGCTAAGAACAAATGGGTTTCACGTTCAGAGAGTCTGCCATCTTCCTAGCAGGGATTAGGGAAAAGAACCAGGTTGGACAATATGGATCCATGGATCCTTTTACTTCCCAGCCCAGCATCATCCAAGCCAACACACGAGGAAAGGAGACAAGAGAAGGCAGGAGCCCTGGGAAAAGAATAGAATTTCAGTAAGAAATAAAACCACTGCCAATTGGGAGAATGCTAAGAGAATGAGAAACAGGTTGATAGAGTCTAGCAGGGGAACCTGACAACACACATTTTGGCAAGATTTTGTACCAGGTAAAACATAAAGTCTCTCTCTTGAGTCATTGCCAATGCTCAGTACAGTCATAGAGTGTGGATTCTGGAAGAGCATCTGGGAGTTTAAGCATACAGCCTTATCCTTCTCTGAAGATGTCCTTGAATTTGGGAAGGATACATGGATATGGAGTCTGATGAATTTCCTCTAGCACAGTGGGACGTATCAGCAGCCTTTAAAGTGACAGTGGTGAGGTGTACCTGGGGGCAAGAGGGTGGCAATCCTACTCTAACCCAGTTCCCCATAACCCTCCAAGGTTTAAAAGTGGCTTCCGGTGGTTTCCATAGCTACACTGAGAGGATCACAGACAAATAGCAGAAGAAGTTGGGTCTTGGACCTGCCAGGTGACTGCTGGGACAATCCCAGAAAGTTTAGTTGAGGGAGAAGGTTGTCATTCCTAAGCTGCTCTTAAGGGGAAAATGCCCTATGGGGGGTTTTGTAATTATTTGGATAAAGGCAAGTTAATAGAGTGTCAGAGAAAATGTCATGTTTCCCACATGACAGGAAGGGAAACATTCATTTTCTTCTCAAGCCCTAATCAGCATGTAACTTAATTTTCTTACTATTTTTCCTGTAAAAATGGAAGGATAAGGCTTTCTTTCTTGCTCTCATAGAAAGAAAATTCAGAAATCAGAAAGAAATATCTAGAGAGCACAAAATGCCCAAGAAAGGGAGACATCAAGTAAAGCTTCAGGGTCTCAAAAATAAATAAGCAATTCTCAGAGCAGTAAATAATTAAAGGGAGAAATCTTGTATCTTTTTTGATTTTTGATTTGTGTTTCAGGAACGCTGTGGAATAAAGGCTTGGTACATAAGCAGAGAATTAGCATTGTCTATAAATAATAATAAGGACACTGACATAAGCAAGGGAAAAAAAAAAGAAAAAAAATGCGTGTGAGGAAAAAATGGTGTACGAAACACCAAAGAGGTTTGGGAGAATTTGGATAATGTAAGAAGAAAAATCAGGACAGGGCCCATGGTACTTTGTACTTTTCAAAAATGGACACCACAATAAAGTCCACCATTTCCAATGGCATTCACAACTCTTTGAAGTTAAAGGATCTTGTCCCTTCCCCTAGGGCCTTGCTTAATAAGATGCAGCAGAAGTGATGCTATGTGGGTTCCAAGGTGAGGTTACAAAAGTGTCCTGCTCTTCTACCACGTTTCCTGGGGACAGTTGCTCTGCAAGCCCAGACATCTGGATGTAAGAAGCAGCCCAGGAAAGGCTGACAAGAGGGGACCCAAGCATAGAGAAACAGAAGCTCTGACCCTCAGCCTTCTCTGAGCTCCAGCTAACAGCCCACATCCAATTGCCAGCCACGCCACTGAGCCATGATGGAAGCGAGTCATCAGGTGCCCTAAAGAGGCCAAACCACATGGAACAGAGAAATCTTCCCCTCTGGTCACGGCTTCATGATGTTCCCCTGGGCCTTCCCCTGCCCAGGGTGCTGACTCTACACTAAATATGTGGTGGTGGTTTTAAGCCACAAAGATTTGGGAGGGTTGTTTCTTACACAGTAAGAAATCACCAAAATAGCACCAGAAAGAAGGTGATTTTCCTGGCCAGAGTTACCTAAGAGATTTCTGAGGTTCCTTTGGGAGGAGGAACTGAAAGATGCTATTATCACTCCATTTTCTATTAGGGCGTCTTTTGACAATCTGTTACTTTCTTCAAAAATAATACCTGAGCTGGGCACGGTGGCGCACGCCTATAATCCCAGCACTTGGGAGGCTGAGGCAGGAGGATCGCGAGTTCAAAGCCAGCCTCAGCCATGGCGAGGCACTTAGCAACTCAGTGAGACCCTGTCTCTAGTAAAATACAAAAAAGGGCTGGGGATGTGGCCCAGTGGTCATGTGCCCCTGAGTTCCATCCCTGGTACCAAAAATAAAAATAAAAATAAAAAAATAAAAAGAATACCTGGAGAATTCTTGCTTTATTCTGTTGGTCTAAGTAATCACCCTAACCCTCTTGGTAGTCTTTATCAAAGAAGTAAAGGATACTCTAAGTATGATTTTAGTTCACTGTATGGAATGATCAATGTCAAATAACAATAGTGGTCAGGAGCCTGTTGCTTAGCTGGGCTCAGTGACACACACCTGTAACCCCAGTGACTGAGAAGCTGACACAGGGGGCTTACAACTTTGAGGCTAGCCTCAGCAACTTAGCAAGGCCCTGTCTCAAAATAAAACAATAAAAAGGGCTGGGGATATGGCTCAGTGGTAAAGTACCCCTGGGTAAAAGTTTCAGTACCAATATAAAAAAAAAAAAAAAAAAAAAAGAATTCTGTTGCTCGAAGTGGCAGGCAAGCAAACATCCTCTACAAAATTCTGATTTTCCTGGACTACTTCTTGACTAACATAGTTGTAGGATTTGTATGTGGGGAAATAACACTGGTAGAAAGGTTTTCCCTGGAGCAGAGTGCTATATTTACAAGAAACGTAATCCAGGTCCTTTGTGTGACAGTAGTTAGTGTTTTAGTCTTAGTAGGGATGCATTAAGTGTGTCTGTAAAAATTATGTAGCACTTAATTTATTCACATAGTAATACTCCAGAAGAGATTTATACAGTGCCATGATACATCAATATAGGACTAGACATGGGTGATAAAGCAGGGAAGAGAACACAGTGGTCCTGATGAGATACTCAAATGATAAGGAAATACAGATGCTTCAGAATGTGGGGAAGTACAGAGAAAATGAAGCAGGTAGCCTGCCACGGAGGTGAGAAAGTCTCAGGAAGTGTCTGCCTGAAGGGCATTTCAGGTTAGGGGAACAGCGTGTGTGAATAGGCTCAGAGGAGCCCACGCTGAGTGTGAAGCAAAGACTTCACTGTGGCTGAAACAGAGCCAGCTAGGTGTCGAGGAGAACAAGCAGCATCCGGAGCTGGAGGAAGATCCTGTAGAAATGTAGGGGCCTGCAGAGGCCACTGAGGAGTCCTTAGCTTTCACTGAGTCCAGTAGTTATTCATACAGTCATGTGCCTCATAGCGATGGTTTGGTCGATGACAGACTGCATATATGACCACTGACCCCTAAGGTGACACTACCTAGTGACTTTGTAGCCTTCTTATTTTGTGCAAGTACACGCTGTGATGTTCACACACCAAGACAAAGTCCCCTAGTGACATATGTCTCAGAACTCAGTACCATCGTTAACCGTGCAAATGACTGTATACCTACATGTTTTTCGCACCGAATATTTGTGTACTCCCAAAGTCACCTGTTGTGACAGAAACACAGAGAAAATGAGCACAGCAGGAATCACAAAGATGGTATGTGTCTTCCAGAGAGCTAAGATAGGTAGCTATAAACTACGATCCAGTCATGTGGGTCAGAGTTGCTAGGCGAAATTTAACCCCGCCTTATAATTGCTCATGTGGGAAATTCTTGGATAGCTAAGCACTGAAAAGAAAGCAGAAACCCCAACTGTTTTGACCAAGGGAAACCCACCATGTTGGCTGGGCCCATTATCATAATCACCAACTGCCAGAATTATGAAAAAATAAGCCTCCAGTGTTTAAACCACTGGGTCTGTGGTGTTTTGTTATGGCAGCCTGAGTCTAGACAAGACCACTATGGCCACCATGATGTCCAACTACAATGTCAGTCAGTTTTGATTCAACATTGTAATATACATATGTGTACACACACACACACACACACACACACAAAAAAAATATTTTTTAATTTTTATTTTTTTTTTACAAAATATCCTTTCCTCCTTGACTTCCTCAGTCTACTTCTACAGCTTTTTTGGTAAGAAATGTGTTGATTGCACAGTTCATTGCCTACAAATTGCTTAATGGTTGGTTTCCATTACAATGACTTTTCCAGTTGTATTACTAATATTCTATTTCTGTGCAAATCTGAGTAAAAACCACGAGCTTTGAGAGGTGTGTCTCTCTCTGCTAATTAGAATGTCTTCTGTTAAAATCATTTGCAAGCTGTTACAAATTTTTTAGAAGTTGTCTCTAATATGCATATACCAAGGTAATTGGTAGAGCTTTTATAGCTTTAAGGAAAAAAAAAAAAAGTATTTTTTTTGTTTGAATGGGAGATTCTTGCCTATTATGTAGAAATCTTCCCATCTGTAGCTATTTATTTATTTGGTGAACTATTAGTTATATTGTTGTCTTTCACGATCAGATGTTTCCCATGGTCAAAATAGTTGGGGTTTCTGCTTTCTTTTCAGTGTTTAGTTATCTAATGATGTCTGTTATGGTTTAAGATAGCAGGTGCCCCCCAAATCCTCATGTGTGAAACAATACAAGGAAGTTTAGAGGAGAAATGAATGGTCTATGAGAGCTTTAACCTAATGAGTGCATTAATCCACTGATACGAACCGGCCGGTACCTGTAGGTAGGCAGGATGTGGCTGGAGGAGGTAGGCCCCTGGGGCGTGCCATAGGGTTTATATTTGTCCCTGGTGAATGGAGCACTCTTGGCTTCCTGTTTGCCATGTCCTGAGCTACTTTCCTCCCTCATGCCCTTCTGCCCTGATGTTCTACCTCACCTCAGGCTCAGAACTCTGGAGTCGGCCATCCGTGCACTGAGACCTCTGAAGCCATGAGCACTCGATAAACGTGTCCTCCTCTGCATTGTTCTCTTCAGGTCTTTTGATCTCAGCAACAACAACAACAACAAAGTGACTAAAACAATTTTATACATAAGCAATTACAAGGCAGTGTTAAATTTTACCCACCAACTCAGAGTCCCGTGATTGGATGGTGGTTTTGACTGACTCTGGGATACATCTCCAGCTCAGTTTGTTTCTCTTAGCTTTCCGAAAGTCACATACCTCTTTGTGATTCCTGCTATGGAGTCATTTTCTCTGTTTCTGTCTTTTATGGGAGTGCTCAGGAACTTCAGAATGGCAGGAGTTTAAGGACACTGACTCTAATTTCCCTTCTGCTGAAGTTTGGATCTTTAATGTCCCCCAAGGTCCATGTGTTAAAGGCTTGGTCCCCAGGATGGTGCTATTGGAAGGTGGTGGAAACTTTAGGAAATGGAACTTAATGAGACATCTTTGTCATTGAGCATGTGCCCTCAAATGAGATTTTTGGGAGTCTTGTCTCTTTCTTTCATTTACTTCCTGACTGGTGAGATGAGCAGCTTTGTTCCACCACACACTCAGGTCATGGTATAATACATAACCATGGGCCCAAAACAATGGGGCCAATGGATCATGGACTGGAACCTCTAAAACTATTAGTCAAAATAGACCTTTTCTCTTTATAAGTTGATTATCTCAGGTATTTTGTTATAGTGATGGAAAGATGACTAAAACTCCTGTCTAGAGCAAATCGTATCTTACCCTCTGTTGCATGTGCCCTCCTCCTACTACTCCTACTCTTCTCTCTTCCTCTTGCTCTTCCTTCTCCTTCTTTATCTTCTTTCTTCTTCTCCTCCTTCCTATTCTTCTTTTGCCATGTCCAGCATTGGTATTCAGGTCCCTTGGCTCATATTTTTTTTTTTTTTATAACTCTGGGATTAACTCTGAGATTTTAATTAACTTTCTGCACAATGAGAGAAGCTATTGTTTTTCACTCACAACTGTTTTTTAGGAGGGCAAAAAAAATCAGCTTAGCATTTATTTACAGAAAACAAACAAAAGAAGAGCAAATAAACCAACAACCTCTAGCTCTGGAGATTCCTACTCTCAGCCTTAAATATTCATCAGTGTGAAATTAGGGCATAAGTGGTGCTTGGCACGTGTTGCTCTTTGACTTTTTTCTTTCTTTCTTTTTTTAATATTTATTCATTTTTTTCAAATTTATTTTTTTATTCTAAGTTGTTAAAAATGACAGCAGAATGCGTTACATTTCATATTATACTCGTAGAGCACATTTTTACATATCTCTGGTTGTATGCAAAGTATAGTCACACCATTCGTGACTTCATACATGCACTTAGGGTAATGATATCCATCTCATTCTACCATCTTTTTTTTTTTCTTCACCCTTTTGCCTCCTCTCATCCCCTCCCTTCCCATTGGCCATTCTAGTGTTCCTCTAATCCTCCTATGTTCCCCATCCCAACTCCAAAACTTGTATTCCAACAAAATACAAAACACCGAAGGCATCGACAAATTCCTAGAGTCCTATGATCTGCACAAATTAAAGCAGGATGATATACACAATTTGAACAGACCAATTTCAAGCGACGAAATAGAAGATTCCATCAGAAGCCTACCAACCAAGAAAAGCCCAGGACCAGATGGATACACAGCTGAGTTCTATAAGACCTTTAAAGAAGAAATGATACCTACTCTTCAATTTATTTCAGGAAATAGAAAAAGAGGGAGCACTTCCAAACTCATTCTATAAGGCCAATATCACCCTGATCCCCAAACCAGGCAAAGACACATCCAAAAAAGAAAACTTCAGACCCATATCTTTAATGAACATAGATGCAAAAATACTCAATAAATTTCTGGCAAAACGATACAAAAACATGTCGAAAAATATAATACACCACGATCAAGTGGGGTTCATTCCAGGGATGCAAGGATGGTTCAACATACAGAAATCAATAAATGTAATTCATCACATCAATAGACTCAAAGATAAGAACCATATGATTATCTCAATAGATGCAGAAAAAGCATTTGACAAAATACGGCACCCCTTCATGTTCAAAACACTAGAAAAACTAGGGATAACAGGAACATATCTCAATATCGTAAAAGCTATATATGCTAATCCCCAGGCCAACATTATTCTAAATAGAGAAAAACTGAAAGCATTCCCTCTAAAAACTGGAACAAGACAGGGATGCCCTCTTTCACCACTTTTATTTAACATAGTAATTGAAATGCTCTTTGACTTTTAACTGTCAGCAAAAGGTCTGTAAAATCTTTAATGTACTCAAATAAAAGCAGTGAGATTATGAGTTCTCTTCTGGGCCCAAAACACAATTCTAAGATTGAGAGAGTTTATCATTTTAGAGGAAAAAAAACTTTCTTATTAAAATCAACAAGAAGAAGTACAAAAGGCTTGTTTTATGTGGTACCTCCATAAAAACACAAATGTAACATTAATGTCTCAGCAAAATCAGGATCACAAAATGAACTAAATAGACATTATTCCTGAGACTCAAAAAAGACATTTTCCAACTTGATTTAGATTCTCCATCTTTCATGGTAGTTTTGGCTTTTAAATTTATGGGCCACAGAAAGAAAAATTTGAAACAAAGTTGACAAGATTTATGAAAATTTCATTCCATTATTTGGAAAAAAAATCACTCACTTTTATTGAAAGAAGGTAAGCATTTATCTCTCTCATGCATCATTGTCTCAACTGTACAAGGCACCAGAGCAAAGATGTTTATATGATTTGTAGATAAACAAATGAACCTGTGACTTTATACTCAATAATTGTAAGGAGCTACATAATTTTTACAAGGGAATTCTTATTTCCTATGCATACTTAAGCAATTTGTTTAACCTCATTAGTCTCAGTTTTCTTATGTGAGAAACAAAACTAATATTAGTGCCTACCTCACCTCTTAGGGGTACTGACAGAATTAAACAAGGAAATTAAACATGAAACATTTAGTGACACACTAGACACAGAGTAAATTCACAGAAAATGTTAAATGATATTATTAGAATGTGCATTTCAATTGTTTGTGACTTATGAATACCAATATAAAAATGTGCTTTCTTCCGTTCCTGAGTATGAACTTCATTCAAGTTACTTAACCATTCTAATCCCTAATATATATCCTGCATAAGGTTTCTTAGACATATAATGGATTATATCAGCTACTTAACTATTGATAAACTATTTTTAGTTCATCATTTTGCTTTCCAAATGCTAATATTTGCTGACAGTGGTTCTACGCATTGCCAGGCCTACAATTCTAAGTCTGAATTAGAAAATGTGCTTCAGGTTCTAAGATGGTCTCTTTTTTGTAGTCTTCACACAACCATATTCTCCATTTCCACTCTTAATAATCAGAAATGACATCCAAAATCTATATTAAGATAATACATAATGACAATAACTCATTATGCTACATAACCTTTCATGTAGAGGTTATATAGTCTTGATTTCAATGATTTTTGAAATACAAGTGCTTGCCTTTCTATTCCTGCCCCCTTTATCTAATAATTAAGATCCTCCTATGTGTTAAATAACAAGAGAATACAGTTCTCAGTCTTCTGCTAACTGTGAATCTATTATGTAGATATTATTCTCCTTCTTCTTCAGATAATGAACCCGAGGCTTCATTTAATGGAGGTTAAAATGTCTTGACCAAAATCCAAAGGCAATAAATAGTAAAGGGTGGTCCAGGATTGAACTCGTGGTCTGTCAGGCACAAAGGGAGCAACCCTGATCAATATGTCACCACACAGCCTATGCACCACCAGAAAGGAAGATTTTTCAGTCAGCCACTATAGGAAAACTTATTCCTCCAAATGAACAATACCAAACTGTGGGTTATGTGGTACTGCTGTCCTTTTCCCATGCATAATTCAGGTGGTTTTTGACCCATGGGGCTACACCTGTCTCTCCTCACATAACCTACAAATCTTACCGCATAAATAATAGAGGAGCTTGATGGATTCTTGTGAATTTACATACCATGCCAAGTTTACAGCAACCTAGCTTTAACAGTCCCTGTGTAGTTGACACAGGGCAGAGTATTGACACTGCTGATTTCTAGAAAAGGTAATAAGAGCTATGTAGTAATAAAGGGTCATTTAGGTCATATATTGGGCTGAATCTTTCATGTTAAAATACATCATGTGCTTGTTGCATTCTTAACAAATGATCTTCACAGCAACCCAGCTTCATTTGATGTGTGGGGACATGTACCACAGAAGGTGGTACACGTTTGAGTGACTGCAGACATTTGCTGGGAGGAAGGTTCAATTGTTTTTTTTTTCTTTTTTGGGGAGGGGGGAGGGGACACATGTATCCAAAGCTCCAGAGCAAATAGAATTTTTCTTCCAAAAATGTTATAAAGTTTGATAAGAATTTAATTCCTAACATCCCTAAGGCATCTTTTATGCTTCGTATTTAGTATCTAGATAGATAAATTAATTGTGAAATAAATGCTATGGTTATATTTAAATAAATATTTTACTAAAATGATTGTGGACAGGTTTTTCACTGTCCTCGTTTCATATTTTCAGAGTCTAGTTTTCATGATTTGTCTAGACAAAGGCATGCACACACACAAACACGTACAAGCATCCTTGAGGTCATAAAAAGGACATTAACCGCTTGTTTATTCTGTAGCAGAGCTTTGCTTCTGAGCATCTCAGGTCCTGGTCCTTGGATGTCTCTTTGGAGCCCCTTCTCAGCAGTTCAATCTTCTTGACATGGTATGGTGCAAGTTAGCACAGCTGCCTGGGAATATGCCACCTCCAACCAGGTGACATGACTGAAACAAAACAGCATGAACTGCTATTGTCAATTACTGATAATATCATCAAAGAACGTCTTTGTCTAAGACCTTGGGAATTTTATTTAATAAGATGAATTCAAGGAATTGTGATGCATTTTAGTACATTAAATAATATTTGTATGCTGTATTCTTATATTGATGATTTATTGCTAAATTTTCAATAAACGTATTCATTTGCATAAGAAAAATATCACATCTTCCTCATCTATATTTGCCACTTAAAAATCACTCTCCAAAATCATTCCCTTCAGGGATTCAAGATGGCTGAGTAGATACACCTAAAACTTACCTCCTCCTCCACAAAGAAGAGTCAATGTATGAGACAGATAACTGCATTTTAGGTAAATGACCATAGAAGAACACTGGAAATCAGCAAGAGATAGCTTGGAACCCTGTAAGATTCAGAGACCTTGGACAACAGCATAGAAAGAGTAACAAAATACCACCCAGCCTACACAGCTAGCAGGAGGGGCAGTCTCCTCTTTGAAGGGGGTAAGGGGTAAGAGAGAGCCTTGGTAAGTGTGGAGAAAGGATGATTATGGTTTCTCTCCTGACAGTCCTAGCTACTAGAAAATTTTGCAATCCTTACACATTTGGATTCCACTCAGTTAAGTAACCTGATATTTGCACAGTATCCTAAATTTGGACAGGATGTCACATTATGTCCCAGTGAGCTATAACCAGACACCATCTTGAAAGTGAGCTAATCTGTTTCAGTTTTGGCTGTTTAGGGAGTCAGAAACCCCTTCATATTCCTGACTCTGGGAATGCACAGATACTCCACTGCACTGGATGGGGAGACACATGCCTCAACAACCCAACCTGGTTCACCAGAGAGACTTGGGGCCTGAACCCACTGCGTTCTTTGCACTACAGGGGATGGATGTTGAGACATAAAGGAGAACGGTGGGGTTACCCTCAAGAACCAGGAAATCAGGGTGCTTACCAACTGAGCACACAAACAGCCGTGTATGGACTCATATAAGTGCCAGGACCAAATAAACATAGTTCCCACCAACTCTCACTCCTATGCAGCACTCAGGAGCCTGCTAGTGACAGGGTAGGGCCCCACAATGATTCTTGCTGTGGTGCTGTCGATAGGAGCAGGTTGAGGGAGCCTCAAGCTACTCTGTGTTTCCATGGCTCCGTCATTCTGGCCTTGGGTACAGATGGTGAAAATGAGACATGCAAGAGAGGATCATTATATGGCTTTAGCCATAGTCCAGCTCCTTGGTGGGCGTAGTAATGGAAGCAGAAGAGAGGAACACCATGGTTCCTCTGTGAATGACATCTATGCAATTCCCATTGAAACTTTACCCCTTTACCTGATCTGATCATGCACAGCTCTCTGGACTAGTGTGAGACCAACAGAAGGTGTGCAATGACATCAGTGATGAATCAACTGAAAGAGAAATTAGGAAAACTATCCCATTCACAATAGTATAAAAAATAAAATATTTGGGAATCAATCTAACAAAAGAGGTGGAAGACCTTTACAATGAAAATGACAGAACTCTAAAGAAAGCAATTAAAGAAGATCTGAGAAGATGGAAAGATCTCCCATGTTCTTGGATAGGCAGAATTAACATTGTCAAAATGGCCATACTGTCAAAAGTGCTTTACAGATCTCATGCAATTCCTATTAAGATTTCAATGACATTCTTCGTAGAAATAGAAAAAGCAGTCATGAAATTCATTTGGAAAAATAAAAGACCCAGAATAGTCAAAGCAATCCTTAGTGGGAAAAGTGAAGCAGGAAGCATTATAATACTAGACCTCAAATTATACTATAGAGCTATAGTAACAAAAATGGCATGGTATTGGCACCAAAACACTTAGACCAATGGTACAGGATAGAAGACACAGACAGACCCACACAAATACAGCTGTCTCATACTGGACAAAGGTGCTATAAACATACATTGGAGAAAAGATAGCCTCTTCAACAAATGGTGCTGGGAAAACTGGAAATCCAAATGTAACAAAATGAAATTAAACTCCTAATCTCACCCTGCAAAAAACTCAACTCAAAGTGGATCAAAGACCTAGGCATTAGACCAGGGACCCTGTGCCTATCAGAAGAAAATGTAGGTCCAATGCTTTATCATGTTGGCTTAGGAACTGAATTCCTCAACCCGACTCCTAAAGTACAATAAGTAAACTCAAGAATCAATAAATGGGACAGATTCAAACTAAAAAGCTTCTTCACAGTGAAGAAAACAATTAAGAATGTGAAGAGAGAGCCTACAGAATGGGAGAAAATCTTTGCCACTTGTACCTTGGGGCATTAATTTCCAGGATATATAAAGAATTAAAAAAAACTTAACACCAAAAAAAAACCAAATAACCGAAATCAATAAATGGGCAAAGGAACTGAACAGGCACTTCACAGAAGAAGAAATACAAATGGTCAACAAATATATGAAAAAATGTTCAACATCTATAGCAATTATAGAAATGCAAATTAAAACTGCACTGAGATTTTATCTCACTCCAGTCAGAATGGCAATTACCAAGAATACAAGTTGTTGTGACGAAACACTCAAAGAAATCTCTCAAGACAGATTCTCATACGGGATAAGCAAAGCTTATTGACAGGAATGGCACACCAGACTGCCCAGTCAGGTAGCGCAGCAGTCAGTGTCACTTGAATGCAAGCTTATATATCTTTTGGACAAGGAACAAGAGCAAGCTGGAATTGACCCTGGTTGGGTAGCAATGGTTTTTGTGCTTTAGGAACTTTGTGTGTGGGGAGGTTACAGGCACAGGACACTAAGTTTCTTTTTTCTTGGCAGTTTATAAGTTTCAGTTTCAGGTCAAGATGGAGTCCCAGAACCAAAATGGAGTTATTAATGTCTAGGATACCCCATTACAAGTAACAACAAATGTTGGTGAGGATGTGGGGGGAAAACTATACTCATACATTGCTGTTGGGACTGCAAATTGGTGTAACCACTCTCCAGCAGTATGGAGATTCCTCAGAAAATTTGGAATGGAACCACCATTTGACCGAGCTATCTCACTCCTTGGCATATAGCCAAAGGACTTAAAGTCAGCATATTACAGTGGAGAAACACATCAATGTTTATAGCAGCTCAATTCACAATAGCTAAGCTATGGAACCAACCTAGGTGCCTTTCAACAGATGAATGGATAAAGAAAGTGTGGTACATACATATATTTATATAATGGAGTTATTTCTCAACCATAAAGAAGAATGAAAATTTGTCATTTTAGGCAAAATGGATGGGGCTTGAGGGCATTATGTTAAGTGAAATGAACCAGACACAAAAAGACAAGCACTGCAATTTCTCTCCTTATATAGAAGCGAAAATAGTTGACATGAAGGTGGAATAGTAATTAGATAGTAATAGTAATGGGGAACAGGGTGGAAAAATCATAATTGGATTTGATAAGTGCATGATGTATACATGTATGTAAATATTGGAATGAACCCCATCCCATAAAAATCATTCCTTTCAGCCGGGCGCGGTGGCGCACGCCTGTAATCCCAGCACTTTGGGAGGCTGAGGCAGGAGGATCGCGAGTTCAAAGCCAGCCTCAGCAATGGCGAGGCACTTAGCAACTCAGTGAAACCCTGTCTCTAATAAAATACAAAAAAGGGCTGGGGATGTGACCCAGTGGTCGAGTGCCCCTGAGTTCAATCCCCAGTACCAAAAAAAAAAAAAAAAAAATCATTCCTTTCCATGACTTTTTACCTTAGCTCCTTTTTTGTTGTTTACTTTAAAATACTAGTCACAATTTGTAATTACTTTGTTTATATCAATCCCACAGTGCACAGACCATGTCTGTTTTATTCACCGTTTGATCAAACACTCCGAATGACAAAGTGAAAGCCCTCAGTAAACATTTGTTGGATAAATAAAGGATTGAATGAATGAAATAAAGAGAGGTATTAACAGCATAATGAATCATCTTTTTTTTTTTTATCTCTACAAACACTTTTTAGGTGGAAAACAAATATTTTAAAATACTTTTTGCAGATAGCTAACCTGATAAGTGTAGGCTTTGTATAGAAATATTGGGAAAGGGAAGAAGGGAATGTGAATAAGTTTGGAAAATACATTTCTTTTAATCTGATCCCAATATTTTAAGTTCATATTCCATACTGAGTCAAGACAGAATAGTTTTTATTTACAGAAAAGAAAAAAAACAGCAGGTTTTTTGTTTGTTTGTTTTATTGTTGTTTGTCTAGTCTTTAGAATAATTATGGGCAATAGCAAAATTCTTCATAGAAAATTAACCTTGAGGAGGTTCCTTCTTTGTGAGTTCTGTCCTTTCAGCAAACATTTTGAGATTTTAAACAGAACTCTGAGGTCTCTGTAAGTGCTAATGTACGAATCAAAAGTGTACCTGTTAATGGTTCATTCTACCCAGAGCACCCCACCTCCCCTCCCCACTCCCACAGAGCATGATAAATCCTCCAAAAAGAAATATGCAACCTGTGAAGAGTCATGCTGCCATCTAGATATGTGCAGAAGAACCCTAGAACTTCCCTTCTTGCCATCCAATGGAGCTTCTCCCCATCTCCTCCTGTACAGTCTCAGGCTACCAACCAATCAGAGAGGCAGATCTGAGCTAAGAACTCCTGACATCCTTGCCTTCTGACTGCACAATGCAGCTCTTTCTTTTTGCAAAAACCACAGTATTGATTTCTATGCATAGAAGTATTGACTTCTATGCCATGCAGTGTGTCCTTCTTCAGTATCAATATAAGCCTCAAGAATGCCCCAGGTTGGTTTTGAAAGATTTGTAAAATGAAGGGAAAGACAATAATCTCTGTAAGTACTTTCTCTTTTGTAGTTCAGAGCTGGTAACTTTTGTTTTGTTTTGTTTTTATTTTTGGTACTGGGGATTGAACCCAGGGGTGCTTAACCACATTCCCAGCCCTTTCTTTTTTTTTTTTTTTTTTTTTTTGAGAAAGGGTCTTGCTAAGTTGCTTCGGGCCTCACTAACTTGCTGAGGCTGGCCTCAAACTTGGCATTCTGCCTCAGCCTCACTGAACTGCTGGGCTTACAGAATACCTAATAAAATTTTAAAAGCAGATTTTTACACAGTGTCATACAAATGGAAAATACCAATAGTGTTGACAATGGACAACAACAACAAATAATAAATATAATTTAATTTGCCTGGAAAGAGATTATTTCTAAGGATAGTAAAGCAATCCATTTCAGACCAATTGCAAAGGCGAGCCCCCAATGTGCTTTAAGCTTAATTCTTCAGGACCTACGTTTCAATTATGTAAGAATCATATAGAAAGGTTATTTGATTAAAAAGAGAGACTTTATCTTCACTATCATCCTTTCTCTCCATTTTCCCAAACATTACATGATAGCTGATTCTTGCCAATATAATTCTACTTAATCATTTTTATGAGAATTAGGTTGCCAAACTTTTCATCAAATGCCTACTAAATATTGGAAAAATACAGACCTTGTGGTCACATTTAATTTACTGTTCTACCAAAAGGTTATGTAAAGACTGCATTTATACATTCAAAGCAAATGGAAAGCATGGTGGTACTTTCCTGGTAGTCTGCTGAGGTCGAATTTAACCTTGGGATACCTGAAATGAAAAGTCTTCTGATGGGAAGTAGTTAAGAAATTGAACCCGAGTTTCTCACTTCATTTTAAACAATACCTACTTCACTTTAAAAACGCATAATTTCAATCAAAAAATACAATTTGGAGTTTTGCTTAAAAAAAAAATAGCTGCAAAAAGAAAGAGTTAATTAGACACATTAGAAATTGAGGAAACAATTAGTTTTTAAAAAGGATCTGTTCGAAATTTGGATCACAATCTATGTTGTGTAACGCATTCTTCCAGCTAGATCACTGTTCTCTGTGATTCTAATTTGAGATAACCTGTCCATTTAACCGTGGCTAAAAGATCTCTTTGGTTCAATGGCATTGTGCTAACCCAGTGCCTTTTGGAGGGAGGAAATGGAAGGTTAATATGAATAACACACGGGGAGGCTTTGAACAGTCAAAACAGAGGAACAGGTTTCAATCTCATTTTTATCTTCCTGCCATCCTGGGTGGATTCCCTGAGAGACAATAATGAAGAGTGCAGAGGGGAAGCTCCTACAAGATGAGAACAGTACATTGTTGTTTGACAGCTAGCTCTGGACTCTGCCCCTCCTCTGCTAAGGAATCATACAAAGATCCTGGGACCCTGGGAGGGTACAGTGCTATTTTTCTTAAAGTGATAATGAACACGAAGCCAGAACTGCCTCCCAAGGTCACAGAAAATGGAAAATGCACCATAGGCATTTCCATTGCCTTTCTGTTTTTAATTATATCTTCGGCACCTCTTATTGGGTTTTGGCTTTGTCTTCTTTTTACAGTTGCTTATGTTTCCTGCTCTTTGCCATTTGCTTGGAGACTGCCACTAGCCCTTCCATAAAATATCTTAATGGCCCCCTACAGGGCGTCAGTGGTGAAGGGTCTGCTAATGTTCCCATTGTGACCCTGGTCTCCAAGAAGATCTTTACATCACAGTCACCTTAATTTGCATTAGACCATGGGGAACATGTCATATAGGCCTGTGGACTAATATTTTTGGTACATTTGGAAAAAAAAAAATAAGATCACTGAAATTCCTCTGCAGTTGTATAGCTAGAGAGCACCGAATCCAGTTACAGTAGCATTTACTGGGGTCTTAGCTGAGTAACTTCCATAAAAGTTAATTGAAATTACCTGAGTGAAGCCTCAGGCGATGCTTTGAAAATAGAGACTAACCTTGCAACTGCCTTGATCTCCTTTTACCTTCTTGTCTTAAGTAGTAGTGCTATAGCAGATGAGCTAGACTAATGCCATCATGTCGATGGAAAAAGGACATAATAATTAAAAACAAATGTATCTTGGTTTAAAAGTTTCCCAACATAACTGCAAGGCAAAGAAGTTGTTTTGAAATGTCAGTGTGACCTAGGGTAGAGCAGAGAGAAGCGAATCCCACGGCACAGAGCCCCTGGAAACAGACACCTTCTCAGCACGGTGGTCTCTCGCACTTGATTTGCAATCAAAGGAAATTAGACACTACTCTGAAAAATGTTTGCAGTCCATTTTCTTCTCATGTCCAAAGTTTTACTTAAAGCCTAAATTAAAGTACAGAGAAAGGAATAGAGAAATTTCAGCAAAAAAGATCCAGTGATACCCAAATATGTTGCTTGTCTGATCATGAAAATGTGTTTTAGTATTTGATTATGTTTTGAATCATCACAACAATCTTGTGGATCTCAGATAAGATTCTCATTTTAAAGATAAGCAAAGGAATGCTGACTGTTCTGCATGAACTTTGAAAACAGAAATGGATTTGAACCCTGCCCTCCATTCACTGAATGAGGGTTTGGGGCAAGTTATTCAATTTCTTGGAACTTCACTGATGAACTTAGAAATGAAGAGTGTAGTGTCACTTTCACAGGACTCTTTTAGGGGATAAATAAGATTTCTAGAAGCCTCACACCATTCTAGTACCTCTAAGGAACTCAGAATATTCTCCCTCTATTTCTTAGAGAATATGAGGGCTTACTTAATGACTCATACGTAGTTAATGGCTAAGATGAAATTAAAATATGAGTGTTCTGACTTTTTTCCTGAAGCTGTTACACTTCATACATTGCTCCTTATAGTTAAAGATAATTTATCAAATATTCACCCTTAACTTTGCTTTAATGTACCCATCTTCTAATCAAATTAGGGAAGGACTGTGGTTGAAGAATGATCTAGAACAAAGAGTAACATCACATAACTGAAGAATATATGATCCCCATGAAGAAAGTTTCAATCCTTCCAGGGGAATTTATGGAAATACAGGGAAAAATAAGAAAAATCAGTACTATCTTCCAAAAGTTATGGAACAAAATGCATAGAATCTACCGCATTGTCACAAAGAAAACAAAGTCTGAAGTGTGGAATGTAAAGTAGATAGAGTCAAACTATGTAGATCATAACTATATTGTGAACTTTCCCTCTGGATAAATAAATCACTGTCTTGTGAGTTAGTTATTTGACCTTATTATCCATTTACACACAGAGCATCTCAAAGGATGCATTGTAAGGAAAGGCCTTTGGGAAATGCTCCATCTATAGTGTAGCTCAACGTCTCTATTTGCCTGTGAGAGTTTCTGTTTAGATTTGTTGTTCTGGAGAAATTATTAACAGTTCCACTCTTTCACTCAGAAGTATCCACATTTGAGTGAGAAGTTGCACAGTCACTCTATTGGTTAAAGACACAGCTTGCATCATGAGAATCTGTAAGGCTCTTTCATAATTCTTAACCCAAGACTTGATATCATAGTCACTGTGCCTGTGGAAGCTCATTGCTCCTTATCACAATCCAAGTCCTAGAGATGAGTGTTATTTGTGAAATAGGATATGAATCTGTTTTAACAAAAGCCCACTGGTCTTTGAGAGCAGAAGGAAGACATTCACAGTGTGACACATTCACTGCATCAAAATTAAAGCATTGGGGTATTAACACTTATAAAAAGAGTCCCTAGTAAGTAAAAATAAATGCCAGAAAGTAGAATATCCAAACCAAGCACCTAAATGATGAAAGTCAATCTCTAGGGTAGGAACCTTCAGGTTTGAATTATGTATGTTATTGTCAATGAAACTGACAATATTGTTAACAGCAATGTCACTTAGTCCTACAGGAGATTTTGATTAAGATTCTGGGAAGAATTCCTGCTAGATGATACCTGATAAATTTTATCATGGATTTGTTAGTTCCATGTAATCAGCTGTTTATCTTTGCTTCTTGGAGTGCACACATCAACCTCTGCTCAGTAGTTGCATTTCTAAGTTGAAACACATGAATTTGCTTTTCTCAACCATTTCACTTAAAACAGAGTCCCATCTGGTTTGACCTAACATAATCCTCTTAAGATAGGAAAAGGAAGACCGGAACTTAATTCAGCATAGTAAATGATCCTGAAGCATAGTGAAGGAACTGAGAAAGAAAGAGCGGAATGTAGGGAGAAGTCACTAAGTCAATGTTTACTGAGTACCTGTTTCTATATGCCACGTAACTGTGCTTGGGGTCAAACTGGGACTAAATGTAAACACAGTCTCTCCCCTTATGGCACAGTCTATTGGGAACAAAAATTAAGGGTTCATTCTTCAGATATCTGTCTTGTTTCTAAAGATAAATTCTGAAGAGGCAACCTGTTTTCCTTCTTTCTATACTTGATTACTCTTTTCCATTCTAGATTTCAAAAAAAAAAAAAAAAAAAATCCAGAATATTTTTGTATTACCTTCCCTGTTTAATCTGAAAACCTAAATTCATAGTGCCGTAAAGTACTTACTTTTCTATGCTTGTACTGGCTACTTGTTTTAAATTCTGTGCCTCTTGCCTCAAAGCACCAACCTATATGCTCTTTAAGGATGGAGCATGGGAATTCTTAATCTTAATTAACCTGTCCTGTACTTATTATATTGCTGGCCTTAAGTGTTGTTCAATAAATTCTCATTAAAGCAAAAGTTATCTGAAATGTACACTGGTGATGATATCTGGACTACACAAATTTGATGATCTATATAATCTAGATATACGTATTCATCAACTACCCAGGAATTAAATATAATCACTGAGCATTATATTTTGGAAGCAACTAAAATAATTTTCTTTTCTCATGTATGTGTAGCCCCAGTCTATTCACATCACTGAGAATTATTTTTTATTGCTTAGAATGAAACTTAAGAATACAATTTTATAATCTGACTCTTGATGTTTGCTACTCTTTTATGCAATCATACAAGAGATATAAGTTGTTAAATGATATTAAACATCATGCTCATTTTCTATCAAAACCTATAGCAATGTTGACAAATGATTTTTCTCTTGCTTTTTTTTCTGAGAGGAATCCTTGAATCTAGAACCTGAAGGTCACTCTTAGTTGTCCCAAGATGTCAGTGGAAGATGAGGACAGCCAAGTTGGAAGGTCACCAAAAGACTTGCTAATGTATGATCTGTCTGAGTTCCTGCATCTCACAATATTTTTATAACATTGTATCCTCTTGAAAAACATAATAGGTAACACACAGCAATTTACTTTTGAAAATAAATGGGAATCAACTTACATGTGAGTGTGTGTGTGTGTGAATGTGCGTGCGCGCGTGTAGAGGGAAGAATTATACACACATACACACTATATATTTTATTGAATTTAGCTTTGGATTTGAGAAAATAAATATTCAGTTATGACTTTATTCTACTATGTGTACAAGAGTACATATATATCCATTGTACATTATTTAGGCAGCATATTATTTAAACTAGTGCCACTAATCAGTGGCTCTGTTGCCCTCTAAATGTAATATGTCTACCAATGCTTTTAAAATGTGCATTAAGTTAAAATATTTGAATATGCTAAATGTGCTTCATATAAAAATTCTCCTGAAAAATTGTCACAGCACAGCTCCAAAGCCTAGGGGAAACAAAATCTAGAATTACGAGTTGAGGAGCAGAAGAATTTTGGCCAAGGTGGCTGCTTGCCCTTAAAGGAGGCCTGTCTGTGGCTCCTGTGACAGAAGGACAGACTGTGCTGGAGGGAAAGGCTGGTGTGCCCTGTCAGGTAGATTCCAGGATCGATCAGATTTTACTGTGCCCCTTGCTGGTGTTTAGGTGAAAGGCATGGAAGTGATTCACTAAGCAACCTCGTTGGTGTCTAAGAATAACTTAGTTGTAGTAATAAATTCTATTTTTGCATCTGGAGAACACATTCTAAATGGTTCTATATTTAGAGCACCAAATAGTGTGATTTTTTAAGGTGTTTTCTCTGCTCCTGGGCTGCAAGCTCACAGGGTTTCCAGGTGCATGTGCAGATCTGGTCCGCTTTGTTTTTCTCAGCACCAGGACAGAATTTGACCCATCATACATTATCAATAATTGTGAGCTTAATTTAATTTGATGTGGAAAACTAATCCATATTAATTTTCATTATAACTTTAAATTAGCTTTCCATCTCCCAGAAGGAGGAAAGATGATAAACGAAGTGAAAGAAGAGTAAAGTGGGAGGAAATAAGATAATTAGGTTTGCAGCTATTTAAATCTGAGCTAATATTTATTAAGTGCTAATGAATGTTCCAGGCATCTTATAAGCAGGTAGGTTCTTGATCAACCCATTTGACAGATGAGGAAACTGAGGCACAGAAAGATTACGTGATTTGCCTAAAGTCTTAATGCAAATAAGTGTCAGGACCAGGATTTGACCTAGGTCATTGCTATTGTTTGGATCTCAAATGTCCCCCAAAGGCCCATGTGTTTTTGTCTTGATTCCTGGCATAGTGCTATGGGAAGGTGGTGGAATCTTTAGGAGGTAGGTTCCAGTGGAAGTAAGTAAGGTCACAGTGTGTGTGTGTGGGGGGGGTGCCCTTGAAGAGAATATTGAGACTCTAGATATTTCTTGTGTTTCTCTTTTTCTTCTCAGTTACCATGAGGTGAGCAGCTCTGCTCTTTCATATATTTTCTGCCGTGTTATTCTGCCTTGCTATAGTCCCCAAAGAAATGGAACCAACAGAACAAGGAATGAAACCTCTGAAACTGTGAGCCTTTCCTCCTCGAGGTTTTTACCTCAGGTATTTTGTCACAGTGATGGAAAGCTGAGTGATGCAATTAAATAAAGAACCTGCACTCTTAACTGAAAAGTTAGTTTCCTTTAGAATACTGTAATATCAAACTACTTACAAAAGTCACGACAGGAAAGAAAGAGGTATTTAATGAATATTCACGAATTTTGCAAATTTATATAACACTGAAAAAAAGGTAAAATCTAGGATTTGCCAACAGTAATTTTTTTTTACTGGAAATGAATCAAGTATAATTTAGCACTCTGGATGAGATCTTGAGAAGTTACTCCTTGATGTAAGCATGTATGAATATTCAATCAACAAACAAATATTGAGTGACTTCATGAGTAAGGCAATACGCTAGTGATGTGGGCAGGAGGTATCACTCTGGCAATCAAGCCACTTTCAGATCTGAGAGGTGATAATGGTTTATATAAGTAGCTGCATTGCATAAGACCAGTGCACACAGCAGGATTGGAGGGAGGGAGTTGTTTTGCCTCTGGGGACCTAGATGTGTGGAAATTGAGAGATAACTTGGAGCAAAGAACAGCTAAGGAAAATACACAGTAGTATACTTCAACTGGTATATATAGCACATGAAGCAGATTAAGAATTTACATGATCCTGCCCCTGCTGGGACAAGGCAAAGAAGGGGTATTGTATAGATGTATCGGGAGGAGCAAGAGCATGCCCACCTTATCATTTCTGTGTTATTTTTCTATCATCCAGGTCTGTATCAACCATCTATTTACTGTGATGAGTGTGAAATTGCAAATGTATTATAATAGGATGGAAAGAAAAAGGACCTTTGCATGATACAGACCTGGGCATGGATTCAGGCTCTATCTCTAACTCTGAGAGCTCAAAAAAAAAAAAAAAATTATTTGATTTTCTTCACTTTTGATTTCTTATTCTGTAAAATTAAGAAAATACTCACCTGCAAAGAGGTATTTTGAGGACTAATCACAAACCCAACCACATTGTATGGATTCATAATTACTACTAACTATTCATTATTTACCTAAGTTTATGAATATCATCCTTTACTGTAAAGTCACTACAAATTTTTAGGCAAAGGACTAGTGCAGTTCATTCTGCCTTCTGGTTCCGATTTCTATGTTGAACAGCAAAGGGAATTTTTTTTTTCAGACTCATGTGTTTATTTGTCATTCTTTATAGTTCTTTTCATGCTATCCTGCCACATGACCTGTGAAGCCTAAAATATTTGCTATCTGACTTTGTACAAAAAGTGTTTGCTGACCCTAGGTCTAGAACACTAGTTCTTCTGCATGATGCCTGTCATTAGCAATGCTATTATTGACAGCTACTAATTCAATAAGATGCTATAGTCCTGAATTTTTACATGCATTAAATTCTTACACATGTAACAATTATAACAGTTCTGTGAAGTAGGTGTTACCACATCCATTTTATGGGAGAGAAACTCTGCATAGAGAAGGCAAATTTTTTTAACTTAATTTAAAAATCTGTCAGTAGCTAGTGATATATATTATTTAGCCCTCTATTTCTATTGCTCTTACTCAAATTTGAAGAACAGGTCACTTTGCAGCCACATCCTAAGCATCAAGAATTCACAAAGACTTGTGTGATTCCCTCTCCTTGGGCACAGGTGTGACCAGGAACTCTGAGTTTCAGGGGCACAAGTGCTGCCTAGAAAATATTGTTCTGTTACTCACCCGTGTTCTATTTGTTTTCTGCTCTTTATTAACGAAGATGCCTGTGGAAAAATAATAAGGACAAAATATACCAGGACCACCTTGTGGAGTATACCCCGTTCCTCTTCGGTCAACTGTTTTCATGTACACATGCACAGAGTCGGGACAGAGGGGCGGCCCCAATCTGTTCTGAATACTAACAGCATTCATCAGAATAGCTAAAAAGGAAAAGAAGTAGTAGTTATAGTCTCAACATCATGAAGTAATTGCATGTTAAGGGTCAAGGAGAAAAATCAGTCGGGGCTGGTGGAGAAACGAGGACACATGAATCTGATGGCAGATGTAGGACTTCATGGGCTACTGAAATAACTTCCATATCCTGAATGCCCACTTGAATACTTCCTATAGTTTTACTTCTAAGTGTAACTGAAAGATTTACCTCAATGTATTTCTTTCAGAGATCAATCCTCCAGAGATCTGAGAGGCATATATTCCCTTTTTTACAGTTTTAAAGTTCCTAGAATTTTTTTCTTCAGAATTGAATTGAGTAAGCCACTTACCACTTGGTGCTTATAGTCAATCCAAGTCAGGCTAAGTACTCTTTTGTTACTGTCCCTCCAAAACTCCAAGGACCACTGTGTCAGCAGATTTTATCTTCCTAATGAATATGCCCTCGTTCCTGTCATTGATGTAAAAAGTGAAAAAAACTCTGTCCTAATATTTATGCCTGCAGCAGTCCATTAGTTAGCCCTGACCAGTTATCATTCTCAGTTACCTTCATCTCAGTTATTCAAGCTGTTTTTCCCTAATTTAAATATCTCATTCCCTCATATCATAATTGCTAACCTTATAAATCAGTTTTCCTGCATTAAGACATGCCTTAAATTCTAGGGAAAGTATATGTTCATTGCTTTTCTTTCTTCTAAATAAAAGTTTATGTCCCTTATTCAAGAAAATTGTATTAGTTTTATAAAGTATTGCCTCTTTTAGTGAATTAACATTATCTCTCCATTTTAATATATTATTTTTTTTATATATTATTTTTTAACTTCACTTTTAGATAAAAATCAGTTTGTGTATTTTATTTGATCTGATTTGCTGTATATAAGTTGTAATTTAAAATTTTATCATATATTTAAAATATTTCCAATTTGCATTGATTTCATATATTAAAATAAAAATACATTTCATATGTTTTAATAATATTCACTTGAACTGACTGTTCAGTCATGGAAGTTAAAATGCTTTCTGAGCATCAGAATTCATGGGTTATATGAATGTGTTAGTAAGATCTCTGTTACTGTGACAAATTACCTGAAATAATTAACCTTAAAGGAAAAAAAATGCTTATTTTGGCTTATGGTTTCAGTTTTAGTCCGTGGTCACTTGGACCGATGCTCCAGGACTGAGACAGCACAGAAAATTATGGTGGTGGGAGAATGTGGTGGAGGAAGCCTGTTTACCTCATGGTGGCTGGGAAGCAAAGAGAATGAGAGAGGGAGAGAATAGCATACAAATATCCCCTTCAAGAGCACACCCAAATAACCTACTTCCTTCTAGGAGGTCTCCACCTCCCAAAAGTTCCACCACCTTCCAATAGTAGCAAGCTGAGGGCCACGCCATTAATACATGGGCCTTTCGGGATCATTCCAGATCCAAACTATAGCTAGTGTCAGTGGTCCATTTTGGAAGGAAAATGTATCATCTCTATATTAATTGTGGTTCTCCAGAGAAACAGAACCAATGGATAGATAAAATTATTTAAGAGAGAATTAGTTATAGTAACGGATTCACTCAATTATGGAGGCTGAGTAGTCCCATGAACCCGAAAAACTGATAGGGTAATTCAGTCTGACTGCAGAGGGGAAGAACCCAGGTTGGAGTGCAGTGGGTGGGAGAGGGTTTCAGGTACGTCCTGGAGACCCAAGGCTTAAGAACAGGAAGTGCTGGTATTTGAGAGCAGAAGATGCTCGTGCTCCAGAAGAGAAATCATAGTCATCCTTCCTCTACCTTTTGTGTTCTCTTGGTCCATGGAAGATTGAATGGTATCCACTCACATTGGTGAGAGTGGGTCTTCTTTACTCTGTCTACTGATCAAAATCTTATCTCTTCCAGAAGTACTCTCAGAGGCAAATCCAGTAATAATGCTTTATGAAATATCTGGGTACTCCTCAACTCAGTCATGCTGATCTATGAATTTAACCATCACAATCTGCAAATAGCTTGCCTATCTAAGAAACCTTGGCTAAATCTCATTGGTAATGAGTTCAGAAAATTAACTTATCTTCAAGAGACTGTACTCTTGTAGGTGACTGAACAAGCCTAGAAGTCCCTAGTTTAAAAAAAAAAAAAGAAAGAAAAGAAAATGTTGAACTGAAAACTCTTTTTATGTTTGAATACGATTGAGTGACATCTGTTGGTGAATTGCAGGGTCTACTTGTGATTTATTAACCTCTCCATATGATAATGATGGTGGTGTATCTTAAGTTACATATGAACAATCTCTGTAGTTTCAATGTGCCTATATCTATGGCTGAAAACATCCAATAATACTAATGGAACAGAAAGTGTCTTTATCCTGACTGAATTTCTTTTAAATTACTGGAATAAGCTAACCAACCTATTTTCATTATATAGTTGTCATTTTCTAATTTTAGCATTAGGTCTCCTAAAATCTAGGGAAATAGCCTTTGATTATGCATCTCACAGTAATTACTCAACAGCATGCCTACATTGCTACCAGTTACTTAAAACTCCAGGAAAGATAGACCCATATTCACATTTTTAAAAGTCTAGGAGGATATTTGAAAAGAAAATCATATTGCATTTTGAAGGACTTTGTAGGATTCTTTGCCTTGATCCAGAAGTGTTATTAGTATGAAAACCTATACAACAGAGAATTAGGGACTTTCATCAGGAGTGCCACCATTTCCTTGCATTGAAAGGCCAACTTCAATTTCAATGCAGATCAATTTCTGTATCTTTATTAACAGTAGATTAAAATGTATTACATTATCTATTCCCATTGGCTTCTTCTAGTCTATCAGATTACTATCTTTCTTGGGACAAACTTACAAGTTTTCTTCCTGTCTTAGTCTATTTCATGATGCTGTAACAGAATACCTGAGAGCACGTGATTTATAAGGAACAAAGTTTTTTTTTTTTTTTACTGTTCTGGAGGCTGAAAAGTCCAAAATCAAGGAACCACATCTGGGGATAGCCTTCTTGGTTCTAACATACCACAGCAGAAGTTATCACATGGAGAGAGAGCAAGAGTAAGAGCAAGGGAAAGGGGGCCAGCTTACCTCCTTGTATGACCAACCCACTCCTGGGATAACACTTACTCCCACAGTGACATCTTCAATCCATTCATGATGTCTGAGCCCTTGTGACCTTATCACTTTTCCTAAAGGTACCACCTCTTAATACTGTCACAATGGCAGCTACATTTCAAAATGAGTTGTAAAGGTGAATTCCAACTATAACATTATTTAGGCAAACAGAGACTTTGAGGCGTGGATGTCTTTGGCATCTTATAAAACCAAAACCATGGGTCAGTGGTGATGGTCAGCCATTCTCTCTGCCACATCTAGGAGATAAAGCTTCCTGCAGGGTACACTGTCCTTCAGTCCTGTCCCCAGTAAACCCTGGACATAGGTACTACAGAGCGACATAGATTCTATCTTACCGCAACTGTTTTCTTTTCCCCTTCCACATTTATAAATCTCTGTGGCTGTTACTTAGAACAACAAACATTTCACTTGTACTTGGAACCAACCATTCCCTATCAACCATTCCTTATTAATTTGCCACTCAGTCCCTTCCTTACTCATTAAATACCATCCCTAGCACAGCTACTCTAAAATATCACAATGGATTCCCAACAGTAGCTAGTTTACCTTTTGATATAAATGGTTACTTGTTATATAAATTTGTATATCATTGATGCTAAAGAATTCAATTTTTCATGAGTAATTTTTGTGTTGAATACACTCGGAGCAAAGGTCCAAATTATATTTTTAAGTTTTCCATTTCATTTGTATTTGGCACACTTGAGAATACCCATTACTTTAAATTAAGCAGCTTTTTTTTTTTTTTTACTTTTTTTCCTAGTGTACTACATCTAAGATTTCTTCTGTTTTTGACTTATAATGAGAATTTAATTAACAGGAAAAAAAAAGAATTTAACATGTTCCACCTCACTAATAATAAATAAAAATTAAAGTTAGATATTTTAAACTATCAAATTGACACAAATTAAAAGCAAAATGTTAACATGTGGTGTTGAAAAGTGCATTGTAAAAGATATTCTCATTTGGTGAAGGTAGTAATTTAAGTTGGTACAATTATATGGAGTGAATTCTAACAATGTCTATCAAGACCATTAAAATATTCATGCCATAAACTTACCTATAAATGTTCCAGGAATTTATAAATATGTAAGAGCCAAACTTGTATTTAATTTCATTATAATGAAATTTTACATTATTTTATATTATATACATATATCATACAATTATAATTACAATAGTAACCCTTAGAAACAAGCAAAATTTTTGAAGAAAAGAGGAATGATTCACTAAATTATGACATATGCTTATTATGGAATATTATACAGGTACACCATTCAATGCTATATGCTATGATATAAAAATAAATATATGTTTGGTCTCTGCCCCAGATTTCTGGAACAAAGTACCTAAAACCTTTGGGCTCTCTGAAGTGATTTGCCAATTTTATATTAATGAGATGACTAGTAGCTTGGGGCTCCTGGGTAGGTTAGCAGACTGGTTGACAGGGGAACTAATCCTGTGATAGAGAGTTAGAATTTTCACCCCTAGCCCTTGACCTCAGAGGAAGGGACAGTGTTTGGGATGAAGGTTCACTCAATCACCAAGGGCCATTAATTTAATCAATCAAGCCTTGGTAATAAAGTCTTCATAGAGATCCAAAAGTATAGGGTTCAGAAAAGTTCTGGGCTGATGAACCCATCAAAGTGCTAGGTAGAGAGGTCACTAAGCTCCTCAACCTTAACCCTATTTCTTGCTCTATGCATCTCTTCCATCTGGCTGAGTTGTATCCTTCTAAAACAATCCAGTAAACTAGTAAGTAAAGTGTTTTCCTGAATTCTGTGAGCCATTCTAGTAAATGATCCAACCAAGGAAGGGGACTGTATGAATGTAGATTCACAGCTGTCTGGTCAGAATAGTAAGTAACGACTAAGACTTGCAAGTGGCATCTGAAGTTGGGGGGTGGGCAATCTCCTGAGACTGAGATGGGGGACCTGATGCTGTCTCCAGGAGGCAGTGTCAGAACTGACACCTTGTTGGTGTCTACAGAGAGTTGAAGAATTGGTTGGCCTGGGGAAAACTCATGTATTTTGGTAACCAGAAGTAAAGTGTTGAGAAAACAAACTGTTTTTCCTATACATATGCATATGGACATTGGTAAAGATATATAAATAGAAACCAACAGAAAGAAACATGACACCAAAAAAGTTACCCATGTCTATTTTTAAATAATGGGATTGATAGTCATTTTTCTTTTTAATTGACATTTTTTTTCTGTATTTTCTTTGAAAGGTTTATGACTATCAATTATTTAGTAACCCAAGAAAATGCTCAAGCCATCTAGAAAAAAGAAAAGACCTTGGAAAATATTAAGGAGAGAGCAAATTAGGTCCAATGTTCTCCCTTTCCTTGTAGTATGAGTTTGGAATTTCTCATGCTGGTCTATCCCATTTATTGTGAGGCAAGAAGGCACATATTGATTATCTGTGTCCCTCTTAAAACGAAGGATATTGCTATCTTCTCTTCTCCTTTAGACTCCTTTTTGTCTCTGTCTTTGTGCTTCAGTTGGGAATTCTCTTGCTCAAAACATTCATCCTTCACAACACTTCCTGTGTGGTTCCCTAGTCTCCATGCTAATGGAGGACCTCCCAGGTTGTAGTGTCATGCCCATTCATGGTCAAAGAGCATCACGCAAAATTGTTTGCACCTCTGCTCCTGATATTGTCCTCATACTTGCTAATGTGGAACTTGTTTTGATCTGATGGACAATAACCTCCATCAATTCAATTGTAAAGAGCCACACACCCATTTTCTTTGAATGTTAATTCTATTTTTATTGTGTACACTCTTTTTTAACATGTTAATTTGCTGCAACCTGCACAGCTGTTGATTTAGGTAACTGAACCAGGCAGTGAGGGGATGAAGAAAAGACAAACAGACACACAAATAGAGAAAAAGTCGGGACTCCATGGTTCACTAACCATTGAGTTCACAAACCTGATAGGGAGATAATGACCATGAAAAATTTCAGCATGTTTATTGTATAGCTTTAAACATCAAAAGGGTTTATTGTGAGAAAGTTTCAAGATGAACAGAACCGAAGTTGAGGGTATAAATAGTCCAGTTAGAACCATCAGCTTGCACCCACAATTCTCTACCAGGGGCAGCTGGCATTTGAACTGGGTCATGAACTGATAATTCAGTGGCTGGCACCAAACCTCCTTTTGAACAGGTCATCACCACAGCAGCTGGGAAGTCTCAAATGGATGCCTTTGTACCAAGAGTTAGTGGTGGTAGCAGTGGGTAGAGCATAGCTTCTGTCACCAGACAGCTCAAGAACCATAATTCATTTGCCACTCCTGACATTAAATTTTTTCTAGTATTATTCTATGATTTATTGTGTCAGCCTGGTTTTAAAAAAAAAAAAAAAAAAACTGCCTCTCGTCCATAGGTTAAGATAATTCTATATTATTTTTAGTTAGAAGTTGCTTATCCTTTGGATATGTGAGGGAGGAAATCATGATCTCTAGGATTTATTCTGGAAGAGGGAGGTGTGTATTTTTGGCACTAAGACTTTTCAGGACATCTACTGATTTGGGGCTTTCACTGATGGGGTCTCCACATCTGGTACTAGGGGGTTGGAATTTGTTGGGAGGATCCCTAACGTGAGTACAAGATGACTTGAGACAGGTAATGGAATGCTCTAAAACTTCTCTTACTAGCCAGGCATGGTGGCATATCCCTATGATCCCAGCAACTCGGGAGGCTGAGGCAGGAGGATCATAGGTTCAAAGCCAGCCTCAGCAACTTAGCAAGGCCCTTTCTCAAAAAAAATTAAAAAAAAAAAAAAAAAAAAAAGATCTGGGGATGTAGTTCCGTGCTAGAGCACCCCTGAGTTCAATCCCCAGAATAACAGCAACAACAAGATTCCCTTACAAGGTTGCCCATCCAGTTTTGTGGCCAGTGGGTGCAGGGAGTTATAATATTTTATATTCTATTTGAATACTTTTTTATTTTCATGATGATAGTGGTGTCATTTCATTATTTTTGCTTCAAGCTTTATTATGATCTAGGCAACAGCAATGTAGCAATAACAAATGTCTAAATTCATAATTTGGAGGTAAGTTGGTCAAAGAATACTTATACTGCTAAGCTGCTTGACTCCCACAGTACATGTTAAGGGGGCCCTAAAAATACTCACAAACAGCTGGATAAGAGATTAGTTTTTCTGAAGTCATTTAGGATACGGTTCCATTTATTTTTATTTAAATTAAGGTGAAGGGTAATTCCAGGAGGATAAGTATAAATTAAATATAATATCATTTGGATTATAGGACTATATTTATTTATTTATTTCATTATTTTATTTATTTTCCCATTGCTATGCAGTTCTAGCCATGTGATTTTAAATGCAGACTCCTTCTGCCTTATATACATAGATTACTTTGTCTTATAAAGTGGTGTGTAACTGAATTGATTTTAGACTACTCCTTTTTTTTCCCTCTTATGATCTTAATGTTTTTACTCCTCTACCTATACTAGCCTATGTTATGCTTTTGCTTTCTGAGTTTGCTCTGTTGTTTAATTTCCTAGAGCTGCTGCAATGAAATACTTATGATTTGGTGACTTAAAATGACAGAATTTATTCTCTCACCATTTTGGAGGCTGGAAGTCTGAAATCAATGTGTCAGCAGGGCTGTGCTCACTCTGAAGGTGCCAGAGGAGGATCCTTCCCTCCCTCTTCCTGCCTGCCTGCAGTTGCCAGCAATCCCCGCGTCCCCTGGCCTGTGCCTCCTAACTAACTCCAGGCTCTGCTTCTGCCTTCACATGGCATTTTCCCTGTGTGTCTGTGTCTCTGATCAGATTTTCCTCCTGGTATATGGATTTCATACCAGATTTAGGACCCTCTGTAATCCAGGATGACCTCATCTTAATTACATGTATAAAGACCTTATTTCCAGCTGGGCACAGTGGTGCACGCCTGTAATCCCAATGGATGGCTCTGGAGGCTGAGGCAGGAGGATAGAGAGTTCAAAGTCAGCCTCAGCAAAAGCGAGGCACTAAGCAACTCAGTGAGACCCTGTCTCTAAATAAAATAAAAAATAGGGCTGGGGATGTGGCTCAGTGGTCGAGTGCCCCTGAGTTCAATCCCCGGTCCCCCTCCACCCCAGAAAAAAGAACTTATTTCCAAATAAGGTTATATTTACAAGTTCTAGATGGATATAAAATTTTGTGGGATAATATTCAGTCTAGCACAATTATATTCTAATGCATCTCCTTTTTGCTACACAGACCTATGGAATCAGAGAACTTATATTGCCAGAAGGACTTAAGAGTGAAATACACACAAGCAAACCCTGTTTTCTTCATCAATTAAGCAAATATTTACTAGTGAATATATACTCTATGTTAGGCCCTTTGAAACACAAGAATGTGTCTGACTTCCTCCAGTCTGACCTCATGAGGTTTATATTCTCATGAGGGTGTGAGGGAGACAGAACAGAAATTAGCAAATAACTTCATAACATCATTTCAGATATTAGGGGGAAAAATAGAGAATGAAGAGAGAAATTTCCCAGCAGTGGTATCACCGGGAAGGTGACTTTTGAGCATAGAACTGAAGGATGAGAAATAGCCAGTCAGATGAATTTCCAGGCAAAGGCATTTGATGAGAAGTCACAGCCAATGCAAAGACCTTAAGTTATGACACATCCATCAAGAGATGTTAAAAAGGTGATTTTATGTAGAATGTCGTAAACAAAGGGGAAATGTAGGCCATGAGGCTAGAGAGGAAGACTGGATTCAGGTTACTTTTAGACCATTCCAGGAATTCAGATTTTATTCTATTGATAAGAGGAAGTCACAGTAAACATGGGAAATATATGATCAGATGTATGTTTTCAAAAATATTGTTCTGTAGTGTTTGCAACCATGACCTTAGAGAGTTATGCTCTCCCTGTCGAAGCCAAGGTAGTTTAGGTTATGTTGGAAAAAAAAATAGTTACAAACTTTGAAATTTCACTGGTACAATACAACAAAGATTTATTCCTCCCTTACATTGAGTCTGATACAGGTCAGAGGTCTCTCATCTGTCCTGTAGGTATATGACTTAGCACGTGTGCTCCTCAAGGATGCCAGGCCAGGAAAGAAAGAGGATTGCAGCATCATGTAAGAAACTTTTGAGGACCAGGCCAAGAAGGGGCTTCCCTAGCATCTGTCACATCCTATGTGTCTGAACTCAATCATATGGTATAAAACTTCCAACAAGGAATGTTAGAATTATGTCTCCTGCATGTTTAGGAAGAGAAAGCAGATATTCCTGCCAAACCATAATAACTCTGACTTGTTAACTAGAAGCTGGTAGGCACTCCACCCTCTTCTTCAGATATGATGCCATAGGCCCCCAAAGTCTTAAAGTCAGCCCCCAGCTTGGTGCTATTGGGATGTGGTGGAACCTTTAAGAGGTGGGGCATAGTGGGAGGTCTTTAGGTCATGGAGAGTGTGCTCTTGAAGGGGAATATGAGACCCAAACCCTCCTCTTCCTCTCTCAATTTCCTACCATGTGTAAACAGCTTTGCTCCACCACTCTCTGGCCATGTTGTGCTATGTCACCACAGGCCCAAATCAAGTGAGTCAAATCATCATGGAATGAAAGCTCTGAAAGTCATAAGTGAAAAATAAACCATTTTTCTTTATAAGTTGATTTTCTCAGGTATATTACAGTGATGGAAAGCTAACTAACACAGATGGTGAACCAAGAGCTCCAGATCTTTCCAGGGTCTTGGTACTAACCAAGAACCTCACTAATCTCCTATAGTTCCAAATTCCCACAGACCTCTGGGCTCTTGCTATCGTGATGATCTTTTGCTCAGCCCTTCTGGATCGTATCTGCCTTGCTACAACAAACTAAAGTAGCCTCTGTTAGAGAAGTTTCTCTGGGACTGAAACCTAGAATGTTGTACATCCCACACAAGTCAGAACTCAAAAAATAGACCCTCAGCATGAATGGAATGAATTGTGAGCAGCTGAGTCATTTCCTCTTCTAAGTGAAAGGGCTGGTATAGTGAGTACCACTGAGGACAGTCATTTCTCTGATGCCATAGTCAGCAAAATTGCATTTCTTCCTCAACGTTTTTTTTTTTTTTTTTTTTTTTTTTAACATAGCTCCATTTTCACTCTGAGAATGGGAAACTTTGTAATTTTTGGACCACAAAGGCAAAACTGTAATTATTATGACTTTTGAGGGACTTGCCTACAATCCAGTGATAATACAAATATCAGTGATGATAGAAATTCTGATAAGTGGTTTTAGAGTCCTTCCTCCTTTAACCACCACCACCACAAATCTACATAGTAAGAACCACTACAAGTTGTTGAAACTGTGGAGCAGAAAGGCCAGATTCTCCACCCAGTCGCACAGCTCATAAAGAGTGAGCCTGTACTAAGACCATGGGCTCCTGATTCACAAGGAAAGGATAAAAGAGATTCTTTGTCCATTTTGATTTCATGAATATATAAACATTTAGGTCAAAATTTCATAGCCATTCATTATTTTCCCTAATATCCAAAGATTCTAGAACCTATAGTTTGAGTCTTTTTATGACAAGCAGATTGAACATGTATTAGCTTAGTTTTCACCATGAAACATAAATGTTCTGAACAAATCTAAGTGCTAGGGAGACATGAGGATATATTTCCCTAGGCTTTAGACGTCTTCTCTTGTAGTATCTATGACCCACAGACCGCTACTGCCTGGTCACCAGTCATTGAATCTCTCTCATTACAAATGTTTGGAACTGAGCCAATTCAGATTTCTGGAATTGCATACATAGTTGAAAATATACAGGAGAAACACCAAGTATGAATTTCTTTGATGTGTGCTTTCTTTTTGTATTCAGAGTATCTTTTATTTTTATTTTCTTATTATATTTATGATGCATGATCGTGGTAGGAGAGATAGAAAGCGGATACATTTTATAGAGAGTATATATGTACATGACCACCTGTGAAATGGGCTTATGCTGGTATACTGTTTTTAATTTTTAAATGTTTCATTTGCTTTCCTATCAACTATTAATCAATCAAAAAATAGAACTTTCCTATAAAATGTCTAATAGTATGTGGCTAGTTTGTACATTACTCATGCTCTTTTTGTGCTGCAGTTTTCTGGAAAGAAATAGGAGAAACCAAGTCTACACCTTCCTGTGAAATAGTTTCATATGTTTTACTAATGTGCTAGTAAAATATTCTTTCCTCAAAAATCAACAAGGTGGCTCAATGTGGGCTTCTGTTCTTCACAGGTATAATAGTCATATAGTAGATTTATACAATTACAAAAATATATATTGCTAAATTGTGGACAAAGTCCCTTCATAATGAATGCAAGCAAAACTAAGAAAAATAATTAATCGACCCTTTAAAACCCACAAACACAACACACGCGCTCGCACACGTGCCCACACACACGCAAACACACACACACACACACACACACACACACACAGTCTCATTAGCTTTAAAACTATAAGAAATTAATTACAGATTCACTGCTAATGAACATATGGGACAAGCGCTGACACTCAACTGGTTTCAGTTCAGTGATTGCAGAAACAAAGCAAAGCTCACAGACGGATGGTGGGGGGAAATGTGAGTGAGTGGGGGCCAGGAAGCAAGATTCCTTCATAACTATGGAAAACAGTTCCAAAATATTCAGACAGAGAGAAAAGGGCTCCAAAATCCATCCCATTCTGAATATGAACAGCCCTTCTTCACCACTACCGCCTGCTGTCTCTAGAAGCTACCTCTAGAAGTCCTAAAAGTCTGATGAAGGGGACTCTTGGGTAGAGAGGAGAGAGGAGTCAGGGAGATTCAGAGCTCCCAACACCCCCCCACACACACACACAAAAAAAAAAAAAAAGAAAAAAAAGAAAGAAAGAATAGTGTGTTTGAAAAAGAGTATCACTTACTGGAGTGGACAGCCAGGTACTCAAGATTCATGAGTGAAATCTGAAGGTAAGTCACCCAGAGACCGCAGAGAACTTATGAGGGTGATACTCTGTGTCCTTTTCTATTTAAACATGCTGACAATTTAAAACACCCTCATTGAAGATGCAGCCCAGGAAGACACTTGCCTTTTAACAGGCTGAGCTGCAGTGTCAAACTCTAAAGAAATCATGGCAGCACGATCGACATCACTTTATCTTCAACATTCTCACTTCATGGAAAACAGAAGGCAGCTATGTTGGGCTCCCTGTTTGTCGACAGGATGTAGAAGCGAGTAGCCCCACCTGGACTTGCCAGATTGTGGAGGCTGCCTCCAGTGTTACCTGGGATGAACAGATTCCTCCCCGATTCCTGTTCATAACCAGAATCATCAATTCATCATGCATCACCTGGAGGGTTTGCGTCATTCATGATTAAATATTTATCAGTTCATATTCAGTGATTCTTCCTATTGAATCACTCTCCTACTATGTGCATAGATTAATTGAAGTTACATCTTAATTTGTCTATGAAATAGGATGATCCTAAACATTTGGGGCCTACAGGTAGTCTCTACCTTCTTACTTGCAGTTAAGTTTTAAGAAATTATTTCCCAGATCTCTTAACTTCTTTTAGAATCAGATCCCTTTGATATTCTTCTTCTTAGTCCTAAAATCATTTCCCATTAGCTTCTATGACCTTTAACTCTATGCTGATGAAGATTTTCAGCTTAATGTGAATACTAATAAATTAATGTAGCTTCTGGTTAGTATTTTCATTTTTCCATCTGTCAGAACCTTACCAGTCTTGAAAAACAAATCAGACACTCACTTTCGATTATAAACAAAGGCAATAATAGTAATTAGAGAATCTAAATGATTTTACATAAAATCATGCCTAGAAAAATCATAATTTAAATAATGTAATTGGACTCTAAGAAAATATGATGAATTACATACTACACTGTAATGTGAAATTGGAAGCATTTTTAAAAGTTTTTTTTTTACCTATGGAGAGTTACTTTGTTTTTAAATCTTTTTAAATTTAATTATTAATTGACAAATAATAGTTGTGTGTATTTATAAAATACAATTTGATGTTTTAATGCATGTAAACACAGAGTGAAATGATTAAATCATGCTGATTAACATATCCATCTCCTCACCTACTCATCATTTCTTTGCACTGGGAACATTTAAAATCTACTCCTTTAGCAATTTTAAAATATGAAATATAATATTACTAACACAGTCATCTTGTCCCATTTATCACCAAAATGTGTTCTCCCTATCTAACTGAAACTGGATATTTTTTTTATTCTTCTTAGTATATAAGAGAAAGCCTCAGCTAAGGTATTTCCCACGTAAATATTCCAGCATCCCAAAGAATATATAACTACATATAGATCAAACAGGTGCACCCTGTAAATTTTCAGTTTCTAGTTTTGATGGCAAGGGGTTTATTCATTTCTTGGTTGATGCTGAGAAAGTACAGTATGATGGCTAAGGGTAGCTGTCCTTTAAAGTATAACTGCTTACATTCAAACCCCAACTTCTCTGCTTGCTGGCTAAGTCATGCTCCTCAGTTCCCTTTCATATAATATAAGGAAACACTAGCTACTGGGCAAAAAGATTAGTTTCAGGACTAAGACATGGTAGCATGTTTGGTTTCAAGTTTTCAGAGCGTACATGATGAACACCCAACGAATGCTGTTGTTAGCACTTTGATAAATGGCTTTAAAACAATGGAAATATCTATTATTATAAGGAAAGGAGGTGGTGGGGAATTCCACAGTGAGGAGAATTGGATCTCACAACCCCTGCAATAAAGGTGGTACTGGCTTCACAGTTCATGGAACTTTTATTATGTTCCTTGTGTGTATTAGAGGGACACAGAGTAAAAGTGAACTCCTGAATTAAAGATAAGAGAATATCAAAGTTGGGGCATTTTTCCATTTGAATATCTCTGTATGTATGTCATCTCGTTTAAGAAATTGTCATCATCATGAAAAGCCCCAATTATTTATTTGTTCTATTCTTCTTTGTGTTTCTATGTTGCTTTTTATATTTAAAATAAAACTAGTGGTGGATAGTTGATCTACTTTTTTCCTTAGCTTCAGTGGCCACAGTTTTTTCTGGTTCTCTGGACGTTTCTTCTGCCACCCACATGGAGTCTTGTAGGGAATTTCTTAATTTTATGTTACCTTAGCAGCCATTTTGGATATTTTTAACTTTCTCGTAGGGGAAGCAACGCTTTGTCACCCCTGAAACAGTTTCCAGTTCTCTGCCTCCTCCCTGTTCCTCAACATGGTTGGCCTAGATATCTGCCTTAAACAACTACTTCCTGGTGAAGACATTCCTAGGAGAAAGTGGGATGAAACCTGCTTGACTCACTTATACCCTGCATGCCCTAGTCACCTCTGCTTTGGTCACAGTGTGACTCCATGGAGTTCACGTCTGCTGGATACAATGATTCAGTGAGAGCTCCCTAGAGCATCTCTGCCCGATACAGTGGGAACTCCGGTAATTCCCTGGACTTCAATAGAATCATGGGCCATAGCCCTCTACCCACCCACCCTTCTGCCTGCTGATTGGAAATGTGTGTCCCAATGCCTTTCTCCTCCCTACTGGCCCTACAAAGTATGTTCTTTTCTTCTGTTTGGGATCTGTGAGTAGTAACCTACTTCTATTATTTCATGTGCTTTATTGAGTGGCCTGTTCTGTGACTCATCTGAGCAACACACTCAAAACTAAATTCACTCTCAAAGTTCTCCTATCTTGGTAGGAATAAATGGACGCCATCCAGAAAACATCCCTGAGGATATCTTTCAGTATAAGTTTTCTTAGACATGGACAACTAATCATTGGTCAGGCATAGGTGTCCGGCTGTCCACCAGGAAAAAGGAGTATCTCATCTGGTATGGTGGCACATGCCTGTAATCCCAGCTACTAAGGAGGCTGAGGAAGGAGGATCAGTTTGAGGCCAGTCTTGGCAACTTGGTGAGACCCTGTCTCAGAATAAAAAGTAAATAAGGGTTGGGGATAGAGCACAGTGGTAAAATATTCCTGAATCCATTCCCCAGTATCACAAAGAAGTATCTCATGTAGCTCCACCCAAACCCTAGGACCTGTCCTGTTTCCCTACTACTCCCTAATTCCAGTCATCGCATTGTCAGTCTAGGTCTTTCAACGTTTTCAGGCCTCAGGTCCCTAACCCAACATTTCATTATTTCTTCTCCTAATCACTACATTAACATATTAATCATCCCCAGGTAATCTTTTCATATTGTTTGAGAGCTGGCTTCCTTATTCTCAGCACTTAATATATATATTTCATTCATACTTTTCATCAGCTACTGTTTATTGAGTGTTCATCATGTGCTAGGCCTTGCTTGGGGGCCCAGGTCACAATGGTGACCGTGTCCTTCTCATAATATTCTACACAGATAATTTTAAACACACACACATGTGTTTGTACACACATGTATATGGGCACTAAACATCTAAAAGTATCCAACCTACCAAAGATTGTAATTTCCATTTGGAGATATATTAAGAGTATTCTTATCTCACTGATATATCCCTTCATTCATCCTTTCAACAATTTATTCTTTGGTGTCTCTTTAATGCCTTCATGATAAAGTTCAAGCTCATTAATATTACATACAAGTGCCTTAGTGATCTTATGTCTTTCTCTATAGATATAATTTCTGCTACTCTTTTGTGTATCTTCTATATTCCAAGCACAAGATTAGTGTGCCCTATAATCTTGTCTCCTGCCTGAAACATGACATTTCTGTCTCTCCTATAGGGAATATTCTTTCTGTCCTACTTATGGAAACTTTACCTCTTCTGCCTACAAACACTTGGCAGTTTACTCATTCAAAGTAACTTATCTTGACCCCTGACCTGGGTTGTTGGGGACCCCTCATTATACATAAATCTATACACTCACTGCCCAATTATTGGATAATTATTTATTTTCTAATCTCTACTCTGAACTTCTTAATACATTTTCATCATATTTTTTTTCTTACACAATGGCTGACACAAAGTTATAATCCATGAGTGTCTTTCAAATGAATAAATGACAGAATAAACCAGTAAATTACACCACAAGCACTTGCAACAGATGCTGCAGAAATCTCCAGGCTTTGTTGAACAGGATGCTTTCATTTCCTCTTCTCTTTTGGAAAGTTCTCGAATGGCAGGCTAAAACTATGATGGAGAATTTCCTAAACCAAAATTCAATTTAGCAGGTGAGCCAACTAAACTACCTTCATTAGCAGCATCTAAAACTCTGTTAGCAACCAAAATACCAAAAGCAGTAGGTGAGAGTTGATTTGTTGTTTTTCTTAGACCTGATGAGCAAGACTTTTCGCTCTAAATGATGAGGCCCACGCATTTCGAAATCTGTATGGTTCACTCAAAGGACAGTGTGCCTCAAAAGATTTATTCTTGAAATTCACCTTTACCTCATCTGCCTACAAACACTTGGCAGTTCAGAGAACTGATAAAAATCTCTGAGGTTCTTTGTGTCTGCTTTCTCCCACTTTTTTCTTGGAAATGGAACTATCCCCAAAGCACCAAACTCTGAAAACAGGTATAATTGTTGAGGCTAATCCCATCTGTCTAAACATTATGAAACAGTAGGTGAGTGACATAATCTCCCTGCGGTTGACACAGGGTAGCCCTCCTGATTTGAGTGGGAAAGCCTGCCCCTACCATGGCAATCTTCAGCTTCACAAATTCTCCCCTGGCTCTTTGATAATTTTCCCCCAAAATGTGACTTTAAAGAAATTAGGATTCTTCACATGAAGGATCATCTAGCAATACCAGCTTCTAAGAGGCTGAATCTATTGCAAATTACACATAATGCTTAGCGTAGTGAGCACACTTGATAAATGTTCTATTGTGAGTCAATAAATACATGAATCCTAGAAGAAATTATTACCTCATACAGGAAATGAAAGATTTTATATATGCACACATATATAATTTTCTGTGAAATCTATTCAAAGTCAGACAACCAAATAGCATAAATAATGTATGGATTAAAATTCAATTTGACTTTAAGCAATTATGTAATGTTCTGCATTCTTCTAAAGCTATAGGGAAGTTAAATTTCCATTAGTATGGCTCTTCTATAATACTGCATTGTTCATTAATTGTTACTTGAAGATTGAGTATGAAGTAATGAATTCTAAGGCACTTACATCATATTTTATATTTGCAAAGTGCTTTGGAATTGTGTGCCAGTTAAATGTTAACTGGCCTTATATCCATTATGGATGAGAATAAGAAATTCCTACATGTAGAAGAACAGCTTATTGGAGCTTCTTTAAATGAGAACAGAAACCTTTTCATTAACTACACATGTCCCGTAAATTATTGACCTGTCTACATCTTCCATTTTATTAACAGTCTTTGAAGTTAGAAGTTTAAAATACTAGCCATTCCTCAATTTCCATTCAGCTCTCGAAACAAAAACTGCACCAATTCTAACTGTCACATCTTTTTTCAAATCAACATTCTTCTCAAGTTGTCAATCTGCCCTGTATTTCAGGGCAAGCTAGTGCTGATGTTTTTCTTCAACTCTCTATGCTGGAGAAATCCTTTATCATTTGGTAGAAATTTAAGTTCTATTTCTTCTGTTCCATTACTCTTTGTCTGTTTTGTGTCTTAGTATTTCAGGTTCTTGGTTATTATTATTGTGACTTCAATAGGATTAATTAATATTTTTAAAGGATACATGATCTCCTTTCACTTTGTATCATATTTATGAACATGGGAACTTTTCACAAATAATATTATTTATTCTTATTCAATATAATGTTCTTTAAAATCTCATATTAGAAGAATAGTTTTTGTCTAAGTTGGTTTGATTTTAAAAGAAATTGGGTGAACTGAAATGGGGTAAGCCAAACCTACCATATAGAAGAAACTAATATCCCACACAAATCACTCCTTGGAAAATCCAAATTCTAAATAGTTAATTGTTGAGAAATAATTGTAAATAGAATTTATCTGATATGCTTAAAAGGTAATGGTTATAAAAATGCACATACAGTTTAATAATAAGTACAGAACTAATTCGTTAATCTAACAAATCAGAATGTTCACTTCCCAGAGTAGAATCAGGAAGACTGAGAAGGTTCTGGAAGAGTTCTGTGACAGTCTCTGAGGACCCGAAGCAGGCAAGAGTGGTGGGAGCACTGAGAAAAGGAAGGTGAGGTCAGAGAGAAGCTGCTGCAGAATCATCTTGATAAAATAGGAGTATTAGGGAGAGAGAAAGGCACTGCCAGAAAACTAGGCAACACAACAAAGATGTGAATTGAATTTTTGACATTTCACATTTAGGGTAGAAACATGTGTACAAAATGTAAAACTGGAGAGAGAGACTGGTGTAAGGCAGGCATGGATTTACATATCAACTTTGCAGTTATTTCTGTAGGTCTATTTAAAACAAAAATTGGGGTTTGCAAAGTCAAGATGCACATTTCTTCCTGGGTCTGATGCTAGGCTTAAGGAAAGGTATTGTATCATATCAGCTAGATAACATAAGATTATGTGCAGGCAGACAAAGATTTAAACAAATAAAATCATGTAAGTACAGTTTAGAACTTTTCATGAATTCTTTTACTGTCATCATTTAGTACCTAGCTAACTTTGATTTTCCACACAAAATACTTTTTCTTCTACTCCAATCATTTCTTAGAGGCAAAGCCCTTAGAAAACTAGGGTAGAGTCCTGGAACTACAGGGCTGCCACTTTATGAGCTATAGTCTCCTTTCTAAATCAGATCAGTAATGCTTTGTTCAAAATTTAATGCAAATGCTAACTGCACAATAAATAGAAAGTTTATGCAACTTTAAAGAATTAGCTTTAAAACAAATCTGACAGATAAATATTAAAAATTGTGGAAAAAGATGTCACGATATAATGTTCAATGACAAAAGCAACCTAATAAACACTATGTACCACTGGATCCAATTTTGGGTTAAAAAATGTATAAGGAAAGAAATTGGAAATATAAATGGTATATATTTATGTTTTAAAAAAGAAAAAGAAAAGAAAACTAGGGTAGAGGTTGGCCTTAGAGTCTAGAATGTTATGGTGCTGGAACAGTGAGCTTTCAAAGTCATGTGTATGTTTCTGTGTACATATGTTTGTGTGTGTGTGTGAACTTCTTCCAATTAGTACTCCCAGCTGCCTACTTTCACTTGGTCAAGGAGAAGCTCTGATCTGCTTTTATTATTGATATCTCTGCTGAGTTCTGTCCAAGCCCACCTCTGTTCATCCAGCTTCCTGGCTTTTTAAGACTTGGAGAACAGAAGAAAAACAAAATCCAAAACTAAGAGCTGAAACTAAACACTTGTGCTTCACTTTTGTGCCCAGGGGACCAGAAAACCCTTCCTAATCAGACCAAGTCACTGTCTCTTTTCCACCTCAGCAATTAGTCCCTCAATGCCGTGTCTGATTATTGCTCATTTGCATTGTATATTTTATCCTCAGTTAGTTTTGATACGTAACTAATTTCAGATACAAAACAACTTTCTGAACTTTATATTTCACATTCATCAATTTTACCAAAGTATATTGCAAGTACATTTCAACAGAATCTTTAGTCAATTTTAAAAAGAAGATGAAAAATTCAACCCAGGCAACAAATGATGTATGTTGAATATACATTTGTAGCATACATATTATTCTAAGTAAAATACTATGCGAAGTTATGAAGTAAGTAATTTTCTGTTATCGGGCTGGTGAAATGGGTTCAAATGATGTATGTTGAATATACATTTGTAGCATACATATTATTCTAAGTAAAATACTATGCAAAGTTATGAAGTAAGTAATTTTCTGTTATCGGGCTGGTGAAATGGGTTCTAATATTTAAATTGTAGGGATGAACTCTAATGAGAAAAGCCAGTCTCAGGGTAAAAGATCTGAAAATAAAATAAAAGTATATTCTGAAACCTTTAATATAGCCTCACAAATAAAAATAAATTGATGCCAAATTAAATGATTATTTAAGATTAAGTAGAATTGTATTTGAACATTAAAAAGACTCATAGAAGATATATTCTAAGTCAAAATAAATAGGCAGATTTATGTATTACTATAAGGTAACTATTTTCTCTTAGAATACATTCAGAAGGAAAGATTATTGCCAGATTTATTAGCAGATTTGTGGCATTTCTCTTATCACTTAAAAGGTTTTTTTTCTTTTTCGTTTTTATCACTTGGAAGAAATGCTTCTTATTTTCCCACTATGCACTAATTTTCAATTTCTGCTTTATAGTTTGTATTCTAGGTGCATTCTATGTTCTATATATGATCTATGTAGTAAAGATGAAAATGTGCTGTAACACTTGATATGTTAGTGAGAAATTTTGTGTATCAAGGAAGTTATTTATGTAATTTACTGAAACTAAAACAGAAATAATTTATTGCCAATTTAAATCTTTATATGAGAAAGAAAATATGTGCAATTTGTAAAATAGTGCTTGAAAGCTGTTAAATTTGACACATTTCCATGACTTCCATCAATCAATAGTAGATTGCTTAGTGCAAGAGTTTTTAGTTTTACACTCAATGAATATACAACAATACATAAGGCTTCTTTTTTTTTTCTTTCCCTTGTAACTATTTCATTAAGTTGGTCCAAGGCAATGCATATTTGAAAACATCCTTTTCCACCGTAAATATGTGAGAGCAGCAAACATAGCAGTATTTTCACTGCTATCCCCAAATTCCACTTAATATCCAAAGCACTCATATGTAAAAGTTAGTGAGCCACACCAGGAGGGTGATTTAAAAGGGGTGCTTGCCCAATATTCTGCTGAAGAACAAGAGTGAATTGTAAAACCCTAAAGGCTGAACCAGCCTCCTCCCTTTGATGATAGTGTCCTCCAAAGAACGGGCCTCACCTGAGATCATTTCCTAGAGTACAGGAAGCCTAACACTTCATCCAGTGGGTAAACCAATCACTTTAGGAAAAAGCAGGTCATGCTAGCAGTGGAAAAAAGTGTGGGGATGTGAGGACTAGACAGAAAGAAACATGGCAAAACAACTATTTCCTTGGTGAAACAGAGCCTATAAATAGAGGTATCAAGGCCAACCTGACTCAGTTGGCAATGTTTTCCGTGGATGCTATTATTTTTTTTACAGCTTTTTTTTAATTTATAATTTTTAATACGTACAACTCATAGTGCATGTATTTAGCATCTTTTTACATACAATTGTTTGCATACAGAGTATATTCGTACAATTCAGGTCTTCAATCATGCATTTAGGAAAATGATACCGTGGATGCTATTATTAATGACAACTTTTTTTCTCTATCTGCTATTAAGTTCAGGTGGGATGGACTGGATGGGAGATTGATAGGGTCGGTAGATTTAGCAAATAAAAACACAAGATGCCCAGCTAAATCAATGAATAAAAATTACTCATTATTTATCTGAAATAAAAAAAATTTAATGGTATTCTGTATTTTCTCCAGCAACTTTAGGTATGGAAAGAAAACCTGGAAGAGGACAGACATGTGACAAAGAAAGGAAAGGGATATGCAACATAGCTGAGGTCATGTCATCATTCTTACCTGAACAGATGGCTATTTCTTAATTGCTTAATTTATAGACTACCTTTCATATTTAAATTTATAATCAATAGTTTACAATTATATGATACAATTAGTCAAATTGCGAACTTTCCTCTCCCTTCTTATTACAGGCCCATGCTGAACGTTCCTTATGAATTCCAAGAGAGTCTTCCACATTCTTGGAAATTAGAAGGCCTTTGATATTAGAGCTACAAATACATTTCACTACAGTTCACTTTTCAAACTAATTTGTGAAGCTATTTTCTTAAAAGGTCTTTCTGTAACTGTTCAATTCCTATAATTCTACTCTTTCTTTGCATATACATTACTTTCTTCTAAGCATACAGTGTGTCTCCTGTAACCTAAAAATAACTTGAACCAGTGGTAAAGAAGGCCTTGAGCGCCATGCTTTTACATATGCCAAATACTTTCACAAGAAGACCCAAAGGAAATCTTACTCTCCACATAAACCAACTTCTCATCTGAAGCACTTGTCACCATAACATATTTAAAAAAAATATTCTGGACAACTCATTCAAGACAGATGCCATGATAAGATTGTATGACATTCTTAAACTTATGGAAAGCAGCCAGACTTTGTAAATCTGGAGAGCTTCAGCCATGGTGCCTGATAAGATGACAGTGCTCTTAGGAACGTCAGTCCAATCAGCAATCTCAGATGTGCGCTGTGTTCCCCGGGCATCACCTGTCCGTCATCACAAGGACTGTGTGGAATGTGGTGCTGTATCTAGGGGTGTCCCGAGTGGGGTCTGTATTCACACTGGATCTGGTTAAACTCTTGGAAGCTAATGGGTTAAGCAGAAGAAGCACTTCACCATTTCTTCAATGAACTCATGCTTTGGCTGTCTCCCCATGCATACAGAATGCAGCTCACATAAATAGTGATCGCGTGGTATTGTGATCTCATCCTACAGTTGGACATTACTTTGTTGGCTCCCACACTTGAAGCAATTTGAATTTCTCAGCAGCCATACATCACCAATTTTGACAGAATTTGCAGGTTTATTCTATACTCCAGGCCTAATGGATGAAATGAAAGTTGGTGCGCTCCCAGAGTTGGACAACCTTCAGAATGCTGAGACATACCAAACGCAGGAACAAAGTCCTTACTTGTATTCTCAAAAATTCAGCCCTCCCAGTGCCTGTGGCAAGGTCACTTGCTTCAGTGAAAAGTCACTGAACTTTGTGAACTGGTAAGTGATCTCCACCATTACAAAGACTTCTGAGATTCCAGAATCCTTTGTTCAGAATCCTTGGTCTTCCCTCCAAAGAAGACAGCATTCGGTGTCTGACCTATACTTGACCTCTCTCATCTAGTAAAATGACTGGCATGTGCAAAGTAGATTCTCAATAAATACTGGTTCACTCTGATTATCTCCAAGGAAAAGGCACATTATAAAACCAGTTTAAATTATTGGAGTTAAGTTCTTTGAGTTTTGCTTTTTATTTGTTTATTTAGTTGGAAACTCCTCTCAACTTCCTTGGTTAAGGTTGGTTTTAAGATTAATATCTTTAAGGTCATTTTGTATTTGTACATTTAGAATGATATCAAAATATAGTCTACAATGAATGAGTCCTCAGATATATCAGTTAGATGTAGATTTCAGGTTCATTTTTTTCTATATCTTGTTTAAATGTACAAATTTCCTACTAGTATATTCTACTTCTTGGCAGACCAGAAGTAGCATGAAAACCTCTTATGTTTGCTTTTAAATTATACACTATAATTTTGACCTTACCTTTGGTAACGATTGCTATGTAAAAATAGAAATGAGCCATTTACCTAGATGAAACAACTTTTATTTTTCATACTGAAAGTAGTGTTGGATTTTAGATCAAGTGCTGTTTTTGAGCTTCCTCACATAAAAATCATATTCAGTAGGAGATCTAATAAACATCAGAATGGTGTGAAAACATTGTTTCCCGTAACTGAACTTTGCTTTCTTCACTCATTAAGTTCAGCAAGGATAGAGGGCAGGACTGGCATGGAATGAATGTGTCTTGATGTATTATGAAACCCTGCCGCTGAGTCCTACAGCCCCTGGCTGAGGTCAAATGAAGGTGGAAGAGATGACTTCATGCAGGGGCCTGCCAGAAGCTTGATATCCAATGTCGGCTGCTGACAGCAAGCCAAGTGAATTCACTCAAGTTTGGACACTGTACAGCAAGTTCGGTGCCTCGTGTGACTCTGTAATTGGTCCATACAACCCAGATTAGGCTATTTATAAACACTGAGGAATGTTCAGGGTAATACAAATTTCACTTTAAAGGAAAAGGGGTGCTGAGCAGGACTCACAGATAATCCCATTGATTTGAATCAGAGGTGTACCTGGGAAGACTAACAAATATGATGGACCCCAGGAACTTCATACAAAGATAAATTCTAGAACCCAAATTCCTCCTTCAGATAAAATTATCACCTTTGTCAGAAAATTTGCTTGTTTATTTTCGTCCTTCCCAGTCCCTGCCACTTGGAATATAAAGTCCCCTAGAGAGGGAGTGGCTGTCTGTTTCGTTCACTGCTCTCATCCCTAACAAATAGAAGAGCCCTGGACCACAAGAGGCCTTAGCAAACATTTATCCAGTGAATGACCAATGGTGGAAAGAAGCAGTATAATTCAGGTTAGTGGGTACCACTGGATAAAGAAAGAAGAGAATTAAATCCATGAAAGGAACACAGACATCATCTGTATCTGTAATCATGTGTCATCCTTAGAAAGATCTGATATAAATACGTCAAAACATTGAGCTCTGCCCCCACCCCAAAATTCAGGTAAACAATAATAAACAGTTTGCACAACTGGTTAGGGCACATACTGTGCAATTAAAAATTATATGTGGTTTTTGGATTCGCATTAAGGAAAACGTAAAACTGTTTTTCTTCCTGACTTTTCTTGTAAGGTTCTTATAAAATTAACTATTTGTTATCATCTATCTTTGTCTCAGTTTAAAGATGGCCATTAGAACCATTTCTTAATTGCTTAATTTAGAGACTACCTTTCAGATTTAAATTTACAATGAATGGTTTATAATTATATGATATAATTAGTCAAAGGTTTAATATTTACCTGTATATTTGACAAGTTGAAATTATTCAAGCTCATAGTGACTTGAGAGCCCAAATTGTTATTTGAATGAAAGCACTTTATTGATTAAATTGACCAAATAATTTTAATTCTTTTTATTCCACTTCCTTCACAAATAAGATCTTTTGAAAATGATTAAAAAAAAAACTTTTGCACATATTATATTCTGGATCTTACTCACTTATAAAAATACATTTTCTGTCTCTTGCATGATACATTAAATTTTTAAGGTTGAACAACTTCTATTGCTTTTCATTTTCATTTTATATATATATATATACATATATATGTATATATATATGGAATGTCAGAGAAATGATCAGCAGATGGAAAATAGCAATTCTTAATATGGACACTGGAGTGTTTAGAGCTAAATTATTTCATTGGCAACTGTTTGAAAAGAGATCTTTCTTTTCATTCTATATTGTCTTCTCTATGCCTCATTTCAAGTGAATTCCATGGCCACACAACAGATCTATGAGCATTCTTGAAGGGAATCTAAAACACGTTACATCTCAAGAAAATTCCCCTAAGTCCCCCCTACATACAACAAGCAAAGGTCTCCTGATTTTCTCTTCCTAGACTCATTCATTCAAGGTACATTCTGAATGCCTCTGTCCTCAGTAAGAAGGGCCTGAGAGTACAATATAATGTGATCATTGTCTCTTGACAAAAACATTTTTTCATCGGCATAAGAGGTAGCAAAGTTACTCTAACATTTCTCCCTGGAGTTCTGGGTCTGTTTTCCTCCAGGGAGATGATAAGTGAGGAGAAAGAGGTCCTTAAAAAGTCATGCAGAAGAAGAATGTTGAGATTTTTTTTTTAATTGTTCTTTTTAGATATATATGATAGTCAAGTGTATTTTGACATATGATAAATACAGGATTATAACTTATTCTGATTAGGATCCCATTGTTATGGTTGTACATGATGTAGAGTTTCACTAGTGGTATATTCATATATGAACATAGGAAATTTATGTCCAATTTGTCATTCTACTACTTTGCCTGTTCTTATCCCTTCTCCCTTCCTTTCATTCCCCTTTGTCTAATCCACTAAACTTCTATTCTTCCTCTCTGCCCCCCATACTTGTTGTGTGTTAGCATCCACATATCAGAAAGAACATTTCACCTTTGGTTTTTTGGGAATGGCTTATTTCACTTAGTATGATAGTCTTCAAATCCAACCATTTGCCATAAAAAGTCATAAAGGCATTCTTTTTTGAAAAACAAGAGGCCCAGAAGAGCTAAAGCAATCCTTAAAGACAAAAGTGAAGCAGGAGGCATCATAATACCAGACCTTGAATTATACTACAAATCTAGAGTGGTAAAAACAGCAGGTATTGGCATCAAAATAGACATGAAGACCAATAAAACAGAATAGAACACACAGAGACATACCCACACAAATACAATTACCACATTCTTGACAAATACACCATCAAGATACATTGGAAGAAAAAAATAGCCTCTTCAACAAATGGTGCTTAGAAAACTGGAAATCTATATGTAGCAGAATGAAATTTAACCCCTATTTCTCACCCTGCACAAATATCAACTCAAAGTGGATCAGGACCCAGGCATTAGACTACAGACCCTACACTTACTAGAAGAAGATGTGGGCCCAACATTCCATCATGTCAGCTTAGGAACCAAATTCCTCAACAAGACTCCTGAAGTGCAAGATATAAATTAAGACTCAATAAATGTCATGGTATCAAACTGAAACATTTATTCACAGCAAAGGAAACTATCAGGAGCGTGAAGAGAGAGACTACAGAATGGGTGAAAATCTTTGCCACCTGGACCTCAAATACAGCATTAATCTCCAGGACATATAAGGAACTCAAAAATCTTAACACCAAACAAACAAATAACCCAATCAGTAAGTGGGCAAAGGAACTGAGCAGAATGTTGAGATTCTTAGAAGGCTGTCCTCCTTGTATGTTATTTGAAATATTTACAGAAATTGTGGAAGATTCTGTTTAAGGCTTTTCTTAAATAATTTTGGATAAAACTCTCCTCACTAAGCAGTCCCAGTATACTTTATTACTTCATATTTTTTTCTCCTAATGTGCCCTCTATCTAGAATAACCTTACATCTTCTACCACCAGGAATACCATTTACCCTCTAGGGCTCAATTTGAATGGAGCCAAACCTCCAGCCCAAATTTTTCTCTAATTCTTGAATAGAAGTCATTTCTCCTTCTCTTGATTTTCTTTAGCATCTTTATTTTCAACCTAATAACCTTTGAAAAATGCTAACATATTTAACAGCTATTGGAGTGCTTTTAGAAAGAAAAAAGCATTGTTTACCTTTGAATTCTCCATCTTTCCTGGAAGAATGTTTTGCTTGCAATAGGCTTTCAACATATGCAAGCTGAATACTAATTGAACAGTATTTCTATTCCATGGAGGAAAGAGATCAAAAAGTTACAGTATGGTAGCATTTTCCCCCATTTCTAGACAATTTGTCTTCTTTATAAAAAGCTGGGGAATAAGCCTATTTGCAAAAACAAAAACAATCATACCAAAAACCCAACACTAATAATGAACCAGCTGCTACACCTTTCAAGCTCCAAGAATTCAACACAACTTGGTTTCAGTGCTCTTGAATAGTCGATTGTACACTAAAATTCTGAATGTCAATACTAAGGAGCTGTAATCAGTCAGTCCATTTTCCATTAGTACAACAAAATGCTTGAGGAAGAAAGTTTATGAGGAGAAGAAATTTATTTAGCTCACAGTTTTATAGGCTGGAAGTTCAAGATCAGGTAATCTCATTAGTTTGTCTCATAGAGAGAAACATGTATCATGGTGGGAGAGAGGGGATCACATTGCCAGACAGGAAGCCATAAAGAGACTGGGGTCCTATGAGAGCTATGCTAATCCCTTCCAAGGACATATCTCCAGTTCCTAACAAACTTTACTGGGCCTATTATGATTTGGATGTGAGGTGTCCCCCAGAAGCACCTGGGTTAATTCAGGAATATTCAGAGGTCAAAGTATTGGATTGCAAGAGCTGTGATCTAATCAGTCCATCCTAGTTTGAATGCACTGACTAGTTGGTCATTGTAGGTACATGGGGCATGGTTGAAGGAGTGTGCCCTTGGAAGGGTGCATCTTCTTGCAGAGGTTTCCCCTTTCTCATTCTTTCTCTCTCCCTCTCTCTCCTTCTTCCCCACACCCCCCACCCTCTCTCTGTTTCCTGGCTGCCACAAGTTGAGCAGCTTTCCTCCAGCCTGCCCTTCCTTTATGGGTGCTACCTCCCCTTAGGCCCTGAGCAATGGACTTAGCTGTCTGGGGACTGATACCTCTGGAACTGTGAGCTCCAAATAAACTTTTCCTTCTCTAGCTTTTTCTTGTCAGGTGTGTTGATCACAGAAATGCAAAAGCTAACTAAAACAAAGCCCCTCCTCTTAAAAGTTCCACCTCCTCACATCACCACACTGAGGACCACGCATTCAACACAGGGAACCCTGGGGGACAAACTCAAGCCATCTCCATACCACAGCAGGGGCTGATCAGTTAAAGGATAATTCGAGTTCTGAAATTATTCTATTTCTCTCCCTGTTCTGCTAGGTCCTTAAAGGTGGCAGCAAAAAAGGTTAAAATAAATGAATGAATGGATGAATGAAACTAAAAACCTCTGGCTAAAAAATGTAAAGAGAAAGAGGATGCTGAGATAAAGATGAGATTCTCACTATGAATTACTTGTGTATTTCACTTACAAATTAAATAAAAATGACAAATATCTCAACCAGACTTTACCTGTAAGTCATTTGAATTTATCTATACTCTGTTATATTGTTTGTTTTCTGGTCACCCTTGGTGTCATTTATGACATTGATTTCTCTTCTGATATATTTCATTAGCCATTACATATTAGCTACATGATTTTTTCATGAAAGAAACTTATTTCTTTCTTATAGGTAAAAAGTCATTCAGGTCACATATAGAGCCAGTGTTAGAATGCAGCTTTGAAATTTTGGTTCTCTGTTTCTTAATTTAGAGCTCAAATCCAGACATCGTTAAATATCAAGCTCATTTAGAACACATAAAACATGATTCCATTAGTAGATACTTTAACTACAGTAGAATTTTTTCTAGAAAATATCTATTACCCAAAGTAAGTAATAAGATAAATGTAATAAGATATAAAATAAAGATAAGGAAAATAATCTGGCAATTTATCAAAAGGTTAAATAAATGTGTGTATATATATATATATATATATATATATATATTTACTATGTCAGAGTGGCTTTCACTGACATTATCACCTCCCTACATCCATCTCTATCTTTAGATCCCTTCAAAGCACATCACGGTGTAGTCTCTATGACAAAGGATCTATTTGTTCTGATCACTGATGTCTCTTAGTACCTGGTATAGTGTACCTGGTACATGAAACATTGCACACTAACTAGGAAGACCTTAAAATATTCTAGGAGAGCATATAAATAAATATAACTGTATGCAAGTGTCCATGTTAATCAAAATCAAGAACAGAAAAAAAATAATAATATTCTTTCAGTTGGATTTTAATCCCAAATCTTCCAAATTTGTATAAACCATGCTTCAGAGCAAAAGAGATCATGGAAAGATTTCAGGAAAACCATGTTTTTACTGATGTTGTTGCCAAATTTTCTTTGCATGTGTATTTTCTGAAGTTCTATAGCTATTATATTTTTAAGCAGAAAATAAGTCCTCAGTTGGCTTCTGCTAGCCCTTGACCAAAAAGTATCCAAATTGCTAGTCCCATGCAAAATACAAAAATAATCCACTTTTTCACTGTTGCCATCAAATCCAACAATTTTTATTGATATTAACACATAATCATTAACTGAATATGACCTCACATCTCCATTTCTATTGCTTTGGCACCAGCATTTGCATTTTCCTGACTGGACCACCATAACAGCAGCCTATCCACGCTCCCCACCACCTGCAAAGAGGTGTTCACAGTCTTCCTCAGAGAATTAGTCATTCACAGATGCTCTGGCAAACAAAAAACCTTTGGGTGAATGACTACAGCATGCGTATCTGCAATTACGATTGTTTTACTTTCTTCTTTTTTGGTTGGTACATATAAAAGAGAATCAGATTCCTATGAACAAAGACTATGATTAATCTTTGCTATATTCATGTCAGCAACATGGTAGATGTTGAAGAGCTATTTATTTAATTGAAAGGATCTTTAACCCCCAATGCCTAATATGTGCTTTGCTTATGGGAGAGGTGTAATAATGTTGAACAAATGAATAATATTTCTATATGCTATGTATTCATGTGGATGCATATTCTATGTGCTCATTATTTGGGTTTTCTTCTAAAGCTCTCCTAGGGGGAGAAAAAGGGCAAAAACCTTGAAAACAGCAGGAGTTTACATCTACATATGGTGCCTTAAGAAACAGTCTTCACAGTCTTAAAACTAAAGCAAATAAAATTCCAACACACACTTTCAGTACAGAGTGGATAAAACATAGTCTTGAAAGTAGCTACCTTGAAATTGGCATCTTGTTCCAAGGATATTTCTAGATTATTTTAATACTTTATGCAAATTTATAACTTAAATTCTGGAAGCTATTTTATCAAGTATTATTTCCACCATCTAGAATCAGTCTATTAAATTTACTTCATTATGCTCTTTCTTATAAAGTGTTTTATTTTTTTTTTTTTTTTTTTTTTTTTTTTTGTGTGTGTGTGTGTGTGTGTGTGTGGTACCAGGGAATGAACTCAGGGGCACTCGACCACTGGGCCACATCCCCAGCCCTTTTTTGTATTTTATTTAGAGACAGGGTCTCACTGAGTTGCTAAGTGCCTCACCATTGCTGAGGCTGGCTTTGAACTTGTGATCCTCCTGCCTCAGCCTCCCAAAGTGCTGGGATTACAGGCATGCACCTGGCTCTTATAAAGTTGTAATATACATTTAGTTATGACCTAATAAAGACCCTGTACAACAAAAGATGCAACACTCAGGTAGCTGTTCTATGGTGGTACCACATGCAGCATAAAGGGCTTATTTTGCTTTTGCACTTCTGGTTCTATGTTGGCTAGTTACTCAGCTAGTTGAACTCAGCTAGTTCTATTGTATATCCTTTGGTAGACAATATATTTTCAAACGAGGAGGTAAATGCTTAGATTTTTAAAAGGCTAGCATATCATTAAAAAGCATTTTGAAGTCTTTAAAGAGCAAATCTGTGTTAGATTATCGGTATCCAATCACCTTGAACTACAGTGTATGTGATAAGAAATTGCACAGTCCACTTCTGCCGGGGCTGCTGAGTTATGAATGGGGCCGAGTTCTAAGCTATCCCCTTTTTGGGCCCCAAAGGGGTTTTTCCTTCCGCCCGCAGAAAGAAAACAACTTACCCCGCGAGGATGGACTTAAGGACAAAAATAGCTGAGTGTCTACCTCTGTTTGGTGAACAGAAACCACGCCACACCCAGGGAGCTTTGTATAGCAAGCGAGAATCCAAAAAACTCGGATTTATTGACCAGGCACTGAATTTAATAGGCCAAGAACTAACCAATCAGCCAGCAGGGCGGTCCAGTCTCTCATGCTACGTCATAGCCACACCCCTTGGCTTAGCCGGGTCCTACTAGGGTGTGGTAAGCAGCCAAAGCCCATCCCCTTGGCAGACATGGAGTCCCAACACACTTCCAAAACAGCCCTTTCCTGAATGACTCCCCAACCACCCATCATTGCTGGAAAAGTGTTCATGGTGCTCTCTGTGGCACTTCCTTTCCTGGTACCCTAGACTTCCCACTCAACCACTGACTGGCTATTGGCCTTTAGCAAATCTTTGAGGCTTGATGACATCATCTGGAAAATAACTAAAGTCTTCACTTGTGTTCAGTCATGTAGGCTGAAGATCAAGTATTGAGGTTCTTTCCAATACCAAGGTCTAGTTATCCAAATTTACTCAATATTCTTGGGTTTAGTTAAATAGGCTAATTTTAGCAAGATAAAAATGGAAGAATCAAAGGAAAGCTTGTGGACCACCTGGAGGCACTGAATGTCTTCAGAACTTCGCAAGTCTTAAGACCTGTCCCCATCTTGCCAATCCCACTACCACTGCCCGGTGGTCATCCTAACACCATGCGGGGGGTGGGGGTGGAGACAACCCCACTAAATTGATGATCCTAAAATAATATTAGTTATATTCCCAGCTTGGCTATGGTGAACACTGGGTTCATTTCACTTCCCTGTCATGTCTTAAATAAACTAAACTCTAAATGACTCCTGAGTTCTCACTCTCAGCAGACAATCTCCCCCTTAGACATCATCCTGAGGAAACTCCCTCCACTCCCCTCCTTTCCTCCAATGCATATTTTATGCCATTCAACCATTTTCCATTTTCACAGCCTTTGCTTCAGGACTAGAGGAACAGCTCTTCTCCTCCCCCCAAGCTCAGCTGTGTGTGTGTGTGTGTGTGTGTGTGTGTGTGTGTGTGTGTGTGTGTGTGTTCCTCTGGTGGGATGAGTGTTGAACAAGGGCTCTAACACTGAGGTACATCCCCACCCCTTCTTGTCTCTTCTCAAATCTTGCCATCACCCCTGAAGCCTGAACCCTTCTTGGCTTGTCTCCTTCAAAATATCTACTGTAGTTTTACATTACTCCCTACATTCCATAAATATGTCAAATATCTTATAGTTTAAAAAGTAAAACGAAAAATACTCACATGTCCATCCCTTTTGAGTACCTTCCTGGTGCTCTCATTCTTCACCCCTAGGAAGAACAGTGTATACTTGCTTTGTCCATGTCCTCATTTTATGATCATTGTTCAAAATCTACCTTTCCAATACCATTAAAAGCTATTCAGTAAAAAGTCACCATTAGTCTCATTGTTCAAAGTCTAATGGCAATGGCAGTGTTCAATTGACCAATACTTGATTTTGAATTTCTGAATATTTGAGCTAATTTTGCATTTCTTCTTTCTCTGACTTCTGGGAATTTTGCATTTCTATCGTTTTTTCTTCACTTTAACTCTTCTTTTTCAGCTTGGTTGCTAGTCTATTCCTCTCTCCACTACTTATGTATTAATGACCTTCCCAGCCCCAATAGGGACTTTTCCTTTTAATTTCTCTCTTCTTATTTTAAATATTATTCATGATCACATTAATGTCCGTCGGTAAATAAACTACCCCAAATTGATATTTTATAAGTATTTACAATTCCAACTTAATATGTTAAAAATTAGGTGATTCCTTTCTTCCAAACATGAATTTATTAAGAGGGAGAATATTTAGAAGAAGTTATTTCTTAAAGTTATTTTTTTGTACTTGAGATTTTAAGGGGTAACATAAATACATGACTCTGAAAGAATTGGAAGAGCATTAAAATGACTATTCACAGAAATTTGGGTATAGAGAATTATTAAGAACAATATTGAGAAAAATTGCCCTTCAATGGAATAATTAAAAGCTCCATTTATAGAACAATGACAGGGTGAACCTTGGGTCTGACTCAAGGTGGAAATTCACAACAATGTAAAGATGTTAGGCAGGAGGCACTGTGGCACACACCTATAATCCCAGTGGCTCAGGAGGCTGAGGCAGGAGGATTGCAAGTCCAAGGCCAGTAGCCTCAGCTACTTGGCAAGGTCCTCAGCAACTTAGTGAGACTGTGTTTCAAAGTAAAAACACAGCTACATCAATGTTTATAGAAGCTCAATTCACAATAACTAGACTATGGAACCAACCTAGGTGTCCTTCAATAGATGAATAGATAAAGAAAATGTGGTATATATACTCAATGGAATATTACTCAGCTTTAAAGAAGGGTGAAATTATGGCATTTGCCAATAAATGGTTGGAATTGGAGACTGTCAAGCTAAGGGAATAAGCCAATCCCACAAAATCAAAGGCTGAATGTTTTCTCTAATAGGTGAATGGTAATTCACAATAAGGCAGGGGACACTAGGGAAAAATAGCATTACCTTAGATTAGGTAGAGGGAAGTAAAGGAAGGGGAGCGGGGGATGTGGGGATGGGAAAGATAGTGAATGAAACAGACATTATTACTGTATGTATATATGTGACTACATGACCAATATGATTCTGCAACCATGTACACTTAGAAAAATAAGATATAATATGCTATCTGTATATCACAGTGCATAAATGCATTCTACTGTCATGTATAACTAATTAAAACAAATTTAAAAATTAAAAATAAATAAATAAATGAAAGGGCTGGGGATGTTTCTCAGTGGTTAAGCACCCCTGGGTTAAATCCCCAGTATAAGGAGGAGAGAAGGAGGAGGGGGGTGGATTATAGGCAGTTCATATACTATAGAGACATGAATATTTAACCCAGACTCCTGGGAAAGATACCATTTCTATGTACTACATATTAGAATCTTGCAGATGGAATTGAAATAGGAAGGAAGGAAGACTAATTTTTCAGTCTCATTTGAAAAATGTTAAATGCATGATTGAAGATCTGAATGGTACTTATATACTTTGTATACAAACAGTTGTATGTAAAAAGATGCTATATATGTGCATTATGAATTGTAATGCATACTACTATTATAAATAAATTAAAAAAAGAAAAATGTTTTCAAATATTATAATTATATATTATCCATGAAAAACAAATATACACTTATTTTGGAATTTCAAATAATGTTGTCAAAATACTTTATATAAAACCCACAATTTGAAAAATTGTGCTCTTTATATGTAATAGGAAATGAAATGTACTCTGAAAACATGTATAACAAATTAGAATAATAAAACAATTTAAAAAATAAAGACTTTGGATTTTTATGTTTAACAAGAGTATGCATGGATTTCAAAGGCCAAGGGATTTCAGTGTTCTCTAACATATGAAAGCAATATTTTTTAAAAAAAGAACCTCATTGTAAAACCAATTATTAAATAGGAGAGTTTTTTAATTGCTTTAATGCAAGATCATTCATTCAGAAAGCAAACCCAGAAGGACAGTATTTGTCTTTATGGGAACCTGAGATGATAAAACAATCTCATATTAAATTGGCTTTTATAATATCATTTGTTCAAAGTGTTCTCCATGTCTTCATTGACTTCAGAGACTAAAATTGGTCCTAGAGATTTTCGACCATCCTCCTGAACAGGGTTGCTGAGGAATCTTTTATAATCCCTGAACTAGGAAATTCATGGAGTGCTCATGATGTCATTTCCCAATAGGCTCTAACATTGTGTCACTGTTTTATACTTGCTCCTCACAGGGATAATACACATTAATACTGATTACAGGATCCTTGTAAAAGATTTCTACTTTCAAGCAGCTCCAATGCAACCTTAATTTAGGTAATTTTTAAAAGTAAACTACAACTGGGAAGGGGTTGTGTCTCAGTATTACAGCACTTGCCTTGCATGGTTCGAGCCTCAGCACCACATAGAAACAAATAAAACAAAGTAAAGGTATTGTGTTCATCTACAACTAACAAAATTAAAAAGTAAAATACAACAAAAGTATTTCCCAAAAAATCTTGTGGGGCGAAAAGAGAGGTGAAAATAGACGACACAGCCAGTAAGAGGAAGTAGACAGATGTTGAAAATATTTATGATGTGTTTCTTAATTGGGTTAAAAGTTTATAGAGGCTAAGAATGTAACTCAGACTCCACATGTCACAATGTTATTATTCCCAGAGGACTCAAAAGCACTCTATGTTGTTAAAGTCATTATGCTTGAATTTACTATTTTGGCACTTATGTCTGCATTCTTCAAAACTTCCTTAATCATCAGGATTTCAGAACAAAATTAATTCTTAATATCTGCACTAATGAGTAAAAGAAGAAAAATAGAAAGCTAACTACTAGCAAAAGTCAATAACATATAAAAAGAAATTAGTAACTCAAAATTGACTAAATATCTAAATTTAAACACTAAAACTTTTCAAAGGAAGCATGAATGACCTTGAATTAAGCAATAGTTCTTAAATATGACACTAAACTCATCAAATATAAAAGTAAATATACGTAACAGGACTTCACAAAATTTTAAAACTGTTGGGTGTTGAAGAACTTTATCAAGAAAATGAAAAGCCACCCCATAGAAGGTAATAAAATTTTATAAATAATTTATCTGATAAGGATCTATGATATATAAAGAATGTTTGCAACTCAACAGTTAAAAGACAAACAACTCAATTAAAATATGGGAAAAGTGTTGAAATAGATTTCTTTTTGAAGATGATATAGAAATGGCCAAGAAATATATGAAAAGACAATAACAAGTATTGATAAAAATGTGGAAAAATTGGTGGTAGGAATATAAGATGATGTAGCCACTGTGTAAAACAACTTGGTGATTCCTCAAATAATAAGTTATAATTTAAGTTACCTTATGACCCACTAATTCTACTCCTACATAAATGTCCAAATGAATTTAAATACATATTCACACAAAATCTTGTACACAGATATCAGACAGTATTATTCATAATAGCCCCAAAGTAGAAAATCACCCAAATGTCTACCAAATGATGAATGGAGGATTACAAAACATGGACTATCCATACAATGGAAAAGAAGGAAAGACATACTGACACATTCTCCAACATGGGTAAACCATGAAAACATGTTAAATGAAAGAAGCCAGTTACCAAAGGCCATATACTATATGATTTCATTTGTACAAAATGTCTAGAATAGGCAAATCAATAGAGACACACAGTAGATTAATGTTTGCCAAGGGACGGTGGGTAGGTGGGGAATAGATTTATGGTTTCTTGTGGGAATGATTAAAATGCTCTGGAATTATTAGTGATGATTGTATGATATTGTGCATATACCAAGAATCAATTAATGGAATGCTTTATAAAAGTTAACACGGTGCATTTATGTTATGTGTGTTTTTTTAAATTTATAGTTGTAGATAGACACAATACCTTTATTTATTTAATTTATTTATGTGATGCTGAGGATAGAACCCAGAGCCCCATGCACGCTAGACAAGCACTCTACCACTGAGTCCATGTGTGTTTTTAATCAATAAAAAAATCTTTAAGTAATCAGAATATTGTTTTTAAGTCCTTTGGGTATAGACTGAGGAGTGGGATAGCTGGGTCATAAAGATGGTTCCATTCCAAGTTTTCTAAGGAATCTCCATATTGCTTTCCATATTGGCTGCACCATTTTGCAGTCCCACCAACAATGTATGAGCATGCCTTTTCTCCACATCCTCCCCAACATTTATTGTTGTTTGTGTTCTTAATAGCTGCCATTCTGACTGGTGTGAGATGAAATCTTAGCCTGGCTTTGATTTGCATTTCTCTAACTGCCAGAGATGTTGAACATTTTTTCAAGTGTTTGTTGATTGATTATATATCTTCTTCTGAGAAGTGTCTGTTCAATTCCTTGGCCCATTTATTGATTGGGTTATTTGTTTTTTTTGGTGTTAAGATTTTTAAGTTCTTTATATATTCTAGAGATTAGTGCTCTATCTGATGTGCGTGTGGTAAAGATTTGTTCCCAATTAGTAGGCTCTCTATTCACCTCGCTGATTGTTTCTTTTGCTGAGAAGAAGCTTTGTAATTTGAATCTATCTCATTTATTGATTCTTGATATTAATTCTTGTGCTACAGGAGTCTTATTAAAGAACTTGGGGCCTAATCCAACATGTTGGAGATTAGAGCTTACTTTTCTTCTATTAGGTGTAGTGTCTCTGGTCTAATTCCTAGATCCTTGATCCACTTTGAGTTGAATTTTGTGCATGGTGAGAGATAGAAGTTTAATTTCATTTTGTTGCATATGGATTTCCAGTTTTCCCAGCACCATTTGTTGAAGAAGGTATCTTTTCTCCAATGTACGTTTTTGGCACCTTTGTCTAATATAAGATAACTGAAATTATATGTGTTAGTCTCTGTGTCCTCTATTCTGTACCATTGGTCTACCAGCCTGATTTGGTGCCAATACTATGCTGTTTTTGTTACTATTGCTCTATACTATAATTTAAGGTCTGGTACAGTGATGCCACCTGCTTCACTCCTCTTGCTAAGGATTGCTTTAGCTATTCTGAGTCTCTTATTTTTCCAGATAAATTTCATGACTGTTTTTTCTATTTCTATGAGGAATGTCATTGGGATTTTGATTGGCATTGCATTAAATCTGTATAGTGCTTTTGGTAGTATGGTCAGGACACAGCCACATCAATGTTTATAGCAGCACAATTCACAATAGCTAAACTATGGAACCAACCTAGATGCCCTTCATTAGATGAATGGATAAGGAAAATGTGGTATATATACACAATGGAGTATTACTCAGCAATAAGAGAGAATAAAATCATGACATTCGCAGGTAAATGGATGAAATTGGAGAATATAATGCTAAGTGAAGCTAGCCAATCCCATAAAGCCAAATGCCAAATGTTTTCTCTGATATAAGGAGGCCGATTCACAGTGGGGTTGGGATGGGGAGCATAAGAGGATTAGAGGAACACTAGAATGGCCAATGGGGAAGGAAGGGATGGGAGGGGGCTGAAGGGTGAAGAAAAAAAAAAGATGGTAGAATGAGATGGATATTATTACCCTAAGTGCATGTATGAAGTCATGAATGGTGTGAATATACTTTGCATACAACCAGAGATTTGCAAAAATGTGCTCTACAAGTATAATATGGAATGTAATACATTCTTCTGTCATTTCTAACAACTTAGAATAAAAAGTAAATTTGAAAAATAAAATAAAATATAAAAGACAATGCAGGAGGGAGCCAGGGAGAGTTAGCGGCCACTAGAAGCTGGGGGAGGATTATCTCTAGCGTTTCCAAAAGGGACACAAACCTGCCAACACATTGATTATTTTCCAGTGAGAAGTTTAGCATAATTTTTTTGTTGTTGTTTAAGCTAATAACTTTGTAATACTGTGTTACAGCTATAAAGGAATCTTATACAAGTGATAATGTTTAGACATCATAGTTTCCAGGAGCATTTTAAGCAAAAATATTTCTTTCCTACTAATTTTAAAATTATTTATGAAAAGTGTCCCAAATTCCATTTATCTTTATAGTATCTTGTGTCTTAAAATGAAATCTCTCTGGGGTTAGGCATTCAGGTTTTGCTTCTTGCTTTACCACTTATTAATTATGCAATATTATGCAACGTGTGTTAAATATCTGAGTATCAGTTTTTCCATTTGAGGAATGGTAATAATTTTATGGACCTTGAGTATTTTGATGACATGATACATACATAGTATTTAATATCACACATGATCATGTATGTTAAATTGAAAGTTGCTATTACGGTTATTTTTCAAAAAAAAAAAAAAAAAGTAATCAGAATATTGTCTGATCCAGCGTAGAAGAATTTAAAAGGCACAAGCAAGTATATGTACATTGACACTGACATTTCTTTGTTACTAGTTCTCTGATATTTCTAGTTAGGCTTCTGGCAAAATGATTCAACAAAAAGTAAGTCATTGTTGATAAGCAAATATTCTTTTTACAGTCAGAATCTCATCAGGAAAACAGGAGCAATTCTAGATATTAGAAACAAAAAGAACTTAATGTAAAAATAGAGGAAGCTTAGTATGTTGAAAATAACTGAAAAGTGTGAGGTCAAGATCCAGGAATGCAACACTAACCCTCCAGATTACCAGTGAGGTCCAAAGATCTGGAAGTGTCCCTGTTAGGAAATGTGTCCAACTGTTACCAGATACTTGGAGCATCCACATGGGCCATTCACAGGCAATGCCCAGAGACTGCCACAAGATGTGTTTTCTTAAGCCTCTATCTCTTCCCAGATTCAAGCAATAGTTTTTGGTGGTAGAGTATGCAATGTCATAAGACTCCTACAAACAACAGAACTTGAGAAATGTAATTTATAAGCATCACATCTAATAAAGAAAGGAAACAATAGAAAGAAGTAGGACATATTGTAGTTGCAAAAAAAAACAAAAAACAAAAAACAAAAAAACCTAGTAGATTTTCTAAGCTAGTTAAAATAAATCCTCACAAATGTAATTATTAGGGGTGGCAAATATTAACTCCAAATTATGTAGCTGCCATTTTTTTCTCACACGAGCTATAGAAGCAGTATCAATTATTTATGCCTAGGGACTATAGTTGGGGTAGGCTTCTGACACTGAATCTCATTCTTTCACAGAAAATTCCACTTTCTTCATAGCAAAGACTTTCACCAAATCATCACAGTAGTAAATGTTTACAGAAAGCAAAAGTTCTAATGAAAGCTACATCTTCAAGCTTACACTGAAGGATTTTTTTTTCCTTAACATTTTAAATTTCTGGAGACCCTAACCCGGATGATGTTGGAACTTGATATGTGAAAGAAAACTAATACATGTGGAAGTGATAGGTTTTAAGTCATTATTAAAATGAATTTATAGATGTATGAATTCCCTAATGTGAACTTAGGTTTGGAAAGATTAAGTTTCCAGATTGGCCAGTGTTATTATTTTCATGATCCTCTCAAAGTCATGTTATAAATATAATCAACTTACAATATATAAAAAATTAAAACTAATAGAATGATCTTTTTATAACATATTATATATGATGAAGCTAACATAATTTCTGCATGGATATTTTACAATATAACCTAGCTATAGTTATATTACTCTTCTAGTGTTTGAAATTAAATGCTTTCAATTTAGTTCGTAATGAACATTTAAAGGAAGAGCGGGTTCTAGTTTACTTCAAGCTTAAATAATAAAATCATAAAGTCTTAACTGCTCTGACTATGGATCCCTAAATAAACAGGAATGCTACCTGTGATGGTTAACTTGAGGTGTAAACTGGGTTGGGTTAGGGAGCAGTTAGAAGTCTGGTAGTGTTCCTTTGGGGAACATCTGTGAGGGATTTTCTACAGATCAGTGTATGCACCTAAGTGGACAAGGTGGGGAAGGCCTACCCTCAACATATGGTTAGATCACCAGGGTTCCCGGAGAGAACAAAAACAGAAAAAAGTTAAAGGTGTCTATATAATTCTGGGAGCTGGGTTACACTCTCCCTCTCCTGTTCTAGGAATCAGAACTCTAGGCTTCCCAACCTTTGAATTCCAGGACTCAAAACAGAGCTCCCCACAGGTTCCCAAGCCTTTGGCATGGGACTGGGAGATACAATTTTGTTTTCCCTGGTTCTGAGGCCTTTGGATTTGCACTGAGCCACCTACCAGCATCCCATGGTTGAGAGCTTACAGATGGCTGTCATGCGATTTCTCAGCCTCATAATTATATGTATCAATGCCTTTAATACACATCCTTTCATCTGTTTATCATCAATCTTTCTATCATCTGTCTATCCTATTCTGTCTTTCTGTAGAGCTCTGACTCATATACTAGCCAAAACTTAGGTCTTTATTTCAGTCTCTTTGAAGAGTCCAAGATAATATTCTGATCATTTCCCTCCATATAATGACTTCATCACTGGCCGATAAAGTAGGTGGAGTAATGGTAATAATTCATGGAAGTTATTTTATTATAACTTATTTGAGTCAGAAAACATTTCGGGAATGTTTCTTATCTATAAACATGTAAAAAAAAGTCTTTGGACATAACAGTAATATTATTAAGGTAGTATTTTCTCTTTTTTTGCTATCTGGATTTTACACTGTTAGTAAAATTTGCAAAAAAGCATAATAAATCTGATGAAATGAAAGTTTAAAGAGACGACATATGACAACTACCTCAAAGTAGACCATTAATTAGTTAGAACATGCACAAATAGTTATCTACTTCTAAAATACAAGAAAAAACAACATTAAAGTCTATTTCAAGTTTCACAACATAAATAGCTAATCCTTTCATATTACTAAAGAATGTTGAACAGCTGTCAAATACGTTTCTGCAGGGTGGGATCTTGTATTTTTTGTTCACTTTATCCCAGCACTAGACTGACACATTCAACAAAAAACATGTTGAATGATTTATAAGTTATAAATTTTGTTAATGGGTCACGGCATCAAATAGATACATCACTTCATTTCATGGTCAAAATTATGTTTCCTGTTAAGTACAGTAAATCAGTATATTTTAACTTTTTTCTATTGATAACCTTGTCTACTTTTACTTTCGATTAGAATAATGCTTTTATAGAAATCACCTTAAATAAAAATAATAGACTATTACCTCTTTGGATAATATATACTATTTTCACTCTATGGCACTTACTATTATTGAATATATTTATTTGTGTGGTCATTATGAGAAAAAAGTTAATACATAAACAAACATTTAAAATTATGAAATGGGAGTACCTCTGTATCCCTCCACAGCATGATAGAGCCACTAAGTTAATTATTAACACAAATTCCTTTCAAAGTTCTTGCTTAATAATTTAGTGATTTTCCCCTTGAGGATGTGTGAGCTTCTACTCTGCAGATGAGGAGTCTGGCTCAGAAGAATTCATACCTTATGTCAATTCCTAATAGTTAGGAGATAGCAATCTTAAAATCAGAGACCTTAGAATTTAAACATTTTCATAACAATTTATAAACTGTCATTAAATTTGACTACCCAGCTAGTACACAAACAAAATAATTTGACAGACAGAAGTAGACAAATGAAATGATTAAATGTCAGCCTGTTTTTCAGAAGACAGGTTGAAAATAATGTTTGGTGAATTTAAGAGTTAGATTAAATAAAACTGAGTTTTCCTACTTGAATTTGCTACAAATGTCTCTGCATCTCATTAAAATACTTTAATTAGTCTCATTCATGAACTGTACTCAAAATTAAGAAGAGTGTGACCCTTTATTAGAAATGAGTAGAGAAAAAAAATCAAGAGAGTCTGGGAGTCACAGAAATAAGTAAGAAAATATTTTAAGAAAAAGTGAATTTGACAATGTCAATGACAGTTAAGATGCCAAACAAAAGCAGAACTGTTAATGTGGTGACATGGGATTGCTGGTGACAAAGGTAGAGTAATTTTCTGTGTGGTTGAGGATTAATGAAAGCCAGATTACTGAATCAAAGAATAAGTGAGAGATGCCTGTGATCCTGAGGCTGGGGAGGCTGAGGCAGGAGGATCGAATATTCGAGGCCAGCCTGGACCACTTAGCAAGACCTCAGCAACAGAGCATGACCCTGTCTCAAAATAAAAAATAAAAAAGGCCTGGGTCTGTGGCTCACTGGTAAATCACCCCTGGATTCAGCCCTAGTACCTCCCCCAAAACAAAAAAACACAAAGTGATGGATGAGGAAGTAAACAAAGCACATGGGGAAGTAATCGTGATCCCAAATTTCTTTGAACCTTCTCCCACTGAGATATACAGTAGAGGTCCCAACCCTAGAACTCTTCACCCTAGGCATGCTTGACCAACAAAATATGTCATGCCAGTTTCCAGAAACGTGTCTTAAGAAAACTACATCTTTCGCCGGGTGTGGTGGCGCACACCTGTAATCCCAGCACTTTGGGAGGCTGAGGCAGGAGGATCGCGAGTTCAAAGCCAGCCTCAGCAATGGTGAGGCACTTAGCAACTCAGTGAGACCCTGTCTCCAAATAAAATACAAAAAAGGGCTGGGGATATGGCCCAGTGAGTGCCCCTGAGTTCAATCCCTGGTACCACAAAAAAAAAAAAAAAAAAAAAAAAAAAAAAGAAAAGAAAACTACATCTTCTACCTCTTCTTTCTGGCAATATAGGGAGCATTCTGTCATACTGCGGAGAGGCCTGAATGGAGAGTCAGCCAGGGAACAATGATTTGCCAGTTATTCAAGGAATCACTGTGGAAGTGGATCTTCACTCTCCAAGTGAGCTGCCACCGCTGATACAGTTTAGATGTGAGGTGAACTCTCCTCACTGAGCCCTGCCAAAAATGCAGACGAGAACAAAGTAAATTATTATTGTTGTGTAGTCCATTGAGTTTTGGAGGGGTTTATTATACGGCAATAGATAATGGATGAAGACGTTTGTGCTGCAAGTGGTATGCTGCTGGAACAACACCCTGAAAACTGTGGTGTTGATGTTAGGACAGGAGGGTTATCAGAAACTGAGAGGGCATTGCATAATGTGTTTGTGGAAACCCAGAAAAATCTCAATGCTAGTAAAAGCCAAAACGGTTGAAGAGAATGTTGGTATAGTTCTAAGGGGTTTTACAATACTTTTAGCAAAGGTTCGAAATACAGGAGAATATTGTTGAAAACTGGTAGCAAAGGGACCCTGGGTCTACAGAGGTAGAAATTTTGATAACACCCCTACCTGTTGAAATGCATAAACATGAACATGCCTATTTCATTTGATTTCTTAGGGTGATTTTCAAGCAAGCATTAAAGGTCTTAGCTAGCTTCTTCTAGCTATCTACAATAAAATCAAAGAGAAAAAAGATAAGACAAAAAGGAAATATTGAGTTTTTCAGCAAAATTTATAGGAAATATAGATGATCCAGGGTTGGCCATGTTCAAAGATAAAAATTGTTTATCCCCAGCCTCTGTAAATAACAAAAAATACTCAAATTAAAAAATAGCTTCAGCCAGGCATGGTAACACAAGCCTGTAATCCCACCAGATGGGTGGCTGAGGCAAGAGGATCACAAGTTCAAAGCCAGCCTCAGCAACTTAATGAGAACCTAAGCAACTTAGTAAGACCCTTTCTCAAAATAAAAAGAAAATAAAAAAAGGCTGGGGATGTGGCTTATTGGTTAAACACTCTGGGTTCAACCCCCAGTACAAATATACATATATACATGATTTCCAAGAAAAGATCAAACGCATAATGAACCAATAAGATCCTTCATTCAAGTATTATTGAAATAAGTCAGACACAAATACTCACTTGTATGAGGAAGCTAAAAATGTGGATCTCATAGTTGTATGGTAGAACAGTTGTTTTAGTCAGTTTGTTGTGGTTGTTGTTTTTGACAGTGTAACCAAAAGATCTGTCAAGAACAATTTTAGAGAAGGAAAAGCTTATTTGGGGCTCACAGTTTCACAGGTCTCAGTTCACAGATGGCCAATTCTCTTGCTCTGGGCTGGAGGTGAGGCAGGACATCATTGTGAAAGGGTGCGTGGAGGAAAACAGTTCAGGACATGACAATCAGGAAGCAGAGAAAGTTCTCCTTCAACAGGGACAAAAGAGATACCCAGAGTCATGTCCCCAGTGATCCGCCTCCTTCAGCCTCATCCTACCTGCCTGCAGTTACCACCCAGTTAATCCCTCTGTGGGGACTGATGCACTTTTCAGGTTAAAACTCTCATAACCCAATCATTTCGCCTCCAGACTGTCTCACATTGTCTCATACAGGAGCTTTTGGGGACACCTCATATATAATCTACAACAATAGCGGTTATCAGAGGCTGGGAAGGGAGGAGCACATGGATGGAGAGAAGGTGTTCAGCAGGCACAGAAATACAGTTGGTCAGGAGAAATAACATCATTTTCTAGTGTTTTACCTCACAACAGGGCAACTATGATTGATGCCAGATCATTGTACATTTCAAAGTAGTTAGTGAGAAGATTTTTGAATGTTCCCGATACAGAGAAATGATAAATGTTTCAGGCTATTTTTAAGTTGATTAAAAATGATAAAACAAGAAAAAAGAATATCTAAGGCAATGTCTTAGTGAGCCTTTCAAACACACACCAAAAAAAGGCTTTCCAAAGATATTAAATGACAGGCCTCACAAACTCTCTGTATTAAATAATAAGACTTCAAAGAATTTAGGGACATTGTCCCCCCGTAATCCATGGTAGAGAAGGGTGGTACTGAGGATTGAACACAGGGTCTGCCACCTGCTAGCCAAACACTCCACCATTGAGCTACACTCCCAACCTTTTTAAAAATTTTACATTGATCCAGGGTCTTGGTAAGTTGCTGAGGCTGGCTTTGAATTTGCAATCCGCCTGCCTCATTCTCCTGAGTAGCTGGGATTGTAAGTGCACACTAACATGCCCAGCTCAATAGATTTTTGTTGGTAGAGTTTACCTAGTAGAATGAACCCCCAACAAGAGACAGAAGCTGCAGCAGATACTCTTCTGGTCCACAGAAAACAAACAGGCATGTTGTGAACTGCCTGTGGCAGGGCCATGTGGTTAGGACCCAAGGGGGTGATCTTTAGGCATCAAGAGTAAGAAACAAGGACTTCAGTTCCACAGGTACAAGGAACTGAGTTCTTCTACAACCACAGGCACTTGGAAGAAGGCCCTGGACTTCAGAAGAGACTGCAACCTTGGCTCACCCCTTGACTTTAGCCCGGGTGATTCCAAGTAGGAGCTCCAGCTACAGCACGGCCACACTTCTGCTGTGGTTTGGAGATGACTTGTCATCTGAAGCTCGTGTTGAAGTTTAATCTCCATTAGGAGATATTAAGAGATAGGACCTTTAAGAGGTAATTAGGGTTTAGCCTTCATGAAGGGATTAACCCATAATGGATAAATGGATGAAAGGATTATTGAGTTCTCTACAGAGAGATCTGCTATAAAAGGAAGGTTGGCTAGGTCACTTGGGTTCTCTCTGTCTCTTGTTATGTCATGTCCTGTGCAGCCTTGGGGCTCTGCCAGCAATAGGGTCATCACCAGGCACTGTCCTTCAACTTTGGTTCAGAGCACTGAACTCAAGTAAACCTTTCTTCTTTATAACTAAGTCTATGCTATTGTATTATTAAAAAGGAAACATAGTGTGAGACAATCTCAGACCTATGGACGATGTAAGATAAAACTGCATGCTATTTAACCCACTAAGTTTGTGGCATTTGTTTTGCAGCAGTAGAAAACGACTTCATTCTCTCATGTCCCCTTGCAGTTAACTCCTTCATCAGAGGCTGTTCTGAGTTCATTACCATATTTTAGTTTTACCAGTCCTAAAATATAAATTTTCACATATTTAAATAAAATCTTTTGTTCATCATCTCCCATTCACATTGTTGTGTACATCAGTAGTTCATTCTTTTTCTTGCCAAGTATTCCACGATATGAATACATGGTTGTTTCCATGAGGGGCTTTTCTGAATAAAGTTACTATTTTGAACATTCATGACCACAAACCTATGGTGGATCTGTTTTCTTTCTTTGGGGCAAGTACCTGGATTAGAATTGCTGAGTCACAGGGAAAGTGGATGTGTATAAAACATTGCCAAACTGTTTTCCAAGGGATTATATCATTTGTCACTCCCACTCGTAATGCATGAGCATGCCAATTCTTCTGGGTCTTGCCAGCACTTGTTATTGCCAGTCCTTCAGTCTTTTTAATAGATCTCAGAGCAAGGCTGCCAACATCTGAATCTCAGCACTGCTACTTGATGCTATAACTTTGAGCAAGTTTTTCTCTGAAACTTGGTCTTCTTATTTGTCAATTGAGGATAATATTAATACCTCATCTGTAGGATCATTTTGATGACTAAATGAGTTTATGTCAAGTCCTTAGAATTACTCTTGACCTTTGATATGCAATAAATGAAGGCTATTTTTATTTAGGATTTTTGCACTCTTGTTCATGAAAAAGATTTGGCTATATATAATTTTCTTTCTTGCTCCTAACTTTTTCAGAGTTTTGCTGACTTCTTAAATTTCACTGGCTAATATTCTCACCTTTCTATTCTCTTGTAAATTTTGTAAAATACTACAGCAATCCAAACCTCAAATATTTGGTAAAGCTCACCCATAAAGCCATGTGAAATTGTGGTTTTTATTTTAGGAAGATTTTTAACTATTGATTTTATTGCTTTGTTGTATGGAAGGTCTAATTTTCTACTTCTTCTAGAGTAAGTTTGGTAAATTATATTATTTTTAGTAATATGTCAGTTTTATGTACTTATAAAACTATTGGCTAATTTTCTTTCAATAATTCTTCAAATTTTTGTTCCATCTCAAGTGTGAATTCAATTTATTTCCTGAAATTTTTGTGATTTTTTCTTCTTTTTTTTTTTTTTTAAAGTTAATCTTGTCATCATTTTATCTGTTCTTAATGTATGGAAAGACTCATGTCCTAAATTTGTTGATGAGCTTCAAGGATAATTCTTCTCTTTTCTTTTTTTAACTTCTTAATTTGGGTGTTTTTAATTCTCAGTGTTTCTTTTTTAAAATGTCAGCACTTAAGTATAAGTCTATATTTACCTCTATGTACATGATTAGCTGCATACCAAAAGTTTTTATATGAAGTATTTTCATTAAAACTAGTTCTAAGTATTACTTTATTCCACTATTTATGTTCTTTAATATAAATTTTTGCATACATGTGTTTTCTAAAATTTCAGTCTGGGAGCTGGATACTATGATATATATACCTTTATTCCCAGCAACTCAGGAGATTGAGGGAGGAGAATCTCAAGTTTGAGGCCAGCCTGGGCAACTTAGTGAGATTCTGCCTCAAAATAAATTAAAAATCACTGGGGATGTGGCTCAGTGGTAAAGAGCTCCTGAGTTCAATCCTTAGTACTAAAAAACACATAATAAAATTTCAGTGTAGACATACTTCCTGGCCATCTTTTTGTTACTGGATTATTTTCAATTAATTTTCTATATTTTTTGAAAAAGTAATAGCATTTCTTGTCTCTATTCTAATCATGTGGTAAATCACATTGTGAGTTGTCAATTTCTGGGACACTGATTGAGACTGCTGTGTTGCCTTGGTAGGCTTTCTTAATATTTGTGACTCTATCCCATTTCTCCGTCTCTCCTATGGCTTCCTAAGTTGGGCTACTACCGTCTTTTCTCAGTTGGATTCTGGCTTTACCCTCCTTGGCATTGTGGTCATGTCAAACTTTCATGGTGTTCTCCTCAAATTTGGCATAAAATCCAAACTCCTCAGAGGAAACAGAAAAGGAACAGTCAATAAGATGAGACTAAAACCGACGTCTGTGCTGAGAGCGAGTTGAGCTACTTCAAGAATCGATTGATTCATGGCGCATCTTGCTTTATATAAGGCCACACAGCTATCTCCTTCTATTTCTTAGTTTGAAAACATAGATTCCTACTTTGAATCAGAGGGTGGGGGATCAAATTTCCCAAGTTCATCACTTGTATTTCAAAGCAATCAAATTATTTGCTTAATCTAAAGAGATCTTTGACAGAAAGTTTTAAGTACTTAAGAATGTACCTGATTTCTTTTCTATGAATAGAAGAAACAGGAAGATGGATATGTATGCCTCATTATAGAAGTGCTCCTGAATCATAATTTTACTCAGATGGATAATGATGTGTTGACTCTCTTTGCCATTATTGAGCATTAGATTGTCATTAACACTGTGGTTCATTTTCTGTTACCTACAAAGTTGGGATGAATAGAGAGCTGGGTCCTCCTTTTCATACAGTAGGTTTAAAATTTATTTTATTAGTGTATAACATACTATGATTGTAAAAGCATGTGATGGGTTCCCTAGCTCAATTAATTCAAAACTAATTTTAAAACTTATAATCTTTATTTACAAGTAGGAGTACAAAAGAAATAATGAATTGGATAATGCACTATATTATGTTTTCATTTTCTGTTCACATGCAAAGCACACACTCTCACATTTATGTTTATCAGTGATCCAAATGAAAAAGTGCCTGGCACTTTAAATTCTTGGACAGAAGGAGAAATTTTGTTGATAATATATCAATACATCAAATTCATTGGCAAAATTTCATTTAGTGAAAATCTTTAGATAGGGAAAAGCAAATTTAGTGAAGACTATTACCATGGTTATAAACAGACGAAGAAACACAGATGTTAAAGTAACAGTGTTGATGTAGATGTTTCAGAGAAACAATGTTCAGTCAATAATTCCTTGCCAAAAGCCTGTAATGTTCAGCACATACACGAGTATGTAGGCATTAAATTCAAGTCACATGCAAACTATTTTCTGGGTTAGGGTTGTGCTAAAAGTAGGTGGTTTCGGTGACTGACTTTATAAACCTACTGCCTTGCAAAGTGTCTTGACAGCTGTGGCTTCTGCTTTCCCTGTAATAGGTTTATGGCTAAAACCAGGCCACGTTAGCTCAAAATGCCAGGAACTTGCTGATTCTGTGGTCTTATTAATAATTGTTTCCCATGTCATCATCAGAAGAAGAAACAGGACGAGCATGTTGACTCCTAGACTAGTACTGTCTAACAGATACACAAGTAGGAAGTGCAAATCACACGTGCACTTTAAAACTTCCTGGTACCACATTAAAAAGGGGGGATTAATATTAGTGATGTATTTTATTTAACCTGATGTCCAAAATATTATAATCTCACTATCAAATCAATTTAAAAATTATTAATCAGATATGTCACCTCCTATTTTCATACAAAGCCTCCAAAATTGTTTGTATGTATTACACTTACAGCACATTTCAGTTTAGATTAGTCACGTTTCCAGTGCCACATGCAGCTAGTGCTTACTAGAAAGGAAGGAAGGAAGGAAAATCAGAGAAGAAAAACGAAACACAAAAAGACAGGTTTTATGAAATGGAGCTAGTATCTTCACTGCATCTCTGTGATAAAAGTAGGTTGAGAATTAGCTTTTGCCAGGCATGGTGGCGTACACCTGTAATCCCAACTACTCAGATGGCTGAGGCAACAGGATCACAAGTTCAAGGCCAGCCCTTGGCAATTTAGTGAGGCCTGGTCTCAAATAAAAGTGGAAGCTAGAGAGGAGAGGTGGGGAGAAGAAGGTGTGTGTGTGGGGGGGGGGTACTTCAACAAAATCTAAGGGAGACCAGCAGAGTAGAGGAAAGAGACCAGGGGGAGGGAGGAGGGATGGGAAAGGAGATATACTGGGCAACAATATTGACCAAATTATAACGTGAACATGGGCGCATGTACTAATATATAAAAGGGCCCACTATTATGTACAGTTATAATGCACCAATAAAAAGTATGAAAAAATAAATAAAATAGATGTCATAGGGAAGGCAAGGCAGGAAAATATGCCTTGGGATGTAGTTCAGAAGTACAGTTCTCCCGGGTTCAACACCCAGTACCAAAGGGCAGCAGGATAGAAAGAATATGCTTAGCTTTCATTTTAAATCCTGATAAATTGAAATATTTAGCATTATCTTAGTATTAATTTAAAGATCAGTTTAGTGAACATTTATTCTTTGCTTACTATGTACTAGGGTTAGTGTCATAAATACTTCCCATTATTATGAACATTACATTATCACAAGAAAGATGGACAAATAAACATTTGTTGAGTTCTTCCAAGTGTTTTCTAGGTGCTATCTCAGGCATATATCAGGTAGGTACTATTGTTCTCCCCAATTCACAAATGAGAGAATGATAAGACAATTAAAATAGCTCCTTGATGGAATGTCCTATCTGTCTCTTTCCTTCCCCAAACTGAAGTTTTGTGTTCTCATCTGAAAGTTCCAAGGGCTATGGTCTTCACCTGTGGCAGTCCATTTAGAACCTCCTGGGAAAGTTTTTAGATGTGAAAGCCTGGGAACCTCCCTGAGAAATTCTGATTAACTGGAATGACTTCCAGATACCCAGGTAGTTCATGTTTTTTTATTTAAATTTTTTGGTTGTATATGGATACAATATCTTTATTTTGTTTATTTATTTTTATGTGGTGCTGAGATTCAAACCCAGTGCCTCAGAAGCTCTTTCCCACTGAGCCGCAACTCCAGTCCCCCAGGTAGTTCTAGTGTACTGCCAGGGTTTTCTCACAGGAAGTTCAAGGGGATGGCCCTGGGCAATGGCAGCTGTCACCAGTGATGATAGTCCCTTCCAAACCCTCACTCATCATAGAATATCAAGCTTTGGCATTGTCCAAACACCAACTCTCAAGACTTTTGCCCAAATTCCTTGTGCCATTTTCTAATTACCTCAGAAATTGTATAACACATAACTCTTGCTAAATTTTCTACCAGGTCTAACATCTGTAGGGAAGGGGGAACAAAAGCATCTTTTCTTTCTATGCATCTTAGATTCATTGGCTGGAGCCCTGTAATACTGACAAAAGATAGATTAACAAAATAAGAAAAAAAAAAAAAAAAAAAGCAGAGTTTTATTAACATGTGCTACACACACACAAAGGAGCACTCAGAAGTGACTAACTCAGAGGGGTGGTTAGAAGTTGGATCTTAATCAATGAACAGTAATTTTTTAAAAGAACCTTGAGCAAATCATGGGAAGGCAAATCTATGCAAGAAACTAATGAAAGATAAAGGCTTGTTAATGAAGCTTTTTATGCAGATTCCTCACATTCTATCTTTAGGCTGATAAGGGTCTAGTATTCTTTCTGCTATTTAACTTCTGTCCCTTCTAATAAAGAGAATAAAGAGGGGAGGGGGAAACACGAATTTATGTCCTATTTTTAGGTAAATACAGCAAAGGCAGAGGACTTTCTTGTATCTGTTTCTTCTCAATTGTCTTCAGCTCAAAATCATCCTATGTGGCACATTCTACTATCCTTCAAGTCCTCTAACTCCCCACCCCAACACAGGTCAGTTTATCTGCAGTGGGTTCTAAAAGTGTGCATTTCCTACAATATCCGAGGAGCTGCTGACATTGCTTATCCAGGGATTGTAATATGAGATTCACTGCTCTGTGGAATGCTGGTCCGTATTTCTTAGACTGCTTGCCATTAAATCTGCCTGTCCCACATACAGCATGACACTTGTCCCACCTGAGTGAGCATGGGCACTTAATTCCCAGCATCCTCTGGTCCATCCTGTCTTGCTGCACTTTGCATTTCTACATCCAGCTATGTCACCAGAGATATTTACTGATCTTTTTAGTAGCTGGAGCAATGCTGCTGCTGTAGGTTTCAGACGATCCTCACTTGTCAATGAGCACTGCATGTGGAGTATGTTCAAAGCAGAACTTTTATTGCTCTAGAAATTTTGTACTATTTGACATAGAACTCAAGGCATGATACCATGTAACTTGAACGGCATGAGAACAACCCGATAAATGAGCAGAAATGACTTAAGGATAGGAAAGCATTTTTAAATGACAAACTGGAAATATTAAATCAGATGTTAGCACAGTGCTGCTGATTGTTGGCCCATTCAATGTACATGACGTACATTTCATGATGTGTCTGCATCAAATAAAACAAGGTCATCATGTCTTCTTGGGTTAATGAGTTCCCACTTTCATCACAATTGGTCATCTTGTGAATTGCACGTTGTGCTCCATGTTCTGCATTTGATATTCTTACAGTTTGGCTCCTCCACCTTTATACAGATCAGCTCATTCAACAGCCTTTGAACTGTTCACTGTCTTCTTCTTCATCTTCCTTTTTGGTACATATAACTGATGTCAGCTGCATATTTGAATTATCAGGTTACCTTTCCACTACAGGTGCCATGTCCGTGACATGATCATTATCAGGGAGATGTAAGCACAAGTCCCCAAGGGGAAGAAGGGAGGGGTCCCTTCCCAAATAGAAAGGAAAATCCTACTAGGAGAGGACTTTCACACTAAATCTTTTGCCCTTTTCCCATCTACCTCCATCCTGCTGAAACAGAAACATCATGTCTTATAAATTGTATTGTAACCAAAGATATAAAAGAAAGGAGGTTAGAAGGATGCAGGTCTTTGATAAAATCTTTGAGTAATCCAACCACTCCTCAACTGCCTGCAATTAATATCTTTTAACACAAGAACAGAAATCCCCAGTTTTATTTATTCTGATGCTTGTCAAGTTCTTTTGTAAGAGCCAAATTCAATCCTAATTCAAGCCAAATCAAACTCCTAAAGATTATAGCATATTCACAATAACTTCAAGCTCTCATCTACTGATATTGCCAACCAAATCTTGCCACTGAGTAAAAGTCCAGACTGCCCTGTCAGGTTTTAGGTATATCACAATGTAGGAGCTGCTCTAGACTTGACCTTAAATGTCCACAGAGGCCCATGTGTTTGTGAGTTCCCAGCACGACACTGTTGGGAGTGGTTGAACCTATAAGAGGTAGGGCCAAGTGGGAGGTCTTCCGACTGGAACACGTCCTAGGAGGAGATATTGGGATCCCACTCTCTTCCTGGTCATGTTAACAGCCTTCCTCTGCAATGTGCTTCTGCCATGATACACTGCCTTGCCCCAAGTCCAAAAGAATGAAGCTAATAGATTATGGACTGGAAGTTCCAAAACTGTAAGCCAAAATAAACGTTTCTTCTTTTAAGTTGACTATCTCAGGTATTTTCCTACAGTAATGGAAAACTGACTAATATGGGAAATTATTCCTTTCCTACACCTGAATGATCAACATTTGTGACATGAAGAGACCTGGAAGCTCAGTAACACTGGGAGTCCCTAATTTGCTTGCTTATGGTGGGCTACATTTTTTTGACCAAGTCAACCTCAACACCCTCTCTTTCTCTCCCCCGTTCCTCTCTCTCTCTCTCTCTCCCCCCCACACCACCCCCAATCATTTTTGGCATATAGAGACGAATCTTTGCTGCATCTTCAGAAGATAGCTGGAGGAGGGTGTTTCATCCTACACATGACCTCTGCACATAAGCAGAAGAGTCTCCTTGACTAGACTAGTATTTACAGAGATTCTTTGCCACTGAATATGCAGAGACTGGAACCTTCTAAAGCTACCAGCATTAAAAAAAGTAAAGAATGCAAGAAACTTGCTGGTTAAATTATTAACCAAAAAGAACTTAGTATACTAGGGGGAAAGTGCTATGTTTAATATTTTAGAACCTTTTAAATCCCTGCAGTAGTGAGCTACTGTACTTTAGTTGAGATTAGTGCCACGTAAACTTGCCAAGATAAAGCACCCTTGTCAAATGACTGTTTCCCAGCTGCTTCATGATTAGCAATACAACAATCATAGAACCACATCTTATGATCCCCTACCTGCTAAAGAGTTTCAATACACCAGAATTTCACATTAAATGAAAATGACTATTAAAATCCATTTTAGTTTATGTTGATTGGGCCTCTGCAGTTCTGAAATTTCTGATGATTTCCTCTTTTTATCATTTTGTGCTGCATTTTAACATTCTGAGCTTAAAAAATACAAATTCATTTTAGCTTTCATGTTGCTCATTTCTAAGAAGAAAAGAAGCACATCTTTTTTTTTTTTTTTTTTTTTTTTTTCCTGAAAAGAAACAGCATTACAAATTTACCTAGACACAAACATATTTTCAGTGGTTATCCAGGCCATATTCAAAAACATTCCAGTGGAAGAAAATGACTGGATGGCATTCTTTACATTTTTAATTCCTGGCATTATTCTTGTAATTCAATGATTTCATTATTAAGTCAAAACGAAGGCCTTGGCAGCAAAATCCCTTGAAAGATGAACAAAGCAGGTTAATTAGAAGCATTTTGACTTTTCTAAGGTTACAAATTCTCATGAGTATAAGAAATGGAGGATAAATCTCATAATGCAAGAAGAAAAATGGCATTGTTTTTATACTCCCAGATGAATAAGCTAGACTCTAGAAAAGCTATCATTTATGGAAAATCTATAACAATAGTGGGATTTTTTTTCCCTATGAAAATTGGCCCCATGCCTTCTTTCTTGCTGAGAATTTACTCCCTATTGCCACCACAGCATCAGCATTTTTACATAACATTTTCTTTTCTCTTCTTTTCTTCCCTTACAGCCATTCTTTCCCATGTTTGGACAGGAAGTGGTGTGTGTGTGTGTGCGTGTGAGTGTGTGTATGTGTGTGTGTGATCACAATGATCTATAGTTTTCTTTCAATAATCATCGTGGACATTTTCCACTTCCCAGATTACCTCCGGCACTTTCTGAGCCAGCTTCTCCCACTGTGCAGCAGGCTTCCAGGATAAATTCCCTGCCATCAGTTGCTGTGTGGGCAGCAAATGCAAACTAATTTTAACCTGAGCTTAACCAAAGCATTATTAGAATCTTCAAACCACAGAAAACAAATCATATGATAGAGGCCAAAGGCAAACAGGAATGATCTGGGGAGCAAGTATGTGGCTGCGTCATGTAGGGGGTTATTCCCATCTCTGATTCCTTTACTGATAACTGGGAGTAGAGTCTATAGCTTTGAATATTTATTATTCCTAAAGCACATGTCAGACAGACAATATTTATCTGGGTCAGTGAGTTCAGTTGGTGTGGCGTTCCTAAGGCCAAAAGCATGGGCTCCTTCTCCATAGTGACCTGGAAAATGTGACTCTGGGAGAAAAACAAACCTATTCTACATTCACAAGTTGTACCCCCAGAGCTGGCCAGACATCTCGCAAATGCATGCTGTGGGTAACAAGTGGGGTGGACGTGCTCCCTCGGAACGAGTCCAGTGCAAATGTTCTAGAGCTGACTCAAACGGAGGTCCTGCAGGAAGCAAGTTGGGATTGTGGGTGCTCAGGAATATTGGAATTCATACACCAGATAAAACAGGCATACAGAAGCATGCCATAGCCACTTTCTATGAGAAAATGGTAAGATGTTGTTATTTATACTGGCATAGACATATTGTTTGTTTTAAAGAATTAATAAAAATTTTCCCATGGTTTCCAGGATGCTCAGGGTCTGCGTCTTACATGTGGCTCAATGTCTTGGCCACTTTGGAAGTAACTGTATAGCATTATCATCTTTGCAATCAAAGAGACCTGAGATCAAATCCTCCTTTCATTATCCATGCATGACCTTGGATTCTGTGGAATCCACTTTGGAAAGTCACTGTATAGAATTATCATCTTTGCAATCACAGAGACCTGAGATCATTATTCACGCGTGGCCTTACATTCTTTAGTCTAGGCTTCCTCACATGCAAAGGGAAGGTATAATAGAGCCATAGAGAGGATTCCATGAGATAACGCATGTGTGATTACTTAGTACCTAAGACATAATAAATGCTCCTATAAAAGCCATTTTTATTATTATTATTATGCCATGGGCTAGCATATTAAAAGTGGCTGGTATGTTATCAATTTCATAATAGGCTGTCAGTAAAGATGAGTTCCTATTCTTCTTCCCTTGCTTGGTGGGTTTCTGTTGTTTTCTTGTTGGTACCTCCCTTTCTTCATTGTGTTGAGTTTCTTGCATTTTGCAGGGCACTCTGCTCTTCCAGCCCAGGGCAATGCTGCTCTACGAATCCTGGTGTGTAGTTAGCCCAGGTGTGCTGCGTCCTCCAACCCTGCCTTCCTGCCTTGACCACGTTCTGATGCCCTCTTTCTGCAGCAGCCATCTTGTTATTTAACCTTCTCCAGAGCTGATTCATCAGGAGATTTATGTATCCGCCGCTCGCTCAAAAATGTATGAACGTGGTGGTCTTCCAGAAGTCAGATGTGAGGGATGCATTTGGAAGGCACAGACTACTTGGTTTCCAGAAAGTTGAACTCTGTAGATTTCTTAGTGCCTAAGAGCTGTGTTCTGTATTCAAGACATAAAGAAAACTGAGCCTGTGACCTCCTCTCAGTCCTGACAGACAGGAGTGGGTAGATGGCAGGTGCACCCTGCCAGATGACAAAGTCTCATGATCTGGTTAATTTAACCTTTAATTGCATCAACTTAGTTCCTTGTAGACCTGCTGACACCACTGGCATAATAATAAAGTTGGAGAATGCCTTGCTGCTGCTATCACAATTCTTGCTAGGAATGTATACTATAAAGTGAGTACCGTCTAATCAACAGCCTATGGTATTATTGTCAATCAGTGCAACCATGACAACCAGTTTGCTGTGATCTTCTATTCCCTTCCTCCTCTCCTTCTTTTCTTTCTTCCCTTCCTTTGCTTCTCTCCTTCTTTTTTTTTTTTTCTTGCCTTCCTTTCCTTTGCTTTTCTCTTTTTCTCTTAGTCTATGAAACCAGACCCCTCAGATGTCATATGGGGAGCATTTACTCTGGGTCACTAACTCCTATTTTTCCCCAAGTTGGCCATCCTCCTTTGGGTTCTCACACACTGTGCCCCTCAACTTGCCTACCAGGCTGACTATATCTTTACCACATTCAATCTGATGAATTCATTTTTTTTATTCCCCTCTTACGTGAAATTGAAAGTGGGCTTCATGAAAACAAATTTGTGGGTATGAGAGAAATTTCTAACGAACTGTAACTCCATTCTACCATGTTATGTTTCTCAAATTTTACTGTAAGAGTAGGGACTCTAATGCTGTTTCTGTATTTCAGTGATTTAAGGAGTAGAAATCACTGGATTTGACTTTGCCATTTGCATCTGTGTCAGTGCTTTTAATTCACCTCCTAAACCATTAGAGAAGAAAAATCTCCTTTGCCTCCTTCATAGGAAACAGGTTTGAGAAAGGGTACAGACAAAGGCCTCTGTAGGAACCTCCACCAGAGCAGTCCACAATTCAGGAACTTTGTGCAGCACTAACCAGTTCTGAACCCAAGGCAGACCTCCCCTATCTTATCTCACCTTATCTTATCCTACCTTATCTTATCTTAATCCTTTTCCAAGATGTGTCTTAATCATATTTGATATCTTCTGTTTTTAATTCAACTCAATCTCAGTTTGTCCACAGATGTGATTTTTCTATGTGATTATTCTAGACCTTCTCAGATATATCTGACTGACACTTGTACTTTGTACTAGTTTTCAAAGCGATTGGTAGGAATCACAGAGACAAGATTATGGATGCAAGTGTCTTGGTATGGAAGACACAACCGAATGAACAAAGACCAATAAATCACATATTTCAAAAGTGTTACCCTGGCATTAATGGATGGCTTTTTAGAAAACATCTAAAGGATTTTTCCCCAACCCCTCCTTCATTTAATATCCATCAATAAAAGCAGATCTGTTAAGATTTTTTTTTTTTTCCCTCAGATTCTCCAAAGAATTTTTGTGAAAACTGACAGTTGGAATACTAGGAAGAGACATCTTTCCATATGGCTTGAGAAGCTAAAATTTAGTTTACAACTTGGGAATGCTCTAATATTTTCTCATCACTCCATAAATAGTATCAAATTCATTCATTTGTTCACACTAATGCCTATTGAACACTTATGGATGATTAGACACACAGATTCAAAGATGAAGTCATTACCTCTTTCCACAATCTAATAAAGACAGACATATAGACAAATCACAATATGAGGTTAATTATAGATAAGTGACATATTTTAATACTTAGTTTCTTTATTGTCTATCTATCCTGCTTTTAAATACTATTAAAATCTTATATCCTTTTGGATGGAGTTAGTATCATATATTTTGCTATATAAAGACTCACTATGTTCTTTATCAATGTTATTCCCATCCTTGTTTTGATTTTTAATTTATTTTCCTTCTTCTGGGATCCAGTTTCCTCTGTTTTTTTTTTTTTTTTTTTGTCCTGAGAGGCAGGAGCAGTATTATAGGTTTTTGTGTCCCCAATCACTAACTAAATAGAGTCAGACCTAGAATCATTTGACAATGCTGTTGATTGAGTCTCTAATGGAATTATATACTGGAAAATACTTGAAGACAAATATGAATACTTTTTATTGAGACCCTCCCTTTAATCAAGAACTCACACTTAAAAACCCAATATACTAATAAATTCCTTTCTTATGAATTTATTCACTGATTCTAACTGCTGTCATAATTTTTTTAAAAAATGTGTAAGTCCCAGAACACCAAGTATATTCATTAAAAAGGTATATCTTGATCCAATTACAAAAGGTAATCAATTAGTCAAACTAAAAGGTCTCAATTAGTCAAACTAAACTCATGGATATTCATACAACTTAGCATGTTTCTTTTTCCCCATAGAATATAAAGACCTGCAAATGTATTCCCTTTTCTTTATACTGAATGAACTTATTAACAATGATTACAATGATCAGAAGTGAAATGTTTAATGGAGCTGACATTTAGGAGCTCATAACTGGCTTTCAAAGTTTCCATATTATTGAGATGGATAGGAGAATTTACTGTGTCATTTTATCTTGTTCCAATGGGCTGGTTCCATGGGCAATGGTACATCACCAGAAGACGGCATGGAGTCCATGAGTTTAAAATAGGATCCAGTAGAAATCTCACAGAGAGCCATCAATTTTCAGGAGTCTTACACAGACATTCAGCACTCTTAGAATATGCTGTTTCTGTGTGTCTATGTGTTTTTCATTTTGTTCCTCTCTGTTACATCTGTTTCTATACTTTTCATCTTTTATGTTTCCTTTAGCCTCTAGAAGAAATTGATTCTGCTCAGGTGCTACTATGTAAGGAGTGTTTTTAATCTAGTGTGTTCATTATATGTACCAGAAGCCTAAGATTTTTCAATTGTATCCCTGGGTTAAACCTCTATCTATAAAAATAATAGAATGGGTTTTTACTAAATCTTAAACCACAGAGAGCCTGCTGTGGAAAGAGATTCCTATACACTTCAAGTAGGTACATCAGAAAATGAAGCCTTGGTCTAATATTAACACCCAGTCCAGCCCTTCCTTAAATCAGTGACAGTCTTAGGTAAATTTGGCTAAAAAGCTTGACTTTAACCTCTTTAAGTATGGAACCTCTTCTGTGATTGTTTTTTTTCTCCCTGACATTGCTTTGCTCCCTTGCTAAAAGATAAGTTCTATAAGGCAAGGCTTCCATCTATTTTGGTTCTGAATTTCCCATGCCCAGATGGTTCTAAGTCTTACTACTACCTGAACGTTTTCTCTGTGTTCTAGGATGGTAGTGACTCAGCTGTAATTGTCATATGTTTGCTTCTGTGTAGCTTATTAATTAATTATATACACACATATATACATATTATATATATGCAATATATATATATATAATATATATATAATATTTTCCCCAGAGCTGGGGATTAAACCCAGGGCTTTGTATATGCTAACTCATGTTCTACCACTGAATTATACTCTCAATCCATATATAAATATTTGTATACAAATTATATATATACATGAGTAGTGAGGAATTCCTATATCTATTTGCATAAATTTATATGAGCATATGAATATATCAATATTTATATATAAATATAAATTTTTATTATATTAAAATTTATTTATATAAATGAATATTCAGGTAAACAAATATATTTATATAAATTTGTATAAACAAATTACATGTATTTTTATGCAATTATATTTACAATATATTTAACAAATATATATGTATGCATATATGATATACATTTATTTAAATATAAACACATATATGTATTGCATACATACATCTCATGGCATATCATCTTTTCCCTTTTTTACCAACATTTCACCATTGTGTTTATTCTAATTCTAAGAAATAATCAGTTTGGTATAATAAGGGAGTTTTTAATGTTTGTTTTATAAAACTGGGTGTGCGGGCATTAGATGCATTGGAAGTTTTTGATCTAACATAATTTCTGCAACTTCACAGCTGGTAGTATGGGGAAAGTAATTTACCTCCTTGAGGCAAAGGTTTCTTAACTGAAAAATTATAATGCTTATCTCCTTGGTTGTTTAGGTTGCAATACAGCAATGTACAGGAAGTGCTCAGAACAATGTTTGGCACCTAGTATTTGCTCAATAAATGTAATCACCCTGATGGTGGTGGGCTCATTCTCTCTCTGAGATTAAGAAGTGTGGAACATGGTAATGACAAGGTTAAGAGATGAGATGGTGCCACATAGGGAATGCCTGACCAGAGTTATTGACTGATATCTTGCATGCATGAGAAGGCCTGGTAAATCAGAGTATAATCAAATTGCTTATTTTGGCCTTAACATTCAGTTCTGCACAATTGGTCACTATCCAACTAGGCAAAATGTATACTTTTTCCTCCTAGTGGAAGGGCATTAGGCAAGCTCTGTCTTTTTTACTATTTGAAACGTTTTAGTGCAAATTCATGCAAGTTCTAAATCAAAATTCCTTTCTCAATACCCAAAGTTAAAACAGTTGCTTACAAAACTGTATCAAAACAAGCAATATACCCAGATGTGACTATGAGTCCATTAGTTCTACAGAATTCTAGATTTTGAACATTATTCAAATGCCAAAAACTCCTCCGTTATTTTCTCAGTCGCATGGACTACGTGGGTATATGGCAAACAGTACTAGAATTATCTCTAGTTTTACTTGAAATTCCTCATACAACTGTTCCAAATTTTCAGAAAGTTGCTGGTATCTAGTATACAATCCTCGGAACCTCAGTTTAAAAAAAAAATGTTCCCCAAATCCCAGCTTTTCACTCAGACATTACCACGTCAGGTCTCACAATGCCACTGGGTTGTAGGGAGGTTCTAGAGAGAAGACTTGGATTTGAAAAATTGGATCCACCTCTTCCATGTTTCCAGGTGCTGGAGCTCAGTCCTGTTCTAACATGGGCATTTCTGCCATTGGGTTTTCTTCTTTGTCCTTGACATAACAGAACTTGAGATTCTAGATTTGCTTCAAGAGAGAGGAACAAAGTGATTCTCTGCATCTGCAGAGCTAGATGTGTGGGAGAGAAGAAAAAATTCAAGATGCCATAGGGAGCCACCTTCTGGAGGAGCAAAGTGCTGTGTGAAGGGGTGGAAGTCTAGAGAAGCTGTAATGCTCGCAGCTGTCATGGGCCTCAGAGATGGATCTCTAGGATATTATTTCTAAAAAACTCAAGACTTCCGAGATCAGACGAGATGAGATCTGGCACATTCGGGGTGGGATGGCCATAGACAAAACTCAAGACTTGTTGATTCATGAAGGTTGGAATCCACAGATGAATCAAGACCACCAACTTGCTCAGCATACGCCTAGCTCCTGTTTTGGCCTTACACCTGGCATTTGTTTTTCAATATTTCCATCAGTTCATGGCCAGTTTTATTCAACAGAGATTCATATAATACTTAATGTCTGTTGAGAGCTACTCAAAGAATTGAAAACTATTAACTCAGTGATTCTGTACCAGGGGCCAGACTGGGACTATTTTTGGTTACTGTGATGTGGGAGGGGGGCATTGCTTTTCCATCTCGTAGGTAGGGGCTCGAGATGCTGCTCCTGTCATGCTCAGGAAAGCTCTCCTTCTTCCACCCCAACAAGAAATCATCCAGCCCAAGACATCAATAGCACTGGTGTTGAGAAACTCTGCATTAACTCATTAATCTTCTTAACAGCCTTATTAAGTAGGCACTGTTATTCTCCTCATTTTACAGATAAGGAAAGTGAGCCACAGAGAGGCTAACTAACTGGCTCAAGGTCAAACAGCTGATAAGTAGTAAGGCTGGTGATCAAGACAAGGAAGCCTGTCTCTGCATAATCCATGCTCTATCACCTTACCAGGATGCCTCTCCTGCAGGCTTAATTGCAATTGACCACCACTATTTTGAAATCTCACAAAGAAAGGCCATTCTGTATGTCCTTCTATTTCCTTACCTCCAGACCACGGCGACCAGACACTGCTGGCTTTGTTCTATGTGGTACCTTCCTTCCAAGGATGCCTTGGAAGGAAGAGCGGGTATGTCCAACCCAGGGAATTTACTCCTCCCCGATGCTGGTCTAGGCTTGAAGTGCATCCTTAATACAGCTCTGAAACTATTCGATTTTTTTTTTTTCATCCTCTTTTTCAATACTTCTATCCTTTGGGCTATTTTTAAGCTAATTTATGTATGCTTCAAAAGATAGGTAAGGGGTAATGAAATTTAAATGACTCTCTTTTGTGAAAAGTTAGTAGTCCCAAGAAGATGTAAATATACAGTTTGAAAAATTATGAATAAAATTAAAATTATCCCATTATCTGGGCATTCTTTATATTGTAAGGACTTTTTAGGTCCTTAGATTTCCTACTTAATGCTAGGTGAAATATAAATACATTATTGACAGTTGCAAAAATTGACATGAAATTACATGATAAACCCACACTGAACCTGAAAAAATAAAAGTGAAACTGGGTATTTGTGTTATCCCTACAGTACTGGGTGTATATTCCCTGGGAAAAGACAGGATTTCTAAGCAATATGTGAATGCTGTCACATAAAATATCTGATGGGAAAAATACTAACATACAAGTTTCAAAAAGCTATTCTAAAGTTTGCAAAACACTTGCTGCCCGTCAAACAATGTGTGGGTGGACAGCCTTGCTCTCAGTAAATAAGAAACTGGGAGTAATAATTGGGCTTCTTTTTACTTCCCTGTACAATGTGGCATTGTTGGTTCTGTGTGATGTTGAAAAACCATGATACTCAATCACAGCTGCCTAGATTTTTCTGATATCATGTCACAGATGGTCTGTGACCCAGAATTACCTGGTGAAACATGTTGGGACTGTATACAACTCCCTTTTTAGTAAGGCTCTCTCTTCTGTGAAAGCATCATTACCAGCCCATGGGTGCTGAGAGGATGATACCCACAGGGGAAGAGAGAAAAGGCAAACCAGCGAGAAGAAATGGACCAAAATCTCACTCCGCCAACACTAAGAAAGAAGTGGGGGTCCAGTAAGGAAGATAAAGAAAGAAAACGAAAAAAAAAATACCCAGTATTTAGGGAGATAACACAAATACCCAGTTTCACTTTAATTTTATCAGGTAAGTATGGATTTATCATGTTATTTCATATAATAACTCTCCCTGTTCAATGACAATGTTATCATCCAAAGGCTGAAAAAGAAGTATGTCAAAGTGAATAAATGACATCAAATATCCTGTAATTAGATTGAGTGAAACACCCCCAACCTGTTTTGTTTGAGTATTTTTTCCCCTTATTTGTTTGAGACAGGGTCTCACTAAGTTACTGAGGCTGTCCTTCAACTTGCAATCCTCCTGCCTCGACCTCCTGAGTAGCTTGGATTATAGGCATGTGCCACCACACCTGGGTCCCCTCCATGCTTTTCTAGCTGATACTCAGGCTTGGTTTCTCAGTCATGGGATATAAGTTCTTCCCATGAAATACTTTGCTTCTGGCCACCTCAGGTAAATTCAGTCAGGTCTCCTGAGCCTCCTAGGATCACCTTTGTCACCAGGAGCAGGGGCTGGAATTAGAGGCAGGATGGAAGAGAACAAGAGAGAAGAGAAAGCCCCTCCTGCCCAGAAATCCTAGACTCTCTTCTCAGTCCCTCTTTTGTTCTGTAATATTCTTTCCATCACAGAAATGCCCTCTGGGCTATTTCTTCAGTGTTCTCCTGCTAATCTAAGCTGATAACTTGGGAAAAGGAACTTTGTTTCTGCGTCCCTTAGACAACTAAGATTTTGAAGCCAGATACTCTTGGTTTCTGTTCACATTCTGCTGCAGAGGACGGAATAGAAAACATGGAACGTGGACCTTGTCCTTTAAATACTGAAAATTGCTACCTCTGGCCACCATTCTTTAGTTAGGCCCATTACAAGTGGCAGAATCACTGAGCCTTTATCAATAATGATTCTGAGACCAAAATTCTTTATGTTCTGTGTGTTGGCACACATGTGTGCAGAAGCTAATGGACACACAGTGCACAGAAGCACCATGACTCTCCCTCATGAGGGTGAACATGGTATCAGAATGCCAGGACACTGGTCTGCTTTTCAGGTGGTTGGCTGGAGAAAATTGGTCCTATCAAAGCTTTCCTCCAATTACAGTGACCATGCACCTTGCATCATTTGGTGGGAAAGGTCCCTCAGCACTAAGTAGAAGTAGCGTGAACAACTCCATTGTATGACTGTGAAAATACACATATAAAGAGCTTCCCCTCTCCTCAGGAATCATGCTCTGCTTGTCTTAAAAAACTGGTTTTCTAAATCGGAGTGAAGGATCCCACGTGGTTTCGCTGCATTTATTGGGAAACACAAAATGCCCCTTTGAGAAGAAGTATAGCTGGCCAATAAATAGATGAAAAAAATATTACATCTTTAGCCATCAGGGAAGCCCAAATCAAAACTACACTGAGATCTCATGTCACCCTGTGTCGGGATATTATAAGGGGTTGGGGTCTTTAGCCCCCCTGTACCCGGGATGGACCTCTTTTGTCCAGAAAGAGGCCAGAGAGGCCTACCCCAATGAAGAGACTAGATTGGGAAAGTGAAGGCCGCTGGAATTCCCTCCCCCCTGCCCTCAAAGGACATAGGAACATACCAGGGAGTCCAGTCAGTGGTCAGCGCTGGAACACATTTATTGAAAATGTGCACAATGCTTTATAGTGGACAGAAGCCAATCAGTAAGCAGCTTATAGAACCAAGTAAAGAGCATGGGCACATCTCATAGGGCAGAATTCTCTGCCCTATGCTTAGGGCAGTTCTCACAATACATCACAGCCATGCCCCCTGCTTAGCCTAGGTCCGGTAACAGGGCGTGGTAATGTGGCAAGCAGCCAGAAAGCCAGAGCTTTTCCATCCCCTTGGCAGACAGTGTAAGGTCCCGACAACCCTGGTTAGAACGGCAATCAGTGTTAGAAGGACCAGTGTGGGGAAGAAAGGGAATGAAGGGAAGGGAGGAAGGATGTACAGAGAAAGACTGGAATGAATCTGACATAACACTCCTACGTTCATATATGAATACACCACAGTGAATCCACTGTCTTGTACATCCATCCACAAGATACTGATTGAAAAAAATAACTATAAGTAAATAGCAGAAAGATCAGTAGAGTAAAGGGAAGGGAATAGGGGGTGGAGGAAGGGATTGGAGGGAAGGGGAAGTACTGGTGACTGAATTAGAACAAATTATATTCCATGCTTTTTATAATTATGTGAAAATAAATTCTATGGTCATGTATAACTAAAAAGAACCAATAAAAATATGCAAATAAAAAATAATAGAACAAGAAATAATCTAAACTAAGGTGGCCAGATCCTCTCAAATAAATAATTCAAGTAATTTAAAACATTACAAATTATAGCCCAGCACAGTGGCTCACTCCTGTAATCCTAGCAACTCAGCAGGCTGAGGCAGGAGGAACTCCAGTTCAAATCCGGCCTCAGCAATTTAGCAAGGCCCTAAGCAACTTAGTGAAATCTTGTCTCAAAAGAAAAAAAAAAAAGAGATAAAAAAAAAATAAAGAGCTGAGGGGTTCAATCCTTGGTAAAGAAAGAAAGAAAGAAGAAAAAATAAATAAATCCTGGTGAACATAGGGAGAAAAAGGAATTCTTGTACATTGTAGGTAGAAATGTAAATTAGTTCAACCATACATGCAATTATGTTTTTATAGCAGCACAATTCATAATAGCCAAGTTATAGAATCAGCCTAGGTGTCTGTCAACGAATGCATATAAAAAGAAAATGTGGTATATATACACAATGGAGTTTTATTCAGCCATTAAAATGATTGAAATTATCCTATTTGCAGGAAAATGGATGGAGGAGGAAGACTTCATGCTAATTGAAGTTAGCCAAACTCAGAAAGTCAAGGGTCCTGCATTTTTTCTCACATGTTGAAGCTAGACAGACAAAAAAAGAAAGGGGGGGGAAGAAAGGGGATCTCATGACAATAGAAAGGAGAGCAGGAGAGTAGAGGAAGAGGACCTGGCGGGGGGGTAGGAGAGCAAAGGAAGAGGAAGTACTGGGGAATGTAATTGGTCAAATTAGGTTATGTGCCAATATGCCATAATGAATCCCAATATTATGCACCAATAATTTTTTTAAAATAAAGTATTTTTGAAATTTGAACACTTTTTTTTTTTTTTTTTTTTTTTTTTGGACTGGGGATTGAACCCAGAGGTGTTCTACCACTGAACTACATCCCAGCCTTTTAATTTTTTTAAATTGCTGACTTGGCCTGGAATTTGTGATCCTTCCACTACAGCCTCAGCCTCCCAAGTCACTGGGATTATTGGCATGTGCCACCAAGCCCAGCTTTGAACACCTTTGTAATACAGATATAGCATCCAACAACATACATAGACTGTATATGTGCCATTTAATGGAGTTTTGCCAAATACATATATCTGATACATAATCCATCAAATACTTAATCCATCAGGTTATTTTCTGAGGCAGAAGGAACTCAAGTTCAAATCCATCCTCAGCAATTTAGCGAGGCCCTAAGTATATATCTGAAAAACCCATCAGGTTATACATCTGAATATGCCTATCAAGATATGAAATATTTAATCACTCCAGAATATTTCCTCATGGCCCTTCCCAGACAGTCCCCTTATCTGATTTCTGTCACCTTAAAATAATTTTGCCTATTTTGAAATGACATAAATGATTCATACAATATTATGTGTAAGAATTATTTTACTTTTTCTCACTTCTTTATCATGTTTTGACATCTCTCCCTGGTGTTGCTTGTATCAGTTCATTTCTCCAATTGCTGAATATTATTCTGTTATATAAATGTACTATGATTTGTTTCTTGATTCTCTGGTTTGTGATACCTGAGATGTTTCCCCGTTTAGGGTTATTATAAATAAAGCTGCTATGAACATTCTTGTTAGAAAAACAAAAAATAAAAACACAATGCCTGTTTGAATGGAAAGATTAGCAGCTTGCTAAACATTTTTTTTTTTTTAATTTTCGAAAATTGACTTTTGAAAAAGGGAAATCATGCCGGATGTGGTGGTGCATGCCTGTAACCCTAGCGAATCAGGAGGCTGAGGCAGGAGGATTACAAGTTCAAAGCCAGCTTCAGCAACTTAGGGTGGCCCTAAGCAACTTAGAGACCCTGTCTCAAAACAAAAAACATTAAAAGGGTTGGGGATGTGACTCACTGGTTAAGCACCCCTGGGTTCAATCCCTAGACAAAAACAAAAACAAAAACAAAAACAAAACAACAACAAAAAACCACCAAAAGACGGAATTGTTTCTGATTTCCAGGAAAAAATCTAACTCAGTTAAAGACATGGAGAGTCTTTGAGATCTTAGTATTGGATTTATTCTAACCCAACAGATAAGTATTAAGAACACTATTCTATAGTGAAGAATTGGTGGTCCACTCTGATAGCTGAGGAAGTCACATTAGTCCCACAGAAAAACAATCTAATTCATTGAGCCTGGGTCATATAAGCTTAATGGGAGTCCCAAGTTAAAAAGCATCCAAATAAAGATACGTAGGTAGATAGATAGAACAGGTGGCTTGTAGGTGTCCAGAGGTAGAAATGGTACAATGGAGAAATACTGAGCTAGAATAGGATCTGCCGTCTGAGAGGCAGCTGTACCAGTCTCAGCTGTGTGATGGAGAGAATTACACTCTCCGAGCCTCAGTGCCCTTATTTCTAAACTGGGAGGTGGCGGTGTCCTCCCTACTCTCCACACACAGTCTTGCGTTTCTTCATTTGTGCGATGAAGGCATAACTTAGTGGTTAAGAGCCAGGGTTCCACCATGGATAACATTCACAAGTTACTCGGCCTCTTTCTGCCTTGTTTCTCATCTGTAAAATGAAAAGAATCACAGCACCTGCTGCCAAGGAGTGTTCCGAGAGTTAAACAAATTGATTCTTAAAAATGGAGAGAGGGCTGCCTGGTGAACAGTTAAATGCTGGTGTCAGTGGCAGTCTCACCCTGGCCAGCCCTGGGATATGGGAATGAGGAGGGAGGGAGTCGGATTTGTCCCGTGCTCTTGTCGAGTTTGTTGTACAAGGACTGTATGCACAGGGAACTTCATACACTTGTTTTGAGAATCAAGCAACAATAAATGAGGGGGAAAGGCTTTGTAAGGGAAGTTTTTTACCAACACAAGGCATTATTATTTACTACTCGAACACCCCCAAGGAAGAAAACTGACTTTAATGATGTACATTAAGCTTAATAATGCAGATTTTAATTAGTTTAAACCGTGGGATTCGGTATGAAAGACTTTTTAGGTGGGTGGTAGCATTGCTTTTAGGAAATAATGGGTCCCTTTTAGGGTATTAAATGAGTTCCTAATGCCTTAAAGAATGAATGTCCCCCCTGATGAGCCCTCCTTAGGACCGACTTGGCACTAGGGAAAAGACAGATCTTGTTGAGGCTGAGACAGCTCTTAGTCCCTCCAATGTAGAAATGGCCTGGGATTAGGCAGACTTCTTTTTTGTTAGTAGTTTCCATTCTACTTTTTAATAGGTTTAACCCTTTCAATGTTTACTTTCTTTAAAAAGTTTGAGTGTTTTCTAGTGTCCTGTTTTATAGAAGGTTAAGTTATCCAGACTTAAGCACAAGAAATTCTTAGTAGTATGATTAGTATTGGAGGTCCCGGGGCATGAACCCAGAGCCTTGTATATGCTAAGCAAGTGCTCTACCACTGAGCTATATCCCCCTGCCCTTTTTATTTTTTGAGACAGGGCTTACTAAGTGGCCAAGGCTGGCCTCAAACTTGTGATCCTTCTGCTTCAGCCTCCCGAATAGCTGAGATTATAAAAGACTGCAACTTCACCCGGCAAGAAATTATTATTTTTTTAAAGTAGATTGATTCAAACATTGGTACAGTGTCTATCAGTTATTAGCCTGACAGTTGAATTCTTGAATCTTTTGACAATTTAAATGTTAATGTCATTTTCAGCTGCCTCTTATGTGTTATATCCAATACAATCGAAAGATAAACAGATACACTCCAGAGAGCAGGAATTGATAATGTGAGCTCTGTGAAATGTCCAACAGAGACGTCCCCAAGGAAAGGGAATATCTGTAATTTGTGATTCAAGACCTTGACATCCATGTAGCTTCTCCATTTCTAGAAAAAGGTGAGTCTAATTTCATGAAAGATCCTATCCAATTTGCTATCTCTAGAGGTAGACAGTTTTTGGATTCAAGGGCAGGGCTGGAATAAACCCATCATTTTTCTCTGAAATAAAATCTCTAGCACCTTAAAAATGATCCACTTTCAGAAGATGGGCTCTCGTTTTCCTGCTGTTATTTTGAAAGGTAATCTTTGAAAAGGAGTTTTTTAAATCAAGGTACAGCTTTGATAGATTTCAAATACCAGGGTAGTTTTAAAAATGAAATATAGCAGAAAATTCTGACACAAGTTAATTGTTGTCTATGTTTAATAATCATGAACTTCGGGTAACATCCATTGAATTCTGTATTCTACATTCTGGAATGAGTAATAACCAGGAAGAGGATACGTTCCAAGAATTTGCAGATAGAATTAAATTGACAAGATACAAAATGAGGATAGTTATAAAGAATAAATTCAGGATAGAAGAGTCAGTAATTATCTAGTAATATTAAGTCTGTCATAGCTCATCTTTGTCCCAAATGGTGAATCTAGAAACTTTTTTCCAAGAGAAAATGTTAAGAAAAAATTCAATGTCTCACTCTGGAGTCAACTGGGTCTGGAATTGAATCCTGTTTCTGCTATTTATTAGTATGTGATGATGGACAAATTACTTAAACAAATCTTTGTGCTTTTCTGTGGAGACATTGCATAATAATGTCTACCTTCTAGAACTGAGGGGAAAGAACATAGATAATGTAATTGAAAAATTCTTAGCTCATGATGAATAATTTACATATAGTATATGTGTGTGAATACATACTCCCCACTTACATAAACATAAATTGAGAACATGATTAATAAAATGTCTTCTCCACACACACAAAGCTCTTCAGTAGCAAAATACACTTTGATTTTAAGGTTTCTCGTAGTCAATGCAATCTTCATAAAGGCCAATCAAACTTTAGAACCCTTTAATCCTCACTTTTAAAAACTATCAGCTTGCTCGGTTATTTCTATACCTGATCAAGTAACATAATGACAACGACGAAAACTGTGTCTTAGTATCCAAGTGAAATAACCCACAAACCAGCATGACAGAAGACTGAGGAAGTCTCCAAGATGCTAAAACTGGAAGAAAACTAATTAACTTGGAAAGCAGGTTAAATGTAAGCACAGCAGACAACCTGCTGGGTCTTTATTTAGTATTGGTGAGTGGGAGAAAAATGTCTATTTCATTCACAGTGTAAACTAAACCTTGCAGTGGATGTCAGCAAATTAGTATATCCAAAATTTTGATTCATCACTGTAGGTTTTACTTTCCTTTCACCCATCTTTTGCTTTAGTTTGCATGTTTTGCTTTCAGTAATAATGATAATTAATAGTGATAATTCCTGAAGTTCTTCAAAGTTTTATTTGAAATTAAGTCTCTGCTAAACATCAATTTCCTTATGAATTGATAGCAATGCAAATGTAATTAGAATAATAACCCTTATGCTTTTTCTCTCTTCAAGACTATATGGTGCATATAATTATAAGATGCAGTCATTGATAATATGTTACAATAGTTTGGGAAGAAGATACTTAGGATTAGGTTATTACTTTATGATTGACCGAAAATTCAAGAAAACAGTGACTCAAACAAGTGTATCTGTTTCCTAGGGCTGCCAGACAAAATGATCATAACTTGGTGAGCAAAGATATTTATCTTCTCATGGTTCCTGAGGTCACAAGCCCAAAATAGAGGATCTGGCAGGGCTTACTCCCCTTCTAGAGGTTTTGGGGGAGATTTCTTCCTGGCCTCTTTCCATTACTGGTGGCTCCCACATTCCAAGTAGCTCTAGCATTCCAGTCTTCCTTCTGCCTACCTGCCTTCCTCATCTGGGTTCCCAAGCTTCTCCATATCAGGTTACCTGTCTCCTATGAGAACTTAAGGCTCACCTGGAAAATTCAGGATGATCATTTCCTAAAATAAATGCTTACCTTAATTGCAAAGATTTTCCAAATAAAATGATATTCCCAAGTTTCAGAGACTGGAATGTGGACCTATCATTTGCAAGAGGCACTCTTCAACCCAGTACAACAAAGTAGAATTTTATTTGTCTCTTATAAAAATCTAGGCAACCAGTCAAAGGCTGATTTGATTTTCCACACTGTCTGAAATACAGACCCCTACCATCTGGTTTCTCTGCTAAAAGAAACTGGCTTTCTGAGAAAGAAAGAAACCACCTTATTACCCATGATGGTTTCCCAAGCCATCACAAACCGATTTTGGGCTAGTAAAAGAAGAAATAGGGTAGAAGAAAGATAAAAAACAAAATTTAAGTCAAAAAATTGTGCAGCTTTTCTTGAATTTGTAGGCATACATTTAAACTTACATGTGTCTTAAAGGAATCTTTGAATGGCCATAAAAGAGCTATAAGAGAAGTTGGGAAATGCTCTTATTCTGAGAATTATGTGCTCAACTGAAATTCAAGGTTTTTGTAAAATGTGGAGTGTCAACTGGCTATTTCCTGCCTAGGGAATCTGGCAGAGACTGTTGGCTTGCTAATCTGGCCCTTTGGCCCTTTATCTATTTTGTGATAAAGGCTCTAAAAGCTCATGTTGCTATCCTATGCACCCTTAATGCTCAAGCTGGCCACATGATCCAGTTGAGCCGAAGTGAACAGAGCAAAACATAAAAAGAAATTGCTCCAGCATCCTGGGAAAAGTCAGCATCCCTGATGAAAGGGAGGATATGGGTTCTGCTTGGAGCTGGTGCAGCCATTGTGTTATCATGAGATAGTTTTCCAAATAAATTGCAGAGCTGCTGCCTCTGATACCTCAGTCTTTTTATTGTATAAGAAATATAAACTCCAAATTTTAAGTCTTCATAAATTAAGCTAGCTTTTCTGTTCCTTTTTGCAAACACATTCTTAAGAAATATCAGGTCATGAGGTATATAAACACATTATATGCCATTAAGACATAGAGCAGCACTTCATAGTGGGTGGTCATAGAGTCCAGAAGAATTAAGGAGACTTCTGTGGCTTAGATGGTCCAAAAATTGGTTCCTAAGTAACATAAAGATTGATGGAATTTAGCGATATGGAATAAAGGGGTTTTCAAATGCCTTTAAGATTTGATTGACAAGTCTTGATCCTTAAAATGCAGCAACTTGGATTGTCTTAGTTACCTGTTACCTAAAAACACTCAGATTACCACATCAGGAAGAAAATAACAATAACGTTATCCTGAAAAGAATCTGATGTTGCACCACTAGCCTCTTAGGTTTTGTAATGTTAATGGAGGTTGGCCATGCAAGGAAGGCTAAAAGAAACCTAGATTTACCTAAGAAAGTACAGCACTATCTGAGGAACAAAACTTGATCTGGAAGATAAGAGGAGAGGTGAGAAGGTCAAAGATTTGAGGGAAATCAGAAAAGAGTTTAGGCAGGATACTGTTGTTTACAATACTATTGTTACCTAACCCATGTTGCCACATATTTAATGCTTCTTGAAGAGAATTTAGAACTGATTTCAATACTATTGAAGACTTTTGGAGTAACATCTGGATTTTTTTTAATGTTATCTAATGTAGACAGCAAGCCTAAGGCAGGAACAAGAAAGATGGCTTAGATATATTTAGGCAAAGCATACTTGGGATATATTTGTACCTCTAGGATTAAAACAATAGCAATCTCAACAATCTCTGCACAGTACAAATCTCCATTGTGATCACTTATGATTATCTTAAAGGTACATAACTTCAGGTAGAGATCCTTGAAAAATTGGGCATAGAAACATTCACTCCCTTAAAAGAACAGAAAAATGGAGAAGATGAAAATATTTAAGTGCAGTGTTAGATATTGGTCATGTACATGTTAGATTTGATAATATTTTATCTTTTTTTTTTTTTAAATAGCATGCAAAGTATGCAGACACTTACCCCTGAACCTGTTTGTCCATAAGTTATCTTTCCCTGTGTGAATGGGAACCAGGGATGCTCTTCAGGCACCTGGTGTTTACTTGCTACACACTGCCATCTGGTGGCAGGTGCTGAAAATTTCAGACACAGGGTCCCTGGGTTCCAGAAGACTCTCAAGGTCATTACCTAGAGTGTTAATTCAGTGGGAAATAATAAATACTCTAAGAAAATCTGCTGAAGTTGAAGACTGAGTTATTTGTGAACTATTATTATTGGTATTCCCACTATATAGTAAATATATTCCCAGTAAAAATGAACTACTTTAGGAATAAATTGATTCTTAATCCAACAATTCTCCCTTTGCATAATTCTGCAGTATTTGAAGTCCCATTCATATTCATGATCACACCAGATGGGCATGGATATTATGCCTTTCTTACAAATGTAAACTGAGGGTCAAGTAAGTAAAAGAAAGCACTCAAATTTACAAAGATTTTATTTCAAAAAGTGCTAGTGAAGCACAAATAAAGACTGTGTTTCCAATCCATGTGCATTCTTCCCCTCTGCTTAGAATGGTATGAAGCTGTTTCATTAACAAGATTGGAGCTTGGGCTCTAGCTGAAAGAAGTCTTGAATTAGTTAGTACTTTGGTAAAGTTGTTGTCCCAAGTGTCCCTACAGTATCTGGAGGAAGACCCAGCAAATCTTGATAGGAATCTTGGTGCATGACTTTTTTCTTGTTTTCTTCCAGTTTCACATATGCAACATCATTTCTTTATCTCTGCATTTTACTCTACTGCTTTGTCTTGGAATTCTTTCTTTACAAGCTGTTTTCCATCAGAAGCACCACCTACTTTTCAGTAGACCTTCAGATAGCCTCTCCCTCTCTCCCAGTATATGTATTTCCTTCAGAGTAAATCAAAGGATGATATTTAAGCTGGCATTTCTGATTGGACATCTAAGATGACTTATGCCATTCATATCAATGAGACCTTTTCAACCCTAATAGCTATACCAGTGATCTATGGAGTACAGCCTTGAAACTTAATTATGGCCATGTTTCAGAGGCTTGATGGACAGCTTTAAGCATCTTGCTTTAACATCATTAGACAGTCCAAAGTTTCAGTGCTATAAAAGATTGAAGACCAGTCTATGCATGTCTCACCTTCATTATGATCTGTAGGTATAAGCCGCATTTCTCAGAAGCTATCAGAAGGTTCCTTATTTTGTGGCAATGATATTTCACCTTGTGTGGAACTATTGAAATTTAAAACCATTTTTAAAAAAGGCTACTTAAGCCAGTGGATATTGTCCTGGTGCTGTCAGTAAGTGCTTTGGTCATTGTTATATAGTTGTTACGTCGTTAGACTTGAGTGATGAGTCCTGTAACCATTCCAGGACCCAAACTGAGATTTATTAATTTTGTCTTCACCTAAAATAATCTTCTGAGAAAACATTGCAAATATGCATTTTATAATGTTTAGTCTTTATTATTCCATCAAAACCATTTAAAATATATATACACACTTTAAAATTTATCTGAAAATGCAGAACATTTTCTTTCCTCCAGTTAGAACAGCACTGAAAGCCTGAATTTCATTTTTTTGTTTATTCCATTCACCAGCAGCAGCCATAAAGATTTTGGAATTAGAACTTAGGTGGCAATTTGAGGATGATGTATTAGTCCGTCTTCAGCTATGTTTGTTCTAGAGATCTGATTAATATAGACGTCAGTTTATTTGTAAACTAGGAATATGTAACACAGAAAAGAACTGAGACTGCCATTTCCAGAGCCTTCTCCCAAACCCTAAATGAACTTGAGTTGGGTAACAGCCACAACTGATAAACACTAGAAGTCCTGCTGTCCATGGTGACAGGAAATACACGGACATCAATCTCTTGTCAAGGTTAAGAAGGTGGTACTCTGTGTCAAGAGCTCATCATATAAATACAGTTTACAAGAAATTTGAAACTGATCACACACACACAAAAAAACCCTGTGTATATTTGCCTGTGAAGTCTGTGGTGTTGATGGAGACCAATAATCATGCTTTAATAACACCAGGAGGGAGCAGAATGATGGAAAGGGTAAGGAAGGTATAAATCAACCAAAGGAATTCTGAGCCAAAGACCTTCATTTTTTAAAGGCAGAGATTAAAATCACCAAGCTAATAAGATCTGCTCAGGGACCTAGAAATGTCAGCCAGAAATGTGGAAAATGTATCCCCCAAGAGCAAGCTTTATTTAGGTTGGTTTATAAATAATAGTTATCTGCTGAAAACAGACTATTAAGCTTGCCATTTAGCTTAAAGGCAGCATTTAGTTAGAATTCTCTATATAGGATGTCTTATTCATGTATTAATGCTCATGTCTAATAGGAAAAGGAATAAACATCACAGTGTTTGCATTAGTTTCCTATCTCTTTGCTTAAATCTGGCATTTGCCTCTCTGCTCCAATAATACAGCCTTGAAAACTCTCCCCCATCGAAAACCCTCAAAAAATCCTCGTTGTCAATGGGGTACCACCTTCTTACTGCCTCAGGATATTGATTTTATCCAGATATTGATATTATTTACCTATTCTAGATACAGACATTGTCTGCTAAATTGGTGATCATTCCCAATAGAATAGAGGTTGTCTTAAAGAACAAAAGAATTATCATGGTGATTTTTATATCTCCAAGGCATAAAAAAAATATTCCTAATAAATGGCAGTGCTCAATACAAAACTGTTGGCCTTTATTTGATCTTTCATGATGTCTCCATATAAACCTATGTCCAACCCAGCTCGTTAGGTTACTGATCCCTGGACCCTGAAAATTCCCACCTCAGTGCCTCATACCATTTCTTCTTCCAGGATGTTCTGACTCTTGCTTACTTTTTAAATCTTTCTTTTCTTGTTAGTTTGTTAAACATCATTTTCCAGAGAACATGAAGTTTTCTCTTCTTGAGTGTTTACTATTTTCTTCAATTCTCCTAGCTAGCCATTCTTAATATATCCTACCTTGAGTTTGGCTTACCTTTTTAACTCACAACCTGAAGTCCTAACCAAGATTAAGTTTCCTCTAGAACCAGAGTCACAGCTTGGATTTTGTTACCCAGCAGTTACCTAAAGCATTGTATCAGCACACTCGAATCCTCAGTAGCATTGTGTTTAAAGAAAGCTGATACAATGTTAGTCTAATAAGATAGCTTTTCAAAAAAAATTAAGCCCAGTGCCTGACAACTACAAGTATAAACTATGAACAGTGTCTTGTGTGAAACTTCAGGCTGAGAGTAGCAGCTCCCTGCTGCTGCACACAGGGCCAGACCTGGGGAAGGGCTTCCTTCATTCCCGGGAAGAGTGGGACCTGCCCAGCTGCGACCAGAACAAGAGGTAGGCACCCGCCCGCTGGAAGGAGAGACCCAGCCGCCAGTGTCCCTGGCCGCCTGGGCCCAGAGTAGCAGCTCCCTGCTGCTGCACGCAGGGCCAGACCTGGGGAAGGGCTTCCTCCATTATCGGGAAGAGTGCGACCTGCCCATTTGCGACCAGAGCAAGAGGTAGACTCCCGCCCGCTGGAAGGAGAAACCCAGCCACCAGTTTGCCTGGTCTTCAGGGCCCAGAACAGCATCTCCCGGCTGCTGCACGCGGGGCCAGACCTGGCGAAGTGCTTCCTCCACTCCCTGGGGGAGTGCGACCTGCCCAGCTGCAACCAGAGCAAGAGGTAGGCACCTGCCCGCTGGAAGGAGAGAACCCGCCGCCAGTTTGCCTGGCTTCCAAGGCCCATAGTAGCATCTCCCTGCTGCTGTAAGCAGGGCCCAGCCTGAGGATAAGCCCCTTCCACTATTCCACTGTGCCACTCTGCAAGGACCAAAGGTGCAGCCTTGACTCCACTAACAGGGTTGCTGACTGTACATGATCTGGGTCAGGTGGCTTAAACTGGAAGGGAAAAAAGAAGGGCTTCCAAGGGTCCATTTTGTTTGAGACTTGTTCTTGGGTTCAACGTTTTTGTTTTTATTTGCTTGTTTGTTTGTTTTGTTGTTTCTTGGGAGTTTTTTGTTTTTGTTTTGATTGACTGTTTGTGTGCTTCTGCTCCTCTTTTCTTTCTTTTCTTCCTTCTCACTTTTATATTTTTTTTTCTTCCTTCATCTTCCCTATTTACACCCTGCCATTGCATTCTCAACAGAGGCAAAAACAAGTTATACGCACAAATTGAGATTTCTAGAACGTGTACAATTGAAATATATAGCAAAGTGGTGTTATATATGGTTTATTCTCTATTTTCTAGACTTATTCTCTCTCTCCTCTCTCTTACACTAATTACTACTCCTTGGTTATTTTTTTTTTCTCTTCTTTTTTTTTTTTTTTCTTTTCCATCTTTCTTTATTTCTCCTCTCAACCACCGCATAAGTTAGGTTTATATGTAAATCAGTCTTTCCATCTATTCATTCACTTCATTCTCTTTCCTCTCTCGTCGGCTGATACTAAACCACTTCCATAGAACTCTCTTTTCATACTTTCTAAGAAAGAACAAGTCAATACACTCACTTCCTTCTTCCTAAACATATTACCTCTCTGTCCATTACTTGAAACTTTAAAACCCCATCAGAAGCATACAGAGTAAATTGGAAACAATATCTGGGTTAACTAAATCTGTACATTGTGATCAAACTGGGATTCTCTGAATAGTAAGTGTTTGATTTTAAAGTGTAAAGGAAATATAAGGGGATCTGATAGCATTGTACTACAGGAGCAACATAAGGTTTTAAGGTAAAATCAAAGTAGACAAGGTCCCACAGTGCAGGTAGAATAGACGCACAAGCAATATGAAGAAACAAGGGAAGAAAGTGACACAAACAAATCAATATACCTCCTCAGTAGATTCCATACCAAGCACAGTTGGTGCAATGCCAGAGATGGAATTCAGAAATTACATATTCCAAATGTTAGCGGAACTTAAGAATGAACTCAAAAATGAGATGAGGGAGCAAATACAGGAGGTGAAAGATCATTTTGACAAAGAACTCCATAAACAAATACAGGAAGTAAAAGATTACTTCAATAGGGAGATAGAGGCTCTAAAGAGAAACCAAACAGAAATTCCAGAAATGAAAGAAGCAATAAATCAAAATAAAAGCTCAATCGAAAGTATCACCAACAGAGTAGATCACTTGGAAGAAAGAACCTCAGACAATGAAGACAAAATATATATCCTAGAGAAAAATCTAGATTACACAGCAAAAATGGTAAGAAACCAAGAACAGAACATTCAAGAATTATGGGACAACATAAAAAGACCAAACATAAGAGTGATTGGGGTAGAGGAGGGGGCAGAGTTTCAAGCCAAAGGAATGAGTAATTTATTTAATGAAATAATTACAGAAAATTTTCCAAACTTGAGGAATGAAGGGGAAAACCAAGTTCAAGAGGCCTACCGAACACCAAACATACAAAATCACAACAGATCCACACCAAGACACATTATAATGAAAATGCCTAATATACTGAGCAAGGAGAGAATATTAAAAGCCACAAGAGAAAGGAAGCAGATTACATATAGGGGGAAACCAATCAGACTATGTTCAGATTTTTCTACCCAGACCTTAAAAGCAAGAAGATCCTGGAATAGCATATTTCAAGCTCTGAAGGAAAAGGGATGTCAACCAAGAATCTTATATCCAGCAAAATTGAGCTTTAGATTTGAAGATGAAATAAAAACCTTCCACGACAAGCAAAAGTTAAAAGATTTCACATCTCGAAAGCCAGCACTTCTGAACATCCTGGGCAAAATTTTTCATGAAGAAGAAGAGAAAAATAACAATGAAAATCAACAAAGGGAGATATTAAACTAAGGGAAATACCAACCAGAAGAGAAACCAAATCAAGCTAAAGATCATCATACAAATAAAAATGGATGGGAATAAAAAATCACATCTCAATAATAACCCTGAATGTTAATGGCCTAAACTCGCCATTCAAAAGACACAGATTATCTGAATGGATTAAAAGAAATGACCCAACAATCTGCTGTCTCCAAGAAACACACCTCATAGAAAAAGACATCAATAGACTGAAGGTAAAAGGCTGGGAAAAGTCTTATCACTCACATGGCCTGCGGAAGCAAGCAGGGGTTTCCATTCTCATTTCAAATAAGGTAGACTTCAAGCCAAAGTTAATCAAAAGGGACAAAGATGGATATTTCTTACTACTTAAGGGAACCATTCATCAAGAGGATATAACAATCATAAATCTATATGCCCCAAATAATGGAGCACCTACATTCATCAAACAAACACTTCTCAAGTTCAAGAGTAAAATTGACCACAACACAGTTATTCTAGGGGATTTCAACACACCTCTCTCACCAATGGATAGATCATCCAAACAAAAACTAAACAAAGAAATCTTAGGCCTCCTTAAAACAATTAATAACTTAGATCTAACGGACATATATAGAATATTTCATCCCTCAGTAAATGAATACACTTTTTTCTCAGCAGCACATGGCTCCTTCTCCAAAATAGATCATATACTATGTCACAAGGCAAATCTCAGCAAATATAAAAAAATAGAAATACTACCCTGCATGCTATCAGACCATAAAGGGATGAAATTGGAAATCAACGACAAAACAAGGAATAAGAAAAACTACTCCAACAACTGGAAGCTAAGCAACATGCTACTGAATGAACAAGGGGTTGAAGAAGACATCAAAGAGGAGATTAAAAAATTCCTAGAGGTAAATGAGAACACAGATACATCGTATAGAAATCTCTGGGACACTATGAAGGCAGTAGTAAGAGGAAAATTCATTGCACTGAGTTCATTCTTTAAAAGGAAAAAAAACCAACAAATAAACGACTTAACATCACACCTCCAAGCACTAGAAAAAGAAGAACAGATCAACACCAAGAGCAGCAGAAGACAGGAAATAATTAAAATCAGAGCAGAAATTAATGAAATTGAGACTAAGGAAACAATTCAAAGAATTGACAAAACTAAAAGTTGGTTCTTTGAAAAAATAAACAAAATTGACAGACCCTTAGCAATGCTAACGAAAAGAAGAAGAGAAAAAACTCAAATCACTAACATTTGTGATGAAAAAGGGAATATCACAACAAACACCTCAGATATACAGAAAATAATTAGAAATTACTTTGAAAACTTGTACTCTAATAAAACAGAAAATGCTGAATGCATTGACAGATTTCTAGAGTCATATGATTTGCCTAAACTGGATCTGGAGGCAATACACAATTTAAACAGATCGATTACAAGCAAAGAAATAGAAGATGTCATCAAAAAGCTACCAACAAGGAAAAGTCCAGGACCTGATGGGTTTACAGCAGAGTTCTACAAGACTTTCAAAGTAGAACTAATACCAATGCTCTTCAAACTATTTCAAGAAATAGAAAAAGAGGGAGCTCTTCCAGACTCTTTCTATGAGGCCAATATTACATTAATTCCAAAGCCAGGCAAAGACACATCCAAAAAAAGAAAACTTTAGGCCAATATCTTTAATGAACATAGATGCAAAAATCCTCAACAAAATTCTGGCAAATCGGATACAAAAACATATCAAAAAGATAGTGCACCACGATCAAGTGGGGTTTATTCCAGGGATGCAAGGCTGGTTCAACATTCGGAAATCAATAAACATAATACATCACATCAATAGACTTAAAGATAAAAATCATATGATTATCTCAATAGATGCAGAAAAAGCATTTGACAAAATACAGCACCCCTTTATGTTCAAAACACTGGAAAAACTAGGAATATCAGGGACATATCTCAACATTATAAAAGCTATTTATGCAAGGCCCAGAGCTAACATTATCTTAAATGGAGAAAAATTGAAAGCATTCCCTCTAAAAACTGGAACAAGACAGGGATGCCCCCTCTCACCACTGCTATTTAACATAGTACTGGAAACTCTGGCAAGAGCAATTAGACAGACGAAAGAAATTAAAGGGATCAAGATAGGAAAAGAAGAGCTCAAATTAGCACTATTTGCTGATGACATGATAATCTACCTAGAAGACCCAAAAAACTCTACCAGAAAACTTTTACAACTAGTAAATGAATTTGGCAAAGTAGCAGGATACAAAATCAATACCCATAAGTCAAAGGCATTTTTGTACATCAGTGACAAAGCCTCTGAAAGGGAAATGATGAAAACTACCCCATTTACAATAGCATCAAAAAAAATAAAATACCTGGGAATCAACTTAACGAAAGAGGTGAAAGAGCTCTATACGGAAAATTATAGAACACTAAAGAAAGAAATCATAGAAGAACTCAGAAGATGGAAAGACCTACCTTGCTCTTGGATAGGTAGAATCAATATTGTCAAAATTTCCATACTACCAAAAACATTATACAGATTTAATGAAATTCCAATCAAAATCCCAATGTCATTCTTCAAAGAAATAGAAAAAGCAGTCATGAAATTCATCTGGAGAAATAAGAGACCCAGAATAGCCAAAGCAATCCTGAGCAAGAAAAGTGAAGCAGGGGGCATCACCATACCGGACTTTAAATTATACTATAGAGCAATAGTAACAAAAACAGCATGGTATTGGCACCAAAACAGACTGGTGGACCAATGGTACAGAATTGAGGACACAGAGACTAATACATATAATTTCAGCTATCTTATATTAGACAAAGGTGCCAAAAATGTACAGTGGAGAAAGGATAGCCTCTTCAATAAATGGTGCTGGGAAAACTGGAAATCCATATGCAACAAAATGAAATTAAACCCTTGTCTCTCACCATGCACAAAATTCAATTCAAAGTGGATCAAGGACCTAGGAATTAGACCAGAGACAATACACCTAATAGAAGAAAAAGTAAGCTCCAATTTCCAACATGTCGGATTAGGCCCCAAGTTCCTTAATAAGAATCCTGTAGCACAAGAACTATTACCAAGAATTAATGAATGGGATAGATTTAAACTGAAAAGCTTCTTCTCAGCAAAAGAAACAATCAGTGAGGTGAATAGAGAGCCAACTAATTGGGAACAAATATTTAATACATGCACATCAGATAGAGCACTAATTTCTAGAATGTATATAGAACTAAAAAAACTTAACACCAAAAAAGCAAATAACCCAATCAATAAATGGGCTAAGGAATTGAAAAGACGCTTCTCAGAAGAAGATACACGATTAATCAACAAATACATGAAAAAATGCTCAACATCACTGGCAATTAGAGAAATGCAAATCAAAACTACTCTAAGATTTCATTTCACCCCAGTCAGAATGGCAGCTATCAAGAACACAAACAACAATAAATGTTGGAGAGGATGTGGGGAAAAAGGCACACTCATACATTGCTGGTGGGACTGCAAAATGGTGCAACCGCTATGGAAAGCAGTATGGAGATTTCTTGGGAAAATGGGAATGGAACCACCCTATGACCCAGCCATCCCACTCCTGGGTCTATTCCCAAAAGACTTAAAAACAGCATATTACAGTGACACAGCCACTTCAATGTTTATAGCAGCACAATTCACAATAGCTAGGTTATGGAACCAACCTAGATGCCCCTCAGTAGATGAGTGGATAAAGAAAATATGGTATATATACAAAATGGAATTTTACTCAGCAATAAGAGAGAATAAAATAATGGCATTTGCAGGTAAATGGATGAAGTTGGAGAATATAATGCTAAGTGAAATTAGTCAATCTCAAAAATCCAAGTACCGAATGTTTTCTCTGATATAAGGAGGCTGGTTCACAGAGTTGTTGGAAGGGGGTACATAGGATCAGAGGAACACTAGAATGGTCAACGGAAAGGGAGGGGAGGGAGGGAGTAAGGGGGGGGGGTTGGAAAAAAATTGGTGATTGAATGAGATGGATATCATTAACCTAAATGCATGATTGAAGATCTGAATGGTACTTATATACTTTGTATACAAGCAGTTGTATGTAAAAAGATACTATACTTGTGCATGATGAATAAGTAAATAAATAATAAAAAAATTAAAAAAAAAAAAAAAAAGGATAGCTGCATGGTAGGGTATCAGCATACCCAATTTTAACATAGACACTATCAAACCATTTTCAAAAATGGTGTGCCATTTTACACAACCCATCAGTTGTGTGAGAGCAACATTAAAGTCTAATGTAAGAACAAAAAAAAAAAAAAAAAAAGAAACTTCAGGCTGAAAACACAATACACAATAACTTAATGAAATTCACTATTATAGGTAGTGTAAATCATAACAAAAAAGTTGTGTAGTGAATCTTACTCATCATTCAAGGTGCAAAGGAAAAACATGCCCTTGACCTCAACTAGAAGTAATGACCTCCTACCATAAGTAACCAAAACATAGAATTTGTTTCTCAAGTATTTTATTTTCTCTACTATGCTTGCGGTTTCTATCATCTTCATTTTAGAATGTACCCCATCAAACATAACATGATTTGTTCTCGTCTAAGACAAGCTATTAAAGGGTCAGATTTAATTTATCTTCTAAATGATCCCAATACTTAAAATGTGGTCTACCAACTGAAAGGAATCAAGATACACATATATACATACATGAATGAATAATGATATATATCACTAATATGGATCATTCAAGTTAAAGTTTTAGTGCCTGGAGACTACCAACTGATCTTGATCCTAAAAAGGACTTTTTGTGGGGGGAGGGTACCAAGAATTGACCCAGGGACACCTAACCACTAAGTCATATTCCCCAGATCTTTCTACTTTTATTTTGAGACAGGATCTCCCCAGTTGCTTAGTGTCTCTCCAAGTTGCTGAGGTTGGCCTTAACCATGCATCCTCCTCACTCAGCCTCCTAACTCCCTGGGATTACAGGCATGCACCACTGCCCTGGCAGCATATTTTTGAATTACAATGTTTCTGGAATAAAAATATCTTTTGCTTTTGATGTTACATTTAATATTGTTGGTATATATGTGTGAAAAGCAGTTTAGTACTCAATCTTAGAATAAACGCCATCTTTGATTTGAGGAAATAACATGTAGGTCCAAACTTCTGGCTTAAGGATCAGATATTTGGTTTACATGTTTCCACAAAAGACAGCACATGGTTAAGGGTGAGGTGAAGAACTATCCATCTTCCCAGAGAGGTACAGAGTTGTTTGCTCTGTGCATTTCATCCCTGTAATGAAAACAATAAGTCTCAGCTATGACTAGAATACATATTGACCCCTAAAAAACTCCAAGGAGTTGTTTTAAAAGGAGTTCTCCACCTGCTCATTTCTCTTGCATTTGTTCATTCTCAGTGGGAATCTGTTAGCCTCCCATTCCCCATTCATGCTTATCTTTAAATATAGTTGCCTTTTCTTCCCCTTCTCCATTCATGTTTTTCCTGAACCTTCTCATTCATTATAGAGAGGAGCCACTTTGGATATGCAAAATCTTGGGTCTATAGCCAAATAGTGGTTGGCTGGCTTGCAAATTAAATCCTTGGTTACAAAGAGGTCCCGGAAACAACCAAAACATGTGCACCACATAGGGCGCCTAGAATTCTACTTCTAGAAACACATTTTCTGGCCCTAGATGTGCTGACAGCATGATGTGAGCATGACCTTAATCACAAAGGACAGCAGGCTAAGCTACCCCCATTGCAGGCCAGGAAATAATCAAGAGTAAAGAACCATCTCTGATCCCCTGCCACCTTCTTTGGGATTATCCATAAAATCAATAAAAGCAAACAGAGGAGAGAAATTACACACTGCATTCATTTTGGATAATGGCCAAGACAGCTGCTTAAGTAGAGATTCAGGAAATCTCTGATAAGACATTATTATTTCTCAGGAAAAAAAATACATATATATATATAGAGAGAGAGAAAATGCTGTTGTTTATTTACCCTTTTAAATAGCATAGCAGTCAAAACCACTATGTATCTAGGCAGGGATGAGTGGGCAAATTATAAAAATGTAGTAAGTGGAATTGTAGTTTGACATTAGATCATTGCTGTGAGACTGTCAATTTCCTTGTGAGTCCACAGAGTTAAGATTTTTTTTTTTCTAACATGATGTTATTTTCCATCCCAAAGAATCAGATCACTCCCAGAAAAATGCCACTTACACGGGAAAAATAAAAGAAAGCAAGAAAGGGATTGACCAAAAACAAAACAAAACAACAAAAAAAGTGGGTTTGAATGCATAATGAATGCTTAGCCACTCATTGATAGGCAACCCTTAAAACAAAGCATTGTTGTGTGAAATGTTCTAGAGAAAGGAACTCCAGAGTTTATCAAATGAGTTATTGGAAAAGAATTTTTTTTTTACATCTGCCAGAAATGTACCAGGCCATTATTGCATCTTATAAATTATTTATTATTCTTAGATATGTCATAAAGTCCAACACAAATAAAAGAAAAACGCTGACAAGACAGAAACATCATTGTGAATATAGAGATAGCTTCCTGAAGCCGTGCATAAAAGTTCCAAGAATTTTTGCACCCTGCCTGCCACATTTTCTCCACTTAACAAAGTTTGCTTCTGTGTATTTGAATGAGTCAGCACTTTCCCTTCCCAACCAGACTACCCTTTCCTATTTTTGTTCACATGACTAAGCTAGGAGAACACAAACCCACAAACCCTGTGTGTGCGTGTATGTATCTGTGTGTGTGAGAGAGAGAATAGATTATGAAAAAGTAGGTAAAATATATAATAGGAAGTACAATTCTTAAAACATCAATCAATGCCATTGCTTGGCTCCTATGCACCTTGGCCAGATTTTCCTGTTGCTCAGGATGGCCTTGGCTTTTCTAGAACCTCACTTAATAAAACAGTGAAGTCTCCCTAGACTTTCATCCTTCTGAAGCAGGCTAATGAAATACCATAGAAATAGCTTCACATTAACACTAGAAAGTCATTAAATGTCTGACTGTAAAATGTTTTTCTCCTGATTCACTTTTAAGGGTCTTATGAGAACAAGTTTGGTTTCAAGTTATAGAAATCTCAAAGTTGCCTGGTTACATGAAGATAGACCATCTTTCATCTCCTGCTTTATTCTTTGCCCACTGCTTATTTCAGATTCTGAAAGTACTTTTTTTCCCCCTCCTTTGTGGCCTTACCAGTGAATGGATAGAACTAGATCACAAATTCCTTTAGGAGAGACATCCTGCCTTATATAGCTTAGAGTCCTCAACATTTCAAATGCTTTGAAGGTCCCAAGTTATAAATATTCCTTGATTTTAAGGAACATATGTGGAGGGTGGGGTGGGGAGAATATTTTACATCCTTCTACTGGGTACTTACAAAACTCTTGGGCACTGAATATCACACCAATTTATCTTATCTTCTTCTCCATGGCTGATGTATGAGAGGTCACAGCTCCATTCTTTTGAAGTTGAGAAATGATATAATCTCACAATTTGCCATTTAACTCTTCCTGATCATAAGCAAAACAAATGTCAGAAGCCAACTTGCCTACTGTCAACCCTCAGGTGACTCAAAACTTTCCTACTTTTATCTTCTTAATCTTTTATCTAAGTAAATGCACTTTGGGTACATATTTTTTTTTTCATAAACATTCCTCTATCCTTTGCAAAGGATGGCTCTGGAAGTATTCAGATGCAATAAACTTAACTCTGGATGGCTTAATACGTAACAGAATGTAGAAAGTTCAAGGCATTGTAGTAGCAAGTATAGAAGGAATGGAGATTCAGTGAGGGATGATATTTGCTTGTGGAAGATGAGGAATTATTCCCATTTTATACTCTCTATTTTCCCATTATCATGATCTTAGACTTAAACATAAATATGGAGTTAAGGCAGTGGAAAAGATTGGGCTGGTGATGAGGAAGGCTTACTGCTAACAGGCTGGAAGTCACGTGAAATATTCCCTAATCTTAAAGTGAAGACATCTGACTGCATTAATTACTTTTTCCATTGGCTTTTGTGTTCTTTGGAGTCAGTCTGAATTCTTCCTTTCTCTCAGGTCCCATTATCAATCACTCCACAAGGACTCCTGATGTTTCCTTCAAAATGTGTCTCCATCTCTTCTGGCACTGTCATAGTTCAAATCAATATAAAATCTTCCTATATAAAATATGTCTTTTAATAGCTAATTCATTCTGTAGTTTTCAGTGTCCTCAAATCATGAGATACATGTCACCATGTCCAGCTCCAGTATCTTCAATGATGCCCCATGACTAGAGAATACCCTACCCCAAGCCCCTCCTTAGACAGAGTTGCATTTGCTTTTCTTTTGCTCTTTATTGAGAAGTTAGTTACCAGCTGGTTTCCTACCCTTTCTTTCTAAATGGTAGGTACAAATGATTCTCCGTTTTAAGTACCAAACATAATCTTTGCAGGTGCAATTTGAGGTCCACTTCCTTTCCTGGCTCATGCACCAGACTTCCTTGTCTTCTAAATCTCCATAGGTGCTGTCTTTACCACCCATTTCTCCTTTGTCATGTATTATTGCCTCATAATTACCTGAAATCATTACCTTCGGTTGTTATATATGTGATTTTGGGAAAATGACCTCATCTCTCAAATCCTCAGTAGCTCTATCTGGTAAATATGAATGACAGACATATATGCCCACACATAGTTTGGGATTCTTTCAGATAAGCATGCAAAGCATTGAGCACTGTGCTCAGTTCCTAATGGTAACTGCTGTTAATACCAGAAAACAAGCACATTGTTTTTTCTTATTATAAGGAGTTGACTTTCAATTACAATAGGGAACAAGGCAAGGAAAAATAAAAGTAACATCAATTTGTTGGTAGAATTTGTTAGGCATATAAACAATGACTGTTCCAGTAATGACATAAGAAGTCAAAAGTTTGTAAACATGGGGAGTATGAGGCATCCATGGTAGAAAAAGATATGGGAAAGATATCAACCTCATAATTTTCAAGGGCTCCCTTGTAGAAACAATGGCAATAAATCATATTAAGAGGTGATACTCAGAAGACTCCTTGCAACTCCTTCCCTTATGACACCAGGATATCTTGATGGGATCCAAGTAAAAGTACTAATGACACTTGGAATGGTATTTAATTTGGAGAGCAAAGGACTGGAAGTTAAGGTGAGCTATAGGGTAGAAGGGATTTCCTTTGACAGTTGTGGATTGAGGACAGTTGAGGGAATCTAAGAGGATCTGTTCAGGGTCATGGGTGTTTATCTGCAGCAGAACAAATAGTGGCGTGCTTTTTCTCTCTGAGTAGCAAGTCTGTTCTTGAAAGAGCAGTGGGTAAGCAATGATAGTGCTTTCCCAGACCACACGGATGCTCTTAACCACGAGGAAAAGACAGCTTTGACACTATATTCCTCTTTGGGGAATTTCTACCACTTATACAAGGAAGCAAACAAAGTAAAAATCTTTATACTCAGTGTTTTTTTTTTGCCTCCAAATTTCTGAAATAATAGATTTAACAAAAGTACAATCAATATATTTGATTGAAGGTGTGCATTTAATTCAGTTTTTTAAAAGTTCAAATAAATGCTATACATATGGTTGTAGAAATGGCAATGTCAGTTTTTGAAAAGTAAAATATGTGATATGGTGAGAATTTTAAAAAATGGAACCATAGTCTTAGATGACATGAAGAGAAAGCCAGGACTTGAGTGGAAAAAAAAAAGGGTAAAGTATGATAATGTTTTCATGTTGCATGATAGACAGCTAATGAATGCCATTGTTCTTGATGTTAATAGAGCACTTGAAAATTAAACATTCATATAAGTAAACTGTGGGTTATTAATATTTTGATATTAATATATCAAAACTGAACTTATCAAATATATTGGGAGAGACAATGACAAATGCTGCATGTTAAAAATTGTAGACCCTGGCCAACACTGAACTTAACAGCAAATTTATGCCACAAAGTACTATACTAATCATATATCATGATTAAAATAAGAAGTAATGTATGCAACAAAAAATAACAGTACAAAAGAAAGGAGAAATAGAAGGTATAAAGGTATATATGGAAGTAAGTATAGGTAAAAATGGTAGAAATATAGAAATAAAAGGAATTCCTTCTATTGATCACTCAGAGTGATAAAAATGTTAATAAAATTTTAAATTATGTTTGAGGTTATCTGGTATAAAATATTGGATATGTGGCACCTCAAAATTAATTTTAGAGGTTCTGTAGGGCAACTCAAGTAGGTTTTCACATCTTAATAGAATTCAAGCTGAGGATGAATTTTTATCTAATCTTAAGGACAACTGAAAAGGTCTTCTGTCAAATAAATACCATAAAGGACACACTAACTTGGGAGCTCATGAGGGTAACTAAAAGTGATGTTCTTAATTGTACAAAGTGACTGGGACTGAGGCAGAATGAATGATGCAGAGATTATGAGATAAGATGCACCACACGTAATGTAAACATGGGGAGAATGAGGAATCCATGGTAGAAAAGATATGGGAATGTGATAGAAAAAGAAAGGTGCATTTCAATATAAGTATAAAATAAAAAATTACAAGGACAGAAGGCAGAACTGTGAGGAGACTGAAATTTTATCTTTTCAAATTAATAACTTACCATAGTTTCACAGATATTGTCAGAAGACACAAGACCCAAAGGGTCAGAAACAAAGGACTTCATCAGTTTCATATTTGCATCAGTTCCCTTTGCCTCCCAAGTCCTGTGGGGGTGATATGGAGTGACTGTATGAACACTGGGCACCCAGCAGATTTATAACCCAGCTGAAGAATCCTGAGCTGGATTCTAAATCTCTAATAATGGGCAACTTATACCAGCCTGACCTATTTTCCAGAGTAAAGCCTTACCTTTATTATTCTCAACAGTAAAGAAATCTTCCCTCTGCTCCCAAAGAAGATACTATCTCTATCTTCCAAGGTTGTTTGCCACATATATATCCTTGAAAAGACAGTCTAAAACAATGGTTGCCCACACCTCTGCTCACACTGTTAGAAACACCCATGAAGTATTGTCTCCACAAATGCTCTAAATTGCAGATATTGATTTGTAATTTCTCTGCCTTTTACCTGTATCACTTCATATAGTATGTTAAAAAGTAAACAGGAGCCAGGAATTGTTTCACAGTTTGTGATTCTTTATGCAAATTAGGATAAATAGTTCAGCCAGTGGTATATAAATTCAGAGGATAATTACCTGAATTCTGCAAAGAAAAAACAAAACAAAACCACTAGCTGGATGATCTGGACAAAAGTAAAAATCATAGAAAATTAGAAATTAGGGAAGATGTATAGCCATAGATAAAGAAATCACAAAATTAATTATTCAAAAGCACTATATGTAACTAATGATAGCATTACTACAATGCATAATCTTCTAGGAAAACATGAAATACCAATATTCTTGGCATTTAAAATTTAATCCATCTGGAATAAACTTTAGTATGTAATATGATAGATGCACTGAACTTTTTAAACATCAATATTTCAAATATCCCAACACCATGTATTATATAATTCAGCTTTAATGTACTTAGAGAAAACCGTAAATAAAATCAAACAACATAAGATTAGAGATCAGAAAAACTAAATTTTCCATAGATTTGATTTGTGATATTTTTACTATACATCCTACATTGGAAGTAGTCTAGGGTAGCACTTACTAGTATAGGACCAGGCAAGAAATTTAGCCTGCCCTTTAGCAGCCAAATGACTTGGGAATGTTCCTTTACCTCTGAAACTTTCTGAACCTCTGCTTCATCTAGTGTAAAGTAGAAATATTAATGTCTACACCTTTTATTAGAATTAAATGAGTCAGTGACTATGAAGGGTTAAAGTAATGCTAGCATATAAACACTCAAAAGTGTTACGCATTGCTATTTCTTGTAAAACACAATGAATAAATATAGATGGCAAAAGAAAAAACTGTAATATATCTGAGGGGCAGAGCATGAAGATTTAATTTTTCAGAAACAAAAAAATCTTTAATGAAAAGTATGAATATACTTTGCACTGAATACTACTTATAAATGTAATATAATGCAATAATTGATATAATAATAATTATAATGATAAGGATAATAATAATAGAAGGGAGGTCAGCAGAGCAAGTGCATCAGGGGGAGGGAGAATTGGGGAATGAAATTTATCAGATTATGTTTTGTGCATGTAAAAATATGGCATAATGAATCCCACTCTTCTGTATAATTAAAACGCATCAATAAAAAGTTTTTAGAAAGAAATTACAAAGGCCCTGATAAAGAAATTGCCAAGAGATGTAAGCTAATGCACATATATAAAAGTACAATGGAAAATAAGATACTAAATTATTTAATATTAGTGACACTAAAAACTGAAAATTTAAACAACTTTTTTTCAAACATTAAAGTATATAGAAAAATACGCATGGAAGTTCCTATACTGTAAGAAGAAGTACAAAGTGTTATCAAATTCCTGGAGGACATATGTCAATATGGATGAAATCCTCAAATCTCTTAAGCAGAAATCACACTACTCTAAATTTATTCCAATGATAAAATTTTAAAAATGTCTATGGTGTTGTTTCTACATATTCACATAGAATTATTTATAATAGCAAACTATTAAAAAAGCATAAATGGACCAACGGTAGACCAATGGTCATGCACATTATGGTACATCTATAGAGACTATGTGCAGGACTGGCCCTAGGGCAAGGCAAGAGAGACACTCAGGACACAGATATAAGGACTCCTTGTCATGGTCATCCAAGCACTGACACAGATCTTGTAGACCCCTAAGGGTGAGCAACTACTTAAACTTTGCTACCAAGGCCCTTCTTTTCCCTCACTCTCATCCAGATCCTCAATGTGAGAATCATTAAACCCACACTAAAAAATATTGTCTAATGATTTAAGCTCATATTTTTATATATTTTAAATACAAAAATCCAGGTTTAACATATGCACATAAATAGCATATTAGTTTTATCACAATCTAACTTTTCTATTAATTATTTGACACTTAATTATTTAATTCCATGCTTTTATTCTACTACTTTCACTTGTGTTATAATGACTGTCTTTGTATATAATTCTTTCTATATGTTGCAGATTATATTTGTTTATTTTTTTTAGAATTGAGATCTTGGTCAAAAGGAATAAGCGTCTTTCAGACCTTTGATAAAAGTAGACGATCGATTTACAGAAGGCCATTTTCCATCTTCAAGTGGGCAATTTAACTCTCTAAAACCACCAGACCATGTGTTCACCTTTTCTACTGAACTCAAACGCATCATCCACTTGCATTATTTCCCCAACTCACCACCTATGTTGAATCCGTCATGGAGGGAAAGATGTGGCTGTATACATTTTTTTCTTCCTTTATGTGCTTTTCACTTTGCATATTTAGACCATGTTAGAAACCTACTAGGTACCAGTTGAGGAATAACATCTTGGACATACTTTTCTACCTCATTCTTTGGATTTTTTAAACTTATGCGTTTTTTTTTTTAAATTTATTTTTCTTTCCTTCAGTCTTTGGGTAGCATCAATTTGAAGGGAGGCTGGCCAGAAATCAAGGCCAGACAAAGGCTCCCGCTGGCTTCAGAGGCTTCTGTAAAGCGGTACGAGTCATAGCATGGAGGACGTTGAGAAAGGGCAAATTAATGTTAAAGGCTTTCAGAGAAACTTCTCCCTCTCCCTCTTGCTATCCCTGGTTGCCACTATGATGGGATTAAACACAAATGATATGGCACAGGTCATACTGAGAATTTACTAAAGTAAAATATGAGCAGCTATATATACATATATATATGTCATTTTTGGAAGAATAGAGATAAAACAGCTCTGACTCTTGCTTGCATTGTGAGGCATATTAGAAAAAGGCAGCTCTCTGAAATGTTTTCATGAGAATGGCCTCAGTATCAAAGTGGTCATCTTTGTACTCTCAGGCCACATCTAAATAGACCCCTGGCTACTCTATTAATCTTCTTGCTTTCCTGACTGTATTAATGGGAATTTCCACCCACTTGATCAGGTCAGTGATCCAAGCCTGCTACTTAGGGACAGTAAGTATACAGAATCAATAGGGTCACAACTGAGGTTTCCTTACCCACCAGGACATGGGTCCAGAAGCCACATTAAATACCTTCAGGCTTCTCTGTTAGTAGTGACTTGGTTGCTGGTGACAATGGACTCTATAGCTAGAATTTGCAGTGTGAGAGGAAAACCGACACACACACACACACACACCCCAAATATTGTGTTACCCATCTTCTCAGATTCTAGAGAGGAAAATTTATTGTTTAGGCTTTGACATTAGTTTCTTCCTCTACCTCTTTCTGTCCCCATCTCGTATTCACGAACTTACAAAGGAACTTTCAAAAGAGACTATCCATGCTTTTAGAAAAGCAGGTGGTCAGCTATCTTATTACCTAATAATCACAAATTAATAAGCTCCTTTGCAAAGGGTTTCAGGTATTATTGATAACATGGAAATTATTTCAAAAGGAAGAAGAAAAAAGGCCAATGTCAATTTTAGCCATTGACCCAGAGATAGTTACTTGAGATCTTTCTTCCAGGCACTATGAGATCATTTTCACAATTATCACTTTTGAACTTCAAACCATCTGCTATCAAATAGCTTACGATAGTCTTCATCCCTTCTTTAGCAGCCATGATGTTAAAAATAGTGATACGTACTTTAAAAATCTAAAAATCATTTCTGAGAACCAAAACAAAATGAAGCCATCTTAAGTGTTTTCTCTCTTTGGTCTCTCTGGGTCAGGCTTTCTTGGCACCTGCTGTCCCTAGCTGTGGTGGCTCCAATCTGGCCATATAATAATAGCACTAATCAGAATTGTGTACTACCAGCTGTTTCATGTTTCAATGTCTTGTCCTTAGGGTCCCGTTCTGATTCTGGTTGACCCACTTGGTTATAGTGCAAGCGCTGTGAGCATGAGTTATGAATGGTTTGCCTGGCCCATCAATCATCTGGACTCCGTGGGCCACCCACACCTGTCAACATAGGCAGGTTGCTCCTTGCAAAAGGCTATAGCCCATAACTTAGCACATCCAAGAAAAGATGACGTTCTCTGCATCTATTTTGTTTAGCTCAGTTCTGGGCCTTCCATGTTCCCTGATCTCATCAATGGAGCTTTCCCTTCTTTCTAGCCAGTGAGGAAGTTTTTTTTTTTTTGTAGTTGGAAATCTTTCTGACAAACATAAAATGAGATGAGAGGAAAGAGTCAGAAGAAGTCTTGAGTCTGAGTTCCACTTGAGGATGTGAGCACATTTTTGCAATCTGGACCTGCATATTCATCTAATGAATTCTGTTTGGAAATTTGGCTCCCAAAGCTACTTCCTAAAAGAGGTGGAGTGCCAGGAGGGGAGCAGCTGAGGGGGAGGGACGGAAGGCTGGAGAGTGGGCGAGACTAATTGGTCTTGTCACATAACACAGATTAGAATATGTCTGCCTAGACTGAAGAAGGGAAGGGAGATTTCATCTTTTGTTTATACCAAAAAGATACAGAGCAGTGCATCCTAACAGAACCAGAGGCAGGGATAGAGGCACAAGTCTGTAGACTACAGGAAAAACTAAGCGTAAGACAATTTTAGAAAGAAAGGCGTGACATTTTGCTCTTCCCCTAGATATGGATTGGGAACCAGAACAGCAAAGCATAATCTGATAAGGATTGTATGAAGTTTGATAATCCACTAGGGGCAGAACCAAACTTTTCCTTGCTAAATTAATCAACAGGTTTTTTTAAAGAGACAGTGCAGGGGTCATGGGGAGCATTCTAACAATCATGAAAGGTCGACTTTGCAAGAAATTAAGAGGAAACATTTTAATATGAATAATTAATATGATTACTGTTAATTATTACCTGACATCAGAGTAAGGCATCTTAGGATCTGTTCTCTAAGATGAAGTTACTATTATAATCCAAGTGACCGTATGGTCTATACTGTAAGACTGTATTTTTAAAGACAATACTTACCAGATCAGACTCAGAATCCAGGCCGAGCTTTCTGTTATTTACTCTTAATATTTAAGGGGCTCCCCGGGGAACAAAGAGCCAAAAAGAACAAACCCAACGTGTGCATTCTCTATCCTCTTCTGAGCTTCTGGTTCTGCCCCCATTCCTTGATCTTCCTGTTTTTCCTCCTTTCCTGAGATACTTAGTCCCCTTCTAGCAAGTTCCAGTTGTTTTAGTAGGAAAACAGGGGGAAGAAACATAAAGTGTTGATTTGTGACTAAAAGGTTCCTGTAGATTATATGTAGGTTCTGTAACATAACCTTTTCCCTAGACTCTGGGACTCAAGTGAAATAGATATTTCCCATTGGTCATTATATCTGTTGTCTCTGGCCATGGACCGTAGTTAAATAAACCTCCCTTGGTTTGTCTTACATACTACATCGAATGTCCTAAACACCCTTCATTATTAAACCCAGCTGTGAGCTAACCAATAGAACCAAAACAGATTTTTCTCTCCTTTTTACTGTTGGGAAAACATATACCAGAGTCATAGCTTGAGTTTGTTACATAGTTTACTAAATAATCCATGGCTTTGTAATATAGAACATTTTTATTTAATTGGAGGACCCGGTTTGTCCCATTGCATTTTATCAGAGATTTTTTTGTGTTGTTGTTGTCTTTTTAAGAAGTTTCCTCTACTCAATCAATCTTTCCAGATTTTCCTTTCTTTTTCCACTTTCATTTGCTAGTTTCTGTGAAATTGCAATCAGTGATATTCCTACAAACAATAATACTGGATTTTTTATTGCACCTTTCACATTCAAGTTCTCCCCAGACAGGTTTTAGGAAGGTGAATGTTAAGGCAACAGAATTACTGGGAACGTTAAATGTTTCAATCATTTGTTGTTCAAAAATGGCTTACCTCTGAGCTCCAACTCCAACTCAAACAGTTCTTTCAGGGCAGGGTGGGAGGGTGGGGAGATTGGCCAGGAAGTCCTATCAGGGAAGATTATTGCTTTTAGAAACATCAGAGGATAATTTCAGCTTTTAAGCATACATCCACATGATCACAGCTGTTGATAAGGTGGGAGTTGGAGGGTAGGTCAAAGTGGGAGAGTGCAGAGAGGGAGGGGACATGGGGTGAGGAGGAAGGGCATTTTAAGTGAATATGTAACACGAGTACAGGAATCAGATCATTTTGGAACACGAAAGTGACTTTGGCCTTCCAATTCATTACAGGAAAACTCTGGGTATGCCACAATAAAAAATAATCCTCTTAATTAAAAAAATAATTAAATTATTTTTGCAGACACTATTGCCAAACTCTGATTTTCAAAAACATTAGAGTTATCTCCAAGATACAGGTTCAGAAGAAGCAAGCTTCCTTTACCTTGCAACTTTGATGTCCACTAAACTGTGGAGCAGCATTTTAACCAGTATATGTAACAATTGCAGTTGAGGGCATCATAGACAGCTCTGGTGGTCTGTGATCTGTGGACTCCCATGCTCTGTTGAACTCACCTGTAGCCATCCAGGCCATTAATCATATGCAACAGGTGTGGTCGATTTTCTCTCAAAAAGGACACCTTTAGATCCATTTGAATAAACAAAAAAGTAGTCTATGCCTTTTGGTGTTTATGAAGATGATTGCTGCTAATTGTATTGATCACTTACAGTTGTGACGGTGATATCTATCTATCTATCCTCATTGAACTCTTGTAATTTTATGAAGGTAAGTAATATCTTTATTTTACAGTGAAAAAAAAGTTGCATCAAAAGGTTGAAAAATGCCCAGGGTCATAAAACAAGTAAGAGGCAGAACCTAAGACCTGAATCTGCATCATTTTGATTTCGAAGTCCATGTAACTACGTGGCTGATTTCACATTTTAATTGATTTTTTTTTATTACATGATAACTGCGTTTTTACCAGGTAGCAGAGACAAGAGTTGTAAGAAATGTTGAAATAAAATGACTTGCTTTTGTTTTTACTACCGTTCATTTGCCATTTCCCCTTTTCTGGTTACTTGTTGATGAGTAGATTCTTACCCAGGTAATTAGATCAGAAAAAGTGCCAATAGTTTCATAGGATTTCATGTTGGTACTTTCTGTCTGCTTTAGCATTTGTGCTATTCTCAGAGAACCTTTTATAAGTGCTCTGAGATCTTCTTTCCTGGCTGTATTTCGCACTACTTGGTTTCTGTTTTTATTTGTCCCTCAGGACAGAGTTTTAGTCTTGGTAAAACTCATAAGAGTAACTAGAAATATTTCTCAAATCCCAAATGGTTTTGCTCAAGGCCTCTAAGTCACAACCTTGAAAGGACACTGCACTGTGTTTTTTCAAATGTTGAATTTGTCTAAACCCTATTCTTTATAAAATGTCTTAATGTAACTTACAGAAAAAACACAGTGATTATATTATGAAGGAAAGGGGATCAGCAAATAATTTGTAACGAAAAGGGAAGAATGCAGGCAGCCCCTGGCAGGACTCAATTGTACGACTGAACTCTATGGCTCCCTCTGAACTTGCTTGGCATTGGAATCAAAAGCAAGTAAAATGATTACACTGTTTTTTGTCTCTGGAGGCCGTATGTTTTTGATAATGCAACTGAGTGTGTGTGTGAGACCTATTATGAACCTTTCTTTATTTTCATATTTGTATTCTGACCATTCCTCCATGTTAATTTTTCTGATATTTTTGGGTGTAAGAAAAATGTATGTAACCTGTATTTTTTTTTCTTCCTTTTCTTTCTTTATTTTTTTCTTTTTTTTACTTTCAGGATTCTTAGACAATTACTATTTTTGCTGATGCCACTACATTCCTTTTACACTATGGAAAAATGCAAATTAAAGAAGACTTACAGCAGAAGTGAAATATTATTTTTCCAAATACCAATTATGAATCAAACCCTTATGCCAGCTATCTTTCTCTAAATAGAAATATTTAATTATTTACTAAAATTACTATCCATCTTATTGCAACCTGTATTTTTATAATCCCACATATGCCTAGAATTTATGTAAACAAAAGGTAGTTATAAAAGGAATATTCATTTAAAAATATATAAATGTTGATTTTTTTTCCATATTCCTGTTGGCCATTTATATATCTTCTTTTGTAAAGTATATATGTAGGTCCATTGTGGGTCATTTGTTTTTTGCTATTGAGTTTTGGAGTTCCTTATGTCATGTCAACCTCTTGTTACATGATACTTTGGAGACAATTTTTTCCCATTCTATAGGTTGTCGCTTCACTTTGTTGATTATTTCCTTTGCAGAAACTTTCTAGTTTGATGTACACTATTTGTCTATTTGACTTTTGTTTCCTGTGCTTTTGAGATCTTGTCCAAGAAATCTTCACCCATTCCAATAAGCTGAAGAATTTTCCCTATGCTACCTTCTACTAGCTTCATTGTTTCAACTCTTATATTTAAGTCTTTAATCAAATTTTACTTTGTTTTTGTAACTAATGAAAGATAGGGAACTAGTTTCATTCTTATGCACATAGATATAGAATTTTCCAAGCACCATTTATTGAAGACTGTCCTTTTGTTAATGCATGTTCTTAGCATCCTTATTGAAAACCAGTTGATGGTAGATGGGTGGGTTTACTTCTAGGTTTTCTATTCTGATCCATTGGTCTATGTGTATCCTTTTATGTCATTACCATGCTATTTTGATTACTATAGTTTGTAGTATATTTTAAAGCCAGGTAATAGACTGCTTCCTCTTTTTTTTTTTTTTTTTTTTTCCTTTTTGCTCAAGATGGCTTTGGCTATTAGGGTGTGTGTGTATGTGTGTGTATGTGTGTGTATGTATGTGTGTTCCCATATATATTTTAGGGTTGTTTTACCCAGTTGTGTGAAGAATGTCATTGGAATTTTGCGAGGGATTGCACTGAATCTATAGATCACCTTGGGTATTACAGATAATTTAACAATATTGATTCTTCCAGTCCATGAACAAGGGATATCTTACCTTTTTGTGTGTGTGTTCACCAATATCTTTCATTAATGTTTTATAATTTTCATTGTAGAGATCTTTTAACATCACTAATCATCATGGAAATGCCAATCAAAGCCATAATAGAATACCACCTCACCTCAGTTAGAATGGATGTTACAAAAAAAGAAAGACTGAAGATAACAAGTGCTGGTGAGCACGTGGAGAAAATGGAACCCATGCAGTATTGGTGGGAATGTAAATAACTACAGCTATTTTGGACAACAGTTTGGAAGTACCTCAAAAAATTAAAAATATAACTACCATATGATCTAGCAACCCCACTTCTGAGAATATGCACAAAAGAAATGAAATCAGTATGTCAAAGGTGCATTCTCATGTTTATTGCAGTACTACTCATAATAATCAATAAATGGCAACAACCTAAATGCTCATCAACAGATAAAGATAATGTGGATAAAGAAAATACAGTATATATACACAATGTAATGTTATTCAGGCATAGAAAACAATGAAATCCTGTTTTTTTTTGTGACAACATAAATGAAACTGGAGATCATATTGTTAAGTGAAATAAGCCAGGTCAGAAATACATCATACATATATGTGGAATCTAAAAAAAATTGATCTCATAGAGCACATTTTTACATATCTCTGGTTGTATACAAAGTATGTTCACACCATTTGTGTCTTTATACATGCACTTAGGGTAATGATATCCATCTCATTCTACCATCTTTTTTTGTTTGTTTGTTTTTACCCTTTTGCCCCCTCCCTTACCCTCCCTCCCCATTGGCCATTCTAGTGTTCCTCTAATCCTCCCATGCTCCCTGTCCCTACCCCACTGTGAATCAGCCTCTTTATATCAAGGAAAACATTCAGAATTTGGATTTTGGGGATTGGCTAACTTCACTTAGCATTATATTCTCCAACTTAATCCATTTACCTGTGAATGCCATGATTTTATTCTCTTTTATTGCTGAGTAATACTCCATTGTGTATATATACCACATTTTCTTTATCCATTCATCTACTGAAGGGCATCTGGGTTGGTTCCACAGTTTAGCTATTGTGAATTGTGCTGCTATAAACATTGATGTGGTTGTGTCCCTGTGGTATTCTGTTTTTAAGTCCTTTGGGTATAGACACAGGAGTGGGATAGCTGGGTTGTAAGGTGGTTCCATTCCCAGTTTTCCAAGGAATCTCCATACTGCTTTCCATATTGGCTGCACCATTTTGCAGTCCCACCAGCAATGTATGAGTGTGCCTTTTCCACCAATCCTCTCCAACATTTACTGTTGTTTGTGTTCTTAATAGCTGCCATTCTGACTGGTGTGAAATGAAATCTTAGCGTGGTTTTGATTTGCATTTCTCTAATAGCCAGAGATGTTGGGCAATTTTTCATGTATTTGTTGATTGATGATATATCTTCTTCTGAGAAGTGTCTGTTCAGTTCCTTGGTCCATTTATTGATTGGGTTATTTGTTTTTTGGTGTTAAGATTTTTGAGTTCTTTATATATTCTAGAGATTAGTGCTCTATCTGACATGCATGTGGTAAAAGTTTGTTCCCAATTAGTAAGCTCTCTATTCACCTCACTGATTGTTTCTCTTGCTGAGAAGAAGCTTTCTAGTTTGAACCTATCCCATTTATTGATTCTTGATATTAGTTATTGCAATATAGGAGTCTTACTAAGGAAGTTGGGGCCTAATCCAACATGTTGGAGATTAGGGCTTACTTTTTCTTCTAATAGGCATAGTGTCTCTGGTCTAATTCCTAGGTCCTTGATCCACTTTGAGTTGAGTTTTGTGCATGGTGATAGATAGGGGTTTAATTTCATTTTTTTGCCTATGGATTTCCAGTTTTCCCAGCACCATTTGTTGAAGACACTATCTTTTCTCCAATGTACATTTTTGGCACCTTTGTCTAGTATATAAGATAACTGAAATTGTATGCGTTAGTCTCTATGTCCTCTATTTTGTACCATTGGTCTACCAGTCTATTTTGGTGCCAATACCATGCTGTTTTTGTTACTGTTGTTCTGTAGTATAATTTAAGTTCTGGTATAGTGATGCCACCTGCCTCACTCTTCTTGCAAATGATTACTTTAGCTATTCTGGGTCTCTTATTTTTCCAGATGGATTTAATGACTGCCTTTTCTATTTCTATGAGGTATGTCATTGGGATTGTTGCATTAAATCTGTATAGTGCTTTTGGTAGTATGGTCATTTTGACAATATTAATTCTGCCTATCCAAGAACAAGGTAGATCTTTCCATCTTCCAAGGTCTTCTATAATTTCTTTCTTTAGTGTTCTGTAGTTTATGTTATAGAGGTCTTTCACCTCTTTCGTTAAGTTGATTCCCAAATATTTTATTTTATATTTTTTTGATGTTATTGTAAATGGAGTAGTTGTCCTTGTTTCCCTTTTGGAGGATTTGTCACTGATATAGAGATGCATTTTATTTATGGGTGTTGATTTTGTATTCTGCTACTTTGCTGAATTCATTTATGAGTTCTAGAAGTTTTCTGGTGGAATTTTTGGGGTCTTCTAGTTATAGAATCATATTGTCAGCGAATAGTGATAATTTGAGTTCTACTTTACATATCTGTATCCCTTTAATTTATTTCGTCTGTCTTATTGCTCTGGCCTGTGTTTCAAGAAGTATGTTAAATAGAAGTGGTGAAAAGGGCATCCCTGTGTTATTCCAGTTTTTAGAGGGAATGCTTTCAATTTTTCTCCGTTTAGAATGATGTTGGCCTGGGGCTTAGCATAGATAGCTTTTAAGATGTTGAGAGGGAGAGTGAGGGAAGATGGCCGACAGGAGGGAGGTGCTCTCTGGATGCAGTTGCTGAAGGACGCGGAGTGGGAAGTTTGAGCGCATTGCTGGTGGTTCTATTGCAACTGAAAGGGAGCCCAGACATTCCTGCACCTCTGGACAGCGAAATACAAGGTTCTCCGGACCACAACAGCAGGGGCAGAGTCACAGCAGTCCACAGTCCGAAGCAGTGCTGTTTGTGCTGCAGGCGCAGGGGCCAATACCATCTCGGCAAGGAGACGATCCACCCAGCGGCTTTGAAACCGATTGGCAAGGAGGGATAAAAAGAGGCCTAGAGGTGTGGGCAGTGTCCACGTGGAGCTCTTTTGCACTGCTTGCCAAGCCGATCCCGCATGCTCTAGACTGACACAGGGTCTGTGGAGCTGCTGTTGAAAGGGAGGAGAACACCGCCATCTTTGAGAAGTGCAGTGGCTGACCCAGACAAAGGGGAAAAGACGGAGGAGACAACAGCTGCAGATCCAGGGAGCCCCATCGCTCTGAAGGCAGCGCACACCTGGGTGAGACTCAGGTGACCAGCAGGGGAGGGCGTGTCTGAGGCCAGCCCAGCGGCCACAAGAAGCTACAACTGTGGGTGGGCGTGGGGAAAGGGTACCTTCTGGAGGGTCCCCTTCCCGGTGCCATTCATCTGTTGACACACAACCGCTCTGAGCCAATCTTCCCCCTGAGCCATTCGGCCACAGGCCTAGGGTGCAACTTGACTCCACTGACAGGGTCGCAGACTATCTGGACGAGGTCCGATGCAGTTGGCTTAAACTGGAAAGGGGAAAAGAGGCAGGGCCCGTTTTGTTTGAGACTTGGGGTTCGACTTTTTTTTTCTTTCTTTTCTTTTTTTTTGGTTGGCTTGCTTGTTTTATTAGTTTTCGGGGGTTTTTTGTTTGTTTTTCTTTTTCTTTTTTTGGCTTTGTTTTGTTTTGCTTTTTTTTGCATTGATTGTCAGTGTGTTTGATTGTTTGCTTCTGCTCCTTTTCTCATTCCTTCTTTTCTTCCTTCTCACTTTGGCATCTCTTCTTCCTCCTTCATCTTTCATATTTGCACCCTGCCAGTGCATACTAAACAGAGGCAAAAACAAGCTTTACGCAGAACTTGGGATTTCTAGAACCGGCGCAATTGAACTGGATAGCAAACCGGTGTTATATATAGTTTACTATTTTCTTGATTCTCTCTCTCCTCTCTCTTACATCAATTTCTACTCTTTTATCATTTTTTTTCTTTTCCATCTTACTTTATATATAAATTGGTCTCTCCACCTAATTGTCTACTCCATTCTCTATCTTCTCTCTTCTACTGATACTAAACCACTTCCAGTAAACCACTTCAATAGAACTCTCCTTTCATACTTTCCAAGAAAGAACAATTCAAGACACTTCCTTCTTCTTAAATATAATACCTCTGTATCCAATACTTGAAGCTATAAAACCCCATCAGAAGCATACAGAGTAAATTGGAAATAATATCTGGGTTAACAAAATCTGTACATTGTGATCAAAATTGAATTTTCTGAATAGAAAGTGTTAGGTTTTAAAGTGTAAAGGAATTATAAGGGGATCGGATAGCATTGTACTACAGGAACAACATAAGGTATTAAGGTAAAATCGAAACAGTCAAGGTACCACAGTGCAGGAAGAAAAGACACACAAGCATCATGAAAAAACAAGGGAAGAAAGTGACACAAACAAATCAAGATTCCCCAGCAGTAGATTTCATGGCAAACACAGTTGGTCAAATGCCAGAGATGGAATTTAGAAATTACATATGCCAAATGTTTAGGGAACTTAAGAATGAACTCAAAAATGAGATGAGGGAGCAAGTACAGGAGGCAAAAGATCATTTTGACAAAGAACTCCAAAAACAAATACAGGAAGTAAAAGATTACTTCAATAGGGAAATAGAGGCTCTAAAGAGAAACCAAATAGAAATTCCAGAAATGAAAGAAGCAATAAACCAAAATAAAAGTTCAATTGAAAGCATCTCCAACAGAGTAGACCACTTGGAAGAAAGAACCTCAGACAATGAAGACAAAATATATGTCCTAGAGAAGAATTTAGACTATACAGCAAAACTTGTTGGAAATCAAGAACATAACATCCAAGAATTATGGGACAGCATAAAAAGACCAAACTTAAGAGTGATTGGCGTAGAGGAAGGGGCAGAGTTTCAAGCCAAAGGTATGAGTAATTTATTTAATGAAATAATTACAGAAAATTTTCCAAACTTGAGGAATGAATGGGAAAACCAAGTTCAAGAGGCATATCGAACACCAAACAAACAAAATCTCAACAGATCCACACCAAGACACATTATAATGAAAATGCCTAATATTCTGAGCAAGGAGAGAATACTAAAAGCCACAAGAGAAAGGAAGCAGATCACATATAGGGGGAAACCATCAGACTATGTTCAGATTTTTCAACCCAGACCTTAAAAGCAAGAAGATCCTGGAATAGCATATTTCAAGCTCTGAAAGAAAAGGGATGTCAACCAAGAATCTTATATCCAGCAAAATTGAGCTTTAGATTCAAAGATGAAATAAAAACCTTCCACGACAAGCAAAAGTTAAAAGATTTCACAACTCAAAAGCCAGCACTTCTAAACATCCTGGGCAACATTTTTCATGAAGAAGAAGAGAAAGATAACAATGAAAATCTACAAAGGGAGATATTAAACTAAGGGAAATACCAACCAGAAGAGAAACCAAATCAAGCTAAAGACCATAATTCAAATAAAAATGGATGGGAATAAAAATCACATCTCAATAATAATCCTGAATGTTAATGGCCTAAACTCACCAATCAAAAGACACAGACTATCAGAATGGATTAAAAGAAATGACCCAATAATTTGCTGTCTCCAAGAAACACACCTCATAGAAAAAGATATCAACAGACTGAAAGTGAAAGCCTGGGAAAAGTCTTATCACTCACATGGCTGGCGGAAACAAGCAGGGGTTTCCATCCTCATATCAAATAAGGTAGACTTCAAACAAAAACTAATCAAGAGGGACAAAGATGGATATTTCTTACTACTTAAGGGAACCATTCATCAACAGGATATAACAATCATAAATCTATATGCCCCAAATAATGGAGCACCTACCTTCATCAAACAAACTCTTCTCAAGTTCAAGAGTAAAATAGACCACAACATAGTTATTCTAGGGGACTTCAACACACCTCTCTCACAAATGGATAGATCATCCAAACAAAAGATAAACAAAGAAACTTTAAGCTTACTTAAAACAATTAACAATTTAGACCTAACAGACATTTATAGAATATTTCATCCCTCAGTAAATGAATACACTTTTTTCTCAGCAGCACATGGCTCCTTCTCCAAAATAGACCATATATTAGGTTATAAGGAAACTCTCAGCAAATATAAAAAAATAGAGATACTACCCTGCATTCTATCAGACCATAAAGGGATGAAATTGGAAATCAATGAAAAAACAAGGATTAAGAAAAATTACTTCAACAACTGGAAGCTAAACAACATGCTACTAAATGAACAAGGGGTTGAAGAAGACATCAAAGAAGAGATTAAAAAATTCCTAGAGGTAAATGAGAACACAGATACATCGTATAGAAATCTCTGGGACACTATGAAGGCAGTAGTAAGAGGAAAAATCATTGCACTGAGTTCATTCCTTAAGAGGAAAAAAACCCAACAAATAAATAAATGACTTAACATCACACCTCAAAGCACTAGAAAAATAAGAACAGACGAACACCAAGAGCAGTAGAAGACAGGAAATAATTAAAATCAGAGCAGAAATTAATGAAATTGAGACTAAGGAAACCATTCAAAGAATTGACAAAACTAAAAGTTGGTTCTTTGAAAAAATAAACAAAATTGACAGACCCTTAGCAATGCTAACAAAAAGAAGAAGAGAAAAAACTCAAATTACTAACATTTGTGACGAAAAAGGGAATATCACAACAAACACCTCGGATATACAGAAGATAATTAGAAATTACTTTGAAAGCTTATATTTTAATAAAACAGAAAATATTGAAAGCATTGACAGATTTCTTGAGTTGTATGATATGCCTAAACTTGAAACGGAGGCTATACACAACTTAAACAGACCGATTACAAGCAAAGAGATAGAAGACAACATCAAAAAGCTACCAACAAGAGCCGGGCGTGGTGGCGCACGCCTGTAATCCCAGCACTTTGGGAGGCTGAGGCAGGAGGATCGCGAGTTCAAAGCCAGCCTCAGCAATGGCGAGGCACTTAGCAACTCAGTGAGACCCTGTCTCTAATAAAATACAAAAATGGGCTGGGGATGTGGCCCAGTGGTCGAATGCCCCTGAGTTCAATCCCCAGTACCACAAAAAAAAAAAAAAAAAAAGCTACCAACAAGGAAAAGTCCAGGACCTGACGGGTTTACAGCCGAGTTCTATAAGACTTTCAAAGAGGAACTAATACCAATGCTCTTCAAACTATTTCAAGAAATAGAAAAAGAGGGAGCTCTTCCAGACTCTTTCTATGAGGCCAATATCACATTAATTCCAAAGCCAGGCCAAGACACATCCAAAAAAGAAAACTTCAGGCCCATATCTTTAATGAACATAGATGCAAAAATCCTCAACAAAATCCTGGCAAGTCGGATACAAAAACATATCAAAAAGATAGTGCACCATGATCAAGTGGGGTTTATCCCAGGGATGCAAGGCTGGTTCAACATTCGGAAATCAATAAACATAATACACCATATCAATAGACTTAAAGACAAAAATCATATGATCATCTCAATAGACGCAGAAAAAGCATTTGACAAAATACAACACCCCTTTATGTTCAAAACACTGGAAAAACTAGGAATATCAGGAACATATCTCAACATTATAAAAGCTATATATGCAAGGCCCCGAGCTAACATTATCTTAAATGGAGAAAAATTGAAAGCATTCCCTCTAAAAACTGGAACAAGACAGGGATGCCCCCTTTCATCACTGCTATTTAACATAGTACTGGAAACTCTGGCCAGAGCAATTAGACAAAAGAAATCAAAGGGATCAAGATAGGAAAAGAAGAGCTCAAATTAGCACTATTTGCTGATGACATGATAATCTACCTAGAAGACCCAAAAAACTCTACCAGAAAACTTTTACAACTAGTAAATGAATTTGGCAAAGTTGCAGGATACAAAATCAATACACATAAGTCAAAGGAATTTTGTACATCAGCAACAAAGACTCTGAAAGGGAAATGATGAAAACTACCCCATTTACAATAGCATCAAAAAAAATAAAATACCTGGGAATCAACCTAACGAAAGAGGTGAAAGACCTCTATAATGAAAATTATAGAACACTAAAGAAAGAAATCATAGATGAACTCAGAAGATGGAAAGACCTACCTTGCTCTTGGATAAGTAGAATTAATATTGTCAAAATGTCCATACTACCAAAAGCATTATACAGATATAATGCAATGCCAATCAAAATCCCAATGTCATTCTTCAAAGAAATAGAAATAGCAGTCATGAAATTCATCTGGAAAAATAAGAGACCCAGAATAGCCAAAGCAATCCTGAGCAAGAAAAGTGAAGCAGGGGGCATCACCATACCAGACCTTAAATTATACTATAGAGCAATAGTAACAAAAACAGCATGGTATTGGCACCAAAACAGACTGGTGGACCAATGGTACAGAATTGAGGACACAGAGACTAATAATATAATTTCAGCTATCTTATATTAGACAAAGGCGCCAAAAATGTACAGTGGAAAAAGGATAGCCTCTTCAACAAATGGTATTGGGAAAACTGGAAATCCATATGCAACAAATTGAAATTAAATCCTTATCTCTCACCATGCACAAAACTCAATTCAAAGTGGATCAAGGACCTAGGAATTAGACCAGAGATAATACGCCTAATAGAAGAAAAAGTAAGCTCCAATTTCCAACATGTTGGATTAGGCCCCAAGTTCCTTAATAAGAATCTTGTAGCGCAAGAATTACTACCAAGAATTAATGAATGGGATAGATTTAAACTAAAAAGCTTCTTCTCAGCAAAAGAAACAATCAGCGAGGTGAATAGAGAGCCAACTAATTGGGAACAAATATTTAGTACATGCACATCAGAGAGAGCACTGATTTCTAGAATATATAAAGAACTCAAAAAACTTTACACCAAAAAAAAACAAATAACCCAATCAATAAATGGGCTAAGGAAGTGAGAAGACACCTCTCAGAAGAAGATACACGATTAATTAACAAATACATGAAAAAATGTTCAACTTCGCTGGCAATTAGAGAAATGCAAATCAAAACTACTCTAAGATTTCACTTCACTCCAGTCAGAATGGCAGCTATCAAGAACACAAGCAACAATAAATGTTGGAGAGGATGTGGGGAAAAAGGCACACTCATACATTGCTGGTGGGACTGCAAAATGGTGCAACCGCTATGGAAAGCAGTATGGAGATTTCTTGGAAAACTGGGAATGGAACCACCCTATGACCCAGCCATCCCACTCCTGGGTCTATTCCCAAAGGACTTAAAAACAGCATATTACAGTGACACAGCTATCTCAATGTTTGTAGCTGCGCAATTCACAATAGCTAGGTTGTGGAACCAACCTAGATGTCCCTCAGTAAATGAGTGGATTAAGAAAATGTGGTATATATGCACAATGGAATTTTATTCAGCAATAAAAGAAAATAAATTAATGGCATTTGCAGGTAAATGGATGAAGTTGGAAGACATAATGCTAAGTGAAGTTAGTCAGTCTCAAAAATCCAAGTACCAAATGTTTTCTCTGATATAAGGAGGCTAGTTCATAGTATTGTTGGATGGGGGGGTACATAGGAGGACTAGAGGAACACTAGAATGGTCAAAGGGAAGGGAGGGTAAGGGGGGAGCAAGGTGGGAGGGAGGGGGAGAAAAAAAAAAAAAAAAAAAGAAAAGGTGGTTGAATGAGACGGATATCATTTTCCTAAATGCATGATTGAAGACCTGAATTGTACGAATATACTTTGTATACAAACAGTTGTATGTGAGTTGTACACATTAAAAATTATTTAAAAAAAAGAACAAAATGTGAAAAAAAAAAGATGTTAAGATATATTCCTGTTATCCCTATTTTTTTCTAGTGTTTTGAACATGAAGGGGTGCTGTATTTTGTTGAATGCTTTTTCTGCATCTATTGAGATAATAGTATGGTTCTTATCTTTAAGTCTATTGTTGTAATGAATTACATTTATTGATTTCCATATGTTGAACCATCCTTGCATCCTTGGAATTAACCCCACTTGCTTGTGGTGTACTATCTTTTTGGTATGTTTTTGTATCCGATTTGCCAGAATTTTATTGAAAAATTTTGCATCTATGTTCATTAGAGATACTGGTCTTAAGTTTTCTTTCTTTGATGTGTCTTTGCCTGGTTTTGGGATCAGGGTAATATTGGCCTCATACAATGAATTTCCAAGTGCTCCCTGTTTTTCTATTTCCTGAAGTAAATTGAAAAGTATTGGTATTAGTTCTTTTTTAAAGGTCTTCAAGAACTCGGCTGTGTATTCATCCAGTCCTGGGCTTTTCTTGGTTGGTAGGCTTCTGATGGCATCTTCTATTTCATCACTTGAAATTGTGTATATCATTCTGATTCAATTTGGGCAAATCATATGACTCTAGAAATTTGTCAATGCCTTCAATATTTTGTATTTTATTGGAGTACATGTTTTCAAAATAATTTCAAATTATGTTCTGTATTTCTGTAGTGTCTGTTTTGATATTTCCTTTTTCATCACATATGTTAGTAATTTAAGTTTTCTCTCTCCTTCTCTTTGTTAGCCTGGCTAAGGGTCTGTCAATTTTATTTATTTATTTCAAAGAACAAACTTTTTGTTTTGTCAGTTTTTTTCAATTGTTTCTTTTGTTTCAATTAAATTGAATTCAGTTCTGATTTTAATTATTTCCTGTCTTCTACTGCTTTTGGTGTTGGATTGTTTTTCTTTTGCTATGGCTTTTAGATGTAATGTTAAGTCGTTTATTTGTTGACTTTTTATTCTTTTGAGGAATGAACTCAATGCAATGAACTTTCCTCTTAGAACTGCCTTCACAGTGTCCCAGAAATTTTGATATGTTGTGTCTGTGTTCTCATTCACCTCTAAGAATTTTTTAATCTCCACTTTGATGTCATCTGCAACTCATTGTTCATTCAGTAGCATATTATTTAGTCTCCAGGTGTTGGAATAGATTTTATTTCTTATTTTATCATTGATTTCTAATTTCATTCCATTATGGTCTGATAGAATGCAGGGTAGTATATTGTTTTTATATTTCCTAAGAGTTTTTTGTGGCATAATATATGGTCTGTTTTAGAGAAGGATCCATGTGCTACTGAGAAGAAAGTGTATTCACTCGTTGAAGGAAGAAATATTCTATATAAGTCAGTTAAGTCTAAGTTGTTTATTGTATTTTCGAGTTTTATAGTTTCTTTGTTCAGCTTTTGTTTGGAAGATCTATTCGTGGTGAAAGGGGTTTGTTAAAGTCACCCAGAATTATTGTGTTGTGGTCAATTTGACTCTTGAACTTGAGGAGATTTTGTTTGATAAACATGGATGCTCCATTGTTTGGGGCATATATATTTACAATTGTTAAGTCTTGTTGGTGTATAGTTCCCTTGAGCAGTATGTAGTGTCCTTCTTTATACCTTTTGATTGACTTTAGCTTGAAGTCTACCTTATTTGATATGATGATGGAAACCCCTGCTTATTTCCTCAGTCCATGTGAGTGGTAGGATTTTTCCCAACCTTACACCTTCAGCCTGTGGATATCTTTTCCTATGAGATGAGTCTCTTGGAGGCAGCATATTGTTGGGTCTTTTTTTTTTTTTTTTTTTTTTTTTAATCCAATCTGCTAGTGTATGTCTTTTGATTGGTGAGTTTAGGCCATTAACATTCAGAGTTATTATTGAGACATGATTTGTATTCCCAGCCATTTTTATTTTTGGTATTTAACTTGTCATGTTTTCTCCTCTGATTGGTTTTTCTTTTAGTGTAATACCTCCCTCTGATGATTTTCATCATTGTTTTTCATTTCCTCTTTGTGGACTATTTTGCCAAGGATGTTCTGTAGTGCTGGCTTTCTAGTTGTAAATTCTTTTAATTTTTGTTTATCATGGAAGGTTTTTATTTCATCCTCAAATCTAAAGCTTAATTTTGCTGGATATAAGATTCTTGGTTGGCATCCATTTTCTTTCAGAGGTTGGTATATGTTGTTCCATGATCTCCTGGCTTTGAGTGTCTGAGTTAAAAAATCTGCTGTGATACGAATTGTTCTCCCCCTATATGTGATCTGATTCCTCTCTCTTGTGGACTTTATGATTCTATCCTTATTTTGTATGCTAGGCATTTTCATTATAATGTCTTGGTGTAGATCTGTTGTAATTTTGTACATTTGGTGTACTGTAAGCCTCTTGTATTTGGTTTTCCAATTCATTCTTCATGCTTGGGAAATTTTCTGATATTTCATTGAAGAGATTGTGCATTCTTTTGGTTTGAAACTCCGTGCCTTCCTCTATCCCAGTTACTCTTATATTTGGTCTTTTGCTGCTGTCCCATAATTCTTGGATGTTCTGTTCATGGTTTCTTACTATCTTCACTGTGTGGTCAACTTTATTTTCAAGATTATATACTTTGTCTTCATCATCTGAAGTTCTCTCTTCCAGTTGATCTAGTCTGTTGGTGATGCTTTCTATTGTGTTTTTTAGTTGGTTAATTGTTTTCTTCATTTCAAGGATTTCTGACTGGTTTCTTTCTTCAGAGTTTCTATCTCTTTTTTGAAGTAATCTTTTGCTACTTGTATTTGCTCTCTTAAATCTTTGTTGTAGTGATCAATTTTTGCCTGTATTTGCTCATTTAGGTCATTCTTTAATTCACAGATCAAATTTTAATTATGAATCTTCTGAACTCCTTCTCTCACCTTTCATCAACTTTGCTGAGCATGGGTTCTGTTATTGTAGTATCCTGGTTTGTTTGAGGTACTTTTCTCCCTTGTTTTTTCATGTTGTCTATTTGACTTCCTTTCTTGCAGTGTGGATCTGAGATATTACAGTATCTACCCTATATTCTTGTAATATTTGTGCAGGTTGTCTGTGCCTCACCTTAATGTTGGGCTTTCAGAACCTGCAGGTATCCTTCAATGTATGCTACTGCAACTAAATGTGGTGTTGGCAATAGCAGAGGTAACTCAAGATAACAGTGAAGGTGCCCCAAGATGAATGCAATGTCTTCCAGAGATGGGGCTAAAAGGGTGGGCCTTATAATGTCTTTGGGATGCCTGCTCTGAGATGCAGTTGCTTTTAGGCCCAGTCTGTTGTCAAAAAGCAGGGGCTACTGTGTGGGGAAGGCTATGGTTAGGTCTGCAGTGTCTCAAGATGGAAGTGGGTTAGGCTTGTGCTCCCAAGTGGGGTTGAGGTAGTGGACTCTGTACCTACCCTTGGCCTTGGTCCCAGGCAGGTTGGTGTGGGCCGATCAGGTTGAATCTGAGCTCCTGCGTGGTCTACTGGTTAGAAGAGGCAGTCCTCTGAGAAGAGGTCAGTGAAGCTGTCCTAGGCCTGAATGAGCTCTGTGGGTGTCGGCTGGGCTGACCTGGGACTGCCTGCACTTGGTTGGAGGTCTGCAGGGCTGTCCTTGGCCTGGTGCTTGGGCAGAGGTCAGCAGGGCTGTCCCTGGCCTGGCCACGCTAGGGTAGAGGTTGGTGGGGCTGACCTGGGCCTGGCTGTACTAGCACGGAGTTTGGCGGGACTCACATTTGACATGATTTAATATTACATAAAGTATACAGGTATTGAAACATCTCATGTTGCCTGTTAACATGGACAATTTTTATGTTTTGATATATCAGTTAAAAATAAATTTAGGGTTGGAAATGTCGCTCAGTGGTAGAGCACTTGCTTAGCATGCACAAAGCTCTGACTTTAATCCCCAACCTCAAACACACCCAAACAAATAAATAATAAATTTAAATTATAAATAAATGAATTTAAAGTCTGATGCTCCATTTTAATGATTTTTTCTTTCAGATCATCAATTGTAAAAAACACTAGATAAAGCATTGAAGATTATGAAAAGAGAAACATAAGCATCTATAAGATGGTGTCAGTGACCCAATAAGTAATATCTGACACACTAAAAAGTGGGAGCAATCTTTATTAATTTCACATCTCAAAATCTGGCAATGTTTAACTCAGTCTCTTATGCATGAGGGTCAAAAAAATATGTGATGGTACAGAGAATCTTAGGGAACTTCATAGAATGAAAATATTGAAGACGCTTCATACCAGTTGTTTTGTTTTCTTTAAATTAATGATCAATCTTTATGTGTTTTTGGAGCAACTGACTACAAAATTCAAACTTCACAGTTTCACAAAATTATTTATAGTCTGGAAAATATTTCCCATCTAGAACCATATATCTCAGCTGGCCACCACAAACAGCATGAAATGTGTTTAGGGAGAGCATCTTTCAGCTGTTCCTACAGCTTTTGGTTAGTCATAATTTTACTTGACACTGAGTTTTTCCCAAACCCAATTCTAGTTGGCATTTTTGTAACCCTTGAACCATTAAATGACTCACAGTCTCACTAGATATGCAATCCCACACACCAAGAAAATGGTTTTTAGACTTTTATGGCACATAAAAGTTGAAAAAAAAAAGAAGTAAAAGTAAAAGCAATTTTTATTTACATTCAACAACAATGACCAACAAAACAAAACAAAACAAAACATTCACAGCTATCTTCTATTTACATCACTTTATAACACTTCTGAAATTAGAATGTGTATTAATGTGTTCTTGATTTGCATTATGGATATTTTCTATGAAAATGCTACCATTATGGTTGAGAAGAAACTTGGCAAACAGAAAGAGCTCATAAAAGCCAAGTGAGGCGGCACACACCTGTAATCCCAGTGACTCCAGAGGCTGAGGCAGAAAGATCACAAGTTCAAGGCCAGCAGCTTAGCAAGACCCTAAGCAACTTAGTAAGACCCTGTCTCAAAATTTAAAAAAAATTTTTTTTTTGAAAAGGGCTGCAGATGTGGCTCAGTGGTAGAGCACCCTGGGTTAAATCCACAGTATCCCCTAAAAAGAAAAGAAAAGAAGGTGTTCATTAAAAAAATTATGAAAATAGATATTTACTGGAATTCATGAGATGAGATTAATTCCACTCAATGATTTTGTTGTTCTCGATTTTGGTAAATTCATCTCTTAATTTTGAAATAAATGTATTTTAAATTTTTATGTAATTTCACATTTTACAATTGTTGTTAAATTTATTCCCTATAATATAATTGGAACTGCAGCAATATATAGTGGGAAACGTCCCTCAGGTTCTGAAGCTAAAGGAATTTACCATTCACTATCAAGGATGAGGTTTTATGTATGTTCTGGGGCAACATACTAGCAAATTAAAAGTATTTTTTGAACAATATTTGCAGATTATACCAAGAGGATATAGGGAACATGACTCTTTATGACTTCATTTGCATTATTAGCATCATGTTCTGATCACAAATGAAGAAAGGGACTGTTTACCTGAGAAGGTAAATTCTAAGAATGAAAGAAAACTGTTTTCTGATCAGATATGTAGAAGAGATGCTAGATTTACGTTACCCAAGAACACAGATTTAGGATCCATAAGGGGCTTTTTGGGTGAGATTGTTTTCAATTACCTACAAAAGTCACTTTATATTTAAAGCTCCATGGAAACCCAAATGACGTGTGTTTTAGCACTGTCTCCTAAGTATGAATGGAATTAGGATGTTAGGAGAAGGGAAAGACTTCCCATTATGCAAGAGAACTTGTTCTCCAGAATATGCTGCCATCACAGATGGGAGGTCTGGCTAGAAGTTTAGCAGAGAAAGACCTGTAAGGAGACCCAAGCTGAGCATAACAATCTATTATGCCTCAAGAGTTCAGATCCTCAAGTTCAGTGGTTGTTAGACTTTTTCTATAAATGCCAGAGAGTAAATATCTTGGGTGTGGAAAGCCAGATAGACTTTCTCTTATTATTCAGCTCTGTTATTATGGCCCCAAAGCAAGCACAGACAACAAGGGAACAAAATGGTATAACTGGACGTGACTCATGGGCAGGTCATAATTTGCCAACCCGTGGTCCAGTTTCACATCATTCTCTTCCTACATCCTTTATTTCCCACTGCCTTTCAGTACAATTTTATTTCAACGTTCCAATTAGATCTCAAGGGTACTACAAGAAATTCAGCAAAGAATGAACTTCTGGTTAAAGCTAGGGCAGCTCCCTCTGAGCCAGTATAATGGTATCAGTGATAACGAGGAAAAAATCACAAATGGAGACAGAAGTCACAGAAGCAAATTGGGGCATAAGGTCCAACCAGTACATTTCCTTAATTAATACCATCCCGAAAGATCTTCTTGGACATTTACAGCATCTGTCTTATGTGATTACAATAATAATAACGATGATATGAGATGATGATGATGATGGTGATGGTGATGATGATGATGATAGGGGTTCTGCTTCTCAGAGAAATGGAGAAAACATTATATCCTGTCTCCTCCACAGCTAAACATGTGGACAGAATACATGCATAGATATTTGAAGACACTGGCAAGTAAATAGCAGCAGACAGATTGGGGAATAAGTCTAGAATTCTAAATGCCATTAAATCACCAGTGATTCTGCCATTTTTTCTTTGTTCTCTCCAGACCTGGAATCAAAGCAGCCTGAAGCTCAGAAGTTGATATTCTCAAAGTCAGAGAGAGGTCCAGGAAAAGCCCTCAGGTGTCAGCTTGCGCAAAGGGAAAGAAGTCTTCAAATGCCCAGAGACTGCTAGAAGTCCTTATTTGTTGGTGGTGTTTTCTGCTTTTCTCTCCTCCCCTCCCTACCCTCCCACCCCCAGTCCTCAAGCAATCCAGTGCTGCTGGTGGTGGCAGTGGCAGCAACAACCCTAATGGCAAGGGGGCCGACAGGCGCCTGACAGTGAGGAACAGAAGCTTCCTTTCAACTGGGAGAATGTTAGACTCTGAAGTGTGAGTGAGCACCTAGTTTTTAGGTTTGTTTTGTTTGTTTTTGTTGGCTTGCTTTATCCTTTTTCTTGCTTTGATGAGATTTAGCAAATGATCATCATTGCAAAATGTACAGGGCAGAGATGGGAGAATAAAATCTCTTTTTCCTGTCCAAACCAAAAAAAAAAAAAAAAGTTAAAAAAAATGTTTAAAAGCTTCAGGGATCCAGAAAGGTCTAGGAGGATCACAAAGAGGAGGTAATTCTGATGTGATATCCTGGAATACCACAAGATGCATAACAGAATGCCATCAACTTGAAGAAAGATGAGCAATAAGGTAGATCACCACCCAGAACTCAGAATGGCCACAAAGTACACACACACAGGTCAGATCCGATTACTGTTACCAATGCACGGACAGAGAAAGGGATGGACCGAGAAAGTGACATTAAGACCACAACTCCCACCACCCTTGCAACCTGAAACCAACGGGGTCTCCTGCCTGTTGAAACAAAAATACCAACATCCAGAGAATCTTAGCATGCTATGCAAAACATCCAGGATACGATTCAAAAGTGCGTGGCATATAAAGGACCAGAAAAAATATCCATTTGTGTGGAAGATGAAACAGATACCAACATCAAGATAACACAGATGTTGGAGTATTCAACCAAGACTTCAAAGCAACTATTGTAAAAATTCTCATCAGCAGGGCACAAGAGGAAATGGAAATGACAGACTTTACTGAACTCAAAGAGAGATTTTGAAAAATCATCCAATCTAAATACATGGTGGGGAAAAAAGAAAAACCTATTTTCCAAAATAAATGACCAGGGTTTCAAGGACTGTGGAGCAATGCAGAATGGTTTAAAATTTGTGTCACTGGAGACATTGGAAAGGAAGAATTAGCTGAACATTTCCCAAATTTTGGGAAAGACATAAATCTACATGTTAAAGAAATGTAGCAAACTTTCAATAGAATTTATCAAAGAAATTCTCAGAGGTATACTATAATCAAAACTAAATCCTTAAAAAAAAACTTTCATAAAACCAGAGGAAATACTGTATTATTTACAGAAGAACGTGATTTGATTCCTAATAAGGAAAAAAGAAGGAGAAGGAGGAAGAGGAAGGGAAAGCTACAAGGAAGTAGAAAAACACTTTTTAAAATGTTGAAAGAAATGTAAGAAAACCCACCCACAATTTTATATCAAACAAAAATATTCTTTAGAAATGAAAGTGCAATGAGTTCATTAACAAGTGAAGGACAGTTAAAATAATTCAATTCCAGCATATCAAGACAAAAGGAATCATTAATAAAAGTTCATCAGAAAAAAGGAAATGATAGACAAGGGAACTTGGAGGGTAAGGAATAAAGAAATTGCAACAGAATGGTAAACAACTAAATGATAAATATATAATGGACTATTTTTCTCTTGAGTTCTTTTAAATATGTTTGTAGTAGAAAGCAAAAAATATAACATGTCTGATGTGGTTTTCAATGTATGTAGATGCAATTTATGAGTAAGGGGATCTAAATGATGGAAGACTTCTACACTCTACTTCAAGGGGTAAACTGTTGATATTAAATCAACTGAGAGATGTTAAGTATGTATATTATAATCTCTAGAGTGACTACTAAAATATTTTCCAAAGAAACAAAGTTCCTTTGCCCATTTATTGTTTTTTGTTTTGTTTTAAGTTTTCTGAGTTCTTTATATATCCCAGAGAATAATGCTCAACCTGAGGTGCAGGTAGCAAAGATTCTCTCCCATTCTGTAAGCTCTGTCTTCACGCTCTTGATTGTTTCCTTTGCTGTGAAGAATCTGTTTAGTTTGATAGCATCCCATTTATTGATTCTTGATTTTACTTCTTGTGCTTTAGGAGTCTCGTTGAGGAAGTCAGTTTCTAAACCGACATAATGGAGTGTTGGGCTTACATTTTCTTCTAGTAGATGTAGGGTTTCTGGTCTAATGCCTAGGTCCTTAATCCACATTGAGTTATATGCAGGGTGAGAGATAGGGGTTAAATTTCATCCTGCAAAATATGGACTTCCAGTTTTGCCAGCACCATGTGTTGAAGAACAGACACTTCACAGAGAAGAAATATGAATGGTCAACAAATATATGAAACATGTTCAACATCTATAGCAATAAGAGAAATGCAAATTAAAATTACATGAAATGTGATCTCACTCCAGTAAGAATGGCAATAATTGAGAATTCAAGTAATAATAAATGTTGGCAAGGATGCAGGGAAAATGGTATACTCATACATTTCTGGTGGGACTGCAAACTGGTGCAAGCACTCTGGAAAGCAGTAGATTCCTCAGAAAACTGGAATGAAATCACCATTTGACCCAGTTATTTTAAGAACTTAAAATCATCATACTATAGTGACACAGCCATATCAATGTTTATAGCAGCTCATTTTCAATAGCTAAGCTATGGAAACAAACTAGGTTCCCTATAGCAGGTGAATGGATAAAGAAAATGTGGCTTATATGCACAATGGAATATTACTCAGTCATAAAATGAATGAATTTGTGACATTTTATAGAAAATGGATTGAACAGGAGAATATCATGCTAAGTGAAGTAAGCCAATCCCCCAAAACCAGGGGTTAATTGTTCTCTCTCATATGTGGACGCTAGCACACAACAAGGAGAGGTGGGAAGAATAGATGTTCAATGGATTAGACAAAGGGAATAAAAGAAAAAAGGGAGAAAAGGAATAGGCAAAACAGTGGAATGATTCCTTTGTACAGATATGAATACATCAGTGAATCTCTACATCATGTACAACCACAAGACTGGAATCCTAATTAGAATAAGATGTACTCCATGTTTGTATAAATAAGTCAAATTATACTCTACTGTCATATATAAATAAAAAGAACAAAGATTTTAAATTGAATTTAAAAAATAAATACATTAAAAGCAATAATATGATAGATTAAAACAGAATACTAAAAACATTGGTCAAATAACCCAAAAGAAGGCAGGATAGGAGAAACAAGATCAAATAAGAAAGGGAACAAACACCAATCAAATAATAAGGTGGTAGACTCAAGTTCAAAAATATCAAGAATGTTATTCAACAAAAATGGTCTAAACAAGCTAACTAAAAGGCAAATATTATCATAATATAGTTTTTTACCAAAAATACTAAAGAAAAACCAATTCTATGCTGTCAATAAAAAACTTACATTTTAAATACAATTATATATGTTGAATAAAAGTTTAAAAAAATGGCAAATGTAAACACACATCAATATAAATAAAAATAAAATCAGACAAAATAAATTTTAGAGCAAATAAGATTATCAGGAACAAAAAGAAACACTATGTAAAGCTAAACAGGCAAATGTGCAAAGAACATATAACAATCATAAATATTTATGTATCAAACAACAGAACTTCAAAGTTCATGAAACAAAATAGTAACAGAACTGAAGAATTATAATTGCAATTATATTGTATTTTACCTTGTGCTAGTTTTCTTGAGGATTGTTTCTTATGTCAGTTGGTCTTTTCGAATTTTCTGTACATTGCTTATTTTTCCTTTGGATCATTTGTCTTTTTCTTGCTAATATGTAATAATTATTTGTATTTTATAGATATTAACTCTTTGTCAGTAATCTGCATGGCAACTATTATCCTAATAGTTGTCTACTATTGTTTGTCTATAAATAATATTATAATATTATTGACTACTTGCTCACCATTTTCCATATAAAATTTTTTATAATAAATAATAAATAAATAAATAATTGCAATTTTAGCTGAAGATGTCAACATTGCTGTCTGAATAATCAATTGAATCAATAGACAGAAAATCAGTAAAGATGCAGAAAAACTGAAAATGTTATCAATCAACTAGATCTATTTAGCATTTACAAAATTCACAGCCAACAGCAGAGGAAGAAACAATTTTTTTTGAACTGTATATGAAACATTGACCAAAATAGACCATATTCTGGGTGATAAACATTGACCAGAATGGAATTGATTAGAAATAGATAACAGATAGCTAAAACTCAAACTCTTTGGATATTAAGAAAGATAATTCTAAATAACCTATGAATCAAAGAATAATATATATGTGTGATACATATAAAGAGAGAGATTATCAGAATATATTTATACACACACACACAAATATTGGGGGGGTGGGGGGCGCCGGATGCTAGGGATCAAATTAGGGTCTCATGCATGCTAGGCAAGTGCTCACCACTGAGTTCTCAAGGAAGATTTATTTAGGAAAAAATAGAAAATATTTTCAACATATCAAAATTTGTGAGAGGTAGTTAAAACAGTGCTTAGTATTTATAGTATTTATTTATAGTATTAATTGTTTACACCAAAAAAAGTTGAAAGGCTTCAAGTTGCTAATAAGCTTCTACCTTAAGAAAGAGCAAGATAAATTCATATCAAGCAGAAAGAATGAAATAAAAAGAAAAGACACCAATAAACTTAAAAATAAAAAAAATAGAAAAAGGGAAGTAATAAGCAATTTCTTTTTTAAAAAGTCAATAAAATTGATACTCTTCTTGCAAGACTGATAAGAACAAAGATCCAAATCAGCAAGTAAAGAATGAAAGTTTATATCACTACCAACTGTGATCACATTGAGAGAATACTAAAAGAATACCAAATCAATTCTATGCATAGATCTTCAAGAACTTGGATAAAATAAGCAAATCCCTTGAAAACTACTAACTCCCAAGACTCACCCAGGGGGAAATAAGTAAACTGAATGGCCCTATAACTACTAAGAAATTGAATTCATATTTTAAAACCTTCCAAAAAGGAAATCTTCATGCCCTGATGCTTTCCCAGGAGAATGCTACCAAACATTGAAAGGAAAAGCAAGAGAATTTTTAAATAATCTCTAGCAGAAAACAGGAGAAATAGGACATTTCTCAAATTGTTTTATGAGGTCAGCACCCCTGATAAAATTAGGAGAAGACAGTGCAAGAAAAGAAAACTGCAAACTAATATTCCTCACTCACACAGATAAAAAAAATCTTCAACAAGATCTAAATTAGTAAAATTCAGCAATATGTAAAAAGAGTAATATCCCAAAACCTAGTGAAATCTACGCTAAGAAAGTAAGACTATATCAGTCTTCCAAAGGCGTTTGGTCTAATCCACATATTATAGTCAAAGAAAAATAAGATAAACATTAACTGATGAAGAAAAAGCATTTGACAACATTCCAAATTCATTTGTGATAAAACCTCTCAGCAAATAAGGCTTAAAGGGGAACTTTTTCAACTTAATAAAAAATGTAGGCAAAAGTCCTATACTAACATGACATTTGATAGTGAAAATTTGAATGCCTTCATAGTAGAGATGGAGAAAAGGGAAGGATTTACTCTTGCTAGTCATATCAGTATTAAAACTAGAAGTCCCAGTTAGTAAGCTAAGAAAAAAAAATTAAAATCCATAAATATTTTTTTAAATGACACCAAATTGCCACTATACTCAGACAATATAGTTATATATGTAGAAAAGAAGTTGTAGAAAAGTTGGAGAAAGCCATGCCTATAATCCCAGTGACTCAGGAGGCTGAGGCTGGAGGATTACAACTTCAAAACCAGCCTCAGTAACTTAGTGAGGCTCTAAACACTTTGGCAAGCTTCTGTCTCAAAATAAAAAATAAAAAGGGCTGGGGAGGTGACTCTGTAGCTAAACTACCCTGGGTTTAATCCCTGGTACAAAAAAAATACAAAAAAAAGGCACAGTAATTATTGTGGTAAAAGAATAGGCTTAGATCAAGGGGACAGAGTGAAGAGTACAGAAATAGATCTACAATAGTATTACCAATTAATCACAAAGGAAACTCATTGAAGACACAACAGTCTTTTAAAAAATGGTACTGAAAGAATTGTATATCAAATGAAGGAAAAGAACTTCAACCTAAGCCTTACACCTTTTATAAACATAAACACATAATGGATCACAGAGGTAAAAATAAAAAATAAAATTAATTTTTCTAGAATTAAATGGAATAGAAAATCATGTGCTTGGGGTGAAACAAGAGTTCTTAGACATGACATCACAAGTATGATCCATCTAAGAAAAAAGTGAAAAATAGGACTTTACCAAGATTAAAAACTTTCTGGCATTGAGAGAGAGACACTGTTGAGAGAAAGAAAAACAATAAGCTACAGACTGGGAAAAATATTTGTAAATTATATGTCTGGAATATACTTGTATTCAGAATATGTAAAGTACTCACAGGTTTCAACAATAAAAACCTAAATAAGTGAATTTAAAAATGGGTAAAAGACTTGAATCAAAACTTCATTGTAAAGAATAAATGTATATAGATTGCATAGGAATACATTAAAATATGTTTAACACCCTGGACATCCTCAATTACAGATATGCTGAGATACCACTACACATCTATTACAACAGTTCATATAAAAAGTGCTGAAAATATCAAAGGCTGAGGAGAAGGAAGCACAGATGGAACTTTATAAAACGTGGAAGAGAATTCACCATGTCATAACCACTCTGAAAAAAACAGTTTGACATTTTCTTACATGTTTTCCATATGACCCAGTGATCTCATTTCTAGACATTCACCCTGAGGAACAGATTCCTAAAAGAATTTGTAAACAGATGTTATAGGCCTTCTGTTCATAATGGGCCCAAACTGAAAACAGCCAAGATGTCCTTCAACAGGGAATGGCAAAACCAATAATGGAAGATGCATGAGGCAGAATACTGCTCCCACAACAGAGCCACAACTCAGACATCAAGGGCATTGTGCTGAATAAAAGCAGCCAGTCTCAAAGGGTTGCTTGTCTGATTTCTTTTGTAGGTCTTTCTCAAAAAGTCATAATACAGTGCTGGGAGGGGTGTGACTATTGCTATGACTTGATGGGATTTGTCCCCCAAGTTTCAAGTGCTGAAAGCTTAGTCCTCAGTGTGGTGATACTGGGAGGTGGTAGAACCTCTATGAGATTGTGCTTCTTGGGAGGTGATCGGTCACTGGGGACACCACTCTTGGCAAAGGATTAATGCCATCTCCAGTGAGTCCCAGTTCTCTTGTGGGATAAGATTGGCACTTGTGAGAGCAGATCATTATAAGCAACTTTGGCACATCCCCTGAATCCCTCTGCTGCAAGCATCCTCAGAGGTCTCACCACACCATGCTAGTCATGCTATCCACCAAGTTATAACTCAGCTGGAGGGCCTCACCAGATGTGGCCATATGAACTTACTCTTTTCAGCTCCTAAAATCATGAGCTGAAATCAACCTCCTTTACTTTACAAAGTATCCAGTCTCAGGTATTTTGTTATAGCAACACAAAGCAGACTAAGACAACATCAGAGGGATAGCATGAAGGCATTTTTTGCAGTGATGGAACTGTTGTTGTACATTCCGATTGTGGTAATGGTTATATGAATCAATACTTTGTTAAAATACAGAGACCTACCCACTTTAAAAGTATACATGTTAAAAGTGTATTCATATTGCATCTTAATTTGAGCAATAAAATTTTCAAACATAAAGCTCATTAGGGAAAAGTAAAATTATAATGTAAAAGGAACTTTGAGTTGAAAGTCCTTTATTCTAGATCAGCCTCTAATCAGTCAACTTTACCAAGTGAATTCATCTTCAATCATTTTAATTCCCAATCTATAAAATAAATATTATAATACCTGGCTCAACTTTTTTGACAGTAGTAGTTCCCAGTGTTTTTTTTTTTTTAATCTAGATCTCTAATAATGTTCTTAAAATTATTAAGGATGCCAAAGAATTTGTTTATGGGTTATTCTCGTCAGTACTTACAATATTAGAAATTCAAATGAAAGCAAGTATAAATATTTAATTCATTTTAAATTGCTAATAATAAATCCATTGCAAATTAACACAAATAACACTTTTAATAAAAACTATTTTCCAAATTAAAGAAAATAGGAGAGTGGAATTGGTTTAAATATTCTCAAGTCTGTTTAATATCCACCTTCATAGAAGACAGGAGAATTCTCTGTATGTTTTGTTTGTTTGGTTGATTGGTTTTGTTTTGTTTTGCACTACTGGGGAAGGAAGCCAGGCAAGCATTCACCACTGAGCTACACGCCCCAGACCTAAGACAGCTGACTTCTTTTTTTTTTTTTTTTTTTTTATTATTTATTTACTTATTCATCATGCACAAGTATAGTATCTTTTTACATACAACTGCTTGTATACAAAGTATATAAGTACCATTCAGATCTTCAATCATGCATTTAGGATAATGATATCCATCTCATTCAACCACCAATTTTTTTCCAACCCCCCCCCTTACTCCCTCCCTCCCCTCCCTTTCCGTTGACCATTCTAGTGTTCCTCTGATCCTATGTACCCCCTTCCAACAACTCTGTGAACCAGCCTCCTTATATCAGAGAAAACATTCGGTACTTGGATTTTTGAGATTGATGACAGCTGACTTCTTATCCTCACTTCTTGTCTCTGGGACTCCAGGAATCTGCACACCATCGCTTGAAACTACTGCCTTATAGGATAGGAGAAATAATAAAAAACAAAATTGCCGCTACCAACAAATATTTATAAACAAATAATTCACGTTTTAAAATGGCATGTGTTATGGATTCATAAACCTGACTGAAGGATACTCATTTCTAGATGTATGAAAATATGTGGAAATTATTGCCTTGGCCCAAACCAGTTCTACTTCTCTCAATTCTGAATTCTGTAGGCCATGTTATTTTCCAAATGCCTTGCTAGGGATATTACAAATTCAAGCTTCCTGCCCAGATTACATTTACAAGGTATATTAAACAACTCTGGAATCACTCAATATTTTTATACTCTAAAAATGCTCTTCTGATTTAGTTTGCTCTCCCCCCCCCCATTTTTTTCTCTTAAATTCTTTTTCCCTGATAATGTCTTCCCAAATATTGTCTGAATTTTTCTGAATAACAACAGCTGTTCATTCCCAGGTTGGCTATGACCCCAAAGCAGCAATGGCACCAAGCCAGTGTTCTCTCCTTGACAGCATCACGAAAATTAACATTTTCTGGATTCTGTTCATTGCCAGATCCTCTTCATGTTTGAACCCACAGGAGATGAGAGGAAGAGTGAAGTTAGTTGAAAATAGCACACCTTCTGGACTTTTTATTTTGGCATATTTGTGAATATTGGCATGTTTGAAATGTCATTAATACAGAGTATATCTGGATGTTAGTATATTTTAAAATCCAAGAGTTTGAAATGCCCTCAAGAGACGGTTGGATTGCTTATCCCCTTTATCTAGGAATTCATGGGTGCAAAGTGCATCAAAGAAGCAAAGGGAAGGGGACTTCACATCGTCCCAAGGAGTTCATTGTACTAGATAGGTTTTGATGCATAGTGAACTACAACCTCAATGTGGTTTTTATTTAGCCTGGGAGTCTGTGGGCCAGCAATTTGGGCTCAGGACAACTGGCTGGTTGTTCTGGGCTCAGCTAGATTTATGCATCTAGAGTGAGCTGGGAGGGTTTGTTTCTGCAGTCAGAATTTTGATCCAGACCAGATCATTAAGACTCTTTTGAGGCTTGAACTTGGAATTTTCAAGACATCATATTTCCTATGAGCCAGAGCAAGGCCATCCCAGATTCTCTGGATTGGAGGACTGCTGTGACCTGTTAAGGGTATTTTCACAGGAAAGGAGAATAAGACAGAGAGTTTGACACCCAATCTACCACACCTATTTTATAAAGAGATGCAGAAAGTTACTCCAAGTTCATTTTCAGCACTACAAGAGTCTCGTAAAGAAAGTGGAAATGGAAATCAGGAATATTTACATGTGGAAAAGTATCAAAATAGATGAGGGACGTTTTTGTTGGTGGTGATAGGGAGAAATGGAAAAAGCAGAGTGTTAGGGAAAATAAAGAGTACCTGGAACATGGTTGTGTGGTTAGCTAGGATATAACTAGGGGCAATGAAGAGTGAAATTGAGAAAAAGAAAATTTTGGGCAGAATTCTAAGTAAGTTCTAAGAGGTAAAATGGTTCTTCTGCAGAATAATCTTGCAGACAAAGCCATGCATTGTGTGTTGCATAAGCCTTTAAAGGAAAGCCTGTAAAAAACACACTGATTTCATAAGGAAGGAGTTTGCCTTGTACAGGGCAATGCTGGAGGATTTGGTTAAGCATCTTCCTTTCCGTCCTTATCTGCTGACGTCACTAATCTTCAAAGTACATTAACCCTTGCCTTCCATTTTAACAGTCTTTGGACCAGCCCTAATTGGATCACGCCTGGTGTGTGTAACATTCCAACTGGCCATCTCATTTCTGTCTCTCTCTTTTCTACACCTGTTTGGAATTAAGTCCCCAAAGTATCACCTGGGAATTACACTATCCTTAAAACCTGAGTATTTTATTTAAACCATCATTACCAGTCAATAAGCATGTTTTTAGGTTGTGACATATGCTGGATACAAACTAATTCTGTTGTTTAAATGTTTTTCAGGTTGTGACATACTGCTTGAGTACTAACTAATCTCTTGTTGTTTACAATATCTTCATTCTAACTGCATAGATCCTTTCGAACCATTTCCAAGATGGTTCTCATCTAGGATTTCATTAGGTCTCTGGAAATTGACTATGTAGATGTTCTCTTCTCTGGTCTCTGTATGTGGAAACTGAGGCACTTGAAAATACACAGGGAGTGACCAGGGCCATGTAGCAATTTAGTCAAATTGTCCAGTTCCCCAAGTTTAAGAATTAAGACTGCAAGGCCTAAGGAGGAGATAGGAATGTATCATGCTCTATTTGTTCTGGTTGAACTGTTCATCCCAAATTAGATCTTCTAAATTGACCTTCACTCAAAAACCACTTGCTCGGCAGACACAGGCCATCTCTCACCCATGGTGACATGCTCTTCCTACAGCCAACTTTCTTCTCTCTACACAATGTTTCTCTACTTTCACCTCCTCCAGAGAATCTCCTCGAAAAATCTCAAGCGATAAAACTATGTTTTACACTGCATTAAAAGAAACTATTCCTGTAGATTTTATTTGATCCTCACCTGGTGAGTTCAGTGGTCATTTTTATCCTACTTTAATGAAATATCTCCAAAAGTTGAAGGAAGGTAGGCACTTTGGCACACACCGATAATCTCAGCATCTCAGGAGTCTGAGGCAGGAGGATCACCAGTTCAAGGCCAGCCTGGGTAACTTAGCAAGACCCTGTCTCAAAATAATAAATAAATAAATAGGGCTGAGGATGTGGCTTAGTGGTGTTTAACCCATTTAGCTCAATTCCCAGTCCCACAAAAAAAAAAAAAAAAAAAAAAAAGGAAGGAAAGGAAAGAAAGAAGAAGGTGAAGGGATTCTCCAGGTTCACAGCTAGTGAGAGTCCATATTATGACTGAAGAATCAGGGAAGGTCCTTTAACAAATCATTGGTTCTCATCAGGAATCATCAGCAATGATAGTTTCTCCTTAATGCCTATGCGTGTTGCTATACCTCAGCAACACGCATACCTCCTTGATCTTGGACTTCCAGAGTCCAGCACTGTGAAAAAATGAATTTCTGTTGCTTGGACCACCTGGTCTGTGGTATTTTATTATGGCATCCTTAGCAAATGAATATACACCTAAACATATGCTGTTGTCATGCTTGCTGTTCCTTTAATATTATTATGCTACTCTTGTGTTAATAGCACCATTTTCATTTTCTGGTAGGTTTTGTTCCAATTTAAGGTTTCACACTTAGGAGGTTTTTCAGGATCTTCAGAAATCAGAAAGAAAACTCATATAAGCCTTAGCCACCTTATTCTTTCTTCAAGATATATCCGTCAAATAATCTCAGCACTAAAACAACTGTTAAGGGTTTTCAGGTAAGGAAATGGAGAAAAAGAAAAAAAAGGAAATTTGATCAGTCGAGAGTTATTTCATATTATGTCCTCGCAGCTTAAGACTCTAAGGTCACCAAAGATAAAATCTGAGGAGCCCTTGCAATATTTAAATGCTTATCGGGAGCTAGAAAAGTGTGGCTGGAGAGCATCACACAGGCTGTGTGTGACCACAATAACAAAGTGCGCTGCACAGTAGAAGATGCTTTTTTCCACCATCAGTTTAGTTTCCAAAGGAAGAAACAACAGGAAGAATATATATGGCAAAATGCTGAGCCTCACTTGGTGCTAAAGTCTCATTGGTGTTTTCTACCAGGGTCTTGATTGTTTCTGGTCATTTCTGAAGTGCAGTGTTAACTTTTTTTTTGGAAGAATTTGATCATTCTCTTACAATAATGAGTTTTTGATATACAGGGAACAGATGAGACGTGGCGGCATGGTCCTTAGCCTACCAAAGCCCTGGCAAGGGATTTAGAGGGGAAATAATTCAAATCGACACCACTCACACCTGCCAGATTTTTGGTCAATGAATGTGCCAGATATTTGACAGAATGGTGATGAATGAACAATGAGCATGTTTAGAAAACATTAAAAAACTGCTCTATTCTATGATCTGCTCAGCGCACAGACTAAACAACATGATGGATGATGGATTAGTGTCACAGACCAGAGGACAGGACCTCATAGTCACACATAGAACTACAATGGATGGAAGGGTAAGCACATTATTATTTTTTCAGGAATCTGTGAGATTCTGGGCCTGGCCTGGGCTGCACTTCTGGTCTGCCAGACTCTCAGCTATGGGTCTCAGCAGATCAGGAGAACCACAACAGATTAAGAATCCATTTATGGGGCTGGATTCACTATAGGGTTATATGGAACCAACTCTGTGGGAACTGAGCAAAATAAATATTCCCTCCTTTCAGTAAACAAACCTCTCAGGTTACACTAGATCAAAATGGACCTTATTTTGAGTAGGAACCACGACCAGAGACAGTTTTCTTATGAACATGGAATCAAATCTCAGATCTCCCCAGGTCCCAGGCACCAAGCCAGCCTCTAGGGCTGGGAGGTAGGGTGAGCTGGAGGTGAAAAGTGTCCTTCAACCTAGGACAAAACAGGGAAGAAATCTCTCATCACTAATCCTTCCCACAAATGTCTACAAAAATGTATTTTCCTCTTCTATGTTGCTATCGAGCCCCGGAATGCCTAAACATTTGTCAGCTGAATTCATTTCTTTTGCCTTTCTGGTTAGCATGTGGAAGGTAACAGATAAGAGGGCACAGCACACACCGCACCTGAAATCTAACATTCTTTCCGCTCTATAGACCTCATTAATATGGAGAAGACCATGGTGTCAGAGGGAGGATTATGTTCAGAAGGGGAGTAAAATATGGAGTTGCCCTCTCTGCCTTAAAGCTTCAAAGTGCGTATAAATAATTCAAAATGCAGATTATTAACTTGTTCATAAAGTTAACTTTTGCTAGAAATTCAACATGCCAGTATAAATGAAAAAAAAAAAAAAAGCTTTTCTCAAAGAGATTTAGAAAATATGGAAAACACAGGGTTCTATTTTCAGATTCATTTTCAAGAAAGGACTTTAAATCATTATAGGTTTTTTAAATTATAAATAATGCATTAAAATTGATTGGATTTTGTCCTTTTTAAACCTGATTTAAACATTACACAATGTATGCATGTGTCAAAATAATGCATGTATCCCATTAGGATATATATTTTTTAATGCCTTATATATCTGTTAAAATAACTTTCATAATAAAAAATTAAAAATATTTTTTTAAAGTTGAGACATTACAGAAGGATATAAAGTAGAACATATAATACTCTCTTCTCCCTAATTTGTCCCCTTCCTCTGAATGTAATTCTCTGGAACAAAAACTTCTAACAATCTGATGGACATCACTGTATGAGTGTCTCTATGAATTTATAAATATATATATCCCATACCCAACCAAATTATAGCGATTAAAGCCTACAGTTTTGAATGACCCACTACACTTTCATTTGGCAATTTGCCAAGGATACTTTCTAAAACAGAATATATAGATCTGCATTATTTTTAACCACCACAACATATTTTAGTACATGAATTGTAGCACAATTTATTTAATCCCTAAAGATGAAAATATAAGGCTTTCTAAATATCTGCATTTAAAAGGAATACTGTACTTATACACTCGAGCTTATATTATACACTATTTTCCCTTGTAGCACATATTCCTAAAAGTGCAATTGATGACTGAAAGAGTATTAGCCATTTAAATATTGACATATTTTGACAAACTTTTCCATCAAATGTGTACTGAACTTACCAACAATTCCAATAGCACAATATATGAACACCCAATTCCTTCACCCAAACTGTGTAGTGCCATTTTGTCTTTTGTTCATGGAACAGTTTTAAAAAATTACATCTCTTGGTTGCTTAACTTTTATTTGTTTAGTGAAATTGAACATGTTTTATTTGACATTGGATGTTTGTGTTTCCTGTTCTGTGAGTTGCCGGTTCATAATCTTGTCCATTAAAAAAAAAAAGTTTCCTTGATCTGGGGATGTAGCTCAGAGGTACAGCACTTTGCTAGTATTCATGAGGCCCTGGGTTTAATATACAGCTTTGCAAAAAAGGAAGAAGAAAAAAAGAGTGTTTCTTTCCTTTTCTTTATTATATTGATATGAAAGATCGCCTTTCATTCAAAGATATTATTTTATGTGCTATTTATTGTGAATATATTTCAGTTTTAATATTTTGGAGGTTTCTTCGCTCATGGAGAATTTTAAATTGGCATATGATATTAACCTACAAGTCCGTTAATAGATGAATGGATAAGGAAAATGTGGTACATATACAAAAGTGTCATACTTTAAAAAGAAGGACATTCTGCCATTGGCAAAAACATGGAGGGTGTTATGCTAGTGGAATAAGCCTGACACAGAAAGACAAACACCTTGTGATCCCATTTGTATGTGAAATCTGAAAAAAAATTACACTTCTCAAAGGAAAGAATACAATGGTGGTTACTAGGAGCAGGTAGGAGGATTGGGGAGAGATTAGTCAAAGGATATGAAATTCCAGTTAAACAGGAGGGATAAGTTCAATAAATGTATTGTCTATTATGTAACATGGAATGTAGTTAGTAACAATGTATTGTATACTTGAAAACTGAGTACATTTTACTCGCCACATAAAAATGCTATGAACTCACCACAATTTAAAAACAAATGTTCTAAAGTTAAAATATATTGGTTTTCTTCTTTATAATTTTTACATTTTGTATCAGGCTTCAAAAAGCCTACTTCAAGCCCAGATTTTCATAATATTGATTGCAGCTCATTCAAGACTTCTGTGGTTATATATATATATATATATATATATATATATATATATATATATAAAATTTTAAATTCATCTGGAATACATTCTGGTGTTAAATTTGAGGTGGATACCCAACTCTTACTTCTTTTTTATTTATTTATTTTTTGTAGTTGTAGATGGACAGAATGCCTTTATTTATTTTTATGTGGTGCTGAGGATAGAACCCAGTGCCTGACACATGTGAGGCAAGCACTCTGCCACTGAGCTACAGCCCCAGCACCCCAACTCTGATTTTTAAATGACTGTGTCACTGCTCAAACCACCAGTGACTGAATTGTTTCCCCAATGATTTGAAATGCTGTCATTATACAATGAATGCCAATAAATGTTTTAATCTACTTTTTGATCATTCTGCACCATTTGACTATCTATTCTTTAACTGGTGCTATATTATTTTAATTACTATAGCTTTATAAAAATGATTTTAAGTCCGAGACAAATATTTTCTCCTGATTATTCTTTTTCCCTAGCATTTTTAAACCTAATCTTGTGTACTGATAGTTATAAACAACATTTTTTAAGTTTTACAAAATCTGTGTTGTGACTTACATTGGGATTACATTTGCTGCACAGGTTTTTATATCATGACAGTACTCAGTCTTCCCAATTAGGGTTGTCTTCCTCTTTAGAATTGTGATTTCTCAATGTTGTGTTTTATCATTTTCTTAAAAGAAGTGTCATTTAATTTTTTTTTCATGCATTCCTACATGGTTTTTTCTTTGCTTTTTCTTTGATTGAAATATTTTTATCCAATCACCTTTGCTAAGTAATTATTAGCATTTGTATGGTAATTTTTAAATAATACCTGACCAAGTTTAAGAAATGTATTTGATAGTCTATTGTGTTTCGTTCCCCTCCAGGTATGCAGTAATAATATACTCTGCAAATAATCTACCCCACTTGAGTGGAAACTCCATGAGGTCAGCCAGTTCATCTTTGCATGAAAGTATATCAAAAGATACTTATAATATGGCTGGTACTTATCAGGTCCTTAATTAATGTTTGTGAAATTAATGGGTGAAAAAATAATCTTCTCCTTTGCCCAAACACCCCACACAATTTTTCATTCTAAATTTTTAGACTAAATTAGACTTCAGTCTAAAGTTTCACCAGTAGTTGTGGGCATCACCAGTTTTACTCTTCACCATTATACTTCTAGTCAACATAAATATTTTTTCAAGTGAATGAAACTTCTATCTATTCCTACTTCTCTAAGCATTTTTCTTCTTGAATCAGGAATGGGTAATGAATTTTTTCAAATGTCATATCAGCATATGTTGAAGACATCATTTGTTTTTTCTCTCCTTTGGCTTATTAATATGCTGGCTATTATTAATGCATTTTAAAATATTGAATTGATTTTGATTTCTGGACTGAATCCCACTTGGCCATAGTGAATTATTCTTTTAATATACTGCTGTATTCTATTTGTTAATATTTTATTTAGGATATACATCAATATTTCTAAGTGAGATTAGTCTTTACTTCTTGTACATTGTATTTATTTATTTTTTTATGTCAGTGTTATGGACTTCAGATAATAGGGTAGGAAGTTTAATTTCTTTCTTTGTATTATAGAACATTTTAAACAGTGGCCAATCATTGCTAACTTGCAGCTCTCCTTCCTGCAATTCTGCTGAGATGAATGTGCCTTTTAGTGGAAATTCTCCATTCCTAGGTTTGAACTGGGTCTCCTATCTGGAGTTTTCGGGTTTGGCAGTTTTTTTGATTTGTTTTGTTTTGTTTTATTTGTAGCTTATTGCCCCTTGGATAAGAAAGCATTTATATAATTACATGTGTCCTCAACACACACACACACACACACACACACACACACACACTTGAATACTTGAGAAACTTTTTCTTCCTCATAGCAAATCTGAATTTCATCACATGCTTGTCCTTTCTGTATCCATAAGTTTTTTGTTTGGTGTGTGTGTGTGTGTGTGTGTGTGTGTGTGTGTGTGTGTGTGAATATGTGCTGGTGATTAAACACAGGGCCCTATGCATGCTAGGCAGGCTACTTACCACTGAGCTATACCTCCAGATCCACATGTTTATTTTTATAATTCCTATTGGTATAAATATATGTTGCATACTATTAAAGACCTTTATCAAACACAATACTTGTGTTCTACTTAAACATTTTAAAAGAGATATCTCCTGGAGAAGACTATTTACTATTTGTCATCTAGCTTCAGTACAGGTATTGTGAATAATTTTGGAAAACTGTCAAATATGACTTTAGAGAGGTGCAAGATGAAATCAGAAGGGAGTAGAAGGTGCTAGAAGTGTTTGTAAATATAACAGTATTTTTGTTGCTGTAGTATCATTATTTGATATTTTTAAAAATGTGAAATCTGGATAATTTCTGCCCAACATGACTCCAGAGAATTTTATGCTACATTAAAAATTTCAGCTGGAACAAAATGGATTGCTTTAAAACTATCCCTCATTATAAAAACCCTTTCAATGTATCTTATTATTTTTATTCCAAGTGATATGTTACCAATCAGATTGAGCAACTAGGATTTGCTCATTTAATATAAATGTTATTATTCATTTAATATAAATGCCATTTATATTAATGTTTCCTAGAGCCAGTTTTGATTTCTTCTATAGTTGGAGGATGACAGAGGTCCATGGGAGAGGCCCATGGAGGGACAGTTGGGGAGGATAGTGATACCTTAGTGACAGGACATTTTGTTTTCTAGTAAAGCACTCTTGGTGGAGGTCTTTCTGGTGACCAGAAAGACTAAGCTTGGATTAGAAGGTTGGTACTTTCAGCCCCGCTGCCTAACTTCTTGGGAAGATAGGGGGGCTGGAGATTGAGTTCACCACCCATGACCAATGATTTAATTAACTTTGCCTCTCTTGTGGAACCTCTCAGAAAATCCAAACATGACAAGGTTCCCAGAGCTTCTGGGTTGCTGAACACACCCGCTGCTGGGAGCAGGGTGTACCCCACTTCACAGGGATGGAAGATTCTGCACAAAGACACCTCTGCCTGTCACCCTATGTAACTCTTCATCTGGCTGTTCATTTGTATCCTGGATAATAGCTTGGTGAACCTAAGAACACGTCTCCATGAGTTCTGTGTGCTTTGTAGTGCATCTTGGAACCCGAGGAAGATGTTGTGGGAAACTGTCTGTAGTCAGTTATCAGAAGTATGGGGGTCCCAAGTCTTACAACTGGCACCTGAAATTGTGGGGCAGTCTTGTGTGGCTGAGCCCTTGAACTGTGGGATCTGCACAACTCTGAGTGTCAGAATTGAACTGAACTATCAGACAATTGGTGAGTGTTGGGGTATTGTTGAAGTGGTGCTGAAGAAAGACCACATATTTGGTGTCAGGAGGATAAAACAACTGTCAGGTACACATCATCATTAGGCCGATCAATGTAAAATTAGGAAAGATTGAATAGAAAATCAGTCATATTGAGATGAGCTCTATGAGCTCTATGCTATTCCCCACCTGAAATTTAGTAACAGGGGCTGGGTGTTGCCGCCTGAAGCGCTTGGAGCAACGGAGCCGCGGGAAGAAGTTCAGAGGCAAACTGGAGACAAACAGCTTTTTATTCTGATAACTTTTCTCTCTGGTTCTAACAACGACTAACACACGCCACACACACCACCAAAATGGCGCTGACCCGATCAGCAATCTCGGCCAAGTCACTCGAGATCCCGGGACAAGTCCCGTGAGACTACGGAAGGCGACAATGCCCAAATCTCCACGGCTCATAGTCAACCGCAATTCAAGCCATCTCCCCAAACGGGGCTCCTACAGCTGGGTGTGTAGCTAAGTGGCTCAGTGATAGAACACACTGTTAGCATGCATGAGGTCCTGGGTTCAATCCCCTGCATGCAAAAAAAAAAAAAAAAGAGAGCGAAAGAGAGAAAGAAGGAAAGAACTGGGATGTAGCTCAGTGGTAGAGCATTCACCTAGCACATGTAAGGTACTGGGTTCAATCCTCAGCACCACATAAAAATAAATAAATAAAGGTATTGTGTCTATCAACAAAAAATAAAAAGAAGAAACAGTTTAAAAAATAGAAAAAAATTCAATGAAATATCCTATATGTCCAAAATCAAAGATCAATAATTATGAGCACAATAAAACCTGCTTTTTATGGACCTAAACTTTCTAAAAACAGCAATCTTCCTTCCTCTACATCATCCATAAAGTTTTGAGTACTGCTTATAAGATTAGAATATAATTATTTTATTTAGCTTGTAAATTTCAGGATCACTCTGAGGTGAAGCTTGTTAGGATGCTTATATTGCAATGGGTCACAATTCTAGACTGCGTTGTAACAATGACTCCAAAATATTATATGATGAGATGTTCGGGACATATACCAACAATACAAGTGTCCAGTGAAATAAATGTATCATTGATTTTTACTACAATTATGGTGTGTATTTCAAATGATCAGCAAGAAGTTATCTTCGAGACCCTGGGCATCTTCCTGAGATGAAATTTAAAGGCATAAATTGTCCCTCAGAGTCAAAGAGTATGCCAGTATGGAAATTGAAGTACTGTCTTTTACAGAATTCTTCCTTGTAATTTATACTATAGTTGTATATTGAGGTATACACATGCTATAGAAATAGATAAGCATCTCATCTTTGTTCCCTCTCAATTCACATAAATATTCTAAAGCAAATATTATTTTCAGATACTATATTAAAGAATCTATGAAATATTCATTGGTTCTTCTATCTCCCTAGAAAGTAAAGGGTATGTCAGTTTTAGTCTAAAATGTTAATGTGAGATAACATTTTCCTCAATAACTTTCCAGTGGGGTAATCTGGAAATAAAGAAGAAAATTATAAACTCAGTACTTTCCAAGTTACACTGAATTGTTTAATATAATACATAATGCCAATGTGAATCTCATAATTAATAGATGATTTTAGAGGCTATGAAAAAAATAAAATTCAATCTATTTCAGTCTTATCCACTCAATGTGTTGACAAAAAGTTTTATATGGCAAGTTAATTATATATTTGGAGATATAAATCTTTGGCTTATATGGCTTTAAGTTACCCAGAATTATTTCTACTCATAGCCAATAACATATACTGAATTATTTAAACAATGTTCAAAATCAGGGAATATATCTTAGAAGAAAAATATTATGCCCCTTAGTGGTGGGTTTATATTGAAGACCACAGCTATTGAAAGAATTTTTTTTAATAAATTATAGTATACCTCTTCAATCCCTATCACCCCTTTCTCCTCCCCTGTTCTATACTGAATTTCGATTTGCAACATAAGCAATTTAAATGAGATGACAAGAGATTTGTGAATACATGAGCAGGTGTTGCTGTTAAAATTAGAGCAAGAAAATGAAAAAAAGGGCTTATCACATCTCAATTCACATTAGCATAAAAACACAATGATACACACATATGGATATCTGCGGCAGAAAGTTCATATGGAGTTTTATTCTATGACTGCATTGTTCACACATATAAATTAGTAGAATTAAAAACTATCATGTATATAAGTGGACACATTGACTTCAATATTAAGAAAGAAACTACTGGTATTTCGAAAGACACATACTAAAAAATAATGAAAAGAATATAAAGGCAAAAACTGAAGAATGATTAAAAGATTAATTATCTCTCCTTAACAATTTGTACTGCATTATATCAAAAAAGAAAACAAACTCTCTGAAAATATTAACTGACCAAATTCAAGGTAACCCACAGACAATTAGATGTATTCCCAGGTGCTATGGAGGGCAGTAAGGCTCTGAATAAATCAAAGAACAATCTAATCATGACACACTAAAACTCAACAGGTTATAAAAATTTTAAATCAAATACAAATTTAAAATTAAATGAGAGTTTTCTTTAAAACACCACAATATGAAACCTTTTCTGCCAGAATATTGACAGTCTTTTTTCATATATAATCTTAAGTTATCTCTATGTCCTATCCCAGCTACTCTAAGCAGATTTATATAAGAGAATCTCATTGACAATGGTCTATGTAGACACTTGCAGAAGCCCTAATTGTTCCCGGACTTGGCGCGGGATCTAAATAGACTTAAGCGGGGAGAGAAAAGTTCGCTGGCGCCATTCTGGTTGAGCGGTGAGACTGTGCCCGAGAGAAAGCGTGCTAGATCAATGCTATTGTGTGTGTGTTGTGGTTCTTTGTAAAAGTGTGTGCCGTGGTTTTTTGTGAAAGTGTGTATGGTATTAGAGGTTGCAGAAGCCAGAGAGAGAAGAATAAAGAACTTTTTCGTTTTCCATCCTGCCTCCGAGTTTTCTCCCACAGCGCAGGTGTTGCCAGCGGCAAATCGCTACAGGCGGCTTCAGACACTGGAGAAATTCTACATGCTTTCATTAGTTTTATGTAACAAAAATTAATATAGCAATGTCAACAATAAAAGGATGCCATTTTTGTTTTACTTAGAGTATCTGATACATTTGGACCAAAATATCAAAGTATTTAGAGATGGTCATTTTCAAAGGAACATAGTTTGAGGGGCCTTGATTTTTTAAAATTCAATTATTTATTTATTCTAATTTGTTACATGCTTGTAGAATGCAATTCATTTCATATGCATATATAGAGCACAATTTTTCAAGTCACTGGTTCTACACAAAGTATTTTCACACCTTTCGTGTCTTCATACATGTACTTAGGGTAATGATGTCTAACTCATTGGATGGTTATTCCTATTCCCTTGCCCCCTCCCTTCCCCTCCCTCCCCTTTGATCTATTTAAAGTCCCTTCATTCCTCTCTTCCCCAAACCCTCAACCACCATTATGAGTCAGTATTCTTATAACAAAGAAATCATTAGACCTTTGGTTTTTTGGGATTGGCTAACTTCACTTGAATTATTTTCTCCGACTCCATCCCAACAGCATGGTATTGGCACCAAGATTTTTTTTTTTTTTTTTAGATCTTTAAAATTTGTTCTTTTTAGATATATGACCTATTATACATACATGTGTAATATCAGTTATTCTAATTAGGATCCAATTCTTGTGGTTGTACATGATGTGGAGTTTCATTGGTGGTGTATTCATATATGAACATAGGAAAGTTATGTCCAATTAATTGATTTTTAATATATAGCATTTCTACTCATATCAGATCTGGCAGCTTTTCAGAAGTGCATGGAAAACCTAACAAACGTGAATCAGGTTTTCATGAAGATCTCCATTAAGCTTGGACCATCTCCAGAATTCAATCTCATAAAGAAAGAATTGTACTCTATCTGACTGCAGATACTTTCACTCAGTCAAACTTCCTGAGTTTTTGCTTATGAAAATATGGTACAAATAGATCTTTCTAATATGTGCCCACTTTTTTAAAAGACAGTTTAGCCTTCCCTTGTTCCAATCACCCAATTTCCAAGTCCCAGCACTTTATCACCCATGTTGAAATATTTGTGTTCCATGCGAGTCTAGAACTTTTCCATTTGTTTCCTTTTGAGGAGGAAAGGAATGGGGTGAGTACAGCCTGGTGAAGAACAGAGAGCCACTCTTGAAAGCCATATTCTTTTTCTCTCATCCAATTTTATGAGTATCTCCATGACAAGCTACTAAATAATAGATATTTTCTAACGTGTCATTTCCCACTAGATAATCCCAATTTAAAACAGGATATCCTGGTCTCTCAATTGCCTGACAGAGGAACTCTCTTTGGATGAAACAGACCATATGTTTTCCCGCATGGAAAACAAAGACATGAAGAGTCTGGTGGGAAGGACTCAGACATACCTCACAAGGAAGGAAGGCAAGCAGCAGGGGCAGAGGCCTCTCTGAGCCACACTCTGAAGGAGCATTGTCATAACAGATTTAGGAAATGATGATCCAAGCCACAGAGAAATATTTAGCCAGTGGAAGGAAGAATACATTTTCTAACCAAGACACTATTTAACATGGAGTTCTGTGGAGCAAAAAGTTTATAGAGTAAATTATTTGGCTTCCCTGCTAAGATAATTCCCTGAGAATGCCTCTTCAGTCCTTATCTTAAAATACACCAATGAATCTTGGAATGGTAATGACTTTCATTGCTTTTATGGGGACTTGTCAGTTTTTTTTTTAAGTTCAAGTATGTGAATTATTTATTTCCTCCAAATAACTAGGGAAATATTCACAGATATTATTTAACAAGTATGCCTTCATCCTGAGTGCAGTTATAAATAACATTTGCTTCATACATTATTATATTACATGTCATTTTGAAGAGGGATAATATTAATATAACTGAAAATGACATATATGTACCATGAACAAAAATGTACCAGAATAGTAATCATTAACCAGAATAGTAATCTTCATTAGTTTTTTTCATCTAGTAGGGGTCATGTGTTGTGTGTTACCATGACTAATCGATGTTATCAGATCTTCCTTTCTTAAGTCAACTAACACTTATCAAGTGTATTCTATATACTAAATACTGTACTAGGCACTGGAGAACAGTGATTGAGAAAATATACTACAAAATAGAATAGTTGTAACTAATATCTTTTTTTTTTTAAATTTTTATTTATTTGCTTTTAGTTGTACACAATGCGTTTTATTTGTACGTGGTGCTGAGGATCGAACCCGGGACGCCCGCGTGCTAGGCGAGCGCTCTACCGCTGAGCCACAATCCCAGCCCTACTATCTTTTTTAATGAGCTAAAAGAAATGAACTTTTTTTTTTTTTTTTTTTTTTTTTTTTTTGTACCAGGGATTGAACATGGGGCACCTAACCACTGAGCCACAACCTCAAAACACCCCCTCCCCCTTCTTTTATTCTTTTATATTTCATTTTGAGACAGGATCTTTCTAAGTTGCTTAGGGCCTCACTAAGTTGCTGGGGCTGGCTATGAAATTTCAATCCTCCTGCCTCAGCCTCCAGGACCTCTGGGATTACCGGTGTGTGCCACTGCACCCAGCAAGAAATAAACTATTTATAAAGAGATAGTTGTTGAGTGTCTCATAGGTTCCAGAAATTGTGGCTAGTTGCTGAAAAATTAAGAATATATAAGAAAGGCAAGATTACTGCCCCCAACGGGATACCATATAGTGTAAGAAGTCGATTAATACCCACTGCAGTGAAATGTGATAAATTCTGAAAGGGAAGTAAAGATTACTAACAGGAGAACATAGATGACCAGACAAAGCATTCAAAGTAACCAAGGAGTACAGATGTCTAGGAGGAAGTGTCTATGCTAGGACCCAAGGAATTATTAGCAGTTGTAAGACCCAGGTAGGGAGAGTATTGGGAATAAAGAATTATAGGCAGAGAAAATGAAGAGGAAGGAGCTGAAACAAGCTTACTATGCTGAGGTCCAGTCTTTAAGAATGGAAGTGTAAGAACTGAGGATAAAGGGGAAAGCAGCAACCAGACCACGAAGGACCTTGAACACGAACTAATTAATGAAATCGACTTTCACTTTAAGATCAGTCAGGAATCATTCAGGTTTTAAGTACAGGGACAAATTTTCAAACTAGGCCTTGGACATATGACAGAGGCTGCACTGTGGCCATCACATCAGGTACAAAGCAGAGGGACCAATTAGGACTTTACAACAGTTAACTCAGATAAAGATAACAATGGCACCAGAGCTGTGTTGGAAAGGATGGATGATGAAGCTAGTTAGAGGATACCATGGTGGTTCTGAGTGACTGGTAAATGCAGAAAGAAAGAGTAAAGGAGATGACACCAGACTAACCTTGGGTGTCTGATGGAAGTGTATGGATGTGCCAATCACAGAGTCACAGAATCCAGAAGGAGCAACTGTTTTAGAAGGTGGGAAGATTTAATGAGTTCAGATTTGGATATGCCAAATTCAAAATTCTGTGAGTTCTCTAAGTAATAATATCTAACAGGCAAAGAGTCTAGGGAGCATAAGAGAAGTATAGATTAGAAGAATAAATTTGGGAGTAGGTAGTCTCTTAAACCAATAAAGTATGCCATAATAGAAACTAAGAGAAGAGAGTAATTCCATAACAATTAGAGACCTGCACTTCTCTACCCCAGGACTTTATTTTTTCTTGCCTACGAGCATACACTAGGTCTACATATAGTGTCAGACAGAAACTGTACACTTAAACAATTCATCATCTGATGATAGATGGGAAAATAGTGGATACATACCCCAGCTCACCTGTACCTTTTTGCAACAGCTCTGAGATATATTCTACACTGATAACAGTGAAATTAAGCCCCAGTTGTCCTTGGTGGCAACATGCTTGATAATTCGCCCTTTATTACTTCCTTTTCTACCTCACTTCATCATTACTCTGCTTGTTTTCTCCCCACTGGAATCACCTGGAAAATTAATAACTTGCCTTCAAGTCCTTGTCTCAGAATCTGCTTCTGAGATAACTGAAATTTAAGTAGCTGGTACAAGAATTTGTCTTAAGAAGCTGTCTCTCAATATGGCATTCTAGAATTCAATCATCCATCAATCAGATAGCAATTAAGGGCACCATTGCTGGTTGTAAGTGAGGTGGTTACAACTCTTGATGTGTTGTAGCACCTTAATTACTGAGGCTCCCAAGTGTGGTGAATTGGGATGAATTGGGTTCAGCCAGGGATGCACTGACTTGTGCAATACCTTACAAAGGAGAGGGAGTCAATGGTAATGTAAGGATTGAGAAATAAGTCAATGGAAAGCCCAGCCCCTTCACATTTCCTATGTTGAAATTAGGGTCTCCACAGAGTTGTTGAAATCAGAATATTTGGGCAAATTGGCTTTGAGTGGTTTTACCAAAGGTATGAGCCAATACAATAACTAGATGACCCAAAAGACCCCCATGCCTCTCTGTTAGAGATGAGTATTGGGAGGCCTAGTGATAAATGGAATCCATGAATCTGCTCAGTGGTTATTTTTTCAGTCTGGGAGAATAAACAGGATAGATATAATCAACTATTCCCAGAACCCTTAGATTGGTTTCCTGATATGCAAATTAAAACCTATGGTTTGAATTTGGCAGAAAACACAAACAAAAAACAGATAAGCCCCTGAAACAACACTAGTCCCAGGAAAAATCATCAAGTCAAAGCAAAAGCAAATCCTCAGTGAAATGTCAGAGATCAGTGCCTCCTTCAAAGATTTTATGTAACACACAGGTTCCCTGATCATATTTCCACCAAATTAGTCAGTCTGGTACTTTGAAAAACCAGATGAATAATGGCAGGTGATAGCCAACTGCTGCACACTAAGCAGTAGCCCCAAATCCCAGCATAGTTTTTGTGTAGTATGTGATGTACTTACTAGAGCATACTGACACAGCCTCTGGAAATGTGTAGTTTTTCACCAGGTAAATGCATTTTTTTGATGATCTTCATTATGCAGGAAGTTCTGAAGCAATGTGCATTCACCAGGGATGGACAGTACTTTACATTCTTGGTCTTTTCACAGGGTTAAGCCTAATTTTGCTTTCAGCTACATAAAGAACAAATCATTGCACTTTATATCATCTCCAACTAAGAAAGAGGAATAGTGCTTCCTATCTCCCTTTGGATTCGGAGAAAGCACATATGACATTTGGAAATGTTGTCCTAACAATTTTATCAAGTAATTTGGAAGCCTGCTTATTTATGGGGATCCCAGATAAAAAGAGGGCAACGCAGCTGATACAGACTATAATACCATCAACCCTATTATTTGGCCACATGACATGGAAGAGTCTTTGATATCCAAGGGGGTACTCATGGTAGATAAGGATGCCATGTAGATTTGGTAGTGAACACTGACTTCAAAATCACAATGTGTGCTTCTAGATTTCTGGAACAAGGTCATGGTTTTTATATTCAAAAAGTGGCCTAATGTGCCATTATGCCTCAGTAGAGTGACTATGTAATTGGAATGTTCCATTAAACGCTGGATCTACCAAACCCATCAGATCATAAGGTTGATAGGCACAGCAGCAATCCATCAGACAACAGAAATGGCATATTTGGAATAGGATTTATTCAGATCAGAAAGGTAAAAGTTAACTATATTAACAGGTGGACCACATCACCATGTCACCTACTTCTGTTATATCTCCCCACCTGGCCTTAGCTCACAAAGGTGGCTTTGTTAAGGAGTCCCTATGACCAGCTGATAGAAAGGAAGGAATGAAAACTGGCGTATTTCCCAGATGAGTTGGCTTTGTATGACTGTAAGACCCAAAATTGGACTGCAAATGAGCAAGAGCAGTAGAGCCCCACTTAGGAGTTGTCTTGAATAACTGGTGGAGACAGTGTTCCAGTGGGCAGAGTTTCATATCTTGGTCATCAACTTCATAAAGTATGAAAATTCTCAGACAGTAGTGAATGGCTTGGCTCTTTGTTTGGTCTGGGCCATGAAGGTGAATGACTTGCAAATTAAAAACAAAGAAGTATAAGAAATAAGTCTGTGGCTGCATTTATGAGAATGTACACGGAATCTGAAGTTCTTTGTGTTTCATAACTGTTGTGATTTAGATGTGGTGTCCCCCAAAAGCTCACGTGTGAGACAATGCAAGAAGGTTCAGAGGAGAAATGATTGGGTTGTAAGAGTCTTAACCCAATCAGTGAATTAATCCGTTGATAGGGATTAGCTGAGTGGTAAATTGAAGTGGTGGGGTGTGGCTGGAGGAGGTGGGAATTGGGTCGTGGCTTTGGGGTATATATTTTGTATCTGGAGAGTGGAGACTCTCTCTCTCTCTCTCTCTCTCTCTCTGCTTTCTGATCATGATGTGAGCTGCTTCCCTCTGCCACACTCTCCTGCTATCATGATATTCAGCCTCACCTCAAGCCCCAAAGAATGGAGCTGGCCTTCTATGGACTGAGACCTCTGAAATCATGAGCTCCTAAACAAACCTTTCCTCCTCTAAAATTGTTCTGGTTGGGTCCTTTATTCACGGCAGTGAAAAAGCTGACTAAAACAACAACCATACCTGACTGACAGAATCCTCTAAAAAGAAGGCCCTACAGAGCCAGATGGGCAGGATAATACTTCCTGTCAATGTCAGGCAACCTATGCTGTTGGTCACTTCAGTGTTTACACAATAAGCCCAGGAACAGAGTAGCTGTGGTGTTGGAAATGGAAGATCTGAATAGGGCCAGTAGCATGGACTGTCCTGCTCCAAAGCTAACCTGACTATCTAGCAGCTGGAGAGCAAGACCAATATGAAGCCCTCAATGTGGTATATCCCTTGAGGAGGCTGCGATCGGCTGTCCCCAAGGACCCATGCACTAAAAGCTTGGTCCCTAGTCCATGATGCTACTGGAAGATGGTGGAAACTTTAAAAGGTGGGGCCTATGGGAGGCTTTAGGTCATTGGGGTATGCTGTAAAAGAGGATTGTGGGACCATGGTCACTGCGTCTTTCACTTCCAGCCTCCATGACGTGAGCAGCTTTGCCCTACCACATGTTCCCTGCCATAATGTGCCACCTCCCCACACACCCAAAAGCAATGGAGCCAATTGATTAAACACTGAAACCCCCCAAAATTATGAATCAAAATAAACCTTTTCTGCTTGAAAGTTGATTAACTTAGGTATTTGTTTTAAAGTAATACAAAGCTAACAGAGAAGCCAAACAATGACTTGGTAGAAAGTTGATTACATTGGGGCTGGGCTCAGTAAGGCACTTGCCTTGCATTTGTGAGGCACTGGGTTCGATCTTCAGTACCACATAAAAATAAAGATACTGTGTGTTCATCTACAACTAAAAAATATATATTAAAAAAAAAAAAAAGAAAGTTGAATACATTGAACCATTTCCTTCCTGGAAGGGGTAGCAATTCAGAATGACTGGAATCAATACAGTGTCTGAGTATGAATTCATCTTTCTTACTGTGATGGTCTTAGCCAGCACCACTATAGAAGAGTTCCATCTGTCATCAAGGGATCCTAGGCAATGGTGCCTTGGACCAATTTTGTGGGGAAGAGGGTATGATAGTAGACACATGATTATGGGATCCTTATTCCTATCTTTACCACAACATCCTGAAATTGTCAGAATAAAAACATTAAAGTAGAGGCACAGATATGGTGCTAACTTGAAGATGATCCTGCAAGGTTGGTATCTGTCCTTAAAACAAAGACCATAGTTTGAAGTGGCCATTAGATAGTACTGTGTCTTTGAAAGGCAGAAAATATAGTTTGGAAAACAAATGGTAGAAATAAGAAAATGACCTTGGTCATCACCACTCTTAGTGACTCACTTACAGATATTGGGTCTTATTTTCGGAAAGACACTTCCTAGGAAATACACTGAAAGTTTTATCAAATTATTTTGGGATCTGCATTCCAATAGGCGTAAAAGTGATGAAATGAGTTACCAGAACATCAGTGGTACTGTCTCTGACTCTCTCATGAAGAATAGGTCTGATACTGTACCATGTGGCTAAAAAAGGGAAATCTAGAAGCTATATCTAGAACCAAAGGACCCCATTCACTGTTGCCCCTCTTGGTACTTTCAAGTCCTCCATTCCTGTGGACAGGAAATTGGAGCATTCTTCAACCAGACCCCTGGAGCTTTACTCAGGAGCAGTGGCCCCTCAAAGCTAAAGGTCTGGGCTACCCTAATTCAGTTACCTTATCATAAAAGCTGGCCAAGGTAAGAGATAATAAAATGAGTAGCAAAGAAGGAAAATGGTAAACACCAGCTACACTCTCAGGACCAGCTGCAATGGGGTAGAGCACAGCTTGACTCCACTGATCTTCCTGCTAGGCATTCTCTTATTGGAAATGGTAACTAAACGTCACCTAGAATAATCAGTGACAAAACCGAGTGCTCTTAATTTAGGACACAGGTAGACGTGAGTGGTATAAGGAGTGGATCATTATCAGATGCAGAGTCCCCATCACTTATTCTGTTGGCACACGCTGGTACATACTGCAGCTATTTACTGAAGAGACCTGACCTCTACCTGAGGATTTTCTGTGTCTGGCCACAGAAGCACTCTCTGTGAATTAAAATGACTGGGCAACAATTATCTCAAAGCAGCAGCTTTTGATTAAGGATGATGGTTCAGGTGAGTCCCCCTGGCAGGGATAACCCTGGGATGTGTTGTACACGGTCACCCATATTTCCCCAGTGGTTTTGAGGACGATTTCTCATATCAGCAACTTGTTTGAACACACATCCTTTATTTGCTTTCTTCTCCTTCTTGCCTCCCTTTTCTTTGTTTTCCTATCAGGGTTTATTGAAATCACCTCCAAAATAAATGACTTGCATCTAAATCCTTACTTTAGGGTTTGCTTGGTGCCTTAGAATCAAGCCATTGTGTGGCTTGTTGTAGAGATGGTTCTTGTTCAGAAAGTTGTTCATGGATAAATGGGATCTAGAAACCAGAAGACTGCAGACAGCATAGGCAGCCATGAACTTCACAGACATGAACTGTACAGGGCCAAAGGAAATCAAGAGGGCTATTCAGTTGGTATCCTGCATGATGTTTTTAAAGACTAAACCATTGGGGATTCACTAATATGCAAGATCAAGCATAGGAACGCTGTTTGAACAGCACAAGAAGACACATTTGCAAATGACAAGTTGGGCTATCCCTAAAGAGAATGGATATTCTCCAGGTCATTTATTCAGGGAAGAAAGCAATCTTAAGTCAGCAATGAAAAACTAAAAAAAAAAAAAAAAAAGCCTTAAATTAGACAGAAGGAGGCTCCTACCCTACCAACCATTTCTTCTTCTTAAGTCTTCCCCCACCCCAGGGGATTGAACCCAGAGTCACTCCACCACTGAGGTATCTCCCCAGCCCTATTTATTTATTTATTTATTTTGAGGAAGAGTCTTGCTAAATTACCTAGGCTGGCTGGGAACTTGTCATCCTACTGCCTCAGCCTCCCAAGTAGTTGGGATTACAGTTGGGTGCTTTTAAGTCTTGGGGATTCTGAGGCACACATAAATGGGCATGACTAGAACTCTCCTAGTAACCTCTGCCACATTTGGACTGGAAGCTGGCCAGGAAGCATTCAGGGAAGGAAGTTAGGGATGATCTGGGATTCTGTGCTCTGACCAGAACTATGTCCAAGAAAGTCACACACTTTTAAATTATACTGACTCTGTTATTCTAAACATGAGTAAATGGTTTTATATACTATGGTCTCATTTAATTTAGTTATGGAGATTAAGGATAATGATGAGGGCAGTGCCCATTCCAGCCCCATCCATCAAGCCAGAGTGCTGGGTTAATAAGTCATTCAATTGACCCCTGCAGGGAGGATGGTGCCTGAGGGGTCCGGGGTCACATTAAGGTATCAGGACAAGGTGGGGGGGGGAGCTTGTGCAGGAGAAGAAAGGATTTAAAACATAGAGGACTGTACTCTGAGCACATGTGGAACAACACAGTGACAAATTCTGTAAGATGAAAAATCGACACTTAAGGGCAAAAATTATAACAGAAAAGCGGGGGCTTAACATAGTAATGATTATTTGTAGAAATTTAACCTGATGGAGTCAGACTATTGAAACCAGACCCATTTGAGTTTTTAAATTAAAAGAAAGTGTATATGGAAGGTGTAAAATGAAGAGAAGAAATGATAACAATCATAAAGACTTATTTTAGCTATTTTGAGTGAAATTCTATATATATGACTATAATTCAGTATAACAAAGATTTAGAATATCCCTTCCTAAAGATTCTTTTTTTGAGGCAATATGTAAGTAGGGTCACATTTGTAGTCAAGGAAATGGGATCTCTATTTTCAGCTTTCTATTTCAGATATGTGAACATGCACTTGAATATGTTAGACATATAAACTCTTCTCAGATACATGTACAAGTTTTTTTTTAATTTGTTTTATTATAATATATAATATAAGAAATATGTCACTTTCCACATTGATGAAAAGTCATCTTAGATTTTCAGTAAGGACAATGAAAGCCTGATAGTAACATGACACAAACTTAAAATTTTCATATAGATCAACTGGAAGATTAAATTGCTGTATAGATAAAGATCGGTTTCATAAATAGATGAAAGAGGCTAGGTGTTTTTATATTTTAGTTTAGTGATGCACACAATAAACCAAAATTTATATTACTGCTATATTCTACTAATCAAAAATTTTCTTGAAAATAAATATTAAATCATTATGTTATATTTTACTTATTTCATGTGAAAATTTTGAAATATCAGAAAGGTTTTCCTAAACAACACCTTATCCTAAATATATAACCATGCATCTGCACATACCTGTACACACAGAGTGTGGACATGTGTTTATACATATGCTATCAAGATGAAACTACCTGTTGGTTTTTGTACAGGGGGATCCAAAACTTTTTTGATGTGATATTGGGCCTCTAAGAATGTAACTAGAATGTAGTCTATTTGATACCTTGTTAGGCTACTCAGTATATGCCCAGCTATAGGACTCTAAAAATCTAGTCTAAAAATTTGAATTTCACATATTATAAGATGTCTAACACACGTTAGGAAATTTATCAATATCAATAATCAACATCTTTTTATGTACAATTGAAGCATTTATGGTTTTTTAAGAATGAGATTTGGGAAAAAAACTAAGAAACAAAAACCAGTGATTTTCTACATGTGGTCTTCTTTTATTTGATAAAAATAGTTGACATGTGCAGAAATTGGAAAGAATGAAGACATTCTGAATATCTCACAAAGTTGTAAGAATCTCAGTTTCTTGAGTTCATATATAGAGGGATTCTGGAGTGTTTGCTTAGGAAGAGAACAGACTGTCAACAAAAGTTAGGGCCCAAGCCAGGGGCAATGGCACACACCTGTAATCCCAGGGGCTTGGGAGGATAATGTAGGAGAATCCAGAGTTCAAAGCCAGCCTCAGCAAAAAATGGGGTGCTAATCAACTCAGTGAGACCCTGTCTCTAAATAAAAAATACAAATAGGGTTTGGGATGTGGCTCAGTGATTGAGAGCCCCTGAGTTCAATCTCTGGTACCAAAAAAAAAAAAAAAAAAAAAAAAAAGTTAGGGCCTGGAGCTGTAAATTAGAAATAGAGCAGAAAAGTTGGACATGGTCACGTTATTCTTGTTATCCAGTAAGGTATTTTGCCAATTGATACTTACTATATTTAATATATTTGGGAAAAATACATGGTTACATAGTTTGATAGTAATGCTAAACACTTTAATATATACATATTCATTATATATATATATATATATATATGTTTTTTTCAAAGGCAAGTTGTAAAATGTATTTTAAATTATACAATTCCCATGCTGAATTAGTGTGCACTGAATATAAACTTACTTTTTTTATGGAACAAAAAACTTATTAATATATTCTGAGGTCAACATACTTTAATTAATCTAATTTTAATAAAATTTTCATGATTTTAGTATGTATACAAAAAATAAAATATGAAATCTGTGAATGCATGACTCTTAGGAACCATGCCAAAGTTAATCACATTGATATCACATCACATAATATGTTGGAAAAATACCAAAACTCTATACAACTCTAATAGGTTATTTTTGTATAACCATATATTAGTCTGGAGACCTTGTAAAAATTACATGGATGTGTCTACCTTCTGCATGAAAATATCCCTGGTAAGTACCCTTGTTCTTGAAATTGCCGTTGCTTTTATAGATTTTTAATAAAAACCATAAGCTCCATGTGTTACTCATAGGCTACAATCAATAAATACCTGTTATATGAATTAATTTAGACCATGCATTGTAGAACATTTAATATAGCAAGCATCTTAGAGATCAATTGATTTAAACCTAATATTGCATATAGAAAGAAAATGAGGCCCAGAGAAGCAATTTTATTTGCCTCAGTCACTCAGTTAGTTAATAGTAGAGTTGAGATTAGAACCCACTGAACATTAAATATTTGTTCATTTACCTCCCCACCCTACCACACACACACATCCTATAAAAACTAGTACCATTCCATGTTTTATTATTAGTTGTAATTCTTAAAACAACTTCACGTATATTATCTTATTTTTACAAAATTATAACATGCTTCTAAGTAGCCTTCAGAGGGCAATAGGGCACTCATTAAAAAGTCTATTCAGGGACTAATGGCTGACAACTCCAAGCAGCCACTGTAACCTCTTGTGTGGTTCCTTGCAGCAGCCTCCTACCTTGTCTGACTGCCTCTCCCCACACCCCTGTCACCTCTGCTCTATGCAGCACCCACAGTGATGCTTCAAACACAAGTTGGGTGATGTCACTCCTCTGCTCAATATTCTGTAATGGCTCCATGATTCTGCGTCCAACCCAGAACACATCTCTCTCACCTCTTCACCTATGGTTCATGCCTACTCCGATACCACCCCAGCCCTGCAGACCTCCTTACTATAACCACATATGCCTTCAGGCCTTTGAACTACATGTATTTCCTGTACCTAAAATGCTCTCATCCCAAATATCTACAGAGACATCTTACCCTTTTTAAGTGTTCTCCAATGTCATGTTTTAAATGAGACCTATCTCACACCCAGTGAGTACCTTCCTCCTGTTGTAATGTACCTTATGAGCTATTCCTTTATTTTGGTTTATAGCATGTATTACTTTTAAACACTAAAGTTTGTTTTGTGTTATATTTTGTAATTGTGTCTCCTCCCACTGAAAAGTAAGCCCCACAGTAGTAGGGAGCATTATTTTTTGCTCACTATGAACCTACATCTGTAGATGGCACAGAGTAGAGGCTTAATAAATATTTCTTAAATTGAAGTTAATTGGTCCCACTTTTTTATGTTTTTAAAATGCCTCAAATAAGTGCATTTATGTTGATATTTATATATGATAAGGATATGATCATAATTTTCAATTGAACAAAGTTGATACAGAAAAATGAAAAATTGGGTAGACTATATGGAGTTTACATATTACATATTTCTGATTTTGATATTTTCAGTACATAGCTTTTCCTGAAAGTGATTTAGTTGTCTTTAAAGCTATGTCAATACCTTAGGTGACTAAGGTACTCTTTAAAACACTGAACAGAAAAACAATAATTCAAAATAGTCAACCCCAAATTGCCCTCACTCATCATGTTTGTACTTTTAAGACTTATAGAAACAGTTCCGTTATTTTAACAATCATTAATTCTTATTGTGCCCTTATGATTTAAGAACCTCATACATATGGTTCATCTTGTCACTTAAATTCAAGCAGAAACAGATCTGACCAAACAGAAACAGAACTATACATATGGCAACAATAATGTCCTTTCAATTTGGTTGTATTTTCTTTAGTCCAATTACAAATGCTTTTTTTTTTTCCTTTTATTTTTTCATTATTATGTCTTCCAATATTTTTTTCCCATAGAAAAAGCAATATATTAAAAAAAACATTTGTTGAGTAAAACTATTACTCAAGAAAACATTATTTGGGAATGTTTAAAAACAACTTTGTGTCTTCCCAGCAAGAGTTAATTGTAAGATGAATTTTTTTCTAACAGTTTTCTTTTTATAAATATAAAATTTGCTAATTGAAGCAGAGAATCTTTTGAGCTTTTGTTATCCCCAGTAGAGAAGCTGAAAATGCATGAGTTAATATACTGTGACTATGGAGCTTAGATACTATTAACAAGGGGAAAAATGGATATGCTTCTAGGCCACCATCCATTTTTAGTAACTATATTTCTAGCTATTATTTTCCCTATTGAAAAGGTACATTAGGATCAGATGTGCTTGGCATGGTGTAGAAAATGCTAATAATTTCTAATTATAGACTGTTTCCTGAAAATCAGGTAAATGCTGCAAATAAATGTTAAACCCATTTGCACCTGCAGCATATAGCTCTATTAATTCTCTAGTGCTGAGGGACCAAGTGGTGGTCAGTGGAAGATACTGCTAAACACGATGATTTTGTCTTCATTTTGATTTCTTTCTCAATATATTCCTCTGACAGAACATTCTGGATTATTCTTTCTCTCAAATTTATTCTGATTCAGGTTGAAAGACCATTTGAAAGCGTTAGAATCTTTTACTCTCACTCTCCTGGAATATAAAAATCTCAATGGATATTCACAAGGAATAAGAGTAAGGAGGTAAAATCAGACCAGATGAAACTGTGAATAGGCAAGTTATCAAGGGAGGGGGGTAGTGTGCCTGGTGGAAAGGCAAGAAGCTTTGGGGCCAGCCCAATCTTAATTCAAATGCTGCCTTGAGTTCTTTCAGTTAAGCCTCAATCACTTCATTTCTTGTAATGTGATAATAATAACCTAACCCAAAGGATTTTGTGTGTGTGTGTGTGTGTGTGTGTGTGTGTGTGCAACAATGAGACATCATAAAGCTTCCAGTATAATCTTTGTACTTGGTAAATTCTCAATGAACAGTGGCAATTATGTGAATTATTCTGTTAACTTTACTTACATTTTTCTTTCAGAAGGTTAGGTCATCCTAAAATTAATAACCCAGTAGGACAAGAACATAGGAATTATGCAAGGTGAATTTATTATGGTATTTTTCTTATCTAAATAAAGCACTGAGGCATCTGTTGAAGATTTTACTAAACAACAAATTTCAAGTTAGTTTTAGCAAGATCGTTGTATCATATGGCTACAATGGAAACCTAATTCTGAAAAGCCTCAAGGTAGGATGTCTGGCACTGCCGAAGGGACAGGAAAGCAGAATTTCTCAATAGAGGTTTCAAGGGAAGATTCATTGATCCAGCAATTTCCTCATGATACAAATGATGAGCACCTAACTCCATGTAGGTTTGTTGTGCCTAAAATGTTTTGAGTCATGGCATAACTATGTCAGGGGCAGTTTTTTTTTCTTTTCCTCAAAATTGTTTTTACACTTGCAGAACAGAGCTGACTCCATGATGTTGGATAATGTATGTGATTTTCTGTCCCGACTCTATATTAGATTTTTAATTTTTATAAAGAAATCAAAGTTTGGCAGGTGTAAGTAATTTTCGTCAAGATCATTCAAATAGGACAGTAAATAAAAGACTTCTGAATATTCAAACCCAGGAGCATCAAACTCCAAATCCTGTTCTCTTTTGTTTGGGTGTTGGGGAGTAGACCCAGGTCCACACACATGCCAGGGAAGTGCTCTAACACTGAACCCCAGCCCCGGCCCCAAAGCTATTACTTTTTTACTGTATCATATATTTATCCCCATATACTGAGTATGGAGCCCTGGTGACTTCTTTTGGGTGGGGGCAGGGATCATAACCTCTCCCTCCAGCCATTCCAGCAAATTTTCCTGATGCAAAGATGCTTTCTTGCAAGTGGCTATAGCAAGTGTTTGTGGAGGTATTGTTAGGTATAACTGGTAGGTATTGTCAGGATAACTGAGACCCACTTCACATGCCAAACCAAAGGATATAATACACATAAGCCTCAAACCCACACAGGTTTAATTTCAACCTTTTGCTTTGCAAACATTTGGACTGATCTAGTCAATGGTCTTCAACTAGGGGTGCTGATATCCCCCAAGAAATATTTGGCGATGTTTGGAGAAGATTTTTGTTTGTCAGTAACTGTGAATGTACTACCATTGATTAATAGTACCAAAAGTGTCTTAACAAAAGACAAAGATGGTAGCAAGCATCCTACAATGCAAAGAATAATCCTCTGCCACAATTTAAAGGACCCAAGGCAGGATTTGAGTGAAGATTGAGCTGTCCAAATATGTCACTAGTACTGAAGTTCAGAAACCCTGCTCTAGGCACCCATGATAGTTCAAAAAGCCCGATGTTAATGACAGTTCAGACTCTCATTTACTAGTCTTCCTAAATATCAACTATATATCCACAAAGTGGGAATAAGAATATGCACTTCACTCAGATAATTTGTGTATGTAAACAGTTTAAATCAGTTCCTGATATGGCAAACACTTCATATTTGTTATTGCTATTATTACTATTGTTGTATTATTTTAACCTCTGTGCAAAACAAGTCTCAGTTTTTCCTTGAGGAATATACCCTAGCCTTTACTCCAAAAAAAAAATCACTTCCTCAATCTAAGCAAAATAAAATAAAAATAAAATAAAAAAATTTGGTGGTTAGTAGGAGTACTCCTTCTTCTTTCGTACCACACCATGTCTGCTCTGAAAACTGAGCATCTGTGATCACTTTACACTTTTCCTGATCCTTTCTGTGAACTAGCAGATTGATTTTTAAGCTTATCCTGTTGACATTTTCAGCTCCTAGGAAGTAAGACATTTGTTTTGCTCTAAGTTTTGTCCCTGTGGATAACTCTAACCCAATGGCACCCATCTTTTTGGGATTTCAACAATCCCCCAAATAAACCCAAGTCCATCTGCTAAAGGATCTAAAAAGCATCAGATGTGTGATTAAAGGAAATTGAGACTTTTGGTCTCACCATTCCCTCTGGATTTTATTTTTGTTTGGTTTTCACAAAACTCTGAATTTTCCAGGGAACGAAGACTGTTTCCTGCAGGCTGACGTGTGTATTCTCAGTAACATGAGAAACACAGAGAAAAGGTGTTGGATAAAAGAGGTAGTGACTGGGGGAATGTAGGAAGATGAGCTAAATGAAGGAGGAAAGAATATTCCAAACTAATGTATTTTTAAAACTTTCTTCCACTATTAGCCTTTAATATGTAGAGAATGACATTTTCCATATGGAAAGGCAATTTGGTAGAAAAAAGCTTTGGCTTGGATTTAGGCATACCTAAATATCTGGACTGATTCATTTACTTTCTCTATCCATATCATGAGGACAATAATATATTCATAGGGTAATTTTAAAAATTAAACCTACCCACCTCTAAGGACTTGACACAGAAAGCACTCAACGCATTTTACTATGATTTTAATTTTCTAATACCCCATCTCTATCCCTCTCTGGGAAGAGGAATGCCAAATGTATTTTAATCAAACTTTTGAGATAATTATAGCTTCATATATAGCTTTTAGAAATATCAAGATTTAATATTCTCTTTACCCATTTTCTTCGGATAGCAACATCATACAAAACTATGGTACAATATCACACCAAAGAATATTGACATTGATAGTCAAGTTCAGAACATTTCCATCACCACAGGCTACCTCATAATGCTTTTATTTTTACCCTCAATCAGGACCGTCTCACTCTCTCCCTAACCTTGGGGACCATGATTATGTTCTCCATTGTCTGTCATTCTTCATTTTAAGATTTCACAGATGGAATCATACACTGCATGTGATGTATCCAGCACATATCAATGGTTTATTACTTTTATTGCTGAATAGCATTTCATGGTATGGATGTGCCACAGTTTGTTTAAACATCAACCTTTGGTTATTTACATTTGGGGCTATTACAAGTAAATATACTATAAACATTCCTGTGAAGGTTTTTATATGAAGGAGTGCTTTTGATGGGTCATATGATAGGTCCATATTAAATGCCAAATTATTTCCCAGAGTGGCTGCACCACTGTACATTTCCAAAAGCAATATCTGAATGATCCATTTTCTTTAAATCCTTACCAACATTTGCTATTTTCATTACTTTTTGATTTGTTAAGGTATATTTGACAAATAACATGTACATATATTCAAGATATACAACATGTTTATTTATATGTCATATATATAGTTATACATGTATATATGTATATTATGCATATTATGTAATACATATATACACGTGTATGTTTCAATATACATTAAACTAGGAAATGATTGCCACAATCGAGCTAATTAAGGGAGGGGAGGGGAGGGAAAGGGGTAAGGGGATGGAAACAATGGCAGAAGGAGTTGGACATAAATATACTAAGTGCATGTATAAAAACTCAAATAGTATGCAAATACTTTGTGTAAAACCAATGACTTGGAAAACTCTGCTCTTTATATGTAATATGAAAGGAATTGCACTCTAAAAGCATGTATAACAAATTAAATTAAATTTAAATTTTTTTTTTTAAAATTTCCAGGTTTTGGTAAAAGTTAGAACTGAAATTTCAGGGATATTTTTCTATCTATTAATACATAGGGTATTATGTCATTTCCCCCCTTCACTGTGGGGTTTGTGTATTGTATTAGTCATGTGTCTTCAGGCTCCTTTATGTGGACATTTCCACAGCCTTTCTGGGTCTTTTATAAAATTAACATTTTTGAAAGCTATAGTACTCCTCACCTTTGTTTTTCAATTGACCTACAATAAGATGAACTTTCCTTTTGGCTTACAGTTCTCTGAATTTCAATGTTCATTGAGAAAGTACCCAAACTCCTCTACCTTATGCCATTGTACCCACACTCCTGTCCCTTGCCTAATCCCTGGCAAACATGATTTATTCTTCATTACAACAGTTTTGAACAGACATCTTGTAAATGAAAACAGCATGTAAACTTTATAAAGAAAACATATCCATCATTTCATATGGTTACCTTCATATGTATGTAATGAGAATACTTAAGATCTACCCTCTTAGGAAATTTTGAGTATACATTATTTTTAACTGTAGTCACCAAGGGATGAAAGCTACAGGCCTGCTGGGCTCTAAGCAGAAGTCAGGGTTGACTCTAGAGGGGCAGCAAAATCTGGTATTAGGATTACTGGATTACTAAGCTCATAATGAGAGACTGGAAAACTGCAGGTACATCTGAGGCAAAGGCTGTATAAAGCTGCATGTGTGTGGTGGAGGGTCACACCAGCAAATTGAATTAAGTAAGGCTGAGCCTCCCGTTAGGCTGATTATCAGATCTTTGATTGCTCCAAGATCATTTCTATTTTGAATACACTATTAGTCCAGATTCTGTGCACCTGAAACAGGTTAAGATAGACATGGCAAAAACTATTCCATAAGTAGGGATGCTTAAAGAAAAAAGGGACACAGAGAGAAAGCAACAAGTAAACAAGTAGAAATAATCCCCAGTAAAAAGGGTATGAGACAAAGCATAGGAATGTGTCACAAACTAATACTATGATGACAATAAACAAGCTCAGTAATCAGGGGACAAATGTTCCAATATAAAATTAAAAAATAAGCATAAATGAGATAAAGGGAAGAAGAGAAAATATATTTTAAGAACATTTCAAGAATCAAAATCAGGCATATATGAATCAAGAATAAATAGATGTACAAAAGAACTAGTTAGAAAAATTTTGCAGTTAAAACATGTTCATTAAAATTTTCAAAAATGTCTTAGATTAAGAGAATAATAAAAGAAAAAAACAACTTTAGGATGGAAAGTGTCAAAGGAGGAATTAGTGAATTGGAATAGAGCCCTAGGAATCTATCCAAACACAGCTTTGAGAGATTAAGAGAAGTACTACAGAGAAATTAAGAGACATGAAGAAGAAACTGAGGCACCAATATAAATTTAGAGACTAGAAAGAGTAACAAAGAAACAATATTTGCTATATACAGCTGAAAATTTCCCAGATTTGAAGATTAAATATATACACAAAATCAGATCAGTGAAAATAAATTACTCATGTATACATTTTAGTTTAAACTGAACTACTCAGAAAAAAGTCTTATTAATCTTTCAGAAATGTTTTTAAAAAATTAATTACAAAGGGATGACAAATAGAACACTGACTTCATCAATAAGAATATATGTCAGAAGACAATAAAATAAAATCCTCAAAGTACTGAAGAATTTATCTTTCCATTCAAATTCTAGATCCAGTAAAAGTTTCACTCAAAAGGGAGGGAAGTAAAGAAAGTTACAGATATCCAATAAGCTGGACAGAATTTACTATGCACAGAATCTCATTGGAAGAATCACTAAAGGACATTTCAATGAGATTAAAAAGTAAACCAACAAAATATCTACCTATATGAATGGAAAAGGGAGGAACAGGAGTCTAGACCCCGGGGAGGATAGCTGCTGGACTCCTGCCCTTGCTGAGAGGCCTCCCATTTTTCTTTCTCTCTTTCCTCTGCTTAAAAAAAAATCTTCACACATCAATTTTACTATGCAATTTATGACAAACATAAATTTATTAAGAACCTCTTTGATCTCCCAGAACATAGGAGAAAAGACAGGAAGAGAAGGGCAAGGGGAAGTGACCTAAGGAAAAGAGTCTCTGATGTCTCTTGCAGGTGGGGGCAGAGGAGACTCCTGGTGGACCCAGAAGCTATACTCCTGAATCTATGCAGAGAAGCCCAAGTGAGTTTGCATACCTCACTCCTGCAGCGGCTTGAGTCCATACCTGACCCACAGAGCTCAGTGTCTTCTGGCTGTCCATTGGTTTGTCTGTCTTAGCTCTGCATTTTTGAGCCACTTGGTTTCTGCATCTAGCACTTTTCTGCCCTCCTTCCATTGGTGCCTTTCTTCTTCTGAATGCTGGCCCATAGGAGCATGACATGCAACAACACAATGGATGCAAGTGGTGATCCTCCTAGTTGCCCACGTCTAGCCCTTGCTGTTGTCGTGTGATTGCCCTGTGGAGGTTCCTTAGGAAGATGTGCTGCCATCTGCTGTGACTCACCTACTAAGGATCACCCAGGGGTTGGGCCTATGGAACCCATGGGCATGCTGGGAGGCTATGCTGGGAGGGGCTTCTCCATGAGGAAGCAAAGACCAATGACAGGCACACTGGCATTTCCACCACCCTTCTGCCTGACTGCTTGGCCTCCTCAGGCAGCTGCTGCACACAGGACAAGGGAAGTGGGAAGGACAGGCTCATTGGCACTCCTCTTTAGGTGGACTTTAGAAGGATCCACAGGGCCTGTGTGAGGCCCAAGTCTCTAATGTGCAGGCTTCACCTGGAGCTCAGGGCCCACCCCCTGGTGCTATAATATCAGGTACATAGCCATCTTCTCACCCTATTTTTGACTTGCCAGGGACACCCAGGTATTATAGGGGTCATAACCCATGTTAAACATGATGTCACAATTGCAGGGTCCAGGTGTTTGGAAGTCTGACTCAAAAGTCTGGCTGAATTGTCCTCAACCTGGCCATGGGTGTCCCATTATCTGCTCTACTGTGGGCCTCCCTGTGGGGTCCACTGTCAGTACTTGATGGATGATGCTCTGTATTCCCTCAGGAACATGTGAGGGAAGGTTGTACTTTGTCAGCTGCTTAAGAGTGGTTGCCATAAATGGGCATCTCCCTGTGACCATAAAATACAGAAAGATAACAGGTTTCAGGTCTCTACCCTGGGGGCCCTCATATTATTTCCATTGGATGACTTTGGGTTGAGGTCCAGAAGAGTACCCTGGAACTTGTTCAGCTTCTTCCCAGCTGTGAACCTGGTGCTCAGCCCAAAGTTGATGAGTTTGATTTCACCTCTGGTATCCCAGGATGTTCTCTGCCTTTAGGTTTAGGTGTATGATGCCCTTCTTGTGGCAGTAGCACAAGGGACTTGTGATCTGCCTGAACAGTTTCCACACCTCCTCCTACATGTCACCAGTCTCCAGGATGCAGGGTCTTAGCTATCTGCTACCTGCATGTTCCATGGTGATGCAGATATTTTCAATGGTCTGATGACCTCAAAGAGCTGGATCACATTTTGGTGATCCATAGTCATCATATACTTGGTTTGGATAGGATGGGCATGTTCCACTCTATCTTTGGCAGGACTTTCATCACCTCCTCTGTCCTGGTGAGGAGACCGCAGGCAAGTTTCCTGGGTGAAGCTCCACTACCTAATGTCCCTAAGGACCCAATAATGGTCCTTGAAGGCCATCTCATAGCAGGAGCTGGGCCCCTGCAGGACTACACTACTCTGACTACTCTCACTACATACACATGCTAAGCTAGAACACCAACCAAGCACACTAGCTAAAATTAAATAAACAAATAAATAAACTTCCTTAACAAGACTCCCAAAGTGCAAGAAATAAACCAAAAATCAATAAATGGAATGCCATCAAACTAAAAAGCTTCTGCACAGGGAAGCAAATGATTAAGAGCATGAAGAGAGAGCCTACAGAATGGGAGAAACACTTGCCCAGCTCCTCCTTTGACAGAGAGTTACTATCCAGAATACACAAAGAACTTAAAAAACTTACCACTACAAAAAATAATAATAACCCAATCAATAAACAGCCAAAAGAACTGAGGAGAAATTTCTCAAAAGAAGAAATACAAATGGCCAAAAAAAAAATGAAAAAAAAATGTTCAATGTCTCTAGCAAATAAAAACTACACTGATTTCATTTCACTCCACTCAGAATGGCAATTATCAAGAATATGAGCAATGATAAATGCTGGTGAGGTTTTGGGGAAAAAGAAACACTTGTACATTTTTTGGTGTGACTGGAAACTAGTACAACCACTCTGGAAAGCAGTTTTGAGATTCCTCAAAATTAGGGATGGAACAAGCATATGACCCAGTTACCCCAGTACTTGATTCTTTTCCCAAAAGACCTAAAATTGGTTACTATAGTGATGCAGTTACCTCAATGTTTATAGCAGTGCAGTTCACAATAGCTAAATCAGGAATCAATCCAGTTGCCTATCAATAGATGAATGGATTAAGACATTGTGGTATACATACACAATGGAGTTCAACTCAGCCTTGAAGAACAATGAAATTATGGCATTTGCCAGTAAATGGATGGAAATGGAGAATATCATGCTAAATGAAATTAGCCAACCTCAGAAACTTAAAGGTCAAATATTTTCTCTCATGCAGAAGCTAAAGTCAAATAAAGGAAAAGAGAAGGGAAGGCTAGGATAACATAAAGAATATAAATTAATATTAATATATTTAATAACATTAAATATAAATTAATAGACAAGCAACAGGAAGTCTAGTAAAGGAAGGAGAATGGGAGAGGGGAGGGAGGATCAGAGGGTAAAAAAGGAGGGAAAAGGGGGGTAACATGAAATGAAATAAATTTCCATGCACATATGATTTTATTGGGATGACCCAACTACCATGTATAACTATAAAGCTCTTAAAAAAAAAATCCAAAGACCACAACCACCAACCATCAACCACCAAATGGGATATCTAGGAATCTGATAGGTCACCAACAAAAGCTTCCCATACTTATGGACAAAACCCAGCCACAGCCAGCCTCTTATATACCTGAGGTATGAAATTCCCTCACACTGGCTCCTTGTGAGATAACAGAAAGAAATGGCCCAGTCACACCTACCCATAACCCCAGTTATGGATCTTATATGTTTGGGCCTTCAGGGCTTTTTCAACCTTCAGAGTGAAAATAAGAAAGGACTCTGGAAGCTTTTTTTTGCTTCAGTGGGTTATGGAAACTGGTATTTACTTGTTTAGAAATTAAAATTTGGAGGATATTTCAATGGTCATTTCATTTTGAAGCTGAAAATATGTAATAATTTTTGGCTTTTAAAGAGCTCTTCATAGGGCTGGGTATATAGCTCAGTTGGTAAAGAGCTTTCCTAGCATGTACAAGGCCATGGGTTCAATCCCCAGAACCAAAAAATAAATAAATAAACAAACAAATGAATAAATAAATAGCTCGTCACATCTATAAAGTTTTAATTCTTTTTTCCTTCCAACTCAGAATGATTGGTGTCAAAGGGATGATAGCACTTCACTCACATGAAGATTGTATAACAAAATACTCTGTTCTCTAAGACACTCTAGAGCTTGGTATTAATACCTATGAGGTTGAGAGTGAAGGAGTGTCCACCATCATTTCCCCATAAGGTCCTCAACAGATTTCTCTTCACAAACTCTGGAATGCAAGAGGCAGTAGGTTGATCTATTCAAAGTGACAAAGGACAAAATATGCAAGCAAGAATCCTAGAATGAGCAAAATGGGCCTTGCCACAGGAAGAAGAAATGGAGTCATTCCCAGATGCCTTGGTCCCTTTGTGCTGCTCTAATGATATGACTTAAATTAGGTGATTTATTGACAGATATTCACTTCCCACAGTTCTAGAGACTGGCAAGTTGAAGGTCAAAACACCTTGTTGCTGTATCCTCACTTGATGGAAAGGGCAGAAGGGTTGAACTCGTTCCCTCAAGTCTTCTCTTATTCCTTCTCTTCCTTTCTTTTTGGACATACTGGCAATGGAACACAGGGCTTGGGCATGTTAGGCATGTGCTCTACCACTGAGGCACATCCCTAGCCTTTTTTATTTTCAGAGATTGTCTCATCAAATTACTCAGGCTGAGATTTTGAATATCTGATCCTCCCACCTGAGTGTCCTGAGAGGATCACAGTCTGTTATGATTTGGATTCAAGGTGTTCCCCAGAAGCTCCTGTGTTAATGCAGGAATATTCAGAGGTGAAATGATTGGATTGTGAGAGCTGTGACCTTATCAGTCTATCCTAGGTTGAATGGAATGACTGGCAACTGCAGGCAGGTGGAGCAGGGATGGAACCAGCCTCTTATATAGATAGTGTTTGAAATTCCCTCACAGTGGTTCCTTGTGAGGTTAGAGCAAGAAATGGCCAAGTCACACCTGGGCAAAAGCCCCAGTGGTCATCTCACCTTTTGACCTCCAGGACCTTTTTAACCTTCAAAGGAAGTATTAAAAAAAGGTCTCCAGAAGTTTTTTGTTTCAGTGAGTTATAGAGACTGATATTTACTTTTTAGAAATTAAAATGTATAGGAAAAAAACAACCCACAAGGAAAAACTAATATCACAAAACTAACAATATGTTTACTATAAATACTACTACTTTGAGTTAAAACTATGTATAACTCTAGAATGGGGAGAGTTAAATTTCATACAATAGCAAGTTAAAACCTTGCTAAATTAAATTCTCACTTGGGAGAATAGAGGTAATGAAAACTTGAGACTTTGATAAAGAATGAATGTATATTAACATTGGTAAAGGTAATAAATAGAGGCCATAAATAAGGTAGGGATTTGTACAAATCAACAGCAAGTTCTCAAAACAACATTTTGCCAGTAAATTAAAAACTTCTAAATGTCAATTGCCAAAAGTAACTTAAGAAAAAAACTAAATCCAATGCTTATTTTAAAAGTGAAATTGCAGTCTAACATCTCTACCTCAAAAAAAGAAAACAAAAGACATTAGTAAGCTCAAGCAGTTTTACAAGATAGTTTTATTAATCATCAAATCCTACCATATGTAAAAAAAAATTTCATAGTTAGGGAGTGGGTTAACAACTTAATGTAGAGAAGCTAATATTGGAAATAAGATCTAACACTAAATTTAAGAAAATCCAAAATTATAGACTATCTCATGTAACAACATACCTGCAAAATCCTAAATATAATCTTTTTGTTTTTGTTTTTGTTTTGTTTTGTTTTGGTAGTGCTGGGATCAAATGCTAGTCAAGCATTCTATCATTGACCCACACTTCTATCCCTCTAAATACAATTTTTTAAAAATCAAATCCACCAGTGTTAATAAATGGCTTGTAAATAAGAATTCATCACAGAAACTAAAAAAATGGTTCAACCTTAGAAAATATGGCAATGCACTTTACACATTAACAAATGAAAAGCTACCTAAGGAAAAAAAAAATATATATGCATATATACTTACATATATGCTTGTACATATTATAATTTTATGTATATATATAATCTTATAAATATATAACATATGTAATTTTATGTCTATATACAGTAAAACTTTGAAGCATTTTTATTAATCGTGAACAAAATAGTGTTACATACTATCACTAAACACTCATCATTATTCATCATGGTACAGAAGTTCCTAACCAAGGCAAGGCTACCAGAAAAATAAATGTACAAGAGTGATAAAGAATAAATAAAAGATTATTTAGATAGAGCACATTCACCATAAAATGATATATGATAATCTCCAAACTATTAGAATTCATAAAAATGTTTATTCATCAAGATGGCCAGGCATAAGATTAATATATAAAAATTAAAAAGTGTATGCTTTAATATATTAAAATTCCCCAAACAACAACCAACTAAAATAGAAAATGACATTATAAAATCAAAACAATTTATAATGGGCTGGGGATGTAGGTTACTGGCAGAGCACACCTGGATTCCATCCCCAATACTGCTAAAAAAAAAAAAAGTACAATATACATAGGGGATAAAAGTCTATAAAAATATGTAAGCTCTTACTTATTTCCTACAGTTGCCTTAACAAAGTAGCACAGACCACATGGCTTAAAACAACAGAACTCTATTGTCTCACAGATCTGGGGACTAGAAGTATGAAATTAACGTGTGCACAGGGCCATAGGACCTACAAATCCCCAGAGGAGGATCCTTTCTTGTCTCTTCCAGTTTCTGGCAGCCCTGGGTGTCCTTCCCTAGGAGGGTCTTTCCTCCATTCTGCTTCTATCTTCACTGGGATTGTTCCCCCTCTGTGTTGTCTTCCCATGGCCTTCTTATAAGAACACCCCCACATATTGAATTAGAGGCCTGTCTACTCCAGTATGACTTCATCTTAATTAACTACATCAGTAATTACCCTATTTGCAAATAAGGTCATATGGTAAGCTACTTGGGATTAGGACTTCAACATGTCTTTCGGGGGATATAATTCAACCCACAGTGACCTCCAAGTTGAAAGTATTATTTAAAGATTTAGAAGGCACTAGTCACTGCCCCAGAGTTAAAATCACTGGGAACAGACCTGTCATCAGAATGACCTATTGTGAATTTTAAGGATTATGATACTTGACTCAGAAAAGACTGTGTTTCACAGGCATGGTGGGCATCTCAGTGAGAAGAGAATGTGCATAGTGGTTTTTTGATTAAGATTTGAACTTGTGTTGGGTTATTTGGGGAAGGCGTAAGGAAGTGAGAGCTTGCTCTAGACTGCATGGTGCCAGAAAGCAGAGGTAATTGCTTGGGGAGTGAGGGTCATTGGAGGTGTTCATTTTTTATCCAATAAGTATGGAGGGCAGTGTGGGACTAAATCTATAACTGGTGAGGAAGCAATACTCAAACCTGTTAGCTGGGAAAGGAGGTGTTTGGTCAGTTTCATGGTGCATGTGGTATTCTTGCTTTGTTCTGTGATGTTAGGTGATGACTTTTTTTTTTTTTTTTGTCTCCTTCTATCACAGTCTCAGTGACCTCATCTGATGAGTCCTGTGATGTCATATTTATGTTACCAGACAGTTTCCTAAGGCAACCACTGTTAGGGGCACTCTTCTCCACCCCATTTGAATATGTGATGACATTTATCTTGACTGTAACAGGAGCCATATAGTGATCTTCATTCCACCCAAATTAATCAGTGAAATCACTTGGTAGTAGGAGCTATGGCAAACTTGAAATTTCATGTTCCTTACAAAAGACATTAAGATTTTCAGAAGGAAAAACTATTCATCTGTGGAACTGATTCAGTCGTTAATTTATTTTTTTAAAGATTTTTAAACAATATTTTATTAGTTATTGATGGACCTTTATTTATTTATGTGTGGTGCTGAGAATCGAACCCAGTGCCTCACACATGCTAGGCAAGCAATCTACCACTGAGCCACAACCCCAGTCCCCCTTTAATTCATTTTTAAGGTGACAACTTATTCTGGTTTGATTGGAACAGCCCTGGCTTAAGCCTATTGTCCCAACTTCTAGTCTGGTTGTTAGACTTCCATCCCACCTCAGGGCTCCTAGAGTTTCTCTCTCTCTCTCTCTCTCTCTCTCTCTCTCTTTTTTAACTGAAATATCTATTTTAATAATTGCATTAAAAATAAGCAAGAATTGGCTGGGTAACTCTCCACCATGTCCTTCCAGTTTCTACTAGTTTCATCTAGTGGTATGGGATACTCATGCGCACCAAAGAGCTTTCATTTAACAGAGGTTACTCATAATATCAGTAAACAGCCATGTTTCTTCTCCAAACCCTTTCCTACTTATGAACCTTACCCTTTCCATTTGAGGACAACATGCAGAGCATTCACTGATAAAACAAAGTGTGTACCAAAAACAGCATGAGAGACAGCAAACTTCTTTTGTACTCCAGTTACTTATGGGTAGAATGTATTTAACGCTGCTTTCCCTGCAGCATTAAATCACAGTGTGTACCATGTACTTACGAGGCAGCCCTGTCATTGTAAGTAAGAAGCTAATTAGAGTTGGTGGGGTCAGTAGGAAACACAAGAAATTTTAGGTTAGATGTCTTTGAAATATGTATTGAAAATGGAGACTGTGTGGTCAACCATAAAGTATAATCTGAATATCTTGGCACATGAGCTTTCTAATTAATGCCTATTTCAGTAACATTTTTTTGTCCCTTCCCCCATTTTGTAAAGATTTGTTCCATTGTTTATTATTTAAAGACTTGTGAGTTTTCCCCCATTGGATTAAAAAATGCAGTACTATAATTAGATTTCATTCTAGCATTCCCAGTTTGCTCATAAACTTCTCAGAAAGTGAGAAACTTAGCATTTATTATTTGTAGCATATTTACTTCTCTGTCTAAGCCTATTATCCATGCAAAATAATTGCAGCATCACTAACTCATATGTTATTTGGCAACAATATAGTTTTTCAATAGACACTATTTAGTAGCCGTGAAGTCAAGATATGACATCTACATTCAGTTAGAAATTAGGGACTGAGTTTCTTTCTCAAAAACATTGATAATAAAATTTTCCAGTCATTATTTTAAGAAGACATGGTTCAAAGATGATGACTTAAAATGTTCAGATTCAAAAGATGCCTTTTAGTAAAGTATGACATCATTTAGATCATTTACAAAATGACTTTTTGCTTATTTTCAATTCCCAATTTTCTTTTGTATGCTCTCCAAATGAAGCAATAGCTGTTCCTGTATTAACTTTATTAGCAGAAAAACATATTCCACAAACTATGTTATATTAACACCACTAGATCTTGTAAAGAGAAAAATTAGTTAAGGGAATCCCAATAATTCTACTATTTTCCCCATATATTTTATGGAATTAAAGAGAAACTTTTAGGAATTTCATTCTCTCAAAGGTGAAATATTTGACCTTTCACCTCTCAAAGAGGAAATATTTGAAATATTTATCAATTCTTTTGCCAATTTAGTTAAAAGGTTTAATGTTAATTTTGTTTTTTTCAGCAGTAGTATCAATATAAAGTTTGTGAAGAATGGAGTTATGATAAAAAACAATATCCTAGCAAAAACCCCAAAATCTTTAGGTCAGGAATATTCTTGAAATTGGTTGTCCTACACACGATTCACAATCTCATACAAATGAGCCGCGATGTTCTGTCATTTGAAATAGAAGCTGTAGTTGTTAAATTTCAAATACACATATGTATACCTTTAACCAGTTACAATAAACATAAAACAAAGTTGGGGATATGAAAATGAAATTGATAATGAAGCAGGACCTCTGCAAAGCAGTATGTACTCTCTCCTCAGCCAATCATCAATCTGGTTTCAAAAACGTTAGGCCTATAAAGAACAACTTTGTGGTTGAGTCCTACAATAGTATTGAACCTTTCTTGACTCCTCCAGATTTTGGCTTTGTTTTATCAGAACCAATATGAATATTTAATTAAAACATTCAACAAATGGATTTGTTACAAGATGCCATTTGTGTGTGTTCATGACATCATTTAGATCAATCACAAAATGACTTATGGTTTATTTTCAATTCCCACTTTTCTGTGGGAATTGTTCGTGTACGCACATGAACATATTTATTAATATGAGTCATACCCTGAACATTCTCACTTATTTTTTCCTATACTGGGCAAATATTAGCAAATAAGCATGTTAATGAAAACATAAATGTTCCACCAATCTTAGGATTCTGTTAATTTCTCTGAATTTCTAAGTCTATAACTTTTTATTGATTTTTAAAATTTATACACTACAGTTACCTATAAAAGTGGAACTCACTGATATGTTAAACACGCATATGACATAGTTTGGTTAGCTTCATTCTGCAGTTCCTCCCCTTTCCCATCCTTCCTCCCTACCTGTCACTTCCCTTCCCCTATTCCACTGTTCTCCCTTCTTTCATGAGATTCTCTACTTCACCTTTTTTGTGAAGAAGTCATCTTTTACAGACTTTGCTCAATTGCAATTATTGGAAAATAAAACTTGGAAATAGTCTTTAAGACAGTGACATCCATATAAAAGCAAGCAAGGAAATAAGCCAGTTAAACAACAATAGCTTAAATAGAATCTAAGATTTGATTCTGAAATTCTACAATTTCACTTTAAAGTATATTGACCAGTAGGAATACTATTTACTGAAGTTCTGATATTTAATTAGGTAAATTGTGTTCTGTAATACAATGAAATTGATTTTGCAAGAGCTAAGATAATGATCTTAGTAAGCTTTCCACCACTATAATGAAATGCTTAGGCAATCAACACATAAGCAGGAAAGGTGTGTTTTCATTCATGGGTTTGGCGGTTTCAGCTCAAGATCAGATGGCTGGTCTCATTACTTTGGGACTCTGGCAAGCTGGCACAGCATGGCAATAGTCCGTGGTAGAGCAGACCATGTACTTCACATCATAAGCCAGGAAGAGAGGGGAAGAGAGGATGGGCTGGGTCCAGAAATCCCCTGTGAGGGCACACTAGCAATGACAGAGGGACTTCCTACCTCTCCAAGGAAGAAAGGCCCCACCTCTCAAAGGTCCACAGCCTCTCTCAACAGTGCCATCTGTGGACCTTGGAGGACATTCATTCAGACTATAGCAGATAGATTTAATATACTTTTTTTTTTTTTCACATTTTACTAAAGACCATTACTAAAGAATGGTTTCTAGAGGTGGACATTAAGTATCTGTGACAACATCTGGGTGGAAATATTTATATACATCAATACACACACAAATTTACAATTGGAAATATCTTTCACTTGGCATTCTTTTTTCCAAGCTTACCAAATACTCAGTACATATAAACAGTATTTCTTTCTCAACTAAAAATAATATGACAGAGAAGATTTAATTTTAGGTGTCACAATTTTAAATTTGTTAACCATAAACTGCAATTTAGGAAAATATTTCAACTGACATTTTGAAAAAAAAAATAAATAAAAGAATGAGACCATATTTGAGAAAAATTGCTGAAGATGCTGTATTAAGAAGGTATGTAATTTTTTAAAGCATATAATTTTAAAGTGTAGATTTATAGTGGCAGGGCCTGAAACATGATACCCCAAAATAGGGCACAGTGGCAATTAAGCTGCAGAAGCAGGAAGGTCACTCTGCCCTTCCCCGTCTTTCTGAGTGAAGCCTGGTCACAAAGGAATTCTGACATAGCTCCTTCAAAGCAGGTCATAAGACCCTCATGCTTGGAGTGGGGAGTCGGGGTGTGGGGGGATCTTTTTTGTTGTTGTTGTTATTTATTTATTTATTTATTTTTTATAATTTTTAATATGTACAACTCATAGTGCATTGTGTGTGGGGATCTTGCCACATCCCCAGGGGGAAGAAATGCTGCCCAAAGAAGATAAGAAGAATCTGAGCAGATAGGACTTGCAATGTTCCCCCAGTTTATTAGTGTTAGTTAATATTCCCTTTTATCCAGTCATGTTTCTCCACAACTACTCACTTCCTTCATCAGACTTACCACAAAAACACAGTTTTCCCAGGCCTTTGGGTCCTCATTTCTGAAGGATCCCACATCACTTAAGATATTGATTAAATAGGGCTGGGGTTGTGGCTCAGCAGTAGAGCACTCATCTAGCACGTGCGAGGCCCTGGGTTCAATTCTCAGCACCACATAAAAATAATAAATAAAATAAAGGTATTGTGTCCAACTACAACTATAAATAAATAAATATTGATTAAATGTGTACCTCCACAAGAATGGGGTCCTAATTAGAATAAGATATACATTTTGCTGGTGTAATTATATCAAAAGGAATTCTACTGTCATGTATAACTAAAAGGAACCAGTAAAAAAAAAAAAAAAAAAAAAAAAGATATTGATCAAATAAATGTGGTACGCTTCTCTCTTGTTGATGTGTCTCTTATTGTAGGAGTATCAGTCATGATCTTTGAATTGAGTGGGGAGAAGATGGTACTCTTTCTCCCCTACAATGCCAAGAATAATAATTCTGCTTCTGCCATATTTAATGTTGAAATAATCAATAAAAATGCATTCCTGTATATTCCACTAAAGCTTATAGATGTAGTTTTAATCTAAAAAAAACTTTATTTCTGAAAGCAGTTTTTGAATAGAAGAACTTTTATAGATCTACCAATATAATAAAACTAATCTATTGGAAAATACAAATGTAATTTTAGTTATTTATATTACCCCTTTTACTCTCACAATTGTGTCAATTTAGATGAAAAGTTTTCGACCTGCCTGTTTATGTTGCTACTGTTTATATATTTCCTAGCATTTACTATAGTATCAAAAACTAGAGGCTTTACTTCTTGATAAAATCCTTCCTAGCCTACTCTCCTTGCTCAATCAATCTGCTTCAGATTCTCTCAGTTCAAGGAACATCTCTCAAAAACTTGTGCTAGGTTTATGCACGTGGAATAATCTTTGCTTTCAGAAATATTTTTCTTTTCCTGGTAAGTGAGAAATTTTTTGCAAGACAAATGAGTGAAACCAGTGTAAGTAAATTCAAAATATATCAGCAAGAGCAAAATTAAATGGTATAGACAAAAATTCAAAGTGGCAGAAGGGAAATAAAAACACTGAGGATGACTGAGTGTTTAGGGAATGATTTTAAGGTGATGATTTTAAGCTCTATGCCTGGTTTCCTAAAAGACCTGCTATACTTTGAGGAAACTAGAAGAAAATGGGCGTGGAATTTTGATGCCATGAGACATAGGAATTGGGCTTTCTGAGGGCCAGAGGCTTGGTAAAGGAGGAGGATGTATATTTGCAAACAACATGGAATGCTAGGTGAAAATTTGAATTTCAGCTAAGGATATAGAGATTCATGAATGAGAGATTTTAGAACAGCTTTGAATAGAACAGCTATATAGTGCTAGATGATTTCAAGAGTGGGATAATTACATCTGATAAAATTCTGAGACATGTTAAAAAATCTAGACTAGAAGTGATAAGGACTTAGAACAAAGGAATAAAGGTGAACATGCAGAAGATTGAAAATTGACCCGTATCTCCCTACAAAAACCAAACCCAAATGGATCAAAAGATCTACAAAAGACCCAAAGCCCTGAAACCGAGGTAGGAATGAAGGAGTAAGAAATAAGTCAGAGATGTAAAGACAGGACAACAACAACAACAGCAAAAATTAATTCAGAAGTTGCAGATATTTTTCCAGGCCTGTCCCTCCTCAAGCCAGTCTCTCTTCCAGACCTGTTACTCCCAAATCCCTGAGAAATCTGTAAATCTGCCTGTGTGCTGTAAAGTAACCCCCAAGGAATGAATTAAGCAAAGAGAGCTAAGACATCTTGAGGAACGTACAATTTAGGGGATTTCCCAGTGCCATCTATTGATCAGATAATGAAGATTACATCAGCCTGAGGATCTTGAGACTAACCAGACCACTAGAAGCCATCTTGAGTTCACCAGATTGACCTCATTCCTACATCCATTTCCATGCTCACCCCTCACCAAGTTTTCTCTAAAAGAGAAAACTTTCTCTAAAAGACCTGGGAACCCCCCAAACTATATCTTACTCTCAAGATGGCCCACATTCTCCCCTGAGTGCAAAGTCCCTGCTTTATTTCCAAAGCCATCCCTCTCTAAAGCGGTCTACATTCTCCCTTCAATGTGTCTACTTTCAAAAAACAAAAAAAACTATGTGTGTCTGACTAGCATTTGTTGAAATTCTTTTTCTTTTTTTTTTTTTTTTTTTTTGTGGTACCAGGGATTGAACTCAGGGGCACTCGACCACTGGGCCACATCCCCAGCCCTTTTTTGTATTTTATTAGAGACAGGGTCTCACTGAGTTGCTAAGTGCCTCGCCATTGCTGAGGCTGGCTTTGAACTCACGATCCTCCTGCCTCAGCCTCCCAAAGTGCTGGGATTACAGGCGTGCGCCACCGCGCCCAGCTTGAAATTCTTTTTTTTAATGTAAGCCAAGAACTCCTCTAGTCCAGAGTTGAGTCCCCCTTTTACTCCAGGAACTCCTCAAAACCTTCTTTGGAGACACCTCTTCTCCCATAACCAAACTGCTAGAAGAAAACAGGGAAAACATGTTAAGTCATTGGTACAGACAATCATTTTTCATTTTGGATAGGACCCAAAGCACTGGAAACAAAAGCAAAAAGTGTCAAGTGGGATTATATCAAACTAAAAAGCTACATGTTCAAACAAGGAAACAATCAATGGAGTAAAGAGACAACCTAGAGAAAGGGAAAAATATTTGCCAATCATTCATTTGACAGAAGAGGGTTAATACCCAGAACACATAAGAAACTAAAAAAACAAAACAAAACAAACTTAAAAATAAATGGGAATGGGCAAACAAACTTAATAAATGCTTATGAAAAGAAAAAATGCAAATGGCCAACAAGTTCATGAAAAAAAAAATGTTCATTATCATTGGCCACAAGGGAAATGCAAACAAAATCTATAATGAGACATCTTCTGTTTCATTTAGAATGGCTATTATCAAAGATAAACAAATATTTTAACAACAAATGCTGATAAGGATGAGAGGGAAAAAAAAGGAACTTTTATATACTGTTGGTGAGAATGTAAATCTGAGCCATTATAGAGAATAGTATGGAGGTTCTTCAAAAACACTAAAAATAAACTTACCTTACCTAACCAGCTATCCCACTTTTATATATGTATGGAAAGAAAATAAAATCAGCACACGAAAGAGGTAACTGCAGGCCTGTTTATTGCAGCACTATTCACAATAGCTCAGATATGGAATCATCCTATGTGCCCATCAAAATATGAATAAAGAAAATGTGACATTATCCACAAAGGAGTATTATTTAGCCATAGAGAGGAATGAAATGCTGTCACTTGCAGCAAAATGGATGGAGCTGAAGGACATTATGTTAAGTATAATAAGCCAGACACCAAAAGACAAGTACCACATGTTCTCTTTCCTATGTAAGACTTAAAAAAAAAAATAAAAAGTTGACATAAAGGCAGAATAGTGATTAATAGAGGATAATATGCGTGGATAAAAGGAAGTTGGGTTTAATCAGAGCAATCTGTGTGTATGGAAAAAATCAAATGGGACCCCACTAATATGTAGAACCCCATTATTATGTAGAACCCCATTAATATGTAATCAAAATAAATAAATATAGGTGTGAGTGGAAAAGAAAGGGACAAATTTAAAATGTATCTTTAAGAAAAAGTGTGGAGAAATTGGTGAACTATCATACATTAAGAAAAATGAATCTTTTAATACAATGTAATTCTTTGTGGTTAACTGATTTTGTATCAAGTAGCTTGGAATCCAAGATTAAACAAGTACTTTCCGTACATAAAATCTCAAATTACATTCATACTGTACTGATATAGTAATCTTGTCACACGAGGTATACACTAGGAGGCTCACTTTATGAAAATCGTTAAGAAACGGGCAAAATAAAATTTCTAGATTAGGGATGCTTTTGTGTTTCTGTGAAATCAGTGGTCGATCCAGATGATGTGGGTTGACCTTAACTGTTCTGCACAGTGTCTGAAGTTCCCATCAATACTCAGGAGGACTGGATGGACCCTGTTGAAATGCAAGCAAGGTAACACAGAAGCAATTAGGATCCATTAACACTTTCACCCATTTAATGGATTGAATTAGCTAACCTATGTTTAGGTGATGGAAAGGAGGACAGAGGGCACAAAGAGGATAGCAGGGAGTTGTGTGTATGAGAGAAGGAGACAGAGGGAAGATTGCCAAGGATTTCAGGAGGAATCCATCATCCTGGGTGCGTGCAGTCATTTGGGCTGGTATCCAGTCACTTTGTCTTCTGTGGAGGGGATCCAAAGAGTTGGGTTGGCATCAGAAGCTCTAATGCCAACCCCAGCTCAGGCCTTGAATTGCTGTAGTTTTCTTACCCTTTCTGCTCCAACATTTTGCTTCTCTAAAACGAGGCCCTTGGACTCCTTGTTAGATGCCAGGCGGACAGGCCACACCTCCCAGGTACCTTAAGACAAGACACACCTCCCAAGCGCCTTAAGCTGGCCATGCCACTGGCCACACCTCAGGTGCCTTACCGAGCCAATTAGGACACACAGGTTCCCCTTTCAACCCCGGGTCAGCCTATGGAGTTGGGGGCCTCCCTGGGGGGTCCCTCTGACCACCGGTTGGCTACTTAAGCCTTCTTCAGACTGAAACTCCTTCCTTCCCTTCTTTTCTTTTTGTCATCCCATCTCCTTTCCTCCCCTCCCGCCAGTTTTCCTCATTCCCTTCCCCCTCCACGTGTCCCTCAGTCCCCATCCGCCATTAGGGGCCGGTTAATAAACCCCTTTTCTACACGGAGGTCCCAGCATAGGTTCCTTTGCCCTTCATTTTGGTGCATGGGCTGGGAAACGTGTCTATTCTGAGGGCATAAACCTCCTGGGATCGCTTGGCTCAGCCTCTGCTCATCTTTTCGACCATAGCATCTTTGGATTTGGTAAGCCTCCCCTCCCCTCCCATTGCCGGCTTCCCAGCCAGCCACACCGGTTCCAGCCCCTGATCTTTCTTCAGCCCCCTCCCCTGTGGCTTTTGCAATGGCTCCGGTTTCTCCAGTTTCTCCCCCAGCGGTTTCTGCGCAGTTTCCAATTTCTCCCTTGGCTCCGGCTTCTCCCACTGTAGTCCCAGTGTGAATCCCAAACTCCCAGGCTATTCTGCCACCCAATCCCGCCTTTAGCCCTCCCATTACTTGTTGAGAAAGCAGGCAGGACAGCTGACCCAGATCATTGCACCCTTGAGGGAAATGGCAGGAGCAGAGGGCATAATTAGGGTTCATGTTCCATTCCCCATGGCACATTTATCCCAGATAGAGAAGCACTTGGGTTCCTACACTACTGACCCCACCACTTACCTTAGGGAATTTCAATGGGTCACCCAAGCTTATAGCCTCACCTTTCATGATGTACACATGATTTTGGCAAATACTCTCCTTCCTGAGGTCCGTAGGCGAGTCTGGGAGCGGGCAAGAGCCTATGCAGATGAGACCCATAGAACTAACCCTAATCATCCCATAGGACCTCAGGATGTCCCTGAAAGAGATCCAAATTGGGACTATAATTCTCCAGGGGAAATGGCCCTGAGAGATCAGTTTGTCACTTGTATAGTAGCTGGCCATAAACATGCAGCACAGAAGGCTGTTAATTTTGATAAACTACAGGAAATTATACAAAAAAGAAAAGAAGGGAAGGAAGGTGTTTCAGTCCGGAGAAGGCTTAAGTAGTGAACCGATGGTCAGACGGAACCCCCAGAGAGACCCCCAACTCCATAGGTTACAGAGGGTCGAAAGGGGAACCTGTGTGTCATAATTGGCTCAGTAAGGCACCTGAGGTGTGGCCAGCAGCATGGCCAGCTTAAGGCGCTTGGGAGGTGTGTCTTGTCTTAAGGTACCTGGGAGGTGTGGCCTGGCTAAACTACCTGGGAAGTGTGGCCTGTTGGCCTCGAATCTAACATTCCCCCCTTTTTGTTTTCTTAGGGAGCAGGGCGTTGTGTTTGGATCTGGCTTCGAGCTGAAATGGGGTGACGTGGGGTGTTATGAGGGGGGAGATGTGGGCAGGCAGATCAGGCTTGAGGGCGAAAAAAAAAGGAGAGACCCTCTCCGAGTTTCTTGATCGGCTGACAAAAGCCCTCCAACAATACACTAATTTAGACCCTGAATCTCCAGGGGGGCATCGGGTCCTTATGACTTATTTTCTGTCCCAAAGTTACCCCGACATACAGGCTAAATTAAGAAAATTGGAGCAAGGGCCTGTGACACTTCAGACCAAGATTTTGGCCACGGCCTTTAAGGTCTATCATAACAGAGATGAGGACGCAGAGCGTAGCAAGTTTCAAAAATATGACAAGGCCAAATGATCAAAGTTTCAAATGCTGGCCCAAGCCCTACGAGGCTCTGATGCTTGGGCTTCAAAAACAGGGGTTTATAAGTCCATACAGGAGGAACCTCCAGGGCCCTGTTACAGGTGCAGGAATGATGGACACTGGGCTAAAGCTTGTCCTAACCCCAGGCCCCCTACGCACCCATGCCCTAAATGTCCCAAGATGGGCCACTGGGGTGTTGACTGCCCCAGTCTCCACAGGGGGGCTGGACCAGTCACAAACCCCAACCTGCTGGCACTGGCTACAGAGGACTGACAGGGCCTGGGGGCTCCTCTACTGACCGTTGACATCGTCTTACAGGAGCCTAGGGTTACCCTCCTTGTTGATGGCCGCTCCATAAATTTCCTGCTAGATACAGGAGCCACTTCCTCGGTCTTGAGGGAGTTTTGGGGCCCCACCATCATAGCACTGTCCCCTATTGTTGGGGCAGAGGGAAATGCTATTTACCCCTGCAATACTCCCATGCTGTCTTGCTGCCTCCACCATCATCCCTTCACCCACCAGTTCCTAGTAATGCCTCAATGTCCCATGCCTTTACTGGGCTGAGACATACTAGTCAAATTTCAGGCCTCAACTGTGTTCTCTGATCCTCCTTGCTCAGTTGTGATCCCTGCTCATTTCACTCTGTCTCCTCCTCCGTCTTTCTTCTTACTGTTTTAGAGGCCACTGGTGACCATGAAGAGACCCCTCAACATCTACCAATGCAGAAATCCCTCACCCCCCTACCGATGCAAGAACCCCTCGACCCTCTACCAATGCAGAAACCCCTCAACCTTCTACCAATGCAGAAACCTCCTGTTACCCTGCCCCCACCCATCTGGTAGACCCCAAAGTTTGCAATACCCAGACTCCCTCCCTTTCTCATTGCGACCCTGTACAAATACACCTTAAAAATCCCCAGCATATCCCCAACAGAGCTCAGTATCCACTTCCAGCCACTAGCCTTAGGGGTCTCCAACCTATTATCTCAGATCTTCTGTGGAAACGTTTTCTCAGACCCACCCATTCTCCTTATAATACTTCAATATTGGCGGTTCAGAAGTCCAATGGGTCGTATTGGCTAGTTCAGGACCTTCGTCTCATCAACGAGGCCATCAGGCCCATACACCCTGTGGTCCTAAATCCTTATACCATTCTCTCCCTAATTCCCTCCTTATCCACCCATTTCTCAGTTATTGACCTCAAAGATGCCTTTTTCACTGTTCCTTTAGCTCGGGAATTGCAACACCTTTTCACCTTTACCTGGACTGACCCCGATCCTCAACGGTCCCAACAATTGACCTGGACAGTCCTCCCTCAGGGTTTTCAAGACAGCCCTCATATCTTTGGAGAGACATTGGCTGCAGACCTCAAAGACCTTGAATTCTCTGACTCCGCTCCTCATATCTTTGGAGAGACATTGGCTGCAGACCTCAAAGACCTTGAATTCTCTGACTCCGCTCTCCTGCAATATGCAGATGACCTTTTCCTCTCCAGCCCTTCCTTTTCCACAGCTCGTGAAGACTCTTACACCCTTTTTCTTGCCTCTCATGGATATCGTGTTTCCCCATCTAAGATGCAACTTGCCCAGACCCAGGTAGTTTATTTAGGAGTTCAGATTTCCCATCAACCGAAGGCCATTACTGTAGACTGAAGGGCCTTCATTGAGGATCTCCCATGTCCCAAGACAATGGAAGAGATTCTTTCCTTCCTAGGGCTAGCGGGATATTTCTGTGCCTGGATTCCCAATTTTTCTCTTTATGCAAAGCCCCTATATGAGTCAGCTAAGGGGATTGAAGAAAAGTTCCTTCCTAAAGGCATTCGGCTGAGTTTAAGCACCTGCAGCAGGCACTATTACAGGCCCCAGCTCTTCACCTCCCAGACCTTCTTCAGCCATACACCCTTTATGTCCATGAAATGAAGGATCTGGCTCTAGGTGTTCTAGGCCAATACAAGGCCTCCGCTTTTGCTCTGGTTGCCTATCTTTCTAAACAGCTTGACCCTACCGTTCGCAGATGAGCCCCTTGTCTTCGGGCTCTGGCTGCTGCTTACCTACTTCTACAAGAATCCAAAAAGTTGACCTTTGGTGCTCATGTCACTATTACCTCTCCTCACCATTTAAAAGATCTACTAACCTATAAGAGCCTTCAAACTCTCCCACCCTATCACGTTCTCTCTCTCGTCGTTTCTTTTCTGTATGACTCCTCAATCTCTTTCCAACCCTACTCCTCTCTACACCCGGCTACCCTCCTCCCAGTCTCCTCAGAGCCCCCAGAGCATGATTGTGTAGAAATGCTTGAGGCTTTAATCCCTCAACCCTCCCATATTCAAGAGGGATCACTTCCCTAATCTGGTTCACAGATGGCAGCTCTTTCCTTAAGGATGGGCAACGTTTTGCCGGTTACGCTGTCATCTCCCTATCAGAGGTTATAGAGGCAGCACCCCTTCCCCCACAATACCACAGACCAATGGGCTGAACTAATAGCTATTATTCGTGCCTTTGAACTAGCGGCTGACCGAAACCTCACCCTCTATACAGACTCAAAATATGTCTATCATATCTTACTTTCTCACTCTGCGATATGGAAAGAATGACCACAAAGGGCTCTGCAGTTACTAATTCCAAATTAATATCAAAGCTCCTGCAGGCCTCTCTTCTGCCCAAACTAATAGGGATCTCTCATTGTCCTTCACACCAAAATGGTGAGTCTCCCATAATTCATGGAAACACGAAGGCTGATAGGGCAGCAAGGAAAGCAGCACTATCTTCTCCTTCTCTTCTGGCTCCATTCCAATCTACTACCCAGACCCCCACATCCCCTCTGTACAATCAATCCTCTCCTATCTCAATTCTCTTTTCCATCCTAACCCTCAGGCCCTCAAAACTTTCGCTACCTCCTTCCTCACCCTGACTTCAGAGGACACACAGTTTCTCCATCAGCTCACCTCCACGTGCCCTGCATGTCAGCGCACCAACCCATATACTCCCCTTAAACCGGGAACATTTCCCTCTCACCAAGCTCGAGGTCAGCTTCCAGGAGCTGATTGGCAGATAGATTTCACCAACATGCCAGTTGTCCGGAAACACAAATATCTCCTTGTCTTGGTGGACACCTTCTCTGGATGGGTGGAAGCCTTCCCTACTTCCAACAAAAGGGCCTCCACAGTAGCTTCTATTTTAGTCTCAGAAATCCTTCCCAACTTTGGGTTGCCTACGTCCATCCAGTCTGACAACGGGTGTGAATTTCTTTCTCATGTCACCCAAAATATTTCTACTTCCCTTAACATTCCTTGGCATTTTCATATCTCATATCACCCCAAGTCCTCAGGGAAGGTAGAGAGGACTAATAGAACTCTTAAGCATATTCTGACTAAACTCCCCCTGGAGCTTCACTTGGACTGGGTCAAGCTACTTCCCCTCGCCCTCTTTAGGCTCTGAGTCCTCCCAAAGAAACCTTCCTCACTATCCCCTTTTGAGGTTATGTTTGGGCAACCAGCTCTTCCACCTGGAGTTTCCCCAATTCAAGGAGCCTTACCCAAAGATCTTTCTCTTCCCATCTTGTCCTTCATCAGACATCAGCTATGGAAGTGCCAAATTACATCCTGCCTGACCCAGGTAGACTCACTGCTTCATTCCCATTAACACGTGGTTCTTGGGTATATTTCTCCCATCACCAGGACACAGGAACAGTCTCCCTTGCCCCGAAGTGGACAGGCACCTTCCAGGTTGTGCTATGCACACCCACGGCTGCTAAGCTCTGTGAAACCTCAGGGAACTTGACATCTTGGATTCATATCTCCAGACTGAAACCAGCTGCTCAACCAGCTGAGGATCCACAAAAGGACGACGTAAAACTACCTCAGTATACTTGCTCTCCCCTTCCCACAGATCCCCTAAAAGTCTGCTTCTTTTGTGTCTCTAACACTGACCTAAAATGACCTTTTCTGTCCTTTTCGTTCTGTCTCTGGCTCTCTTCCCACCTGCCTCTGCAGGTTCTGTGTCTTACTGCTCTACTCCTCCATGCAGTTACTTTTTTGAGGTTTGGCAACTAGATAACCATGGGCAAAAGATGCGCCTCCTTAACCAATCGTCCTGCCCTTTTGATAACTGCCCATCCTTCCTGCTCATCTTTGATGTGGTCTCCACATGTGCTCACCAATGCTCCCCCTACTGCCAAAAGCAAGAAAGTACCTTTGTTTTAAGGAGGACCAGACACAGGACTGGTGCGATGACCCTGAAGGATGGGTCAGATGTCCATCCTGGAGCTGTAATTATCACTGGCCCCATCCCGTTATGGGAGTAACAAGAATCTGGGGAATTACACCAAGCCAACTCCAATCCTCGAGTAACAGTAACAACATAACTTTTAAGATTACTAATCCTTCTTCCTGGCAGAGTCGTGTTGCTGCGGTAGGGTTTGTTAATGTCGAATGGGCCCATGGTCGAGGTAAAATCATTATAGAAAAACTATAAAAGACTCTTCTGCTGCCGGGCCCTCCAGATACTTAATGCCACCAGGCAACAGACTCGAACCCATCTCCGACATTTGAATGAGTCTCTCTCTTTCTCCTGGGACTCCATCCTTTCTTTATCTCTCTCCCTATTAGTGAACTATTTCACATTTAAAGCCTCAACCTGTTTCCTCTGTGCACTGCTTCACAAGTCTCTATTGGTCCCAATCCCAGTTCAAGCCAACGCTACCCAGACCTCCTCATGCCACGACCAACCATCTCTCTCTCTCTCCTTCTTCTGACTATTCCCTCTTTCTTTAATGTTACCTCTTGTTGGGCCACTGTCAATGACTCTTGCCCAGAACACACCTGGAACCCCATAACAGACAATTTGACTCTCCCTTCCCCTTTCCTATTTTGGTGCTCCACCCATATGTTCCAATGCATTGATGCTAAGACCCCAGTTCCCTGCTACCCTGTTGTTTTAATCCCAAGCCTGATCTTATATACAGAGGCTGAGGTTGAGGACCTTCTTACCTCCCTACAGTCTTAAGGGGGGGTGGTGGTGCTCTAAACGAGCAGCCATCCTGGAAGTCTTAGTTGGTGTTAGCTAAGTCACCGCAATTTCCTCTGCAGGCCTTTCAATAGGAGGATTGGCTCATTCACTTGTAGTGGCCCAATCCTTTAGATAGGAGCTCTTCGATCTCACAGATAAGCTTACCACCATGGATGAGGCCTCCGCTTACTCCATCCACGCCCTTCAGTAATAACTCTCCTTGTGAGCAGAACAGATGAGCTTTAGACCTCATCACAGCAGAAAAAGGGGGTACCTGTGTTTTCTTGGGTGAAGAATGCTGCTATTTTGTCAACCAGTCAGGCAAGGTTGACCACAACATACATCACTTGAAGAAGGTGATACAAGATCCAGGGAACAAGAAGATTCGGTGGCAGCAGAGGGAATTATGGGAAGGGATGGCCCCATGGATCCTCCCTCTCCTAGGCCCACTTATAACCATATGTCTCATCCTGATGTTAGCCCCTTGTGTCATAAGATGCCTTCAAAATCAGATTTCTCAGATTTCTAATCAAACCTTTAAACAGCTTCTTCTCAGGGATTATCAACTGTTAAAAACCACAGATGACTTTCCTACCAGAGATGACTTCTCTCCACCTCAGGACAAACTTACCAGTCTCTAGAGGGATCAACTACACCCTGAATGACTCCTCAACAGCTACCTCCAAAGGGCCATTAATCTGCCACCCTATGTTCATTACAATGACCTTTCTCACGAGCCTCCTACTCTCTATTGGCCTCTTCACTGTAAGTCCCACCCAGTGGAATATAGGACAATAATCCATCTCACCTTCTTTCTCTTTGTTGTTTTCATAATAGTGTTAAGATGCTACCTGTAAACTCGCAAAGCCTACAATTCCTACATGCTCTTCGAGAGGATAGCTGGCTGATTCCCCGGTGACCTCTGCAGAAGCTTGGTTTAACACCCTCACCAATTTATGGCTTCAAGGAAACTTCATCCATTTCACACCTGCAGAGATTCATCATTTTGGTGCCTGGATCCTGGGAATTGTTTTTTGCCCTCAAGCCTGACCTGCCTGCCCACATATCCCCCTCATAACACCCCATTTCAGCTCGAAGCAGCCAGATCAAAACACGATGCCCTGCTCCCTAAGAAAACAAAAAGGGGGGAATGTTAGATTCCAGGCTGACAAGCCACACCGCCCAAGTAGTTTAACTAGGCCACACCTCCCTGATACCTAAGACACACCTCCCAAGCACCTTAAGCTGGCCGTGCCACTGGCCACACCTCAGGTGCCTTACTGAGCAATTACAACACATGGGTTCCCCTTTCAACCCCCCGGCAGCCTATGGAGTTGGGGGCCTCCCTGGGGGGTCCCTCTGACCACCGGTTCACTACTTAAGCCTTCTCCAGACTGAAACTCCTTCCTTCCCTTCTTTTCTTTTTGTCATCCCATCTCCTTTCCTCCCCTCCTGCCAGTTTTCCTCATTCTCTTCCCCACCCACGTGTCCCTCAGTCCCCACCAGCCATTAAGAGCTGGTTAATAAACCCCTTTTCTACACGGTGTTCCCAGTGTGTGTTCCTTTGCCCTTCACTCCTGATCCAGTTGCTCAATTCTGTTAGTCATATTTTAATTTTCACAGCTGTTTTTGTTGTTGTTTTCTCCTAGTATAAGGGAGACGGTTTTATAAACAAACAACTTTTGTAAAGAAAACCTCCTGAGATTCTATAGCTTCAGCAATATTTCAAAGACATGTTTTCAAATTCTTTTCCAGACTACCTGGCCATCTTGATTTATGATGAGAATCTAGAATCTATGATATGCACAAAGCAATATCCATTTTCCTTATAATCATATTTCACTGATTACAAAAATCCCAATATAGGTTACAATTGTCACCTAACTATGAGAGATTTTACTTCCAGACTTGTAACCATTACATTATCATTGAAATTGTATGTGATTTACAAATATTTTAGCCTTCAATACACATGTTGTCAAAATGCAGAAAGATTAAATTGATAAATGTCTTCCTATTGCATCTTTTCATTTTTGTGGATTATAAGCAACTGTCAAATCTCCAGGGTTTCATGAAATTATCATCCTGCTATCAAAAATAAAGTTACTTTTCTAATAGATACCTTTGCCTTTTCTTCTATAGAGAATTACTTATAGAAACATTATTTAGGATATCAACTATTCCTTCAACTAAGATGAAGCTGCAAGTTATATCCAAGGGGAACAGGCAACCAGGACTGTTGGGGACAATGTGACATGGCAGGAAATCTGATATCTATCTGTCATTTGCACTCATGGAGTGTATCAATAGTCTTCATTTTGAAAATGGTATCTTAATTTTTAAATATGCTTGCATTGGTAGCGGTGTCATAGACTAACAATTATTTAGCAAGAGGAAGGAAATGATGGGTAGAAGGAAAATACATGGGTGAGGACTCTCAGTTGAATTCTAGCTATATTAATCAGAAAAAGAATATTTTATTATTATTGTTATTTTTTATTTTTGGTTCCGGGGATTGAACTCAGGGGCACTTGACCACTGAGCCACATCCTGAGCCCTATTTTGAATTTTATTTAGAGACAGGGTCTCACTCAGTGGCTTAGTGCCTTGCTTTTGCTGAGGCTGGCTTTGAACTCCTGATCCTTCTGTCTCAGTCTCCTGAGCCACTGAGATTACAGGCATGCATCACTGCACAAGGCCAGAAAGAGATTTATTAAGGTGTATATATATATAGGCAACTCAGATAATGGTTGGTATTGCAAAAGAAATAATTCCAACAAAATTCTATGAACCAAACCTGGCATCATCCCAGAACTCCTTGCCAAAATCAGGAAACCGCATCAGAAAGCTATGCCACAGCCATTGCCCTCAGAACCACTAGCCAGGCCAGGCCACTGCCATGAAGTACTCAGTAGAACAGATGCTCCGTGCTCACCCTCTATCCCCACACAACTAATCTTCAAAGCAAAGTTACATGTAGGGTCAAGAGAACCTGAATAGTTTGTTGTTTAATGTCTTGAAAAGTATGTTTTACCATGTGGAAAACTAGCAAAATGTGCAGAGACTTATCAAAAAATAAAAACAGGAGAAACAAAAAGAAGTTCAATGAAGAATTTGTTTTATAATCCCCAAACTTGAAAGTATAAGAATTTATTCCAGAAAGAGCTAGTGGCCTTGAAGGCAGAGACTTAAGCTAGCACATTTGTTCAAAGATTCTAGCAAATCTATTTGGAATTTTAGTTAAGTTCATACTTTCTCTTTCCCTCTGTTATTGAGAGAGGGGGGTGGGGATTTTAATTCTTCAATGTCCTCCCATTCCAATAAAATGGAAAATCACTTCTGAAATGGCAAATCAAACTTGCCTTAGTACCATTTTATCATACCTGCTTTTCTTGACTTATTCTACATAAAAAAGTATGGAGATGGTACAATTCTGTGTCCCCTTCTACTGTTCTGAATATATTAGTTTCTGATTAAGTTTTTTTTCCCAAACAGGAAATGGGTGGTCTTTTCTAGGAAAAGAAGGGTCCTTATCAAAATATTACTGAAAATTATGTACTTGACATAACTTTTATTGAGTAACAGACATTAAAAACAAATGAAAAATAAAAACCAAAGTTCTTCAATTTCCAGAAAGAAAAGTATACATCTTAGAAATGAAAAAGAAAAATGGGTTTCCTTTAAATTGATGCTGGATGTTTTTCAGGATTTTTGATGGAACTGTGCAAGGGAATTAGCACCAAAATCTTGGGGAAATGAGAAGGGATTGGATTTTTGGGGTAATTTTACTATAAAATTATAAACCAGGATGATGACAATCCAACTGAAAATATTTCCTATCCCCCCAAATCACAGGTGTGAGATTTAATTTCTATGGCAGTAATAGGCACATTTTTCTTCTTTGATACAAAGCTAGGCCACATTTCCTTGTGCATTTGAATATAAGTGGAATCAGGTGACATGTTCTCCCCAATAGAATGTTATTGTTCATGATTTGTTTCAATTTTAGACCAAAGTAGTTAAGAAGAAGGTATTCTTTCTCCACATTCTCCTTTGTCCATTTCCTGGATGGAGAGATTGTGGCAATAGTCTTAAAGAATGGCTATTAGGAGAAATGCAAATTAAAACTATTCTGAGATTTTATCTCACTCCAGCCAGAATGGCAATTATCAAGAATACAAGAAACAAGCCGGGCGTGGTGGCACACGCCTGTAATCCCAGCACTTTGGGAGGCTGAGGCAGGAGGATCGCGAGTTCAAAGCCAGCCTCAGCAATGGCGAGGCACTTAGCAACTCAGTGAGACCCTGTCTCTAATAAAAAAATACAAAAAAAGGGCTGGGGATGTGACCCAGTGGACGAGTGCCCCTGAGTTCAATCCCTGGTACCAAAAAAAAAAAAAAAAAAAAAAAAAAAGAATACAAGAAACAATAATTGTTGGTGAGGATGTGGGATTGCAAATTGGTGCAATCAATCAAAAAACTAGGACTGGAACCACAATTTGACCCAGTTATTACACTCTTCAGTATTTATCCAAAGGATTTAAAATCAGCATACTACTGTGACACAGCTACATCAATATTTATAGCAGTGTAATTCACAATAGCTAAGCTATGGAGCTAACCTAGGTACCCTTCAACAGATGGATGGATAAAAAAAATCATGGTACATATACACAATGGAGTATTACTCAGCCATAAAGAATGACTTCATGATGACTTTATGACATTTTCCAGTAAATGGATGTATCACAGACTATCATGCTAAGTGAAATAAGCCAATTTAAAAAAAAAAAAAAGGTCAAATGTTTTCTCTGATATGTGGAAGCTAACCACAACAAGGAAGAGAGGAGAATAGAAGTTCAGTAAATTAGACAAAGGGGAATGAAGGGAAGGGAGGGAAGATAGGAATAGGAAAGACAGTGGCTTGAATCTGACATAACTCTCCTATGTTTATATATGAATACACCACAGTAAATCTCACTGTTGTGTACATTCACAAGACTGGGGTCCTGATTAGGATAAGATATATTTCTATACCATTCTTGTATAATTATAACAAAATGGACTCTACTATCATGTGTAACTAAAAGGAACCAATAAAAAATAAAGAAAGAATGGCTATTAGGATAGAAAAGACCTGAATCCATGAAAGATTGCATGGAGTTTAGGGTCCCTGTTGACTCATGCTGGACTGTAAAATAAGCTACAAAGAAATTAGTATCTGAAACTGATAGGATTTTTTTTAAAGTTGTTAACTTACTCTAATTGATGCACTTCTATGAACATAGGATGCTTCAGGAGGAAATTCTTTTAATATAAAATCTGATCCACTTATTAAAGTTTCCACAACTCATAATTGTTGAAAAGTACACTACAAACTCTAAAGCATTTTGCAAATATATTTTAGCAGCACTAATAGAAATATTAATAGTTATACAGAATTCAACATTTCAATTGATTTTGTTTTTTGGAATAAAAGTTGGAAAGAATGAAGAGACAAGAAGAAATATCCTCTTAAATTGGAATTACTTGAGTAGCAGCCCATGTTGCAGGATCACAGAAGTTTGGCATTCAACTATTCTAAAGGCCACATTTTTAAGAAAAAAAAATATGAATCTATAAGAAAATGTAAAATTCATAAGACACAGTGTAAAAGGAATAACAAGCCTACATCTTGACCTTGCCTTGTTTCTGTTTTTCCTTTCCCTTAATGCACTTTTATTTAATTTGGCTTAGCTGTTTTAAAGATCTCGTGTTACTTTAGTCAGAGGCGGTGTTTTAGAATTCAGCTGGGTCACAGGAACTTTCTCACCACTCCATTCTAATTTGCAGTTTTGCTATAATAAAAGCCCTAAATATATTGCTACTGTCTAGACGTTTTATCTGAAACAAGTGTCCTTTGTAGTCTCAGAGGACTTTTCTATTTTATTTCCAGTAAATCAAAGTCTGTGAAGAGCTTCAGTTCTTATTAAGACATACCCTTCACAGTCCAGTGCCTGCCAACTGTGGTGAAGCCATTGACAGTTCATTTACATATAAGTGATGGCTTCCATCAGGGAGTTGGCTCCAAACACAATGGACATTTAGAGCATATCCAATATTTCTTGTTCTTTGATGAGCACCAAGTGCCAATTTTTATATAGAAACTAACTATTGAAAAGTGAAGGCTTCTTTCCCCTGACCTTACACTGTCTTCCCCACCTCTAGAGGGACACTATCACTGAACTTAATGTGGAATCACACCTCTAACAGACATTCAGCAGTAGCCTCTACTTCACTTTGCTAAGAATCCAGAACAGTTAAATGTAGGAAACATGAGACAAACGTGATCATATTGAAAGAAAATTATATATATGATTAAGGAAAAAATAAACTTCTGTATCCTGCCCCAAATGCCTTAATTGCAAGTTAATTTTTTATTTTATTTTTATAAAGTACTTTTTATATTACTTCACATTAATTATATCTTATAAATACATTAACCATTTGGAACAGCAATTGTACAACACCCACTGAGAAATCCTGTATTGAAGTTTGCAAGTACCTTACATTATAACTGCATGCTTTTCTTATCATTTTCATGGAAATCTAGCCAAATTTTTACCCTAGTAATGCCACAAAGCAAATCAGTTTGTTATCATACTGATATTCAAATGTATGATTTTTTTCTTTTTCTTCTTAGTTGTGCCATTTCCACCTTTTTCAGCATACAAATAAAGAAAAAAAACTTTTAAAAGTTATCAATAAGGAGAATATATATAATTTAATTTCATAGAAAAACTAAACTTAAACTAGTTATCACTGCTTTCTTTCCCCTACCATATGTTTTATTCTAAAATTTTCCGGTTAGACTTTATTATGGTTCTTAGCCCATCTTGGTTTGGTTTGGGTGAACTCTAACATTAACATAATTCTTATAATTGGCTTTCTAAAGATTAGTTTCAATAACTTCCATATGTATTCTTACAGTAAACTCCAGCATGGAAGCAGCCTGAAAGAGCTGTCTGTTTAAAACCAATGAATTTATCATAAAAGTAACAGATCAAGGATAAGGACTTTGAAAAAGTAGAACACCTGTCATGTAGTTCCTGTCTCTATTCATACCTGGTCTCCTATCCTGTGAACAGGTTCTATTACTTCAACTATTGCTTCTCTCTTCTTTCTTTAATCCATTCATAGATAGAGGGTGGAGGATGGATGGATGGATGGGTGGATAAAATGAAGTCCAAGATTCTTAAGGAACTGGTGTTAGCCATTGTGTGTCAACTCTTTCTAGACCTGAGGCAAGTAACTCAGAAATACAAGAGTAGATTGATAGTGTGTCCCTTTAGAATAAGGAATCAGTAAAGGAATATAATATTATGGCCATGCTAAATGTTAATATAGTTTAAAACACATTTTCAAAAACAAATTCCAAAAAATTTAAGTGATACAGAGTATGCTAATAAACAAAGTCTTTGATATTTATTTTAGCAAAATATTACCCTATTATCATTTTAAAGAATAAAAAAGATGAATGCAACAGTATTTAATATCAGAATTATGAGTTTTAAAAATAATTCTAAAGTTACTTCAAGGCCTTTATTGTTAATAGAACAAAACAAATTTCAGTTCAATGAAAGCAGTACTTGACACTATGTAGCTTCATTTTATTATGATGTTTATGAAGAAGACAAAAAAAAAGCAGTGTTCAGGCAAAGATATTTAGAAATTACAGACTAACTCATCAAAGTCCTTCTTTGCATGTACAAAAATGCTTGTCCTTTTTCCTATTGATGCCAAATTAGTCCATGGCCACTGTTAACCTTCTCTTTGAATAGGTAGATTCCACCATTATAAGTAACAGTACTGAATTGCTTCTCAACCTTATTAAACTTCTTGTGATTTATAATACATTCTCATTTTCCTTTCTTTTATCGATCTGGCCACCAATTTTCCAACAATCTGGATGTTAGCTCTTTTGAGTATTGGATGTCCATTCACTATAATACAAAAAATATAATTTAATTAATAAATTCTCCATGAATATGATAGAAATGTACTATGCTTCTGAAATAATAGAATATTATAGGAAATTAATTATGATTGTGTTAGGACATGCTGAAAATTCGACATGGGCACATTTCCTTCAGGTTTATTGCATTACCTTACAGATTATGCTAGGAGACTCAGGAAATATTATTGTTGGGTAAGAGTTGAGGGAAGGGATAGCAGGAACAGGGTTCTACTAATGTATGGAAGACTTGAAATAAGTTAGCTGTATCATATCATATTTTATTATAAAAATTATTTATACCAATTCTGATACTGATATTTGAATCAACATTAACCATTAATTGTATAGATTGCTTATATTGATCCATTCTTATCTATAAAAATGACATTTAAATAAGAAATGAAAGTCTTAGGTTTACCATTGCTACCATTATGTACAGCAATAATTTGTAGACAGGGTAGTGTATCTTCACTGTTCAGGTCCTATAGTTTTAATTAAATAAAAACATAACCAACTTCCCCAAAGCAGTTAAGGTTGGGAGAAGAATCCACCTTACTAAAAGGGCAGGAATGACTTGACGGGATCTACGACACAGGGCATTGTGGCCATATTCACGTATACCTGCATAGTCATTAGACGAAGAGCAAGGCCTTATAACAACACAACTAATTTAGGTCACATTAGCCAAGGACCTGCACAGGCATCACTCCAAAAAAAGACATATGAATAGCCACCAGGCATATGAAAAAGTACTCAGTATCATTAATCATCAGGGAAATGCAATTTAAAATCACTATGAAATGTCACATCCTATCTGTAAGAATGGCGGTTACCAGAAAGTCTAGAGATAAGTGTTGGCAAGGGTGTGGAGAGAAGGGAAACCTTGGACATGGTGGTGGGAAGGTAGACTGCTGCGGCCCTTATGGTAAACAGTGTGGAGGTTCCTATAAAAGTCAAAAGTAGAGCTTCCCTGCAACCCAGCAATCCCTCCTCCAAGACGACACCCAAGGAAACTGAACTTAACTCCTCATAAAGATTTGAGCTCCTATGTTCACCGCAGCATTATTCACAACTGCTGGGATGCGAAGATAACCTAAATATTGAGTTAATGCATGAATGGATAAAAAAATGTGGAATGTTACTAAATCTCAAAAAAAGGTGATCCTAGTTACTACAACACAATACTATGTAAATAAGGCAGAAACTGGAGGAAATTGTACTACCTGAAATAAGCCAGATGCAGAAAGGAAAGAAAGCATTGTGTAATCTCACCTATGCTATGGAATTTTAGAAAAAGTTTAAGTACACAGAGATGGATAGAGAACTAAATGGTGGTTACCAGGGGTGTAAGGCATAGGAAATGGGGAACTATAGCTCAGTGGTTACAAACTGCAAAATTGAAGGATGGAAAACTGTGGGGATATGAGGTACCACATGAGGACTGCAGTTAATTAAAATGTACTGTATATGGGATTCTTGCCAAAGGGATAGATTTCAGCTGCTCCTGACACAAAAATAAAAATAAAAAATGGAAAATTATAGATGATGATGGATATTAATGTGCTTCACTATAATAATGCTTTTATTATCTGTATCTCATAATATCATATATTCCATTAAATATTCACAATTGAATTTATTTTAAAAAATAAATTAGTTTATATTAAGAGAACTTATAAAATAATCAGCATCAGCAATTATTCCTATTATGATCATAAGGAAAGGCAACCACCAATTCAGATCCTTATCTAGTTGCTTCATTAGATAAGCAAGTTAGATTTTTTTTCTCTTGGTACCGGGGATTAAACTCATGGGCACTCTACCACTTAGCCACATCCCCAAACCTATTTTTGTATTTTATTTAGAGACAGGGTCTCACTGAGTTGCTTAGTGCCTTGCTGTTGCTGAGGCTGGCTTTGAACTTGCAATCCTCCCATCTCAGCTTCCTGGGCCACTGGGATTACAGGGGTGCATCACCACACACGGCAGCATGTTAGATCTTGAGATGAGATCTTAGTATAAATAACTTTCCTATTGTGAATTTTGTTTGAAAATATGCAGTGCTAAGAATACTTAATTAGGCAGAAGAGAATTAAATTTAGGATTACTCAATGTAGTTAAAATAGGAAAATAAATATAATGATCCACATTCTTATTCTTACACATCTGTAAATGAATCTAGTTTTAGCACTTAATGTCAGTCACATTTCCTTATTTTTGAAATGGGCATAGTGTCTATCTTGTGCAGTTTTTAAGGGGATTCAAAAATATCCATCAAAAGATACATGTACAATAATACTTTATGGTCTTCTCAATTGCCAACAAATGTGCCATACTAATGCAAGGTATTAAAAATAGGGGAACCTTGGAGGTATATGGTACTTTAAACTCAATATTTCTGTAAACCAATATTTCTAGAAAACCAAAATAATAATAATAATAATAATAATAATAATAATAATAATCTATTAGTTTAAAAGATATGTATCTAAGACTCTGTAAATATTCAAAATATAGTAGTTGTATTATCTATATTAGGACATTATAATATGGGTTTTCAAATTTCACTAAACAATTGTTTAATCTGTTGTTTTGTAAATTTATAAGTTCAATAAAAGACCACTTCATTTTAGAAAAAATACAAATGCAAGTTCACATGATCTTTCAAAGTAAATATTCTTGACCTTCATTTTCTGTCCTATGGTAGAATAGATTCAAAAAACAATCCTTTTGATCAAGTCCAATCCTGAATAAAATATTAAGTGTGCTTTCACTTCATTGCTGAACTGGCAGGGAGGGAAGAAAACACAGAGGCCAAAAACAAAGTGAAATCAAGCACCTTAGTAGATATTTCAGTGCCAAAGCCACTCTGTTTTAGTCCAAGGTTCTCTGCTAAGCCCTGGATGTCTTAACTGTAGTCCTGTGAGGGGAGCAGGGACAGGAGATAAAGCCTGGGTTCCTCCAAACAGGAGTCTAACATGAGACCACCACCAAGGGCTGGGGATCGGAGGGCTAGGGTAGGAAGAAGGAAGGAAAGAGGGAAGGAAAAGTTGGCGGAAGGGACGGGGTGGGGGTAGAACAAGTGGGAGGAAGGAAAGCAGGAAGAAAAACAAAAAGAAAAAAACTTCAAGGAAGGGGACAGCAAGGAAAGCCTGTTTCCATGAGGCTGAGCAGAGGCACCATGACTCCAAAGCTGGCCAATGGTTTGTGTTCCAATTCATGTCACTTGTGTGGTCCAAAAATACTTCACATCTAAAGTTTGTTGGTCCCCAAGAACACATGAAAAGCCCCTCAAGAGGAAAGCAATTTCAACCAAGGCCTTTAAAATACATCACAGAAGTGTATTTCATTAAAACCCAGTGTGTTACAGCATATTTTTAAATGGAAAAGCAAGTTACAAGATAGTATCTACAGTGGGATCCCAGTTTGTAAAATGTCATATGCCTAGTAAAATATTAATACCCAAATATTAGTAGTGACTGGAGTTATACTTTAGCTTTAGATTTTCCCCCTTATTCTTACTTTCAATAGAAAATATTATTTATGTGAAAAATAACAACCTTAAGGGATTTTCAAGTTTCTAGACTGGAATATATGGTAAAAAGTCATTTTAATAATAGATGATTAAGAAATAATCAGAAATTAAATATTTTTGCTTATAATTCAATTGTTTAAAGAAATGGATTGAACTTTTGAAAATGTTCAAATAAAATAGATAGCATGCTAATCTGCATTGCATACACCATATTCTCAGAAATGTGATTTTTTTCCTCAAAGATTTGAAAAACACTTTACTCTGTTTTCTTTTAAACCAGATGCAAATTTTCAAATCCACCTTTCTATTATATAGCATGCAAATTTGTTGATCTACTCAAGGTTGTACATTATTCTACACTACTGACTACTTTTTTTTTTTTTTTTTTTACTTCTTGTGAATACTTCAAAATGAATCTTCATAAAGCAACATGGAAAGAAAACAGAGATTGTGTTACAAAATAAATAAAATGCAAGTGTAGGTCATGGAGTATTTGTTGAGTCTAGATTCACGCTAAGGGTAATGAGCTGAGAACTTTCTGGGTCACCACTTCTTAATCCGGAAACAACAAACAAAACAGCAAAAACCCACAATAATTGTGTTTGTTATTCATACCAATTTAATCTTAAAATACAAGAAAGCACTACCTAACATATCATGGTCCTGACCAGTAGCATTTGGTCATAGTCAATACAAAGCTAAATATAGTTCTAAATGACAAATGAGGATAAACAAATAGTTGCAATTGATTTTCATATATAGCAAGGTCCAAGCTTGAATGTAACTTTTGTCTAATTTAGGATTTCAGAAAGGGGTGTGTCCAGAAGAATGGAAGAATAAGTCCTTGAGGGATCCCTTTGCAAAAGATCAAGAATCCTTTTTTGGGGGTGGGGGTTGGGGAGACAGTGAGTGAATTTCTTAGTCATGGTCCATTAAGACAGCAGCAGTTGGTTGAGTTGCATGATTTTGGAAGATACTGGGGGGTAATACTTTGAGAGGAAGGTCCTGAGTGAATAAATTGAAATGCCTAAAAAGTTATTCTCCCACACAAGGTCCTGGGATGCTGAGAGCACAGGACATCAGGGTCTGGATTAAAGGTAACTTTGGTACACAGGACGGGAAAGGGGCTTCTTTCATCAGCAGGTTGACTTAGACCCCTGTGTCTTCACCATAGAAAAGTCTGGACAGGCACTGGAACAGAAGCAGCAAAACACTTTCACCAGGGTTCCTGAGCTTCAGAGTAACAATATCACACACCTGCAAGAGGGCAGGGGGGAAGGTGTGGTGCCATGTGGTGCTGGAACATGGAATTCTATGCTGCCACCAAAAGTGATGTATTTGTGAGCAAAATACCCTAGGGGAATTTGTAGATATTTCTATGGTTATTTGGACTGCTTTCAAGAGACCAGAGGTTGTGACCATTTTTGTGCCTATATATTTCTCTATCTATCTGTATATATACGTGTGTGTGTATGTAGTTGGATATTGTTTTGAAACATTAAAATCCTCACAGCTACTAGCTCCTGACTCTGCTATTCAAGCAACAGAAATGGCTTCCTAAAGACTGAGTGAAAATAAATCACCTAATTTCTGATGCTTACCAATTTTAAAACAAGGAAAATTATTATAAGTAGCTAATAAATATTCTATTCTTAAAGTTTTAAAGAATCAGATCACTCTTTGATAATTTGCAAAAAAAGGAAAACATAGCTATTTAAAATGAGGTGAATTGTAATATTCCATATATGCATGTCCCTCAAGCAGAAAAATCCAAGAACACAGAAGACAGCTGCATTTCAAGAAGGAAGTTTAAAACAACAACAAAAACAAACAAACAAAAAAAGCAAAAAACCATACTTTCAAAAGTGAGGCTTCCACTTGGAAGTGTATGGCTTTGCTCAGAATGAGTGGTATTTTGGGGATCCAAAAAACCATAATCTGGAAAACTCAGCACATGGAGCCATATGGTGAGGAAGATTGTGTGATGATGAGAACCCTTTCCAAATTAATGAAGTAAGTATTGAACCAGCAGATTGGTGGAAGAACAAAAGACAGGCATTGAAGGGTACCTGAAAAAAAGATTAGGCTCTGGAATGTGTGTGTGTGTGTGTGTGTGTGTGTGTGTGTGTGTGTTGTGTTTTACTGAGAATTGAACCCAGGAGCACTCTACCACTGAGTTATATCTCCAACTCTTTTTGATTTTTTTTTTTTTTTTTAATTTTGAGACAGGGTCTTGCTAAATTGTCTGAGCCTGGCCTCCATCCATCTGCCTCAGACTCCAAAGTAGCTGGGAATATAGAGATGTACCACCAAATCCATCCTCCCTATCCCCTTGTCTCTTGCCCTGGAGGAGTAGAAAAAGAGCAACCTCAAATGATGGAAAGCACTTAGAGTCAGTGGGAGAGTCTAGCAGTAGGGAGCTTTTGTTGAAAGTGGCTTCAATCTTCTTTAAAAAGCCATGTGGTCAGTATAGTGCTAAGCAATATGGGAAACAGTGTTTAGGGTTCTGCGACCATAGAAAACAAATAGCATTGCAATGTGGTATGAGGAGACCTACTGAGATTGCCAAATGTCCTGAGGGTACCTGGGAATTCTGAGAATGCTGACTGATTAGAAGTGGCTCAAGATCAGGAATAGGAAAAACAGTCTATGCATTCAAGTACTGGGACCATAGCAGATATTAAGAATGGACGCCTGTGAATGGCTCCCAAAGTCTAGGTGAAATGATTTATAGCATAGAAGAGCCTGTTAAGAAGAGGAGATTGCATTCAGGATGTCTCTCAGTAGATTAAATAAATAAGAGAGCAGGTCTATTATGAATGGGTGCCCAGCCACAGATTAAAAACAGAGGATGAAATTAGATGGCATATGTAAATAACAGGAGCAGCACAAAAATCCAAAATTTAGAAATGTCACTTATAGAAAGAAGTTAGTCTGATTACTAACAGGGAAAATAGTTCTACACTTAAGGATAAAACTCTATATACCAAGAAATGAACGTTTCATCTGAAGTGATTGTAACACAATAAAGGGCATGGAGAAAAAAAAGAAGCTGACCCAAGTAACTTCAGAAAATGAGTTCTGATTAGAAACTGGAGGTTAAAGACAAAATGCAAATGAATATATAATTACAGATGTATACATGTATGCATGTATATAAGAATGTGCCTTGTTTGTATTATGGAGGAAGATTGGCAGGAAGCAGTGTCAACACTAGTAGCAATGAGCTCCTCCAGTGAACAGATCTTGTTTTCTAAATGTCACTTTCCAGTAGAAGCAGCCAGGACGACTGGAGAAATGGCCGATTCTAGGGTTAGGCCAGAGCTAATACAAGATGTGCCTACAGAACTGTGTAGTGACAGAAAGGAAGGAAGTACTCAAAAGACAAGAAAGATAGGGGATGTCAAAGGGACAGAGGAGCCAACCTGGAAAAGCTCTCAATGACTAAAGGTGTCTAAAATTGAACAATATTATAAACAAAATAATGTAGCATTAGATTATAACTCAAAGTATAAAATAAACATATGTTAGTAAATACTTGATTGAATAAATAGGAGAGGAAAAAGACTTTATTACATAATAATTCTTAATAATTTATGTAAATGCTTCCATATCTAGAAGGAAAAGTTTAATTTTGTCCCCTTCCCATCCTCTGGGTATGGGATGGATTTAGTTTCATGCTTTCCAAAAACAAATTGCAGAAAGGGCATGTGAGAATTTATACTAGAGAAACCTGACAAATACTACCTTGGTCAGGTGATCAAGGTTAATATCATCAGTCATAAGTCATATTGACAGCAAGTTTCTGCTGAGATGATATACTGAAAAGGGCACTGAGTGTCTCAATGTTCTTTCAAAAACATGTATATTCCCATTTTAACCATGAGAAAAACACATGACAAGCCCATGTTGAGGAACATTCTGCAAAATACCTGTCCAGTAATCCTCAAACCTACCTACATCATGAATAAAGGAGGAAGTACTAAGAACCTGCCAAAATCACAAGGAGCCCAAGAAGACAAGCCAAGAGAACAAAGTGGTATTTGGGATTGCATCCTGAATGAAAAAAAGACAGGAGTGGAAGAATTAGTACAATCCAAATAAAGTCTAGAGTTTGGTCAATCACAATGTGGAAATATTAGTTCCTTAGTTTACATAATAATATACCAAAAGTACCCCAATCATGTAAGGTATCAGTAGGAGAACTGGGCAAGGGAATTCTGTACTAGCTTCATAGTCATCTGTAAATCTTAAATTGTTGCAAGATAGAAATGACAGAATAACAACTGTCATTCAATACACTTGATTTGGTGCCATGCCCTGTGCTGAGTGCTATACTTATGTTATCTCAATTTTTCTTTGTACTTGTACCTGTAGATAACATCATCATTGTGGGAAACTAAGACTATTATGAGTGATGAGTTTCACTGAGCTGTAGAAAAATCTTGATCCACATAGATTTCAAAAACTGTTACAATTCACTGGAAACCACAGCAGCATTTAAACCACTCATTTTTTAAGGAGAATGATGCTACACTAAATTGTTATCTGCCTTTTGTTATGCATGTGTTATACCTTCAAAACACCAGTAATTCACTTCTTTTTCTCACTGTACTAAACTCAAGGACAGTGTCTCACAGATAACTGAGCATTCAGTAAATAATATTGACAATGCTTATATTTTTACAGAAATGACATTATTCATATTTTGCTTCTTTCACTTCAGAATTATTCATGGAAATCCCTCCAAGTCAACGAATGTAGATATAATTCATTATTTTAAGTGCTACATAATATTCTGTGATATGAATGGATCATAATCTCTTATTAACAATTAGTTTCCATTTTCATACTACTCATAATGCTAAAATAAGATTGTTTGTTCACTTAGCAGTGCATTTTATTTCTATGTGATAGATTCCTGAGATGGAAATGCAGTCAAAAGTGTATATGCATAATACTAAAAATAAATACGTATATTTATTTTTAATTCATATTTCTAAGTTGCTTTCTAAAATTCTATGAAATTCATATCGCTATTAGCAGTGTGACAGCACTTCTCTGCTCATATTCCAGCCACCAATAGCAGTTATTGTTTTATATTGTCTTGTTTAATTTGTACCAATCTGAAAAGTGTCAAGCCCACTGTATTCCCACAGCTAGTGACCTGGAGTATCTCAGTTTATATTGGACAGCAGGTGGATTTGGTTTTATGAATCATTTCTCTGACCTATTTTGCTATTAGATTATCTCCTTGTTTTCATTTTAAATAGTTCATTATATTAAACCTCTGTTTTCTAGCATGCAAATCCCTTTCACATCAATTTTTTAGATATATTTATGGTATTTTTCCATAGAAAATTTTAAAAAATCAAAGTCAATTATCTTTTATTTCGTATTCTTTCTTAAGAGTATCTTTACTGCTCCTATAGTAAATAATTGATTCTCTAGCTTGATTTTCAAAATTTTATTTACCTCCTTATCTATCTATCCATCTATCATCCATCTAATTATTTAAACTGGGTGTTGAATTTTATCAATTGTTTTTATAATAATCAATAATATATGCTTGTTTTCTTTGAATGTGTTGTAATGAAGTATGAGAACAGAATTCTTAATATGGTAGCATTCTTATATTCTTAGACTAGAATGTGTTTGGGCTTTAGGATATCCTTTAATATTTAACTGAGTTTATATTGTACCTTTTCTTAAAATTCTCAACACCTATGACCATTAATGCAACGAATGTCTAACCATTTCCATCTTGGAAGAGACCTTCTTTGGATTCTTCAGGTCCCATTAGAAGAAATCTACTCTCAATAAGAGCTTTTAATCCAAGTTTATATAAAAGTAGTCTGCATTGCTCCCATTACCTAGATCTCATTCTCTGTATGGTGGCTACAAAGTGAGGTTTTGAAGCAAGGACACAAGAGATAAAAATATAAGAGCAATCTCAGGTTTTTAATCTGAAATTCTTTCTCGTCATATTTCTTCTTTTGAGGCTTTAAGTGGCTGATAGAAAAGTATAGGCTAATACAAGTTGAAGAATTCAGAGTCTATTTGAAAGACAAAAGTAAATTTCTCTGAGCTGATATAAATCCTAGTAATCCAAACAAATAGACAAAATTAACATAAGACGGCCCCATTAGAAAACACATCTGTATTTATTTACATATTTTGAAACTTAATTAATTAATTAATTAACTAATTTTTGGTGCCAGGGGTTGGATGCTTAGCCACTCAGCCACATCCCCAACACTTCTAATTTTTTTTTTTTATTTTGAGACAAGGTCTTGCTAAGTGGCTTAGGGCCTCGCGCTAAATTGCTGAAGCTGTCTTTGAACTTGCAATCCACCTGCTGGGATTATGGGCATGGGCCATTGCACCCTGCTACTCTGAACTTTAAAATCCATTTAATTAAAATGTTCACAATGATTTATTCTGTCATATAAGTTCAGGCAATAATTTCTCAGTGAATAAGTCTATCTCAAAAATATTTCTGTGGAGCTGAGTTCATGAAAAACCCCATTTTCAAGTCTTTTAGATTCACATTTAGTATTTCTCTGCTCCTGGGTATGGCCATCCCTAGAGCTAATTTAGTGGCATGTTCTGTGACCAAGTCACTTTTCTCTATTTGATAATGTTCATGAATTTCTCAAGCTTTAAGAAAGATATTGTAATTAGTTTGAATGAATGATTGAAAATACCACCACCAAAACATTTACAAACTCTGTAAGTTCCACAGTAGTGGAGACATTCTCCCATGCTCAGAAGTCCAAGTTTATCTTATTTGGATGTTATCTGAAGAAAGAATTTTTTTTAAAAAATATTATTTTAGTTGTTGATAGACCTCTATTTTTATTTATTTATATGTGGTGTTCAGAATTTAACCCAGTGCCTCACGCATGCCAGGCAAGTGCATTACCGCTGAGCCACAGCCACAGCCCCAGCCCCTGAAGGAAGAATTCTAAATCCTTCAAAAATGAGTTGTTTGGGGTCTTGGTTAAAACTAACGGTCAGTTGGAAATTTAATGATTTAAATTTACTTCTTCAAATTTCTTCAGTTTAGTGAATTTATGTGGTACTGAATAGATTTTCTTCTCTTTCTGACATATCTTGTCTTGATCAGGGCACTTGGAATAAAATTTTGAATTTTGACTTCAAAATTATCAGCATACTGTTTGGCACTGTGACATTATCCCAAGAGTCTTGCTGATGATTCTATTATACCATTCTGGATTACACAACCAACCAATAACCACAAACAACAACAACAACAACAAAAATGAAATGTACTCTTAGCTCAAGTACAGAGCAATTTTAATGTTGAGTACAGCAAGTTTGTTTTAAAATTCTGGGCTATAATTCCCACAACGTAACCCAAATATAAGTCATAGATCCATGTGGTCCCATTTCTTGCATAATATATGCTAATAATAAATAATTATAATTTTATGCTGATCTAAAGTAGTGAGAGAGAAATTCCAGTTTTTACACATAAGAAAATGCCAAAGATGTACCTTCTTAAAAATTCTTTTAAAATAATCTTTAGAAATCTTTTCATTCCACCAGTCAATATTTTTACATACCCACTGGAAAATCCTTTTAAAACCATATTTTCCATTTATTTTTCTACTCCTCAAGGTTCCCCAACACCAAGCCAATGAATTCTTTGTCACTATCCTCTAATTATTATCACTCATGGCATCAGCTAAAAATCTTTCACTCTTATATCCAAACATCAAGGAGTGTCTCATTGTCATGATCCTTCCTTACTCTCCTTCTTCTTACATAAACCTAGATGGTACAGTCAATCATCCCATATGGCTTTTTGATTCAATTAAGAGATTCTGTAAATACAAGATATATGAGGCTGATGTTGGTATAACAGGACATACTGTTTTAGAGTTGTTTTTTAAAATAGAATTATACTCTAAAATAATGATGAAAGTATAGTACAGTAAACACATAAACCATGTTGTACATAATTGTGCTAAACTTTCATGTAAAATAAGTTCGTTTACATTGGCACCATCACAAACATGAGCAATGTATCATGCTGTCATATCCCTAGGCTACAGGAATTTTTTAATCCATTATATTCTTATGGGACCATCCTCATACTGTGAAGCCCATTGTTGACCAGTCTTATGCATGCATGATTGCATATTCAAAGCATACACAGTAAGTGCTATTCAATTATTTATCTGAAACCAAGCACTGCATTTGTATTACCTTTCAAATGTAAAACTATTTTTAAGTAATTATAAATTTGGTAGTCAACATAGATGAATAATCTCCAAATCAAAGCATAAACATGATGGGAACTTGGCTTATTTAATAAAGGAATAATTCACTGACCTGACTCCCCACATCAGACATGTCATTAGTGGATCTATCACTGAAATCTGTAGCAGAAGCTTAAAAATTATAATGACGATAATAACAATAATACCTAACACTCGTTAAGATGCACTGTGTACTAGTACTTATTTGATTCTTCCAACAACTTTGTGATCAGTACTTTATTCCTATTCTAAAATGAGAAAACTAAAGCTAACATGGTAAATAACTTGTTCAAGATCAAGTAACTACTAAACACACCAAAACGTGGGTTTCAACCCACTGTAGAGATCACAGTCCCCATGGCTGAAAATCAAACCATACTTCAAAATTACCTAAGATTTCAGATAAATATGCTTTCATTGTTTCAAAGTTTGGTTATATTTCTTAAATTTATCTTTCCATTGAATTTACTTCTTGTTTCATAATCTAAATTTTATTCTTGGTTACATACTCATAGACTTGGTGACTGATGAGTTCCATGTACAAAAATAATTGTTTAATATAAAATGTTCCCTGAATCTTAGAATAAAAGAAACTGCAGAAGATGGGCTGCCTAAGCTAATGGCCATCCTGGTAAAAATTACTTATGTGTAATTTTCTAATAACCCTGTAAGGTAGCTCCATAATAGAACATAAAATCTATAACTCAGAAAGTTTACTAATGTGTTAAGGTCATCCAGACAGTAAGTGGCAGAATGGGAATTTGCATTCAAGTTGGTTTTTCTGATCACAAAATAATTTGCATTGAACTGAGCATTGTTTCAAAGTGGATGCTATTAAATATGCCAGTGACAACCTGAAGGGTTTTTTTTTTTTTTTTTTTCTTCTAAACAACCTAACTTTAATAAAATGAATTTGTAATCAAATTTTCAATTGCATCCCTCTTTTCAAATGTATCATATGCTCACAGTTCCCTGGTTTTGAAAGGCAAAATTAATGGTGTTACGTCCTAGAATTTTTATCATTTGCCATCTATCGTATTGGTAGCAAAGATTTTACATATAATATTTATATTTGGATATCCAATGAATATTGTATACAACAGAGACAGTTTCATGCCTGAGATAATTTTTTTCTTTTGGGGGCGGGTACCAGGGATTGAACTCAGGGGCACTTGACCATTGAGTCACATCCCCAGCCCTATTTTGTATTTTATTTACAGACAGGGTCACACTGAGTTGCTTAGAACCTCGCTTTTGCTGAGGCTGGCTTTTGAACTTGAGATCCTCCTGCCTCAGCCTCCTGAGCTGCTGGGATTAGCCAGAGATAATTTATAATGTGATCTGTGTCTATAAAATATAATAAACAGTATAGGTAAGAGATGATTCTCAGAAGGATGCAAAAACTATATCCTTGTTCTTAAATTTTCCAAGAAAATGTTGAGTAGACTGATATTGGTAATGTAAATTCTATAACTAAATTTAACTTTTTTTCTGGAAGTACTGATGATTGAACACAGGGATGCTCTACCACTGAGCTATATGCCGAGCCCTTTTCATTTTTTATTTAGAGACAAAGTCCAGCTAAGTTGCTGAGGATGACCTGGAACTTATGATTCTCCTGTCTCAGCTTTCTGAGTTGCTGGGATTACAGGTGTGCAGCACTATATCCGGCTAAATTTAAAATGTTTTTAAAATATCTTGGATTTTATGTTGTGGTAGACACTATTAAGAATTTTATATGTATTATTTTATTCATTTCTTAATCTCATTCCAATATGAGAACATTATAATCTCAATTTTTTACATAAGGAAACTGAGGCATAGAAAATTTAAGTAAATTTCCCACAGTGACATTTTTAGTAAACTCCATAACCAGATTCAAACTCAAGCTGTGTTGGTGAAGTGCCTGCGTCCAAGAACCAACACAAATGACCTTTGAAACAAAACAGAAATTAATCACATTACATAAGCACTTTATATCTATTTTCTCACCATTCTCGACACTGACTCTATGAGAGGTTACTCTTATAATTCTCATTTTAAGAATAAGAAAACTAAGATTTATACAAGTTACATAACTGGTAGAAAAGACCACATTCTAAATGAGTTGCAAGATCATGATTGGAATCTAAACTATCAGTAGAATGTACCTTTGCTTCTCTGAATATTAATTACTTGTATAAATAATTCAGATGTATATTTATATTTTATATAAACATTTTACTAAATGGTCCAGGAATTGAAATGCAAAATAACTATACAAGTATTGACAGATATTTTCTGTTCCTAGATATTGGATCTGTAGTGGGTATTACAGGTGAACTCTCCCTTTCCATCTTACTTAAAGTAGCCAGAAATTAATATTTTAAAAAAGCAACTATATTTATAAGATGCTCCTGCAACTAAGTCTGGGGATATTAATTACCTTCTGCCAATTAGCGGCACTTACCATAATAACATCTGGAAGACGGAAGTGAGGTGGAGACCATTTTGCTGCCCTACCTCCCCATTGGTATTTCAGTTCTTTCTGGCAAGGTCTAGAAAAAGTGAGTTTGTCCCGCTGTGGTGGTTCCAGGGCTTGTTACCTGGGGTCCCCAGTGACCAGCAGCAGTCACAGCAGCAGCGGCCTGTGGGTAGTGATCTTGGTGGATCAGCCTTCCAAGGTTCTACCTGGAGCCCAGTTACCTTCAGCCCTCCAACAATGTTAAAAAATAACTTCTATGAAATCCGTATTTCTTCTTAACATTATAGTGTGCCTTTCACTGAGCCTTGATTGATGAAGTATTTGTTGTTTAAATTGTATTACTGCCGATCGACAGAAGTTGTAGCTGCCGATGCCTTTCAGAGATTGAAGTGCCTTTGGGTCTTAGTTTTGCCTCTTCATGTATTTTGGTCCGCTGTGATTTGAATGTCTCTTTCAAAGCTCAGGTTGACACGCAGTTGCCACTCTGCTGGTACTGGGAGTGGGGGACTTTAAGAGGTGTCAGGAGTAATCCGTTCTCATGGATACATTAATGCCATTATTGAGGGAACGGGCTAGTTAGCCCAGGGGTAGCTTTGCCATGAAACCAGGCTGTCTTGTATGCTTCATCTTGTCATATGATGCCCTCTGCCATGTTATGATGCAGCAAGAAGGCCCTTTCCAGATGTGTCCCCTCGTTCTTGGGCTTCCCAACCTCCAGAACTGTGAGGAGTACATTTCTTTACTTTATAAATTATCCAATCTCTGTTATGCTCTTACAGCAATACAAAGTAGACTAAAACATAATCCATCTTCTTCACTCCAATCCCCTTATTCACTACTCCAAAACCATCTTTGAAAATCATTTTGAGAGCCAAGCCTACCACAACCTTTGGTTGTAGTTTAGAAGTGTTTAAATTGTTTTGAAAGAAACAGAAAATTCTGGAAGCAGAATGTTCAGATTTTTATTTAAGACATTTTCAACAATGAATTTTTGGACTAAAGGATTCCTTTCCTCCCTCCCTGCCTTCCTTCCTTCCTTTACCCCCTCCCTCCCTCTCCCCACCCCCTTCTTTCCCTTTTCTGGTATTTGAACTATGATGTGCTAATATCCAGCTCTTAAACCCTTCTTTTTCCATTTTCCACATACTTTTTACCCCTGGTAAAATACCCCTTTACATTCTTTGCTTCTGCTATTATTGTTTTTTAACCCTTGCTCTGAATATTTTGTTTCAAAAAGAATGTATGTACTGTTACCTGATAGTTGACATTTGCTTGAAAATTAGATGTCTAGACATATTTAAAAACAGAGGCCAAAATCATCCCAAATCCCTTGCTCTGGCACAAAATTTCATACAAAGTTTAAGTACTGAGGTTCACACACCTCTCTCTCTCTCTCTCTCTCTCTCTCTCTCCCCCCCCTCCCTCCCATTTTAAAAATATTTTTGGATATTCTATTTCAGCAAAATTTATCCAAAAAGTAGCCATTAAGGTAGTCCCAAATCCATTCAGTTTAAAAGCTCGATAACTTCTTGTTGGTACCAGAGTACCTTGCTTAGTTTGTTCTCAGCTGCACACTAAAATAAATACCATACATATTTATACATGATGGTTGTTGGGAAGACTATCAGAAGGGTAAACAACATTTGGAAAAACCGACAGCCATTTGTTTCTTTGTACCTGATCAAAAATACATTCAGCTGGTATTTGTGCTACTACATAGATGGGCGCCTACAGGCCATCTGATACTTCTGCTCTAGTCCTCTTTCCCTGCAGAAGGAGGGGAGGAGGCAGAGAGATCAAAACTATGTCCAAGTCCCAGAACGCCATGGCTAAGCCAGAGAAGCCTAACACAGCAGAAAGTCCTCATCCCCAGAAGTAAGTTAGTTCCCACTTTTTGGTGTCTGGATGCTGGCAATTGGAAATGTTTTTGTAAAAAACCAATTAAAAATAAAAGCTAAGTAAACAATTGCTACTCTCAAAATATTTTCAGCATTAGTTGTATAGTTTGTCAGTTTAATTTAATCCTATGGAATGAAGAACAGGCACTTTTTACACTTTGGTTTCTTCCCGAACCTTTTGCAAAAACACAATTCCCATGGCTACTTTCTTGCTACCAATTGTGGTTTTCCTACATACTATAATTTAATTCCTTAATTCTTCCTCCAAGTTCATGTTTCCTCACATTCAAATGGAAGTATGGGATTTCCTCAGCAAACATGCTGCAAGATTGTTTAAACTTAGAAATGAAATAATCATTGGATGAAATAAACAAATGTCTATTCCATCTTCACTGACAGGGCCAGAGGAATATTTGAATATTTTGTGTTTCCAATGATTTGTTAGGAACATTTTCAAACATAGTAAAACCATGAAAGAGCCAAACAGTAAAAACTTTGATTCTACAATTAATAGCTGACTCCGTCTTGTCTTAATCATGTATCTGTCCATCTATTTTTTCTTGTTTGGGGATCTGGCAACCACGTTATAAGTGAAATCAGCTGAAAAACATTCTGAGCCTGATTGAATAGAAATATTCCCACCCCACCCTTCAGAATGTATTCCCACTTTCTAAATTTAGTTTTTTTTCTATGTAAAAATTATGATAAAAATGTGCAAAGTGTTAGAAGTGAACCTTGGATTGTGACTCACATTTCAACACTTTTTGTAGGTTTACCCATGTTTTTCAATAAAGTAAGGTTTGTTGAGTAGTAGAGGAGAAAGGGTTATCACAGAGCATCGGACTCATATATAAAGCTCCTTACGTGCCATCGCTCTGCCCTCAATTTTTAAATAATGGGATTTTATAAAAAGACTGAATAAAGGACTCTAAAGCGATAAACTACAGAGAGATACAAGACACTAGTGCCAAAAAGCAGATAGCATTCAATTAGTTTTTTTAAAAAGCATTCTTATCACATCTCCTCCTAATATTAGCTTTCTCCATAAACAATAGCCTGCTGCAATATTGCCAGAGTTGCCCAGCTGAGATGACATTGTGCGGTGACAGATGATAGGGCTGGGCCGAAGCTGTTGATGTTATTCACAAATGGCACTCACTGGCCCTTCAGTTTTAAAGATTATTCTATGACTCTAACATGAAACCAGATTAATATTTATGGGGTAAGAGAGATAAGAAACGTCTTTTTTCTGCAATAAAAAAATTAACTAAACATATCTTGAGGGTCCGTTTTTTAGCTGCTCATTTTTATCGAACAGAATAGTCCAACATACAGAAGAAGTAACAAACACAAATGATTCTGCTTTTTGAAAAAAAGCTTTACATCTTGCATGTCTATTCAAGACATCCACTTAGATTTTCAGATTGCATTTACTTTAAATGAAGGTAAAGTGGATATGGCAAAAATAAATCTTTATGATCTATTTTTGATGATGCCATTCACCCTGGGTTATGTCAGTCTCTATTGTTAAAATATATGAATAATTTGCCCATGTGAAGCTTTTGGTTCTAATTAAAATTTATAACAATATTCATAAACTGTTCTTTTTTCTCCAGAATGCAGGAATCTTCCACGTTTAGACCAATAAGTAAATAAATCATCACTTTAATCTGTCTAGTGAAAAAGCTTCTTTTTATTACCTTTTGGCACATTGACCAACTCAATAGAATTGAATAAATTGTCTTTCATAACGAAATTTACTTTTATTCCAATGCTAGAACCAGAACGAAAGTAAGACATACGAAATCTTTGTAACATGATTAATATTTCTAACCGAGACATAAAGCAATTATTACTAGCTGATCTTTCACGAACACTAATTTCTGCACATGATCCACGAGACCCTAAAAGTCTAGTCCTTTCCAGTCTTTCCAATCGTATCTGGAATGCCACAGGGTTTCCAGTCAAATCAAACTTCTACTTTCCTCTTGCCTTTTAAACCACTTGTAAGTGTGTTAAGGACTCTTCCTCCTTCTCTGACCTGGGATCCTATTTTGAGCGTTGGACTCCTCCCAAAGCTGCTTCACTCACATTTCCCCTTCCTCGCCAGCGCAGAGAATCTCTCCATCTTTTAATGGTTCAGGCTTCAATCATTAGACTTTGTTTCTTTTCGTGCCGCATAACTACACTGAATCCCAGGACGTGTCCTGCTGGCTGTGTCTCCTGAATACATTCAAAATCTAAACACTTACCATCATCTCCATTGTCACCCCTTCTCCCAAGCCATTATTGTCTACCGCCTGGGCTACTCCGACTTCTCTTAAGAGCCCCTGTTTTTGCCTCCTCCTCACCCCTCAGTTTATTTTCTCTACAGTGGCCAGGATATATCATATGTCCTTCTTTTGCTCAGTGCTCCACTGAGCTTCCCACTTCCCACGCACTAGAAGACATAAACCCTACAATGTCCCATCCAGTTACTCCCATACTTCAGGTCCAACTATTCACCTCCCCATTCATTTTTCCCCCCCAACTGCCCCCGTTCCTCAGCTGGTCTGAAACCCCTCAACACACAACCCTCAACACAGACCTTTGTCTGTGCTGTCTTGATCAGAAATTCTCCTTAATTATTCACTTAGCTCCATTCCTCGCATCCTTCGGGTCACATTCTGAATGCAGCATTTCCAGGCCATCTGTTATGGTTTGCATAACTGTTAAAGACACAGTCCTCAAGGGGACTCTACTGGGAAGTGCTTGAACCACTAGGTGGCAGAACTTTGCAGGAGGTTATTAGAGGGCAAGCCCTCAGGGGGACTGTGAGTCCTTCTGCTTTTGATTCCTGGCTGAGGAGTTGAGTGGATCTGCCCCACTACACAAGCCTTGGGATAGCCCAAAGCAATGCGCCACTTGACTTTGGACTGGAAGCTCCAAAACCATAAGCTCAAATAAACTGTTTTTCTTCTAGAGTAATTATCTCAGATATTTTGTTATAGTAACAGAAAGCTAATATACCATTCTATTTAAATGGAAGCACTGCCTAACCTCATGATGCCCTATCATCTTTCTGGTCCTTTCCCTCTCACAACACTAAGAAGCATATAATATAGTGCATACTTTATTCATTTTATGTATTTCTTCATTTTAACTAAAATACATATTCATTGCTGGCAGAGATTTTTTTTTTTTTTTACTATTTAGATCACAGTTGTTCTCCGTGTTTCTAGAATGGAACCTGGTATGTAGTAGATGCTCAATAAACCCTTCAATAAATGAATGAGTGAATTCATATAATATAAAAATACTTGTCAGGGTGCAGTTGGGGAAATGGCTGAATTACACAGACTATTTGTCTTCACTGCCCTAATTCAGTGGAATATTGCCAACTCTTTAGTCTGCTTTGTTCTATTTAGATTTTGCATCTGTGTAGATTTTGCTTCCAAAATTTGGGGATGTATAGTAATTTAGTCAGTGAAAGAGTTGTTTCCATGGATGCCTGGTAAACTGATTATAATGAAATTGGCACTGGGTCCTAGTTTTAATATGACACTATGGCATATTATAATTCTAATTTCTACTCTGAAGTTTCTCTAGTAGCAGAATGGGTACTTTCCCAGGTCATTTTTTTTCCCCCTACAGAACTTAGATAAAAAGCTCCTGTTGTATTTGGCATCAGATCACTCAGAGCAATCTTCTTGGATAAAAACACAATGTCAGGGAGAAAAAGAAAAAAAAAGACCTCGTGCTGAATAGAAGGGAATAATCCCTTGCAGAACTGTCTCTGGATGCTAATGAATCAACAATAAAGGCCCTATTATGTGATTGTTTTGAGTGATACTGTTCTTATTAAGGTTCCGTGGTACTAAAGGCAGAATCCCCCTGAGGCTTTGATACTTGGGTTAGCATAATGACACAGATTTAAGCTCATCAATTTTGCTAATGCTTCATGCATCTAGTTTAGGTCAGCAATGTAAAAGTGGAACTTGAGTTTTATTTTTATCCATATTTTGACTTATCATATCCTTGAGGAGAAGAAAAGGAAAGTTTTCTTAATGCTTCAATACTCTCAAACACATGCAGATACATACCTATGGACAATACCTCCTTTACAAGTACGTGGAGTCCCCCTACCTGTTCCAGGGCCCAAACGGTAGCACTGATTGTGTTGACTTGAATGTCTGTGTCATCCCCTAGGAGGCTGAAGTCTGGTTAGACTGGTAATTGCTTCCAGTGCCAAATGAAGACGCTTTAAATAATGATGTGCGTGATACGAACTGGGACAAAACGCTTGGTCAATACATTTTGACTTGCTCATAAATCTAGGAAACTCAGAGAAGATCTAGTCATTAAGAGGTGTTTGAAATCATGAATGTGAAAAATGAACACCTCAGCGGCTCTCCAAGGATAATACAGATTCTGATTGGCATTGTAATTTTATACCACATGCATGTGATGTTATGAGTAGACAGGCAGCATTTTGCCATATCCCATGAACCGACTTTGATATGATTTATTTTTAAATGTATAACTCTAGTTATATTGAAAACTCAGCAGCTGGTTTCAGAAATGTTAAAATAATCAGCTACGAAACTGGGTCTGAAACGTGAAAGGATAGATTGTTTTGATAAACCGTCTATGGAAGCTAAACCCCTCCATGGTAAATTTGTACATTTTCTATACAATACTCTGGAACTTATCCTTTACTAGAAATCCTCGTAAATGTACCAGTTTCTGTGAATGTGAAAATCATTAGAACCAGTGGAGGAAATTAGATCTCCCAATGAAATCTGAGACCTGAGAGGCACAGTAGAGAGATCCTCTTAGTTCACTGAGATTCAGTATGGAGAAGCAATATGAATTCACAGTAATGTTCCAAGTGCATCATGCGACTTCCAACATGCCACTTCTGCATAAGAATTATTTTGAGCAAGAGGCAACTGAGAAGCAGCAGATGCAGGAAGAACTCTCTGTCTTCCTGCTTTCTTCCTAAAAATGACATTTTCTCTTTTGAAGGTAACCCACCCTCAGGAAGAGGAGATGACTCTCACCAGTGACAGAAGTGAGTGATGTACGTGCAAGAAATCTTACTAAACAATGCTTATCTCCCACTAGTTTACCCATGTATTTACTTTCCCACAATTTACTGCCCCTAGAAACCCCAACCTCTTTTCCTTTATCTAGTCTTTCCCCCACAATTTATGGTCCTTTGTTAAAATGCTTTTGAAGCCCAACTCCACTGATTCATTACGTTTTTTTCTCTTCTTTCTATGAACTTGTTCCCAGCCATGCATGTAAAAATACTAACACCAAATAAAATAGATATGTCTTTTCTTCTGCTGATCTCTTGTCAGTTTAATACTACATGTGTTGGGGTGGTGAGGTGGAGGGAGGGATGAGGGAAGGGCTGCTACAGCCATTCATCCTAAAAGGATGCTTTAGAAGATTCTAGAGGGAGCCTGCTGCCTCAGTGTTGGGGACCAGCTCTGTTCCCAGATTCATTGTTATAGGGTCTTAATCTACCTCGGGATTCACACCTTTTAGTGCCCATAAAAGTAAGTACCTACAAATGTCAGGTGCTGGCTAACAAAAAGTAAGTTTGATGCCTCTGTCCAAAGGCTCTACACCCAAATATGTGGAAACTGAAAACCAAGTGTAATGGAGAGGCTACATGCCACCATGGTAGCAGCCCGTGCCAAGATAACAGGGGCACAAAGGCAGGAGGAGACGCTGCAGCACAGGGCAAGCTGAGAAAGACAAACAGAGAAGGTGACCCTAGAGCTCATGGAAACTGCTTGCAAGGAAAGTGGTAAGATATGTCATTTTTATGTAGATGGATGGAACACAAATTTACCTCCAAGGCTTCAACAAACCAAGTCTCCCCCCGCCCCGCCCCAAGATGTAGGTCGAGGTATTGACTTGACAAATTCATCAAGCTCCACATCTACATTCAAAATTCAACTTGTAATCTTTTCCTTGCAAACTGGTCTTCTTCGCTGTAGATATTTGATCTTGTGTCTCAAGTTGGAAATCCAAGCCAAACTCGACTCCTCTACTAACAAACATTGTCAAGTTCTTTCCTACTAATTTTACCCTCAAAATATCTTTCAAATGAGTCCAAGTCTTTCCGTTTTCTCCATGACTGCCATAATCCCAACTCTGATCATCCACCATATCTACCACTGCTTTACTTCAGCACTTAGAAACAAGCCTAGCCTATAGTTGGTGCTCAATAAACATGCTTGAACAAATACACTGCTGACTGAACGAGGTTCCTTCCAGCGCCTTAGCTCACTCTCCTGTTTCACCTTTGCAGAGTAAACTTCTCAGATCTCTAAGGTGATCGTGCCATCTCCTATTAAAAACCCTTCACTGGCTTCCCATCACTTTTAAAGAGAAAAATTAATAAGACTTGGAAGGTCTTGCATGGATAGATTGGTTAATGCTCTCTCTTGTACAAAATAAGATGAGAAATGTGAGTCTGTGCACTTGTAATTTATTATCACTGTACAGCATTTGCACTGTGATGTCGCCTACAGATTGAATAATGTGGAGCTCCCAGTACACCATACTCCAGAGGAGAAGAAAGAGAGGAGGAGAGGTGGTGACCCCAGAGGCACTCATTTGTCTTAACAAATGTTTTTAACTGTAAACATTTTTCAAGCAAAAAGTAGAGAATACACATCTCATTGCCTAGGTTTAGGCATCATCAACATTTTGCTTTTTTTTTTTTTTTTTTTTTTTTTTTTTGGCTAAGTACTTTCAGAGCAATCCTAGACCTCATTTCACTTAATTTTAATGTGCCTTTGAAAAACATGTGCAATTTTGTACAAGCTACAATTATCATTACATACCTAACAAAAATAATAAAAATTATTTGGCATTGTCTGATTCCAAATCTGTAATAAATTTTTTTTTTCGATTTTCTGAAAGACTATCTTTTTTTTTTTTTTTTCTTTTACATACAGTTATTGCAATCAGGATACAAATAAGTTCCACATACTGTGTTTGGTTATAACTCCCAAGTCTCTTAATCTGAAAATCCTCCTCCTTCCCATTTTCTTAAAAAATTTTCATTCCATTCACTTGAAGAAACTGGGCCAACAGTCCTATAGAATGCCCAACGCTACAGATTTCTTTTTTCTGTATGATTCTGTTGTGGTGTCATTTAATCTGTTCCACCAGCAAAACAAATGCATCGGCCACTCATGATGTTCAAATAGTTTCAAGGTGAATGTCCTTTTCCATCTCTCCTCACTAAGAACTTCATAGTGATGGTGTACATTCCATATTAGCACCACAAAGCTGGACATGGTATTGTTGTCTACCTCTTGGTGATGTTAAGACAGATAATGGGTTTAGGTGGTGTCTTAGTCTATTCAGGCTGCTGTAACAAAATATCTTACACTGGGTGCCTTATAAAGAACATACTTCATTTTCAATAGTTCCGGAGGCTGGGAAGTCCAAGATCAAGGTGCCAGCAGATTTGATGTCTGGTGAAGGCCTATTTTCTAGTTCCTTCTATCTGGGACTTCTTATGATGGAAAGGGCCATCACGTTCCCTTGGAAATAGTCACACTCACCGGCACTCCACCATCCATCATGACCTAATCACTTCTCAAAGGTTTCCATCTCTTGATGTCATCATTGTGGGAGTTAGAATTTCACCATATGAAGTGGGACTATGGGGTAGGGAGTGGGAGGCAATACAACTATTCAGAACATAGCATGTGGTGACAGAGAGATTCCCTCACTATTAAAATTATCAGTCAGAATTTTAGGTTCATTCTTTGATAATCTTTGTCTGAACTGGCTTCTTCAGAGTGACAAAATGGTGATTTTTCTTCAATATTCTTTGGTGAAATTTCTCGGTAAGAAGAACTTTATCATCATCACCCTCTAAGATTCTTTATCAACCCTAAAATAGTTTATATATAAAGGAGGAACATTTTTAATTATTCCTTTAATTGATAAAAGGAATTGGTGTAGAGTACATTCCTTTTTTTAAAAAAAAAGTAGCTTTCTGGACATATTTCATACACCATAAATTTCACTCCTCTAAAGAGCACAGTTTGGGGCTTTTTAGCTTATTCAGAGTTGTGTAGTCATCACTACAATTAGATTTTAGAACATTTTCAATACTCTTCCAGAAAACTCACCCATCAGCAGTCAGTCATTCCCCACTACCCCTGCTCCTTAGTCTTACGCAAGCATTAATCCACTTTCCATCTCTACAGATTTGCCTATGTGGGACATTTCACATAAATGGAATCAAGCAACATGTCACGTTGTCTGATAGATTTCTTTCACTTGGTATAACATTTTCAAGATTAATTCATGTTGGAGCATGTGTTACAACTTCATTCTTTTTATTGCTGAATAATATTTCATTGTATAGATACACAATATTGGTTTATTCATTCACATGTTGGTAGACATTAAATTACATCTCTTTGGATTTTTCATAGATATTCTTTTTTTAAATTATTTTTTATTTTAAGATGTTATAAATGACAGTAGAATGCATTACATTTCATATTACACATATAGAGCACTTTTTACAAATCTCTGGTTGTATGCAAAGTATATTCACACCATTCGTGACTTCATACATGCACTTAGGGTAACGATATCCATCTCATTCTACCATCTTTTTTTTTCCTTCACCCTTTTGCCCCCTCCCTTCCCCTCCTTCCCCATTGGCCATTCTAGTATTCCTCTAATCCTCCTATGCCCTTCAGTAGATGAATGGATAAAGAAAATGTGGTATATACACACAATGGAATATTACTCAGCAATAAGAGAGAATAAAATCATGGCATTTGCAGGAAAATGGATGGAGTTAGAGAATATAATGCTAAGTGAAGTTAGCCAATCCCAAAAAGCCAAATGCCAAATGTTTTCTCTGATATAAGGAGGCCAATTCCAGGGTGAGAATTTCCTTAATGTTTCTCATTATTGAGGGCTTTTATCATAAAACTGTGAGGGATTTGGTCACATGACTTTCCTGTATCTAGTGAAATAATCATATAGTTCTTATCCTTTATTCTACAGATGTTGTATGTTGTATTGATTGGTTTTTGTATGTTGTATTTGTTCACATCACTTTTCTGGATCTATTGAAACTATAATGTAGTTATTTCATTATTCTATCAATGTTGTGTGTTGTGTTGATTGATTTTTTTGTAAGTTAAATCAACTTTGCACCCTGGATTAAATTTCACTTGATGATGGTATAAAATCCTTTTTATATTTTGCTGAATTCAATTTGCTAAAATTTTTTTGAGCACTTATTTTCATCTATCTGTATAAGGAATGTCGCTCTGAGTTTTGTTTTCTTCTGATGTCTTTGTTGGGTGTTGCTCCTAGAATGAGTTGGTAAGTGTTCTGTTCTTGATTTTAATTTTTAACATGTAAACAGCTACATTACAAAAGAAGAAATATCTCAAAGCAACAAGCTAATCTTCCACCTTAAGAATGGAAAGCTACAGTAATCAAGGTGGTGTAGAACTAGCATAAGGACATATGTAGACAAATGGAATAGAACTGTGCTTTATAATGACTGGCATTAATTTTTAAATGTTTGATAAAATTGAAAGATGGCACCTGTGGGGGCTAAGTTTTTTTTTTTTGGGGGGGGGAGGGTTTTGATTACTAGTTCCATCTCTCCTTTTGCTACCTGTGCATTCAGATTTTTATCTCTTCCTGAGTCAGTTTCAAAAGTTTGTATGCCCATTTCATTTGTTTCCTAGTTTTTGACATGCGGATGTTGACAATATTCTCTAAACTTTTATTTCTCTATGGTCAGTAATAGTGGCCCCTCTTTCCTTTCTGAATTTAGTAGTTTGAGTCTTCTCCCACACTCTCCCTCTGTCTCTGTGTGTTTCACTAAATATTTGCAGCTTTTGTTGATATTTTCAAAGAACCAACTTTTGTTTTTGTTGATGTTTTATATTATTTCTTTTTTCTTATTCCATTTATTTCCTTTTTTAATTTTCATTACCACATTTCTTCTCCTTGCTTTGGGTGTTATCTCCTATTTCTAGATTCTTAAGGAGGAAGGTTAGATTGTTGCTTTGAGATTTTTCTTTTATAATATAGCCATTTATATGTTAAATATTAACAATTTTGCTCTAAGCACTGCTTAGTTGGGTTCCACAAGTTTCAGGATGTTCTGTTTTCATTTATATTTTTAAAAAGTGTTTTTAAATTTCACTTGTGATTTATTCGTTGACATCATGGTTTAATAGATTCATTAAAATAATTTATCTGACATATGAATATAAAATACCACCATGATATAAAATTTTTAAGAATGAGGTAGCAGAGTACATAGTTAAAGCTAACTGCATATAAAGAATTTGCAAAAATATGAAAAAATTAAATATAGTCAAGAAGTGACCACAAAGTGAAGGACTAACTTTAGAAGACTGTCATGACTGCTGACTTAAACACAGTCTTTAAGAATCCTTTGCAAGTAATCAAAACTGTACTAAGATTCCATCTCACTCAAGTCAGAATGGCAAGGATCAAGAATACAAACAATAATAAATGCTGTTGAAGTTGTGAGGAGAAAGGAACACCTGCACACTGTTGGTGGGACTACAGACTAGTACAAACACTCTGTAAAGCATTTTGGAGATTCCGCAAAAAAATTAGGGATGGAACTTCCATAAGACCCGGCTATTCCACTCCTTGGTATTTTCCCAAAAGGTCTAAAATTATCATACTAGAGCAATGCAGCCACATCAATGTTTATAACAGTACAAATCACAGTAGCTGAATTATAGGATCAACCCAGATACCCATCAATACATGAATGGATTAAGAAATTATAGTATATATACACACATGCACACACACACACAATGACATTCTACTCAGTCATTCAATAGAATGAAATTATGGCATTTGCCAGTAAATACATGGAATTGGAGAATATCATGCTAAGGGAAATTAGCCAATCTCAGAAAATCAAAGGTTGAATGTGTGTTCTCATATGCGGAAGCTAGAGTAAAATAAAAGGGGAAGGAAGGATAGATAAACATAAAGAAGCAATCACATAATAAATAGATGAACAAAAGGATGCTTATTAGAGTAGAAGAAGGAGAAGGGGGGAGGAGGGGAAGGAAAATAAGGAGAGAAAAAAGGAGATCATGAACTGAAATTGATTTCCATGTATGTATGAGTTTTCTGGGATGAGCCCAAATAAAATGTATAATCATAAAACTCTTAACAGCACCAAAAAATTAAAATTTTGAAAAAATAAAGTTTACATTATATTGCTTAAAAAAATCTCATTGAGTTTCTGCTGTACATGATGAATTATTTTTATCATACTGATTTCAATAATATTATTTTTACTTTTGGAACTGTGAATTAAATTCATTCTTATCTGAATATGAATGAAAGCCTTATATTTAAAGAAATTATCAACACGTATGAATAAAAAGGGGTACAACCATGTACAATTGACTTCTACAACAAAAAGAAAACTTTGCAAGTATGTCATATTGTAATACTGGGTTGTGTAGAAAGGAGGAGGGAAGGGGATATCTCATGTCCCTTGCCACCGAGAAACTCTATAACCCCCTATTAAAGTAATGAAAATATACAAGAGGCAAAATTTAATAGGAAGATATAAATAGGAGTGAAAGGTAGAAGGTAAAATGTAGAGCTACCTAGGTGTCGTCAATCTCTGTCATCTGTAACCAATATCCACAGCTGTGAAGGGAGGAAAGGACACAATCCCTGAGCCGACATCAGGTGAAGATTGCACTTACTATCTCCATGTAATGTTTTGAAAGATTATAACCTCAGTAAATGAATGGAACAGATGAAAATCTGTCCATGGGAGGAAAGAAATGACATGACCTAGACCCTAGGTAGAAAATATAAAACAAAATTCAAACTTCACTGAATATATACAACCATAGTTCTTCCCTTGTGGATTTAAGATTAAAATTTATACCAACTCTATGGGTTCAGAAACCCCATAAAACAAATTTATAGTTGTTCTATAATGGGGGGAGAAGTCCCAGAAACCTGGAAAAAAGTCACAGAAAATCTTTTCTGAGCATTTTATAAGATCACAATTCAAAATCCACATGATGCCCCAGGAAACAGTCATCAGTAAAAACTGAACAACACACTGAAGATTTAGACTACCAAGAATTTCGCATCTTAAAAATATATGAGATAAAACAGAACTCAAGGAAACTTGAGAAATGATTGTATCAAAAATAAGAACAAATAATGAGACACTCTTAAAACATCAGGTGATGTGGAAAACAGCCAGTTACATTCCTGTAGGTTAGAACTATAACACCTGGAATTATAAACTTTCATTTGGTTAAATAGCAAAATAGATATTGTTAAATAAGAATGAGAAAACTATAAGAAAGAGTTGAAAAATTAATAAGAATGCTAAGTACACAGAAAATATGAAAGATAAATCACGGACTATAAAGAAAAGAATGAGAGGTTCTAATATGAATGGGGAGCTTTACATACAAAGGATATAGTGTAAAAGATGGAATATTCTAAAGAACAGTGGCTAAAAATTTCTAAGAACATACTGAAATATACAAATTCAAGATTCTGGAATCTCAAACAAATAAATAAAAACAGATTTGCATCTGAACACCTCTTAGTTAAACTGCAGGAAGTCAAATATCAAGAAAATATTTTTAAAGTCTCAAGTAAGAAGAGCACACTTCTTAAAATACTAACAATAAGCCCATCTTAATATCGGCAAGGGAATAAGAAAAAAAAATGACTGCAGAACAAGAATTAACTATCATTCCAAGCAAAATGAGAATAAAGAAATTCAGGCAAATAAAAAAAGAGAATGTTTACCAACAACAGGCCCTTACTAAAACATTTTTTAAAGGATATATTTCTAGAAAAAGAAGTATCGCCAAGGGAACATCTGAGATTTAAGTATATAGCTGGGAAAAATGAGCAAATTAATTGGTTTACAAAATTTTCATGTCAAATGAACAAAACAACAGCAGAGTGGATGTAAAATCACTGAACAATCTTCCCACGCCAGGAGGTGGGATTTCAAATCCATCCCTGCATTGTCTTCTCATAGTCATTGTTTTTGTTATGTCTAAAGCCATTTTTGTTCAAATTTGTTTAAATATAACCTCTTTTACTTGTTTCATTTCTTTTTTGTAAGCTTGTGGATAATTTGACTATATATATATGTTTCAGTAGTGGTACTGGATTTGTTTGAGCAGGACCTATAGAAGGGCTCCCTTCATGGGAAGTATCGGGGGCCAATGTACCCAATATATATATTGGGTACACTGAGGGCCTATTTAAATTGCTCATATCTTAAATGTCAAGAAACTTTTCTTTCATTGTTTCTTTGATAATATTATTTCCTTCATTTTTTTTTCTTGTTTCACTTTTTGAAACTAGTATTTCAGATTTGTACTTTTTTAGATGAGTCCTCTTGTTTTTCTTTTTACTTCCTGCCCCTCCATTTTCATTTGATTTTGTACTTCATCTTTTTTTTTTAAAGAGATTTATCTTGCAAAAGTATTATTTTAATGTTGATTATAACATTGGTTTCCAAGCCCTCTTTTTGTCTCTCTCTTCATTGAATGGGTCTAATTTATGTATTTTCTTGGGTTGGTGCAGTCACACCTACAACCTCCAGAGACTTCACTTGCTGTTCTATCTAGAGTCCTAAAGTTCACCTCACTTTTTTTGTAGCATAACCAGATGGCTTAGTCCCCCTGTGAGGTGAGGATCTGTATCAGTGGCCCCCAGATACTTCCCATGAAGGGAGCCCTTCTATAGGTCCTGCTCAAACAAATCCAGTACCACTACTGAAACACTGACATGAAGCTCATGGGATCTGGCCTCCACAGTAGCAATTACACAGCACAAATCAGAAGTGTTAATCTGAAAGTTTTACTATAAATAGTTTCGTATGTTTAATCTCCTCATTCTGAGAAAGGATTAATTTGAATATGTTTTCCTATTTTATTCATTAATTTATGCCAGAGAAAGGGACTTAAATATTTCTAGAGAATTTGCTTGATTATACAATTACACTGCCTTGGGGTCCACAAACTGACTCCAGACAAGCTTATTTTATTTTTTATTGGCTTATAATTTTACTGACACAGGAAACATGTTAGAAAGAAACTTTACCCAATAAAAAGTAGCTAAGGGAATAGGAAGAGCACATGTCCACACCCAGTATTTAAAGACACCCCACTGGAATCTAAGAATTTAGAAGAGGCCAATTCAAGTGGGAAAGATGTCACAAAGCGAAACATATAAACATATCTATAGCTAACATTTGTTTTGATCACACATTCCTCTAGGAAACACATGGCAACTAGGAAGAAAATCCTCGTTTTCACTGCCAGCAGTAAAAGGGCTAGCCTGCCTCGGAATCCAAAGTATTAGGGGTGTTGTGTGTGTGTTTTAAAACTGAGCAAGTGCCACTTTACACAAATGGTAGAGACTCAACTTTTTGCAGTAATGGTAACTGTTTCTATTACAGAAATATCATTTGCTGAGCATGGTTTTCAGGCAGATAAAAGAACAGTATGGGAATTAACAGACTTGAGGTCTGATTAAGTGCTGGTCTTTCAAGAATGGTTTATATAAGGGCTCCCCAGATTTAATGTTTTATTTAAATACAAGTTTTTTTTTTTTTTTTTTTTGGTGTAACAAATAATGGGAAATACAAAAGCATAAACTAACAAGCATCCTAAAGGGTGACACGCTGCTTCTCTTTAACCACTAGGGCATTATATAACTCATATGTCATGGACTGTCTATTCTTTATCAAAGAATGAGAATGAAAGCTAAGTTATTCTAAGTATCTTAGTTCAATTACCTACAACCAGATCTACCAGGAGACAGAAAATTATTGGGGGAACAGTAAAGTACTATGCAAATGCTAGTTGTTATTTAATGAGTATTAGGACTCTCTCTCTATTCCCAGAAGAGAATGAATAGACATGTTGCATCTTATAAAAATCCTGGTGTCTTTGAAAACACTGTTTTTTCAGCTTTGTCTATAGAAATAACGTTTAAATTTTACTTTTTCCCAACTAGCCTTACTTCTCAATTTAACTTCATTCTCCCCTTTGGATAATTGCCAAATTTTTCCATGCTGCAAATTTAAAACAAGTAGGCAATTAGCAAAAAGAAAAAAAAAACAGTGATTTTTTTTTTTGATAAATTGTGACATTATTAATATTTTAATAAAGGTCAGGATCTCACTTAAATCCATCATGTCTAATATTTACATCTTAATTTTTAAGACATTTTTATTATAATCACTTTTGATATATAGAAAATTTAAAGACTACAAGGAATACCTGCATCACTAGATGGCCAACTTTATTCAATAATCATTAGCTTCATCAAATTGATGCTGTTGTCTTCCCAAATGTCTTAAAATCTATATATAGGTGATCATTGCAATCACCTATATAATCACCTATTATAATCGCCTATTTCTAATTTATCTTCACTTTTCTGAAAAATAATTATATGCAGCCAGTGCGGTGGCATACACCTGTAATATCAGCAACTCAGGAGGCTAAGGCAGGATTATCACAAGTTCAAGGCCAGCTTCAGCAACTTAGCAAGCCCCTAATCAACTTAGTGAGCCCATGTCTCAAAATACAATATAAAAATATGTGGCTCAGTGGTTGAACATCCCTAGGTTCAGTCCCAGTATGAAGAAGAAGAAGGAGAAGATGACAGTGACACACACACACTTGAGGACATGATGAATGTGGAAGAATGCATGCAATATAATTCTATACCTTATCCTCTTCACATAAAATATTACTCTGATGATCTTCACACACCAGAGACAATGATCACTTTCACTTTTTAAAAAATTGTGTCAACACTTAACATAATAAGGTTACCCTCAACAAATTTTAAAGTGCACAATATATTATTACTGACTATAGATAAGACTCTATAATAGCTCACTGGACTTTAGTCATCCTATCTGACTGCTATATTATGCCTATTGACTACCGTCTCCCATTACCCAGTCCCCTCAGCCCCTGGAAACCACCATTCAGATCTTTTATTCTATGAATTTGGCTATTTTAGATATTTAGTATCATTGAAAGCATGCAATATTTGTCTGTTTCACTTAGCATCATGTCCTCAAGTAGTATTCATGTTGAAATTTGCAGAATTTCCTTCTTTGTTAAGGCTAAGTAGTATTCCATTGTGTGTATATGCTACATTTTCTTTATTCATTCTTTGCAGATGGACAAATTATTTTCATATCTTGTTTATTGTGAATAAAGTGCAATGAACATAGGAATGCTAAATCCAATTTATATGGAAATACTGATTTCAACTCTGTTGGAAAAATTCCTAGCAGTGAGATTGCTGGATCATATAATAATTCTACATTTTTAAATTTTTTGAGGAGTCTCCATGCTTTTTTTAATTTTGTTTTGTTTCTTTTTTTGGTACCAGGAATTGAATCCAAGGGTGCTTAACCACTGAGCAACATCTGCAGCCCTTCATATTTTATTTAGAGACAGGGTCTCCCTAAGTTGCTTAGGGCCTCCCTAAATTGCTGAGGCTGTCCCTTGAACTTATGATCCTCTTTCCTCAGCCTCCAGAGCTGCTGGAATTACAGGCCTCACCACCATGCCCAGCTCCATACTCTTTTCTTCAGTGCCTAGTCCAGAATGGGAAGAGAGAGCCTCTGATTTAATGACACTTCTTCACATTCATCAGATAATGTTCCTTTATTTCATGAAATCATCTTATGGAGATCAATACTTCATGAACCAAAATGAGAAATTGTCTAATAATGCTTAACTCAACATATGGAACTATTTATTTATCACACATTCACATTACCTAGATACTTAATTAAGAAATTTTCTCGATTTGGAATGCCATGCTTCATAAGAGTATGTTAAATAAATTATGTGTTTATTTGAACGGTGTTTCATAATTTACAAAGCATTTTCACAAAATTGGTTTAATTTAGACCTCACAACTTTTTGAGGAATTCACTCTATTTTATAAGTGAAGAGTTTTTTTGATGACATGAGCTAGTAAATGGATAAGCCAGGATGTTAGTAGTCAGGGTCTTTCAATTCTATTTCATGTTATTTTTGTTTCAACACAGTACTTGCATTTCATGATACAGAAAATGTACTTGTTTTTTTTTTTTTTTTTTACATTTTTTCACTTATAAAATAGCTTATCATAATCTATCTCAGATGCCATTCTTATTTGAAAATTCATCAAAAACTTATCCAGTATAAGCATTTTTAAGTGAATGGAATATTTTGATTATCTTAAGGATTTTATTTCTTGAGACCAAATTTAGCTGGTTTTCAATCCTCCTTAAGAGAGATATTTATAGATTAAAACTACCTTTCCAGACTGCTGGTTTCTTTCCAAACCAAATTTCTCTGTACTTTTTCTCCCTCTGGCACAAGTTCCTACATGTAACAGCAGGAATACAAATTATGTCCAAAGCACTTACGTAGTTGGCAGAAGTATTTTCTCTTTTGCTATAAATTTATCAAACATTTTTCAAAACAGTAAATCCCTGAAAACAAGGGCTGAATTCCAAATAGGATCATCATAGTTATGCCTTTTACAATATTTTAGTTAAAAGAATCTTCAATTATCCATTGTAAAGATCCTAAGTTTTGAGAGCAATAACAATTTGCTATGGGTCTGAACTGGCAGACTAATTTTCAGCCTCAGCAACTCTATTTTTTTTCTTGAATTTTTAGGCCAGTTTTTCACTATGGGAAATTCATTGCTAATTAGCGATCAGCTCCTGCTTGGGTCTTTACACTCAGCCTAGGAATATGCATGTCATTGCTGGTGGCACCATCATCAAATCAGGGGCATAATGGAGCAGATGGAGGAGAAAGGAAGCACTTTGAGGAGTCAGAAGATGAAACAAAGTGCAGAAGGCATCATTTATAATGTCCCGATGTGTGCAAATTCAATTAGAGGTAAAATATTGATTAGGTAGCTGATGTCATAGATAATATATTATGGAAAAGCAATTAAACATTTTCAATTTTTCATTTTTAAAATATTTACAACCTTGGAGCAGAATTAAAGATGAGTTAGTCAGGAAGCAAACGGTGCTGACGAAAGAGAGAAATGAGTGGAATATGGACAAATAGCCAAATGGGTATTTTTTTAATTATCAAGTGTTCAGCAAGCATTTGTTATGTGCCTAATATGTGCTAGATACTCTTTCATACCAAATGGACACAAAGATCGATACTGAGAGGAAGACATAATTATTTTTTAAAATTGTTCTTTTTAGTTATACATAGCAGTAGAATGTATTTTGACATATTATGCATACATGGAGAACAACAACCCCCGCCTTATTGTTGTACATGATTTGGAATTACACTGGTCGTGTATTCATATGTGAACATAGGAAAGTTATATCCAATTCATTCTACTATCTGTCTGATTCACATTTCCCCTCCCTTCCCTTCCCTTCATTCCCCTTTGTCTAATCCAACCTACTTCTGTTCTTCCCTACCTTCCCATTGTGAGTTAGCATTTGCATATCAGAGAGAATATCTGGCCTTTGGTTTTGGGGGACTGACTTATTTTAGTTAGCATGCCAGACATAATTCTTTTCCTCAAAGAACTCTCACCTCTTGAGAGCAATGACGAGATCCTTAATCTCTTGGACACCTCGCACCACAGCTCAAATTAAGAGAAGACATTCCTGAGGTGCTGAGGCACATTCTAGTGACCCAATCAACATTGGAACCTACTTTGGAAAGCAGTGTGGAGATTCCTGAGAAAACTTGGACTAGCACAACCATTTGATCCAGTTATCCACTCCTCTGCATATACCCAAAGGACTTAAAATTAGCATACTACAATGATGCAGCCACATCGATGTTTATAGCAAACTCAATTCACAATAGCTAACCTATGGAACCAACCTATGTGCCCTTCAACAGATGAACGGATAAAGAATATGTGGTACACATACACAATGGAATATTACCCAGCCATAAAGAGCAATGAAATTATGGCATTTGCTGGTAAATGGATAGAACTGGAGACTGTCATGCCAAATGAAATTAGCCAATCCCAAAGAACCAAAGGCTGAATATTTCCTCTGGTATTCACATGTTAAATCACAATGCGGTGGGGTTAGGGAATGTTACAAAGGGGAATGAAGGGAAGGGAGGGGAATGGTAATAGGAAAGATAGTAGAATGAATTGGACATAAGTTTCCTACGTTCATATATGAATACATGACCGGTGTAACTCCACTGCATATACAACCACAAAAAAATAGGAAGTTATCCTCCATGTATGTTTGGTATGTCAAATACATTCTACAGCCATGTATAACTAAAAAGAACAAACAAAAACAATTAAAAAAGGAACCCAGCTGCCCCATTCTATTGACCCAATCAACACAGGATCCTAACCAGTATGGTGGAGCACACAGCCAGTACCAAATCACGGATTTATCGAGACTCCCAGATTCTGAATATTTAACCTTTGACCTCTTTGTCTAAACCATACTAGAAAATAGTAACCAGATGGAAAAATCAAAGAACACTTGACTGTTTATCAAATAAAAAGATGCCCTTGGGAGTTCACATGTAAGTTTGAATAATCTTTACTAAAAACATTGAAATACACAGGAGGTAGAGATCTTATGAAAAGTTCCAATGTACGAACACACGAGGGAGAGGAGAGTGTAAGAAACGCACATGGGGAGGGCAGAGCTTTTTTCTTGGGATTAAAAAAATATAGAATTCAAGTGGGTGGTGAAAGCTCAAGAAAAACAATCAAATCAGATATAGAACAAAAAGGAGTATGATTAGCAACCACAGATAGGAAAGTGTTTAGAGTACAAAAGAGAATGAGAAGAACATAGTCTCCAAGGTAAGGAAAAAAGAACAGTATAGAATATGCATCCACAAATATAGGGCTTTTCATAGCAATTTTTATGGGAAAATATGAATTAGCCAGTTATAGCAAAGTGTCCTTCTGTTGAAATAGCAGAGAAATACATTCAACAGAGGGATACAGACCTTATATATAAAATTTTTAAAAATTAATGTGTATATTTCAAATGTCTAATTTGAAATATATTTATGTTTTGGTACTAGGGAATAACCCGAGCCCTTTTTATTTTTCATTTTGAAACAGTGTCTTGCTAAGTTGCCGAAGACCTAGCTAAGGTGCTGAGGCTGGCCTTGGATTCACCATCCTCCTGCCCAGCCTCAGACCATTTATATTTGCTGTAGCAAGAATAATGTGAACAGCCTAACATGCTGAAATCATGTAAGTTTCCCTCTGGGGAAAAGCAACAACTCATGAGATATATTCAAGTGTTCCATCTCGAAATGGCAAAGTGTGTTGGGGATAAAAGGAGATCTTCTTTATTTAGGGGTCCCCTGTGTGGAAAATCTGCATGCGCAGAAGAGCAGCCAAAGAAAGTAGGTAAAGTTTTTATGTGGTCAACACAGTTCCTAGAACAGTTTGTTGACTAGTCAATCTGTCAAAAAGAAACTTCTGAACCTTCATTCTAGAGCCACTTGACCTTTGTTTTGAACACTTTTCTGCTCTTGCCACCTATTTTCTTAGCCCACAAGACATTAGAGAGGGAGGTAAGTAACCTGACAACTAATAGCTGGCTTTCAAAGACTAACGGACAGGACAGAAAATAAAATTTGAAAAAAGCCTCAAGAGAACTACAATCAGTCACTACATAATGTTGGGATATGTCCCTGAGAAAGCTCTGTGAAAATGGTGTATGGGACAGAAATTTATTACTTATAATCATGAACTTGCTTTATTCATTCATTCATTCATTCTTTTTTTTTTTTTTTTTTTTTTGTACTGGAAATTGAACCCAGAGATGCTTTATCACTGAGCTATATCTCCAGTGCTTTTTATTTTTTATTTTGAGACAAGGTCTTTCTAAGTTGCTGAGCTGGCCTAGAACTTGTGATCCTCCTGCCTTAGTCTCCCCAAATCTCTGGGATTACTGGTGTACACCATAGCATTTGGCCCATTCATCCATTCTTGCAATAAATATTTTTTGATCATCTGTCTTAGTGTTTCACAGTGAGTTTCTATTTTTTAAGTTTTTTTAGTTGTAAGTGGACACAATACCTTTATTTTATTTATGTGGTGCTGAAGATTGAGCCCAGGTCCTCACACATGCAAGACGAGCGCTTTACCCTTGAGCCACAGCCCCAACCCCGTGAGTTTCTCATTTTAACCTCCTAAGGGAACCTTTGCAGGTATCTATTCCCCAAAGCTCTCCTGAGACTGTATGACACGACCATGAAGTTGCAGTACCACAGACTATTTATCTTTTTATGTCCTGTGGCTTTTTGGAGGGTTGGAAGCCATTGTATGATCTAAAATTATTTTCATCTTCTCAAGAATCAAGCTTTCCTTCTGAAGGCAATATCATCCCCATTAAAAATGCACATTCTACCTTGAGACAGGTGCTGTCCCAGACACTGAGGTATTGAAAGGTAAGCAAACCAAATTCTGCCCCTATAGAATTCATTGCTTAGAGATAATTAAGGTAGACTTGTAATAGTGACAAATGCTAGGATGAACACTGAACCCATAGTGCTGAATATCACCATCAGTCAGGTAATAAAGGCTCTTTTGGAAAGTGACACTTGAAGAGAGAACTGAAGGATGAGTAGAATTATCTAATAAAGAAGAGCATTCACAGCAGAGAAACAGCATGTACAAAGGTCTTGTGGCAAGAGGGAGCATGGTAAAAGTAAGAGACTTTTGAAGACCTGTATAGAAAGAACAATGAGGAAAAGCAGAGCTTAGTGTGCAGTGAGGCTGGAATAGGAGCTAAGGGGTCTATAGGACATATTAAGGATTTTAATCTCTATTCTAAAAGCAAGGTGAAAATAAAACATTAAACAGAATCAGGATCTTTGAAATAATCAGAGTAATTGCACACATTGATTTATCCTCAAAATATGCAGTTTTATTAAATGCCCACAACGTGCCAGTGGTAAAACTTAACAATGCTTTTCAATAAAGTGGCTATTTAAAAAAATTAATGCTTCTGGGGCAGATTTTAGTTTTTATCTGAAAAATTAATTCTCAATAATCCCAGGAAAAGCAGGTGTGTTTCTACTTAAACCATCTTCTTGGGACATACACAGCAATAAAGAAAATAATGAATTATACAGCAGATGATTATTATATCTAAAGTGGGACAAGTAGACTGGCTATAAAATAATGAATGAAGAATACATGCTGATAAGAAGCCTAAGATATACCTTCCTAAAAGCCACAAGAACTTCTCCTGAGCTGTCAGACTGTGCCACCCATACTTAAGAAAACAAGAGAACCAATGTGTCATCTGCTTCCTTACCCTAGAACACCTGTTTCCTCTAACAGATAAGCATTCCCATTAGAAACCAGGCAATTTTAAGAAAAAGCAGCAGTAGTCACTCAATCCCTATTCTTTGGAATAATAATGATAGGAAGTGAGTCTTCGAGAACTCAAACATTGTTTACATTTAAGTTTCCATTAAGTTCCAAGCATGTTTTTGATGAATATCCTCCATAGTTTGTGCTAGTACATGTGTGTGCTTATCATGTTGATTTGAAGTTTTAAAAATAAAACAAAAGGATATTTTGAGGGTTTCCTAATTTTTAATATTAGTTGTTCACATAATTCCATAGTGGAAAAAAAATCCATTGTTCTTAAGAGGAGATTGTAGCCCAACTGATGCTCCCAGGGTAACCAGGAAGTAAATAATATGAAAGAAAAAGCAGAGAGGTCTCCAAGTTTGAGTTTTAAGCCATTCAAGAAAAATCTTAGCCAGGCGCGGTGGCGCATGCCTGTAATCCCAGCACTTGGGAGGCTGAGGCAGGAGGATCGCGAGTTCAAAGCCAGCCTCAGCAATGGCGAGGCACTTAGCACTATCAGTGAGACCCTGTCTCTAAATAAAATACAAAAAAGGCCCAGTGGTCGAGTGCCCCTGAGTTCAATCCCCGGTACCAAAAAAAGAAAAGAAAAGAAAAATCTTGCCTTGCTCTAGCCCAATGATTCAATACTTTGTGTACACAACACAACCTTTGCTATAATTTCTTCTGTCAGTTGCTTGTTTTTTCCAAATGAGCTCAAGTTATATAAAATGATTGACAACGTTCCACAACCCTCCTGAAGATGGCAGAAATACTGCCCTATGTCATTCTGGCAAACAAGGACGAGCTCCCAAACCCGACAGGAGGCCCTGAGCCAATTCCAGGGCCTTTGGAACCAATCCAGGGGGTGAGAAGCCAGGTCTGAAAATATTTACCGAGAAGATGCACAAAAGGCCAGTCATGGCGGGGCCTCGAAGGACCTTACAAATGACTCTAGGAGGGTCCAAGGAGGGAAGTGTATGGGAACTGAAGGACTGAAAGGCCTGGCAGGGGTCAGACTGGTGTGGACCAGGCATCCCCAAGCCCAGGAATTCATGGCCAACACCAGAATGGTCTCCACTCAGACATTCTGGCACTCCCTGCGGCTGCACACTGAGTCATGGGATGTGGCAAATAGGCCAGCAATTATCATTCTGGCATTTCACAAAGTAAAAATCATGGGATTGCTTTTGTTCTATTTGGTGATGGCCAAACTGGCAAAGAGCAGCCCAAAAGATGGCAGGAAACTTTTCTTAAGTTTATTCACCAATGCCCTTTTTGAAGTCAACTAGAAATCTGTGGCGGCATAGAGCGCAACAGTTTTTATTATGTGAAAGAAAAGGAGCAGTGTGTAGAAGGGCTCCTGGGTGGCTCTGGTGCCTGCTGGAGGACCTGGGATGCTGCAATCACTCCTGTTCCCCTGCTTCCTCCCCGATTGATGAAGACCCTCCACCCCTTCTCTCTTTAAAAGAAGGCCAGGCCTCAGCAGCGAGGCTTTTCCACAGAGGCAGAAGGTGGCCACAGCCAATTGGCTGCCCTTCCCTGATGCTTGGCCCTGTGCACACCACCCTCAGCAGCATGCAGCTTCTCCTGAAGAACCAGGTCTCAGAACTGAAAGGCACCCAATTGCTCAAGTTTGCACCCTAGCACTCCTTAAAAATCACAATTTTTAAAGTTATACTTTATAGTACTATATTTATATAGCAAAACATTGTGGCCCTAAATTATTAAAATAAGCTTTTCCTCTTGCAGGTACAAATATTCGTTCTACAAATATATACATAATATATAATACATATATATGTATTCATGTAGACATATACATATATATGTGCATGTGTATATATATATGCATACATACATATATAATATTTTTATATTATTTATCACAATATATGATATGTTTCATAATATGTAAGTAAGTTTTATCCATGTGCTATCTTTATTTTGCAATTTATAAAGTACTGGTTTATCATGGAAAATTTGTATTTTTACATACCAGGTTCTAAAACCAAGGATATTAACAGTAGCATTTGTGTTATCATACTTTTTTTTTTTTTAAGCAGACAACTTGTTCATGTAACTTTGCCTTAAGAAGAGTTGTTTTCAATGCCATTTAGATTAAAATTAGTGAAAAGTCAGACACCTATCTTTACCTAAGATATTTGGTAAGATGAAAATTTGTGGCTTTAACTGATTATTAAGGAAGCTATCCTATGGCTGCAGATTTATTCCTAACCCTCAATAGAGTAGACTTTGTTGATTTATTTCACCTCAGTGGATGCTAATTTTTATACTATGTGTAATATCCTCCTGAACAATTGAGCAAAACTCTTCTTTACTGTTGTTTTAAATTATGGGGGAAAAAAGAAATGAAGAAAACTTAATTAATTATCTTACTGTGTTTCCAAAAGTTAAGAGTGGCCTTCCCTGTTGCCATGGTGATGGGTATCATGTTTATAATAATGGTCTTTTCAAAGAAATTGAAGTTCATTAAAATCACCAATTATAAAGAAGTACTTTTATTACAATATCCCATTAAATTTATAAATTTTTAAAAAATATTTATTTATTTACTTTAGTTGTACACAATGCGTTTATTTGTACGTGGTGCTGAGGATCGAACCTGGGCCGCGCACGTGCTAGGCGAGCACTCTACCACTGAGCCACAATCCCAGCCCCAATTTATAAAATTTATGTATCCTCAATCATACACTTTCAGAAGTTTTTAGTAGCAGTTTTTTCCTACAATATGTTTCTTAAATGTCACTTTAAAATGATTAATATTTTAGAGTATTTTAAAACAAAATACAGATTTCTGTTCATTACAGTCCTGTTGGAGAAAACATAATTGTTTAACAGTTCAAAATATGTTTGTGGTCATGGAAAAAAGGTTAAAAATCTGTCATTAAAAATATAATTGTAGCTAACATTTTTGAGTGTTCATTATGTGTTTAACCTTCCTTTATGTGACTTACGTGTAACTTATTTGTTTTGGGAGATGGAAATTTAGTTGGCAGATTGAACAGAGGCTGAAATAAGTTAATTGCATTTTGATTAAATAGAAAAATAAAATTTATCAATCAGATGTTTCACCCAGTGAAAGAGAATAAAAACATAAGGAAAAGAATTCTTAGAGTGTTTTTTGTTAATGTTTCTAATTCATCTTGAGATCCATTTAATTTGATTAAAAAGTAAGTTTACTAGGAAGAAGAATTATAAGAATGGCTAACAATTATTAGGTATTTTTTGTTCTTTTTTGAGATGGGGTTGCACTATGTTTTCAAGGTTCCTCTCAAACTTCTGGTCTCAGGTGAGCCAAATGCCTCAGCCTCCCAAGCAACCTTCCAAGCACACACATCACCACACCCCAAATTACTGAGTATTTTTAAACTGGGTATTACGTTATGCTAATTAAACATCTTACATTATTAAATCTACACAATATTCTTTCCAAAATTTTCATTTTACAGATTAAAAACTGGTGCTAAAGAAAATAAATATTATACTCCAAGACATTATCTGGGATAATTAAGGGATGGAGTCCAGATTGTTCTGTCCTTCTACTCCACAACTGAAGGTCTCAACTAAGTCATTCACTTATTTTCATAATTATAGTATTCCCCCCATCCTACTCTATTTCCCATCATTTTGTTTACCTGCAGTCAACCTGTCCAAAATATTAAATGAAAATTCCAGAAATAATTCAAAACTTTTGAACTGCACACTGTTATCAGTAGCAAGGATGAAATCTTGTGTCATGCTACTCTGTCCTTCCCAGGATTTGAACCACCTCTTTGTCCAGTGTATCCACTGTATATACTATCTGTCTTTTAGTCACTAGGTAGCCATTTTGGTTATCAGATCAACAGTTGAAGTATAGCAGTATTCGAATACAGGGTGTGGTCCTACCTGTGGTTTAAGGTAACCACTGAGCATCTTGGAACATATCTTCTGCATGTAAGAGGAACTACTGTATATTAATCTATATAGTCTTCTTTGGTGGATATAGTCATAAATATTTTGTCTTGATACATATCATTATATACAAACACACATATATATATACATATATATATATATATATAATTTAGTATGCACACACACACACACACACACACACACACATTTCTTCAGTATCTAATCCCTCTTCTTCAGTCTTAGAGAATAGAATAGGAAAACAATGGAGGTGACTCACAGTGGTTATGATAGTATAATAGCTATGTCTTTGGGCTCTATGGGGAAAAAAAGAAAATATAAGACCAAGAAAATAATAGACCAAGCCTGGGTCTAAAAAATTCCTCAAAACTTAACAATAAGGCCAATGAGTTTTTTTCCATGTAGTATTTAGATTATAGTATCATTTTTATGTTTTGACCACTGAAAAGCCAACTATGAAGACCTAGACCCCTCCCAACAAGAATCTATTTTTTTTCTTTGTATTCTAACACCTTTACATCAATGTACACTGATTGAATTTAAAATCATATATTTATTTCCTTTAGTTTTTGGTTGTAAGCAGCATCAAGATCTGTTATACACTCTTTTTTTTTTCTCTTTCCACATTTTTTGATGCTTTATAGTTGTCCATAATGATGGAATTTGTTGTCACATATTCATACATGCACACAACATAGCAATAAAATTTGTCCAATATCACTCCCCACTGCTTCTTGCCTCTCTCTGTTATACATTCTTACATTTCTGTTCACTTATTCAAAACTATTTACAGTGCACCTGTGATGTACCAGCAGTGTGTGAGGTACTGTAGATAGAAAGATTAATACAAAATGGTTCTTACCTCCCATAGCTTTAATGTAGAATATGGGAGGCAGATGTGTAGATCTCAGTTAGACCGTACTATGCCCAGTGTTTCCAAAGTGTACAACAAAGGACTTTGGAAACGTGAGATGTGGTGACTACAAAAATCACAGTGTTTCATGCCATGAGGCCACTATATTTAGTTCAGTATATCAAGAGGAGACCAGGAGTTTTCCGTAAGAGGGAACCTGTGCTAAAGCACATTCAGGAAAAGTTACCAAGTTCAGAGTGGTCAAGAAAGGGGTAGGTGGTGGGGTGGAAATGTACGGGGTCAGACTACAAAGGAACTTGAATTTTATTCTTAAAGCCAGTGGTTGCCAAAATCTTTTGTTGGGTTCCTGTTAGCTGAGTCACCCAGTCTATGTATGTTTATCTGTATATAGAACATACATGCACATTACAGAAACACACTAAAATGCAAATTTTTGAAGCTACAAGATAAAAGATAAATTCAAATAGAAGTGCTAAGACAATGGGTGAAACTGTCCATGCCTCACATTAGAAAAGACTCCTTTAAGAATATAATGCTAAGTGAAGTTAGTCAATCTCAAAAATCCAAATACCAAATGTTTTCTCTGATATGAGGAGGCTGATTTACAGTGGTGTTGGGTCAGGGTACATAGGAGGATTAGAGGAACACTAGAATGGTCAAAGAGGAGGGAGGTGAAGAAAGAGAGCAAGGGGGGATGGAGGGGAAAAAAGAAAAGGTAGATGAATAAGATGGATATCATTTTCTAAACACATGACTGAAGATTTGAATGGTATGAATATACATTGTATACAAACAGTGTTATGAAAAAGATGCTCTATATGTTTATTATGAATTATATTGCATGTTACTATTATTTAAAAAGAAAAGACTCCTTTAAGCTACGGCTATCAGGGAAAGATGTGAGAAACACGGGATCTGCTTTGCTGCTTTAAGGGACTGACTCAAGGAGAAGTAAAGAGAATGGGAAGAGGAAACCAGGCAGCAGAGAGATCTGGGAGATCAGGTGGGGCCTAGAGTGATCTTCCAGGAAAGATGGTGGGAACCTGGGTTGAACCTGCCAGGCTGTCACTAAGGAGGTAGAGCAGGTGAGGAGCATGGGTGCCAGGGTCTCCCTGAGGTTCTACCTGTCCACCTGCCATGGCTACTCAGACACTGTTCCTCAGGGTACTCCTCTTCTGCATGTTTTTATCAAACCTTGTTGTGAAAAGAAAAATAAATGAAATGAAGAAAAGAAATTTTAAAAGGGCAGTATATAAACCAAATTCAAAGAGTTCTGCTTGAGTAGTGCACAGGCGAGTGTTCATTATATTAGTCTCCATATTTCTGTCTGTTTTTTGAAATATTTTTTTAAATACAGCTTATTTACATGCTTATATTTTAAAATCAACCTCATTAACTAATGGAGAATTTTGATAGCTGTGATTATTAAACATTAAATTCTCCTTGCAGAAACAGAGCAATTTTGTTAAATTTGGCAAAATGTAGACATGTGAGAATTTCTTACCTTAAAATGACTAAACATTTCATACATCTGCCGATAGGTGCAAAATTCCTATCAACTCCCCTCTTCTGTTACAAAATTAATGAGTGTTCAGTGAAGCTATAACAAAGAATTTTCCTCTAGGCATGTTATAAAAACATTTCTAGTGCTCATATGAATGCAATGTCTTGCTCGAGAGCCAATGATTTGAAAAATGCACATTTCTGAAGATGACGAATACCATACAAAAGAATTCTTTTGATTTTTCTCATATTTAAAGCCCTGTCCTCCCTTATCAACTCCTATCTTATAATGAATGTCTTCCTAAGGGAGGGCTGAGGAACAATTAATGATTAAATTCAGAACATTCTCCTCCTTTCACCAGACTACTTAGGGATATGGGCACTCCTATACATTCTGAATATCACCAAAGTACTCAATTGATTCTACTGTATCTTCTTCATAATGGATGATTTTGTCCAAAACTGATACCTCAAATTACCTCAGGAGTAAGGGATTTGCTTTCACTCTGACAGCTTTTCAATTACATAATAATGCCAGCGTCTGAATTTCAGATCTGATTCATGGTACATTCATTTTAGTCTCACTATAAGGGAAAAGCAGTTTTGGAAAGGTGAGATATGAGGCTGTGGAGTGCAGAGAGTCATATATTCATGAAATAAATCATCACCCATGCACTTGGAGTTGGTCCATTATGTTCCTATGGTAAAAATGTAAGACTTTCATTTTATCTTCTCCACTTCCCTTTGTAAGAGCCCCTATGAGAATTTTCTATATTTTATACTTTCCATTACATAACTATTTGTTATTAGGCTTAATAAATTAAAAAAAAAACAAATATTAAGAATCTTAATATTTGTACATCAATAGTCCTACTTAAGAATTTTAATTATGTATAGAATAATAAGTTTCAAATGTAAAGTATAATACAATAAGTTTAAAATGCTCATAGTCTCATAGAACAATAAAAAAAAAATGAAAAATGCAAATAGGAGACTCACAGAAGCAAAACCTTTCTGCTTTGTATTCTCATGGAGGAGAATGATTTGCATGAAATCTAATACCAATGTGTTTGAGGGATAGGGAGGTAGCTTATTGGCAGAGTGATTTGCTCAGAATGTGGAAGGGCCTGGGTTTCAACCCCAGCACCAGAAAGGGGTGTGTGTGTGTGGGGGGGTGTATTATAGCATAGATTCAACTATATTTTCTTTTAAAATTCTTGTTTTTCTATTTGCTTTTCATAGTATTTGTATCTAGTTGAAAATGAACTCTTGTTCTATAACTTCTAAAATGCCAATTATGCTGCAAAAGAAATGGATACTCCAATTAAAATGTCATCATGTCACATTTTCATCATATTTAAAAATGTATGCGGAGAAGGACAGCCTTGAGCCCGGTGAAGTTTTGAGGTTACTGAGAAAAATTACATTGTGATCACTGGTTTGTAAAGAAAGCTCAATCATCTCAATCATAGACATTTCTTGCTCATCACTCTTTGTAATTGATGGTATCATTGCATCAAAGAGAACCAACTATAAACTGACTGTGGAATCTTCAGCAAGACATACTTCTTTAAACCTCAATTTTCTAGTATGCAAAATGAAAACAAAAGTCCATCTTTATGTATTTCTCGGTTCTATCTACCTACCTACATACCTGTTACTCATCTCAATATTACTAAATGGTCACTGTTTTTATGAATATTTTTGTAAATGACATAATAAGGTCAAACATGCATAGAGAACAGGCAGGAGGATTAGGTCTAGCCATACCAGAACACCAGGTGTTTGCTACATGGTTGCTCTATGACCTCTGAGTTTTTAGAATAAGTACTTATCTAAATCTTCCAACCTAACCCCAGCAATGTCCACCCTATATCTACTCATAAATTGCAACCAAACCAGGAAAATAATGTAGGGACCAAGAAAGGGACTGATAAGAGCATATCCCATTCTGGAATGTGTAAAATTATATGTAATATAGTAATAAATACAGCAATGATTTTTTTTTTTTTTTTTTTTTGTCCTGGAGATTGAACCTAGAGATGCTCTACCACTAAACTACATGCCCTGTCCTTTCTTATGTTTTTTTTTTTTTTTTTTTTTTTTTTTTTTTTTTTTTTTTTTTTAATTTTGCAACAGAATCTTGCTAAGCTGCCAAGGATCTAAGTTATCAGGGCTAACCTCAACCTTGCTATCCTCCTGCCTTGACCTCCGACGTCACTAAAATAACAGGTGTGTGCCACCATGACCAGCTAGGTTCTCTTTTAATAAACCCATCTATTCAAAATCAGAGAAGCAAACAAGAAGGTTGGTACAAAAGCCTATTTCAGTCTAAAAAGGGCTGGACTAGGTAAAAAGCTTGCTAGGACAGTTAGTTTATAATTCTCCTAATCAGATGATGAAGACCCATAAACAAATAAATGATTAGTATCAGCCCTGACTGATTTTTCTTTGGATATGAAGAAACAGGAATCTGTCTCTCTCCACCCTCTCCCCAACATAGACTTAAAAATGAATACTTTTAAAAAGAAAAGTAATCCTGAAGTTCAGAGGGATAATGTAGTTTTGGCAAATAGTCTATTTTTTGTGTTAAAAATAAATGTTTTAGGAACTTTGGTACATGCTCTCTACAAAGCAAAAATCTTCATTCATTTCAACAAAAGGTTACTGAGGGCCTTCTACGTGCCAGATAGTTTGTCTCATTTCATAAAGCAGTGTTTCTCAATTCTAGGGATTCACAAAATCACCTGGGAGGTCTAAGACAATAAAGGATGCTTGGACTTCACCCCAAATCACATTTGTCAGTGACTCTCAGTCAGGGCTAAGCAAGCAGATATTTGTTACTCTGCTTTGTGGCTCACAGGATTTAGACTGGGCAGGGTACTTTTCTAAATCTTCCACATGAACAGCGAAATCCAGCCTACAAAATTTATTTATAAACTGCAACCGAGCTAGGAGTAGTGGATATAACCGTGAACATATGGAGGAGATTTCAGCTGTCATAAGCCATAATTCTCAAGGTCAGAGTTAGTTCATCAACAGAGAAGTAATATAATTTTTGATATGAGGAGGACTAGAAGGCAGTAAGCAGAATATTTTTGATAGATGGTTGTTAAGACTTCCTAGAATAGGTGGCATCTGAACTGAGCTCCAAGCATCAAGGGGAAAAAAAAAAAAAAAAAAAAAAAAAAACGCAAAAGATTTGCAAAGATTTAGGTGCAGAGTTTCACAGGAGGAGGAAACAGGTGGAGTAAAGGAGGTCAGGTGATGTTACCTTGGTGGAGTTGAACCAAAGAAAGAGAGTTTCTGTGCCTGGGGTAAGTGGTGTGATACAAGAGAGAGGGGAAGACTCAGGATGCACAAGAAAGACCTTTTAAGCCATGATAAGAATTCCAGATTTTTAAATGTAATGAGAAGGCATTAGGGTATTTTAGGCAGGGAAGTGGTACTGTCTAGTTTTCATATTTATAAACCATTCTGATATGTGTGGAAAACAGACTATGCATGCAGTAGGAAAATTATTAGGAGATAAAGTGGTCCAGAATAGGGATTGTATACCTTGAACAAATGAAGAAGTAGAGAAAATGAAGCAAGTTCCAAACACTGGGAAATGTGAATCATTAATAAAACCGGGTAATGAGGTTCACCATGTTATTCCATTATTATATCAAAAATATCTGTAGTAAAAAGTTATCCAAGCTGGGCGTGGTGGGGCATGCCTGTAATCCCAGAGGCTTGGGAGGCTGAGGCAGGAGGATCCTGAGTTCAAAGCCAACCTCAGCAAAAGTGAGGCTCTGAGCAACTAAGTGAGACTCTGTCTCTAAATAAAATACAAAATGGGGCTGGGGATGTGGCTCAGTGATTGAGTGACCCTGAGTTCAATTCCTGGTGCACCCCTCAAAAAAAAAAAAGTTTGCTAGATATGTTAAGATATTTGCGGCATTGTTATAGGGTTTGGGGGAAAGATATTAACCCAAGACTTGTACATGCTTACTAGTTTTGTAAAGGGAGTAGACAAGACATCCAGATATATATGAAAACTTACATAATCGTCAGTTTTAGACATATCTTGGGAGATGAAGAGATCAATCAAAACTGAATTCAAGAATGGTAGAAAGTTTTTTTTTGTTCCTCAGCTTGGAGCCCAAACTCAAGGATCCCATTGGATCATAGGATGTCACACATCTGCGAAGCTTAATCTGAGTGTCCTTCACTCCTGTCTCAGCCCTGCTCCTGCCTTGGCTGCTTCTGTTCTTTGAAGAAGTGTGTTTCTTGTAACATCATTTAATCCACAATTTATTTATTTTTTTTATTATTTATTTATTTATTTATTTTTTGGTACCAGGGATTGAACTCAGGGGCACTCGACCACTGGGCCACGCCCCCAGCCCTTTTTTGTATTTTATTAGAGACAGGGTCTCACTGAGTTGCTAAGTGCCTCGCCATTGCTGAGGCTGGCTTTGAACTCGCGATTCTCCTGCCTCAGCCAACCAAGTGCTAGGATTACAGGCTTGCGCCACCACGCCCGGCAAATCCACAATTTAGATATAACTTCTTACCAATTTATAATTGTTGAGATCCTTTGGGACTCTCCCAAAAATTTGGAGGAGAGATGCTTTGAGCTCTATCTGCCTGCTGTTCATCTCCTTGCACGTGGGTTTTGATATCAGGTTGGATCAGATCTTTGGTGCAGCTTATGTAGGGGGGGCTCAGCACTCTGCAGCCTGGCTGTTTTGGGGCACTTTGGTTCTACCAAAACCAGACCCACCTGGGTGTTGCCTCATTCTTGTAGCCTACGTACTGGATCACATTGAGCAATCTCCTAATGGGACTAAATTAGAAACATAATCAATTACACAACCAGAGTGGATACTTACGATAGGTGTATCACAGATTGGTAAATAAAAACCACCAGACTCAGAGTCCACAATTTAGTATTAAAATCTGTGTGATCAAGTCATCCTCTTTCTGCTGTGCAGGAAAAAGACACATTTTACCATCTCTCCTCCAGGGATCTGCCCTTTGGATAAGACTGTTTGAAGCTAGTAGGTAGACACTCTGGTGCCAAATGCTAAGACAGCTTTCCTTATTTTCTTTTCTCCTTTATTTATTATTGAAAGCACAACAAAGTTTATAGAGAGTAACTTACAGATTGTGGGGCTTTATCAATAGAAATTTTGGGTGTGTGGGACAAGTGAGGGTCATTACCTATGTACACTTGAGCCTAGTGAAAGCAGTGACTGGTTCTGTTACCTTCTAGAACTTCTTTAAATTGCTAAAATAGTGATACAGTTAGACACTCTGCTGGGAGTATTAGTAAAATTTTTCCCCTTGAACAAAAGTAGGGGAGCACAGAGAAACAGACTGTCTCTTTTTCTTATAGAGAATTGTGATTGATGCTCTTGTGAAATGACCCAAGTCACTCAAATATTCAATCAAGAATGGTTACTGAGACTTCGTATATCTAAGTATCTGTTCACTATTTTCTTCATTATCAACTTGCATCCAGATGTGAATATCCCTGGGTCAACTCTGATAAAAATCAGTACCAATACATGTATTTAACATTATTAACATAAGGTTAGTAAAATGTCTAATAATTTATAATACAATTAATACAATATATAGAAAAATGAGTAGTGATTGTTTTTAAGAGGCATATATTTCAGGTAATTTTTTAAATTTTCACTTCTTATTTGCATTTTGCATTTTCTAAATATTCCACCTACGACTGTGTATTATTTTTATAATCAGAAAAAATGATTTTAAAATCCACATGTATGTGGGTTTTCTTCATCCTTTTTAACTTTAAACAGCTTTTGACAATAAGCAAATATTTCATTCTTTGTAAGAAAGAGAAATCGGTAAAATGGTAACAATGGTCATTGGTGTTGGCCATAAGAACTAATCTCACCCCTCTTCTCCCAAATTTTATTGAATACCACAATCTAAAATCACCAGTTAAAATATTGTATTTATATTCAAGCAGCACCATCTGAATGATTGTATACAGGTGTTGGCCTTGCTTTTGAAATACTGTTTGAATCTTTTATTCTGATCTGGTTTTTTACAGGTTACGTGTTTGACAGCTTATATTATTTTAAAAATTTGAAATGATGGGCTGTGATGTCACAATGCCCTGGTTCTATTAGACCACTTCCCAGCTATGCATTTTAAGTATATTGCCTCTACAATTCACTGTTTTTTATGACCCATTTGGCTTCTTTGAGAATTAAATGAGATCAGTTAAATAAATCCAGGTAAATAATTTATCACAGTGATTTGCATATGGGAAGCATTCAATACATGTAAGTTGTAATTATTTTCTTCACTAGTAACATAGTATCTCAAGCACAGATCTATATTCACTAAACAGATGTTGATTTGCTTTGACTTTAAATAATTGCATTTAACATCATACTTAAAACTGAAAACTGAAATCACAATTCCCTAGTAATTAAACAGTAAGCACATACTAAAAAACACAATGAGTATGTGGAATAAATACTTTACAACTAACATTTTTATATGGCAATTATTTTAAATATAGTTAACTTCTCCCTGTACCTATGACAATGGGTACTGAGGTGCTAGCATCTACTATAAAATTCTTCTCACATATCTCTTCCATAATTTTCCCTTCTGTCCTTTAAATTTTACTTTCAAAATCTCCAGTAGGTTCCAATTAGACAATCAGATGGAGGTTAGTATGGATAACTATTAAAAACACAAGAGTTAATAGTACCAAAATATTATATTATTTGAATTTTTTTTTAAATTCAGGTTGTCCTGAGAGTCCATTTGCATATTGGATGGAAAGAAATCTACTTCATGTCCAGATGTTCTTTTCCATTTTTTATGTCTCTACATTGCTAAAGATCCCAGATACATGATACCAGAATATGCACTTCAGAATACTCAAGGAATGAATATATAAATGAATAGGATTTTGAACTTTCCTTCAAAAAAACTGAGATGAAACCTGCTCATTTGTTGCAAAGCTATCTGTCATACTCACTTTGATAAAAGAAGCAGACCGTATCACCAAAAATAATAATAATAATAAAGGATAGTATGTAACTGTGTGCTATGATTGTATAAAAACAGATGTGTAGAAGTCGAGTTCACTGAACCCTTCCCATCCATATATAAAGGGAATAGGTTTAAAATTGTTGGAGGACCTCTATTATTTGCAAAAAGATACAAGATAAATTACTTTTATGAAATTGTGTTTTGTACAAGCAGCTGCCAATGTATCCAGGTGTTTGCATACAGAATGAAATCTTGGAGTCTCTACATTTTTAACATTCATTACTCACTATTTTTCCCACAATATGCAAACAGTAAAAGCTAAATAAATCGTATTTATTGGTTGATGTTAAGTCTAAATATTAGGTCTAAATGTTAAGTCTAAAATATCTATGTTTCTATAGAAATACCTATGTTCCAGGCAGGACTCCCAGCTGCTCGCCCATGCAGGACCTCCAGCCACCACTCCCGTGTGGACCCCCATCTACCAACATGGGGCTCCCCTGGTCATCTCCATCTTGGGACACTGCAACCACTGCCATAGTCCTCTACACATGGTAGCCTGCACCTGGGGACACTGGACAGGGTCTGGTGACAGCCACCAGCCACCAGCCACAACACTGCACGCCTAACGCCACCACCCAGCCCTACCCAACCCTATACCCCATCTCTGAAAGCAGTCGCCTCCATCTTGGGACACATTTGTCGCCATCTTTTGTTGCCCAGCTTGGGATATCTGCTGGGGCCTAGAAGCAATATCAAGGTATCTAGAGTCCCCAACTCCCTCCTCTCCCCCACAGCCACTAACCCAGCAGAGTGCTTGCAGCTACACGGCTGGGCTACACAGCTGGTCTGTAGCTTGCACAGTCTAGTCCTGAATGGCCATTACAAAACAGCTCTCCATGACAGGGGCACAACCCCCAGAGCTCAGCCCTCAAATCTCCAGAGAGAAAGGTTCCTGATTGGGAAGTGGAAAAAGAAGGGGTAAGCGAGATACAGTTCAGAGACTAAATTAGAGTCCAGGAACTGCAAGGTCTACAGGCAATATAAGGAGATAAGACCAGGTGCCCACATCACATGAGGGGGCCCCAAAAGGAATCCTTGGGGTGCAGTCTCCCATTGGGGACCAGCAAGTGCTATACTCCACCTCCAGGAGCTCCACCCTAATAACCTTCACCATCCTGAGGGTGGAGATACCAGCAAACAATAGACAACCCCACCTATTGGATGAGAAGGGAAGCAAGAAAGATACTGATCTCCAATAGAAACAATCCTTGTATTTTCCTTCAAGTTTTTTTTCCGTCTCCCCCCCCCCCTTCTCCCTCTCTCTTCTCCTGCCCTCACATCCCCAACATTTGTGAAACCAAGCACTTTTCATGAATTAGGCTACTGAGGACTGGAATGTCTGAATAGTATATTACAGTTGTGTTGTATATTTTTTTATCTCCTATTTTTACATTTTTTAAATTTTTCTAAACTTTTATGTTTGTTTGTTTTTTGTATTCTCTCTCTACTGTCTTTGCAATTACTTGTCTCCCCAAAATCATTTTCTCTCTTTTATCCTGCTACTAGACAACTTCTTTAGATTCTTCTTTCACACTTCCTAAGATCTAATAACTCTATATCCTCACCTCTTACCTCCTTAACATCTCATCCTACACCCCACCCCTGGTTCTCTCTTTGTCCACCATCAGAAACTGTAGACCCTTTTGCAATCCTACTGTTTATATTGTAGATAATAATTGAACTCACCATTTCTGTCTAGTGTGACAAAACCGTAAACATCTTAATAGCAGCTATTTGGTTTAAGGTTGTATATTGTTTGTATGGGGATCTGTTAATATTGTTCTCCCCTTTAAAGAAGAGGTATTGGAACCCTGCAGGGACACTATTAGCCTATAGGGTAAAAACTGTAATGCCTCGGATCCACAGTGCTAGAAGACACACGAACAACATGAAAAAACAAGAGAAGAAAGTGCCCAAACAAATCAAGATACTACATTATTAGAAACCATGGTGAGTACAGCAGAAGAAAAGACAGAGAAGGAGTTCAGGATGCACATAATTAAAATGTTCTATGAATTAAAGAATGATATAAGAGAGAAAATACAGGCAGCAAAAGATCATTTCAATAAAGAGCTACACAAGCAAATACAGAAAGCAAAAGCTTACTTCAATAAGGAGATAGAGGTTCTAAAAAAACCAAACAGAAATCCTTGAAATGAAGGAAACAATAAACCAAATTAAAAACTCAGTGGAAAGCACTGCCAACAGATTAGATCACTTGGAAGACAGAACCTCAGACAATGAAGACAAAATATACAATCTTGAAAATAAAGCTGACCACACAGTGAAGATGGTAAGAAACCATGAACAGAACATTCAAGAATTATGGGATAACAAAAAGAGACCCAATTTAAGAATTATTGGGATAGAGGAAGGCAAAGAGTAGCAAGCAAAAAGAATGAACACTCTATTTAATGAAATAATATCAGAAAATTTTCCAAACATTAAGAATGAATTGGAAAATCAAATACAAGAGACTTATAGGACCAAATGTACAAAATCATAACAGATCTACACCAAGGCACATTATAATGAAAATGCCTAGCATACAGAATAAGGAGAGAATTTTAAAAGCCACGAAAGAAAGGAATCAGATTACATATAGGGGAAACCAATTATAGGCTCTCTGCAGATTTCTCAACCCAGACCCCAAAAGCTAGAAGATCCTGGAATAACATACCAAGCTCTGAAAGAAAATGGATGCCAGCCAAGAATCTTATATCCAGCAAAATTAAACTTTAGATTTGACGACAAAATAAAACTTTCCATGATAAACAAAAGTTAAAAGAATTTACATCTAGAAAGCCTGCAATGGAGAACATTCTCAACAAAATATTCCGTGATGAGAAAATGAAAAACAACAATGAAAATCAGCAAAAGGAGGTATTACACTAAAGGAAAAGCCAATCAAAGGTGAAACCGAGTCAAGTTAAATATCAAAATTAAACAAAAATGACTGGGATTACATATTATGTCTCAAAGAATAACCCTGAATGTTAATGGCCTAAACTCACCAATCAAAAAACTTATACTAGCAGATTGGGTTAAAAAAAAAAAATATGCTGCCTTCAAGAGACTCATCTCATATGAAAAGACATCCACAGACTGAAGGTGAAAGGTTGGGAAAAAACATAGCACTCACTTGGACTGTGGAAACAAGCAGGGGTTTACAGCCTTATATCAAATGAAGTAGAATTCAATCCAAAGTTAATTAAAAGGGATAAACAAGGATATTACATACTGCTTAAGTGAACCATACATCAACAAGACATAACAATTATAAATATATATACACCAAACTATGAAGCATCTATGTTCATCAAACAAACTCTTCTCAATTTCATGAGTCAAATAGACTAGAACACAATAACGCTGGGTGACTTTAACATACCTCTTTCACCACTGGATAGACTTTCCAAAAAAGAAAGAAAGAAAAATCTAAGCAAAGAAATTACAGAATACAATCAATAACTTAGACTCAACAAACATATAAAATATTTCATCCTTCAATGAAAGAATACACTTTCTTCTCAGCAGCACATGGATCCTTCTCTAAAATAGGCCATATATTATGCTACAAAGCAACTCTAATCAAATACAAAAAAGTAGAGATACTAACCCGCATTCTATCAGATCATAATGGAATTAAATTAGAAATCAATAATAAAATAAAAAATAGAAGCTAATCCAACATCTGGAGACTAAATAATATGCTACTGAATGAAAAACGGATTGCAGAAGACATCAAAGAAGAGATTAAAAAATTCTTAGAGGTAAATGAGAACACTGATACAACATATCAAAATCTCAGAGACACTATGAAGACAGTTCCAAAAAGAAAGTTTATTGCATGGAGTTCATTCCATTAAAGAAGAAAAAGTCAACAAATAAATGACCCAACATTATATCTCAAAGACCTAGAAAGAGATGAACAATTCAACACCAAAAACAGTAGAAGATAGAAAGTAATTAAAATCAGAGCTGAAATCAATGAAATCGAAACAAAAGAAATAAATTTTAAAAATTGACAAAACAAAAAGTTGGTTCTGTGAAAAAAGCAAATAACATTGATAAACCCTTAGCCATACTTACAAAGAGAGAAAACTCAAACTACTAACATTTGTGATGAAAAAAGAAATATCATAATGGACACTACAAAAATACAGAAAATAATTAGAAATTATTTTGAAACTTTGTACTCCAATAAAATAGAAAATATCGAAGGCATCAACAAATTTCTAGAGTCATATGATTTGCCCAAACTGAATCAGGATGATCAACACAAGTTGAACAGATCAATTCCAAGCAATGAAATAGCAGAAGCCATCATGAGTCTATCAACCAAGAAAAGCCCAGGATCAGATGGATACACAGCTGAGTTCTACAAGACCTTCAAAGAAGAATGAATACCAACACTCCTCAAATTATTCTATAAAATAGAAAAGAGGAAACACTTCCAAACTCATTCTATAAGGTCAATATCACCTGGTTCCAAAAACAAACAAAGATACATCAAAGAAAGAAAACTTTAGACCAATATCTCTTATGAACATAGATGCAAAAATTCTCAATAAAATTCTGGCAGATCAAATACAAAAACATACTAAAAAGACAGTGCACCACAATCAAGTGGGGTTCATCTCAGGGATGCAAGGTTGGTTCAACATATGGAAACCAATAAATGTACTTCATTGCATCATAGACTTAAAAATAAGAATCATATGATCATCTCAACAGATGAAGAAAAAGCATTCAACAAAATATACCACTCCTTCATGTTCAAAACACTAGAAGAACGAGGGATAATAGGAACATATCTCAACATTGTAAAAGCTAACTATGCTAAGCCCAAGGCCAACACCATTCTAAATGGAAAAATAAAATTGAAAGCATTCCCTCTAAAAACTGGAACAAGACAGGAATGCCCTCTTTCACCACTTCTATTTAACATAGTTCTTGAGTGACAAAAGAGCAAACACTGGTCAGAGCAATGAGACAGATGAAAGAAATTAAAGGGATAGAGATAGGAAAAGAAGAACTCAAATTATTACTATTTGCTGACAACATGATTCTATACCTAGAGGATCCAAAAAATTACACCAGAAAACTTCTAGAACTAACAAATGAATTCAGCAAAGTAGCAGGATATAAAATCAACACCCATAAATCAAAGGCATATCTGTACATCAGTGACAAATCCTCTGAAAGACAAACCAGGAAAACTACCCCACTTACAATAGCTTCAAAAAAAAAAAATAAAATGAAATACTTGGGAATCAACTTAATGAAAGAGGTGAAAGACCTCTACAATTAAAAGTACAGAACACTAAAGAAAGAAATTAAAGAAGACCTTAGAAGATGGAAAGATCTACCCTGTTCTTGGATAGGCAGAATTAATATTGTCAAAATGACCATACTACCAAAAGCACTATACAGATTTAATGCAATTCCAATCAAAATCCCAATGATATTCCTCATAGAAATTTTAAAAAAAGCAGTCATGAAATTCATCTGGAAAAATAAGAGACCCATAATAGCCAAAGCAATCCTTAGCAAGAAGAGTGAAGCAGGTGGCATCCCTATACCAGACCTTAAACTATATAACAGAGCAATAGTAACAAAAATGGCATGGTATTGGCACCAAAATAGATTTGTAGACCAATGGCACAGAATAGAGGAAATGGAGAAGAGACAAACTCACATAAATACAGTTATTTCATACTAGACAAAGGTGCCAAAAACATATATTGGATAAATGATAGCCTCTTCAACAAATGGTGCTGGGAGAACTGGAAATCCATATGCAGCAAAATAAAATTAGGCCCCTAGCTCTCAACCATGCACAAAACTCGACTCAATCTGAATCAAGGACCTAGGAAATAGACCAGAGACCCTGCACCTAATAGAAGAAAAAGTAGGCGCAAATCATCATGTCAGATTAGGCCCTGACTTCCTTCACAAGAGTCCTAAATTGCAAGAAATAAAATCAAGAATCAATAAATGGGATGGATTCAAACTGAAAAGCTTCTTCTCACTGAAAGAAACAATCGGTGTGGTGAAGAGAGAGCCTACAGAATGGGAGCAAATTTTTATCACATGCACATCAGATAGAGCACTAATCAAAGAACTCAAATGGCTTAAAACACCAAAACAACAACAACAAAAATTACCCAATCCATAAATGGGCTAAGGAACTGAATAGACTCTTCTCAGAAGATCAGAAGATGATATATAATCAATCAACAAATATTGAAAATATTTCATAATATATGAAAAAATATTCACTGTCTCTAGCAATTAGAGAAATGAAAATCAAAACTACTCTAAGATTTCATCTCACTCCAGTCAGAATGGCAGCTACCAAGAATACAAACAACAATAAGTGGGTGGGACATTGCTGGTGGGACTGCAAATTGGTGCAACCACTCTGGGAAGCAGTAAGGAGATTCCTTAGAAAACTGAGAATGGAACCACCATTTGACCCAGCTATCCCACTCCTCAGTCTATACCTGAAGGACTTAAAATCAGCATACAACAGTGATGCAGCCACATTAATGTTTATAGCAGCACAATTCACAATAGCTAAATTGTGGAACCAACCTAGATGCCTTTCAATAGATGAGTGGATAAAGAAACTGTGGTATATATACATAATGGAATATTACCCAGCATTAAAGAGAATAAAATCATGGCATTTGCAGGTAAATTGATGGAGTTGAAGAATATCATGGTAAGTGAAGTAAGTCAATCCCAAAAGACCTAATGCCAAATATTTTCTCTGATATGAAGATGTTGACCCATAATGGGGATGGGAGCGGGAGCCATCAGGGGAGGAACTTTAAATAGGGCAAAGCAGAGGGAGAGGAAGGGAAACAGCATGGGGGTAGGAAAGATGGTGGAATGAGATGGACATTATTACCCTAAGTACATGTATGAAGACATGAATAGTGTGACTACTTTGTGTACAACCAGAGACATAAAAACTGTGCTGTATATGTGTAATATGAATTGAAATGCATTCTGCTGTCATGTACAATAAATTAGAATAGATAAATACATTTAAAAAAGAAATACCTATGTTCCAAATTTTAAAGGCTTTACACAGGAAAGACAGCTATGGTTTTAATAAAAGATTTAGATACTCATTCAAACTAAGGTTAACTTTAAAAGCATTTAAAATGTTCTCTGCCCTGCAGGTAAGCTTATTTAACAGGTTAATTTATTCTAATATTATATAATCAAAACAGGATTCGGGCAAACTATATTTGAACTGAGATTAACATAATGACATACCTTTAATAGAAATTCTTATCAGCTCCCTACAATTATCAAATGTTCTAATTTAACTGACAGTCAAACAATACAGAGGATAATTATAAAAATTCCAAAGTATTGTGAAAACATTTTTGCTTTATTATGCTGCAGTCTTGGGGGGGGGGGGGAAGGGAGTCACCATCCTCCCTCTGGGGATATTAAATGATTTTTTAGCTTAAACAAAGTTTATATCCAATAAGGATCAGTTTTCATTTTATGTGAGATTTCAAGATAAAATTCTACTTCCTATTATGTGATCTGTGTAAATTGAAACAGAAAAGGAACTGAGCTTAAAACAGGCACGCAAAGCCAGATTCCAGGGCCCCCAAATGCATCATGGGAGATTTCCAAAGAGGGTGGAACCCAAGGTGACCACAGGAAGCAAAGATTTTGCAAGCTTAGGATGCAGGAGCCCAAGGCCTTTGACTCACCCTCAACTCCCAAGACAGAGCAATAGGGGGAGCAGGTAGTATATTTCTTTCAGATTTTGCCTAAGAAAATATTCAAAGTACAAAATCAGCAGCCAATTTTTAAATTTAAGAAAAACAAAGAGAAAAATAAAGACTAATAGATAAACAAATGTGGTACTTACTTTGCCCAGAGAAATTGCTTTGCATAAAAATTCAGGATGGTTTGGAGAACATCTGTGGTAGACAGGGGGCGGGGGTAAAGTATGAACTTAATGAGACCCTGAACTTGAATCACTGGTACAGTTATAATTAAGGACATGATCTTGAACAAGCCATTTAGCCTCTGTGCCCTCAGATCTTCAATTAAAATGATACTTTTTAATATCCTAATTGGTTCTTAGTAAAAATAAAAGAGTTGGGCAAAATGACATATAATATACCTTCCAAGGTTAAATGTTATATTATTCTTTCTTTTTCTTTTGGTACTGGGGTTTGAACCCAGGGCTGCTATACCACTGAGCTACATCCCCAACCCTTTTTATTTTGAGACAGGGTTTCATTAAGTTGCCTATTTTGTGATCCTGTCTCAGCTTCTAGGTAGCTGGAATTACAGGCATGCACCATTTTTCCCAGGTTAATTATTCTTTAGTTATGAATAGTTTTTTTTTTTTTTTTTCAATACTGGAAGAAACTATGCCAAAATAGTAATTATATTAGAGATATTAAAGGTCTTGCTAATGTGTGTGTGTGTGTGTGTGTGTGTGTGTGTGTACATTTTTTGTTGTTGTTGTTAGCAGGGATTGAATCCAAGGACACTGGCCCACTGATCCACATCCCACATCCCCAGCCCTTTTTTATATCTTGAAACAAGGTCTCACTAAGTTGCTTAGTGCTTTGCTAACTTGCTGAGGCTGGCTTTGAACACACAATCCTCCTGCCTCAGCCCCCCGAGCTGTTGGGGTTACAGGCTTGCACCACCTTGCCCAGCCTTGCTAATATTTTCTTATTTTTCAATTGTACAAATTTTCTCTAAATCTCCCTTCTATTAAATTTGTACATGAAAACATCAATGTTTAGGAGACCAAAGTAGGGTTTATTCCTTAGTAAACAAATGCACTAATTTTAATTATTGCTGTGACTTTAGAAGGGCTGGTTATGTCTACTCTGAATGTCTTACTCGCAGGGACTCTTCCTGTTGAGTGTAACACTGAAGAAGCCCTCACCATTAAAGATGACTGTGGCCTCTATACCAAGGCTCACCCTCCTCTGTGTGAAAAAACCCTTCTCCTGCCCTCTCTCTCAGGACTGCTTAGCAGAGCAACAGAGTACTCAATATGCACTTGCTTTATATCACTCATCAGTTTGTATCTTTTACTGTAGTTAATTATGTATATGTATCATTTCCCCAGCTTAAACCAAAAACACAGGAGATGGAAGATATTTTATTTACCTTGGCATTCTCTTCATGTCTATCATAGAGTATTGAGCATAAGGCATTCAATAAATATTTGTGGAGTGAATAAATAATGCTCCTATCTCATGTTGGACTTTTGCCTCCATAATGGTTAACTTATATTTTATTTATTAAATAAAAATTTTAAATGTTAAAGCAGTGAACCTTACTATATCATAGCCATATGTTACAGTCTTCTCTGAAGGAACTCAGAGAGGAAATAAAAGTATGTATAATATGTTAATGATAAAAATATATTTGTCCTTAATATACAAGAATAGTTTATCCACCATAATAACATTTTAGGTACATGATGTTATATATAGTGATATTTCGTAACAAATAGTTAATGTAGAGATACCTAGTATTGCTGAGAATTATAGTAATTAACAAGAATAATTAGGTATTCTCAAAAGCTTATAGAACCACTAGAGAAAGAAATTTTCCAAATAAATATCCTCATGAGTGGATTGCAGTTTTAGATACCTGACCATTTTTAAATGGTTTTGAAAAATAAAATTATGAAATGTTCCCTATTTATAAATATTCACATAAGTGAAATGCAGTTTTAGATTCACAACCATTTTAAATAGTCTTGAGCAGTAAAATTATGAAATGTCCCTATTTATTCCTCTTTTTTTTTTTTGAGATGCTGTTTCATTTTCACATGAGAAATATTCTTTTTGGTACAGTTTAAGTGAAAAAATAAATAAGATAAAGGCAACTTCATTAACAAAGAACAATGTAAAACTAGATACTTTTGATTTTTAAATTCAAGAATATGATTTACACACAGAGGTTCAGAATTATATTTCTCAAGTCTCAAATATTCTATTATTATTAAATAAGAAAGGGTTTGCAAGTTTGAGGTCAGCTTCAGCAACTTAGTGAGTCCCTAAGCAACTTAGTGAGACCTTGCTTCAAAATAAAAGATAAAATGGCCTGAGGATATGCCTCAGTGGTTAAGCACCCCTGCATTCAATCCCTGATATCCAAAACAAAAAATGTATAGAATATATAAAAATTTTTGAAAAGTTATCCATACTCAAATAGCAAATAAAGTCCACAATATTCACAACCTCCAGAGATTGAAATTATATATTCTTACATTCATTTTATGCATATATTATATGCTATATATACATGCCATGCTATTCTGCAACCTTTTCTATTAAAATCTATTTTTCATATTTTCCTGTTAATACTACATAGAATTTGATCTAATTTGTGAATCATAATGTATTTAATAATCCCTCTAGTACTGACATTTACATAATTTCAACATTTGCCATAATTATAATTTTATAATTACTATCTTTATAAATAAATATGTATGCATTATTATGCTAAGGTAAATTGTTATACATTACTGAATTCTAAATGAATAAATTAATCATAAATTAATATTTTCATGATGACTTAAGACCATCCAAAATAAATCACTATATTTACTGCACTATAAAGTGGTGAGTGCGTGCTCTAGGGTCAAATGGCTGAGCTGAAATACTGCTTGCACTGCCTAATAGCTCTATGTTCCCAAGCAAGTTATTTTGCCTTAATGGGGTATGAGATCTTCCTCTGCATGGTAAGTTTGATAATAACGTCTATCATATAGATGATTAAAATGAAATGAGAAAATGCACAGAAAACATGCTGTTCTGAATCTTATAAGATTATGAAGTGAGGGCTAGGGTTGTGGCTCAGCGGCAGAGCACTCGCCTTGCACGTGCGCGGCCCGGGTTCAATCCTCAGCACCATATAAACATAAATGCATTGCATTGTGTACAACTAAAAGTAAATAAATATGTTTTTAAAAAAGATTATGAAGTGAAAAGATAACTAAATTAACTATAGTAATAATTGCATGAGGAGTTGTTCTCCAGAAGACTAGCACCAATAGGACACATACAGGAATATGGAAAGTGATATATCATGTAGGATTGTCTCATACTATTATGGAGACTAAGACTTCCCACAATCTGTCATCTGCAAACTGGAGATTCAGGAAAGTTGGTTAGGTAGTGCAAACTTGAAGGCCTGAGAACCCAGGGAACCAATGGGTTCCAGTCTGAGTCTGGAAGCTCAAAAAACGGGTGACTGATAGTTAAATTCCTGGTATCAGTCTGAAGGCCCAAGTACCAGGGGTACTGATGCACAAGGTAGGAGAAGATGGATGCCCCAGCTCAAGCAAGGAGAGGAAATTTGTCCTTCCTTCATCTTTTTTGTTCTATCCAGAGTCTTAAGAGATTGGTTGAGGCCCACCTGCATTGGTGAGGAAGACCTTCTTTAGTTAGTCTACTGATTCAAATACAAATCTCCCTGAGAACGCCTTCACACCACATTAAGATGTGATATTTTACCAGCTACCTGGGCATCTCTTAGCTCAGTCGAGTTGACACATGTAATTAATCTTCATGATAATCATAGTGGAAGCAGAAACTACTAAGCTTTTCAGCTATGTTTATGAGTTACTCAACCATCTCAAATTAAAATTGATATTGGTTTTAAAATATGTTTTTATTTTATTTACAACTTTAAGAGTATGTGCATGCTTGTGTGTGTATATATACATCTACTTAAATATTTATTTTTGACCCAGATAATTTTACCAGGATGGGACTTCTAGGGAAGATTTTTAAACTTTAAGTATACTATGGTATTGGTTTTTTCATAATGATTGTGACAAGCACAAATAACTTATTAGATAGGGATCTAGGATACAATATGTCCTTTGGATAAAAGGATTGGTCTTGTGCAACAAAGAAATATCCCATATTCTAAAATGTAAAATATTCTTTTGTATCTTCATGTGAGAAAATCCTGTGTATACTCATAAGCGTAGGATCCAACTTCCTTTTTCAAATAAACACAAAGAATTTTTAGCACTGTTTTAAAATACACCAAGCTATATAGAACACAGTACAATGTAAAACCTAAGCATACAATGTCATATTCAGAACTCGACCAAGAATTGTTCATCAATTGGAAAATTACAACCCCCAAAAGCAATACTTCTCAAAGTATTTGAGCCGACAATATAAAACACTTTTATCAGTCTATATTTGTAGCTGTCACATTTATGGTGTGTCATATATATTGCTGCAAGCATATGACTATTTTATTAGGTTTTCTAGTATAGTCATGCCTTGGCATTTATAAAGTACATATTCTCATATAGCACCTTTTCCTTTTATTTATATTTCTAATATATATTACTACCTACATATATAATTTCCACATGTATAAGTATTATGAAATTTAAATATAAAATTTTATATAGTATGTAAATGATATTTTATTATTAATTATATTGTATTATAAATATATAAGTACTTTATATATTGCTAGATATATTTTCATATATATAAAATTATGTGTGCAGGTTATTTGTATTTGAATTATCTATGAAAACAAAAGTTAAATTACAAAATATTCATTACATAAAGTGAATATTGGGTATAAAAGTTGAGCACTATAGGTCTATAAGAAATTTCTTCTCAATGAGAAATATTTTTTTTCTAGTATCTAAAGTAAGGGTAAATGGATATTGAGTGAGACATCCTGTGGGCTTCTAGAGATTTTCTTTTCATGTCAATTTTGACAGGCTACAGACACTTAAAAAAAAAAATCTCCAAGTAGTTTATTGCATTCTGAAAAACTGAATTTATTACATAAAATGCCCTTTAGAATATGAGTCGCCCTAACCCCAATTACATATTACGTGATTATATCCCTTTTAGTTATTTATATAATACAAAGTCTATAATTATAAATGCATGTATGAGAGAGAAATAGACCTAATACTATAGATAGAATCATAAATGGTCTAAAAAGTGTGTGAGTAGAGCATATATTTTCAAAGTATTATTCTTTACTTTCCATTTTATACCATGTCACCAATTTATCTGACTCCATAAAACCACTATCTTAAAAAGGGACCTGTGCTAGGTTGTAAAGTAGTATAAACAAAATAAACAACAACAACAAAACAAAACAAAAAAAACAATGAATTTCTTACAGTTCCCATGCTCTTCCGAACTGCCTGCAATACTTCCCTTTTCTACCTGGTAGCTCTAGCAAACTCATATATCATCTTCTTCAGAAAACCACCTCTTAATGCTGCCAGATAAAGTCATTACCTTCTTTAAAACAATCATATTTAATTGCTTATTTGATGTCAATAAGCATGTAATCTCTAATTTTTTTCTTCATGTGCCTTTTTATTGAGAATGACATTTCCCCATAATCCTAAGAAAAACCAACAGTTCTACAGCTATGGTAACAAGTTGAAACTATTAAAATTCTTTCATCAGTCAATTATGATTGTATAGCAGTGATCACACACACACCAAAAAAAAAAAAAAAAAAACCCAGAACCAGTTTTAAGCCTGTTTTATCAATCAGTGACAACTAAGTTCAACACTTCTGAAAGCCAATTAACAAGTGAGAGATCCAACTTTTGAAAATTAGCCAGTGAACGAAAGTCTTAGCCTAGTGACACATTTTTGAAAGCCAATCATAAACTTAGTCTTCCTATGTAATTACACTCATAATTGTGTCATTTTACTTCCACTGCTAAAAGCCACTAATCACTTACTAGACTGCTATAGCTATCAGTTATTTATTGCTGTGTAACAAATTCCCCCAAATGAGAACCTTCAACGAATACACAGTTTCTGAGAGTGAGGAATCTGCCATAGAAAGACTCATGGTCTCTCAGGAGGTTTCAGTCATCCAATGGATCGACTGGGCCTGGTGGCTCCACTTCATGCTGCATTACACACGTAGACCTCAGTGTCTCACTGGCTGTCGGCAGAGGGTCTCAGTTCATCCTTACATAGACCTCTCAGCTGGACTGTTGGAGTGTTCCAACATGGCAGCTAGTTTCCTCAAACAAACGTGTCCCAGAGAAAACAAGGCAGAAGCCAGAAAACGTTTTACAACTTGGCCACAGAAACAACGTACCAACACTTCTGTTATGTTCTGTTGGTAACACAGGCCAACCCCGATGCAATGTGAGAGGACAGTACACAACAGCATGAGCACCAGGAAGCACATCACTGAAGCCATCTTGGAGACTGGCTTTTGCATTTTCCAAAAACCCTATAAAAGATCATCAGTCAGCTTGGCTCTGAGAGAATGTGCTTTACCAGCATAATTCCCTCTTACAGAGTAGACAATGAATTCGTCTTTGTGTTTTCATGTCAGATACTGAAGGTTGGTATCATCATTTGTCATTACTAGATGTAATTCCAAGATATATTTTGTGAACCTCTTCTTTCCATAGCATTATATGTGGCCCATGGACCTATATCACTTTTCAATGGGCCTGCTTGAGCAAAAACTCTGACCATGCTTTGGATCTTCGAGGGCAGGAATTAAGCATATTCCTCAACATTTCTTGCCAACATACAGGGGGACTCTGTTAAGAGAGTTGTTAAGCAAACATATACAGAAGTAATAAGGAAACTTTAGTCCTCCAATTTTCATTTTACAAAGTGAGCAATGCAGCATCAAGTGGCAGATTGTTGGAAATGTGCAACTCCTGTTTCATTTATACTATAGCCCTCTTAACATCTTCTCCTCAAATGCTGGCTACCTGTTTGGTTAAGCTGGGTTCGGGAGTAGAAGACACATCTCTGATTTCGTCACTGAAGTGCAAGGAAAAATGGGATTCACATAGCCCACATTCATTCCTCTAAATGAGGAAATCCTAATTCATCATCCTGAAGAAGTTTTAGTAACTTGAGCACAGTTGAAAAACTTTAACCAGATTCAGTATAACATTTTTATCTTTCTCTTGGATGGTTCCTGCAAGTAGACTGACTGTGTAAAGATTTAACCAGCTGACCCCTGTAACCATAAGATGTTTTCCCCAAACATGACAGCACATTCTCTTCATTTCATTCCTCTAAATGAGGAAATCCTAATTCATCATCCTGAAGAAGTTTTAGTAACTTGAGCACAGTTCACCGCCATCTGAAACAATGACAGCACATTCTCTTCATTTGCCATCAACAACCCTAGGAAACCAAGCGGAAGTTAGGGAACAGAAGAGACGAGGCTGTTGGCACTGTACAGTGGGCAAAATAGGAGATGAACGGGCATATACCCAAACAGGTCCACTGGATATAAAATAGACTTTTCAGTAACAATATTCTTCTCTCTCAGTGGCGCACTCCTGTAATCCCAGCACTTGGGAGGCTGAGGCAGGAGGATCAGGAGTTCAAAGCCAGCCTCAGCAATGGCGAGACACTTAGCAAATCAGTAAGACCCTGTCTCTAAATAAAATACAAAAAAGGGCTGGGAATGTGGCCTAGTGGTCGAGTGGCCCTGAGTTCAATCCTTGGTACAAAAAAAAAAAAAAAAAAAAAAATCTTCTCCTTAAGCAAGCCAGCAAAGCATAACACTGAATTAACCACAGAGCATTTAAACTCATCTAAATTATAACAGGTCATTTCCCATCCTTGAGCAGATTCATATGGTATTTATATATAGTCCCTTTCAAATAAGAATTTGAGTTTTTCACATTAACAATGATTAATCCTGCAGAATTATCTGTATTCTACAGAAAACCTAAAACAATAGGTTCAAAATTCAGGCTAATTATGTCAGGAGTAATAAATGTACGTATTTCAATAAGTAAAGGAAAACCAGGGTAGGGGCGGAGCATAAATATAAGAAGGGAAAATAAATCACACAATATCAAATAACCACAAGAAAATGCAACAAAAATTCAGATAAAAATTATAGCTAGAAATTCAAGTAAATATTGGGATGTGCACTGAAAGAGTCTTTAGAAGGGTACAAGAATATAAGCAGAATTAGCAGTAACTAAAATTATATTCACAACAAATCAGACATATATTGGATTATAATGTCTTATTCTTAGCTCCATATCTTAAAAGAAATGAGCCAACTTGAAAAAAAACAATATGTTTAGAGAGAAGTTCCAAAAGATATCAAGAACTAGAAAATGGGCTTCTGAGGAATATTTTATTTGGTCTAGAAAACAAAAAGAAAGAGAGAAAGTTGTAACAACCTCAGCATAGCCTTTGCTTTGTGAATATTGAAAATGTTATACCTGCAATAAAGGGTGTATTGGATAAGAAAGTCTTATGTTACTGATGTTGCAAAGCAGGTCATTCTGAAAAAGATCACGGAAAATCAGACTTAACTGTTAAGGACAACTGTGTAATTGCTTCAGTCTTTTAAAGATGGGATAGATTCTCACTTGGTTAATATACATCAAATCTTGCCTAAAGGCCATGGAACAAACTGAATGACATAAAAGGATACTTTGTACTCTTTTAATGGGTAACACAACAGTGATTAGGCCAGGGAATCAGGTTCCAGTATTAATTACACCATTTAAGTAACCATATGGTATAAGGGCAAGTAGAATTTATGATATGAAGTGTATGTAGTAAATGATATATAAAAGAGAAGTAGTAGCATAGAAGTCTTTGCTCATTACTCAGGATCTGAACTAATTAGAAACCTTACAGTAATACAATAATATGATTTCAGTTAAAATGGACCATTGGTTTGAGAAAGTAATTTAATCATCCATTTGTATTCTCTAAAAGATTTTCTTGAAAGATAATGGCTAACCTACACCTTCAAGGTATCTCTATTTAAATTCCAAGAGTTACAGGGCTAGGATGTTACTTACTATAATCTACAGCTTCCAGATTGAAAATTAACCAAGGTCACAAAAGCTCAACGGGGGATAGGAACAAATCCTATTTTTGTGACAAGCCAGAGTTAGGGGAGCTCAAGGACAGATAGATCATAAGGAAACACAAGCAAAAACATGTTGAAAGACTAACTTTCCACAACAGCCTTTCTGAAAATAAGTCTGGCAAGACATGGGTCTCTGGAAAAATAATTAGATACTTTTTTTTTTTAACTTGGTCTAAGATTATAAAATTATCATTTAGGAGAAATTCTTTATGCATAAGCAAATCAAAGTTATGACTCACGCAGCATTCCAGTTATATTCAAGCCACTATTCTAGAAATGATGGGATATGAAAATACGGACATACCAGGAAAAGTTTTAAAGAATGCATAATCCTAATCCTAGAAGATTTGTTAGCAACCCAAGGCGTTTATAGAGCATTTGTAACTCTATGAACTATTCATACGTTCTTGCTGATGATACATCTGAATCTACAGAGTGAAATCAATAAACAACAGTGTTCACATTGTGGAGTATTAATATTAAAACACATCATAAATTCCCAGAGCTATCTTCCCTAAAATGTTTATAGTTAGGGAGTTACGCAGTTTCAGAAAGCACTTCAGAAATAGACTAATCTTTTTCATGGCAAATGCCTCAACTCTCTTGTCAGTCAATTTAATAACAACTGTAATTCAAAATGATGCAAGTGTCTGGTCACTTACCCAAGAAGAGCGGGAAAAGACCACCATAAAAACTTGGAAGATGGAGACTTCAAGTTATGACATAAATAAATATAAAGAAAACATGCAAGTGGATTTAACAAAAATATTTGCAAATGGGATCTACATAAAAACATGAACCTATAGAATGAAATGGTTGTGTTCTGGTAATTTTAGAAAAAACAATTGCAATGAGAAAATAAATAACAACCAGGGTTTTTCTTCATCTTACAGAAATGGAAGTCTTCAACTTAAGATATTCTTTATTCATGATTTTTTCTTTCTTTACCTCTTCTTCCTCAGGGCTTTCACAGAACTATGCACTTAAATAGTCATTCATATGCACCAGCCTGATGAGATTCCACTGAATTTATGCCTCTATCTATCTATCTATCTATCTATCATCATCATCTATTTCAAAGTGCTAGGAATCAAACCTAAAAACATCCAAGGTAAGCACTCTACTGTAGAGCTATACCCCAACTCATGACTTTCTTTAAATCACTACTGAAATGCAAGTTTTAACACTGAAAGAGAAATATCTCTTTCAAAAATATTACCACAATAAAAGCTGCACTATCTTGTTTAAGTTTTCAACTTTCTTTTTATAGCTTTATTGAGGTATAAATGAGAAACAACAAACTACATGTATGTAAATTGTACCGTGTGATGAATTTTGACATGTGTGCATCCATGAAACGATTACCACACTCAAAATGACAAACATCTCCATCACCCTAATGCTGCCACCCCATTGTCCCTTACTCCCCTCACTCCCACTCCCAACCCCATCACCACACAACCACAGGTCTTCTGTCACTATGCATCAGTCTGCATTTTCTAGAATCATACAGAAATGCAATCATACAGCATGAGCTCTTTCACCCGGCTTCTTTCACTCAGCACAATTATTCTACAATTCATAGATACTGTGTGTATCAATGGTATCAAGATGTTTTTATGTCTTAGTGTTCTACATGGAAATATTACAACATGTTTATAAATTCATCTGTCATTTGAGTTGTTTCTAGTTTGCATCTTTTATAAAAATGGATTCTAGAACTACTCACATATGAGTTTTTGAATGGATAGATAAATAGGTGTGTAGTGATCAAGTTGTATGATAGGTGTATGTTAAATTTTTTAAGAAAGTGCCAAGATATTGTACAAAGTTTGTACCATTTTACATTTTGCACTAAGAGAATATTAGAGTTCTAGTTGCTATACACGTTTGCCAATACTTGGTATGGCCAGTCTTTTAAATTTGAGCCATTTGGGTAGGTGTATGGTAATATCTCATTGTGGTTTCATTTGTATATCCCTAACGACAAATGACAATGCACATCTTTTATGGAGATGTTGGCCACTGGTTAAAATTTTCTTTTTATTTTGGATTTCCTTTGTAAAAATTTTTTCTCTTCACATTTTATTCTGAAAAATAGCTTATTGAAAAATAACTACACATTGATTTTCTTTTTTTGCATTTATGTACTGTGATATATCATACATAGATGGGATATAACTTCCCATTTTTCTAGGTGTACATGTTACAGAATCATATTAGTCATGTAGTCACATACAGTAATAATGTCTGTTTCATTCCACTATCTTTCCCATTCCCACATCCCCTCCCTACCCTCCCCCATCACTACTCTCTCTACCTAATATAAGGTAACACTATTCTTCCATAGGGCCTTCCCACCCTGCCTTATTGTGAATTAGCATCTGCATATTAGAGAAAACATTCAGCCTTTGGTTTTGTGGGATTGGCTTATTTCACTTAGCATAGTATTCTCCAATTCCAACCATTTATTGGCAAATGCCATAATTTCACTCTTCTTTAAAGCTGAGTAATATTCCACTGAGTATATATACCACATTTTCTTTATACATTCATCTATTGAGGGACACCTAGGTTGGTTCCATAGTGTAGCTATTGTGAATTGAGCTACTATAAACATTGATGTGGCTGTGTCACTATAGTATACTGATTTTAAGTCCTTTGGGTATAAACCAAGGAGTGGGATAGCTGGGTCAAATGGTGGTTCCATTCCCAGTTTTCTGAGGAATCTCCATACTGCTTTCCATAGTGGTTATACCAATTTGCAGTGCCACCAGCAATGTATGAGTGTTCCTTTTCCCCCATATCCTCTCCAACATTTATTGTTGCCTGTATTCTTGATGATTGCCATTCTGACAGGAGATGAAATCTTAAGAGTAGTTTTGATTTGCATTTCTCTAATTGCTACAGATGTTGAACACTTTGTCATATATTTGTTGATCAATTGTATTTCTTCTTCTGTGAAGTGTCTGTTCACTACTTTTGGTGTACAGTGTTGTGTACAGACTTTGTACAACTAGCATGATCAATATACAGAACAGCTCCTTCCACTCTCAGAATTCCCTCATGCTGACACTTTGTAGCAGAACCCAACCACCAGCCTAAGTTCTGGGCATCCCAGGCCCGATATATGCTCCTACAGTTTTGTTTTTTCCAAACTTTCATTTAAATGTAATCATACAGTGCATGGCCTCGGAATCCAGCTTCTTTCACTGTCACTTATCATGATGCATTTGTGATTCATCCATTTTGCTGTGTTTGTCAATTCTTCCCTCCCTCTTATTTAGAGCTTATTTATTGCTATTTATTGCACGGATGAACAAATTTTGTCTACTTATTCACCAGCTGAAGAACGTTTGTGTTGTTTCCAGAATTTGGTAGTTAACAATAAGGCAGTTATATACATTCACATGCAGGTTTTGTGTGCAAAAAATGATTTCATTAATCTTGAGTCATTACCTAGGAGTAGAATGGCTGAGTTTTATGGTTAGAATTTATTTAATTTTATAAAAAAATACCAAAATATTTCCAAGGAAGTTGTGCTATCTTGAATTCTCACTAGTAAACACAAGCTCCATATCCTTCCAAACCTGGTATTGTTATATTTATTTTTTTTTAATTTTAACCTTCCTCATAGATAAAGTAGTAGTATCTCACTATGGCTTTGATGTGCATTTTCTTAGTAACTAATGATGTTAATTACCTTTTCATGTACTTGTTAGCCAACCATATACCTTCTTGGTCTATTTAGTTTTACAAAAGTGCAGTTAATTCAAAGAAGGAAACTTTTTTCAATAAATATGACTGGAAAAATTGGATATAAATATATAGATACAAAATTTCAATCTATGACTTGAGTCATGTACAAAAATTTATTCAAAACCAATAGTATGCTGAAATATAAAATTTAAAATTACAAAATTTCTAGAAGAATACCTTTGTGACCCCAAGTCTGGCCAATATTTCTTAGATATGACTGTAAAAATATAAACCATAAAGGAATACAGGATAAATTAGACTTAATCAAAATTAAAAACTTCTCTTCAAAAGACACTATTGAAAGAAATAAAAGGTAAACCATATTTGCAAAGTACATATGTACTAAAGGATTTGTATCCAGAATATCTAAAGGACTCTTTAAATTTAATAACAATCCTAATATGACAAAATATCCAAAAGGTATGGACAAACCCTTCACCAAAGAAGATACATAAGTGGCAAATACTTCAAAAGATGCCAACTCTCATTATTTACTGGAGATATTCAAATTAAAACCACAATGGGATACCAAACACATTTATCTATTATATCAGCTAAAATTAGAAAGACTGATTATACAAGTGTTAATATAGCTGTGGAAGAAAAGTAACTCCTCTCTGCACCTGGGGAACATGAAAATGGTTTGATCAATTTGGAAAGCACTGTAGCTAAGAGAAACATAAGCACATGTCTACACAAAGTCCTGAACCTGAAGGTTCATGGCAGCTTTACCTGTAGTAATCCAAAAGCAAAAAAGGCCCTGTCAATCAACAGGTAAATGGGCAAATACACTGTGCTTCCAAAGTTCCAAGGAGGCATCAAAACACAAAACAGATGATAGTTTTAAAATTTCAGACATAATGCCTATGAAATAAAGGGAACCTACTATGTAATGCCCAACCTAATCCAAGTGATAAATAAGAGGTAAGCAAGCACTAAGCATCATTTCCTCATTATACAAACAAGTGCAGCATCTTACCTATATATTTATATCCTTCTTCTCCATTTACTATAGGTCTCAGCCAGGTTGACTTTAGTTTGCCTTTGTTACCCACATGGGCACCCAGAGGAGGGTACAGCGTAAATAGCAGTTCAATTGCACTGGCTCTTTTGATCACTTCAGGATATGTTAGTGGCCTACCTGTAAATTAAAAAAGAGAGAAAGAAAGAAAGAAAAAGGGAAAAAGTATATTTAAACAGAAATTTTTAAGTTTTAGACATTTACAGAATATCTTACATGTTTAGTTTGGGACATGCAAATTAGAAGCTGCTTAACGATTTGAAAACTAAGTGTTCATTGAAACTATGGATATTCTGTCATCAAAATTTCTTTACCAAAAATCTTACTGTTCATTTAATTCTTTGCAAAAATTAAAAAGTAAAGGCTTTACTAATATTATCTTCAAGTGCTACCACTATGCTAAAACAATAGAAAAAAATTAAAATAACCAGCGAATAACATTCACATTGTACATTCTATAACATAGTGATATATTTTAATTGCTATGAAATAATTTAATCAGATTAATCTGACAAAATTGTTATAAGTAAACATAAAATTTCACAAACTGGAAATACTTAAATAATTGATAATCCTAGTCTATGGATTTTATGAAAATATAAAAATGCACATGCTATAATTGAGTTTTTAATCTGATAAACATTTATATAGTACTTGTTAGATACAAAGATTACTTCCTCAAGTGCTTAAAAATAGTAACATTTTTAATTATCTTAATGTACCAGTAAGATAGGCACTATTATTATTTCTGGTATGTGAAGAAACTGAGACCCAAAAAAGTTAACTTGCCTAGATCTGTCTGAAAATGCATCAGGTAGGATATGGATATTTAAGGATATTTGCCAACAAACTTGTCAATTGAACATAACCTGCTTAACTGGATGTGAAAACTGGAATTAAAAAATAATTTGATTTGCAGAGTTTTGAAAAAAAAAAAAAAAAGAAAGAAAAACTTTGGCTATGGCCTTTAGACCTCCAGTTCGCAATATCCATTTTTGGTTGCTAAATCAGTGCCTTAAAATTCAATGGATCAGTCTTCTGAGCAATTAAAGTATCTCTACCTAAGAAACATTTCAAAGAAAACAGATATACTAAGGCAAACCTCCATTTAAAATTTTACTATGTTTTTCTTCCTTCCTTTCTTATTTGCCTTTATTTTGTTAAATGTCACATGTTCTGGTAAAGTAACAGACAGTATGGCATAATGATTAAGAAACTAAATTTCTACTAGCTGGGCACATGCCTGTAATCCCAGGGGTTTGGGAGGCTGAGACAGGAGGATCTTGAGTTCAAAGCCAGCCTCAGCAAAAGTGAAGCCATGCTAAGCATGGTCAGTGAGACCCCATCTCTAAACGAAATGCAAAATAGGACTGGGGATGTGGCTCAGTGGTCGAGTGCCCCTGAGTTCAATCCCCAGCACCACCACCCCCACAAAAAAGATGGTAGATTTCAACTTTCTGATACTGGCATGGAATCAGCTCTCAATCTATTATCTTACAGCTCCAAATCCAACCTTGCGCTGACTGAGAGACTAGAACATTTTTCCCTGCCGTGTGGCATTATTTCAGGTGTCAACCACAGAGGGCATTCAAGGGAACTAGAGAATGAAGGGGCTCTTCTTGGTTCTGGATGCTTCTTTTGGTAGGTTCCTGTGGTACACAGGGGCCAGCCAGGCAGGGCAGCTTCCCTGGAACCCTCCAGGGCACAGCCTTCCTCTCCCACCACTGGGAGCTGCCTGGAGTGGTCCATGAGCGGGACCTTCCTATAAATGGGTCTCCTGTGAGCACCCTACTGTGAAACCTCCCTAGGGACAGTTTCCTCAAGAACCCTAGAAAGGGACTTTTCATGAGACCAACTAGCCTGTCCCCTCAGAAGATTGTCCACCATTTACTGAGCCACAGCTACACCTCCTGCAAGGAGATCTGGATCCCAGTGTGGGAGCAAGTGGCCTTCTTTAAAACTGGTTCTTTCCTTAGGTATTCTGCCTCAGACAGAATTGGAGTGGCTACTACCTATACCTGTTCTCGATTCTGTAGAGAATTTTTTATGCCTTAGTAGATAATAAGTTACTTCAATCCCTGTCCTATTTAAAATGTGTTCTTGCTCAAATTACTGCATATTTTCTGCCTCTTGTCTAGACCCAACTCATACAGCCAGTCTTGAGTTCTAATTCTTGAACCATCTTTAGTAGAATTGGAAATATTAAACAAATCAATTATCTCCAGGTCATATATTAACCTCTTCAGTTATTGTTAGGATTAAATGATACCTAAGCACTAGATGTGTGCATTTCTAATTTTCATCTACTATTATTTCAGCAATAATAAAAATTGAGCTGGGAATAAATATGCTATTTCTTTCTTCTTCTTCTATTTTTTTTTTTTTTTTTTTTTTTTTTTTTTTTTTTTTTTGGTGGTTGGTACTGGGAGTTGAATCCAGTAGGGCTCTACTGTTAGCTATATCCCCAGACTTTTTAAATTTCTTTTTTATTTTAAATTTTGAGACAAGGTCTCATTAAGTCGCATTGGCCTTGAGGAGTTGATGAGGCTGGCTTTGAACTTGTGATCCTCCTGCTAAAGCCTCCAGTTCTACTGGGATTACAGGTGTGCACAACCACACCAAGCTGTTTCTTTTCTAAAATGGAAAACTTAAAAATTATTCCCTTCTAACAAAACGTAAATCCAAAACCAAAACACCCTGACATATGTTCAGAAATGTATAGATACTAAATATATCACCTACAAATTCTAGATTCACCTTCCTCATATGTCAACAGAAGAAAGGGAAACGAGGACTGTCATAAAGCTGAAGAGTAAACCCTGAATTACTTTTTGACCCTATGCAGACTTCAAGAAGTTGAGCAGGGGAGACCCTCAGGCAGTGGCTCACTTTTTTAGTTGTGAAGGAGGTGAAGAATAGAGAGTTACATCACAAGAAATCACATAGCTGAACTAAATACAACCCCCACATTTTCTGCAACATACAAAATAAGAAAATAAAAATAGTTCAGGGCTTCTTTCTGAAGTCATAAAGAAAACAAACAAACAAACAAACAAAAATACATAGGACAAACTAGGAGTAACTGCTGTTGCTTAGTGTGAAGGACCACATTGTTCTTGAGGCTTCTTCCCTACACAGCATTTATGTTTCATTCCCTCAGCTTAAAATCGATGTTTAGTAACTTGATTTGATAGGATATACTGATTAGTTTTAATAGAGCGCTTCATTTTCCATAAAGACAAATGCTTCCATTTTAGGCAAATAAAATGTCTATACTAAAATCTAAGTGGTGGTAAATGTCAAACTGCCACTTTCTTTTACTGGCTTTCTCTTACTGGCTACATTTATCTCCAAAATAAAAAGGTGTAACTTCACACTAACACCAAGATCACAAGCTGAAAAGGATGGGAACAGGTAATGTAGGCATTCTTCTACTGTGAATATTATGCACTGATTAAATGCAATGCTCTCCTGGACCTGTTCAGTCACATGAGGCTACCTACCATACATGAATTTGAACTGGTAGACAAGTGATCTATAATCCACTGAAAATGGCCAATTTCTAAATTCTCTGGTTTTTAATATCTTGTCACCATGGGGTAAAGGCACTTTATGTTGCATTCATTTGATTTGAAAAAAATGAATGTCATACTTTTTTGTCATGTCATTTTTATCTAAGCCTTTTTCTGTTCATTAGTAAGATTTAAGAATATCAATTTATCAATATGAAAAATTACACATGCCTTAGATAAGAGAAAGTAAATCTAAAGCTGTCCCATTCTTAAAATAATGTAACTTTCTTAATGCTAATTTCTTTTAAGCTGAAATATAAGGTGTTAAAGATCACTGAGAGGGGAAAACATTAAGATTTAAAACTACAGGATAAAATGGTTAAGAAGGAAGTTAAACAATGTGCCTCAGAATGACCTAACTTACAAAGATAAAAGCAAGGACCATTGATCTCATATTACAATTAAATACTGACATTACCTAATTTACATAAGAGCACAAATGCCTATTAACATTCGGTTGAGAATAAAAATAATATAAATTAGGACATGTATTAATGAAAAAGTTGAAGTATAGTAAAATTTTACTCTAAATCCTTTCAGCTTATAAAAGATGGGTGCATATAAATTTTTCCAGAATGTTCTTCACTATATAATTCAAAGTCTAAATGTGGAAATTGTGCCCTTGATATACACTTTTATAAATTCAGTCAAAAATCCACTACAAAACAGAAAACTAGGGAATTAGAGCCATTCAATTTTTCAATTTATTTCAAAAGGTCTACTTATTCAGTGGAATAAAATACAAAGTGTTCACAGAGAAATTTTTTATTATTATTATTATTTTTAATTTATTTTAATTAGGTATTTATCACAGCAGAATGCATTTTGATTCATTGTACACAACTGCAGCACTATAGTAATGCAAAGAAATATCTTACTATTTAAATTTTCAGGTTTTTTCCTTAGTTTTTAAATTTATAAGCAAATTAAATACTTTGCTTGATTTAGAAATCTAAAACACTTTCCCCCTTTAACTTTGTCTTCATGGAATTCAGACAGAAACACAGATCATATTACTTTACTTAAATAAATCACATTGTTTCCCAACACTAAATAACCTTGATTAATAATTCTAATGGAATTATGAGTATTCCTTAGGAGGGGGATGTTCTGTCTTTTAAAAGCATGTGCGTGTGTGTGCGTGTGTGTGTGTGTGTGTGTATGCATGTGTAAAAGAGTGTGTATGTGCTGGAAGTGACACGAACTTTGCCTCATAAAAGATTGGAGGAGTACTATCATTAATTTTAAGTACTCTATTTTAAGATATGCTCATCACTTTCTCTGAAGGTCTGAGTCTCAAGATGGCCAGATTAAATGCATTAACAGGACTTCACTGTGACAGACCAAGGACAAGTGCTCCTCCCACCTCAGTCCCAATGCTGTTGCTTGTTAAGAATAAGACAGTCACACAAAATATTTTAAGGTGAGAGCACAGTGATAGCTTTTATTGGGTTTGCCATACATAACATACTAGATTTTTTTTTTTTTTTACTTTGTTTGAGAGAGTATGTTAACACATTTACCTCCCAGGTTGGAAGCATAAAATTTCCAATTAAGTGTTGCTACTCTTAATTGTTAAATGAAATTTGAAGTACACTGTCCCCTTGTTTTCTCACCACAAATATTAGCCTTTGGGTCATTTTTCTATATGTATACCACTCCTTAAGGGTCGAGAAAGTCAATTAATCTTGACATTATTTGCTACTAATATTAATTTAAAAAGGTACACACCAAGAGGAAAAATGCAATTGACTACAGAGTTCATTATTTTAAGTATTATTTTTCCAGACTATTTTAATCCCTAAGCAAAAAAAAATTGCAATTAAATATAATAGGCTTAACTGTATGTCTTTGCTCAACCACTATGGCAGCCTGACATGCAAAATATGTGCACATATTTGTTAAAAGACTGACCTCACTTTTCATGACTTAGGACTCTTCCTAAATTGGGGAAGTAAAATAATACTATTTTACTTAAAACAGTAAAAAAGGAATTCCAAATAAGTGAGAATCTTTCATGGTGTGGTTTCCAACTAAATACCAAATTATTATTTTTTTATATAATTTTAAAATAAATATGCTGCTTTTCAGAACTGGACATTTCTGGACTTCAGTTGCCAGACTTAAGTTTGGGTTTCACTAGTACAGATGTCTATAATTTGACCTGCTTAGTGTTCATAGAAAAGTTAAGATTATTCTAAATTCATTTGGAAACAAAGGTGGGCAAAAAACAATAAGTACAAGACTTTAACTTATTTAACAAATGTCCAATTTCCTAGCTTCAATTTATTTAATTTTCTAACTTTTGATATTTCTAGTCTATCTCAAAAGGATATCCTGCCACTTCCTCCGTTTTCCCTCTAGGGCATGCTTTCCTGACAGTGAATTTCTCTATTATTGCACCTTTCCCAATCTAAGTAGGTTGAGTGTCTCCTGAATCATCTAGTCCTGGTTCCTTTTTGTTTAACAGTTCTTTCAAAATGCAGTCCTTCCTTTGCTTTGTACTGTAAGCAGCATCAAGAAACCAGGAAGCATTTTCAAGTCTTGGCTTAGGAATCTCCCCAAGTGAATATATGTTTAAGATCATAGTTTGCAAATTATACTTCCCACATAGTTATAGGACATAACTCCACTAGTTAATTGTTTTGTCACCAAATAGCAAGGATGTCCTCTCCAGTGTCCAATAGCACATTACTCTTCCTTCTTAGGAACCCCTTTAACTTCCATATTTCTACTAGCGTTATAAGATTCAGGTATTCTCTAATGTGATATAGGCTTTCTCCACCCTGTTCCTCACTTCCATGAGTCACAAACTCATGATTCTAATTATCCATTTAAAGCAATATAGCCTTTTTCTATCAGGCTCCTCGATACTTTTCTAGCCTATGCTTAATCCCCAATTACACATTTTTAGATAATCTGTATCAGTCAGTGTTCAACTGGTTTAAAGGCAGAACCAATAGAAGATATATTTACTAAAATATATATTGCAAGGATTTGGTTTATTCAATTTGGGGATAAGCAAGTCCCTAATGCATAGAGCAGGTCATCAGAAAGGACAGGCTAGGACTCTTGCACCCAGGCGGCAGTTAATAGTCACAGGCAAAATTTCTTCTGGGGAAGCCTTAGATCTATTTTTAAAATGTTTCAAATGATTATACCAGGCCTGACCAGGTTATCTAGGATAATGTGTGTGTGTGTGTGTGTGTGTGTGTGTGTGTGTGTTACTTGGGATTAAATCCAGGGCTTTGTGCATGCTAGCCTATAGCCGCAGCCCCATGATAATCTTCTTTACTTAAAGTCAATTGATTATGTACTTCAATCATATATATAAAATCCCTTTGCAGCAACATCCATCTAGAGTTTGATTGAATAACTGGAAACCATAGGCTAGTCAAGTTTATAAATCAAAAAGATCATGAGCTTAAGGATAAAGCTTAATGAAGTTAAGGACATAGAAAGTATTCTTTGGGAATCCAAATCACTTCTCACAGGTGATAACAGCTGGCATCAGATTCCCAAAACAACATTTAGTGGAAAAAGAAAAATACCTATAGTGTTCTAAGAAAATTGTGTTGACTCATGAAGCCAAGTGTAAAAATTTCAAAAAACATTTTTAGGAAATACAGCACCCACAGTCTCTTCTAGGAATACAACAAAACAAAATTAAATACTAAATTTTGTTAAAATACAGTCAACAAAATTGAATCAAAATACAGAACTAAAGAATGAAGAAGTCAATGGTAAAATAAAAGAAAGGAAGAAAAGGGAAGGGAGGGTGGCAGGAAATGGTAAGCCTTGAACTTGTTTAAACACAGAAAAGCATACAGAATTGCAAGATCAAACGAGTAAAGGACTTGTAGAAAAAGTAGAAACGTAGAAACCTTGAAAACATGTTTTAATCATAAGATATTTTTAAAGTTAGGGAGATGTTTGAGAAGAGAAATAAAAGGAAGTACAATTTTCTCTTTTTATCAGTTGAGGTTTTTGATACGTTAGGAAATATCTTAAGTATTTAAATTTCTAAAAGTACTCTTTAGAAGGACCAAAACCAGCACAGAACAACCCCTGATAAAGCTAAACTTTCATTAGGTAACAATTTATTTCCACCAACAATTCCAACAATTCAGAAGTTTGGTTACCAATAAAAATGTAAAAGGTTATACATGCACATATTTCTGCTGTCTTCCTCCTTTCTCCAGGTGAATAAACATATTTGGAAGGAAAAACTTTGTTTCTTTAATTCTCATTACATAATTTTTTATAAATAGCACACTTTTAACATAACATATAAATACATTATTTTAAGCTGTTGTCTATATCTAACTAAATATTTATCAATAAGTTTACCTAACAATTTGCATTTGGGAGAAAACAGCAAAATTTCAATGTTTTGTGCATTCTGTTTCTTGGAAATATGAGGCAACTTGGATTATTTTCCCTTGGGTTTTTTTCCTAAAAGACCAAGATTAATTGCTTGAATAAAGATAGACCTATGTAATTTATAAATGTGTATGTGGTCCACTGCACAGTATTTAATTTCTTTCATAGGATAACAAGATTAAAGGATAAAGAAAATTAGAGACCTGCTATCTCCATTTTAATGGGGCTTTAAAGAAGATTTTCTAAAAAAAAAAAAAAAAAAATGAAACTAAAGAGAAACAGATTAACAGGCACTAGGATAAAATTAATTGGCAGAAATAATAAACAGATTGTTTTTAGTAGTCCATGGCAAATTGACAGAAGATATTAGTTAAATTGATAACAAATATGAGCCCAACATATTGCATCATCTTGGGGAAATAGGGGAAAAGTTCATATAATATAGTCTAGGAAATGTATTGAGATAATCTTCAGAAGTAGTATAAAATAAAGGAAATAGATGAATTTGACTAGATGAATAGAGAACTTGGGGGCTGGGGATGTAGCTCAGTAGTAGAACATGTGCCTAGTACATGTGAGACCTGGGAGAGAAGGAGGAGCCTAAGAAGGAAGGAAGGAAGGAAGGAAGGAAGGAAGGAAGGAAGGAAGGGGGAAGGGAGAGAGGGAAGATAGATGGACTATTTATTCAATGACCCCCTTACCCATCAACAATTACTCCTCTTTGAGTTAGAAATATCTAACATATAAAATGATTTTTAATACAGCGTGATTTGCTCATAGTTGCGATGTTCATTATTTTCCTTTAACTCTGAAACCTAGAGACACTTTATTGACAACCAGCTTCTCCTGTGAACAATATGACCTGTAGACAGGTTTTCCAGAGCATGCACATCCATGTCTCCTTAGTTCAAAAATTAATACTAACTAAACACAAATGCCTGAGAGAATGATGACTGAACATTCAACAAGGCAACAATGTAGGGCAAATCTGGATTCCTCAAAAGACTCAGGGAAGTGTGTTGTGTCTGTTTAGATTTCTATTTATGTATATTTCTGAGTTTTAGATATATACTTCTCATATTAGTTATCATGCATTTAAGCTTATGTACATTCCATACTCCAGGTATCTGAATTAGAAACGAAGATTGAAGTAAATATAATAAACCAGATACTGGTTGATTAAAAATATAATTCTAATATGCACATAGAAATAGAATATGAATATGAATTGTAATGTGTTCTACTTTCATATACAACAACTTTGAGTAAAAATTTTAAAAAATATAATTCTAATAAAAGAAAATTATAAGATCGAATACACAGGGCTGGGGATATAGTCAGTGGTGGAGCTCTTGCTTAGAATGCAAAAGGCCCCAGGTTTAATCCCCAGCAACACACACATATACAAACACATCAAACATACAGGTCCCACCTGCTGATCAAAATGATACCTTACACCCAGTTTAATAGCTCTGCTAAACTTGCCTGTGCTTAGGGTAATTGTTATCTTCATTGGGTAATTAAAAAAAAAAAAAAAGGTTCCATGACTTTGCCATTTTTGTTCTTATTCAAATTGTTACTTAGGCATCCTATTCATAACAAGCTAACTGCTATGTCTCTGATGATGTACCCCCAAATATGAAATCTTCCACTGGATTTTTACAGGGATGTTTATATTTCAGACTATATTGACATGTTTTTACTCAGAATTGCAGTTGAAAATAAAAAGGGAATATCTATTTTTCCTCTGAGAAATACAACTGTCCATTAATTTATGTTTCCATATGATTTTTCTACTGATCTGGTAAAAAAAAAAATCCCCTGTATTTATTCCCATGAGGTTCTGATCAGTTTTACAAACTAAAGAACAACCCCCTCTTTATTCCACAATAATGTTATCATGTGAACATTTTTCCCTCAAAACTTTTGACATTATTTCAGAGAAATCACCAAGAACTAAGAACAAATATAAAAATTATTACATCAATATGTAATGTTTTGAGTGAAATTATCATGTTACTGAATTACTAAAAATATAATCTTCCCTTTTATTAGTTGTCATGAGAAATTTGGAAGGCTCAATTCACACTCTCTCATTTAGTCTTACTTATGAACATTGAGACATATACAAGAAAGCTGTTTTTAAAAAGGGATTCATACTTGTGCAATGAAACAGAACAGATTCTTTGTGGCAAGCTAAGTGGCCCATAAAATAACTGAATTCGTGATTCTTTCTTATATGCTCCATGCAAAAGAGTTAGCTGGCTCAAATATGAATAATTACTTAATATTTTAAACAATAATAGAAATATGTGTCAATGGCATGCTTATTTAAAATTTAAGATGCTAAGTGCCATTTTATCAGACAATAAAATACAACAGGCAAGACAAAAACTTGAGAAATTTTTATAGCAAACTGAAAATTAGAATATTTATATGTTCTAAGACTTTAATTCAAATCATTCTTGGAAATGGTTGAAAGAAATTATGGGTCTTCCATTCACTCATTTACTAGCTATATGGTTAGATATCAATTTTGTGTTAACTATTCAAACTAAAAACAGTATGCTTTCTTCTAAATTGGACATATACATACATTCTCATGAAGCATTCAGTTTAGAACATGTTATTAAGGAATTCAGAGCAAAATGTATTGTTTTAAATGTCTTTAAAATAAATTTGAGATAATCACTAACAATTTCAAAGAATCAAAAATACAAACCCTAAAGACAGCTTACATTTTATATTTAAGTGTCATGCACATTAAGTCCCCAAAACCAGATGTCAAATCCATCATGTTAAGATAAATATAAAATTATTTTTTTATTTATTGAGCAATTCTTAAGTGTTAGACACTGTGTTTATTAACAGGAATAAATAGCTCCTTCATGGAGCTGATGGTCTAATAAGATATGAGATAGATAATAAAGACATAAAAAATACATACAAATTATTATTTTTGTACCATGGGAAAAGGACATAGTGATATTAGAGATGAAAAATAGGAAAGTGAGTCATTTTAGATTGGTTTGTAAGAAATTGATTCTTTAGGTATTACAAGCACAAGAGTATTTTATAGGAATACAAATACACAATATCATCAAGGCACAATGCACAAGGTCTGATATCCAATAAATTACCAGCCATGCAAAAGAAACAGGAAAATACAATCCATACTGAGAATAAAAATGAATCAATCTAAATAAACCCCCAAATCACACAGATGATAGAATTAATACACAATGACATTAAAAGTTATTATAATACATTGCAAATATCTGAGAAGTTGAAGGAAAGATTGAACATGTTAAGTAGAGACATGAACAAAATAAAGATTAAAATCAAACATCTAGACATGAAAAATGTCTGAGATATAAGAACACATTTGATGAGATTAATGGTAGATCATACACTACATAAAAATGAGTGAAATTGAGAACATAGCAATAGAAGTTGTTCAAAAAGAAACAAGGAAAGAAAACTTGTAAACATGGTTTCAGTGAGCTGTGGAACCAACATCATGGGGCCTAATATATGCATTAACTTGAGTCCCCTAGGGAGAAGAGTGGAGTAGGGACAGAACAGAAAATCTGATGAAATAACATCAAATTTTCCAAGTTTAACAAAAACAATAAACTTACAGGTCCAAGAAGCTCAATAAACCCCTAGCATAAGAAACATGAATGAAACTATGGCAAGAAACACAATCAAATTGTAGCAAGCTGGTGATAAATAATCTTTAGGCATTCAAAGGAAGAAAGACATTTTATGGATACAGGAACAAAGATAAGTATTCGAAACTATGAGGTTTTTAATACTCTTCCCAAAATAATGGATAGAACAAACAGAACATCATTAAGGATACAGAAGAATTGAATAATGTTACCACAAACATAATTATATTGATAAAACATTTCAACCAGCAGCAGCATATTACACATTATTTTTAAAGGCACACAAAACAAAATAAATTAACAAATTTTGAAGTTAATAAATTTTAAAGGATTCAAGTCATACTACGTTCTAGGACTAAAAAGGAATTAAATGAAAAATCAAAAGCATATAGAGTTCAGCAAAATCCTCAAATTCTTGAAAAATTACACAAGACACTTCTAAATAACCCCAAAGTAAAAAAAAATTAGTAAAAATTTTGAGTCAAACAAAAAATTAGAACATAATACATCATCATTTTCAGGCTGTCAGAAAAATGATGCTTTGGAATCTTTAATACCAGATGCCGGATTAGAAAAAAAAATTCTCAATAATAAGAGCCAAGCTTTTGTCTGAAGCCTCTAGAAACTGATAAGCAAAATGACACCCAAAGTGATACAGAAGACAGGAAAAAATACAGTTCAGAGCAGAAAAGAGTGACACATAAAACAGAAGACAATAGAAAAAAAAATCAATGAAACTAAAGTTGATTCTCTAAGAAGATTAAGAGAATTGGCAAGATTTGAGCATTGAAAGAAGACCAAAAAAAAAAAAAAATCCAATACGAACAAAAAGCAAGACTGTATCACTGCACTAAATATGGCTACTGAAACAATTAAAGGAGAATATTATAAACAACTTTATGCCAACAAGTTCAATGACTAATAAAACTGACCACTGCTTTGAAAGACTCAAATTAGTGAAGCTGACTGGAGAAGAAACAGGCTGTGTCTATGAAAGAAATTCAGTTAGTAAGTAAACAGGTCCACAAAATCCTCCAGGCTCACAGGGTTCCATGATGATGAATCCTACCTAGAATTTAAGGAAGAAAGGACAGTAATTTTTTGAAATAATGTTCAGATATTTGAATAGGAAGAAATGCTTGCCAATTTGTTATCTAAGAATTATTACAATGTAAAAATAAGACAAAGACATTGCAAAAAAACTACAGAAAAATACTACTCATGAAACTGACGGAAAAAAAAAATGTTTAAATTTTTAAATCAACTCAGTCAGATGTACAAAAAGGATAATAAAATCATGAATAATTAGGATTTACCCCCAAGATTCTGGTTTAAACAACTAACTTTGAGACTCCAGAAAAGAAGAGCAAGTGATTGAAAACCAGTCAAGTAAATCTACCAGGTCAACAAGATGGCTGGCTAAAAGCTCCTAGCACCACACCCACATGCAAAATAACAAATACACAACTATACTTCAACCAGAATCATTAAAGAAAAACACCAGAGAAGACCAAAGAAGTAGCCAGAAATACAGTAACCCACAGAAACCCAAGATGGTTAGATAGAACAGGGAAGGAAGCAACCTGCCTCTGCTGCCTGATGTCCTGGGTCAGAACCAGGACAGAACTTACCTTATATGGAGAAAGCAAGCAAGAAAATCCAGCATCCATCATTACCATCGTAGACATCTACAGTCGTTGCTACTGGAGACTCCTGCAGCCCTAACAGGCTCTGATTTCAGCATGGAGAGCTCCCCAGATTCTACATGCTGGGCTACCACAAGAGGGGGAGCTGAGGCTGTGCCTGACTCTGCCCTCCTAATCCACAAGGCTACTACTCTGTAGATCTTTAAACTAGAGCCACTGCTAGGTGCACTCTACTCTGAGCAGGTGAGTAGCCACTTCATCCCTCCATTCCTGAGGCTCAGCAGCCACTACACCGTGGCCACCGCCCACCTAGCAGTACACCATGCTGACTGCTATGCCCTGGCCCCCACGGCCAAGCCACTGTCCAGCTTCTCCAACTCCTTCATCCCCATCAATACTGGACCCTCCTTTTAGGGCTGAACTAATTAGTGTCCTATGCTTTGCCACACATGAGATCCCATCAACCACAAAGATCTCTTTTGTTGTTACTCCCATTTTACCAAGTTTTTTTTAAAGACTCAGGTTAAATTCACTGGATGTCCCATGACTCTAAATGAAGCTGTGGTTCCAAACTTATATTTGTCTGATTTCAGGGTTTTTATTTTTTCCTATGCCATACTCAAAATAATACCACTTCAATTTCTTAAAATGAATACAGTTTTCCCTCTCTCACTTGTTTATAACCAGGGTTACCAGAAAACTTCGAGAAACTTCTGCTTTTGGATTATATTATAATTAAGACTACCTGGAAAAGTAATGTCCTATTTGTTCCCAAATAAATCTGTGTTGGTCTTAGAAATCTCTCTGGCCTCTGCTGTCTCCTATTAGTCACTGGGGTCACTACCACTGGGAGAGCAAAAACGGTGTTATATAAATGTGCTGTGCAATAGAAAGGATATACTAACCAGCTTGCCATCTTCTAATATGTACTTCCAAGAGCAGGCGAGGAAGGGGTCGTTTGTCCTGGGATAGTTGAAATTAAAGGGATAGGAACAGGAAAAGAAGAACTCAAACTATCACTATTTGCTGACAACATGATTCTATACTGAGAGGATCCAAAAAAACTGCACCAGAAATTTTCTAGAATAAATGAATTCAGCAAAGTAGCATGATATAAAATAAATCAAATGCATTTCTATACATAAATCAAATGCATTTCTATACATCAGTGATGAATCCTCCAAAAGATAAATTAGGAAAACTGCCCCATTCACAACAGCATCAAAAAAATAAATAAAATATTTGGGAATCAATTTAACAAAAGAGGTGATAAGACCTATACAATGAAAACTACAGAACACTAAAGAAAGAAATTGAAAGATCTTAGAAGACGGAAAGATATCCCATGTTCATGGATAGGAAGAATTAGTATTGTCAAAATGGCCATACTACCAAAAGCCTTACTCAGATTTAATGCAATTCCAATTAAAATCCCAACAACATTCCTCATAGAAATAGAAAAAGCAATCATGAAATTCATTTGAGTTTTAAAATTTCTAATAAATCCAAAGAAATCTAAAACAAAGACTAAAAATACCAGTTTTTTGCTATTAGTCTGACCAATCAATCGACAAAATAAATAAATGACATCAGAGGTTAGTTGGCTGAAGAAAGAAAAGAGATACAAAAGTGACATCAAAATTGTATAAAAATAATTGATGAAAAAAGACTAAAAGGAAATACACCATGATAACTATATTGAGTTTTAGTGATAGGATTTAGGAATGAATTTTAAAATTCTTTTTTCTCCTATAATTTGGACCGTTTTCTATAGCAACCATGCTTCTTTTCAAAACATGAGAATGAAGAAAAAGGGCTGTCTGCATTTTCAGAGGGAGAATTTTAAAAATCAGAAAATTCACAGACTCCCTACTTTACTTCCTTTTTTCCTCCCTGTACATGTCATACTGAGTCCGTTTAGGAACGGTAAGGTAAGCCCTGTGATAGGACACCACCATGGGCAATCCTGGACAGAAGAGGGGGAGAGTGCTATGATGAATACGCCACGAGTTGGCACACAGCAGAGCAGAGAGAGGAGTTCAGGAGAGTGGCAGGGTGTAAGTCACCCAGGAGAAGTAAGTACCTCAGGGAAGATTTTGAAAATCGTACTGGGAAAACAAACTGGAGAGTCTGAAAAATACTTAAAAGTACTAATAACTAACGCATTGTGCTAATCAATTTCCTTAAATTATCCTGGCCATCTGAAAAACAATGTGATTTCATTACACTAAATTAACACCAACAAAGAATATAAGAGAAATTCACCTAAAGTAGTACACAGTGTGTGTGATAAATAATTCTGAATATATAAACAGAATGCAGTTAGGAACAAAAGAGACGTTAAAACTAAATAAGATTAATATACATATATTTATCTATTTATTTTAATCTTAAGAAATGAGTGAAAACATTGAGAGCATTTAAGTTCTAAAATGTAAGATTATTCTCTAATCCTCTTAGTGTCTTTTGACTTTTCTTAAATGCTAGTCTTTTAAAATTAAGTAACCCTGCTGTGTGGTATGTTTTTTTAATTGGTTAATATGTAGTTTGCAATACAGAAAAACAACCAAGGAGTTCATTTTCTCATAGAAAAGATTAGAAAACAGAGATTCAAACTATTTCATACAACGTTCTTATAGACAAATTAGTTGGGTGTCTTAAACATTCTGAAAGCTAAACCAAAATTTAATATTTTAGCAGCAAAATCATTTCTCCAAGTGGTGAAGAACAGAGGAATTTAATAATTGATTTATAGGTTGCAAACCGACAAATCCTACCTATAAAAACTATTTAGTTTCCATTATTCTCTGTAAAATACTAAGTTTTGGGACTCTGCTTTACCACAGATTAAATAGTTTATCTTTTGGGTGCCCCAGGCAGCCATCCAGTCTAGTAAATGGCTAACGTAAGTCATAACAATAAAGCTAGATGGAGGGTTTCTGTTGTTGTTATTTTACTTTCAGCACCACTAGATTATAGTGCAGTGGGAGTGTGAATCCCTGTCTAATGCCTTCAAAATGTTCCCATATGTTTCATAGAGTGGCTTTGACTAAGCGGAAACAAAAAATTTCTAAATACCTAAAGAAACATTATACTCCCTATTCTGAAAGGCTGTGTTATGGTCAAATATTCAAGATGCATATAAAATAACAGTTGCTTCTCTGAAGATACACACAGGAGTGATGAAAGCAAGAGTGTTCTGGGCTGAGGTTCTTGTCACCTTTGTCTCCCCTGCAGGGTCAGACAGTCTTTCTCTGCCATTTTCCTTTGTCTTGCCAGTGGCACTTGGAGAGGTACTCACTAAAGGTAGGCTGGTGAGTCAACTGAAAAGAGAACAAAGAAGTAGCTACAAAACAAAATGGAGGGGCTGGGGCTGTGGCTCAGTGGTAGCGCACTTGCCCGGCATGTGTGAGGCACTGGGTTCGATTCTCAGCACCACATATAACTACATAAAATAAAGTTCTATCAACAACTAAAAAAAATTTTTTTAAATGGAAATCAACCCCTCCTCCAATTATTTTTCAATATTTTTTTATTGTAGAAAAATACGTATAACATGACGTTTATTGTTTTTAAGTGTATAGTTTAGTGGTATTAAACCTATTCAGAATTTTGTAAAGCCATCACCACTCTCCATCTTTAGAACTCTCCATTTCATAAAACTGAAACTCTATACTCATTAAACAATAACTCCCCATTCCCTCCTCAGCTCCTGGCAACCAGTTTTCTACTTTTAGCCTCTATAAATTTGCCCACTCGATGTAGCTCATATAAATATAATCCTATAGTATTTATCTCTTCATAACTTGTGTCACTTAGAATAATGTCCTCAAGTTTCCCATTTTGTAGCATATGTCAGAATTTTCTTTGTATTCCCGGCTGGCTAATATTCCCTTGTATGTCTATACCACATTTTACATACCAGACATCCATCAATGGACAGTTGATTTGCTTCCATGTTTTAGCTATTGTGAATAGTGCTGCTTTGAACATGAAGTTGCATAAATATCTCTTCAAGACCTGGCTTTCAAGATTTTTTTTATTGTTTTGCATATATATCCAAAAGTAGAATTGCTGGATCATAGGGTATAATCAATCTATTTTTCATTTTTTAAGGAACTGTCATTCTGTTTTCCATAGCAGCTTTACTATTTTACATTCCCATGCAACAGTGCACAGGGATTTGATTTCTCCACATCCTCATGGACACTTGTTATCTTCTGTGTTTCAGAGAGCAGTCATCCTAATAGTATGAGGTTGTATCTCATTGTAGTTTGGATTTAGCAGCCATCCTAATGTATCTCAGTGTAGTTTGTATTTACATTTTCCTAATGATTACTGATGTTGAGCATATCTTCATGCGCTGATTAGCCATTTACACATCTTTGGAAAAATTTTTTTTCCAATCTTTTTTTGCCCATTTTTGAATTGGACTGTTTTTGTGTTGTTGAGTTTTAGGAAAGCTCTACATATTCTGTATTTGAATCTCTAGTAAGATACATGATTTTCAAGTATTTTTCCCATTATGTACTATGTTCATAGTTTCCCAGATATTTAACTAATTTTAAAATCTAATTTTAACTTGATTTCAAGGTTTCAGAAATAGATACAAATGGACATACATAGTAGATTTTTAAGCTGTATAAGATGTCCACCAAGTAAATTTTTAAAATATTTGAATTATACTCAGTAATGTGTTTATGTTGCCTCGGGTTAAAAAGATCTGTGGAATTCAAGATGGACTTTTGGGGGGAGTAACACATAAAAGAGGATCAATAAAAATATATTGATGAAAGGAGAAAGGAAGGAAGAGAAAAAGGGAAAAAAGGGAGGGAGGAGGGAGGAGAGAGGGATGGGACCAGAGCAACCCAAGTGTTCAATGGTAGAAAAGAAGAAAGGATCAAATGATGAAATATATAAATAAACAAGTAGACACAGAAAGCTCAAATGCTCTTTAATAGCCACTGTCAGGAGTGGTGACTGAATTATGGGTCTTGAACTGTCCTGTGACAGAGGCAATACCTCTCTTGGGAACTCTTAGTGGGAAGGCGTCAATTTAAGACTGCCAAGTTGCTATGGTGACACCCTGTTCGATAGGAGGTTCTGTGCCAGCCAGTTCTTGACCTTGAGGTTCAGACACCAGCTGCTCAGGGGGTAGAAAGTTATGGGAGTAAACTGATGATCATAATCAGGCTGCTCATACTCATGACCTTGTTTCTGCTTAGTTCAAAGAAACTTTTGCACAATAAATCATTTTGGTGTTTATACCTATATAGTAAACGTGCTGAGCTTGTTGTGTGTCACTACCTCCCTACCAGGGTTGTGTCAACCACCGATACCCAGCTTTTTCTCTATTTGTGTGTCTGTTTGTCTTTTCTCCATCTCCTCCCTGCCCAGTCTGGGGACCTGAATTAACAGCTGTGCAGGTCGCAGCAACCCACCTTTGATTCATGAATCAAGAGGTACTGACAATTATTGCGATATTTTATTTCTAATGGAATAAAAGTGTCTACTTTAAAAAAATTGAGTTCCAAAAATCTTTTTTGCCCCCAAAATACTAGCTTTACACAGTTTGAATGATTTTTCTGTTAAAAGAAAATTGTGTGAAAATGTTTCATTAAGGTAGTGTTCTAACACATAAAGGGTCACCTGGAATCTGCTGTTCCTGGTAAAGTAACTATGTTAAAACATCAAAAATACTTCCCCTTGACTGGAGTTTTAAAAATAACCATTATGCTTATGATCATCTGTCTTTGTTTTTTGTCTAATCAGCTTAGATTAGAAAATGTCAAAGAAAAGAAACATAAGAAAATATATTATTTTTTATTTCATTTTCAGTGTCCAAATTAATTTGAGAAAAAAAAGGAAGAAAGACTCAAGCATGGCATGTTTCTCATCAATAGCAACACGAAGCCAATTAAAACCGAAGGGTAATTCATATATATACATAGCTATCCATCCTGAAGCTATACTGGCAGTGTGGATCATTTTGAAGAGAAGAAATTTCCGTCAGAACATACTAAACTTTATCAAAACTTGGATCAGTCTCTACAGAAATGTCTTGCCTTGCATCATCCTTTAAGGTTCCTTATTACACTGCCAAAGAATATGGAAGAGATTTAGGAGAAACTATAAGCCTAGAATATAAATGGTCCAAATGGCGTGTAGCACAGGCAGAAGAAGATACGTAAGAATTCCCTTAGAACTACTTGAAGAAAATCAAATCTAATGTAGGAAAGGAAGATATACAAAAGCTCAAGATTGTTAATAAGCCAACTTCTATTCTTCATAAGCCTTATTTTTAAATGAAGTATTAGAAAATGTGAAGGTAATAATCCTACCCTATAAAAACTGGATATTTTCACAGGCTATATCTATTATGTATATACTATCACCTCTTCAGATAAATTATACTTAAAAGAGTTTTACTTATAATTTCTATTAAGCAATTTCTGAATTACTTGGAGATATGGTTAATATTATTATTCTATATCTGTCCTGCCTAAATGCAGAGTATGATTTGGCAGGTCTGGTGTGTAGCCTGAAACTCTGCATTTCTAACACAAGCCCAAGTGATATTGATGTTGCTGATATCAAGGCACATTGAGTGCAAAGGTTCTCATGGGCTGACTGGTCTATGCAAGGAAAGAATCTTTGTCAAGGGCAGACCAAAAGCAGAATGATGATATTTCTTCAGAAAGAAAATGACTCCTTCAGAATATGATAAACAGCTGTACTGAATAGCAGCCCAGCCCCAGTGTCTTAGCGCCCACATGTTTCCTTGGCTGTCTGAAGACACTGGAGGGAAAAGAAAGAGTATCAGATGCAAATGAAAATCTACAGTCTCTTCCCACCTCTACAACAGACGCAACCTACACAGAGTACACTGAAGTTAATTTTCAATAAAGCAATAGAAATGTTTCCTACTGTTTGAATTTCTGTCTTTTCCTGTTTATCTTACATGTGCTTTTTCCTCTTTTTCCACTTGGAGCCCATTAGTTATCATGGAAACAATGACTCTAGTGAGAATGAGAATAGAGACATAAGCATTTGCAACTGAGGCAAAGTGCCACAAATTGCATTCAATTCTCAGAGCTGGGTTTACACCACAGTTGGAGAGCAGCGAAATTAAATCAGAAATTAGACTGCTGAATTATTCTGGATTCAACTCTAGAAGACAGGCTGCTAGTCTCTGCAGGACAACATATGAATCTAAGCTGCGGAGAATGATTAGGCAATGAACACCACACTGGGAGAAAATGGATTTGTAGGAGGAAGGGATAAATAAAAGTTCTCCATCCCTTTTCTACAAATTTAAAATATCCCTTTGGTGTGAGGTACTGGAATTACCACATTGAAAAACATGTTAGTGAGAACTGAGGGAAATAGCATGATTTCCATCATTTAGGGAACAGCCTCTGGTTAGGAAAAATAAAAAAGACGTCCACCTTGCGTAAGGAAGGATTGCCTCTATGCATGAGGGTGAGGTGAAGACTACAAACTGGAGGTGTCTGATGAAAATCAGAACCCGATTCTTCAAGTCATTAAGACAAAAGATAATCAAACAGAGCATTTTAAAATGAACTGACACAAACAACAAGAATACAGCTTACTGCTGCGATTAGCCATAATTGGGTTTCGGGAGGAAACTGAAGCTGAATGCAATATAGGTAATTAAAGAACAAGCTTTTGTTAACACTGGCAATCAAGAGGTTGTGATTTTATAGACTTTGAACATATTACAGTGCCGTGAAACTTGTCTATTTTTAAACAGGTAGTGTATTTCTATTTCCTACAGCACTAAGGTATAATTCTAGCTAACAGGTCGTTTGCCATACAAATTATTTGCTATCCATTTAGGGCAAAGAAGAGCATTTTCAGAATCCAGAATTACCATGGAAACCATATTCTTAATCCCTGAGGACTGGGGAACAATCGGTTATAAAGTCATGATAGCTAAATTACAAATCCCTCCGTGTGCATTACTGTAACTACTGTCTTAATACTAAGCATATGGGTTTTTATTTTTGTTTCCCTTTAAAATGAACTCATTGTTCTTTATAAGATGCCTATAACATTTTGATTAGGTAACTTAAAGCAAATATGTTATTTTCAAAATATGATAGCAGAGAATCAAAATTAAAATCATAGTATAAAAGACTGATTAGAAATGTCATCCCAGATGTTTGGCATTTCTGGAGAAATGTATTTTTATTTTTTTTTTTTAAAGTTCAGAAATAAAACATGAAAATAACAGCAGAAGATCCAGTATGCAGGAAACTTTTAGGAAGGTCTTAATCATGCTGCTTTGAAAAAAAAAAAAAAAATTGACTTTCAAAGGAGTAGTTCTTCAGGTAAGAAATTAGAGTCAACTGCATATTTCTTCCTAGGCTAGAAAGGAAGAATTAATCCACTGATAATGGATTAACTGGGTGGTCCCTGTGTGGACTTGAGGAGGCAGGTCACTGTGCCCCTGCCTTTGTGGTTTTTATTTTGTCCCAGGTGAGCAGAGCTCTCTGCTTCCTGTTTGCCATGTCCTGAGCTGCTTTCCTCCTACATATTCCACCATGATAATCTACCCAGAGCAAAGGAGTTGGCCATTTATGGTCTGAGATCTCTGAAACTGTGAGCCCCAAATGAACTTTTCCTCCTTCCTGTTGCCCTTGTCAGGTCTTTTGGTCATAGTGATAAAAAGGTTGACTAAAACACCCATGAAAATATTCTGTCTTGCCACGGGCTCAAAAGCAATGGAACCAACAAACCATGGACCAAAACCTCTGAAACTATAAACCAAAATACACCTTTCCTTCTTTAGTTTTATTCTCTTAGGCATTTTGTCACAGGGATTTTATAGACTTTGAACATATTATGGTGCCGTGAAACTTGTCTATTTTTAAACAGGTAGTGTATTTCTATTTCCTACAGCACTAAGGTATAATTCTAGCTAACAGACAGGTCGTTTACCATACAAATTATTTGCTATCCATTTAGAGCAAAGATGAGCATTTTCAGAATCCGCAATTTAACACAAACATTAATGTGATTTTATCTGTACCTATAGGTTAATGATGACTGGGGACATTTGGGTTACATATGCTTATTGGGGTCAATGTGACCAGTCATTGGCATTATATGATTTAAATATAAATTACCACTGCTGCATTCTAAAAGGTTTTATATGCCTGTTGTGATATTTCTTTAGAGTGTTGGTATTGTTATGCTGTTAAATATTTTGATATCTACACTGACATTTGAAAATATGTGATTAACATGCAATATTTGACCACCATGAAGATAAGCATTCGGGAATAAAATATATTAATATATATTAATTTTTCTTACAGATATATACCAATGATTCTAATTTAATAGGGAACATGCTGATTATAAAATGGATTTTAAAAAGTTATGCTAAGATGAGAAAACTAACTTCAAGATAGTTATCTTCTCTCTGAAATTACTATTCATTATTAATTTATGTTTGGGATAGACTAGGTATTTAGAAACAACCAAAGTTTGAAACTACAATTTTATTTTCATACAAATTTTAATTCAAGGGCTGGATTTGTGGCTCGGTGGTAGAGCATTTGCCTGGCATGCATGAGGCCCTCAGTTTGATCCTCAGCACCACATATAAATAAATAAACAAAATAAAAGATCCATCGACAACTAAAAAAAAGTAACAATAAAAAATTTTAATTCAAGAACATACATACATGGGGCTGGGGTTGTGGCTTGCAGTAGAACACTTGCCTAGCTCATGCTCAGCCTGGGTTCAATCCTCAGCACCATGTAAAAATAAAATAAAAAAGCCATTGCGTACAACTAAAATAAATAAATATTAAAATAAAACAACATATGTACATTATGAAAAGTTGTTAATATTAGTTTTCTAGGTAGTATTTCCATATTAAACTTTATTCAGTTGTTTCTGAGAAGGTATTCATAGACTATAGTCTACATTAAAATGTGTAAAGAAGGTTCACAACTTTCTTACGTCAGTACCTAAGAAGACATACATACCTAGACATAGATATGACCCAAAATGCCTCTATTTTGCACTTAGGTAAGTTCTAAGTAAACTAGAACTAAGTAAATTCTAGGAAAAAAATAGAGGACGCTGAATAGGTACGACAGATCAGTTCCAAGAAGAAAAAAAGTGATATATGTAGACCCTTGAACTTAAAAGGTAGCATCAGCATCAGTTTCCATAAATGTGGTAACTTGGGCCATAAGTGACCTTTTTTTTATAAAGTACAATGAGTGGGTAGAAATTCTGATGACATGAATGGCTATGCAAACACAAAGCAGTAGTTTGAAATATTTTTACTGAAACCATAGATCAACAAATTTTAGTGAATTATAATGAGTGGCCCAGGGTCCCATCTATGATCAAGTGATCTCCAAATACATGTGGGATGGGAATCTAATGGGATGGAATATTCTATTTAGAGGCTGTGCTATTGAAATAGGCTGTTTTCAACATCAAATGAGCAGAGTAGCATAATTCAGAAAGCAAGGACGTAATGGAATGGAATTAAACAAAGAAAAACATACACCCACAAAGGTGAATTTAGCGTTGGAGGTCTTTTAATTGCATTTTTTTTTCAAATTCTGAATTAAACACAAAATGTCCAACATAGTCTTCCCAGCAAGTACATTATTTATCAGAAGCCAGAATGCTGCTTCAATGCATTCTGATTCCTTATTTTGTTACATAATAATATGCTTAAAAAGCAACACATTGTGAGCTTGGGAGCTGTTAGGCATTTATTTACCATGGTGGGTTAATCTCATTCAGTGAGGTATAGAAACTCAATAATGAGTGCTACAGTATATAAGCTAATTGCTAGGATAAAACCAAATGAATAATTACTTAACTCCAGAATGAGGCCTGCGGGAATTTTTCTTTAATAAAGGTTTAATTCACCAGTGATAATGAATGCAATCTCACATACTACTGAATAACACCATTAGCATAATGGCTGTGATACAAAAACTATAATTAGAACTAAACAGAAACGTTAATTACAACCACCAAGGTACTGAATGAAATACTGTTGTTTAAGAAATTGACCTGCTTTGCTGTCATGCTTTATGGGCTGTAGGATATCTCTGTAATTAAACATATATGTATATAAATATATATGCATATATGTAAACAAAGTAGAATAGGGTTTATCATTCTAATGATGTCCTCTGAAATACAGCAAATACATTAATAAGGAATTATCTAGAATGTGAAATACACACTAAACAAAAAGTGTTTAAAACTTGTTTTATCTTGGTTAAATACAAACATCAATATTTGTGTTTTAAAAATTCAATATTAGAATAGGTGTCTCAGATTTTGCACTTTACCAACGCTAGCTCTATGAACATTAGAAGCTGTTATTGAAAATGGACAAATAAAGTATAAATACTACCAAACTAAGTTGGAAAATTAGTTGAACAATAATTTTTTTTAAAAGTCAAAGTATTAAACTAATGGTTCTAAAGACATATCAAGAACTCCTAAAATTCTTCCAATTTTAACGCTCATGTATATAAATATGTATATATATATAAAATATTTAATGGCACACATAAGATTTACATATGCAGAAACATATTTATTAATAAGCATTTTGAAAACAAGTCTCATTTGCAATTGAACATCAAGAGTAATAACAATAACCATACCAACCCTCTATTATAAACAATTTTTAAAAATATATGCTTAGACCTATTTTAATAAAGCCAAGTACCTCAAATATAGTTTATTGTCCATGCCAATGGTATTGAGTTTTCATAATAAAACACAATATTTAAGATACAACTTCTTCAATAGGAAATAAAAAACATTGCATGAGCCAAACCAATTGAGACTAGAAAAATGTTCTAGAATCATATTCAAAATTTATCTCTGGCTACTCTTCATCTTTTTACTCCATTATTCAGTTTTAATTGAGTAAATATATTTCCTGCCTTTTAAATAAATCTCTTCTTCCCTTTATTCTACTTTTCCAATGGTTAAATGCAAATGTTCAAGGACTCATTATTGCAATACCCCACACAGTGCACCTGGGAAGCACCTCTTCCCACTATGCCACACAAGAACTCCATTCTTTAATGAAATATTACCTCCTTGTAACAATGCACACGAGGGACATAATTATCCTTATAATGCTTTACACAATATCTGTGGCATGGCAGTTACTCGCCACAAGTAGGATGCTGACTATAACATCTACCCTGACAACTGCCCCTGAGGAGAAAGGAGAGAGAGAGAGACTAGGAGGAAGAATTCACCCACCCGTATCCTTTACTATGCTTTCATCTTTTTATGCTAATGAAGTGGATGGGTAGAACTGATTGCTAATTGAAAGTTTCTCTTTGGCCATACTTCATCCAGTGGAACTGTACTTAAAACAATTCCTAGACCTAAATTATCATCTTTGACTTGTGAAATCCAGACTCAGGGTTCTAATAGATGAACTCTTAGAACACTAGAACTCTTTTTAATTGACAAATGAAAATCTTACATATTCATTCGGTGCAACACATTGTTTTAAAATATTATTTACTGCAAAATGGCTAAATTGAGCTATTTAATACACATTTCCTCACGTTTGGGGTATTGTGACTACCCTTAAAACCTACTCTTAGCAATTTTCAAGAATACTATACCATTGTTATCAACTGTTGTTATAGTGTTGCAGAAAGGATGTCTTGAAGTTATTCCTGCTATCAATTATGAAATTTTGCATCCTTTGAGCAACTTCTCCCCAACCCTACCTAGAAATCCTCACCTCCTGGTAACCACCCTTCTACTCTCAACTTCTATGAGTTTTGGATTCCATGTGTAAGATCATGGGTCGTCTTTCTGTGTCTGGTTTATTTCACTTAAACATCATGTCCTCCAGGCTCACCTATGTTGTTGCAAATGTCAGGATTAACATTTTTTTTTAAAGATGAACAATATTCCATTGTTTAAATATACCACATTTCCTTTTTCCACTCATCCATTGATGGGCACTTTAGTTGATTCCATATCTTGGCTATTGTAAATAATACTGCATTAAACATGTTGGTGTGGATCTCTCTCTGACACACTGATTTTATTTCCTTTGGATATATACTCATTAGTGGGATTATTTGATCATATTGTAGTTCTACTTGTAATTTTTTGAGTAAGCTCCATATTGTTTTCCATAATGGCTGTACTAAAACATTCTTCCCCAACAGCGTATGAGGGTTCTCTTTTTTTTCAGCCTCCTCTCCAACACTTGTTATCTTTCACCTTTTTGATAATACCTATCCCAATAGGCATGAGGTGATATCTCATGTGGTTTTAATTTGAATTTTTCTGATGATTAGTATTTTGAGCATTTTTTTTGTATACCTGCTGATTGATTAGTATGTCTTTCTTTTGGAAAATACCAATTCAGATCCTTCAGCAATCTTAAATCAGGTTATTTGTTTTCTTACAATTGAGTTGTTTGAATTCCTTATATGTTTTGGAATATTAACCCCTTATCAGATGTAAGGTTGGAAAATATTTTCTTCCTTTTCATAGGTTGTCTCTTTTTAGTGACAACAACTATTAAATAGATCTTTGATCAAAGAAAGTGTCTTTTACATCAGGGAAGGTGATCCTCTTGCACAAAGTAGAAAGGGAAGAAAAGATTATTATTGAGCAAATTAGATGTGCCAAGTCAACTTTGGCACCAAAGGTGAATGATCACCCCCATCACTGAGACTCGTGGATTTGCCTGTTGAAGATTTCCAACACAATTATTTACAAACTAACACCTGTTTAGTACTGGTCTATACAAGCCTTCTTCTTACCTTCTCTACCTCAATTAAGGTAATACTATCAGCTCAACTACTGAAGTATATAATAAGAGACACATTTTGGCTCTAAAGTTGATAACCTCAAAGCCAACTCAAACATTTTGCAGGGTCTATACTATGTGTTACCTAGCAATATGATGCAACCTGGTCTGGGGACTTTCCCACTTGCCCCCAGGAATTACTGGGATTCTGTGACAGTGGGACTTAAAATTCCTGGTTGCCCCAGATAAAGGCACCTCCTCACATACAGAACTTTCATGACCCTTAAAGCAAATATCTTTGCAATTATAGTTTAAACTCCTTTTATGAAAGAAATACCTAATAACTTCCTAAATGGGCATAAGAAAAGGGGAAGAATTCCCCAAATACTAGAATGATCTCTGGAGGACAGAGAACCTCTGGTCAGGCAGTCATCTGATCCCTGACTGTATCTGGCCTATGCTCCACCATCCAGATCTTGGCATTTATCTTGGAAGAGCACCACCAAAATTAATTTTCTGAACATCAAATAGTATCTAACACTCATCTTTGACACAGATAGGATGGAAGGGGAAAAGTCACCCATAGGGAAGCTGTTCAATTAGGATCATCCAAGAAGGCTGGACTGAACAACCACTCAAGGAGGAAATCCAGAAGTTTTTCTCTACATTTTTATATTTAATTGAATAATAACTTTTAAATACTTTGAATTTTTAAACTTTTCTTGGCATCCTCAATTCCCTTCTCATTGAAGAGAGTTGAAGAGGGAAGAAATAATTTTCCTAAAATAGAAACTTGAATTAGCTTATCTTTACCTTCAAAGAACTATTTTTAGACCAATTAAAAGACACATGAGGATTTTTAAAATAATAGCTTAATTTGTTGGGCATAATTTTACCATTCTTGTAAGTAAACTAACTGCATATCACAAATGTTAAATAAATACTGTTAGCCCATCCAAGCAGGTATGGAAATGCCCATTGCCATCTATTAACTCCCCAAACATACATGTTAAAATTGCATCTATGTGGCTAGAGAGAAATCTCATGCTTCCTGCATTAAACAACCATGACACTTGTCTTTCTAGAGAAAGAGAAGGGGGGGGGGGGGGGGGGGTCCTAATGGTTCCCAGCAATCAGTACTTTTATCCTTGGGTGACATCTACAGTCTGAGAACACATGCATAGTCTGAGGACGCATGAAAAGTCTGAAGAAAATTCACCTTGCTATGGACCTTGAACCATGATGCAAGCACAGAAAAATAAATTAAGCTAATTCAAGTGCTATTGCTGCTGCTAACACTGTCCTTCACTGAGAAGAGAAAAACAAAAGTGGATACAAGCAGTGGGGAGGAATATAGAGAAGAAAATTTGGAAATGGCACAAAAATTTAATTTCTGCCCTAGTGCTTGCTGGCATACAGATTTCTGAAAAGAAGAATCACAATCAAACAGAACTATCTACTTAGTGGTACAAAAATTAGCAACCATGTTTAAGTATGTAGCTCTATCTAGATTGATTTTTTTTTTCTGTTTTTTACTTCTGGGTAGGTTTTTTTTCTTCTTCTTCTTCTTCTTTTCGCACTTTCTACTTCAATATATATAAAAACTCCTGTCCAAACAGAGCCTGATACTACGCCCACAATAAGATTCAGCCTCTCTGTATTTTTAATTAACTCAGACCCAGCAGTCGTTTTTAACAGCTAACATTTTGTGTGAGTTACAGTATGCACACTGCTGGGACATAAATGCAAAGTAATCACTCTAATAAGTAGATATAAACATTTACAACAATTGCAACAAGTCTCTGCAACAAATAAAGGAACATAAAGAAAAATAACCAGCAGTAAGCCAGGAAATAAGTCTAAATAAGACTGCTTGGTATGAATGTCATTCAAAGCACTGATCTTTTATTGCATTTAGTAATTTCAATACCCCAAAGTCACTAATAAGCTTATGCTTTCAATGCCAAAAAAATGAGAACCCTGATTAGGAAACAAAAACAAAAACTAAGACTTCAATTTTCATGTTTGAGCCAAAGACACCAGCAGAGAACTCAAGGCACTTGGGTGACTGCATCATTTCCATAGCATAAAGAACTACAATCCCTAGTCCAGAAACAAACAGAGCAAGCCTTCAGTACTTCACTCACAAACAATAGGCCTTAAGTTGGAAGAAGCTTGACAGGTGTGAGGAGTAGAGAGCATGCCAAGGGTTGGGGCCAACGGAGGCAGAGGAGAGTGAGAGGGGGTGAGGTGGGAGAAGCTGAGAGCCACCACAGTGTGGAAAGCATGGTTAAGTCAGAATAGAGGAACAGATATTTTTGTGCGTGTGAGAGTCAGTTTTCCATTGCTGTGATCAAAATACCTGACAAGAACAACTTAGAAGAAGGAAGCTAATTTGGCTCATGGCTTCAGAGGTTCAAACAATGATTGGCTGATGCCGTTTCACTGGGCCCAAGGTGAGGCAGAGCACCATGGCTAAAAAGCTACTCTGCTAGTGACAGCTGGAAAGAAAAAAAAAAAAAAAAAAAAAAAAAAAAAAAAAAAAAAAAACACAGGAGGAGCCAGAAGAACAAGATGTAATCCCCAAGGGCATGCCCCTGTGACCCACCTGCTCTAGACAAGCCTACCTGCTTAGTTCCCACCCAGTTCGTCTATTCAAATTATTCATCCATTAAATTAGGTTACAACTCTCCTAATCTAATCACTTAACCTCTGAATCTTCCTGCATTGACCCAGAGCTTTTGGAGAACACCTCATATCCAAACCATAACATTATTTTAAGCATAATGAAGTCATAGTGGCAGTGGAGGGAGTAAGGTAATATTGTGGACCATTGTGTCCTAAAAGGAGTGTCTGCAGCCATAATGAAAACAAGGAAATCACCCAGGGTTTGGTTTGGTTTGCTCCTTAGGGCTGGAACTGGAGATAACCCAGAATGGATAGACAGATGAAAGACAGGTGGTAGAGGGGAAAGCAAGAAAAAGAAAAAGTTAAACAAGAGTCCCATGGCTGAAACTTGAGCATATAGCAGAATGATGATGCCATTCCTAGAGGAGGGAATATAGGGAAAAGGGAAAAATAAAATCTTAGACAGAATTCAGGTTGACAGTGTCTATGTTTCTTATCTACACCAGGCATTCTCTGCTACATACCATAAATAGTGTCATTGCCTTTGAACAGCTTATAATCGTGGCAATAGATGGACACAAGTACATAAGCTCTCACTGGAAAAGAACACCTAATGCATTAATTACTTTAAGTGTGAACTAAGCACCAGTCTAAGTGTCTTACTCATTCAATATCACATAAACTATGTGACAGGTGAGAACACTGGGGGTCCCGAGAAGTTAAGGTGACAAGCTCAAAGCCACCCAGCAGATACATGCTTCAGCCAGGATTTAAAATTGAGGCAGTTTGGCTCCAAAGTCTATGACCAGAACCATGTATAACATAGGACTTTTAAAACACCTGAGCATGCATGCATGTGTGTGTGTGTGTGTGTGCGCACACACACACACACACACACACACAAAGTTCTACGATAAAGGAGCAACAGAATAAAGATTGATTCCAATTCCAAGGGTCTGGGAATATGGAAACGCCACTCTGAGGAGGGCAGTACAGAATAAACCTGAATGATAATGTGAGCTTTCTCCAGCAGGATGAGATGATCAGGCAAAATGGACAGTAAACATAAAACATGGGTAGGATAAAGACACCTTGTTTATAGAATTCTAGTGAAGCTGAAGAAATTACTTCTATTTAGACATCATTTTACTTCAGTCATGAATTGTCTAAATACTTGGCACCAAAAGTAAATATCCACCCTAAGTTGGTAGAGTGGTTTGTCTGATTAACTTCAATAATGGTGAGAGTCTGATAACTCAATATTTACATGATCTATCTCAGAAGAGAGCAGCTATATTTAGCTGCATGAGATTAAGCAAATAGAGCACATTCATGATATCCTGTACTTGGCAGTTTTTATCGACAGAACTTTGTCCAGAGAGGTGCACATATCTTTGAGAAAAGGCCAATGAGGTCTTCTTCTAAAGGAAGAGTCAGACTGGGGAGGGAAGAGGAGCAGGAGAGGTGGAAATGAGAGAGAACATTTTGACAAATTCTAGCACCAAGAATAACAATATCTAGCCTATACCAATATGGTTCTCACTTATGCTTAATATAAGACAGACATTAGGAGTTACAAATCTTGCAAGGGTCTCAATGGTAGAATGATATCCCACAGTTAACCACAAGGTATCCTCTGAAACCTGTGACTATGTCTCCTTATGTGGCAAAGTGAGACTTTGCACATGTGGTTGAGTGAAGAATTTTGAAGATGGAAGATAATCCTGGGTTACCTAGGTGGGTCCAATATAATCACAAAGATCTTCATAAAAGGAGGAAAGGAGAAACAGAGAGAAGGAGATAAAACCATGAAAGCAGAGATCAGAAAGGGAGAAATCTGAAGCTAGCTTCTGAAGAAGAGGCCACCAGTCAAGGAACTGGGATGCCCTCTAGACTCTGGAAAAGTCAATAAATGGATTTTTCCTCTAGAGCAAAGTCCCAAATTGACACATTGATTTCAGGACTTCTAACCTTAAGAACTGCAAGATAATAAGTTTGTGTCATAATAGGACATTTAGTTTGTGGTAATTTGCCATAGCAGAAACAAACAAAAAATGCATGCATTTATAACTTGTTCATTGTATTACTTTTATTATTCCTTTTGTTTAATATATTCATTTATTTTTTCATTCATTTATTCATCAAATACTCATCAAGCCTGGAAGCTTGCCAAGGCCTCCTTGGTACCTATAACATAATGGCAAATAAGAAAAGATAACGTGCTCCTAAATTTTGCATTAGGAAGAATATGAGATCATCTTATGGAGAAAAGAATATGCCCCATTCCTTTCAGAGAGTGGAAATAAAACCAGGATTGATTAGCAGGTCCTGTCTCCTTACTGCATGCAGAGCTTCTTGGGAGAAAGTGTAGGAACCTCAAAGAAGGTCTACCTGGCCAGAGAAGGCCTCTTGGGACCAACAATATAAAAGTCATAGTGCTTTCAGGCCAGGACTATTCATTAAAATTAATCCTTCACTTCCTTCCCAGAAGACTAGATATTTGAGAGGCGAGGATATATCATACTTCCCTGAAGGTTTATCAGGATATAACATAATGCTGAAATTTTATTTATTTTTTTTAAAGAGAGCAACTACAATTACACACACACACACACACACACACACACATTTTTATTTCTATCAATTGAAAATCTTTTTGTTCTCTATTTGTAATTTTTCTCTTAAAAATTCACAAATCCACATTTTTCCCATATGATACTAAATGGTTTTTGTTCAGCTGTCAACCAAATAAGGACCTCAAGTTGAGTGCAACAGGTGTGATACAACACTACATTGCAAAGAAGTGTCTGTGATTCCAGACATATCCTTGGAAAAGTTCCTAAGAGAAATTCCAATTGCCCTTACTCTCATTACCCTATCCCTCCTCCAGGTCCACCCTGTCTACACAGAACACCTGGAAAGTGAAATAAAATATGTGGGCAGTGGGTGAATGGTTTGAAGGGAGAGCAGTTTGCCTTCCCTTTCTCTTCCCACAAGAAGTCTGTTCTTCCCACCAAATCATAATGATATTTAAAATAATAATAATAACAACAATATATTCTATGTCTGTTTGTGCAGTAGAATTGCTCTGTGATTTGGGTACCATAGGGAAAGGAATTGGGGGCAGTAGTAAGAGGAGAGTCAGTAGTCAATGGTGGGAATTGCCACCTCTTCAGGTACTGTGGCAAGATTACATGCTTATTATAGATCATGTGAACCATGAAAAGTAACCAGGTCAGGGCTGCCTTGCAGGTCAACCAAGAGGACTGCCTTCTGGGCAAGGAGATTCCAACAGCCCTGAGATAGCAGGCTCTGGGCTACAGCCTGGGGTAGAGCATATCTTCATGCCTTTTATATATTCCCCTCACCAGTTCTCCCCACCCCTACTCCAAGGTCCAACTCTAGCATAGCTAGAGAAGAAACAGCAGAAAAGGGCATAGGGGAGAGGAGAGAAGGAAGGGGAAGGCCATGCTCACTCCCCACCCTGATTCCAACTGACACCCCTCTGCCTGGGTGGGGAAGGCATGGTGCACATGGAAGGACAGAATGGAAGTTTTACACTGGAATAAATGGAACTGGATTTTTTTGATATGTGAGGGATCGAGAAAGCTATTGACCTGTCAGAACTTTTTAAGAGACAGAAAAGGGGGCATTATCTGAAGGTTGTGAATGAAGAAAACAAAAACAGATGTTCTCCAATGTATTCAGGTCTGCTCAGTAATGGGTGATTAACAGCACATTAGTCTATTTAGAGAATAACTTTACAAGTGATATCTAGCTTGACATAAAGTTTGATGTTGTGATTCTCCCTCCCCAGCCCTTAAAACAAGCAGAGAAAGCACATATTCAATTTTCGCAGAGACCCTGGAACATAAACACAATTTCTGACTCCGAGGTAGCAGAATGAGCAGTGGAAGGATGCTAGATATGCAGAGCATAGGAACTGTGAGGTGCAAATGCTTCTGTGAATATCATACATTGCTCTGCAAGTTAAAAATATACACACATGCATACCTGCTACTTTTTCTAGAAACCAAAAATATAATCACCATGATTTAATTTTTTCAAATAAACAATATTTTCCATCAAAACATCAGGCGAAAAATAATTTGCTTCACAAAGGTGAATGCAAACATTGTAACTCTTAACTTGGAAAGATACTACACCTATATTTATTTGTTAATCAAATATATTGTAAAACCAGAAAAACACAGCCATATTTAAAAATCTAGCTGATTGCCTTTTGGAGGCAGATGACTAATAGTTTACTTCATCAAAGCAAAAACTGCTACCAGAGATACTATTCTTTTTAAAAATGATCCTTATTTATTATCTAAGATAACAACTATATCCCCCAGAGGCAAGAAATAAAAGCTTTAAAGGCATGATTTAAAAAAAAAATCCAAACCTTATATTACAGTAATGTGATGCTAATCAAATGGTGTCTTAGAAATAAATTCAAAATGCATGCTCTTCATTGTCCACAATAATAAAAAAAGGAATTGTAGATTGACCAAAATAGCAAACAGTCAGTTGTATGTACTGTGGTGTACAATTTTATTTCAACGTTAGGACCAGAGGAATAAAAAATGTCTCAGAAATTGCCTTAACACTGCAAGTTATTCTGTCTGACCCTTCCTTCCTCCACCACTTCTTGTAATTCATGCTGAGAATACACAGTTCTTTCCCAACTGACCCAAAGCAATAGCCCAAGCTTAACAAGCCTTCCAACCCTTGCAGAGGAAAAGTAGTTCAAATGAACAGTGTACTGTTAAGCTCCTAATTTGTCCAAATACAATCTGGTTAAGAAATTTTGTTTTGACAATCTTTCTCATGATACTTGAAAGTTAAAGAATCTGAGATAGCAGTAAGGAAAGAATAAATGAGAAATGGTTCCACTTATAAATAAAGGGAGATATACCTGCAGAGTGAATGCTTTAGAAGTTGGAATGAGTATTTATGGTTTAAGAGAAAGGCATACCAAATGACTCGCAGGCTTAAGTTAGTATCTTTGGGAAACCATAAACTGTATTTATCTAGGAAGGAGTAAAAACAATCTTCTGTTAGACGTAGTGAATTGAAGCTCAAAATAATTGAAAATAAGTTAAAAGAACATTTGAGGGTATGAAAAGAATTCAAATATTCAGACCCAGATGACTGAATCAGGACTGGAGGCATTTTCAAATATTAACACACAGTGCCTTAAATTGCAATATTTCCCCCATATCTGTAGCATTTTTTGTACTTCAGTTACCTGTAGTCAAAAATTTGTTAAGTTTAATTGTGTACTGTTCTGAGCAGCATGATGAAATTTCAACCTGTTTCTGTTCCATCCTTCATGAGACATGAATCACCTCTTTGTCCAATGTATCCACACTGTATACTTTACCCACCTGTTAATCATTTAACAGTATCTGTTATTAGATAACAGGTGATTAGGTTATTAGATTGACGCAGTACTTATGTTAAAAAAAACCCTTATTGTACTTGATAATGCTCACAAAGTGCAAGAGCAGTGAGGTTGATAATTCACATATGCCAAAGAGAAGCTGTAAAGTGATTCTTTTGAGTAAAAGATGAAAGTTCTCATATTAATAATAAGAAAAAAAAAATCACATGCTGAGGTTGCCCAATCTATTTGTAAGAAAAAAATTATCCATGAATTTATGAAGAAAGAGAAATAAATTTGCTCTAGTTTTTCTATGGAACCTCATTCTGCAAAAGTTATAGTCACAGTAAATGTTTAGCATGGTTAAGTGTTTAGTTAAGATAAAAAGGCATTAAATGTGTGGTTGCAAGACATGAATAGAAAGCATGTTCTGATTGATGACAACGTATTGTGCCACAGATCATTGAGCCTATATGAAGACTTCAGCAAGGGATCCCCTGAAATGAGTGATACCATCTATTTATAGCAAGTAGGGAATTGTTACACAAATTCAGGGATAGGTTTGGATTGAAATATAAAAATATATTACAGTGGCTCTGTCTGCCTGTATGAAGAAGCTGATGCCACATTGTTGCAAGAGTTGAAGATGCTGATTAAGGAGAAAGGATACCATTTGAATCAAATCTTCAACTGCTGTGAAACCAGGTTCTTCTGAAGAGGCCCAATAGAACCTACATTCACAGACAAGCGAAATAGACATCAGGGCATAAAACATGAAAGAATAGGTTAACTCTGGTACTAAGTGGCAATACTATAGAGCATGTGGTAAAGCCAGCCATGGTGAATGAAATCAGTGCTCTCAAAAATAAAAATTATCTGCCTATGTTCTGGAAATATAATCAAAAATGTAGGTGACAGCATCTTGAATATGGAATGGTTCCACCAAAGGTTCATCCCAGAAGCTAAAAAAAAAATGGAATTTAAAAACCTACTAATAATAAACCATGTGCCTGCCCATCCTGAATCTGTTTCAAAGTTACATTTTTATTTGCAAATACAACCCATTGCTTCAGCCCCTTTACCAGAGTGCATTAGTTGGTTTGTCAAGGCCACACATACCCTGGTGTTTGATTACATTTGATCAGAAATTGATGTAATCTTAATCTGGATATAACACAGTGCTGGAAATCATTTGCTATAACTGATATAATGGATGAATAAAAATAGAAACTGCAAATGCCAGCTGGAATAGCTTACACAGTAAGGTGGAATGATTTTAAAGGTTTCCTGAGGATACATGAAGAAGGTAGGAAAGTCGTTTGTGCAGCAAGACAAGCTGACAAAGGATTAATGCCAAGCTTGATGAAGTGAAGAACAAATTGAAAGCCATCAAGAAGTATCAACAAACGAAGAACTGGAAAAACTTGTAGTATCACCCTCAGAAGAAAATGAAGAAAAGGCTGGGCAGAACCAGCAATGTGGACACAACCAAAATTTGCTTCAGTGTTTCAAATTGTACAGACATTAAAGGACAAAATTATGGAATACGATACTTGGATGGAACACAGCATTAAAGTCACATTTTGATGATTTAAAAAGAAAAACAGAAACTTCCAATTACAATGTTGTTTAATACTTTCAGGCAAATAAAAACAAAACAAAAAACCCACAAAACCTCATTCAACTACGAAGGGTCCCTAATGATCAACATTGTGTCCTCCTAAAATCCAACTATGGTTATTCTCTGTGGCCCAATGATCCAGGAGCATCTGAAGCAGATGATCCTCCTGCTGATGTACATGATCAGAAGGTTGATAGCAGCCTAACACTATGTCACAATGCCTACATCATTTACCTCACCTCCTCTCTTCTCATAGGCATTTTATCATTCTATATAATCACAAAAAGAATGAGTACAGTATAGTATGATACTCATGGAGAAAAATAGAGGCCATATTCATGTAAATTTATTACAATACAATAGTCCTTTAATATCTGTGGGGGATCAGTTCCAGGTCCCTACACCCGTTATAGATACCAAAATCTAGGGATGCTCAAGTCTCTTATATAAATGGTGTAGCATTTGCATATAACCTGCACAATCTTCCCATAGACTTAAAATTATGCCTAGGGTTCTTATAATAGCAAGTTCAATGTAAATGCCATGTAAATAGCTATTATATTATATTGTTAAGAAAATAACAAGAATAAAAGTCTGTATATGCTCAGTACAGATGGAATTTTATTATTTTTTGATCCTTGGTTGAATTCATAGATATGGAACCTTCAAATACAGAAGGGTGGCAGTATGTTGTTACAACTATTTTTTAATAGTTTTGCCATTGTTGTTAACCTCTTACTGTGTCTAATTTATAAATGTATAAGGAAAAAACAATAAATATATAGGGTTTGGCACTCTTTGCAGTTTTAGGTGTCCACTGGGGGTCTTGGACATATTGCCCTGCTGAAGCCACACAAATGTGAAAAGGTACCCAAAGATTTAGATAGGCTAAAGGTATCTTATTCCTTTTAAGTTTGGGTTCCAGAAACCATAGAAACGTTGACATCAATCTCAAGAGAAAATTCTGGGACAGGTTTTTAAGCAGATGGCTTGTATATATTTAGGGAGAAAGGGTGGAAACCAAAGGAACCCATCTAAGGTCAGTAAGAAAATTCAGATCATTTCAATATTAATTCCTTTTTATGATACGGCTTCTCCAACCGTAGATGGACATAGCCAACACACACAAGGCCACAACTGAAATAGCCAACAAGCATCATGAGATTCTTTCTGGGTTCCTTTCTTTGGCAATACTGTTTCTTGGTGACTTGAAAGAAGACTCTGAAGTCATGATGATCTACTTTTAGAAGGCAAAAGTCTATTTTTATTTATTTAGCATGAAATACAGTTTTTTTCACTTTCACACTTTGGCTTCTGCACACGCTGTTACTTCTCCTTCAATGACTTTCTCCAGCTCTCCCACCCCTGATTTGTCCAACAGAAAAGCTTCTGTGTTCCCATTAGATCTCAGTCTGACTTAGAATTTTATCGTCTCTGATATCTTCCTTAAGGAGCTGTAGAAATACTTTACCCCAACTGAATAATTGAACTAATCTCACTGTGGTGTAAACGAGTTGATTACTTGCTGTCAAGCCAGATATCTAGACGATGACTATTTTGAAGAAAGTATTTTTTTTTAAATTACTGTTGATATCCTGAGTGTCTAAAACATAATAAATATTCAGTGTTTGATGAATAAAATCAACTTGAATGATTCCAGATGAGGTTAATCAGGATGGTGAGAAAGTCTATTAAGAACTTACAGAAGAAACTACATCCATTTAGGTTACAGGAAATTCCTGGTATCATGGAGGACATTCTCCAGATTGTTCCAGATCCTTATTGAAATGATCTATAGAACATTTTTTAAATATTTATTTATTTGCTTTAGTTGTACACAATGCATTGATCTTTATGTGGTGCTGAGGATCGAACCCAGGTCACGTACATGCTAGGCGAGCGCTCTACCACTGAGCCACAACCCCAGCCCTATAGAATATTTTTTAAAAGTAAAAATGGGAATAAATTTGAACAATGAGAAGGGATGTCAACATGATACCAGGAATAGGAAAAAAAATATATGAAAAACCACAAATCCTTTGGATATGTACTGAGGAGAGGTATAACCAGGTCAAATGGTGATTCCATTCCTAGTTTTTTGAGGAATCTCCATACTGCTTTCTAGAGTAGTTGCACCAATTTGCAGTCCCACGAGCAATTGTATAAGTGTACTCTTATCCCCATATCCTCACCAACATTTATTGCTACTTGTATTCTTAATTATTGCCATTCTGACTGCAGTGAGATGAAATTTCAATGTAGTTTTAATTTGCATTTCCTTAATTGCTAGAGATGAACAATTTTTCAGATATTTGTTGAACATTTATAATTTCTTCTTCTGTGAAGTTCTTGTTCAGTTCCTTTGCCCATTTATTGATTGGATTATTTGTTTTTGAGGCATTAAGTTTTGGTATATATCCCAAAGAGTTAAAATCAGCATACTACATATACTGTCATACACTACAACACAGCTATATCAATATTTATAGCAGCTCAATTCAAAATAGCTAAGCTACAGAACTGACATAGGTGCCCTTCAACAGATGCATGGATAAAGAAATGTGGTATATATACACAATGGAGTGTTACTCAGCCATAAAGAAAAATGAATTTATAATATTTGCATGTAAACATATGGATCTGGAGACTATCATGATAGATAAAATAAACCAATCCCAAAAAACCAAAGGACAAATGTTCTCCCTGGTATGTGAATGCTAACACACAATAAGGTGGGAGAGAGGATAAAAGTTCAGCAGATTAGATAAAGGGAATGGAAGGAAGGGAGGGAGGTTAGGAATACGAAAAACAGTAGAATGAATCTGACACAACTTTCCTATTTACAAAATGAATACACCACAATGAATCTCTACATTGTGTACAACCACAAGCCTGGGAACTTAATTAGAATAAAATATACTCCATACTTGTATAAATATGTCAAAATATACTGTAATGTATATCTAAAAAGGACAAATAGAATTTTAAAAAAAGAATACAAATCACATTGAAGATAGCAAATGAAAGATAATCCCCAAATTCCCCCAATGAGAAAGCTCAGAATCACCAGGAAAGAGGAAAAGCTGGGCAGGAACTCATTAACACTACCTACCTTTGCAAAATAAACACTGGAGCCATGGACAGCACACGGCCAGTATAGAGCACTTCATTTAGACTCCTGTTTGCCACCAGGAAGTTAACAGCCCTGGAAAACTTCATGTAAGCTACAGTCATCAACAGATCAGTGGAACAGCAACAGTACCAGAAAGGCTCACCTGGGACACATTATCTGGAAATCAGCTCTCAACTTAATAGTTTAATTAATAAAGAAGAAAATTCTCTGTCAGTAAGTTCCTTTGCATGGTGTTCCAATAACTTTAGCTCCCTCCTAGTTCACCTTAGTCTGCTAGATCAATTATTATTTGTTATCTATCAATTATTAATCATCATAAATTTATGTCCACCATTCTAAAATCTCAATATGATAAAATATATTTATGGCATTATTTGAGAAAATGAGAACCCATTACAACAGTTTATGGCCAATTACTACCTTTGTGTAGACTTCCCCCATTCAATGAATAAATTTTTATATTTATATGTGCATATACACTCACATAGAGAAATATGCACTTTTACCAACAACTTACTATTAAAAACAAAAGTAAAAATTGCAAATGTACCAACTTTTGCTCACAATAAAACTCAAGGTAAGAATGGATTCTCAAATCAGAGATAAAAAAAAAAATAAAATAGTAAAGTAAGAGATTGAGAGAAAACGGGGGTTAGGGGGCATAATGAGGTGAGGGAAAATGGATGAAATACAACTGCAGAACTAAAATATACCATGCACTAAGAACAATAAAATTGGAATGATATAAAACTTGAACCCATCAACATAAGGAAATTGGCATGATATAAAGCTTGAACCCACCAACATAAGGAAATCAATAAATGTTATTCACCACATCAATAGACTCAAAGATAAAAATCATATGATCATCTTAATTGACACAGAGAAAGCACTTGATAAAATACAACACCCCTTCATGTGCAAAATGCTAGAAAAAATAGGGATAACAGGAAAATACCTCAACATTATAAAGGCCATCAATGTTAAGCCCCAGGCCAACATTATCCTAAATGGAGAAAAGCTGAAAGCATTCCCTCTAAAAACTGGAACAAGTCAGGGATGTCCTCTTTCGCCACTATTATTTAACATAGCTCCTGAAATCCTAGCCAATGCAATTAGACAGACAAAAGAAATAAAAGGGATATGGATAGGAAAAGAAGAACTCAAATTTTCGCTGTTTGCAGACGATATGATTTTATACATAGAAGATCTAAAAAACTCCACCAGAAATCTTCTAGATATAATAAACAAATTCAGCAAAGTGGCTGGATATAAAATCAATACCCATAAATCTAAGGCATTTCTGTACATCAGCAACAAATCCTCAGAAAGAGAAACTAGGAAATCCACCCTATTTACTATAATGTCAAAAATAAAATAAAATAAAATACTTGGGAATCAACCTAACAAAAGAAGTGAAAGACCTGTACAGTGAAAACTACAGCACACTAAAGAAAGAAATTAAAGAAGATCTTAGAAGATGGAAAGATTTACCTTGTTCATGGATAGGTAGAACTAATATTGTCAAAATGACTATTCTACCAAAAGCACTATACAATTTCAATGCATTCCCAATCAAAATCTCAATGTCATTCCTCATAGAAATAGAAAAATCATGAAATTCATCTGGAAAAATAAGAGACCCAGAATAGCCAAAGCAATTCTTAGCAAGAAAAATGAAGCTGGTGGCATTACTATTCCAGACTTTAAATTGTATTACAAAGCAATAGTAACTAAGACAGCATGGTATTGGCACCAAAATAGAGCAGTAGACCAATGGTACAGAATAGAAGACACAGAGACTAACCCACACATCTACAGTTATCTTATATTAGACAAAGGTGCCAAAAATATACATTGGAGAAAAGACAGCCTCTTCAACAAATGGTGCTGGGAAAACTGGAAATCCTTATGTAATAAAATGAAATTAAACCTCTATCTCTCTCCATGCACAAAACTCAACTCAAAATGGATCAAGGACCGGGGAGTTAAACCAGAGACCTTGTACCTAATAGAGGAAAAAGTCGGCCCAAATCTCAAACATGTTGTATTAGGCCCCAAATTCCTCAATAAGACCCCTATAGTGCAAGAACTAAAACCAAACATTAATAAATGGGATGGATTCAAACTAAAAAGCTTCTTCTCAGCAAAAGAAACAATCAGTGAGGTGAACAGAGACCCTACAGAATGGGAGCAAACCTTTACCACATGCACATCAGACAGAACATTAACTTCAAGGATATATAAAGCTCTCAAAAATCTTTACACCAAAAAAAAAAAAAAAAAAAACCAACAAAAAAAAAAAACAACAACCCAATCAATAAATGGGCTAAGGAACTGAACAGACACCTCTCAGAAGAAGATATACAATCAATCAACAAATATATGAAAAAATGTTCAACATTTCTAGCAATCAGAGAAATGCAAATCAAAACTAAGATTTCATCTCATGCCAGTCAGAATGGCAGCTATCAAAAACACAAACAACAATAAATGCTGGCGAAGATGTGGGGAAAAGGGTACATTCTTACATTGCTGGTGGGGCTTCAAATTGGTAGAGCCAATTTGGAAATCAGTATGGAGATTCCTAGGAAAACTTGGAATGGAACCACCATTTGACCCAGCTATCCCACTCCTTGGTTTATACCCAAAGGACTTAAAATCAGTATACTATAGTAACACGGCCACATCAATGTTTATAGTAGCTCAATTCACAATAGCTACACTATGGAACCAACCTAGGTGTCCCTCAATAGATTAATGGAGAGGGAAACTTTGGTATATATACACAGCATTAAAAGAGAATAAAATTATGCCATCTGAAGGTTAATGGATGGAGATGGAGAAAATAATGCTAAGTGAAGTCAGCCAATCCCAGAAAACCAAAGGTCGATTAATTCCTTTGCTATGATGATACTGAATTATAATGGCAAGGGAGGGGGGATGAGAGGAATGAAGGAATGTTAAATAGAAAGAAGGGGGGAGGAGAGGGAAAGGGGAAGGGGATAGAAACAATGGCAGAAGGAGTTTAACATCAATATACTAAGTGCATGTATATAAACTCAAATGGTATGAAAATACTTTGTGTAAAACCAATGACTTGGAAAACTGTGCTCTTTATATGTAATATGAAAGGAATTGCACTATAAAAGCATGCATAACAAAATAAATTAAGTAAAAAAAAATAACTTGAACCCATTATTTAGAGGATAAATGAAAGAAATTTCCAATTTGAGGACAGCCCCATAAACAGAAATGCTAAAAACAGGTATCCAAAAGGTATCTATGGATTAAACATAAAAATAATCATTAAAAACTTTTTTCTGACCTATAGAAACAGTTTAATATGCTATCTAAAAGGGCTTATAAAAATCATGAAGATCAATACAGACAAAACAGACATGCCTATATGACAGTGGTATTTTTAAATTCCAAAGATTCTTAAATCATCTAAGTTAAAGAATTCTACGGATGAAGAAAATCAAAAACAAAGAGACTTTGGGATTTTTTTCCCACCAAATATTAAAAACTAAAATGAAATTTAATTACATCTGAAAAGTTTTTAGAAAAAAAAAAAACATTACTGAAGATTTTGATGTACAGCCAAAGTGTAGGTCATATGTAAATGCAAAGGAATGGCATTCTTTTAATGTTAAGACTCAGAATCCAGAATATCAAGTATATTTCCATAAATATTATTTGAAGGTATATAAACTAAAATGAATCCACAGGAATAAAACAAATAAAAAACAGAAATGACCAACAAAATACCAAAAATAAAGAATTTGTATCAGGCCAAAAATGTTGAGGAATCGCAAAATACCACGCAGACCTCTGAATTGAGGGATATATTCATTAACAAAATATCTACACATGAAAAATAGTATCTAAGATAAACAAAATTGGAAATAAAATTAATAGGAAAAAGTTTTTATTCTTAGTATACAAAAAGCATTTTCAAATTATTAAAAAAAAAAAAAAAAAGACAACCAGGCTGAGGTGGTAGGGCAGTGGTAGAGCACTTGCCTAACACATGTGAGGCACTGGGTTCAATCCTCAGCATTGCACAAAAATAAATAAATAAAATAAAGGCATTATTTCCATCTATAACTAAAAAATATTAAGAACCCAACCATGACAATTAAAACAATTAGCACATGATCCAAAAGGACCATTAGCAAAATAAAAATTTCAAGTGACACAGGGCTGGGGTTGTGGCTCAGTGGTAAAGTGCTTGCCTTGAGTGTGTGAGACACTGGGTTCAATTCCCAGGACCACATATACATTAAAAAAAATAAAGGTCCATTTCCAACTTTAAAAAAATACATAAATAAATTTTTAAAAAAGTACTGAACAATTGGTAGTCTGAGGCAGGAGGATCACGAGTTCAAAGCCAGCCTCAACAATGGCAAGGCACTTAGCAACTCAGCAACTCAGTGAGACCCTGTCTCTAATAAAATACAAAAAGGGCTGGGGATGTGGCCCAATGGTCAAGTGCCCCTGAGTTCGATCCCTGGTACAAAAAAAATACTGAACAAAATATATGCATGAACGTAAGAACAATGTAGGAAAATTATACATTTATTTACTTAAAAAACATTTATTGTTTACCAATTATGTTTCAGGTACCATTCTAAATGTAGAATATTATAAACTGAATGCAAAATTTGTATGTTGATGTGATAAGAGAACTAAAGGGACTCCATCTTGTTCTTCAGCAGCCATCTTGGGAGTTCCGAGAAATAGTTCTGTTTATGAGAAATAATAGAATACGGAAAGTCCTGCCTGTGTACCCATTAATTGTTACCTAGCATAATACGCTTGACAGCATAAAAACAGCAATTCCTATACAATGTAAAATTGCTCTCTTTGGTTTCCATTTTTCCTGGGCAAATACCTTGTCAGAGATTGATTGTCTAGACGTTAGTAACCATTCTCTAACATGTACTCAACTAGGGTCATCTTGACCCCATTCCCTTCTACTTGATTGTTGCTATACCAACCTGGAAAGTCCCATGGGAAATATTATTGCACCCATTGCTTTGTCTTGCTAACTGCCTAGATTCAGCTTCTGTACTGTGGCTTGCTTGCATTGGCTGAAACCCTGCAATTGAATATTCCGCTCTCTGTGATTTTGCTCTTTATAAACCCTTGAAAAATCACTGCCTGCGCGCCATCTTGTCACACTGTGTGATGTGTGAGGATGGTGGCCGCTGATCAGATTAATAAAGGCTTTTTATTGGCTCAAGTGTGACGTGGCTTGGAGTTTTAATTGGCATTATGCTGGCTACAACATTTTTGGTACAACATTGACATCCTAACCTACAATGAGAGAGTATTAAATGACAGGGTCCCTAGTGAATGATCCGGTTATGAGGGCAGAGCTCCTATTTGTGGGATTAGTGCCTTTATAAAAAGATATATCCCTTTATCCCTTCTGCCATGTGAGGAGATGGAAAGAAGACAGCTTTCAATGAACCAGGAAGAGGCCATAGCCAGACACCAAACTTGCTGGCCCCCTGACTTTTTACTTACCGCCCTCCAAAATTAATTAATTAATTAATATGAATTAGTTTCTGTTGTTGATAAGACAACCTGTGTTATTTTCTTATAGCAGTCCAAAAGGATTACAACAGGGATCTAATTAGGTGATAAACATGTTGGCTCAGACATCAAATCTCATGGATCATACATTGTAAGGGTTACAAAGTGGGACAAAAGGCAAATCTCTGAAATTTCTAATATAGTACCTTAAAGGTACATGGGAAAGAAAAAACTTTCTGAAATATTACAGCAACATGGCTTAGATATGATTTAAAATAATCTTTCTGACATATCTATTGGGTAGTGTTCTCAAAGATATTTCATACCTAGAAAGAGAGGGCAAGGGCGAGGGCTAGGGTGAGTGGCGGAGAGAGGGAGAGGGAGAGGGTTTAAGAGAGAGAGAGAGAGAGAGAGAGAGAGAAAGAGAGAGAAGGAGAGAAACAGACAGAGAGAAAATGAATGAATAAATTGGTTCTATGCCACATTATATTGGAAAATACTCTTGGAAATTTCCAATAGGACTCAAACAATCGAAAGTTCAGAAAGTAAGATACCTGTTTCATTTTCTTTAAGTTTCCCCAAACTTATATATTTTAAATATAGCTCTATAGTTTTTACCTGGTCATACAAAAATGTATTTGAAATGTTGTCATAAATGATAGTATAAGGAAGCTGTATGAATCATCTGAAATTCTACCATTCTGAAATAACCACCATAAACATTTTGCTGCTGACCTCTCTTTTCTCTCTCCTTGAGTACATAATTACATAGTCAAGATGTGTATTTTGAGATCATTCAAAAATACTACGGTTGTTATTTGGATATATATGTTTTTTTCTTTCTTTCTTTTTTTTTTTTTTCCTTTTCTCTCACTCCTCCATTCTTCATCCAGAAAATCAATGTCAAGAATCTGGTTGTTACTTTTTTCCATATTCATATAATCATATATGAATTTTTTTTCGTAACAGGATGCTAAATAGGATTATCCCTGTACTCTGAGAGTGGGCTGAAGCCCTAAGCAGATGATGAGTGGTAAGTGTCAAAATATTCTAAACAGAGGTCCTGGATACATCTTCATGTGACTTTTTAAGAGAAGAACACCATTGGGCCTGTGAATCTTACTCTAGCCTACCATATGAAGATTTAATTAGATGAAGTGGTGTGCAGACATAACAGGATTGAATCAGCATTTTCTCTTCCTAATGTGGAATGAAAGGGAATGCTACTCTTTCACTAAGCCCAGGAAAGGAGTAAGAAGTAGGAGGAACAGCAACAAGATCCTTGCAAGGTTAAGAGATGCTTGTATAAGGATATTCCACCATGTTATTTTCTGGTTTCATACTTATTGACCTAAGGAAACTGATCAGCCTAACCAGTACTTCATCTTTCTCTATTACAAGGAAAATTCTCAGAGAATATATTTCTACAAGAGTTTAAAGGAATATATGATAAAAAATAAAAGCTGTTGGAATTCCTCTGACATCAAAATAAGAAGAGAAGTTTCTATCAGGAACAAAGTGCATTTCCATGGATGTAGGGTAAGGGGGGAAAGTTTTCCATAAGTCAAGTGATAATATCACTTTCAATAGGCTGACTGGCTCGAAAGGATCCCCTTTCAGGGTACCTGACAGGAAGAGAGGACCTCAGATTTATATCTTTGGGGAAAAAAAGAAAATTATTTGAAAACACCACTCAAAGTGCATCACTCAAATCAGGAAAATGTGGGATATGAAAGCCACACTTGCAGGGTGCTAGGGATAGGGGTGCCACTGAAGAGCTAAAAATGCATTACTAAAAGAAAGGTCAAGCAGCAGTTAGATACGTGTAATGGTAGACAGCATAAAGGCGCCAAGAAAGAACTCCACATTATGTCACTATTGCCTGGTTACCTCACCACTCTCCTCCTGCCTCTGATAGTGGAGGAATCAAAAGTAATAAGCAAGCAAGCAAGGGACAAGGCAAGTCAGAGCCATCCTGAAAGAACTGATGATACTGCATCACTGTCCACCCTCCTCCTCAGCTTCCTGACTGCTGTTTTACAGAACCAGGGTCCAGCCTTAGCTGGGGATAAGGATTTGAATTGAGAGATTGAAGTTTTGATATTACATTATATAACTTTTTTTTTTATTTCCTGAAAAAAAAATCTGAGATCAAAATATAATCCACAGACTAGGACTAAAGTTCTGACAATGTCTGGTCATCAGTGGAGAAAAGTAAAATTTATTTCCTTATTATATCCCCTTGAGACTGTCATGTTTAATAAACAGGATCTATCTATCCAACCAGCTATGTCAATCAACCTACCTATCTACTTACCTAACTGTGGATACAGACATATCCTTACATTGACAAAATGCAGCCATATTTTATATATTTCTTTATATATTATTTTTCTTATTTAGGAAGACAGTCTGGAAGGCCTCCAAACCTAATTCATTCATAATGATTGCTTTTGGCTCTTGATATCAATGTACTCTAGTTTTTCATCATTCCCTTATTAATAGACTTTTGCTTCAATTCTTTTGCTGCTCAAAAAAGTGCTGCAATATCCATCCTCATTCTATACTAACTTTTATTTTTATGAGATCATTTTCTAGGCATCTGCTTGCAAGGAAAATGTATGCATATTATATTCTAATATATTGCCAAAATTATTTCCACAAGGAATATAAGAAAATTTCCACCAGCAATAAATGATAATGCCATATTCTTAGAATCCCCACTAGTACCAGATATTGCCACTCTTTTTAATTTTTAAAAATATAATAGGTAAAAAGATATATCTTGTTATTTTAATTTGCCTTTCCCTGACTACTGGAGAGGTTGAGTATGTTTATTGGTCATTTGAATTTGCTTTTCTGGGAAATTCCTTATAATGCCATTTGCCTAGTTCACTACTCATTTATTTTTTTCTTATAAATTTAAAGGACCCTTGTACAGTATATAATTTAAGTATTCATGTCCAAGGTTATTTACAAATCTATGATGTGTTATCCATATATTATTTTTTATTCCTTTAAAATAAAATTTTAAATTTTAGAATAATTTTAGATTTATAGAAAAGCTACAAAGATAGTATCAAGTTCTAGAATACTCCTCAGCCCCTGTTGATGGTGCCATTTTCCATAATCATGATACATTTTTTGAATTCAGGAAAACAATGTTGGTATATTGCCAATACATAATTCTAGACTTTATTCAAATTTTGCTAGGTATTCCAATCAAGGATATTACATTGCATTTATTTTTTATGTCTTTCTGATCTCCTCTGGTCTGTGATAGTTTCTCATTCTTTCCTTGGTTTTCATGACCTTGACAGTTTTGAGAAATACTGATCAGGTATTTTATAGAATGTCTCTCAATTTTGACTTGTCTGATATTTTTTTCATGGTTGGACTGGGGTGATGGGTTTTTGGAAATGGAACCATAAAGGTGCCCTTCTCATCACATCATATCAGGCACTAACTGCAGTCCAAGTGGCATTATAGATGATGGTAGCCTTCACTGCTTGGGCACCATGTTATCTGTCAGATTTCATCACTGTACAGTTACTATTTATCCCTTTCTAAACTATTTTTTGAAAGAAAGTCTTTAAAGCCATACATTTTTAATAATCAAATGTATAATTTTCATTTAAATTCTCAGGCTCACTACATAAAATATTTCCTCTCAGCCTACGGCAGAAGGCTCAGCCTCCTCAACATGACCCAGAGGTCCATGGTGGGCAGGAGCCTTGCTATCTTTGCTACCTTCCTTGGTTTCATTCAAGCATGTCTATCACATTTTTCCTTTCTTCCCTCACTCTCAGTTTCACGGAGTTAAATCCCATTTCCCACTTCTTCTTCACAATCAACTTAATATATCACTTTTTTAAAAATATATTTTATGAGATCTTCAGTTTGAATCTGGTGACACATCTCTCTGCTCCCATGACATGTTGTCCTCCCTGCCAAAGACCTTATTGTGTATCATAATCTTCTATATCTGGCACTTGATTATGTACTACAATAGGTCAGTAATACCATCTGTCCTCTTCCCTTTGTATTTCCAGGGCCTAACAATGCCTCAAACTTATCATTACTCAATAAGCATTTGATGACTGACCAAATAAATGTTGTTTCAAAATACCATGGTCTTGACTACAGCAGTTCTCAAAAACATTTGTTCATTGCTTTTAATTTTCATTGATGCATTCATTCATTCAACCAATATTTATTCCATCCTTTTGCCAGATTCATGCTATGTCTTGGGTGCTAGGACCCTAAAAGATAAGATAGACATAGCCCCTATTTCCCATGATCTTATGACCACACACTGCATGAAATCACAAAATTTTCAAAAGCTTAAGGCAATTCCAAAGTCTCTCATGGGCCACACACTGTGACTGTCAACACTGACCCATCAACTCCCTAGTTTCCAGGGAAACATGAGCTATCCTTAGGAGAGAAGTTAAATCAAGTTCTGTTATTCCAATGATCAGCTTCCTTTAGAAAGTGTAAATATACAGTTTGTGGGAGTTGGAGAGGCAATGTGGGGTTGGAGAGTAAGAAATATCAAAGGAAGGAGGGAAAAGGTTTAGAAAATGGACATTTCAGCAATGTAACGATACCATTCCAAAATGTAGTTCTGCAAATTTTATTTCAAATGCTAAGAAATTTAGCTATAGAAATGGCAGTGGAATTTTTAAACACTTTGTCACAGATATTCATTTGGCTTAACATGAAAGAATTCACAAATATAAATTTTAATGGAGCACTCTTGACCTTTTATATTAGGTTTAATTTGTTTCTCTTTTAAATTGTTTGAGTATTTTCATTTGATTTTATGTTGTCAGTTGAATCATTCCACTAAGTTGGAGGTACAGCTTACAATTATGAAACACAAGCATACTTGTGACTTATGACCCAACCACCGCATATTACTGCTGATTGGGTAAACCCCAGACCTCCTAAAATATTAATTGTGTAATTTCTGCTGAGACCCTTGCTATTTCTCATAAATATGTGTTTCCAAAAAAATGAAGTCACTGTAGTCATCTAGTGTTCTGGATAACTTTTATCTCATAAAGTTGAACTGAAATGTTATTAATAAAGATACCTTCAGCTTCCTACAGTAAGATTGCTTGGATTGATATGTGAATATAACCAAGAGGGATTTAATCTAAGTTTAAAATATCTTGTTTAGGTTTCTATTTCCTAGTCCATAAAATACTGCCAGTCATTTTCTGTGATATGAATAACCCAGCCGTGCCCTTGTTGCCAAGCTCAATAGAGAACTAATACAGACTAATGAAGTACGTGCATCCCAAACCCACTCCGGCTCACCAGTGAGCCATGAAGTCTAAAGTCAGAGCAGAAAATAAATCTAGTCTCTTTCTTGTAAAGACAATCTTTGAAAGATTTATCATTTCCCATCTTCTATTTTGCTTCTAACGGATATAGAATAATTTAAAACTTGGACAACAGACTCAGTGAGGAGAGGGAGTTGGATTATTTCTCACTATGAGCCAATTCCTGAAGGAGAATGAGACCTCTGCAGCTAGTGTACTCATCTTATTTATAGCACCCAAGTCTTTCTTAGGTTCTTCTTATCAATAGGGTTTTAAGTGCTAGTATTCACTCCTTTAAAAAAAAATACAAATATACAAATATGCAAATCAAATATGCCCTCCCAAAGAGTAAGTGTCAAATGAAAAGAAAGAAAACAAGAACCACATTTACTCATTTAGTTGTAATAAATAATGCAAGCTTTCCAAGTGGAAGTATTGAAATAATTCAACTAATTTTCCAAAATTATTCTAGTGTATTCAATTATGGATTTTAATTATTTTAGAGAAGCAACTCACAGTGGTAATGAGAGAGACAGAAGTAAAAATCATGGTGGAGTTAGGTTTCATGTTTCTGCATTCTATAAGCTTTATTAGACAATGTTAATCAAATATTTGATGAATACTAAGAGCCTTTTGGGATAGTAAAATGAATATTACCATCATGACTCTGAGAACTGGGTTGAAGTATAATCACAGTCAGTTAAGGTAAGTGGATTTCACTGCCAAAGGGAACATTGGTTGTTGAAAAGAGGCCTCTAAAGAACTGTTCGGTATTAAATAGAAATAATACTAAAATAGAAATTAAAGCATGCCGAGTTTGTGACGTAAACTCCTAGAAACCAAAAATATTGGGAAAATGTTGTTCTTCAATCTTCAACTTATAATGAAGAAAAAAATTCATCAGGGCATAAAGAATGAGACTTGGCCCCTTGCATTATATTTGTTTATGTGTCATTCATATACATCTTATTTTTTTTCTTTATGGCATCTTAAAAAAGAAAAAGAGAAGACAAGGACAAAAAAAACAAAACAAAATGAAATTAGTGTTTCTTAGACTACCTGTGTCATAACCATCTGGAAGTGATGGTTAGAAAAACAAATTCTTGGTTCTCAACCCAAATCAAATAAGTTATTTTCTAGGGTTAGAGCTAGGGGTTTATGCTTTAAATGATCTGCCCAAATGATCCTAACTCATATTAAAATTGAGATTATCAAATGAACAGACATGTTGGATATCTGATTATTATAATTCCCCCTCATTCTTCTAGCATTATCATGATCATCTTTACAAAGTATATGAATGCATTTAACCTTCTTAATGAGTATCACATAATGGAATACTTGACTTATTGGAAGATAAAAATATCTCACTGAAACTTAGATGAAGCAGCTATTGCTAGGAAATGAAAAATATCAGCAGACAGTGATTGGCATTTATTTAACTTATGTCTTTATCAATATTGATAACATCTCATTAGCACATGTGAGTTAACTGGAACCATAAAACCCTGGCTGGGCTTACCCAGGTAGCTGTAAGTTGCAGGTTGATTTTTGGTCTGTTTAATGTCTCTCATCCTCCTCCTTGGACTGGAGGGCTAGCTGGGGCTATGTGTTTCTCATGGTAATGACACAAGTCTTAGCAGACTAGTCCAACCAGACAATCTCAGTTCAAGCCATTGCTGAGGCCAAATCCACTACTATCTCATGGCCAACTCCAAACAGTAAAGAAGTTCATTCCACCCACCAGAAGGCAAAAGTTAACTCCATGGCATACTCCAGCTTCAACAGCTTGGGAAAGTATATGCCTACCAAGGAGACTAGGGGAAGAAATGACAAGTTCACAAGCCTAAAAATCATAATTTACCTTAAAAATTAGAGTAGCTATACCTCTGCTACCCTAGTGCTAACTGTGTAGATGAGGGAGACCTGGACAGGGTCTTCTACTCATGGATAGTGACCTAAAATGTCTTATTTAAGCTTATTTAAGTTAAATCCCTGTGATATGCAGCAATACTCTAGTATAACTCAATCTTCCCAGACAGAATGAAGTATTGTACCTGGCAAATAGAAATCAGCCAAGAAGCCAGGAGAGAGAAACAGACAGACAGACACACACCCACACAGACAGACAGAAAGACACAGACAGACTGCAAGTGTGAGCATGCGTTGTGGAAGTCTCAAAGAAATGACAAATGAAAGCTGAGAAAGGCAGAGGCCAATTAAGAGAAGCACCAAGTGAAGCACAGAAGGCCTTAGGGTAGACCTAGAAAGGAAACACAGAGAGAGAATATCTGAATTAAGTTTCCTTGTCCGGGACAAGTCAACCATACAATAAATAATAGATAACAAATCCCATACCGTCTAGAGATTATAACAGAAGGATGACCCTAAATCCCTGTGGTGCAATTTCTTATCAAACAGTGCAAAAGACCATTTACCAAGCATTACTGTTCTTTTCACCTACCTGAATCCAGTTCAATAAATAAGTAAATAAATAAAATAAATAATTAAAGCAACCTGATGCTCTCTATTACATAGAGAAAGCATTATGCAAATTCGTGATTAGTTTTCAACTAGCATTTAGTAACTAACTCTGTACCATATTGAAAAACCAGAAAATTGTTCTAATTTTTTGCTTGTAGGGAGTGGTATTTGCTTTTTTTTTTTTTTTAATCAGATCACACAAATGAAACCTGCTTTTTAAAAAATGTGCCATTTACTACATGTTCCATGCTTGTAAAACACTGCCATGTTTGATACCTCTTAAACAATATGTAGCAGACTTGGTTAACACATGTCCATCATATGGTAACATCATGGGGAAAATGACAAACATTTTAAAACACTAATCTCTATGCCAAGTAGCTTGAAGCACCTTCTGTATGTTAATTTGCTTATTGCACACAACCACCATATTTTTCTCTTTTAGGTAAGAGCATCTGGGCACAGGAAATTTAAGCAAGGTGCCAAGGCTCTCATAAATGGAAGATACAGGACCCAGACCAACATTATCTGATTCTAGAACTCAGCTGAGAACATAGATTCTTTACCCTGGAGATTCACAGTTTTGCCTGTTGTCTCGGTATAATTATTAGGGGCATGTCCCTGGCTTCTCAAAGTGTCCCATCTGCAATGATAAATTATATGGTAAGCCTACCTAGTTTCCAAATCCTTACCAGCAACACAATGCTGCCTCTCTGGCAAAGAACTAATGGTGCAGAGGAAGAAAAAAGAGAAAATGAAGAAATTGCTACTAAGAACAGTGGACAGATTAAAGTTAAAATGGACCATATCTCAAGGAGCTAGAGAATAGATCAGGCATTTTTCCATATATATAGAAATGTAATGCTCCATGTATCACCAGCTTATCAGCATAAATGCAAATTAATTAACTATAATACATAAGTTCTAGTAGCTCTTAACCCTAGCTGAATGATTCCAAGACATAAAAAGCCTTTCCCAGTTATATCACAGAATATATCATAAACATGTAAACAAATATCATAAACATGTAAACAAAATACAGGCATGCTCTTCCTGGCCTCCTCACTAGAAGCCATGTGGGTTCATAAGAATCCATTTCTACCCAAATTCTCACCAAATGATTTACGAATAGTTCTTTCTTTGCATAGTTATAACCCCTCTTTACACAAGATGGACCACAAAAAGTGCCAGAGAATAGTCTGTCATCTCAGTTTTCCTCTTTGTCACCTTAGTACCTAATAAAGAAGAAGGCAGAGGAGGAGGAGGGTGAGGGGGATGGAGAGGAGAGGGAGGAAGAAAGCAAGAGAGAGAGGAAAATAAAAGAAAAAAATATTTTGACAAAAATCTTTCTACCATGCAAATAATTACCTGCTTACAATTTCCATACAAAATTAGTTTTCCTTATTGCCTCTGAGACAGAAACCAACTACTTGATTTTCTCTAATTATTTAATTTAGTTTGAATATTTGAACCTTTCAAGCTCCCTCAGAAAAGGTCAGAGGTTTTAGATTAGAATGGATGTTGATGTCACTGAGTTGCAGTATCAAAGTCAGATGACCCTTTAGATGATGATTTGACTAAGCTGTGTCTGATGCACAAGCTATTATTTAAATACATATAACCACCACAACAAAGGCTTCACTAGACTAACTGGTGTGATTGATAGAACACTAAATTTTATGGTGCCTCAGTGTGTTAGTCAGCTCTTCAACAGTTTAGTTCATCTTGTCTAAGTTGGTAAGAACAACTTAGAGGAGCAAAAGTTTATTTGGGGCTCACAGTTTCAGAGGTTCAGTCCATGGTTGGCTGATTCCATCAGTCTGGGCCAAAGATATGGCAGAACATCATGTTGGAAGGGTCTGATGGGGGGAATTTGCTCAGCTCATGGCATCCAGGAAGGAGGGGAGGGAGGAGAGGAGAGCCAGGGACAAGACATATTCCAAGGCCACAAGCCCAGTGATCTATTTCATCCAGTCCACCTGACTATAGTTACCCCCCCCCCAGTACTCCATTCAAATTATTAATCCATCAAATGAATTAAGCCACTGATAAGACTGTAATTCATAATCCATCATTTCACCTCTAAACATTCCTGAATTGCCTAACACATGAACTCTTCAGGGAACATCTCATATTCAAACCATAACACTTAGTTTTCCAATTTGAGAAATGAGAATAAATAATTCCTGAATCAATCAATCAGATTATATTGGCCCTTTGGACTCATGCCTGCCACCTCCTCTCCTACTGCAGTCCCAAAGATTGGAGCATTTGCTTTGAGTCCAGACTAGTTGGAACTTGAGGGTTTGAGGGAGGGTGGGGCTCTGCCATTTCTCAATAGAACTAAACTTCTGAGGAATATAAAAAACACCAGAGACTGAGATGTAGGGTCCTGGGGCAAAGATCAGAATATGACCCCTTATTCTGTCCAAGCTTGAACTGGGCTGGTTCAAAACTTAGAAACAAAAAGCTGCCTACTGAGAGAGCACATGCTAGTCTCCCTCTAGTTTCAGGGTAGACAACAGGCAAGGCCAGAACTTCTAAACCCTGAGGCTGAGAGCCCCCTGCTGATGGGATCAGCAAGTAGCAGACTGTTCTTCCAGTACTTCCCACACCTTTCCTGCAACTGCCAACCTGACAGACAGTTCCCATCCACCCAGAGGGCAGGACATCTGCCCTCCCCACCGCTATCCAGGTGGTCACAAGTGAAAGTAACCAGTATCTGGCCTTGGCCACTAAAATATAAAGAAGCGTAAGTGTGAACAGAGGAAAAATAATTCTATATTCCAAGACCCCGAGAGCCAGTTAGAAGAAACAGAACCTCTACATCAGATGATTCTAAATAGAATAGAACAGATGAGATAGAATAGTCCCTGAACAAAATAAGGTAAGAAAATTGCAGTACAATTAAAAATAAACATTTCTGCACATTCATGATTTCTACTTTAATAATGGAGATGAAAAACAGGCTAACCACTGTTAAAGCCCAAAACAGTAGCCTAGAAGATACAGGGAGAGAGGAAATAATTCAAGACATAAAGAAAGACTAAAAAGGAGCTTAACATCTCCAGAGAAAAGATGAGCAACCTATCAACATTCCCCAAAACGTAACATGTAAATAAGATTTTATAAAGAAGAAAGTAAACATGAAGAAGAAAGGCAATTAATCAAGTGTTAGAAAATAATTTTGCCTGAATTAATCTAGACTTTCATGTACAAGTTAAAAGGGTTTACCCAGTTTTAGAGTTTCCTTTGGGATGGCAAGAAAAGACACAGAAGGTGGTATTTCTTGGTAAAACTCCCAAGCTCTAAAAAATAAAAACAAAACTCTTACATGATTCCAGACTGAAAAATGCAATGTCTTCATCAGCTCAAGCTATAATAACAAAAATACCACAGACTGGGGGGATTAACAAGAGTCACTTATTTCCCACAGTTATAAAATCTGGGAAGCCCAAGGTTAAGTAGCAGCAGATCCACAGTACAAGAAGGTACTACTTCCTGACTTACAGACAGTGCCTTATGGCTATATCCTCATAAAACAGAGCAGAAAGAGAAAGCAAGCTCTTTCCTCTTTTCTTATAAAGTTACTAACTCCATCCAGAGGGCTTAACCCTCTTGACCCATAGGCTGCATCTCCAGATACCATCACACCAGGTATTGGAGTTAACCATGAATTTTGAAGAGACACAAACATTCAGTCCATAACACACAATTACTTACAAGGGAAGAAGAATCTGGCAGGGATTAGATTTTCTCATTTATAAACATGGGTAGTTAAAACAACAGTGGAACGAAATCCTCAAACTGCCAAGATAAAGGAACATAATCCCATACATTTACGCACAATCAAGGGAGATGATTGCGTGTGTGTACATATATATGTGTGTGTGTGTGTGTGTGTGTGTGTGTGTGTGTGTGTGTCTGAAAATTACATATTTATGGAAATGTAAGAATTTTGAGAGACCACATTAACCATGTATTCCATCTGAAGCTGGTGATCAACAAAAAATGAATCAGGAGCTAACCCACAAGGCAGAGGAAGACAAGAGAATAGATCATGGTAAGCAATACCGAGGTAATATCTACATCAACATTTCTATACAGATAGATGGTTACATTTATAGATGGATCAGTTCATCAACCGAGTGCTCATTTGGTTGATAGATCAATAGATTGAAATCAAAGGGATAGTAAGAAAGAGATGGGATTGCACATAAAGTAAGTACTAGTTAAGAATCTGGGAAAGGATAATCAAATGATCTTTAAGTATAAACACTTAACAATCTCTGTAAAACCAGAGTCTGAAAGGGGGCACAGGGAAAACACTTTGGCTAAAAACAGTAAGTAGAAATAGTAACCTGTTCATACCTAACTGCAGATAAATACATGTCAGATTATAATTAAATAGATGAGTCATTGATATTGATTGAGTAGAATACTTCAGTAGAAATTGTTAGTTCCCACAGGTAAAAAGGCATCAATGCCTTTAAGCAAAAACCAGTTACAAGGGAAAGGAGAAAATGACAAAACAAGATATGTAATAAACTTGACCTAATTGATAAACACACACACCAAAAAATGAAAAGAAGAATATTTTTAAAAAGTGATAGAGAAATATTAAAAATAAAGTTTAGGGGATAGAAATATCAGGCAAAAATCAGGGAAAAAAATGAGTTGGAGCAGCAATACTAAATGTGAAGATGGTGGCACTTAAAGTTAATCTCAGTAAACAGAATACAATGGTAAAGGACAAAATTTATGAAGAAATATAATAATCATAAATCTTCATGTGCCAAACAAGATAGCAGCCAATTATATGAGGCAAAATCTATTCAATTATAAGAAAATTTGATGAAAACTTCATAAAAATATAACAAATTCAATAATGGACAATTTTATTCATTTTCAGAACCAGATCTAATAGAAAAAAACAAATTTTAAAAAATGGCAAATACATAACAAAAATTAATTTTTGAGGCAAATAATTTTGAGAAACCTACTTGGATATGGCATTTTCTCCATGTCCATAATTTCTTTTAGTCTTTTGTGAGTGTGTGTGTGTGTGTGTGTGTGTGTGTGTTTGAAAGTGGGGATTGAACCCAGGGCTTTGCATATGCAAGGCAAGCATTTTGCCACGGAGCTACATCCCAGGCCCATGACTTTTTTCTTAAAAAAAAAAAAAAAAGAAAAAGAAAAAAGAAAAGAAAGCTAAATCTTACATATTTTTCTGGACATAATCCAATTACATTAGAAACTAAAATGAAAAGTGAACTAAATAAATCTTGGAAATTCAAGACACGCTCTTAAATTATCACCTGGGTCAATCCAGAATTCCATTTCCTAGCATATGCCATCAAGAAATAAGTGTCTATGTCCAACAAAAAAAAAATACACAAGAATGTTCACAAGAGCTTCCTGTGTAATAATTCTAAGTAAGAAATCCACCAATTGTCCATCAAGAGGAGAATGAATAATTTATAAAAGATTCAGACAATGGAAATTTAAATAATAATAAAATAGGAAGTACTGTTAAGGCAAGGTAGATAACTCCCACAGATGTTAAAAGTGAAGGAAGTCAGAAGTACTATGTGAATTTGCTTAAGGTATCAAATTAGTCAGTGGTGACACCTGTCAGCTTGGTGATCACCTCTGGGGTATTGCACTGACTGAGAAGGGGCATGAGGGGATCCTCTGGGGTCATGTGCATGTTCTATGTTAATCTAGTTGGTGGTTACACTCTTGATGAGTTACAAAACTCATCAAGCTCTATACGTATGATTTGTAAATTTTAGAGTAGTGTTATATTTCATTAAAAATAGTTAAAATAAAGAAAATGAAATTAGCAACAGCTAAGAAAGGGGTAAAAAAAAGAAATGAGGATAATTAAAGTCATACTTAGATCAATAGCTTTGTATCTCTCCATTATTAAGGGATAACAACTACAAATAAGCTTAATACTCATCTTACTACTTTTTAAAACTAATAAAAAGTTAGTTATGATAAAAACTGACAATAATGAAAAAGAAAACAAATAAATTTATAAATCCAAACTCTGGTGGTTTGAAGTAACTGATGATTTAGGGAACTCTTGAGAAGAAGAACCAATATATAAAAAAGTAAGGATTAGAAAGGAGACATAACTTGTAGAGAAAATATTAGTAGAAATTATGAGAATATTTTTGCAATGTGATTGTAATACATTTATAAATCTTAAATCAATAATTTCCTAATTTCCTAAAACCAATATAAATTACCACTATTAATTCAAAAAATGGGAAACTTGATTAAAGCAATTAAAGTTGATTGAAACAGAGATCAATGATCTCCCTTTTAAAAACGCACCAGCACCAAATGTTCCTAAGGTTTTACCTAACCTTTAAAGAACAAATAATTCCACTATTTTAATTAAACTCTCTTGAAGCATAGAACATAGTATAAAAATCTTTATTTTATAAAGCCAACATGATCTGAACTGCAAACTTGATGCTCCTATTCCAAATTATTTACAGAATATTCCCATTTATTAAAATGGACAAAACATTTAAAACAAAATATTATCAAACAGAATTTAGCATGAGCCTTACTATACCAATAAAGTATGTTTAATTTTAGGAATGTCACTGCAATGCCAGCAAATCCGTCAATAAAGCATACTGAATTGAAATATTAAGACCAAAAACATGATCAATGAATCTTAAATTTGCAACAGACTTAATCAAACAGCCATTCTTAACAAAAATTTTAACACAAAAGCTACATAGATCAATATAACAGAATAAAAGGTACTTACCTAGATCTAAGCTTGTAGGGGAATTTAACACAGCTCTGTGTTGCTTGATAAGGAAGGGCTCCAAGACCCTTTATTAGCCAATATTGTTTTGCAAACATCACACAAACCTAGATGTTATAGGTCAATCACTAGTCTCTCAATGTAGTTAAGAGATGATGTAAACATGTGATGTATGAGGCTGCTGCCAATGTAATATGGCACAGATTTACAAAATATGTTTTGTATATGTAGCAGTACATGCTAAAATAAGGATAAATAGTATAGTGAGTACACAGACCAGTAACAGTCATTCATTATTAAATATTACATACTACACATAATTGTATATGCTGTGCTATTATAAGTCTAGCACCACAATAGGTCTGTTTATACCAGCATCACCATAAACGTGAGTTATGTGTTGTATACAACTTTTTCCTGGCTGCCTACAGTGACAGGCAATAGGAATTTTTCAATTTCCATAGTGGTTCTACAAAACCACCATGGTGTATTCAGTCCATCAATGACTCTCAAATCATTATGCAACACATGACTATACACAGAAAAGTATATTTCTCTAGTGATCCAAAGATAGTTAGTAAATGACATTGATACACATGGATGTCCATCTGGGAGAAAAAAAGTTAAACCCCTATTCACACCACACCAGGTACAAACTCCAGATCTATCAAAGATATGTAAAATATAACAATAATTTTAGGAAAAAATTGTAGTAGGCTATATAGGTAGCTTAGAACTTAGAAAACTGTTTTAACCAAAAAGGATATACCAAAGATATCAAGACATATATTGATTACAAAGAAATTTAAAGTTTTGTATTGAAAAGATAATAAGTAAGAGACTGTATGTAATCATAAAACATGACAAATGGAGGATTTAACACAAGAGAGTAAAAAGCATATCAAATCAACAAAAAAGTCAAGTATATGCTTGTTTTTATAGTAGTTTGTTCTTGTTAAAAATGTTCATATGATAATGTCTGTAAACAGCACCACTTTGATTACAATAAAAAAAATCAACAAAACAAAGACGAACAAAGTAGAAAAATACAACATTTGTACATATTTATGAGTTACAAGGTGATGTTTTGATTTGTATATATATATTGAGAAGTGTTCACCTCAACTCATAAGTGTTCAACTCCTTAAACTATAAAATTATAAAATATATATAGGCAATTCATAGAAAAGCCAACTGAATACAAAGGACAGGTAAATGTCATAGAGAAACATAAATTTAACTAAGATCAAATCATTTCACATTCATCAAATAAGCACATTTGCCACCGGGAATTTATAAACAAAGGATATACCACATTTCACTTGTGAAAATATTATACTATTTCTTCTCCAGTATATACACAATTTTTGTTTTTCCAAATATTTTCAATATGTGGTTGGTTGCATCCACAATTGTGGAATCCATAGGTATACAGGAACAACAGTATTTTTCAAATTTAATTTAAATTTTATGGTTTATAAATATGTGACATTTGTACATATTTATGAGATACAACTGATGTTTTGATATGCTTATATAGAGAAATGTTCAACTCAGAGTTGAACTCCATTACCTTAAACTTCTATCATTTCCTTAGGGTAAGTACATTCAAACCCTTCTAAGTATACTGAAATACACACATTAGTGTTAGTTTATTCACCTTACCATGCCCAAAGAACACCAGAATTTATTTCTCCTATCAAACCATAACACTGTATCCATTGACCAACCTCTCTTCATCCCCCTTACCCTGCTATTTATATAATCAAAATACATTTTTTTCACTGTGAAAAATAAGAAAGAGCTATACAAATGTGAAAAATATCTCCTCCTGAAATAGTTTGCAGCCTACTTCATTATACAAATAAAAATTTAATCTAGACAAAATGAAATCTCTGTGTAATCACAATGAGGGACTAATCCATAGGTTTAATTTATAAAAAAAAAATTTTAAGTACTATCATGAAAAATGCTCTGAGTATAAATAAAACAAGTTAATATTGTCTTTGATGATTGAACAAATTTGTAAACATTACAACTAGAAAATTCCACAAAAACATTTTATAGCAATATTTTAATATGTAAACTGGAAATTAAAAGATTAATAAATAGAACAAAAAGTAACCATCCAAGCATGCTTTTGTTTTCATTTTTGTGGTTTTGTATACATTTCGCTTGTTGGTAAATGTTATATTCCATTTTAAGGAAAACACATTATAAAAATTTACAAATAATCAATTCTATTATTGATTTTGATATCTCAGAAAAAGTAATTATGCACAAATTTGTTTGTAGGAAATTGACAGATCAGCACAGCAAAGGGAATTCTAGTTAACATAAAAAGGTACTTTCCTATCTGACTTTTGGAATTATGATCTCAGCAAGAATTAAATTGTAATGGTGAACCAAATGGAGAAGTGAATCACCAGATCCACTTACTATAAAAAGATCATGACTATCATTCCCATCAGCTAGGAAGCACTAAACGAAGCATGATGTAAGCCACACTTCCCAAAACCAGTTTAACACAAGTGATTAATATTTATGAATTTAAAGGTGTGTGTGTGTGTGTATTCCCCCTTTTTTGTGGACTAAATATTTGTGACTCCAATTTATTTGTTGACATTGTAACTTCCAATATGATGGTATTAGGCAGGACTTTGGTGATGTGATTAACTTTAAATGAGATCATGAGGGTGGGTCTTCCATGAAGGGATTAATGTCCTTACAAGAAAAAGCAGAAAGAGAGTTCCTTCCCTTCCTTGTTAAAAAAAAAAAAAAAAAAAAAAGCAGCATCTGCAAAAAGCAGCCATCTGCAAGCCAGGAAGAGGGCCCTCATCAGGAGTTATATTGAATGCTGGTCCCTTGCACTTCAGCTTCCAGAACTATGAGAAGTAAATGTCTATTGTTTAAGCCACCCCGTCTGTCTCTGGTACTCCATTTAAAGCAGAATAAAAATAAACAAGGGTTTTTTAAAAGTTACATATCTTCTACATGGCAAAGATATCACATACCAATCACAGCCACATCACACATAAATATACAATTATGCCAAACTTGAAAAAAGTAGGTTACTGGAGCATCAAGCACTTGAAATGGGGAATTAAATTAGGAAGAAGAAGCCCAAGGAATTCAGATAACAGAAAACAGAAATGAGAATCCTGGGTACAGGAAATGAGTATGACATTACCAAAGTTAATGGAGGAGTTAACAAATTTCTCACACTCAAAGCAAATTTCTCACACTCCACAGTATGTCCGAGCTCCTTTCGATCCCGGAGCAAAGTGACAGGCAGTGTGTATTGCCCTGTGGAAGCTCTCTGAACCAACCACGGCATTCGGCTTGAGCTGAATCTAACAGGGACGTGACGAGGAATTTTTCGTGTTAAAAGCAAAAATATTTATTTTTATTCTGCTGCACTGAAAGAAAATCATTACATACTGTATACTGCTTTAATAATGGAAGAAGTAGCAAGAAAGTAAAAGTAAATAGAAATCAAGCACAGTCACAATATGTAATGAGCAAGATTTATTATTAAAAGCAAGTATGTTTAATATTTGGGAAAGAATACATTTTAAAAGTAAGCTTTCCTTCATCCTAAATGTTCTGGTTTTGAGTTTTTATATTTAATTATTTCCCTTAGGTTGGAGAGTGACGTGTTTCCCCCCCTTAAAACCATAAGTTCTCATCCTATCCAAGACTTTCATGGACATGCCCGGGGTGTTTCTCCACAGGCTATATACCATAGCTGTAGGGATGTTTACATGTTCTGCAGAAAAACTGATATTATTTCCAGAAGTGCAGAGCACTACAGAGAACATTTCTGACTTGGGCCACTTTTTAGTTGTAAGGACTCCAAACGGTGAGGAAATGGCCTCTTTGAGAGGTTCCTGAATCCACCAGTCGCATTACCCCACTGTACACCTTGCCCAAGCTTCCATGGCGTCTCATCAGGACCCCACTGCAGACCTTCTAGTCAATCTCTGCTTCCACTTGTGTGCCCCAAAGTCCACTCACACGGTTGTTATGGCCATTCCTTTTACAACGACACGAGGTAAAGTTTCTCCATCACAATTACAACCAAACTCAAGGTATGCCTGCAGCCTCCAAGGTCCTCTACCATCGAGGTCCTCCACTGTCGAGCCCCTGGGGCTGCTCTTCTTCACGGCCCCCACTCCCTGCCTCTGTCCCAGCCACACAATTCCCTTGCCTTCCCTCAGCATTTCCTCTTACCTTACACTAGATCTTGCCACAGTCATTGGCTTGGATCTTCCTCATTTCCTGTGGACCCTGTTTAAATACTTCAACTTCATTTGAAAGGGTTGGGTTTTTTTTGACCATTGCATTTTTTTTTTTTTAAAAAAAAAAGTCCTCCCCAGTGCTCTATTTTTTCTTAACTTGATCTACTTTTCTTCTTAGTGCTTATCACTGATTTGATATGGCATTTTTGCCTTTCCAGGTACAAAAGCATTTTGAAGTATATTCATTATGAAATAGTATGGTTGCAGAAGGAGTGAAAATGTAGGTTAAACTCCAAATTTATTAAACCAATGTTATTTCTCTTAGTACTATATTTTACCACTGATAGTTGCCATTTGAGGCATAGCTCAGGAAGCCAGAGATTTAAATACAGGTAGACAGAATAAAGAAAAGGCTAATCATTTTTTCAATGAAGATATATGGAGGTATTGTATTTCCTACCCACACATTTGCAGTATGTCAGTTAACATGGTGGTCTATTTAGATTATGAATACCACCAGGTTGAGATAAAGCAGAGGCACACATTCCTGCATATGTATGGGCTTCTTTGTCTTATGTTTTCTACCTAATCACCACTCATTGCTTTTCTGGGGAAAGGTAGGCTAGTAAATTTGGAACTTATTTGCAAGGGTATCTTAGAAACATTTTTTAAGAGAAATTTCCACACCTCAAATATACATTCAATATAATTTGACAATATTGAAAATCATAAAAAAGTTGTACCCAGGATCATTAATAATGGTAATAAGTAAAAAGCTTGTAACAACAGGATGAATTTGCTCCATTCATTATATAGGATTTTATGAAGAACTATTTGGTACTTTCTTTACATGCAATAACATGAGTAACATCACCTCTCAGGGAGTAACAAGTGTTACCTATCAGGATACACCAGCTCCGAGCAAAGTCCTAAATCATTACAAGTGGTAAGAACGGATGTTAACAAGATAGGCATTTGAGAAGAGATTTCTCTCAACTTTCACAAACTACGCATGTTTCAAACCCGAAAACCAGAAAAGACTCAAGAGTGCTGTAATCCTTACTATTTGCTTCCTTTTTTCTCTTTCTCTTCCCCACACCCTTGATGGTCAACACTCTCTTCTCTTCCTCTCTCCTTTATTCCCTTCAACAAATATGTATATACCTTCTTTAAATGTGTGAATCCTGCAGATTGTAAAAAGTATAAGATAATGATCCCATCCTCCTGGTGCTTACCATCTACTTCAAAAGAGGAAAGGATTGACTGGATGTAAAGCTAAGATAATCAACAATTTTAATTTCAATGCATCTGTCATCAGAAATTGTTACAAATAATAATTTCTTGGATGTAAGCTGGCAGGCAATGGTTTTTAAAATTCATTATATTCAGCACTAACAGAATTAGGACCCAAAGAGGTGACTGCATACCGCTTACCATTCTGTTTCATTTTTATTTTAGCAATCAGAATGACACCCCTTGTTAATATTTAAACATTTTCTCTGATTAAACAGCTCATTTCTGCTGACTTTTAACAGACACTGGCCTGCTACTGTTTATTAACTTTCTTATCAACATGTTGTTTACAGCAGGTATCTGATGAACAGAACTGGTCATCCAAGGCTCATTGGCCATATGACAGAGCAGCCTGGCCTGGCAGCACAGCCAGCTCCTCTATCACCTCATGTATTTGAATTCTAATCTGATTTAATTCCCTCCCAACTTTCCTTCTTGTTGGGTGACTCATACTTGGCTGGCTTCTCAAGCAAATCCTAAATTCTCCAGCCCACTACAGAAAACTACTTGAATATTCCGGTATCAATATGGCCTCAGGATACATGAAGGCTGTTTTCCCCTTACCTTAAAGACTACACGAAAACTAAAGAAATAGAGGAGCAACAACATGCCCTTTGGGGGCCTAGTAAACAGAGGTAATGCTGGTAGACACCAGGGGCCAGCAGCTTCCTGAGTGCCTTCAGAGCCGTACATGTGCTGCATGTCTTTCTAAGCCCCATGCTTGAAGTCATGTCCCCAAACAGAACACTCAGAGAAGAAATGATTACCTGAGCAATACCATAGGAGCTCTACAGGATTTCCTGACATAGCTTTGGAAAGATCCTAGGAGCTGGATTTTTCTGGAGGGTAATTTTTATGCTTTGACTCAAGATAAGCAAAAAGGAGAAGGAATCATCAACTTTATATTATCACTACATGGGCATATGCTACTTGCTGGATATTTTTTTCCTACTCCACTTATTTGAGAGCAGAGTAGGGAAGATTTGCCTTTCGTGTCTCTTAACCTGAGAACTGACATATGTCCTTCATGTAGCCATGATGAGTGACACCACCTCTCCCCTTCTTTCTACATACAAGGTCCCATTCTATGAACCGACTTATAGCAGACAGCAAGAAAGATAAGGTCCCCACCAGACTGGAAATCAACTGACTAGTGGAGACAACATACCATAAACAAGCACATGTGCAATACATAGTGATAAGTGGAATGAAGGGAAATAAATATTGAAGAGATGGAACGACATTGGATCAGACAAAGGGGAATGAAGGGAAGGAAGGAGGATGGGAATGGGAAAGATAGCAGAATGAATTGGACATCACTTTCCTATGTCCATATATGACTACATGACCAGTGGAACTCCACATCATGTACAACCACAAGAATGGCAAGTGATACTCCATGTATGGCTGATATGTCAATATACACTATACTGTCATGTATATCTAAAAAGAACAAATTAAAAAATTAAAAAGAGGAAGTAACACCACCATGTGACCCTGTGGGATAAGCCAAAGATGACTGGCCTTTCTGTAAGCTGGTGTTAAAATAATCTCAATCAGAACAAAGTTCACAAATTTGAACTTTCTATTTCCTGACTAATGAAACAGAATGTGCTAAACCAATGTGCACCCCTGGATGGGGACTAGTTTCCTTGTATTATAAGGCATGCAAATATAATCAAAAGGCATTTGCAATAGTAAAGCCTCTTTTGCCCTTCTTAAATTTTTTTCCATTAAAGAAAAAAATGATTAAAAAAAAAAACAGAGAGAGAGACGGCTTGAGGAGAGAGAGCAGAGGCAGAGGGGGAGGGTAAACTCAGAGAAGAAAAGCCTTCATGAACAATTTGTATATGAGTAGAAATGTAAGTCAAAAGTGAGCCATGAGGAGAGAAAATTCCAAATAGGAGAGACAATAGGTGCAAAGAATTTAGTGTATTTTAAAAAGTCAAGTCATTAGCCTGACGGGAGTGCAGTGAGCAGGGGAGAGAGGTAGGAGTTGATGTCAGAATGATAGGACATGTGTTATTTGCTAGACACTTACATTTTATTCTACATGTAATAGAAAGGAACTAGGTAAGTTTTATTTTGAAGTATTTAAGGCACAGAAAAAAATTAAGAAAGAAAAACATGATCATCTGGGTGTCTAGTGCCCAACCTAGAAACACTGTAAGAGAAATGTATCTCCGTCATATTCCATGGGAACAATAATAATAAGGTAACAAATCAATAATAAAATGGATCTAACAAAAAATTATAAGATTTTCAGGGAGGTATTTTAGTCAGCTTTTTCCTGCTGTGACTAAAAGTAACCAACCAGAACAACTGTAGAGGAGGAAATGTTTATTTGAGGGCTCACAGTTTCAGAGGTCTCAGTCCATAGACTGCATTCCTCAGGTTGAACATCATGGCAGACGAGTGTGGCAGAGGGAAGCAGCTCACATGATGATCAGGAAGCAGAGAGAGAGTCCACTCTCCAGATACAAAATATATACCCCATAGCCACGCCCCCAATAAGCCACTTCTTCCAGCCACACCACACCTGCTTCCAGTTACCACTCTGTTAATCCCATCAGGGATTAATTCACTGATCAGGTGAAAGCTATAACCCAGTCATTTCTCCTCCAAACCTTCTTGCATTGGCTCACATAATACCACATGTAAACCACAACAGGTAAAAAAGTGAAGGAAAAAAAAAAACTTATTACAGAAACATTGAAACTTTAATAAATAGATAACCTATCAATAAGGGAAAATATTTAATATAAAAAAGAAATAAATTCTCTATAAATTATCTTGATATTCACTGCATTTTTAGTGGAAGTGAAAAGACTAATTCTCACACTTACGTAGACCTGAGAAAGCCCAAGGAGTTTATTCCACCTGGCAGCAAAAGTTCCACCACTTCTTTTTATCTTTAGAATTTTAATGAGTGAGAGTGATATAGGGGATTTCTTTTAATTGATTCAAATTTCTTTCTTACTTAAAAAGAAAGAAAGAAAGAAAACTAGGTGCCTTAACTTTCTTACAAATTATTTAGTATTCACTTTAAAACTTATTTTAATTCATTAACATGATATCTTGGTTCAGATCCACTAGTTTAGGTGATTGTTTAACCTTAAGTATAAATTACAATACTAGAAAATATGCACAATTATGTGTACACACTCACTTTTATATCTTTTCTGATTATAACAACGAATTAAAATCCAAAAATTAAAATCCAACAAAGATAAAGAGAAGGTTCTGTTGTCTGTCTTTATTATACACAGCCATCAGTGCTGATGGATATTACTAAGTATAATGCACATACTATGTCAATGGGCTTTTGTGTGTATCTGTATTTGCTTCATTAAGAGATAAGTTCAAAAAAAAAGATGCAATTGAAAATCTAGTCCTCTATATCCAGACAACTGAATAACGTAATCTGAAAAAGTGTTTGGTCCCTCATCATGTTAAAAATATATAAGCACTGGTAGATAAGGAATCACTGGCAGGAGTGTTTACAAAGAATAAAATCCCAACATCTTTTATGATAGAAACATGAGATAGTTATGCTAAATGCCAGAAAAACTATGCCCCAAAGTTTACTTTCATAAACATCTCCATGCAGAGACCAGCATGACTTACAAAAGATGTAGTTACACATCAGTAATCTCATGTTGATTTCAACATGAAAACAATCAGAGTTTTAAACTTTGAAAATCAAACTACCAAAATGAAACTCTTAGGTGGTTTATCACAGCTCTAGAGGTAAACTTTAAGTAAATGAGCCTTTCATAATAACAATTGGCTTAAATGCTGCCCAAAAGGCAGCTTCCAGCAAAAAAGGTTTGGTTTAACAAATCTAAATCATAAGCTTTCATTTCAATACCACTAGTAATTTATATAGTGCATGGTGGGCTTCACAACATAGCAGCCTCATGGTGTGTTATTGAGCAATGCATAAATTCTTTTAAAAGCTTGAATCAGAAAAGCTTGAAAATTTTCATTACTAAAGGTGACTTAAGAAGTGGACTTAGAATTGCAAAATTTATTCTGACCATAAAAGGCTGAAAACTACTTTAAGTCCTTCAGAAGTTTTCAGTTTACTATGCGAATTAACGGGACTCTGGATCAAGACAAATGTCAAGAGAATAAAAAAGCTTTTAATGCAATGTTTATAATGTTAGAATGATTATGCCATATTAAAACTTTGCATTTCATAAAAAGTTGTGATAAAATATTTTGTATTAATATGTCTTTCATATGTCAGAGACTTGCATGGCAAAGTTGTTCTCCTCAAGGAGATATGATAGTAATGTAATCATATAAAACAAAGACATGCCGGTGGATCTCTCCATGTTAGGAGTAGTGGCTGTGTAATCTTAATAAACAGTGATCTAACAAAAGGAGCCCAAATCCTTGCTCTCTAGCAGACTTGCTCTCTAGCAGACTTATGAAAGTAATTATACCTTTATTGAAGTTACACCAGTCTCCAAGACCCTGCTGCCCCTGCTGTTTCCTAAAGATGGTTATTTTCTACTTAAAGAAAAGAGACAGACTTTGGAAGAATAACTGGTGTTAAGTAATATTACAAAATTTAATCAGATTCTCTGTGCAGCTTACATAACAATGGTACAAATATTTCAACCCAAATATTAAAAGACTCAGAGGTTTTTTAAAAATGCAAAATAGCTAATTAGGGTAACTCACTAATTGGAGCAACAACTCACATGACTAAAGGGTAGGACAGGAAAGTGGGGAAATGGGGAAAGTCTTCCACTAGCCATGATCATTCCCAGGGCTTTAAGAGGCTTTGTGTAGCCATCACTAGGGTGAAAGAAGGCATTAGCAGAGTCAAATAATGTAAGATGAGACAATATATCAAGAACCATAGTTACAAAGTGCTAGGGGAGACAGCCTGCAGAACTGTGGGAACACTGCTTGGACAAGGTAGCTAAAGCAAGGTGATGATAGACAGAACTTTCAGGGTGCTCCCTGGTTTACTCAAGGGTATTCATTCAGTTCTAGGGAAAAGTGCTTCAATAGCTCCTACTGAAACATACTGATTTACATTCAAAATCTAATTTGCATTGTACCTTTGGAAGTACTCATACCCAAAAGGCAGATGATAGGTGATTAAGGGGTACAAAAGAATGAGAATGCTCTAGGAACCAGAATGAGCAGAATCTCACTGATTGACCAGGCACATCTAGGCCAGCAGGGTCATAGTAACACCAGGCCCTCTCCAGTCACCCACTGGGCAGCTGAAGGCTTTTTCATGCTCAGTGATGTCAACTGGCCTGGAAATTCTAACTTGCCTTGCATACAATCTCTTAAGTGTTGAACATTTGTTTTTGTTTTCTTACCTAGTTAATTCCCCTGCACTGATTAACCACTTTCTGTAACCTTCCATGATGTCTAAGCTGAAGACATAATTAGCATCTGTATCATTTCAGCACTCCATGTGTGTGTGGATGCATGAGCACTTAAAACATCTAGCTCTGTGTGTGTGTGTGTGTGTGTGTGTGTGTGTGTGTGTGTGTGCGCGCGTGCACGTGCACACACATGCATTCACGTGTCCCCCTCTGGTTATCATGGGAACTCTGAGACCTTTGAACCATACGTCATTTCATAGCGTGTGAATGCTCAAGAGATTTTTAGGGGATATATCTGTGAACAACAACTTCATCAAAGAAAGGTTCTGGGTTGCCTCAACCAGTGAAGGCAACCATTTTAGTATGCTTTTAGGCATTTCCTTTAACTTTATGACTTATCTCTAAAATTATCACCCAGAGAATGTGCTTGTATCTCTCATGGTTGAAAACAGTAGAGAATACCTAGTAAATATCAACAAAGTGGCACCCTGCTGCACAGGGGTTGTAGACCCCACTGCCAAAACCTTTATATCTTTGTATTACATAGAGTCTACAAATTCATGGCCTTGACAGTAGAACCATCAAACAGGTGGGACGAACATCCAACAATTCCCTCAAGGGGTCCAGTGTTGTGTAACACAAACACTTCAAATCCTGCTTAAGAAGCCCATGGCAGAAAAGTTCTGGTGACTCAATTTATTGGTGAAGTGGAAGTGACAGTAGAAGGAATATTCTCATTGCCAGATGTTGGGTCCTATACTTTCCTAGTACTAACCACGTCTAAATCATCTTTGTTGCCTTTCCGATTGTATGATTCTGTGCTAAGAACTTGACTCATGTACCTGCCTCCATACTTTGGAGCATTCTATTCTTCTTTAGTGAATAAATGCAGATCTCCAGGTCCTAGGCTCTACTGAACTGGTCCATGATGAGAATTGTAAAGATCCGAACCAATATCAGTATGCCTACGATCTGGATTATCATTCTATCCTAACCAGCCATCATATGATGCTAAATTGATTTGAAGAGGTGAGCAAAAGTCACAGCCATGACACTGACAATATACATAACAGACTTGGTCAGAAATAAATGGGGGAAAGCTTCAGTTCTGCTAGCCTAAGGTGAAGACCAAACAAAGACTTGTCATAAGTTTAAAAAGCAAATTCTGGAAATGAAAAGGCCATAGAAAAAGATCTCAAGATAAGTGAGAAACCAGAGGAATCTGAAGGAAAGATCCAAGAGTGCCAACAGAAAATAAAACATAAAGCAGACATAGAAACTGACTGAACACTGAACGTGCTCTCTCCAACCCACACACAGATCCACAGGCCATGGGTGGAAGCCTCCAGAGCTCAAGGTATTTGAGTGAATCCTCTGCCCAGTCATTGACTGACCGGGACACATGCAGAAACCCTTAAAGGAGCCACTCCAAAGAGTTAATAACTAAAGTAATGACAGCAGAGAAATGAACAACAAAACACCATGGGGAAAACAGATCAGATTCCACATATCAAGTTCAGGTAAGTTACTAAATACATAAAAAAACTTTTGGACCAAGGGGAAAAGTCATAGTTGCAATAATACAGTATCTAAAATGTCCAGTATCAGCCATAAAGAAGAATGAAATTATGGCATTTGCCAGTAAATGGATGGGACTGGAGACTATCATGCTCAGTGAAATAAGCCAAAACCCCCAAACCAAAGCTGAATGTTCTCTCTGATACATGGATGCTGACTCACAATAGGCGGGGGAGGGAGAGGAGTGGAGCTTCACCAGATTGGACAGGGTAGAGCCGGGGAAAGGGAGAGGGAGTGGGAAAGACAGTAGAATGAATCGGACATAACTTTCCTATGTTCATACATGAATACACGACCAGTCTAACTCCATATCATGTACAACCACAAGAATGGCAAGTTATATTCCATGTGTGTATGATATGCCAAAACACATTCTATTGTCATGTATAATGAAAAAGCACAAATAAAAAATAAAAATAAATTTCTAAAATTTTAAAAAGTCCAGTATTCAATAATAACAAATAAAAATGAGACGTGCAAAAAATAGGAAAGCCTGCCCATAGTCTGGGCGGGGGGAGTAAAAAACTAACTCTGAGAAGACTCAAGTGATAGATTCAGCAGACAAAGACCTCAAAGATACCATTACAAATATTTTCAAATAATTAACATAAGCTGTATTTAAAGAATTAAAGGAAAATATAATTGAAAACTACTCGAAAATAAGAATTATCAAGAGAAACAAGCTATGAAAAAAGGTATAAATTGAATTCTAGAGTTAAAAAATGAAAAATTCACAAAAGGGGCTTAGCTACAGATTTGAGAAGGCAGAAGAAAAAAATAGTGAATTTAAAGATAGATCAATAAGTATTACCTAATTTAAAGAACAACAACCAAAAAATTTTAAATAAATAAACAGCCTCAGAGACCTCTGGGACAACTTTAAGTTTACCAATGTAAAGATTACAAAGAAATATAGGAGGGTAGAATGGGGAGAGAGAGAAAGGTGCAGAAAAAATATTTGGCTAAAAAAAAGTCAAATTTAATAAAAATAGTAATCTACAGATCTAAGAAGTTCAGTGAACCCCTAGTGTGATAAACACACATGAAGGTACATATAACTAGACACAGGATAGCCAAAATGCTGAAAGGTAAAAGCAAAAGGTAACCATGAAAGCAAACAGAAGAAATACCTTTTCATACACAGGGAACAAAAAGCAAGAAGGACGACTGATTTCCCATCAGAACCCATGGGGGTCAGAAGGCAATTGAGGGATATATTCAGAGTACTGACTGAAAAATAAAACTGGCAATCAAGAATTCTATATCCAGCAAAACTACTCTTCGAATATGAAAGTGATAAAGACATTTCCAGACTTAAAGAGATTAAAGATTCGCTGTTAGAAGATCCACTGAAGGGAAAAGACACCAGATGGTAACTCATATCCAGAGAAATAGTGAGAAGCAAAGGAAATAGTAAATGTATTCATATATATATAAACTATATAGAACATACTTTCACAGTTCTCTTGAATGCTTTAATGATATATGATTACATAAGGACATAATTATAAAACTATTGCTAGGTATATAAATTTTATATATGTAATACATACAACAGTAATAGCAAGAAGGAGGAGGGATGTCATGGAGCTGTACTGAAGCAGTTTTTTCGTTTAACTGGAATTATTTTAATATCAATCTGAACACTATTGGAATAAATTAAGGTGTATGTTGCAATCTCTAGAGGAACCATTTTAAAATGATTTAAATAAATGGTTTAAAATAAATTTTTAAATAAAAATTTTAAAAACTCCTAGTGTAATTATAATGGTCCATTCAAATACTTGTATATAATGCTAAAGAAGAAAGTAACATAGGCACACAGGGACAAAGAAGATAGGAATGATGTAAAAAGCAAACTGCAAAAATGACAGACACAAATACAACCACATCAATTATCCTACCAAATATGAATGAGCTAAAGACTCTAATCCAATGGAAGAGCATGTCAAATTGTACAAAAGTAGCAAGATAAAAGATTATGCTTTTGATGAGAAAAATTAAAAGGAAAATATACCATAGACCAAAAAGTAAGCAACAAACAATAAAATTTCTAGAAAAATTAATGAAAGGAAAAATTTTTCATCCTGTAGTAGGTAAAAATTTCTTAGATATTACACGAAATGTCTACTCCTGAGGAAAACATATTAATGAATTTGACATCATAAAAATTTAAAAATTGCTTTTCATATATACTATTGATAAAATGAAAAGAAATAAGAGAGTGGTAAAAATATTATATGTACTTACATAGAATGAAATTATATATTTGATAAATAATTTTTATTCAGAATAAAAAACAAAATTAGAAAATAAAGATCTCAATTTAGACAACATACCACATTTTGAATAGACCCCTCTACAGAAGATATACAAATATCTCCTGAGCATATGAAAAATGCTCAATAGTTTTAAATATTAGGGAAATGTGAATTAAAACCACAAAAGTATGTTCATAGCACTATTGGTCATAATAACAATAGTTAGGAACAACCCCGAAATCCATCAGCTGATGGCTGCATAAGTAAATGTGGTTTATTCACACCATGGAATATTATTTGATAATAAAGTACTAATAACATACTACAACATGGATGAACCTCAAAAACTTTGTTAAGTGAAAGAAGCCAGTCCTAAACTACAATTGCATGATTCTATTTTCAAGAGATTCCCAGAAGCACAAAATCTATAGAGACAGAAAGCAGATCAGTGGCCAGGGTTGGGTTTAACAGTGGGATTGACTTCCTTCCACCCTCACTACCACCTCAGGATGCCTGAAATTAAATTTCTGAAATATGAACACGAAAAGAACAAAAAACAAGTCCCTATTAAAAAAACAGTGAGATCAGCTGAGATTTGTGCCTACAACCTCTATACAATGGGATCACATTTTGATTATATTAATAAAGAAGATAAATTGCCAAGCACATTCCCCAAATGTTAATGGTGGCACTGGGGGATTTTTTAAAGACTTGTTTATCCATTCTAGTTGAATCATGGTCAGTAGTCTCAAACCATTTGGAACATAAAATTGCCCATATTATTTGCTTCATCTTTTATTTTAGTGTGTATTATCAAAATGTTTTATAATAAGAATGTACTAGATTTTGCTCTTAGATGTTATTTTAAATAATGGTTTTATAGCATGTTGTCTGATACTTCCATATTCTTTTGACATCAGAATTTTCCAGTCTCTCTTTTTCTATACCCAAGAATCTTCTATTATCTTTTTAAAAATCCTTTTGAATCCCTTCTCCACACAATTAAAACTTTATTGTTAGTGTGCCTATTCATGTGAAAAAAATGTAAGAGAAAAATATTTGTGTTTCCCATTTAAAAACATAGAAACATATCTATGCTGATACAGTAGCAGAAAAGACAGCATTTTCGGCTTGTGATAGATAGATAAAGTTGTACCCTGAGGAAGAGGAGGTCCATGGTGAGGTTTTGATTTACCAACCAATAGTCACAGACGCTAACATAATTCACATCCCATTGCAGGCAATAGTTTCTTCAGACACAAAGGATATTTCAGGTTAAGTAACATATGAATACCTTCTACATTTTGGATTTAAAATTTTTTTGTTTTTGTTTTTGTTTTTGTTTGTCTGGGGCTCCACATGAAAAATGAACTTAACATCACATTGAGTTTCTGATCATTCTGATTGTAGAAAAGGAACTAAAAGTTTAATTTTCATGTTGGGAGAATCTTCAAAGTTCAAACTTCTGCAGAATAGGCAGATGTGTGATTTGATAATATACAAGCACAATGCATTATTTCACTTACTTTCAGTTGTGCTATTTTCTATTGTCATTAGTTTCAATCATTTGGGATCTATGTGAATATCAGGAAAAAGTTCTCATGTTTGTGTGGTCTGCAGCTCTTACGATCAGACTACACATAGCTCGAAGTTGCTTCATTGTCCCAAAGGAAGATTTTCAGATGAAAATCACGTCCTCAGTCACAAATTCTTTTGTTACCATAGTGATAAGAATAAAGAATGAAAAGGAAAGAAAGAAAAGAGCTAAAAATACCTGAAGACATACAGACAATTTTAGGAATGTGACCTACTTGGTGCTGTACACTGAAGAAGTTAATCAATTGAATTAACTACGTCTGCATTAGGTGAAATATTCTACTGGATAAGAAAATGCGTAGGTTGCACATCTGGAGCTATTATCTCCAATCAAAGAAGTCGGTATGAATGAAGATGACTGACAATCTTAAAATGCATAAAATCTATTCTCTTAAAATGGAATATATATTAGTAGCAAATAGAAATCCAATAGTTTTTGTTCTCTTTTCAATAAATATTATATTTTTTCCATTACTTTGGAATAGTACCTTCATTTTAAGTGAAAGAAGAAAAAGCTTCCTCTGCACCAAAAGAACTAGTTTTGCTGAACAGAACAACAGAATTGGACATGTAATTAAAATGTTGCACTGGACCCTTTCTCAAAGAGAAAGTGTCCTGGTATTAGGTATTTGAATAAAAACAATTTTGAAAATTCTGATTTTAATATGAATCTTAATAGACTCAATCATTTTCAGAAAACCTACTAAACTTCAAGGCATTAACCAAGTAGAAGAAAAATAAATAAAAGTCAGTCTCTGCTGTCGAGATATCTTAATCATCTTAATGCTGATCTTTAAAAAGTCTCTACATGATAACATGAAAAAGAGTGTTGACCTTTGATTGAAGGATTAAAGATTCAGCTTTATCAATGAGTTTAGAAAGTCTCTAAGTCTCAGTTCTCTTATCTTCAAAATGAGCATAAATGAGAATATCACCTGCTTTAGCAAGAATTTCATTATGATAATGAAAACCAAAGGTACATGTAGAAGCCAATGGATGACATTTAATACAAAAATCAATATAAAAATGAGTCAACATCCAATGGACTCAATATTAACACATTTTCAAAATAAAAATAACTGAAAAGTATTATAAGAATATGGATGCACAGGAATTATTAATGAATAATAATAGCAAACATTTACTGAGCACTTATCATGGCTCACATATTTTACATGAATAATTTCATTTAAGCCTCACAATAGTCCAATGATGTGGATATTATTGTCCTTTTATAATTGAGAAAAACAAGCATAGGTGCAATAAACAGCTAATCCAGACACATAGCTATTAAGAGGTAAAGCAAGGTAATAATCCCAAGCAAGTTAATTCTAGAGCTATGCTCTAAATCTAACCCATTATGATGTAGTTCAAAGTAATCAGAAGAGGAAAATATCCCTATGAAACTATTAACTTGAAAAAATCCTTATATTTAAAATTACTAACACTGATTTATAAGCTTCTGAAACACTTAATATTTTGCTTCACTTAATTTTTAAAATTTTATCATTATAAAGAAAAATAAAACAATGTAAATGTAAAACAGTCAATGCATTATAGGACAGATATAAACATATGACAGATAATGTGGTAAAATATATTTATAGCTTGGAAACATTAATATTAAAAAGCAAAAATAATCAGATATTCCAGCAATATATAAAAATATCAGTTTTCATTAAAAAATAATGTAATATGCACAGGAAAAAATGGAAAATAGAAATCTGATGTTAACAAATTCTATTTCTTAGAAATTTTATATATTACAGTATTTCCCATATTTTTATACTCACTATTTTGGTCATTAGGAAAAAAATGTGAAAACAACCTAGTCATAACCACTGAAATGCAAAGTGATTTGGATGTCTCTGTCAAGAGGTGACTAAGTGTTTATCAAAGTATTGAAAATTGTTCAAAGTACTAGGAAAACAGCAGTGGCAAAACAATGTTGTAGGTAAAGAACTGGGTAAATCTGCACTAAGAATGAAAGAAAGGAGTTCCAAAATACAATAAAGCTTCAGTATTGACTTCAGACTTTACTCACACCTTCTTTCAGGTGTGAGCCTTTCCCTATATCAAAAATCGGTCCTGAAATGTTTTTGTTTGTTTGTTTACCTTTTCTTCTTGATTAAATTGTGGACATATTGTCTCTAAACACATCAGAAAGCCACAGCATTAGTAAAGAAAAACTAATATACTAATATAATAAACTAATATAATTTCCCCACACTAACAAATTATTTGAAAAGAAAACTTTAAATAAAATTCTTTTACAATGGCATCAAGATAAATAAAATACTTAGGAATAAATTTAAAGGAGGTGAAAGATCTCCATATTGAAAATTAAAAGACACTGATGAAAGAAACTGAAGTGACTAATAAATGGAAAGATAGCCTGTATTCTTGGATTGGAAGAATATTACAGTATCTGTGCTACTCAAAATGACCTACAGATTTGATGCAATCCCTACCAAAATTCCAAAAGCATTTTAGAAAAAGTAAACCAAAAAATTGTATAAAAACACACAAAAAGAATCCCAAATAACCAAATCTATTTTGAGAAAGAATTACTAGAGGCATCATACTTCCTGATTTCAAATGATATTACAAAAATCACTGTGGCATAGGCAGAAAAATGAAGAGACCAATGGAACAAAATAGAGAACCCAAAAATAAGCCCATACATATACAGACAACTAATCTTTGACAATGACACCATACAATGGGGAAAGGAGAGCATCTTCAATAAATGGCATGGAGAAAAATAGACATCCTCATGCAAAAGAATATTGGACCCTTATCACATACCATATAACATTAACTCAAAATGAATTATACTCAAATCTAAGATCTAAAACCATAAAATTCCTAGAAGAAAGCACAGGGGGAAACTCCTTGACACTGTTCTTAGCTAAGATTTTTTTTAGATATGATCCCAAAAGCAAACAAAACAAAGAAACAAAACCATCAAATAAACAAAAATGTGGGACTATATCAAACTAAAAATCTTCTCATAGCAAAAGAAACAACCAACAAAATGAGAAGGCAATCTACAGAATGGGAGAAAATATTTGTATGCCATTATGTGTGATAAAGCATTAATATCCAAAGTATACAAACTCACATAACTTAATAGCAAGGAAACCACAAATAATTCAACTAAAAATGGGGAAAAAACCTGAATAGACATTTTTTTCCAAATGGCCATCAGGAAAATACAAATCAAAACCACAATAATATAGCAACTCACATATGTTATGATGGCTATTATCAAAAAGACAAGAAAGAAATGTTGGTGAAGATTAGGAGACAGGGAATACAGGAACACTGTTGATAGGATTGTACAATGAACAGCCATTATAGAAAGCCTTATGGAAATTACTCAAATAATTAAAAAACAAAATTACCACAAGACCCAAAAACCCATTCCTGTGTAAATATCTAAAGGAAATAAAATTAGTATATCTAAGAGATATCTGTATACATATGTTCACTACAACATTAGTTATAAGAACCAAGGAATGCAACCAAGATAAATGTCTACTGAGAGACAAGTGATAAAGAAAATGTACATGTATACATGGAATAATAATCAGTCTTGTAAAAGAAGGAAATCATGTCCTTTGTGACAATGGATAAACCAGACACCATGCTAAGTGAAATAAGCCAGACAGAGGAAGGCAAATAATGTATGAACTCCCTTATTGGTGGACTCTAAAAAAGGTTGAATTTGTGAAAACAGAAAGTAGAATGGCGGTTGCCAGGGGAAGAGCATTGGGTGAAATAGGAAGATGCTGGATAAGGCATACAAACTTTCTTTTATAGAGTGAATGCTATTGACATCTAATATCAGCATAGTGATATTACATAGCAATATTAGATAGAGAAAGGAGGAAGAAAAAAGTTGATAACATGGTATTGTTTACTTAAAATCTGCTCAGAGAAAATCTTAAGTAGCCTCACCCCCTCACCTACACACACACACACACACACACACACACACACACACACACAACTATAGGTGATGCTAGGTGGGTTGATTAACTTGATTGTGTCAATTGTTACACAATGTACATCAAATGATTATATCACACAACTTGAATATTTTTATTTGTAAATTACACTTCAACAAATCTGGGAAATGGATAAAAGAAAAACTGAAAAAAAGCCTCAAGGAATTAAGGAAAATTGGTATTTTACATACCCTAGTGACAATTCCCACCATTCTACTAGTGATCAAGAGATAAGTGAAATGCTACTCCATATACATTGTTAAATATCTTTAGACAATATTATCCTTTCATTTATTTACTGTTCAGAAAAGAAATTATTTTCTAATGGTAAAATTTTATTGTATTGAAATGGTTTATGATGTTTATATACTTAAACTTGACTATGTTCATCAGAACCAAATGTAACTATCCAAGAACAATTATTAGTATCAGTATTTAAAATTTTATCATTTAAAATATACTCAGATGTGTCAAATTTGCTATATCAAAATAGATATTTAAAAGATATGAAAGTTAAAAATAAAATTTTTTTAAATATTTATTTATTTACTTTAGTTGTATACAATGCAATGCATTGTTGTTTATGTGGTGCTGAGGATCGAACCCGGGCAGCGCACGTGCGAGGCGAGCGCTCTGCCACTGAGCCACAATCCCAGCCCGTTAAAAATAAATTTATTAACTTCTTTCAAACAGCCTTTCTTCATATGTACTAAACTCAGATACAAAGAGATTTGAGGAAAATGACTTTTAAAACAAATTTAATGAAAGTAAGAGAAGAAAGGTATGGATGAATTAACTAATGAAGAAACAAGGGAGAAAAGTAGGGAGAGAGGAAAGAAGGAAGTGGAAAGAAAAGAAAGAAAAAGCAGAAAAGAAATCAGGTATTCCTTACCTTTACTGAACAAGTCCCAATACTCATCAACTTGCTTCTGGGTTGGGTAATGACCACAGTCTCTAAAGTACTTAAGAAGCTCACTTCTTTGTAATCCCAGGCAATCTCCTCTCTTGGCAAATATTGTTTCATAGACTAAAAGTCCAAAAGAGTAAAAGAAAATGTGTTCTTTATAAATAATATACCAAGTGCAAACCACCTAAAAGGTTCATCTGGATTTGAAGAAACTTTAACCCCAGCTTTATTTTCCTGTCTGCTGACATGTCTCCATGATTTAAGAAGCCTGCAGGCAAAGGGGCAAAGGCAGTGCATCCCCAGCTGGCATTGCAGGGTCGTGAAATTCAGACTGGACTCCCCAAGGAAAACAGGGGTTCCTGGATGCTGGTTTCATGACCCTACCTCTGTCAATGCTTGAACTATGTCATAAAACATAGCTATATGAAAGTTTTCTTTTCAAAGAAGATGTCTTCATTGTACATATTACTGGGATTCAGTGTGATATTTCAATACAAGCATATGCTAATCAAATCCCACCTCCCTTTATCTACCCTCCAACTCCCTTTCCCAACCTCCAGTAACCACTATTGTACATTCAGGTTGACTTTTTTTTTAATATTTATTTTTTAGTTGTAGTTGGACACTATACCTTTGTTTAATTTATATATTTTCATGTGGTGCTGAGGATCAAACCCAGGGCCTCACACGGGCAAGGCGAGCACGCTACCACTGAGCCACAACCCCAGCCCTCAGGTTGACTTTTTTTTAAGTTCCACACAGGAGAGAGGCCATGTTGTACTTGATCTTTGGTATCTGACATTTCATTTAACATAATGTCCTCCAATTCCACCCACTTTTCTGCAAATGACAGGATTTCATCCTTCTTTATGGCTGAATAATACTACACTGTAATATGTGTGTGTGTGTGTGTATTTCTACATTTTGTGTGTGTGCATACATATCATACACATATATGTGTATACACACAGTATGTACATGTATATATATACATATATATACACACACATACATATATATCACATTTTCTTTGTTCATTCATCTGTTCATGGGCATCTAGGCTGATTTCACATCTTAACTATTATGAATAGTGTCACTATAAACATAGGTGTGTAAGTATCTCTTTTATATGCTGATTTTATTCCCTCTGGATTTACACACTGAAGTGGAATAGCTGGATCACATTGTAGATCTAATTTTAGTTTTTTGAGCAAGCTCCATACTGTTCTCCATAATTGCTATACTAATTTACATTCCCATAAACAGTGAACTAGGGTTCCTTTTTTCACATCCTTGCCAGCAATGTCAAAATTTCTTGAAAGCCTGACACCTGTTGACCCATTTCAGTATTCATTATTTATTAACTCCTCTAATTGTTCCTCTCTCTGTCTCCCAAGTCACATTCTAACTACATAAATTGCTGATTCTGGTTTGTACTGCTTATTCTATTTCTGATTTAGCCCCTAGTTGGGAGCAATGTCTGCTTTTTTCCTCAATGGCTTCCTAGGTTCCTACTTCTTACTTTATGGTACTTTGCCCATCTGCACCCCCAGCCCCAGACTACCATAAAAAAACCACTTATTTGGGCCACCTATCACCTATCTCCTGTACTTGACATTAGACAGGAGTTAGATAATGACCAAGAGAACTCATGCGTGCATTTTGTAGGTAAAGTTCTCCATAAACATATTTTTCCTCTCAAAAATGTGATTTTGAACAATAGCCAAGTCATGGAACCAGCAGCCTAAGTACCTATCAACAGGTGACTGAATAAAGAAAAGGTCATATATATACACCATGGAATTTTATTCAACCATAAAGAAGAATGGAATTATGGCATTTGCTGGTAAATGGACGGAACTGGAGAACACCGTGTTAAGTGAAATAAGCCAGACTCAGAAAGTCAATGGTCAAATGTTTTCTCTCATATATGGAAGCAAGAGAGAAAGGGAGAAGGAGGGGGAGAAAAAGAAATTTTATGAAAATAGAAGGGAGAATAATAAGAGTACAGGAAAGGGATTGAGAAGGAGGAGGGAGAAGGGAGGGGAAGGCATAAGGAAATACTGGGAAGAAAATGGACCAAAGTATACTATGAATGAATATATCACAATGAATCACACACACACACACACACACACACACACACACACACACACACACATAATTATAATGTACTAATTTAAATAATAATAGAAGGGAGATCAGTAGAGCAAGTGGATGGGGGAAGGAGGACGGGAGGGAAAGGGAAGGTACTGGGGAATGACATGGATCAAATTATGTTATGTACATGTACAACTATGGCATAATGAATCCTACAGTCATGTGTAGTTATAATGTACCAGCAAAAATACATTAAAAAGGTGATATTGAGTCTCAACTCTAAAATATGTTCGATTAACCCCATAAAGCAGAATGTTGTCAGTATTGACAGTAAGACAGGGACTGCCTGAAGTAGATTTAGCTTTGAAATATGGGCTTCCAATGACAATGGACATCAGAGTAGTTTCTAACAGAACTATATCTTCCTGGCACTCAGCCATATGGATTTCATTGGTTCATTCATTGAGGGAAATAGTGTTGAGACATCAACAAATTCAAGAAATATTTAGTAATTCCCTGATATGAGTAGCTATTCCAGATCTTAAAACACAGCAGCAAAATAAACAGATGTATATTTTTTACATCTATGCATTTCTCTCTCTTGGCAAATATAGTAGAGCAGTTGCTTTTGATACCACATGAATATGTCCTTCTCCATTACTTTCCTGTGCATTTTGACTTAACTTAAAAGTGCCAGTGTCTGCATTTCATTGCCCAGGACTTCATCCCACCCACCAGTGCAGGAAGCAAGACATACCAGGGAGTGAAGACCCTCACTGGACTGGCCCTCAATCCCTGACTAGGGAGCAGGGAGGAGTCAGTGGATAGAAACTTGAGGCAATATATTTGCACTTGAAATCTTCAGCTTTAGGATCTGAATCTGGAGAAACCCAAACTACATATAAGATCCAAAGAATGTTACTTTTTTGTGTTTGTTTAAGTAAATATATTTCTCCTTTAAAAAGTACATGTGTCTTTAGATTATGTTTTCCTTGAAGTAATCAGCTTTAGATGCTTCTCATAAATAAATAAAGAGATCTCAGTGTCCCTAGCCTGCAAAGTATGCCCTACAAGCAAACCTACAGCAAACCACTAGCAGAATTAATATGCCACGCTAGTAGAACCATGGTTTAATATAAAACTTAAATCATGAAAAGTAATGAAACTTTCAAAGGACTAAAAGATGCTTAAAAATGTATGGGGATATTTGTCAAAAATCATCACCCAATTACCAAGTGAATACACAGAAAGGACAGAGAAATTTTCCTAGGTACATGAAGACAAATAAGAACTTGTAAATTCTGTGGATGCTAGAGTCACTTTAATTTTCAGTGTAAATGGATACATCTGTTGGTAATTCTTTAAATTATTCAGTTAGCTAACTAATCCTATTCTACTGTTCAGATCCTGTGTTGGGCAGAGCACCATCTGTTTTAACTGAGCTCTTTTATTCTGTCTTGGTGTCGTGTGAGCCTATTCTCAACACAAGTATAAGAGTGATGTGTTCAACATAAGCTGCACCATAGTTCTTTGTCCAATATCTTCCAACAGTTTCCCATCTCTCTTAGGGTAAACTACAAGGGCCTATGAAGTGTGACATGACCTGAACTTCCCACTACTTCTCCAATACCATCTTAATTTGCTCGCACTCACAAACTCAATTCCCCAGGCTTCCTCCCAAACCAGCAAGCCTCCAACTTAAAATATTTTTGTGCTTGCTGTTCCTCTGCCGAGAACACTGTTCCTCCTCCATCTGTCCACTTGGATCACCTCTCACTTTTTAAGGACTTTTTACTCAAAGAGTTCTCCACTAGAAGACTGATCAGAGTCCAGGCTGAAAAACAGACACTGCATTAGGGTATTTTTCCCTCCTCCAAACTAAGAGGCTATTTTAAGATGCAAAAATATTGAAATCTCTACTTACAAACCAAGGAGGAGAAGTTGCAGAAAGAAGGTAAAACTAAGAAAAATAAGCAAGGTTCTACAAGGTTAAAAATGACTTAGTGACAGAGGTTTGGGTACCAAGCCAAGATGGTATAAAATAGCAGGACCATTATGGGAAGGTATATGTTTTGGAGGTCAACAGAAAAAACTAAAGTGGAGGGGTAAAGAAAGGTCAGCATACAACTGTCAGGTCCTGGTATGTATTTTGATAAATATTATAAAATCAGTATATTCGTATGAGATGATAGAATAAAAAACTATTATACATAAAAGATAAGAATATCTTAATGAGTTTTGTACTAGTGGGTGGAGAGTTTAGGAGTGCTTGTGGCTGGGACATCTGTCTCTAACTTCTTCCTTCCTCAACCTCTAGCCACAGGAAAGGAACTATTCTAATTCAGAGTTCTGACAATTTATAAATATCTTTTGGCAAATAGTTTTATCATAACTAGTAAACTTAATGAAAATAATCCTTTACCAAATTTCTTGAGCCCTTCTGATAAACCAGGCATTTATTAAATAGTGGCATTTATTGAAAAATTTGTAGTCCCTGTCTTCATGAAATTTACAGTACTTAATGTGAAATAAACATTTTATAACTAGCTGAGATGGCCAAACATATTATATTTTTCATCTTATAAAGCCATAAAATGATACCAATTAAATATAATTTATTTGTATCATTTATTTGTATTATTCAAGAAACTAATCATCTATTCAAATCTAATAATCTATCCTAGTCCTCAGCAATAATCAATTCATTAATTATAAATAGAAATCAGGATCTCTGAAGGTTGAGCTATACATTGCAGAGCCAGGGATAGAATGTCAACACTAACAAGCAATGTGTGGTTTTGTCCACTCGGTGTCCACTGATTGTTCCTCTGCTATCAATATTTAATTTTCATTTACACAGCAATCCCTCTTTCGGTGGACAGAGCCTCTGGGGAACTCTCAAGCAAAGTCCCTGACCCTCTCACTGCAAAGAGTCAGAAATATGACTCAGGCCAAACCAATCATTTGAGGTCTCCCTGGATTTGAATTTAAGGCCTTAGAACAAAAGAAATCTTTAAATGAGCTGGGCACAGTGGCACACGCCTGTAATCCCAGAGGTTTGGAAGCCTGAGGCAGGAGGATCGTGAGTTCAAAGCCAGCCTCAGCAACAGCAAGGTGCTAAGCAGCTCAGTGAGACCCTGTCTCTAAATAAAATACAAAATAGGGCTGGGGATGTGATTCAGTGATCGAGTGCCCCTGAGTTCAATACTTGGAACACCCCCCCACCCCACAAAAAAAAAAAAAAAGAAAGAAAGAATTCTTTAAATGATGTGGGCTGATAGGTCTCCCCGGGAGAAGTAAAGATTTTTCCCTCCTGCTCCCTCCATCTCTCTAGAGCAGCTCTGATTCATATTCCGTTTGACCTAATTCTTCAGCTTTCTTTCCAATAATCTCCCTTTCAATTTTCTTGGATTTTTTTTTTTTTTTTTTTTTTTTTTTTTGCTTAGCCAGAATGAGCTTTCTGTTCCTTATCAACAGAGTATCATAATGAATTGTGAATTAACCTAGTTATATAAATATGTCACCTTAAAATGCAAATAGCTTACGGGAGTATAAAATATGGCATACTTTTGGTTACTACGGGTAATTATATATATAATTTCAAGGGTTAAATAATTCCAAACCTAAAATCCAATGAGAAATGACTGTACCACTTACATTTTTTTCTGTCCATCCATTCCTCTAGCTCTGAAAGTTTTATCACCTGTCTTGTCCTCCAGAGACCAAGTCGACACCTAACACGGTGGATTACTCCCCGATATATGTTAATAACTTCTTTCAAATTTGGTCCATGATGCAAAGCCTGTAACAAAATAATACAAACAGTATGGCTATTTAATTTGATCTATCCCCTTTCGTCTAATCTATTTCACCCAATTTCTCAGACTGTGGCTGTACTGACTATGATTTCTGGGCTGGTTGAATAGATGCACTCTGGACTGAGATGATCTCCCTGAAGATCAGAGCTCCACCCTGAGTTCCCTGCCCTCAGATGGTCCTACTTCCTATAGAACAGAGGTTTCAATGATGCCTAATTTCATATGCTTCCTACATTGGTGTCCATATTTCTATAATATGTAGCATATTCAACTAGAAAGATAAATAAAAGTTTTGCTAAGGCATTTTTCCTATAATGGATAATTATTTCCTGAGTTGTCCTCTCTGGTGTTCAACTCTATTTCTTTTCTTTGAAAACTATTCATTCATGTACTTTACTTAATTTTTACTGAGCTCTTACAGGTTTTCTCTGATTTCTTAAAACTTTGAATATTAAAGAAATTATACCTTTCCTACATATATGTTAATTTTGTAATTAGGTTACCTGTGACTACATCATTCTTCCATGTACGTATTTTATACGTTCTACTACAAGTCTAAAAAAATTAAGCTTTAAAAATTCATTTCAGACTTTTTTCTTCTTTTCTAAATAGCCACTTCTATTTTATTTAAAATTCAATATTTTTTTAGCCGGGCACGGTGGCGCACGCCTGTAATCCCAGCACTTTGGGAGGCTGAGACAGGAGGATCGCGAGTTCAAAGCCAGCCTCAGCAATGGCGAGGCACTTAGCAGCTCAGTGAGACCCTGTCTCTAAATAAAATACAAAAAAGGGCTGGGGATGTGGCCCAGTGGTCGAGTGCCCCTGAGTCCAATCCCTGGTACAAAAAAAAAAAAAAAAAAAAAAAAAAAATTCAATATTTTTTACATTTTATAGATCATTAATTTCTCTATTAATTCCTTCCTTTTTAACTTTAGTTTCCTATTCTTGACTTCTTGAATTAAATATTTAATTCATTTATTTTTAATTATTTTTTTTTTGTTTTGGAACGTACTGAAGTTTCTAAACTTTCCTTAAGAAGCTGTCCTTTGATGTGCTTTGCATACATCTTATAAAAGAAAAGATTGAAGTGGAAAATCTTTAAATAACTTTTCAAGGCCTCATACCAGGTGAGTTGCAAAATTAGTTTCAAAACCCAAAATATAAATACTCAAGAATCTACATTTTCAACTATATCCTATATTCCTGTTAATTTAATCGAACTTTGTGTTTTTTGCCTATTCTGTGAGTATTTTGTTTCTTTTCTAGTTCATTTCTTTTTTCATGTGATTGTTCTTCTATCATGCTATTTTCTTTTTAGTATTATTCATTGAAGTTTGTATTTATCATTTTATTCTTCTTCACCTTTGCTAGATTTTCTGATTCTTCTCTGAAAATTTTAAATACTATATTCAAAACTACACTTCTTTATACATCATTATTGATGAAATAATATATCTTGTTTGCCTAACTGCAAACATTACTTAGCATAATTTCACTATCTTCCTCTTCATCCACCAGATAGTAGATTCTGAACATTTGCTAGTGTTTTTCAACATTTAAGTAACATTTTCCAATGTTTATTTTTAATCTGCCTTTTATTCAAAGGCTTTTGTCCTTTTAAAATAATGATGATGATGATGAATTGGTTGTACTTTGGGGCATCCCCCACCATTGAATCCTAATGGGAAGCAGAAACCCTTTCCTACAATTTTGAGCCAAAGGCAGATGCTCATGACCCATCCCTCTTCTGTGGCTTTGATACAAACATGGGACAAAAATGTCATTTATTCACTATCTGCACCAACCCCAGACCTTGAATCAAAAGTAATAAAGCTTTCACAAGGAAAACACTGGGGAACCTATTTGTGTGGCAGAGGAATTGTGGCTGCAATATCCATTTTCTAAGGGCAGCATTTCTGGAGACAGGGATAACGGGTTCAGTGTCTGCATCAGACCCTACAAGATGTGGTGAAGTGCCAGCAGTACTAGACACAGCCCTTTGGGTTACATGGCTTTGCTAAGTGCCCTGCAGAACCTAAGATTTCTTTGTGTTATCTGTATCTCTCACTGATCTATGGGCTGAGGCCCAATATATAGTTATCATCAAATTGTCAATCACATTTCCATCAAACTTTTTATCATCAAGTATAGATTACTGAATAAATGAAAATAATTTTCTAGGTAACCAGAAGCCAATATATTTATCTAATACAACTATATAAAATTATGTAATGCCATCCGTGCCACGGGGTTCCTGAATTGGCTTAAGGATTTTGTTATTACTTCTAGGGTTATTTTGGGGGGTGGTAGATAATGAGAGGCAATTCATACTTCATCAAAATTTCAAAAGATTCTGTAACCTCCAAAATATTAAAGACATTGACCTATGCATGGGATATTGGCATAGCAACCATAAAGCTCAGATTTTCTAAGGTTGTTCAAATTTTATTTATTTAGCAAATATTATTCCAAGCCAATTTCAAAAATTATTTCTTACTGCAACCATCAGCCATTCAAATGTGCTGGAATTTCAGTATCTTTGGCCAACAGCAACTGGATGTACCACATGGGATTAAAGTTTTAAATTTTAAATTATAAATATTCAGAGTAAAATATTGAAATCTTAGAGGTAGTACTTTGAGGAAATTATTTTGTTCTGTGTCTTTATGATTTTTTAAACATCATTAACACACTCAAACACATGCAAACAAAACAGAGATCTTGAAAAGAAAAGGACAATTTGAGTTATGCTGTTTGTTAAATTGAGCTATCTCCACACTCTCCTGGTGTATGATTGGTAAGGTAATTCAATACTGCTTCATTATTTCCAAATGAACCCAAACTGAGAGCATCTCACACGAAATAGTGGAAATCAGATAGTCCCTAGAGTGATCTTAAAGTGACATTATAGCAGACACTGTCCACAGCAAAAATGTTTGAAGTGGCAGCCACACAATAAGACAATGGAAGTCTCCCAGTGGAGGGATTGCCACAGTGCTGATGATTACCCAGTGATTTTCTATTTTCACTGATTTTACAGCCTCTAGAGCAGGAAGCCTATTAAGAATTCCCCCGATAACATCCCTTCATGTCGGCACAGTCCTGGAAACACCATTTACTGTATCACAGGACTGTCCCCTAGCATTTTGACAGTAGGCAAAACAACTTTAACCATATCAACAAAGCAGTCATCCAACATACAAAGTACCATGCCAGTGATGGGATTAAAAAAAAAAATCAGTGATCACAAATTTTATAACCAAATAAAAGTCAATAACCTAGTTCATATTGGATTTGATCCTCTAAAAGTACTTCCCATTCTTTTCATCTCCAATTCTATTCACCATATTCTTTGTCACTTTCTCTTTTTAATCTCATCCTGGGTCCATTCCTGCTCACTAAGTTTTCTAGAGCTATCTTTACCCCCAGATATTATGAATGACTATAGTTCTGCCTGATACCAGGAAATGCTATCAATTATGCTGCATACATCAAAACTATGCAGAAAGAACTTTAAGGATATATCTTGTTAGGGTGTCATGATAAACTTCTACAACTATAATTTGTTCAATCAATTCACCCATTCCACAGATAAGAGTGCTTACCATATGTTAATCATGATTCTATTCATTTGAAAATAGTAGGAAATAGCAGCGAACAAGACAGATTCTTGTCTCATAGAGTTTACAATGTATTTCACCAAAATAGAACATAACCATATACAAACAAGAAGTAAAATAAGAAAAACAGCAGGTAATAAGTGCACATAGTTAAAGTGAGAGACTGTGTATTATACATCAAGACAGTGTGCAGTGATGGAAATACAAAAATAAAGGGCATGTGCTCCCCAAAATTCATGTAAAATACACTGCCCACGATGGACATGTATAACAAGATTACACTGCAGAGAACTGTGCACTATAATGACCAGAAAAATGGAGAGATAAGCTCTGCTTGATGGACCAGGGAGAGTGTCTAACTGCATATACTTACAACAATCTTGACAAATGAGTCAGGAGTTCATATAAATACAGGTGTGGAAGAGTATTCCAGGCTGAGGTAACAGCATAAAACCCATACATAAGCATATTCATATTTAGAAGTTTGCTAGAACACTGGGACTATGTGAAGAAGAGTCATGGACAGAGGCAAGAGCCATAACAAGCAGATCCTGTGTATTATGTTAGAAAGTTCATTCTATCCTATAATCTATACAGGGCTATCAAAAGATAAGGACATAAGAAGGCAGTGCTTTAAATACAGTGGATAGCAGAAGATGAGATGGGAAAACATATATTGGCAAGGGGTCAATTAGGAGACTACTGCTCTTTGCCATGTGAGTTTTCTTGAGCAGACGCTCTGGCAAGAGGCACACAGAGTAAGAGAAAATAAGAAATGTGGCTGGGCTGGGGATGTAGCTAAGTTGTAGAATGCTTGCCTACCAAGAATGAGGCCCTGGACAAGATTCTGGGTACGTTTCCTAACACTGCTGGAAAAAATAATGTTGTGAAAACCATAACCAATTGGATATAGGAATAAAGAAGGGATTGAAGAGAATTCCAGGTTTGTGGCTTGGATAAGGGATGAGAGAACATATGAATGTAGGTAGTAGAGGAGAGGAAGTGCTGTGTGGAGGAATAAAATGAGTTCTTTGGGGTACGTGGAATGTGACTTAACTATGGATCTTTTGGGCAGGCAATTTAATGCCTAGGTCTAGAGCTAGAGAGCAGGGTTCAAGATATGGCTTTAGACTGGTTTAGGAAGCAACTGGCCATGGCTACAGTAGCTGAAGCAGGTGATACCATATGCAAAATAAGCACCGCGTTTGGAGTCAAGCAGACATGGGTTTGAATTCTAGCTCTGTAATTCACCAGCTACTTGACTTTGAGCAAATGACTTAACTTCTCTAAGCTTCCATTATTTCACTTATATAATAAATACAACAGCTATCTGCATTACCATGTTTAATCACCAGAACTACATAGGTGCATTGTGTGTACAAACTAATACATGTATAAATTTAGATACAGATATAAGCAGATGAACTACTTCTAACAGTGCCACTGTGCTATTGATGTAAGACAGATGAGGCTGGATGCCCAAGGAATTTTCAGGAAGCAGGTTTATTTAAGCCACAGCTGTCCAGAGGGATAATGCCTAAAAATCTCTGGACCCCAGGTCTTGAAATTCTTTTAGATTTATACTCAGTGAGGTGGTTACATGACAGTGGGTAGGGTACATAACATTACTCTTTGTCCCATATTCTTAGGCTAGACAGAGGTTTCACAAGTTGTTACTAAGGAAAACAAAAATAGTAACTTTTGCCCAGCAAGCTTTCTTAAAGTAGAGTCTATGACACCATCTAGTACCAAGCCTGGTTTTTATAAGAAAGAGGAGGCTTTAAACCACAATGAGATCTCTGCAGAAATCCTGCTGACATTCTTTGTAATGATCTTGTTGACTAAGAGAGAAATTTATGTTACAATTATTTCGGGGGTCTTTTTGGTGGGGGTACCTGGTGGCTGCATCACTCTCAGGACAAATGGATTCAGGGGGACCACCTGCAAGTCCATTCTAGAATACTCCTCCCAGAAAAGAAAAGAATTAAAAGTTACCTCTGATCTCATTTTCTCTTCATAGTTTTCTCACCACGATTTAGCCTTCAGGGCAGGGACATTTTGTATTCTCTCAAAGGTTTGCCAAGATGCATGTAGTCAGGTTCTTCTGCATTTACCCAGCCAAAAGAATTCCTCATAGTTTATTTTAGGAATCAAAGCCAGGATAGCTGTCTATAAAAGCTGTCCACATAGATACTGGTTGGGGAAGGTATAGCTCTTTTTAAATGTAATATTTGTGAACTGCAAAACTACCCAGAAGTGTGGGAAGTGAAAGTTGCTCTGAAGAGAGAATAAATAGGAAAGAAGAAACAACATCCGTGCAAAGACAGTTTGCACTGTTTTAAGAGTAAGTTGTCCCACAACTGTTAAGGATAAATGAGGCCTTTTGTTCAAGAGTGTCCAATTTGGTACAATCAGAAACTGTCACCAGAGCAGATTATTCATAACATTTTCCTAATCAACAATATGTAGACAGAACTCTACTTAGAAAAATTATAGACCTATTGAGCAGATGACTAAGGATGTTCGAACACAGTACAAAATCTCATGCATGTCTTACCTTGGCTATTAGTCTTTGAAATCTCTTGCGTTCAAGCCACCCTCTAACATGAGCCTGTATGAGGGTGACCATGTCAATGACGTTTTGGGTAATGACGAGTTTGTTTTTTGCTTGGAATACCTGGAAGATTTCTATGTGTGGTCCAATTCTTTTAACTTTACTGTCCAATTTATCACTTTTACTTACAACAGCTTTTACCCTAAAAATAAAATATGAAACATTTTTAGAAATAACAAGAAAAGTAAACCTTTCTAGTCTTAAATTCTATCAATGACAAATGCATTGAAATAGAAAATGGATTAAAATTTGCACATAGATTTCAATCTATGATATCATTTGCCTATATCAATAAAGTTCTCAAAGAAGGTTGAATATCCTAGAATTAATGTACTGTGTATAAAGTTAACCTTCTGAAGAAAGGAAATCCAAAAGAAAGTGAATCTTTCAAAGTTTATTCATGACTATGCAAGAGAATACTTTAATATAATAGGTTAGGTTAGTCCACATAATTTCCCCATCCCTGCAAGTTGACCCATGTCTTTATTTTAAACTAAAGACTACTTTAAAATTATTAATTATTTGGCACTAATATTCTGCTAGGCAAACATTATCTGAAAAGTAGTTTGATCCAAATGCTCTCAGCTGAGAGGGACTATTGTGTGGTGGTCGTAGCAGTGGGGCAGGGTGAGGGGGTCATGGATTGTGGGATCAGCATAAGGAAGGATCATACTGGAAACCAGAAGCCATGTAGTAATGATTTGGACAACCCTTACAGTCAAGATAAATATCAGAAAACTGTCATCAACAAACTAACAGTAACCTTGTAACTTTGCATCTAATTTTTTTCTGTTATATACCTAATGTATTTTCCATATGGTGCTCAGTCTTCCTAAGTCCAAAGTCTCATACCCTTGTAATTCTTAGCATGTAAAGGTGCATTTTGGTTCTGTCTTTCACAGCTGGAGTTCCACAGAAATCCATAGGTCAATTTGCTCACCAGAGCTGGGTGTTATTCCAAAAGTGCACCTTCAAACATACACCCCAAACTCCAGGCCCAATTCTACTAAATTTCAGATTAAATCTTTGACTCAAGTTAACTGAGTTTTGCATTACTTTCCCTCCTAGTTTATTTTGATGTCTGCATTAATCAGGTTCTTGAACAAGTCTTATTTTGCTTTGTTGTATATACAGTTATTATTTTTCTTCCTTTGTAACAAAAATGTTGGGAGCCTGATTTTGATCATTTAACCCAGACCTCAAATCTTTGCTGGGTAGTAGAGAGCAGAGAATCTCAGTTCTATTTTCCTTTTCTTTACTGTAGTTTATCTTGAAGCTTGTGGTATCTTCTGATATGCTCTGTATTATGTCATCTGAATAACAGTATAGTATCATTCTTGAACACCAGTTTTAATATCATTCAGGAATAATTTTGTAGAAAAGTTAGAATGTAAATCATCTCCAGATCAAGACATGTTCAAAAGCAGTATTCACTGGAGATTCTTTTTGATTCCCTGACCTTCCTCATCCTAAGCAGCCACAGCCAACCAGTGAGATTTGCTAAGACACAAGTCACATTATGTATTTACTTCTGACCTATAACTAAAGATGTAAAAGTGAGGCTGCTAGTTTTCTTTGTGTCTCTGAGTGTAAATGAAATTAGGTCTCTTCCCTTCTTGCAAAGGAAGTTAGCCCTGTGCAAGTGTTTTTTGTATCTGTACTTGTTTTGTATCCGTGGTTGGTTCTTTGACTCATGCTGTCTTGAGAAAACCTTTAGAGATGTATAAATCAAAAATATATCATCACATACATTGGAAGGACAGCTATCTCAATAAAGTAGAAAAAAAAAAAAATAAAGACCAGAATAAGTGAAAAAAAATGCTACAGTTTGAGTATGTCCTCCAGAAATCTCATGTGCTAGAAATTTAATCCCAAAATAATATGTTGATTGTATTTGCAGGCGGAATCTATGGAAATTGATTAGGATTAGATAAAGTTATGAGGGTGGAATCCCCACACCCACTATAGCATTAGTAGCTTTATAATAACGGGAAAAGAAATGCAATGCAGCATGCTTGCTATGTCTTGCCATATGATGCCCTCTGCCATATTTTGATGCAATTAGTAGACCCCTACCAAATGACAGCACCACACCCTTAGACTTCCCAGCACCCAGAACTGCATGAAATAAGTTTATTTTATTTACAAAGACATATATCCCTGGTGTGGTATTTGATTATCACAACAGACAGTGACAAAAAGTGATAGATGTGTTTTATCTGGGTTTTTTTTTTTTTCTTCTTCTTCTTCTTTTTAAACAACAGGACTAATACAAAAAGGGAGCAAAGTTTAGTGTTCATTTAAGACTGATTTTTTTATTTGTCCTAATTAGTTATACATGATAGCAGATTGCATTTTGATTCATTGTAACACAAATAGAGTACTTTTCATTTCTCTGGTTGTACTAAGAAGAGCTTTGCTTGCTTAATGTGATAGTTTTTCTAAATAGGGATCAATGTGTGAGGTAAAGTAGGAATGCACATAAAATGGAAATGATTGCTTCTGGCTTGTCCAATGCCGTAAGACCCACTATGAAATCTTAGGGAGTCTGAGTTGACAATTTTTCTCCTTTCTCCCAGAAGAAATAAGGGTATTTTTGTGGAAATATTGAAATGAACCAGGCCAAAAAAAATTTTTAAATGAGGGAAAGTTTCATGTTCTCACAAGAAGATGTAAATAACTCTCGAAGAGATTAGTGTGATGCTGGGGTGAAACATAATGTACGACACTGAAGCATCAGCTCCAGGTCACTTGGGCTCTGCTGGTCTCCTGAGCTGCCACAGTTGGCACCAAGTTCTTAATCATCTACTCAAGAGTGTGTGTGTTTATGAGAGAAAGGCAAAAGGGAGGGCTGGGGTTGTGGCTCAGAGGTAGAGCACTCGCCTAGCACGTGTGCGGCCTGGGTTCGATCCTCAGCACCACATAAAAATAAAGGCATTGTGTACAAGTAAAATAAGTAAATAAATATATTTTTTAAAAAGACAAAAGGGATACAGAGAATGAAATTGGTTGTTTCGGTAAAGTTGTAGTTGGTATGAGTGATGGAACTCTGTTATGTAAAAGAATTATGAAGAAATGCAAATATGTTTACAAAATCATGGACGTGTCTTGTCTACTTTTTAACAACTTGAAAGAATTTTATTTTAGGCCCTAAACATACAGACTTTGATCAATAGCACATCTCTAGATGGTTGGAAGTTAAACAAAAGACAAGTTTGAGGCTGTATAGAATTTAGAGAAGGATTGCTGGAAAAGTGAATTGTATTTACAAATAATGGGTTTGAAAGGAATCTATGAAATATACTAAATGTTGACAAATGTGAATTTTATTAACATAAGCACAAAACAGAGAAATGGTTGTGAATCCTTAATTATATGATATAGGTGAGATACAAAAAAAAAAGCAAAATTGGAATTTTAAATTCTTTCTATTATACAAAGAGATTTTTAAAAATATGTTTTATTTGTTCTTCTTAGATATACATGACAATGGACAAATTTTTAGGACACAGTCTGCTCTTAATTGGACAAAGGAAAACCCATTCTGTGCCTTCAACATATTTTGCCTAGAAAACAAAAGGCTCTTATATTATAAAAATATTCCTTTTATCGATGCTTGCTAAGTTTTTCTTCTCCATTTTTGTGATTGATTTCTCACAAAATGTGGTGTTTTCATATTTAATGTTACTTGCACCTCTGCGACTTTCTTGTTTTACTCTAAAGAGACCCTATGACTCCACTCATATTTTGTGCCCTCTGACAGTTCTTTCCGACATTATTTTCCCCCCAAAATCAAGTCCCAAACTGAAAACAAAACTGGCATAATATGTTTTTAACCCATCTTTTGGGTGTCCTAGCTGGCTCCAGGAACATATCAAAGATTATCTTTTTTGTTAATCAAAAGGAGGGATGCTAGAAATAACAAGGTGTGTTTTACATGCTTGTTATACAAATATTATATGAATGGTTTCATAGGAAGCCAGAGGTAGATCCTGTATATTGACATCTCTATTGCTTACTTCTTCACATTTGGCTAGGACCAGGGGCTCCAAAGCCTATTAGCTCTAAACTTAAAATTCTCAGACATCCAGTTTTTCAAAACATGGTCCGAATAAGCATAGTTTTAACATTTAGAGTCTTCCACTTTACCTAATACATATTAGCCATCAATCAGACAACCCCTGAGGCTATAAAAGACCTCAACCCATCACAGTCTTATAGAGCTCTCTGGCCCAGAGACCTCCACATCCATCCTCTCCCTGAGTGATATCAACTATGCTTGTAAGACCCCTCTCTAGTTCCCCTCTCTTACAGGAGTTCCCTTAACCTTTTTTTATTCTGGGTGGTGGCTCCATATCACTGTCTCTGGAAGGCCTCTGCTGTAAGGGACTTCTCTCATGCAAACCAGTCTATGTGCTGCCCAAATAAAGCTTATGTTGTGTGCTCCTGCTACTTTTTGGTTGTGGCTTTTCTTTGATCAGCTCCAAGATCCCTGAACAATGGTCCATATTTTAATCTAAATCAATAATATGCTGGTGATGTCTTATTTATCAAAGTCCAAAACATGAAAAGAATTGACTAATCAAAGAAAATTTCTGCCCCTACATTAAATATAAAACAACACATTATTAACATAAGCACATTAGAAAGAGGCTATTGTAATTGATTGCACTGATGGCCAATTAATGCCTCCATGTGACCTTGCAGGTCCACCCATCAAGAGATGGAGGTTATTTACCCACTATGTTAACTTTCCCTCACTGTGACAAAACGCCTGAGATAAACAACTTGAAAGGAAGAAGAGTTTATTTTGGCTCATTGTTTCAGAGGTTTCAGTCCCTGAGCACTAGGCCCCAATTGCTTTGGAGCCTGTGCTAATGTAGTACCCCATGGTGGAGGAAACCCATTCATCTCATGGCAGCAGGGAAGCGAAGAGAAAGAGAGAGGAAGGGGCCAGGGTCCCAATATCCCCTTCAAGGGCACGCCCCACAAAGACCTAACTTCCTCCATTAGGTCCCACCTCCTAACAGTTCCACTGGTGACCAACCCTAAAGCACATGAGACTTTTGGGAGGGCATTTAAGATCCAAACCATAATACCCACCCTATGAATCTACACTGGTCTGTGAATTGTCTTGGCCAATAGAACCCAATGGAAATAACAGTGTGCCAGTTCTGAGCATGTGTCTCAAGTGCCATGACATAGTTCCATTTTTAGACCCTGACATCTCCATGAGAACAAATCAGGCCTTTAGAGGAAGAGAAGCTACATGAAGAAACCATAAGCTGCATCCACCTAAGTAAGCCCAGATGACACCAGCTGGGTCTGGACCAGAGCCTCGCAAGATACAATAGTTGTTTCAAGTAACCAGGTTTTATGATGTTATTATGGCAACAGATAACTGATACATATACTTGTTCTGATACTCAAAGGCTAACACAATAGTTGTCAAATTGATTTTTTAAAGATTTTACTTTAGAGGTAAATTGTCACTGTCAAGTAGTAACACTCATGGTGAACATTTCTGAAGGGTAAAAGTTTTAAAACCTGGAGTTTTGTCAATGCCTTCAGGGTCCATAATATGTTCTTATTTCAAAGTGGTCAATGACTAAATCCTTATGGAATGAATATTTACATTCTCAAAAGAGGACTGCAGTCCTCTCCACTCTGAGATTGCTGGTTATTACACCAAGTCATGCTAACTATTTTTATGTGGTTCAGTCATCTCACCAGCAGGTGGTTTCTGCCTCTCCCTCACTTGCTTAAAGACTCTGCAATAAGTTACAGGCCATAAATTTTGTTTTCTGAAAGAAACATCAAAAGAATGATAGCCTTAGGGGAAATGCATTGTCTTAATAATTTATTGTAGAAAGAAAAAAACTTAGAGAAATAGCCTTTTCAATTTAAACTCCTATCATAACTACAAACCTGCTAGATAAGCAAAAGAACTGATACAGGATTTCACAACTTCTTTCATCCAGAAACAGTTTCATGTTTAGTCTGCTTAATCCAAGAACATGGAATAAGAGTTAATTATCCAGGACTGAATAATTAATTTGTGATTAATGTTCATTTTCTAATAAAAACATAATACTCTTGCTTCAAATCTATTTATACATTACCATTTATGTCTTTATTTGTTCAAACCTGAATGATATATCTTTTAAATGGCATAAAAATGGTTCCAACTACCTATCAGTATTCAGGGAAAAAATAATTCTGTGAGTAAACTTTCAAATGGATTATAAGTTAATAAATCATCAGAAATAATGTCAACAGAAATTAATACATGCTCATTTATTTTATTCACAAAATAATAGTTAAATATATATAATACCTTTACCAAGTTCATTACATAAGTATTTATTTATAAAGTTTTAATAATAATTTTTTTCTACCATGACATAATTGAAAACTCTAGTTAGTATCCATTTCCCATCCTTAAGATAGTACATTTAACTGCTAGTCATTAAACACAGTGTGGTGGTCCCATTAAAGATATAGATTATCTTATGTAAAATGATGCTCGCTAAGTTCTTCTAGAAAACCAGCCTATATCTCCTACATTGCTATGGAATTCTGCACCTAACAGAATGTTACACTTCCTGACAAAGAAGGCATATTAGGAAATTAGAGAATATTAAAAAGAGAAAGGGGATATGTTTACTATTGTATATAATATAGGTAAAACCTGGAATAGGAAAACTGGATCATTACTAATTTCTAACCTCAACAGAAGAACTGACAAGGGCAATAAAAATCTCTGCCACATAAAATCATTTTAAAAGAATATGACATGAAGGGATTTGTCAATCTTCTAGACGGAAGTTATTGATGCCTTGATAGCATATGATGCTAGTTTTGCTAATCATACAACATGGACATCTATGCTTTAATTTGTACCTTATTCCACACATGTAAATAAAATTGGCCTCCCAAATATTATTGAATTAAAAGTTACTGAACATAGGTACGCAGTCACACCCACGCCTTACAAGTGCACCTTGATCACAAGGTGGGACTGAGAGAACAAACTGACTTCTCCGCCACCATCTTCACTAGGCGCAAGCACACACATCCTCCTGGGGTGAGGGTAAGGCATCTGTCACCTCTTAATAAACAAACTCCATCTCCAAAATACTTGGAGTCTCAGTCCCTTTTTCATAAATTATTACTGAATCCATAACACAATAATTATGTTTAAGTCCCACAATTCTGGATTTATTGTGACCCCAGATGGAAATGCAAATTTCAGTCATTTAGCTGATGCCCACCTAACACAATCCAAGCATAGTATTCAGACAAAAAAAGGAGATCAGATTCCTTTACAGTCAGATTTGTACTCATTTCCCAGACAAAACAACATCTATTGCTGATTTCTTTTCAATTCTAGCTCCCAAATCTGTATTCATATGTCTCATTTCAAATTCTCTGTCGCTCTGACACTACATCCTCACAAAAATTAACATCCCATATTTCGTTTTCATTATATTTCCTGATTTTGGAATAATAATTCCTAAACTCAGTTTTGTCACAGCCACATGACCAGGTGCCTTGAAGCTTTCATTATATTTCCAAAATATAATGAATACAACCTGGCCATAAAAAATGAATTATAAACATATATGCAGGAAAATGTTCCAGTAATAATTTTAAGTTAAAATGTAAATAATAAAGCTCCATTTTTCATTTGAAAAATTAGGAAGAAAACTCTACAAAGCTATCCAATTTCAGAGAAAGTTTTGTGAAAGATGCACTTCCAACATTATTTTTGACTGCAAAATCTATTTGAAAAGTGACTTGGCAACATAAAGCAAGAGCATATTCCCTAGTCATTTTTTTTTTTTCTGGGAATTAGGGAAAAAGTCCTATGTATGAAGATAGACATCCTCGTTTCATTTATGATGGAGAAACTCAGAAACAAATATCTATGTACATTGTGTTAAATCCAATCAATAAATTATTACTGGGTCATAAAACTGACAAAGACTAGACAATGTAATAACTTGAGCAAACGCTTATGATTTCATTTGTAAGGGACCAGAGACATTAAATATATGCATTATATTACCATGACTTTTTTAAAAAGTATATAAGCAAGGGTAGAAAGAAACATGACAATATGTTAGTGTGCTTATATTAGCACAGTGTTTGTAAATCAGGGTGGGCCACAATCATCTGACGATTATTTTCAAAAATTCCTATTCAGGTTCTGCCTTCATAGATTCTGACTCATTCACTCCTCCACTAAAACTGATGCAAATTCCTAATTAAATATCATACTGGAAAGAGAACATGAGAAAAATCATTGTTTCTCTTCTTCTAATTTTTGTTCATATTTTCTGAATGAGGCCAGCATGCATTGTATAAGGTAAAAATATAATAATTAGTTCTATGAATAACAGTAGTAGCAATAGTAGTAACCTTTTATTAAGCATTTACTTTCAAATTTCACCTTTAATTCTCAAATTTTTTTTCGATCAATGTTACTATTCTGATTTTATAAATGAGGAAATTGACACTGGGAGAAATCAGGTGACCTACTAAGATCATGAAGTCTGAAGGGCTTTGAAGCCCTATTGATCTTGTGTGTGACAACATCAGAGAATGAAATGATGTCATGACAGAAGGCTGGTACTGACAATGCCCAGTGCTCAAAGGTCAGGTTGCCTTGGGTGATTGGCTTTAGGTTCTTGTTCACTTCTTTGTTTCAGAAGTAATTAAAACATGCCATTAAAAAAAAGATGACATATATAGATGGTTACAAAACATATATAGATGGTTACATATATGTCTGGCTTACACAGGGTCCAAGAATGAGTAGTAGATGAGATGTAAGAAATATGTGATGTCAGACACAGGGAGGCCAAGGGACCTCCTCTGAATTAACAGTTCCCCAAAAGGGAACCTTGACTACCCCCCAAAGATGATTTTTAAACTAATCTTCATTAACACAATTCTTAACATGATACTGAAATGGAGAGAACCGTCATTTTTACAGAGATTCTTAGCCATTAAAGAGTCTCCATAAAAGTCAGAATATCTTTAAAAGATAAAATTGTGAGTCATCAGAGGCTGGATATAAAACCAGTTTCTACCACAGCAGGGCTACCATTTATCCTGATGCTACTTCCTTCTAAGGTCACTTTGAAAAGGTGAAGGACCACCGTTGAATGCATGCATTTGACTTTTTCACTCGAAGTTTGACAAATATATGGTCAAGGTATCAAATCCAATGATTTTCAGAGAGAAGAAATCGTTAAGCAAAATTACATGTGAGAAAAGATACAATAAGTTAATTAGTAAGTTAATCGTGTCTGAACATTAGACCCTGAGCTTGGCAAACATTTGAACAGGGAATTTCCTTTCAATTGCTAATGCTTATACAATAATATATATTAAACATTAAATCAGTTTTAGAGTTTGGTTCAGATATTGGTACTAATTAGTTTTGGCTGATATTGAAGTATTTTGTATGCTCCATTTATAAAAGCACTGTTTGCCCATCTGTTCATAGGTTGAAAGTGATTAAAGGATACTTATTATGGCTGTTGTAAAAGCCAAATACTTTTTAAGCTGCAAATATGTGACAAAACCAGTTCAGGCTGCCAAGTTCAGAAATATATTAAAAGAGATCTATGAGGCTTCCCTCCCCCAATTCCTCTTCCAACCTGCATTAATCGAAAAGTAAATATCACCGCTTTCCTGATTAGACTACTATGCATGCTTTGTCCAAATGCTTTGCAATTTAGTTATAATTTACACAATTTACTCTGATTTGGATCTTCTGCTACCAAGCTGTGTCGAGGGCTTTCGTTTCCTGTACGTGCAGCCTTGAAGTAGAAACATGTGATGCCCTCATGCTTTGAATGTAGGATTTGAAAGCAGCTTGGGTAATGAGGGAAAGGAGTCTGTGGCCTACTTTAATCCCCTAAATGAGGTCTATTTAGTTCAAAAACAATGTGTTCAATTCAGCATGGTGATACAGATTTTTTTAAATTTATTTATTTAATTAGGCATATATGACAGCAGAATGCATGTTGATTCATTGTATACAATGATACAGATTTTTAAGAAAAGGGATATAATACGTTTCCACAAAGTTCAACTGTTGGCTCCATATTATTTCATCATTCATTTCCAAATCTTCCAAGGGCTCAGTATTTTCATGTTAAGAAAACCTGTTCACTTTGAAAAATCAGAGCAGGGTTCCTGATACTTTCTAAAATAAGATGCAATCCTCCAGGAGTGGAAGATAATTCACTTTAATTTAGGCAATTTTTTTAAATAGCTTAAATATCTGAATGAGATGTGTTTCCTTTGGTACTTTTCACTTATATTTGTACCCCTATCATTACTCAGAAGGCCACCCTGCCTCAATCTCCAAAACCAAGTGCCATCCTATTTTGGGCTGCCGCTAGGTCCACAGCAATCTGTTTAAGTAGATCATATTAAAGGATGGAGTCCAATATTCTATTTAAAGTCTCCAAGAGTACTTGAATTTATGTTTAGGGTGCTTTTCACTTATATAGATCCATACTTAGAATTTATATTGCAGTAAAATATTTAAGGCTATCAATATGAGAGAAGAAAATCAGGTATGGGTGAAAGAGGCAGAAAAAGTTCTCCCACCCCATTATGTCATCATATTTAAGGAAATATAGAGGTTATTGTTATTGCTGCTGCTGGATTTAAGTTTTCCAACAGCTTTTCTTCAAAGCATAACAGCAATTTTAAATTCCAAATTCAGTTATAAAATATAATTATTTATTTCCTCTTAAACATGCTGAATAAAATATAATTATTTTCTCTACAACATGCTGAAGGAGCATTGTTTATTATGAATTAAACAGAAATGATCATTTCACATAATAAAAAAGCAAAACCAGAAAGGAAATACTGTTTTGGTTCTAACTTGAATTGATTCTGACTTTGTGATCAAGCTTACCTAGAATGAACTTTCAGGGAATCCTCTTTAACCCAAACATGAAACCCCTTTTTATTGTATCTGCATGTTTTACTTGTAGGGCACTCAAGAAATTATACTTAAGACAACTGAAATGACTAGGGTGTTCATGCCCAAGGTGTAATGGGAGCTGAAGTTTCAGTGGCACAGTGACCAGACTGTCGATTTTTCATAAGCTTATCTATGGAATAGGGAACATAATGAATTATTCTGCTCTTCCTCCCAGTACAGTCATTTATTTCATTTGGGGTAGCCCTCTGCTTCCAACCCAAACTTTAGTCAGTCATGGCACAGACCTCGCTCTACCTACCAACTCCCATCCACCTCTCTCATCTTTGCTCAAGGGTGGAATTAATGAAGATTTGGTACCTGTTTAGATTCCTTGTCCTTAGAAGGAATAGGGACATCAGATTATAGGACTTCAAGATAACGGAAAATATTGCCTTCAGCTGAATCTAAAAACAATTTCCTTTTTAAAAATGTTTTAAGTTGTAGATGGATACAATACCTTTATTTTATTTATTTTTATGTGGTGCTGAGGATCGAGTCCAGTGCCTCACACGTGCCAAGCAAGTGCTCCACCACTGAGCCACTACCGCAGCCCTTAAAAACAAATTCTGATATTATATACAATATTTTATTTCAAACCATATTTATGTTTTAGGAACTGTCATTTCCAGTGGATCACAGATCATCAAGCTGGCACACAGGGTGATGATCACAAGACAGTCGGCCAAACGCTGTTAGCAAAGCAGGAAATGAGGAGAGATTTTAGAGCACCCTGGAGTAGAGAGATAGGAATTTTTGGCCCCCCTATGCCCATGTTTCTGTCTCCTTAGTAGGGAGGGTTAGTCTCCCTACCAACCTTCTTTGAGAGTCCCTCCAAGAAAAAGTAGTTAGAAATCAGTCTTTCACTGCTTGAGACTCCATTCATCTTCAATGTACTACTGGGCAGGATTACTGTGCTGAGAGATGAGAACTTAGGTTCCTTATCCCACTATTCACCTTGCAACTCCTCAGACATTTACTTTCTGATTCCATATAGGAACCACACCCACAGGGCTCTCTCCTTGTACCAGGCCTAGTCATCCTCTTAACCAGTTTTTCATTTCATATGGTCAGCTGTTTCCTTACTCTCTGTTTGTTTTAGTCAGCTTTTTTGCTGCTGCAATTGAAAGACCTGACCAGAACCATTGTGGAGGAGAAAGGGTTTATTTAGGGGCTCACAGTTTCAGAGGTCTCAGTCCATAAGTGGCTGGCTCCATTCCTCAGGGCTCAAGGTGAGGCAGGATATCATGGCAGAAGAGTGTGGCAAAGGGAAGCAGCTCACATGATGACCAGGCAGTGGAGAGAGAGGGAAGCAGCTCACATGGTGACCAGGCAGTGGAGAGAGGGGGAAGCAGCTCACATGATGACCAGGCAGTGGAGAGAGAGGGAAGCAGCTCACATGATGACCAGGCAGTAGAGAGAGAGGGAAGCAGCTCACATGATGACCAGGCAGTGGAGAGAGGGGGAAGCAGTTCACATGATGACCAGGCAGTGGAGAGAGGGGGAAGCAGCTCACATGATGACCAGGCAGTAGAGAGAGAGGGAAGCAGCTCACATGATGACCAGGCAGTAGAGAGAGAGGGAAGCAGCTCACATGATGACCAGGCAGTAGAGAGAGAGGGAAGCAGCTCACATGATGACCAGGCAGTGGATAGAGGGGGAAGCAGCTCACATGATGACCAGGCAGTGGAGAGAGAGGGAAGCAGCTCACATGATGACCAGGCAGTGGAGAGAGGGGGAAGCAGCTCACATGATGACCAGGCAGTGGAGAGAGAGGGAAGCAGCTCACATGATGACCAGGCAGTGGAGAGAGAGGGAAGCAGCTCACATGGTGACCAGGCAGTGGAGAGAGAGGGAAGCAGCTCACATGATGACCAGGCAGTGGAGAGAGAGGGAAGCAGCTCACATGATGACCAGGCAGTGGAGAGAGAGGGAAGCAGCTCACATGATGACCAGGCAGTGGAGAGAGAGGGAAGCAGCTCACATGATGACCAGGCAGTAGAGAGAGAGAGGGAAGCAGCTCACATGATGACCAGGCAGTGGAGAGAGAGGGAAGCAGCTCACATGGTGACCAGGCAGTGGAGAGAGGGGGAAGCAGCTCACATGATGACCAGGCAGTGGAGAGAGAGGGAAGCAGCTCACATGATGACCAGGCAGTGGAGAGAGGGGGAAGCAGCTCACATGATGACCAGGCAGTGGAGAGAGGGGGAAGCAGCTCACATGATGACCAGGCAGTAGAGAGAGGGGGAAGCAGCTCACATGGTGACCAGGCAGTGGAGAGAGGGGGAAGCAGCTCACATGGTGACCAGGCAGTGGAGAGAGGGGGAAGCAGCTCACATGATGACCAGGCAGTGGAGAGAGGGGGAAGCAGCTCACATGATGACCAGGCAGTAGAGAGAGAGGGGAAGCAGCTCACATGATGACCAGGCAGTGGAGAGAGGGGGAAGCAGCTCACATGGTGACCAGGCAGTGGAGAGAGAGGGAAGCAGCTCACATGATGACCAGGCAGTGGAGAGAGGGGGAAGCAGCTCACATGATGACCAGGCAGTAGAGAGAGAGGGAAGCAGCTCACATGATGACCAGGCAGTGGAGAGGGGGAAGCAGCTCACATGATGACCAGGCAGTGGAGAGAGAGAAAGACTCCACTCACCAGATACAAAAGATATACCCCAGAGCCACGCCCCCAATTAACCACTTCCTCCAGCCACACCCCACCTGCCTCCAGTTACTACTCAGTTATTCCCATCAGGGATTAATTCACTGATTATGGTAAGGCTATAACCCAGTCATTGCTCCTCCAAACCTTCTTGCATTGTCTCACACATGAGCTTTTGGGGGACACCTCACATCCGAACCATAATATTGCTACATCCTTTAGCAAACACTAGTAGAATGATGACTTTCACATGCATAAGAGTGAGAAAGGAGACTCAAGACTCCTTTAGGAGCCAGGACATCTCCACACTAAGGGAGAAAGCAGAAAACCCCAATTCAGCCTATAGCCAAGGCCAATAAGCTATAAGTCAATTTTAAGTGAGAGCACCTGTTGGCATGGTGTCCTCTGTCCCACCTGCTAGTCCAATGCTTTTCTTCCCCCAGCTCATTGGGCTAGATTAGGAAAATGGATGGTGCTGACTCTCACCAATGTCAATCTGTGGCCACATTCACAGGTGTGGGCTACTGCTCAACCTTGCTCCTGCTTAGGTGTATAGCTCGTCATTAGAAGATGATCAGTAGAAGGAAGACACCAAACTCCACAACTGACAAAGCTGAAAATGCTTGGCAATAGTTGCAAGTAAGGAACAGTGGTTTCTGAAGAGGCAGGAAAAAGAAGGCATTCTGAAGGCCAGAGAGTTGATACTGGACCCAGTCAAATATATCCTCACATTTGCTCCTCAGAGGGTGGTCTGAGAACCAGCAGATCAGCATCACCTGGGAGTTTATTGGGAATGCAATATTTTAGTCTGTATTGATTCTACTATGCTGAAGAAGAATGACTATCAGATTCAAAAGGACAGAATGAATACTGATAGTGGAGAATTGAAGCTCAAGCCAAGGAAGGAGCTCATAAATAAATCTGAAGCTTCTCTTAATTAGTTAAATTTTCTGGGCTCAGGCAAATAATTTTCCATATTCATCTGTTGATCTGCTGCCTTTGAAAACCCAGAGAATGAATGTGATGTGAGAATTCTGAAGAATGGCAAATGTCCTCACTTTCAAAAATGGAAAAGCATAAAATTTTGTAAGTATGGTCCAGTGAGTTTAATGTCAGAATTTATTAGCTGTCAGCTGGATGGTGAGTGAGGACTGACAGAATAAAGCAGTGGTGCTAAGACAATGAGCACAAAAAAGAATAAGTCATGCCATTGTGAGTTCATTTTCTGTAATTTAATACAATTATTATTTGGTTCTGTTTTTACTACTGCTAGAACAGGAAATGATTTTTGATACGTCTGATTTCGGGAAAGCCATTTTCAGCATTCTCATGTGATCTCTGTAAAGACGGTTGGGAAATATATAGACTGATTTGCTGGTCTTGGGTAGTTAGATGTATAGTATAATTATTGACATAAGGAATACAGGAGAGAAGGCTGGGAAAGGGAATACAGTTATTTCACTTTTGAGAGGTAGTTATAGGATATCCCAATAAAGATGCCTACTTTAAAGCTTAAGATGAGAACTATGCATGGCTAGAAGGGAAAGAAAAGTCATTTCAAAAGCAGGGAAATTATCTAAAAATGTGATCCATGAATTAAACAAACATTTATTTATTTATTTATTTATTTATTTATTTATTTATTGTATAAGATGCTATTCTAGTATTGAGGGCACACTGGTGAATAAAACAGAAAACTCTCCTGCCCTCATTGAGCTTATATTCTTGTGAAACAGGTAAAAAGTAATCACAGTAAACAAGTGTCGCTGCCTGAAGCGGAAGTCGCTTGGAGCAGCGAACGCCACAGGAAAATTCGGAGGCAGGATGAAAATGAAAAAAGGTCTTTTATTCTTCTCCTCTCTCCAGCTCCAGCAATCACTCCAAATGCTCTAACTCCAACCACCACCTTCTTCTTCCCCACACACACTAACGAACCTCACCCAGTTATATACATATAGCTTTAACAAGGACACGTGCTTACAGCTCGAGCTTACAGGTGCGTCACGCAGTGTTCACGGGCATACAAAGATTCTTTGAATAATGTATCAACATCAGGTGGAAACTAGAACATCTTTTATGGCTCTCAGCTAACCGCAATCTTTAGCTATCTCCTTGATTATAGGCTCCTTCATTTCCCCCTTTTAGTTTTAAAAGAGGGGATGTTCTAGGACGTCCATGTGCAACCGACATTCTTACCCGTCATGGGAGTCTAGGCTGTCCTGACTCCTGGCTTAGGTTGACATGCCGGCCACATTAGACTGTCCCGTGCGACTGTGCCGTGTCTTAGGTTGTCCCCCTCTGGGGATCTTACCCGTCATAGGCTAACCAGCCATCCAATAGAGCCCTTCAGGATCGACTGTGTGTTGACTAACAGCCGTCCAATTTTTAGGAGATGCTGCGGCTTTAAGGCGATAAGCCTACTGCTGACGAGCCAAGTTTCCATAGCGTATCAAGTTCTTTAAGCCAATCAGCTGCCCTTAGTTTCATCAAGTAACGCACTGAGTTCTCTTAGACAAATACCCGCAAGGCATTGTCCCGCAATGTCCCAAAATAATGGAAAATCAAAATGTCCATAAGTTATAACACATAGATTCAGGAGGCCCCATGCATGCAGAGCAGAGGCCACACTGCTGGTGAGGTTGTTGATGCTTGAGCAGCAGGGATGCTTGCAGCGACCGCGGTCCCTGCAGTTGTAGCAGCAGCCGTCTTTTTTATGTCTAGACATTTCTACCGGCAAATCTTCAGGGCCCGCTACCTAAAAACTCAAGCATCCATTATTAAGGGAAAGGCAGTGCTATTCCAGCACTGAGATCAAAAGGTGAGCTGTCAAACTAAAAAAAGAATTATTAGAGTAGAAAATAAAAGTTGATCTCTGCTCACACACATTGCTGCTTAAGCTCCCACAAACATAAGCTGGCAAAATATCACATTCAGAAATAATCAAAGAGAAACTGAGGGTGTTTACTGCATTAAAGATAAAGAAAAGCTAAAGGCATTTTGGAAAAATAATTTGTTAGCTGGAATCCTCGAGTCTCTATATACACAGCAATCCTATACCTGTTGAAATAATTCAAATTAATCAGCTACTAAACAAATGAAGTCAATAACAAATAAATGATCCTCTGTCGGAACACCAAAATATCAGGTTATATAACATTAAACATATTCACAGCTGAAGAGAAGTCCCGGAGACAACTATAAATCAAAATTGATTATCATTATAATTGATTATCTAAAAATATTCTGAACTTATATAAATATCTATTTATCTATCTATCTATTGATTATCAAATTAGAATATTCTAAGCTTAAATGAATTAACGTTATTTGTTATTTGGATCTATATCTATCTACCTTTTTTTTTTTTTTTTTTTTTTAAGCGCTTAATTATTTGTGACGTCACACTAGACAGACGCACATATAAACATATTTGTGACATCACATTAACATGAAATTTAGACAAATGCACAGACATAAAGACATATATAAAAGAGAAAAAAAAATTACAATTGTGTATACACTGAAGAGAGATCTTCTTGTCCCGGCCGGGAAGAATGAAATTTAAGTTGTAAATTTAATGGAGAACTCTTTTAAGGGAATCACTCCATACCTTCATTTTGGTCCTCTTGACCTTGCACTTGTTTATTCAATCTAGACTCCTCAATAACTTCGTCTTGATCCCTTTGACTTTGTACCTGCTTTATCAATCTAGATGGTATCCATATTGGAGAGGATTCGTGCTTTGGAAAAACACAAACAGATCCTCTCCCCCAAATTAATACTGGGTCTGGACCCTTCCATGTACCTGAGAGAACATCCTTCCAGTAAACCAAAGGTTTATGTTGTTGGTGTGGGTTCCAGTGTCTATCTCCAGCCGAATGTCCATTAGAATCTAAAGTTAAGAAATTTAGGGTAAACAGGGCAACTGCCAATCTGTCCTTAGGATTTTTCCAGTTTCCATCTTTTTGCTTTAGTAACATATTTTTAAGTGTCCGATTTGCTCTTTCAATTATTCCTTGTCCCTGAGGATTATAAGCGATACCTGTTTTGTGGATAATATTGAACTTTGTACAAAATTGTTTGAAGGATGTGGATGTATATGCAGGGCCATTATCTGTTTTAAGCATTTTGGGGATGCCCAATGCAGCAAAAGCTTGCAGACAATGAGATATAGTATCTTTAACTTTTTCTCCAGAATGTAAAGAAGCAAAAATCATGCCTGAGCATGTATCTATGGTGACATGAATAAATCGTAATTTTCCAAAACTTGGCTCATGTGTGACATCCATCTGCCACAAATGATTGGGCATCAAACCTCGTGGGTTAACCCCATAATGTGGATTGGGCAAAAGTGTTACACAAGATGGACATTCTTTTACAATTCTACGAGCTTGTTCTTTTGTGATTTTAAATTTTTGTCTTAAGGTAGTGCTGTTAACGTGGAACTGGGAATGAAATAAAGTAGCTTGTTGTACTGTAGTAAATATAAATATTGTTTTAGTGAGGGCGTCAGCTTTTTGATTACCTTCATGGAGAGGACCAGGCAGATTAGTGTGAGCTCTTATGTGACCTATAAATAAAGGTTCTTTTCGTTGCCATAGGAGATTTTGGATTTGAGAAAACAATTTAAAAGCTGGAGTATGTGGTGCTATTGGACCTGCTAGCTCCAATTTTGGGACAGCATGTACAATATAATGGCTGTCTGAAAAAATATTCATAGGCTGTTCTTTAAAATTTTCCAGAGCTATTATTATAGCTTCGAGTTCCACTAATTGAGCTGATTTTTGATTAGTGATATGAATCATTTTTTCATTTTGAGTGACTACTGCAGCAGTACCGTTAGAGGATCCATCTGTAAATACATTAAATGCTTTAGGAATGGGTTGATTTTTTATTACCTGTGGGAATATGATAGGATGATTGATACAAAAGGACAGTATAGGAGATTTAGGAATATGATTGTCAAAATTTGCAGAAGTAGAGCATCTAGCTATAGCCCAATCATTATCATTGAAGCACAAATATTCAACCTGTGACGATGAATAAGGAGTAATAATAGTAGCGGGATGAATTCCAAATATTTTAGTAGAGGTTTTAAGTCCTTGAAGAATAAGTTTAGCCACCATGGAGGTATAAGACTCAATTGTACTTTTAGGAGAGACAGGCAAATGTATCCATAATATAGGTCCCTGTTGCCAAAATACTCCTGTTGGAGTATATTGTGAAGGAATAATAATCAATATTAGTGGTTGTGCAAAATCAAATCTATCGCAATGGGATCTTTCAATGGCCTGTTCTACTAATTTTAGAGCTCTCCTGGCCTCAGGAGTTAATGTTCGAGGTGAGGATGGGTCAGGGTTCCCACGAAGGATGTCAAATAAGGGTTTTAATTGTCCAGTAGTGAGGCTTAGTGTAGGGCGAAGCCAATTAATGTCACCCAGTAATTTTTGGAAATCATTGAGGGTGGTCAAATGTTCTTTACTTATTAGAATTTTTGGGGGTTTAACAAAAGTATCCATGATTTTAAAGCCTAAATATAGTATAGGTGATCTGCTTTGAACTTTTTCTTCTGCTATATATAATCCATATTTTTTTAGATTTTTTGTTATTTCACTAAATATATTAAATAAGATTTGTTGATTAGGGTGAGCTAATAAAACATCGTCCATGTAGTGTAGACACATAAGGTCTTGATATTTGTTTTTAATGGGCTGTATAGCTCTGTCCACATATAGTTGGCACAGTGTAGGGCTATTTGCCATTCCCTGCGGCAATACTTTCCATTGATATCTTTTATCAGGGCCATTATTATTAATAGAAGGAATTGAAAAAGCAAACCTGGGGGCATCCAGAGGATGTAGGGGAATGGAAAAGAAACAGTCCTTTATATCAAGGGTTATAAGGTAATAGTTTTTTGGAATAGCTACAGGATTAGGAAGTCCAGGTTGAGTAGGGCCCATAATTTGCATTGTTTTGTTAATTTGTCTTAGATCTTGTAATAGTCTCCATTTACCTGATTTTTTCTTAATTACAAATATGGGAGAATTCCAGGGAGAGGTGGAAGGCTCTATGTGTCCTGCTTCTAATTGTTCTTTAATTAATTGATGGGCCGCTTGCAATTTTTCTTTGGATAGGGGCCACTGAGGGACCCAAACTGGCTTATTAGAGAGCCATGGTATTTTTAAAATTGTTTTCTCAGTGGCCCCTAGAAAAAATGTCCTTTGCCTTTTTTATTATGAGTAGGATTTTTATTCTTAACACCTGCAGGCTTGGTCGCTAGGTGTAGCCCCATTTGATGTAAAATATCTCTTCCCCATAGGGTAACTGGCAAGCTGTTTAAAACATAGGGTTTGAATGTTCCTGTATGGCCTTCATTGTCTTGCCAATTTAAGATTACAGCACTTTGAGCTGGGGTATTACTGTATCCCAAGCCTCTTAAACTGGTTGAGGCTTTCTGTAGAGGCCAGTGCTTAGGCCATTGTTGTAGATTTATGATGGAAGAGTCAGCTCCTGTATCAATCAGCCCCTCCATCTCTATACCTTGAATTTTTAATTTGCACATAGGCCTCCGTGAACAGTCCTAGACCCAGAAAGCCATAGGTCCTGAACCAGTGGAACCGAATGCTCTGCTATTTCTATTTTGTGGCATGCTTTTAAAAGAATTATGGAGACTGGGAATGAGGAGCAGCTGTGCGATTCTGTCTCCTTGATTTACGGAGATGATGCCCCTGTGTGTACTTAGCATTATTTTAATCTCTCCATTATAATCTGAATCAATAACCCCTGGTATAACATTAAAGCCTAATAAACTTTTGGAACTACGCCCAAGGATTAGTCCCACAGTTCCTGAAGGGAGAGGTCCCCTGATTCCCGTAGGAATCAGCTGAACCCCCATTTCAGGTGTCAGGACCATCCGGGCAGTAGAACAGAGATCTAATCCTGCACTTCCTCTTGTCCCTCTGATAAGGGAGTTAATAGGTAGGAGGGACTGTGACGAGGAATCATTTGAATCTGAGGGCCTTCCTCCTCTAGTGCCTCGTACATTTGTGGGCCCCGGGGCATTGGGCCCCGTGCCCCGTTTTTTTGAAATCCTTGATAAATCATTTCCATATATATCATATCTAGAATGGCATTGATTGGCCCAATGTATACCTTTTTTGCATCTGGGGCATCGGCCTGGAGCACGGTATGAATTTGATTTTATTACCCTTAGGGGATATTGCTTAGCATATCTTGGTTGATTATAATAATTTTGTCTGGAATATCCTGTTCTAGGTTGAAACCTTTGGGAATTTTGAGGGGAGGAATTTTTCATTACTGCAGCAATTACGTTGCCTGTGATAACAGCCTCGTTAATGTCTTTGCACAGTCTGATATAAATCGATAAGTCTTTTTTACTTCTCCATGGCCTTATTGCATCCTGGCAATATTTATTAGCGTTCTCGTATGCTAATTGGATAACTAGGGGCATAGCTTGCTCGACTTCTCCAAAAACTCTAGATGTTGTTTTTAAGAGCCTATCTACAAAATCAGCGTAAGGTTCGTTAGGCCCTTGTATAACTTTTGATAGGCTGCCTTGCAGATCCCCTGTGCCTGAGATTGTCTTCCAGGCTTTCACAGCTGCAGTGTGTACCTGGGCATACACACCTGGATCGTATTGTAGCTGATTTTGTAGTTCGGCGAACTCACCCTCCCCTGTGAGCATATCTATATTGCGTTGAGGGAAACCTGCTGCAGCATTTCTCTTTGCTATTTCTGAACAAAGTTCCTGGAATTGAGTTTTCCAGATTAGGTATTGTCCCCCGCTTAGTACCGCTCTGCATAGACTTTTCCAATCTGAGGGGGCTAAGGTTAGGGTGTTAAGTGACTCTATCATACTTAACGTGAACGGAGCTTGAGGCCCATAGGTCATTACCGCCTCTTTAAAATTCTTTATTGTTTTAAAGTCTAGGAACTCATGATATCTTTGTCCCTGTTCATTTTGAAATACTGGCAGTTCTAGGTGCTCCTGCGGTCTATGTTGTTCGAGAGCGTATAAGCGCTCTGAAAGGCCGCCAATTTCTACCTCTAGGGCACGTATACTCTGATCCATACTCTTTATTGTTTCTGTTAGGGATTCTATCCATGAAGGAGCAGAGGGCGCTAGTGGTTCCTCTATTTGACGGTCTTTTCTCTTTTTTAATTTCTTTTTGTTCTTTTTATTGGAGACTGTGCTCTCCGAATCGCTTTTTGATTCCTCTTCACTACTAGCTTCATAATTCCTAACCGGCTCAGTAGAGGAGACTGTACTTTCATGGTTTGGCTCCTTGTTACTATTATTACTTTCACTAGTATCCTGAGTTTCAGTTTCTAAGGAGAGTACATACTCCTCAGCTAATTTTATTAAGCTTCTGATGGCTTTTGCAGATCTTACTTTTGAATTTACATTCCTACTCTCCTTGCTGGTCTCCACTGAGTCAGAGGATATGCTTTCTTGTTCACTTTTCTCACTATCCTCTGAGTTCTCAATATCAAAAATTTCATTCATGGCTTTTATAAACCGACTTTTTGTTATATTTGCTCCCATCTTTTTAAATTTTCTTTTTTCTTACCTTGCCGCCGAATTCCCCGTACGGGCCGCCACCTGTCGCTGCCTGAAGCGGAAGTCGCTTGGAGCAGCGAACGCCACAGGAAAATTCGGAGGCAGGATGAAAATGAAAAAAGGTCTTTTATTCTTCTCCTCTCTCCAGCTCCAGCAATCACTCCAAATGCTCTAACTCCAACCACCACCTTCTTCTTCCCCACACACACTAACGAACCTCACCCAGTTATATACATATAGCTTTAACAAGGACACGTGCTTACAGCTCGAGCTTACAGGTGCGTCACGCAGTGTTCACGGGCATACAAAGATTCTTTGAATAATGTATCAACATCAGGTGGAAACTAGAACATCTTTTATGGCTCTCAGCTAACCGCAATCTTTAGCTATCTCCTTGATTATAGGCTCCTTCAAACAAGTGAATTGTAGAGGTTGGGGAGAAGGCAGTATGGTAAAAAAATAAAGCAGGGTATGGGAGTTAGTTAAGGCAGGGGTAGAATATGCTATTTTAAATGTGTGCAATGGTGGATGGAAGGTTTATTGAAAATATAATGTGTTAATTATCAGAGGAAAATGTGACAAGTAGCTAAATCAAAATGTAATAGCATCACTTCTGAAGTCTTACAAATAGTATGCATATATATGTCTAACCTACTATTTCTATTACCTAATCACATAGACTTCTTTTGATACTTTACATTAAAGATACCATGGAAATAAGCAAAAATGGAATAAGCATAAATAAGGAAGGAAATACATTACTATTCCTCATCTATATATTTACATGAGTCATATGAATTTTTGAATCATAAATTTTTAAAAAGTGTAAACTTAAGGATCCCAAAATAGTGCACATTACTTCACAGATGGTCTATTTAAATGCTGACACCTTTTTCTTCCAGAATTGAAGCAAATGAAATACTAAAAAGGTGAGAGGCTGATGACTAGCCTCATATCTTATAGAAACTACAGATCTAGTACTACAAATCAACATAGTAAGTTTTTTCCCCTATGAATTAAAGGTGCATCAATTGATCTATTATATACTTGAAAATCAGTCAGGCATTTTAAAAATGATTTGGAAGTTGAACAAAAGGAAAATTTATCACTGATAACACATTAAAATGCAAAGGATTAACAGCTTTTTGCAAAAGGACATCAAGAGAAATAGGTATTATATTCATGAAATGCAATAGTTGACCTGAAGAGAAATGGAGACTTTTATAATACAGTTAGAGGTTCTAAACAAATCAAAATGGACCTCAAGGAAGATTGTTTATATATAAAGTAAATCTTTCTCATACAAAATAAAAGATGAATATCATTTCAATAGTAAACTAAATCATAGTCCATGTAGCTCCTGATTCAGTTTTTGCTTAAATATTGAGAATGAACTCTATTTCTCCTTATGTAATCACATAGACTTCTTTTGCTGCTTTACATTAAAGATATCATATGAAAATAAGCAAAAGTGGAATAAACATAAAGAAGTGAATAAAGAGATATAAAAGAAAAGAAAGAAATCATACTTCATTGCAAAATACCATTAAATCTTTCTATCAAGGGAAAAAATGTGTGTACTATAATCTATGAACACATTTCATTCTTAAAAAAACTAAAATGGAAGAATGACATCATTTGACTCTAATTCTTTCAGATATTTTACTAGGTATTTTAGTATAAAAAAATAAAAGTCAGAAAAATGTTCCTTTGGCAGTTCTGGTTGAACTGAGATTGACTGGCTTTCTTTGATAAATTTAACACGATCTTCCTTTTCCTTAAAAATAGTTGAGGGCTTTCTTTTACCATATTTTAATCTTATGGATTTCTAACAATCTTCTGAGACTTATGGAGTTCAAAGGATTTCAAATTTTATCATTCACATTGAAATATTAAGGACATGAAGACTTTCATTCAGATATTAAACAATTTCATTTTATAAATGCTCATCTTTGAAAATTATTTTCAATAAATGTTGTGCATGTTTGTGTACATAATGAATATTTATATAGCAGAATCATAAACTTAAGGCAAAATTATCATCTTTCTCTCATAAAAATACACAAGTATATATTTAAGAACCTTAGAACAAAATCAAATATACATTGTGTGGGCTTTACAAGCTAGCTCATTAATCTCCAACATGTGGGATTCTAGCATTATAGCTCTTTGTTTAATAATGCTGTTAATGAAAAGTCTTGTATATAAACAATGTATGTGGGAAGTATAGCACTTTCTTTTCTTCCCTTTCTGAATACTGAAATCTTTTTCATTGAAGAAGCAGGAAGATGAACAGCAAAATAAATGTGAACATTTTCCTTTCAGGTCTGAGATTGCTGAAGATGAGGAGAGAAATAATCAGGACTCTGACTTATCACCATACAGGCAAGATATTCCATTCCCTACCGTGAATAGAAGCAGGTGTTCACAGCAGAAATTTCAAACCAGTGCAGCAGCAGCAGCACTTTAAGTCTGCCTAATTTCCCACTCTCACCTTTTAACAGTCAAGTGACTGCCTCCTTAAAAAAACACTGCTGAGTGGGTGAATAAACCAGTCCTATTTGCCAACTCTTGAGGGTTCCCACAAAGCTGGTGGGTATGTGTAAATTAATTCCATCATCTTTTTATTTCTATAACTGAGAAGAAATGGGGAAAACAGACTCTCTGGTATTTACTGTAACCCAGCAATGGTAATGTATGTGTGACATATTTTTACCCATGAAATGCAAAAAGTACTTTAAAAACTGCCCAACACTTTATTGAAGTTGACGGATGACTGATGGAAGGTTATAATATACTCTGCCTCACACAGGCTTCTAAGGAAACATCTAGTTGAAAATACATGGGAAATTCCTCTCTAACAAGAAAAACCCTCTAGGCCAAGTTATGGAGGGTCCCAAGATGTAGATTCTAAGGTTTCATGGAATTTTTAGGAAAGAAAAGGTACAGTACTTCAAATAAAGAAAAAAATCAAAATAATGATTCACTTAAATATTTTCAACAATGTATGCCTGTGTGTATGTGTATATATTAAATATATGCATGTGTATTTTAGATATATACACACGTGTGTGTGTGTGTATGTGTGTATGTGTGTATCTCCAAACACACATTCTATTTTGTTCACTATTCTGCTTTATTTTCACATTTGGTTTCACTCTTTCTCTCTTTTTTTCCATGATTCTATTCTAAGTTTCAGTTTACATCTTGCAAGTAATCATCGGAAAGGCTGTTGAAATTTAAGATACAAGTGGTATAAAAACTGTACAACTAAGAATTTCACCATACTATGGGTGGAGGGTTGAATTCAAGCCACAATTCTGTTCTTTTACTTTGTGACCTTGAAGAAGTCACTGTATCTTCTTGAATTTTACTGTTTTCAACAAGAAAATAGACCAATGGGATCAGGTTATCTCTAAAATTCCCTTCAATCTTCATCCTCTAAAATATTTTAGATATCCCAACAAAAAGCAGCTAGAAATCCCTGCAAAACTTTGCCACAGCTCTTTATGCCTGCAATGACAGATGGCAGACTATATGGGAAAATGTTAACAATTCAGATTAGCTGACTGAGATCAGGCAAATAACTACAGTACAATAAATTCTCATCTGTGAGGCTGTACAATTATGTAACATTGATAGGGCTGTACTAATTTTAAGTTAGTAGCACCAATAAGGAAAAAAGATGTCCCAATCAAACTAACCAAAAGAATATTTGTAGGAAAAAGACTTAAAGAAGTGGATAAGTTGCTTTTAACACCATTGAATATTTTAGAAATAATTTACCTGTGACACTTAAAAGTTTTTATCTTTAAACTATGTCTATTTGTGAAAAGGTTTTTGAAAACATCCAATTTCCCCCAAAATGGGTTATTTAGATTCTCTACTTCTTCTTGTGTCAGCTTTGCTATTCTAGTTTTCAAAAAAAAAAAAAAAAAAAAACTCTTATTTGAATGTAATTGGCAAGAAATTTTTCACATACTGTGATATTTTCCTTCTGATATCTACAGATACACAGTGATAATCTCTCTTTCATGCTGAAATAGGCAATTGCATTTTATCTCCTTTTTTAAATCAGTTGTGCTATAAGTTTTTTGTAAACTTATTATTTTTTCAAAGAACTAATTTTTTATTTTATTAGTTGCTTTATTGTTTCTCCATTTTCTATTTCAGGCTTTTTGTTCTTTGTAATTCATGTTACACATGCCCTTGAAAAGTGTGTATATTCCACAGTTGTTGGATAGTTTCTATAAATATCAATTAGGTCAAATTAATTGTTTGTCCAAATTTTCTATACATAGAATTTCATTTGATTCTTTTATTAATAGCTTCTGTTTCTATACTAGAGCTTTCCTGTTACCATGAATATCTTCTTAAATTCTTAAAATTTTTTTAATATTTATTTATTTACTTTAGTTGTACACAATGCAATGCATTTATGTTTACGTGGTGCTGAGGATTGAACCCGGGCCGCACACGTGCGAGGCGAGCGCTCTGCCGCTGAGCCACAACCCCAGCCCAAATTCTTAAATATTTAAAGAAGCTACTAAGCCAGGAACAATGGCACATGCCTATAATTCCAGCTATTCAGAAGGCTAAAGCAGGAGCACTGTCATTTCAAAGCCAGCCTGGGCAACATAGCAAGATCCATCTTATTCATCAATAAAAAAATTAATAAATATAAATAATACTAGAAAAGCTGCATTAACATCCTAGGCTGATATTTGAATATCCAGGATATCTTTTTCTTTTGTAACTGCTGAACCAATTGAAAACTACACAAGTTGCAGCTTTAGGCTGGATTATTTTTTTTCAGAGTCTCTCTTGCAGGTCAGGAGCCAGCCAAGAATTTGAAAAATATCCATTACTATTAACTTCTCATAATCCCTTCTTTCCATCTCACCCTCCAAACCATCTCACAAAATCAATAGATTTTCACAAATTTATCAACAAATTTGGTATATAAAGTACAAAGCAATCTAAGAATCCCTAGAAGAGTGTTTCATTGTAATGTGTTTCACTGTAATGAACCATAGCATATAACTTCTAACAAACATGGGCAATAATGTTTAAACATGGGCAATAATGTTCACATTGCATCAACCCAGATACCACAAGGCTGGGTCTCCTGCCTGATTGCCAAAATACTTGGAAGAAAGGTATTATTCTCTTTGCTTGAGTTGAATAAAATGGCAAAAATGAAAAATGTCTACCAAGAACTTGAGCTCTTAACAACCAAACTTCTTCAAACCCAGACACTAAATTCAGCAAGTATATTGGCCATGTTAGAAATAAGCACCTTCACTTATGCTTTTTTGCTATCGTATAAAAGATTTACCTGGGTTCCGGCTTTGATTCTGGCACGACAGGTTGTTGCTCTTTTTTCACTAATGTTTTCTAGAATAAGAGAAACAAGAGTGGATATAAGAAGAAAAACTACTTCACTGCCTTGTAAACTTTTAATTCCACTGAAGTTCTGTTATATTATCAAAGGGAGAAAGGCTCCATTATAAAAAACCCAAAACATATAAATTTATAAGTATGCCAAGAGGAGTATGATGGCTGAATGTTCCCCAGCATCTCTGGCACCCAGAAATACAATTCCTACTAATCATTTCAGTAAGCAAATATCTTAAAAATCTATTACAGATGATAATGTATTTATTTATTTATTTGTTCTCATCTTACACACACACACACACACAAAATAAAAGACTTAATAGTTTACAAAAAAATACGGTATCTATGAAAACATGAAAATTAGGCTAAGGGGGAAATATAGGTAGAAAAGTAATGGCAAATATTTTCTGATATTGCTTTATGTGTCAGACAGATTCGGTTCTCAAATTCCTAGCTATCAAACTATTATGGACATAACTCTGTTCACCCCAAATCCACGTGTCAAAACCTTAATTCCCTCAATGTGCCTATATCTGTAGAAAAGATCTTTAGCATAGTAAACTTAATAAGGTCAAAAGTGTGAGGCCCTAATCCAGTGAGTTCGATGTCCTTATAAGAGGAAGAGACATCAGAGATAGAGTCATATGAAGACACAAGAAAAGGGTCACCATCTCCATGCTATATATAGAGAGAGAGGTCTCAAGAGAAACCAATCCTATTGGCACTTCCGTCTTAGACCTCCAGACTCCAGAACTGTAAGAAAATTCATTTCTGTTGGTTAAGGCACTGACTCTGTGTTATTTTGTTAAGGCAGCACTGAAAGACTAATATACAAAGTAATGGAAAAAAAAAAAAAAAAACAGTAGTTCTAGCATTCACAATGTCAGTAAGAAAAGCCACCTTATTTTTAGTGAAAAATTTTTCCATATGTCATTTAAAAGATTGGTTTCATGTACTAACTTCAACAGCATCAATCACGATTACACAATAATGTTCAATATGGATTTTTCTTACTTAATTGTTCAATACTGATCAATGATAGAAAGAACAATTCAGGAAGATAATTCAGACTCAGAACAAGTGAGCCTTTCTCTCTGGTCATTGGTATGATCTAAAGGTAACATTGACACATAAAGTCATTGGTGAATTATATATCTACTTTATAATGGTCCATGACAATTATTTTGCATGAAATAACTTGAAGAAACAGGGAAGAAAAATTTGAAGTAAACTTGATAAATCAGCAAAAAGTTAGGAGATTGAGGTTGTTTCTGAATTATCTCCCTCAAACTTTATAAGAAATAATTGACAGAAAGTTTATTGGGTTTTTGATAATATGGCATTCACACAATGTCACAAGGGCAATGCTTATTTTAGTTCTGAACTTTTAAGTTTCAAATGTATATTTGACTAAGACCAAAAGCATTTCTTTTATAAATTCCTAGAAAATATAAAGGTCAATGTAAAGATGGAATGTGAAGAAAGTTGTGTTTATACTACAAAAATATTCAGTATTAACACTGATTATTTTTTTAAATATTTTTTAAAACCATAAATATCTCATAGAGCTAAGCTTCATTCTGTCTTACAGTGATCTCTCAGACCCCATCTTAACTGTATATGTTAATTTTCTTTCATGATATTCATTTCTTTAGATCAAAGATTAAACTTTCTTTCACAGTTATGTTAGAACACAGGAACCTTGAAAATTGCTTTGCATTATCTCAAAACTTGTTACATTTAGAATTCCCTGATCATATGATCATATATTGTTTTTCAAAGAGAACAATTACCATCAAGAATAGTAATAAACTTCTTAAAATTTATGTGCAACACACAGGTGATAATAAAACGTGATACAGGAACTTTTTTTAACTATTGCCTTTCAAGATGTGCCACGATATATATTCATGACCACAAAAATACTAAGGACTTACATAAATTAATTTTTAATATTTATATTCCATACTTTCACATAAAGTCATGTGTTTGGCTTGGGGTACACTGTCCTTATGTGATACTACTATTTATAGTTCCCAACTTTGTTTTCTTTTCTTTCTTTCTTTTTTTTTTCAACAGCTTCCTTTTTGGCCAAACTAACTGAATTAGCAAGTTCTCCATAATGAAGTGTCAAATGAAGTCTGTTAGTAAAATAGTCTCAGACAAACATTGTTGAGGATTTCCCTAAGATGTTCTCTTTGATTTCTTCCATTTTCTTTGATGATGTCACTCCTTCACATTCTCCATCTCTGCATGTTCCTTCCTACTTAACATAACGCTGTTGTTTGTTGGTTGTTTGGTTTTGGTCTCCGTTTTGAAAAGTCAATTTCAGTTTTTGTTTTAAGGGGTCAGTCTTAGTCTTGTGCATACTAACAGATTCAAGTATCAAGTCCATTCCTCCTTGATATTTCAACCCCATTCTCTCTTAAAATCTTTCCCTCCTCTTCCATAGCTGCTTGTGAGTTCTTTTCAAGCTCCTATTCTCTCTGGGGCAATTCATCTCAGATATATCCAGAACACTTGGCTGCAGATATAAGTCATTAATAATACTCTCCTAGCAACATTTTCAAAACTTTTAACAACCTGAATGGATTAAACCCAAATCAGTTTTCAGATTCTTTCTCCCACATATTTCCCCAAATCCCAGAATTAACTGGTACCAAACTTACTTCTGACAATTCATACAATATTATTACACCTCAGGCTTCTTTTTTAGAAAAACAGCTGTCTAATCCATCAATTCCTATCCTGTTTCAAAATCTTATCTAGATTTTTATTTAACTTTGCGACAATTCCCTCTTAGTCTTAATAATTAAATCCTTATACTGATTAACCATAGATCTGCAGTCTTTCATCCTGCATACTGATACTAGAAGTATTTTTATTTGATTACATTGAGTGTGAAATTTTGGAGTATGTTTGTTATAAAAAGGTAAGCTATAATTGGCATACTATCTCCCAACACTTTTACCCCCAAATGTGACCAGGGGCATTTTTCTAAGTAGCAAGGAATTTTCACATTTTTAAACTGTCTTGTGACCATACCAGAAGCACACATAAATATATCATTCAAAGTAAAATTAAAGGTTTCTGTAAAACTAGGTAACTATGAAAAAAAATAATTACTAGCACATGCATATAAAATTAAAATTATACATTAAAACGTGAAATAAACTGAAAAGATTTTTCTGCCCAGCTGGACTATTAATGCTAGTGTTTGCCCTGTGGAAGTCAGTCAAGTCACTGGCACCTTCTGTGAAATAGAACTGAGCTGCATTCTTTTTACCACTACTGCTTCTAGTGTAGAAAATGGCATAAACAGAAAAAAAAAAAAGTGTCAATCATTTGTACACATGGAGAAACAGAAGGCATCAAACATATCTTTCTGGGATTTTTCACAAGTCAGTCTCTTTGCATTCTTGAATCTGGGTGTCCAAAAATGCACACAAACCACAGAAGGGTTTTAAAGCCATATAAGCAACCCTAGGAAGTTGTGATATTCATGGGAAATGCATATATTCCCCCAAATCTGCTCACAGAGTCAAACCAGCCCCCACTTTGAAAGTGGTCTCATGTTTCCTTGCATGTATTTACAGAGAAGAAGGTGTCCAAAGATAACACTGGTCATTTTGTAACAACCATGGCCATTCAGACTAAGGGTGACTGCAGATAATGACTCAGCAAAACATCAGTTGTTCATTTCTTTAACCTCCATGAAAAATCAAAACTATGGGAATTCACTCTATACACAAGTTTTTAAGCATAGGCCATACAAAGGCTGAACAGAGCATGAAGGAAAACTGCATCCCAACAGAAAACCCTATGAAGGACTTAACGATTTATAAAGGATAAGGAGACAGCTGTTTCCAGGAATGTGCCAACAAATCATAGCACAATACAAAAATAAATTCTAAAAACCATCAAAATAAAAGATATTTTTAAAGTATGGTTGAGCTGATAGGAAAGTAACAAAATTCCATTCTAGCCCCAAATAAATGTTGAATTTACTGTTTTCATGAGTTCTGGAGCCTCTCTTTGCCTTGGGGATTATATAGCAATTCTTGATGGCCTAGAATCTGGTTTTATTGGTTTTGTTCTTTATCTTTTTAAAATTTTTAAAATTTAAATTAAGATATTTTTAAAGATGCATAGAGAAAAAAATCATACATATTTATGGTGTACCATGTGATATTTCAATATATGTATACACTATGTAATGTTCAAATCCAGGCAAACATATCAATCCCCTCAAACATTTATCATTTCTCTATGTTGAAAACATTCTAACATTTTGAAATGTACCATACATTATCTTATCTATAGTCACCCAACTATGCAATAACACATCAGAAACTCTAATTATGACTTGGTTCCTGATGATCAACCTCTACCCATCCCTCCCTCCCCATTACTCTCCCCAACTTCTAACTACCCATATACTACTACTTCTAGGAGATCTTTTTTTTTTTTTTTTTTTTTAGATTCTACATATGAATAAGATCATATGATATATGTCTTAGCATATCTGGTTTATTTTGCTCAACTTAATGATCTCCAGTTCCATCCATGTTGTCACAAAGGACAGGATTTCATTCCTTTTTATGGATGAATAGTGTTCCATTATGTATAATTTTTTTCTTTCTGTATTAGTTTGAATGATGTGTAAGATCTAAGAACACCTCTCATAAAATCTGTGAGGGCAATTACCTTAAAGCATAAATCAGGATTTAAAAACTTCCATGAGAGAGACAGAGAGAGAGACAAAGCTTGGCTGTGAGACCGCATGCTATATAACCTTGGCTTTGGATGGAAAGGATTAGAAATTATTATCTAGGAATTCCTGATGACAAGACTAAATTTACATGGATTTGGGGCCTCAATTCATTATTACCTAAAATGCATCACCTCCCTCTCCTCCCCAAAAATGGCTAAAAATTTAAAACAAGGAATCTCACATTAGTACTGCCCTAAAACACCTTGAAAAAATAAGTATCAATCATTTTCATGATGGAGTTGAAAGCCAGGCTTCAAAAAATTCTCACAATAAAATACCAAGAAAAATGAGCTAAAAAATTAGAAAAGTATGAGAAAACATAAAATCCAGGAATCACAAAAAAAACAAACTATTTATTCAGAACCTCAAAGATGGCATATGGTATAATTATTATCAACAGAATATAAGAATGAGCTTCCATTTCCATGTTTAGAGAAACATACTGAAGGAATCAAGAAATTATCAGAATTGACCAAGCATATGTGGAAAATGAGTTGGCATTCTAAAAATGAAAAATATAATAATTGAAATTGGAAGCTTAGTGAATAGCAAAATAGACACATATAACAAAGAGACAATAATCTAGAAGATAAATCAAAAGAAAAAATTCATAATCTAGCAATGAGAAAGATAGAAGATCTGAAAAAGAAAAAAGGAAAAGGCTAATAACAAATGACTGGAATACGCACGTATTTTTAAATAGAATTTATAAAGAGTTTTAATTAGAGTTTTAAAAGAAAACAATGGAAGAGAGACCCCATTTGAAGAGAAAGTCGGGTTATTGTTTTTGCCTTTATTTTGGAATTGCTGAAAGAATGCCAAAGAATTTTCACATTTAGGTAGCCAGGCAAAAGCCAGTCAGAATATTTATAAACAGAAGCACACTTACTTCATTATTAAAAAAAGAGAGAGAGAGAGAGAAAAGAAGACCTCTGAAGTAGAGTATAGACAGATTATTACAGACAAAAGACAACTAACTGAACTAACTGGACAAATATCTGCTTTTTCTCAGCAGCAATGGCAGCCAGAAGACAAAAATAACTTCAATATGATAAGAAGGTATGGGAGAAAGAAGAAACAATAAGTAGACAGTCAGCTAAAGTTTTCTGCCAATTTGTTCTTGCTAAAGTTACTTCTAGGAGGATGTAGGTTTAGAAGGAAAAATTATCCTATATGTCTGGGATGCTTCATTGTACTGGCAAATAAAGAAATAGTGAAGATTTTGGTAAACTTGAACAACACAATGTAAGAAAATAATTGTTTCTAATTTGTGAAGTTAAAAAAAATGAGAAAAAAAAGCCTCTACTGGTTAAGGCAATCTACTATTTTTGTATGGGAAGGGAGGAACGTAAAGATACTTTAACTGAAATATATGTATTAAAATCAATAGTTGGGCACTTATGAAAAGTAAAAATACAAATGCCCAACTTGTAGGAAGAAAAATTAGAATAAGAGGTAGCAATTTCAAACAAAAGGTAAGAAAGGGGAAAATAAAAAGTACAAAATGGAAGTTACACATAGCATGAAATAAAATGAAAGAAATGCCCCCAAATACTTTTTTAAAAGCACAACAAAAAAAGAAATAATGTTGACCCAGGAGAAACTCCTCAACTTTTCTGGTCATTACAAAAATGTGTATTCCTAGAACCACGAAAAATATGATTTTACACCTGCCATATTGGCAAAAGTGGCAATTGGGCAATATTGAGTGTTTTCAAATATATGAAGCAATAGGGACTCCATAATCTGCGAGTGCAAAACTTCTTGCTACAGCCTGATGAAGTGTACCATATGTCCACTGGCCAATACAGCCATTGCATGGTTAGGGATGATAAGAGCCATTGGTGGAGGAAACAGTGGAGCTGCTTATTGCTAGAGGCAAACAATTATTTAGTCAAACAGAACTTACTGAGCTCCCACCACTCAGGCCCTGCCCACCTGGCCTCAGGAAGGCAGAAGTCAATATTCTGGCCTATCATTAGCCCATTCTGGATGCTTGATGCATCAGGATGCAGTTTTCTATTGATGTTGGAAATGCTTGCTCTAGAGAAACTCTTGCACAGAGACATGTGAAAGAATGCTTATAGCATAGTTGTTCAAAAGAGAACATTTTTTTAAAAGCCAAATTACCCTTAGCAATAGAAATGATAATTAAATTGTAGTGTGTTCATTCAATGGGGTATTGTATACTGATGTAAATGAATGAAACATGGGGGCACATATCCACATTAGCAAAGACTGACAGTTCTCAAAAATATATTGTTGAGCAGAAAGAAAATGAAGACATTGTGATTCCATTTACATAAAGATAAAAAACAAGCAAAACTGAATAAAATACTAATTAAGGATATGTGTGTATATATGTATATATATCGATTTACAGAGAGATAAAGAACAAGCAAAACTGAATAAAATACTAATTAAGAATATATATGTGTGTGTGTACACACACACACACACACACACACACACATGTATAAATGAAAAAGCAAGAAAACATTTGACATAAAATTAAGGAGAATGGATATGAAGAGAAGGAAAAGACATATACTCTTCTACTCCTTAAGCTTTGTGGGCCTTTATTTTATACCATTTTTATATATGTATATATAAAAGAGTATGTCACTGTGTATGTGTGTGTGTGTGTGTGTGTGTGTGTGTATGATTGATGAATAGAAAAATGTAAAATAATATGGTAGGAGTATTTCTTGAGCTTTAAATGAATACCTCGCCTTTTCTTGAAGAGAAAGATTTGCAGAGTCTGAGTTTCCCAGGTGTATCAAAAATTCCTGCGTGGCTTCATGGCTCCAAATTGCTCCTGCGGTTTACGTGCGTTCTGAAAAGAATGTCAAGTGAGGCAACAGCTGCTGCCAGCTGTGAGTTACTTTATTCTGCAGTTTTAAACTGTATGTGTTTATAAATTCATGAAACTAATTTTTTTTTTTACTGGCTGGAATTAAAACTTTAAAGCACAGATTGAAAAATGAGTTTTCATTTTATCACTTGGGTGCATTTTAATATGCTTATGAACATACTGATGTGGAAGTTGATGCTTACATATATAAGGTGATTATTTGCTTTAGAATATATTTCCCTCTTTGACGTGAAAGTAGCCACCTGGGAATTTATTACTAAACAATTTGGCTATAAACTGGGTGATATTTTCAAAAAATGAATTTAAATTTTCCCTTGGGTATTTGGGTATTTGTTGAGAGTAATTTGAATGTGAAGTCATTCTAAATGGTGAGTTGACTACTCTGAGGTTTATATACTGTCTGGGTGGTTTGAAGCTGCATCACAGAACTAATTTATAATAACTAACTGTTCTGTGTATTATCTACAATCTCCACCAAGATTTTTCATAGTGTATATTTTATTTCCAACTTTTTTTCTGAGGAAATTGAAATATTTAGTATCTTTACTTTGATCACACAAGTAGGAGATAGCTGGAATTCAAACTCAATATGCTGCTCTATTCATAAGGTAAATGGAAGATATAGGCAGTAATTTTGCAATTTCAGAAAGGAAGAATATGATGGGGAAAGCCAGTAATGAAATGTGCATTCGATTTTTTTTTATTATTTTAGTTGTTGACTGACCTTTATTTTATTCATTTATTTATATGTGGTGCTAAGAATCAAACCCAGTGCCTCATACATGCTAGGCAAGTACTCTACCACTGAGCCACAACTCTAGCACCTGTATTATATGTGTGTGTGTATGTGTGTGTGTGTGTGTGTGTGTGTAATATATATATTTAGTTGATTGTCACTCAGCAATTTTGTTTTCCCCTTTTACTTCATTTAGAAAAGATCCAATGGTTTTGTGGTGAGTCACTGGGACTTAACTATAATGGGATTTAAAACTGCTAATCAAATGCGCTGTGGTCAAAGACTGCCTCAGTCTCCTAACTACAACCTGACTATTACTCTTTGTTTAGAGGATTTTGATGGGAAATTTTATAGAACTGTTTCTCTCAAACTTGAATGTGCTTATAAATTCCTGTGGACCTTATTCTTAGATATGGACCTGATTCAGGATATATTTAGAGGAAAATATCAATTTATTCAAACTGTCCAGAATAAGTGAAAACTATTATCAAAATACCTGACAAATTTTCCCAGGTAAATTTTGACTTTCACTACAATTCTATTTCTTTTTTTTTTTAATTTAAATGTAGATGGACACAATACCTTTTATTTATTTATTTTTATGTGGTGCTGAGGACCGAACCCAGTGCCTCATACATGGTAGGCAAATGCTCTACTACTGAGCCACAACTGCAACCCTCTATTTCATTTTTTGATAGTATGTTGTTGATAGTTTTGGTCAGTTATAATCTCACTATCAACTTTCACAAGAAAATGCTGTGTGTGTGTGTGTGTGTGTGTGTGTGTGCGCGCGCGTGTGCCAGGGATTGAACTCAGGGGCACGCAACCACTGAGCCACATCCCCAGCACTATTTTGTGTTTTATTTAGAGAAAGGGTCTCACTGAGTTGCTAAGAGCCTCACTGTTGTTAAGGCTAGCTTTGAACTCTTGATCCTCCTGACTCAACTTCCCAAGCTGCTGAGATAGAAAATGCATTCTTTATCCTACCACATAACTAAATTGATCATAGATTATCTGTACTTCAGATATTTGAAAAAATTAATCAGAAGCTCATTTCAAAGCAAAAATATTGTAGGGAATTATCCAAAACAAAGCTTCTCAAACTTTAATATGCTTATAAGTCACTACAGATTTTCTGGTTCAATAGACAGGGTGGGGCATGCAATTCTATATTTCTAACAAATTTTCAGTAATAACAATACTATTGACCCACTAGCAATACATGGAATAGGAAGGGCAGGAAGGCATTTCCCCATTCCTCATGATATCCTAAATTCTATTAAACTAAACTAGCTGGAGCTGAACACCAAGCCGATATTGTTTCCATTCCTCTTCCACAGCAACAATCCTACATTCCCCAACCTTCCCACCCTATAAAGGGGTTTTCACCAAACTCTGCTTTATGTGATTAAAAGAGGGTCAATATTTAGCATATACTACTGAATTTCGTGAAAGCATACTTTGAGCACATTATTCATTACATTTATTTTACCGTACTTTCTTCATAAGCATCCACATGGTTCATTTTTCTGGTTTGCTTTTCTTTTATGGAAAGACTCTGAATCAAGTGACTAATCACTATGTCCTCTTTTATTAGCTGCTAAAGTGTGCACAGCTCATTTTGTGACCTAATTGTTACAAACATCTAATATATGAAATTAAGAACTATACATTTAACTAAATCTTAACTTGATTTTTTTCTATTCTCTTTTCCATAACCCCTGATATTCTTGCTTACAGATCTCATGTTGTACATATTTTATAAGCTATCATAAACCCTTTTAGAAAGAATCAAATGAATACTTTAACAATGTGGTAAATAAAATTATTAACATCTGTAATTCATTAAGCCCTGTTTTAGTCAGCTTTTTCACTGCTATGACTAAAGGACCCAACCAGCAGGATTGTATTGGAAGGAAAAGTTTATTTAAGCCCCACAGTTTCAGAGGTCTTAGTCCATAGAAGACCAGCTCCATTCGTTGGGTGAAACAGAACATCATGGTGGAAGAGTGTGGCAAAGGGAAGCAGTTCACATGGTGATAAAGAAGCAGAGAGAGAGGTCTCTGCTTGCCAGATACAAATATATACCACAAAGCCACGCCCCAATTCCCACCTCCTCCAGCCACACCCTACCACTTCAATTACCACTCAATTAATCCCTATCAGGGGATTAATTCACTGATTGGGTTAAGACTCTTATAACCCAATCATATCACCTCTGAACATTTTGCATAGTTTTATGCATGAGCTTTTGGGGAATATCTGACATCCAAACCATAACAAGCCTTTACTACATGCAATCCAGTCACACTATGCTAAGCCTTTTCATGCATGGTTATTTACTTTGGGCTAGTCATCGCAATGTGTTTCCTTTGTGTATTTTTGCTTTTTAGTAGAAGAAGCAGTGAAAATCTTCAAAAAACTTTTTTTTAATCCAAAAATAGCACTTTGATGACATATAACAAAGGAAAAAGTGGAAAAAAAATTAAAAGGGCAGGAGGTGGGGAGAAGGGAGTAAAAACATACCACTGCAAGGAATTTACCTTAAGGAAATTAGGAATAGCCCCAAACACTTGATTACAAATATAGCATGCTATATTCTGTTAAGAAATTGTTCTTGGGCTGGGATTGTGGCTCAGCGGAAGAGCGCTCGCCTAGCACGTGCACGGCCCGGGTTCGATCCTCAGCACCATGTAAAGAATAAAGGCATAGTGTACAACTAAAACAAATACATAAATATTTTAAAAATAAAAAAAAGAAATTGTTCTACTGTCAAAATATACAAAAATGAGTTATATTCATTAATGAAATGATGTTGCATTGATTCAATGTTCAAAAGAACATATTAATATGGAAAGATGTTCAGAAAGTATTTTTGAAAGAAAAATTAAGGTTAGAAAGTATTATTTTAGTAAACATGGTTGATTTTTCTCCTTACTTTAGGGTCATCTGAGTTTTCTTCCAAATAAATGTATTGCCTGTTTCCTAGCACAGGTCTTATTCATTTGCTTTTTTAAGCTTTGCAGTCATTTGGATGGATGGGAATTTTTTGGTTAAGCACTACTCATGTAGCTTAGTTTGATATGATTGATATAACTTTGATGTCATATTTTAAAATATTTATTCTTTGGGGGATTAATCATACCACATAAGCAACATCTGTATCAACTGAAAATTAGTTGGCATAAAATAAAACTTGCTCAAATGGTATAAAAAGAAACAATATGTATTGCAAGCATAATTTTTTAAAATTTTAATGCATTACAAAGAACAAACATTAAAAAGCTTTGTAGAATGGTCATAAATAGATGGTAACAGACATAAGAACAGATAAAGAAGCATAAAAGACTTGAAATAATTAGAGGTTAAAAGTTATCCTGCAAGTTTGGTTGAAGAATAAAACTGGAATCAGAAAAGGAATCAATCACTGAGGACTCAAGTCCCGGATCTTGAAACATTTCGTTACTGGTATGATTTCCATTGTTTGAAAAATTCTACCAGTGTGTGGTTTCCCAATTATTTCTAACCAGGTCTCACTATTTGTGACCTATTCTTTATTAGTAGGATCTCCTAAGTCCTAAGTGTTTTGCAAAACACTCAGAAGTGCTTTGCATTTGTAGACTTGGTCCTTCCAAGCAGCCACTGAAACATGCCTTGCCTGTCATCCAAAAGGGGGCCTTCTAGTGAGTGTTGGGGGGATGCTGGAAAAGGAAAAACAGAAACCAACAAGAGAGCTGCCTGACAAAATGAGAATGGCCACTGATTCCAGAGAAGAGAAATGGGGCAGGGGAGTTCATTTAAAATGGGCTATATGATATTTTTATCAATAAAGAAAAAATAATATATACAATAACCCTAAATCCAAACTTTCCCCCTTTTCCTCTTCCCAATTATATTATCATGGCTAAGCTTTTCACTGCTTTTGCTCTCTCTGTGTGTGTATGTGTTAGCACGTGTGTGTCCCCTTATCTTTCTTTCCCCATTCTCTTCGATCAATTGCTACTATTCCTACCATTACTACTTCTGCTACTAGTCCACAATTCCTTATCTGAAACTCTAAAATTTAAGAAGCTCTAAAAACCAAGAATTTTTTTTGTTAAAATATATGAAGGCAAAACAACTCACCTCGCTTTTGATGGCAAAACCTGAATTGAATCAATCACACAAGACCAAGATCTCACATTTGGTGAGAATATTCACATGCTTCACTGCAGATATTAACAGGTTTGATTATAGGTTTGACTGCAGATCCACTTACCTTCTTACCCTTCCAAAATTCATAATTTCCTGAATTCCTAAAAATGGGTGGCCCCAACAGTTTTGATTCAAATAAAGGGATATGGATCTCTATGACTACTACAAACTACAACTATTACTATTGCTACTGTTTGAGATACAAAACTTTGCATTTGATATACAAAACTCTATATTTGTTATTCCAAATCATGCTAACATCTCATTAGCCTACAGGTGCATAACCAAAGAAAAAGTCTTTCACCTAATTCATCTATTGTTTAATGAAAACACACTGTTTAGACTGCTTTTTTAAAAATCTGGTGCCAGGGATCAAACCCAGGGCCTCCCTCATGCTAAGCAAGCAACTACTACTGAGCCATATTCCTATCCCTTGAATATACAACTTTCAAAATATTTTTCTGAACATTAAATAAAGCAAATTATTTTCTGAACATTAAAGAAAACCAATCTAAGTCAATACAATATATTAACAGCCACAACAATTTCCAAATTCTGTGGCTATAACCCTGGCCATCAGCACTTTCTATATCTACTTATTATTACTATTAGAGCTTTCATTCATATTCAATATCCATGTCTGATGCACTTTGTTTGATGAAAACAAGTTAATTAGTGCTAAACCTTCCCTAGTTCATAAATTTATTCCTAAGAACATTAAAAGGAAGTCAAGTGAGACATGTTCAGTAACAGATGTTTGCCTTTTTTGGCTGCCTTTTTACAGTTTGTTCTCTTTCATTACTTTTTAAGAAATTTAGTTAATGTTCCCTTCACTGGAGAACAAGTGTACCTAAATTCAGGGGTGGGGGGGGTCCCTAGGGCAGGCACAGTCAGTCTGTTCATTCCCTAACCTAATACCTGTTCAAATGCTCTCTAAACTCAGCTTTTCATGTTTCATGTCTTGGATTTTGTAAACAATTATATATCAGCTTATCTTGAAGAAGAATACTCATGTTGACTGGCAACTTTAGAACTATTATCAACATGATTACTAAGGCTCCTGGGCTTCCCGATCCTCCAGGGTCTTTCCCACCTGAGGACATCTCAGAACAAAGGGGCAAATGTGACTGAGGGAACTGGATTGACTCGTTTGGCTTCTACAGAAAAAGAAAGGGTGGGAAGTAATTCCCCAAAGTAAAAATCCAATGGTCTTTCATCATAAAAGAAATGGAAAACACATACTAAGAAATTAAATAGTTCCCAAGGTACAAATTTAAATTTATCTTAGTTTACCTAACTCTCTGCATTTGAAAATCATTTAGTGTGGGTGTATTAATGTGGTTAGGGGGTGGCGCACTGGTAAATCCAAGTAATATTACAATTCAGGTCTTACATTTGCCAAGAGGCCTCTCTTAAAACTTTGTGAGAACAGTTGAATACATGCCTTGTCCTATTTACTGCTAAAGAAATTTTGCATGGAGTACATTCCTTATTTTCCCCAATAAGCATCTTCCTAACTAGGACGATAGAAATTTTTACCTAGAAAGAAAGATTCAATACAATAAATAAATATAGTTATAGAAATATACTTTGGGCCCAGTTAATATTGTTATAAGACAACATGACCACTGAAACATGGACGTTAAACTGCAACTATGTAAATTAAATATATATTTTTTCAAAGTAAATATCTGCCAATTTTTCATAAATATTCAAATCTTTGAGACTTCATAGGAAAAGAAATATGCATTTAAAATTAAAATTTGAAGTTTGATGATAAAATACAACATCCAGGAATCACTATTCCTTGTTATTGGGCCAAAACAAATTTTAAAAAGTAAGGTCAGGATAAAGTGCTAGAATACTGTTCAAAATGTCAAAAAAAAAAAAAAAAAAAAGTTACTTAACTGTTAACTCAGGACCTAAGTTAGTTCTATGCCTACACAGTATATCCAAAAAGTAATTTCATGTCTAGCTTAGGTAATTTTTAAAAATTAGAAAAACATTTGAGCCAATAGACAAAATTTAGTAGTTGTGATGACTGGTGCTAATTCATTAAAATATCAGAAATTGACCATCTTTTATCAAATATAACCGAACAGTGAAGAAAAATCAAGAGTATGAAAATAATTACAATACCTTTTCAAATGTTTTTGAGAAGGAAAGAAAATGAACAGAGCTAAGACAATGTGATGTGGGAGAAAGAAATGAGCAAATATGTTTAAAATAAAAGTGAATTTACTATTTTTCATTATGTAACAAAATTTTCAAGTTTGGTCAGTCTTCTGATAGTATACTTTGGTAAGGCATTATAAAAAATGATGAAATTTCCAAGTTTAAAGGAAAAAAGATATCTTTAGATTCTTATGATACTTGTTTTTACTGAAATGGCTCAAGAACAGTCCCCAAAGAAAAAAATGATAAGAAATTTCTTTTGTTAAAATCTAGACAATCTGTTCTATAGTTAAAATTAACCTGATATGAACAACTTAAGTTACATTTGAATTTTTTTTCTTATCTTTAAAAATGTTTCTATGAAATATTATTTTTTTTTGTTTGAGGTGAAACTGTATTTTGATTTTAATAAAAAATATAAATAGCAAGTCCTTTTTTCCCCTCTCCTTTCATGAAGCTTGATGCTTGGAGGGTTGAGGGAGAAGACTGGGAATCCTTAAGTCCAGAAGGCCCACATGTGCTCTTTGAAATAGAAAACAACCAATTACGAGACCAAGTTCTATTTGCTTATAATCCTCTATTTCCACGCATCAAGGTTAGGCAAATTTTTTCAAATGAGGGTTAAGAAGCTAAAGTGATAGCTAAACTGTGGGACCAACCTAGATGCCCTTCAGTAGATGAATGGATGAAGAAAATGTGGTGTATATATACACAATGGAGTATTACTCAGCAATAAGAGAGAATAAAATCATGATTGAACTACTTAACTACTGAGCCACACCCCCAGTCCACTTTTATATTTTATTTTGAGATGGGGTTTCACTGAGTTATTCTTGCTAAATTGCTGAGGCTGGCTTCAAACTCAAGACCCTCCTGCCTCGGCCTCTCCAGCTGCTGGAATTACAGGAGTGTGTCACTGAGCCCAGCACTGCTGAAACTCTTTTTCCTCCACCTGGCCACCCCTGCACCCTGTCACCACCACAACACGCATGCGTGCAGGGATGGCCCCCGTTGGTTTCATCTCATTCTCACTCTAAGGTATCACCAAACGACACAGTCCCTTTCCTGAGTCCTGTGGTCTCTGCAGCACTGTTAATTAGCCACTCATCGAGAAAAGTCTTGCCCCATGACAACTAACAAATAAACTATTTCATTCCATTCTCTGTTTCCAAATATTAACTAGAAATTAACTACTTATACAAGTCTCTCTCAATATTTGCCTCTACCCAATTTTTAAGAACAATACTGATAAATGCATTACTTTTGCATCTCAGAATATTGACAAATACAAAGTTGTTATTGTTGTTGTTTTAGCTGCAACTATAGTCCTCCAGGCTGTATGTTCCAAGATTGCTTCATTCATTATCATAAAGTTAGCAAACCTTTTAAAGAAGAGTTATGACATGAAATTGCACCGAAGAAAGTTGGAGATGGTGCCCTTTCCTATCTGATTGCAATGGAATATTACATTTTTATGTTGCATGAGGTATTGTATTCGCAGGTCTCATTTACCTTAGATAAATATTATCTTTCAAGATAATTAAGGCTATAAATATCTCAGTACTGCAGAGGCCATAAAATGTAACACTAGTTACTGTTTCTTCAGGATGCATGATTTTTTTTTTTAAACTTCAATAAAGGAGTTTTAGGTACCATGTACCATTGCTTAAAATAATTGAAAGTTCTAACATGATAAGCCTGTGGTTGGAGAAATGGAACTTTAAAACACAAAGACATGTAGCATTATTGAATTTTTATTTAATTAGAACTAAAAAAAAATACCAAGGATACAAAATACACTTTAAGAACACTTCAGGCATAAAGGGGCTAGTATTCCTTTGCCCAAAGAAGATATATTCATAGTGGCTTTCTTATTTGAGCAAATTAAGGTTTTGATATGAATAGCTAAACTATAAAGCATGTTTCAAAGCTGAATGTGTTATATTTATCTTTCTTCCAATAAAACAATGGGTTTCCTGAATCCTTGTCCCCACTCGCCTTTTAACAATTCAGGTTTCACTCTTCTCAGTTTTCCCACTACTATATTCTGAACTGATAAACTCCAATCAGGAAGACTTACCACTTCACACACATTAGGATATAAAAAACAAGGAAATTCAACATGTGCTCATGAGCATGTGGAGAGGCCAGAACCCTTGCACAATGCTAATAGGAATATAAAATGGTGCATCCACTATGGAAAACAGTATGCCTCCTCAAAATATTAAACAGAGAAATAGCCTAAGACCCAAAATTCCAATTCTGAGTACAAACCCACCAGAAGTGAAAGCAGAGTCTCAATACTTTTACAATTCATGCTCATGGCAGCATTCTTCAAAATATTGAAAGGGTGGAAGAAACCCACATGTCCATCAATGAAGGAGGGGTAAACGAAATGGAGTATATACCCACAATGCAATATTATTCAGTGTTAAACAGGAAGGAAGTTCAACCTGAAGGAGCCAGTATGACATTCTGCTGAGATAAGCCAGTCACAATAGAACAAATGCTCTATGATTCTGCTTATTTGAGATACCAAGAGTAGTCAATTTCCTAAAGACAGAAAGTTGAATGGTGGCTGCCAGGAGATCAGGGGAGGGATTAATAGAGAATGAGTGTTTGACAGAGATGGAGTTTGGTTTGAAAGATGAAAAGTTCAGGAGATGGATGGTACTGACAGTTACCTAGTGATGTAGTTGAGATTAACACTGAAGCCAGGATCTGATAGGCAGTCAGTACAGATAGGTAAATCAAGTCAGGTCGATCAAGAAAGGCAATTTGAGCAGCCAATTTTGGGAAGTTGGAGACTTGTCCCCTGAGGGATTGGAATATTAATTCCTTCAGAGCCCTTCCTTCACCCTTATCAAGAACCTTCCCCTGCCCCAACCTATTGCCAAGGTGACCTGTCCCAGGAACTGCCCCCCCCCCTTACAGGGAGCTATAAAGTTGTTAATTAATGTGTCTAGGGCTGCCCCATCCTGCCCTTCCCCCTTTGGCCCATCTGCTTCTCACCTTTTGGCCATCCCACTGACCCAGAAGGAGAAAGAAAAGAGGAAGAGAGCAGGAGAACAAAGGAAGCCCTGGGACATATAAAAAAGGCAGAACTGCCTTGCTTCTTGGGATATCAAGATACCAGCAATGGTCCCTTTCTCCCTCCCAGGAGAAGTCTATGTGGTCCCTTTTAAATAAACCCTGCTTTATATGCTTGTATCAGCATGCTTCTCTAATGTTCAAACTTCAACATTTGGGGGAGCAGAACTCGTCACCTGTAAACAGCGGTATCAACACCACTGAACTGCATACTTAAGAAGAGTTAAAACAGTAAATTTTAATGCTATGTACATTTTACATAATTCAATTTAAATTTTTACTTTTTTTTAATACTTTTCATTATCTAAAAAGTGAAACACACACACACACACACACACACACACACACACAACTTAGAACTTGGTGTTTGACCCCTTCTGGGAGTGCTAGATTTTGAAGGATAAATAAAGGGGAATCCTTACTGAAAGAAACCATTTATTTAGAGGAATGGTGAAAATGCAAATGCAGGGAGCAGTACAAATAAATTTGAGAGACTGAGTCTCACCCCTCTTATTCATTCACCACACCCATGCACATATACTTGGTATGAAAGGTAAGATACAGTCTAAATTACCTCTAAGTAGACTCAATATGAAATGCCCATTATTGCTCATCTGAGCTTCACTCTAGTATACCTCCAACACTGTAGACAGGTGCACTATCCCAAAATACTATGTACTAGGCCAAAGCCAGGGTCAGCAGTCTTTCAGCTCCTAGTTTCCCATTTCATTCAGCAATGAATAAACACTCTTAAGTCTTGCATTTGGAGAAATCAAGTATACCCTTGACAGAAATATTCCTCACAAAATGATTCGTGTACTTCTCCACACAACTAGAGCACTTTCTAAATCAGAGCAGGGCTGGGAAGTTAGAAGCTGAGGTTCATTCATTGTTTCAACTTCCCTAGAATGTAAACAGTTTTCTATGGCTATTACTTTTTGATCAAAATATGCACACATCAGAAATATATATCCCATTAGCCAATGACAACAGACAGACATTGTGATTAATAAATATGTTTTATAGTGGATTAACAAATATGTTCCAAAATAGTGAATCACAATGACTATCAGCATTACATGAAATACCATGCTCATATAATTTCCTTATTTGAATGCATACAATTTTTCTCAATAACATTCATATAATTTCCCTATCTAAATCAGGGTTGTAAAATTTAGTTTTAATAAATTTGATGCAGAAAGAATTTGGAAAAATAAGCTAATTAATGACATAATTTGAAAGTTGTGGTTTACAGGAAAAATAGAAAAGTCAACTTTTATATTTTAACATGACATATTAAGAACGACTTAATAGGGAAATTTTTAAATATGTTTTATTTGTCTAATTGTGTTAGGGGCTGAAGTGTGCCTTCCAAAAATTCATACATTAAAGTTCTAACCTTCAATGTGACTATATTTGGAAACAGGCCTTTAAGGAACTAATTCAGGTTAAATAAAGTCATAAGGATGGGGCTCTAACCCAATATGACCGATGTCCTTATGAGAGAAAGGAAGACACACACACACACACACACACACACACACATACAACAGGGATGTATGCTCACAGAGCAAAGGCCACAGAGGACACAGTGAGAAGGCAACTGTCTGCAAGCCAAGGAGAGAGGTCTCAGGAGAACCAACCCTGCCAGTACCCTGATCTTGGACTTCCAGCATCCAGATCTGGCAGAAATCTTTTTGGTTGTTTTTTTAATCCACCCAATGTGTGGTAATTTATTATGGCAACAAATGGCAAGTTAACTAAAAAAAAAAAAAAAAAAAAAAAAAAAAAAAAATTTTATGAACAGAGAGAAAAAGATAAGGGATGAGACAAATTCATACACAGAATAGAACATGTGGGAGATGTAAAAAACCCAAACATATATGCAGATAATATAAGAGGACATGTTATAAAATGCTATTTTAAGGTCTTTTAAGAAATTGTTGATATGGGCTGGGTTGTGGCTCAGTGGTAGAGCACTCATCTAGCATGTGTGGGGCACTGGGTTCGATTCTCCACACTGCATATAAATAAATAAAAATAAAGGTTCATCAACAACTAAAAAAGATATTTGAAAAGTAGAAATTGTTGATAAAGATGTCTGAGTCACATGAATTTCTTTTAATATTTGCATAGTGACACCTTAGAACTTGCTGTCATGAACAGATGAACTTAAAGTGAAGCCCCACTTCCACTTTCAAGTCACAGGTTCCCATGTCCTAGATTAGAATCCACATTCAAAACACCATTAGTAAGTGGTCGTGAATTATTTAAGGAATTTTTTTTTAAAATCCTTTAATTATCATGCTGTTAGCAGAATGTCTTCATTCTCCCTTGGCTTCCATGATACTTTTTTGATAGTCTATGTACCAATACAAAACTAGTTACTATACAACTAGAGAAATGAAAAGTTTTGCTGCAATTGTGTACAATGAATCAATCTGCATTCTGCTGTCATATAGACCTGATTAAAATAAATAAATAAATTTCTAAAAAATTCAACAACCTTTATCAATAAAAACACTCAATAAAGAAAAAATAAACTAGTTCCTGAACTATTACATTTGGGGCAAATTACGTGATGATCAATTTGACTAGTGCTTGCCATATAAAAAAAAATTACATACATATATATAGAGAGAGAAAGAGAGAGAGAGAGAGAGAGATGAATTAAGTTTTATACAAAACACAATAACATCATTAAAGTATTGCTTCAGAAAAAAAAATAGATGAATTTCAACAGAGAAATTATTTTAGGAATAAAATAAGTCCATAATAAATACTCATATGTTTCCATCAAAATTAACTCAACAATTTACTGGGGGAAAAATGGTAACTCAACTCTATGTCCAGTTTTATAAACACTTACAGTGAAATAGGCCCGGAATAGTGCTGGTGGTCCAGAGAAATTCCTACCAGACTCTTGAGGAAATTGGAAAGACTTTGTCGTCACAACTCCTCTCCAATCATGGACTGTTTTGCCTGTTAGATAAACCCATGTAGGTTAACAATATTTATCCAGGAAAAGCGCAGACTGATCATACTGCTTAATGTTACAAAGAGGAAAGCAAATCATCTTTATGGGCTCACTATTCTGTGTTAAAATCACATCTTGTCATCTAATCAGAGAGATAAAGAAGGGATGGCATTGCATAGTGAGGCTTCAATTAATCGGCTCCTTCACACAGTAGAGTTCCCATGATTTTATTGCATGCAGTCTGCCCAGCAGAAAACTAATAGTTTCATTCTCTTCATTCCTCTTCAAAAATATTGATTTTTTAAAAGGCTTAGAGCAAAATCATATTTGTGAATAGCACTTATAAATATAGAATGAAAAGTTCTCTGTTATGTAAGTACTTTAAAAGAGAATTCAGAATTACTGTGAAGGCACAAGTTATGAAATTGCAAAGTAAGTGAAATTATTAAACACATTTAAGGTAAATAGCTTGAAAGAGCAAAAAGTCAGCCAGCAGATACCCACAGATTTCTTCAGTATCCTGGAAGTTGTTTGGTGGAATTTCTTTAGTAATATTTATTATTATTATTATTATTATTATTATTATTATTATTATTTAGCAATGGGGAGATTTATTTGTCCATTTATTTATCAGAAATACTAAAAATTTGAAAAAGGCAAAAAATGAATTTAATACTGCCATACAAATGAATTAAACTATTTTCACATTTCTAATCTTCCTTCTAATACTCATTCATATACATATATTCTTTCCTGAAACCTTCAATTTAATAGTTATACATGGACTGGTTAATTTTGTAGAAATTTAGAGACCACTCAAAAGTAATTATCTCACTCGATTGCTTTTATTTAATGGATCTTATGTTGAGTGTCATTTAGGGAGGCAAAGACATAACCTGAAATAATAAAAAGGTAAATGTTATCTCAGAGACATCCTGGTAAATATACATCCTAACACATTTTGATTTTATATATACTGTTTCCATTCACTCAAGAGTCTCTGTCCTCTATCACAAAGGCAAAATCTCTAGAAAAGCAACACAATAAATCATATATTTCAAACACAACTCAAAGTAAGTGGAATTCTTTCATAGCAAGGAACTTGCAGAGAACCTGAGAATATTAGTATTTAAGAAGATGCTATCAAGGGAAAGAACATGCACTTTACAATTGGAAACCTTCATGAAACCAGGGGAATATGAAGGGATAACACGGGAGTTTATTAGAGGTCTGTAGCTCTCACATTTCTTATGAAACTTTCTTGACTCAGTAAAAGCATTCTCCAGCTCACAAGCACTATTCCTGATCTCCCTACCTCCTTTAATGAACTTCTACAATAAGTGATCTCACATATTTTCAGATAACCATGAAACACTTTCCAATCTCCTTTTTAATTCAGAAACTCTGTTTGGGCCAGGACAATATCTGACTTGGAGTGGCTTTGTGTTTCTGATTCATTAGTAATCTGAGTAAAGTAGCTATGTAAATAAACATTGGGGAATAAGAATTGCTCTCAAGAGGTTAAATCTCATGGGCAAATAGGGGAATCTTTCTGATCACTGAAGAGCCAAGCCCAGAATGAAACGAAAAACTACGTAACTTATTTTTACAAGGGAGTCCAGAGCATTTTCAAATATTTTATCTTGTTTACCCACAAAACAGACTCATGCAGCTGAGAAGGCCATGCATTATTTTCTCCAGTATATAGGTATCACACTAGAAAATATAGCTATAACTTTTCCACTCCAGGAAGCAGTAAAGCCTCCACTAAAATCCTCAAGGTAATCATTCACACGCTGATGTATGCTAATGATTCTTCCTCAGAAGCCAGGCACACAAGGTGACATGCAACAAATTCTGGTTTATTCCACAAAGTCATTCAAAAGTTATAAGCTGATAGTTTGAAGACAACCAAAGTCATGCATCAGACTAAATCTTCACAAACCCTTCCCTGAGTCAACAATCTTCACAGATAAAGCCACAGAGGAATGAAGAGTCTGATTTTGTGTGTGTGTGTGTGTGTGTGTGTGTGTGTGTGTGTGTACATAGGAGCAGGCTACATAGAGATAGGTGGAAAAAATAAGAAATTTATGAATAATCCCAGTTATCAGCCAGCAGGACAGAATAAAATACTCTGAGATTTAAATATCTGGGAAACTGCAATATCAAAATTTGGAAAGAAACCAAAACTGTTACATCAGTTTAACAAGGAGTTAGTTAAATAGCAGCTATTCTCGAAAGTTGAAAAAAAAATTGTTAAATAACTACTCTACACTGAAGTCTTCCTGACTTTGCATTTCCTCAATACTATTTTAGATTATCTTTTTTAAAAAATATTATACCACAAGTTCATGTTTATTTTGCTGTCTTCCACATATCTCCTTGTCATATCGAGATTTAATTAAAAGTCTTTCACTTGCTTTGTATTCCCTGCAAAACTGAATAGAACGCTGTGCCCCAAGCATGTCTATGTGTGTTCCTGGATCCCAGCCCTGATTTGGCATTGATTGAAAGGCCAACCAGCAAAACTGTAAGTGAAAGGCCTCATACAATGCAAATGACAAATGCATGAAGGAACAGGAAAATCTTCAAAATGGGCTTTTTAAAATCTACTCTTTTTTTTCAGAATCAAATATTTTTCACCAGGCCATCTCCGCTCACTATCTAGAAACATCTCGATGTTTATAATGGTAATAATTTCCAAATAACCTTTCAGTTAGAGGTGACTTTTTATTTTATTCTCTATTTTTATTCAAATTTATGTAGTTAACAATGTGCCAATTATTCACACAGGTGGGAGAGAGTTCAAAAAACCTAATAAGCGTAGTTATTTTAGAAACCTAAATTATTCAAATCACTCACAGAAAACTGATAAGACTGTATATACCACAGGCAATACTTCCAGGGCATGAGGAAAGAAGAGAAAGAAGGAAGGAAGAAAAGAAAGATTATTTGCCAGTTAAAACATGCACCTCTCTGGAATTTTTGTAGTGACACACATTTCCTCCATGTTGCAAATGATAGATCTGTTCATCTAGACATCAGCAAAAACAATAACAGTTCCAACTTCAAATATAATGTCCACCAAGAAACCAAATGCTCTTAAGAAACAGTCCAGGACTGCCTGAAGGAAAACCTGAAGGAAGTCCCCAAAGAAAACGCAATAGATCTTTATTAGGACACAGCAGAATCAAAACCACCACTGGGCACGGTGGTTCTGGGTCCCCAGAGCCTCATTCATGCCAAGCTCATTCTGTTTCCCTTTTGCAATCCCCTTGTATCAATTAATTCTTTGAGTTAATTGCACGTGCCGTTTTAATCTGTAGGTAATTACAAACAATTAATAGTTAGGAGACAGAATTAGCAGATCTTAGTTTGATTCTCTATATAATTAAAAGGGATGGTAAACTAGAGTTGACAAAGAGCATCTTAATCATTTGAATAATCAGATCTTAGAAGCTTGCTCGGTTTAGATAATTCCATCTGCCATATTATATAGTTCAAATTTTAGAATAAATGACTGAAATGCCCATTTAAGTCAATCCACGTGTGTTAATTTCTGGTGTTAATATCTGGTATAAAAGTGAACAAAGTATATATTCTAAAATTACTTAAACAATCTTCTCCTTTTTGTTGTTGTTGTTAAATAATATGTTGTTTCCAAAAGAATTCAACCAAAATTAAGATTTGTAGGGGAGAAAACGTAATTCAGTTTCCTCATCCATTGCAAGTTTCATGGTTGACACTCCCATAAGACTGATTAATAAAGGAAAAACAAGAAAAGTTTATTTCTCAAAAGTTTTATGTGACATAGAAGCCTTCAGAAATGAAGACCCAAGGGCCCAGGGAAAATGTGTATTCTGAAGCCTTGGTGTGATGACGAATTGGATAGACATGTAGAAGTACGACTGGATAAAGAAGGGATGTGACCTAATGGAAAAGTCTGGGGGTGGGAGACAGGTAGCCAGGCCTGTTTCTTCAGTGTGGGGCAGGACACCTGCTCTTGGCCTCCAAGAATGGGGTAGGTCACCTGATATATGAAGGTCTCTTTGGGAAAAGGGAGGGGGTCAGAGGGTAAGCATCCTATGTTTTATGGCTTGCTTTAAAGGGAGAGGAATTCTAGTTTTTATGACCCACTTGAGGGAGAAAAGGGGAGCAGAGGAAGGTCAGAGAGACCCTCCTGCTTATGCAGGCCTCCCAGTCTCCTCCAACTCAAAATGCTCAGCATGCCAAGGCATCATACTTCAGAGTACATTGTTCTGATTCAACAGATGATTTACGTAGAGCCAGTGAATATCATTAATTAATAGGGTTTCTGTTCCTATGTTATAAAACATCTAAGAAACATGGATAACCTTTTTGTTTTATATTCTATTTAACACTTTTATTTAAATGTGCACTGAGAGACAACAAATAAAACATGTCTTTCATCCTTTCTAGGCTGATAGGACTAGTAGGTGAATATTAGTAGATGGAATTCTAGGAAGCAGGGTAACTATGTGAATTAGAAAAATATATGGAAACTTCATTCTGATAGGAAAGAATATAATATAGAACAGCAACATTGCTGATACATTATTTCTTTCTGAATTGTAAAATATTTGAAGAAATTCAGCAGATGCCTCCAAGCTAAAGCAAATAAAACGTTTTCAAAAAAATAATGATTTCTGATCTGGGTGAGGTGGCTCATACCTGTGTTCCTAGTAGCTTAGAAGGCTGAGGCAGGAGGATCCCAAATTCAAAGCCAGTCTCAGCAACTTAGCTAGGCCCTAAACAACTGAGAGAAATCCTGGCTCAAAATAAAAAATAAAAAGGGCCTGGGATGTTGCTCAATGGTAAAGTGACCCTGGGTTCAAATCCCAATACCAAAACAAACAAACAAAAAGAATAATAATGATTTCTAGTTCAAAAGAGCTTGTTACCTTCACCTGAAGCCCCTTTAACAGCCCCAGTAACATACTACAATGATAAAGGTCATGTGAAAAATCTCAAGGTCACAAAAATTAATCATTCACCAGTTTGCAGATGAGGAGCAAATTTCCTTCAATTAGGATAATGGAAGAGAACTGAGGAAAGCTATAAATGACCTTTACATAGTAACATAATGTCTTCTTCCAATTTGAAAAATGGTCAGAAGAAGCTTGATTCCTCCTGAGGAAAAATTAAAGGAAAAAAAAAGAACCATAAACCATTTCTCTACAATGTGGAGTGCTGCTTCTCTCTCACTTCCTACCCCTGTCACAATCCACTTGGACCCCACAACTCCAAGACAACAACTGTAAAAGAAAGTGATTCGAACTCAGGCACAAGAAGTGATACAGTCCCATTGTAAGGAAAGAGCTCTGTGCAGAGGCTGGGACTGGTAAGTCTCAATAACAATACATAATGGGGATTATAATTGCTCATGTGCTAAATAACTAAAGTAATAAAAGAATGAAGGAGTGGGAAAGGTCTCACTTCAGCAGAGCTAAATGTTCCAAATGGATATCTGCAGATTACTGGGAATCAGGCAGAGAAAGAAGCACTGACATCTGTTCATCAACTATAGAACTAGAAAAGGTTGATCAGCATATCAGAGCAAACATTGGAGCAAAGCTGAGAAAAATCTTCATGTTTTATTCACAATCACTTACTTTACATAGAATTATTTCTTTTCTTCAGGGAAGAGTAAACAAACTGGGGCCTATATTAACTACATCAATGCTAGTTAACATGTATTGAAAGCTGAGATTGCTAAACACCTTATAAACATTACCTGATCCAATCTGCACAACAACCCTAAGAGGAGAATGCTAATGATGTCCGTATTTTAGAGAAGAACAAATGTATTAAATCACTTTCCCAAGTTCAGAGGGTGGGTAAGAGGTATGGGAACCCAGGTATATAGGAATTTGATGTCTACCTAACTAGGACACAAGGAAAAAGAGCCCTGTGGTTGACTGGACAAAAGCTTCAAAGATATTCAATCTCCTAATTGTAGAACTTTTATATATTAGCTTATGTGGCAAAAGAGACTTTTCAAATGTGATTAAATTAAGAATCCCAAGATAGGATTATTATCCAGTATTTTCCTGGTGGGTCCTACATAAAATCACAGGTGGTCTTGTAAGACAGTGGCTGAAGATCTGAATACAGAAGAGGAGAAGGAAATGTTTTGATGGAAGCAATAGATTAGGGTGACGTGAAGAAGGGGTCATGAGCCAAGGAATGCAGGTGGCATCCACAAGGGAAGAAAATATGCTTCCCTACAGACTAAGAATGAACAGTCCTGAGGACACCTCGACTTAGTCCAGTGAAGTTGATTTCATACATCTGGCCTCCTGAACTATGAGGGAAAATACATGGGTTGTTATAAACAGAAAAACATTATACAGAAAATACAACATAGCAAACCTGAGACTACTATTCTGACTTTAAATTGGATGATGTTTATTTTACAACAGTGTAATGACTTGTTACAGCAACAATAGGAAACTAATACAGTCTGCAACCTAAAATCCCAGTAAAAGAATGTAAATCTAAAAATATGCTGCGGATACACGATGGAACATTACTCATCACTAAAAGAGAATAAAATTATGGAATTTGCAGGTAAATGGATGGAGTTGGAAAAAATAATGCTAAGTGAACTCAGCCAATCCCAGAAAACCAAAGGCCGATTAATTCCTTTGCTAGGATGATATTGAATTATAATGGCAAAGGAGGGGGGATGAGAGGAATGAAGGAATGTTAAATAGAAAAAAGGGGGAGGGGAGGGGAAGGAGCAAGGGGATAGAAACAATGGCAGAAGGAGTTTGACACCAATATACTAAGTGCATGTATAAAAACTCAAATGGTATGAAAATATTTTGTGTAAAACCAATGACTTGGAAAACTGTGCTCTTTATATGTAATATGAAAGGAACTGCACTCTAAAAGCATGTACAACAAATTAAATCAATTAAATAAATAAATTTTAAAAAAACAAAAAAAATAGAAGATTGTAAACAAAATAAATAAATAAATAAATAATAAATAAAAATATGCTGCTGAAACCAGGGGAAAATTTTTGAAAAATGTTTGACATTCTCACTATAACCAACCAAGCAATAAGGAGAAAATAAATTAAGACTTTTAATAATAATAATAATAATTGTAAGGTAAATGAAAATGGAAATGAACATTTTTAAAAAGATAAGACATACAAAGAAAACAAAATGTAATGGCAAAATTAAAATCTGCATCAGATTAGTAGGAGTGTGAATGACAGTGCAAAATACCAAATGACTGGATTTGGCAAGCACTCCCGGAATGCAGAAGAAAGGCATCCAAAGACAAAAAATTATGAGAGAGAAGATTCTAGATTAAGGAGAACAAAAAATAAATGTCTATGAAAAGAATCATATGCATTACAGAAGATGGAATCAGAACAATTAGAAATGAAGATAACATGTTAGGTAATGACTTCTAGAGTTTCAAAAGCAATCTGAATCTTATACCAATCAAGGTTTATTAACTTGGGGGAATTAATAGAAGTATGCAATTATATACTACAAAATTACAGGAATAAAGCAAATTATATGAATAAAGAATAATGCAGACATATTCAAGAAGAAAAACATTTGTACAGGTATAAAACTCAGATATTATCAAACTTCTTGTGTGAAACAACAAAAGAACCAATAAACAATAGACAATCACAACAGAATTTTCAGGAAAAGGAAGTTATGAAACAGAAATTTTACAACTAAATTTTCTTCAGTGTGTAAAGGCCAGGAACAAAAGTTCTCAAACATATCAATAATTTAAACTCTGCTCAGAAAACCAAGACTTTTATTTGAATAAATGCATATTTATCTGAAAACCAACACATGAAACAAAATTAAGAATAAGGGGGCTGGGGTTGTGGCTCGGCGGTAGAGCACTCCCCTAGCACGTGCGCAGTCCAGGTGCTTAGCACCACGTAAAAATAAAGCCATTGTGTACAACTAAAACAAATAAATAAATACTAAAAAAAAAATAAGGGAATTTTGAGAACTATGGTGTAAGAGTACTAGCAGTTCTTCCCATAACCAGTTAATGCACCCAGTTCTTGTAGAATCCAGTGTAGTCACATGATTTTATGGCTTAGACTTAAAGCTTGGTGCTTCTTGGCTCTAACTCATAATTTCTTTTCTACATACTATAGTTTCCCAGGATCCAAACCATTTGCTTCCTGCAGTATAAACTTGAACTCATTCTCAGTAAATCTGAAATGAACTTTCAAATGGGATCTTGTTCTATGATACCAAAATAACAATAACCAGTGTGTTCTGCGGTGCATTTACAATGGCTAAACATCTTAATACATAATATGCAACAAATAGCTATTTTCTTTTTCACAGAACTTAAAAAGAACTGAATCCCCTGAATCATGACATTGCCCTTCACAAAGCACCTCATTGTATTATGGGAACATCCCAAGCATTCTTGTGATGCTGCATGACTCAACTGACAAAAATATACCTGGAAAAAGAGATAGTAGGCAAACACACAAAAATTTACTGATGATTATCCCTGGGCAATAGAATACTAGATGATTGTCATGTGTTTGTGATAGTGTTCTGTATTTCACAAATTTTCTGCAATTATTTGTAACTAAGTACAACTTCAAATACATTAAAGATAAATTATGCAATTTGGGGTAAAAACAGGCAAAATAAGTTAAATAAAATAAACAATAGTGAGGTCTGGAGAAAGAAACACAGAACTTTGGGGATGTAAGCCTCTAGGGAGGCATTACATGGAGACCTATATTTTTCTGTTTTCTAAAGAGGACATTTGTACTTGTAAAGTGGGAAGTTTGTTTAATGAACACACATACAAATGTTGCTGCCTGGAGCAATTGCCGCTTGGAGCAACTACGCTGCGGGAGAAAATTCAGAGGCAGGATAGAAATGAAAAAGTTCTTTTATTCTTCTCTCTCCAGCTCCAGCAACCTCTCGAACTCCAACCACTATCACAACACAAATCCAACTCTAACCCACTTCTAACTCCAACCACCTCTAACTCCAACCACACAGCCACTAACCCTCACCCGGTTAAATACATTTTGCTTTAACAAGGACAAGTGCTTACAGCTCGAGCTTACAGGTGCGTCACACAGCGTTCACGGGCATAAAAAGATTCTTAGATAAATGTATGAATATCAGGTGAAACTTGAACATCTTTTATAAAGGCTCTCAGCTAACCGCAATCTTAGCTATCTCCTTAATTAGGGCTCTTACATACAAAAATAAACATTTTTAAAAATTTGTTTTGAATGACATAACCTCTTTGGCAATGGAGGTAGACCACAACCTCTTTAGCATCAGAAGTCATATTCTCTTCCCAGGAAGGGAGAGCGGGCACCCATCATGTCAGTGTCATTAGAAAACTTTGGTCTTGGCATGGGCGGTAAAGACTCCTGATAGGAAAATCAGGAGCGCAATTCCCAGGGTCCATCACAGACGGACTCCTGCACTGAGGGCAGCTATCTGAATTTGTAATCTGGAGGCATCTCTTAGACAGCAGCTCAGTGTCATCTTTGCCAGGAAGCACTGTGACAAATACAACTCATGCTGACAACAAACTGCAAACTTCAGGGCTCAGGCTATGTCCAACACCTTGTGTTCATCCCCTGGGACAGAATATGCACTAAACTTTTTTTGAACAAATGAATTTTAAAATGACCTAGATGATGCATGTTTTACAGGTGGCAGTGACGTCACTGTTTTCCAAGCAAAAAGAAAAAGGGAAAAGTAAACATTAGTTGATAATTTAATGCAAGTGTTCTTAGTGGTTCCCCGCCTCCCTCAATATCACCCCAAAGAAAGCAGTCATTGACTAGTCTCTTATTCGTCTCGTGTAACTCTAAATTTTTTGTTAAAATATCAAATTCTTCCAAATTATTACATATTAATATTTGAACCATATGGATCTCACCTATTTTAGTCAAGGATTTATGACCAAACTCACACATCCCAGATGAAACTGAAAATTTGAACAGACTTTTAGGAAAGGAATTTGTCAGAAAATTAAAGTCTTTTAAATGATCATATACATGTTACGCATTTTAAGAATATAATACAAATGTCTGGTAATCTTTCAGAAGGAAAACTTCTGAAATACAACTGAAGATAAACAAACATGTTTAGTATATCATTATCTTTTAATAATTATGCAGAAAGGAGTTACCACAGCAAGCCTGAGATTGCTAATCTTAGCAGATCTTTTTTTGCAAGTTGACCTGTGGCAAGAACTGGGCAATGTGGCTGGTAAACCTTTCCCTATACTGATATAAATTTTTTCTGAATGAAAGGGGTATTTTACTACACCTAGATTGTGCACGCAGTATGACTCATGCTAAATACCTGCTTTCCTTCCAGAAATCTGAAATGTTGGTACATGCTAGGCAGAAGTTGCCTGTGTGACCAGGCCCCAATAAAAACTGTGGGTGCTGCCTGTCTGATGAGCTTCCAGGAAGACATCACTTCATATACGTTGTCATGATTCACTGCTAGAGGAATTAAATGCATCCTGTGACTCCACCGAGAGAGGATGGGTGGAAGCTTGAGCCTGACTTCCTGTACTTCATCTCATGTGCTTTGTTTTTGTTGCTGTGGAAGGTTTTTTTTTTTTTTTTTTTTTTTTTTTTTTTTTTTTTTTTTTTTTTTTTTTTGTGTGTGTGTGTGTGTGTGTGTGTGTGTGTTTGTTTCATTGTAGTAAATCTTATCCAAGTGTGTAACTACATGTTGAGTCCTGTGAATTCTAGCATGTCATAAAAACTGAAGGTGGTCTTTGGGACCCTGATACAAAAATAAAATTAGAAATAATATAAATATCCTGGTAAGTAGAGATTGGTTATGTAAATTTTACTACATTATGCACTGGATTATTTTTCAATAACAAATTATGTTTATGAAGTCATACATTAAAATTACAATGTAAAAAATTAAAGATCTTATATATTTTATGCTTCTCATTATGGACAAAAAATCTACAAACAAGAAGACTAAAGAGAAATGTGGCAAATGTTAAAAGTCATAGCTTGGGGTTTGATCCTTTTTTTTTTTTTTCCCCTGCAATCTATTATCGTCTTTTGTCCTTTATGGGCTGATTACAGTAGTTGGTAAATATTTCATATCTCACCCATGTGCTGTCACCTTTTGAGAAAAATTATCCTATATTTTCTCCACACCAGTGGCCATGGGACCCGAGCCATGGTTTGTTTGTGAAATCAGGTTTGCGCTGAACTTCAGAGGAATAGGCTGGGAAACAGATCACAGGTCCAGGACAAGCACACAAGCTGGATGTGCAAGGGTTGACACCTCGTCCTGCTTGGCTCCAACTCAGCCGTATGGTCTCTACATCACATAGAAACAATCTGATAAAATCAAATCTTAGGGGCTGGGGTTGTGGCTCAGCGGTAGAGTGCTTGCCTAGCACAGGTGAGGCCCTGGGTTCGATCCTCAGCACCAATAAAAATAAATAAAATAAAGGTATTGTGTCCAACTATAAAAAATAAATATAAAAAAAATCAAATCTTACATTTTAACAGATTCTTATGTGAACCAACAGAAGCAGGTTATGTTAGCTGAAGGGTTAAAAAACTCCAGTTCTCTCTGAAGTTTTGGTTGATAATCCCAGCACTAGGAAATCTGGAAGCTGGGCTGATAGTGGGATTAGGAGAGGGTCTTGCATGAAGCCTTGCCATATATGCTCTGTCATTAAAGGGATGCGCATGTGCTTCTTAAGGATTGTGACTGTTTGACTCTCTAGAAATTCTATAATAAAGATGAGTTTGCTTTGTAATATGAAAGAATGATTAAGCTCTAGAAAACAAAATGTTTAGTCGCAAATCTTTGCTATTTCATTCATTCACAGTTATGCATGAACTAGAATTACTGTGCAAATTATGGAATGAGCTGGTCTTTTTAGCAAACAAAAATAACAATCTAATCCCATAAGAAAGATTAAGTTTGTAACTTCCATCTGTCTTTGATGATTGGCTTGTCAGAAGACTGAAGTTCATTAATGTATCATTATCTTTACTAAAAGCTCATTAAAGCAATGCATGCATGACGAGAAAAGACTGTGGTCACAACAACAAAAGGGTAATTACAGAGAAGAATCCTAGCCCTGCTTATTCCTGTATATTCACTCCAAATGTTTCACTCTTTCTACTCTCAGAATCAAAACGAGGCGATAACTAACTCCTTGCCCTATAAGCTACAAACCACATATGATTAGTGGAAACTTCATTAGATTGCTGGCAAAATATTGTGGAGAATTTTATTAAAATTTTATATAAGTACCAAGAAGCTCACAAAGTCCAAATCTATAATGTTACAGCAAATATCATACATAAATGTAACAAGATTCATGACCTAAGGCAAGAATTTTCCTTTATTAGTGGTCAACATTTACAATTACTGGGTTTCAGGAATGAGGAGATTTCTACCTGTCTTTTTCAGTCTTTTCATCAAATAGAAAGCAAAGATGTAGCATAAATCAGTTTTTCTACTTGTTAAAAATACAAGTAAAAACCTAGGTCCCGAAAGGATGAAGGAAATTCTACATGTTAATGCTTCAGAACCTATCTATGGAGATAGATAGCCATGTGGGTTCAGTTTCCATTATTACTAATAATTGAACATTGACTGTACTAATAAAATATCTCACAGATGCTCTGTCTTCTTCCTCCTACACGCCAACAGATCACATTCAATAAAATTTGGTTCTTTAGAGAAACAGAATATGAATTACTTTAGTAGGAATTTTAAGAATAACTCAGGATAAAGTTTATTTCTCAGTCCACCACACTAGTTTTACTAACTACCACATCCACGTGTGAAGATGTCCTCCAGTTCTGCTTGCCTTAACCTAAAAGCACAGTGAAGCCCATCTCCCCACACTTGCCTATGCCATGGGCCCTGCCCATAGCTCATCCTAGCTGATCTCTGCCTTCCCAGAGTACAGCCAAGTTCAAGGCCCAACTGTAACACCATCATCTTTTCCTCTCCACTCACAAAAGCATATTAGAAGTCAAAGAAATGTGACTGTGTGGTTAGAAAGATAACCCTCAACCTACTCTTAGTTATTAAAAAGTTAAATAATTCTCAAAGGTTTTTTCTCTTCAGTATTAAGAAAAATATCCCTTTGCAGTTACCTGAGTGATGTTGATGCATGAACCTGAATGGTCACAGAGGCTCCGAACTGTGAGTCTCCACCATGGGACAGAACACACATCAGTGCCTTGTGGTATGGGTCACTGCTTCTTGTATTTTAATGCAGCCACAGACCAAAACTTCTTTCTAGGCATAGCTGATGTCTAATATTTATCTGTATACTTATAGACCTAACTCATACTTTGTATATTCAGTTTTTAAAAATTAACAACAAAGAATCTTTAATCAACATTCCTTTGCCTTCAAAATTCAGATGGCATCTTCACTTCCATTATACTTATACCAAATGTTTGTATCTTTAAAAAAAAAGAGACATAAACACTCCATCTGTACTTGAATGAAACCTCTATCAAAATATGATGAGACAGATCCATTTGAATAATTAGTGGATATTAGTTAATATTAATATTGCATTATTAATTTTAGATGAGATTTTTTTAGTTGTACTTTAAGAAGAGATTATCTTTTCCAATGCAAGCTGAAAAATATGGATGGGTATTAAAGAATTTTTTCAAATAATCCTAACAGAGAAAGGAAGTACTACGTGGATGCAAGTAAAACTGGCCATAGATTTATAATGATTGGAACTAGACTATGGGCAGACATCAATTTACCATCCTCCTCTCTTTAATTTTGTATATAGTTAGTCTTTCCATTAATTTTCTAATTTGATGGTGCATGCCTGTAATCCCAGATATTTGGGAGGCTGAGATCAGAGGACTGCAAGTTCGAGACCTGCTTTAGCAATTTAGCAAGAACCTGTCACAAAATAAAAAATAAAAAGGGCTAGGGATGCATCTCTGGCTTCAATCTCTAGTATCACAAATACGAATAAATTAGGTTATTTATTCCAAAAAATGAGACCTGCATTGAACATCTAAATCATCAGAAAAATAAATTAGACCCAGAATAAAGCATGAGTAACAGTACTTTACTATGTAGTAAAGTATGATTTTTAAAAATCGGGAATGGAATTGCACAATAAGATACAAGGAGACTCATCTCAGCAATTTCCCAAGCAACACTCCAAGTCTTTACAAGGTGGCTTTGTTAAATATATTATAATATCCAAAACCATAACCATCCTCAGGTTAGGCCAAGCATTCAAAAGTTGCTTACTTGTTTACTACATTCTCAACTAGTCATAGAAGTTCAACAGATTTATCTTGCTTATCACTGCCTCAACACGCAATGTATCTAGCTCATATAGCAGATGCTTAATAAATATTTTCCAATTATCCCAATATATAAAATATGCCCACTCCTACCTACTGCCAACAGGCCATAAAGTATTGTGGATATTAAGCTATTTATGATTCATTTAGAATATTCAAATTTTAATTATGTATGTTCCTTTCTGAAAATAGCTTGTCAGCAACTTACATTTATTTAGGATATTAAAAATTAAAAATTATCTCCTACACACACCTTCTCATTTTAGCTTCATATCTCCCAATAGGTAGATAAAAACAAGGATTACCTCCCAATCCTAATAAGAAAAAGTTCAGAATACATTGATTATCTGCTGAGATCTCAACTCTGTTTTCTGACTTAAAATTATTTGTTCTTTCAACTGTAAAACTATCTTTATATTCTTTTTAAATTAGGGCACATTAATTACTCCAGCAAGAGTGGAAAGAAATCCTAAGAAGCAGAGCCCAGAAGCCAAACAATAAAAGATAGAAAGTCAAACATATAGCATAAACTTTTGGGTGGAATATTAAAGAACATCATTTCAAAATCTTAAAAGATGTGTTGATTTCCACTTTTAATTTAGATATAGAAAGTCACCAAAGAACACCTTTCCCAACATTACTATAAGAACAAGACAGATGGTCTATAAAACAATGATTTTTTTTTTTTTTTTTTTTTTTTTTTTTTGGTACCGGGGATTGAACCCAGGGGCACTCGACCACTGGGCCACATCCCCAGCCCTTTTTTTTTTTTTTTTTTAATTTAGAAACAGGTTCTCACTGAGTTGCTAAGTGCCTCGCCATTGCTGAGGCTGGCTTTGAACTCGTCATCCTCCTGTCTCAGCCTCCCAAAGTGCTGGGATTACAGGCGTGCGCCACCGCACAATGATTTTTTTTTGATCCAATCAGAGAACCATGATCACAATGCAATCTGATCAACTGCAATACATGGTTGACAAGCTCCTCCAAGGAGAGAGAACCCCCAAACTATCTCACATTAGGCAGATCAAAGAAAAGATATCCACTGTGGAGGAAGGTAAGAAGGAAACTTTAGATCTTAAAAGATTAATTGCAACCAAACTTGATAGGTAGAATCCTCAAATGCCCCCAAACAGAAGGGGCATTTGCACCCTCTCTCCTGATCTTACATAGGGCTTTCAGTCAGTGCTGATGAGAAATCAGGCAGCAGGACCTGACAGAGACATCTATGATGAAAGTATGTGAATCCTGTCTTGGTTTGGAGGTGAGACAGAAGAACTTAGAAAAGTCTGTCCCCAAATTTAAGTCCTGCAAAATGCAAGCTTGTGATTGGCTGTTACAGGAAAGAATGTGAAAGCTACTCATGGCCCTGATGCTACACTGATACTGGGAAAAAATTTGTCTGTTAGGGGAGAGACAAGAAACCCAACTCAATTTGACAAAGTCATTATGAGCCTGAGAGCAAAGCTACACAAGATGTTATAAGGAGGGAAGGTGATAGCCTGCTGATCTTGCTGAACATATACACAAAAGTACTTAACAAAGTGCTGGCAAAGCAAATCCATGAATATCTGTAAAGCATGATATATCATAATCAATTGGCTTAGGCCAAGAATGCAAGGTTAGATTACATATGAAAATGAACTAATGTAATTCCTATGATAACAGGCAATAAGAGAAAAGCCAAATGATATTTTAAATAGATGCATTAAAATTAATAAATGCAAAACTATTTTTTAAAAACCTCACAAACATACACTTATAATTTTAAATTTTTGTTCTAAGCACCCTGGGAATAAAAGGAAATTTCCTTATCCTGACAAAGGAATATTACCAAACCAAACAAAATAAAACACAATCCTAAAAGTAACATCATACATATTTGTGAAATATGGAATGCCTTGCCTAAGATTTAAAACAAGACAAGATGTCTTTAATCATTGCTTCTACTCAGCATTGTGCTAGAGTTCCTAGTCAGTTAACAAATAAAGGCTAAATGACAAAAAATGAAAAGAAAAAAAGTAAAATTACCTTTTTGCATTAATGCATAACTATGTATGTAGAAAATCCTAATGAATCTGAAAGAAAATTAGCAGAACTAGAATTTAGCAATGTTACAATGTGCAAAATTGATCAAAAAGTCAATTATACTCTATACAGTAACATGAACAATCAGAAAAAAGGAATTAAAATTTGATATCAATTGTAATCATTTAAGAACTTCAAACTATTAAGAATAAACTTAAATAACATGTGGTTTAAAATATAATTGTTTCTGGGAGATTAAAAAGACAGAAATTAATAGAGATCACTATACCCATAGATTGAAGACTTAATTTTAAGATTGCTATTCTACATGCTTCATTTGATATAGATTAAAAGCAATCCCAACAAAAATTACAACAGGAATTTTTTCCCAGAAATGGATGAGATAACTTAAAATTTTTAAAAAATATTTATTTGTTTTAGTTGTACACAATGCCTTTATTTTTACATGGTGCTGAGGATCAAACTCGGGCTGTGCACATGCTAAGCGAGTGCTCTACCACTGAGCCACAACCCCAGCCCCAACTTAAAATTTTACTTGGAAAAGAAAACAAGAACAGATAAAAATAACCTTAAAAAATAGAAAACATACACAACATGACTTCTAGACTTACTATAAACCTACAATATTAAGATAATGTGCTATTAGCAAAAAGATATACAAACAGACCAGTGTAAGAGTATAGAGTCCTGAATTAGACTTGCACATATAATATCAAAGATGAATGCATCAAAGCAACTCAATATAGAGAATGAAAAATCTCTCCAACACATGATGTCATCTTCAATCTTACACAAAAACCAATTTCATGGGGCTGGGGTTATGGCTCAGCAGTAGAATGCTCATCTTGCATGTGTGAGGCCCTAGGTTCAATCCTCAGCACCACAGAAATAAAATAAAGGTATTGTGTTCACCTACAACTAAAAAAATATATTTTAAAAAAATGTCATAAGGAGAAACATAAAAGCTAAAATAGCAAAGCTACTAGGAAAATATATGAGATCTTTAGAACCTTGGGATCAATAAAGATTTTTATAGAAGACACAAAAAGCACAAGTTGTAAAATGTTAAAAAATGAAAAATTGGACTTTATAAAAAATAAAACTTTCTGCCTTTAAGAAAAGGCAATTAAAGAGCAGGCTAGGTACACATGGAGAAATTACAACACATGGCAAAGGACTTAAATTCAGACTATACACATACTCCTATAAATCAATAACCACAATAACAAAAAACCTCCAATTTTAAAAATGGGCCAAAGACACAAATGCTTCACAAAAGATAGACAAAGGGAAAATACAGATGTGAGAAAGTACCCAGCATCATTAATCATCAAGCGAGGAAATACAGTTGAAACCCCAACTGCAAAGATTGAAAGGAAAGATATTCACAATATAAAATGCTGGAGAGGATGTGGAGCAACTGAATGCTCACATGTGCTGATCAAAGTCCAGATTGGTACCACCACTTTGGAAAAGTGTTTCATAAGTAGTTAACCATTCATCTGTGCTAGGACCCAGCAAATCTACAAGCAGGTATTAATCCTAGAAAAAATAAAATACATGCACAAGTACTTGTACATAAATGGTAGTGGAAGCTTTATTTATAATAGTTAAAAAGTGAAAATACAGATGTGCATCAAGAAGAATGAATTGATACACTGTGATATAGTCAGATAGAATACTACTCAGAGATAAAATATAGAATTACTGATATATACAAAAACATGGATAAATCTAAAATCATAATGCTAAATTAAAGCAGCCAGACAGGAAAATCTACAAATTGTATAATTCCATATTTATGAAACTCCCAAATTGGCAAGTAGTACAGTGTACAAAGTCAATTAACTGTGATGGTGGAAATCAGATCATTATTTACTTATGGAGATGGAGGGTTGTAAACTGAATCAGGAAGGGGCAGATGGGAACTTTCTGAGAAATAAAAACTTTGTCTTTGTCATGGTATCTGTTTACCAAAACTGCTTGAAAGATACATTTGAGATCTGAACATTTCAATGTCTCAACAAATGTAAATTATATTTCAATGAACAAAGAAAGACAAGTTAAATATTCTATTTATCTTCTTTTAGTTCTTCACATAGCAATTTATATTATTCATGTTATGGTGTGAAATAAAATTTGAGTCATCTTCCTGAAAGGTTATAAGGTCCTCCCAAATATTTTAAAGGTAATTTCTTTCTTTCTTTCTTTTTTGGTACTAGGGAGTGAACTCAGGTAGTTTCTTAATTAAAAGTTCACCTTTTGAATAAGCAACTTCCAAAATAAATTAGAGCATTTCAAAATCTAAGTAGCAAATTTGATTTTTCTGGGAATAAGCTTTTATTGTTTCACTAGCAAATGTATAAAATTTAAAAATATTTTTTAAATGTTACATTCAGATTGTTTTCAAAATAATTATCTCCTTAATAATTTTATACATTTGCTAGTAAAAGAATAAAAGCTTAAATCAGAATTCCTTAGTTGTTGTAAACTTATTAGTATGAGATTTCTTTTAGAATTTTAGAACAATATTATTTATGCTAAATTATTCAAAATTTCAAGTAATTATTCCTTAAAATACAGCATTTCTATGCATTTGATGCTCCATTCTAAAAACAGTAATGAATAAAGATTAGTGCTTCATACTTTATAAATAACCTCTCCATAAGCAATTTTAGCTGGTCCTCATATTCACCATGAGAAGTCTGTGAAAAGGGGATTTCCTCTCCCCTTTCTAATAAGATGAAAAACTATTATTTTCTCTTATTGATCTTCCTTATCTTGCCTGACACAAAAGCAGTTTAATAGAGCCAAGAATATATTAAAAGTTTCTAAATAATCAGACAACATCCTTAATGCACCCCTCAGAAAATATTTATTCTCATATTCGTTGACTTACATGTTAACTTAACTCTGACAAATAAATAATAGAAAAATAGAAAATAACTATAACTAAAAAAGAATAAAAGAAGCCAATAGCAATGTTATTTTGCTATTTTACTAAAGTATTTTTTCTAAACCTATTTATTAATTCTAATGGTAACAGGTTTTTTTTTTTAAAGACCTGTGATATTACAATCACACACAAAATCTTTATATTATTAACTATGTACTATCTCAGAAACACTAAAAATTGAAAAAAAAAAAACTATTTGTAAAAATTCATCCTCTTCAGATTAATTGTGGAAAAACACTTTTATTTATGTATGACTAGATAAAAATGATTAAGGGACACTTAAAATCATGAAAAACATAAGTGAGAATATTTTAAAGTCTGTGTGCTTCCCCCCATTTGTAAATAAGAAATAAATGGTCTCATTTTTTAAGCCACAATAAGAGAGAAGGCATTAGTCATTCAAATATTTTTTTAATTTTATTTTTATAATTTTTAATATGTACAACTCATAGAGCATGTATTTAGCATCTTTTTACATACAACTGTTTGTATACAAAGTATATTCGTACAATTCAGGTCTTCAATCATGCATTTAGGAAAATGATATCCGTCTCATTCAACCACCATTTTTTTTTTTTTTTTTTCCTTTTCTCCCCCTTCCTCCCCCCTTGTTCCTTCCCTTACCCTCCAGAGGCTTCCCTTTGACCATTCTAGAAAATAAAACTTTTTACCCAATTTTTTCCTATAGAATAATTGAAGTCAAAAGTTACAAAAGCAGAAAAAAATAATTATCCTTACTTCCGTGCTTTGGCTTTCTATTCCTTAAGTCAGATAAGTTTGCAAAGTGTTATATGACATAATTTACAATGGTCATGAATTATTAATTACAATTTTTAAAAGTTATGCCGGAGAAATTACCTTGCATATAAAAAGGCATAGTAAATCTGTTCAGGAAATTGACTTTTTGAAAAAGCAAATTAAGAAATAAGATCTTGCTTGTGTGTTCTAAAAATTGGTTCAAAGTTACTATAAATAAATTAACCAGCTAAATTAATTAATATTTTGTAAGTGTTGGGACAAAGGGTAAACCTTAGTATGTATACTCAAGAAGAAATATTCCATACAGTGAATAGAGGAAAGAAAAATACTCAGAAAATGCTTGCAGAGATTTGCTTTAGAGGACTGATGGTACAAGTAATTAGTATGACATTTAATAAATGGCGCTTTGAAGAACTTCTAAGCCCCAGTAAACCTTGAAGTCAAACCACCTTTGCTTTTTTTTTTGAGCAATAGAATGGTAGTATATTTTTCCAGCACAGTTTCACTATCTCATGTTTAAAGATTCATATGTATGAAATGCTTGAAAGAAACATCACTTATATACATCTACTATATTTCCCAGTGGACCTAGCTTAGCACAAACTGATAAAAATGAGAGGTTGTAAAAAGGAAATCCATTTTCATACCCATTGGTGTGTAATTGAATACATCCTTCCAATAGTTGCTATAAATTAATTCCAACTTAAAAGCAATGAAATATTTTATCTTTTGCAAAGCAGTCAGGAATGACAAAAAGTATTTTTCCCTCTTCAGCAAAGAAGAGATATTCTGTGATCTCAACAGTTATTACCTTCATCTGTCTGAGTATAAGCTCATCTCATGGACTGCACAGGAAATTCTAAAGCTCCTTCAAAGCTCAACCATCCAAAGACAACAGAGACTCTCATTGGTTTAAAGTACATTTTAGAACGATAGAATATTGTTCCAGGATATTAAATTCAAACAATGACTGACTTTGGCTTCCCTATGAGTTAGGACACAGTAATAAATAGTTTGCCTCAGATATAAGATAGATTCAAAAATATATTTAGGGTCCATAAAATCTATATGCCTCTTTGCCATATGTACTAGGGAGAAAACACATCAGTTATTTATTTTTAATTAGGAATAATAAATGTGGTCATTACTTAGCAGAACTCATATAGCACATCACTGCCCTAGAGCAGTTTATGTTCTAAGATATTAATACTCAATAAGTATGAGTAGTCTACAGATCAGGGTTGATCTTCTTTTACTTTTTATAAAGAGGGTTTTTTTTTTTTAAATTAAAATGTTCTTTACCATAGCTACCCTCAATCAAGCAAGAAATGATTACTATATATAGGAATAATAACATAGCATGGTTTTCTTCTCTTTTTTTTTGGTACCAGGAATTGAACTCAGGGGCACTCGACCACTGGGCCACATCCCAGCACTTTTTTGTATTTTATGAGAGACAGGGTCTCACTGAGTTGCTAAGTGCCTCGCCATTGCTGAGGCTGGCTTTGAACTTGTGATCCTCCTGCCTCAGCCTCCCAAAGTGCTGGGATTACAGGCGTGCGCCACCGCACCCGGCTAGCATGGTTTTCTTTAGGCCAAACTAAACATCAGCCCATCACTCCAAAACTGTGAGCTAAAATAAACCTTTACCTTTATAAGTTCATGATCTCAGGTATATATCATTATAATGATAGAAAGTTGACGGATACAGTCAAAATCTAGAAATTGCCCATATAGCCAGAGAGACTGGGTAGCCAGGAGCTTCTCAAGAAACTTTAGCTTTTCAATTACTGTGGCCTTTTCTAGATGATATAACCACAAGCTCCAAATAAAACTCTCCAATGAGTTTTAGCCTTGGTTCTTGCTCAAAGACCTGTTCTAAAGACCATATACTTTATTGTTTATATATTTTCTATCATAATTGTACAACAACTGAGGAGGTCTTCAGGCCTTTCCATTATAGTCAATGGCCTCTTCTGTGGTCAAGGTCCAAAGGGATATATGGTGACCAGTCATCCCAGTTTGCCCAAGACTGCCTCCATTTGAGAACTGAAAGGGATGGCTCTGAGGACGCCTCTCTGAGTCCAGGTCAAACTGGGCCAGCTGCTCACCCTAAAATTTCCTGCTCCCAATGCATGGAGCAGAATAAGTGCCTGGCATTGCTTTTCTTAGAGAAATTTGTTCTCCTTAAAACCTATGATTACAAAATACAGAGAAACAATATCCATACAGTTTTTAACCAATAGCAGGTCACTTAGCAGAAATACCACTCTAAAATCATTGCTTTCCAATCAAAGAACTTTCCCTTCACCAAGAACTAACCATTGTCCTGCCTCTTGGAAATATACCTTTGTCTTTTATTATACGAATTTGCCAATGGTATTCAACAGTAAAGCTTCGTTTTACCTTTTAATTTAAATTTAATCTACTAAAATATTCTGTGTTTTGCCTTTGTTGTTCAGCATTATGTTTATAAAACTGATTCATGTAGTTACATATAGATGCAGGTGGTCTACGTTTTTGCTATATAACATTACTATACAGCAAAATTGTAAATCATAAAATTATAATTTACTATAATATGTTTATATACTGTGTTGTTGATGATATTTCAATTATTTCCAGTTAAAGGTTATTACAAACTACGCTGCTATAAATACTCTTGTCCTTCCTGGTGCACATGGGCAAGAGGTTCTCTAGGGCTCTGCCAGTGAAAGCACGGTCCTTGGAGTAGCCTGATCCTCAATATTAGAGAGTGTGATAGAAATGCAGACACTCAGTCCCAATCAAGACCTACCGAACCAGGGTCTGCATTTTAACAAGATTCGTTTGCACATTAAAGTCTTTGTGAATGATATCCAAAGTGAGTATTGATAGTCCCACTCTGGAGAATAAGCTAAGGAGTGCAATCACAGAAATTTAACTCTACTTGACACCAGTATGAGTTACCAGCCCTCCACATCCTGGCCAGCACTTTGCTGTCATTTATGTTAAATATTTTTTACTATTATTTTCATGCTTTACCACTTTGACAGCTATGTAGTTTTAAAAGTGACATTACAAATATTTTAAAATGCATATGTAAAATTATCCTTTCATGAATAAATAAAATGGCCTAGAAAACATTAACTTATATGTTAATTTATAGAAAATATATCATAATCATTATTTAAAATTTAATTCTATATTTTAATTCTATACTCTAGAACTTACAATTGCTATGACATATCATCAGTTTATTTTTCTGTACATTTTTTTAAATCTACCTCTTCCCTTATATTTCAGTTCTCCCTGCTAAGATCACTTGATCACTTTCCTTGTCCTGTAGAACATCTTTATTATATTTCATAAGAGTCTGTTGGTTATCACTCTCAATATGCCTTAAACTTCCTCAAAGATGTCCACCATGCCTACAGACTTTTAAATTGACAGTTACGTTCATTAAGCACAGGGAAGGTCCTATTACACTATCTTCAGGCTTCCACTATCTTCAGGCTTCCATCATCATTGTTGAGAAATCAGTTGTCTTAAAAGCCCTTACTTTGGAAATAATTTTCCTCAGTCTTATCACTGGTTATTAAAAGTGGTTCTTATCTTCAGTATGATTATAAGTTGTTTATTTCTTTTTATTAATTTAACTTAGGATTCATTGGATCTCTTGAATCTAAGGATTGAGTTCTCTCATCAGTTCTAAATTATTCTCAGCCATTATCTCTTTAGATACTGCCTCTGCCATATCCATAGAGGGGTGACTCTTGGCTCTGACCACACACATAGAGCCTCCTCAGTGTTTTCATGGGGTCAATCTCCTCTTCTCTTTTGTATTTCCCTGTCATCATTCTGTATTGCTTTCTGATCACTTCTTTCACCTTTCTACCCATTCACTAGTTCTCTTTTCTGGGCATCCAATAGGCTCCTCACTATGTCCACTGACAATGTAGTTATAATTTTTAATTTCTGCAAATTCTGCTGGTTCTGTTTCAACTTACATGTCACTTTTTATAATTTCCTATTCCCTGCAGGTATTTCCAAACTCATTCATTTCTTGGACCACACAAAGTGGAACTGCTTTAATATCTGAAACTGACCATTACAATATCTGAATCTGACTGAAGTATTAGTCTTGCCTATTTTTCCAGTTCGTTTTGTACCTTTTGCAATTGTTCCTTATGCACTTACCTATTATTGACTCACTTGTCACCACCCTTAAAAAAAAATAATTTGTGTACGTTCCTGTTACTCAGTAGAATTCATATTTCTTTCAAAGAGCAGCCTGGGATATTACCAGTTAGAGGCCATCTTAAACTAATAATTTGAAGTTCTCTGACCAAGCTAAGCTGATTATCCATATTTAAGCTACAAACCCATGGAAGGCACTGTATGTGGTCACAATTCACAATTATTCAGGGGATTTTTTTTTCTCATATGCCTCTTCTGTTCAACAACAAAGCATCCTTTAAATAAGCAGTTCCCGTCATCTGATAGAGCAGGGGTGGTAGGTCCCATCTAGTTTGTTCTTACCCTAACATAAAGTGGGGAGGGTGTTTATAATGTAGACAGGCCCCAAGCCTGCTCTCCATGCCTACCTACTTGTCTTCCCAGTTATGTTTATCAACAATGCCTCTGAAATGCCATTAACAGGTTTGGCTCGGCAAAATTCTGCTTCCCACTCTGAATATGGTGCTCAGTCAAAAAACTGACCTGTGAGAATTTCCACTGTCTTTTTTAGACCTTCAGTGATTTTTTTTTTTTTTTTTTTTTTTTTTTTTTTTTTTTTTTTTTTTTTTACTGAGGATTGAACTCAGGGGCACTTGACCACTGGGCCACATCCCCAACCCTTTTATGTCTTTTATTAGAGATAGGGTCTCACTGAGTTGCTAAGTGCTGGCTTTGAACTCGTGATCCTCCTGCCTCAGCCTCCCAAGTACTGGGATTACAGGCATGCACCACTGCCACCGGCTACCTTCAGTGATTTTTAAAGATGATATTTTTAAAAATGTTTCTCCAATATTTTTATTATTTCAAAAGGAATGATTTATCAAAAAAAAATTCTCCCTCATTAAATGAAATAAATGCCCCATTAGAACTGTCAAATGATTAAAACCAAAGCTTAATAGATTTCATTTACTCACAATAAAACAAAGCACTATTCCAATGTCTCCCTTTTCTGGACTACATGGTAACAATTTTTATAGACTTACATAAGTATTTGTCTGTTCATAGATAACTCAAAATGTTGGACCAAATTTAAGTCTCCCAATATAACAACAACTGGCAAGTCTCCAAACACTTTTTACTCAAGCATGATATAAATTTAAACATAGTATTAAAACAAAGAAATTGACATCTCGATGGTTTGAAAATGGTTGTTTAAAAAGCATAATGTTTGTGTTTTTTAAGCGTTGTTTCACAAACCTGCTTAAAAATAAATTTCTAAAGATATCTGCTAAAAAATAGACAGTGTGTTAAAATAATCAGCTAACCCAAAAGATACTGTTAACAATCAGCTAACTACCAAAAGATAGTAGGCCCTGTGTTTTGGATTGAATTTTACCCCCAAAAAAGTTTTAAACTCTAACACCTGAGAATGTGGACTTATTTGGAAATAGGGTTATTGCAGGTATAATTAGTTAAATTCAGATAAGGTCATACTAGACAAGAGTACCCTAATCCAATATGACTGATGGTGTTGCCATAAGACAAGTAACAGCTGGGGCTGCCAGAAGCTGGAAAAGAAAACAAGGAAGGATCCTTACATAGAGGCTGTGGAGGGAGGAAGGGCCTGTCAACTTGGTGTGTCTCACCTCCAGAATTGTAAGATAATAAATTTACCCAGTTTGGGTAATTTGTTACAGCAGCCCTAAGAAACTAATACATCCTACTAAAGTAGTATTTTTAATTTTACATCTTATGAGTAACTTTTGAGGAAGTTACAGAATATCATCTAAAGCAAAAATACAAATTGGTAATATGTTTTACATTAAATATTCTTATATGAACTGTAATTCTTTCAGGGATGTTGGCTTGCATGTCATTTGCTTCAGTTCCTCAAAATAGTATCATTACCTTCTAATTTGTAAACTGTGAAGGAAAAATAGAGTTTTTGTCCCTCTTCTTGAAAATAATCCAAATCCAATAATAAAAATCATTAGTGAAAACTTCTTTTTGATTGGTGAGTATTAATTTTACAGCAAGCTAGGTTTCATTATGGTATATTTGTGCATAATGTAATCAATTTCACTCCCAAGTACCTCCACTTCCCTACCTTCCTTCCTTCCCCTGACCCCCTTTCTCTACCTTACTGGTCTCCCTTACAATTTCATGGAGTCCCTTTTATTTTTGTTTTGTTTTTACCTTCTAGCTTCCACATATGAGAGAAAACATGATACTTTCCAATTTATTTCACTCAAAATTAGGGTCTACACTTCCATCTATTTTCCTGCAAATTACATAATTTCATTCTTGTTTATAGCTTAATTAAATTGTAGTGTGTGTGTGTGTGTGTGTGTGTGTGTGTGTGTGGTGTACGCTACATTTTTTTTTTAGTTGATCATCTATTGGCGGATACCTATGCTGGTTCCATACCTTGGCTACTGTGAACTGTGTTGTAATAAACATGATTATGCATGTATTTCTAACATATGCTGACTCTAGGTATTTTGGGTAAATTCTCAAGAGTGGAATGGCTAGATCAAATTGTACTTCTATTTTCACCTTTTTGAAGAACCTCCATAGGGATTTCCATAGTAGCTAAACTAATTTATTTTCCCACCAGCAGTGTATAAGAGTTCCTTTTTCCCTCTTTATCCTTGCCAGCATTTATTATTATTTGAATTCTTAATGCTTGCCATTCTCACTGGAGTGAGATGTAATCTTGGTGTAGTTTTGATTTGCCTTTTCCTGATGGTTAAATATGTTGAACATTTTTTCCATGTAATTGGTGGCCATTTGTACTTCTTCTTTTGAGAGTTATCTGTTCAGTTAATATGTCCCCATAATGCAAATTTGTTAATGAGATGACAAGATATCCATTGCTCTGAGGTACTTTATCTGATAAAAAAAATTATTAATATAAATGAAAGTTAAATTGTGATCAGAAGAAAAGGAAGTTAAATATGCCCACAATTGCAGATCTCAGACAAAGCAGAGAACAGATTTCTAAAATAAGTAGCCACATCCTGAGGAGAAAATCCATTTGGGAAAATAAGAATATATCCAGAAGCACCCTGGATGATATCCTTTTCACAAGAACTCAAGACATTGAGATGGTGGGGTTGATGGAGACTCTCTCAGACTGTTCACACTTTCAGGGCTCGACCTCTAGTTGAAGTGTAGGTAAAAAGAGATCTCAACAACAAGAACTGTCTATCAGTATGGAAATACAATAGCCATAAGTAATAAAGGTAAAAGAACTCATGTGCACACACAAGCCTGTGCCATTAACAGTGTTCTCCATTTTCCTGGGACACTACCCTGGCTATTCTCATATAGAAGCATCTTACAGCTTGACTAGAAAGAACTCATGACGTTCAAAGTGAGTAATAAAAAACGAACTGACATAAAATATATGTGAAAACTATTACATAAATAAATAAAACGGAAAGGGAACAACAGTTCTGATGGATGAAGACCATGAGGAAAATGTTGCTAGAAAAAAAAAAAAAGATGAAAAAATGTTGCCACCAGCAATATGAACATTTTGACTAAGAAGTGTTTTGGGAACCCGACACAATGATGCATGCCTGTAATGCCAAACATTCAGGAGCTGAGGCAGGAGGATCACAAGTTCAAGGCCAGCCTGAACAACCCAAAAAGAACCTGTGAAAGAAAGAAAAGGTTTGGGGATATAGGTCAGAGGTAGAGCAATGTGTTTTTAATCCCCAGTGCTTGGGAGTGGGGACGTTACTTGTCACTATTAAATATATGTGTGTGTGTGTGTGTGTGTGTGTGTGTGTGTGTGTCTATATACACACACACATATATAAACTTTTTAATATAAATAGAGGAGGAAAGATACAGTGAGACATTAGACATAATCATTTGGGCTGACGGAGTTCAACAAAGAATTTAAAGAGAAAAAAATAAAATCATTTACAGAAATGAAGATTGAAGATTAGAAACTGAAAATAGGATAAATAAGAACAACATGAGACACAATACAGAAAGAGTTCAAAAGGATTACAAGAAAAATGGCAGACATAATAAACAGGAAAAAGAAAATAAGAGAACAAGATCTTATTAAGTTCATAGTTGAAGAAACAATTATTGAAATAAAGTAAGATTAGACTCTTCAAAATGAAGGATATACCTTCTCTTAGAAGAAAAAAACATTGCCACATATTGATGTATTATTACTATAATTAATAAATAACAGATATTTTGAATGGGCACGCAAAAACGACAATCTGCCTGTAAATAGCAAAGCCCCAGTCTGGAAGGCAGTAGAGAAAAGTCTGCAAAATTCTCAAGAAAATGAGTGTGATATAAAATTCTTCTAGCATAGATCTCACAACTCATACACAACAACTAATAATTTTGAGAGAGAAAAAGAAGTTGGTAAGTGGTGCAAGTACTGATTTTCCTAGACAAGAGGCAAAGCTATTATTTGGAAATAGTAAGTCACATCATCAAAATAGATATAGTTCAAGTATGAAGGTATGCACAAACAGAAATAACATAACTATTAATGAAATGGTAGATTGTGGTAGGGGAAAAGAGAAACAGACAAATTCTATTATTGTTGATGTAAAAATTAAGTATAATAACAAAGAACCTAAGTCTTCCATTCATGGAATTTTAACTGCTACATGAACTGACCTTCTGTTACAAATAGCTAGACAACTGGACAAAAGATTTATTATTTGGGCTGGGGCTGTAGCTCAGTGGTGGAGCACTTGCCTCACAAGTGTGAGGTACTGGGTTTGATCCTCAGCATCACATAAAAATAAATAAAGATATTGTGTCCACCTACAACTAAAAAAGGTTTTTAAAGATTTATTAAAAACACATGGTGATTATGAGTGTTGTACTCTTTGAAGATCGGAGGAGCAGATTAATGAAACAGAACACGAGCATAGAAATAGACCTATGCCTTTACGAAAACTGAAAGAGGTGGCCCTGAAAGTTAAGGAGGACTTTCAGCAAATATTCTTATGATAATAATTGGGCAGTAGGTAGAGAGGAAGAGAGAATGAGGAGAGAATGAAACTGAACCCTTCTCTTACACCTTGCACAAAAATCTACTCCAAGGACCTTAAAAGCCTGATTTTGTAAACATAAAAAATATAATAATTTAGAAGATCATAATAGGCATTATTTCAATGACCTTGAAGTAAGGAATAATTTCATGTTTTACCAACAAGGCACAAAAAGAAATAGCTATAAAGGCAACATTTACAAATTCAATTCTTATCGATTGAAAGACACCATAAAAGAGTACATAAGAAGAGCAATAAAGAGCTGGAGAATTTTTCTTTCAACAGGCAAAGATGCAGTTCAGAATATTTTATGAAGAAGTTCTACAATTCAATAAGAAAAAGGAGAAACCCAAGAGAAAAATGGAAAAAGGCAATTGAACAGGATTTCAAAAAAGTAAATCTAAAAGGCTGAAGAGCATATGAAAGGAGCAGCTAACCTCGAGGAAATAAAATTAAAATGAAGTTTTAAAGAAATGACTTTATTGCAACTAATTGGCACAAATGTAGGGATTTTACCATTCCAAGAACTAATGGAGATGTGAAAGACTGGGAAAGTACATTTTTTGCAAGTGAGAATATGAGTTAGTACCACCCTTGGAGTAAAGTTGGCACTTCCGAGGCTTTAAAAATAAATTTCACCCAGAATCAGAAAATCATCCTCTTGATATACCTTAGAGAGGCTCATACCACAAGACAGGTAGTGTTCATAACAGTTTTCAAGTGGAAACAATTCAAATGGTCCATCAACAGCATACTAAATACTTCATGGTGTACTTTTGAAAGGGCACACCACACAGCAGCAAAAATAAACCAGCTACAGCTTTCGTACACATAGACAACGATCATCAGTGATGATGAGCAAAACAGGCATGGCACGCAAAATACATGTGGCATGAGGTATATACACACATTTTTTTTTTTTTTAGATAGGCAAAAATGACCAGCCTGGGCAACTTAGTGAGACCCTGTTTCAAAAATAAGAAATACAAATGGCTGGGGACATACCTCAGTGGTAGAGCACCCTTGGGTTCAATCCCCAGTACCACACACACACACACACAAACACACACAAACACACACACACAAATAATAATAATAATAATAATAATCATACTATTACTCTGGGTGATAAAACTAGAGGAAAAAAACACAGAAATTAGTATCTATTATTTGTCAACCACTACTAAAGCTGGTAGTCAACTACGAAGCATGAACAAGCTTTTAATTTGCGAAGAAAGTAAGGCAAGGGAGTGGGGTCCTTAGTAGGTAACAGTATTCGATTTTATGACCTGTGCAGTTCTTACACAGGGATTGCTTTATTCTCACATCCATACAGAACCAGCTACATAATTGACAGTACCTGGTACAAGTAAAACTGGGAAATCTTTGTTAAGAAAAAAAAAAAAATGGAGAAATGGTTTTCATTCATTCAGCAGTCTCTCTCCACCTGTCACGGTTTTATTTCTAGGCTATTTATTTCTAGGCTATTAATACTGTGCTCCCTTGACATTGGGGATACCTGCCAGGTGAATGCAGACCTCCACACCAACCCCAGACCCCCTTGCTCCTACACCCAGGCCCGCATTCAGGACAGCACAGCTGGAGTCTCTGGGCTAGACCGCAGAAGCAGGCAGCCAAGAGCCTGTCCCTGGGTGTCAGGAGGAAGAACCAACTGGGAGTCAAGGCTCCAGTGCATGTTCCACTATGCCATCAGAATCACTTACAAAACACAAAAGAAAAGTCAAAGTGATTAAAACTTTCAAGAAGAAGAGCTGGGGATGTAGTTCAGTTGGTAGAATGCTTGCCTTGCATGCACAAGGCCCTGGGTTCACTCCCTAGCACCGCCAAAAAAAAAAAAAAAAGGAACGAAACTTTCAAGAAGACCAGCACAGAGAATGAAACCCCTTCTGAGGGTGAGGCCCTGAGTGACTGCAGGGTGGCATGCTTATGAAGCCAGCTCATATATGTATTACATTTCCTGCACCTTTCTGCATGCTCATTATAGTCTGCATGTATATGTATGTGCAGAACAGAAAAGAACAGATCATGCCCTATTTCTTCTGAATTCCCTGAGCCATGGGTCAGGCCTGAGCAGAAGGGAAGCTGAGAGGATCTGAAATGATGCTGACATTAAAGTTTTAAATTGGATATCAGACTGACACTTCTTTACCAAAATGTTCATATATCTAAATGTGGACCTGCGCATTTATAGAGGCTGTTTTATAAATTAAGTATTTATAATTAAGATCACGGGCAATTAATTCCACAGCATGCTAAGCAATTTAACATAATTGTCCTTGGCTATAGTCTCGATGCCAAGAACCTCCTACTCTTTGATTCTAGTTTCTTTCCACTCAGTTGTAACTGGAGAAAAAAAAAATAAAAGAGTTCTAAGCTTGGTGGGGTAATTTATAAAATCTAATATAAATGGGGACAAATAGATTAAGTCCTCTGATCTATGACTTCAGATACAGAAAGGAAAGGTATGAAAAGAAAACTATGTAGGTATTTTCATCTGTGTTGTGCTCATTTATTTCTTACACAATAATTCTGAAAGGCAGATGCAAATATCTTCACTTCTATAAAGAGTCAAGGTTGGGGAGAATCAAGTTATCTATCCAAGGTCATCAGCTAGTAAGGGGATCTGCATTTCCATATCACTACGAAGTTGATCTGTTACTTTTTTAGCCTTTTTTTCTTCCTTTCTTAAATATTAATGTACATGGGGCTGGAGTTGTGGATCAGTGGTAGAGTGCTTTCCTCGCACATGTGAAGCACTGGGTTCGATCCTCAGCACCACATAAAAATAAATAAATAAAATAAAGGTATTGTGTCCATCTACAACCAAAAAAAATTATTTTAAATATGAATGCACATTTACTGTGTGCCAAGCATTATGACAGTAGTACAAATACAGAAATGAGTGGCCAAGGTCCTTGGATGCACAGTCAAAAATTGTGCTGTCAATATGAAATCATAAGCCATGTATGTCTATGAGCACTTGAAATGTGCCTAGCATTAAGACATGCTAGGGCTGGGGATATAGCTCAGTTGGTAGAGTGCTTGCCTTGCATGCACAGGCCCTGGGTTCAATCCCCTGCATCACGCACACAAAAAATGTTAAATCATGACAAATTTGTTAAAAGTTAAATTATATGATAAATTTCAATTACTTGGTTAGAAAGAAGTACACAAATATGTTACTAATAATTTTTCATACTGATCACTTATAGAAATGATACATTTTGGATATATTAGGTTAAATAAAATATATGTTTAAATTTTATTCCAAGTGTTTCTCTACTTTTTTATGTGGCTACTAGAAAAATTTAAGTTATATGTGTCTTACATTTTATTTCTATTGTACATCACTGGTCTAAGGTGTCCTCACAATCTTGTTTATAAATGAATTGTCTAACTGTAAATGTTTTATCTCAAGATAATTTCAGAAAAAGAAACACCTATAATCCACTTATGGATACCATTATTTATTGACTATATATTCAGTCTCTCTTGAAATTTCAGAAATTAGCTAGGCCCTGTTGGTTTTCCTTTTGTTGAAAAGTATACAGTGAGTAAAGCGCTATCTTGATCAAGACAGGTGTGTTATTGTAATGGTTGGAAAACTGTTTTCCTTTTATCTCACAAGTCTCTCTTAGAGATTTGCTGAACACTTAATTTCACAGCATTCATTTCACCCAGCATGAAAATTTTTGATTGTTTAGAATTTGGCACATTAAAAATATCTTTCACATTTTCCTAAAGAAGATAAGGCAAGATGTGTTTTCAGATAATAAAACTCTTATGTTTTTATGAACTATCTATTAATACAAACAGTGGGATATCATCCAAGAAAGGTATCTTTCCTATTATATTGTCATAAACTGAAAGAGCAATAGAAGTTAATTTATAATACAAGATAAAAGCTAATACTCCAAAGTTGTCCAACATGAAAAAACCATATTGATAAAATTTGTAGGACTGATTAAACATGTAATTATAAAATATGTTAAGTAATGAGAAACAACATAGTTACATAGAGTATATGGAGAAAAATGGCCAAATATTATATATATATATACTTATACTACCCTTTAGTTCATAACATTGCCCATACCACAAAATACTTATGAGCCCCTTGTACACTGAATCACTTTGTGTTGCCTTGAAATATTCCATTTTTGTTATGATCAAAGAACATAGCTCATAAATGCATCCAAGATAACATTAATGTGTGTGTGTGTAGTAATAACAAAAAAATGGATTAAAGAAAGAAATGGGCATCAGAGTGTGATACTTGGGCTCGGAGTGTAGTTCAGTGGTAGAGTGCTTGCCTAGCATGTATGAGGCCCTAGATTCCATCCTTATCAGTGGAAAAAAAAAAAGAAAGAAAGAAAGAAAGAAAGAAAGAAAGAAAAATGATGAGGAAAAAGAAACCCAATATTTGTTATAATATTTGAAGTAGCCACACATAAAATCACTGATATTTAGTTCCCCCACCTGTAAAATGAGAAAAATTGACATTGGCCACACTCAAAGACCATGTAAGAATCAAAGGAGAGCACATAAAAAAGAACTTGTTACAAGTGAGGTGTGACACAAATTATGTCATTATTATATTAAAAACAAATTAATTCCATTATTTTATCAGAAGGCTTTCAGTAATTTTTGAATAGCCACTGAAGCAAAAACTAATAAAATATTTTAAATATATTAAATGTCAGCTTTTTGAAAACATTTTTTAATCATGTTGATACAAAACAATAATTAAAATTATGTCAGTAAGTGAAAATATTTATGAGAAGCCATTTGATGATCACAGTAAAATTGGGGGAACTGGGTGCCATAGTCTTCAAAGGACAAGCTGTCATAGTCTGAATGTACATAGACGGGCACTCTCTATGCCACCTGTTGTGATAAGGTGGATTTCTGCACAAAACTATATCTATTTTATTATTTTAAACAATTAAATTCTATTTTCAAAATGGGTGTATAGACCTTCCATCCCTTGCTGCCTTCAGCTGCCTTCACACAGTGTCAGAAGGAAGGAATGAAGTACAGCTTTTCTTCCTCGGGAACTGAGCCACCCCGGTGGGCAAGCTGGAGGGTTATGCTGCACTGGGACACAGGGGACAATTCTCTTATAAGCACTGGGAGAAAATAAATGGACATTTTTGTTCAATTAATGAAATCATTACAACAGACAACTAGAAAAATGTTCACATAGTCGCAGGTTTTAAAAAGACACAAAGGGAACAAAAATCATAAGGGAATCAACCAAGTTAGTAATCATAGCTGCAAGGAAGTGGTGGCATTAATGGAAACTATTGCTCTTTAACATGGTTGCATGTGCTTTTTATAATGACAAACTAAAAATCTGGAAATTTGCAGTTGATCTTACTATGATATGAATCCAGTGATGATGATTTTAGTTTAGACTATCTTCTTAGGGAACAAAAGCCATTTATAAAGTGCTTTTTGAGATTCCATATGTCTAGCACTCTATGGGATATATTTTAAAGGAAACTGCTGTCCTAACAAGACTCTCATCCATTTTATTGAAAGAAGGTTCCACACCACACTAATTAGACAACACCACTACCATACATACTCATATTTAGAAAACGTTCATTTTTATGAGTAAGTGTTGAAATGACATCAAATAGCAAATATTGGTATGTAAAAAGAAGGTATTCACTCAGAAGTAAACAGTGTAAAGAACAGAAACTAATAACACCAAAAATTCATGAAGTAGAAAGCAATGTAATATAGAGAAAACTGGCAAAAGTATAAGGAGGTTCAAAAAAGGAAACAACAAATTTGACAGACCCATACAAAAATGATCACAGAGAAAGAAAACAGAGGGAGGGAAGGAAGAAAAGAGGAAGGGAGAACCAAATAATTGAAGTTGAGAATGAAAAGTGAGACATCAATACAAATGTTGTTACCATCAGATTTGTGGCAATACTTTTGACAATTGAGACATATCTCTAAAATTACAACTCAGTAAAACTGACAGAAGAGGAAAATAGTCTCATCATTTCTAACTTCATTAAAGACATTTAATTTGTGCTTTTATGATTCCATATAAAAAAATCTCCTGGCCCAGTAACTTCATTAGTAATTTTCCCCCAACATTAAGGAAAGAAAGAAACTACACAATCTTACACAAATTTACCCAAGCAATAGAAAAAGGGGAAATGCTTTCCAATGCACTGTAAAATGCCATCATCTCAATATCAAGTATTAACAGAAATGTTACAAATAAGCCAAATTACACACCAATTTCTCCAATACAAATGAAAAATACATATAAGCAAATTGAATTTGTTGTGGATTGGATGTAAGGTATCTCCAAGAGCTCACATGTGAGATATTTCAAGAATTCAGAGGAGAAATGATTGGGTTCTGAGAGTCTTAAGCCAATCAGTGAATTCATCGTCTTGTGGGGATTAACTGAGTAGTAACTGAAGTGGTATGGTGTGGCTGGAGGAGGTGGGAATTGGGGCATGGCTATGGGTATATACTTGTATCTGGCAAGTGGAGTCTCTCTCTGCTTCCTGATCAACATGTGAGCTACTTCCCTCCGCCTTACTCTTCTGTCATGATGTTCTGCCTCACCCTCCAGTCCCAAGGAATGGAGCCTGCTGTCTATGGATTGAAACTTCTGAAACCATGAGACCCCAAATAAACCTTTTCTCCTCAACAATTATGCTGGTTGAGTCCTTTAGTCATAGCAGCAGAAAAGCTGACTAACGCAGAATTTAAAAACAGTTTATTCCAGAACTGAAAATCAGTTTCATATCTGAAAAATAATAAGCACAATTCACTGTATTAAGAAAACAAAATAATCATCTTAAAGGACAAAAAAAATTGGTAAAATTCAACAGTGACTCATGATTAGAAGCTCTTAGCAGACTAGAAAAAATTTAATCTAATAAAGAGAGTCTATAAGAAACATTATGCATTTTACTTAATGTATGTAAATAATTTCTTCTGAGATAGGAAATGAGAAAGAAAGCCTCTTATCACTCCATTTTACATTGTGTTAGAGGATTAACCAATGCAATAAGTTAAGAAAAATAAATAAGTAAAAACTGTAAAACAGAAATGAAAGAAGAAGAAAGAAGGTCAATTCATGGACCAATAATAATCATGTGTCATGAAAGAAGGATTTCTATTAGTATAATTCTGGATACCCGAGGCCTGATAACAAATACACAATAGATAGGGGCTGGCAAGGGGGGAGAGGAAGGGAGGGTATGGATAGATGGATGGATGGATGGATATATAGACAGATAGATGGCAGAGATTTTACAGATGAATAGATACATATGCATGTACATACACATTTGCATATGTACATGCCTGAAATTACAAAGGAAGTGAAAATGGAGGAAGGGCTGTGCTGTTTTAATTGTTTTTACTAGGAAAGTTCTAGGCCACCAGGAATAGGTGAATAGCCATGAAATCAAACTCCTCTAAAGAACATTAAACCCCTATATAAAATCAGGTTTTCTTATATTTTAAGGATTTATTTTTGTGCTTTCCTGATAGTTCAGCAAGGTTTTAAAAGTTATCTTTTAGTAATTAACCAGTCATTTTAGGTATTCTGCATGCAGAATTCTTTCTTTACATAATAGTTCACCATATTCTCAGGGGAAAAAAATTGTTTTTACACCTCACAGCTATATTCTTTTCAGGTATATTTTTAAATTCAAACTGAAAATAGCATATGTGAGTTCCATGGGTGAAATTCATTCTCATAAATTAATTATTCTCTTCATTGAATAGAAAATAATAGGTACAACTCTTTTATAAAATAGCAGTATCTTCATTCACCCAGCAAGCCCTTCCTATGTGCCAGACCTTGTTCTAAGTTAAAGGGATTTAGTAATGAACAAAGCATCTGCCTCCACAGAGATCACACTCTTGCAGGAGGAAACAGACAAAATTAGATAAGTAAACTAGGCAAAGTGCCCCCAGTCTTAAAGGTAGACTGGGCAGGAGAGGTGGCTGCCACTATAACAAGGTGGTCAGGGACAGCCTCACTGTCAAGGAGACGTTTGACCAAAGCCTGAGAATGGTGAAGGAGTGATGACCCCAATATCCAAGGGAAAGAACTTTCCAGGCAGAGAGAACAACATGCACACAGTTTCTGAGCTGGATGATCAGGGTTGAGATGCCTATTAAAAGTATAGGTGGAGGCAGGCATGGTAGCACACACCTATAGTCCCAGCAACTCAGGAGGCTGAGGCAGGAGAATTGCAAGTTCAAAGCCAGCCTCATCAATTTAGCAAGGTCCCAAGCAACTTAGCAAGACCCTGTCTCAAAATAAAAAGGGATGGGGATGTGGCTCAGTGGTTAATACCCCTAGGTTCAATCTCTGGTACCAAATACTAATAATACTAATACTACTAATAATAAAAGTCTAGGTGGAAATTATGATTAAGCAGTTAAAAGTGAACTGGAGTTTCAGGAGCATAACCAGAAGCTACATAAAGCTATATGCACTGGATAAAATTACCAAGGAAGGAGGATAGCTAGAGAATAAATTAAAACCTTGGTCTTTGGCCCTCATATAAACATGGGGCACCCCAAGACTCCTCACAGGAGTTAAAATTGTTGGACTTGAGAATATGTGGCCTGGTTAAACAGTGATACTCTTCAAAGTGGAATCTTGGAGGTATTACCAGGTTCTCTGGACCATAACCATTCAGAATAGACATAATATGATAGAAGGCCAATTGTTGGAGGACAAGAGCCCCAGGAAGCATGAGGTCAATGAGTTAAGAGTTATTTATCTGAATACCAAAATCACCAAGAATTACAAGTATTAGAGAGGATGACAAGCATCCAAGGGCTAAATTTAAGACATGAGAGAAAGGATAAAAAATTAATAATTACTATGAAAGAGAGAGGTAATGGAGGATATAGTCAGATAACAAGAGATCAAAGCTCAGAGGTTTATGGAAGAAGAAAGGAAAATGGTCTGGAATCAGCAATGAGAAGTGAAGAGAACCCCTCCCCATCTCTGATCCTAGAGGTATGAGGTACAGGAGAGAAAACCAGCACCACTCCCAAGGTCAGGAGAGGAAGAAACGTTCTCAGAATCCAGTTAGGCCAAGAAACTGCAGGGAGTGCTTCAAAGAGGTCAAGGGCATGGAGGTTTGGCTGGCTACTGGATATGAGCTCAGGGAGCACAGGAGACAGCTTCCAGAAATGGGAGAGATCAGAGAAGACATACAGAATTATAGAGGACAGGGGGTTTAGTAATCACAGGTGAATGCAGAACCTGGCGTAGACTGAGTTAATGAGATTCACCCTGAGGGCCTCAAGGATGTGAACCTGGCAAGCAGGGAAAGGTGAAGAATCTTGCCATGAGCTATGTCTCTTCTCTCCTGCAAATGACCGTGTAGAAATATTCTAAGGGCTGAGAAGCAGCCACAGAGAAAGAGGAAATTTTCTGACCTATCCCTTTCCTTAAAGGCAGCTTCATTCTTTTCTTGAGGGTTACAAGTGGTAAAACTAAATCCCAGAGAGCTGAAGGGATCCACACAGGCCACAGACGGACGGTATGTAGACAGGGTGGGCCTCCCTCTCTCCATGGACTCTGTTTTTTAAAGTCTGTTAAAGTGTTTTTCTATACAGCAATTTCTACCATGGGTCTGTTTTCTTAGAATTACAAGATAGGGAAGAAGCTATAAAACTACAAATGAAAGGGGTGCTGAAGGAATCAGTTTAAAAGTGACCCACCAAATGTATGGAAATAGGAAGGCAAAGAGGCAAATTCAAGGTCGTAAGCAGGATGGCAACAGAAAAAGCACTAAAACAGGTGACTCTCTCCAGGAGGGACTACAGTTACTGTTTACATACTTCCTGAGTGAATCAGGGGGTATGTCTTCTGATTCTGGTAATCTATCTTCTAAGATAGGGTCAAAGCTAGACCATCAAACCCCAGGTTTTTGAGTCTATTGTGCTTTACAGTTCATTTATACTTAGGGAAATTGGCTAATCGAGAGAGCTCAATGGTATGAAGCACCAGGAGGTCTGTCATGAACTTGGCAAGCATTAGCTAAACACTGTGCATTTGGTATTGTTATTTCTACCACCACCCATCCAATGAAGAAACTGAGTCACAGAGTAATGAATGAGATTTCCAATTATAACCTGGTAGAATCATGATTCTCCCCTCAGTGACTACAACCTTGCTCTAAACACTACCTACTCTACCACGGGAGGCTTCAAGCCATGATACGAACATTCATGAAATAGATAGCAGAATTTGTCTTAATTCCTATGTTCTATTTTCCTTTCCTTTTTCCTTGAAGAAAAACATTTATTCTAAAAAAGAATTGGGGAATTTTAATCTAAGACTCCAGTAAATTACAATGCACCTCAGAAAGAACCACAAATCTACATCCTGTTACTATTTAATAGACTTCAGTGACATGTTCATTAAAGCTATAACTTACTACATTGTTATAAAAATGTGGAGAAAAATCTTTTGTTGTACAGATTTGTTAGACTATATCCTGAAGATGAACTAAAAAATTTAAAAGCATTTATAAAAAGCATTCATTATTTTTCATCCAAGATAGAAAGTAAGGAATGCACCTAGGTTACTTTAGAGTAAAATTAACATTTTTCATATTTTATTTTTGCAAAATAATAGCCTTCATGTATTTCAGTTCTTTTTTTTTTTTTTTTAAGTTTTTTGTTGCTGCAATTACAAAAGGATGCTGTGGCTAAAAACAAAACAAAAATTTCACGTACAACAAAGCATGTCTAAATATCAATTCTTATTTTTATTAAAGATACATTTCATTTTAAAGGAAAAAGGAACAGCAACCCTATAACATTTGCAAATGATAATTTTTAAAATATCTTTGTTATTTATTTTATTTATTTTTATGTGGTGCTGAGGATCGAACCCAGTCCTCACATGTGTGAGGCAAGTGCTCTACCGCTGCACTATAACCCCAACCCCATGGAAATGATTATTTTTATTGCACTTTTTTTTACACTTTCAGCATATTCAACCTTCTCCCTCTGCATGAACTTATATGAGTATTGAGAGAGTTATAATATAAAACAAATAATCTGCTCAACAATTTGGTTTTAAAGCATATAAACTGCATGGCATTTTATTTAGTTTGGTGATACTGTATCTTTTGCAGTCTACACATAGTATTAAAAAACTGTTAAAAATAGTGTTCAATGGTATTTTACCATTTCCAGTTCTTTTTCTTTTTCTTTTTTTTTTTGGCAGTTACAGAGTTTTGGTATATGTAAGAGGCTCACAGATACATTTCAAAGTGTGTTCCATGTGGGTGTTTTCTTTTCATTTATTTCCATTCATTCATTTATTTAAAATTTATTAATGCCTACTATGTGCCAGACATTATATAAGTATGGGGAGTCTTTTGACTTTCATGAAGCTATGGCTCCCATGATAAATATATCGAATATTTCAGCAGGACATTTTTACATGGGTAGAATCTTTAGCAACCTCAAAATTTACTATGCAGATGGACTGAAATTCTGCTCCTTTCACTCACAATTTCACAATAATTGGGAGCTACTAAATGAATTCTCTCAACAAACATTTTAGAAAGGTCTTCCATCTTTTCTTTAGCACTAAATAAACAATGGTCAAGCCCCAATATAAGTAAGCTCCATATATGTGTAAAAAGAACTTGAATAAATTTCAATATTCAAACTAAAGCGATGAGAATTGCCAACCCTTTTGACAAATTCAGAAGCTCTTCTGCAAGAAAGACATGTGTGATATATCTGAGGAGGATGAAGATAAAGGTCGAGGTTTTCATCATCCTTCACAAGATCCTGAGTAAACTCTAACTAAATGTCACAGAATTAGTGGGACTTCAACTGAAGGTATTTATGAGCTGTAGACCTCAGCTTTCAGAGTTAACAGATTTTAAAATTATTACCTATTAACACTGTCACTCCCATTAGAACCCACACCCACACATCAGTGAATATTGGCCAGCATTTACTTCTATACACGGATATTCAATTCTAGACTCAATTGAGACCCACACATTATTCTATTAATCTGGAACCTCAAATAGTCTAATCAAGTTTTTAAAAAGTTTTAAGCTATAACAATCAAATGTTTAAAATAGACCCAAGGGACGCATTCAAGATTTTGACATTATATACACTAATTTTGGTTAGTTTTGGTCAATACTGGTTAGATTAATGAAAATGGGTTTCAAAGAAATTAAATTTGGAAATAAGCCTCAACTTGATACGTGAATTCCTTCCATCATAATCCAACAATGATGGTAAAACTGAAGTGAGATAAAGAACATTTTATGCAACAGTGCCTTGAGAGCCCAAGGAGGGGTTAATTCTGAAAATTTAAATTTTTTTCCAAAATCAATCAAATTCTTGTTCTACAAGAAGAATTTTCTCTTAATGACAACCTGAGGCTCAAGAACATGAGTCACAAGTTTATAAAAAGGGAAAAACTACAAAATAGTTTCTTTAAATCAATAGCCCCCTAGGTTTTCCAGTAGTTCCCCAAGTTCCAGAGAGTTTCTAAATCACATTCAAGGGAATTTAAAGAATCACATCTATTGTCTTTTGAAGAATATTATGTATTTTAAAAAATGAGAATGCATCAACTATAGAGTAGCTTCTTAAATTATTAAGAATTTACCTTTATAATTTCCTATAACCTTCAATATTCACACATATTTTTAAAAATTCAGTCTCTCAAGTTCAAATAAGGGAGTGAAAATTAGTTATTCACCATTGTTTCCAAAATCCCTTTATCTTTTGACACAATATTTGAAATGAAATAACTCTTCAATACAGTTTTTTTTTTTTTTAAAGGAAATTATGAAAATCATTGTGCTTCATTTATACTCACCAGTTCTTTTTTGGCAGAGGAGATCTTTAATGACAAAGCAGGAAGAATGAGAATCCACTACAAAAATCTTATGACAATCTTCAAATCATTGACATAAATTAGTTATTCACCATTGTTTCCAAAATCCCTTTATCTTTTATAGAAATGAAATATGAAGGAAATAACTCTTCAATACTTATTCTAGCATTTATATAGTGAAACTCACCAGGTTCTTTCTCAAGTCCTGTGGCAGAGGAGATCTTGGGTGGTAATGACAAAGCAGGAAGAATGGGAAAGCCTTCTAAAGAATCCACTATTCTGTTTCCAAAACATAAAGTTAGATCTGTATGACAATCTTCAAGGCTAATGTTACAGGATTAAGTGCTAGTCTCAGTGCCCCCAGTCCACAGGACATAAACCTATAGCACCTTCAGTGACATGCAGAGTCAATATTTATTACTGAAAGAAGATAAAATAATAACAAATTATTCTGGTTCTGAGCATGGATAATAAATAGGAATATCTTCTCTCTGAACCAGCTCTAACAAAAATCAGGAAAATGAATAAGCATCATGCACAGTCTGTTTCTTTGTTGTTTTAAAAAGAGATTTTAACACACTTTTCTAACATGACTTGGGGAGCTTCAACCAAGTCAGCTGAATCAAGAGTACCATACCACATAGAATTTTATCAAATGTAAATAGCAAAATGAAAGAAAATAAAAATCACCCCTAATTCCATCAGCCTGACATGTTATAATATACAATTACCTTTTAAAGCTTCCTTTGGGGTAGGTACTGTTCTAAGTATTTTACACATCTTCTTTGAATTAATCCTCCCAACAAGCTGTAGTTACTGTTTTAATACCCATTTCATATGTGAATAAACTGAAATATTTAGGTGTTAAATAATATATAGTTTAGATCGCCCAGCCAGAAATGAGCAAAGCTAGGATTTGAAGTCAGGCCTTGGGTCCTCAGAAATTATATTACTATTTTATACCACCTCCATTTGTCAGGTATAATATATTCCATACCCTCTTCTATGTTTATGGGTACATAAATGCATATGAACTTTCTAATTTGTTTGCCCTTAGTATTATTATCATGAATAAAAATACAAAGATGCACATTGCTATTTTGGCCCATTATATTTTGGTATTCCATTGTATGGGTTTAATATACTAATAGCTTATTTGCCAGTCTTCTTTGGCCCATTATATAGGTTGCTTATACATTTTTGTTATTCATAAACAAGGATGAAAATCTTTGAGCATTCATATTTGTGTACCTGTCCAATTCTTTTCTTTTCTTGCTATAAATGCATAGAAATAGAATTGTTGGTTCAAACATTCTGTAAATGTTACAGAAGGTTTTGCTATTTTAAAACATTTTGCTGACCAAAATACTAGGGTGTATGAGGGCAGAGCCTGTGACTGTCCTGTTCAGAGTGATATATTTGATAGAGTAGGCACTCAGCAAATGGCAAATAAATGACTAATTCATAGGATCCATTAGTTTATCTATCACTCTTGTGGCATGCCGACAGATTGGCCAAAATTGTGTCAACAGGAAATATGGAACACTTGAATATATAGGCAGTTTTGCAAAATTCCATATGAAATTCTAGAATTGACTTATATGCTAGCAAGAATGGGGCAAAATACATTAATCAGACACAGCTTGCATTACTTTCCAATATGTGGTCCATGGCTTAAGATTAATCTCTAAACTAGAATTAATAACATTTTCTCAGTGATTCCCTACTAATTAAATAATCTACTAGAAATAGACAATTCATTTACTTAAGCAAAAATATTTGACAAACATTAAGGTGAAATGACAAAGTGTTTCAACACAAATGAGAAATGCCATCAGGGATTCTACTGCTATCGTATAATATCCTCATTCTGTTTTTACGTTGATCAGAATTAACCTCCACATAGACTGTCATGTGCCCTTAGGAAATTCTCACTGATGGAAGAAATCTAGGTTCACTCACCTGAATTAAAGAGTGCCTATACAGAAAGGCAGTTGTCATACTTTTAAAGGCACCAAATATCATCAACTAAATAATATATTCCATACCATCTCTATGTTTATGGGTACATAAATGTATATGAACTTTCTAATTTGTTTATACTTAGTATTATATCATGAATAAAAATACCATATATCATCCACTAAAATATCAAAACTAAAAAATAAGCACTGGCAAATAATTGAATAAGTAAATTTTTGTTGATAGAAAATTATTATTTAGAATGCACCTACATTTAACATTATTGTCATCAAGAGTATTTTAATATATGACATTGAATCTTTGAATTTAGAATTCAAAAGTAGATTGAAGAACTTCAATCTACTTAAACTTTGAAAATGCAGAGATATCCCATTTGTTTTTTCTTTCTGCCAGTTAAGAAACAGAGAACTTTGAGGGGAAAGTGAGAAATCATATTTTTATAAGACTGTCATATTTTTTCACATTTTATTTAAGAAAATTTATTTCATGGGGCTAATGTTTTATGGTCTACCTAAAAATGTTATGTGTCACCTTAACAATTAGTACTTTCTAAGGAATCTTCAGGGGAACTGTAAATAGTTTATATACAACTAATCTCAAAGGGCTCTATGTGACTTGAACAGAAATCTTCCCAGAGTCTCTCAAAGAGCTGGGCAATTCATGATAATTAGTGCTAGGACCTAATTGTTAACAATCTCCTACCTGATTTCCTGACTGATTCTATTTTCCCTCTGTTGCTTGTATTCTCAGTGCTGCTTTCTGATATGCATTACATGGAGAACTAGATTTCAATAAATATTTAGGTACAATGACTTTTTTTGTCTACTTAAGCATAGGTTTTCAAAAAACCCAAGTTACCATGTCCCCAAACACTTATTTGTCCTTCCCTCTGCATTCCCATAACACTTCTAACATTAATGAAATGAAGCAAACTGCTAAGGTAGAAAACAAGTTACCACCATAAACTAGCTATAAATAAAGACAAGGCATCCCAGGTGGATTGAAGTTCAGGCTTTATGTGCCCGGGGCTGTCATTGAAGTACATGCACTTGCTCTTAATTTCAAAGGGGGCTGATATTCCTCATTAAGCAGGACATGTTTTCATTAAAAATGGTAAATTAGGGTGTCATGAGACCTTTATCTTCCACCAGTTGCAGAAGAAACAATTCTCTGAGAAATATTCAACCCTCTTGAGAAAGACATTATACTGAAAGATATTATACCTGATCAGATTTATTATTAATGAGTGCTCCACTTGCCCCTAAATCGTTCTTCTTCTTCCCTGGATTAGGAGCCTCACCTAAATACACTGAAATTGATTTTCAAATGAGTTTTGTTAATTGTTCTAGTTATTAAACATGTACTTGAAATTTTAAACTCTTTCATTCAATTGCTTTATTAACTACTCTTTTCATAGCTAACCACTCTGCTAGACCAACCTTTTCTAGTTCTTGGGTGAAATTTGGTAAAACCAGAAATTTAAAACTGTTAAATTGCTAGTACAATTTCTTTCCTTCTGTACTTAGTATCTTCCCTTATCATAGATAAAACCAAACCTGCAGTATTGAAGCTGCAGACACATCCACTGCTCCACATTTGCATATCATATTACACTTAAGCCAAGAAAGCGATCCCCCTGCGCATGGATCTTCTTGTGTTAAGCACAATTTGTAGCATCCATGTTGGAAGACACAGGCTATTCTTTACAACCATGGTAGTAGCATCTTCTCCAATTTCTGCTATTTATAGGTTGTACCAATTACCCCCCCCCCCCATTTCTGACCATGTTTTATTAATGGAATAATGTAAAATAATGTTATAAATACATTTTAACAGAGCAGTATTTATAATCTGAAAGTATAAATGTCTCCCAAAATATGTGCCGAAGGCCTGTGAGTAGTTCTATCTGCAGCCTGAGGGCCAACAGTTATGTACACAATTTTAAAGTTATCTTAAAGACAGTGATGCAAATCTGTAGAACAATTCAGAGAAGTAACTGACCCATCTCCAGACATTTGGAAAGCAGAAGCAAGGCTCAAATTCCTATGTTCAAACTATGTTCTGTAGAACCAGCCTCACCTTCTGTTAGGAGAAGACTAACCTTTAATTATTAGATTTTAAAAGGAAAATTATAACTTACTCTGCTCTATAATTGCTGCAGAAGAGTTATTAAAATTCCAAACTTATGTAATATTATCATAAAATATGGCATTTTTCTCAAGAAAGACACAAATTGGATTTGAGCTTATGCACTGTAAAACCCAGATGGTTTGCTTAACTACTCAGACATCCTCCAGTTCAAAAGTTAATTGAACTGAAAACTAAAATTTTGATAATTGATATGCTTTGAGGGACTCAAGTAGAAAGATAAATTAGCCTCATGCATGGGGTGTTAATAGATAGATTTGAGAAACCATGACAATTGGCCAGAGAATATTGGCAAAGTAGAAGAAATATACATTTTCTATAGGTTAGTTAATTATCTATTACCTGAACCTTCTGGGTGGCTGTTGCTTTTCTTTCTCCATTTTTTTACTCACGGATTCAATATTAATCATTATTTTATGCAGTTTAACTTGTTCTGGAATTTAAGAGGGGGGGGGGGGAGTTTTAATTGTATACTGCTCTTAGTTTTCAAGTTCTAAATGCACTTTTCAAATTAAATTGCAAATCACAGATTTTTAATAAGAAGAGGTACAATATCCTTCAAAACAATTACTAACACAGATACTCAAAGAACATACTCATGTGGTTCTTTTTTTTCACCCCATGCTTCTCAGATGTTTTGCAATTACTAAAATTTAGGACCACAAAGTATAGAGTAAATGAACTGCATATATCAGACAGGAAACGGCTCCCAAAAAAATGCCTGGGGTAGCACAGCACACACCAGTGAGCACAAGCCGCCTCTTTCACACACAGGCATCATTACCACAGAGTCCTTATCAGCATGAAACTTCGTTTTTATAGGTGGGCCTGCTATTTTAAAATAATTCAGCAAATCATAGTTCATGCATATAGAAACACTTTCAGAAATTTCATCATTTAATAGAATCAAGACTAAAAAGTCCAGAAAAGGCAAAAGTCCTGTTTCAAAAAGAAAAAAAAAAATCTATTTTTTAGAATCTAAAGAGAAATTTACATAGATATTTTTTAAAATATCCATTATTTTCTGTCTTGTACAAATAATGGGACAAAAACATAATCTGAGATATTATAACAAAAATACTATGTCAGAAATTTACTGAGCACCTTTTTAGCTGCTTGCTCAGGCACAATGCAAGATACAGAGAAAACACGAGATGAAATCCTGTGCTTTAGACAAATGGATAAACTAGTTGGGGGTTTCCATGCCAGTAAACAGAAGAGCACACTGGGCCATATTATGTAACAGGCCATACAAAATTGGGGGAGAAATGGAAAGCAGAACCTCAATATTTACTATTTACAATGTACCTGGAGGACTGGTTAGCACTGCCTGTGAATTATCCCACGGACCTCAGAACACTCATTTCTGGCAAGGTACCTTCAACACATGAGGAACAGCAGCTTTCTCAAAATCCTAAAAGGTCAGATCCAGGACTTCTGAACTCCATCATTGTGCTCTGCTCAAGTGCCTCCTCATGCAAAGGGACAGCATCAGCCCCACTTCCCTCATTGGTTGACTAAAAACTCACCAACCACACTTTATGTACAAATACACATGGTAGGTTGAGGAATGGCTCTCTTAAGTGGTGGAAGTAGAGAGCTCAGGAGAAAACTTTTTTAGTTTGTCTTCAAAGCAGGAACATTTAAAAATATTTACTGTATGCAAAGTGTGCTCATTGCTATGTATGGATTTTCATATTTTTCTCACAACCACCCCATAAATTGGGTGTCATCATTACCCCCATTTCACTGATGAGGAAACTAAAGAAGAGAAGTAGCAAAGAACTTTCCCAAAGATATGTAACTCAGAGTAGGCAGAAGAACATTCAAACTCAAACAAGCAGTCCCCCAAAACTGCATTCTCAACCATTGGATGCTCTGTGGGCATCTCTGTTTATATACTTATGGATATCTACCTAATGAAAACTGCTGTGCTGACTCCAAGAGAGTAGAGATGTACGTAAGCCATGATCATTAATAAAACACCATTGCCACTCTCAGAGGATGGCATAAATGACAGTGAGAATCACTGCAGGAAGTAAAGGAGAAAAAACAAGGGCGGGGGGCACAAACCCTGAGAAATGCAATCCAGAGATCCAGAGATGAAATTTTATAGTGGCAATAAAGGAAATCACACTGCAGTGAGAAAGACAGCAATGGAAGTTAAGAAAATCTACAGGAGGTTTTCATTTTGTTGTTCTGCCTTTCAAGGCAGGAAATTGCTGCATGTGTGAAGTTAGATGTGGAAGAAACTGACCATCCATCAAAAGATTGCTGATGCTTACGTCCAAACACACTGCGAATTTGAAGACATGAGCAGTGAACTGATTGACGGCAAGTCAGGGAAGAACGTGAGGAGGTGTTGTTTAAGGGTTCTATCATTTTGAAAATAATACGGTAAAAATCATAATGATTATCTCACATTTATGAAAAATGTACATATATTCACATATGTGAGTACTGGCTTATTCATTTACAGATGCACAGTGAAAATATGAAGAACACATACCCCAGTGGAGACCCCTTATGATCAGGTTGAAGACATAAAAGTAGATTCTGGCCAATCAGATGTGAGCAGATGTGAGTCACAGAGTCACACCAGGCCCAGGCCTTAAACTGTTCCCCAAGCCTGCTTCCCCTGCCTGTTTCCTGGGAATCCAGTCCACAAAATAGCAGAGCTACAACATGGGACTGTCTATCACACTGTGATAGAGGGAAGAAGGGCGGAATAAATCTTCATTAAATGTGGAACAAGCCACTGAGAATCAGTGTTTATGTGTCACTCAGTAAAGCCCAATCTAATACACCAAACTAAAATTAACAACAGCGCCTATCTTTGAAGAGAAGGAGGGCAAAATATTATAGGGACTTTCCCTCTCAGCATTCTATGTCTCTCTTTGTACTTCTCAAAGGTTTATAATGAGCTTGTGTTACTATAATAATTAATAAAGCAGAAGAGTTACTATAAAAATAAAACAAACAATATGCCTTTTGGGAAGACTGTTAAAATCTTTAGGCATAATCCATTTACGTGCTAAACTAAAAGCCCTCTACAGTACCAGTTAACTAAGTCATGTTAGGACTGCATCCAAAATACAGAGTAAATACAGTTTTACCCCTTAAATAGCAACACAGAATTAAAGGAAACGTCTAGAAAGGCAATTAAAACATGGGAACCCAACACTGGTTCCAATTAGCTTACCCCATTGGGAGAATAGACTCTGTGACTCTGAGCAAATTACAACATCTCTGAGTTGATAGCTGATCCCTTTTTGTAAAATCTAGTCCTTAAACCAACTTCATAAAACTCTAGAATTTCAGTTATAGAACATGAATTATCAATCTCTTCTGACTGGAACAATTAGTGCAAGGGGGGGGGGGGGGAGAAAAGGCAGGTTAACTCATGAATATTTGGAGGTTGTGTAATGAAACCAGGTAAACAGAACATAAGACATCAGAATGTCAACCAGATGCCTCCAGTCCTTAAGAGCATTTGCCACAGTGGCCTCAGAGTCACCCTGCCATCAATTATTCATTCACCAAAAAGCAATTGCCTATTCAATTTCCTTCTCTTCTGACTTTTTTACCTCTTAGTCTAGGGCTCATTTTAGTCTGAACTCCTCCTGTTGTGTGTGCCTAATGGCTTTTTCCTGTACTCTTTATTGTTTTGGGTACTGAGAATTAACCCAGGGGTGCTTAACCACTGAGCCATATCCCCAGTCCTTTTTATTTTTTATTCTGAGACAGGATCTCACTAAGTTGCTCAGGGCCTCACTAAGTTGCTCAGGGCCTCACTAAGTTGCAGAGGCTGGCTTTGAACCTGTGATCCTCCTGCCTCAGCCTCCCCGCCACTGGGATTACAGGTGTGTACCACTGTGCACGGCTCCTTGACTATATACTCATACATTTCACTTGAATGGTATGGCCCACTACTATGGTTATGCTTATTACCTAACTGTGCTTGCATCACAAATCTATGTATCTTGCTCGGACCACTCTTGAGCTCCAAATTTGAACAGCTCTCTCAATCAACTTGTCCCTCACACTGTTAATGATACTACTGTCCCTTATAAACCTGGAAGCCATCTCTACTCTTCACTCTCCCTCAGTCATTAAATCCCTCTGGCCCTTTCCCATTCATACAGTCTTAATATGGGCCTTATTCATTTCTCATCTGGAACATCAATAGCTTCCTTAACAGGATTCCCACTTACAATCATGATACCTTCCAATCCATCCTTCATACTTTCCAAAAACATTTTATTTCCAAGTTACAGATTTTCAAATTATCATTGTGTTGCTTTCTAACATGATTTCATGGTAAAGAATAAGTTTTTTAGAGCTCCATATCTCTGTAATTTGTTGACTTCTACTTTGTAAAACAATGTGTAGTCAATTTTCATAATGTTTCACATTTGCCTGAAATAATATGTAATCTGAAATTGTTAGGAACACTGTTCTATATTTACCAAATAATTAGAGTTTAATTTATTTGTTCAAATAAAATACTTTATATCTTCACTAATATGTATGCACATATTTGTATAAAAACACATATATAAATACACATGCATACATTATTTTTTTCAGAACCACTTGAAAGTAGGTTTCAGAGTATGACATTTTACCCTCAATCATGTAGTTCCTGAAAATTACCTCTCCTACATATTCACAATTCCCACCCCCAAAATTTAACACTGATACAATAATGTTATTTAATACCATTATTCAAAATTTCCTAATTGTCCCAAAATATCCTTTCTAGATGTTTCTTTTTTCTTAATCCACAATATAATCAAGGGTCACAGGTGTCTCTTAGATCAACTTTACGCTAGAACTGCCCTGTTAATGCCTATCCACATATAACTACCAAGTGCTTAATATGACTACTCTGAATTAAGATATTTTAATTACTCTGGATTAAGATGCTATAATTATAAAATACACTGTGAATTTTCAAGCTTTATTACAAAAATATAAACTACCTAAAAGTTATGTTGGTTACATGTTTAAATAATATTTTCCTAGATCAAATAAAATATATTATTGAAATTAATTTTGTTTCTCTTCAACTTTTTAGCAGAGCAAATGGAAAATTTTAAACTACATTTGCAGCTTACCTTGATTTCCAACTGGACAGCACTAGCCAAGAATATTCCTCTCACCCCTTTCATCTTTATTGACAGGATATTCTTTAAGGCAATCTGGGTTCTTATTGTGTCTCTATGATTAGTTTGAAATTTAGCATTTTTGACAGGATATATACAAGTGGTGTCATGTCCTTCCCACTATAATCATATCAAAAGGTGCTACTAATTTGATCACTTGACTAAGGTGGTAAGTAGCACATCTTCCCTTTAAAAAAGTATATTTGTCCTTTTTGTTGTGGTTAATGATCAATCTCTGTCCGATCCCCTGAATCCATGAGACTAGCTTATTCCCCAACTGCCTTTCATTTAAAAAAAAAAAGTTTCAGTGCCCATGGATAACTTTTGCCTTGTAGCTGCAAAATAATATCTGACTGTAATTCTATGGCTGCTTCTACATCCTAAATCTGGCATTTATCTGTAAAGGAGACATTTCCTCCCCCAACCCCCAGTATTTATTATAGATGCATTGATTCCATTTTATTCAGTGTGTTATCATCTACTTCTATCATTATTCTTTTGGGGGTTTTTTTTAGTACCAGGTATTGACCCCAAGGGCAATGGACCACTGGGCTACATCCCCAGCCCTATTTTCTGTTTTATTTAGAGACAGGGTCTCACTGCTTAGTGCCTCGCTGTTGCTGAGGCTGGCTTTGAACCCGTGATCCTCCTGTCTCAGCCTCCTAAGTTACAGGGATTACCAGCGTGTGCCACTGCACCTGGCTACATTATTCCTTTTGATGTTCACAATGCCAAAACTGGCAGGTCAGAGCTGTCAGCTCCTGTTCCATCTGGGCATGTCTCCTGTAGTCTCTTACCTTTCCACCCTTCTTGTCATAAGAGTTCCAATCTCACTTTGTCCTTTCCCTATTCCAGACCAGAAATCAGGCGTCCAAGAAGCAGCAATCATTTTTCTTCTAAAATAACCTTTTCTCTAAAATAACTTTTACCCATTCTCTGGTGCTTCCTAATTAGAAAAATCTGGTTACATTTATTTTAAAGTTCCTCAATACATTCTCCAGGGCTCTTCGTCTTTTTTAAAAAAAAAAAATATTTATTTATTTGCTTTAGTTGTATACAATCAGTTTATTTGTACGTGGTGCAGAGGATCGAACCCGGGCCGTGCACGTGCGAGGCAAGCGCTCTGCCGCTGAGCCACAACCCCAGCCCAGCTCTTCGTCTTTCTTATTTTCTATCTCTTTAGACTTCATTTGTAAATTTATTAACATTTCTTACAAATTTTATTTTTGATAATATCTTTAATTATTATAGATTGATTTCTAGAAGTTCCCTTAGAGCTTTCTGTATATTTTATAGTCTCTAGTTCATTTATGTTTATACTTTCATTTTTTAAAACATTATTTTTGTTTATTTTTATTCTTTATCAGATCATTCAAATACCTATTGGTGTTTGTGTATCTAAGTCTAGTTGTGGGGAGCAACTCAGTCTCACTCCTAGTGGTTTGCTTTCTAATACATTCTGATTTTTATTTTACATTGGAAGTTCATATTATATGGGAATGTGGATTATTTACATATTCTGTAGAAATAATTATTTGTATATTCCATAAGAATATAAATTATTTGTGTTCAATGCAACTTGGAATTGGGAACTTTTGCTCAAAAAATAATTTGTGCTTATTCCTGTTAGGAAGTTGAGGGCATTTTCAACTCATGATAATTTTAATTTTTTACTTTAGGGATTTTTGAGATGCCAGTAATACAAATTCTGATTCAATCCCAGGTGAGCTTGTTTGTGGTTATGAATTATAAGAGAAAACTTGTGTTCTCCTTCTTTTGAAAGGAGAAATGAGGTTGTTTCTTTCCCATTTCCTTCTACAAGTAAGATTTCCTTAGCCCCAGTTTGCAAGTTCAGATGTCACCATCTTTCCAGGGCCAAGGGGCTCAGGTTGGGAGAGTCTCTGACCTAATGTCCCATCATGCGGTGACACAGGTATTCTCCCTGTGCCTTGCTCGTCAAGGTCCAATGAAATGGAAAGTTTGAGGCCCCCAGAGGTAAGCCTCTCCTCCTTCCAGGTGCAGAAGGGGGGCTCTGCCCTAAAATACCTCCTTGGATTTGTCCTTCTGTTTTTTCCATTTGGAATCTCAGGTGCTCTACAAAAAATGTGTTAAATAAAGGAATGCTTTAAATTATTTTCTCCATATCACTAGTCACTCACATTTTAAGACTCAGCTAAAGGGGTACTATCTATTTTGACATTGAAACAATTTGTAGTACTCATCATTTCCCTGTGAACTCTGATAATGTGGACTGCAATTTTAACTCTTCTTGAATTTTCTTTAAAACCTCTCGTTAAGACTTTGTTACATTAATCAGTAAAGAAAATATTTAGTACCTCTTATGCAGTTACATTATTTTTTTGGATATTGCTATTTTGTGTTTGCCAGTGACATGGATTCATCTCTTCCTTTTTTTTCTGAGATACTCTAGATACTATATACCTACCTCCTTCAAACTACTTCAAAGAGGAAAAGAGGCCCATTTCTCTCCTGACCTTTGTAAATAATCCTATCATCCTCCTCCACAAAAATAAGATTTTTTAAAAAAAGAGCTCTAATTCATGTTATATAAACATTCAGTTTCAAAGTGTTTAACTGAACCAATGTGTCACTTGGAACTAGAATGTAGAGTCTGAATGATTTCAAAGCTGGATGTCATAAAAGGGACTGTGCTCTCATTCCTGGGTGTCCCGTGGTAGAGGAACTTTCTTAAAGACATCACAGAGGGGATTTTAGGCTGTGAAAAAGGTGAGGGCTAGAGGAGTTTTAAGGTCTTTTCTACAGAGATGCTTCATAATGCTATGAAAGTGCTTCACACCATTTAAATGCAAATCTTTTTCATTAAAAAAAAAAAAAAAACTGAGGTTTTGTATAGTGATTATAAAATGATTCTTCTCATTTCTTTTAAAGACCCACTATTTAAATCATATTTCATTTTATGTAAAGTAATTATAATAAATTTAAAACTTAAAAAATGTTGCAAATTTATAGACAGATTCATTAGTCAAGAACGACAGATTGCAATTTACTGACATTTCACATTCTAGTGTGTGGGCTGGGTGGATGTCATATGATTTTCTACTGTTGGAATTTCCAGCACATGTGTGTTCTACAGAATGCCAATTCCTCACTGGATTGTGAACTCTGTGGTGGCTTCTTGAGGACAGGAATTGTGCTTTTATGCAGGCATCCATTTATTAAATCATTCATTCAACACATCTTTACTGAACACCTACAATGTGTCAGGCAGTCTCGTAGGACTAAGAATGCAAGAAACATCCTGGAGTTATAAAGCCTGCATTCTGGGAAGTGAAATTAACTACAAATAATTGAGTCATTCCAACTGCAGTACTATGGAACTTTATTCTTATTATCTCATGAATCTAAGACAAGGAATGAAATGTATCCTTTAGCTTTATAATTAGGATACCAATTATCTCCTAGTAACATAGCTGAATCTTTGCTAGTAAGAATCACCAGCGGAGGCTTCACAAATATGCACAGAATAAATTGGTTGAGATTGATCTTCCCTGGACAACAACAACAACAAAGATACAGCTGTAGTTCAATGACTCTCCCTAATCGGAACCTTTGCTTAGGCTTACCTTGTAAACTGGGTGGGAAAGCACTGCTGTGTATCCCTAGCCAATCAATTCTGATTTTGCCATAAGTAAAATCAAAGCAGGTGTCAGGAGGCTATCCTCCATGAAGATTTTCACATATCTACAAAGTCAGAGCTTTCTGAGAAATGAATCCTAGCCCCTAGATTAAACAGTGCTTGAAAGATAAACAAGTCATGGAGTTAAAGACAGAGACTCAAGGGTGACTGAGAGGCCCCTCCCCTCATCCATCTACCTACCTTTCCAAGAGTAATAGACCAGGGGTCTTTACTCCACCTGCTCTCTCCTGATTGGAATTGCTTGCATTTTCGTCTCCTTACTCTCCCTAACCCCACTGTATTGAATACAGGAGGGCAAATGTGTCAAATGCCCTAAACAAGTTCCAAGATTCCCCATTTCGGAGTTCTTCTCCAGCAGTAATAACTATGTCATGCATGTAGACAACAGCTGTCCTTATTGTGTTGGCCTTGTTATGGGGAGACCACCCAAGGAACATGCAGAGTTCAAATCAAAGTCCAATTAGAGCATTTATTACCTGGCCAGGGACTGTTTCCCACAGAGACACAGAGACTATAGTCCCAAGGGAGAACAGCAACCTCCTGGCCTGAGTCCTGAGAATGTAACAATGAAAACCACAGCTCAAGAACTTTCCTTAGTGTCATGCAAGCAAGCCAATCACAGAAGCCAAACCAGCAGTTAGAGGGTTAGAGGAACTAGAGAGTCCTCAAGCAGGACTAAGGACCCCCTTAGGCGGGTGTACAGTTTGGATTTTAGCACAGGGTGGGTACCAGCGGAACTTGAGAGCCCGTAAGTGGAACTAGAGACACCCCCCCCCCACAAGGTGGACGTGCAGTTCAGGTCTCAGTACATTTGCAGGGCATGAGGTACAAAAAACACAACTCTTTTGGGGGAACTGGAACAGCAATGGAGTCACTATAGCAAAGCTTGGCCTATAGCAATTTCTACCTTAATGTGACTATTTCTTAACTATTTCTTAACTATTTTTATCTTGTAACTTATATTAGCTTAACATTCACCTATGACTGTGGTTAACCTATGGGCCCACACACATACACACTTATAACTTTTAGTATCTATGTCCTATCACTAATATCTTGAAGGCTTATGTCTATGTACTATATAAGGCTATATGTTTGTACTAAAGCATATCTAAGTATCTTAATATTAACTTTTACCTCTATTGTTTTATCTCATTGGTCTATGTCTATTAATCTATAGTTTAAAGGCTATCTATAACTTATGACTTATCAATAATCTATAACTTTCTCTTATAAACTATATTGATTATTTTTGACCATGACAATCTCCAGAGGACTGAGGCATGAAGAACCTGAGGCAAGATACTCTGAATGATTTTATACCATCTCTAATCCATAAACCTTGTGTTTCCCATCAGGAAAGACAGAGATAGACAGACACAGACATACCCACATACGTACATGAAGATATGAAGCTTAACAGAAGAAAGACTAACATGCTTCTTTCCTTCACAGATGACATGGAAAAGAGTTAAGAACTCCAGAGATGTAAGCTTTCTTTAATCCAGCAATTAGCCTGGCCCCTTGAAACTGCTCTCCAAGATTAAACATCTAGGAAGTCTCACTCTCTTTCTCTGTGCAACTTCTGAGGTCTCAAATTCATTACTTTTGCTGCAATTCCTAAAGCTGAGCTCTGTCAGGCCACCCCTCTCCATGCTGTCCCCAGCTCCCTCAGCACCGTGGAAGGAAGTTACCTCTGTTCTGTACCTCTTCAGTTTTCACAAAACATTCAGCGCTATTATATTTTAGTCCTAACTGTCTTGTTGCAAATTTCTCTCAACTCAAAAGTTTTTGAAAACTCATTAAAAAACACCCATTCCTTCAGGGGAATGCACTAAATCACGCTGTGTGGCAGACTTAAGTTGAGGCGCACAGGCACTGGAATCAGCAGACCGAGTCTGGAGCTCAACCCCCAGCCTTGGAAAAGCTACTTGGCCTCAGAGTTCCAGTTTCCTCATTCTTAAACCTGGTAGCTGAATAGGAGGATTAGAGGATTACTAGAATGGCCAATGGGGAGGGAGGGGAAGGGAGGGGGCAAAAGGGTGAAGGAAAAAAAAAATGATGGTAGAATGAGATGGATATCATTACCCTAAATGCATATATGAAGTCACGGATGGTGGGAATATACTTTGCATACAACCAGAGATTTGTAAAAAAGTGCTCTATATATGTGTAATATGAAATGTAATGTATTCTGCTATCATTTATAACATCTTAGAATTAAAAAAAAAACTGGTAGCTGATACCTCTGAGCATCGTAAATTTCATTATCATGAAATACTGAACAAGTTATAAACTCAATGCATATAAAGCAGTAAGTACTTAAGTTCTTGGGAAATACAGAACTGTTCCTCTTGTCATTAATACTTTTGTTGTCTCTTTTTGGTTTTCACTGAGCAAATCATAAATAAGCCAGCTCTTGTTTTACCTGGCAAGACTCCTGTATTTGGTAAGGACATCACCATGGGTACCCTATAGGAATTCATCTTTGCTTCCCACAGTGTCTCAACTAAAGAAAATAGGAGACTCAGTTATAACTGAGTCTTAACATGCTTCCCCAAAATGAGGCCTAAAAATATACAAATTGAGCCTAGAAGTAAATAAATACACAGGGACACTAACAAAGTTGGAGAAGTCAAAGAACTCATTCAACCTCATTTAGAATTCTGAGGAAGCCTGGGATGGGGGGTGACCACGGGCGGTGGGTGACAGATACAAGAAAAAAACACCATCATGACCCAAACTAGTTATATTCATGGTTTGCAGGGTGCAGAGAATACAAGCATTCCTGGAGAAGCCAAAAATGCTGCAGTCCTTTATCATAACCATTTAGTGACCTGGACGGACATAGCAAAGAAGACCTGTATTTATAATTTTATTCCCCAAGCAAATATTCACAGGGAGAAGGGGATAATTACTACGGAAGAGCTGGTAAGCACAGAAAGTGGAAACTTTGAAGCATCAGGGAGACGCTGCAAATGAAAGTCTTCTTTATTTATTTAATTTCTGTGGCATTAATCATGTTGCATCTTGCAGTGGTGTTGTCATTTCTCCCGCGTGCACACGCAGAGTGACTGAGCAGTGCTATGCAATGTGTCTCTCGCGCTCTAGCACTTCCATTTCATACTTCACAGTTTTAGTGTCACTTTGAGGTTTGAAATGTTTCACAGTTATTTGCTATATGTGGGTGCCAAAATTAAAAAGAAAAAAAAAAAGCCAGCCTATATCACTAAAAAAGATCCAGCAAGAATAGAAAATAGTTAGTCAGATGGGAATTTTTGTCCCATTAACATTCAGAACTTTGTCAAGAATCAATTTACTTTTTATCAGAATCTAATTTATGTTCTACAGATGCATTGTGCATACAATTATTTTTATCACCACATGCAGTTCTTATAAAGTTAAATATAAACCTTTTATTCCTGTAGATAAGATTCTATAATTAAAGGAAATTACAAACACCATACATCTTTTCTAGCCTCACAACTTGCCCATATGCTCTGCAAAGCCTCAATCCAGCCACCTGATCAGATCCAGTATAAATATTGAGTGAATTTCTGTGTGTTTATCTCCATGCATTTTTCAGCTGAATGTGTGAAAGTCAATCTATTTAAACAAAGAACGACTTAGATCTGCCACAAACATGCATTAATTAAAACTGATAATGCACTGAGCGATATATTTCCTAATACTTACAATGACAGACCTTTTGCCATTCAGTTTTCTAAGGCAACAGCACACCCAATGACCGACCTCCTGCCCTCTCCCTATGTACTTACTGTTGATCCTCTAACTTTATATACCAGAGACACACCCATGGTCCTTTGACATCTGACCACCTTACTAAAAGCGGCATGTCATTTTAATTACTCACATATTCTGTCCAGCAGCCAACAAAAAAGATAAGTAAATAAATAAATAAATACATAAATAATGATAAACATGCTGGGACTCATAAAAGGAAGCATTCCTCAAACGAGAATTGTCTAGAATAAGCACCTAACACAAATCAAGCACTTAGCAGAGATTCATTCCTTTCCTCTCCTGGTCTTTTCAACTTCACAAGATGCCTCCTCAAGTTGTGTTGTCTGGTTTGTTTCATTAAGAATGGAAACTGAAAGCCATTGGTAAGCATGGAAAGAAGGCACAAAGAGGGATAAGCAAATGCAGATGGGAATTCAAATAGCAACATTTTTAGGCAAGCACTGGACAAGATTTTAATATCTGAGATTATTTTCCTGAGACAGCTTAAAATAATTTTTCCACTTAGGGAGAGGGAATTTATGCTTACAATATTGGCTGTCTAAAAGATTACAATTAATTACTGGACAGAAAGAGAGTTAAGTTTTCCATCTGAGGAATACAGCACTTATCAGAGAAACTAATAATGACTAATTATGCTAACGTGTTGACAGCACTAGTAAAGGTTCACAGGGCCTACTCTAGTTTCAGATATTTTAACAGGAATTCAGGATAATTCTGAAAGTGTGCATGTGTGGGGAGAGGGCCAGCCTTCCACCAAATGCATGTAAGAAAAGCTGATGGAGACAATATTAGCTTGACCTGCTTTGTGTTCTCAAGGAATCTAAATTCCTTGACAAAGCCACACCAAAAATGCAAAACTGTCTCCCCATTGTATTTTTTATTTGCAACGTACTCTTTAAATGTGTGCATAATTAAATGCTTAGCAGCAACTGAAAAACCATACAATTTCCTTATCATCAGGATACCATTCAGCAATAATGTTACATTATTTTAAAAAGGTTTCCTTTAATTTCATTACCTGCACTAGGCATTCTGACTCCAGAGGAGCCCTAAAGGACAGAAATTGTATCAAGGAGTCTCACGAAATTAACAAAAAGGTCTCAAAATAAATCCATCAACTTAATAAATTCATGAATTTGTTAAAATGAACACTTTTGAGTGGCACCTTTATCGTACAGTGGAGCAGGGGGAGAGGTAGAAAAACTGGATCTAAAAAATACATGCAAGGGTTAGGGTTGTAGCTCAGCAGTAGAGCGCTCGCCTAGCACGCGCAAAGCCCTGGGTTCAATCAATCCTCAGCACCACATAAAAATAAATAAATAAAATAAAGGTGTGTGTCCAACTACAATTAAAAAATAAACAAATATTTTAAAAATACATGAAAAACTTCGTAATTATCATAACATCCCCCTAAAGAATAGGAAGTATTGGCACAGACAGTGGCTAAATAGCCAATTGTGTTTTGTTTTCTTATTTACTTATGTATATGTTGCCCTTTGTGTATTAAATATCCTGTCAGATGCTGTGGGGATTAACAAAAGATATAAAATATGCAGCTTAATCGATCAATAAAATTAGAAAATAATATCTTATATAAAATAAGAATTTATTTTAATCCAATTTAGAAGGCTATACTTCAGAATATTCTTGTGAATTTCAAAGGGAAAATGATGACCATTAAAGGGAAAATTGGACTAGCGGGTCAACTATCAATAATGTGATGGTTTCAGAAAAGAAAGTATATAAAACAGAGAGAGAATTCATTAGGTCCTAACGTTCTCCAGAACACTTCCCTTATTTCAAATTCCACAATCACCCCTCCTGATGCCCTTCCTGTGCTTAATACTGCCCTTCGTTTGTATAAGCATAAGAGAGGCATACTCCAATGCATCATCTTTGCAAAAAGTTCAAAAAGTTGGAGCAGGAGCCTCCAATTTTCTAATCTCTATTTCCATACTGCCATCACTACAAAATATTTGGAGTAGCTGCCCCTATATATAAAGTTATTTATCTATAAATTATAGATTCACATTCTACCATATTAACTTATATATTAGAAAGCACAAAATATACATTATAATAAAGGCTGAGGCAGGAGGATCGTGAGTTCAAAGCCAGCCTCAGCAATGGCAAGGCACTTAGCAACTCAGTGAGACCCTGTCTCTAATAAAGTACAAAAAAGGGCTGGGGATCTGGCTCAGTGGTTGAGTGCCCCTGAGTTCAATCCCCAGTACCCCCCCCCCAAAAAAAAAAAATCTGAATATATACAAAACACATAAATAAGAGCGTCTTCCTACACAGTCAGGTATCATTTCACTCAAGTCCTCAGAATAAGGACTTCCTATATGATACCAATGGATTAGAGCAGAGGTTGCCAAATGCTATGGTTAGGAAGTGCTCCCAATGGCATATGTGTTAAAGGCTTTGTCACCATTGTGTGGCACTACTGGGAGGTGGTAGATCCTTTGGGGACTAAAAACAGAAAATTAGATCACTCAGGGTATGCCCTTCACAGGTTGTTGGAATATTGGTCCCTTTCTTTCTTTGCTTCCTGGCTATGGCGACAGAAAGAAACCTCTTCTGTCACACTCTCTCACCACCATGATATACTGTGCCATCCACCACAGGCCCAAAGCAATGGGATCAAGTAACCATAGACTGGAACCTCTGAAACCATGAGCCAAAACAAACTTTTCTAACTTTTCAGTGGTTTACCTCAGCTCTTTAGTCATGGCAACAGAAAGTTTCATAGTATAGCAAATCATAGTCAAAGCCTAATCCAGCACACCATCTATTTTTTTGTAAAGTTTTGTTGGTACACAATCACATCCATTTGTTTACCTGTGACTTATGACAGCTTCCTCACTACAAAAGCAGAAATGAGTAATTATGACAAGAAAGCATATGATCCATAAAGTCAAAAACATTTAATATCTGACTCAACATAAAAAGTTGACTGACCTCTAGATTAGGATTCGTTTCAACATAAAAAGGAAGAGTTCTGCAGACATAACATTAAGAGTATAGAAAATAGGAAGAAAGGAAAAGGCAAAATTGATTTAAAAAAAAAAAATCTGCTAAGTAAGGATGCCAACCAACATGCAAAACAGGTCTGATCATTAATTTCATATGTCACCTTGATTGGTTAAGGGATGCCCAGATAGCTGGAAAATATTATTTCTGAGTGTGTCTGTGAGGGTGTTTCCAGAACAGATTAGCATTTGAATCAGTAACTGAACAAAGAAGATCCACCCTCACTAATGGAGGCAGGCACCATAGGATCCTCTGAGCGCTAGAACAGAACAAAAAGGCAGAGGAAGGGTGAAATTCTCTCTCTCTTTCAGAATTGGAACATCCATCTTCTGCCTTCAAACACTGATGGCCTGGTTCTCTAGTCTGTGGACTGCGACTCTGGAACTTACACAAAACAACACTCATCCCTCTACATTCTCAGGCCTTTGGGCTCAGACCTGGAGTTATATTGTCAGCTACCTGGTTCTCGAGCCATCTTACTCAGACTCAACACCAGAAGCTTTCCTGATCCTCCAGCTTGCAGACAACATGTGGTGAGATTCTTCAGCTTCCATAAATCCCATATACTCTGTTGCTCTGGAGAACCCTGACCACTATCACAGGCATAGGAGGGGAACTCCTTATGAGGACAAAACTATTAGGGTAAAACTGACTATAGCATCACAGTGTTTGGAAACAGAATTTTAATAACAGTGAAAAGTTAACACAGATCAAAGGGCACAGAAGATCACAATTGTGGTCTTTTCTAAAACAACGTTTCTTATAACACTTCTTTCAGGGGGTAGATCCATCTCTCCATTCTAGCACAACCTTAGTTGGCATGGCTTTCATGTCCATTGTGCATTTGCTGTAAACTTCAAAATAGAGGCTAAGGAGATATTTAAGATGTCAATGGACAAAAATTGTAATTTAACATGAAAAATGAATAGCAGTGATTCCAATTCCATCTCTAACATACCTACATATGCACACACGTAATTCTAGGTTTGGCGTCCTCCAGAAAATATTGTGATATTCCTTTGGCCATGACAGAGAGTTTTGTTTTTTGAATATGCTCCCAAAGATAACTGTTGGACTATAGAATTTAAGGCCTTCAAATCACCAATAATCTTTTTTTTTTTTTTTTTTTTCTTAAGTTGTATTACGCTTGGAATCAATGCCAAAGATTGTAGTCCTTAGTAACTCTCCTATGTTAGTTTTTTGGTGAGGATAGAACCCAGGGCCTCGTGCATTCTACCATCCCCCTTATATTGGTTCTGACTTCCCCAACTAGAAGACAGAAAAAAACAAAAATGTGTTGTATGTCTTTATATGCCCCATGCCCCTGAACATGGTTCTTGATATTATACTCAATAAATAACAATCAGTTCCTAAGATGTTGTGTACAAAATACATCGCTGAATGTCAAATCTGATTTATCCACTGCTTTTCATTACAAATTAGAATATTCTTTTTATAAAGGTGTTTCAAGTTGAAGTAGAAAGACCAGGAATATGCAAGTCTGGTTCTAGTCACTAGTGTGACAAACTAGCTGTCTGGATTTGAGCAAGTCATCTCCTTAATTTCTCTTTCAGAATAATGATGGGTTAGAGATGCTGACAACTAATATCCCATTTAGCTGTAAAAGTCTATGTGACAAAATCACAGATATTTTACACCACATTATTCCAGTCAGGAGTTGCAAAATGGCAGCAGAAGGACCAAATTCAGAGGGAGACATGGCTGAGGAGTTAATTTTCAAGAAATGTATTGAAGCCAGGTGCAGTGGCACACTCCTATAATACCAGCTACTTGGGAAGCTGAGGCAGGAGGATTGCAACTTGGAGGGCAGACTGGGCATCTTAGTGAGAGGCTGCCTCAAGATTTTTAAAATAAATAAATAAAAAATAAAAACAGTTGGAAACGTAGTTCAATGGTAGAGAGTGTGTCTAGCATGTATGAGGCCTGGGTTCAATCCCTAGTACCACAAAGAAAAAGGAGGGGGGGGGGGAAGAGAGAGAGAGAGAGAGAAAGAAAGAAGAAAGAAAGAAAGAAAGAAAGAAAGGAAAGGAAGGAAGGAAGGAAGGAAGGGAAGGAAGGAAGGAACGGGAAATAAATTGAATCAGAGTGTGTCTGGATGGCTGCGCTATCTCCACTTTGCTATAGACTCCATTCCACCCACTGATCACACCAGCTATTTCACACTTTTTGTTACCTGCTGATCTTTGAAAAATATTTTAATTTATAACCCGTGATTTAAAGGAATAATAACTCTTGTGATCATTTTGATAGCTAGATTATTATCCTGCACATGGAACACAGAGGTACTATTGTTACTTAAAAGAACTTCAAAACATATAAATGGGAAGGTACTAAGCTTCTGCCAATATGCTTGAATCGTTTTGATTTCAGAATGCAATGTAGCACAGTGACAAGAACACTGAATTTTATATACAAAAAAAAAAAAAAAAAAAAATGACTGGGTTCTGATCTTGTTTACCACTAATAAGACCAGTGACCTTCAGTGGCAATTCATGGAGATTCTCTGGATGTCTGTTTTCTTGTTAGTAAAATCGAAGTCGGGTGGTTGGACTAAATTACATCTAGTGTACATTTTATCTCAATAACTCTACAAATCTAAGATAACAGGCAATTTCATTGTTTTGACCCTATTTCCTAGAACTTTGAGAAAGCTACAGACCTTTAGAAATAAACGTATCTTTCTAAATCAAACAGAGGAAGAGACATTGGAACACAGTAGACTGACAGAATCAAAATGTAGCCATGGAGGAGCAAAAAGGTGTTGCTAAAATGTCGGCAGCCGTGAATAACGAAAAAGCCCATACTAAAACAATGGGTATCATAGCCCAAAAATTCTTTTTTTTTTTTTTTAAACAGCCAATCCTTTTTTTAATATTTTTTTAGTTATAGATGGACACGATATCTTTTTTCTTTTATTCTAAGTTGTTATATATGACAGCAGAATGTATTACATTTCATATTATACTTGTAGAGCACATTGTACATATCTCTGGTTGTATGCAAATTATATTCACACCATTCGTGTCTTCATACATGCATTTAGGGTAATGACATCCATCTCATTCTACCATCTTTTTTTTTTTTTCTTCACCCTTTGCCCTCTCCCTTCCCCTTCCTCCCCATTGGCCTTGCTAGTGTCACTCTAATCCTCCTATGCTCCCTGTCCCAACCCCACTGTGAATCAGCCTCCTTATATCAGAGAAAACATTCGACATTTGGCTTTTGGGGATTGGCTAACTTCACTTAGCATTATATTCTCTAACTTCATCCATTTACCTGCAAATTCCATGATTTTATTCTCTTTTATCGCTGAGTAATATTCCATTATGCATGTATATGTGTCTGTGTGTATATGTGTCAATATGTATCAATCACATTTTCTTTATCCATTCATCTGCTGAAGGGCTTCTAGGTTGGTTCCACAGTTTAGCTATTGTGAATTGTGCTGCTATAGACATTTATATGGCTGTGTCCCTGTAGTATGCTGTTTTTAAGTCCTTTGAGTATAGACTGAGGAGTGGGATAGCTGGGTCATAGGTGGTTCCATTCCCAGTTTTCCAAAGAATCTCCATACTGCTTTCTAGATTGGCTGTGTTTGCATATGGTGATGAGGATCAAACCCAGAGCCTCACACATGCTAGAAGAGCATTCTACCTCTGAGCCACAACCCTAGTGCCTGAAAGTTCTTTAGCAATAACGCAAAAACTATCTGATGGCCACAGCATTAGGCTGTGGATTCAGAATGCTGAATTGTGGTGCAAGCTGCACCACTTGTGACTTCAGTTTCATATGTACTCACACTGAGTCTCAATTTCCCCATTTTCAGAAGCAAAGGGAATAATAATATTTGAAACATCAAATAAGTGTGCCTAGGGTTTATGCAGGTTATGATTTTCTTGAGTTCCTTCATGTTGGAAGAGGCTGTCCACCATGGACCCAGAGTGTCCCCGATGATATTACTGGGTAACGCCAAGAATGCACAGTTCTGACTGCTCTTTTACTCTCAACCCAGGCCTTTTCTCAGGGTTGTGTTTGCAGGCAGCAACCTTGAGGAATTAAGTAACATCTCGCCCCAGAAGGAAACACAAATAGATCAAAACGCAATAGATCCCCAAGCCCAAGCATCCCAGATGTAACACAAACCTACTATGTGTGCACATCTCCCTGAGCCCCTCCACCCTGCTCCCAGCAGGACTCTGGGGAACTGGATATAGACAGGAAACTCAACCTGCAGGTTGTGCTGTGAATAATAAGGTCCTTATCTCTGCAAAGACCTGATTCTGTGAATCCTGCCCACACCCACCACACTGAGAAAGTGCTGTTTAGCTTCCAAACAAGAGGAAATCCCAGCTCTTTCACGGACCCAGTGAAGATGCTGAGTAAATGTACAATTGTTTGATGAATGCAACTTAAGGCATCTTGCTTATATTTTATTACCTTTTTCACTTTTTGGTAGAATAAATAAGTCTTACATTTCAATTTAAAGCCAGGAAGACAGTTTATATGAAATTTTAATCTTCCTTTCTCCTGATTCTAACAAATTGTCACCTTTTAGCTAATTCATCGCTGTATCATCAACCTCCTGCCCTCCCAACCACTCAACATTATTAGTGACCGGTGATAGCTACTACCTCAGCCACTTTCTTCTTTATTCTCACACAGTTGGAATTTTTCTCACATTTAAAACCAAGATCTTACACCTCACTTCTAAGGATCTTCTGATTCCTGAGCTAATCCAAGATCTGCCACAATAATTATAAAGCAAGGTACTGATCTAGCACCAGAGTGGAAAATACGTTTTCTTTGTCGAAACTTTACGAGTTATACTTCCCTGCCTTAATTGCACTTGAAATTGTTATAGAAAACAGGTAGAACTAAAAAGACCGTAAAATTGCTTAGGATCAGAGACAGGAACTTGGAGATTTAAGCGCCACCTCTACTATATTTTGTTAGAATGTAAATATAATGGCAGGTGCTTAGGAAAAAAAAAGAAGTATACCAATAAAAATCTTACATGCTGAACACCAGGAAAGCCATAACACTTCTATTATAAACCATTTTTATGTGATAATTGCCTTTTGAGAAATAGGGATAGGGATATTATCACTAACAGAAAGGCTTTTAAAGAAATGCAAATTCCTGATTAGGATCATTTTCAAGTGAGGTAAACAGCTATTTGTACGTGATTATTTCTTTGTTTTGTCACCAACTCTCAGCACTCCTCATATTTCATACCGTTATTTGTTTTAGGTAAAGTATCTTAAACACCTCGACACGCATTCTCCCCTTGCTGTAGGAGTCATGCTTTTCCCAGGCCTCAAACTGAGTCTCCATGAAAGGACAGAGGATGCTGGCCAAATCATGATATGTTGTTTGTCCTCAGATGCATTTGGCACTCTTTGTTGTTTATCGACAGAGACTTGCCAATGGTATGAACAACCAGACAGAACAGGAATCTGACTCATTCGCAGCCAATCACAAAGCTTCAGGCTGTAAAGCTGACCAGTTCTGTGACTGGTTGCAAAATCAGAAACCAAGGTGAGATAGAGGATGGAGCCTGGCCCTGCTCCTAATTAAGGCACTTCTGCTGAAAGCCCTATTTCCCAGTATATTTGATGGCAAAAACATTTGTCACAGCTGTTCCCGAGCAATTTACCAAGTAGCTGAAGTTTTATTAACTCTTGAAAGCCACAAGATACACTAAATTCTGAAACCATAGGCTATTATACTTGGGGATCAACATAGCTTGAACACGGTTACATAAACTAAAACATTCATTTTCAAATAAACGTCAGGTAAACCTATCAAACTCAGTCTTAGACTTTCTAACAAGTATAATGTGTAAATACAATCTGTTGGTTGATGGGAAGTCAAGAAAGACAGCACATGCAACCCACATGTATTTCCAAGAAAATTCTCTTTTACTAAAGCACTATGTGTCTGCTTTACATGGATATAGGGCCATCAGCTTTTTGTGAATCAGCAATTTGCTCTCATGAGTCATCAGTAATATATGTCCAGTGTTTTATAGTTTACATTGTGTTTTCATACACAAATCTCATTTGGTCCTTGTAGCAATACAGTCAGCATTTATTCTTATCATTATCTTTAATTAAACAGGAAACTGAGCATCCAATATGTTAAATAATTTGGCCAGATCATGCAATAAGAGAACCAGACCTTAATGTTTGATCTCCAGTCCCTAAATCCCAGATTCTTTCCAAGCAGATGCAGGGAATTTATTAAGTGTGGCACATATAATTAGAGTTCCATTATCAACCACGAGCAGACCATCATTCTGGACTGTGCTCACAATATGGACACAAAAATGCAACAGCTTCTTGTTACTCATCCTACACAGTCACAGAAGATACTCCTTTAAGAAGGCAATATATTTCCTCTTGGAAGGAATGTTAATTTCAGGGCTTGCAAACACAGGAACAGGAAGATGCAAAATTCACTCCACAGGCAAGAAAATAAAACTCAGTGGCCAACGACAAAAAAAGAGAGCAAATACCCCTTATAATTGTGGAAGTCAACACTTGGAGACTAACAGTCCTGGAAGAATGATCCAAATCTAATGATCTGCACTATTAAAATTTCTGTAGGAAGTAATGACTAAAGAAGTTATACACTCATCTGATTTTACTGTTGATGCTGTAAAAACTCTTTCTAAATGCAATTATGCCTTTAATAAGTAAATAAAATCAGTTGCAAAAGGTAGATCGGAGCAAACTGGGGTTCCAGTTATTGTCGCTTTTTCTTTTTTATTTCTTAAACAAGGCAGAAGTATTATGTACAAATTAAAAACAGATTTCACTTAAAAACCAGGCAAAGAAATGCCTTGGGCAATATAAACCCAAGGCGTAGCATGGGGTCCCCAAATTCTAAACATACAGTATCTGTTCTAAGTTGTAACTCACAGAACAATTTTATCTAATAAACTGTCCAGGAACACCAAAATAACCTTTATGGCCATTTTGGGCAATTCATTATGGTTACCCAGCAAGGTAATCATGCTCTCGCCTCTTTTTCAGAAACAGTCAATCTATTCCCATATTCTTGCTGCTCCTCCCATTCAAGGAAGCCATCTGCTCTCCCATTAATAAATGTAGTGTTGTTCAAAAGGACTCTCCAGGTAGGTGTAGGAAAAGTCATCATTTTCACCATAAAAAGGAAAAAAACAAAGTGACTGTCGAAGCTCATCCCAAAGCTAATATTCCAACCTATAAAATATCTGTACCACACAAGCTCCTACTTCATCTTTCCTAGCAACAACAATATATATATATATATATATATATATATATATATATATATATATATATATATATTTGTTTCCTGAGATTTCTTGAGCTCTCCAATTCATAGCACAATATCCCCCCTTAGACGTCATTTCTTTTCTGGCGAAGTTTCTGAAGTGCATCAGTTCTCTGCGGCTTTGGTCAGACAGGAAAGTGAAGCAGCAGCCATAGTTGAATATTTCACTACTGACTCAGTACACACAAGCAGTGCTGAATTAGGTAGCTGTCACCACTCCCTGCCATTCTTTCTCCCCATCCCCAGGACACCTGTGATGACCTACTGAAAATGACTCTGCCACTTGGGAATATCTTTGGAAGAACCAGGAAAACATTCAATTGCTATAGTACATAACCGTCAATGGGTAGTTTTCATTATTATATCGGGCATTTTAAATGCCACCTTTCTTCTGAAAACTCATAGTTCTTTATGGAAATAAAACAGCCTCCAAAGCAGCTAGGATTAGATCAGTGTTGGGAAGCAAACTGACATGCAGAGAAGAAGAGCAATTTGTTCAAGGTCATACAATAATTTAGAAGAAATACTGATTATCAATTCCTTACTCCTAAAGCACCTACAAGACCCATTTCAAGCCCCATAAGTCATTCAATTCCATCAAGAAAAAAAATGTAGCACACCACATGAGTTAAAAGAATGCAAACTTTGGATTGACAGAGGTCTCAAATCCTGGTTCTGCCATTTACCATTGGTGACAACTGGGACACCTATCTCCCTGTGTCTGGATTTTTCTTTTCCACAAAATGCATGTAATAATATCATAGTTTGCAAGATTTGGATAATGCATGGCTTCATACAGTGACTGGCAAATTACTAGATGCACAATATATGCTATTTTCTATTTGTTGTCCCTTAATTGGCTTCTAATCAAACAGTGGAAATATTTTCAGTCTTTTAAAAACAAATATCAGTTTGTAGTGATATCAGAAAATTTTTCAAATTTTTATGAAAAAATTTAAAAGCTAAGGTCATCAATTTACAGAGCAATAACCAGATACTTCAGTCTATTCTGAATGTTGCTCAAAGGCCACACTTAGGGGCAAAGTATAGATGGAAACTAGAAACTCCCATCAAATCAATTAAATTGGAAGTACATATGATACGTATCGAGCATGTGATGACATGTTATATGTCTTTGTTAATGTCATGACTACACAAAATGCTTTTTGACCCATCTTCACTAATTACAAAGTACTCACTGGACTTCTGAAACAGTTTTTTAAAAAATAAAATGTCTCTAAAATAATGTTTTGATTCATTAAGTGCAGTGGGATCAAAACCAGCAGGACTTGGCAGTGGGCTTGTTCCCCTGGTTCTCAGGCTGCTTCAGAGCAGTGCCAGCTCAGGGAAGGGATGATCAATGTCTCGCATTCCACACTTCAGGCACTAATAGATCCTTGGCTCCAGGTTTCCCAGTGTTCAGAGGAAATGCCAGAAAACACATGCTGTGACAGAATCATTTTGGAAGCATCCAGGCAGGCCAGAGAAATGAATAACTACCCGCGGCACCCAGGAGCTCAGGCACAGCTGCTTTATACTGGACAGTGATTAGGATGGAGCTCTTTATTCTACGCAGTAACTGTTGTGCTATTAATGTTCATCACACACACACACACACACACACACACACACACACACACACACACAGAGTCTTCTTAATGTGTAACTCAGGGATCAGTGCCCTATAGCAGAAGTACTTCCACTTCATGGTAAAAGGAAAAATTGAAAAGCCACAGGGTTTGCTTTAAACCTGTTTAGATAATTACACACACACACCCACACACACACACACACACACACACACACACACTCCTTTCATTCCATTATTTAATAATAATTTCTAGAATATCTTTCAGGTTCTCCATGAGCTCATCATTCTGCTGTTTAGTCACTAGGATATGAATAAAATCAAGATAGACAAGGTTCCTGGTCTCTAGAGAATTACCCTCTAGCAAAGAATGCAAGTCCACTTGAATGAAGATGTTCTTGAAGCTAAAAGTCATCAGGAGTACCTGACACCTCTCCAAAATGGTGATAAGAACCTTGTCCCACCATACTTTAGAAGACTGTTGATGTCTCATGAAGCTACTACCCAAGCAATCCTTAGGTGCCTGATTAGTCAGTGTCCTTGGAGTATAGCATCATGAAGAAGGCTCTTTCTTTTTATTTTTAAAATATATGACCTGTAAAGGAACTTATCCTGGTATGTTGTGATACAAAATGACTGCGTAAGTGAAGATATAAATAAATGGTCTCCTCGGGAAAAGTGATTGGAAGTTTATAAATGTACTGGCTATCCAAAATTTGCTAATAATAATGGTAATTAGTAAAATAACCAATATTAACTACTTGATAGTAGAATTCTCTTCTACTGACCCTCTACTGAAATAAAAGAAAAATATAGAGGCTAAAATGCATATTCTCATAATTGCAAGAACATTTTTATTTACTGTGATAGACCTGTTTTTTCCTACATGGTCCCCTTCCCTCACAAAAAGGTGATTTGTTTGGGGTTGCCTGTCCCATGCACCTCCCTCCTCCCAAACTACTCTGCTGAAAAGTCGGGCCTGATCTTCTATACTGGTACCTTATCACCACCACCTCTGTCCTGACCATGGCTTTGGGATGACCTGGCAGGGAGGAACTTTAGTGACTAGAGGTCAGAGAAAATGTCTATATTTCAGAGTACAGAAGAAGCACACTGATTTTTTTTTCCTCTACATTGCAGAATTCCATATTAAAATTATTAAAAATAAAAAGTCAATTAATTTAGCCTCTGCTTTTTTTATATAAACATATATAAATCTCAACACAGTATTACCCCATAAAGACAACCAAAGTCTTCATAAGTTAAGCCTGAAATACTTAAAGTTAGCTTGGTTTGATTTACTAATTAGTACTTAATGGCCCAATTGGTGCCTGAAAAGGTGAAAGTAATATAAATGTTAATGGGTGGGGTTGACCAACTTCCACACAGTAGGGCAAGAGTAATTATGGGCTCCTGGGCTACATACAAATACGTGAGAGGAGGGAACTGTTTCATGGTATACATTTTTTTAAATGTTCCAAAGTACCTAACATAGCTAGCAGGAAATTTATGTGCCATTCAGTAAAAGAATTAATTACCTTAATAACCACTTTATGCCTGTTCCTTTCCCAACCCATTCAAAAAGTATGTAAAGCTCAGACAACAGGCAAATCCCCAGTGCCTGCAAATGAAGAACATGGTGGCCTTTAGCAATAGGAATTTATATCATTGAGGAGTGTGTGGATATTCATACACTTTCTCTTAGTTCAGAAATACAAGAGAGAAAACAGCATGGTATAAGAAAAAGGCTCATAGCTCTGGTGAGTGACAACTAGTAGGAGGAGTTTAATTCTAGAATAGGATTGACAAGCCATGGAGCCACTTATCCAGAGCCACTTCCTTTCAATTTTCTCCATTGCCTTAGTTCCTGTCTTACTTCTCAATTCAACTGGTTCCAGACTCAGAAAACGTGGTACTACTTTAACAATACTGATCCCTACCCGATTCCCAAAAACCCTGCAATAGTTATGTTTTTTTGTTGTTGTAGTTAAGCAAGAAATAAGAAAAGTAATTTCTGCTAGCCTGAGAGTTCCTGAAGGCAAAGACCATGGTATATAGTGTCTGGTTAAAGGAGGAGCTCAAAACAGCAGCCCAACAAAAATATGAACAAGGAAATGGGAGTTGGAACAATTGCCCTATCAATCATCTGTACTCATCCTGACAAGGAAAATAATCTAGAAAAATGATGTCTAGAACTGAAACTTCCTTTTGGAAGCACACTGTAGTCATTTTCTATACATGTTATAAAAAATTATGAGAAATTTGGTGATTAAAAGGAACAGAACCTTATTCTCTCATGATTATGGAGGCCACAGGGTCCAAAATCAAGGTGCCAGGAGGGCTGCTTTCCCTAAGAGGCTCTGGGGGTAAATCCATTCCTAGCTTCTTCCAGCTCCCGGTGACTACCAGCAATCCTTAGTTATGGCTACCTGGCGCCAATCCCTCCTCCATGGTCATATTGCTGGGTTCTCCTCTTGACCTGTCTCTAATCTCCCTCTCCCTCTCTTTTGTAGACACTTCTGATAGTTTTTACAGCCCACTTGGGTAATCCAGAATGACCTGCCCAGTCCAAGATCTTTCACATGATCACATCCAGAAAAATCCTTTGTGGAGATAAATCAAGATGACAGATTCTAGGAACTAAAATCTTCTATCTTCAGGCAGCCATTATTCAATGTACTACACACACCTTCAGGGAAATTTTTTCTTGTAATGATTGGATAAGAAATGAGTCCCCATCAGAACTCCAGTGACAACAACAAAAGACAAAATCAGCTTAAACAAGCAGAAGACCAAGTGGTAAAGCTGGGATTTGAGCTTAGGGAGTTAAATACCCACATTTTCAGCCACTTTTACTGCTCTCTCAAAACACAGACATCCATTAATTCACAGAAACTGGAAAACCCAGGTAAAGTGTATGTTGAGCAATACTTGGTCCAAGCCCTATGCAGTGTCATCAGGACTTGACTTCTCTCCATCATTCTCCTCCTCCTTCCATGTTGACTGTTCAGGAATTTCATGCTGTGTCTTCTAGTACTTCCAAAATTCTCAATCTTCATTGCTGGTTTGCACCAATCACTGGAGGCATCACTGTGGCCAAGAGAGTAACTCATCTCATTGGCTGTGCCAGAATCACATGCCTAGAGCTGGGGGTAGGTAACAGCCCTACCCAACCTGCATGGACTCGAAGTAGATGGGTTTCGGGTGAAGGATACTAGGAAGCCCAAAGCAGCAAATATTCACCCAAGAAGATTTTCGCTACAAATAGGAAAGTACCATACATTTTAATTCCTGAGAAGAGTTGAAGAGTTGGGTTTTTTTCTTTTAATATTTTATTAGTTATAGGTGAACACAGTACCTTTATTTTATTTATGTAGTGCTAAGGATTAAACCCAGGTCCTCAAACATGCGAGATGAGCGCTCTACCGCTGAGCCATAGCCCCAGCCCCCAAGAGTTGGTTTTATTTACTCATATGTTAAAGCTCATGGAATGACCCTGCCCACTATAACACTTTTGGCAGATAGATCTCTTACCTCTTCCCTTCCTGTGCTTCTCATGAACTGAATCCAAAAACCTCTGCAAGTCACCTCTCTGTCCTCTGGGTCAAATAATATCAGAGTTAGTAGAAGGTAGATGCTAATAAGAATGCCTTTCAATTGTTTCTAAAGCCTTATACAGTTTTTCATATCTAAGACACTACTGTTTCATTAAGTTAGTAAATTCTACAGCTACTTCAGGATAGCAAATTGTGTTACTACAACAAGTACTATAAAAGTACTAGAATACTATCTTACTCTGAGTTGCCATTCTGGCATCTTTGCATTTCAGAGCTCACCAGGTCAACATGAAAAGATAAGAAGCAGGAAGAGGGGAAAGGACTGTGTGGAAGACATCTGTCACTCAGATAAGTAATTCTATTCATTTGCTGACTTTAAGAATTCTGTTTAGGTTCTTTCTGCCAGAACATGGGCAAGCAAAAGAAAATTCCTGACAAGAAATGGGAAGAAACATAGAAGAAAAGAAACAGCAGTTGCAGAATTCCCTATGTGACGATCTCCCAAAAGATTAACCCAAATGTATTCCTTCATTTTCAAATTCTACAATAAGAGTCTGTTTTTATGCACGGAGAAATATTAATACGTTTCAAGTTCCAAAGCTTCAAAAATAAAATTATTTTGTGATACAAAATTCAATATCATTTTCCACCTCATTGGGAAAAAAAAAACCTCTAGTTTCCACTTTTCTTATAAATTGTTATGGATCCCAGTCTTAAATTCTTCCAAGTAATTTTGTGGAAATAAGTAAAAGACAGTTTTAACACATTTGCTACTATCACATGTGTACTTGAAATCATTAAAATACAAAGTGGAATATTTTATAAACATCATCGATCAAAAAAACCATTTGGTGAGTTGTCATGACTGTGGGCAAAGGAATAAGCAGAGCACAAAGTCGTTTTTCCTGAGAGGTTTCTCCAGTGCTTTCTCAATATGCAGTCATTTTAAAACATTATTAAAATTCATTATGCCTTTGTTTTATATACAAAGGAAAAGGCTTGTGATTGGGAGACCAAAGAACACATTCATATTCTCTCTCTTCCTCCTGCCCCCCTTTCCCTCTCTTTCTCCTCTCTCTTCTTCTTCTTCTTCCTCTCTCTCTCTCTCTCTCTCTCTCTCTCTCTCTCTCTCTCTCTCCCCCTTTCCCACACTACAGACTAGTTAAGGAAAGATCCAATATCAGCCCTAAAGATATGTACTTACATGGCCAATGTGAAATCTCATCGAATTTAATTAAAGACGGTTTTAAAATTTAACTAGTCCGAAAGTAAACCTAAATATGTTTTATTCCCAAGGGGATGCATAAAGAGATGAAGACTATATATTTTATTTTATGATTACTATGAACTAATATTCAGTTGTTCCAAAAATCAGATTTTTATGTCTGATCTCTAATTTCTAACATTCAATAATTTTGATAACCTAATAATTCCAAATTCTAATCATTTCTAATAATTAGAAATTCATTAGATTCAAAACTGGTTGGCAGAATGACAATAGAAATAGGTTAAGCAGAACTGCAGAATATCGACATACTCAAAAGGGAAATCATTTTCATATTTTTTTCTTATTTTGCTCTATTAAGAAAAATAGGCAAGCATAAAGAACATATTTACTAAAGATATTTGATACTATAATTGTTACAGTGTATTTTTAAACTTGATATCCCTTGGATTAAATTCAAGGGCTGGCTTGTTCTCACATAAGATATTTAGTTTACGGAAGAAAATGCAACTGAATTTGTCAGCCTGAGTAGAGAGGACATGTTCCACACACAGGATGTACAATTTTTTCCCCCTAATCTCAGAAACTTTAATCAAGTTCTGGAATTAATGCCACTGATATCTTAGATCATGCTTCCATTCACCCAGAGTGAGTATCAGGAATATGTTTAAAAAACAGATCCAAAGTACAAACTTAATGTATGCTTTCTAAGATAGAACTTTGAAAAATAAACTGAAATTTTTATTCACATATAAATTTTTAAGATCAGCACTTCACAGCTGTCTGGTGGGGCACATATGAAGGTTCCCAGGGAAAGTCTCTGACCTCAACAGAGCCTATAATGGGATTTTCAAGAAGAAACTGTCTTCCTTATTTTCTTATTACACCTTTACTCCCTTTTCTCACAATACCCCCATCCCCGAAATCCTTGTCCTCGTGATTCCAACTGCTCACGAGAACAATCCCCCAAAAGACCCAAAACGCTGTCCTTAGAATGACTACCCACCTTCTCTAAGAGACCCTTGGAACCAGTCTTCTCACTCTTCTTCCATTCACCTAGATCTCCATAGACCCGTCATCTTTCTTCTCTCTCCAAACCACCTCCCTGAACTCTACATGGTGCCTTGGGACAGCTGGGTGCACACTCCTGTAATCCTGCAGCTCGGGAGGTGAGTTCAAAGCCAGGCTCAACAACTTAGCAAGGCACTAATCAACTCAGTGAGACCCTGTTTCTAAATAAAATATTAAAAAGGGCTGGAGATGTGGCTCAATGATAGGGCCCTTCAGTTCAATCCCTGATACAAAAAAAAAAAAAAAAAAAAAAAAAAACCCTATATGTTCCCCTCCCCCATCTCCTTGTTCTAACAACACTTATTGTCCTAAGGATGCCTCTTTTTAAAAAAAAAAAAAAAATTTAGTTATACATGAACACAGTATCTTTATTTTGTTTATTTATTTTTATGTGGTATTGAGGATTAAACCCAGTGCCTCACATGTGCGAGGCAAGCGCTCTGCCACTAAGCCCCAAAGATGCCTCTTTTAGCAGCTCTCTCATGGGTTAGTTTTCTCCTTTCTTCCACCCCTCACAAATTCTAAGACTTTAGGTAAAATCAATTTCTCCCTTGATTCTCATTACACTTCCCAACAATTTCCCTCTTCTCAGGAAAAAAATAAAAATAAAAACTAACACAACATACTCACCCAGCTCATGATAACTTGCTCCTAAAACTCCACCTCCTCCAGTCCCATCCCACCCTCAAGTGAAGACCCCAGTTCTAACTGCACTGAGAGAACAGAAGCCAGTCCATCACCTAATCCACCAGCCTGTTGCCTCTGTGCCATTGTCGTCCTTGCCTTTTACCTGAGACAACAGGTGAGCTGTCCTTGCTCCTGTCTAAGGCACTTTTCTTGATTGAAATACGAGTAGCATACTCCATGCACCTCTGATTTCCCTTGTAGATGTTCATTTTCCACTTCCTTTGCTGGGAACTCCTCTTTTTGCCCTTTATTTGGAAAGCCCTGAAGCTCAGTTCTTAGATTTTTTTTCCACTTACATTCACGCCCTCGTTGATATTATCTAAGTCTGTGACTATAATAAAATCTGTATTGCTGCTGTCCAATATGGTAGCCACTGACTACCTTTAGCTACTGAATCTTTAAAGTGTGTCTAATCCAATTTGAAGAATGTTTTAACTAAAATATACACCAGATTTTGAAAACTTAGTGTCTTGGTCCATTTTGTGCTGCTATAACAGAATATCTGTCACTGGGTAATTTATTAAGAACAGTGATTTATTTCTTATGGTTCTGGAAGCTGGGAATTCCAAGGATGAGGGGCCAGTATTCAGTGAGAGCTCTGTTGCTGTGTTGTCATATGGGAGAAGGGAGACGGGAGACAGGCAAGAGGGAGTCCACAAGGGACAGTGCAAGAGGTGGACCTTGAAGCCTCAAGTCCTATAATAACTGTTGTAAGTTCATTCATGAAAACAGAGCCCTCATGGCCTAATCACCTTTCAGTGGTCCCACCTTTTAACACTGTTGCACTGGGATTATGTATCTAATACATGCTTTTTAGATGACATAGAACTTACTATGGAAAAAAAAAAGATGTAAAATATCATAATACTTTTTATATTGACTATTAAAATTGATAACATTTCAGCTATATTAGGTTAAATAAATGAATTATTAAAAATTAATTTGACTGTTTCTTTTTACTTTTAAATGTAGCCACTAGAAAATTTTCAATTATAATGTTTGCAGCTCATACTGTATTTCTAGTGGACAATATTGATGCATACATTAATGGCTCCAGCAATTTCTACAAGTCCACACCTATGGAATAGATAACCTAGTTGATATTTTGATTTGTATATCAAATAGGCACCTCAAACTTACCATGTCCAAATCCTAAGGTTTGGGTTTCTGTCCTTTCAAAACTGCATCTCCCTCTCTTTCTCAACTCAATGAGTAGCAATTCTCCTCTTCCAGTCAATCAGGCAGGACACTAAAGCTTAAAAGTCATTCTTTTTTTTTTTTTTTTTTCCCAGAGGATTGAACCCAGGGTAATTAACATGGAGCCACATCCACAGCCCTTTTTAATATTTTATTTAGAGACAGGGTCTCCCTGAGTTGCTTAGGCCTTGCTAAGTTGCTGAGGCTGGCTTTGAACTCACAATCTTCCTGCCTCAACTTCCCAAAACTCTGAGATTACAGGCATGCACCACTCTTGACTCTCCCTTCTCCTCAGACCTAATCTTTCAAGGACTACCTAATCTTTCAAGGACTGACAATTCCACCATCAAAATATTTTTAAGGCAATAATATAAGGAAGTGATTTTAGGGAGAAGGAATAAAAGAGGGAGAAATAAAACAGGCAAATAGGAGAGCTAATTTAAGAATCTGTGTTGACCTATGACACTGGTTGCTTAACTGTGTGGAACCTTCTGGTAACTTTATGGAATGGTACTGAAACCCTTGTGCCTGAGGAAGGAGAGGAGGACTCGTTATCCATCAGCTCTCATTTGCCCTTCCTGCTCTCTCAAGCAGCAGGGCTGAACCAGATTGTGTGGGTAAGGGAGTATCCCAGGCCAGAAAGAAGTCGGGGATACTGGAGCAGAAACCAGTCAGTAGGTGGAATGGTGGAAGAAGGTGAGAATGAGAAGATTTCAAGTGGTATATGAAAGGTGTTCAGCTCAACAGCCTGCATGCAGTGGTGTGCTCAAGACAGCTCACACCTGTCAGGAGAGCTGATTGCAGGCATCTCCTCCCAACTCCTCCCATCAGTGATGTCACATTGGTAATCTGAAATTGGCTATGTTAGGAGTATTTACACCATGGAAATCAGCAGGTGCTACCAACCAGGGCTTCCTCCCTCCCTGCACCAACCAGAGCCAGTGTTCAACTTTTACCATTTAACACAAGGTTCTGCTTTTATACAGGCTCAGTTCGCTTCTTCTCCAGCTCATTCTCAAAAACTGCAGCCACATTAGCTCTTTTTTTTTTTTTTTTTTCACTTTGAAAGCACTCCTGAGAACCACCCCCCCCCCCTCCAGCCCAACACTTTGGTTCACTGCAAATGGTTTTCTTTTGCCTAGATTTTCCTACTACTAGTCTGAGTGATTCCTACTTGTCTTATACATCATCGCTCAAATGTCATTTCCTCTAGGAAGGCTTTCCTGACCTCTGGTCAGATTCAATTCACTCGGTATACACTCTTCATCTGTATATATGTGATTATTTATTGATAAATTTCTCTAGCTAGACCATGAGTTCCATGAGAACACAGTTCAGGTCCAGTTTTTCTCACCTTTATATTCTCTGCACTGAGTGTTGTATAGTGTGTTAGTCATGTTTGCACAACTGTGACCAAAATATCTGACAAGAACAACTTGGAGGAGGGAAAGTATTTTGGCCCACAGATTCAGAGATTTAGTCCATGGTCAGCTGACTCCATTGCTCTGGGCCCAAAATGAGGAAGAGCATCATAGTAGAAGGGTGTGGCAGAGGAGTGCTGCCTGTCTCATGGCCACCAGAAGCAGAAAGAGAAAGGAAAAGGAATCACAGGGAAGATGAATCCTTCCAGCAGGGCACTGCATCCAGCTCTGAGCGCAGAATGAACAGTTGATTTTCAGACTTCTCCATCAAATCTTTATGGTCCAGTAGCAGGTGAACCAAATTCAAAAATTATCTCCAGCTTCCCCCCAAAGTGCAGGACATACAGTAACAGAGCAGGTACAAGAAAACCGCAAGAAATGTCCCTTAGTGAAAGAGAAGATGCATAGCAGTCCCGGAACCAGACAGGGTACAGAATTCTGCTGGGCTGCTGGAGAATCACCAAGAAGACCCCCTAGGGATGTTCTTTGAATATACAGTGATTCTATTCCGGGAAGCATTCTGCTGCTGTTGTTCTGGGTCTTTCTGGATCCCATGCCTCTCAAGGCTCTTTCTTGCTCCCCAGCCACATCTCGCTGTCACCCTCCCTGGAGGCTGTATAATGTGTGTAGCTCACTTCCTGTGGGTTATTTTACTTTGTGAACATTCAGTTCAGTCAAGTCTCATGGTTTTTTCAGCAATGGAACTTCCTAAAAAATTTGGTGCTTTTTTACATTCTATTTGCATCCAATGAGCTTTATATGCCAATAACCACATTCAGTCTTTCTTTTCCCTCCCTGAGGTTTTTTTCCCCACTTTTTTACATTGGTGCATTATAGTTGAACGTACTGATGGGATTTATGGTTACGTATTCATACGTGCACACAATACACAATATAATTGGCCTGTATCACTCCCCAGCAGTTCCCCCTTCCTCCCCACCACCCACCTCTTGGTCCATTTCCTCTACAGACCTCCCTTTGATTTTCTTGAGATCTGTCCCCTCCTTTGTTTGCCTTTTTCCTCTCTAACTTCCACATATGAGAGAAAACATATGGCCCCTGGCCTCCTGAGTTTGACTTATTTCACTTAACACAATGTTCTCTAGTTTTCCATCCATTTTCCTGCAAATGACATAATTTCATTTTTCTTTATGACTAAAAAGAAAAAACTCCATAGTATATGTTATCAAATTTTCTCAGAGTCCTTTTTTATACAGAGTTTCTAGCATTCCCTTGGTTTCCTTACCTCTTGGCTTTAGTCTCTTAATGGTGACTGCCCTGAGGTCATCTGAGATAATGGGCTAGGTGGTGAAAGATATACCCTTTATGTTATTTTTGTTGCAATGTTAAGTCATAAGAATATTTGCTCAAAAAAAAAGAAAGAAAGAAAGAAAAAAAAAAAAAAAAAAGCACCAAAAAAAAAAAAAAAAAAAAAAAAAGCACCAAATACCTGGTGTCTCTCTGTGGAAATTTCATTTCTCATTGAAAACTAGCTGGTATTTTTTCTTAGTTCAACTCTTTTTCATATATATAACTTCCCAAAAGCATTCAGAAACCACCAAAATGCTGTTTCTGAACTTCTTCACCTAAAGCTACAAGGCTCGGGAGGCACATGATCTACATTACAACTTATTCCCGGCAGCAGCTTTACCATTACATAGGATGCCTCGCTAACCTTCTAAATGGCCCTGTATTTTAGTGCATCGATGGTTCTGTACTGCCTCTGAAAGGAAATCACTAGGTCAAGGCCACAGCTCTTCCCTGTTTCTCATGCTCTACTGCTGACCAAGTCTGGATCACTCTACCTCTCTAATACCTGTACATCCTTTTCCTTCAGTTCTATCCCCAAGACAATACTGTCTTAATTTAAGTCATCCATTCTCATGTGAATTAACAGCTTCATATTGGTCTCTATGCCTCCAAAATCATATTCCATCTCTGCCACCAGTAAACATTCTAAAGTGCAAATGTGATTGCAACTTTTCTTGAAAATATGTGGATGACTCCTATACTTTTTGGTTAAAATTCAATGTTTGTTTTGTTTTGGATGTGAGGTAAGGTTCAGAGGAGAAATGATTGGATTGTGAGAGTCTTAACCCAATCATGGATTTAATCCCCTGGTAGGGATTAACTGAAGTGGTAGGGTGTGGCTGGAGGACGTGGGAATTGGGGCATGGCTTTGGGAATATATATGTATCTGGCCAGTGGAGTCTCTCTCTGCTTCTTGATCACCATGATGTGAGCTGCTTCCCTCTGCCACACACTCCACCATGATGTTCAGCCTCATCTCGAGCCCCGAGAAATGGAGCCAGGCTCCTATGGACTAAGACCTCTGAAAATGTGAGCCCTCAAATAAACTTTTCCTCCTCTCCAGTTGTTCTGGTCAGATTCTTTAGTCGGCAGCAGTGAAAAAAAAACTGACTAAAACAATGCTCTTCAGTATCTAGTTACCACTCCCCAGACCTCATGTTCCAGGTCTAGAAAAACAATTTAGCTCCTTTAAATGTACCATAATCACCTTTTCAGAATTCTATCATCAGGTAGATTCTATCATCAGGTAGATTCTAAGTCCTCTGACTAGATGGATCTTTCTTCTTTCTTGAGTTAATTATTCATACTTCAAAATTTACCAAAGACTTTAAATTTCCTGGGAATCTGTCTCTGGCTCATCATCTGAAAGAGGTATCCCCCAATTGATTTCAAAGCAGCAGATTTGTTTCTATTCATAGTTATCAATCATAGTATATTCTAATTACCTGTCCTCCTTCATCCCACAGCATGCAATCATGTACATCAAATTTGAACTCTTAAGGGCAAGTAGCATATCTTTCATTCTTTATACATCACATAATTAATAAATGGCTATTGGGGAACAAATGCATGAACCTCAAAGTCTCATCATGGTAATGGACCCTCCTCTACACACACATATCTTCAATCTTCAATCTCTTAAGTGCCAGATCTCTTCTCAAAACCTCCTAATGGCTATCTCACCTACTTAACAGGTCTAAAGTAAAAGTCATTAACTTCTCCCAATCCTTTCCCTGTCTATCCAACATCTGGTTTTCTCTGATACGGTCTGAAGGTTTGTGTCCTTCCAAAATTATTCCTGAAATCTAAGACCCAGTGTAATAGTGTTAATAAGTGGGGCTTCTTGAGAAGTAATTAGGTCATAAGGGCTCCACTTTCATGAATAAGACTAATGCCTTAATAAAAGATGCTTCAGAGAGCAGCTTAGCCCTTTTCTCTTCCATCCCTCCCACTATGTTTGGAACATCCCCTCCAGAGGATACAATGGAGAAGCACCATCTTTGAAGCAGAGAGCAGGCCCTCACCACATACCAACCTTTTGGTGCCTTGATCTTTGACTTCCCAGCCTCCATTACTGTAAGCAATAAACTTAGACCATTTATATATTACCCAGTCTCAAGTATTTTGTTACAGCAGCAGAAAGAGACTAAAACACCCACTGATTCCCTATTTCAATTCAATGATATCTGTCTAGTTTCCCTAGTCTAAAGACCTCAATATCTCTCTCAACATCTTAATTTTCATTACACAACCAGTTGATCTTCTCAAAAATAGTTAATTCATCCTAAAATAGTTCTCTAAGTCTGAATTTACCAAAACATATATTAAAAAAAAAAAAAAAAAAAAAAACCACCAGACTCAAGAACAGTAATGGGCATAATATGAAAAACAATGGTACTCTTTGGTCAAATGAATTAGGGATAATCAGGCTAAAAACAGTAAACTGATTTTTTTTTGCAGCATTTTCTAGAGGTTTTAATATATTAATGATCAATATGAATGTTCAAAGGGGGAAAAAAATAGGTGTTTTTTTTTTTCAAACTTATCTGACCCAAAGAGCAATTTTGCCACAATAAATCACTCAGGACTAGAGTTCCAACGACACCTGGAGAAACACTTACATGCCATCTCTCCTCCACACACCATGCTTCACTGCGTCCCTGGGAGAGGCCTTGCCTCTCCTACCTGCCCCATCCCTGTCTCAGCCAGCCTCCCCACTTAACTCTCTGGTGCCATTCTCTCCACAGCCTCTGCTGCCAGTTTTATTTTCCTAACAGAGATAAGGGGTCACACCTGTTAACCACAGATTTAAAGTCATCTCTGGCTTTTCATGAACCGTAGATTCAATTCCTAGTCCGGATTACGTTCCTCAAAACCTAGCCCTACCCCTTCTCCCAACTTCATTTCTTACCACATCACTTCATTCCCAAAGTATACCATGAATTTTTACCCTTTAGAACTTTAATATGCTTTGCTCTAAATGCTTAATGTGGCTTCTGGGTCCCTACCCTACCTCTAAACAAACTTCTCCTTCAAACCATTTCTCATGAGATCTACTCCAATAAATTGTCATTCTGGCCCTTGCTTGGTTTCTCCTCGATGTCTCCATAACACTCCACATTTACCTCTATCATGGCAATGATCACCCTGTGTTTAACCCCAAACAACTGTCTGAGCCTTTTAATTTTAATTTCTTCAGTTCCTAACATAGTGCTTGGCACAAAGCAGGCACTTTTTGTGGAGTGAAAAAAAAAATACAAACAAATGAACAAATGAATGAGTATGTTTACAAATATAACTAAGAGGAGAAAATTAACATGAGGACTTGAAAGCCATAACTAGAAATGTGCTATGAAAAGTTCATTTATTTGGGACTGGGGTTGTAGCTCAGTGGTAGAGCACTTGCCTAGCATGTGTGAGGCACTGGGTTTGATCCTTAGCACCACACAAAAATAAATAAATAAAATAAAGGCAAGCTGTTCATCTACAACTATAAAATGTTAAAAAAGAAAAGTTCGTTTATTTAAGTCAGTACTGACTCAGGCAAATAACACTTTCCTTGAATAGACCTCCAGTTTCTAATTTACTAAGTTTCTCTGATAGGGGAGTATACCTTGTCTTAAGGGAAAATACTACAGCTCAAAAAAAAAAAATCTTTATGGGGTTTTGGGGGATCATACTTGTATTTATAATATATATTATGTGTATTATTTGTAAGTTGCCTGCCTCACCTACCTCATTCGATAGCAGAGTTCCAGCCTATAATCTGATGACTGCTCTAGTAACAGTGAAATAAACAATCTCTGAGGATCTGCACTAGAAAGAACATCACTGCTAGAAGACACGCCAGCCACTCTGGTGCCCTGAAATTCCTTTTCCCATAAAGATGCTCTCTTCATTTTCTGGTGGTCCCAGAGGTTAGCAGCTCTGTTAATCACACCTCCCTATCTTTCATGGCTCACATTTAAAGTTAGAGATTGTCTGAACAAGGAAATTCTATTATAAGCACAGGAGAAGTCAATAGTTCCGTCTACTGGTTGCTGAATTTCTTGCTCCACCCAAGACTTACCTTTTGTATAAAGATCTGTACACTGGTATTTTTCTTTTATTTTACAGACGTGCGGCTCCTGTAAAGAAGTTTGTGGTCTTGAGGGCTCCTCTAAAGTTTCACTTTTGGAAAGCTCCTTGGAGAAACCAATACTTTTCAGGGCTATCCGGTGTTCTTGAACCACGTCAAATGATTCCTTTTTTTAATCTTTAAAGGTACATATTTACTAGATTTCACTTTTTGATGTTTATTTTTAAAAACATTTATAGAAGGACCTTGAATTTTATTCTATAAGTAAACAAAAAACATTTTAATTGATTTTAGTATTCATGATTTAGTAAAATTATGCAATAAATTTATCAAGAAATCAATAAAAATGTATTACATATTGTAATAACAAATTAATAATTTGGTAATACATTGATAAATTAAATTTTAATCAATAAACAAAATTGTGTCTTCACAAATTACATTTTACAAAGTACCTTACTATATCAGGCATTCACTATAAAGCACATAATATCAGCTAAATCAGGTGTTATTCTATGTTATTCTCCAAAAGCCCTTCACAAGTATGATATTTATATCCCACTTCAAAAAAAATGTTAATTTTAAAATAGTAACTTTCCCTTCAAATGGGATGTTTTAATATACAGGTTCAAAGCCTATTTTAAAATAGGATTTTTCACATAGACATATAAGAATTTAATTCTTCATCTTTAAAAAACTTTTAAATGTCCATAAAATGTTAGCATCCCCAAATCTCTTTTTCTGCTAAACTGGAAATAATTGAACATACATGGAAGTAGGCTCTCAAGAAAACCATACTGATAATAGAATATATATTTCAGAGTCTTTTAATCACCTAATTCCTTCTTCGATTTTACCAACTTGAATAAAGAAAACTAATATAGCTCCAGGCCTTTGATGGATAATTATCTGAACAATTATAAGTGGTCTATAGATATAGCAATAGCTCTCTCTCCCAACCTTGGAAGAGGTCAAAACATTGCCATTTCAAATCATTGCCAACTCAAGATGCCAACAAAAAGGCTACTCAAACCATTGCCATTTCAAATCATTGCCAACTCAAGATGCCAACAAAAAGGCTACTGCAGTACACTGGCTTTGTTTGGCCACGCAACCTTAGGCTTTTATAATCAGATAAAATTCCTAACATAGGTCATGATTCCAAAGGCATGCAGGTTGCAATGAACACTCTGAAGCTTTCATCACATGCTCCTCCCAGTGAAACCAAGGCAATTGAAAATTATTTTAAATTTGTTAAAGGAAAAAATTGATAAGTGATGTTAATAACATTATAAGATTATAAGATTAAAATCACCTATGCCAGTGTCAGCATATTGGACCATCCAAAAGAAACATAAGTAAAAATTACAACCCTCCTTCCTACCAAAATAAGCATTATAGAACATTTAAGATCTTCATTTAAAATTCTGTAAAATAGTTTTTTTTTTTTTTAAGTATTCAAACCATAAATAGGCATACAGTACACCATGCTAAAATCCCCTTCCCGCACCTGCCTCCACAAAGGTCCAATTGTCACAACAGCTGCCCCTCCTCCAGATTTCCCAACTGCTCTGTGGATGCTTTCCTCCAAATTGTCATCCCATGCTGACCCTCCTCTGTCCCTTGGCTATCCCTTTCCCTTTCACTGCTTCTTCTCATCTTCCAGATCTATGCCATTCAGCAAATATTTATTAAGCCAGGCACAATGCTTGTTGCTGGAGATGCAACATTAAAAAAAAAAAAAAAAAAAAAGCCAGTCTAGGTCCTCAAGGAGCTATTAGACTGGCAAGCAAATTATTCTAATGCAAAGTAACCTGGATGAAGACCCAGATAAGCAAGTCTTGCTATGGGCAAGATGCACCTCCCAGTATGTTTCTCACTTTATCTTCATCTACACAGTGTTTGTTTACTTGAGGTAACAAATTCAAATAATCCTCTTATAATTCACCAAAAGAAAACATCAAAAATTGTATTAAGTGTGCAAAATAAATACACATGTATAATTAAAAATTTGTATGACTGAAAAATCCTATTTTTAAATGCCATCTGAAATTGACTTTCATAGCTACTGAGGGTTTTATTTTCTCTTTTATTCTGAACCTATCACACATTAGAGTTCATGCAATTCCTTGGAATAACCATTGTAGTATACAAAAATAATTTCCTAAAAAACAATGACAGATAAATACAAAGCACTAACCTCATTTATTCTTTCATAATGTTGGGCAATGAGAGATTTTGCTTCTTGGAAAAAATCTTGTTGTATGATCTCTGATGTAGAACCTTAAAAAAAAAAACAGAGAAACATTTCTTTTTTTTTTTTTTAAAGTAGTTACTTGTACTGTCTCCATTAATATGGTGAAACTATCAGATTAAATTTTGGAGACAGGTATGAATCTCACAGGGCATTATAAAAAGTAAATTTTATAAATGAACATTATAAATGGATACAAAAGAAGTCAATACAATGATTACTTAACATAATATTTTGCTACTTAAAATGAAAACTCAGTTTGCAGTGGTCACAGTGATGAGATAGATTATCCTGAATTATTAAAGCTCGGTGAATGAAAGGGAGTGGGAATAGGAAGAGGAAAGACAGTGGAAAGAATCTGACATAACTTTCCTATATACATTCATGATCCACCACAGTGAATCCCACCACCATCGTGTCCATCCACAAGACTGTGTCCATCCACAAGAGTTGGGCCTTAATTAGAATAAGATATACTCCATGCATGTATAATTATATCAAAATGGACTATACTGTCATGTATAACTTAAAAGAACCATTAAAAATATTAAAGCTCAAGAAAACCAAGTAAAACACACAAAAGTGAAATTTCCAGCTGTTTGGGAAGTTCTTTAAATATTACTTTATAGAAGACACAACCTATTTTGGGCACAAAAGGTATTAATGAGTCTGTGTTTTCTATACTTTATGACTAACGCATGTGGCTGTATATTTCTTCAAGAATATTTACCTTAAAACTTGTTGAAAAATTTTTAACTGTAAAATAAGATGCTTCCATAAATTTACAGAATAGGAATAGCCTTGAAATTAAAATATACATTCCAACTGATAAGTAACATGGTAGTGATATCTCATTTCTATGTATCTAAATTTCTTAATTCCTTTTAACCCAGGCTATATGTAGATTTCTACAGCATGTACAGTCAATATCATTCTCATTTAGTTTTGTCTAAGATTTTCTCCCCATATATTTCCTTTATATTAGCTGTTCCTGTATATTTGTATTTCTTGGCTTCCTCCTCCTAATCTCAACTCAGTAAGATTTAAACATGTTATTTGCTGATATTAGCTTCTTCATCTATCTAGTGGGCTCTTCATTTCTATGACTTGACCTCCTTTAGAGCTCTTCTTTTCATAGATCAAATTTTAATCAATTAAAAACTCCATCTTTATACAGATCCAAAACATAATAAGATACTTCCACACAGCCACAAGAATGACTAAAATTAACAAGATGGATAACTCAAAAGTTGTTCATGCTATGGAGCTACTGAGACCCTCGTGTTGCTGGTGGAAATGTAAAACTGGGTCATCAGTTTGGAAAAAGGTATGACAGGTTCTTGAAAACCGAAATAACTACCCATCCTGTGACCCAGCAATTCCACTCCCAGATATTTACCAGAGAGAATGAAAAACATGTTAACAAAAGACTTCTACAAGAATGTTCGCGACAGCTTTGCTCATAATTCCAAATTGGAAAGGACCCATATGTGTATCAACAAGAGAAGGGATAAACACATTGTGGAATACTTATACAATCAAAAACCACTTACAATAAAAAAAAGAAGCAAATTACTCACATACACAAGAACACAGAAAAATCTCAAAAAACATTATATCAAGTTAAAGCAGCTTTACCAAAAAAAAAAAAAAAAAAGTGCATTTTGTATAGTTCCACTCATATGAAGTTCTCGAGCAGACAAAACCAATCTATAATAGAAAGAGCAGTGATTTTTCTGTGTGGAGTATCAAGGATTAACTGAAAAGGGACAGGAAAAGTTTTTTCTGAGATGATAATGATATTCTATCACTTGATAGGAACAAGGGTTAAAAAGGCATATATAATTATAACATTAAATTTATACTTAAGATTTCTGTATTGTTTATGTATATTTTACATAAAAGTTATGTAGCTATTTGTTATATAAATATGTAATTAAAATGCTATATATAGTTAAATACTCTGTAGTTATGGAAAAATCATAAACAAATATTGAATTCTAACTGATATACATGTTGATTAATGGATGAATCCATGTTCAATCAAGTACAGTAAAATATTAATGTAACACCTGGGTGGTAGATATATGGGTATTGACTTAAAATTCTTTCAAGTTTATAAGTTTGGAATAATAAAGTATTGGGGCAAAACTTTCTCTTTATTCCTGCTCAAAATACCCCCTTGCTTCTCACTGTGTAGACTTGCAGGCCACAGGCAGCTGTTACAAAGAGGTCTGGAGTGATGGATCATAGGGGAGAACCCAGCAATAAAGGAGAGAAATAAGTGGTCTCTCAATATAACTTACAAGGGCTGGGTTAGAATAGGAAGCATATGAAGGTGCCCCAACAACACACACAGCCTTGGAGATGTCCCTCTACAGTCATCTAGGAAGAACAATACCTCCCTAGCTCTCCAACCCCTCCCTCCCTCCACTCTTACTATGGAAGTGCTCTTAACTCATTAATAAACTCACATCCCCTTGCCTCCCAGATTTGCCATTGTATTGCCCCACAAATGGGACTATGTATTTCCTGGGATGTTGATTGGTGGCATTGTCTTTTCTTCTTTTCAACCAAAAATCCTTGTCAGTGCATCACACACATGTTTCTGGAGAAGTATATAGAATGCAGCACAAACTCACATGCAAATCACAAAATCATTCCTATGCATTGCACAATTTGGAGCCGTAAGAGGCACTGTCCTCACATGGAATATACAGGAGTTCACAAATGAGAACTGTCGGTTTCATCCAGTTTCAACTAAAATCCAATTCTGCTTTGAGGAGGCCTCTAGCCAGAGCACTTCCTTCCTGGAGTAGAGACAGTGAGCTATTCCCAGGTGTGGCTCCACAACTTGTCCTCTTTTTCCTCCTCTCACAACACTCCTTTCCTCCTTCCATTCCCTTCTTAGTAATCAAACCTCCCTAACAATTATTTTAATTACAATTAATTGCAATATGGTCATGAGTCATGCACAGGACAGGCTATATAATGAAATGTTAAGTCACCATTTCTTTTTAAATGTAGCTTTATAAAAACCATCACGTCTTCATTTCCGCCAAGAACTTAGAGAAGATCTGGTCATCATTTACAGGCCAAGCTCTGAGAGGCAGAGGGCCTTAGTGACTTCTAAAGCCACACAGCTGTGCTGTGAGCCTGCAGAGGCTTTGGTCTTCCGAGTCACATGCTGCTTTTTTTCCACACATCTGCTGCTTTTCCTGATGCCATTTACTCCCTGCTAGATGACTGGAGACAGAGTCCTCTGAGACTTGGCTGGCCACTCTGGTGAAATGCTCACATTTCACTGACATTTGCATTTTAAGCCTGCACTCCTGCACCCTTGATGTCATTTAATGTGCTGATGCAGCTGTTCTGATTTTCCCAGTAGTAAGTAAAAATTAGCTGTTGACAGAGGAGTTAAATTCCCAAGATACCATTTTTTCTAGCTGGCTCTGTTGATCAGTGTGCCTAATGTCCCCACCCAAAAGGGCCACTGGTCCTCTATGAACCATGGAGAAGCTCAGCTCCACTCTGACAACCCTAATGGCCTTCTTGGGGCCAACAAGCAGATTCTGACTCTTTGAGGTCCTGCCTCAGTGAACCCATACAGCAGACACCAGAGTCCTGAATGGAACAGGCCTTAAGATTGTTCATAAAACAGCAGAGAAAGACAGCCATGGTCAGAGTGCAGCCATTGTCCACAGTTCCCAAAGCGGCTCCACAGACAGCGGGTGGACACGCTGACCCCAGGCAGGCAGCCCTGACGCCTTGTTGTCATTTCGGGTACTGAGGCAGCTCTTCTGATTTTCTTCTGAAATCAAAAATTAGCCTGGAAGCCAGGAGCAGTGGTGCACTGCATCTCCCAGCAGCCCTGGAGGCTGAGGCAGGAGGATCACAAGTTCAAAGCCAGCCTCAGCAACTCAGTGAGACCCTGTCTCTAAGTAAAATATTAAAAACGGGGCTGGGAGTGTTGCTCGGTGGCGAAGGCCCCTGAGTTCAATCCCTAGTACCAAAAATAAAAAATTAGCTTTGAAAACAAGGATTAAATTCCCAAGGTATCACAAGATTATTCATATTGCCATGGGTTAGAAAGGGTTGTTTCTTCATAATGTCCAAGGATATTGGCATGGTTTAAATGAGGTATCCCCCAAAAGCTCACATGTGAAACAATGCAAGAAGGTTCAGTGGAGAAATGATTGGGTTGTAAGAGTTTTAACCCAATCGGTGAATTGATCCCTTGATAGGGATTAACTGAGTGGTAATTGAAGTAGTAGGGCGTGGCTGGAGAAGGCGGTTCATTGGGGGCGTGGCTATGGGAGTACATATTTTGTATCTGGAGAGTAGAATTTTTTTCTCTCCTGCTTTCTGATCATGGTGTGAGCTGCTTTCCTCTGCCACACTCTCCTGCCATGATGTTCAGCCTTGCCTGGAGCCCCAAGGAATGGAGCCGGCCATCTATGGACTAAGACCTTTGAAACCATAAGTCTCCAAATAAACCTTTCCTCCCCTACAATTATGCTGGTTGGGTCCTTTAGTCACAGCAATGAAAAAGCTGACTAAAACAGATACGTATAGATCCAACAATTGAATCTAAAATTATGAGAAATTAAACAACTCTGACTGCAAGGATCCACCCTGTGGGAAATCTCTGCGGCTTCTGTTTCTTTGGTCACAATGGGGTGAGCATTAAGCTTGCAGCTTTTATGGATCCAAGTTCACCTTATAACTGAAGTTATTAAAAGGAAGTCACCAAGGCCTACTCCTTCTCCATCAAGACAACTATACTTAAGCCTTTGTTTATTTGGAAATACAGATCACCAGAACTTATAGAATGATTTTTTGAGAGTTGTCATTCCCAAGTCACAATAATTAGTGTTTGAATTCAAACTTGCTCTTGAAACTTCTTTTATTATCTTATGCCTTAGTTCCCTCATTTATAAAACGAGGATAATAATAATACATATTACAGAGACTTAAGAGAATTTAGACAGTATTGCAAAGCACTCAGCACAGCCCTTGGCACATAATAATCTTTCAATAATTTGCAATTATTTTTTTTTAATTTTTTGGTTGTAGATGGACATAATACCTTTATTTTATTTATTTATTTTCATGTGGTGCTGAGGATCGAACCCAGTGACTCACACATGCTAGGCAAGCACTCTATCACTGAGCCACAACCATAGCCCTAATTGTGCAATTATTATTATTACTACTGGTGTTATTGTATTACTATCCTTGAACAAAATCCCCCAACAGTTATTTATAGAATTAATTTTATTAGTCAATCCTCATTTCTTCAATAGCAAAAAAATAAACAACTTTCTAATTTAGTTTGAATGAACTCATATCACAGTTCTTTTTATACAAAACTAATGAATAAATTAGTAGGTAGGTTGCTAAGAAAATGTAGGGGAATTCCAAGCTCATAGCATTGTGACTTCAAATATAATTTAAGTAATTGTGGGCATGACCTGAAGGCAAAATGAAACAGATAATAAAATCTCTTCATCCTTAGGATTCTTCAAGTTATTAAATACCCAAACTGAGGATATAACTCTGGTACAGCACTTGCCTAGCATTTGCAGGGACCTGGGTTCAATCCCCAGCACTGGGAGGGAGGGAGAGAGAGAGAGAGAGAGAGAGAGAGAGAGAGAGAGAGAGAGAGAGAGAGAGAGAAAGAATAAATCATTATAAGCAAGCAAGAACAAATGCTTTATGCTTTATAATAAAGTTCATGAAGGCATCAAAATGATTATATTAAACTGACCTACAAGTGAGTGCAAATATTGACATTTTCATGGAGAAAGAAAATGTGAATACTTCTAATCTCTTAAGTTTTCACTAGCCTAAAATAATTTCTTACATTTATTTTCTCTTTCAAGGAAAACTCACTTCATATATCATCCATTTAATGTTATTGCAATTATGGCTCCTCAACTGTTTTAAGGGCTCTGTATAGTTCCAATAAATCTTTGAACTGAAGATACAGAAAGAAAATCTAGTCATGGAAACTCTGACAGGGAATGAGCCATTTCTTGATTATAATCATTCAGCAAATCTCGTCTGCATCCAAAAAGACCCAGGGGCTTGCAAGCATGTGTTTCTCATAACCATAACAAATAACTGGCCACATTCAGAGGGTTTCAATTCTTCCCATCTAAAGACTGTGTTCTCCAGAGAGCTTCACAAAAATTTGCTAAGAAGATAACCCTAAACAAAGGTGTATGGCCACATGGGTAAGGCCATACTTGTGTGTATGATCAGAATCAATGCCTGACTGATTTCACAGGTGTTAGAAAAGCTTCCCCTCTGGCACAATGGGAGTTCTGTTCAAGGTAGACTCATTAAGTACCTACTAAGTGCCAAGTGCTGTTTGGTGCTAAATGACCCAAAATATGTAAGATACTAGCAATCTTTATCTTCTAGGTGCTTAACAGTCTAATGCCAGAAGAAAAAAAAAATTGTTAAGAAATGACATGACATTCAGCAAGACACATGGTTTAATAGAGGACAGTGTAAACCACCACCAGCCAGCTCACTAATGTAGGAATTTCCCTTCAAAGAGATAACACTTTACATTGTATTAATAGAGATAAGGTAAATCAGAAATATCCCAAGAGAAATAACACAGTGAATCAAATCCAGGCTAAGGCAGTGGTTTTAAGTTTGTGCTTCATTAATTTCATGTGCCTTGGGGGCCCTTTCTTCTTTCAATCCAAGCAGCTCAGACTTTCTCTGTTTTACACATGTGAGCTCTTCCAAAGTTGTATTTTGCAGGAAAGAATTTCTTGGCTAAAAATAACATGTACCCAACAGGTAAAAAAGAAATAACAAAACTTTGGGTATAAATGCATATACTCAAAGATCTCTTTCCAAAGACATCTTCAAAAAGAATCTTTTTAAAAAAATTTTTTATTATCAGGTTCAGAGGGTAGAAGAGGTCAGAAGTATCCTAGTGTAAGGGCAGGAGGAGCTATGGAGAGGGGAGAAACTGAAGTGGGGAGAAGCCAGACAGGGGAGAAGCTGAAATTAAGATCCTTAGTTCTAGGGTAAAAAGTTGTAGAAGCTGGAAAGTTAATAGAAACTGTTTGAATTAAAACTTCAAATCAAATAATTTATATGCAATTCTTTTCACAAGTAAAAGAAGACATGAGGCTGGGCCAATGGCTCAGGAGGCTGAGACAGGAGGATCACAAGTTCAAAGCCAGCCTCAGCAAAAGTGAGGTACTAAGCAACTCGGTGAAACCTTGTCTCTAAATAAAATAGAAAATAGGGCTGGGGATGTGGCACAGTGGGCAAGTGTCCCTGAATTCAATCCCTGGAACTCCCCCCCCCCAAAAAAAAAAAGACATGAATTATTTCTGAATTATTTTCAATAAAAAGTTAAACAAGTGAAACCCAAATTTCAAGGGGCATATAGTTATGTCCTAAATCACATATTAAACTATTTTTTTCCCACAATACATTCTGCATCAAGACCCAACTCTTCAGTTCCACATTGAAGGCATCTGAGACACGGTTTTCCTCACTCCCCCTCCTATTTTCCCTGGTCATCTTTAGCAATGTATCTTACCTTCTTGGCAACAAAAATGATCAATAGGTTCCCTGCCTTCCTAGAGAGATTTTACACCCTCCCCCCCAAAAAATAAAAATAAAATTCTCTGTTATTTCTCAAACAGGGGCAGGTTGCTAAGAAAATGTAGGGGAATTCCAAGCTCATAGCATTGTGACTTCAAATATAATTTAAGTAATTGTGGGCATGACCTGAAGGCAAAATGAAACTAGAGAACATTCCTTCCCTGGCTTCCTGGATCTTCTTCCCTTTCCACCCTTTCTAGCTTTAAAAATTTGCTGTATTATCCAAATGGAAAAATAGCAGAATTGATCCTCACAGCACTGGACAGATGCCAGGTGGCTGATACCATATACTAATGGAGGCCATGAGAGACAAGAAAAGTAATAATCTCAGCTATATGCCCAGCACTATACGGGTTCCTCAGGCATGCTACCTAACCCCAAATGTAGGATTGTTTGCTGAATCAAGATCAATTTTAAAAGAAATATAATATGTAGTTCATAATGTATTCTATACTTGAAATTTGATGAGAGTAAACTGAAGTATCCTCACACACACACACACACACACACTTCACTTAGTGAGGCAACAGATATGTTAATTAGCTTGATTGTGGTAATAATTTTACAATGTGTACATATAGCTAAACATCATGTCATTATGCTGTACACCTTAAACATCTACAAATTTTATTCATCTGTGATACCCCAATGAAGCTAGAAAAAAACAATAATGTGAGCTGCATATATAATTTATATGTAACTTAAAATTTTCTAAAATACTAAAAATTAGTGAAAAAATAAGTAAAAATTCAAACTAATTTTAATAACATGGTTATTATATTTTAATAAAATATGCCCAAATATGTTATCAACATTAATATTCAATATTACAAAAAATATAAAGTATTGTTTTAATAAAATATGTCCAAATATATTGTCAACATTAATCAATATTCAAAATTAATGAGAAATTTCACATTGTTTTTTTGGTTCTATGTTCAAAATCCTGTATGTGTTTTACGCTTACACACACATCAATTCAGATGCTAAATTTTTATCAGAACTATCTCATCTGTATTTTGATTTTATAAAATGTTCACTTGAAAAAGTAGATTCATATACTCAAGATGGGCTCCAAACACACTTAAAAGTTTCCTAATAACTAAATCATCCATTTTTGATTTAAAATATTAAATTAAATATTCAGTTTCGTAGTTTCACTAGCCGTATTTCGAGCACTGCATATTGACTGGCAGATAACACACTGGAAACATACTAAACTAAAAGTCACCACAAATCTCTCAGAAGTTGGTGATATTTAAGTAAAAGTAACGTAAGGTGTGCAAGCACAGTACTCTGAGAGTTACTGATTAAGGAAAAGATTCTTTACAACAATTGGAATGCCATGCGCCATGCATCAAGCAATCAGGTAAGCATAAATACTCACATTTCTCTTGTGCAGGCTCAGCCTCTGCAGTAGCCATCACGGGCAGTGAGGGTGATCTTCCTGAAGGGTGATCTCCAAGTCCTAAAACCCAGTTACATTAAGTAATTCAGTGATGAGAAACGTTTATTTTTAGCCATTTCTTTTCACTCACAAATAAAGAAGATGAACAATGAACACTTTTTATACTTCATTCTTCTGCTCCAAAACTTTCAATGCCTTCCCCTTCCAAAGACAATCACATTAATGCCAGCATCAGTAGGGCTCTGTAGCTTACTGAGTACATGTACACATACTACCTTGCTGGCTCTGAATAGCCTGTGCTATGGTTTGGATGTGTGAATGTGTCCCTCTAAGGTTCAGGTGCTGACACCTGGGTCCTTCCCAAGGCAATGACCTCCCACCATGCAGCCTAGTGGGAAGTCCTTAGTTCTCCTGGAGGCATGCCATCATCAGAAGGGATCCTGGCACTCCTCCTCTCTGGCTTCCTGTTTCTAGGATGAGATCTCTTGCTTTCACACGCACTTCCACCGTGATGTGATACAACCAAGAGGGCCCTCACCTGAGCTGGGACAAAGCTAGCACCTATTGAGCCTCCAAAACTATAAGTTAAATAAATCTCTTTTCTTTATAAAGCTACACTGCCTCAGATAGTTCATTACTTTCCAACTTATATCCAATTAAAACCTGGCACGCACCTTATACTTTGAGCATAGGGTTATGTCAGTCACCCGGGCCTCTAGCTATGTTGTCCATGAACCTCCTTTAAAGTTTATATGCATGGTCTGGGGTTGTGGCTCAGTGGTAGAGTGCTCACCTAGCACATGCAAGGCCCTGGGTTTGATCCTCAGCACCACATAAAAATGAATAAATGAAATAAAGGGATTGTGTCCAACTACAACTAAAAGATAAATATTTTTTTTAAAAAATTATATGCACTTGTGTAAGAAGCTAAAAAGACAGAGTGACTGCTATATACAGAAGACCTTAGAAACACAATTAGACTTCATACCAATAGTCCTCAACCCTAGATGAACATCAAAATCAACTGTAAAGGTTTTATAAAATATCGAAGTCTAGAGTAAAGCCTAGGCATCTGCATTTTTTTAAGTTTCCCAAAGATTCAAATGTCTACAGGAGTGAGCTCCTTCCTGCCTTGCACCCCAGCTCAGTGGTGGGATTCTGGAGGTGCTTAGAAAAGGGATGAGTAATGGGCTCACAGAGCTGAGCCCTTGTTCCTACAGTTTACATTGGCATTACCTTCGAAGCATCATTCAAAACACATCAAATGTTGTCCCTATAGCCAGGGAGACAGTGACACTGATACATACTGCTACATACTCAGGTGGCTTTATAATTACAAACTGGGATGTTAAATGCTTTAAGAAGTCCCATGAAGCTTATTATTCTCAAACTCTAAGTAGAATGATTCAGTTGTCTGATTCAACCAACAAATTATGGGAGGAGTACTCAAGACCTGTTCAATAATTGGGGTATTATTTGAGTAAAACCATAAGCCAGTTCTGACCTATGAAAGTCTAACTCTTAGATAAAAGGCTACAACACTTTGCTTCAGCTTCTTCCCAAAAGAAGGGAAATTACTGCAGTTATATTTTTTAAATAACAAATCTAGGACACCCAAACAGATAAATTCTCAAATCATCAGCAACATACCGTGGGCAAGGGCATGGAACATGTAACTTGTCTGTCTCGTTCAGCAAATGAACCTGGATAAATTTAAATACGGCACCTCCGTCCGCAATTAACCATCAGAAGTCATCTCCTGGTTTGGCTTAATTAGTGTCATCTTACATTTAAATACAAGAAAAAAATAAATAAAAACGTTTTGTGCTCTGTCATTGTTTTGTATTAATCTCCATAGAAATGGACTCTTCTCCGGGGCTGTTGGCTCCTTTACCTTAATTCGGTGTGCCAGGAGTGTCATCCTGTATTAAACTGTCTGGCAAGCAAGACATCCCACTGTCCTTTTAATGCAAAAAACTAGTCCAGCATCTTAAGGGGTGCTGTCATGGTTATGCCCTCACAAACCCAAGGTGATGGGAGAAACTCTGAAACAAGAGATGGAGATCGAAGAAGGCTACAGTGTGCTCAGAGATGAGCACATTGACACAGACTGTCAGGATGCAGGGTCCCCCTCCACTTTAAGGCCCACGCAGATAGTCAGACAATTACGAGCTTCTGAGCCCCTCCTGCTGTACCTGATCCGTAAATAAATGCATATTCGGTACCTGAGTTTTGTAAAGGGCTTTCCATCTATTTTGAAAGAAAAGGTAAAATGATCTGGGAAATAGGTGCTATAAACCCATGAGATACACAAGTTCAAAGGATGATGACACCAGCAAGGGCTCAGAGTACAAAGCATCAAGAGGGACTGAGCTAGGGCAGGGGTTGTGGCTCAGCGGTAGAGCACTTACCTAGCATGTGCGAGGCCCTGGTTTCAATCCTCAGCACCACATAAAAATAAATTAAAGATATTGTGTCCAACTACAACTAAAAAATAATAACAAATTGAAAAAAAAAAAGTATTTAAAAAAAAAAAAAAGAGGTACTGAGCTACACCTGGAAGGGAGGGCCCAGGGCAGTGGTGAAAGCAAGGGCATCAACCAGACTCAAGCCAGCACACACTTGGCACTGAAAACCATCCTGAGTAGGTGAGACTGGCTCCCCTCAGAGGAACACTGAAGGCAGGCAGGTGAAGGAAACAGCCCAGCCAATGCATGGACTGAAAACGCGTGTGGTCCTGGGGAATGCAAGCAGTGCTTCTGTCTGAAACAGTTAGACTTCCTGCGGTTGATACGGACAATGAACCAATGCATTTTGGGACATTTTTGGACATATCCACTGTTCTGGAATGTCGCTTCCATAAGGGCAGGTCCTCCATTTTCCTCCCTGCTATACTCCCAGTGCCTGGAATAGGGCCCAGCATGCAGAAGTGTCTCATAAAATATTTGTGGAATGAGTGATTATGGCAACGGCATGCCGGACAGGGGTGCTCTTCCTCCTCATGCCTCTTTCAGCACATTCAGAAATATGTCCCTTCACCTTTCCCTTCCAGTAGATGCAACTTAAGGCTCTCTAAAACTGGGTTACAAGAATGCTGAGAACTTCTAATTCAATTTTTATGTGGATAAAAGGCAAGCAGAAGTGAAAAACATTTTATGCTTTATCTTCTGAGCTTGACCTTCCTAAACCAGACAACTGATAAGACTTTATCATGGTGTCTGCTATAACTTGCATCTTAAATGTTCTCCAGAATGTTCCACATGTTGAGGACTTGGTCCCCACTCCATGGCACTGTTGTGAAGTGATGGAACCTATAGGAGGTGGAGCCTAGTGAGAGGAAGTTAGGTCATTGGAAGCATGCCCTTGAAGAGGAGACAGATATTAGGATCACAGCTCCTCTTCTCTCTCTCTCTCTCTGTCTCTCCAGAGTAACCATGAAGAGAAATCTCTGAAAGTATAAAATAAATCTTTCCTCTTTATAAGGTGATTCTTGATTATCTCAGGTATTTTATCACAGCAACAGAAAGCAGACTAATACAGTGTCCTTTATAAATTAAGTATCCTGGTGGCAAAGAACTGCCCTGTGGTTTGCAGCAGAATGCAGGAAAATGAACTGTGCTCCAGGGATGGACAGGCAGTTTCAGTAGTTGATATCAGGGCAAATAAAAGCATATCTGTACTTTCAACCTCAAACTTTCTCTTCACTGATCCTTCCCACAACCCTCTTAACTTTCAATCACACTTCCACCCTTTCCCATTTCTTGAGAAACTGTCCCTTTATTGACCCAGTTTCTCAAGTCATGAACTTCACCTCCCACACCCAATCCATCAAGTTTTCTAGATAGATTAACTTGAAAATACATCTGCGTCTCCTCATCTTCCAGATACAATCACTTCATACCTGGACCTCTGAAACAGCTTCCTTTAACTGCTCTCTCGGCGTCCACTCCCACCCTATTCATTCTTCACACAGCAGGAGTCAACCTTCTTTTTTTATATTTATTTATTTTTATGTGGTGCTGAGGATCGGGCCCAGTGCCTTGCACGTGCTAGGCGAGCGCACTACCGCTGAGCCACAATCCCAGTCCCAGGAGTCAACCTTCTTCAGGTGGATCAGATCATTTCCCTTCCATGGCTTCTGACTGCAGTGAGAATAAAACCTAGCCTCTTTCCTGCAGTCTCTTCTCTCAGGCAGCTGAGTAAACATGGATGAAAAGCATAGGGCTGTCATTCCACAGTTCCACCCCAAGCTGATTCAAGGGCTCTAGTCTGACCACTCTTGGCCTGTTTCCTCATTTGCATAATAAAGTTGTTGGGAAAAAGGACTTCCCAGGCCCCATTAGAAGCTAACCCCTATTACCATGCTGCTTTTATACACTTATCTAAAAAGTAGTTGGTGCCAAATCCCAAAAATCAGTTGCATGGCCAAGAGTTCCTGCCTCCCCTCTGTCTCTCTAAACTTCCCATTTCCTTTGTAGGATATTAAGGAAATTCATCTAGATCTGGCCTCCTCTGCTCATGTCTCTTGTTGCAGCTCTCGTCACTGGTTCACAAGTTTGGGCTTCTGAAACCTTCCTCCCAGGGTCTGTCCTTATCTCTGTTTCCTGTATTAAGCATGAGCCCCCCTCTACTTTTTTTTTTTTTCCTTCAAGTTAACAGGGACGCTTAGGTCAGTCATTTTCCAGATTGGCTTCCTGACTGGCTTCTCTCTGTCCCTCTCAGCAGAAGATCTGATGGTATCAAACACTGGGAAGAAGAAAAGAAAAAGGGAGCGAGTAAGGAAACTGCTTTATAGTCAGTTTCATGTTGCTGTGACCAAAAGACCTGACAAGAACAATGTAGACGAGGAAAAGTTTATTTTGGCTATGGTTTTAGAGGTCTCAGTCCATAGGTGGCTGGCTCCACAGCTCTGTCCCTAAGGTGAGGCAGAACATTGTGGTAGGAGGGCAGGGTGGAGAAAAACAGCTCAGGACCTGGCAAACAGGAAGCAGAGAGAGTTTCATTCACACCAAGGACAAAATATAAACCCCAGTGATCCACCTCCTACAGCCATTACCAGCCTATAGTTAACACCCAGTTAATCCATATCAGTGGACTAATCCACTGATTAGGTTACAATTCTCATAATCGAACCATTTCACCTATGAACATTCTTGTGTTGTCTCACACATGAGGTTTTGGAGGCTACCACATATCCAAACAACAACAGAAACCAAAATAGAACAAGTCTCAACTGGAACCAATACAACAGGGCCAATAATAGGTGCCTAAAATGGGTAAAGGTCTACTAGGTGACAGGAGAATGAAAGATTCATAATTAACAGTCAAAACTATGAAACAAATTATTCAGAGGGCCATAAAATGAGATGGAAAGAAGATACTGTATCAATTTGTGACCATGAGTATCAGGTAAGATGGGAGCCCTGGGGCCATGGGCGAGAGCAGCAAACGTGGAATAACCCCACTTATTATTGTCTATTCCCCTGTGGTCAAGCATAGACACACATTAATTGAGATAACCCAGGTACTCCTACTCATACAAAATGTTTTGCATCTTTAAATCACAAAAGAATTCACTTCATTTCAATTATCAATTCTTTAAGAAAGAGGTGCTTAACTAAGAACACTCTCCCATGATGCTTTAAAATTCTCTCAACTACTCTGCTTAGTTAAAAAATATTTTTTTCAACCTTACCTTTCTAAATGAGTGAAAGAAAACTGGCCCTTCAGAGCCATATTCAATAGGCCATGCAGTTTGTTTTTTTGATACAGTGACACATAAAATATGATTTGTCAGTAATGAATATGTACCCTATAGAACACTGAGAATCAAAGATCACCAACAGTTAATGATGGGCTGGGGCTGGGGAGTTTAGACTATCATTCCACAATGGCTAAGGAGAGTAACTTGGTGGGGGCAGGAGGTGCACACAATCAGCATCATAGGTGCAACCATACCTGAGTCAAGAGATTTAACCTTTCAAGGGACTTGAAAACTGAATTTTAGTCCCTTTATCATTCAAAATTATAAACACAAACATAGCATATGCAGTGTAAATAACTTTTACAAATCAATGAAAAAGATAGACAACCTAATATAAAAATAGGCAAAAGACTGGAATAGTCTTTTGTGGGTTCCAGTGAGAAATAATCAAGTGAAAAGCTGCTCAAAACCCATTTGTCATCCAAGAAACACAAAATAAAACCACAGCCATCTCACACCCAAACAAACAGCTTTTTAAAAATATCAAGAGTCGCGCTGGAGTTGTAGTTCAGTGGCAAAGTGCTTGCCTCCGTTCGATCCTCAGCACCACATAAATGAATAAAATAAAGGCATTGTATCCATCTATAGCTAAAAATATTTTTTAAAAAATCAAAGAGTCCATGAGAATGCAAAACTACTGAAATACTCACTTACTATCTCATGGAGTATAAATTTGTAATCTTTGGGAAACTAATTGGCATTGTCTTAAAAAACTAAATCTATAACTAAGACCCAACCCTCTGCCTCCCAGCACAAAGTCTTAATAGCATTTATCAAATGACACATATGAGACTGACTGTATTGATGGATGTAACATCTAAACACTAGAAGCAAACCAATGGTAATGGTAAATAATTGGCATTTTATTTACTCAATGGAATATTTTATAGCCATGAGAATGAATTGTTCTACACAGATATAAATGATTCTCACACATAACCTTGAAAGAAAGAAGTCCCAGGGGCATTAGCTAACATAAAGTTAAAATATAGGCAGAATCTTGTGTCTGTCTATTGTTATTATATTAATAGTAATAGAAAACTAGACAATGGCTGTCTCTGAGGAGTGTAATATGTCAGGTGAGTTCACCAGGAGTGTACCCGAGGTCTGTTAATGCTCTCTCTCTCTCTGTGGGATGGTGGTTTCATGATGTGTTCACTTTGTAAATATGCATAAAGCTGTACACTTATAGGAACTGTGTACTTTTCTGAAATGTCATACGTCAATTATAATTTACTTAATAATAATAGTAATACACAGTGCATCAATTTTTCAATGTGACACATTAAAACTGAAAATACTACCCTAGTCGTTACATTTCTCTTCTTTTTACCGCGAAAACAAATATGAAGCATAGATCTTTGCTAAAACCCACCAATATTGGTGATAGATTATAAGCCCCACCAGGGCAGGAACTAGTTTTTAAAATTTCCTTTATGTCTTCCATAAGACCAAGCACACAGTTATCCAAGTAATAAATACTTCATTAAAAAAAAAAAAAAGTTGATTTGAATTCCTGCAAGGAAATCCTAAAGTTTTACAACCTTCTAAGCTTTCTCAGAGCTCCTAATATATATTTAGAAATCCCACTACTACTGAAATGTCCTTATAATCTATCATGAATTTTTGCACTGTGGCTAATGGGCTTTGCTTGTTTCATTTTATTCATCTAGTTATCTTGATAGGTGAAGGAGCCCTAATTAAGAAGGGCTGTTGCAGCTAGCTGGAAGCCATAAGTTCCACCTGATATGTATGTGACGCACCTGTAGGCACCCGAAAAGCTGAAGGTATATAACCGGGTGAAAGCGGTCCGAGTTAGGAGAACGGAGAATTCAGTCAGCCGGGCAGTCACTCGGTCGGTCAGAAGAATCAGAGCGGCCAGAACGTAGGCAGAGCGGTTACAGAAGAGAAACCAGATAGAAGACAGAAGAGAAACCAGATAGAAGAAGTAATGACTGGTCAGAGTTAGGCCGAGACTCCTGAGGAAGACAGAAGACAGAAGAAAGAAGAAGGAAGAAAGAAGAGAGAAGAAAGAAGCTCTAATCTTTCTCTAAGCTAAGCTCTATCTTTCTTTCTCTCTAAGACTCTAAGCTAAGAAGACTCTAAGCTAAGAAGACAAGAAGAAAAGCTCGCTTTAATCTTTCTCTCTAAAAATCTTTCTTTCCCTCTCTAAGAAAGTAGAAAGTAGTAAAAGCTTAACTCTGCCCCCGAGAGTTTTTATCCCGGTTTACGGTACCAGGCAGCTTACAGATAGGAAGACCACAATTCTAGAAATGAGATCAGAAGCTAAACATGTTGGTCCTGAGTGAGTGCTAGAGAAACACACATACTCACACAAATCAAAAACTGGTCTGAGAAAAGTTCACATTATACCACATTATTTTCACCCCCCAATTCCCATTTCAGTCTCTGAATTCAGCTTTCAGATGGCAGGAGGAAGAGGGCAGGAGTGGAAGTAACAGAGAAAGTGTAGCTTTCTGTGAATAAAATGTTAAGATATTAGAAGCTACATCTTATAAAATTTTATTTCTGAGAATTTGGTTAGAAACCTATCAGCAAGAACACGTGTGTCCAGGAACAAACGAGGGCACTAGGGCCTTGTGTCCTAGCCACTCCACTGTATCAGAAATGTTTTCCACATGTCTTATGGAAATTCCCATACCACGCAGGCAGTGTTACGCCTTCAGTGATAACTGTGGCATGTTATGACTCTCTTTTCCTTGTGATTTTCACAGATGAAAACAGAGCTGGTATAAAAGTACATTCTCTCAGCGATTAATCACACGTGCCTTAAATAGAAGCCATTAACATCTTACAAATAACAATAAAGAGTGAAAACTTGATTTATAAAGCAGTCCCCCGCTGAGATGTTTGGGACACTGTGTAAACAGTTAAAGACAACAATGAAAACACCATAAAGTTAATTGTAACAAATTAAATAAAATAAAATAAAGGCAAACACTGCTAAACTGCTTCAATAGAATTATGCTCTGTGCAAAAATACCAACTGATGTTAAAGAGCCAGATCTAGAAATTTTGAGCACATCTTGAAATATTGCAAATCCTGACTTCTACTTTCACTTTTCTTTTTCTCCGTGACCTGGAGAAAACTAATTTTACGGGCTTTGAAATGGTTTTGGAAAGTTTATATTTAAGGGACAGCTTCAAATAATATCATTTAAAATTGGAAAGCTTCTTAGGAGTCATCTGGTTAGCCCCTTGTTTTACAGGTGCAAAAAGAGTAGCACAGGGATATGATTGCAAATTTACACTGGGTTTGTGAAGGAACTGGAACCAGAATTCTGGTCTCCTGACTCCTGATGATACACAATTTCCCCAGACAAAATTTCTTTCTGGGAAATGGTTATTTCCCCTCTGTGAATTTTTCATGCCTTTACCTTTTACCTACTCTCTCAAACCTTTTTTCCCCTATTTGTCTAATGGAGACACTATAGCATCATGGTGAGAAGAAAGTCTTTATGTTCAGACAGGTCTGGGTTCATGCCCTGGGTTCTTTACCTGCTAGTCACTGACCTTAGGCTCTGGGGAACCAGCTTATCCCAATTTTCCAAGGACATCCTTGGTTTTAAAACTAAGGGTCCTTAGTCTAGCAAACTGAGTTCTTGATCCCAGATAATTAACTCTTCTGGCTAAGGTTTTTCAGATAAAATATAGATGACGATAATAATTCTTAAAGCTCAAAGCTCTGTTATGAGGCCCAAGGAACGAAATGTGAAAGACACATGGTACAGTGCCCAGGCCTGACCCCAGAAGCATTCACTTTCGTATCTTTCACTTCCTCTTGGGTCTCTTTCTATATTGGAGAGGTAAATTTTAGAGTTTTTTTTAAATTTGTTTTAATTAGTTATACATGACAGTAGAATGCACTTATGTACTTTGATATATCATACATAGATGGAATATAATTTCTCATTTTTCTAACTGTACATGTTGCAGAATCATATTGGTCATGTAGTCATATACAGTAATAATGTCTGTTTCATTCCACTATCTTTCCCATCTGCACATCCCCTCCCTCCCCTCCCATCACTTCCCCCTACCTAATCTAAGGTAATGCTATTCTTTCCTAGTGCCCCCCCCCGCCCTCGGCTTATTATGAATTAGCATCCGCATATTAGAGAAAACATTCAGCCTTTGGTTTTGCGGGATTGGCTCATTTCGCTTAGCATGATATTGTCCAACTCCAACCATTTACTGACAAATGCCATAATTTCACTCTTCTTTAAAGCTGAGTAATATTCCATTACATGTATATACCACATTTTCTTTACCCATTCATGTATTGAGGGACACCTTAGGTTGGTTCCGTAGTCTTCCATAGTCTAGCTACTGTGAATTGAGCTGCTATAAACATTGATGGTTTTTTGTTTGTTTGTTTGTTGTTGTTGTTTTTTAACAGAGGAAATATAAAACCAAACAGGAGAAGGAGTTCTCTGAGGAACAGGACAAGCAGCAGACTGGAGGAGGGTGGGAATATCACAGAAAGAGCGGAGAAGGAAGGACAGTGCCCTAAGGCCATACGGGTCAACAGAACCAACCAGGAACTGAAGGGAACGCCAAGGTCATGGCCTGCAGGAGAGGACATCATAAAAACCCTACACTTAAGTCTATTACTAGATATGAGGTCTATGAAAGATTAAAAAAGAAGAAAGAGGAAGTGAGGAGTGAACTTTTTCCCTAAGAAATGAGTCAGGAATAAGGCAGGGATATAGTTTTAGTCATCTTCAAGGACCAAAGACAGAAAATAAATGCAGGGTGGTGATAGAACTGACTGTAGAGCTGCACCAGAGGCCTGTAGAGCAGCAGGCAGAAGCCCCTGGAGCTCAGCTCCCAGGGACTAACCAGAAGTCGCCATAATCCCCACGTGAGGTGAGAATCAGGGCCAGGCTCTGTTAAACACCACCCATGAGAAGATGCAGAAAAAACAACTCAACTGTCGCTGGAAGCTGAGCTCATCATAAATTCCATGTTTGGAGAGGCAGAGAAACGTTTGACCACCAGGCCACAGCGACACCAGCCACTGATCAGACGCAGGATGTGAAGGCTCCTGGACAGCACAGGGGCAGGAGCCGCAAGGAACCAGTCAGGGACCCTGGGAAATCTGGTGGCAACCATAGTACTGAGAGTCAGAAAGTGGTGAGTGTGGATTTAAATAAAATGCAAAATATAATAAAATTTCCTACTGTGCACAGCCCAAAAAATTATTAAATAGCTTTAAAATTACAAAACACATGTCCAAAACTAAGACTAGGAAAGACAGCCAATAATGTCAACAGTTGGAATAGTAATTTACTCCATAGGAAATTAAAACAATAAAAGAATAAGAAAAAGAATTTACGGTAAGTTAAGACTCCACCCAAAGACAGAGGAGGAAATAATATTCCTAAAAAAGAATATCAAAATAAGATACAAAATAATCAGAAATAAGATATGTATATGGAAAAGAACAAATCAGAACCCTTGAAACAAATAAAATCAGAACGTTTAAAAAAATGTTTGAGTTCAATACACAGAATCAAATCTAGATTGGACATGGTATAAGACAACCAGTGAATCAGAAGATAACACTGAGGAATTTTGCAGAAACCAGGCAAAAGAGAGAAGGGAAAAAGATGAAAAAAGAATCATAATATATAAAGGGAAGATTGAAAGATTCCAATATGTACATAAAGGAAGTTTGGGGCAGGGGTGGGAAGAAATGAAAGAAAAGCAATAGTTGAAATGTCAGTTTTAGAAAATGATGGGAATTTGGGGACTGGATGTATGTTCCAGATGCCAAGCAAGAAGAATAAAAATAAATCCACAGCCAGACACTTGCTAGTTTGTGACAGAAATGAAGAAGCAGTGGAGGCTCCTGTCTCTGGTTTCCGTCTTACCCTTCTCTACTGAACTTGATGCCTTCAGGACTGTGCCTTCGCTGCTCCATCTGAACCACTTCTGAGGACACTGAGAGGCATCACCAGAGCCCCCTAGAAGAATGAACTCCCAGGTCCTAGAAATGCTCCCACCATCCTCAGGGATGAACACTCCTCAGAACTGCACTGGCTGAGGAATGACCTTGTCCAAAATCATGCCCCTTTCCCAGGCACCCCTCTTTCAATAACTAGTCAACAAGGGGTTTGTGCAGTCCTGGACACCTTGTCCCAACACAGGACTATTCTGAAGGGTCACCTCCACATCAGAGTTCTCATGGCGTCTGCCAAAGCCTTCACTAGACCACATCACAGAACATCTCTCCCTCTGATGATTCCTACCTTCCTTCTCTTTTGCACAAGATGGGGATTCCAAGAGCACTCGCTTATTAACCTTTTCTTTACCTCCATCTCGGAGTCTGCTGCCTGGAGAACACACCTGCCATTGCTTTTATTAAGGTCGTTGATAACCTTCATTGAGACATTTTATCATTGCCTCTTTATTGAAGTATTTCCTCATCTGGCTCCTGGGAATTTGCACTGTCCTTTTCTCTTACCTTCTATAACACATCCATCTCCGTCTCTTTTGTGGGTTCCTTCTCATTTCACAAGCCTCACTGCATCAGAATTCCCCAGGCTCAGACCTGTGTAGGAGCCCTAAATGGGGAGATAGCTAAGATTGCGGTCGCTGCAAACATCCCTGCTGCTCAAGCATCAAACAACCTCACCAGCAGTGTGGCCTCTACTCTGCATACATGGGGCCTCCTAGATCAACGTGTTATAACAAGTGGACATTTTGATCTTTCATTGTTTGGGACTTTACGGGACAATGCCTTGCAGGTATTTGTCTAGAGAATTCAGTGTGTTACTTGATAGAACTCAGGGCAGCTGATTTGTTTAAAGAATTTGATATGCTATGCAACTTGGCTCGTCAGCAGAAGGCTTATCGCCTTAAAGCTGCAGCATCTCCTCACAATTGGACGGCTGTTAGTCATCATACACAGTCGATCCTGAAGGGCTCGATTGGATGGCTGGTAGCCAATGACGGGTAAGATCCCCAGAGGGGGACAACCTAAGACAGGCACAGTTGCACGGGACAGTCTCATGTGGCTGACATATCAACCTAAGACAGGAGTCAAGGGCACAGCCTTGATTATCTGATGACGGGTAAGAATGTTGGTTGCACATGAACATCCTAGAGCATCCCCTCTTTTAAAACAAAAGGGGGGAAATGTAGGAGCCCTAAATGAGGAGATAGCTAAGATTGCAGTTAGCTATGAACCATAAAGATGTTCAAGCATCACCACCTTCTATGGTCTCGCGAGACTTGGCCTGGGACATTGCAGATCGGGTCGGTGCTATTTGCATGATCTCGCGAGACTTGGCCCGGGGGATTGTGGATCGGGTTGGCGCCATTGTGTGGTGGTTGCAGGAGTGTGGATGGTGTTGGAGTTGTTGTTGGAGCCAGAGAGAGAAGCTAGCAGAATAAAGAGCCTGTTCGTTTCCAGTCTGCCTCTGAACTTATTCCCGCGGCGTCATTGCTCCAAGCGGCAATCGCTTCAGGCAGCGACAAACCTGGAACTGCTTTTCTATTCCACCACATACCTTTACCTTGAGATTTCATCTAGCCCCCTTTAAATATTATCTCTGTGTTAACAACATAGATTTTTCAGCCTGGCACTCTCTCTTTCCTTGGTTATTTCATGTTTGCATTTGTAGGTTACAAAATCATCTCAAAGTTTTCATATCAAAACCAAGTCTCTGATTTTCCTCCAACAATCTTCCCAAGCTCAACAAATAACATCTCCACTCATCCAGTTACTGAGGCCCAACACTCATCCTTGAATATTTTCTTTTTGGCACATCACATATCCTATTTCTTAGCAAATCCTGCCAGCTCTACCTCAAACACTATCAGAATCTGAAAGCTTCACACAATCTTTACCATGAACACTCTAGTGTAAACCACCAGAATCTCTCATACAGATGATTAGAGTAGCCTCCAAACCAGCCTAACTCTACACCCTGTCCCTAGCTGCAGTCTATTCTCAACCCAGAAACCAGAATTTTCCCACTAAAACAGAAGTTCAGAAAGCATCCGTAGTTTCCAATATGACTCAGCACAAATAGAAGTCTTGCAGTGTCCCCTATGACCCTCCCTTATCTCTGGCCTCACTTTCCCTAGCCTCAATCCCTCCCCTGGAACCACAGAGCTTTCCTTGCTGCTCTGGTCAGACCAGGACTGCCCCCACCTCAGAATATTTACATTTGATATTCCCTATGCTTCCAGTACCCTTCCTTCAGACCCCAGCAAGGTCCCCACCCTTTCCTTCTTCCAGGTGTACACTCAAATGCACCCTCTCGTTAGACCTTTATCAGCCGTCTGTCCGTCTGTCCGCAACTGCAAACACTCCACATCCCACTCTCTGATCTATTTTCCTCCTTAAACCTGATGATTTTGACATATTTTGTATTCTACTTATTTATTGTCTATCTCTCCACACAGAGATTGCTAGCTGATTCCAAAACGACTTTCCTCTTACTCTGGGGCCCACTGGTGAAGCACGTTTCCCAGGAACTCTTGAAGTTAAATGTGGACTAGTGGCTGAGTTCTGGCTTCGAGAAAGTGGGCCAAAACAGTAAGTTCCACGTTCAGTTCCACGTGCAGTTCCACTAGCCCCTAAACACACTCTGTACAATCCTCCCACTCTCTGCTCTCTCTGGCTGCTGAAATGGAGGTGATTCTGGGACAGCATTGGAGACAGCACAAAGTGCAAGAAGTCTGTACCCTTTAACAATCTGCTTAGAGGAGACTGACTAAATGAAATAGTTAGATTAAAAAATAAATAAATAAAATTGCAAGGCATTGAGCCACTGATAATTAGGGGTTTAATTCATTAAAGCAGTTAGTCTTCTCTTAGTTTATATATTCACTCCTTAGTAAGGTCTATGAGTATGGGATTTTTGACTTCTTGGTTCAATGATGTATCCCCAGTGCATAGACCACTCACTGGAGATCACTAAATATTTGAAGAATAATGGATAAATAAATGAATGACTAGAATTCTCACAGAGTAAAAACAGGCTCTCTAGAGAGGGATGAGGACTTTGGTAGAAGAATCTAGTTGGCAATGAAAGTTCACAGAAGAAAAATAATATCTTAAGACGTCTGAGGGACGTAGAACTATAGGTCAAATGTGCACAAATTAGTGAGGAGTCATATAACATCCAATGCATTCTTGACTTAGTATATATTATTGTTATCCTGCACAAACAGAGAATACACATCCTTTTTTAAGCATTTATAGGGCCCTGTTATAAAGTACCCATACACTAAGCCACATGAAATGTCTCAGTAGATATTTGAATAAGGCAACTGTCAAAAATTAGCTTTAAATATAGCTCATTAAAAGTGTACTCCTGAATAACTTATTGATTAAACTATGATCACTAGTCAACATAACACTGAACTACCCTACTTCAAGACTTATTGTAAAGCTGCAGTAATCAAGACAGTGAAGTTTGGATGAAGGAGTAATACATAAATACATCAGCAGAATGAAGCAGGCCAGAAAGAAATCCACATAAATACAGTCAATTGAGCTTTGATAATGGAGCAAAGGCAATACAACAGAAAAAGTCTTTTTCAATAGATGGTGCTACAACAACTGGGCACTGAGATACAAAAATGAATCTAGACACAGAATTTATTCCATACTCAAAAGCTAACTCAACCTAAATGCAAAATGCAAAATTAGAAAACTCACTCTAGATGACAACTTAGGGAAAAGTCTAGATGACTTTGGTTCAGCAATGATTTTTGTTTTGATACAATACCAAAGGCATTATCTATGAAAAATATTGATAAGCTGGATTTCATTAAAATTTGAAACTTCTCTGTAAAAGAAACTATCTAGAAAAAAAGACAAAACATTTCTGGGATAAAATGTTTGCAAAAATATCTGATAAAGGACTGTTATTCAAAACTATACAAAGAACTCTTAAAACTGAACAATAAGAAAAGAAACAATCTAATTTTAAAATTTGCCAAAGATTTTAATGGACACTTCAACAAAAAAAGATATACAAATAAAAAATAAGTATATGAAAAGCTACTCCATATCATATGTCATCAGGGAAACACAAATTAAAACAACAGTGAGATACCACTATGTACCTATTAGAGGGGCCAAAATATAGATTACTGATACCACCAAAAACTGTCAGAGAATGTGGAGGAATGGGAACGTTCATTCAGCCACTTTGGAAGACAGTTTGGCAGATTTTTATAAAACTAAATATATTCTTAGCATATTATAAGTCCAGCAGCTTCACTCCATGGTATTTACTATAAGAGTTGAAAACTATGTCCAGGTGAAAGTCCACACATAAGTTTACAGTAGCTTTATTTATAATTGCTAAAATAGAAACAATTGAGATTTTCTTCAGTAGGATGAAATATTATTCAGCACTAAAAGGAAATGAGCTATCAAGACATGAGAAAACAAGGAAGATACTTAAATGAATACTAATAAGTAAGTGAAAGAAGCCAAACTGGAAAAGCAATATAGTACATGACCCCAATTATATAACATTCTTGAAAACATAAAGCTATGGAAACAGTAAAAAGATCACTGGTTGCCAAAGGTAAAGGAGGAGAGAGAGAGAGGTCAGCAGAGCACAGAGGATTTTTAGGGAAGTGAAAAATACACTGTATGGTGGTGAACACATGTCTTTGTATAATTGTCCAAACACACAGAATGTGTAACACCAAGAGTGAACCCTCATGTAAACTATGGGCACTGGGTAAAAATGAGGTGTCAGTGTCAGGTCATCAACTGTAACAAGCCCATCAGTCTGGTGGGGATATTGATAGTGGAGGAGACTCGTATTGCTGGGGGTGGGAGATATAAGGAAAATCTCTGTACCTTCCTGTAAAAACTGCTTTTTAAAAAATATCATTTTCAAAGGGAGCAGATCCCAATGGAAATGATGAAATATTTAAATCTGAGAATAAACAATAGTATAACAAATCACTAAATGTGATGGTATCAAACTAAAAAGCTTCTTCACAGCAAAGAAAGAGCATGAAAAGAAAGCCTACAAAATGGGAGAAAATCTTTGCCACTCACACCTTAGATAGCATATTAATTTCCAGGATATACAAAGAACTCAAAAAGTTTAGCACCAAAAAAATTCCAAATAACCCAATCAATAAATGGCAAAGGAACTAAACAGACACTTTTCAAAAGAAGAAATATGAACAGTCAACAAATATATGAAAAAAATTTCAATATCTCTAGCAATTACTAGAGAAATGCAAATTAAAACTACATTGAGATTTCATCTCATTCCAACCAGAATGGCAATTATCAAGAATACAAGAAACAATAAACGTTGTGGAGGATGTGAAGAAAAGAGTATACTCATACATTGTTGGTGGGACTGCAAATTGGTGCAACCACTCTGGAAAGCAGTATGGAGATTCCTTAGAAACTAGAAATGGAACCACCATTTGACCTAGTTATACTACTACTCAGTATATACCCAAAGGATTTTACAATCAGCATACTACAGAAACACAGCTACATCAATGTTTGAAGCAACTCAATTCACAATAGCTAATCTATAGAATCAACTAGATGCCCTTCAACAGATGAATGGATAAAGAAATTGTGGTATATGTACATAAGGGAATATTACTCAGCCATAAAAAAGAATGGTTTTATGACATCCACTGGTAAATGCATAGATCCAGAGACTATAGTGCTAGGTGAAATAAGCCAATCCCCAAAAAACCAAAGGTCAAATCTTCTCTCTGATATGTGGATGCTAACACACAATAAGGAGGGGAGGGGAAGACAGAAGTTCAGTGCATTAGACAAAGGGGAATGAAGGGAAGGGAAGTGGATAGGAATAGGAAACACAGTGGAATTAATCTGACATAACTTTCTTATGTACATATATGAATACAGCACAGTGAATCTCACTATCATGTACATCCACAAGACTGGGATCCTAATTAGAATAAGATATATTCCATGCTTGTATAAATATATCACATTAGATTCTACTGTCATGTATAACTAAAAAGAACTAATAAAAAATAAAACTTTAAAAGAAAAAAATGCAACATGTCATATCTGTGGAAAGTAGGCAAAGAAGTATTAAGAAGCAAATTCATTGCATTAAATGTATTTATTAAAACAAAGTAACATATATTTATACTAAACATTCAACCTTAACACATAAGCAAATATACATGTGTGTGTGTGTGTGTGTGTGTGTGTGTGTGTGTGTATAAAATGCAAGGAAAGAAAAAAAAAAAGAAACTAATAAAATAAGAAAAAATAAGTAAAATAAAAACTGCACCAAAAAAAAACAATGGCACAGCAGAGACCATCAACAAAAGCTGATCCTTTGTAAATAGTAACAGGGTATACAAAGGTATAGGTTCTAGGGGCGGTAAGAAAGGAAGGAATGGAGGAAGGGGAAGAGGAAGGGAAGGTGAGACAAATATGCAATAGCAGGAACAAAAGGCAAGGCTGAAGACAGACAGGCCAGGTAAGGCAGGATAGTAAGGAAGGTCCAAACATCCAAGACCACACAATGATTCTAGGTCTTCCATGGAAAAATAATAGAGAACAGGAAAAGATTCCAGAGAAGAGCAGGACACACACTATTGGAAGAGGCACTGCTTAGTGGCATCAGGTGCCCATTAGCTAGCTCTTCCTTCTAAGAAATGAAAGAACTTTCCTTCTAAGTAAAAAGCTAGCATTACATAAAATAAAGTCAATGTAAAGTACAAGGCCTTAATTAAGAACTATTTTTAAAAAAAGAACTATTTATAGATGATTAAAATAATATAGCAAAAGGCTCAGAGTGAATTTCATTGTTCTTTTATACATGTGAATAGCTCATTAATAGGAATCAAGGTATTCATTAAAAATGCACAGCCAATCTTCCTCCAGAGAAGAATCCCTCATGACACTACTCTCTGAGGATCTGGTTCCTGATTTCATATGCTAGGAAACAACTTGTAGGCATAGAACACTGATTATTTAATTTTTATTAAACTGAAGAATGTAAACCTTAACCAGTGAAGTCTGGGCATTAGATTTACATATATATGTGTATGTATATATATATATTTACTTTCTTATATTTAGTACATTTCTGAGATATGTCAGAATAGTATAGGGAAAGTCAATCAAAAAAAAAAAGGGCTGGGTATGCAGCTCAGTGGTAGACCATTTGCCTAGTATTTCCAAGGCCCTGGGTTAAATTACTATTACCAGAAATAAATAGATAGATAAATAGATGGATGGATGGATAGATAGATAGATAGATAGATAGATAGATAGATAGATAAAAACCAGTTTGTGAGCAACAAGTACAGTCTCAGTGGCAGAGCACATACTTAGTATGTGTGAGGTCCTGAAATCAATCCCCAGTACCATAGAAATACATTAATTTGAGCCAAGATGCTCTTCTAGATTCATGCTTCTCCAAGGATATTTCCTTTCTCTGCACAGGATTCTTGCACTACACCTAGAGACTTTTGGATTTTAATGGGGAAAACACATCAAGGCATTGCCTTTAGAGAATATGTATAAGAAAACATCAGGTGTGTGTTAGTAGATGATTTTGTAAAACAAGCTTTCCTGGTATTGCTAAAGTCACAAAATGCAACAGAACCATTACTATTCTGCCAATGCTTTGGGCCAACAACTCCTATGACATAAGTCAGGATGTGAAGCTGAGTTCAGGGTATGCAGAGCCAAATAAAATCAACAATACACAGTTCAGCTCTTCCTTCACATGTAACCTATTACTGATCATCAACGAATATATCATAACAATCTCCCTTAATCATGAGTCCATTCATGAATCTCTTTGACCCAAGTTCCAATTTACGACATTAATCTAATAAAAAAATAACCCAACACCACAAGTCCAACTCCAAGTACTGGGGCTGTTATGGATGCTCCATGAGCGTGGGCTGAATTGGTCATTTCCTGATCCCAACACCACAGCCAGCCTGGGCTTTCCTTCTCCCTCAGTTTTGCTCTTGCTGCTTTCTCCACCCACTATTTGCCAAGGAGCACCCAATGTTGATTTTCCTTTGAGGAGCACAGAATATATCTCCTTCCCTACAGAACTTTCTCCTTACTTTCCACCCTGAGACTCCCATAGCACTTACATCATCTCTCCTTTACTATTCTCATCCTTTGAAATCTTGTAATGTGATTATTTGTGCAAATATCATTTCCCCTAATTCACTGCAAAAGACTGAAGGATAATATTCCTGAAGGAATTATCATAACATCCCTCATAGTTCTGATAAAATTCTCTAGATACAAAGCGTTCAAAAACTATCTGCAAAACAATTGAAGTAGCGAAAAATCACAGTGATTTTGTTAGTAGCACAAAAAGCCAGTTCTCCAGAAACACATATACCAATACTAGGTGTAGCAGTTAACTTCTTACATGACATAACCTCTTTCCTGGGGCCTCAATTCCCAAATACATAAAAATAGTTAGATGCTGTGTAAAGTGAAAATGAAGACTCTTAGAAATAAAGTAAATGCTATTATAAGTATGCCCCAAAGAAGCAACTTGATAGCTTACAGTAAAGAACTGAGCAATTGATCTCCATTGACAAGGCTTAATTATTAATTGAGACAATATGTACAGGTAAGGAGATAGCACTTTAAGAAAGTGAGAGATACATAGCCCACATTTTTGTTTATGAATTTAATACTTGAAATATATAAGTTACCAAAAATAAGCTTCATGAATAAAGGGGATGAGATCTAGTCATGCTTACTCAGGAAGAAAAAAAAAATTAAAGTGGAGACAAGATAATGGTTGTCAAATGCACAGAGAACAGACCTCAAAAAAATCATTTATTGGGTGCTGGGGTTGTAGCTCAGCCATAGAGTACTTGCCTAGCATGTGTGAGGCACTGGGTTCGATTCTTGGCACCACAATAAATAAATAAATAAATAAAAATAAAGGTTCGCTGACAACTTAAAAACATATTTTAAATAAAAAAAATCATTTGTCAGTGTAGGAAATAAGAAGTAATAAAATTAAGATAAGTAAGACAATGTTAAAATATTAAGAAAATTGCATGGTGGATTTTTAAAATTGTATCTAAGAGCTTAAAAATGTGACAGGGAAAGTTCTTCATTGATCAGGAAATTTGAAGCATATGTCAATTTAAAAGTAATGAATAGGGAAAAAAATCTAATTAAAACAAAGATTCTTTGTAGTCAGCCTCACCTAGCTTCTCCCCAGTGACAGGAACATGGAGCTTTATCAGGAGGGTGGCTTGAACAATGACACTAGAATCCAGTCTGGAGACTCCAGAGTGCATACTCTAATGACCTGACATCACAGCAAACTGTGCCAAATATAAAAGACTACTCAAACTTTTAACGTCACCTGCTGTGAGGCAGTACGACAAAGCTAACTGACAAGGACTTTCTAACTCATGCAGCCCCTTCCTTAAGAAGATGGAAGCATTGACAACAAGAGTTGTAGCATTCCTATCTTATAACAGCATCTCCATCTTGCAGACTCTGCTCCTCTGGCCCTTTCTAAATGGCAATCAACACAGCAGGGGACTTACTCTCAACCACTTTGTTTCAGATAGAGTTTCACACCATGAATTTGAAAAAATTATGTTTAGTTTAGATAAATTTTGTAAAAACCTATTCAGTTGTAGCTCAGGGACAAGATTCTCCACAGACCTCAATAGACTTTAAAAGACAAAAGCCCAAATATTTTATTTATATGACTTTTTTTTTCAAGTTACTCTTCTTAGGGGTTTCTAGAGATGTTAATCTGTTGCCATGCTGCCATTTTCAGTAGCAGCTTTAGTAAAACTGTTAAATTTAAATACATATTTACATGTATTATATGGGGTGCACCCATATGTGTATAAGTGCATGTGTGCACACACATTCACAGCCAGGACTGTGCTCCTGTAACTCCATGTGAAGTTAAACAACAAAAGCCACACTGTACATTCAATGAGTAAGATTAAAACTTAGATCTAATCTAACATTGGCCTTCATCCTGAAAATATTATGGCTTCCTATCTATACAGTTCATCATCCTCACTGTCATCATCAGAAAGCAATAACATAGACAGGACATTATGCTGACTAGTATACAGGCCAGCGTGATTTATATGACATCAGAGAGAACAAACAAAAACGCCAAGAATGCCTACTAAGCTGTTGGTTGAAAAGTCAGACAAGCAGGCACCAAATCCAGATTTGGCAAAATAAACATCTGCAATAGTTGCAGAGTATTGTATTTTTGCATGTAGAGTTGAGGAAGCATACCAGAATATATGCAAAAGACAGGATTTTTAAGAGGTTCTAAGGAGAAAAAGAAATATGGAGAAGCACAAATTCCTGAAGTGAGATGCTTCTCCTCTAATCTGGAAGATGGGAGAGAATCTCATGTAGGTTTGTAAAATAAAAGAAGCTGGGATAAGAAGCCTTCAGGTAGGACCATCACTAGGCTAAACGCTTTAAATCATTATCTTGTTGAAGATGCACATTATAGCTCTGCCTTTAGTAATAATAATCTCATTTCTTAAAGACATTTGAGTTTGATCATGGTCAAAGAACTATAGATGGCTAAGCCAGGATTCAGCCCAGACCCCACTTGCTCAAAAACTCCAGCTCTTAACCACCGGGCATGCTGCCGCTCACTATGAAATGAACAAGCAAAAACTCCCACAGAAAGATGCCATGCCTCCTCAGGACCTGGAGGAATCTCTGCAATAAGGAGAAGTCACTGAGAGCAGAAAGTACTCAGTGGCCTGGCAGATAGAGCTGAGCAAAGTGCCTTCATTTGCCAGGGAAAGGATGAATTTTTCTGAAGGAAAAGAAAGTCCAGATTTACCTTATGGACAAAGTGCTGGAGTCAAGTACTTAGTTACCAGGCAAATCTGGAATGAAGTCAGGATGCTGTTATATGCCCAGCTGCAGGAGCAAGCACTACAGACACCATAGCTGGATTAATGTTTTCCATCCTGTGAGAAGTTTCTTCACAAAAATGACAAGTCTTAACAAATTTGTTTCAATCTGGATGTTGCAGAAATAAGGAAAGATCAGTAACAGGGTCCTAGAGTGATATCTGGGTCTGCCACCAACCCAGAAAATGATAAGGCAGAGCTGAGAGCTGCTACATATACAAAAAAATAATGCTTTCTTCTCCCAAATCACTTCAAAATCATTTAAACAGATAAAAAGTATCAAAATCTTTTTTAACTAAAATAATTTAACCTAATGATATTTCTAACAATAATAAATATGTTTTCAAAAGAATATATAAAAATTATATAAAGAAGGATCACATTTTATAAAAATTTAAATCAAATTATAATACAAAACTATATGCATTACTCATACAACTTTTAAAAGAGGGACTAGGAAGAGGTAAAAACTAATAAAATGATTTTTACAAACCAAAATCACGTATCATCACCAAAATGGCAATTTACACATTTTGTATAGTAACTATCATAAAGATCTTCATGGAGTTAGGTATTGCTCAGACACTGTTATTCATGAATTTTCAACCGAGTAACATCTTTGCCTGAGAAATCTTGACACATACATTTTTGTGGTTTTATTGGAATTCTTACTCTATAACTCAATTTTTCAAAGATCTGTATTCATTTCAACATACCTCCACAATATATTTTTCTTTAATTATATTTAATTATTCAGATTCTATTATTTCAAAATCACACAAAATCACTTCTCAGAGAGGAGATGACAGTAAATAGCAAATCCTATCCATGCAGGAGGCTAGAATAGTCACGGAGGGCAATATCTCGTGCTCTTGTCCCCAGTGTCTACGGTGCATCTTGTCTAACATCTGTCCTACACTGATGATGTTGGTGAGAGTGAAATTCCAGTATTGCAAATATGCATTTTAGGTCAAAACACTAAATGGTCTGCTGAGCTGTGTCATCACCACTGCTGATCATTAGTCCTTCCTACAGATAATTAAAATGGTATTTGAAGAGTCAATCCCTATGTGTAAATAGCATTTAAAAATACAAAAAAAAAAAAAAAGGAATGTAGGGGTGACTATGAATGAATTTTAAAATATTGTAGAATGGACTTTTGTAAATATACATGTACTAAGAATGTCAATTTAATAGTTTATAGTATTTACCATTTTTAACTTAGATGTCTGGCCTAATTTTAGTTATATGGGCCTATGGATGGGAAAAAAAATTTGCCTGAAATAAATGTGACAGCCAGTCCCATGTCTCAAGGAAAGTCACAGCCCCAATGAAATTTATCACCACTGTAAGTTCCCAGAAAGATAACTCAACTAGAGATGAGGTTTTTTTCACGTCTTATATTTTGCTTAAAATTAAACTATTATTTCATTTTTTAACATGTGAAAGATGGGTATATTAAACTATGGTCAATCATGACTTCAGCAGAAACAGTTTCATATCACTGTGGAGACTTATGTGATTTAGAGATTGGATTAACGGCAACATCCAGGCAGAGTGACCTTGCCCATGTTACTATCTCTGTCAATAATAAAACCAGAGTTAGCATCTGAAAGTATATTTACTAGATAAAATCATTTCCTATCCCATCTTTGGATTGGGATAGGAAGCCTAAAAATTACACAAATAACCAACAGTCAATAAGAAAAAAAAAAGTTAAGCAGAGATATTGTGTCAAATATCCTTGCCTCTCTTAATTTTTGGAGAAGCACATCTGGAAGCTAAAATCAAATCTTATTTAGGATCAATTTTCTGAACAGCCTACACAACTCTCAGGAATGTTAATGTTTGCTGCCAAGAGTTCCAGCATGCAGAATCCAGCCTGTGACGTTTCTATCTGTAATAAGTTTATCCCAATATTTTCCCCACCCTAATCAGGGGAGGTTACTCAACAAAAGGAGCTCTTTAATAGGGACCAAGGATCATTAGGGAGAATACTCGTGAGACTTGGCAATTGAATCACATACTTACTGAAGGATTAAGATGTGTGAATCCTCTGTGGTATTACTTGGCACTAAGAATGATGAACAAAACAGCTGACAAACTTGAGCCTTTGAGGCATTTTATGTAACTTGTCCACCAGAATAATTAAATTCTCTGCTGCATCTGAAACTAAATTTAGAAAAAAAATATTTAAAGGTAATTTAAACTATTTGACATATTACATTAGATTCAAACACTTTTCAAAGGAATATTAAAATCTCTACAGATCATATAGTAAAATATGCAAATAATCTTCCATTATAAAGATTTATTGGTGTTTAGCATTTAAATATAAGGAAGTTTCACCACACTAGGTAACCCTACATTAGAACTTACCTAAATTATAGATTCTTTCTCACTAAATGTCTGTCCATTCTTTCCCAGTTGTTATCCTTAATCCTCTTCTCATTCTGAAAAGTTCTCTTAGGGGAATTCATTTGCACCCATGTATCCAAGTACCTCTTGAGTTCCAGAATATATAGTTAGATGCCTGCTGGGCATATCCCACAAGGAACTCCATCAGGAATCACAAATTCAAGTTTGCCAGATAAAACCCATGAACTTTCACACTTGAAATAAGCCCTTCTCTATATCTTTGCAAACGAAATAACCAACCATTCTGACCAAGTATGGTGCATACATGGGAAGAGAGAAAATACAGCCCAAGTCCCTCAAAAGTGCAAAGTGAGATTACAGACCAACCCACACCAAGCCTAGATCACCAAAATGTGTGGTAAAAAAGCACACAAAATATAGACCATGGCCGGGTATGGTAGTGCATACCTGTAATCCCATTAGCTCAGGAAGCTGAGGCAGGAGGATCACGAGTTCAAAGCCAGCCTCAGAAACAGTGAGGGGCTAAGCAACTCAGTGAGACCCTGTCTCTAATAAAAACACAAAATTGAGCTGGGGATGTGGCTCTGTGGTTCAGTGTCCTTGAGTTCGATACCTGGTAAAAAAAAAAAACAAAACAAACAAACAAACAAAAAAACCATAGACCATGTTACATTGATAAAAAATGGGATGGAGTAGTTATATTAATAACAGAGTATTTCAGAGCAAAAAGAATATTATAAGGGATGAAAATGTCACTTTATAATGATAAAATGGCCAATTCATCAAGAAGATAAAACAATCCTCAAGGTTCATGTACATAATAACAGAGCTCCAATTGCTTTAAGTAAAATATATACATATATATAATATATTTTTTACATATATTTATTTTTTATTTACATATAAAATATATTTAAAATATATTTACATATTTAACATATATAATTATTTTTTACATATATATTTTTATAAATATATGCTATATATATATATATATATAATTGCAAAGATAATTCCACAAGTATAGTTGGGAACTTTAATATCTTTTATATCAATAATTAATATATTAATATAAAAATAGATAAAACAGTAATATAAAAATAGAAAAAAAATAGCAAGAATACACAATACTATCAAGCAACATGGATAAAGACAGGATCTCCCTACATTACCCAGTCTGGCCTTGAACTGTGATCCTTGTGCCCCAGTCTCCCAAGTTGCTGGGGTAACAGCTGTATGCCATTGTGCCTGGCTCCCTATATCTATTTTTAAAATTGATCATGTAGTTAAAACTTTTTAACAAACAAAACTCCAGACACAGACAGTTTCACCAATGAATTCCACCAAATATTTACAGAAAATACAATGTCAATTTCACACAGGCTCTTCCAGAAAATTGGAAAGAGTAACTACTTTTTGGAGGCAACAACTCTTATGAGGCATGGATTAAAGACATAAAAATTACCAAAAATAAATTTAAAACAAAACCTACAAATACTAACCTTCACGAATATGAAAGTAAAAAATTTCCACAAGATATCAGCAAATAAAATTTAGCATGGAAAATAAAAAGGGACAATAAGAATATGATCGTGATAAAATAGAGTTTACCCTATAACACAAGTTGGTATAACAATCATATATCTATAAGCATAATTCACCATATTAACAAACTAAAAGTGGAAAACCATATGATCAACTCAATATTCAGAAAAACATGACAAAGTTTAATATGTGTTCTTAATATTATAAAAAAAAAAACAAAACTTCTTAGCAAGCTATGAATAGAAGGGAATATTCCTGACCTGGCAAAGAACTACTATGAAAATTTTACAGTTAGCATCACAGTAAATGGCATAAGACTAAACAATTTCCTCCTGAAATCAGGAGCAAGGCAAGGATGGCTAGAATCATCCCTTCTTTACAGCAGTGCATTAGAGATTCTAAGCAGTGCAATAGGCGAAGAAAGTGAAATAAAAGACATCCAAATTACAAGTGAAAAAAACTCTGATTTCTCCAGTTCTCTTGCTATCATAGCTCTAACTTTATGATTTAGATTTTCTCACTCTTTACATATCTTAAGTAGTAAAAGAATTACACAATTATATTAAAATTAGAACAAGGATATTTATCAGTAATTATGTACTTCCTATAAATAACATTATTATTTTTGGTCAGATGGTCAGGGAAAACTGCTTTTTGTTTAATAAACTGAATATTATTGTATGCCAAGAACCTCCTGACAACCACTTTGAAATCTGTTTTTTAAGATGTCCTACTTAACTTTTGACCTAGAATTATCATTTAAATATTTGCTCCTGACAAACACAATATCTAATCATAGGAAGCAAGTAAAATTAAAGCAAAAGAATAAAGATGTTAAGGTTTGAATATGCGGTGTCCCCCAAAAGCTCACATGTGAGTCAATGCAAGAAGGTTCAGAGAAGAAATGATTGGGCTGTGTGGATCTTGACCCAATCAGTAAATTAATTCCCTGATAGGGATTAACTGAGTGGTAACTGAAGTGGTGGGGTGTTGGCTGGAGGAGGTGGGAATAGGGGCATGCCTTTGGGGTATATATTTGTATCTGGTGAGTAGAGTCTCTCTCTCTCTCTCTCTCTCTCTCTCTCTCCCATCTCTATCTCCTTTCTGATCATCATGTGAGTTGCTTCCCCCGGCCATACTCTTCCACCATGATGTTCTACGTCACCTCAAGCCCCAAGGAATGGAGCCTGCTGTCTGTGGACTAAGATCTCTGAGACCATGAGACCCTAAATAAAACTTTCCTCCTCTACAGTTGTTCTGGTTGGGTCTTTTAATCACAGTGGTGAAAAAGCTGACTAAAACAAAAGATAAGACCCCCTGAAAATAAATATGTCATAGTATCTCTTAAATTTCCCCACCTGTTACAAGCTAGCAAATTTATCCTTTCAAAATATTCCACAATAGAATGGAATTCTTTGCATTTTATCTGAGAGATAAGACTTACAGACTATACAATTCTTTCATTACCATCTTTATTATTTATTTGTTGTTAAGTTACTTGGTATATACTTCTTCATAGTAATTCTTTGAAATGTGGTATGTTCACATCTATTTCACAATTTTATAATAAAATCACCTTGTAAATTCTATGTTTACAGTAGTTTTACCCCTCACTCAGAAACAAACTCAAATGAATAAAAAAGCTTAATTCTTGTGCTTACTAATGAATTGTTATGACAACACTTATATTATCTTTATTAAAAATAGATCATGTTAAGAGATTTATTTTTTATCCTAAAAGGAGGTAACATTAGAAGAATTTTGAAGGAAAATAATGGTATTTCTTTAGTAGGATGACCCTATGTCCCATTTCAATCTGTTAAGTCTTTCTTTGCACCTACTAACCCAGTTCCATACAGTTCAGTATTTGTTCTGCTGAAAGTGTTCTAGTAAAACTTTGGGTGATTAACTAGATGGTGACCCTACCTTTTAAAGAGATTCTTCTGAGCTTAGGAAATATTCATACCTTTTGATGCATTAACCCTTCAAGGAATCTGTACTAAGAAAATTATCATGGATGCAAAGATATTCATTTGTATGCAAATATATCCATTATGAGAGCATTTATAATCATAAAAACATGAACAACTCAAAAGTCCAACAAGCTGGGCGCGGTGGCGCACGCCTGTAATCCCTGCACTTGGGAGGCTGAGGCAGGAGGATCGCGAGTTCAAAGCCAGCTTCAACAATGGCGAAGCACTTAGCAACTCAGTGAGACCCTGTCTCTAATAAAATACAAAAAAGGGCTGGGGATGTGGACCAGTGGTCGAGTGCCCATGAGTTCAATCCCCAGTACAAAAAAAAAAAGTCCAACAATAGAACTGTTAAGTAATGGTTTACAAATAAATTAAATATTATATAAAGCTTTAAATGTTCAATGACTGAAAAACATTCAAAATACAATACTGACAGAACAAATAATATACACAGTGTGTTTATAATTTAATCCCTATTCCATTACATACATTTCATACATAAGCACATACACATTCACTCATCATTCAAAAATTACAAAATAATGAATGGTTATTCATGGATAATATATGCATAAATATATTATCTGTAATGTATTCCTTCAAAATTTGATGTAATTTGCAAATTGTTTTAAAAATTGTCATTTTTACAAATAAAAAACAATACACATCACCATAAGAACATAAGAAAGAATCAGAGTGATAAGAGATCTACCATTTTGGAGTTTTGGCAATAAAGTGATCAATTTGAATACATGAAACATAAAGCAAAAATTTTTTCTAAAAATAACATTGTAACACAGGTTAGTAGCATAGGTCTTTTTTCTGTATTATCATCCTTTTCAGATTACTAATATTATAATTACTAATTCAAATAATGCAAACAGAAAAAGTGTCTTAAACTGAGATAGCATACAGTTTCATAATATTAATAAAAGTTACAAACTTATACGAGCCACACATCACCTTGATTCTCATATTACAGGCACTTTAAAAGAAACATATTTAGAAATGGAACATGTTTAAGGACAGCAAGTAAGATGAAAAAAAAACTTGAAACTACGCTGTAAGGACAACTCTTTAAACCCCAGGGAATGCTTATCTGAGAGGAGAGAAATTAATGGACATGGGTTTGGTATAATCTAGAGAAGAAATAACTAATGGTCAAAGCTAGCTAAGAAAGAAATGGAATGTCTCATCAGGCACCAAGTTCCCCCTTTCATGCAAAGGAACCTGCATGACAACCACTTTGACATGTTATTGTTTTTAAATGTATGCTTCTTAATCTTGTCTAAGAAGAGCTAGGCATCAGATGGGCCTTTTAACTATTCTCTAACGACCTCTTCGAATCTGGCAAGATGCGGTGTTAACTGTACTCAAGGTTGAAATCCACATTGCTCACATTTCTTTTTACATCAAATTGTAAGATAAAGCTAACGCGCCATCCATTAATAGCCAGTTAGTGATTATCCACAGCCCCTTGTTTGTTCATTAGCACTCCCACTAGAGGTGGAGGGGGCAGAGCAGAGCTCATTCCAGTGCATGTTAAAAGTGAAGGGCTGGGATTGTGGCTCAGTGGTAGAGCGCTCGTCTAGCACGTGGGCGACCTGGGTTCGATGCTCAGCACCACGTACAAATAAAATGCATTGAATAAAACGCATTGTGTACAACTAAAGCAAATTTTAAAAAATCTTATAAAAAAAAAAGTTAAAAACATGATTTCATGCATGAGCTTCCTACCACTGGCCAAAGTGGTAAACTGGTATCACAATTGCTCTCCCTTAACACTATCCCTATCACCTATTCCCCTTTGCATTCAGCATTTTTTGGTTGTTAACTAACTTTACAATTAAGATTTTAGAACAGTAATCTTCTAGGCTTCCATGAAATGCCAAATTTGTAACAATATGAATAGAAAGTGCTGAGCTCATCTAGCACTAACTCAAACTTCCAACGTTACCATAATTGAATACACATTATAAAAATGACCCTTTGTCCTCCTCCATCATGACTTCCCAAGTAAATGTTGTTCACTCCAGGATGAATGAATGTTACTATCTCCACACTTCATTATTCTAGATTTAAGAATAATGTTAAGCAGTGATATGTAAAAAGCTGCTCTTTATGTGTATTGCGAATTGTAAAGCATGTTACTGTTGTATATACTCCAACACTGAATTAAAAAAAAAAAGAATAATGTTAAGTTCCTCATCCAGAGAATTTGTTCACAGAAAATAGAATACATTGACCATATATTAAAAAAAAAAATGTGATTTTTCACTCTGGAAAGAAGTATGGAGATTCCTCAGAAAACTTGGAATGGAACAACCATTTGATCCAGTTATCCCACCTCAGTATATACCCAAAGGACTTAAAATCAGCATACTACAGTGAAGCAACTACATCAATGTTTATAGCAGCCCAATTCAGAATAGCCAAGCTATGGAATCAACCTAGATGCCTTTCAATAGATGAATGGATAAAGAAAATGTGGTATATATTCACAATGGAATACTAGTCAGCCTTAAAGAAGAATGAAATTGTGGCATTTGCTGGTAAAATGGATAGAACTGGAGGCTATCATGCTAAGTGAAATAAGCCAACCCCAAAAATAACAGAAGGCTGAATGTACTCTCTGATATGTGGATGCTAACACATGATGTGGAGTGGGGGTAAGTTCACTGGACTAGACAAAGGGGAATAAAGGGAAGAGAGGAGGGATGGGAACAAAAAGGACAGTAGAATGAATTGGACATACCATTCCTATGTTCACACATGACTACATGACCAGTATAACGCCACATCGTGTTCAACTACAAGAATGGGAAGTTATATTTCATATGTGTATAAGGTGTCAAATATATTCTACTGTCATATATGTCTAAAGAGAACAAATAAAAAATAATCAATTAAAAAAAAAGAATGAAGGCCATTTCTGAATTTCATAAACCTACAAAATCTGTGAAGATAGTTCAGACCTGCATGTTATTATTGTACATATATATGTACTAACATGGGATTTTTAGCAATAAAAATTACCCTGTGGATGAATATTTACTGACATGGAAGAAATTTGTGGTAGACTGATAACTAAAAAATCAGGTTGAAACCATATGTGCTGAATTATCATTGTAGTAAATAAATGTATATAAATGTTTTTAAAAAGTGTCTTTTTAGTGTAGTAAAAAAACACCTAACACAAAATTTACCATTTTTATGTGCAAAGATTCATAGTATAAAGCATATCCATATTGTTGTGAACCAAATGTCCAAAGCTTTGCCACTATGCACAACAGATATTTTATATACATTAAATATATACGTTAAACAATGTCCCTTTACCAGGGTTAGTACCTGATAACCATCACTCTACACTCTACATTCTACTTTTAAATTTTTTACATCTGTGTGTGTGTGTGTGTGTGTGAGAGAGAGAGAGAGAGAGAGAGAGAGAGAGAGAGAGAGAGAGAACACAGGAAGAAAATGCAGACTGTTTCAGCTAATTTATTTTTATAAAAATCAATCATAATTCAAACAGAAAATTTTCCTGAATGCCATAGTATGTATTGTATTGTATTGTATTTATTTATCTATTTATTTTTAGTTGTCTATGGACTTTTATTTATATGTAGTGCTGAGAATGGAACCCAGTGCCTCACACATGCTAGGCAAGCACTCTACCACTGAGCTACAACCCCAGCCCAGTATGTTTTGTTTTTAATGCTAGTCAACTATATAAGCAATTTGGAGAGTGATGCTTATATGCTTATTAAACCTAGAAAGTGATTGTTAGAAAAAAAACAGAAGATGCATTTAAATAGCTTTTCTTCTCAGTTTTGTTCCAATATAGCAAGAGTATAATTAGCTGAACAAGTTGGCTAACTCTGTAATATATGTCACCTCCTCAACTTGCAAACCTGAAGCAGTGACAAGTTTTGCAATAAAACAAAAAGTTTCTACTTCCTTAAAAACGTACATTCAGAAAGATGAAGTTAAAAAGTCCTCTGATTTTCTCCCTTTCCCTCGAGGAATGTATGTATAAAAGACAGATTAGAAACACATATATGTTTTTAATTTAGCAAGTTAAGATGCTGCAATAATTAGAAGACACTCACTTTTCTCACCACCAAGTAATCACTTCCACACTATTAGACAGTTTCATGAACCTGACTGCTCATTGCCATTTAATGATGCTGGAAATAAGCCAACATTTTCTTGGATTCTTTTTGCCAAGAGAAAAAAAAAAAATCCAAGAAGTTTCTTTAGGCAATGAAGCTACTCAATTATTTTATTTCATTTTGTAGTAGTCCTCTTTCCTGTGAACATTCAAAAAATAAATTATTTTCCTTCACACTACTACTCAACTTTAAGGTTTCTAAGAGAGAGAATCTTGAATTTAACCAAGTTCTTGCAAAATGATTAAAGATAAGATCTTCTCTGAAAGAAGTGTCTCATTGCTTCTCTAAAAACAAATGCCTCAAGACTTGGCCCAGGATATATATTAACCAGATTAAAAAAAAAAAAAAAAAAAAAAAAACTAATGCATGGGGTGTTTAACATTAACAAACTAACATTTGTAATAATCTATAATAACCTAATAAGCCACTCATAGAAGTTCAGCAGATCCTTAACATGTCAATTAAGAGACAATAAAAAATGGTTCCCCACACTACAAAAATCTGCTAAATAATCTGATAATCTATCACCTCTTAATCCCCAAACGTCTAATGTTCTTCCTGGAGTTCTATTTGCCAGCACAGATCATGAACTATATATTACATAAAGATTTTAACTAGGCTGTTAACCAGATTAATAATTCTAAATATATATATTTTACAATTTTTAGCGGTTACATGTCTTAAATCATCCTTTCCTTGCACAATTTGAAGAAAGTTAGCATATTATATCGTTTTGAGTTCCTCCAGTTAACCTATTTTAAATTTTGATATTAACCAAAGTAATGATGTTCACCAGGAAACACTATCTAGGCAGGTTCAAGTATCTATTTTTAAATAGTCATTAATTCAAGAGTTAAACGCATCCTAAATGAAAGACACTGTACTTGCCAGTGTTGGTGACACAAAGATAGATAACTATCCCTGCCTTCATTCAGTTTTCAATCTACTCCCATGTCAGATATAACAACTATATCCATGTGTCAGAGAGTAACGACTATATTTTGAGTGATGTATAAATCTAATTGATAAACACCACAACACAATAAGGTTACATATGACAAACCCACAGCAAACATCACACTGAATGGGGACATGTCAAAAGCTCTTCTCTAAGAAGTACAAACAAAACAAGTGAAACTGCCGGTTAGCAGTGATGAGTTCTGCTTCCTCAAATGTTGAAGTTTGAAGATTAGAGAAGTGACGAGGCCAGCATATAAAGCCGGTTTTAGATAAAAAGTAGTAATACAGACTTCTCCTGGGAGGGAGAAGCATCCCAAGAAGTGAGAGCATTCTACCCCTTTTATGTATTTTAAGACTTTTTTTTGTTCTCCTCCTCTCTTCCCATTCCCTCTCTCTTCCTGGTACATGACTAGGCCCAGGAGTTGCTGGTGGTATGGCCAAAAGTTGAGAAGATGGGCATGGGAAAGGGAGTTATCTGGACAGAAAGGGAGTGGCAGCCCAGGGGGCATTAATTAGTGGCTCCCTGTCTGTTCAGGGGGATACTTCATTAACAACCTTCTGGGAGGGATAGTATAGGCAGGTAATCTTGGTAATCAAAGAGCTCTGGAGGCATTAACATTACAATCTTTCAGGGGCAGTCTCCAACTTATCAGACTCAAATTGGCCTCCATTTTCTCAATCCAACCCAATTGCCTAACTACATTAACTGCCTGTCTTTAATTCTTGCTCCACAAGGATGGCTATTTCACCACTCTTATTCCACATAAAACTGGAAGTCCTAGTCAGAGCAACTGGGTAAGAGAAAGAAATAAAAAATGTCCAAATTGTAAAGAATTATGGTATGCATCTGGTTTGCAGAGGACATGATCTCATATGTAGAAAATCTAAAGACTACCAAAAAGTTGTAAGAACTGAAAAAAAAAAAAATTCAGTTAAGTTACAAAATCAACATGTAAAAACCAGCAGCATTTCTATACACCAGAAAAAGAAATCAAGAAAACAATACATTTTCAATGGAAACAAGTAATTAAAATAAAACACCTTGGAATAAGGTTAACAAAGGAGATCAAGATCTCTACAATGAAAACTACAAAATGCCTCTCAAAGAAATTAAAGAAACACACACCACAAAGGAAAAGGAAAGACATCCATGTTCATAGATAGAGGAACACTGTTCAAATGTCCAGGATACCTAGAGCAATTTATAGACTCAATACAATTATTATCCAAATCCCAATGTCATCCTTCACAGAAGTAGAAAAAAAAAAATCCTAAAATTCACATGTAACCACAAAAGTCCCCAAATAGGCAACGAAATCCATGCAAACAGGACAAAGATGAACGCATCAGAACAACTAACTTCAAATCACGTTACAAAACCTGTAATAATCAAAACATTAGGACTGGGAATATAGTCCAGTGGTAGAGTGCTTGCCTAGCATGTGTAAGGCCATAAGTTCAATTTCTAGTACTGCAATAATAATAATAACAAAAAACAACAACAATAATAAGGAAGAAAAAACCCATCATGATCCTAGTATAAAAATAGATACATGATACATAGACTAATGGAATGAAACAGAGAACCCAGAAATAAATTCACATATGCATAGCCAAACGATTTTGATTTTCAATGAATGTGCAAAGAACATACACTGAGGAAAGAACAGTCTCTTCAATAAGTTATGCAGGGAAAACTGGTTATCTTTATGGAGAAGAATGAAACTGAACCCCTACATCTCACTAGATACAAAAATCAATTCAAAATATCAACTCAAAGACATAAGTGCAAACCCTTAAACTATGAAGCTACTAGAAGAAAACATAAAGGAAATATTCAAGACCTTGGTATAGGGAAGGATGTTTTAGACAAAAGCTCAAAAACACAGGCAACAAAAGCCAAACCAGACAAGTGGGACTATATCAAAAATAAGAAGTTGCTATGAAGCTAGGAAAAAACAGATTGAAGACAGGAATTCTGAAGAATGGGGAAAAATTGTAAATCATCCATCTGAAAAGGGAATAATATGTAGAATACATAAAGAATATAAACAACTCATCAGCAAAAGTATGTATTAATCCAATTAAAAATGGGCAAATGCTATGAATAGACATCTCTTAAAAGGAAATATGCAAATGGCCAAAAAGTACATAAAAAAATGTTCGACATCACTAATGATCAGAAAATGAAAATCAAAACTACAATGAAATACTATCTTACCCCAATTTCTATGGCTATTATCAAAAGGATTTTTAAAATGGTGACAATGATGCAGATAAGGGGGAACTCTAATACACAGTGGGAATGTAAATTAGTACTGCCATAATGAAAAACAACACAAAGTGTTCTCAAAAAAACTAGAAATACAACTACCATATGATACAGCAATCCCATTAATGTGTATACATCCAAGAGAAGAAAATCAGTATGCCAAAGAGATAACTGAATTCCCGTGTTTATTGTTGCATTATTCATATCAGTCAAGATCTGGAATTAATCACATTGTCCACCGATGGAGGGATGGGTAAAGAAAATGTGATACATATAAACAGAATGTCATTAGGCTAAAAGAATGAAATCCTGTCATTTGGGGCATAATGTATGGAAATTGATGACATTATGTTAAGTAAAATAAGCCACGCATAGAAAAACAACTGCCTCAAAGCTTCATTCACGTGGGGGAGCTAAACAAAAGTTGATCTCATAAAGACAGAGGAATAGTGATTACCAGAGGTTGGGAAGGAGAATAGAGAAGGGTTTATTAATGTGTACAAAAGTATAGTTAGATAGGATTAAGTCCTAGCATTTTATGCCATGGTAAGGGGACTGAAGTTAATAAACCTTTATTGTATATTTCAAATAGCTAGAAGAGGCAGATACAACTGAAGAAATTTTGAGAGGAATTTAAAACAATAAATAGTTATATTAGAAAATAGGTTCTGGAAATTTAGGCTTCCACCTCTAGAACCTAGAAAAAGAGCAAAAAGCCAGTTCTTTGAAAAAATAATCAACAAGCTTCTTGAATAACTGACAAAGAAACAAAACAGGACACAAATCACTAATATCAGAAATGAAATAGGATATCACTATGAATCCTGCAGACATCAAAAGAATAAGGAAATACTTCAAATAATTCAATGTACATAAATATGAAAACTTAAGTGAAATAGGCAATGCCTCCAAAAGTACAATTACCATAATTAACCTGATAAGAAACAGTTTAATTTTTTTTGCTTGTTTATTATTTGTTTGGTTCCTTTGGTAATCTTTTTTTTTTAATTGTTGATGGACCTTTATTTTATTCATTTATTCATATGCAGTGATGAGAATCGAACCCAGTGCCTCACACATGCTAGGCAAGTTATCTACCACTAGGCCACAACCCCCCCAGCTCTCCTTTGGTAATCTTATCCTTCCTTCCCCCTTTGCTTTATTAACTCTAGCTTCCACATGAGAGAAAACATTTGTTGAGTTTCTGAGTTCAGCTAATTTCACTTAGCATGATATTCTCCATTTCCTTCCATTTACTGGCCATAATTTCATTATTTTTAATGGCTGAGTAGAACTCCATTTGTGTGTGTGTGTGTGTGTGTGTGTGTGTGTGTGTGTGTGTGATATGTGTATATATATATGTGTGTGTGTGTGTGTGTGTGTGTGTGTATGGATTAAGAAATTAAGAAATATATATATATATATATATATATATATATACATCGCAATTTCTTAATCTACTGACAGGCATCTGACTTGGTTCTATAATTTAGCTATTGTGGTTTGTGCTGCTATAAACATTGATGTGGCTGTGTTGCTGTAGAATGCCAATTTTCCACCTTTTTGGAAAATACCCAGGAGTGGGATACATGGGTCATATGATGGTTCCAATCCACAAACTGCTTTCCAGAGTGACGGTACTAGTCTGCAGTCCCACCAACAATGTACAAGTGTTCCTTTTTCCCCACACCTCACCATTTATTTATTGGTGTTTGTATTTATTGTTGTTTGTATTCTTGATCAATGTCATTCTGACTGGAATGAAATGAAATCTTAGTGTAGTTTGATTTGCAGTTCCCTGATTGCTAGAGATTTTTTCATATATTTATTGGCCATTTGTGTTTCTTCTTTTTAGTTCTTTTGCATTTTTAAAAAATTATTTATTTGTTTTAATCAGTTATACATGACAGCAGAATGTTCTTTGGTTCATTGTACACTAATGGAGCACAATTTTACACTTCTCTGGTTTTACACAAAGTAGGGTCACACCATTCAAGAACATGGGGTCTCTTTCTGTCTTCTAACATCTTCTTCAATTTCTTTCTTCAGTATTCTATAATTTTCATTGTACAGCTCTTTTACCTTCATGGCTATGTTAATTCCCAAGGTTTCTGTTTGTTTGTTTGTTTGTTTGTTTGTTTGTTTGTTGAAGTGATTGTAAATGGGATTGTTTTCCCGTTTTCTTCTCCACTGAATCACTGTTGAAATACAGGAAAGTTACTGATTTGTGAATGTTGATTTTGTATCCTGCTACTTTGCTAAACTCATTTATAAGCACTAGAAGTCTTCTTGTGGAGTTTTCGGGTCTTCTAGATATAGGATCATATTCATCAACAAACAGGGATAGTTCAACTTCTTCTTGTCCAACTTGTATCGCTTTGATTTCTTTCTCTTGCCTGACTGTTCTGGCTAATATTTCAAGGTCTATATTGAAAAGGAGTGGTGAGAGTGGAAAGCCTTGTCTTGTTCCTTCTTTTAGTTTGTCTCCACTTAGTATGACGTTGGCTTTGGGTTTGTCATAAATGGCTTTTATGCTGTTAAGGCAAGTTCTTTCAATCCCTAGTTACTGCAGCATTTTTGACATGAATGGTTGTTGGATTTTATCAAAGGCCTTTACTTCTTCTATTGATTTTTGTCCTTAATTCTGTTTAAGCGTTGGATTGCATTTATTGATTTGTGCATGTTGAACCAACCTTGCACCCCTGGAATGAAACCACTTGATCATGTTGTGTTATCTTCTTGATGTATTTTTGAATGAGATTTGCTAATATTTTACTTAGGATTTTCACATCAATGTTCATCAAGGGTATTGGTCTGTAGTTTTCTTTCCTTGATGCACCTTGTATTGGTGTCAGGGTTATATGAGCTTCAAAAAAAGTATTTCTGAGTATTCCCTCTCCTTCAATTTTGTGTAATAATTTGAGAAAGACTGGTGTTAGTTCTTCTGTAAAGATCTGGTAGAACTCAACTATGAATCCATTGGGTCCAGGGCTTTTCTTTTTTGGAAGATTTTTAATTGCTGTTTCACTTTAATTACTTGATATTGGTCTGCTTAAGATTTCTATATCTTCCTGGCTCAATATGGGCAAATCATATGTGTCCATGTCTTCCTGATTTTTCAGTTTATTGCAGTATGAATTTTCAAAATAGGATCTGATAATCCTCTGGATTTCAGAGGGGTCTGTGTTGATATATCCTTTTCATCCCTGATCTTGTTAGTTTCCTTCTTCTCTTCTTTTGGTTAGTTTGGTAAGAGTTTGTCAATTTCATTTATCTTTTCATAGAACTCTTTTTTAAAAATATTTTATAGTTATGGATAAACATAATGCCTTTTTTTATTTGTTTATTTTTATGTGGTGCCAAGGATCAAACCCAGTGCCTCACATGTCTCGTTAGGCAAGCTCTCTGCCACTGAGCTACAGCCCCAGCCCCGAAGAACCAACTCTTCATTATATTGATCCTGTCTATTATTTTTTTATTTTCAATTTCACTGATTTCAGCTCTGATCTTAATTATATCCTGTCTTCTACTGGTTTCAGAGTTAGTTTCTTCTTCTTTTTCTAAGGACTTGAGGTGGTACATTGCTTATTTATTCAGGATCTCTCTGATTTTTTAATGTAGGCACTCAGTACTATAAATGTGCCTTTTAGAACTGCTTTCATACTGTCCCAGAAATTTTGATTTGTTGTGTTTTTGTTCTTCTTCATTGCTAAGAATTTCTTTATTTTGGTTCTCAATTCTTATTTGATCGATTCTTCATTTAATAGTATTATTGTCCAATCTCCATATGTTTGTGGTTTCTATATTTTTCTTGCTGTTGATTTCCATTATGATCTGATAGGATACATGGGATTATCTCTTTCTTTAATATTTGCTAAAATGTGCTTTATGGCCTAGAATATGATCTATTTGGGTAAAAGTTCCATGAGCATATGAGAAAAAGATAAATTCAGCTGTTTGTGGATAGAATATTCTGTAGATGTCCATTAGGTCCATTTGATTTATAGTGTTGTTTAGGTTGGAAATATCTTTGTTGATTTTTTTTGTTTTGATGACCTATTGGTGACAAGGGTGTATTGAAATCCCACAGTACTACTGTGTTGGAGTTTATGGGAATTTAATGTTATGGAGTATTTTTTCCATTGACATTTGAGACATAAATGTTTACTATGGCTATATCTTCTTGTTGGATTGTTACCTTTACTAGGAGTGTAATGTGTTTGTCTCTTCTGATTAATTTCTCCTTGAAATCTACTTTGTCAGATATGAGAAGAGCTACTCCTGCTTGTTTTCTTGGATCATCTGCCCGGAATATTTTCTGCCATCCTTTTGCCTTCAGCCTGTGAGTGTACTTTCCTGTAAGATGGGTCTCTTGTAAACAGCATGTGGTTGGATTTGGGGTTTTGATCTATTCTGCTAACCTATGTCTTTTAACTGGGGAGTTGAGACCATTAACATTCAGTGTTAGTATGAATAAGTGTTTGTGGTTTCCTGTCATTTTGTGGTTTTGCTATATTTTATCCTTTCTTCCCATTTAATGGATTATTCTTCTATTGAATTTCCCCTGTTTGGGGCTTTGGGAATTGCTTTTTAGTTTCTCTGTGTTAAGTTTGTCTTTGAGTGTTCTTTTAGTGCTGGTTTGGCACTCATAAATTCTTTTAGTTTATTCTTGTCATGGAATGTTTTTATTTCCCCCTCAAATTCGAAACTGAGTTTTGCTGGGCATAGTAACCAATCCTGACAAACATTTTTTTTTCTTTTAGGGTTTGGAATATTTCATTCCAGGCCCTCCTTGATTTCAAGGTCTGAGCAGAGAAATCAGAAGTGAACCTTATTATTGGTTTGCTTCTAAATATGACCTGATGTTTCTCTCTTGTCTTTTAATATACTTTCTTTTTGATATATCTTGGCAAGCTTCTCATTTGCTTGGGTCTAGTCCTGTAAGCCTCCTGTATGTGAATATTTATCTCGTTTCTGATAGGGGAGAAGTTGCAGGAGCCCTGTTTGGGGAGATAGCTAAGATTGCGGTTGACTATGGGCCATAGACATTTTTGGGCATTGTCGCCTTCCGTAGTCTCACGGGACTTGGCCCAGGATCTCGAGAGATTTGAGCAATGACTCAGCAGATTGACATTTTTGGGCATTGTCGCCTTCCGTAGTCTCACGGGACTTGGCCCAGGATCTCGAGAGATTTGAGGAGTGACTCAGCAGATCGAGCAAGCACCATTCCTCCTCGGGCGCATGGGATGAGACCAGAGAGAGAAAGGACAGGGTTATCGCTATTGTATAGATACATTGTAGTTTCTTGTAAGAGTACGTGGCTTGGTTTCTTGTGAGAGTGTGTGTATGTAGTGTTAGAAATTACAAGAGACAGAGACAGAAAGATTAAAGAATTTTTTCGTCTCCATCCTGTCTCCGGACTCCTTCCCGCGGCGCTGCCATTCCAGGCTGCAATCCCTTTCCGGCGGCTAACAAGAAGTTTCAGTAATTATCTCACTGAAAATGTTCTTTAAGCCTTCAGTTTGTATCTCCAAGCTACCTTCTATCCCAAGATTCTAAGGTTTGGTCTTTTAAAGTTGTCAAGAATTCTTGTATATTCTGGTCATGTTTTATAATTTTTTCCCTTTACTGTCCTCTGTGTACTCAAGATCATAATTAATGCTCTCTTAATTCCTTCCGTTGATCTTCTTGAACACTTTGATAATCAGTTTTTTTTTATAACATTTCTCTGGGTTTTCATCTACCTCACTATCAGTGGGTTTCTTTGTTGGGGGATTTTTTTTGAAGAGAGATTTGTTTGTTTATTTTCTCATGTTTTCAGAGGTCCTGGTCTTGCACATGAGTTGAAGTGGATTCCTCTGCCTCTTTTTTTATGTGTGCCTTTTGCATGAAGTTATCTTCTGTTTTTGATGTAAGAGTAGGTGTCAAGCAGTGGGACTGAAGTTCCCTCCCTAAGTTCCCTGTAACCATTTCACCTCTGAATATTCTTGCATTATCACAGAAGCTTTGGGGTGACACCTCATATCCAAACCATAACACATAGGGAAGATGTCAATTCTCCCCAAACTGAGACAGTTTTAAAACAATTTCTATAAATACCCTCATCAATATTTTTATATGGATACACAAGATTCTTCTAAAATGTATGTAAAAAGGTAAAGAACTTGGAGTAGCTAAAACAATTTTGAAAAAGAATTTTTTTAAATGGTAGAAATCAATATACTCAACTTTAAGACTTATTATATGGCTACAATGACCAAGACATGTGGCACTGGCATGAACACACAGAGCACTGGAAAAGAATTCAGAACACAGAAATAGACCCACAAAATACAGGTCCAAGTTTTTACAAATATGCAAAAAGAATTCAACGGAAGTAGAGTCTTTTAAACAAATAGTGCTAGAACAATTAGATAGACATACTAAAAAACAAACCTCATCCACTTAAACATGAAATAGAAGTATAGGTTTGGAAAGTCAAAACTGGGAAATGAAACAAATAGTGAATTAAATGAACAGACAGCCATTCATTCACTCAGAGAAAGCGATCATCTAAAGACTCTGCTACACAGACTCAAAATGTGCATTTGATTTTTTAATATCCTGAAATACATATTGACAACTTGACACTAACTTTCAAACACTGAATTAACACTGCCTACCAGACAATAGGTCAGTTTTAGTAGAATCATTATCTTCATATGATGGTGTTTATTAAGGATATTTGAATTTTTATTGCATCACTTCATTATTTCACAAAAATGTGTGAAAAACTAAAAAAATCCACATTCCTAGTGATAGAAAATATAAATCCAATTGAATTTTGGAGGAAGATAGAAATTATTGAGTGTATCCAAAATAACACATTTTTAATGTCCATGAGATATTTGTTAGGTTTTAGTCATCTGGTCTGATGTCAAATAGAAAATAAAATGATGAAATCAAATTCACAACATAAAATACTTGAAACTTGCTGTTGAAGGTTGCCCTTAAAAGAAGAGGAATAATTAGACATGTTATAAATATTTTTAGCTGTATTGAAACAGAACCTATGTTAGAACAAGTACATGTTGCCCAACTTTTGCACATTTGCATTGGTAGATCAGTCTGGCAGTACAGGCTCAATGATTCTTAAATATGTCTCAGCATGAAGATTTCAAAATCCAATTAAAAAACACTGTGTGTGTGTGTGTGTGTGTGTGACCACCATCCCATATGAAGAGTTTCATGACCCAGGACATCATCAGCAACCCAGTGCGGACACCAAGCTAACCTTTTGCCTTAATGGAATGACTGTGTTTTTTAAGTTTATTTTACTCTCAATTGATACATAAATATGGTACATATTGGAGGCAGGGGGTACAAAGGGATGTTTCAGTACATGTATAAACTGTGTAGTGATCAAATCAGGGTAACTAGCATATCCATCATCTCAAATATTTATCATTTTCTTCTGTTCGAACATTCAAAATCCTTTCCCCTAGCTATCTTGAAATACACAACACATTATTAATAATTATAGTTCACCTACTGTGCAATAGTACCCGAGAATTTATTCCTCCTATTACTTGTATGCATTAATCAGCTAGAGTAACTCTTAAATATATTTTTTCTTCAGGGAAAAAAAAACTTAAATGAAGCTACACTGAAACTTTCTAGTGAAAGGAAAGAAAAGAATCTTATTGCACTGGAAAGAAATATAAGAAAGGAAAGTAGTTACTACATTTCATTTTCTGGAAGAAAAATAAAAGTGAATTTTAAATGCCTACTCCTACAGAGGGTGTAGGAAGCAGGTGTATTAGGTAAATAATTAAAAATAAAATAAAAATTTAGAAAATAGTTAATACATACAAAAAGTTCGATCAGTGTCCATGTTGACTTGCTTATAATGTCCTTGATGACAGAACTTTATATCTGGGATGAGAGTCAAACTAGCAGTGTTTCTTTTCTCCCTGATGTGAATTATAACTACTCACAGATGACTACCTGATACATATTTGCTTATTATAATTCCCCATGTACTAGAATATAAACCATAAGAGGGGATAGACTTCATTTTGTTACCCTATATATGTGAAACATATTATTGCATAAATAAATTAAATAAGGTAGATATGTTAATGAATGAATTAAGAACAATGTGAACACACTAAGATAGAAGAAATTAACAAATATGAAGAATAAACAAAATAATTTAATATAAAGCTAAATCTTACATAACAAATGGAACAGAAAAAGCATTCAAGGATATAATAGACCATAAATTCCCAATTCTTAAAGATCCAGCAAGGTAAATAATAACCTTTTTTTCATTAATATGAATTAAACTGACTTCATACTTCATAACAGCATTTGCCAGAAGACAATGAAACAATGACTTAAATATTCTAAAGAGAGTGTGACCTTAAAATTTTATACTCATCCAACTTTTCCTTTGAAATCCAATCAAATTTAATAAGCACACAAAATCATTAAAAATATAATTTCTACAGTAGATTCGGGAAAAGTGAAATCCTACCTATCAAGAAATAGATTAAATAAGGAACTCAGAAGTGAAAAGACAACTAATGAATAAAGTAGGTGTTGATAGGCATTAAATCAATTTAAATCTATTTAAACAACCACAGGAATTGATTTTAAAAAATATTATTTCATTACTTTAAGCTTTGGCAAAGAAAATGATATAACCAACAAAACTTGAAGATTAGTGGAAAGGTAGCCAAAAAGAAGTGAAAGAGTAATTACTTCCTTGTAATTCACATAAGGGAGAAAATTAATATTATCATAAATTGAAGCATGAAGTCTTTTTTTTTTCTTCATGACTTAAACAACTTACTTATCTTCCGTAATAATTTTTCTTACCTTAAACCTCTTAGAAATTCTTTTACAAATCTTTTCTTAAATGGTCAAACAGGAAATATTTCAGTCTTTTTAGACTCTGTACAATATTTGTTACTTATTATTCTTCCTTTCACAACCCTTTAAAAACATAAATATCAATTCTGGCCCTCAAACTGTATTAAAACAGGTCATGAGCAGGCTTTGTCCTGCTCACTGTAGTTTTCTGACTCCTGGCTTAAGTGAAGTAACATTGAGCCAAGTTTCTGTTGTTTGTAAGTATCACTCTAGAATCTTTGATTCTGTTAAGTTTAAGTAAAACTGATTGCATTATTTTATGTTTCAAAATTATGTGATGATGTTTAGGACTTTTACTTCTGACTGAGAAGAAATAACAAGGACTGGATTTCCCCTCTAACTGGAACAACTAAATAAATGAACCTAATAAGTGAAACATGTCAAGTCTTAGAAATCATGCAATGAGGAGCTGGGACTGTGGTGCAGTGGTAGAGCACTCACCTGGCATATGTGAGGCACTGGGTTTGACCCTCAACACCACATAAAAATAAAATAAATGTATTCCGTCCACCTGCAACTAAGAAAATATTTTTTAAAATGTTTTAAAAATATAAATCATGAGATGAAGCATCAGTGATCCCTGAGACACAGGACTCAAAATATCTTAGCCTTACAACTGCCCTAGCATAGTCCTTGAGAAAATTTCTAGGCCATTCAGGAAGTCAGGCAAGCTAGGAGGATCCAAAAATCAGAGCACTGGAATAGAGAGATCCCAGATAAAAAGAGGTTCAGATACTACTACTTGAGTCTTCAGCTAAATGATGAAGATTTAAAAGAAAAAAATTACCCCAAATGACAAGAGTAAACAGTCTCCAAAGACCACACCAACTTAGGAATATTTCCTGTTTTCAGCTGCAGGGTGGAAAACTTCATAACTCATAGGGAAAAACACTACTCATGACCCACCTAACAGAAGTTACAAGCAAGACCTGAATGGATCAAATTATTTATAGGTAACTAAACTGCATCCCAGGAAAGAGTTCAAGACTATTTATAAAAATATAAAAACATCCAGCACTGAAAAGTTGTAAGTCACAATGGTTAGCATCCAATCCAAAGTCTCAGCATGCATGGAAACATGGCAATACTATCCATAACCAGGAAGAAAAGTAAAAGCTAAATAAATAAAAACCAATCTAGAAATTACACAGAGGACAAAATTTGTAGACAGGATCACTGTGATAGCTAATACTATTGTATTCCATACATTCAAATGGCTAGAGGAAAGATCCCACTTATTAAGCAAAAACACAGATAGTATTTTAAAAACCCAAAACTAATTTCTAAAGATGAAAACTAGAACATCTGATATGAAAAACATGTTGAATGGGATTAATGTAGATTAAACACTTCAAGAGGAAAAGTTAGTGAACCTGAAAACACATATTCTCCAAAATGAAACAAAGAAATAGAAAGATTAGAAAAATGAATAAAGCATCAAAGTTGTGAGAATACTTCAATTGGTCTAATATTTAAAGTAGCCTCATGACTCATTTGTTCTCTGTCAATCATCTGTTCAACTGGATCACTGAAAAAGGACAAAAAAAAAAACTATGAAGATATGATAGCCAACAATTTTCCAATTTTTATTTTTTGCATACTAGGGATTGAACTCAGGGGTACATGAACACTGAGCCACATCTCAAGCTCTATTTTGCATTTTAGTTAGAGACAGGGTCTCACTGAGTTGCTTAGCACCTTCCTGTTGCTGAGGCTGTCTTTGAACTCTCCATCCTCATATCTCAGTCTCCTGAGCCACTAGGATTATAGGTGTGCACCATAATAAGCTTACACTCTACCTCAAGGCCTTAGAAAAGGAAGAACATACCAATCCCAAAATCAATACATGACTGGTAATAATTAAGATCAGAGACAAATTTTTAAAAAGTGAGAATAAAAAAAAATACACAGGGTCAATGCAACAGAGAAGTGGTTCTTCAAAAAGACAATTAAGATTGATAAACCCTTAGTCGAACAAACCAAAAAAAGAATAATAAACAAAAGAAAAATGTTGTGTGGATGAACAAAATTACAGATGAAAAAGGAGATAGCACCACAGACATCACAGAAATCCAGAAGGTCTTTAGAAACTACTTTGAAAATTCAGACTCCACTAAACTGGAAAATCTAGAAGACATTTTACAAATTTCTAGACATATATGTCCTGCCAAAATTTAATCATGGCTGGGCACGGTGGTGCATACCTGTAATCCCAGCAGCTTGGATCATGAGGCAGGAGGATTATGAGTTCAAAGCCAGCCTCAGAAAAAGCAAAGGACTAAGCAACTCAGTGAGGCCCTGATTCTAAATAAAAATACTAAGTAGGGCTAAGGATATGGCTTAGTGATTGAGTGACCCTAAGTTCAATCCCCATACCAAAAAAAAAAAAAAAAAAAAATATATATATATATATATATATATATATATGTAATAATCATGAAGATATAGAAAACTAAAATGGACTAATATCATGTAATGAAATGGAAACAGCAATTAAATCCTTCCAATAAAGAAAATCCCAGGACAGTGCTAAAAGGAAAGTTCGTTACATTGAGTTCATTCATTAAAAGAATAGAAAATCAACAAATAAATAACCTAACATTACGTCTCAAATCCCTAGAAAAAGAAGAACAAATCAATACCCAAAGCAGTAAAAGACAGGAAATAATTAAAATCAGAGCCGAAATCAATGAAAGTGAAACAAAAGAAACAATCCAAAAAATCAACAAAACAAAAAGTTGGTTCTTTGAAAAAAAAATCAGTAAAATTGATAAACCCTGAGCCAAGCTAACAAAGCGAAAGAGAGAAAACTCAAAATTACTAAAATTCATGATTAAAAAAGGAAATATCACAACGGACATTACCAAAATACAGATGATAATCAGAAACTATCTTGAAAATTTATACTCTAATAAAATAGAAAATCTTGAAGACATCATCAAATTGCTAGAGACATATGACCTACCCAAATTGAATCAGGAGGACAAAGAAATTAAACAGATCAATTTCAAGCAGTGAAATTAAAGATGCCATCAAAAGCCTAACAACTTAGAAAAGCCCAGGACCAGATGGAGTCTAAGCCAAATTCTATAAGACGTTCAAAGAAGAATTAACACCAATCCTCCTCAAATTATTCCATGAAATAGAAAAAGAGGGAACCCTTCCAAACTCATTCTATGAAGCTAGTATCATCCTGATACCAAAACCAGGGAAAGAAACATCAAAGAAATAAAATTTTAGACCAATATCTATGATGAACATAGATGTGAAATTTCTTAATAAAATACCGGCAAATTGCATACAAAAACATATTAAAAAGAGACTGCACCATGATCAAGTGGGGTTCATCCCAGGGATGCAAGGTTTGTTCAACATACGGAAATCAATAAACATAATTCATCACATCAATAAACTTAAAGATAAAAATCACATGATTATCTCAATAGATACAGAAAAAGCATTTCACAAAATTCAGCATCCATTTATGTTCAAAACACTAGAAAAACTAAGGATAGTAGAAACATATTTCAACATTGTAAAAATTATCTATGCTAAGCTCAAGGCCAACATCATTCTAAATGGAGTAAAATTGTAAGCATTCCCTCTAAAAACTGGAACAAGACAGGGATGCCCTCTTTTATCACTTCTATCCAACAAATTCCTGGAAACTCTAGCCAAAACAATTAGAAGAAAGAAAATAAAGGGATACAAATAGGAAAAGAAGAACTCAAACTATTCCTATTTGTTGAAGACATGATTCTATATTTAGAAGACCACCAAAATACAAAAAAATTCTAGAATTAATAAATGAATTCAGCAAAATAGCAGGATATAAAATCAACACCCATAAATCAATTGCATTCCTATACTCAGTGATGAATCAACTGAAAGAGAAATTAGGAAAACTATCCCATTCACAATAGCCTCAAAAAAAAAAAAAAAAGAAAAACTATTTGGGACTCAATCTAACAAAAGAGGTGAAAGACCTCTACTCTACAATGAAAACTACAGAATACTAAAGAACAAAATTGAAGAAGTCCTTAGAACATGGAAATATCTCCCATGTTCTTGGATAGGTGCGGGAGCCCTGTTTGGGGAGATGGCTAAGATTGCGGTTGACTAAGGGCCATGGAGATGTTTGGGTGCTGCCGCCTTCCATAGTCTCACGGGACTTGGCCCGGGATCTCACGGGACTTGAGAGAGATTGCTGATCGGGTCTGCACCATTTTGGTGGTGTGTGTGGTGCGTGTTAAAGTCGTTGTTAGAGCCAGAGAGAAAAGTTATCAGAATAAAAAAGCTGTTTGTTTCCAGTTCGTCTCTGAACTTCTTCCCACGGCTTCGTTGCTCCAAGTGGCCATCACTTCAGGCGGCAACAGGTGGCGGCCCGTACGGGGACTTCGGAGCGGACAGGTAAGAACTGAAAGGTCTCTAAAGATGGGTTCGCATATAACTGAATCCCAAGTGATAGAGGCTATGGAAAGACTCCTTGGTATACCTGACTCCGTTCTCAGTGAGGAGGATTTAGAAAAAAGTGAAAGTGATCAAAAAAGCGTAGCTTCCACTGGGCCAACTAAGACCAGTAAAGAGAGTATTAGAAGAGTCCCAAAAATGACAAAAAACCCAAGCTATTAGAGCTATTCGGGAGTTATTGGTGATAGCTGAAGGATGTTTGCTCTTAATGGAACCTGGGCCTCAGGATACTGCTGTCAGTGAAATTAGCAGTGGTGAGGAATCTAGTAAAAGTGATCCTGAGAAAATGAGGAAAAAGAAACTAAAAAAGACCAAGAAAAAGGACCGTCAAGTAGAGGAACCACTTGTGTCCTCTACTCCCCCATGGGTGGAATCCATTACAGAAAATATGAAGGGTATTACTAGGCATTTGCATACCCTAGAAACAGAAATAAAAAGTCTTTCTGAGCACTTATGCACTCTCGAGGGTAACTACAGATACATTGGGAACTGCCAGTATTTGAAAAGAAAAATGGACAGAGGGTCCACCAGTCAGTAGATTTCAAAACAATAAAAAATCTCAGAGGCAGTAATGACTTATGGGCCCCAAGCTCCTTTCACGTCGAGTATGCTGGAGTCCCTTAACACCTTTAGCTTAGCCCCCTCAGACTGGAAAAGTCTATGTAAAGCAGCATTAAGCGGGGAGCAATACTTGGTTTGGCGATCACAATTCCAAGAACTTTGTATAGAAATGGATAAAAGAAATGCAGCTGCAGGATTTGGAGACTATAATATAGAAATGCTCACAGGAGAAGGGCAATTCGCAGACTTACAGGCTCAAAAAGATTATGACACAGGTGTATATGCTCAGATAAACACAGCTGCCTTAGAGGCATGGAAAACTGTACAAGGACCTGGGGATCTACAAGGTAGCTTGTCAAAAGTGATTCAAGGACCTAATGAGCCATATGCTGACTTTGCTGATTGACTTTTGAGAACTGCAGGTAGAGTGTTTGAAGATGTTGATCAAGCTATGCCATTAGTTGTTCAATTAGCATATGAAAATGCTAATGAATACTGCCAGGAAGCCATCAGGCCATGGAGATATAAAAAGGATCTTTCCGTATATATACAACTATGTAAAGATATAAATGACGCCTTTTTCACAGGAAATGTGATTGCAGCCTCAATGAGCGGTGCTTCCCCTCGAAATTTCACAAAGGCTAAACCTAGACATTATAATCAATGAGGATATTCCAGGAAAAATTATCATAATCAATCAGGCTATTCTAGGCAAAATCCCAAAAGAGAAATAAGACTAAGCTCATACCGTGCCCCAGACCGCTGCCCCAGGTGTAAAAAGGGAAATCATTGGGCCAATAAATGCTATTCAAATTTGACATCCATGGAAATCCTTTGTTCAGGAATTCAAAAAACGGGGCACGGGGCCCAATGCCCTGGGGCCCACAAATGTACGGGGCATTGGAGGAGGAGTATCCTCAAGCATCCACTCAGATGCTTCCCCGACACAATCCCTACCACCCATCCACTCCCTCGCCAGAGGAACAGGAGGAAATGCAGGATTAGACCTCTGATCCACCACCCAAATAGTGTTTAACACCTGAAATGGGGGTTCAACTGATTCCCACAGGAGTCAGGGGACCTCTTCCCTCAGGGACTGTAGGACTTATACTGGGGCAAAGTCCTAAAAGCTTATTAGGTTTGCAAGTGACCCCAGGTGTAATAAACTCAGACTACAAAGGGGAAATAAAAATAATGCTTAACTCACCCCAAAGTATAAGCTCTGTTAATCAAGGAGATAGAATTGCTCAGTTGCTTCTCCTTCCTAATTTACATAATTCATTTAAAATGAGTATGCCTCAAAAAGGGAACAATAGAGGATTTTGTTCCACTGACTCAGAACATATGGCTTGCTGGGTTCGGGATTGTTCAGGGAGGCCTATGTGTAAAATAAAAATCCAAGGAATAGAGATAGAAGGACTGACAGATACTGGAGCTGACTCTTCCATCATTATTCTATGGCAATGGCCCAAGCACTGGCCTCTGCAAAAAGCTTCAACCAGTTTAAGAGGCTTGGGATATAATAATCTCCCAGAGAAAAGTGCGGTAATTTTAAAATGGGAGGATGATGAAGGGCAGAAAGGAACATTTCAGCCTTATGTTTTACCTAACCTACCGGTTACTTTATGGGGAAGAGATATTTTGCAACAAATAGGAGTACAACTTGCAACCAAGCCTGCAGGTGTTAAATGTGAAAATCTACAGGGTAATCTTAACCCTAAAAGAAATCATTACCAAAAAGTACAGAGTAATCTTAACCCTAAAAGTAATCATTATCATAAAGGAAAAAGATATTTTTTTCGGGGCCACTGAGAAAATAATTTTGAAAATACCATGGCTTTCTGATAAGCCAGTGTGGGTCTCTCAGTGGCCCCTATATAAAGAGAAATTACAAGCAGCCCACCTACTAGTTCAGGAACAACTAGAAGCAGGACATATAGAACCTTCCACCTCTCCCTGGAATTCCCCTATATTTGTGATCAAGAAAAAATCAGGAAAATGGCGATTGTTACATGATCTTAGAGAAATTAATAAAACCGTGCAAATCATGGGCCCTACTCAACCTGGACTTCCTAATCCTGTAGCTATTCCAAAAAATTTCCATCTTATTACTCTTGATAAAAAGGATTGTATCTTTTCCATTCCCCTACATCCTTTGGATGCCCCCAGGTTTGCTTTTTCAGTTCCTTCTATCAATAATAATGGCCCTGATAAAAGATATCAATGGAAAGTGCTACCACAGGGAATGGCTAATAGCCCCACCATATGCCAAATATATGTGGACAAAGCAATCCAACCCATTAAAAATAAATATCCAAACCTCATGTGTCTACATTACATGGATGATGTTTTACTGGCCCACCCTAATCAAAAAAATCTTATTTAATATATTCAGTGACGTGGCAGAAAAGTTAAAAAAAATATGGATTATATATAGCAGAAGAAAAAGTTCAAACCAGATCACCCATATTATATTTAGGATTTAAAATCATGGATACCTTTGTTAGACCCCAAAAAATTTTAATAAATAAAGAACATTTGACCACCCTCAATGATTTCCAAAAACTACTGGGAGACATTAATTGGCTTCACCCTACACTAAACCTCACTACTGGCCAACTAAAACCTTTATTTGACATCCTTCGCGGGGACCCTGATCCATCTTCACCGCGAACATTGACTCCTGATGCTAGGAAAGCTTTAAAGTTAGTAGAAAAAGCCATTGAAGGAGCTCATTGTGATAGATTTGATTTAACTCAACCGCTGATGTTGATTATTATTTCTTCACAATATACACCCACAGGAGTATTTTGGCAACAAGGGCCTTTATTATGGATACATTTGCCCGTCTCTCCTAAAAGTATAATTGAGTCTTATACCTCCATGGTGGCTAAACTTATTCTTCAAGGACTTAAGACTTCTACTAAAATATTTGGCATTCACCCTGCTACTATTATTACTCCCTATTCATCATCACAGATTGAATATTTATGCTTCAATGATAATGATTGGGCTATAGCTAAATGCTCTACTTCTGCAAATTTTGATAATCATCTTCCTAAGTCTTCTATATTATCTTTTTGTATTAATCATCCTATTATATTTCCACAGGTAATAAAAAATCAACCTATTCCTAAAGCATTAAATGTATTCACAGATGGGTCCTCAAATGGTACTGCTACAGTAGTCACTAAAAAAGAAAATGTGACTTACATAACTACACACAAATCAGCTCAATTAGTGGAACTGGAAGCTGTGGTAAGAGCTCTGAAAAATTTTAGAGAACAGCCCATGAATATTTTTTCAGATAGCCACTATATTGTACAAGCCGTCCCCAAATTAGCAGGACCAATAGCACCTCATACTCCAGCCTTTAAATTGTTTTTATCAAACACAAAAACTTTTGTGGGCAAGAAAAGAACCTCTATTCGTAGGCCATATTAGAGCACATACTAATTTGCCTGGTCCCCTCCATGAAGGTAATCAAAAGGCTGATGAACTTACAAAAACAATATTTATACTTTCAGCACTCCAGCAAGCTACTTTATTTCACTCCCAGTTTCACGTCAATAGCACCACCTTGCAGCGTAGGTTTAAAATCACAAAGGAGCAAGCCAGAATAATTATAAAAGATTGTAAATCTTGTATGACACATTTGCCCAATCCTCATTATGGTGTTAACCCTAGAGGATTAATGCCCAATCATTTGTGGCAGATGGATGTTACTCATGAGCCAAGTTTTGGAAAATTGCAATTTATTCATGTGACCATAGATACATGCTCAGGCATGATTTTTGCTTCCTTACATTCTGGAGAAAAAGTTAAAGATGTTACATCTCATTGTTTGCAAGCTTTTGCTGCATCGGGCATCCCCAAAATGCTTAAAACAGATAATGGCCCTGCATATACGTCCTCATCTTTCAAACAGTTTTGTGCAAAATTCAATATATCCCATAAAACAGGCATCCCTTACAATCCTCAGGGTCAGGGCATTATTGAAAGAGCAAACCGCACACTGAAAATTATGTTATTAAAACAAAAAGAAGGAAATTGGAAAAGTCCTAGGGACAGATTGGCAGTTGCCCTGTTTACCTTAAATTTTTTAACTTTAGACTCTAATGGTTATTCTGCTGGAGACAGACATTGGAACCCACACCAACAACATAAACGTTTGGTTTACTGGAAGGATGTTCTTTCAGGTACATGGAAGGGTCCAGATCCAGTATTAATTTGGGGGAGAGGATCTGTTTGTGTTTTTCCAAAGCACGAATCCTCTCCAATATGGATACCATCTAGATTAATAAAACAGGTACCACATCAAAAGTATCAAGATGAAGTTGTTGAAGAATCAAGATTAATAAAAAAAGTACAAAATCAAGAGGACCAAGATGAAGATATGAAATGATTCCCTCAAAAAAGGTCCTTCAAAATATTTCACAACTTAAGTGTCATTCCTCCCGTCTGGGACGAGAAGATCTCTCTTTAGTGTGCACACAATTGTATTTTTTTTTCTTTTTATACATGTCTTTATGTCTGTACATTTGTCTACATTTCATGTTAATGTGACATCACAAATATATGTTTGTATGTTTGTGCATCTGTCCAGTGTGACGTCACAAATAACAAAGCACTTATGAAAAAAAAAAAATATATATATATGGATCCAAATAACTTTAATTCATTTTAGGTTAAGAGTATTCAATTTAGGTAAATAATTTTATAAACGAAGGTACTTTCAATTTTGATTTATAGGTGTCCCTGGGACTTCTCTTTAGCAAACAATATGATTAGTGCTATATAACCTGATATTTTGGTGTTTTGACATAAGATTGTTTATTTGTTATTAACTTCATTTGTTTAATAGCTGATTAATTTCAATTATCTCAACAGGTAAAAGATTGCTGTGTATACAGAGACTCGAAGGTTCCAGCTAACAAATTATTCCTCCAAAGTGCCTTTAGCTTTTCTTTAATCTATCTTTAATACAGTAAATACCCTCAGTCTTTCTTTGTTTTGTTCTGAATATGATATTTTGCCAGCTTATGTTTGTGGGAGCTCAAACAACAATGTGTGTGAGCAGAAATCAACTTTAATTTTCTAATCTAATAATTCTATTTTTTAGTTTGACAACTCAACTCTTGACTCAGTGCTGCAATAACACTGCCTTTCCTTTAATAATTGATGCTTGAGTTTCTAGGTAGCAGGCCCTGAAGATTTGCTGGTGGCATTGTCTAGACATAAAAAAGATGTCTGCTGCTACAGCTGCAGGGATCTCGGTTGCCACAAGCATCCCTGCTGCTCAATCATCAAACAACCTCACCAACAGTGTGGCCTCTGCTCTACATGCTTGGGGCCTCCTACATCAATGTGTTATAACAAATGGACATTTTGATCTTTCATTGTTTGGGACTTTACAGGACAATGCCCTGCGGGTATTTGTCTACAGAATTCAGTGTGTTACTTGATGGAACTTAGGCCAGCTGATTTGTTTAAACAATTTGATATGCTATGCAATTTGGCTCTCGCTTCTCGCCTTAAGGCCTCACCATCTCCTCACAACTAGACGGCTGTTAGTCATCATACACAGTAGATCCTAAAGGGTTCCATTGGATGGCTGGTTAGCCAATGATGGGTAAGATCCCCAGAGGGGGACAAACTAAGACAGGCACAGTCGCACGGGACAGTCTCATATGGCCAACATTTCAACCTAAGACAGGAGTCAAGGGCACAGCCTTGATTATCCAATGACGGATAAGAATGTTGGTTTCACATAGACGTCCTAGCGCATCCCCTCTTTTAAAACAAAAGGGGAGAAATGCAGGAGCCCTGTTTGGGGAGATGGCTAAGATTGTGGTTGACTACAGGCCATGGAGATGTTTGGGTGTTGCCGCCTTCCGTAGTCTCACGGGACTTGGCCCGGGATCTTGTGGAACTTGAGCGAGATTACTGATTGGGTCTGTCCCATTTTGGTGGTGCGTGTGGTGCGTGTTAAAGTCGTTGTTAGAGCCAGAGAGAAAAGTTATCAGAATAAAAAAGCTGTTTGTTTTCAGTTCGCCTCTGAACTTCTTCCCGCGGCTTTGTTGCTCCAAGCGGCCATCACTTCAGGCGGCAACAGATAGGTGGAATCAATATTGTCAAAATGGCCATATCACCAAAAGCGCTATACAGATTTAATGCAATATTAAGGTTCCAATGATGTTCCTCATACAAATAGAAAAAGTAGTCATGAAATTCATTTGGAAAAATGAGAGGCCCAGAATAGCCAAAGCAATCCTCAGCAAGAAAAGTGAAACAGGAGGCATCACAATACCAGAACTTAAATTATACTACAGAGCTATAATAACAAAAACGGCATGGTATTGGCACCAGAAAGGACATGTAGACCAATAATACAGGATAGAAGACACAGAAAAAACCCACATAAACACAGTTATATCATACTAGACAAAGGCACCACAAACATAGATTAGAGAAAAGATAGCCTCTTCAACAAATGGTGCTGGGAAAACTGGAAACCACATGTAATAAAATAAAATTAGATGCCTGTCTTTCACCTGCACAAAACTCAACTGTAAGTAGATCAAGGACATAGGCATTAGATCAGATACCCTGCGCCTGCTTGAAAAAAACGTAGGTCCAAATCTCCATCATGTTGACTTAGGAACTGACTTCCTCAACAAGACTCCTAAAGCACAAGAAGTAAAATCAAAAATCAATAAATAGGATTGTAGCAAACTAAAAAGCTTCTTCACAGCAAAGGAAATAATCAAAAGCATGAAGAAAGACCATACAGAATGGGAGAAAATTTTTTCTACCTTCACCTCAGATACAGCATTAATCTCCAGGATATATAAAGAACTCAAAACACACACACACATACACACACACACACACACACACACACACACACACACCAAAAAAAAAAAAAACAAAAAAAAAAAAAAAAAACACCACCCAATCATTAAATAGGCAAAGGAACTGAACAGACACTTCACAGAAGAAGAAATAGAAATGATCAACAAATATATGAAAAAATGTTCAATATCTCTAGCGATTAGAGAAGTGCAAATTAAAACTATGCTGAGATTTCATCTCACTCCAGTCAGAATGGCAATTATCAAGAATACAAGCAATAATAAATGTTGGCAAGGATATGGGGAAAAAGTTACACTCATAGATTGCTGGTGGGACTACAAATTGGTACAACCACTCTGGAAAGAAGTATGGAAATTACTCAGAAAACTTTGAATGGAACCACCATTTGACCCACTTATCCCACTCCTCAGCACATACCCCAAGGACTTAAAATCAGCATACTATAGTGATGCGGCCACATCAATGTTCATAGCAGTTCAATTCACAATAGCTAAACTATGGAACCAAACCAGGTACCCTTCAATAGTGGAATGGATAAAAAAAAAAAATGTGGTACATATACATAATGGAATATTACTCAGCCATAAAGAAGAATGAAATTATGGCATTTGCTGGTAAATGGATGGAAGTGAAAGCTATCATGCTAAGTGAAATAAGCCAATCCCAAAAAACCAAAGGCCGGATATTCTCTCTGACATGCGAATGCTAACTCACAATAGGCCTTGGATTGGCAGTGGAGGTTCACCTGATTAGACAGGGGGAGTGGGGGAAAGATAGGAGGGATGGAAACAGGAAAGACAGCAGATTGAATCAGACATAGACTTTTCTATTTTCGTATATGAATACCACGACCAATTTAACTCCACATCATGTACAACCACAAGAATGGAAAGTTATACTCCATGAATGTATAATGTCAGAAATAGATTCTACTGTCACATATAACTAAAAAGAATAAATAAATAAAAATTTAAATTTTTTCAAAAAAGAAAAGCCCAGGACCAAATGAATTTTCAGCTGAGTTGTACTAGACTTTTAAAGAAGAAATAGCACCAGTCTTTCTCAAATTATGCCATGAAATTGAAAGGATGGGAACAATCCCAAATATATTCTATAAAACCAGTAGAAAACAAATACCAGAACCAAACAAAGACACATCAAGAAAAGAAAACTACAGACCAATTTCCTGATAAACAGAGATGTAAAAATCCTTAACAAATTGCATTCAAAAACATATCAAGAAGATCATACAACCTGATCAAGTGCATTTCATTCCAGGGATGTAAGGGTGGTTCAACATATGCAAAACAATAAATTTATTTCACCATATAAATAGAATTAAGGACAAGAATCATAGGATCATCTCCACAGATGCAGAAAAGGCCTTTGACAAGATCTGGGACCCACATTCATGTTAAAAAATGTTGGAGGATCTAGGTATGGAAGGAACTTACCTCAAGAATATAAAGTATGTATATGACAAAAACAAACCCAACACCATAGTGAACAAAGAAAAGCTGAAAGCCTTTCCTCCAAAATCAGGAACAAGACAGGATGTCACTCTCACCACTCCTATTCAGTACAGTCCTTGAAACTCTAGCCAGAGCAATCAGGTAAGAGAGGGATACAAATAGGGAAAGAGGAAGTCAAATTATTATTGATCAATGACATTATCCTATATCTAGAAGAACCAAAATACTCCACTAGACAACAGCTAGAGCTGAAAAATTAATCAGGACACAAGATCAACATTCATAAATTAATAGCTTTCCTGTGCTCCTATAATGAATCTGGTGAAAAAGAGATCAGGAAACCTATCCCAATCATAAGTTAATAACTTCAAAAAATAAAATAAAATACTTGGGAATTACTGTGACCAAGGAGGTGAAAGATCACCACAATAAAAACTGTAGAGTAATGAAGAAAAAAAAACTAAGGAAGATCTTAGAACATGGAAAGACCTCCCATGTTCTTAGATAGTCAGAATTGATATTTTCAAGTGGACATATTACCAAAAGTGTTATGCATACTCATTGCAATACTCATCAAAATATCAATGGCATTATTCCCAGAACTAGAAAAACAGTCCTAAAATTCTGGGAATAAGAGACCCAGAATAGCCAAAGCAAACTCACTAAAAAGAGCAATGCTCATCAACTCATCCTCAGCTCAGCAATGCTCCTCCTCAGCAACTTAGTGAGGCCCTGAGCAACCTAATGAGACCCTGTCTCTCAATAAAAAATGAAAAGGGCTGGGGATGTGGCTCAGTGTTCAAGAGCCCCTGAGTTCAATCCCTAGTACCAATTAATTACAGAGGCAAATAAGTTAAAAGATAAATGACAGAAAATATATACTATTTTACACTAATTTTTAAAAATATTGAAAGGTTGTATTAATAACACACAAAGTAGACTTTATACAGGGAATACTACCAGAGATAAAGAGTCATTTTATACTGATTACAAGATCAATTCATCAAGAGGACATAACATTCTTTAACAATTATGTACCTAACAACATAGCTTCAAATACTTGCAGCAAAAATTCATAAAACTAGGAGAAATCTATAAAACCAAAAAGTATAAATATTTCAACACCATATTTAAGAATTAATATAACAAATTGACATAAATCGGTACAGATGAACACATAAACACATCTACCAACTTAATCTAATTGGCATTTATAGAATACTCCAACAAACAACTTATGTGGTCCATCTTAATAATTGTACTCAGAACAATAATTGAGATGAACCACATAAAAGGAAAGTAATAAGATTTGATACATTTAAAAGAATACAAATTATATAAAGTATATTCTCTTATAATAATCACAATAAATTAGATAACAACAACAGAAATATAGAAAGCAATAATAGAAATACAGGTGGAAAACTCCCAAAGGTTTAAATCAATTTAAAAAATAATGGACTGTTTAAAGCAAAAATAATAACAATGTACTGTGGCATAGCTAACATCTTATAGAAGCAAAATACTGTAAACTAATTAACACTCCTCTAAATAACTCAAAGGTCAAAAGAGAAATCAGAAAAAGTTTGTGAACTAAATGAAAAAGATACCACCACATATTAAAAGTTTGTAGGATTCAAAATTTAAATAAATCAATACATTTTTGAAAACAAACATTTTGGGATTCAGTTAAAGTAGTACTAGCATAGAAATATGGACTGCTAAATATCCACATTATGAAAGCATAAAGTTCTACAAAATACAACTTCATCTTCCACATTACAAACAAAACAAAAGGGGCTGGAGTTGTGGCTCAGCAGTGGAGCACTCGCCTAGCACGTGCATGGCCCAGGTTCGATCCTCAGCACAACGTAAAAACGCATTGTGTACAACTAAAAGCAAATAAATAAATATTTTTTTTTAAAAACTAGAAAAAAAGAATAAATCCAAGTAAGCAGGACAAAATAAAACAATAATAAAGATTTCAAAGAAAATCAATAATATCGAAAAAAAACACATTGTGTACAACTAAAAGCAAATAAATAAATATTTTTTTAAAAAACTAGAAAAAAAGAATAAATCCAAGTAAGCAGGACAAAATAAAACAATAATAAAGATTTCAAAGAAAATCAATAATATTGAAAAATGGAGAAAAATCAACGAAATAAAAAAACTGGTTCTTTGGAAACATTGGTAAAATTGATAAACTTCTCCTGGACTGATGAGGAAAAAGGAGAGACAGCTTATGAATATGGATTGAGGGATGTGAATCACTAAAGTTTCTAGAGAAATTAAAATAATTTCAAAGGAATATTTTATCATCTTTATGTCAATAAGCAATTTAGATGAAATTAAATTTCTTGGAAAACACAAACTACCAAAACTTACTCAAGAATAAAATGATAACTGAATGGCATGGTATCTATCAAAGATAATCAAAGTGTGGTTCCAAACATTCCCAGAAAGAAATTTCCTGGGTGGGACGGCTTCACTGGTGGGATGTGTAAACACCAGGAGGCAGCAAAAACGGGGGACCATCCTTAATCTGTCTGCCTGAAGGAGCAGAAAGCATGATCCCATTTAATTAAACTATTTCTATCTCTGCATCTATCACTTGAACTATCTGTAATGTAGAGCATGTTCATTTAAGTGGGGAGGCCATTTCTGATTAAGGATTCGAGGCACTTTGCAGCTTTATTCTCAGTAGCTTTATATGAAATTGATGCACATCAACTTTACAAAGCACCCAACTAAATAATAAAACATTATTATTTTAGAAAATAATAAAGATTGAAGAATCAAGTAATGTGCACTGTCATAAAATCAATGAACAAGAGCATTTGTGTGGGTTCAACAGAGATACATTCATCAGAAAGTTTCAAAATCAAGAGAGCTGAGAACAGGCCACGTGGTTTAGTCACTGGGAGATCAGCAGAGCATCTCTGAAGTGGAGATGGACAAGCCAAATTACAGGGTGTTGAGCAGTGAGTGACTGGAGAGGTGGTGAAAAAAATATGTTTAAACCACATTATGGCTCTGACAGGATGATATCCATACCCTACTGTAACTACAGGAGGAATCAGAAAATTATCACAGCTTTATTCCTAAATAAAAAAATAAGTGGGACACCTAAGAAAAGCCCTCTAATGAACTCATGCAATTGTTGGAAAACATCAATGCAGAAAGTAACATCAGATGAACATCCACACAAGGAAAGAATGGGGGAGACAAGATGATATGGAGTAAAAGACAGTTTATCTTCAAAAGGGAAAGCAGGTGAGATTACACATGTCCTGAAAGAGAGCCGAGTATTTTTCCCTACAAAATAAAACAAGAAAAAGACATCTTAAAAGTAGTCAATTAAATGTAGAGAACACTGTATTCAAATCAGTCTTATTGTATCATTAAGACTATACCCTCTACAAGAGTGCTCTGTTCATATTCTCAAAAAAAACCTTCAATCTGCCTTCTAAAATCTATCTATAGAATTTCAAAGTGTTCTTTAAATATGTTACTATAGATGCAATACAAATCACATTCCTCACCACATCCTTAAGAGTGATTATCCTCTGGTTTCACTTTTTAAACAAGGAAATCAAATCAGTAAGCTGATTTCGATATATGTGAAAAATTCTCAGGTGTATCATCTTAAAATTCATCTCCTAAAGACATTTTTAAACGTCTCTTAAATTGCCAAGCTATATTTAGACATCTTTTTTTAAAAAGTCCTAAATGACTAGTAAATTTATATTATTTACCCAGTGAAAATGCCAACTGTTATATTATCATTTATCTATTTGAATAAATCAGATTTTACCAATTGCATTTTCCCCAAGAAAGTTTTTCAGTGTAACCAAACATTATAGATAATTAGAAATCAGACAGAAAATGCTAATAAGGAAAGATTATTTCAATGGCACCATATTTTCATCTACTTTGATGATTTCAATGGCACCATATTTTTTTGTCTACTTGGTTTCTCTGCTGGTACTTGAATTCAGAGAGCCAAATGAAACCTGTGGGTTTTCTCTTTACACTCCAAATTGTTCATCAACAAACATTCTACAGTAGCCCTGGACTCCTATCAGCCCCACCCGGATATGTGTCTTCAGCAGAGTTGTTTGATTCACACACAGTAATTTTAGGATGGAGAGAAGGCTTTGTGTCAGCATCCATATTGTTCTCTATTGAAGAACGGGCTGTGGTGATAAACCCATCAGTGTGTCATGACACATGGCCTTAGACGTTTGACCCTTCTCAGGCAAATATCTGCTCCAACCATTTATCAATCATATCACAATGAAAGGGGTGAAATTTCAAGATCAAGAGATGCATATCTTACTAATGTGTGAGCATTAGAAAGTGCCTTCCTTAACTATAAAGTAGGATATTTTACTATGAAGAAAAATTTACTAGAAAATACGACTCATCAAATTAGTTAGCTCCTCTATACCAACTATTCCTATATCACTGTTACTTTAGACCAACTGTACTGCCAGAGAGTCAGTCATTCTGATCATATATGACTTGGCATTTGATAACAGTTATTATTTCATCTGCTGTTACTGTTTAATATTCACCACTTAACAATTTTATGTTGACTGCCTTCCACACACAGAGAAAACTATTAATTGAGATCTTTTCCTATAGCAAGTTTCAGAAAGTAATGTAAAACTTGAACTCAACAAAAGGGGGGTTAATAAGCTCATATCATTAAAAAGTCCAAAGAGAAACTTGTTCCAGGCATGTACAGATTGAAGGGCTTGAATAATTTGTTGGGACTCAGTTTCTCCCTTTTCATCTCTGGGCCCTTATTACCTTTCTATTAGTTCCATCCCAAGATCCCTATTGATAAAAAGATGGCTTCCCCCAGTTCTAGATTTGTACTCCGATAACCTTAATTTTAACACAGGCCCATGGATTAATTACTGTTATCTTAGAGGGCCTGGGCCTGGTTACTTCTCCATCCTGACCCAATCAATCACTTTGGACAAAGGGATATGATATTCTCCTTGATCTGCTTTGTTTTATACCCACCCCTGGAGATATATCCAAAACACACATACTAAAAGTAGTTGGCATGTCAGGAGCAACAGAGAAATCTTACTGAAAGAAGCAGAAACAATGGTGTTCAGGGGGAAAAAAAAAAAAAAAAAAAACAAATATCTACTCCCAGTGAATTATACAAAAATCTAAATAAGCATTGTTCATCACCAAAGGCACAAAATGTAATGAGGTCAGGTAATGTATTGGAAAGATATATTATTATACAGAATTTGAGTCCAAATTCTAGGTAAATTCTTCATGGCTCTTAGATAAGTTCCTTATCTTCTTAAGCCTTATTTTCCTCAACTGTCACATATAAATGATAGCACCTACTTCACGTGGTTCTTATAAGGATAAATGTGAGATAATGGAAAAATACACTGTAAGCTTTGAAGCGTTCAACAAACATAAAAGTTAGGTGGAAGATGACTCACTGGAGTCAGAAATAAATCTAATACCAGAAACTTTGGTTTTCATTATCCAAGGCTAATAGCCACAACCATGTATAGAGCAAGCTATGATACTAATAGTCTTTAATTTAGGGATTTCCACATCCCATGTGCTAACCCAGAAACTACCATGTTTCCAAAGGATAAGACCTGTCAGAAGAAAGCAACCAGGTTCCTAAATAAAACATTCATGTTACACACCAGGAGGTGAAAACAAAAAATAGAAAACTTTTTTTTCAAAGCTATTCACTGCACCTGAGTACAGCTCATAGCAGAAATAAAAATATCTAATACAAACAAAAAGCAAAACAAAGCAATGAGAAAGCAAAAACAAATTAAAAAAAAAAAAAACACACTTTTGCAGATTCATCCAGAAAATCGGTTCAGAGAGATCAGCTACTATACTGACTCATTCCTTTGCTCTTCTAACCTTTAAACCTTGTTCCACTTATCACCCAACTACAAGTTCAGCACTGCATAAAGACTTCCAACCCCGAATAATTTAAAGACCCAAGACCAGCAATTCTGCATTGAATCAGGCTTGCTATTGGCAAGCCCCTGGTTGACTTCATTTTGGGGCCTCACAACTGGATTGTTGCTGTAGTTATTAAAATAAACCCCCACTCATATTGCAGTTACAAGGCTTCCTTGTTCCTGAGCTCATTTTCCTGTACAACCCCAACCTCTACATCACCTTCGCTTCATTCATTCACTCTTTCAATAAATGCTTATTGAGCATCTATTAGTTTCTAAACATTGTGGTAGGAAACATGGATGGGACATCACAGTTGCCCTCATGTTGCTAACTATTGGCTATTTCCAGACTCCTCTGGTCCCACACCTCACCCACTCTCTGGGATGAGAGTGGCTTACCAGTGACCTCTTGACACCTATCACCTGAATGCCCCCCTTTCACAAGCATCCTAGGAAGCATAAATAACATCCAAGGGCAACAAGCTGTTTGTACCCTCTGTGCCAGAACAGAATCTGACTAGAAATTACTGTATATGTGTGGGTTTGCAGTGCTTGTTTAACATTCCAGGGCAAAATAGAGAACAAACATTATCAGACCATTAGTCTAATACTAAGGACCTATGGTTGCCTCTTTCTCTTCAGTATGGTTTCAATATTCATGCATCACCCTCTGTAATACATGACTCCTGCTTTCAGCCCTCCAGATGTATGCCTCAATGCCATCATCAAGGGTGCCTTCTTAAATTATGGCCCTTTCTTGTCTCTTCAGTTCAGCCACCAAGTAGTGAATCTGTGCTCTTTACTAGAAGGGAATATGAGGTGTCAACAGGAAAAAAAAAAATACACAACACACACACACACACACACACACACACACACACACACAGGGTAAGAATAATAATTACATTGGATCGGTACTGAATACCAAGCCACAGCTTATAATGGTGCCTGACATACAGCATTTTACAGTTCCACAAAAAATATTCACACATATTATCTCAGCTGAAATCAGAGAACTTTGCAAAAATGATAGCAAGCTGCAAGCAAAGGAGGAACAAAAATCCAACTTGGGCTTTGTCGCAAGCGTACTCCACTAACGCTGATAATGGAAACGTCTACCCTATCTTTTGCAGTCACTGAAGAGCTTAACTTCATGATATTCTGATAAATGCTCATCTCTATTAATCAAAACCCAATTGTGCCATAGTCTGATATAAACTTTTCAAGATTTTACACTGTTTTTATAAAGAGGAAAAAAAAAAAACTTTTTAATACCCACCAGGACTTCATGATTTGATTATTCCATGCCTCCCCAGTTTTATCTTTCCCTGACTCCAGAATTAATTTATTACTTTGGTTTTTCTACTTTGCCTTTCTGATTTCTACTGGGCCTTTACTGCCTTCCATTTTTATCTCCAAAGCATCACGCTTTCTCCTTCCTCAGGACCCTTGCACTTGCTCTTCCCTCTGGAATGTTCCTCCATCATGGCCTAGTAGGTAATTCCTACGCTTCCTTCCTATCTCTGCTCAGGCTTCCTTAGCTGGCATTACTCATGCCCAGAGAGCTCTATTCTCTTCCTTGAGAGCATTCATTATAGTTGTGGTTGTATTTTCCATATTATGAATATTTTATATTATCAATCTTCTCCAGTGAGACTATAAATATAAGAGGAGGAACTTATCTTAAAAATAACTTATTTTTACTTATCACTAAACCTACAGAACCAGTGTACCATTTAATTATAATAACTCCCAGGAATCACTGTTTGCAGAGGGTTTGATATATGTTAGTAGCTAACAGCAAGGTCTTCAGAGTCAGAAAGACCTAGTTTCAAAATTCTATTACCACCCATGTAATTTGGGGCTGGTTGCCTAATCTTTTGTGTCTTCATTTCTATAGTAAGAATAATCATTATTATTCTAACCAAACCACAGCTTGTGAAGATTTTTAAAATCATGTAGAAAGCCAACATGAATGCTCATTTCCTCTCACTACATACCACTGTGTCTCAAATATACAATTTACATTTAAGGAGAGTTTAATGGTTAAGCATATGTGTCCACTTGATGGAGCTAAGAGATGGCCAGGTACCTGGTAAAATATTATTTCCAAATATGTCTGTGAGGGTGTTTCCAAAAGACAGAAGCATTTGAATCACTAGGCTGAGTAAAGAATCATCTTCACAAATTTGAGTTTGTATTGTTCAATCTCGTTGACGGCCAGATAGAATCAAAAGGTGAAAGAGGGCAAATCACTCCCTTCCTGAACTGAGATGTCCATCTTTCCCTGCCCTCACATCACACGTCCTGCTTCTCAGGCTTTTGGACTCTGAATTTACACCTGTGCCCTCCCTCCACCCAGTGTTCAAGCCTTTGGACGACAGGTTTCACCATCAGCTCCCCTGGTACTAATGCTTCAGACCGCATATAGTATGACTTCCTGACCTCCATAAATGTGAGAAGCCTATTTGTATAATAGAACTCTTTTATATCTACACATATCTACATGTATCCTATTGGTTCTCTGTCTCTGGGGAACCCTAATACAGAAGAGGAATAATGTTTTCATTTAATTAAAGTCTTTGTCAGATTGGATGTGGTGGTGCACATTTGCAATCCCAGTGACTGTGGAAGCTCAGGTAGGAGGATCATAAGTTCAAGGGCAGCCTTGATCATTTATTAAGACTCTGTCTCAAAATTAAAAAAACAATAATAATAAAAGTGGTTGGGGATGTAGTACAGTGGTAAAGTGCCCTGGATTCGATTCCCAGTGCTACAAAAAAATATTGTTAATAAAATCACCTAAGTACAACCTCTACTTTGAATCTGTTACTATAGAATGATGATCTTGAAACATATTTTCTGATGCGGGAAACTTTAAAATGTTTGTGGGAATGAATAACTCGAGATAATTTGAGATGGTAATTAGAAAATTGTGGCCTGGTCCTTAAATTAAGGGTTAAAGACTAAATAGAGGGTCCTTACATAATTAAAAAATAAAATTCTTTCCAGAACATAAGCTGAAGCCTTAATGCCAAAGGTGACAGTGAAACAGCACAGTTACATAACTACAAATTCCATTCTGAGATAACTCAAGGGCCAGGCCACATACAAGGAAAAACATACATACTCATTTCCCTCTAGTATCAATCTAATGGACACCTAGTCGAGACCTTACCTAGAGAATTAAGAGTCTGGTGACTGAACTCGACCATTCAATTTTAGTATTCTTTATATCTTTAAGTTCATCACCTCAATACTAACATGAAAGAAATATGAATTCACACACATTAGTATCTTCACATATGTTAGATCATTGACTCTATTTTAGAAAGAGCATTGGTCTTTACATTATAGAAAATCAAACCTTCAGTAATTATAAAGCAATGTAATCTAAGGTACAAACAATTTTGCAATTAAAAATCCCAATTAAAGAGTTAATACTGGCATTAATGCAACCCATTTCATTACACATAAACCATTTTTGTAGGTTACACAGTTCACTGACAAATTCCATTAATGTCTTTTCTTGTTTTTCTCCAGCTTTCTTTCATTAACTACCATTTTTTAACCTGGAAATTATTTTAATGTGTTTTCTATAGCTATACTATTGAATGATTGAGAATTCCAAAAGGTTCACTGTACATCAGAAACATAACCTTGTTTTACACAATGTCCTTATTTCATACCATAGGGATGTTTAGCTAAAGAGCCTGTAAAAGAATAAGCTGCAAAGCTCCAAGATCCCATATGATCACTTGGAAACAGTCATCATTTCAAACAGTACACATTTAAACTATCACACTGGAATCCTAAATCTTAAACTCAACACAGAGATTAAATACCAGTAGAAAAATAAATATGGGTTGAGAACTAAAATTGTTTTTCCTTCAACACATGAAGAAAGTGTGTATACACAACTGACATCAAGAACAAGCAAACCAGAGACCAAATTGATGCAAACAGGATGCCAAGCAAAATTCAGCTCTCTGCCAAAGGTTTTCCCCAGGAGGTGAATAACATTTTCCATAAGTCTATGGAAATTGCAGAATTGGTTTGGTAATGAAATACTCTTAGCCACTTTTTATACGTGATTTAACATTTCTGTTCTCTACTGAACAGTATAGGTTACATTAATTGCATCAGAGGGGAACCCATATTTATATTCAGTGAAAAGATTAGCAGTATTTTAATTCACTTGAGAAAATTTTACCATATGTAAAAATGAAATATGCATTTTTAAACCTACTTTTGATAGTGTAAGACTATTTATACAATTATAGTGTAATTCTGCAAGATTAAAATTAAATATAAAAATTTTCAGCCAGGAGCACTTCATATTATGTTAATCCACAGAGTGTCATAATTAAAAGAGTTGTATTGTAATTTTCATAAAGTTACAAGTGTAGGCCAACTTGTCACTAGAAAGCTAGATAATCTTGGGGAAAAGAAGTCGATTTTTAAAAATACTTTTCTGTCCAATTGGTCCTAAAATTCATTATAGGTGATTTTCCAACAATAGAAAAATTCAGCATATAAGTAATCTCGACTTTTAGCTTTAACACATCTTCAGTTACCTTCTTTGCAATTCCATGTGTTTATAAAAAGAAGTCGTAACTGACTGCTTTTCTGTTTCTGTGCTTACTGTTTTCATTTTACTAGAGCATTCCCAGAGATTAGAAAACCAAACAATCAAACAAAATTATGGAAAATACAAGTGATGTTGCAAAATTACAGTGATGCCCTGAAATAGTCGCCAAAGCATTCAGGAGAACAAAGGCTTTCAGAAGTTTTCAACCATGATGCTAAAGCAGGCTCTACACCAGGCCACATGCCTTTTAGCAGTGGGGCAATGTGCACATGCAGTAGATTGTCCTGGAAAGATTTGTAAATTATCTACATCCTTGCTCTGGCACCTGTGATGACTTGGAAAATTAAACTTCACATTTGTTTATCTATGAGGTCATCACAAATCCCTCCATGGTATTCCGGCCTAATTAAGAAGTGTTAAGAGAGATTTGCATCCCTTTGCTAATTCACATAAGCACTCCACTGGCTTAGTTAGTAGATGGCTACCTTCTGACTGAGGAAAACAAGAGTCCATGGCATTGATACCCAAGATCTTCTAGGGAAACTGAGATCTATTTTCTGTTATAATCTTGATTCTAAGTGTTCTGGTTCAGAGCCACCTCGAATTTTCTTCCATGCTAAAGGAAGGAGGCAGATGATGAATTTTTCTTAATTTCTTATTCTTTATCTCTAGACATCTCTTTCCCTTATGGTTTCAGTTCTTTTACTTTACCCCTCCTAGGGTCTCTCTACTAATTTTGCTACCTTCTATCCCACACCCTCAGTCTTTTCCTGCTTCATAATTATTAGGTCAGACAAAACCAAACATTGCTTTAAGCAATATTCAATTCTAAGCATATATTGTTTGAAATATGGATGAATTATTTTTCATTGTTTTACTTTTGCCAGAACACAAATCTGCAACAACAAAACTTTCACATGTTCTTTCCTAATACTTATGGTTCAGACCAGTAAATTTTAAAAAGTAGCCATTCAGGGGCTGGGGATATAGCTCAGTTGGTAGAGTGTTTGCCTAGCATGCACAAGGCCCTGGGTTCAATCCCCTGCACCAAAAAAAAAAAAAAAAAAAAAAAAAAAAAAAAAAAAAAAAAAAAAAAAAGAAAGAAAGAAAGAAAGAAAAGAAATTAGCCATTTGGCAAGTATTTACTGGGTGCCACTGTCCATTAACTCAGTCCATGATAGAATCTATGAAGAATAAAGAAGGGGGAAAAAATCTATGAGGCACTTAAACCTAAATTCAATTCTCCTAAAAGTATATGAAATATAAAAAGACCAAAAGCATTAAAATTTAACATAACATTTTAAATGAATGCTACTGCTGAGAAAGGATGGCTGATTGAACACAAACATTTGCTTTTCTCCAAATAATACTGAAATGAACTGAAAAGTATAGAAAGAGAATGAAGTGACAAGAAGTAAATGAGGTAGGAAATCGGAGTGGCCAGGAAACCATGAGTATTTTATAATGTTTAATGGAATTAAAGAAAGCAGAGTGCAGGTGGTAAAGCTGGAGAAGAAAAAGACTGAGATTTCTGATATGTGCAGCTCATTGGGCTGTAATTTCCAATGATGATAAAAGATGATTATGGAATTTGTGGTAAGGAGAGAGATGAAAATGAACTCTATGATTAGTTCTCAGTCTTTCCATTTATGCTATTAGCAAGTGCTGGGCCCACCGCTCCTGTTTTTGTGGCAGTATTGTAGATATCATAGTAGGTACTGGGTATTTATGTCCATGCTGTATATTGTTTGCATCTGTTGTTTCTGTTGATTGTTTCCCACTTTTCTGTGAGGTACTGAGAATCAACCAGGACACTGAAAGTTCACAGGGTAGGGACTCTTGTTACCAAGGTAAACCAGGTCAAAAGATACTACATCTTGTTCCACACACAAACTAATCACACTCTAACTTCAATGATATTTTAATACAAACAACAAAAGAAATAAAACCCCCAAACTAATAGCCAGGCCCCATGTACGAATGGTCAGGAGGAACCCTCAGCTATCACTCACGGACCATCCACTTCTACAGAAAAAATAGAATTAATATAAAGACTGTGGACAGGAGGTGTCTCAATCTAGACCACTCCCATACATCTTTACAATGAACAGTTGTTAAATAAAGAGAAGCAAACACAGAGAGTGTATCCCACATACCCTATATCATACCACACAATTTCCAGATCTTCAACAAATCCACTCTTTTGAGACCTACAGGGAAAGTAGAATCCTCAAGCTCTGACATAATATATATTATATCAAAATACACTAATCATCATCCAAGAACTAGCAGAGGAAATATACTACAAAATCCACTTGGAAATGCATCGAGAAATTTGTAACAAGCTGATATCCCAGAACACAATGACAAGAGAAGGCAGTGCCCTAAAAATTTAGTAACACACAAAAGTAGAAGAAGAATCCATCCCAATAAATGCAAAAAATAACACAGGAATTTGAGATATATGGAAGATAAGATTATATAATGCCTCCTACAGTTCACAATTCACCAACTACTGACTCCAAAGATATAAAAGTGGAGGAAATATCAGATAAAGAATTCAAAATAATATTTATAAAAATGATCAATGAATTCCAAGAGAACACAGAAACAACTGAATAAATTAAGGAAATCAGTACAAGATATGAATGAGAAATTCAATAAAGGGGAAAAGATATTTTAAAAGAACCAAACAGAAATCTTGCAAATGAAAGACAGTAAACCAAATGAAATTTTTAGTTGAAAGTCTCTCATAGAGTAGACGGTGCTAAAGACAGGATCTCAGAGCAGGAAGACAAAGTGGCGAGCCTTGAACATTCAGGAAGTATTAGAGAAAAGAAAATAAGTAAACTGAACCAGAATATACACGTACTTTGAGGAAACATTAAGAGATCAAATTTAAGAATTGTTGGGATTAAAGAGGGTTGGGAGATTCAGGATAATGGCATTGATAACCTCTCTACAGGGAAATAATGGGAAGTTTTAGAAACCTTGAAGATGAGATAGACATCCAGATATACAGGATGCATTCAGAACCCCAAATAGAGAAGATCAAAAAACAGCCTCTCCCTGATACCTTATAATTAAAATGCCTAACATACAGAAGAAAAATTGAATTTTTAATGTCTCAAGAGAAAAAGTCAGGTCACATTTAGAGGTAAGTCAATCAGATGTACTTTTGATTTCTTAGAACAAACTCAAATCCAGGAGGGTTTGGAATAATGGGTTCCTAGCACTGAACAAAAATAATAGCCAACCAAAATTGCTATATCCAACAACACTGTCCAAAGAATTCAAGAAGAAATAAAACTGCTGGGGGCCAGCCCCAGTCGGGGTACAACGTGAGCGCTCAGCAAAGTACGGAGGCAGAGAAGCAGCAATGGGGAAAATAACACACCGACACACGAGTCAGGCTGTGGAATCTTCTCTCTTTACTTTTTACTTTCTTTTAGGTTTTAAGCACAATATTTGGCAGCACAGATTGTTTACACTTTCTTTGGTGATTACATTACAGACATGACTTAATTTTTAGACATATTAAATTTCTTATTTTATATATTTCAAGGTTTTGAGGTCACTTGCACCTTTTCAAGGCCCTGTACATGACTGAAACTGTTTTCTCTGCATACTATTTAGGCTGTCTGATAAAAGTCAACCTTCTTTGTCTGGGATTCCACAGCACTATTGTTTTTCTTTTATAGCAGTTGTTTATAAAATCTAGAAGCAGGGCAAGGTTGAATGTTAGCTCATGGGAGACTTTTTACTCTAAGGGATTTATATCTACTTTAAAAGTAAGAGAAACTTATTTTTAATCACAAAAAAGACTCTTAAAGCTTATTAACTAGAAATTAAGTACTTATAGAAAAAGGTTTGTGTTACTCTTTTCAAGAAAAGATAAATGTACAGAGTTAGTCTGGATCTAAATAATTGAAATAGGGATACCTGATGGCCATATATGTGAATAAAGAACTGAACAGCAGCAAGTAGAAGTCAAAGTTAACTCTTTCAACACCATATCTTTCATGAAAAAGGAGAGGGCTTTATAGAAAATGCCACAACATAAAACCTTCTAAAATAAGCAGAAGCCAAAAGAATTCACAACTGCCAGCACTACAGAAAACACTTACAGAAATACCACACACAAAATAAAGCAAAAACAAAACCTAGTATATTCAAAATGGACAAATATTACTTAAAGAATAACTAATAACAACTCAGGAGGCTGAGACAGGAGGATTGCAGGTTCAAAGCCAGCCTCAGCAACAATGAGGTGTTAAGCAACTAAGTGAGACACTGTCTCTAAGTAAAATAGAAAATAGGGCTGGGATGTGGCTCAGTGGTTGAATGTCCCTGAGTTCAACCCAAAAAATAGCTAATAAGATGAGAAACAGGACCAAATTAAACATTAGAAATAAATGAAAATGGCAGGAGTTAATAAATATTTCTCTATATAACATGGAATAAAAATGGACTCATACTAATAGGCTGGCAGAATGGATGAACAAACAACACCCAACAGATGTTGTTTGTAAGAGACTCATCTTACAAGCAAAGACAACCACAAGCTCAAAACGAAAGGATAGTAATTGTTATACCATGCAAAGGAAGCCTGGAAACAAGCAGGAGTAGCTATTCTCATACATGACAGAGTGGACTTCAAGCTAAAATTAATCAGAAGAAACAAAGAAGGTCACTTCATAATGGTAATGAAAGTAATACAACAATGAGATAAAATGATAGTAAATATTTATATCCCAAATGTCAGTGCACGTAATTACATAAAACAGACATTACTCAAAGACTTGGATATATCCCAGTACAATATTACTGGGTGATTTCAACCCACCTCTCTCATCAACAGATCATCCAGAAATAAATTCGGTAAAGACATTTCAGACCTAAAAAATATAGATCAACTACACAAAAAACATTTATAAGATATTTCATCCAATAGCCAAATTCACTTTTTTCTCAGCTGTTCATGGAGACTTCTCCAAATAGACAATATTTTAGTCCACTAAGCAACTCTCAGCTATATATATGCATCTTATTTGATCATGATGGAATGAAATTAGAAGTCAACACCAGAAACTATATAAATACAAGGAGATTTAAAGATATGCTTTGAGTAAAATACACTATGAATAGGAAAAATATACTATGAGTGCCTACATAAGAAAATCAGATATCTCAAATAAACAACCTAATAATGAATTGCAAAGCCCTTGAAAAACCAAAACAAGCCAATTCTAAAATAAGTAGAAAGAAATAATTAAGATCAGAACCTAAATCAATGAAATAGAGAATAAAGAAACAATACAAAGGATCAATGAAGTGAAGAAATAACTCTTTGAAATGATAAATAACATATAAACATCTAGTCAAATGAACTAAAAGAAAAAGAAAGAAGATCCAAATCAATAAAACTAGATATGAAAAAAGAGAAATCACTACAGATATCACATAAATCCACAGGATCATTAGGTATTATTTTGAAAACTCACACTCCGATAAATTGAAAAATCTAGATGAACTGGATGGATATATTTCTAGACACATACAACCTGCCAAAATTTAATAAAGAAGAAGAGAAAACTAGACAGACCAAAAACTAGCAATGATATAGAAACTAATAGAAACCCTTTCAACAAAGAAAAGCCCAAGACCAGATGGATTCTCAGCTGAATTCTATCACACCTTTAAAGAAGAACTAAGGTCAATACTTTTAAAGATTATATACAAAAAACCCAAACTAAAATAATGAATTGAGAAAAATTGAAGGCATTCCTTTAAAACTGAGAACAAGACAAAGATGTCCACTCTCACCACTCCTGTTTAATATAGTACTAAGAATTCTACTCATAATAATAGAAGGAAATAAAAGAGAGAAAATAGGGGAAAAAATAAGTCACATTATCACTGTTTGCATTTGACATGATCCTATACTTACAAAATCCAAAACATTCCACCAAAAAATTGCTAGAGCTAATAAATAAATTCAGCAAAGTATCAGCTTACAAAATCCACATACAAAAATCTATAGTTTTCCCATACTCCAAGAATGAATATGATGAGAAATAAATCAGGAAAACAATTCCATTCACAATAACTTCAAAAAAAATACAATACTTAGGAATAAATCTAACAATGGAGGTAAAAGACCTATACAATGGAAACCATGGAACACTGAAAAAGGAAATTGAAGAAGACTCAAGATGGAAAGACCTCCGCAGAATTAATATTAGTAGAACACTAACATTGTTAAAATGGGCATAGTGCCAAAAGCAATATATAGATTCAAATCAAAAGTAATGCTAATTTCACAATACCTGCCTTCAGATTACAGAGCTCTAATAACAAAAACTGCATGCTACTGTTAGAAAAAACAGACATAGAACAATGGAACAAAATATAATACAAACACAGATAGAGTTATCTGATCCTTGACAAAGGTGCCAAAATATAGGTTAGATGAAAGACAACCTTTTTTAAAAATGGTGCTAGGAAAACTGGTTATCCATATGTGGAAGAATGAGACTAGATCCTTATCTCTCACCCTGCACAAAAGTTAACTCAAAATGGATTAAAGGCCTAGAAATTAGATCAGAAACTATGTAATTCTTAGGGGTAAAAAAGTGGAATCAACACTCCAACATAAAGGCGTAGGCAACAATATTCTCATTTGGTCTCCTAAAACTCAATAGATAATAATAAAAATTAATAACTGGGATAATATCATATTTTAAAAGCTTCTTCTTAACAAAATAATTAAGAATCTGAAGAGAGAAGGTACAAAACGGGAGAAGATCTTTTCTGATAGATGATTAATATCCAGAATATATAAATAAAATTTAACCGCCCCCCAAAAAAAGTCCAATTAATAAATGAGCAAATAAACTAAAGAGATGATTCTCAAAAGAAGAAATACAAATAGCCAAGAAATATATGGGGAAAAAATGTTCAACATCCTTAGCAATAGGGAAATGCAAATTGAAACTATACTGGGATTTCCTCTGACTCCAGTTAGAATGGCAGTCATCAAGAATATAAATAATAAATGCTGGATAGGATGTAAAGAAAAAGAAACAGTTTACACTGTTGGTGGGACTGTAAATATCTCCACTACAAAAATTGGCATGGAGGTTCCTCAAAAGACTAAGAATGAAACTTTGATATGACCCAGATGTACTACTACCCTATACTTATCCTAAAGTATTAAAAGTCAACACACTATAGTGATATCTACATATTTACCCATATTTACAGCAGCAAAATTCATGGTGGGCCAAACTATGGAACCAGCCCAGGTGCACAGATAAATGAATAAAGAAAATGTGGATATATATATATATATATATGGAGTTTTATTTACCCTTAAAGAATAATGTGTTTGTGTCATTTGAAGGAAAATGAATGGAACTTGAGAACATTATGTTAATTGAAATAAGCCAAAATCAGAAAGTCAAGGGTCATATGTTTTCTCTCATACATGGAAGCTAGAGAAGGAAAAGAAGGAGGTAAGAGGGGTAGAAAGGGAAATAATTGGGAACAACATTAGCCAAATTATATTGTTATATCATGTGCACGTATGAATATATAACAATGAAGCATATCATTATGTATAATGCACAATAAAAATATGGGAAAAAAGAAAAATAAAATAATTTTGCACAGTTTTATTTCTAAATTTTCTTATCACACAAGATGTAACAGCTATTAAAGTGTTAAGTCTGTTAGCATAACAAGAATTTGCAAATGTTCAAGTATTTTCAATTTCCTACCAATGTCATCAGTAGCCTTAAGTGAAGAAAAATAAAAACAGTTAACACCTATAATAGTTTGATATTGTTTTTCATCTAATTTATGCACTGAAATTAAATCTCATGAATTCTCATTCAGTCAAAGGTGAAACATCTGACATTTTTGTAAATAAGCATGTACCACCAGATAAAAATGCAGTGATGAAGATTATTTGTTCTGTGATAGTAATACAAATTTTTTTTTTTTTTTTTTTTTTTTTTTTTTTGTACTGGGGATTGAACTCAGGGGCACTCGACCACTGGGCCACATCCCCAGCCCTTTTTTTTTTTTTTTTTTTTTGTATTTTATTAGAGACAGGGTCTCACTGAGTTGCTAAGTGCCTCACCATTGCTGAGGCTGGCTTTGAACTTGCGATCCTCCTGCCTCAGCCTCCCAAGTACTGGGATTACAGGCGTGCGCCACCGTGCCCGGCAGTAATACAAATTTTGATAGAGCACAATGACAAGATTAAAAACAGTGATCATGCTAAATTAAGACTGGGAAAATATACTTGGACCTGACTGTGGTAAACACATGATATATATTGTATTGAAACAAGCTGTGATCATCTGCCAAATGAAATAGAAAATTCAATTGTCAAAATATGCAAAATATTGAGTGTCTAGAAATATTAAAGGCACTAATCTAGAAATGTTTTGTGAAAAGCTATTGTTAATTTTTTCACATGTATATACCTTAGCATGGCAATATGTGTATCCGTTTTTTACTACTCAATTGAATTTTGAGAAATATTAGTTTTGAGTATTTTATGAATCAATCTTTACAATATGGCAATAAACTTTCATAATTAAATGCTTTAAATTCTGGTTGTACTTTGATCAATATTAGTTGAATACTTTTAATCAAAGTTGCCAGCGAATAGAGGAACAAAATTCTTTAAGCCTTGAAGTTTTAGTAAATTTCAATTTTTGAAAACATAGCTTGGAAACAGGAAAATATACATTCATCTCTACAAAAGCAAAGGAGGGAAATGAACAAGTTAAATAATGGAGGCTTAAAAGATACACAGGATTTATTATTTTTTTAATATTTATTTTTTAGTTGTAGTTGGACACAATATCTTTATTTTATTTATTTTTTGTGATGGTGAGGATCAAACCCTGGGCCCTGCATGTGCTAGGTGAGCACTCTACCATTGAGCCATACCCCAGCCCCTACAGGATTTATTATTTCAAAAATCTATATTTGTGTTCTACATTTCTCAACTTAAAAAAGAAATCTTGGTAGAGTTCTTATTTTTAAGAAAGGATGAATACATGTCCTCTATCAGAATATTGAAATTTGGAAGGCTATGACTTTGCAACATCTAAAGTTTATGAAATATTCATAGGAATTATAAACAAAAAGATATTTGATGAGTAGTCTTGTAAAAATATTCAAAGGAAGTTACTCTAAGCAGAGGTTAAAAGGTAGCAAATGAACACCTCTGAAAATGTTTGGATTGAAACAGTGACATATTTTATTATTTTATTTAATAAGAACTGAGGCCAGGTGCAGTGGCAAATGCCTGTAATCCCAGCTACTGGGGAGGCTGAGGCAGGCAGGATCACAAGTTCAAGGCCAACCTTGGCAATTTAACAAGATCCTATCTTGAAATAAAAAATAAAAAAGGCTGGGGATATAGATCAGTGGTAAAACCACTCCCCAACTCAATCCCCAGTACTAGAAAAAGAGAGAAAAAATAACTAAGGACAATTTTATTTAGCAACATTTACCAGGCCTTTACTTACCAGGCACCTTAGCACCTATACAGAGTTATTTTCTCAGTTAAAAATAATCATGGAGAAGAATCAGTGTAAGTGTCAACGAGTTCAATTTTGTGAAAGAACTAAAAATAAAACAAGAAAAATAAAATTTTCAGGTAAAAACTACTATCACTGGAATGAAAACAGGCTAAGAGTTACTTTAGTACATCTCTAGTACATGAATAGTTAACTTAGCAAAAACAGTTATTTTCACTTACAGTTATTTTTTGCTTGTTTAGCTTAACACATATGGACATATTTATTCTAATTGTTTTAGAGACTTTTATCTTTGAAAATTGTCCTCAAATAGAACCGTTTTATTGGCTATGACCCAAAAAAATCAATTTGCCAATAAAATGAGAGCTCTTATGCAATATGAAACTTTACTGCTTTTGAAAGGTTAAAGTGATCTTGATATACAGGCAAAGCCTGGAGAAGACTAAGAGCAGCAGTGCAACCCTCTGCTTCTTTCTGGCCATGATAGGATGCACTCTTGTCAAGTCTAACAAACAGGCATTATCAAAGTGATGCATGGGACCCATTGCTTAGAGCCATTTTGATCATAAAGCATTTCCATTTCATATTCTGATAATTACACAACTGTCATTGACATTTTCCATCAGGACATGCTCCAGAAATCTTTCAACTCTATAGCTGGTTACCATAAGTAAGTGAAACAGATGAGATATATTCTGCTGAGAACATTTCATAGATAAGGATCTTCATTTACCTCTTTCCCCCAGTAAATACCTAGTGTCTAATTAATTACTTATTTTTCTTTCTCCCCCTCACTCTCCCTCCAGTTATTCACCTAGCTGCTAACCCTTTTCTGCTCACAGATATTAGAATGTCAAAGTCTCCATAAGAAGTCAATTTACAGATCAACACATACAGAATTTTAAAATTATGTAATTTTAATTATTTTGCATATACCACTTCTTCAATGCTCTTAAAACTGCCTAGATTTGGAAAAGGCGGTGAATTATATGATCAACATAACTATTACATACAAAGTGGTGGCTTCCAACCCTTTTACTAAACTTATATAAATGACATCATTTGTCCCTATTAGGTAATAAAGCTGCAATTAAGATAAACACTCAAGCTGGTAGGTGGTGCCTGGACTCTACTATAGCTGCCAACTTCCCATTGGTGTTATGATTAACTTAACTTGCTTTTCCATTCCTAAATACTATTATATAGAAAAATAAGCTTAATAATTCCTAAATCAATCAAGGCCTTACGATTTAGAGCAAGCTTTTAAAAATTGCATAAGATAAAGTATTTTTTTCAAGCCTGCCACAGATATAACTACATTACATTATCCTTGTCATGTAGCAAAGCAGAAAAAAATAATCACATCTCTGAAAGCAATCTAGTGATTCCCTCAATCAAGAGTTTCAGAACTGTTTTATTGAATAATTCTGACTCTCCTCCTTGCTTGTGACAATAATTAATCTCATTACCTTGATTATTCATTGCTTAGTAAATAAAATATAATAGTACCATATATGTTCATGGCATCACTCTAATACACCTCTCCTTCCCAAAATATCAAGACGTACATTAAACAAAATACGACACAAATTCCAAAAACAAATGTGAAACTCTTCTACACAGAGGCCAACAGTATTTAAATTAGGGGATTTTATGACAGAGAAAGGACTGGCCCGAACATTGCCAAGTTTACCTTTGGCATTTGCCCAATTTCCTTTTTTCACTCCCCTCCTAAGTCTTGTTTCTGCTCTGCCCTGGTCACAGGTATCCAGAGCCCTCACCACTACCTTTGGATGTCAAGAGGGAACCCACTTCCCCGCTTTCAGCTTAGACTTGCCTTACACTGAAGAACCCCAGGGACTAAATTACTTCTTTCTCTCTTCCTGACCCTCATCAAAACTTCCATTAACTGGAGGAAAGCAATTTAATTAAACTAAGCCACATTGGACTGTGAATGATTGATTAATAGACTACTTAACCCGCCCTGGGATACTTTTTTTTTTTTTTTTTAAAGAGGACACTGTAATGTAAGTGAATCTGTAATAGGCAGAATTTTAAACAGTTCCAAAAAGTACAGAGAAATATATGGGCTTCATTCTGGGAGATATGTTTTGATAGAAGGGCCTTTTGAGGGTCTCTTAAATTATCCCTCTTGGTGGCCAGTACTCAGCCTCCATTCCTAACTAGGAGAATAAAGCATTGACTGAAACGCCCGTTTCTGGTTTTATAAGTGAGCAGGAAAGTACTCTCAAAGGAAGGAATTTGACTTTGAAACGGACTTCAGAAGTCAAAGTATGGTTTATTACTCCTCTGGGTGAACTGAGAAATATAAACGCTTCTTTTAACTTGGAGCCACATTCCCAAGAGCCATCCTCAAATACCAAATATCAATAGGACAGAGGGTAAATCCTTTGTCGTGTTGAAGTGACCCTACAGATATCCTTTTTAGATTAATTACATGTTTTTAACTTTTAATTGGAGGATCGAAATGAGCACCAGAAATACATGATGTAACCCCATGTTGCAAAGACGCAAATGAGAACATAAAGGAACAGGAGCCTCTGCAAACTTCATACTAAAGATCATCTTTCATCTCATCAGTTCCACCTTCTGCCTTACACACACACACACACACACACACACACACACACTCCTTAAGTGACAACAAAACCCCTATTCCTCAAACAGTGTTGACAGAGTATCTTCTTAAAATTTAGTTACATATCATCTAACCATTTTGGAATAATATTGATAATTAAAATGCTGATATATCCTTGTTGGTAAAATAGACTAGAAGTAATTACAACTAACTTCTTGCTTTGATTGTCCATGCATTCTTTTTTTCTGCCTTATCCCAGGCAGAAAATGCAGAGAGAAGGAACTGTTCATGGTTTGCCTCTTGTTTGATTGACATAAATTGAAGTGAATCCTCTGCTCTGGCTAATTATAAATTTTGTTCTCCCCAGACGATGACACATGCTTCTCTGGTCATGATAAAAGCTTCTACAGTATTTCACTCTGTTGTAATAATTATAAAAATCAACAATCTATCCCTGGTTATCAGTCAATTATATTAATATCAGACTTCCAAGCATCTTGTCAGACCATACTTAGTTCATGGTGAACTTTTTCACTGTATTAAAAATATATACTTAGCCTGTGGTGAACTCTTTCACTATACTGAAAGATCACACTTCATCTTAATTTTCAAAATTTACATGGGGAGTGGGTCCTGGATAGAAAGTTATTACATGCAAGAAAGGCTTCTTAGTTGTGGTATCTATACTTAAAGGAAAAAATGTCTAATTATTGTTTTTCTTCAAACTAAAAAAAAAAAAAAAAAAAATCTCTCTTCTCAGCTAAGTAAACTTTCTACATATTCTGGTGCACCATGATCTTAAGATCTGGCTTCTGAAAGAAACTAAGTTTCTGACTCAAACGTACATCAAAGGGTATTCCAGGGCTGGGGTTGTGGCTCAGAGGTAGCTAAAAAATAAATATGTTTTTTAAAAAAAGTTATTCCAGAGTAATGTAAGATATTGAAACAAACATTTTTAATTTGGCTTTCTTTTTTCAAAAACTCTGAGCTGGAAAGAATGGGAAGAACAGTAAATGAAACAATGGTGATTTCATTTTTGAAAGCTAGAAAGTAGGTGGATTAAAAAGTAACTGAATTGCTCAACCCAACTAAGCTCAACCTTAAGTGGGCAATGAGAATAAACAACTACTGACTAGTTGTACAAGAGATTCCCCAAAACACCCAGAAACTGGCAACACGAGTTTCTCTAGAACTGAGAAATAGAGATGGGTAGGCAGATAGAAAACTAAAATAAGAAGGGTGGAATAAAATCTATTTGAGAAATGACTGGATACCTAGAAGTCTTCTCCTACTCTACTTCAATTACTAGAATCTTGTGCTAATCCAAGCATCTTCGTAGTGAGATGGAACAGCTGAACAAATGACTCTAAAGAGCTCTTTCATGGGTTAGTCCAGAACAATGTAATTTCATTAGAAAAACAATGGGACCAGCAAGTATCAAAATTATTATTTTACCATCTTTAACACAGACTGCCTCTTGGATTTTCTCACAACTTGATAAAGAATAAAACCTGCTCTGATCCATTTGTAGAATCCCAAAGCTTCATTACAAACCTCCCAAGAATTGGAAATCTGCAGTTCATTAGGAACATGCTGAGATCCAGGGCTCCATGAAAGAGTTGACTGAACAAGAGGAGTGGCTGAAAACAATCTTCCGAATTCCTTTGCATTTCTAAAAATAAGCCAGAGACTCTTTTGATAAGCTTGAGATACCAAAAATCAAGTGGAATGTAGGTCCTAGGTTCTTTAATACTCATGAGAATAAAACCTGTGCACACTACCAGCCTTCTCAGATATAGAGAATTATGTCTTAAAATTATAAGACATGAGGAGATCCAAGATGGTAGAACAAGGAGGTCGCATTCCTGGCTGCTCCATGGTGTGAAACCAAGAAAGTCAACAGGGAGCTTTTCCGCAAGGTGGGTGAGCAAGACATTCCAAGAGGAAATATTGAAGCACAAATTTCCATCAAACACTGGTCAAGTAATCTCATTCCAAACAATAATTTATGTTGATAGTTCCATATTAAAAATCACATTGGAGACCTGTAGCTTCCTCCCCTTGAAAACATATAATTAGTCATGCTGTATTGGAAACAGTTAGAAAATGATCTCTTACCATCAGAATTGTTTTCACGGTCTGTTCTCTTATGAGTTTTTATCAAGCTAATTATCTTAATTAAGTCTATGTGGTAATTACTTCAAGATGGACAAAGTAGAGTATCTACATTTAATCACCCCAAAAGAGTACACTGATATTTTTAGTATGTTTTCAGAATTCCATAACAACTTTTTTCATAACAATTGGCAACTATCAATCAGGTGCCCAGAAAGATTATTCCAAAATCACCATTCACCTCTACTCCATCTCACTTAGGAAGAGAATAATTCCTCTGGATAATTTATTTGATCTATCTCTCGGGTCTATCATTAGCATTTGACCCAAAGAACAGAGACCATCAAGAGTGAAAAATGCATAATGCTGACAAAGATTCCTTTGGAATATAAATTACATACGAGCTAAAAGTCTATGACTTTTCTAAAGTCACACTTAATCTCTAATTCAGTCTAAAGAGATTAAGTGTGTCCAAGAGCACTCTAAAAATCTACCTTTAAACAACATGATTTCGTGACAGTTTATTTTAGAAAGAAAACAAGAGAATATCCTATCCTTTGAAATGGGCATGATTTTATTCTCCTGTAAGAAACCTCTAAAAGAAGTGGTCTTTGTTTGACAACAGTCATTACCATGTGAGCAATAGTACTAAAATGTATTTAATCTGGCAAAATATTTCAATCATTAAAAATAAAATTTTAAGTAGCCCAAATAAATAAATCAACTCACAAAACTAGATGGAAGTAGTTTCTATTTCAGGGGGCATGAGAGTTGCAATGCTACTTAAAATAAGACATCAATCAAGGGGACTTTGATTTATATAGACAATGAAGTAAACTAGTAATCTCCACATTAATTTTTTTCATTCTGAAGTCATTTGCTTTCCTTCCTATAAGGTATAGAATACTAAGAGCTAATGGACAACATTCTCATATCCTATAAAAGATCTATCTATGTATAGATAAATGATAGGAGCAGCTGAAAACAATCTTCCAAATTCTTTTTTTCTAAAAATAAGCAAGAAACTTTCTTGATAAGCTATCTATCACTTAGATAAAAAGAAAGAAATGGTACCTTAATGTCTATAAGCAAAAAACTCCATAAACATAATGTTTTCAAATTCTAAGGAAAAAAAATCATATATTTTTCCATGAGAAGAAAAGCGTGCTTTGAAGAAAATTTTGAGGACTTTTTTAGAAAACAAATTATGAGCCAGGTACAGTGGCCCACATCTGTAATGCCAGCTACTGAGGGAACTTAGGCCAGCCCAGGCAGTTTAGCGAGAACTTATCTCAAAATAAAAACCTTTAAAAGGGCTGGGAATGTAATTCAGTGGTATAGCACTTGCCTAGCATGTGCCAGGCCCTGGGTTCAATTCCTAGTATCCACAAAAAAATTTGAAAATAAAAAAAAAAACAGATTATGAGTAAATATTAAAGCCAATTACTACTACTTACTTACCTTTTTTGCCTTAGATCCAACAGAACTTCCAGAAACAAATTCAATTCCACGAAATCATAATGATCTCAATTGTTTTAGAGTATCTAAGCCTGAATTCTTCCGTTAAATTTTTTTTAATCTTTAACTATCCAACTTTACATTGTCTTAAATTTTTAAGACAATTCCAAATAAGTCACAAAAATTTCAAATAGTTTTCTCTTTCCAACCTTAAGACTACGTCTTAATTCTCACATATGCCTGTCTTCATTGGGCACCCAAAGAATTCTAGAATCATGATATTTCTTTGTGATGCATTAGATGATGGATAATTGGCTGATAACAATCACACTGCCTCTAACAAGGGGAGTTCTCCTATTCCAGAGTTCAGCTCTATTCCAGGCTGGGCTCCCCTGTGAGGAACACCCAACCTGACCACAGAGCACAGTAAAATGCTTTAAAGAACCAAGACTACTTTTAACATGTAAGACTTAAAAAAAGAACCAAAAAACAGGTTGACTGGAAGATGAGAATTACTTATTTCTTCTTATTTCTTAAAATACTTAGCAGCACATAATAGTATAAAACCATACTTGTCCATGCATGATTAAAAAATGAAGTGATCATAAATGTTAGGGAATAAATCGCATCAAAACACTTGATAATTCCCCATGCTGTATTAAAATATAACACCCCACTATCCAGTGTTGACAGTGCCCTCTCTGGTTTAAACTTGCAAGACTGGACTCTGCGAGCTGGACTCTGCTTGGTGGCAAGAGGATGAAATAATGCAATTTGAACCTCGTTTAGTATACAAACTGTGATGTCTTCAAGATGGACACCTTGTTGTTGGTCACTCCTCTCTTTCCAGTATTGTTACTATATAGCAGTGATAACTAGGAGTGCTTTCACCCAACCACCTCCAGGGAAATTCGGCAATACCCAGTATTATGGTTTGGACATGAGTTGTCCCCCCAAAAGTTCCTGGGTCAATGCAGGAATGTTCAGAAGTGAAATGATTAGATTATGAGAGCTGTGATCTAATCATTGGATTGATACATTTGATAGATTAAGAATTTTAGTGTACTACCTGGATGGTAGGTGTAGGCAGGTGGGGCATGGCTGGATGAGTTGGGTCAAGGTGGGAGGTGTGCCTTGGGGATTATCTGTTTTGTCCCTGGCTTCATGCACTCACTATCTCTGATTCCTGGCTGATAGGAGCTGAGCACCTTTCTTCCACCACACCCTTCCACTGTGATGTTCTTCCTCACCTGATGCCCAGAAAAGTAAAGTCAGAAAACCATGGACTAAAACCTCTGAAAGCATGAGCCCAAAGTAGACTTTTTCTCCTCTAAGTTGTTCTTGTCCCAGCAATGGAAAGCAGACTAATACACATGGATTTTTTTTTTAATTTTTGGGGGGGATACTGGGGATTGGATTTAGGGGCACTCGGCCACTGAGCCATATCCCCAGCCCTATTTTGTATTTTATTTAGAGACACTCACTGAGCTGCTAAGCATCTCGGCATTGCTGAGGCTGGCTTTGAACTCTGGATTCACCTGTCTCAGCCTCTGGAGCCACTGGGATTACAGGCATACACCACCGCGCCTGGCCTTGGATACAGTTTGACAACCAAAACTGGTGGTAGTGCTCCAAATGCCTAGTGGACAGAAGCCAGGAATGATGCTAAACACCCTTGCCCCAGACAACAAATAATTATTCAGTCCAAAATCACAATACTGTGGAGATCAAGAAACTCAAAGAACTAATACCCAGAAGCTCCTACTAATATACTATGCCTTGGGTTGCAATAATGAGGAAGGAGAGAAACTTGGGCTAACACATAACTGCTTCCATGGTCAACCTAACTCTGGACCTTATTGTACATTTTAGAACTCAAAGCCCACGTTCATTAAGCTTTCATTCTAGTGGCACTCTTTCTTTTAAGAATATTCTTGATGTCATTCCAGACCAATGCTGGAAGATTCTGTACAATTAAAATTACCCATAATTTTTAATAAAAGCCCTCAGGGTCACAGGTCCATTTTTTAAAATATTTTTCTAATTGTAGATGGACACAACACTTTCATTTGTTCATATTTTATGTGGTGCTGAGGATCAAACCCAGCGCCTCACACACACTTGGCAAGTGCCCTACCACTAAGCCACAACCCCAGCCCTCATATGTGCATTTTTAAGAAAAGATCAAAGGAAAGATAAACAGAATACACTTTATCAATCACTAGTTCTTCAGCGTCCTCTATTTAAACCATTCAACTTTTACTCCTCAAATGAAGCTGATTGTTCACTAGTAATTTTCCTGTTTTTAATAGTTCTTTGAAACCTCAACCCCATTCATGAAGAGAAATGATCTAAAATGCAAATGAGGTTTCCTTGCTATGTTAAAAACTATATAGCATCACAATTGAAATATCAGAAGCCAAACTGCTCTGATCAGGTGCTTTCTGTGAAATATGAAATAGCTAAATCAACTTTAAGCTATGCCTCAAATTTATATGCTTCCAAGCCATTCAAATATAAAACAAGCACTAACAAATGGGCAACCTTGTCCACCGCAAGGCTAATAAATCAAAACCACCAAGGTAAGTTAACTGCATTTTCAGTGGGCGCAGATTTATCATCAAAGGCCTGATAATCATGCAACCGCTAGAAAAAGCAATGTGTTTTCCATGACCTTGGTCATATTTCACCAACAACACTGACTTGTAACTTTTCAGTATTATATTATTCTGGGGACACTCTAAAAAAGATTTCAGGAACCCTGGACTTCTGAATGAACATGTATGTATTTTCTGTTTTGTTTGTTGTTGTTGTTGTTGTTTGTTTTTACAGAACTTAGTATGAAAACTAAATATTTGTGACCTACAGAATAGAGTAATGGATCATAAAACTGAAGAAGGGCAAGACTTAAGTGTCTTGGAAATTTTCTGAAAATGCAAAGCTGGCTAGCAACCAGATGAGTCCAAATGCAGAAGCCTCCAATTTTTCACCTTTTGAGCAATTACTATATTGCTTACATCTGGCAATTTACTTTAGTTAAATTCTTCATATCAAACTGGTAATAAAACAAGAAGGAATGTCATCAAGGTTGAAATAAAGTCAGAAAAGCTTTTGAGCATTCCATTTTCTAAGTAGTTTTATTTTGATCTTCACCAGTGGGAAAAGAGCAGACTGCCAGATATTTCCAAGAAAAGATGTTGGTTACATTTTCAGGCTGTTCAGAGATAAACAGGAATTACTGCAAATCCCCAGAAGAACATAAGAAATAAATTGTTGCAATAATGGGCAAGAAGCCTAGGTGTATTTACCAAACTCATACCTTGGCTCCCAAATTTACAATGAAGAACAGAAATGATAACATAGGTTTTAAACATTTAAATGCATGCTTTTTTACCTCAAGACAAAAGGCCAAGTACCCAGAGCATAAAATGTTGAAAAGTTTCACTATTTGAAGAATTATATAAAATCGAAAACCTGAATTAGAATCCTGACTGGTATCATTCCTAGATGCATTAGCTGTATAATCACTTAAACCTTCTGGATTTTATTCTTCTAGTTACTTCTTGGTTTGTTTGTTGAGCTTTGGTTTTGATTTAGAGCTATAAAATATAGATTCTAAAATCTATCTTCCAGAAGGATTTCATGGGCTTATGTATGTTATTCAAAGAAGTTTATGACATTGATTATTAATTCTGATTTTAAAGAGGCTATGGGAGTCCTTATATCAGAAGGCAAAGACAAAGAGTAGGCAGGTGCCCCACACATCTTGCTATCATGGGTTCTGAAAATAGTACAGAATGGCCACTGTGGAATTTTCCTGACTGCTAGGTGGAAAATGTCCATAGGAAAACTCATTTCTAATAATAGCCAAAATGTCAGGTACAGCAATCCAGTTGAGGTGGTTCTATCATTATCTATTAGTATTTATATCCTACAACTGCAGGAACCAGAAGTCAAAGGTGTTAAGGCATTTCCCCAGGTTTCAGGCAACAAATGGCAGGCATAGAGCCTGGCAGCATATCAGAACCAAAAGCAAGTGCAAGAGCAGACAGCAGTAGGCAGAGAGTGGATTCTGCCTGCAATGAGTCCGAGACGCTAGGTTATCTTCCTTTAATCCACTGCATATATATATATATATATATATATAGAGATAGATAGATAGATAGATAGATAGATATAGATATAGATATAGATATATCTCACCCACACATATATATGTATATGAAGGAGAGTAAATAATCCAAAAATATCAACAGATAATGAGGAACTAAGTCAATCATAAAAGGATAATTTCAAAATAAATGGAAATAAATTATAAAATAATTGAGACAATAACCTCCATTTGGGAAAGTTATCCTACCTCATAACATAACACACAAAATGAACATAATACACACACAAACTCCACAGGAAATAAACTTTAATATATAAATATCCAACAGCATATTTTCAAAATTAGAATATGTCCTTTCATCTTGAACTATTGTAAGCATGACTTAAAACCCAGAAATCATATAGGAAAAAGAGTTCACATTTAAAGTTATAACTTTTGCTCAAGGAACTACATCATAACGTTAAAAGAAATAAAATCATTGAGAAAAATATCTGCAGCACATATAACAAAGAGCTAATATCTTTAACCACTATCAAGTACTGTTAAACCTTTAAGAAGGTTTAAAAGAATCAAAAAACATACAGATAATTCGTAAAAGAAATGCAAATGGTCAGTAACTTAAAGACGCTCCATCTCACTAATGACAAAAAGATAACAAAACAGTGCTCATATTTTTCATTTACCCTGTCTAAAAAAAAATCAATATGACTATTAACATTCAGTGCTAGTAGTAGGGGTTCCACTGGCTAGTTACTGGAGATGGTAAACTGGTATAACTCTTCTGAAAAGGAAATGTAACATCTGTATCAAACACAAAATATGTGTGCCTTCAATATAGCAATCTACTGCTAGAAAAGTTTCTAAGTATGTAGTCTAACAAGGACTCAGTGAGTTGTGTGCAAAAATATTTATGGAAAAATACTTTTAAATGACATCTTTTAAACAATATAAATATTCCTTAGTTCACTGGTCAAATTATGATGTTTCCATATTATGAAGTATATTCATTTGTTTAAAAAAATAAAGTGGATTGATAATTGGAAAGCTGTTCATGACATATTAATTAAAACAGGTTATTTTATAAATATTTATGGCATATAAATTTATGCATATAATTTCATAATACAGTTTTCATAATATGATCTTTTAAAGTGGAAGCATGTACTCAAAAAAGAAAGAACAGGGAATATAAACTTCAGGTTAGCTTGATTGTCTATGAATATTTTTTCTTCCTTGTTTCCATATTTCCTGATTTTTCTTTAGTAAATGTGTTTTACCCTTGTAATAATTATTTAAACTTCTTACAAGCAAAGAATTTAGATTAAAACATCCATCTTTTTAATAGGCCCATAAGCATTAATTACAGAAAACCAATCTGTTTTTATAGGATATTATTGGTTTTTGCTGTTACAGCAAAATATACCAATCTTCTTAATATTTTTTTCATATTTAAAATAATTGAAAAAAAATTGATTAGTTATTTCTAAAAATCTAATATCAAGAGATACAGCTCATACAATATACAGGATTTCCAAAGTAAAATTATAAGCTTCCTCCTAGGTCAATTTGTTTTTAAAGAAATATGGGCAGCTCAATTTTGGTAAATAATGCATGCTGCTGATTGGTTGACTCATTTTGTAGCAATGTAGAAAAATATGACGGTGTCTACTAACACTAAAATGAGATGAGAGATTTTTTTACTGGGAAAATCATAATTACAGAAAAGCAAAATAAACAGGGGTAATAAAAGATCCTGAAATTAATCACATCAAGAATTTTGTGTAAATGTGAAAGACTACAGGTTCTTCAGTTCATAGACGATAGTTGGATACTTTGGCAATTAATTTTAAGTCTCCAATCATGTTCTTGAAGCACTCAGTCTCAAAACAAGTTTGTTATTTTAGTCTCCACATTCATTGAGTCTTTCTCCAGAGAAGATGCCAAACCCAGCACCAGCTGGCCCTTGGGAACAAGACTAAGCTAACAGCAGATATTTCCTTTTGAACTGTTAGTAGATATTAAATGGATAAAACTGAACTAGTCTAAATTTATTAAGTTGGAATAAGGGACTACCTCCAAGAGAGTTTGAATTACATAGTCAAAATTTAAAATATTTCCATATTCTTCCCAATAATTGCTTATCTCTTAAGTGCTTTGAGTCACAATAATTTTTTAAAATATGAATTATAGATAAAGTGCCAAGCAATTTTCCTGCTCCCTTTTGCCTCTTTCTCATGTTGTCAGAGCAGTTCTTGGAAGCATTAGTGAAACCTGGATAAAAATAGGCATAGCAGCATAACCTGTGTTATACACATCCCCCTTCCTTATCTACCTTCCTGGACCTCATACACAACATCAGTAAAATTTACAGAGATTCAAGTTAACAGAGATAAAAGTTAAAAAAAAAAAAAAAAATTGTTTGATTGCTAGTGAGAATATAAATTGGACCAGTGACCAACCCAGATGCCCTTCAGTAGATGAATGGATAAGGAAACTTTGGTATATATACACAATGGTATATATACTCAGCACTAAAAAAGAATAAAATCATGGCATTTGCAGGTAAATGGATGGAGTTGGAGAATATTATGCTAAGTGAAGTAAATCAATCCCCAAAAAACCAAAGGCCAAATGTTTTCTCTGATATGAGGATGCTGACTCATAATGGCGATGTGGGGAGGGGGATTATGGGCGGAATGGAGGAACTTTAGATAGGGCAAAGGGAAGAGAGGAGGCATGGGGGTAGGAAAGATGGTGGAATGAGTTAGTCATCATTACCCTAAGTACATGTATGAAGATAAGAATGGTGTGAAAATACTCTGTGTACAACCAGAGACTTGAAAAATTGTGCTCTATATGTATAATATGAAATGAACTGCATTCTGCTGTCATATATAACAAATTAGAATAAATAAATAATTTAATTTTAAAAATTGGTCCAGTGTCTCTACAGGGCAATACCCACAACACTCTTCATGCCCTTTGACATGGTCATTCCACAGAACTGTTTATATTCAGCTAGGATCAGCACCACATTATTTGAGTCACAATGAGTTTGTCACTTGGTTCTTGAATCCACACTACACTTGCTCACCCAGAAACAATATTAGAGCCATAGCCGAGGGGAGCCACCCTTCACCCAGTGGTTCTCAAACAGGGTTTGAAAGGTTATTTGAAAATGTGTGAGAGCGTTTGATGGTCCTGGTAGGCAGGGGCCAGGCATGCTGTATGCCCGTGGAGTCTATGTATTTCCACATAACAAAGAACTGCTGTGCCCAAAAGTACCAGAAGCAGAAACCGGTGCTCTATCCCTTCTTCAAGTCCAACTCACCCACTCAGTTACTGGGAACACCATTAGCTTGTGGCTCGTAGTTGTGTTTCTGATCAGGCATAGCCTTGCCTGAGGTTCTTCCTCCACCCAAGAGGTACCCATGGTGACAGCTGATATAGGAAACAAAGGACTGATTCTTTGGCTTCAACTTGAGACTATTCTACAGGACCTTCCTTTCCCTATAGCTTCCTGTGGGGTTGACTGAAAGGCCTCAGTTTTCCTGTTGCAGGAAACCTTCTCCCTCTGCCCTGTCCTGTCCTCCCAACTTCATTAGAAAAGTTATCTCCTGTGAACGCCCCAGTCAAATTCTCCTCTCAACTCCCCCTCGGGTCTGTTTCGTCGGAACCCAACCTATGACAATCCCCACTGTGACACACTGCTTCAGTCTATCCCTCATGTCCCAGTTCAGTCAGGATGGGCCTAGAGACAGGGAGGATCATGTCCACAGTAAACAGGTTGCTGGTTCGGCACTCACTAGTGTACATACAACACACTGAAAATTGTGACATGCCTGAGAAATAGAAAGAAAAAAAAAAAAAAAACAGGCTAAAACATGTATTGCAGGAGATCTGAAGTGCCTACTGGAATAGAAAGCAGAATAAAAGTTACCCAAAAAAACCCATAGACCTGACTATGTGGAATAATGTTAAATACTGATAGAATCAGAATTCATATTCCTAGTTGAGCACAATAGAAAAATCAAAAGATGATGACCAAAATATTTCAGTTTGGGGAAGACTATTTACTGGATTTTCTAACTACTACTATTAGTATACCTAAACAATGCACATTTAGTGTTCAACCTGGTGATCAAGCAAAACCAACCAACCAACCAACCAACCACTGGATGTTCCTCTAAAAAACAAAAAATGGGTAGGATATAGAGACTATCCATTGATATAGAGTATGCATGAATAACAAATCAAATACCCAACTACAAGCCTCATTTCTTTATTCCTGGCAAAGGTAGCTAATTCTAAACACCCAAGTCCACCAAAGTCATTCCTGGGATAAGCACTCTCTTTCTAGCCAATCTTAAAAGATATGTCTCTTCCATTGCTGATGCCTCCATTCTTCTTTTAACATAGTTCAGAAGAATGCCAGTATAATGTTTCTACCCTGATACTTTTACACTTAAAATGTCTTTGTTCTATTCCAAGTGCAGAAATTTGCCCTATTATTTTCAAGAACAGTGTAAAAAGGACCGTAATATCATTGAAAGTTCCAATTGTGGCTTAACAACTACCCCCTTACTCTTCCAAACAGAAAAACAAAATGTGCAGGCCTTGAAAAAAACTTCACACTTGGAATGCAGAACTAAGTTCAAAAATTAGTAAGGCTTTTATTTTTTGCATAAAAGGAAAATTGCCTTTAGCACACTGCCTTTCTTAATTTTCTCAGAATCAAAATTAGTACTTTTAAAAACAGGGAATAAAGCACATTGAATAAATGGCATTATTACCAAACCCAATGTGATCAAGATAATTTTCCCTAAAGTCTCACTTGAAAAGAATTTGATATTTTAATGTGAAAACTCACATAAGTTCTTTGAGTTTAACTAAAGCATCTCAAAATATTGTGCCAAATACTTAACATTTATTTTTAAATCTTCTGAATAGTACTCTTACCATATACTTGTCCAAAAAACGATCCTGAAAAGAACATTTTTCTAAATTTCAATAAAATATTTCCTGCTTTTCAAAGTCTGAGGACAAGCATGCATAAAATACTAGATTCTGGTTTATTAGCTCAAGATATGAAAAAAAGAATTTCGTCTGATGGCTTCAGGGGAAAGTCCTAAATTGATTTACTGCTAATAATCTCATCATATTGGTTATCCACATGAAGTACAGTAGGAAGGAGTCAAACTTTAGAACTTACCCTTTAAAAGTCAAACAATGACAGGAGTTATTTTTGCCAGATCCCGCCGTTATGTAAACGCCATGGTTTTACATCAAAGGACACCATGGTATTATTTTAGTCATCCTCTGATTCACTGGCCACACTCTCTTCCTATTGCATAGAACAATCATATGTTTAATTAAAGCTGGAAAAAGTAATAAGCATTCCACATTTTGGGGATAGCAACATGGACCTCCTCCTATCTTAAACATGTCCCCGTTTATGGCTAAGTCGACAATCCAAAGGCTAAACTAGAAAAGTCAGGACAGCTTGACTTTGGTTTCCCAACTGTACAGCTTGCAATCTTTCTATTTCGTCGAGGTAGCAGGGCACCATAACAGGGACAGATTGTTCCATCAGCAGAACAAAAATTGAACCAGCATCAGCTTTCTCCAGAACTGAGACTGTTTTCCAAATGTGCATGCTCTAGTCAGATCTAAGGTTATTTATTGAAATGCTAAGCAAAGTTAATGTGGTCACCAGCTATCTAAGTTGAATTTAGAAACTGCTTCTTTTCTCTCTTGCCTAGAAGATCTGGTCATATTCCTAGATTTTTTTTTTTTCCTGGCCATTGGACTCTGAACTAAATACCATCTTGTATGACATTGTGATTTGACATTTATCTCCATTTAGCTTAGCATTCCACAAATACACATTTAGAAAATAACATTGTCTCAAGATCCTTGTAATTATGAGTTAGCTTTTTCTCCCCTAGGTCACTTTTAAGGCAGGTTCTATGACCCAGGAACAAAAAGTTTAGAAACCTTCAAATCATAGAAATAGATACTTGGTAGACAGTCTTTATTAAAATCTGTTCATTTTATGCCTTGGCTTTCCAATGTCCTTGTGATAAAATCAAAAATACTTAATTTAGCATACACGTTCTCCACCATCTGCCTTCTTCTTACTCTTCCAATTTCTGCCCTGAACTCTAGCCTCAGATTCAGTGAACTTCTTCCCACTCTGGAAGTCTGGAAGGCTCCAAGCTCTTTCTTGCCTTGGAGTCTGCACACATCTTTCTCTCTGCCTAAACACTCTTGCTGGAAGAACCCCCATCCCTTCTGTCTCCCCACTTCTCACATGGATTACATATCTGGAATTTTTTCGGTGTTGAATAGAATTGCTATTGTCATCAGAAGATCTTTGTCTCAAAATTTATCTTTTACTAAGATACTTTGTAAAGATAAAAACATAAATTTCAAGAGACTAGATGTATAATTATGGAATGTACTTAGCCAAGGTAATAGTACAGTTTGCTCTGGGGTATGGCAGGCAGAGAACAGAACTGCAAGGTGGGGTACGTCCAAGCAGTTTAGCAGGCAGAGCATTGGATGGGGAACCCTTCTGAGACCAAGATCACATATGCTTACTGCTTCTAAACAGGAGACTGGAGATCGATGCTTGTATGTGAACTCTTCATTACAGGTCAGTGAAAAGACAGGAGTGCATATTAGGAATCAACACACTGCTTGCTTCACTGAGAAAGTCTTGCTATAAAATAAATAAATAAGCCATGTATAGTGGCACACACTGTAGTCCCAGGTTCTCAGGTAGTTGAGCAAGAAGGATCACTTGATCAAGACCAGTCTGGGTAATATTACACACATACACATCATATATATGTAATAAAACATCATATATTTATAATTACATGCACATTATGTATATGTAATTATATACCTACCATATATGTGCAATCAGCTGAATTAAACATTGTTTAGTGGTTTTTTTAGTAGCAATTAATTGATAGCACAATCTGAAGACCCTAGAAAAAGAATTAAAAGTCATAGAAAGGACCAAGCAAGCAAAAAGCTCATGAATTGAAAATTCTGCATCTACTCTTTCTATTTAAGGCCAGGCTTTAAATTATATTCATAATTCCATTCTTTTGTTTCCTCTTACCACTAGCATACTGGACCTCGCTATGCTACTGAGGGCAAATCTCTTAAATTGGGAAACCCAGGTAGGACATCGACATCATTTTACAAAAAAAAAAGGTGGCCTTAAATTTGAGGTTCTCAGCTGAGGGTTGTTTTGCCCCCCATCAAGGGAGCTTATGGAAATATCTGGAGACATTGTTTTATTGTCCCAGCTAGGACCCTGTTGTGGACACAGCTATGCTACTTGCCCCCAGCAGGTAGAGATGAGGGATGCTGTCAGACATACTACATTCACAGGACTGCCTCCCGCTGCACCCACTCCCTGCACCACCTACCGCCCAATGAAGAATGATCCACTCCAAAAGGTCAGTGATACTAATTGTAAACATACAATGTGGTGAGCTTTGACAATGTCTATCCAACAAACAAGAATGTAAAAACATTATCTTCACCCACGGAGATTCTGCCCATATCCCTTGAGCTCTGGTTAATCTTCTATTATTCTAATCATACTCTTTCTAGAATTTCATATAAATGTAATAAGAAGATATTGTCTTTAGTATCTAAGTTATTTCATTTATCTTAATCCTTTTGAAATTTACCCATTTTGATTTCTGTATAGGTAGCTATATATTTTTTTTTAGTTAATTTGTATTCCTTTGTATGACTGACTATACACCAGTTGCTTATTCTTTAGTATTTCAAAGAAATGTGTTGGTGGTTTACCTAATAATCATGAATAAAACTGCTGTGAAAATAGAAGTACAAAAAAAAAAAAAAGTCAATGGTGCTGAGGATGAGAAATCCTGCCCTAAATAAAATCTAAAGTTCTTTTCATCTCTGACATTCTCCGATTCTTTACTTTGAAGTTCACGAGAATTGTATTAATTTTAGTGATCTAATTACATGTGGGCAAAAATGATGATGTCAATTTTGGTGGTAAAACCTATATTTACCATAAGAGAATAGAGTAAAATAATTTTTGTATAAATTCAAAAGTTGAAATGGTTATAATGCTCAACAAACCCCCATAATTTTGGAGATGTGCTCTAAGTGAATAAAAAAGACTGCAAGAGGGAAAATGGCAAAACTTCCTTAAATGGCTTTCTTGTTTTATCAGCTATTTCCTTGATCCAGTTTTAAAAGAAGCTAAAAAACATTCAGGGAACATATATTCATTTGCACTCCTGCCCTGTTCTAATACAGAGCTTTAGTAGTCTCTATATTCTGCAAGTTTTGTTTGTTTGTTTGTTTGTTTGTTTGTTCTTACTGGAAAATAACAGATATTACTTGAAAATTACTGCTGCAGTTTGGATCTTAAATGTCCACTAAAAGCCCCTGTATTAAAAGATTAGTCCCCAGACCCGGTGGTGGAAATTTTCAGAGGTGGGACCTACTGGGAAGTTTTCCCATCATTGGGTACACATGTCCTCAAAAGGGATGCAGGACTCCAGTCCCTTTCTCTTCCTCTCCTTTTTCACATCCCAGCCATGAACAGCTTTGTTCCACCATGTGCTCCCACCATGGTGTGACACCACGGGTCCAAAGGAACAGTGCCAATGGATCATGGACTGAAACTTCTGAAACCATCAACCAAAGTAAGCCTTTTCTCTTTAGAAGTTGATTTTCTCAAGTATTTTTTATATTGATGGAAAGCTGACGAACACAGCTACAACCAAGAGTGTTTGGCACAAAAATAGGACAGTTTATTGTATTCCTTGAGACCTTTAGTTAAACTCTACTTCACTTAAAAAACAAGCTATCAGTTTTACGGGCTGGGGCTGGGGCTCAGTGGTAGCGCACTTGCCTGGCATGTGTGAGGCACTGGGTTCAATTCTCAACACCATGTATGAATAAATAAAATAAAGACCTATCAACAACTAAATTTTTTTTAAAAAAATACCAGTTTTACAATGGCATTCTACATGCAGTCTTTGCAAATTCTTTAGCCTATAAATAATGACTATTCCTTTTTTATGTTTCATATTCTATGACTGGATTACTTTTTTGATTAAATTAAAACACTAATACAAAAGAAAATATGCCTTAGTACATATGCAAATTATTTCCTGATGCCTTCTACTGCTTGCTTGATTCATGATATCACTGCACCTGTGAGATTCACCAGGAGTTCAGATTCAAGGCCACCATGTTTTCGTGATAGGACAAAAGAAACAGATTCTCACAAGGGATGTCAGTCATGCCCTTCTATTTGATATGTTCCAGTTTTGTCAGCTGGCACATGCATACTTGAAAAGAACAGAAAGAAAACCTTCTTAAATTCCCAGGATGGTCTTTTGTCTTCAGTACTCTGTCGCAGAGAGAAGTGATCTTGTCTCTGCATCTTCCACTACAGTTTTGTTGAGTGGTTCCAAAAGCACTTATCTCATGATTTCCTGGAGATTACGCTTAAGTGTCCTTCAAAGTCATTAGACCTTTTATGCTCATAGTCACAAACAGATATGCTATTATAAGCCATGGATATTATATAAAGATTAATGACTACACAATAAGCATCAGATGCAAAATGGGCAATCGTCACTTTTATTTAAATTTAAAGACACAGAATAAAAATATCAACATCATTGGCAGAAACTGCAGAAAAATAAACTGCAGACTCAAGGAGCAATACAGATAACTGAAATGGTAACAAATAAGTTTCCAAGTATACCAGAATAAGTAGTGAAATAAAAATAAAAACTCCTCCATACTTATAAAACGTACAGCCTCTGTTGACCAGGAGATTACAATATTGAAGAATGAAGTCTCTATAAAGTTCCAGGTTTGCTTGGGAGATACACCTTCATGTCCTTGCCCATAAAATAGGATTTTCAAAGTACTTATCTCCTAGAGTTAGCCTATCAAATGAGCCCACACATGTAATATATTTGCACAGTGCCTGACACTAAGCATAAACTTAATATGCACTGATCATCAACAACAAACACAATTTATAAATTACTATAGAGTCTAGACTTGGGGTTGGCGAACTACAGCAAAAGGCGAAACCAATAGGTCACCTGTGTTTGTAAACAGTTTTATTGAATGCCCCATTCATTTATATATCATCTAGGGCATCTTTTAGCCTATTCTATGATTTTTCTATGTACTGAAACATAGAAAAATGGATCCTGTGATAGAGGCTTTTACCCAATGTAACAGGATTGAGATTTAGTGGATCTTTAAAAAGTGGGGCCTACCAGAAAATAATTAAGGCATGGGACATTCTCCTCAAAACGAACTGATGTTATTCTCAAGGGAGGGAGTTATTATAAAGCAAAGTGTTTCCAGGCATGGTGGCACAGGCCTGTAATCCCAGTGATTTGGGAGCCCAGAGAAGGAGAATTGCAAATTGGAGCCCAGCCTGAGCAACTTAAGGACACCCTGTCTCAAAATAAAAAGGACTATGTATGTAGCTCAGTAGTAGAGCTAGTCCTAGAGAGAGACACACAGAGAGGGAGGCGGGGAGTCTAAACATGATTTGGGGCTTCTATCACTTTGGAATTAACTCCATACTTTTTAAATGTACATCCTTTTGTTAAAAATGTCATATTGAGGATAGAAGATGACGGATTAGAGGGAGGATTAGTGGTCTTCAATTGCTCCTCAGGTAAGATTCAAACAGCAGGAGTACTGCTTCTCAGCAACGTGGGTGATGGGGAATTCACTAAAATCCAACACTATACAGTACAATAAGTATAGGGACACAAGGTCAGAAGCTTTGAACATAGAATAAGAAATAATATATTAGAGATGTGCCAGCTTAGCTGGTGCAGCAGTGTCAGTTCCTCCAGCCCCCTGCGGAGTAGACGGGTAACACAGGCTGAAAGAGGAAAGCATGGCGAATAAAATCCACATAGGGGAACCTGTGGACTAGAGAGGAAGGCCAATCTTAACTGACCCAGAGACAGTGGAGGAAGCTGCTGATAGAGAAGTGATGGAATCACTTGGCCGATGAGTGGAGAATCATGGTGGGAGCCATCTGCAAGTGGCCACAGGGCAGATGAAGATCAGGAGCTCATAAAGAGTGTAGCCACCTAGACCCAGCAGTCACCAGAGAGGCACAGAAAGGATTGTGCCTAGGGCAATCCAGGATAGGAATACCAAGGGGAGACAAGCTTGTGTTCCCTTTGTGATGGTGGCCCAACCAAGAAACTGGGAAGAGGCCAACAACAGGCTAGACAAGTGCATGTGCACTCCAGGTCTGCTGATGCACATCTCAGTGATGCACATCCATGGTAATGGACTACATGAGACCTGCAAAGAATTAGATAGATACCCCACGGTAAGAGGAGAATTTTTGGAAGGTCCCTCAGACCAGACATCCAGCAGAGTTGGGCTTCTTACCAGAAAAAGGGGTTGTGATCTAATCTCATACCTTCCGACTAAGTTCTGAAGTAAAGCAAAAACTAAACCCCAGCTGCTGGAACTTCTCATTTAAAACTCCATATGAGTCTCACTCAGGGAGGCATCAACCTAGACAGTCCAGACAAAATTCCAATTGTCAATACTACCTAGTCTATCCCACCCTATAATGTGAGGCAGGAAGCTGACAGCTGCTACAACCAGCATTGGCTCCATGCCCCAAAGGCTAGCAACTTCTTGGTGAAAACAAAAATGTCAGATTTAACAACCCCCAGCCCTTGATCCAAGGGGTAGAGAGCCCAGAATGAAATTCAAATAATGGTTCAACAGCATAAGCAATGAACACCCATCCACGCCAACGATTTTAACCACCTCAGCAGAAGAAGGGAAGCCCTTTATTTCTCATTAAGGAAGTTTTCTACTTTTCCCCCTTTTTTAATTTTAGTTTTTACTTTTTCCATTCTGTGTGTTTGTACGTGTGTGTTCTTGCTGCACTGATAGGTCTGAATATGTAATATAATGAATATACATAACAAATGTAATATATAACAATATATTATATTAAAAATATATATTCACTTAATTTTAATTGCTTTTTAAAATTTTAATTGCTTTTTTTCTTCACCCTTTTGTTATTCAGCCTTGTTTTGATTTTGGAGGGATTAAATTTTATATGGATTTGTTTTGGTTTGAATTTTTTACTTGTTTGTACTTCTGTTTTTGTTCTTTTTACTGCTTCTTCACTTTCTACTTCCTCTTATAGCTAAACTTTCTTGTTCCCTCTTCCTCTATTACTTGTACTTTTTACTCTTTATATATTTCACCTGATATCTCTCCATGCTTCCCTTCTGTTCACTTTTTAAATATTTCAAACTTTCACTTGCCTTCCTACCTCATTTTCTCTTCACTTAAGAAACTACAATTTCAGTATCTGCTAGAACTATTTAGTTTACATAAACCCTACACCCACCATTCATGTTGTTATAGTTGTTAATAAACTAGATAATGTAGTTCACACCTGCTATTTAATGTCAGATACAGTTCATGGCTGTTTATTGTTGGTGCTGATATGAAATGTTGACCCCACTATTTCTATTCAGGTGTCAATCATCATTAGAGAGGTAATAGTAGGCACCAGACATTTATTTTAAGGATATATATTGGTTGCTACCATGATTCCTATTCCTTGCTCCCCCTTTTTCTAAGAGGGACACAGAAATGATTAGGACACTACAAAATCACAGGACAGAGATCCTACTGAACTGCACTCACAAATCAGTCAAGTGACAGCAAACCTCACTCTATGCACAAACTAACCCTACTCAAGCTTCAGCAATACTTCAACACATAGAACAGGGGAGACAAAAACCTCAAACCAATGACCTGTTGCAAAGTAGAAACATCCTGAAGGGTTCTTCAGGTCTCACTTCTGGGCATCTATTCATACAGTAGAAATAAACATAAATCCCAAGAACAAAAATAGAAAAAAAATACAACTCTAAAGGACACACACATTATAAAGGAAGGGGAATTCATCTCAACAGATGTGCAAGTCCAAGAACTCTAAAAACATGAAGTAACAAACGAGTCTCCCTGAAAATTTACAATCCTCCCCAAAATAACCCACAGATATGAATGTGGATTAAATTCCAGAAAAAAGACTATAGAAATCTAATCATTAAAATGTTCAATGAGCTAAAAAAGAAGATTTAAGGAATGAATCAAGAGCAAATACAGGAGGTGAAAGACCATTTCCATAAAGAAATAGAAATACTTAAAAGCAACCATTCAGAATTCATGAAATGAAAGACACAATGAATCAAATTAAAAATTCATCTCAAAGTATCACCAACAGACTAGATGATGTTGAAAATAGAACCTCAGGTCTTGAAGATGGGGTATGTAAAATTGAATATTCAGTATGTAATAAAGTGAAAAAATTATAAAAGACCATGATCAGAATATATAAGAACACTGGGACAAAATTAAGAGACCAAATTTCAGAGTCATTGGGATAGAAGAGAACATGGAGATACAGGCTAAAGGCATTAAGAACTTTTTCAGTGAAATAATTGGAGAAAATATTCTTGATCTTAGAAATGAAATGTATACCCACATACAGGACACACAGAACCCCAAATAGACAAGATCAAAGAAGAACCTCTCCAAGACTATTCATAATCAAAATTTCTAAAATAGAAAATAAGAATATTAAAAGCTACAAGAGGAAAACATCAGGTCATATTTAGAGGTAAACTGATAAGGCTCATTTCTTACTAATCAACTCAGATCCTAAAATCAAAGAGGGCTTGAAGTGAGATATGCAAAGCTCATAAATAATAACAATAGTGAGCCAATATTGCTATCTACAACAAAGCTATCTTTCAGAATCAAAGTAGAAATAAAAAACTTTCCATGATAAGAATAAACTAGAGCAATTCATGACCACTAAGCCAGCACTACAAAAAATACTTAAAGATATACTACACACAGAGCTCAAAAACAAACCCAAAAGCCCTCAAATGGATGAAGTTCTCTAGAAGAGCAACTAAAAGAAAACTGACCAAATTAAACTTAGCAAACAAACCAAGATGGCAGGAAATCTCTCCACAAAACACAAAAGATCTGTCATAGTAACACTAAGTGCAGATGATCTCAACTCCCCAATTAAAAGACTTATGCTGACATAATGTATTTTAAAACAAGATACAATTATATGCTGTTGGCAAGAGACTCATCTCATAGGCAAAAACACCCACAGGCTGAAAATAAAAAGATTTTTTAAAAAATAGTTCATACCAATAGAGTCTGAAAACAAGAAGGAGTAGCTATTCTTATATCTGACAAAATAAAGAAGCAAAAATTAATCAGAGGTGACAAGTCCACTATATAGTGGTAAAGGGAACAATTCAACAAGAGGAAATAACAATAGTAAACATATATGCACCAAATGGCAGTGCACCTAATTACATTAAAAAATACTATTTAACATTAAACCTAAGTCTGCAATACTATAATATTGGGTGATTTAAACATAAAAATATCACTAATAGATAAGTCATCCAAACATAAAATCAATAAAGATATTTCTAACATAAGTAATACTATAAATATAATGTATCTAATAGACATCTACATGATACTTCACCCCAATTCACTGAATTTATTTTCTTCTCAACATCTCATGGAACTTTTGCCAAAATAGACCATATTCCACATCAATGTAAGTCTCAGTAAATAAAAAAGAATTGATACAATCCCATGCATCCCTTCTGATCATAATGCAATGAAACTAGAAATCAACATCAAGAAAAATAATAGAACCCACATAAACACATAGCGATCCAATAATACTGTCTTAAATGAAGAAGGGATCATAGAATAGATGAGACAAAAAAGCAAAAAAAAAAATTAGAAACAAATAAGAACAGAGATACAATATCAAAATCTTTGGAGTAGTATGAAAACAGCTCTAATAGGAAAATGTACAGTATTGAGTGCCTACATTAAAAAAAAATAGATCCCAAATAAATAAGTTTATGCTCCACTTCAGGCTGTAGAAAAGGAAGAACATACTGTTTCCAAAATCAGTGTAAATGGGAAATAATTAAGATCAGAGCCAAAATTAATAAAATTTAGAATAAAAAAAAAACATACATGGTCAATGTAACAGGTGGTTCTTCAAAAGGACAAAAAAAATGGATAAACCCTTAACCAAACTAACAAAAAGAGATAAAAGACCCAAATAAACAAAATTAGAGATTAAAAAGGTGATAGCACCACATGAATCACAGAAATCCACAAGATCTTTAGAAACTATTTGGAAGATTCATACTCCAATACACTGGAAAACCTAGAAGACATTTTATGAATTTCTTCATAGATATGACCTTCCAAAATTTAATCATGAAGATACAGAAAACCAAAATGGACCAATATCATGTAATAAAATTGAAACAGCAATTAAAACCTTCCAACAAAGAAAAACCCAGGACCAAATGAATTCTCAACTGACTTTTACTAGACCTTTAAAGAAGAAATAACACCAGTCTTCCTCAAATTATGCCATGAAATTGAAAGGAAGTAAACAATCCCAAATACATTCTATAAAACTAATAGAACACTAATACCCAAACCATACCAAGACACATCAAGAAAACTACAGACCAATTTACTGATGAATAGAGATGCAAAATTCCTAAACAAAATATTAGCAAACTACATTTAAAAAACACATCAAGAGGGCTGGGGTTGTGGCTCAGCGGTAGAGCGCTCACCTACCATGTGCGCGGCCCAGGTTCAATCCTCAGCACCATGTAAAAATAAAATGCATTGTGTACACCTAAAGCAAATAAATAAATATTTTTTAAAAAACACATCAAGAAAATAATACATCATGATCAAGTGGGTTTCATTCCAGGGATGCAAGGTTGGTTCAACATATGCAAAACAATAAATGTAATTCACCACATAAGTAGAATTAAGGACAAGAATCATAGGATCATCTCCATAGATGCATAAAAGGCCTTTGAAAATATACAGGACCCATTCATGTTAAAAATGCTGGAGAAACTAAGTGTGAAAGGAACTTACCACAACATTATAAAATAAATATATGCCAAAGCAAAGCCAACTAAATAGAAAAAAAAAAAAAAAAGCTGAAAAAGATGAAGATGTCCACTCTCACCACTCTCTTTCAATATAATCCTTGGAACCCTAACCAGAGTAATCAGGCAAGAGAAGAAAATTAAAGGGATACAAATAGGAAAATAAATCAAATTGTCTCTATTTGTTGATAACATAATCCTATATCTAAAAGACACAAAATCTCCACCAGACTCCTTCTAGAGGTGATAAATTCAGCAAAGCAGCAGGATACAATTTTGACATCCACCAATCAATAGCTCACCTATACTCCAATAATGAATCTGCTGTGAAAGAAATCAGGAAAACTAGTGCATTCACAATAACCTCAAAAAAAATTGGGGAATTAAATTAACCAAAGAGATGAAAGACCTCTACAATGAAAACTATAAAAAAGCTGAAGAAAGAAACTGAAGAAAATCTTATAAGGTGGAAAGACCTCCCATGTTCTTGGACAGGCAAAATTAATATTGTCAAAATGGCCATACTGCCAAAAGCATTATACAGATTCAAAGTAATCCCCATCAAAATACCAATGACACTCTTCATAGAACTAAAACAAGAAAAAAGTCACTTGGAGGAATAAGAGACCCAGAATAGCCATAGCAACCCTGAAAGAGAAGATTGATGCTGGAGGTATCACAACATCTGATCTGAAATTTTACTACAGTTACGGTAACCAGAAAACAACATAGTATTGACATCAGAGTAGACATGAAGACCAATGGAAGAAATTAAAAGACACAACCACATAGTAACAGTAATCTGATACTTGACAAAGGTGCTAAAAATATATGTTTGAGAAAAGATGCCTTTTTAACACATAGTGCTAGAAAAACTGGATATCCATTGTAGAAGAATGAAATTAGATCCCCACTCCTCAGTCAGCACAAAAGTCAAATCAAAGTGTATCAAAGACCAAGAAATTAGACCAGAAACTGCAACCACCAGAAGTAAACGTAAGGTCAACACTCTAACATATTGACACAGGTTCCAACTTCCTTAACAAGACTCTTAAAGCTCAAGAAATAAAGAATCAATAAGTGGGACAGCATCAAATTAAAAATCTTCTGCACAGCACAATTAGGCACTCAAAGAGCAAGCCTACAGAATGGAAGAAAATCTTAGCTAGGTACTCCTACGACAGAGATTTAATATCCAGAATACCTAAGAACTTAAAAAGCTTAAAACGCAGACACACACACACACACACACACACACAGAATAAATAACTAAATCAGTAAATGGGCAAAAGAACTAAACAGGCATTTCTCAAAAGAAGAAAAACAAATGGCCAACAAATGAAAAGTGTTGAACACCCCTGGCAATTGGAGAAATGCAAATCAAAACTTATATTGAGATTTCACCTCACTCCAAATAGAATGGCAATCATCAAGAATGCAAATGATAATGCTGGGAAGTAGTGGAAGAAAAGGTGCACTCATACATTTTTGAGGAGACTGCAAATTAGAATAACCACTTTGGAAAGCAGTATGGAGATTCCTTTAAAAACTAGGAATGGGGGCTGGGGTTGTAGCTCAGTGGTAGAGCACTTTCCTAGCATGTATGAGGCACTGGGTTACATTCTCAGCACCACATATAAATAAAATGAAGGTCCATTGACAACTAAAAAAATATTTTTAAACACTAGGAATGGAACCACCATATGACCCAGCTATCCCACTCCTCAGTACTTATTCAAAAGAACTAAAATCAGCATATCTATAGTAATACAGCCACATCAATGTTTGTAGCAGCATCATACACAATGGTCAAGTTATAAAACTAGCCCAGGTAACCATCAACAGATGAATGGATTAAGAAAATGTAGTATATATACACAATGGAGTTTTACCCAGCCACGATGAAGAATGAAATTTTGGCATTTGCTGATAAATGGATGGAAATGGAGAACATCATATGAAGTAAATTAAGCAAAACCCAGAAAATCATGGGTCGAATGTTTCTTCTCATATGCAAAAGCTTGAGCAAAGTAAGGAAGGGCACAGATTCTGTAAAAACTGGGGGGAAATAAGTGGAATAGTCAGGAGGTTGAGGAGGGGCCGGTAAAGGGAGGAAATGTGCAATGAAACTGACGAAACCACACTATGGACACATATGAATATACCACAGTCAATGGTTTATCTATAAAGCACCAACTTTCTAACAAAAACAACAAATAACTGGAAAGAAGACCAGTAAAGGAGAGGAAGAGATTAGGGGTAGGCAGGAGGCACAGGAAAGAGGAAGCACTGGGGACTGAAATAGAGCAAATTACATACCACGAATGTATTCTCATGTCAAAATGAACCCCACTACTACGTATAAATACACACCAATAAATATGTACCTATAATGTATCCTAAATATATAATAATACACTCATAAAAACATTTTTTTAAAAGTTGTGAGTTCAGGGTATGTAAATATTCTTTTTTATCACACAATTATTGCCTGAGGGGCAATGTTTTTAATATGTATAACAGGTATTAAAAATCAAAAAAATAAATTTCCACAGCACACCCAACCCTCTTCCAAGGCTAGACCCCAGACCTGCTGCTCACTGTGGTGGGTGGGTCCAACACTCAGCCTCACCCAGGGCTCTGGAGCACTTCCCACCTCCTCAGCATCCTGACCTCTGCATCCTTCACACCCATGAACGCCCCGCCTCCGGGCACACCTGCTCTGCTCCAGCCCACCATTCTGTGCCTGCTCCTGGCCATCGCCCTGGACAATACCCCTGCTTACTTGTCTTCTCCTGGCCCTGCCCCCTTGCCCCGCCCCCATGAGGAGCCTGTTCCTGGCCCCAACTGTGGCCTGCCCCACAACATCCCCTGTCTCCACCCCTCTCTCCACGCACAAAGGACTTCTCAGCCACCCAGGTGGAAACGTGACATACTCTCAAGGGCTTGGCCCTCCACCCACGGCCAAGCTGCAGGGCTTGACCAAACAGCTGTAGCCGGCACCCAGTATCCTCAGGATATAAATGGCTGTTTTTTCACAAGAGGCTTTCAAGTGCTTTAAAAAGAGTCCTAGTGTTACCCAGTCTGTAAGTGTTGTTGTTGGTGGTGGTGGTGGTGGTGGTTGGTTTTGTTTGTTCATTTTTTGTTTTTTGTTATTTTATTACTCAGCACTAGTTGTAAGTGACTAAGCAGTTCTTGGAGCAGGTAGGAAATTTTATTCAGTGGCCAAACGATGAGAAAGGTGAGCTGCAGACCAAGTCTGGGTTTTGGATATTTACCTGGACTGGCTTTGAGAGGCAGGGTGGAGGGAGGAGTTGTATGCAGTCTTGTGATCAGAACTTTTCAGGGAGTGCAGAGGGGGTCTGAAATCAGGGTGCCACCTGTTGTCTTCTTGATCTGTCATAGCAACTGTGGGCTTGTTTTTTGTTTATTTGTTTGTTTGTTTTATCATTATCATGAGATTATAATGAGTCCAAGGTCATCTGGAGTGTCAACATAGCTCCCCAACCAGATCCAGCTGGTATGGAGTTGGGGGTGAGTGGATGACTTGGTGACCAGCAGTTGGAAAATTTTGTCTTTAAATTTCAGAAGCAGACAGCATCTGTAAACCACCAGACCTGACAGGACAAGAGGTCAGTAATTTGGAGGTTCAGACAGGAGTCAATGCCTGCAAGTAAAAGCAATAGCATCGCCAAGCATCAGATGTAGCTTGTTATTTTTTTCTTTTTTTTAAATTCTAATTTGTTATACATGTTTGCAGAGTACATTTCATTCCATATTACATATAAAGAGCACAATTTTTCAAGGTGCTGGTTTTATATAAAGTATTTTTACAACAATTGTGTCTTCATACGTGTATTTAGGGTAATCATGGATAACTCAGTCTGCCATTATTCCTATCCCCTTCCCCCTCCTCTCCCTCCCCTCTCTTTGTTCTATTTAAAGCTCTTTCATTCCTCTCATCCCCACTCCCTTGCCTTTATAAGTTAGTATATTCATACAAAGAGATCATTTGACCTTTGGTTTTTTGGGATTGGCTAACTTCACTTAGCATTATTTTCTCCAACTCCATCCATTTACCTGCAAATTCCATGATTTTATTCTCTTTTAGTGCTGAGTAGTGTTCCATTGTGTATATATACCAAAGTTTCCCTATCCATTCATCTGCTGATGGGCATCGGGGTTGATTCCACAATCTAGCTATTGTGAATTGTGCTGCTATAAACATTGAGGTGGCTGTGTCCCTGTAGTAAGCTGTTTTTAAGTCCTTTGGGAATAGGCCAAGGAGTGGGATAGCTAGGTAAAATGGAGGTTCCATTCCAAGTTTTCCTAGGAATCTCCATACTGCTTTCCAGATTGGCTTCACCAATTTGCAGTTCCACCAGCAATGTAAGAGTATGCCTTTTCCCCCACATCCTCACCAGCATTTATTGTTGTTTGTTTTTTTGATAGCTGCCATTCTGACTGGAGTAAGATGAAATCTTAAGAGTAGTTTTGATTTGCATTTCTCTAATTGCTAGAGATGTTGAACATTTTCATATATTTGTTGATTCTTTGTATATCATCTTCTGAGAGGTGTCTGTTTAGTTCCTTGGCCCATTTATTGATTGGGTTATTTGGTGTTTTTTTGTTTGTTTGTTTGTTTGTTTGTTTTTTGGTGTTAAGGCTTTTGAGAGCTTTATAAATCCTTGAGGTTAGTGTTCTATCTGATGTGCTTGTGGTAAAGATTTGCTCCCATTCTGTAGGTCCTCTATTCACCTCACTGATTGTTTCTTTTGCTGAGAAGAAGCTTTTTAGTTTGAACCCATCCCATTTATTTTCTCTTGGTTTTAGTTCTTGTGCTATAGGCTTTTTAGTTTGAATCCATCCCGTTTATTGATTCTTGGTTTTAGTTCTTGCGCTATAAGGGTCTTATTGAGGAAGTTGGGGCCTAAAACAACATGATGGAGATTTGGTCCTACTTTTTCTTCTATTAGGTGCAAGGTCTCCAGTTTAATTCCTAGGTTCTTGATCCACTTTTAGTTAAGTTTTGTGCATGGTGAGAGAAAGAGATTTAATTTCATTTTATTACATGAGGATTTCCAGTTTTCCCAACACCGTTTGTTGAAGAGGCTGTCTTATCTCCAGTGAACATTTTTGGCACCTTTGTCTAATATAAGATAACTGTAGGTGTGTGGGTTTGCTCTGTGTCTTCTATTTTGTACCATTGGTCAACTGGTCTATTTTGGTGCCAACACCATGCTGTTTTGGTTACTATTGCTTTGTAGTACAATTTAAGATCTGGAATAGTAATGCCACCAGCTTCATTCTTCTTGCTAAGAATCACTTTGGCTATTCTGGGTCTCTTATTTTTCCAGATGAATTTCATGATTGCTTTTTCTATTTCTATGAGGAATGATATTGGGATTTTGATAGTTATTGCATTGAATCTGTATAGTGCTTTTGCGGAAATGGTCATTTTGACAATATTAGTTCTACCTATCCATAAACAAGGTAGATCTTTCTATATTCTAAGATCTTCATTAATTTCTTTCTTTAGCATGCTGTAGTTTTCATTGTAGAGGTCTTTCACTTCTTTTGTTAAGTTGATTCTCAATTATTTAATTTTTTTTTTTTGAGGCTAAAGTAAATGGGGTGGATTTCCTAGTTTTGCTTTCTGAGGATTTGTCACTGATGTACAGAAATGCCTTTGATTTATGGGTATTGATTTTATATCCAGCTACTTTGCTGAATTCATTTATTAGATCTAGAAGATTTCTGGTGGAATTTTTTGGATCTTCTATGTATAGAATCATATCATCTACAAATAGTGATAATCTGAGTTCTTCTTTTCCTAACCGTATCCCTTTAATTTCTTTCATCTGTCTAATTGCTCTGGCTAGGGCTTCAAGAACTATGTGAAATAGGAGTGGTGAAAGAGGGCATCCCTGTCTTGTTCCAGTTTTTAGAGGGAATGCTTTCAATTTTTCTCCATTTAGGATGATGTTGGCCTGGGGATTAGCATAGGTGGCCTTTAAGATGTTGAGGTATGTTCCTGTTATCTCTACTTTTTCTAGCATTTTGAACATGAAGGGATGTTGTATTTTGTCAAATGTTTTCTCTGCATCTATTGAGATGATCATATGATTTTTATCTTTGAGCCTGTTGATGTGATGAATTACATTTATTGATTTTCTTATATTGAACCAACCTTGCATCCCTATAATGAAGCCACTTGATCGTGGTGTACTATCTTTTTGATTGGTTTTTGTATTCGATTTGCCAGAATTGTATTGAGAATTTTTGCATCTAAATTAATTAGAGATATTGGTCTGAAGTTTTCTTTCTTTGATTTGTCTCTGTCTTGTTTTGGAATCAAGGTGATATTGGCCGCATAGAATGAGTCTGGGAGTGTTCCCTCTTTTTCTATTTCATGAAATAGTTTGAGAAGTATTGGTGTTAGTTCTTCTTTAAAGGTATCCATCCGATCCTGGGCTTTTCTTGGTTGGTAAGTTTTTTATGGCATCTTCTATTTCTTTGGTTGAAATTGATCTATTTCAATTGTGTATATCATCCTGATTTAGTTTGGGCATATCGTATGTCTCTAGAAATTTGTCAATGCCTTCATTATTTTCTATTTTATTGGAGTATAAATTTTCAAAATAATTTCTAATTATCTTCTGTATTTCTGTAATGTCCATCGTGATATTTCCTTTTTCATCGTAGATATTGGTAATTTGTGTTTTCTCTCTTATTTTCTTCATTAGCATAGCTAATGGTTTATCAATTTTATTTATTTTTTCAAAGAACCAATTTTCATTCTGTCAATTTTTTCAATTTTGTTTTTGTTGTTGTTTCAATTTCATTAATTTCAGCTCTGATTTTAATTATTTCCTTCTTCTACTTCTTTTGGGGTTGATTTGTTCTTCTTTTTCTAGGGCTTTGAAATGTAATGTTAGTTCATTTATTTGTTGACTTTTTCTTTATTGAAGGAATGAGCTCCATGCAATGAACTTTCCTCTTTGTACTGCGTGTCCCAGAGATTTCGATATGTTGTATCATTGTTCTCATTTACCTCATAGAATTTCTTTTTTTTTTTTTATTTTTTTTTATTCAATGTTGTATTTGTAATAGTAGAATGCATTACGGCTCACAATACACACATAGAGCCTCTTTTCACATAACACTGTTTGTATACAAAGTATATTCATACTATTCAAGTCTTCAATCATGCATTTAGGATAATGATATCCATCTTATTATACCACCCCCTTTTTTTCACCCCCATGTCCCCCCTAGCTCCCTCCTTTTCCTCCCTTCCCTTTGACCACTCTAGTGCTCCTCTAATCTTCCTAAATACCCCGACACGCAACACCACTGTGCCTCTGCCTCCTTATATCAGAGAAAACATTTGGTACTTGGATTTTTGAGACTGACTAACTTCACTTAGCATTATGTCCTCCAACTTCATCCATTTACCTGCAAATGCCATTATTTTATTTTCTTTTATTGCTGAGTAAAATTCCATTGTGTGTATATACCACATTTTCTTAATCCACTCATCTACTGAGGGACATCTAGGTTGGTTCCACAACCTAGCTATTGTGAATTGTGCAGCTACAAACACTGAGATAGCTGTGTCACTGTAATATGCTGTTTTTCAGTCCTTTGGGAATAGACCCAGGAGTGGGATGGCTGGGTCATAGGGTGGTTCCATTCCCAGTTTTCCAAGAAATCTCCATACTGCTTTCCATAATGGTTACACCATTTTGCAGTCCCACCAGCAATGTATGAGCGTGCCTTTTCCCCCACATCCTCTCCAACATTTATTGTTGTTTGTGTTCTTAATAGCTGCCATTCTGACTGGTGTGAAATGATATCTTAGGGTAGTTTTGATTTGCATCTCTCTAATTGCCAGTGACGTTGAGCATTTTTTCATGTATTTGTTGACTGATTGTATATCTTCTTCTGAGAAGTGTCTGTTCATTTCTTTGGCCCATTTATTTATTGGGATATTTGTTTTATTTGGTGTTGAGTTTTTTGAGTTCTTTATACATTCTAGAAATTAGTGCTCTGTCTGATGTGCATGTATTAAATATTTGTTCCTAGTTAGTTGGTTCTCTATTCACCTCACTAATTGTTTCTTTTGCTGAGAAGAAGCTTTTTAGTTTGAATCTATCCCATTCATTAATTCTTGATACTAATTCTTGCACTACAGGATTCTTATTAAGGAACTTGGGGCCTAATCCGACATGTTGGAAATTGGAGCTTACTTTTTCTTCTATTAGGCGTATTGTCTCTGGTCTAATTCCTAGGTCCTTGATCCACTTTGAATTGAATTTTGTGCATGGTGAGAGATAAGGGTTTAATTTCATTTTGTTGCATATGGATTTCCAGCTTTCCCAGCACCATTTGTTGAAGAAGCTGTCCTTTCTCCACTGTACATTTTTGGCGCCTTTGTCCAATATAAGATAGCTAAAATTATATGTATTAGTCTCTGTGTCCTCAATTCTGTACCATTGGTCTATCCGTCTGTTTTGGTGCCAATACCATGCTGTTTTTGTTACTATTGCTCTATAGTATAATTTAAAATCTGGTATGGTGATGCCACCTGCTTTACTTTTCTTGCTAAGGATTGCTTTAGCTATTCTGCGTCTCTTATTTTTCCAGATGAATTTCATGACTGCTTTATCTATTTCTTCAAGGAATGTCATTGGGAATTTGATTGGAATTGCATTAAATCTGTATAATGCTTTTGGTAGTATGGACATTTTGACAATATTTATTCTGCCTATCCAAGAACAAGGAAGGTCTTTCCATCTTCTGAGGTCTTCTATAATTTCTTTCTTTAGTATTCTATAATTTTCTTTAAATTGGTCTTTCACTTCTTTCGTTAAGTTGATTCCTAGGTATTTTTTTATGCTATTGTAAATGGGGTAGTTTTCATCATTTCCCTTTCAGAGGGTTTGTCACTGATGTACAAAAATGCCTTTTACTTATGGGTATTGATTTTGTGCCCTGCCACTTTGCCAAATTCATTTACTAGTTGTAAAAGTTTTCTGGTAGAGTTTTTTGGGTCTTCTAGGTATATTATCATGTCATCAGCAAATAGTGCTAATTTGAGCTCTTCTTTTCCTATGTGGATCCCTTTAATTTCTTTCATCTGTCTAATTGCTCTGGCCAGAGTTTTAAGTACTGTGTTAAATAACAGTGGTGAAAGGGGGCACCCCTGTCTTGTTCCAGTTTTTAGAGGGAATGCTTTCAATTTTTCTCCATTTAAGATAATGTTATCCTGGGGCTTTGCATAAATAGCTTTTATGATGTTGAGATATGTTCCTGTTATTCCTAGTTTTTCTAGTGTTTTGAACATAAAGGGGTGTTGTATTTTGTCGAATGTTTTCTCTGCATCTATTGAGATGATCATATGGTTTTTATCTTTGAGTCTATTGATGTGATGTATTATGTTAATTGATTTCCATATGTTGAACCAACCTTGCATCCCTGGGATAAACCCCACTTGATCGTGGTCCACTATCTTTTTGATAGGTTTTTGTATTCAATTTGCCAGGATTTTGTTGAGAATTTTTGCATCTATGTTCATTAAATATATTGGCCTGAAGTTTTCCTTTTTGGCTGTGTCTTTGCCTGGCTTTGGAATCAGTGAAATATTGGTCTCTTTACAGAAAGAGTCTGGTATAGCTCCCTCTTTTTCTATTTCTTGAAATAAGTTGAAGAGCAATGGTATTAGTTCTTCTTTGAAGGTCTTGTAGAACTCGGCTGTAAAGCCATCAGGCCCTGGGCTTTTTCTAGCTGGTAGTTTTTTGATGGTGTCCTCTATTTCCTCACTTGAAATTGATCTATTTAAATTGCGTATATCCTCCAGATCCAGTTTGGGCAATTCGTATGACTCTAGGAATCTGTCAATGTCTTTAATATTTTCTATTTTATTAGAGTACAAGTTTTCAAAGTAATTTCTAATTATTCTCTGTATATCTAAGGTGTTTGTTGTGATATTTCCTTTTTCATCACGGATGTTAGTGATTTGAGTTTTTTCTCTCCTTCTTTTCGTTAGCATCGCTAAGGGTCTGTCACTTTTATTTATTTTTTCAAAGAACCAACTTTTAGTTTTGTCAATTCTTTGAATTGTTTCTTTAGACTCAATTTCATTAATTTCAGCTCTGATTTTAATTATTTCCTGTCTTCTACTGCTCTTGGTGTTGGTCTGTTCTTCTTTTTCTAGTGCTTTGAGGTGCGATGTTAAGTCATTTATTTGTTGTTGTTTTTTTTTTTTCTTTTGAGGAATGAACTCAGTGCAATGAATTATCCTCTTAATACTGCTTTCATAGTGTCCCAGAGATTTCTATACGATGTATCTGTGTTCTCATTTACCTCTCAAAATTTTTTAATCACCTCCTTGATGTCTTCTTCAACCCCTTATTCATTCAGTAGCATGTTGTTTAGCTTCCAGTTGTTGGAGTAATTTTTTTTTATTTCTTTTTTTATCATTGATTTCCAATTTCATCCCATTATGGTCTGATAGAATGCAGGGAATTATCTCTGCTTTTTTAATATTTGCTGAGGGTTGCCTTGTGGCATAATATATGGTCTATTTTGGAGAAGGAGCCATGTGCTGCTGAGAATAAAGTGTATTTACTTACTGAGGAATGAAATATTCTATATATGTCCGTTAAGTCTAAGTCATTAATTGTTTTAATGAGACCTAAAGTTTCGTTATTTAGCTTTTGTTTGGATGATCTATCCAGTGGTGATAGAGGTGTGTTGAAGTCCCCTAGAATAACTGTGTTGTGATCTATTTTATTCTTGAACTTGAGAAGGGTTTGTTTGATGAATGTAGATGCTCCATTATTTGGGGCATATAGATTTATAATTGTTATATCTTGTTGATGAATAGTTCCCTTAATCAGTAAGAAATATCCATCTTTGTCCCTTTTGATTAGCTTTGGCTTGAAGTCTACCTTATTTGATATGAGAATGGAAACCCCTGCTTGCTTCCTTGGCCCATGTGAGTGGTAAGATTTTTCCCAGCCTTTCACCTTCAGTCTATTGATGTCTTTTTCTATGAGGTGGGTTTCTTGGAGACAGCATATTTTTGGGTCATTTGTTTTAATCCAGTCTGATAATCTGTGTCTTTTGAATGGTGAATTTAGGGCATTAACATTCAAGGTTATTATTGAGATGTGATTTGTATTCCCATCCATTTTTATTTGTTTATGATATTTACCTTGATTTGGTTTCTCCTCTGGTTGGTAATTCCTTTAGTTTAATATCTCCCTTTGTTGATTTTCATTGCTATTTTTCTTTTCTTCTTCATGGAATATTTTGCCCAAGATGTTCAGAAGTGCTGGCTTTCGAGTTGCAAACTCTTCTAACTTGTGTTTGTCGTGGAAGGTTTTTATTTCATCTTTGAATCTAAAGCTTAATTTTGCTGGGTATAGGATTCTCAGTTGACATTCCTTTTTTTTCAGGGCTTGAAATATGTTATTCCAGGATCTTCTAGCTTTTAAGGTCGGGATTGAAAAATCTGAACATAGTCTAATTGGTTTCCCCCTATATGTAATCTGCTTCCTTTCTCTTGTGGCTTTTAATATTCTCTCCTTGTTCAGTATAGTAGGCATTTTCATTATGATGTGCCTTGGTGTGGATCTGTTGTGATTTTGTACATTTGGTGTTCGGTAAGCCTCTTGGACTTGGTTTTCCCATTCATTCCTCAAGTTTGAAAAATTTTCTGCTATTATTTCATTGAATAAATTATTCATTCTTTGGCTTGGAATTCTGCTCCTTCTTCTACTCCAATCACTCTTAAATTTGGTCTTTTTATGTTGTCCCAAATTTCTTGGATGTTTTATTCTTAATTTTTGACCATTTTTACTGTGTTCTCTGCATTTTTTTCCAGTTTATATATTTTGTCTTCATTATCTGAGGTCCTTTCTTCCAGGTGGTCTAATTTATTGGTGATGTTTTCAATAGAGCATTTAATTTGGCTTATTGCTTCTTTCATTTCCAGAATTTTCGTTTGGTTTTTCTTTAGAACCTCTATCTCTTTATTGAAGTAGTCTTTTGCTTCTTGTATTTGTTTATGAAGTTCTTTGTCAAAGTGATCTTTAACTACCTGTATTTTCTCTCTCACCTCCTTCTTCTTTAACTACCTGTATTTTCTCTCTCACCTCCTTCGTCCTTGAGCTCCATCATCATTTGGATTATGTATTTCCTGAATTCCTGTTCTGTCATTAGATCTACTGTGCTTGCTAAGGAATCTGCTAAGGAGGTATGCTGATTTGTTTGGGACATTTTCTTCCCTTGTTTTTTCATATTGCTTATGTGTCTTTTCTTTTAGCAGTGTGGAACCTTGACTTTTTTTGTTTTTATCTTAAGGCCTAATGATGCTCCTGTTGTAGGATTCTATCAGCTCCCCTTATATATACTTTACACCTTAAAACCAGACATTTTATATTCAGTTAATCACAGTTTGTTCACAATTTACAGAGTTAGAGAATTTAGATATTGCCTCCAATATATTCTGAGTAATTATAATGGGGTTTATAGAGTACAAAGGTGATATGCTTTGGAGGAAGGAGGGAAGGATATTGCTTTCCCCCCCCCGCTTCGGGAGTGTAATACTGAAAATCTATGGAAGTAGTTTAACAGCAGAAGGGGGGGGGAAGGAATTGGAGTGTACAGTTAAGTGTGAAGACCAATGTGTATTTCAGCTAGGCTTATGTAAACATTGAGAGAAATTAGAAAATGGCCAGGTAGTAAGAATTAATGAAAGAGAGAAGACAGGGTGAGTCAAAAAAGAGAGAGGAGACTATATAAAACACCCATTTGATGTACTATTCAGTTGCCCCAGTTTTAAGATTCCAAGTTCCTGTACACAACTTGTTTTCTTCTCTGTTGAGAATGTAGGGGAAGGGTGTAGATAGGAAAGATGAGGAAATAAGGAATGAGAGGCAAGAGGGAATGAAAATGGGAAAGAGAAAAAAAAAAGAAAGAAAAAACACAATACGACAATGACATTAAAAAAAACAAAAAAAACACAAAGTCGAATTCACAAGTCTCAAATAGGAAGGTTATTCTCCTCCTCTCTGTTTGTTAAATTAGCTGTTCAGCAGATCTGCTCTGGCTAATGCAGAGAATTTGTGGGTGGGGTCAAGTCTGCTGTACTTGGTTAGTGAGGAGTGATGCTGGAGATGGGTCTTTGTGTGGAGTCTACTTCTGTGCTCTTCCTCAATTGAAGGGTCGCAGAGGGTCCTCACACTGGACTCGTGTTCCCTTGCTGTCTGTTGAAGGTCCTCCCAGCCTCAGGTTCCTCCTTGCCTGTTCGCTGGTCTCCACGCCGCTTTCTCTGGGGCTTTACTGCTGAGGGTCGCATCCGGCCGAGTGTGGATTTGAACTGGCATTGTTGTCCCACGGTCTCCCCTGGTCTCCCAGCACTAATTCCGCAGGCTGTTTTTGCTGGCTTCATGCTGGTGTGCCACGAATGTGGCTGGGGTTGTAGTCCCGGCGCGGGCTCTGGCTTTGTTCCGCACCGCCTTTGCTCCGCCAGGGCGGTGTAGCAGAAGCCACGCAGCTCTAGCCACTGCAGACAGCGTGTGTGTCTCTCTCTCCTAGGTCACGGTATTCAAACCATCCAGGAGATGGGTATTTTCAGCCTATATATATATATGATGAAGATCAGTTTATCTGCTTTGTTGGATTCTTTCCACGAAATTTTTTAATTTCCTCCTTGATGTCTTCTTCAACCCCTTATTCATTCAGTAGCATGTTGTTTAGCTTCCAGTTGTTGGAGTAATTTTTTTTTATTTCTTTTTTTATCATTGATTTCCAATTTCATCCCATTATGGTCTGATAGAATGCAGGGTATTATCTCTGCTTTTTTATATTTGCTGAGGGTTGCCTTGTGGCATAATATATGGTCTATTTTAGAGAAAGAGCCATGTGCTGCTGAGAATAAAGTGTATTACTTACTGATGGATGATGAAATATTCTATATATGTCCGTTAAGTCTAAGTCATTAATTGTTTTAATGAGACCTAAAGTTTCTTTATTTAGCTTTTGTTTGGATGATCTATCCAGTGGTGATAGAGGTGTGTTGAAGTCCCCTAGAATAACTGTGTTGTGATCTATTTTATTCTTGAACTTGAGAAGGGTTTGTTTGATGAATGTAGATGCTCCATTATTTGGGGCATATAGATTTATAATTGTTATATCTTGTTGATGAATAGTTCCCTTAATCAGTAAGAAATATCCATCTTTGTCCCTTTTGATTAGCTTTGGCTTGAAGTCTACTTTATTTGATATGAGATAATGGAAACCCCTGCTTGCTTCCTTGGCCCATGTGAGTGGTAAGATTTTTCCCAGCCTTTCACCTTCAGTCTATTGATGTCTTTTTCTATGAGGTGTGTTTCTTGGAGACAGCAATATTTTTGGGTCATTTGTTTTTTAATCCAATCTGATAATCTGTGTATTTTGAATGGTGAATTTAGGGCATTAACATTCAAGGTTATTATTGAGATGTGATTTGTATTCCCATCCATTTTTATTTTTTATGATATTTACCTTGATTTGGTTTTTCCTTTGGTTGGTAATTCCCTTTAGTTTAATATCTCCCTTTGTTGATTTTCATTGCTATTTTTTTTTCTTCTTCATGGAATATTTTGCCCAAGATGTTTCAGAAGTGCTGGCTTTCGAGTTGCAAACTCTTCTAACTTGTGTTTGTCGTGGAAGGTTTTTATTTCATCTTTGAATCTAAAGCTTAATTTTGCTGGTATAGGATTCTCAGTTGACATTCCTTTTTTTTCAGGGCTTGAAATATGTTATTCCAGGATCTTCTAGCTTTGGAGGGTCGGGATTGAAAAATCTGAACATAGTCAAATTGGTTTCCCCCTATATGTAATCTGCTTCCTTTCTCTTGTGGCTTTTAAAATTCTCTCTTTGTTCAGTATAGTAGGCATTTTCATTATGATGTGCCTTGGTGTGGATCTGTTGTGATTTTGTACATTTGGTGTTCGGTAAGCCTCTTGGACTTGGTTTTCCCATTCATTCCTCAAGTTTGAAAAATTTTCTGCTATTATTTCATTGAATAAATTATTCATTCTTTGGCTTGGAATTCTGCTCCTTCTTCTACTCCAATCACTCTTAAATTTGGTCTTTTTATGTTGTCCCAAATTTCTTGGATGTTTTATTCTTAATTTTTGACCATTTTTACTGTGTTCTCTGCATTTTTTTCCAGTTTATATATTTTGTCTTCATTATCTGAGGTCCTTTCTTCCAGGTGGTCTAATTTATTGGTGATGTTTTCAATAGAGCATTTTTTTGGCTTATTGCTTCTTTCATTTCCAGAATTTTCGTTTGGTTTTTCTTTAGAACCTCTATCTCTTTATTGAAGTAGTCTTTTGCTTCTTGTATTTGTTTATGAAGTTCTTTGTCAAAGTGATCTTTAACTACCTGTATTTTCTCTCTCACCTCCTTCTTCTTTAACTACCTGTATTTTCTCTCTCACCTCCTTCGTCCTTGAGCTCCATCATCATTTGGATTATGTATTTCCTGAATTCCTGTTCTGTCATTAGATCTACTGTGCTTGCTAAGGAATCTGCTAAGGAGGTATGCTGATTTGTTTGGGACATTTTCTTCCCTTGTTTTTTCATATTGCTTATGTGTCTTTTCTTTTAGCAGTGTGGAACCTTGACTTTTTTTGTTTTTATCTTAAGGCCTAATGATGCTCCTGTTGTAGGATTCTATCAGCTCCCCTTATATATACTTTACACCTTAAAACCAGACATTTTATATTCAGTTAATCACAGTTTGTTCACAATTTACAGAGTTAGAGAATTTAGATATTGCCTCCAATATATTCTGAGTAATTATAATGGGGTTTATAGAGTACAAAGGTGATATGCTTTGGAGGAAGGAGGGAAGGATATTGCTTTCCCCCCGCTTCGGGAGTGTAATACTGAAAATCTATGGAAGTAGTTTAACAGCAGAAGGGGGGGGGAAGGAATTGGAGTGTACAGTTAAGTGTGAAGACCAATGTGTATTTCAGCTAGGCTTATGTAAACATTGAGAGAAATTAGAAAATGGCCAGGTAGTAAGAATTAATGAAAGAGAGAAGACAGGGTGAGTCAAAAAAGAGAGAGGAGACTATATAAAACACCCATTTGATGTACTATTCAGTTGCCCCAGTTTTAAGATTCCAAGTTCCTGTACACAACTTGTTTTCTTCTCTGTTGAGAATGTAGGGGAAGGGTGTAGATAGGAAAGATGAGGAAATAAGGAATGAGAGGCAAGAGGGAATGAAAATGGGAAAGAGAAAAAAAAAAGAAAGAAAAAACACAATACGACAATGACATTAAAAAAAACAAAAAAACACAAAGTCGAATTCACAAGTCTCAAATAGGAAGGTTATTCTCCTCCTCTCTGTTTGTTAAATTAGCTGTTCAGCAGATCTGCTCTGGCTAATGCAGAGAATTTGTGGGTGGGGTCAAGTCTGCTGTACTTGGTTAGTGAGGAGTGATGCTGGAGATGGGTCTTTGTGTGGAGTCTACTTCTGTGCTCTTCCTCAATTGAAGGGTCGCAGAGGGTCCTCACACTGGACTCGTGTTCCCTTGCTGTCTGTTGAAGGTCCTCCCAGCCTCAGGTTCCTCCTTGCCTGTTCGCTGGTCTCCACGCCGCTTTCTCTGGGGCTTTACTGCTGAGGGTCGCATCCGGCCGAGTGTGGATTTGAACTGGCATTGTTGTCCCACGGTCTCCCCTGGTCTCCCAGCACTAATTCCGCAGGCTGTTTTTGCTGGCTTCATGCTGGTGTGCCACGAATGTGGCTGGGGTTGTAGTCCCGGCGCGGGCTCTGGCTTTGTTCCGCACCGCCTTTGCTCCGCCAGGGCGGTGTAGCAGAAGCCACGCAGCTCTAGCCACTGCAGACAGCGTGTGTGTCTCTCTCTCCTAGGTCACGGTATTCAAACCATCCAGGAGATGGGTATTTTCAGCCTATATATATATATGATGAAGATCAGTTTATCTGCTTTGTTGGATTCTTTCCACGGAGCTGCCCTGAAGTGCGGCTTCCTCTAATCTGCCATCTTGGATCCCCCCAACATTCCAAGAATTTCTTAATTTCCTTCTTGATGTCTTCTGCAACCCATTGATCATTCAATAGCATATCGTTTAGTCTCCAGGTGTTAGAGTAGCTTTTCTTTTTTTTCTTTATCATTGATTTCTAATTTCATTCCATTATGATCTGATAGAATGCAGGGTAGTATCCCTACTTTTTTATATTTGCTTAGAATTGCTTTATAGCATAACATATGGTCTATTTTAGAGAAAGAGCCGAGTGCTGCTGAGAAGAAAGTGTATTGGCTCATTGATGGATGATACACTCTATATATTTCAGTTAATTCTAAGTTATTAATTGATTTATTGAGTTCTATAGTTTCTTTGTTTAACTTTTGTTTGGAAGATCTATCTAGTGGTGAAAGAGGTATGTTAAAATCACCTAGAATTATTGTGTTGTGGTCTATTTGATTCTTGAACTTGAGAAGAATTTGATTGATGAATGTAGATGCTCCATTATTTGGGGCATATACATTTATAACAGTTATATCATGTTGATCTATGATTCCTTTAAGCAGTATGAAATGTCCATCTTTATCTCTTTTGATTAACTTTGGCTTGAAGTCTACTTTATTTGATATGAGGATAAAGACCCCTGCTTGCTTACGTAGACCATGTGAGTGATATATTTTATCCCATCCTTTTACCTTCAGTCTGTGGGCGTCTTTTCCTATGAGATGTGTCACTTGAAGGCAATGTATTGTTGGGTCTGTTTTTCTAATCCAATCTATTAGCCTATGTATTTTAATTGGTGAGTTTAGGCCATCCAGGAGTATTATTGAGACATAATTTGTATTACCATTTTTATTTTTTAATTATTTTTGGTATTTTGTTTGACTTGGTTTTTCCTTTGGTTGGCTTTTCCCTTTATTGTAGTTCCTCCCGTTGCAGATTTTCATTATTATTATTTTTCATTTCCTCCTCATGGAATATTTTGCCAAGAATGTTCTGTAGAGCAGGCTTTCTTGTTGCAAATTCTTTTAGCTTTTGTTTATCATGGAAGGTTTTTATTTCATCCTCAAATCTAAAGCTTAATTTTGGTGGATATAAAATTCTTGGTTGGCATCCCTTATCTTTTAGAGCCTGGTATATGTTGTTCCAGGCTCTCCTGGCTTGGAGGGTCTGGATTGAAAAATTTGCTGAGATGCAAATTGGTTTTCTCTTATAGGTAATCTGACTTTTCTCTCTTGTAGCCTTTAAAATTCTATCTTTATTTTGTATACTAGGCATTTTCATTACAATGTGCCTTGGTGTGGACCTGTTGTAATTTTGTACATTTGGTGTCCTATAGGCCTCTTGTATTTGATTTTCAAATTCATTCTTCCTGCTTGGGAAATGTTCTGATATTATTTCATTGAAGAGATTGTACATTCGTTTGGTTTGAATCTCTGCACCTTCCTCTATTCCAATAAATCTTATATTTGGTCTTTTGAACGTATCCCATAGTTCCTGGATATTCTGTTCATGGTTTCTTACCATCTTCACTGTGAGGTCAACTTTATTTTCAAGATTATATATTTTGTCCTCATTGTCTGAGGGCCTATCTTCCAAGTGGTCCAATCTGTTGGTGATGCTTTCTATTGAATTTTTTAAGTGGCTTACTGTTTCTTTCATTTCAAGGATTTCTGTTTGGTTTTTCTCAAACTCTCTATCTCTTTCTTTTCTCTTTTTTTTTTTTTTTTTTTTTTTTTTTTTTTTTTTTTGTACCGGGGATTGAACTCAGGGGCACTCAACCACTGGGTCACATCCCCAGACCTTTTTTGTATTTTATTTAGAGACAGGGTCTCACTGAGTTGCTAAGTGCCTTGCCATTGCTGAGGCTGGCTTTGAACTTGCGATCCTCCTGCCTTAGCCTCCCAAAGTGCTGGGATTATAGGCGAGCACCACTGTGCCCGGCCACTCTATCTCTTTCTTGAAGTAATCTTTTGCTACCTGGATTTGTTCTATTATCTCTTTGTGGTGTGATCGATGGTTGCCTGTATTTGATCTCTTATCTCTTTGTTGGAGAGATCAATTTTTGCCTGTATCTGTTCACTTAGGTCATTTTTCAAATCCCTTATCATTTTAATTATGTATATCTGGAACTCCTTCTCTGACATTTCACCTACTGTGCTTTCTATGGCTTCTATTGTTGTAGTATATTGGATTGTTTGGGGCATTTTCCTCCCTTGTTTTTTCATGATGACTTTTTATTTTCCTCTCTTGCAAGGTAAGCCTGAGGTATTACAGCTTCTGCCCTTTGTCTTATAAGGTCCCTACAGGTTACCCAAAACCTCACTTTTTAGGGAAATATCAACATTAGAGCTTTCATTGTAACCAATGTGTATCCATATATCAGTTAGTTTCTATTTTTATATTTACAGTTTTGTCGCTGTGGCTCCTGAGTGGGTGGGTCAAGCTGGAACGGATGCAGGTGGGCAGGGCTTGTTTCCCCCCCACCCCATCCCCCAACCCTCACTCCACCCCCGCTGTCCTCAGCAGGAATGGCCTCTCAGAGGTGGGCAGGCAGAGATGGAAATCCTGCAGGCGGGCCCAGCTAGAACTCACTTCCTGAGGTCTAGCTGGGAACTCCCACCAGCAAGCCGAACTGGGAACCCATGCCGGCAGTCCACATTGGGAACTCACGCCCAAAGGCCAACTGGGAACCCAAGTCTGCAGGCTGAACTAGGAATGCAAGCCAACAGACTGAACTGGGAACTCACGCAGGCAGACCAACTGAACTCAAGCTGGCAGTCCAAACTCTGTAGCTTGTTATTTTCTGAGTTTTTGGACAGAGATCTTCTCAAACTTCATAAGTAGCCAGGTTACTCCTACTATCTTTGCAGGCCTGTAACCTCAATCTTGTGGCCCAGGAATTCTAGAAAATAGACATTAATCCAGGTAACTAGTAGTGATAGGAACCACAGGCCAGTATGCCACCTCAATGCCAGAATACCATCTCAGGGATCCCTTTTTTGGCAACACACTGGAAGGTGACTTCCCCCACTTCTCAGTGGGTATTCACTGTCTGCCTTATACATCTTACCCACTCCTTGCATACACCTGCACAATCACTATATTCTGATTCTAGAATAACTGGTTACATCCAACACTGACCCTTCATGTGAGTGTGCCAGTCCCAGCTGGGATTTGGCATAATGCTACCTCTTAAAAGCGAGGTTTTTTTTTTTAATTTATTTATTCTAATTAGGTATATATGACAGCAGAATGCATGTTGATTCATTGTACACAATTGCAGCACAACTTTTCATTTCTCTGGTTCTACACAATGTAGCATCACACCATATGTGCAGTCATACATGTACCTAGGGTAATGATGTCCATCTCATTCCAGCATCTTTCCTGCCCCCATCCCCTTTCCCATTCCCCCCCTTTGCCCAGTCACTGTTCCTCCACTTTTCCCATCCACCCCCATATGGATCAGCATCCACTTATCAGAGAGAATATTTGGTCTTTGGATTTTTGAAATTGGCTTACTTTGCTTTGCATGATATTCTCCAACTCCATCCATTTATCTGTGAATGCCATAATTTCATTTTCTTTTAATGCTGAGTAATATTCCATTGTGTGTATATATCACAGTTTCTTTATCCATTCACCTATTGAAGGGCATCTAGGTTGGATCCACAGTTTGGATATTGTGATTTGTGCTACTATAAATATTAATGTGGCTACATTACTATAGTATGCTGATTTTAAGTCCTTTGGGTATCACTGATGTATAGAAATGCATTTGATTTATAGGTGTTGATTTTATATCCTGCTATTTTGCTGAATTCATTTATTAATTTGAGGAGTGGGATAGCTGGGTCAAATGGTGGTTCTATGGGTTTCCTAAGAAATCTCCTACTGCTTTCCAGATTGATTGCACCAATTTTCAGTCCCACCAGCAATGTATGAGTGAGCCTTTTCCCCCACATCCTTGGCAACACTTATTGTTGTCCACATTCTTCAAAATTGCCATTTTGACTGGTGTGGGATGAAATCTTGGAGTAGTTTTGATTTGCATTTCTCTGATTACTAGATATTGGGTATCACTGATGTATAGAAATGCATTTGATTTATAGGTGTTGATTTTATATCCTGCTATTTTGCTGAATTCATTTATTAATTTGAGGAGTGGGATAGCTGGGTCAAATGGTGGTTCCATGGGTTTCCTAAGAAATCTCCTACTGCTTTCCAGATTGATTGCACCAATTTTCAGTCCCACCAGCAATGTATGAGTGAGCCTTTCCCCCAACATCCTTGGCAACACTTATTGTTGTCCACATTCTTCAAAACTGCCATTTTGACTGGTGTGGGTTGAAATCTTAGAGTAGTTTTGATTTGCATTTCTCTGATTACTAGATATTTTGAACATTTTTTTCATATATTTGTTGAACAATTATATATCTTCTGAGAAGTATCTTTTCAGCTCCTTAGCCCATTTATTGATTGGGTTGTTTGGTTTTTGGTGTTAAGTGTTTTGAGTTCTTAATATATTCTGGAGATTAGTGCTCTATCTGATGTGTGAGGGGCAAAAATTTGCTCCTAAAATGTAGGCTCTCTCTTCACCTCATTGATTGTTTCTTTTGCTGAGAAGAAACTTTTTAGTTTGAATCCATCCCATTTATTAATTTTTGGTTTTATTTCTTGCTTTTTAGGAGCCTTGTTAAGGAAGTTGGGACCTAATCCAACATGAAGAACATTTGGGTTTACTTTTTCCCCTGTTAGGCACAGGGGTCTCTGGTCTAATTCCTAGGTCCTTGCTCCACTTTGAGTTAAATTTTGTGCATGTAAAGAGATCGGGTTTGGTTTCATTTTGCTGCATATGGCTTTCCAGTTTTCCCAGCACCACTTGTTGAAGAGGCTATCTTTTTTCCTATGTATGCTTTTGGTGCCTTTATCTACTATGAGCTAACTGTATTTATATAGATTTGCCTCTTTGTTCTTTATTCTGTACCATTGGTCTACATGTCTATTTTGGTGCCAAACCATGCTGTTTTCATTACTATAGCTTTGTAATATAGTTTAAGTTCTGGTATTGTGATGCCTTCTGCTTCACTCTTCTTGCTAAGGATTGCTTTGGCTATTCTGGGTCTCTTATTTTTCCAAATGAATTTCATGGTTTTTTTTCTATTTCTTTAAGGAATGATGATGGGATTTTGATTGGAATCGCATTGACTCTGTATGGTGCTTTGGGTAGTATAGACATTTTGACAATGTTAATTCTGCCTATCCAAGAATATGGAAAATCTTTCCATCTTCTAAGGTCTTCTTCAATTTCTTTCTTTAGTCTGTAGTTTTCATTGTAGAGGTCTTTCACCTCTTTTGTTAAATTGATTCCTAATGTTTGTGTTTGTTTGTTTGTTTGTTTGTTTGTTTTGGTTTGGGGTTTGGGTTTTTTTTTTTTTTGTTTGTTTGTTTGTTTGTTTTTTTTTTTTTTTTTTTTTTTTTTTTGAGGCTCTTGTGAATGGCATAGTTTTCCTAATTTCTCTTCCAGAGGATTCATCACTGATGTATAGAAATGCATTTGACTTATGGGCATTGATTTTATATCATACTATTTTGCTGAATTCATTCATTAATTCTAGAAGTTTACTGGTGGAGTTTTTTTGATCCTCTAAGTAAAGAATCATGTCATTGGCAAATAATGATAGTTTGTGTTCTTCTTTTCCTATTCATATCCCTTTAATTTCTTTCATCTCTCTAATTGCTCTGGCTAGAGTTTCAAGGACTATGTTGAATAGAAGTGGTGAAAGAAAGCATCCCTGTCTTGTTCCAGTTTTTAGAGGGAATACTTCCAGTTTTTCTTTGTTTAGAATGAGATTGGCCTTGGGTTTAACATAGATAGCTTTTACAATTTTGAGGTACGTTCCCACTGTCCCTAGTTTTTCTAGTGTTTTGAACATGAAAGAGTGCTGTATTTTGTCAAATGCTTTCTCTGCATCAACTGATGTAATCATGTGATTCTTATCTTTAAGTCTATTGATGTGATGAGTTACATTTATTGATTTCTGTACATTGAATCAACCTTGCTTTCCCGGAATGAACCCCAATTGATCATGATGCACTATTTTTTAAATATGTTTTCATATGCAATTTGCCAGAATTTTTTATTCTAATTTATTATATATGACAGGAGAATGCATTATAATTCATATTACACATATAAGGCATAATTTTTCATATCTCTGGTTGTATGCAAAGTATATTCACTCCATTCATTTCTTCATACATGTACTTTGGATAATGATGTCCATATCATTCCGCCATCATTCCTAACCCCCTGCCCCCACCTGTCCCCTCCCACCCCTTTGCCCTGGCTAGAATTCCTCTGTTCCTCCCTTGCTCCACCTCCCTACCCCTCTATGAATCAGCTTCCTTATATCAGAGAAGGCATTCAGCATTTGGTTTTTTGATATTAGCTAATTTCACTTAGCATTATATTCTCGAACTTCATCCATTTACCTGCAAATCCCATGATTTTATTCTCTTTTGTTACTGAGTAATATTCCATTGTGTATATATACCACACTTTCTTTATCCATTCATCTACTGAAGGGCATTTAGGTTGGTTCCACGATATAGCTATTGTTAATTGTGCTGCTATAAACATTGATGTGGCTTTGTCCCTGTAGTATGCTGTTTTAAAATCTTTTGGTATAGACTGAGGAGAGGGATAGCTGGGTCAAATGGTGGTTCCATTCCCAGTTTTCCAAGGAATCTGCATACTGCTTTGCATAATGGCTGCACCAACTTGCAGTACCACCAGCAATGTATGAGTGTGCCTTTTCCCCCACATCCTCACCAACATTTATTGGTTTTTGTGTTCTTAATAGCTGCCATTCTGATTGGAGTGAGATGAAATCTTAGAGTAGTTTTGATTTGCGTTTCTCTAATTGCTAGAGATGCTAAACATTTTTTTTCATATATTTGTTGATTGATTTTATATCTTCTTCTGAGAAGTATGTCTATTCAGTCAGTTCCTTGGCCCATTTATTGATTGGATCTTTTTATTTATTTATTTATTTATTTATTTATTTGGTGTTTAGTTTTTTGAGTTCTTTGTATACCCTAGAGATTAGTGCTCTATCTGATGTGTGAGGGGCAAAAATTTGCTCCCATGATGTAGGCCCTCTATTCACCTCACTAATTGTTTCTTTTGCTGAGTAGAAACTTTTTAGTTTGAATACATCCCATTTATTGATTCTTGATTTTAGTTCTTGTGCTATAGGAGACTTATTAAGGAAGTTGGGGCCTAATCTGACATGTTGGAGATTAGTACCTACTTTTTCTTCTATTAGACACATGGTTTCTGGTTTAATTCCTAGATCCTTGATCCACTTTGAGTTTTGTGGATGGAAAGAGATAGGGGTTTAACTTCATTTTGTTGCATATGGATTTCAGTTTTCCCAGCACCATTTGTTGAAGAGGCTATCTTTTCTCCAATGTATGTTTTTGGCACCTTTAACTAATATTAGATAATTGTAATTTTGTGGGTTAGTCTCTGTGTCTTCTATTCTGTAGCATTGGTTTACTGGTCTATTTTGGTGCCAATATCATGCTGTTTTTGTTACTATTGTACTGTAGGATAGTTTAAGTTCTGGTATAGTGATGCCACCTGCTTCACTCTTCTTGCTAAGCCTGCTTTGGCTATTCTGGGCTTCTTATTTTTCCATATTTGCCAGAATTTTATTGAGAATTTTTGCACCTATCTTCATTGGGGATATGGGTCTGAAATTTTCTTTCCTTGATGTGTCTCTGTCTGGTTTTGGTATCAGGATGATATTAGATTCCTAGAATGAGTTTGGAACGGTTCCCTTCTGTTTTATTTCATGGAATAATTTGAGGAGTACTGGTATTAATTCTTCTTTGTAGGTCTTGTAGAACTTGGCTGTGAATCCATCTGGTCCGGGGTTTTTCTTGGTTGTTAGGCTTTTGATGATGTCTTCTATTTCCTCACTTGAAATTGATCTGTTTAAGTTGTGTGTGTCCTCTTGACTCAGTTTGGGTTGATCATATGCCTATAGAAATTTGTCAGTGTCTTCAAGTTTTTCTATTTCACTGGAGTATGAATTTTCAAAATAGTTTCTAATTATCTTCTTATTTCAGTAGTGTCTGTTGTGATAATTTCTTTTTTGTCATGAATTTTAGTAATTTGAGTTTTCCCTCTCCTTTTCATTAGGGTGGCTAAGGGTTTGTCAATTTTATTTATTTTTTCAAAGAACCAGCTTTTTGTTTTGTCAATTTTTTAAATTGTTTCTTTTGTTTTGATTTCATTGATTTGCACCCTGGTTTTAATTATTTCCTGTCTTCTACTACTTTTGGTGTTGGTTTGTTCTTCTTTTTCTAGGGCTTTGCGATGTAATGTCGGGTCCTTTATTTGTTGACTTTTTCTTCTTTAAATGAATGAGCTTAATGCAATGAACTTTCCTCTTAGCACTGCCTTCATAGTGTTCCAGAGATTTTGATATGTTGTATCAGTGTTTTTATTGAACTCTAAGAATTTTTTTATTTCTTCCCCTATGTCTTCTGTTACACATGTGTCATTCAGTAGCGTATTATTTAGTCTCCAGGTGTTACAGTAGCTTCTATTTTTTATTCTATCATTGAATGGTAATTTCATTCCATTATGGTCATATAGAATGCAGGGTCACATTTTTATTTATTTTTCTTTGTTGAGACTTGCTTTGTGGCATAACATTATGGTCTATTGGAGAAGCATCCATGTGCTGCTGAAAAGAAAGTGTATTCACTTGTTAATGGATGGAATATTCTGTATATGTCTGTTAAGTCTAAATTATTAATTGTTTTAATGAGTTCTATAGTTTCTTTGTTAAGTTTTTGTTTGGAAGATCTATCCATTGGTGAGAGAGGTGTATTAAAGTCACTTAGTATTATTGTGTTGTGGTCTATTTGATTCTTGTAGTTAAGAAGAGTTTGTTTGAGGGCTGGGGTTGTGGCTCAGCGGTGGAACTTGCCTAGCACGTGAGCCACCCGGGTTCAATCCTCAGCACCTTGTAAAAATAAAGGCATTGTGTACAACTAAAACAAATAAATAAATATTTAAAAAAAAAAAAAAAAGAAGAAGAGTTTGTTTGATATATGTAGATGCCCCATTGTTTGGGGCATAGATATTTATGATTGTTGTGTCTTCCTGATGTCTGACTCCCTTAAGCAGTATGAAATGTCCTTCTTTATCTCTTTTCACTAGCTTTGGTTTGAAGTTCTCTTTATCTGGTATGAGGATGGAAATCCCTGCTTGTTTATGTGGTCCATGTGAGTGGTATATTTTTTTCCCCACCCTATCACCTTTAGTCAATAGATGTCTTTTCCTGTTAGAGGAGTCTCTTGAAGGCAGCATATCATTGAGTCTATTTGAAAAAATCCAATCTGTCAGTCTATGTCTTTTAATTGATGAGTTTAGGTCATTCACATTCAGGGTTATTATTGAAACATGATTTGTGTTCCTGGACACTTTGGTTTATTTTTGGTTTTTAACTTGGCTTGGTTTCTCTTTTGATTGGCCTTTCCTTTTACTTAGTTCCTCCCTTGCTGATTTCCATTGTTGGTTTTCATTTCCTCCTCTTGGAATATTTTGCTGAGATGCTCTATAGTTCAGTCTTTCTGACTGTAAATTTTTTAACTTTTGTTTATCATGGAAGGTTTTCATCATCAAATCTGGAGCTGAATTTTGCTGGATATAAGATTTTTGGTTGGCATCTATTTTCTTTCAGAGCTTGGTATATGTTGTTCCAGCATCTCCTGGCTTTGAGGGTCTGGGTTGAAAAATCTGCTGACATCTGGATTGGTCTCTCCCTAATGTGTCTGATTCCTCTCTTTTGTGGCCGCTAAGATTCTATCCTCATTCTTTATGCTAGGCATTTTCATTATAACGTGTCTTAGTGTAGATCTGTTGTAATTTTGTACATTTGGTGTCCTGTAAACCTCTTGTATTTGATTTTCTAATTCATTCTTCAAGTTTGTGAAATTTTCTGATATTATTTTATTGAAGAGATTTTGCATTCCTTTCGTTTGAATCTCTGTGCCTTCCTCTATCCCAATAAATCTCAGATTTGGTCTTTTGATGCTGTCCCATAATTCTTGGATGTTCTGTTCATGCTTTCTTACCATCTTCACAGTGTGGTCAATTTTATTTTCAAGATTGTATACTTTATCTTCATTATCTGACTTTCAGTCTTCCAATTGATCTAGTCTGTTGGTGATGCTTTCTATTGAGTTTTTTTATTTGGTTTAGTGTTTCCTTCATTTCAAGGATTTCTGATTTTTTTAATTTCAGAATTTCTCTTTCTTGAAGGCATATTTTGCTACCTGTATTTGCTCCCTTATCTCTTTGTTGGTGTGATCAATGAATGCCTATATTCATTCTCTTGTCTCTTTATTGGAGTGATCAATTTTTGCCTGTATTTGCCCTCTTATGTCATTCTTTAACTCACAGATTATTTTAATTATGTACATTCTGAACTCCTTCTCTGACATTTCGTCAACTGTGCTATCAGTGGATCCTATTATTGAAGTGTCTTGGTTTGTTTGGGATACTTTCTTCCCTTGTTTTTGCATGTTGTCTATGTGTCTTCCTTTCTTGCAGTAATCTGAGGTATTACAGTTTCTACCCTGTAATCTTGTAGTGTCTCTGAAGATTACCTGTACCTCACCTTGGTATTGGGCTTCCAGTCCCTGGCTGGGGTCCCAAGATGGATGCTACTGCAACCAAAGGTGGGAACAGCGATAGTTGATATAATTCAAGATAGCAGTGGGGGTGTCCCAAGATTGATGCAACTACTTTCAGAGATGGGACCAAAAGTGTGGGCTTTGGACTGCCTGTTTGGAGAAGCAGCTGCCTGCAGGACCTGTCTGTTGTCTCAAGGTGGAGGCTACTATGTGGGGAGGGCTATGGCAATGGCTGCAGTGTCCCAAGAAGGAGACGGGCTGGGGGAGCAACGTGTTGGTAAATGGGGAGCCTCAGAGCGGTCCTCTGCTCTTCATAGGGGTGGCCCTGGCCCTGGGCTCTCACATAGGTCAGCAGGGGAAGTCCTGGGCCTGACCTGGGCCTGGGCTCTGGTGTGTGTTTGCTGGTGATTGGGTGGTCCTGGGCCTTACCTAGGCCTGGGCTCCTGCCATTAATTTGTTTTATATTATGCTTCCTTATCTGGTGTCTTTAAATTCTATAGTGATTTTTTTTCTTTTCCATTTTTCCCTCTTAATTCTTTTCAGCCTATTAAGAAAACAACCAAAATAAAAAACAGTGAAGTCCTTTGGTCTATCTACACTTTGAACTCTTATTTCATAGAGGCCATTTTTTTATATTTAAATTTCCTAAAAAATGGTTTGGCAGGATGTTCCCATTCCATAGGATGTTAAAATTTTCCTGGTGTGCAGTCTCTGCCTTCTGTTTGTCTGTTTTTCTTTCTTTTTCCTTCAGTATTTCACATAGGTTTTTTTATGTGGCTTTTCTCAGCATTCTTCTGTACATTGGTCCAATTTTTACTGAAACTCTTGTTCCAATATACTGAGGTTTGTCCCATCTATTTCTGTTTCTTATTCTTTCTGTTTTCAGAAGGAGACAGAATCGCTGATGTCTTTATGTTGCCATCTTAAAGCTGCGGGTTCTCTGACTTTCATCTTTAGAGGTTTGTTTTGGGTCCCCTTGAACACTATAGATTTAAAGATGTGGCAGGAAGGGTTTCAGGATGTTAGCTGATCTGCATGGCCCTGTAACTGGGCAAATATTGGAGTAGCAACAGGATTAAGTCAAAGTTTGCTGTCCCCTCTCCTTTCTTTTTGGTTTAATGCTAATGAATATCTTTAAATATTGGTTACCATACAGTCTATACAAAGCCCTTTATCATCAGACTTAGAATCCTTAATCAAATTTGGGGTCCTCTGTGAATAAGAATGGGAATAGAATGCAAAAAGCACTTAGGATCAGGGATATCTTCATGGAAGGGAAGAGCTGAGAGTATAAAGAAACAGCCTAGAGAATTTTCACCTACTCTTTTGTTTTTAATATAGTACTTTTAAAGACATATCAAAGGAAGAAGATGACTCCACATTGGTTTAGTTTTTAAGGACTTTGGAAATTATGTCCCCCCTTCCCCGGGTCTATTTCTTATCCCTTGTGGTTTCAGTGTTCAATAGAGACTCACATGAAGTGGCCATTGAAATTCTAACTATGTGATTACTAGGTGACTTAAAGATGTGACCATACATCTGGGGTTTTCATACTAGTAATCAAATAATTAAAGTGTGTTGGCTAAAAAGAAACAAAGATCTTTTCCAAATATCTTAGAGGAAAAATAATCTAATAAGAAAAAAATTTTAAGTGGGCAAATGAAACTTTAGTAAAAGAGTGAAATGAATAAAAATAATGTAGTAACTTTCCCCTCTGTGGAATTGGTTGTATATTTGTAAAAATGAGAAGAATATTGAATACATTCACTGCTTATATTATAAGAATTATAAAATAGTTTGCAAAAATCTACTTTTTATTAAAACAAAACTAAATTATTTTTTAAAATGAAAAATTTTAATTGAGAGACATTATGTAGGTGTTATTTCTTATTGTTGAATTCAACATATTAAAAGAGATACAAAAATAACAATGACAATATCCAGACTGAGAAAACATATGCATCTCAACACATAAGAAAATATGAGAATTTTTTTTCTGTTAAAAAATGCATTAAGCAACTGTTTTCCCACACTGCATGTTTTACAGAACCAACAGTTTTTGCTTTAGATTTTCTTTCCATTTTGTGTGGTAAAACAAGTGACTTTAGTATATCCAAAAGAAGGTTAAAAGAATGCTTTTTCTGAGTTTAAAAAATGTGCTGCTTGTTCACCTTTCATTTTTTTTTTTATATAGTCACTGTTCAAATACGTATTTTTTATGTTCACTTATAGTAACAGGTAAATTGTATGGCTTAACAGAAATTTTCTTTTTTTTTTTTTTACTTTTTCTTCTTTATCTATTTTCTTTTAAAGAGCTCTGTAAATTCAGATAAAAGAAATAGATGTTTATGTCCCAGAATGTTTTGGAATTTTAAGGGGTGCAGATCTCTATAACATAACATGACTTGACTTTTTTAATAACAAAAGCTGTTAAATGGTAATCAACTGCTATAACCAATTTGTCATTTTACCAGCATTGATACTGTTGAACTTTTGGCCCCTGTCAAAGCACTAAAAATTAAGCAGTGCTATAATTTGGTTTTCTTTGATTCAGAACTGGCAATTCACTGTTGATTACTACTCTTACCCTTTTACACACATTTCATATCTCTTAGTTTTAATTACCATATTTATTCTAATGCACTAACCATCAATGAGCATCCTACATAGAACGTTCAGCTCAGTGTAATGTAAACTGAATATGTTTCATTATATTTTCTTCTATTTGTTTTTGTTGTTGGAAATATGGGAAGGCAATGGTCTTGGATAACCTAAATCAGAAATCGATCCCAAAGTGTTTGAGATTGGTGTTAGTAAGCTATATGTCATTTGATGGTTGGAAGCAAATTTATTTTATTTCATCTATTTTATTTTGTAGAAGATACTGATGTTTGTTCTTCCCCATTGAGTGGGAGATCTGTGGGTTTTCTCTAAATCCAAGTCAAGAATATTGAGGTGAGTGATAAGAAAGAAGGTTCTCAAAAAGAAAATGAATAACAGGGTATAAATATGAGAATCCATATAGGAAGACAAGATTGAATTTAAAAAAAGGTCAGACTCCACAGATAATATTATAAACATGCAAACTGATATAAAGATGTAGCTTGAGGTAGGGTAACTCCTAAGAAGCTTAAATCATGATGGTAAATACTAGCAATGCCAATTCTACTATTCTGATAGTAGCTAGTTGGAGCACTATGCTGAATATAATTCTTCGGTTCCTTTCTGGTCCGTCATGAAAGAGTGCTACCATCAACCAACGCTGTCTGGTGTGGGAGCAGGTAGGAGAGAGTACATAATGCTTAACATTGGCTTAGATCATCAGCTAGAGATGCAGTTTTCTTTCACAGGTCCAAATGTGCAGGGTGTGTGGGGTAACATAAAATAAAGTTAAATAAAGGACAATCCTGGATCTGAGACCCAAAGGAAGAAGATGTAAGCCAAAAAAGTGTACCTTTCAGATCTTCTGCTCTGGAGAGTGTCATTGACTCTGTGTATGTGTGTGTGTGTGTGTGTGTGTGTGTGTGTGTGTGTGTGTACATGCATGCATGCATTCTCTCCCTCTTCTACTTGCTTCTTTTTCCTGTTCTTCTTCATAGAAGTCAGACCTGGATCAGGGTCTGAGGCTCTCCCAGTTTCCTTCCATTCCCTCCTCATACTTTGTCCCACCAGTGATTCCCCCCAGTGAATCTCTTGTACATTTAATCTTGTTTAAACATCTGCTTCTGAGGAACAGACTGACACAGAAGGGTTGGCCACATGTGAGCCAGAACTTTGAAGGGGAAGTTTATATCCCTGGAAGCTGATGTGGTGTCAGAAGCACTGACAGAAGTGGTAGAATTCCATTACAAAGGTGAAACCTCTGGGAGCTAACTGCTCAGCTGTCACTTCACATCTTCAGATTTTTACTTACTCCTTCAAGAAAAAATGCAGCTGAATGCTGCATAAGGACAAGCCATAGATAGGACGATGATCTCATAAGATTCTACTGCCTAGTGATATCACAGTCATGTTAGTTTGTGTAAGTAAACTCTACCACACTCGCACAATGAGAAAACCACCTAAAGTTGCATTTCTCAGAACATATCCCTATTGTTAAGCAACACACAACTTGGATACCATAGCTATTATTTTGTTATTATTTATTGAAATGGTTTAATTTATCCCAAAGCAGGCTTCAAGTTGTATTTAACACCTTCACACTAGATCAGACCTTTTCTACTTCATTCCTCAGACGTGTACCTGTTTTCATCCCATTACACATACAGCAGATTTTGTTTTATGAAGGACATAAAGGACATAAATGAATGAATTGGGGTACATGATATGGTGTCTGTATCTGTTTTAACCTGTGGGTCAGGGCTTGAGTTTTAGAAAGAAAAGAAGCCCAGAAATTCACAGAGCTATATGAAGGAGACTTTTTGTAATATGGGGCATAAGTAGAGTTGTTTGGAGACTCCGGTGACAAAGTGTGACAGAGTTGGACAAGATGCCACTCTTTTCACTTTCTAAAGATACCCTGAATAAACCTGGTATGTCAAAGATTGGAGGTATTAGGAATATCAATATTTGGTACCTTTGACAGGGACCTTGGAGTTCCAGTGAGTGATACTGTAAAGAGTGACCCTTCTTGTTGGTCTTATGGGAAGTTAACATAGACCAGTTGGAGCCAGCATTGTGATTCCAGTGGTAAATAGACTTTTTTGGGAATCCCACAAAAGCCAATGAAAATTTTGAGAGAAATAAATTTCCATTAGCTAAGTTGTTGGGAAATAAAATTACCCAAATCTGGTCTTTAAAAGTAAATGGCCTTGGGCTGAGGACATAGCTCAGTGGTTGAGTGCTTGGCTAACATATTTAAGGCCCTGGGTTCAATCCCCAGTACTGGGGAAGAAAAAAAAAAACAAAAACAAAAAGTGAACAGGCCTTCATGATTGGTTACTTTTGTGATCTCTTATGAGGATTAACTTTTTATTATTTGTTCTAATTAGTCATACATGACAGCCAAACGCACTTCAACTTATTGTACACAAATGGAGATAAAATTGGATTTGGAGAAATTTTTCAGGTGGCCGTTGAGCTTCTTGGAAGAAGCTATTCAAGAAAGAAGGTAAAAAGTTTGCAACATTTCTAGAAAATTTCCAATATTTTAATCTACTCTATAATTTCTCAGAATATATCAGGAAAAGGGAAATATGTGAAGGCAATTTCAATGTTTATATTCAACACTGGATTTCTAAAAAAGATAGCCCTTCTGTGCGTGAAAGGGGATGTGTCAAAGTCTTCAGGTGTGAGAGCTCCTACAATTCCCAGTGGCCTTTCTTCTTAAGTGAACTATTGTTGCTCTGATGGCTGATGAAATGTATAATTGTGTATTATTGTAACTTAAAAGTATTACCTTAGGCTGGGTATGCTGTTGTATGCCTATAATCCCAGTGGTTCAGGAGGCTTAGGCAGGAGGATCACAAGTTCAAAGCCAGTGTAAGCAACTTAGCAAGGCCCTAAGTAATTTAGCAAGACCCTATCTAAAAAAAGGGGGGGGGGGCGGTGCTGGGTATGTGGCTCACTGGTTAAGTGCCCTTGGGTTCAATCCCCAGTACCAAAAAAAACAAAACAAACAAAAACAAACCAACTCCCTCCCCCCAAAAAACCTACCTCAATATCTAATATGATAAATATCAATAAATATAACACACATAAACAAAAGTCTTTGGGGTATGCAATAATTTTTAAGAGTATGGAAGGCTTTTAAGACCCAAAGGCTTTTAAGGTTTGAAAACTACTGGTTTAGACATCATTGTTCATAGTAAATATAGACAAGCCAACCAATGCTCAGCTATACAAGCATTTTGCTAAGAACCATAAGAAAGAGACTTAGAGCACAGTGATTTTTTGTAAGCTACCTGGTACCGAAACCGGGGGGAAAACTTGGAGGCAGAGTAAAGCTACTACTACTTTTACTTCTACTTTCTTAGAGAGAGCTTAGAGAGGGAAAGAAAGATTTTTAGAGAGAAAGATTAGAGAGAGCTTTTCTTCTTGTCTTCTTAGCTTAGAGAGAAAGAAAGATAGAGAGAGCTTAGCTTAGAGAAAGATTATTTTTTAGAGCTTCTTTCTTCTTTTCTTCTTTCTTCTTTCTTCTTTCTTCCTCGGGAGCCTCGGCCTAACTCTGACCAGCCATTACTTCTTCTATCTGTAACCGCTCTGCCTACGTTCTGGCCGCTCTGATTCTTTTCCTCTTCTCCGACCCGAACTCTTCTTCTGACCGACCGAGCGACTGCACGACTGACTGAATGAATTCGTTCTCCTAACTCGGACCGCTTTCACCCGGTTATATACCTTTATCTTTGCGGGTGCCTCACGTGCATTTACAGGTGCGTCACATACATATCAGGTGGAACTTATGGCTTCCAGCTAGCCGCAATAGCCCTTCCTAATTGGGGCTCCTTCAATTTTTAGGCCTACCCAGTAAAGTAATGGAATGTTTTTTTCTATCACTGCTCAGCACTAAAGACACTATCAAAACCAAGCCAGGACAATTCAAGCTGAGCACTGAAATGATTACTGCCAACTGACTCTTTCAACTGTGGATCCTAATTGGTAGGAATCAGACACAGAAGAAGGCTCTTACCCAAGGAGGATTGACTGGCCAGTACTTCTGATCCCATGGAGAGAGGAAGGAGAGAGAGTGATTTAGGGAGAAAAGATGGGACTACTGACACCTCACACTGGAAAGTTGGCCTGTGTTATTTTTGCAGTTCTTAAGCAGGTGCCTTTGATCTTGAAGGTAAATAAAGGACTTCCCATCTGTAGGTAAAGCAGTTGCACTAATGCAGATACAGATTCTCACTCTGAAGGGAACCTTGGTGAATGAGGGATATATTCTAGATGAAGATGACAGTTGGGGGGACTGTGCAAAGGAAGAGGTCAAGATACAGATCTGTTTCCCACCTCATGCTATTCCTAGGGTACCAGGGATGGATGACATTAAAAAAAAAAAAAATGGCTTCATGGTAAGACTGATTCTTGTGTCCCACCTTTGAAGAAGCACCCAGATCTATCAGCTAAACAATGTGCTCTTCTTCAGCTGCTACAAAATAATTATAGACTAGATCCTGGTCTTTGTAAGGGAATAAAAGGATGTTCTCAGAAGGAGAGTGTATAGGGAAACTTTCTATTCCAGAGTAATCTATCTTCCTTCTGTCATTATCTGCATAGCAGAAAGACTACCTTGAAATAATCTAGTTTCCATTCCTCTTAATGCTTGTCATCTCAGTTTTTCACGCATTGAAGAGAGGCAGTGATACAATTATAGTGATAATTATTAGCATTGCTATAGTGCCCCAAGCTGGATACTATTCTAAGAACTTTATGTATATAGATACATCTTACAAAAAGTCTCCCTGGTGAGCATTTTATAGCAGAACATTTCTTCCTTTCCTTCTTCTATGTTTCATTTTATTTAAGAAAGGCAATATTCTTGAAGAACCTCCCACTTTCACTTTGAACTTCTGATCTTCCGTGTTAGAAGTACAAGATTTGAGTTGAATTCATTTGTTTCCATTCTTTTATAGCACAGTCTCTCTGAGGGGCCTCTAGTTCATGACCAGTGTGAAGCAGACAAACTCAACTTGTAGGCAGCTCTGGAGGCAAAGACATGGGCCCATAACATAATCTCAAAGGTCTTAGAGGAGGTTAAGTGAGGAAGATCACATCAGTAGAAGCTCCTTAGTCTGTCCTCTATAAAATGCTTACAAATAGATATTCCACTGATGTCAGATTTCATAACTGCATGAAATCCCACCACATTTTTCTACACATAGAAAATAATAATACATAATTGGATGATTTGCTTGTTCAAAGAATTTGTCCTAGTGAGCTAGAGTAATATTGGAACGTAAATAGAAAAACAATCATGTTCAAGTAGAATTATAAATTAAGAAAAGCTGTTTTGCTGTATCAACCAGCAAATGTTTTAAAAGAGATTTTTAAGCCATAGAAGAAATATAAGCCTCTTAGCACAGTTACATAACATCTTATTCATTAAAATACAGTTGTAATTTTTTTATTAAATCAGATAAGAAACTTAGATCCTGTTTGGATTACATATGACTTAGCTTTGTGCTTTCCACAAATGATCCAGTCATAAAGGATACATGTTTAATTTCAATATACTTGGTGACTCTATAAAGAAACAATATATGATTTTTGAGCATATGAATGATCAGAGCAGGAAGAGTTGTTGCAAGATATTTTCTGAGTTATGGCTTAAATAAAGGTGATCTTTCCTTTTCATGTGCAGGTTTCCTGGATCATTCAATGGCAAATGAATTAGCAGTGTATATAATCTGGAATTAGTAAATATGTTCATATTTATTCCATTTTCATGACTCTCTACAAAATGATCTGTAGCAGAAATCTAAAATTAGCCTTGACATCATAACATTGTCTTAATTTGGCAATTCAGATTGATTGGCACAAATGACAAAACAATCCCACATTATAGTTACAAGCAAGGAGTAATCTTCTACAAGCTGATATCTTTCCTTACTATTTTTCTTCTTAACCAAACTGATGTAGAGAATAAAACTCAGGATCTAGAAAGTTGTTTCCTGCCTGGAAGAGGAAAAAGAACTTAGATCTACAGATGATATAGAGAAACAGTGTTTTATGACCAGGGCATACTGTAGTAGAGTGATAAAATTGTACTGAGAGAATCAGAGGGTGTAAGAAGCACTCCTATAATCAACATGGCACCCAAAAGATATAAACAGAAATGTACCTGCCAGCACTCTCAGGCATGCACACCTTCATTATACCTTAAGCCCATGCTTCTCAAACTGTGTGCTGAGATACCGTGAATCACTGTAACGAACTCACAAGGTCGCTGCACAATATTTGAAATATTCAAGGAGACAGAAGTTGCAAGGATTACTAGCTTGAGGTAGTTCTCAGTTTCAATATTAGATAGTGCTACATCAGTGATCCCATATCTTTGCAAAATCTGAGTTTTTGTTGGTTTGAGGAACAAGTAACTACCATGCAAAAATAAATGTGGAACAGGAAACGAGAGTGGTGGTATGCAATCTGATACACAGGATTGAGAATTTGGGGTGCCTACAGGCTCATACATATTATTCATGCCATTACCTAAAAACGAAGGTATTTTTGAAATTTACAAATTATTTTTCAAAGGCTAGTAGGTTCTTGGCATATAAATACCCATTAGGTTGTTTAGAACTAACTATTTAATAAATCAAACAGTTATTTCTTTTGGCTTAGAATTCTAAGAAATGATTACTGGAACACTAAGAGTGCAATGAAAATTGGGGAATTTTTGGATTAAGCATTTTTTAAAGCTATTTTGTGCTAAATCAAAAATTTTAGTATCATAAATATTTTCTGAAAACAGATATTTGTGAATGAAATCTTCGTTCCATATCCTTTTCACTTCCTATTTGGGAATATTCTCAAAACACAGCAAAAGGTAACTCTTACAGCAATAAGAGCGTAAGGAAAATTCTCAGCCTTTCCTGTTTTGACCCCCTTTCCAAGCATGCAGCTGGCATCTAGGGCTTAGCACATCCCAGCCCTACCTCATCCCCTGCAGGGATACAACTGTACTGAATCTGGCTCTGGGAATTAGGTTCTTGACAGGTGAATAGGAGGACAAGAGGCAGTGACTGGGGAAGAGGTGGTTTGGAAGATGATATGTGTTCCCGTGGGAGATGAATTCTGAGTCTCACAAGAGGAGACACTGGAGAAGGTGTGGCCCTCAACAAATGGCCCAGCACTTTCCATGCCTGGATGTTGGTGTATTCCTTTGTTGGAGGTCTTGAATGGCATCAAACATGGATAACCTACCCTTTTACCAACCCCACTGTTCTGATGCCATTATGTTCAAACAGGGTTTTCTCCCACTCTGTTTCAACATAATAAGAGATGGCACCTACCATGGTGATCCCCAGAACTCGGGTGTATGTTTCTTACCACCACTACCTTGTCATTGCAGATAATCTGTGTATGTATACCTCCTTTTAATATACAAAGTTGATTCTAAATTCCCAACTTTCATTTCCTAAAATTATTGTTTTTAATTTATTGGTTCTTTTTTGATTATACATGTCAGCAGAATCCATTTTGACATGATTAGACAAGCATGGAATATATCAAATATATCTTATTCTAGGTAGAGTTCCATTCTTATAGCTGTCCGTGGTGGTGGGATTCACTGTGTTGTTTTCATATACGTACATGGAATTATGTCAGAATCGTTTCACTGGCTTTCCTATTCCTATCTCCCTCACTCCCCTCCATTCCCCATTGTCTAATCTACTGCAATTATATTCTTCCCCTCCATTGTGGGTGGGTTAGCTTCCACATTTGAGAGAAAACATTCAACCTTGTTTTTTGAGACTGACTTATTTCACTTAGCATGATAGTCTCTACATCCATCCAATGCTGGCAAACATCATAAAGCCATTCTTATTTATGGCTGAGTAATATTCCATTGTTTATATATACCATACTTTCTTTATCAATTCATCTATTGAAGGGTGAATTCCCAGTTTTTAAAAACTCACTTTTAAGACCTATGTGGGAGCCCAGGCCCAGGTCAGAACTAGGATACCATCCACCAAATGGCAGACTCTTGCTGGAGAACAGGCCTAGGCCTAAGACTGCCCTGCAGACCTGTGTGGGGGCCAGGTCCAGGCCCAGGATGAGGACGGCCCCACTGCTCCACACCAGAGGCCAGGCTAGAGTAGGCCCAGGACCGTTCCTGCTGAACTGTGTGAGAGCCCAGGCCCAGGAACACCCCTATGCAGAGTGGAGGACCATGCTGGGGCTCCCCATTTACCAACACGTTGATCCCCCAGCCCACTTTCATCTTGGGACACTGCAGCTATCAGCATATCCCTCCCCACATAGTAGCTTCTACCTTGAGACAACAGACCAGGCCTGAAGGCAGCTGCATCTGTAAACAGGCAGCCCAAAACCATTGTAAAGCCCACACTTTTAGCCCCATCTCTGAAAGTGGTTGAATCCATCTTGGTACACCCCCACTGCTATCTTGAGTAACCTCCACTATTGCCACCACCACCTTTAGTTGCAGTAGCATCTATCTTAGGACACTAGCCAGGGACTGGAAGCCCAATACCAAGGTGAGGTACAGGTAATCTTCAGGGACACTACAAGATTACAGGGTAGAAACTGTAATACCTCAGATCCACACTGCAAGAAAAGAAGATAATGCCACCGGCAAATCTTCAGAACCCGCTACCTAGAAACTCAAGCATCAATTATTAAAGGAAAGGCAGTGCTATTCCAGCACTGAGTCAAGAGGCGAGTTGTCAAACTTAAAAATAGAATTATTAGATTAATTTCCCCACAATGAAGTCTGCCTTTAGCCTTGACCAGTGTTCAAGCCCTGCTGTGCATTCAGCGTGCACCCAGCACGAGAGCTTGTGTGTCAGGATTGGGAGCCATGGGTCTCAAGGGTCAGATCAGCTTCCCCCTGGGGCTCACCACCCACCACATAGACAACATGAAAAAACAAGGGAAGAAAGTATCCCAAACAAACCAAGATACTTCAATAATAGAATCCATTGACAGCGCAATTGATGAAATGTCAGAGAAGGAGTTCAGCGTGTACAAATTAAAATGACCTATGAATTAAAGAATGACATAGGGGAGCAAATACAGGCAAAATTGTTCACTCCAACGAAGAGATAAGAGAACAAATACAGGCATTCATTGATCACACCACAAAGACATAAGGAAGCAAATACAGGTGGCATAAGATTACTTCAAGAAAGAGAGATTCTGGGGCTGGGGTTGTGGCTCAGCTGTAGAGTGCTCGCCTAGCACATGCATGACCCGGGTTCTATCCTCAGCACCACGTAAAAATAAATGTATTGTGTACAACTAAAGCAAATAAATAAATATTTTATAAAAAGAATGATTCTGAAAAAAAAATCAGAAATCCTTGAAATGAGGAAAACAATAAACCAAATAAAAAACTCAATAGAAAGCATCAACAACAGACTACATCAATTGGAAGACTGAAATTCAGATAATTAAGATAAAGTACACAATCTTGAAAATAAAGTTGACACCACAGTGAAGATGGTAAGAAAGCATGAACAGAATATCCAAGAATTATGGGATAGCATCAAAAGACCAAATCTGAGATTTATTGGGATAGAGGAAGGCACAGTGATTCAAACCAAAGAAATGCAATATCGCTTCAATGAAATAATATCAGAAAATTTACCAAACATGAAGAATAAATTGAAAAATCAAATACAAGAGGTTTGCAGGCCACCAAATGTACAAAAATACAACAGATCTACAGTTTGGCACATTATAATGAAAATGCCTAGCATACAGAATAAGGATAGATTCTTAAAGGCTACAAGAGAGAGGAATCAGATCACATATAGGAGAAGACCAATTTGGATCTCAACAGATTTTTCAACCCAGAACTTCAAAGCCAGAAGATACTGGGACAACATATACCAAGCTCTGAAAGAAAATGGATGCCATCCAAGAATCTTATATCCAGCAAAATTAAGCTTCAGATTTAATGATGAAATAAAACCCTCCCATGATTAACAAAAGTTAAAAGAATTTACAGTGAGAAAGCCTGAACTATAGAGTATTCTCAGCAAAATATTCCATGAGGAGGAAATTAAAACCAACAATGAAATTCAGCAAAGGTAGGAACTAAACTAAAGTAAAGGCCAATCAAGTTAAAAACCAAAAATAAACCAAAGTGTCTGGGAACACAAATCATTTCAATAATAACCCTGAATGTGAATGACCTAAACTCATCAATTGCAAGACACAGACTGACAGATGGAATTTTTTTTAAAAGACCCAACAAATATGCTGCCTTCAAGAGACTCCTCTAACAGGAAAAGACATCCACAGGTTGAAGGCGAAAGGGTGAGAAAAAAATGTTCCACTCACATGGACCAGGTAAAAAGCAGGGGTTTCCATCCTCATATCAGATAAAGCAGACTTCAAACCAAATCTGGTGAAAAGGGATAAAGAAGGACATTTCATACTGCTTAAGGGATTCATACATCAACAACACATAACAATAATAAATATCTATGCCCCAAACAATGGGGCATCTACGTATATCAAACAACCCTTCTCAAGTACCAGAATCAAATAGACCACAAAACAATAATATTAGGTGACTTTAATACACCACTCTCACTACTGGATAGATCTTCCAAAATGAAAATTAAACAAATAAACTATAGAACTCATTAAAGTAATTAATAATTTAGACTTAACATACATATATAGAATATTCCATCCACTACTGAGCAAATACACTTTCTTCTCAGCAGCACATGGATCCTTCTCCAAAACAGACCATATGTTATGCCACAAAGCAAGCCTCAGCAAAGACCAAAAAAAAAAAAGAAAAAGAAAAAAAAATGCCCTGTATTCTATCTGAACTCAAAAAACTTAACACCAATAAAACAAACAACCCAATCAATAAATGGGCTAAGGAATTGAACAGATACTTCTCAGAAGAAGAAATACAATCAATCAACAAATATATGAAAAAGTGTTTAACATCTCTAGAAATTAGAGAAATGCAAATCAAAACTACTCTAAAATTTTATCTCACTCCAGTCAGAATGGCAGTTATCAAGAGTACAAACAATAAGTATTGGTGAGGATGTGGGGGAAAGGGCACACTCATACATTGCTGGTGGGACTGCAAATTGGTGCAAACAATCTGGAAAGCAATATGGAGATTCCTTAGAAAACCTGGAATGGAACCACCATTTGACCCAGCTATCCCCTTGGTCTATACCCAAAGGACTTAAAATCAGCATACTATAGTAACACAGCCACATCAATGTTTATAGCAGCACAATACACAATAGCTAAACTGTGGAACCGACTGTGGAATCAATAGAGGAATGGATGAAGAAAATGTGATATATATACACAGTGGAATACTACTCAGCATTAACAGAGAATAAAATTATGGCATTTGAAGGTAAATGGATCTAGTTGGAGAGTATCATGCTAAATGAAGTAAGCCAATCCCCAAAACCAAAGGCCAAATGTTCTCTCTGATAAATGAATGCTGATCCATAATGGGGGGGGACATGTGGAAAATGGAGGAACTGTGATTGGGCAAAGGGGAGGGGCCACAGGGGCAGGAAAGATGGTGGAATGAGATGGACACCATTACCCTAGGTACATGTATGACTGCACATATGGTGGGACGCTACATCATGTACAACCAGAGAAATGAAAAGTTGTACTGCAATTGTGTACAATGAATCAACATATATTCTGCTGTCATATATACCTAATTAGAATAAATAAATAAATAAATAAATAAATAGATTTTTAAAAAACAAATTAATTAAAATATTTTGACAATGGAAATGTACATAAAGTCCAGAAATATGTCCATATGCATCAGTTATTTATTGTTCAATAAAGGGGCATTTCCAAATAGTAGGAAAGATGGGTTATTCTACAAATGGTACTGGAAAACTGGCTAGACATCTGGGAAAAATGTCATATCCCTACTTATTCTTTATAATAAGATGTATTTTCATAGTTCAAATGTTCAAACATAATGAAAAACCATGAATTCACCAGAGAATAATACATTTTAAAATCATTTCAAAGTAAGGTAACATACAAAGTTCACAATCTTACTTTACTAAACTTTAAAATTTTTCAATTTAACACATCAAAATTGTTCCCCATGGGGTTGGGGTTGTGGATTAGAGGTAGAGCGCTCACCTAACATGAGTGAGGCACTGGATTTGATCCTCAGAACCACACAAAAATAAAACATAAAGATATTGTGTCTACCTGTAACTAAAAAATATAAATATTTTAAAATTGGTTCCCCACAAGCCAAGTCACACAAATGACCAATTAGAAATTATATATGACCTCCAGAGGCTCTTGAAAATCATTAAGAAAAAATATCTATAAGCCAATAGGAGAAAAAAATGATCAAAGTTATGAATAGATAGTTCATTTAAAAATAAACACAATAAATACAAATATAATTTATACACATTAAATGTCTATATCCAATCAAAAACAAAATTATAAATGGACAGATATTTCTTATTCTTAGTTTGACATGATTTAATAACACATAATGTCAACAACTATATAAAAACAGACACCCCCATATATCAACTAAGACAATTTATCTGGAAGTCAGACTGAGAACATATAATCAAAATTTTAAAATAACATCTATAGAGCAATTTTATTCCTAGGAATTTATCTTGTAGATATGCACACCTATGTTTGCAAGGATATGAATGTGAATATTACCTGCCAAACTGATTAAAGAGGGAAAAAGTTTGGGAAGAAATCTAAATGTCTACCCATGCAGAAATAGGCCCATACAGGTCTATATGCAAATGGTAGGATCATAACACTGCTTTGCACCTTGATTTTCTCTTTAAAATATATCTTAGAAATTGTTCCCTTTCTGTATAGATTTATTTTATTCATTTTACCGGTTACATAAACCATTCTTCATATTTTTAATATCTTTTCTCTGTGTTTCATGAAGTGTTCCATAGTGCTATATTCAAACTCTCTCCTTTACAGAAAGAAAAATAAATCCTTTCTTCATACTTCAACCCTTTTCACCTGTCTCTCTCCCAAACATGGATGAACTTCATATGATATCATTCATAGCACTGCATACAACTGACATTTTTCCCTCAGCCAGTGGACTCACTTGAGCAGTCGTTTGGTGTGGTTAATGGGATGAAGTGTGACCTTAGAGGTTCATCAACTGAAGGTAATTTCAGAAAGACTCCACGGTGAGTCACCAGCAGACAAAATCCTCAGCCACTGCAAGAGTAAATCCTTCATTCCTTAAGGGGTGCATCTGAGTAGTGTAAACCAGCATCCAAAGAACTACTCGATGGCAGCCTTTTTTTTTTCCCCCCTTGGTGGGAAAGAGCCAAATAGAATGAGACTTTTTTTAACAGCTTTACTAAGATACATTTCACATACCATAAAATTCATCCTCTTAAAATATTTAATTCAATAGCTTTCAATGTAGTAACAGTTGTGTATCTATCTCCACAACCAATTTTAAAACATTTATCACCCCAAAAGAAACTTCATACTCCTTGTCTATGTCTATCAATCTCCCAGTCCCCTCATCTCTCAGTCCTAGGCAAACACTACATTGTGTCTATATTCTGAATTGCCTGTTCTAGAACATTTCATATAAACAGAATTGTACAATGTGTAGCTCTTTGTGACTGGTAGACATTTGTGGTGTTTGGGCCTATTACGAATAATGCTACTAAGGATATTCATATACTACTGGTCACATAGACATATTTCTCATGGGCATATACCTAGTATTAGTATTAGTAGATTATATGGTAACTATGTTTAAAATTTGGGGAATGGCCAAACTCTTTTTCAAAACATCATCACCATTTAACATTCCTACTAGCAATGTATGAGGGTTCCTATTTCTTCACATTTTTGTCAACACTTATTATTGTGCCTTTTTATTAAAGCCATTTTAGAAGGTAAGAGTGGGCATAAAAAGGTAGTTCATTATAGTTTTATTTTCATTTCCTAAATGGCTTTGTTATTGAGCATCTTTTCATGTATTTATTGACAATTTTATATATTTTTGAAGAAACATTTAGTCAGATCCCTTGCCCATTTTTTTAAATTGTTGTTTTATTGTTCTGTTATTTATTACAGGGACTAGAAGTTGGTACGTTTTATAATACTGGCACTTAAGGTGGACCTCTTCAGGCATATAGAATCTAGAGTGTAGAAAGAAAAAGGAAGCCCTGGTCAGCTGAGATGAACAGCAAGAGGGGAAATCACAAGGGAGAGAAGAACAGTGAGATCAGCTAGGTTGGAAGAATAACCCTAAACCAGGAGGTGGGAAAAGAGCAATGTTACAAAGTCTGTAAAAGAGTTTGCAACACAGAATCGAAGAGCCAGATACATTTAAATATTGGTTCAATAGACCTCAGAATTAGAACTAGTACACAGGATAGGACACAGTGACAAGTCTCTGGGTGGTTACAGCAGGAATTGTGTGCAGCTCTGGGAGACTTATCCACTTACAATGGGAAAAAGAAGAAAAAACTTTTAGCCAATTCAAAAGGAAGTATCAGCCAACTCTCCAAGGAAGCAAGAGTAGAAGGAGATTGTAGTTTGAGAATCAGAGCAGCATGTCCTCTCTTCAAAACAATGGTATCCTACAGGCTAGCTGGTTAGAGTGAAGAGTGGAATTGAAGTCAAAGCTTTGCATCAGGGTATTGAGCTGTGACTCAGAAGTTATCAAGGAGGTCTCTAGGGCATCTATGGACACCCCAGAATTTGAAGTCTAGTGGACAATAAGTTAATTCTAATCCCCATCTGATCGTAGTGTTGAAGCCACTGATAAACCTCCTGGCCACATCTAATCTATGGGGCAACGTGGGGGTGACAGCTGGTGGGAGCCTGGAGAGTAGGGACTGGAGAGTAGAGAAGCAGAAGAAGCAATTCACAGGCACTGATAGCACAACATGGGATATATGTTTGAGGGCTGGGGATTGGCTCAGTTGGTAGGTAGAATGCCTGCCTTGCATGCAGAAAGCCCTGGGTTCAATCCCCAGCATCACAAAAAAAAGAAAAAGAAAAAGAAAAAAGGAGGGGGGATATATGCTGAAGGATTTCTTAAAGTGAGTCAAGAAGATGGGACTTGACTCAGGCTTAATAGGCTAGTGTATCTTAATAATCCTAAAGGCACTGTGGTATCTTAATATTATGGAAGCAATGTCCAGTAGAATTAAATGCAAGTTTTATTTCACTGTTTCAAACTTAATTTTTCACTCTCAGATCTTTAAAGTGACAATTTCCCTTCCCATTGCCACAGTACCTGAGTATGTTCCCTACCCTGTTCATATGAGCTATATATTCTTCAGAAGCACAGTGTCCTAATTTAGAGAAATTCACTGTGCTCCCAAGCCCGAGAGGGTGTTTCTTACTTAAAAAGCCTGGTTAATCTAAATATTAGAGAATTGAATTGATTGAAGTTCTCTGGTGTCAAAAGACAGACTTCTTGGCTACAGCTGGCTGCTGCTTTCTGTGGGGCAACATATTAGGGAGCTTGAAAAGTTCAACAGTGATGTCCATCAACCAGTCTCCCCTCTGAATATCTGCCACAACAGATCTGCTAAGCAATCAGCCTAAAGTACTTCTACCTCTGACATAAACAATGGTGTTCTCCCTGTTTAAGTTAAAATTCTAGACATTTTCCCTATCTCAGTAGATGATATTATCATTTTTCTCCTGTAGACCAGGATAGTTATCTGGAAATCATCCTTGACTGCTCACTACCATTGTCATCTCACATCAAAACCATTATCAAGGTATTGGCTCCTTTTAAAATACTATAAACCTGAGCACTTGCACCCCCACCCCTTCTCACCCCAGTCCAAGCTCCACCATCTCTCATGGTAGTTTCAGAAATGGACTGCACACTTACCCTGAGGTTGGAGTCTCACTCCCTGTGGTAGGTGGTTCTAGTGGTCTTCCCAATACCCATTCTTCCCCTCTTTCTTACTAATTGAACCCTGATTTTTTCCCCAGATATTCAAGGGGAACTTCTCAATACCTACCTTCTGAGCTGCTCTTGGAACTAAGCATAGCCATTTGACCCCATCCTGACCAACGAGTCATAATCAGAATAATCTCAAGTAGAATTTTCAGAAGAGCCTTTCAAAAGGACGGACTTAATCACCATATGCCTCCAGTTCTTTGCTCTTCTGTTTGCTTTCCCATAATGTGACCAGGACATCCAAAAGTTAAACAGCCATATTACAACCAAGAGATAAAAGCCACAGGCTAAGGTGGTGCACAGGAAAGGGCAAGAAGCTGGGTCCCTGATAATATCCCTGAGCCACTGCACTTGGGCTGACAACCTTCTTAGTTCTCCTTTTGTATGAGACAGACAAAACCCCATTGTTTTAGGCACTACATGAACGGTTCTCTGTTTGTGCATTTCTTTATTTCAGTTGAATGTATACTTCATAGGTAAACCCCTTTGTTCTAATTTCCAGGTAATAGCCAATGTAAGTTTTGCAAAGAACATCTTGCCATCATGCTGGGGAGGTGGAAGGGGGGACTTTAAGTGACTTGAAAGGCCCTACATGGTCTTCCCTGCCAGTCTTTCTGAACATATCTACTATCACTTTCCACTTTGATTCTCTAGCCTTTATGTCAATAAAATAATGCATGATACTTTGAAGTATAGGAGAATATAATCAAAACTTCTTAATGTCTCCTCCATGCATCTCCTAAAGGATAACATATTCCTAGATCCACGAGTCACATTTCTACAGTCTTAGTTAGTCCTGGTACCCATCTTTACTCTCCTTATTGCCCACATTGAGTGAGACCAAGGAGTGACACAGGAAGAGTTAGATAGGGCATTCACATCACCACCTAGCCTTTTTACCTTTGGCTCTCTCCATTTCTATGCCCTTCCTCTTCCTCAAGAAGCTATCCACCTTGATTGCCAAGTACCCATATTTGGTCTTATAATTCCATTAATACATGAATTACTTATTCACTCTTCAGCTTCTAATTTTTACAGTCATCAGAAAAATGCCTTAAATGGCAGCCAGATAATATAGCTCCTAAATATTTGGAGAATTGTCCTCACCAGCCTACTAAAGCTACTTGTAAAATTTATATCTCTTAAGTTGGGTTGATTGATGAAATTGTACCTTCAATGGTGAAATGAATTTACCAAATATTGTAATGTTGTTTTAAGTAAAGTTAGGAGATTGTCCTATGGTGAGTTGTATAAACTTCAAGCAGCGTAGCACAACTCTGAAAGGGTATCTTAAAATTGTTTTTTTTTTTTCAAACTAGAATTTCAGCATATGAATCCTAAAAACTAGATTGTTGAGATCAAACCCTTCTGTACTCTTCCCAGACAGTCATTTTGCATCTAGGGCTTCTCAAATCCAGGGTAGAGGGTATAATTCAACATCACTGTGTGGTTTTTCTAGAGAATGACCATGCCTTCCCTCCTTTTGGTACAGCTTCTTGTCCACAGAACAACACCCTTGCTGTCAAGGATATATTAGTGACAAGCAGGAAAATAATAAGCAGGATTATACCACTCTTAAACTGGGGTGAAAAAACAAGCTTCATAACCCAGCCACAAATTACTGCAAATACTACCGTAACAATGAAAACAAGAGATGAGCTGATGTGCAAGCAGAATATTAAGTAGGAGCTGGATTGAATGATATTCCAGGGTTTTGACATACATTTTAATTCCTTTCTAAAAATACATATAACTTTTTAAAACTATAATCCAGCCCACAGGGACATTTGAATGTATTAAAAAATAAATTTCTAACATAGTAAAGACCTTTAATTAACTTTTGCTGACTTATTTTCCATTTTATTCAAATTTCAGATCTTAGCTTTCCCACCCTTTCTTTGTATACCTAGTAATTTCTTTTAAATGTAGAATCAATGTTCTCTTTCTGCCAGTTTCATTGATTTATATACTGTTATATTCAGCACTCTCATTTTTTTTATTTTGTTTTGTTTCATAGTACAAGGGATCAAAACCAAGAGGCAAGTTCCCCACCACTAAGCCACTCCTCCAGCCATTATTTTATTTTGAGACAAGGTCTCTCCAAGTTGCCCAGGCTGGCCTCAAACTTATAAACCTCTTGCCTCAGGCTTCTGAGTAGCTGGGATTGTTGGCATGCATCACCACACCTGGCTAAACACATCATTTTAAATTAAATAACTTGATATGTTTTGACAAAGGTACACAGTTGTGTTACCACCACAACAATCACAGAATAGATATTTCTTTTCACCACCTTCCCAAGTTCCCATGTGCCCCTTTGCAGTCAATATCCAACTCCTGCCTTTTGAACCTTACCAACCACTAATTTGCTTTTTATCATTATTGGTTTGCCTTTTCTGGTAATTCATATACGTAGAATTATACAGAATATAGCCTGCTGTGTCTAACTTCTTTTACTTAGGAAAAACGTTTCTTAGATTCATGCATATCATTGCATGTATCAGTAATTCATACATTTTAATGCTAAGTATAGTTTATTATCTGAATTTATCACGGTTAGTTTATCCATTCATTAGTTGAAGCTATTAAGAATAGAATGTCCATGAATATTTGAGTATGAGTCTTTGGACATATGTTTTCATTTTCTGGGGGTAATACAATGTTTCTTCTAATAATACAATCCTATGCAAGTCTGTACTTGGAAAATATTTTGTGCAAACACTCTGCGATAATATGGGTGCATCTGCTTTCCTCAATGCATAATGTGCAATTTTGCAAAAACATATGAAAGTATTAAGATAGAGCACAGTAATAGGATTGTATTGAAATCATTTTAGTACTGATTATACAGTTCAGTTGCTTCTTATCTGATTCTTATGCTTATGGTAAAGAAAGAATATTTGCTAGATAATGCTACTGATTCAGCTTTAAAATATTTGCAATTATTCTTTTTTAGCAGCTGTATTGAGTACAATCACCATACTGTAAATTCAAAATTATTTGACGTATACAATTTGACAAATTGTGACATTTGTAGATACACACAAAAAACACAAGTGTGGGAATCAGTTGAACCCCCATTTTAAAGTTTTTCCCGCGGCTCCGTTGCTCCAAGCGCTTCAGGCAGCAACACACAAGCAGGTTGATGAACACATCCATTTCTCCCAAAATTGTGTCTATATCCCTACATAATTCTGTTCCTGTGCCTCCCTGCAGTGCACAGGCAACCACCTATTTGCTTTGGGGATGGAACCCAGGACTTTGTGTATACTGGGCAAGTAGTCTACCACTGAGTGACAGCTCCAGCCCCACAGCTTGTTCATCCACTCACCTATGGGACTTTTGATGATTTCCAGCTTGGGGCCATCATAAATAAAATAAGGCTGTTATAAACATTTGTGTGTGCAGGAGCCCTGTTTGGGGATTGGCTTGAATTGAAGTTGACTATGAGCCGGGGAGATTTGGCCATTGTCGCCACCCGTAGTCTCACGGGATTTTGTTGCGGGATCTGGAGTGACTTGGCCGAAATTGCTGATCGGGTCAGCGCCATTTTAGTGGTGTGTTTGGCGTGAGTTAGTTGTTAGAACCAGAGAGAAAAGTTATCAGAATAAAAAGCTGTTTGTCTCCAGTTTGCTTCTGAAGTTCTTCCCGCGGCTCCGGTGCTCCGAGCGCTTCAGGCGGCAACAGGTGGCGGCCCGTACGGGGAACTTCGGAGCGGACAGGTAAGAACTGAAAGGTCTCTAAAGATGGGTTCGAATATAACTGAATCCCAAGTGATAGAGGCTATGCAAAGACTCCTTGATATACCTGACTCTGTTCTCAGTGAGGAGTATATAGACAAAAGTGAAAGTGATCAAAAAAGTGTAGATTCCACTGGGCCAACTGAGACCAGTAAAGAGAGTATTAGAAGAGACCCAAAAATGACAAAAATCCAAGCTATTAAAGCTATTCGGGAGTTATTGGCGAAAGCTGAAGGATACTTGCTCTCACTGGAACCTGGGCCTCAGGATATTGCTGTCAGTGAAATTAGCAGTGGTGAGGAATCTAGTAAAAGTGATCCTGAGAAAATGAGGAAAAAGAAATTAAAAAAGACCGAGAAAAAGGTCCGTCAGGCAGAGGAGTCACTTGTGGAAGTGACTACTCCCCCATGGGTGGAATCCATTACAGAAAATATGAAGGGTATTACTAGGCATTTGCATACCCTAGAAACAGAAATAAAAAGTCTTTCTGATCGCTTATGCGCTCTCGAGGACAACTCACAGATACATTGGGAACCGCCAGCATTTGAAAAGAAAAATGGACAGAGTGTCCATCAGTCAGTAGATTTCAAAACAATAAAAAATCTCAAAGAGGCAGTAATGACTTATGGGCCCCAAGCTCCTTTCACGTTGAGTATGCTGGAGTCCCTTAACACCTTTAGCTTAACCCCCTCAGACTGGAAAAGTCTATGTAAAGCAACATTAAGCGGGGGGCAATTCTTGGTTTGGCGATCGCAATTTCAAGAACTTTGTATAGAAACGGCTAAAAGAAACGCGGCTGCAGGGTTTGAAAACTATAATATAGACATGCTCACAGGAGAAGGGCAATTCGCAGACTTACAAGCTCAAACAGATTATGACTCAGATATATATGCTCAGATAAATGCAGCTGCCTTAGAGGCATGGAAAACTGTACAAGGACCTGGGGATCTACAAGGTAGCTTGTCAAAAGTGATTCAAGGACCTAATGAGCCGTATGCCGACTTTGCTGATCGACTTTTGAGAACTGCAGGTAGTGTGTTTGCAGATGTTGACCAAGCTATGCCTTTAGTTGTTCAATTAGCTTATGAAAATGCAAATAAATGGTGCCAAGCAGCCATCAGGCCATGGAGAACTAAAAAGGATCTTTCCGTATATATACAACTATGTAAAGATATAAATGGCGCCTTTGTCACAGGAAATGTGATTGCAGCCTCAATGAGAGGTGCTTCCTCTCGAAATTTCACAAAGGCTAAACGTAGACATTATAATCAATCAGGATATTCCAGGCAAAATTATTATAATCAATCAGGCAATTCTAGGCAAAATCCCAAAAGAGAAATAAGATCAAGCTCATACCGTGCCCCAGGCCGCTGCCCCAGGTGTAAAAAGGGAAATCATTGGGCCAATAAATGCTATTCAAAATTTGACATCCATGGAAATCCTTTGTTCAGGAATTCAAAAAACGGGGCACGGGGCCCAGTACCCCGGGGCCCACAAATGTACGGGGCATTGCAGAAGGAGTATCCTCAAGCATCCACTCAGATGCTTCCCCGACACAATCCCTACTACCCATCCACTCCCTCGCCAGAGGAACAAGAGGAAATGCAGGATTAGACCTCTGTTCCACCGCCCGAATAGTGTTAACACCTGAAATGGGGGTTCAACTGATTCCCACAGGAGTCAGGGGACCTCTTCCCTCAGGGACTGTAGGACTTATTATCGGGCGTAGTCCTAAAAGCTTATTAGGTTTGCAAGTGACCCCAGGTGTAATAAACTCAGACTACAAAGGGGAAATAAAAATAATGCTTAGCTCACCCCAAAGTGTAAGTTCTGTTAATCAAGGAGATAGAATTGCTCAGTTGCTTCTCCTTCCCAATTTACATAATTCATTTAAAATGGGTATGCCTCAAGAAGGGAACAATAGAGGATTTTGTTCCACTGACTCAAGTCCCATGGCTTGCTGGGTTCGAGACTGTTCAAGGAGGCCTATGTGTAAAATAAAAATCCAAGGAATAGAAATGGAGGGATTAATAGATACTGGAGCTGACTCTTCCATTATTAATTTACGCCAATGGCCCAAGCACTGGCCTCTGCAAAAAGCTTCAACCAGTTTAAGAGGCTTGGGATATAATAACCTCCCAGATAAAAGTGCAGTAATTTTAAAATGGGAGGATGATGAAGGCCATAAAGGAACATTTCAGCCTTATGTTTTACCTAATCTACCGGTTACTTTATGGGGAAGAGATATTTTGCAACAAATGGGAGTACACCTTGCAACCAAGCCTGCAGATGTTAAATGTGAAAACCTACAGGGTAATCTTAACCATAAAAGAACTCATTATCAAAAAGTACAGAGTAATCTTAACCCTAAAAGTAATCATTGTCATAAAGGAAAAAGATATTTTTTTTCGGGGCCACTGAGAAAATAATTTTGAAAATACCATGGCTTTCTGATAAGCCAGTGTGGGTCCCTCAGTGGCCCCTATCTAAAGAGAAATTACAAGCGGCCCACCAATTAGTTCAGGAACAATTAGAAGCAGGTCATATAGAACCTTCCACCTCTCCCTGGAATTCCCCCATATTTGTGATCAAGAAAAAATCAGGAAAATGGCGATTGTTACATGATCTTAGAGACAATTAATAAAACCATGCAAATCATGGACCCTACTCAACCTGGACTTCGAATCCTGTAGCTATTCCAAAAAATTTCCATCTTATTACTCTTGATATAAAGGATTCTTTCTTTTCCATTCCCCTACATCCTCTGGATGCCCCCAGGTTTGCTTTTTCAGTTCCTTCTATTAACAACAATGGCCCTGATCAGAGATATCAATGGAAGGTTTTGCCACAGGGAATGGATAATAGCCCCACCATATGCCAAATATATGTGGACAAGGCTATCCAACCCATTAAAAATAAATATCCAAACCTCATGTGTCTACATTACATGATGATGTTTTACTGGCCCACCCTAATCAAAAAATCTTATTTAATATATTCAGTGATGTGGTAGAAAATTTAAAAAAATATGGGTTATATATAGCAGAAGAAAAAGTTCAAACCAGATCTCCCATATTATATTTAGGATTTAAAATTATGGATACTTTGTTAGACCCCAAAAAATTTTAATAAATAAAGAATATCTGACCACCCTCAATGATTTCCAAAAACTACTGGGAGACATTAATTGGCTTCGCCCTACACTAAACCTTACTACTGGCCAATTAAAACCTTTATTTGATATCCTTCACGTGGACCCTGATCCATCATCACTGCGAACATTGACTCCAGATGCTAGGAAAGCTTTAAAGTTAGTAGAAAAAGCCATCGAAGGAGCTCATTGTGATAGATTTGATTTAACTCAACTGCTGATATTGATTATTATTTCTTCACAATATACACCCACAGGAGTATTTTGGCAACAAGGGCCTTTATTATGGATACATTTGCCCGTCTCTCCCAAAAGTATAATTGAATCTTATACCTCCATGGTGGCTAAACTTATTCTTCAAGGACTTAAGACTTCTACTAAAATATTTGGCATTCACCCTGCTACTATTATTACTCCCTATTCATCATCACAGATTGAATACTTATGCTTCAATGATAATGATTGGGCTATAGTTAAATGTTCTACTTCTGCAAATTTTGATAATCATCTTCCTAAGTCCCCTATATTATCTTTTTGTATTAATCATCCTATTATATTTCCACAGGTAATAAAAAATCAACCTATTCCTAAGGCATTTAATGTATTTACAGATGGGTCCTCAAATGGTACTGCTACAGTAGTCACTAAAAAAGAAAATATGACTTACATAACTGCACACAAATCAGCTCAACTAGTGGAATTGGAAGCTGTGGTAAGAGCTCTGGAAAATTTTAGGGACCAGCCCGTAAACATTTTTTCAGATAGCCACTATATTGTACAAGCCGTCCCAAAATTAGAGTTAGCAGGACCAATAGCACCTCATACTCCAGCCTTTAAATTGTTTTATCAAATACAAAAACTTTTGTGGGCAAGAAAAGAACCTCTATTCGTAGGCCATATTAGAGCACATACTAATTTGCCTGGTCCCCTCCATGAAGGTAATCAAAAGGCTGATGAACTTACAAAAACAGTATTTATACTTTCAGCGCTACAACAAGCTACTTTATTTCACTCCCAGTTTCATGTCAACAGCACCACCTTGCAACGTAGGTTTAAAATCACAAAGGAGCAAGCCAGAACAATTGTAAAAGATTGTAAATCTTGTATGACACATTTGCCCAATCCTCATTTCGGCGTTAACCCTAGAGGATTGATGCCCAATCATTTGTGGCAGATGGATGTTACTCATGAGCCAAGTTTTGGAAAATTGCGATTTATTCATGTGACCATAGATACATGTTCAGGCATGATTTTTGCTTCCTTACATTCTGGAGAAAAAGTTAAAGATGTTACATCTCATTGCTTGCAAGCTTTTGCTGCATTGGGCATCCCTAAAATGCTTAAAACAGATAATGGCCCCGCATATACGTCCTCATCTTTCAAAGAGTTTTGCGCAAAATTCAATATATCCCATAAAACAGGCATCCCATACAATCCTCAGGGTCAGGGCATTATTGAAAGAGCAAACCGAACACTGAAAATTATGTTATTAAAACAAAAAGAAGGAAATTGGAAAAGTCCTAAGGACAGATTGGCAGTTGCCCTGTTTACCTTAAATTTTTTAACTTTAGACTCTAATGGTTATTCTGCTGGAGACAGACATTGGAATCCACACCAACAACATAAACCTTTGGTTTACTGGAAGGATGTTCTTTCAGGTACATGGAAGGGTCCAGATCCAGTATTAATTTGGGGAAGAGGATCTGTTTGTGTTTTTCCAAAAGACGAATCCTCTCCAATATGGATACCATCTAGATTAATAAAACAGGTACCACATCAAAATGATCAAGATGAAGTTATTGAAGAATCAAGATTAATAAAAAAGGTACAAAATCAAGAGGACCAAGATGAAGGTATAGAATGATTCCCTCAAAAGAGTCCTTCAAAATATTTCACAACTTAAGTGTCATTTCTCCCGGCCGGGACGAGGAGATCTCTCTTTAGTGTGCACACAATTGTATTTTTTTTTTCTTCTTTTTATATTTCTTCTTTTTATACATGTCTTTATGTCTGTACATTTGTCTATATTTCATGTTAATGTGACGTCACAAATATATGTTTGTATGTTTGTTTGTCCAGTGTGACGTCACATAGATCAAAGCGCTTATGAAAAAGAAAAATATATATATATATGGATCCAAATAACTTTAATTCATTTTAGGTTTAGAGTATTCAATTTAGGTAAATAATTTTATAAATGAAGGTACTTTCAATTTTGATTTATAGGTGTCCCTGGGACTTCTCTTTAGCAAACAATATGACTAGTGCTATATAACCTGATATTTTGGTGTTTTGACTTAAGATTGTTTATTTGTTATTAACTTCATTTGTTTAATAGCTCATTAATTTCAATTATCTCAACAGGTAAAAGATTGCTCTGTATACAGAGACTCAAGGGTTCCAGCTAACAAATTATTTCTCTAAAGTGCCTTTACCTTTTCTTTAATCTATCTTTAATGCAGTAATTACCCTCAGTCTTTCTTTGTTTTGTTCTAAATATGATATTTTTCCAACTTATGTTTGTAGAAGCTCAACCAGCGATGTGTGTGAACAAAAATCAACTTTAATTTTCTAATCTAATTATTCTATTTTGTAGTTTGACAACTCGCCTCTTGACTCAGTGCTGCAATAGCACTGCCTTTCCTTTAATAATTGATGCTTGAGTTTCTAGGTAGCGGGCCCTGACGATTTGCCGGTGGCATTGTCTAAACATAAAAAAGACGTCTACTGCTACAGCTGCAGGGATCGCGGCCGCCGCAAGCATCCCTGCTGCTCAAACATCAAACAACCTCACCAACAGTGTGGCCTCTGCTCTACATGCATGGGGCCTCCTACATCAACATGTTACAACAAATGGACATTTTGATCTTTCATTGTTTGGGACTTTACGGGACAATGCCTTGCGGGTATTTGTCTAGAGAATTCAGTGTGTTACTTGTTGGAACTTAGGGCAGCTGATTTGTTTAAACAATTTGATATGCTATGCAATTTGGCTCATCACCAAAAGGCTTGTAGCCTTAAAGCCGCAACATCTCCTCACAATTGGACGGCTGTTAGTCATCATATATAGTCGATCCTAAAGGGCTCCATTGGATGGCTGGTTAGCCAATGACGGGTAAGATCCCCAGAGGGGGACAACCTAAGACAGGCACAGTCGCACGGGACAGTCTCATGTGGCCGACATATCAACCTAAGACAGGAGTCAAGGGCACAGCCTTGATTATCCGATGACGGGTAAGAATGTTGGTTGCACATAGACGTCCTAGAGCATTACCTCTTTTAAAACAAAAAGGGGGAAATGCAGGAGCCCTGTTTGGGGATTGGCTTGAATTGAAGTTGACTATGAGCCGGGGAGATTTGGCCATTGTCGCCACCCGTAGTCTCACGGGATTTTGTTGCGGGATCTGGAGTGACTTGGCCGAAATTGCTGATCGGGTCAGCGCCATTTTAGTGGTGTGTTTGGCGTGAGTTAGTTGTTAGAACCAGAGAGAAAAGTTATCAGAATAAAAAGCTGTTTGTCTCCAGTTTGCTTCTGAAGTTCTTCCCGCGGCTCCGGTGCTCCGAGCGCTTCAGGCGGCAACATGTGTGCAAATATCTGAATGAACATATGCTTTCATTAAATAAATACCTACTAGTAGAATTGGGTCACTTATTAAACTTTTTATAAGAGTGCCAAAATTTCCAAACTAGTTTGCACCATTTTTCATTCCTACCAGCAGTGAATAAAAATTCCACTTGTTCCACAGTCCCAACAGTTGGTAGTGTGAGGATTTTGTAAATTGTAACCATTCTAGTGAGTGTGTACTGTGGGTTTAATTTGCATTTTCCTAACAATGAATTATGTTGACCGTCTTTTCATATGTTTATATGTCATTGGTATATCTTCTTTAGTATTTGTTTAAATCTTATTCCAGTTGTTTGTTTGTTTTGTGTGTGTGTGTGTGTGTGCTTCAATTTTCTTATCAATGAGCATAGAATTCTCTATATATTCTGCAAATGAGATCTCTGTCAGATATATTTGTTATCAATATTTTCTCCTCATCTCTGACTTTTATTTTCATTTTGGTCAGTGTTTTCTGAGGAGTGAACATTTTTGTTTTCATTGAGTCCAATTTATTGCCTTTTCCCTTAAAAAAAAAAAAAAAAAAAACCTCTTTCCCAAACTCAAAGCCACTACATTTTATGTTTTCTCTTAGGCTTTCTTCTAAAGGTTTTAGAGTTTTTTACATCTTACATTAAGAGCTATCTGTAGTAATTGTTTCAATATGGTGTGAACTAAAGGTCAATCTAATTTTTTAAATTTTTATTTACTTATTTTGTATATGGCTATCCAATTTTTCCAGTACCACATGTGGAAAGGATCGTCCTTTTCTCCCACTGAATTGCCTTGGAAACTGTGGAAAATCAATTGACCATCATGTTAGGTTGCTGTTGCCATTACAAGTACCTAAGATAATCAATTTGTGAGAGATCAGGTTTACTTGGGCTCATAGTTTTGGAGGCTCCCATCCACAATCAATTGGCCCTGTTGCTTTGGGGCCTGTGGCAAGGCATCACATCAAAGCAAGAAGCATGTGGTAGAGCAAGCTGCTCACCTTGTGGGAGCCAGGAAGCAAAGACAAAGGAAGAGACCAGAGTCCTACAGTCTCCTGTGAGGGCACAACTCCAGTGACCTAAAGACCCCACCTCTTACAGTTTCCAGTCTTCCAATGGCACCAGGCTGGGAACCAAGCCTTTATCACATGGGCCTCTGGGATACGTTCCAGATCCAAACGACAGCAACCATGCATGTGTGGGAATGTTTCTTGATACTCCTTTCTTTCCTAAAGGTCTTTTTGTCTATCTCTAATGCCATTATCACAGTGTCTTGATTAGTGCAGATTTATCATAGGACTGTCTCACAACTTTGAACTTTTCCAAAGCTGTTTTGGCTGCTCTAGGTAAAATTTCCATATAAATTTTAGGATTTATTTACCAATTTGTTTTTAAAAACTGTTGGAATGAGGGATTTTGTTGAATCTACGTATTTGGGGGAGAATTGGCATCCTAACAAATTTTGAGTCTTTGATATGTGAATACAGCAAGTCTCCCATTCATTTAATACTTCCTTATTTTCCTTCAGGAATATCTTGTACACTTCAAATGTACAGATTTTGCACATTTTCTTGTCAGATTTATCCTTAAGCATTTCATGGTAAAATGTTTCAGAAATGGCAATTTTTCCTTTTCAATTTCCACTTGTTTTTTTATTAGTATGCAGAAATGCAATCAATTTTTGTTTATTGCTTTTGAATATTAAACTGACTTATTAGTACTAGTAGTTCAGTTACACTGAGTGGAAAATATTAAATAGAAGTAGTGAGAGTGGACTTCCTTGTTTACTACATGATAAAAGGGGAAGCATTCTGTTTTTACTGATAACTATGCTAATAGCAGTGTTTTTTATAGATGTACTTTATCAAGTTGATGAAGTTCCATTTTAAGTTTTCTCATAGATTTTAATCAAGACTCACTGCTGACTATTCTTAAATGCTTTTTTCCATGTCTACTGAGCTGATAATATTGGTGTTTTTCAATTTTTATTCTATTTATGTGACCAATTACATTGATTTTTTAGTGTTAAACCAACCTTGCATTCCTGAGGCAAACCTTAATTGGGCATGAAATATTGCCCTTTTCATTTTTATAAGCTCTTCATATCATTGACTCAATTTTGTTATGTTTTGGTGTCTTTGTTCATGGTGGTTGGTGGGGGCAGTTAGTATTTTTTTTCTCTGTGTTTCTTTTTGGGTAGTTTCTATTGCTATGTCTTTAAAATTTACTAATCTTCTGTGAATTTTAATCTGCCATTGATCTCATATAGCATATTTTTTCTTCTTAGATATTTTATATATTTCCTAGAATGAGCCTTTTTCACCTTTTTTATTTTTGCCTAGCCAGCTACATCTTTATGTAACTTACTGAATAATTACAATAGGTGTATAGTACATATTTTAATGTCCTTATCTGCTAATTCTACAATCTGGGTAATTTTTGAGTCAGTTTGGATCAATTGATTTTTTTTCTTCATTAATTTATTTTTATGACTAGAAATATTTAATTGGATGATAGTCTGAATTTTACTCTCTTGTATGCTATATACTTTTGCATTCCTTTTTATTCTTCATTCTTCTAAATAAGTGTGAGATTTGTTTCTATAATACAGTTGAGTAGATAGGAAACTATATGATATTTCTCGGCTGGCTTTTAATCTTTATTAGGCAGGACCAGAACAACCTTAAATCTAAGGTAAGAGTCAGCAAACTATGACCCATGGGCCAAATACAGACTACAGGTGATATTTTTGTATGGCCTATGAGCTAAGAATGATGTTTAATTTTTTAAAGAGGTATGGAGAAGGAAACAACAGAGAAAGGAGGAGAATGAGGAAAAGGATCAACAGAGGCCATATGTCACACATAAAGCCTAAAATATTTACCATCTGGCTCTTTCTATAAAGAGCTTACCAGTCCCTAATTTAGGAGGGATGTTGTCCCATTCTTGAGGAAACACCCAGCTGAATACTCAAAGCTTCAAGAATATAGGCTTCTTCAGCCAGCTGGCAGGAACATGGACTATACTTGGCCTGTACAGTTCGCAGAGATTGTTTCCTTTGGTGCTTTCCCAGGCCTTGGCTAGTTTTCTCATGTGTATTCTGACAGTATTCAACTGATTACTCAAGGGGAACCCCTGTCACAGCTCTGGTTCTTACATGCCTATGCTGCTGTCTGTACTCCAGGATGGTGTTTTGTGGATTCCAATCTCATTGGTCCTCCCTGACTCTCATCTATATCTCCTCAACTCAGAGAGGTTGCTACATCCCTGGACTCACCCTTCCAGCCCTGCAGCCTAGAGGTTCTAACCAGACTGTCCACTGGTTTTATCATAGGCATACCATGTGTCTTTCCCATCTCTCAGGTATCACTGTTCTGCACCGCCTGGTGTCCAATATCTGAAAACCATTGTTTTGTAATATTTTGTCTAGCTACTCCATCTTGTTAGACATCTTTGTTGTTTCTCTTTCAAATCTCAAGGTTCTCCTTGACTGCATAGTCAGATATTGCAACACAAGTACTTAAAGGAAAAATTTAAAAATAATGATCATTTTATTCTAACTACTTATCTCTGTACCATTATTTTCAGTACCATGCAATCAAAAAACAGAAGATAATTGGTTGCAGATAATCTTTCAACTTTTATCTATAATGCCTTATTCATACAAGTAGCCTCAACATTCTCACTAAATTATTTTATAAATAAACATCATAAAATGTGAACTTAAAGGAGAAATGAATACTTGTAAGATTGAATTTTTATGTATCGGTGTTCTGTGAACACATTTTTTAACTGAAAAAGTTATAGTGCAAAAAACAAAAAAAAAAAGTTTGAAAACATTATTTAGGCATAAATACCCTTTTTTTTCTGTTAATACCTAAAAAAGATTTTCAAAGATACAAAGGAGCAAAGTCAAAACTCAGAACTCAAGAGTTCTTCATATAGATGAGACACCCTAAATGCCAACACCAAGTAAAATTACCGTATCTTATTATCTTTCAGGCCCAAATATTCTTATCTCTAAAACTGTAGTTTTAGTTGAAAAATCTTTGATAGGGTTGGTTTGGGCTATCCCCATATCTTTGCATGCTTAACTACATAAAATGTAGGAAATTCTTTGCCTGTACTTAGGAAATGTCTTAATATTCTTGATCCTCTGTGGGATTTCATTTACTTGACCTCCTATCTCAATTTTTTTGCCATTTCTATCAAACTAGGCCTAGACCGCTGAGGACTTAATTTCTGACAGAATTAACATTTGCCCCTACTCTGCATGGCCTCTCTATCCACCAACAATGAAATGAACAGCATGAAATTATATCTAGAGGTTGATTTACAGTATCAATAAATTTGCTATCTCCAGGGAACTCCTGACTGCAAAATCATTATCTAATTAAATTAAAGGGTGAAAGCACAAAAGACTCCCTAATTCAGGTCACAATAAGCCCAGCACTGAAGAGCACAATGGCAAACCATTAAATATCTCACCAGAAAAAAAAAAAAAAATCCTTAGGTCCTCCATTGTACTGATTAAGTAGGCCTAAAGCTTTTAGTATTTTGTTGTGAGTTGATTGTGCTTCTTTACTATGTTGTTGTGAGCTGATTATGCTTCTTTACCATTAAAAAAAAAAAAGTATTTCTAAAACAGCCCATCAAGCTGTGAATAATTAAATTTCCATGTGAAAGATTTATTTTAAAATAGTTTCATTGCTTATCACAACAGAAGGGCATCTCCTCAGATATGGAAGTTCTGTTTTAAAAATGTTTAAAAATTTTAAATCTAAAACTTTATGAGCATCAATTTATATGCATTACAATCTCTGTGCACAAAATGTAGTTACAAGGAAGCTTTGTTCATGCCTTTAATACACCATAGGATCCTACAAAGACACAATATATTATTCTGATAAAAATTATAAACAAATTTTCATAAGAAAATCCATAAAAATCTAATCATGTATTCACAATGGAGGAACAAAATATAAATTGAGCTAATGCATTTAAAGGGTGGATTTAGAAATATAATTAATTGAAAATTTAACACGTGGAATGAGTCAATTCCTACCAGAATTTTTACTTTAAAACTTTTCTGCTATATTCTGATAAAGCATAGCAATGCAAAGCCAAGGCAACTACAGGACGACTGTGAATATAATACAGATCTTTATTAGAATGCAGTAACACAAGAAAAAAAAATGTTAAATATACCCAGGATGATTAATAACTTACTTGCTAAAACTGCCCAACAATTTTTTTCTATAATGTTTAGTTCTCAAAAAATTCTGGAAATATCAGTAGAGAAAGTTTTTGAAAACTAAGCCCGACACTTAGCTCAGAATCATTTATGATGTGTCATTTATGGCCCATAAAAATAAGAGAGCGAGAATAGAATGGATTTGCCAGATGTGCTAAAAGAACCTGGCCTGGCAAAATAATTCGTCATAGACAGTATTACCAGTGGTTACCTAGAACCTCTGTATTTTCAAGAGAGATTATTTTTTAAAGCATACATGAGTAGAACTACATTTCTAGAGCCAAATCGTTTCGAGCAACTGGTTTTGTGGAACAAATTCAGCATCTTTGTGTTTTGTTTGTTTGTGACTTGAAAAGTACATAGTCCACTTCCAAATGGAATAGAGAATTTTTAAATGTTTTTGAAAGGATTTTCCTGGCAATAATTTATAATAAAGTAGAAAAGAGAAATTACTGATACCAGCTATCATCCTCAGGATCATCAATCATAATCATGATCAGCATGAGAAGTACCTAGACCAGTACCTGCTACAAGAGAGATGCTCAATAATTACAATTTCCTCCCACCTTACTCTTTCCCTGTCACACACCAGGCAGTGGTTTCCCCATGGTCCTCAAGAGTGCCAGCCATTGATGGGGTCAGATGAGAGAGGAGGTCAAGCAGCTAAGCTTCTGTGTCATTCTGTGTAAGTGCTCCTGTTTTCATATCTGCCATACACATTGGCACCAAAGTACACATTGGCATAAAGGGCTCCAGTAGAGGGATAAAAAGAAGGTGGTCTGGGCCAGGCGTGGTAGCACACGCCTGTAATCCCAGTGGCTTAGGAGGCTAAGGCAGGAGGATCACAGGTTCCAATCTAGCCTCAACAATTTAGTGAAAGTGTAAGCAACCTAGTCTCAAAATTAAAAAATAAAAATTTAAAAATGGGCTGGGGATGTGGCTCAGTGGTTAACACCTCTGGGTTCAATCCCTGATATTTAAAAAAAAAAAAAAAAAAAAAGGAGGGGGTGAGGAAAAGGAGAAGAAGAAGATGGTCTGCCCTCAGATTTCTCTTTCCAAGGTGATCCCATGCCCTTCTAAAACCTCAGCGACCCGCTGTGCAATAATTTCCAGATTTTTTTTCTCTAGTTCTTCATCTGCATTTTCCCCAGGAACCAATGAGTCACAAAGTCCTATAAATCCTAAATATCTCTTATTCCACTTCACTCTCCACAGTCATTGCAAGTTTGCTAGTCCCCTTCCATCCTGAAAATTGGATCCAGAATAGTATTTCCTAAATTGCAAATGGGATTGTCATTCTGTGTAAATGCTCCTAAGCCTCTGCTTCCTCTGCCACAGGATGAAAGAATACATGAAGTTTCATCATCTGCCTGTCCACCCACTAACCTCCCACATACACCTTGAGAGCCAGCTTTTAGATAACTAGCCATTTCCAAATTCTACCATGATACTTCATAACTGCAGCCTGGGCCCTTTGACTGGAGTGATCCTCCCCTGTTTACCTGAAAAAATGTGGTTCCATTACTCAGCTAAAAAGTCACATTCATGGTAGGACACTTTCTCACTCTATAACACAGTGTTGGTTGCTAGCTCTCTGCATTCCAAAAACTCTTTAAGCAAAATGTGCACATGTCATTTATTATATTAACACCTTTTTTTTCCTACCTGTTAGACCCACTTACTAGTACAGAGCCTAAGGAGATGTCATAGATTCACAGATTAGCTTTTTATATCTCCAGGGTCTGTGCAATTCCTTGCCTGAAATAAGGTCTTCCTTTATGTTTGTAGGGTAAACTGGTGAGTGCTAAAGAGGAAAAGGAGGACAAGGATGAGGAAGGAGAGGCAGATATGGGAAGGAAGAAATTAAAAATTTAAGAACTAGGCATGGCATATTTGGCTGAAGCCTAACACTCATAAGGGAGCAACAGGATGTAATGTTAGATAGAGACTATGGCTGGGTGTGGTGGTTTGTGCCTGTAATCCCAGCAGCTTGGGAGGCTGGGTTGGGAGGCCGAGGCAGGAGGATTGCAAGTTCAAAGCCAGCCTCAGCAACGTAGTGAGGCCCTAAGCAACTCAGTGAGAACCTGTCTCTAAATAAAATATTTTTAAAAAGGCTGGGGATGTGGTTCAGTGGTTAAGTGCCTATAAGTTCAACCCCCAGTACCAAAAACTATAGAGAGAGATAGATAGATACAGACTATGATGTTCAAAATTCATCCATCAGTATCCATCCTTGGCTTTTGGCAAGGAAGATAACTGTGAAAGTTGCTGATGCTAAGATGAAATCATTCATGTCAGATCCAGACTAAATTAGTTCAGAAATAATGAAGGGGGAAAGCTCTTCTCTTTCTGAGATTAATACTGTTTCCAGGAATTTCTAAATACCCACAAGAAGTTTCTTCACCTTGTACATGTACCCGTGGTCTGTATGTCTTGCACTTATGCATAAATTTTTTGTAAAAAAAAAAAAAAAAGTTTGTCTTTAACATTATTTGAGACTGCAGCAATTCAGATAATATGCCACAGATGTAAGTAACATTTACCTGGTTATGGCATCTCCATCAGTGAGCCTGATGCCAACTCAGGCCTTGGGTGTCTGAGATCAGTGACCTTTGTATCCACGTAGCACACATGAACTTCACCCTCTTTGCCTTTAAAAACGTCCTCTTGCCTCAGCCTCCTTGAATAAGCACTTGTGTCTACAATGGCATGCATATTCCCAAATAAATTTAACCTTTGGAGAATCCTTTTCAGAGTTTGGAGAATCCTATTCCAGAGTTCACTCGAGCAGGGCAGGCTGCAGTAGGGGAGAACTGGAAGCTGCAAATGACACAAGGAAAGGGTCAGGGGACAAGGCCCTCCACAGGAAGATCCAAGATCATTAACTGATAATCACCAAGGGAAAGAAAGAGAGCAAGGAATCAAAAGGACTCAAAACTTTCCAGGCTAAGTAAATTGGAAGATGGCTATAGTCAGTAGACTGTAGAAGAGAGTAGTACCATTTAAAAAGATGGAAGAAATGGACCTGGAAATAGAAAGACAGTGCTTTGCAGTACCAAGAATGAAAATGGCAATATTGTTATCAATGATATATCACATGACTTATGTATGTTATCAATAATAACTTTGTTAACCATTATTATAATTATGGTTCCTACAAAGAAATTGAATGGGGGGAATGGTCGATACCATGAGATGAGGCAGACATTTAAAGGAGTCTGTGCTCGCTGGATTAGTCCAGGTAATTGGGACAGGAAGCCAATCTATAAGGAACTTACCACATCATGAGAAGGAGATAAGAAATGCAGGCAGCAGTCAATTTTAGGAAGTATGGTTGAGAAAGGAAAGGTTGAGTTTGGAAAATATTAGGATCAAATAGGCTGCTTAACAGGATTCTGATCCACAAAATGTTTGTAGCCCTTTAGAGGAGAATGAGTAGAAAAGAACCATCCATTTTATAAAGCAGGAAAATTTGCTTCCAGTGTCTCAGTGTTTCCTTTACAGATTGCTCACAAGAGAATACATCTGGCAGCCTCACAGATGCAAGAAAATATACAGAGAAATTTATGCTGATGTGACATAGACCATATCCCAGTCACTTGTAGCTTTTGGGTAGGTACCTGTTTCTGGGCCATGAGGGCAAGGGTGAGGATATTGCAAAGATAGGCATCACTTTATCACAGATCACAAATATCATGAATGTGCAATCTTTCAATGTAATAAATTTGAATTTAGCATGTTACTGTCTTTTTCAAACAATAGGTTCTAGGGCTGGTGGTGTAACTTGGTGGTAGAGCACTCGCCTATCATGCTAGCTCCATTCCTAGCACCCACACACACACACACACACACACACACCAAAAAAAAAAAAAAAATCCATATGAAGTTATTTGCTAACACACAATATTAAGAATATGGCATCAAATTACCTATAATAACTAAAAAGTCAGGGCAAACTTTAATCACAAAAAAAAGGCCAGACAACTGAGAGCATATCTGTTATTCAGCATTTCTGAATTCACTCTCGAATTCAGCAGAAGTCGAAATGAAATTAGAACAAAGGGTAACAATTCCCAATGCATGCAGCTTTCTGATGGCCCTCACCCTCTCATAAATAGAGGTTCTTGAAACCTGCCCTTCAGTTCATAATCATAGCCTGCCAAGGCCTTTTAAAGCAAGCAGGAAGGAATGGGGGAGTGAACTTGTGATCTGAGGAGGAGATACTGTATATTTGGAAAATTCCATTTAAATAACCCAGTTGTAACAAATCCCCTTCCCAGATCCCCATTCTAGGAGATTGAAAAGCAGTAATTAGAACGGGTGGGCTGAGAAAGCCAACTAAACCCAGATTGACAGATAGGCCTACCCAAAGAGGCATCCCCCGAACTGCATTATTCCAACAATAATGTCTTTATTTACATAGCAGAGTGGGTATATTGTGTTCAGCAAAGCTTTTCAGTAAGTAGAAACATGCTGCTAAAAGAATAGCCCACCACCACAAAGAACTTCTAATTTAAAGATACAAAAACCAGTGTGACAATTATTTCTGTAATCCCCGTAGAAAACAGTGCCATAGCTCTTTCTCCATAGCCTTGCAACTCAGAACCACAGCCATTGAACATGTGCTGTCCCATCTGGGTCAGCTGCTGCTCAGAGTGAGGTCAGGGACTCAGGAATTCAAGGCTTGTGCATCAGAAATAGAGAAAAAACAGACTCAGAATAGTTTTGTATCAAAGGTACATTTCAAAAATCAAAACTCAAGTCTCAGGTAATCATCTTCTATATCCCTGCATCTTGTTATACTGTACATATGGGGCTTGTAGGATTTTTTCTGGCCTGTTCAATATTCCCACAATGATCAAAGAGACTCACTGGTATGAATGGCCAATGCAAGAGTGTGTGTGTGTGTGTGTGTGTGTGTGTGTGTGTGTGAAAGAGGCGGGAGGGTGTGTATGTGGACTTTTTCTTTTCTGATTCAGAACTGATTTCATTTTATGAACAGCCACTAAATAAGGCTGACACTGGAGATGTCCTGCTACTAATTCGTAACATACCCTGAACAAATCAAAAAGTGCTAATGTACTACTGGAACCACAGTGGGAGAGTGGTTCACACCTACAGTTAAGTGTGTGCCTGTGATGGGTCTTAGTTCTCTCCTACGTCAAATGAACAAACTGAATTCAATAGGTTCAAAGCCTGGCTCTCCCACTTAATTTCCATAATCTTCAACAACTTACTTAACTTCACTGTGCCTAAGTTTCCTCATCTGTAAAATGGGCAGTGATAATTGTGTGAACCTCATGAAATGAATAAACATACATAGAGCCTGTCTGATAGTAGCTATTCTTTTTTTAAAATTTATTATAATTCAGCATATATGACAGTAGAATGCATTTCAATTCATGTTACACATATATAGCACAATTTTTCATATCTTGGTTGTACACAACATAGAGTCACACCATTCATGTCTTCATACATGTACTTAGGGTAATGATGTCCATCTCATTCCACTGCCTTTCCTACCCCTTACCCCCTCCCTTCCCCTCCATCCTCTTTGCCCTATCTAGAGTTCATCTATTCCTCCCATGCTCCCCCCCCCACCACCACCACCAACCCCATTATGAATCAGCCTCCTTATATCAGAGAAAAAATTCAGCATTTGGTTTTTTGGGATTGGCTAATTTCACTTAGCATTATATTCTCCAACTTCATCCATTTACCTGTGAATGCCATGATTTTCTTCTCTTTTATTGCTGAGTAATATTCCATTGTGTATATATACCACAGTTTCTTTATCCATTCATCTACTTCAGGGCATCTAGGTTGGTCCCACAACTTAGCTATTGTGAATTGTACTGCTATAAACATTGATGTGGCTGTGTCCCTGTAGTGTGCTGCTTTTTAGTCCTTTGGGTATAGACCGAGGAGTGGGATAGCAGGGTCAAATGGTGGTTCCATTCCCAGTTTTCCAAAAAATCTCCATACTGCTTTCCAGATTGGGCGTACCAACTTGCAGTCCCACCAGCAATGTATGAGTGTGCCTTTTTTCCTACATCCTCGCCAACACTTATTATTGTTTGTATTCTTAATAGCTGCCATTCTGACTGGAATGAGATGAAATCTTAAGAGTAGTTTTGACCTGCATTTCTCTAATTACAAGAGCTGCTGAACATTTCTTCATATATTTATTGATTAATTGTATATCATCTTCTGAGAAGTGTCTGTTTAATTCTTTGGCCCATTTATTGATTATTTATTTTTTGGTGTTGAGATTTTTTAGTTCTTTTTATATCCTAGAGATTAGTGCTCTATCTGATGTGCTTGTGGTAAAAATATGCTCCTTAAGATGTAGGCTCTCTATTCACCTCACTGATTGATTCTTTTGCTGAGAAGAAGCTTTTTAGTTTGAATCCATCCCATTTATTGAATCTTGATTTTAATTCTTGTGCTATGGGAGTCTTATTAAGGAAGTCAGGGCCTAATCCAACATGATAGAGATTTGGGCCTACTTTTTCTTCTGTTAGGCGCAGAGTCTCTGGTAGTAGCTGTTCAATAAATGTTTTCTATTGTGATTGTGTTTGCTTTCCATCACTGGAACAAAATACCTGAGATAATCAACTTAAAGGAGTAAAGGCTTGTTTTTGCTCAAAATTTTAACGGTTTCAGTCCACAGTCCCTTGGCCCTGATTCCTTTGGGCCTGTGGCAAGGCAGAACATCATGGTAGGAGTGTGTGGTAGAGCAAAGCTGCTCAACTCATGGCAACCAGGAAGCAAAAAGAGCAGAGGTCTAAATTTCTTCCACCAGACCACACCTCTGGAAGTTTCCGCCACCTCCCAGGAGTGTCAGCCACTGAAGTCCAACTCTTCAATGCATGAACTTTTAGGGGACATTTGTAATCCAAACCACAACAGTGATCAACAAAAGACTTCTAAAGTCCCTCCCAACTCCCAGAACCTGTGACTGCATGAAAACCAGGTGCCAGGCTGGCTTTGCTTAAGAATTAAAGAGTAGGGTCAAAAGAGAAATAATTCTGATGAAATACAAATTTTCAAATCTTTTTTCTCATCTTATTGGAACAACTAAATACATTAGAGTGCTTATAAGATAAATTTAGTCAGTACTTTTTTTAATCAGAATCATACCTTTACAATGAAGTTAAATGTGATTTTCATTTTTTTTAAAGTAGCTGGAACCATATTTGGGGTTAGCTTTTCTTCCTTATTGTCAACACTTGATGTGTGTGTGTGTGTGTGTGTGTGTGTGTGTGTGTGTGTGTGTGTGTTTGTGTGTTTAAAATAGAAAATGCCTTTTTGGATGTCCATAACTGTGGAACTACAGAGCAATGCAAAAGAGTATAAAATGTATAGATTCCATAAATAACTATTAAAGAAGACCCATGGAGAATGTCTACAAAGGGAAAGGACATAGAACCTAATGGTTAAACATATTTTTTTAAGGTCTTCAACACTTTTCCAAAAAAAGAAAAAAAAAAAAACTTTTTTTGGCATTTTAAATTAATCATACTTTTTTTTTTTTTTTTTTTTGGTACCGGGGATTGAACTCAGGGGCACTTGACCACTGGGCCACATCCCCAGCCCTTTTTTTAGAGACAGGATCTCACTGAGTTGCTAAGTGCCTTGCCATTGCTGAGGCTGGCTTTGAACTCGGGATCCTCCTGCCTCAGCCTCCCAAGTACTGGGATTACAGGCGTGCGCCACCACGCCCAGCTTAATCATACATTCTTTATTGAATATATATCTACTTAAAATGTTAAGGACTATTCTAGAAACCACAGAGATATAAGGAAATACACAATCCCTTCCATCAAGAAACCTGTGCTTTAATGGGAAGATAAGATGCGTAGGCCACAATTATAATCCAGTATGATAAGAGAAGTATTAGAAGTATATTTAGGTGCAGTGGGAGCATTAAAACTGTTGCCTGCAAGTGTCTGGCAAAAAAACTTCACAAAGAAAAAAATGGAAAAGAGATTTCCTGATCCAGAGGAATATGAGAGAGCATTCCAGGAAAAAGGAGCTTCCCAAACTTGAAGCATGAAAGAGCATCCCGTTTGACATGCTCCCAAAAAATTGGTGTTGCTAAAGGGTTAAACAAGATGGCAAACCAAAGCTAGGAGGAAAAGCTGGAGCAGCTGACGGGAATCAAATCAGTCATGCCCGACTATGGAAGTCAGGGTTTACCCCCAGGTGGGACACAAAGAAGTGTGACAAAGAGCCCAGGAGTACTGTTTAAAGCCAGGCACGGCGATGTATACCTGTAATCCCAGCAGCTCTGGAGGCTGAGGCAGGAGGATCAGAGGTTCAAAGCCAGCCTCAGCAAAAATGAGGCACTAAGCAACTCAGTGAGACTCTGTCTCCAAACAAAATATAAAATAGGGCTGGGGATGTGGCTCAGTGGCCAAGTGGCCCTGAGTTCAATCCCTGATACTCCCCTCAAAAAAAGAGTAACAGTTTTCAAAGGTGGAAAGGTCCCTACCATTATAGCACCAAGCCTGGATGGGCGGAGAGGCAGAGGGTGAACCTCAGGCTGGAGATGGTGAGTGCCACAAAAGAGACAGAGTTCTGGGAACCAGAAGGGAGGGAATGTTGAAGGCCCTGGTAAGTGATTTGATACGGGAACAAGTCAGAGGCAGGAAACAAAAATAATGCCCAAGTTTCTATCTTGAGTAAAACCAATAGACAGTGGAGGCAGGAGGGGGACATTTCAGGATTTGGATGGAAAGAGAGCAGAAGGGCCAGTTAAAGCAGTGGCCTGGAGGAATTTGCCCAGCTGGCATGTGGGTATGAGGCATATAGACCAAGAGGAAAAGGGCACTGAGGCCAGTGAGGTGAGCAGAGGCAGCAGGATTGCTAAAGAGAGGCTCAGACTCACGAGGACCACAGAGGAGTGAGAGTGTGTGCCTGGACCAAACCGTGCTGCCCAGACACAAAGAAGCTCCAAGAACTGTCTACTGGGTTTAAAAACTAAGGCGTCATCAGTGAGTTCCAGGGGAGTGGGAAGGGATAGACATGGGTGCCACCGTTTGGATTGGTGAGTCCCCAAAGGCCGATATGTTAAAGGCTTGGTCCCCACCTCTGGCACCATCGGGAGCTGGGGTCCCTTTAAGAAGCGGGACCTAGTTCAGGGCCCAGCCCCCTGGATCCAGTCCTTGCCTGGAAGTCCCACCTCTGTGCCCGTGAGACTTGAGACCAGAGACTTTCCAGATCCAACCACAGCGGAAGTCCTGTCTGCTCTGGAAAACTCCTCCAGCAGAGGGAGCATCTGACGGGCTCCTCAGGTATAGGTAGGAGTCATGTCTCTTCATGTGTGAAAAATCTCACCCAAAGCCTTTGCACTGTGTAAATAATTCATTTTTACTCTCTAAAATTCATATAGATAGACTGAAATTTTTAATTTTTTCTTTTGTGTGTGTGTGATACTGGGAATTGAACCCACTGACCTAAATCCCCAACCCCTTTTATTTTTTTTTATTTAGGGACAGGGTCTCACTCTGCTGCCAGGCCAGCCTTGAACTTCTGATCCTCCTGACTGGGCCTCCTGAATATTGGGATTACAGACATGCACCACTGCCACCAGCTTTAATTTACTTTTAAGTCCAACCTCTCACCCAGAAATAAGTCCTTTTATACTTGATATGTTCTTTTGGATCAAATACACAGAAATGAGACTATACTCTAATATTTTATTTAAATGCCTTTTCTATTTACTATTTTTAAACATCATTCCATGTGTACAATTATGTCTGCATTATCCTTATTAATATGTGCATATTATTCCATCATAGGGAGATGTCACAATCTATTTGGCTAATCCCTAGTTTTGCACATTTTAGGATGTTTGTAAATTGTCATTATTGTAAATAAACGTACTGAAGTATGCAAAAAATAAAAAAGAGTTGGGAACTAGTAAGAGACCTTAGGTAACTGGGGGCATACTCTTGAAGAGGATTGTGGGACCCTGGTCTCTTCCTTTATTTTTTCACTTCCCAGCTGCCATGAGATAAGCAGCTTCCTCCACCATATTCAGCTTTTCCCACCATGATATTTTGTCTCATCACAGGCCCAAAAGCAATGGGGCCAACCTACCACAGACTGAAACCTACAAAACTATGAGTTGCAATAAATCTTTCTTCTTTTTTATTTGATTACTTCAGGTATTTTGTTATAGTAATGGAAAACTGACTAACACACTGGATTTCATGAGTGAAAATTTAGTAGGAAGTTGAGCAATGAAGAGTAATGGACTCAGCTCCCTCTGAACTAATACACATGCAGCTTATTTTATAGACATTGCAAACACATAGTCCTGCCTTCAACCCACTTGTTAAAACCACACTGGTAAATGCTATGTGAAGCTGCTATCTATATGGTATTATATTAAGGAGGCTGGGAAGCTCCCTTCTTCCTGCAAAGACCTTTCCACAAATGTACTTATGCTTAGAAATCTGACAGAAGATAAAACCTTTCTATGACACAATAACTGGAAATAAAACTTCAAACATAAATCCCCTTCAAAAGGTAAAAGATGGGCAAATTTGTTGTAAACTGAAAATTGCCCTCGCCTGACCTATTTGTAAGAAGAGGATTGGGCAAGCTAAATGGCCAGAAAGAATTCAATAGAACACTCAGAGAGACAGGAAGGAGGGTCTGAAAGTACTGGAAACACATTTTACCTTTTCCATAATTTTACTTAGTGTTTTCCCCATCTTCCATGGTTTCAAAGGTCACCTTGTCACAAGCATAAGGAGGCAGATTCCTAACCATCGTAAAAATCATTTCCCCTGGTTGCAGGAGAAAATCAGCCTCCTTAATAATTTCACATTGTCTAAACTCTAGATAGCTTTAAATAAAAAAGTCTGCCCTTATTCTGCAGCCCACATATTCATTTTCAGCTTCTACCTAATAATCTTGACACATTTCATTTGGTTTTAAGTTCTTTTGATCTCTCTTTAGCATTAGTTAATTTTTTAATTGCCAAGAAAGGTTTTTAAAATCTATTAGGGGTATTATGATATGGAACTATTAAGCTTGAACATATATACTGACTTTCAGATATTTTTGAAACCTGTCATAAAGTCTTAACTTTTTTAAATACTCTACTACTTTCATAAGCCTTCTAAAAAAAACCACTCATCACAGCCATTTAGAAAGAAATATGACATTAAAAGGAGGTAAATTTTCCAAGTATTATACTTTGATTTAGTTGTGCTCTCTCATTAAGTCTAAATCTGTCTTCCAACCAGTGTGAAGTAGTCATGATTTATTTGAGCCGGATGGTAAAGGTCTATTAAAACAATAACTTGAAAATAGTTTTCATAGCTAACATGTCACTCATCAAAGAGATTAGGGCAGTAATTCCACAGAAGGCTGTGGGTCTATCTGTGACTCAAGAAGATGAGCAATCAAAGGGACCAAATAAGTCTGACTCTTTTGTGCACAGAGACACCCACTCTCAGAGGGTCTCAAAGAGCTGTTTCCAAGGGAGACTTGGAAACAGCCCCCCTGGAAGAGGAGGGGTCTCACAGCCTGTGCCTGATTGTGGCCCAGGGACTGTCGTCACAGATCAACCCTGCATTATGAAAGGAAAGGTTAGCAGTCGAATAAGGAAAGTAAAAGGGTAGTCTTAGTACTTTAGGGTAACGTGCAGCAGAGTTGCTATATGATAGAGTTTGCTGGTAAACATATTTAGACATCCTAAAAATCAAATGAACATACCCCAAGTCATAACAATTACACTGCGGCCCAAGAAGACACAAGCTATAAGGAGGGCTCTCCCTTTGACTGTGTTTACCAAGTGGTTTCACAGCCCTTTGTGAGGGCGTTCAAGCTTTTTAAGTGCTTGAATCTGCCAAGGACTTTCACCGTGGGACCTCCTTTTCTATTGCTGTGCACCTATTTTTATCACCAAAATTCTCAAATGTAAATTCCGTCCTCACTATCGACTTTGAGGACAGGGACGTTCCTTGGTTCATTGCCTCCACAGTCTCCTGGAACTGCTTTCCTCACCTTCTCACCGCTGACTCTCTCTTTTCAGTCCTCACCCTTCCTGGCCCGTGGCGGCATTGATTTCTGTCGGTTGTCTCTTCCACTGCCTCCCAGAGCCCCCCTGGCTCGCCGTTTTCCTCTTGCTCCCTAGCTGGCCACTCCTACTTCTCTTGGTGTGCATGTTAGAGTGCTTCTCCATTCACACGCCCTCCTCTTCCTTCGTGATCTCTGCCATATCTTCAGCACGTGAGGTTTCAAATCTTCCTCTCCAGCCTCAGTCTCTCCCAACATCCAGACACAACCTGCACCTCCATGTCTCACAGCTTCTCCTCACACACCACAACCAAAGCTGATTTCAGCTCTGCTCCGTCCCAACCCACTTTGACGCTTGTTTTCTCTCTCGTTCCTGTCTCAAGCATGACACTTCAAATGTAAAACTCTGAGGGGGAGGGGAGGCTTCCTCTTTTTCTCTCACCTCTGACTTTCCAGTGAGTCGCCAATGCTCATGACTCCCATCACAGAAATGCTTTGTAAGTCTAGTCTGTCTTCCGTAGCCTTTGCCCCTGCCTTAGACCAGCCCTCCTTACCTGTCAAACAAATTGATGAAATAGTCTCTTCCTGGTTTTCCAGACATCAGCTTCTCTGTTTCATGGCAAGCATTCACACACAAGATCCTAAAAGCAACGGCTGCTCCTGCCAGGACAAAGACTTTAACTGCCTTCAGAAGTTCAAGTTCTTCTTAAGGAAGACATGCAGGACCTTCCAAGTCAGGCCCCAACCTACTTCTCCAGCCTCAACTCCTGAAGCTCTTCTCACAAGGCAGCAACATCGAGGTGCTTAGGGCTTCTCATTTACTCCCTTGGAAATCTTAAATGAATTCCCTCACTGAATAGCCCACACCTCCCCCTGTCCAACGTGCTCACTGTTTGAAAACAAAGTGTATCTGATTCTTCACCTCACTGAAACCTCTCTCCCTGCTCCACCCTGCCCGCTGATTTCCAGTCCATGAACTCTCTTTGAGCACTTACTGGTCCATCGCTAGGGTCCTTCAGTTTTGTCCTCAACCTTTCCATCTCTCTCTTGCCTTCCTGCTCTTCTAACTCATCCTATAAAGCCTAACTGTGACTGTGTGAATTCTTTGCTCCCATTCCCTGGGGGTAATCACCTTTATCCATTCTGCACTCAGAAATAAGTCTATCCAATTTTATGAAAATGGCTTATAATAGCAGTAGATGTCATTATGCTCCATGAGAAATTAATTTAAAGGATGATAGAATAGTGATGCTGCTATAAGAGTTAGAGCTTTGTGGTAGAGAAATACTTTGCACAGGTAATTCCTCTGTCTAGGAAAGATTTTGTCTCGAGTCAATAAAAACTTTAGCCCAGATTCAGGATTGTAGGTGCATGGGAACATGGTCTTGTGGTTCTCTCCAGCTAGCTGACGTACAGTTTTCATCTTACTCGTCAGTCTTTTCAGATGGGTTTGACTAATTGGTTGATTGAAACGGAGAGTGATTCAATAGCATGAAATTACATTCCCTTTTTTGGTGCTCTGGCATGAACCTGGAAAGCACTGTTGCTGGAGTTAAATAGCAAATTTACAGACAGAGAAAGAGGACGGCTTCCTTTTCTCAGTATTTTGCTTTTGTTACATCCCATCATGAGCTTCGCCCAGAACACAGTAGGCCAAACCTGGAGCCCCGAGTGGTGGAGATCCTACGTGATGGCTCTCAGAGCAAACGGGTGCAAAGATCCCTTTCCCAGAGAGGGGCTTCAGATTGGAGCCTTCCCTGAACTGGATTAAAAGTCCAAGAGAGCACATGCGTGGTTTTGTTCAAATAAGAACAGAAAAGCCAAGGAGTGCACACAAGGAAGAGTAAGAAGGTCCAGCACCCAACGCAGAACCTTCCGGGACAACACATGAGAAACCCAAGATCAGAGGGCAAAGCCCAGCTGTGGTGAGCCCCGGTGCACTCCAACCCAAGGCTCGGTAGCTGGACTCAGGAGTCAGAATCAGGTGTGGAAAGATCTCACCCCTTTTAAGGTGGGCATCCCAGAAAGATCAATTGCACCTTCAGAAGGTTGGTGAAGACTTTGCATTTCACTGTACCGGGCAGTGTCTGAGCATCTCTGCTTGGAAACTATTCTCAAAGGTGGGCTCAGCAGTTCCCAGCCATCTGTGGTTGTGTAGGTTACCATAAAGACCTTGCCACCTCAGGGGAGGTCAAGTAGCGCCCCCCACTCCATGAATCCTGAATCACCATCACCAAAGGAATCTTAGTTTCCTTTTCCCCCTGCCAACATCTGTGTTAGCCTGTTGGCCAGACGGCCAATTAAAAAAAAATAAATAAAAGGTGGTCCTGTTTTCACACTGGGCCATTTAGTACCATTTTGAAAGGCACAGTTACAATCTGCCCTTAGTAGACTATTGACAAAGATTCTTTGCTTGACTAAACTTCAGCTGGGCTCCTGAACTCTTTCTAAGGCCCATCTTTGTTGTAAAAGCTAGTGTTAGCAAAGAACCCTGCTAATTCAGCTTAGCAAGAAGCGCCCCCCCCCCACACACACACACACACACATACCCTCCATATCTGATCATCCTCAATATCTGATCAGGTTTCTCATTCTCTGCCATCTCCTCCCACTCCCGAGGGTTAAAATGGACAGGCAGGAAACCTGGGCTCCTTCAAGGTCAGGTCTCTGTGTAGCAGGCCTGAGAAACTACACACAGGCCAGGCCTCATCAAGGTCAGGCTGACTCTTGCATAGACAGAGAAAAAAAAGAAAAAAGAACTAACTGACAGCAAGATATCTACTGCACGGCACCCAGACCCCCACCAAAAAATGGCACAGTAACCCGATTGGACCAGAGGGTACATGAAGAGCTTGTGTTCACTGAGTGCCTTACCCAGGACCGGGGTCTGGCCTGCCTAAGCCTGTGATTCGTATGAACCCCTAGACAATAGCCTCCCTCCAGTAGCCCTCTCTTGGGACTCCCTCCCTTTCTGGAGCTGTGTTATTTTTCTTTCCATTACTCTAATAAATCCTGCTACTTTGCTCTTTGTGTCTATGGGTTTCATTCTTCAAATTTGTAAGACAAAAAACCCAACCCCATGCTCCATGTTACACTTCCACCTGCTGTGTCCGCTCACCCAGGCCTGTCCTCAGCAAGGGCCTTGTTGGGTTGGCTTAGCCAGAATCCCCCTTTACCCCTGATGTTTCTTCTAGTAATTTTCCATCCACCTACCCTGACTGTAAATCCTCACTTCCCCTCTGTCTTCAGAGTTGAGCCCAACCTCTCTTCTCCGCTGCTAAGTCCCATCCCAGTGCTTCCTATCACAATAGCCCTGAATAAAGTTAGCCTCACTTTGCTTTAACCAGCATCCAAACTCAGATTCAGCCTATGAAAGGGAAATGGAGGAAAGAGTAACAGGAGGACCACCAGCATGTTAGAGGAGAAAAGAAGGAAATCATTTATTTGCTTCATTTTCCTGGCAACATTAATTTATGATTCTTGGAAACTTTTGGCAGGAAAGTGGGAGGAAGGATTTCAAGAATTCATAGACTATTTTTTTAAAAAAAACACAGTGGGGTAGGGGATAGGGACATACAAGACATTTAGTCCAGTTCAATCATTTCACAGATTTAGAAACCAAACGGAAAGGGGTAAGGAAGATATTTATGAAGTTCCGAGTATTTGCCAGTTACTTTAAATTTATCGTTGCATTTATTCTTTTAAAAATGTGCAAGGTAATGATATCTTCAGTTTATGAACATGGAAACTAAGGATCAGCAAGTTTAAGTAAGCTTTCTAAGGACACACAGCAAATGAAAGAGCCAAGATTAAAGCCACATTTTCAGGAACTGAAGCTTCTTTCCATTAAACTAGCTTGCTCTCAAAGAGGCAGTCTAAGGTTAAAAGACTGTCCCCGGCAACAGTGAAGTGAGGGCAGCGAGGTCTCCTGACTCCCCACCCCATAGACTTTCCACTGTAAATAGTGCTGCAACTTCAATTGTTTTTAACTGAAGCCAGATGACACTGTGAATTAAATTATCCTGTTCGTTCAGTGGGGTGGGTGTCTGCTGCTTTTGCCTGACCAACTCCGCTCTTCCCACCTTCCTTCCACACTCTTCTTCATACTAGCCCAGAATTCACCATTGTACTAGACAAGTTCCTGACCCTACTTCACAAATTCCCTTTTCATTTCCTCCCTTCAAAGAGAAATGATCTTTTGGCATTGGGGATTTAGCTCAGTGGCAGAGCGCTTGCCTAGTACGTGCAAGGCCCTCAGTTTAATCCTCACTCCTAGAAAAAAAAAAAAAAGAAACAATCCTTTCTCTTTATTATTTATTTTTAAATGACTCTACATGTTTATGGGGTACACGATGATGTTAGGGTCCAGCTCTCTTCTAAGGAATATAATTTAAGGACTGTATTAACTAACAAAGTCTTGATACTTCAGCATGCATGGCCACCCAGACATTGCTGACATATTAATAGCAGTCAATATATTTATGGTAAGAGCCCCCACATTGTAGTAACCCAAAGGGTTCAAGCATAGGGAATCACAGGCCTCAAGATGGTCAAGGAAGGGCTGGGGTTGTGGTCAGTGGAAGAGCGCTTGCCTACCATGTGTGAGGCACTGGGTTCGATCCTCAGTACCACATATAAATAAGTAAAATAAAAATCCATCAACAACTAATAAAAATATTTTTTAAAAAAAGATGGTCAAGGAAGGAAACTAGAGGTTTGGGGTCTTCACATCAGCAATTTTAGAATTAAACAGGTGCTTTCTCACCTGAAACCTAGCTCCAAAACCAATAACACATTTATTCAGTGCCTACAATGTGCTCGGTACCGAGCTAGGGTGTGGGAGAGAAAAAGGTGAAAAATAAAAGATTTCAGACATCCCTCGCCTTACATTGCTTGTATAGTAGCATTCATGAAGTCAGAGAAATTGGCATGGATAACGTACTGGATTTCCACCCTTTGGTCACTCCTAAGAGCACCTTGCACTCAATGTTTCCTCATTTTCCAGTAAAGCCAGTAAGACCTGTGTACCTATTTTGGTTAATAAAGAAACCATCCTCCCATTAGCCTGGATCCAGCACCTCTGCCCTTTCCCCAGCCGACAGTTGTCTGGTCTTGTTTCTAGCTCAGCCTGTCCATTAGCCATCTCAGCCTTCCTTTACTTGCAGAGGCTGTTAAGTTCACACCCGTATCATCTCTTCACCTGTGTATTCCAACTGTCCCCTTGTCTATGGTATATCCCCCCCACACACACACCACCAAAACCATCCCACATATACCCTGGATTAATTTAGTCTTCTTTAAGTACCTCTCTGGCCCTGTCACTTCCCTGTTCAAAACTTCATTGGTTCTCCATTCTCAACAGAAGTCTAAATTATTAGCTGGAACTCAAAACCCAAGGTTTGGCCCAAATCCTACCTTCCCAGCCCCAACTGCATTATGCTCCCTTCGTTAAATTTTGTTTCACTTTATTCATTGAACCAGCAACTGTTTCTTTCAGAATTCCTGCTCTTGAGCCTTGGTCTATTCTTATTCCTTAACCTGGAAACTCCCTCCTCTTTGCCCACACAGACTGAATCCATTCCTACCACCTGCACCATGAAGCCACCTCTCTCAATGCTCATAGGACTTTATCTGATAATATAAAAAGGCACTGATCAGTTCCTGCCTTGTGTCATTGTTACCAGTGAACGTGTCTCATTCTTCCTGCAGGCATGAAACTTCTGCAAATGCAAGACTGCCATTTAATGTGGATAATATAATCAAAGTGCTTCAGAAGTGGAGAGAAGTTAGATAGTCCTTTCCATTCAAGGACAGAAATAAGGCTGGGGTACACTTTGAATTGAGCCGTAAAGAATGAGAAGATTTGAAGGAGAGATTGAAAAGATCTGTTCAAGAGAAGGAAGGATCTTGGAATAAGGCTAATTTATGAATAGCATTTATAATGCAAAGCAGGTTGTCCAGTTTGGCTGGAGCTCGGGGTGTCTGACAATTAGCTTTTCTGCTTTCCAGCTTATAAAGTGCCATCAACATAATTTTCTTTAGGTGCATATTTTTAACTCACATAACGCTAAAGCATATAACTTAGATGAGCACCCAGCAGAGGCCCTAGTGAGCTACAGAATTGGCTAGTGAGTTATAGAATATGTTGTTTCCTGTACTTTTGAAGACTGGCCAGGTGGACAAAGGAATGGAATAAGAATGGCTGGCTCCTCCTGGCAAGGTTGCCTAGTGACCTGGCATCCAAAGCATTACTGCAGCCCATGAGAGGAAACGTAAGAACATAGAATAATAAAATCACCAATGAGAGGGTCAAAAAGACCGGAGTTAGCCTTAGCTTGTAACTGGAAATTATCCTGTTATGGAGCCCATACAGTAGGATACAAATTCAGTTCTTACACTGCCACATATTTTTCTCTACATTGTCTTTGGGTGCATTATGAATAATGAAAGATGATTTCTGAAAAAAATTTTAAAACTGGGGCTGGGGTTATAGCTCAGCGGTAGAGCACTTTCCTCACATATGTGAGGCACTGGGTTTGATCCCCAGCACCACATGAAAATAAATAAAGTAAATATATTTAAACATTTAAAAACTTATTCCATGCTTTTAAAGCTTGTATACTGCCTTCTCTGCATATGTGTTTCTTCTTATGTTGAAAAAAAAAAAATAAAGCAAGAAGAAAAATTTTCTAACCACTTAGACAATTCCTTTGAATGAATCCACTCATAGCCTCATTCAATAAACACTTATTGCACATTTCCTTAGGGTGGGTGCTCTTGTAGGCACTGAAAATGCAACAGTGAACAAAAGAAATGAGATGTCCTGCCCTCGGAGGGGTTACATTCTGGTGGAGGGGAGAAGCAGTAAGCAAAATCAGTAAGTAGGGGACGTCATTGTTAGAGGCTGGTGAGCACTGTGGAGATGGAGATTAGGGCAGGTGTGGGAGGAGGGATAGAATCACAGAGAAATCATCACAGAGAGAGTGACAGAACAAAGCACCTGAGTCATGTGATTATCAGAGGGAAAAGCAGTAAAGGCAGAGGGAACAGCCACTGTCAAAATCCTGAGATAGGATCAGGTCTGGAATGAGCAAAGAGACACCTGCCATGTTCTACCACTGAGAATTTGAAGCAGTGGGTTTGAGGATGGTACAGTAGAGGAAGTTACACAGATGGTGGATAAGTAGTTTAGATATGTAGAATGACTCTGTAAAATAACACTGAAGAGGTGAGCTAGGTTCATGGAGGAGGAAAGAAGGTGTTATCTAAAGTGAAACTCCAGGGTTCCTGCTGAAGAGTCATAGGAATTGAGAGGCAAATCAACACCATGGAGGGTGGCAGCCCGCAGTGGGGACAACGGGCTTTGACTTCCACATTAGTGAGGCCCTCCCCATCTCCTACACTGGTTTCTGCCTACTGCCTGTGTGCTTCATGCAGAGGACACCAACCCAGAGAAAGCAGGAGTTTTGTAAGAGTTTTGTTAGCATTCATATGTAATTTTCATGCTTTATGTTTAGTGTGGCTGGTTCTATTTTCTCTGATAGTTTAATCTGTCCTAAAAAATTTTGCAGAAGGACAGTTTGGTCTTGAAGTCTCTCTGCTCTATACAGCAGATTCCCAGAAATGCCAAAGGGAGAGGGATAGCCTTCTAAAAAGTGGCTGCTATGGTCTGTTTTTGTCCCCCTAAAATTTAATCCTAACCCCCAGGGGACAGTATTAGAAGGCAAGGACTTAGACACAATTAGGTCATAGGAGGGGAGCCACACGAGTGGGATTAGTGCCCAGATAAGAGGCCCACGGGATGTCCCTCAATGCTTCCACCATAGGAGGACACAGCAAGAAGTCACTATCTATGAACCAGGAAGTACAAATCTGTAGGCACCTTGATCTTGGTCTTCCCACCCTCCAGAATCCTGAAAAGTAAACTTGTTGTTTGTAAGTTACCCAGTTTCTGTCATTTTGTTATAGCAAGCAAATGGACTAAGAAGAGCCTGAGGAACTCTGGGGGAGAATTGTGCCTGACCCCAGTGAAATATATTACTAGATGGTCTTTTCTGTCTAAACAGAATCTTAACAATTTCCCTTACAATCAGTTGCTTTTTTAAATGACATTTTTTCTAGTGTGTTCTGATAAATAAATAATAGATCATAAAATGAAACATCCTATCTAATCCCTCTATAGCACCTGACTCTGATTAGGCATTTTAATATAGAGAATAAAGATCAAATTATTAAATTTCATTATCATGTATTAAAGAGAAGCTGTCTCAAGTCCATTAAAATATATATGCTTGAATACTCCTTCATCTCAAAAAGTTGGAAAACAGAACATGGAAAACTTTTCCTCACTAAAAATATCCATGCCAAACTGCAAATATATACGGGGAAGTTGTCACTTAATAATAGCCCGGCAAACTCTTTCAAAAATACCTGAAACTAATATAACAATAATTATTATCCACTTGAAAGCTCTGAGCTTAGCCTGACTTCTATATTTGTAGGAGCTTTATGTGATCACATTTGATTCTATCTCCTTTCACAGAAAAGCAATGTCATAGGTAATAATGTTATCAACCTCAGAAAAACACATAACTGTGGTGTCAGGATATCTTAATCCTGCTAAATTAGTGGTTTGTCACTAATTTGCTACAGCACTAATTTTATTAAGGTACAACACCATGTGTAGCAATCCACCTGCGTTTACTAGTGTGAAAGTCTAGGCCTTTTCTTCAACAACACTGCCACCTTCTGGTTAGTGTGAACTTTAACTTTTATTTCCTTGCCTTCAAGAGCCATGAGATTTATTTGGAATTCTGTATATACATGAATTTGGAAGGGACCATATAGGATGTCTATTCCGGCCCCCACATTCTATTGTTGGGGAAACTGAGGCCCAGAGAGATTATGTCACCTGCCCTATATTCTACAATCGTATCATTGACATTATTGCTCACATGTTATTCTTCTTAATTCACTTTCCATCAACAGATTTATTATTAAATTGCACAGAGAGAAGCTATATGAAGAATTTACAATTTTCCTCAATCATGAGATTTTTAGGTTGCTTTTAATCTGGCATTTTTGTTTATCTGCATTACTTAAATCGTATGCCATGAGCAAACATTATTCTTTCAATTTTAAAATATTTGGATTTGTTCAGCTTGTGGCTTTAAATAGACAAATTATTCTAGACCAGAAAAGATGATGATAACTAACATTTTGTCCTTTTATTCTTTTCCATTTTACTCTCACTTATGAAAACTTGTATCAAATCAGAATCAATACTAGTGCTAATGGGAAGTTTTGAGAAAAATAAGAGACAGAAGATATATGATAAACTATATATCACAAACTTCTTGTGGGAGCAAACTACAAGTATTGTTTTATGAAGATTTAGTCATTTAGCAAAACTATATACTTAAAAGTACATAATTTTAAGCTTAATTAACTTGCATTTAGCAGGAGTTTGTCTCTCTGTTTTAATTTTTGTGCCAAATGTCTCATTTACCTAACTTGGCTATAATTAGGATTAACATTTCTAGTATAAACCCCACATAGTCATCATGTATTATTCTTCTCACACATATTTACTAATATTTTGTTTATGATTTTCATGTCTATCTCATGAAGGATATTGATCTGTAGTTTTCCATCTTTGTAATTGTCTGGTTTGATATTAGAGTAATGTTGACCTCCAAAAAAAGTGAGTTTGGCCTTCTGCTTTCTGGAAGAAGTTTATGTGAAGTTGGGAATATTTCTTTCTAACACATATTATGGAATTCACCAGTAAGTCTACCTGAGATTTGAGGCAAGTTTCCACTTAAGAATTTAAGTTCTTTAATAAATATAAATGTATTCTGACTTTCGATTTCCTTTTTAGTTCATTTTGGTAGTTGATATCATTCAAGGATTGGTCTATCTCATCTAAATTGTCATATTTATTGGCATAAAAGTTGTTCATAAATATCGGTTTTTCTCAAAGTCTGTAGGATCTGTACTGATATCCCTCTTTCAAACTTGATATTCATTTCTTTTTCTTAATTATTCTGGTAAGAGGTTTATCAATTCTGCTAGCATTTTCAAAGAACCAATTTTGGGTTATATTGACTTTCATCTGATGTTTGATACCATTTCATTAATTTCTGCTCTTTATTATTTCCTTCTTTCTGCTTACTTTGGATTCTTCTTTTTTTTAACTTCTTATGGTGGAAGCCAATATCACTAAATTTAAACCACTCTTCTTTGCTAACACTTAAGGATATAAATGGGTTACTAAAGCTGCTTAAGATGAAGTCTGAAATTTTTGATATATTGTAAATTCATAAACATTCAGTTCTACTTTCTAGTTTCCCTTTTGATTTCTTCTTTGACCTATTGGTTTTTGTTGAGTGTGTTGTTTAGCTTCCAAATATTTCAAGATTCTGAAGGTTTTGTTGCTGCTGCTGCTGCTGCTGCTGCTAACTTATTTAATTCAGCTGTGGTCATAAAACAAATTCTGCATAATTTCAGTTTCTTAAAAGTAGTTGAGAATTGTTTTGTCATCCAACATATGATCTGTCTTAGAGACCATTCCATGTGTGATTGAGTGGAATGCAGATTATGCTATTATTTACATGAGTATTCTTTCAATAATTCATAGATCAAGTTGGTTTTAATTTTTTTACATCTGCCAATGTACACATTTGCTTTTTTATTTAAATTTTGTTTTAACAATTTTTAGTTCATTAGCCTCACCCTTGAATGCTATCAATTCAGTGTTGAAGGTCATTGCCTAAGGCAATGAGTCAGTTTAAAAGCTAAACACCACAGGATTTCCTGAGATTCCTATTTTTCTGAAATTCTGTGATTAAGCACAAAACCTAAAAACGTAGATTAGAACTCTTTACTGAAGGGTCATTAGAAATTTGCTCTAAAATTTAAGATTAGTAAAAATTAAAGGTAAAACTAAGAATTACAAAGTGGAATAAAATTTAACTGTGTAGAGGGGTGAATGTATTTAGCCTTACGAATTTAGTTCTAGTTAACTTATGTTACATAAAGAAATTAAAGGTCCTTTGTCCCAAAGCTGGTGGGTTGTTAGGGTATTTTGTTTCCATTGTCGTAAAGCTGTTTGGTCTTGAACTACTTTATTTATGCTGTGGTTTTCTGTTTACTAGACACGGTAGAGATTACGTTGTAAACAAAAATTAAAAATTAGTGAGCTGCTCTGAGAAATTTTAGAAACTGAACTGGATATCCCACAGGAAGACGAGCTGCATTTCTCAATCACAGCATGGTGTGTTTTACTCCACCCCTCGCCTCATTCTGGAGCGCAGTCATGGCAGGAGGGCCTAGAACTACCTGCATACTCCTCTCCTTGTATTCAAGCCAAGCCTTTGAGAGTTCTTGAACAGTCTAGAAGTCTGCGTTGTGTTTCCCTGTCTTCCCTCCTCAGCAGTCCACACTGACGGCACTGGATATGGAAACTATCATTACACATCTGAAGAAATTATCATTAACTAAGAAATACTGAGGAGGGGAAGAATATCAGAGAGGAGCCAGGATAAAGCAGCATCATGTCAAAAGACATGGTTTTAAAGTCTAGGCCTTTCCTTGAGGAATTATGTGACTGACATTGGGAAGAATTTCAGCCACCTTCCTCATCTATAAAATGAGATTATAAATGTTTCATCCATACAGGAAGTATACTTCATGGTCCCCAATAGGTGATTAGAGTGATACCTTTCTAACCACCCTGCAGCCCAAATGGATACAATTTGTTGGTATTTTAAAGACATTTCTGTCATATTGGTCATCGTATAAATTATGAAAATAAATATCAGGAAGAATAGCTGTATTTCCCAAATAGAAATAAGCATAGCACATAAAGTCACTCAATTTTTTAAAGAATTTTCTGAATTCTATAACGCATGATCCTAATTCCTTTTTTCTCCATTGATCTCTCAGCAGCCAATCAGATTGTTAACAGTGCAATTCATACTTTCTGTGTTATCTCAAGTGACAGTTGATCCGCAAATATTAATTAAGATTAAACAAGGCAGCTTTGCTTCATGGTAGTAAGAATTGAGAAGAATTTGTTCCTAGAACTTAATTGTGTTATAATTAAATAGTTTTCACCCTGAAGAGACATTACTGAATTGAAGTGTAAAAATTTCCAGATATTTTCCCTGTATGACCACCCCTCCATGTATGACCTTGTTTCTAAGGGAAAGTTCATCATTGCTTCACAGATCAAACTTTGCCTGAGGAGTTTTTACTCCTAACATGATGAACAACACATTTTGATAGATGGTTGTTGATCAATAGAAGGGTGGATTGGCTCCTTCCAGCAACTTAAAGGAAAAGATCAAATATGCCTAGTACAGGATTCATGAGATAATGTGCAGCAGTTTTTCATCACCCATTATTTCACAGTCCAGGGAAGTGGAAGGAGCATGTCTCTAAAACTTCAAGATTTCTCAATATCAAAAAGATTACTTCAGATGGGAATTAGTGTGAATAGATACATAGAATTATTTGGGATAATTAAGACTTACCATATAATGACACAGACAAATTACTAACTTTCAAACTATTGGAACACAATAAAATACACTTAACATCAAAAATCTGCTGAACTTAATTTGATGTCAAAGAGCTTCAGAATCTTTTGCTTCTAGGTCATCGTTATGAACAGCAGCATCATTAGATTAGACATTGGATCCTACATACAGAAAGAAGGAATCAGAGAGTCTATAGTAACTCAGTGTGTCAATCATGCTGCTCATGACGCTTGTAGTCCCCTCAGTTGTAAACTGCCCTGAGACCACAGCTTCTGCATGGTGACAGCCCAAGGCATCTGTGTTTCAAAGATAGGGCAGCACCTTCCGAGGGACCAAGGTGATCTTCTGACCCAAACCATGGTCTAGACACAATGCACTTTGACATGAAAAAAAAAAAAAAACTCTATATTAAGAAACTTGAACTTATAAGAAAAAAATTACAGCTAACAAGAAAAAATAGCCAATGAAGGATCATGAAAAAATATAAGATGGAAGAAATTGTGACTGCTGAATTTATGAGTAAACCAAAATTATGAGTAAGCAGAAAAGGTAGAGAAATATCCATAATGAATGGAAGATGAAAGATTTAGTCAAGTGAGGAGAAGGAGCAGGCATATGAAAAGTAACTAAATCATGTTCATGGCCGAGCCCTTGACCCAAAATCAATAGACTCCTGCTGTCCAAATCCCTTGGATTCAAATGCCTTGATTTTAAGATGATATCTGGTTCTAGTTTCCTCTTGATTCTCATGTTTCTGTCCTCCCCTCACCCCTAATTATTTGCAATAATTGATGGTGTTTCAAATCTTTCCAATCAGCCGTGCACAATGGCACACGCCTGTAATCCCAGCACTTGGGAGGCTGAGGCAAGGAGGATCACGGGTTCAAAGCCAGCCTCAGCAATGGCGAGGCACTTAGCAACTCAGTGAGACCCTGTCTCTAATAAAAATACAAAAAATGGCTGGGTATGTGGCCCAGTGGTCGAGTGGCCCTGAGTTCAATCCCTGGTACCACCAAAAAAAAAAAAAAAAAAAAAAAAAAAAAAAACTTTTCAATCAAATCAGTAAAGTGAGAATAAAGAGATTAAACTGTCTACTGCTTCCATGGCATTCTTAATGGTCAAATAAGACTCTGATGGTAATTTATCATTGATCTTTCCCTCATCAAAGATTAATAAAAATAATAAGTTTGCTTTAATGACCCATTTTTTTTTAATTTCATTTTAAGTAGTGTGCAGGTACTCTGTGTTGCAACTCTCAAATGAAAGACACATTGACTCCACAACTAGAGAATTTAGATTGAGAATCAAGGATGAACTCTCTAGGTAGGCCAAAGCCTGGTCCACAAAGAAAAAAATCCTGAGTACTGTTACTATAATTATTTTAAGAGATCCAAGTGCCACTGGTCTCAGATCCACAGAAAATAAATAAAATGTGCATCAAATTTCATTCAAAGCCATATGGTAAGTTCACCAACCCTAAAGTCTAGTGCACAAAATATAAAGGAGACATAAATGAATTTGCATACAGGCACAATATTCAGATTAGCAAATTTTGAGAAATAAAGTAAACTGAAATGCAGGGAAAGAAGAGAGAGGGAGAAAGAAAAAGCAATGGAGAAAGGATACTCCAAGCATTTAAATTATGATCCAAAATCCATATAGGAATATTATCTAGACTACACAAGGAAGACTGGGCTGAGGCTGGGGAAGCATGTAGTCAGACCCCAGGGAAAAAAAATGAGAAAAAGACTGAAAAATGAGACTGAAGAATGAGAAAAACTATCCTTCCATTCATCCTTCATAGCTTTCAGATTTCTTTTCTATGAATAAGACAGTAAAAATGTGTAGTCTTTAGCTCAATGCTATAATCGATTTTGACTATGAAAAGAAATTCAGGGAGCATTTGTGGTCAGTGTTGGGAATAGAAATGTGTTGCCCAGGGAACCCCAATTACATTTTTGTTTAATTATGGTAATGCTTTTACATATTTACTTATGGTATGCCTGAGAATCGTTGACCCATATCATTTTATACCCTCTTCTGATTTTCACTACAAATAGAAATTCCTATGCAGCTTTGGTTTTAACAGATTATCCTATTTCCCCAAGATCTGCAACGTATTGTGCTTTATATAAATAGCAACCAAAATCAGCTCAAAGTTATAAGTAGCTATGCTGCTGGACCACCTCCATGCTGACTCTACCTCTTCTTCATCACTCCCCCTCCACACTGGAGTCCAAGGTCATTCCACAGGGAGATGTCACTGACAGATCTTGCCTGCCTCACCTAGGTAACCATCATTACTATCAGATATAGGCAACCTTATCAATGGGAGGTAGGCCTGGTGAGACGGTACTGACATTAGGGCTAAATAAGCTTGAGGGACATAACCACCGCCCACTTTATGGTTATTCTGGGGAAATGCGCTCCATATCCTAGTCAGAGAGCTGACAATTTAACTTTTGGAAGGTGGAGTTGGGGGCTGCATGCATATGTGCATCCATTTATGCTACTTAAGAAAGATTTCAAGATTTTCCCTGGGAATAGATGCAAAGCTTTTTTAAAATCCAAAGGGAAGGAAAGTTAACTTTTTTAGCTTTTCTTCACTCAAGAGAAACACTGCATTAGCACATTTGTTTGGAAAAGGCAGAAATTCTACCGCAGCTAGAGACTCGGCTGTTTTCCTAACACTGCCTAAAGGTGAGTCCAAAAAGAAGAGTGCCAAGGGTTCATATCATTTCAAATGCTAAAAGTTTTTGTAATCTATTATAAAAGTTTAAGTGACAGGGTAAATAAATTTTTTAATGGCCAGAGAGAGCAAAACTGAATTCACTTTTGGGGAGCCTATTAAATTAAAGTGATTTTCAGCACACTCTGCATTCTCCTTGCTTCAAAGAGAAATAATAATTCAGAGACCAGCCCTTTTTTATTCCTCTGAGAGGCATAAAGAACAATGACTGAAATGACTTTGAGAGGAGAAAAAGAACTGACAGCCAGCAGGGAGAATGGATACTGCTGTGAAGAAAAGACTTGGAAGGAAAAAATACATCTTAGGGAAAGAAAGTAAAACTAGTGGAAAATGGAGAAACAAGCACAGGAGAATGGATGGGTCAGGGGAAATCAGAAAGATGACAGAAGTTTTGCATTCAAAACATAAAACACAACGGACACAATTCTGGCCAGAAATAAACAAGGAGAAAATAAATTCCATTGTTTCTGGTGTCTATCACATGTTTGTAACATGAAAGTCCAATTCATTAGTATACTCAGTATTTCCAAAGCTAGCATCATGAGTAGATTGTCATATTTGCTATATTTATCACTTATCCTTCATTAATAAAAACCAGTAAATTAAATTGTACTTAATTAAGAAAAAACAATTAAATGAGAAAGTCTGGGCTTAATAGAACATACTTGCTTCTTCCTTCCTGTGCATTGCAAGAATTCTTCCATGAGGGAATCATCAAAAACTTGTGAGTTTCCTTTTTAAACATCTTACTTTAATATTACAGTCATTGCCCAACTAAAACTTTGGCGGTCTGAAATGTATTTCTCTTTTTTTCATGAAATAACAAACTTCGAACAGCAAATAACAAACTGGGAACACGCACATATTGTCAAATACAAACCTAAGCAGTTCCATTTATTGTATGTACCGACAGAATTGTAAAACTCAAGCCTAATACTATAATTAATTTTTTATTTATTTTAAGGTAAATATATCTCCACTGGAATGACCTCTTCCTTTCCTCGGAATCTTAAAATGAAAGTATGTATTTTGCATCATTAAACACCATCATATCATACAAATTCGGAGAGGCACCATTCACTTTGGAGCCCATGTAAATGGTGCTCCCTAGAGTTGTGCAGTGTACAAGCGATTTAACAGTACAGGACAGCGAAAGTGGTATTTATGTTTAAATGGTTGATTTTCCTACACTTCCTATATCATGTGTCTCAATATCAAAAAGTTACATTAGGGCTGGGGTTGTAGCTCAGTGGTAGAGTGCTTGCCTAGCATGGGTGAGGCAATGGGTTCGATCCTTAGCACCACATAAAAATAAACAAATAAAAGCATTCTGTCCATTAAAAAAATAATAATAAATAAATTAAATAAAGGTATTGTGGCTATCTACAACTAAAAAAAAGTTTTTAAGTAGCAGTAATAAAAATATATCGTTACTTATTATTGAAACTGATTGTTTGTCATGCATGTCCCATTAAGATGTTCTGAAAAGAACACCAGCTTGAGGCTGGGGATATAGCTCAGTTGGTGGAGTACTTGCCTCGTAGGCACAACATTCTGGGTTCAATCCCCAGCACCACACAAAAATAAAAAATAAAGATAAATTTAAAAAAGAATGCCAGCTTTCCTTCAGACAGTTGAGATCTCAAATCTGCCACTTATCACCTATGAGATTTTTGTATATGTTATCTATCCCCTAGACCTCAACTTCCTCATTTCTAATAGGCTAGCCATCGCTCATGTGATCTTCTTAAGCATTAAATATAAAAAGTACAGGTAAACTTCCTGACACTGAATAGGTACCCAATAAATATTAGTTGTTACCATATCACCAATATAATCAATCTTACAAAACATTTTCAATTCAATATGCATAATCTGTATTTTAACACATAAAAATTGGAGTTGTATTATGCAGAAATTTGAATATTTTCATAAGAAATTACAAAGGTTAAGGGGCTCAGGATTTACATAGGGGCTCAGAATTTAAAATTATGCCCTGGATTAGATAATTGTAATAAACAATATGAATAATCTGTATTTTAATACACAAAATTGGAGTTGTATTATACAGATATTTGAATATTTTCATATATAAATAATAATATATTTTCATTATAAACATAATAGTAATAAATAATAATTAAAAGATTACATTTTGGCTCTTGCTCACTGCCTCCTACTAATTTTTTCAAATTAGCAACATAGTATTAGAAAACAAACTGTATTACCCTAAAAAGGATGAAGCTCAGAGTGAGCATTAGAGTTACCAATGGAAAGTCAGAAGCTTTACTTTAAAGTCAGGCATAGGACAAAGTTATTTCTATCATTGGTTCTATTTAGCCTTGTCCTAAAAGTTCTAACCAACCCAGTAAAAGAAAAGAAAGAAAGATTTAAGAATCAGAATGGCGTAAGTACAAATGTCATTATTTTCTGTATAACATAGTTGTTATGCTTAGAAAACTCTAAGAAAATCTGTAGACAAATTATAAGTGTGCTTAGCAGCACTGCAAAGTAAAAAAAGCAATATGTTAAATCTGTAGTATTCATATATATCGAGTAACTATTAGAAGATGTAATTTTTTGAATATTCCACTTCTAATAGAAACAAAAACTATAAAATGTATAGGAGTAATATTTTAAAAGGTGAGTAGCACCTATCTGGAAAAAATTTACAAACCATAATCTAAAGCCCAACCAAAATAAAAGAAGAAAAATGTGATATCTATGGTAGAAAGAGTCAAGCTACAAAGATTTTCATTTTGAAAATTCATACATAAATCCATATAATTCCATCAAAACCTCAACAGAGATTTTTACGGAAATTAAGAAACTGACCCTAAAATTTATTTAGAAGAATAGGGAAACAATAACAGCAGAAATATTTTTGGAGAAAAATTCAAATTAAGACCATAATGTGATTCTATTTCATGCCATGGAGTTAGCAAAAAACAGTACAATATCAAGAACTGGCAAGGATACGGAGCAGTGAATTCTCATAAACTGCTGATAGATTGACAAATGGGTACAATGTTGGAGAAAATTTTGGTGATACCTAATAAAATTGAAGCTAGGCATGCTTTCTGTCACAGCTATTCCACTTGTAGGCACATAGTCAGAGACATTCTTCCAAGGTTACCAAATAGACATGCATGCAATATCATTTGCACTTCTCATGGTGATAGCAAAATATTGAAAATAACCCCACACATCTATGTGCAAAAGAATAGATTAAAAATTGTTATGTGATTAAATCATGAGATACTGTTTTGTTATATGATTCTGTATGCTTTTCTATATATTTGAAACATTTCCCTTTTTTAAAAATAAGCAAGAAGAGGGCAAACAGTAAGTATATTTGAAAATGAAATACTTCCAAAAATTTCAAATCTATGAACTATGATTGAAAAGTGAAGAAATCATTATACAATAAATTCACAAACACCTCAAAGACATTAGAATGAACCTTCTGTAAGGAGCGGGTCTCATCAGACTAACCTAATTTTGTAACACAACAGAATAGTAGACCTGGCAAGAATCTTATCCTGTTCCATAAGGTATTATCCTCAAAAACAGAAAAAGGAGAAGGAAAGACAAGTTAAAAAGAGAATAGAGATGGCATAGCCTAGCCCTGAATAGAATAAAATCACAGTAGAACACAGAAAATTGATAAGGCTCATTATCAACAAAACTAGATCCAGTACTATGGGTTTGTGTGACTCTTGACCCTGGGCTAAATAAAGACCTTCACTGTGCAGGTGATGTCTATGTAAGAGGGAATGTAAAGAATTCTGTAATATGGAAATGTATTTATTAAATGAGGGAATGGTAAAAATCAATATAAACGGTTTTGTGTTTGTTTGTTTTTTTTTTTTTTTTTGTTTTTTTTTTTTTATATTTTCTTGTACCAGGGATTGAACCCAGGGGTGCTTAACCATTGAGCCACACCCCCAGCCCTTTTTATATTTTATTTAGAAACAGGGTCTCACTAAGTTGCTTAGCACCTTGCTCTGTTGCTGGGGCTGGCTTTGAACCTGCAATCCTCCTGCCTTAGCTTCCCAGTTGCTGGGATTACAGGCATGCACCACTGTGCTTGCCCAAACTAAATTTTTTTTTTAAATTTTTTTTTAGTTGTAGGTGGACACAATATCTTATTTATGTGGTGTTGAGGATCGAACCCAGGGCCTCATGCATGTGAGATGAGCGCTCTACCACTGAACCATAGCCCCAGCCCCCAACCTAAATTTTTAAATGAGGATGACAAAAGAGTAGCAAACCTAAGGAAAGGAAATTAATATTCTAAAAATGAGAGATAAGAAACAACAGCAGTTCTAATTGGTAAGCATAAGTCCCAATCCTTCACATGAACAATGTTGTCAAGGAAAGTGGTGATTTTTCCATCAATTTGATAAAAGACACACAAGGTACACAGGGTGGGACTTGGCTTCTCTACAGCTGCATCTCCATAATGTCAGATGATACACACCCATCCCTGGGACTGATTGTGGGGGGACCAGTCAGAGGGTCCACATGCTGGGATTGATCAGCTCACAGAAATCAATGTAGAGATCCAAAGGGATACCAGGCTGACTTTGATTGCAGGACTGACCATGAGCCCAGCTATCCCACATACACACCTTGGAAGGGTCGACTTCCATCTCACCTTAAAAGAAATGTGTGGATATAAACTTGGAGAAAATTCTTCAAAATCAAGTCATGTGTAAGATTCTGTCTATGGAAAAAAAAAAGATGTTAAGATACAGTTGATGAGAGAATTTTAGCAAGCTATTTCACACATATAAAAGGCCTCACCCAGAATTTTGCAGCTAGCTGATCTTCAAAATGGAGAAAAGAAAATCAGAGTTTAGAAGTGTGACAAAAGATATTTACATCAAATTTTTTAAATCATTTTCCTGACAGCTGCTGATATCCCTTAGAAAGGATTAGTATGAGAAATTGTAGAATCTCCTTTTAAGGAGGTATTTTTTAATACAGTATATTCTATTCTTCCTTAGAAAATTCCCTCAAAATTCCTGTCAGCCCTCAAATAAGAATCATAATAAATTACTAAAAAATTACTTGAATAAATATCTTATGAGAAAAAAAAAGTCACGATAAATTAAGTACTAGGTAAAGAAAGCTTTGAATTGTGCAACGAAAGTGTTTTATCTTAAATTATACACCCACATTCTAAAAGAGAGATCAGATTTAATGCTTTTAAAACAACTAGTGCTTCACAGAAAAATATATAATTTCAGAAATCATCTGCCCACGAGTCATATTTTCTTTGTTACATTCTTGTGTTTTCTTAACTACTTTGTTAATATTTGCATAAAAACAGGACCTTACTTGCAGGAAAGCACAGGTATTCCATCAGTGTTTATAATATTACATTGTTGCTAAAATTACAGTAAATAAAAAACACACATGTAGTTCAGAGGAGTTTGCATGCTGGACCTGTGAGCATTCCCAGGATAAGTGGTGGTGAAGCTGGTGTTTCTCTGTTCTCCAGTTCTGAGGACCAGACTCAACTCTTCCATATCTAGGGCAGAGAGCAGGCAGGATAATGGAGCCTCTCTCTCTATGGGACTCCTATCTTGCTTTCTTAAAGGAACAAGGACAGGTCACTGAGGCCCAGACACATTTGAATTGCTTCAGAGAGCATTTTTCCCAGCTGCAATTCTACAACAGCTGCCTTTGGCCAGGAAGTGTCACTTAGAAGTGCAATCATTTGGGTCTTTAGCATCAGCAACTATATCCTTCAGGCATAACTTGAGTAGCTGAATAAGCTATTGCTGCAAATGTACACACAAAACCATGTCTCAAGCCTCCTTTGAAGTTCAACAAAGTCATGAGGAATTTCATCAATTCCAGACCTAACCAAACATCACACCAAAAGTTAGAGTTCTAAGGAAGCCAAACAGTAAAACACTTGAAATTTTTGAAAATGGTGACTCTATTGATTCATGCATAGCTTATGACACTTTAAAATGTACCCAAAATTAAATGTCTTTACAAAGAGTGCATTGTTACATCATTGTTTATATGTAAGTGTAGACGTCAGCACTGTAACACAGCCACTTGGTTTCAGGAGACCCGACCTCAAAAAGACCACCCTGCTTTTTATTTTTTCTGGCTCCCATTTCTTCTTAGGATGTGCATAGACTGTGTGCCTACACACACATCTCCAGCTACCTGCACATTTCACTTGCATCTCATCCAACATGTTCTTACACTTCAGGTAGATACTCTGTATGTGTAGCATGCTTGTAAATCACTGAGTAATAAAATCCCCTTATCCTTTCTGAGCATAAAGAACATGAAGCTGTTCTTTATGGAGCATAAAGAAAGAAAGGAAAACATACATAGAGATTTTAAGAAAAAAAAAAAACTAAAAATAACAGAAGTTTTTAAAGAGAAAATTATAAAAGTAGGGTCCAAGGAAATAAAATTTCTTCCTCAGTTTCCCAGCCCCTGAATAAGTTGTTAGCTAAACATGAAGAGCTGTACCTCAGCTTATAGCAGCTGTAGATGCAGTGAAATAAACTCCTATGGACCATCAACTGGCAAGTCCAGAATAGAAAAGAAAAGAAGATTTTTAATGGATATTTGGTACTTTCAAATATCTGTAAAAATCCAAGAAGGTCAACAAATGGTTAACATGGAGACCCTGGATTTCATGAATAGATAAGTTAAATTTCTTGTCTAGACCTCAAATATTCTTACCTCCTATAAATGCATACCAAATTCAAATTAGATATTTTAAAAGGTATACTCTGCCACACATATTTTAAGCTTCGTCACAGAAAATCTATAGTATAAATGCTTGAAATTCCACATTCTAATATATGCAGACTTTTAGAGTCACAATATGTCAAAATTATGCCAAAAGACATCAGCCATTTTTTATTTGGAAGAGCTGTGCGCCACATTTCCCACCCCTGGCCCCAAGACTGCTCCAGCCATGCACAGAGAACGTCAGGGCTGGGGGATCTCGAGGGGGTAAAGTGCATGCTTAGCACATATAGCTCTGGGTTCAACCCCCAGCACCCAAGAAGCAGAACAAAGAACAAGAAAACATTGCCAGAAAACAGTAGAGCCATCGTGGAAGGGATGTCAGGATCACATCTCCCTTCCTGGGAGATAATGTTACTGATTCGTTGCAGAAAACAGGGGAGACACAGCAGTTGGTGCAGTCAGGATATAATTTAGCCTTAATTGAGAGACTTTTGTAAAACCAAAATGATCATCATGTGTGCTTTAATCCATGTTAAACACCTGTTTAATGATTTAGACAAGATGTTTTATGTCTCTACAACCACTGTTACAAATTTATTCTGGAAAAGGTCAGGCTTCTACTAGCTAATACTACGTTGCTTTAGCCAAACCATTAAGAACATGGTCCAAAGGCAGGACTTGGCTTTAACTGAATACTGTACAAGCAGCATTATATTATAGTTCACATTCATCTATGCTGTTCTGTTTCTTTCTTTTTTTATTTTTACTTTTTAATTGTGATAAAATATAACATAAGATTAATTGCTTTGATTAATTTTAATTATGCATTTTTTATGGCATTAAGTACATACACAATGCTATACAACCATCACCAAATATATTTCCCAAACTTTTTCTTCACCCCAATTAGAAACTGTTCCCATTAAGCAATAATTCCCCATTCCCTTTCTCTCTTGCCTCTGGTAACTTCTGTCCACTTCCATCTCTGTGAATTTTCTTGCTCTAGTATTTGATACAAGCAGGATCATACAGTATTTGTTGTTTTGGTGTCTGACTTATTTCATTTCAATTAGCATGTTTTCAAGGTTCATTATGTTGCAGGCAAGTATCCAAACTCCATTCCTTTTTATGGCCAAATAATATTCTACTCACATTCATTTATACTGACACTTGTTATTTATACTGATATTCATGGCAGACTAATATCGAACTGACAGTTTGTCTGTCTGTTGGTGAACATTTCCACCTTTTGGCTATTGTAGATAATGTTACAGTAAGCCTAGTGTACAGCTATCTAAGTCCCAATTTCAGTTTATCTGAGTTTACACCTTAGCATGGAATTGCTGGGGCATATGGTAATTCTAGGTTTAACTTTTCTGAAGAAACTACAACTGTTTTCCACAGAAGCTGCACCATTTTACATTTCCACCAGCAGTTTTTTTTTTTTTTTTTTTCCTTTTTAAGTAATTTTATTTAAAACCTCAGAATAGAATAAAAGGAAAAATAAGGAATTGGCCTGTATCTCAAGGAAGCAGCCTGGGTCATCTTGTCACCCTGCCCCACCCTCCGACTTTGATAAATGGCCTGTAAACTGGCCCCATTTTAACACTTAGCTTTGTTTTTAGTTTTTTCTCTATTACACAATCATGTGCAATTAAGTACATATGTCTCCATTTAGTTCACTAACCCCAATTATTTCCATTTCCATAACAGGACTGTGGGAAAGCATTATTTTGGTTGAATGGAAGGAAACATATCCAAAGCCTATTATTAGTTCCCCGACATGTGTGCTGGGAATTGCTTTCTGCTCCCCTAAATACCCAGATCCTTCCACCTCTGCAGATTGTGGTTACACTTTCCAGTCTTTTTCCTCCTTTCACGAATTTTCCCATGTCATTTCCCAGAGCAATTGCAGGCTGCCCTTCCTGCTTCTGGCAGATTAATTGTCTCATTTAGTGCTGTGGTTTTTGCTTTGCCTATAGGAAGAATTTCTGCCACATTAATCTCTTGTCTTAAAATTTCAGGAATAACTCCACTAGATGTACAATTTACTGGTTGCCAGGAACGTGAGGTATGTGGGATTGCAACCAAAAGGATCACAGATGGCATTTTTGCAAACTGTATTTGAGACTCCATCATTTTGGCCCATTATGTGCCATCAATTGATGTATGATAGCCAACTAAATCCTCAGAGAGCAAGGACCCCACAGAGGGAACATTCCCAATGTGCAACCCCAAAAGACCCTCTTCTCAGATTGCGACCTCATTAGGAGGCAGGTAGTAGTCATGGAGTGTCACTATGGAGTGGCCAGCAGGACCAGGAGTAGGGTAAGGCAAGTGAGGTATTCTCCTTGGGGGAAAAATGGAAAGGGTGCCCAAAATCTCAGTTATCAAGAGAAAGAATACTTCAATGCAATATCTTTAAAAATTAAAATTAATGCAAAAATACCAGTGACAAACAACATATCAGATTTTTAAATAAAGATGGAATTAGGGGCTGGGGTTATGGCTCAGTGGTGGAGCACTTGCCTAGCATGTGTGAGGCACTGGGTTCAATTCTCATGACTGCATATAAATAATGAATAAAATAAAGGTCCATCGATATCTGTAAAAATATTTAAAAAAAAAAAAAGATGGGCTTAATGTTACTGATTGTCCCCTCTGCCTCAGATTCCAGTATAGCACTGGTGGCAAGAAAGGTGTCTGTTATGGCAAAAGAGAAGCAGAGTTGCTGTAACATGTCCAGGGTTCCATTTTTCTACTTGCTCAATTTCTTTCCCATGGAAATCATAGAACCCTGGCAGAACCATAAACCAGCCAAAAAGTTTACCCTCAGTGGCTTCCATTTCTATTTATTATTTTATTTATTTATTTATTTATTTATTTATTTATTTTTACTTGTTGGTAGACCTTTATTTTATTTATTTATATGTGGTGCTGAGAATTGAACCCAGTGCCTCACACATGCCAGGCAAGTGCGCTACCCCTGAGCCCCAGCCCTACCCCTGAGCCCCAGCCCCAGCCCCTCTCTCCTTTTTTTTTTTTTTTTTTTATTTTTTTAACCCAGAAATTTCATGCTGTCTTCTGACTTTTTAGGGCTTCTCACTTGGGCAGCTTAGCGAGACCCGCTATCTCCAAAAATAGGCCACGCTCTGCACCTCACCTTTGCCTTGTACAGATCCAGTGCATAAATAATATTCCCCATGGAAAAGAGTTTCAGATCATGGAATAGGGAGGAGAGATGGTGAGAAATTAGTTTTAAATAGTCATATTGTTTCAGAATAAGCTTATGGAGATCCACCAAAGCAATTCTTTTATCTTGTTGGTGAAGAAAACAGACAAAAAAAAAAAAAAAAAAAACGGATTAAAAATGACTAGAGTCAGCCAGGTGTGGTGGCGCACGCCTGTAATCCCAGCACTTTGGGAGGCTGAGGCAGGAGGATCGCGAGTTCAAAGCCAGCCTCAGCAATGGCGAGGCACTTAGCAACTCAGTGAGACTCTTGTCTCTAATAAAATACAAAAAAGGGCTGGGGATGTGGCCCAGTGGTCGAGTGCCCCTGAGTTCAATCCCCAGTACCAAAAAAAAAAAAAAAAATGACTAGAGTCATAGGGCTGGGGTTGTGGCTCGGCAATAGAACCCTAATTTAGCACATGGGAGGTTCGGGGTTTGATCCTCAGCACCACATAAAAACAAATAAATAAAATAAAGGTATTGTGTCCAACAATAGCAACAACAAAAATATTTTTAAAAAATTACTCAGGTCATGAGTTACACTAGAAACATAGTCAAAACTGGGACCCTGGAAGAGGACTCCCTTCCATCCCAGTAGACAAAACTGACAGAGCTTAACCTTTACCCCAGTTTTTGACATTTGCAGCTAAATATTTAAAAATTCAGAGGTCGTTGAAACATAAAGCCATTCAATTTCTCTCTCAGCATTTACCACACAGTCACCATCATTAACAACTTAAAATATTTATTCAGGGAACATTTTGAGTCTGGAGTACTGTGATCAAGAGTTGAAATCCTGCTGTAGGAAATTCCGTAATTATTGAATAACTAAGAAAAGAGCCTATGGTAAGAAGAAAATGGGAAAACACAGAGAAATTAGGCAAAATTGCTATGTGTAGGGTTGCTGCAATTTTTTTAAAAGCCAAATTAAAATAGATTACAAAATCTGATGTTGAAAGGAAAACTTCTTCAAATATTTTAGTAATCAGAATATCTGCAAGGTTTGAATTAGGATGCAGGATGATTTTCTGACAAGTGTGTCCCTTGCACCCAAAGCCCTACCTGACTTCAGACACCTACTTTTTAAACAACTTATAACTGTTCGGTCATATTAAATGTAAAATAAGCTTACATAGCTGGGCACAGTGGCACATGCCTGTAATCCCAGCATTTGGGAGGCTGAGGCAAGAGGATCATGAGTTCAAAGCCAGCCTTAGCCATGGCGAGGCACTTAACAATTCAGTGAGACTCTGTCTCTAGTAAAATACAAAAAAAGGCTGGGGATGTGGCCCAGTGGTTGAGTGCCCCTGAAGTCAATCCTCGTACCAAAAAAAAAAAAAAGCTTACATAAATCAGAGTCAAATTTACACTGTTACGGTTTGGATATGAGGTGTTCCCCAAAAGGTCATGTGTGAGACAATGCAAGAAGGCTTAGAGGAGACATGATTGAGTTATGAGAGCCTTAACCCAATCAGTGCATTAATCCCTTGGTGGGGATTATCTGAGTGGTAACTGAAGGCAGGTAGGGTGTGGCTGGAGGAGGTGGGCATTGGAGTGTGCCTTTGAGGTACGTATTTTGTATCTGGTGAGTAGAGTCTCTCTCTCTGTTTCCTGGTGTGATGTCTTGAGCTGCTTTCCTCCACACACTCCTCCTGCCTGATGTTCTGCCTCTCTTCAAGCCCCTAGTAATGGAGCCGGTTGTCTATGCACTGAGAACTCTGAAACCATGAGTGCCCAGATAAACTTTTCCTCCTCTAAAATTGTTCTTGTCAGGTCTTTTAGTCACGGCAGTGAAAAATCTGGCTAAAACAAACACCAATAGCTTAGAAAACATGTCAGTGCAATTCAGTACATCAATCTGGGGGAGGAGGAGGAGACTGAACTGAATAGACCTGATCTCACATAGGGAGAATATATTGAATGCAGTTTATGGGCTGGGGGTGGGGAATAAGTATGATAATTTTTTCCCAGGTTCTTTTTTTTTTTCTTTTTTTATTTATTTTTTATATATAATAGTAGTATGCATTACAATTCATAATGCACATATATAGCATCTACATTTTTCTTTTGCTATACTATTGGCAGAGTTAGTCTTTTTCTTAATTCAAGTGGTTGCCTATTTTCTATAAATTGTCAAAAGTCTATTCTAACTTTTGATAATCAGAAGTTTCCAATCCATTTTTAAATGTTGTTAAAACATTTAAAAGTAAATAAAACTTTTTATATTATTGCCCCAAATTATACTTCCAAATTCAATATAATGATCCTGTTGGAGTTGTCACAAGTGATATACAATAACACAATGGCAAGACCCCTGGAGACATCTAAACAAATAACCCACATGTGCATTGAAATCTACCGCCCAGTCCCTGCAGATCACCAAGACAATTTCCCCAAGCAGCTCTTTTGCTACATTTTCAGGTTTCCCCAAAATTCTACATTCCTATTCCGAGTTCAGCCAACAGATTACAAAGTGACTACCCAGCCATTGGACACTTATGCCATTTTTCCCAGTGGCTGCCCTGGTAGCCAGCTCCCGTGGCAGTTATTTTACCTAAGGGCAAACCTAACATTATTATTTTCTAACCATATCCAGTTTTCATGGTCTTACAAGAAAAATGAGAGTACCACAGATGCCACAAAACAAGGCCCTTGGCAGTTGTGGGGTCAGAGACTGTAACAAACCAGCTTCCAGAAGTCACATCAAGTTTATCATTAAACTTGATGATTATAGTTTATCATTTCTCTCGAGTTTCAAATATCTGATTTTACACTTGGGGGCAGGAATTCCTAATCAAGAGCATCAACAGGCAAATGCTGAAAAGGAACTAACTATACCGTAGCTACATGCCAAGCAGTGTTTCAGCAAGGAGATGCCTGGGCTGATAAAGCAAAACGGCCTTACATTTCATTGTTCATTTGAAGCATAAATGTTCAAAGATGGCTCAATGATTGTTCCTTCACAACCAATATTTTCTAAACCACACACTAATCAACAGAAATTGTGAGGTCAGGTCAAGTATACTTGAAGTGGACTCAAGCACTGAATAAAACCAAAATGAAGGTACGTTTTTATACTGTGGCTGACATGTTGATTAACTCTTATTCCAATAAAATGTTCTTGGAAGTGTATTTCCAGATACTTGGTTCAGAAATTAAATACTGGAGTACCTAAGGGATCTTTTCTGATAACATTTTTCATGTTTATATAAAGTGAAGAGGAGTACAGTGATAAAAATATGAAAATGCTTGGACACAAAATAGCTTAGTTATTCCATCTTTGAATGAAATCCAGCCACCTCTCCGCATCTTGGGTTCCATATCCATGGATACAACCAACTTCAGATTGAAAATATTTTAAAAACTATTGCAACTGTATTAAATGTGTACACACTTTTTTATTTCTTTTTTATTCCCTAAACAACATAGAATAACAATTGTTTACATAGCATTTACAATCTAACAATGATTAAAATACAGTTGCGCACCACATAATGACATTTTGGTCAACAACAGGTGGCACATATAAACCTGTTCTATCAGCATTATTATAGAGCTGAGAAGCTCCAATTCCCTAATGACATCACAGCATCATATCATGATAGCACAATGCATCACTCATGTTTGAGGTGATCTGGTGTCAACAGTCATACTGCACTGCCGGTCATCAAAAGCACAGCATATGCAATTAGGCATGGGACATGATACTTGATAGTGATAATAAACAATGAAGTGCTGGTTTATGTAGTTATTATAGTACACTTTTATCATTATTTTAATGTGCATTCCTCCTTATTAAAAACAAAAAGTTTACTATAAAATAGCATGTTATGTTGCAGCAGCTCCTACATCGCATGTTTACTTCACCTCTTAGGTTTGATTGAAACTTGTGTTTCGCTCATCATTGCTCCTAAGCATGAAAAATCCACTGCTGATATTGCCACTAAGGGGCCACATGAAGTGGTTGACCTGGAAATGAAATTAAAAGTGATCAAGGACTGTGAAGGTGGAAAAGCATCATTCACCAGGTAGGCATGTCCCCTTCCACCAAAATCTTGGAGAACAAGAACCAAGTGAGAGAAGCTATTAAAAGATCTGCTTCATTAAAAGCAAGAAAACTACCAAAAGTTTGAGAAGGGCCTACATCAGATATGAAGAAACTCCAGTGACCTGGATTGAAGGCCAGACACAGAATCGCAGCCCTCTCAGTACCATGTTTATCACAGCCAAAGCAAAAAGGTTGCTTTGATGTTGCAAGAAAAGGCTGGAGGTTGAATTTACTGCTATCTCTATGTGATTTAGACAATTTGAGAGTCATTGTTCAACATGAATGTGAGCTGTGAGTCTGCAAGTGCTATTGTGAAGGCTGATGAAAACTTTTTAGAAACTCATTACTTGCCAGAGCAAATCCTCAATATAGATGAAAACTCCTTGTTCTGGAAACAATTGCCCAAATGGACTTCCACCCATTTGGAGGCTAAATCAATGCCAGCATTCACGGCTCTTAAGTCTTGCTTGAGAGCAAAGTTACAGACTGCCCATTGAAACTCCTTGTGATCTGGCACAGTAAGAACCCCAGGGCCTGCAAACATATCAATAAACACGCAATGCCAGTGTACTAAAGGAGCAGCGAGAAGTCACTGATGACCCACCTCCTCTTCTAAGAGACTTTCCCAAATTGCTGCGTTATGGAGAAATACTATTTGGAGAATAACTGCCTTTGAAGATTTTGCTTATTATTGATAATACTTCAGCACATCCTGTTTTTATTGATCATCTTCATCCCAAGGTCAAAATGGTGTTCGTTCCACTACACACTTCTTCTTTGATCCAACCTATGGAACTAGCATTTATTGCAACTTTTAAGCCCTACCACCTGAGGAGGACCTTTGCCCAGGCTACTGCTACAACTGAGGAACACAAAGAAAACACTGGCTCAATGCTGGAAGGATTTCAACATCTATGACCACATCAGGAATCTTACTGGGTCTTGGGATGATGTCACCAAGGAGTGTAAGAATAGCATCTGAATGAAGATACTCAAGAGGCTCATTCATGACTTCAAAGGATTTGCCAAGGAGGAAGAGCTGCAAAAATCAATAAGGCTGTGGTGGAGATGACAAATGACTTGTCCCTGCATGTGGATGAGAATGACATTGAGGAGCTCCTTGAGGTGGTTCCTGAAGAACTGACTAATGAGCAGTTGTTGGAACTGGAACGGGAATGCAGAGCCGAAGAAGAGGCAAGAGAAAAAGAAACAGCAGGAGAACAAAAAGAAGCCCCCAGGAAATTTTACACAGTGAAGGGCTTAGCAGAAACATTTACAGACCTCAATAAGCTCCTTAACAAGTTTGAAAGCATGGACCCCAACACCACCGAAAGGTGATCATAACAGAGAGAAATGTTCACAGTGCAAATATGTAATGAAAAAAATGGAAAAGAAGCAATATGCAAACCACCATGAACATATCTCTGGAAAAAATGTGACACTGGGCTGAGGGTGTAGCTCAGTGGAAGAGCACTTGCCTGACATGAGCCGGGAAGCCTTGAGTTTAATCCCCAGCACACACACAAAAAAGGCACTTCCCCAAGAAGAGCATCAGGCCATCAGGCAGGTTGGGGAGGTATTCCAGAGGAAGGCATTGTCCTCACAGGAGGTGACAGCTCTGTTCATACCATTGTCTGTGAAGACTTTCCCGTGGGACAAGCTGTGCAAGTGGAAGACCGTGGTATCGATGATCCTGACCCAGTGTAAACACAGACTAAGTGAGTTTGCATGTTAGTTTTTAACAACAACAGAAGATTAAAAGGTAAAATAAATAAGTAAATAAATGTTAAATAAATAAAAACTTATAGAATACATGTATAAAGAAAATATTTTCATATGGCTATACAATGTGTTTATATCTTAAGCTAAGTCTTATTACAAGAAAGTCAATAGTTTAAAACATTAAAAAGTTTATAAAGGGGTCTGGGGTTATGGTTCAGCAGAAGAGTGTTCTCCTAGCATGTGCGCGGCCTTGGGTTCAATCCTCAGCACCACATAAAAATAAATAAATAAAATAAAGATATTGTGTCTAACTACAACTAAAAAATAAGTATTTTTTTAAAGCTTATAAACTAAAAGCAAGTTACAGTAAAGTCAGGTGTATACCTGTACATATGTCAGTGCATACCTGTAATGCTAGCTGCTTGGTAGGCTGAGACAGGAGGATCACAAATTCAAGGCCAGCCTGGGCAACTTAATGAGACCCTGTCTCAAAATAAAATAAAAAGGACTGGGAATGTAGCTCAGTGGTAGAGCACTTATCTAGCATGCCCAGGACCCTGAATTCAATCCCCAGTAAAATACACACACACACACAATAAGCTAAGGCTAACTTAACATTAAGGAAGAAAATATGGGCTGGGGTTGTGGCTCAGCAGGAGAGTGCTCATCGAGCACATGCGTGGCCCTGGGTTCAATCCTCAACACCATGTAAAAATAAATAAATAAAATAAAGGTATTGTGTCCAACTACAACTAAAAAATAAATATTAAGAAAAAGGAAGAAAAAATATTTTTTATAAATATAGTGCACCCTAAGTGCACAGAGTTTATAGTCTATAGTAGATGCAGTCATGTCCTAGGCCTACACAGTCTCTCTCCACTCATTCACTGACTCACCAAAGTGACTACCAGCCCTGAAAACTCCATTCATGGTAAATGCTCTAGATAGCTATCTCATGTTTTTATCTTTTATCCTATATTTTCACTGTACCTTTTCTGCATTTTGATACATTTAGATAAATACTTAACATTGTGTTACAATTGCCTCCAATGTTCTGCACATTAGCATGCTATACTGGTTTGCAGCCTCGGAGCCATATAGCTTAGTATGCAGTAGGCTTTACCATCTAGGGTTGTATTAGACACTCTATTATGTTTGCACAACAACAAAATAGCTTAAGGATGCATTTCTAAGAACATACCCCCACTGTTAAACACTGCATGATATCTACAGGAGGAAGTGCATGGTTTCATAAGCAAATACTACACCATTTTTATAAAAATGACTTGAGTATCTAGGATGCTGCTACTCATGGGAGACCTGGAATCAATCCTCCATTGAGACCATGGGATGCCTGTATTTTGTGAAGGTACTAGTCCCATCTTGACTAAAGCTTAAGAAATTTTGAATGATATGGAAATAATATGCAATGGAAAGAATGTTTGTATCCACCCAAAATTAATACTCAATGTGATAATATTTGAAAATGGAATCTGAGGATAAATCAAACCTCTAGAATTATAAAAATAAAACAAAATCAATATCTGCTGTTTATAAACCATTCCATTTATGGTACTTTGTTATTGGAACCCAAACTAAGATCGGACAACAACCTTGGATTTAATGATTATCATCTTTGAATTTATGAAAGCCAATAATAAACCTCAGAATGCTTACCCTAGATTTCTCAGATTTACTAATTGTACTTTCTTACATACTTCCAATAATAATTTATGGTGAGTAAAAGCAGATCTTGCAAAGTAAATTTCTCAAAATTAAGTAAAACTATAGGAAGTATGAGCTGTGTGTGTATTTAGAGTTAATTTTGCTATACTCTTGGGAAACTGCCCATGACAGCCTACCACCTTTGGCCACATGTGACCAGCCACCACCTGCAGGTTGGCATGGAACCTCTATGCATATCTGGGAAAAAACCTCCAGCCACTATAGAAGTTTATACTAGGTGGAGACCTACTCACCCAGTGAGATCCCTCTCAGGGGACAAGGTAGATATAAAATGTTAGTAATAATTGATAGTGAGGGCAAGAAACAAACATAAAATCCAAACTATAGGGCAGTAAAAGTCATAAGGCAGCAATTCAAGTAAGTGCATTTCATATCAAATAAAATTATTCTATTCAATTAGTAGCATCCTTCAACCCACACAATAGCATGATCTTGTCACCTTTGTCTAGCATATTTTAGGAAGTAGAGTTTTTTCTCATGCCTTTATCTGATTCAGTCCTCCCCAGTGTCACCTGGCTTCAAACAATTGCTCTTAGCTCACTGGAGATTAATTGTTAGAGTCCAAGACTGGAATTCCCTTTGCCTTTATTCCACCAAACACCCTTGACCTCAGGCTATTACTTATAACACAAGTTTACTGAAGATTGAAGATAATGGGAGATAGTTAAAGTTGGAAACAACTTTATACCAGGCATTAAACACCCCTTTTTCTATTAGCTCATTGGCCATTCCCTGCCAGAGGTAATACCATTGGCCACTTCCCTAGGCCAGCCCTGTCTTTTCTCCATTTTACAAGGCCCCCTTCTCTCCAGGCTCATACGTTCCTGGGTGCAAGGGTGGTGAAGTAAGGAAGAGAAGTAAGGCAAGTTCAGGAATCACTTGTTTACTTTCACAAACAAGCTTTTCTACAAACACACGGCTTTGCCAGTCTTTTCCTAAATTTTTGTCTTATACTTAAAGCTAATGTTTAAAAATGCTATTAATATGTGTTGGGTGGTTATGTGGAATGGTAACTGAACAACTCCCAAGCTTTTCATCTTACAAGATTAGGCTCCTAAAGAGCCTACTTTCTTGATTCGCAGAATTCCCAGGAAGGACTCTGAATGTCCTAGCCTGGGTCAGGCAACCAAGTTAGAACCAATTCAATGTGACCAAAGTGAGGTCGTGTTCAGACAAGTGGATGTGTAATGAGAAGGGGCAAAAATGGTAGAAAATATCACATAGAAATAAAATAAAAAGAGATAGCATTATGCCAACACACATTGCAAACACACTGACACACCTTTAGACACTAGCACCACGTTGCCCACAATTACATGCTAATCTGTGTAAGCAGCTTAAGCTATCAGACTTACACAAAATTGATGGTAGCTTAGAGTTAGTAGAGGAAAACTTTCTGAAGGATGAGTGCTATGAACTGCCCTCCGAATATATGTAAGATGTTGTATGGTTGCAGAGAGCCAACAGCCCAAAATACAAAGCAGAGTCACAAAGAGGGCCATCCAATTCAATTCAACAAAATGGTGTCAGGGAATGAGGCTGTACAAGAGATTTATGAGAAACCAACAACCAAAGCTGATCAGGAAGAGTCAGGGAATAATGATCATCCTGACCAAACTGCACTTGGTTGAACAATTGCTCAAAGAAGGGATAGATTTTTGTCATATCGTCAATATCGAAGGAAGTTCCCCACATGCATTCTACAGAGCTTTATACACTGCCTCTTAAAGATTGTATCAGCTTGAATGATGACTCTGAGCACTGATTGAACACTTCTTTCCACTTATAAAATCTGATGAGAATACAAATTCAAGAAAGTTTAAAAATCAGGAATACTTCAAAACTTTAAAATAAAAGCTATCCTACTAAAATTTAATAGAAATTAATATGAATGCTACACTAAGGTTCAAAAAGAATACTGATTTGAAGTTTAGAGCTTGGTAGATATGGCAAATTAGCAATCACAGGGCTGGGGAGAATTATGTTTTTCTTAATTACTGTGATGCTATGAGTCAAGCTTCTGACAAGGCACTAACATATCAGACACAATCTTAAACAGAACTAACACAATCATGGCATCTGGAACAGGAGTGTCAACTACACCATGACTGGATGCTATTATGTCTAGATGATTCCATTCAACTCTGAATTTGGAATTTAAGGTTTACACTGCAAACACTTCCAAGGAAGGGGAACTACAACAAGGAAGGGTCTGAACAGCATGTCCTGAAGAATAACTAAAAGGTCTAGAGGGAAAAAATAATCAAGCAAGAATTGGCTTTCATGTGGACTTTAACTCTGTCTGTGCGAGCTGGAACTAGTACCAAAGGAGTAAAGTTCAAAGAAGCAGCGTTGGATTCACTTGAGAAAGAAATCCAGTTAGTGGTGTCCCACAAAAGATGGATTGCCTTTTTCAGTAGTGAACTAGACAAACATCTGCCCAAGATTTGTGTATGATATTTCTGCTGTGGGAAGGAGGTTGGGTTCAATGACCCAGGAATCTCTTCCAACGTTCTATATTCCATTAGTCTATTTTTCTTCACATATTTATATATGTTTGCATATGTTCACATATAAAGGGATGGCTCCTTTGTCCACTTAAAGAAAGAAGCCAGACATAGGTCTTTTATCTTCAACATATTTAAAGTTTAAAAACTAATCATGGTCCTTGACAAGATTTTTAGAAATTTTGTTTTAAAAATCTCAAATTAAATTTCTCCTAAAAAAAATACAGGAAATAGTATCAATTCATGGATTACTTACCTAGGTGGGAGTGAACTTGGGGAAGCTAAATATAAACATTTTTTGCCTGAAAATCAAAGCTCAAATTGTATGAATGTTTATAACTCATTTCGATACAAAACAAGCACTTCCATATGCTCTTCAGTGGAGCCTGTGATGAGAGACTCTCCCAACAAAAACTGGATTTGAGCTCCAGCTATGCTGCTAACTAGCTGTTTGAACTCAGGCAAATCATTACCCTGTCTGAAGCCCAATTTTTCATTTCTAAAGTGAAGTTATTCATATCAGGCTATCCATTTGTACACTCATGTTATTATGGCATCATGCATAATAACTGGAATAAAATCATTGTAGGCGTCCATCAACAGATCAATAAAGAAAATGTGGTATTTATACACAGTCCACTACCATTGCAACAAACTAGCTGGAACTGGAGGACCTGGTTAGTGAAATAAGGCAGATGCGGAAAGGCAAATGCTGCTGTTCTCTCTCACACGTGGATGTTAAAAATAAATCCAAATGCAACCAGGTGTGGTGGCGCTCACCTGTAATCTCAGTGGTTTGGGAGGCTGAGGCAGGAGGATTATGAGTTCAGAGCCAGCCTCAGCAAGTTAGTGAGGCCCTAAGCAACTCAGTGAGGCCCTGTCTCTAATTAAAGTACAGAAAAAGGGCTGGGATGTGGCTCAGTGATTAAGTGCCCTTGGGTTCAGTCTCTGATACCAAAAAAAAAAAAAAAAGTCCCAATCAAAATAGTGATTACTAAAGATGATTACTAAAGAAGATAGAAGACAGAAAGTGGTAGATAATAGATACCAAAACACAATTAATTAGAAACAATAAGTTCCTGTCAACAGCACAGTGCATTAACTAGTTCACAATAACCTGTTACAAGGTGTTATAAATAATTTGAAGAGAGATGCTTGCAGCCTCCACATACCAAGTAATGATAAGTAGATGGAAACATTCATTACCCTGATTTGATCATGCATATTGTATACATGTATTGAAATATCACACTCCACCAAAAAAGTATGTACAAATATTATGTTACTCAAAAAATATGTTTTTTAATTTAAGGAGATGGAAATCCTAACTACTTTGATTTGAACAGTACATATTATATATGTGTATTGAATTATTAGAATGTATCTCATAAGTATGTACAAATAAAATAATAATTAAATTTTTAAATAAAAATAAAGTGAAGCTATTACTGCAATAATATCTAACACATACCTTTTGGGGTACAAAGATCAAATTTGATAGCATATGTGAAAATATTTATAAACAATAATTATTAGCTACTATATACTGAGGAGAAACAGCATACATTCAATTACAGATTTTTGCAGCTGGGGTTTCTTGGCATTGAAACATTTTTAATGTTCCATAAAATCCCTGCTTCCACCTGCAAAGTTTGCCTGGTTTTACTACATTGAGTTACAGTTTGAAGATATAACCATTCCCTAATTATGGTTGTTTCCTACATTATAAAATTAACTATTATGCTTTAACACTGGTTTAGCAGCTGGCTCAACTCTAATGCTTTTTACTCAGACCACACACTGTGACATAATATCCTCTCATTTTATTTCAGTGTTTCACATTAATTTTATACTTCTTAATTGTCCTTTTTAGTATATCTGCATCAAAAAAAAATATTTTTGGAGGTCAACTGAACCTATCCTAGAACCAAGAGCCACCAATCAGAACCTTCCTTTTCCTAATGAGTCACCCGACAATCTTACACAAGATAAAACTGTTCAACACCAAAGCTGAGATTTTTAATTTAAATTATTTATAAAGCAGAAGGGGAGGATTAGGTACTACTGAAACAAAAAGATTTTGTGCTTGCAATATTTTAAGTGATTTTACATGCACAGTATGTTTTTAAAAGTTTACTGATCCCACATTTAGTAATAAACTCCATGGGATGTCTGGCAGAAATTCCCTGCCACAACAGTTTACATCGACCATCTGTGTCTGCAAAAAGCTTCCAGATATTCTGCCACCTGATTCACTGTCCCAACTCTTCTCACTTCTATTCACAGGCTTCTTTTAATTTCCATCGTCTACTATATCTACCCTGAGAGGAAGAAAATATTACCAAAACAATACAGTGCTACATATTTCTGAAACCAAAATAAGATTGAGAAACTTTTAACAACCAATTCAATTCGTAATGGATTGCAGAATCGCTTGCTCTTCAGAATGAGAATATATCAGCAATAGAGAATATTTACAGAAGAAGAGGGCTCTGAAATTCGCTTCCTTCATTTGACAGGAAAAAAAACTGAGGTGCAGGAAGTCAAAGCTCGTCTGAGTTTGGACAAATTGGTATCAATGATTATGGAGCAGAATTTGGAGTGTATGTAGCTAGCTCTACCAGCCAACACAACATTCAAATTCAGTATTCTTATGTACCTAGTGACTTCCTCCATTCCAGCATCCAAAGCATAGCCTGTTAATTAGCAATTTGGCTTTGGAGTGTAAACCTACTAATAAAATGAAAATTCCCAAGATGGTAAAGGCTGGCTGCCCTCAAAGGCCTCTTTTCACTGACCTCCATTGTTAACTGCAGTTTTCCATCTCTATGAAAAAATACCTGAGATAATAAAATTGTGAAGAGAAAAGGGTGATTTTGGCTCACAGTTTTAGAGGTTCCAGTCCATGATCAACTGGACCCTATGCTTATGGGCCTATGGTAGTCTCATGACAGGGGCACATTGCAGAACAAACCCATTCACCTCACAGCCAGCAGCAAAAGGGAAAAGAGGAAAGAATTGGGGTTCCACACTCCCTTTGAAGACATGCTTCCAATGACCTAAAGACCCTCCACTAGGCCCCACCTATTCAAGGTTTCTTTATCTCCCAATAGCACCATACTGAGGTCCGAGACTTTAACACATGGGCCTTCCAGGAACATTCAAGATCCAAACCATAATAGTCCCACACTGGTACTCCCAAAATCCCGCCGGTGCAGTAGAAAGAACAAAGCCTCAAATCTCAGCTCTGCCACTTAGTTCTATGCCCTTTAGCATGTTGTGAGCCTTTCCATTCCCCATTTCCTTCTAAAACAGGCTTCATATACCCACCTCTTAGGGTTCTATGGCATTCTAATGAGATATCCTTTTGGATGTCTTATACATGGGTAGTCAAAACCCTAACAGTGGCTTTAATAGAACCAAAAGCTTCACATGGACATCAACTCTAAAAGACAACTCTAAAAGCGAGTTCTGTAATGTCTGCTGAGATTCTCAGTCCTCGCACACAGATAATTTTGCAATTTCACATCACCTTCTCATTATTTACTACTCTGCACTCCAGCATCCATTTACCTAAAAGAATGAAGGCCTGCTATGTGCTGAACACTAATTTGGAAAAATAATGACCCCTGCAGTACTGTTTTGTAGATCATAATCTACATGTTGGCACAGAATAAGTCAATACATCTGTTAATAGGGCTCATCTGTTTGCTACCTAGATATTGGCCCACAGTGTTTTTGGGAATCTCTAATTATTTGAATATGGTTTAATTATATCCTAAGACCATGTATACAAAAAAGTAAGTCTATTACTTCTTTTTTTTTTTTTTTTTTTGGTACCGGGGATTGAACTCAGGGGCACTCCACCACTGGGCCACATCCCCAACCCTTTTTTGTATTTTATTTAGAGACAGGGTTTCACTGAGTTGCTAAGTGCCTTGCCATTGCTGAGGCTGACTTTGAACTCTCAATCCTCCTGCCTCAGCCTCCCAAATGCTGGGATTACAGGCGTGTGCCACCACGCCTGGTAGTCTATTACTTTTTTAGGTAATTCAAATTAAAGCCTTTCAACCCCCAGCACTGGAAAAAAAAATCTTAAAAATTCTTCACTATAAATAGGTAAATTGCGTTGGTAGAGGAGAAATTGCTGTGGAATTGCTTCCGTAATTGCTATGGAAAGTAACTTTAACCTTGGCCCATTCTCAGAATAAATCCCACCCATCACCACCCATTTAATATTCCATCTTAAGGTAAATTGGTGCTTACAGGTTTTAGAGAAGCAAGATTAAAGGAGAAGGCCAGGTTTAGAAATAATCAGTTATATCTGCTGCACATAGGAGGTATATTAAACATAGTCAAACACACATCTAATATTCTGCCATCTTGAACTTCATAGGTCCCTAGATTTAATGATTTAACAGTGTAGCCACACTGGAAAATGTGGCACTGGTTATAACAATTCCAAATTAAATTAATGCAAACATAGTAAAGAGAATTTGTGAAAGAGCTAACTAGCTAATGAATAATTTTATAAAGTGTCAAAAGCAGCTGACAAGAAAATAGTCACATTAATTAATACCAACTGGCTTCTCAAGAAATATTTAGAGGTCCTCTTGGGATACGTAATTAGTGGGTCACAGTCCACAGATTCGTGTGGCATTTGGAGTGAGTTCTGCATCTCTCTACATTCTGGACTGTGAATAGTCCTCAGATGTAGCAACGATCTTGCTGAGTGTAAATCATGCCTGGCCTTGGGTAACTCCCCTGCCTCGTACTCTCTAGAGAGCTCTTACCTCCCAAGAAACTGTGGAGTGCAACCCATTAATGTCTCAGCAAGCAGGAGGTATGGGTGGCTCTCAGTTTTCTGTGTTAAAATGTTTGAGTCCGAATTTAAATGTTTAAAGGAAGACAATCAGGACTTCCCAGGGCAAGTTGATGATCATCATTTTTTTCTTAATAACTTCTTTAATTGCAAAAGTCATGCACACTTCTTGTATAGAATAAGGAGATGACAGAAAAGCACAAAGAAAACAAGTTAAATCCCCCAATAATCCCCTTCATCCTGAAGTGACCACTATAACAATTCATTGGGAATTTTGCAATGTGGAAATTAAACCAGGACTATGATGACAAGACTAGTGGCAAAGGGGAAACTTTAGCTGAGTCAGAGGAATAACGGTACTCAGAGCAAGAAGAAAAGAGGTAAATAATAATACTTCTTTTTAAATAAAGCAATAAAATGTAAAAAAAAAAAAAAAGAAAGAAAGAAAGAAAAGAAAGAAAGAAAAAGAAACTGTCAAAAACTAGGTAAAACATTGTATGGGATTTTCATGCCCTGTCACAATGAGACCCACTCACGGGACAGAGGCTGAGATGTTCACCTTTGAATCTTTAGCACCACTGGAAGGAAGGAAGGAAACTCCTGCTGTTCCTCATGCTGATCACGTTCTCACCGAGAACCTGCTTGTGTAAGAAATCCTTTGATTGCACATCAGTGAAGCCAGGGGTCTGTCCTGGGGATTTCCCGTTCAACATTCATATTCTAGACCAGTTGTGCTTTCTGGTCCAAAGCATCAGCTATAACTTGGAACTGAAAGGTTACCCAAAGGCCCATGTGTTGAAGGCTTTGTCCCCATCCTGTGGCACTTTGGGGAGGTATTGGAACCTTTAAGAGGTAGGGCCTAGTGGGAGGAAATCAGGTCACTGTCTGTGTGCCCTTGAAGGAGATATTGGGATCCCAACCCTTTCCTGTTTCTCTAGTGCTTCCTGGGTGCCAGGATGTGATAGCTTCCTCCACCACATGCTCCCACCATGATGCAGTGCCTCACCACTGGGCCAAAGGCTGTGTGGCTAACTGAAACCTCTGAGACCATGAGCCAAAATAAACCTTTTCTCCTTTTAAGATGACTACTCAGGTATTTTGCAATAGTACAGAGTCTGACTACAACAGAGTGAGCCTGTCCTTGAAGCAGCCCTGTTCCCTCCTGCCTCAGTTTCAGAGGCTCTCTCTGAGATATCTCCAAGAGCCCTCCCTGAAGTTGAATATTGTGTATGTCAAACGTTCCCTATTTTCAATCGGGAAAATCACAAACATATGCCCCAATCAGGAGATATTCATTCAGCCATTTTCCCACACAGTAATGGGACAGAGAGACATAGAGAGTGGTGATCAAGTCCAGTTCTGCTCAGTTCAACAAAGGTTACGTGCTCTGTGCCAACAGCTGCCCTAGGTATGGGCATGTAAAAATAAAGACATCTCCTGTCTTGAACATAACATCGTCTGAAGAGAGGGGCAGAGAAATTATTTTGTGCAAAGTGTTAAATGAAATTGACTCTGGTGTATGGGGGAGAGAAGAAGGGCTCTGTATACCTTCCATTAACTTTCCCTGCTCAAATTTACCCAATTTCTTTGGTTTGGGCATTTTTAATTTTTTTAAGTCGTTAAGCACTATTAAGTGCTTTATGGATTTTTTTTATTCAAAGTTGATGTATTTATAATAGTAGTATGCATTATAATTCATAATAAACATATAGAGCATCTTTTTACAACACACTGTATACAATGTATACTCGTACCATTCAAATCTTCAATCATGCATTTAGGATAATGCTATCCATCAATTCAACCACCTTTGCTTTATGGATATTGTCTCAACTCTCAGCAACACTCTAAGGTGAACATCACTTTCCACATTTTTTATCTTAAATAAGGAATATTTGAAAAATAAAAATAGCCTATTTCGAGGTACACAATGTAATATTTTAATTTACATATGTGTTGTGAAAATGATTACCACGATCAAGCCAGTTAACAGGTCCATCACCTCACATAGTTATTTTTGTATGTGTTTGGTGAAAAGATTAAAGATCTACTCTTTTAGCAAATTTCAGTTGCACGAGACATTATTATTATTAACTATCATCACCATGGTATACATTAAGAATCCAAACTTTATTCACCTTATAACTGCAAGTTCCCTTTGATGAACATTTCCCATTTACCTCACTGCCCTATCCCCTGGAAATCATAGTTCTACTCTCCACTTCTGTGTATGCAACTTTTTTAGATTCCACATCAAGTATGTAGTTTGCAAATATTTTCTCCCAATCTGTATAGAGGTTGCCATTTCATTTTGTTGACTTTTGCTGTGAAGAAGCTTCTTACTTTTTTAATATTTATTTATTTATTTGCTTTAGTTGTACACAATGCAATGCATTTATGTTTACGTGGTGCTGAGGATCGAACCCGGGCCGCACACGTGCTAGGCAAGTGCTCTACTGCTGAGCCACAACCCCAGCCTGCTTCTTATTTTGATTAATTTCCATTTGTTCATTGCCATTTTTGTTACCTGGGTGATAACCAAAATATTATTTCCAAGGCCAATGTCAAAGAATTTTTCATACCATGCTTTAATTTGAGTTGCCTTTTGTATATGATGGAAGTTAAGGGTCCAATTTCATTATTTCAGATGCAGATATCCAGTTTTCCCAAAACACCATTTATTGAAGAGACTATCCTTTCCTTTCCTCATTGTGTATTCTTGGTTCTCTTACTGAAAATAGTTGACCATATGTGGTTGGGTTTATTTCTGTGTTCCCAATCCTGCTGCATTGGTACATGTGTCTGTTTGAATAGCATTAACAAATAGTTTTGATTAGTACAGGTTTTTTTAGTATAATTTGAAATCAGAGAGTGGTATACCTCCAACATTGTTCTTTCTCAAGATTGCTTTGGGTATTCAGGATCTTTTGTGGTTCCATGGAAGTTTAGAATTGTTTTCTCTATTTCTGTGAAAAATATGTCATTGGAATTTTGATAGGGATTGCATTGAGTCTGTATGTCACTTTAAGTAGTATGAATAGTTTTTCAATATTAACTATTTTAATTCATAAGCATGAGATACCTTTTCATTTATTTATGTCTTCAATTTCTTTCACCAGTGTTTTATAATTTTTAGTGTACAGATGCTTTGATTTGAATGTGGTGGCCCCTTCAAAATTCATGTTGAATTAAATACCCATAGTGATGGTATTAAGAGGTAGGGCCTTTGGAGAAATAGTTAAGTCATGAAAGTTCTGCCCTCATAAATGAGCCTTCAGAGACAGTTTACCCTTCTTGATCTTTACCTTCCACCATGTAAGAATGTCACCATGAGAAGACATTGATGGAAGAGGTCCTCCCAAGACACCAACCTGCCAGTGCCTTGATCTTGAACTTCCCAGAATTAAGAACTGTGAGAAAATAAATTTCTGTTTTTGTTTTGTTTTGTTTTGTTTATATAAACTACCCAGTCTCAGGATTTTGTTATAGCAGCACAAAGATTCTAACAGAAATTGGTACCAAGCAACTGGTTTATTGCTATAACAAATATCTAAAAATATGGAAGTAACTTTGGGACTGGATAATGGTGGAGGCTGGAAGACTTTGGAGGAGCAGTCTATAAAAAGCCTTGAATACCATGAAAGGAGAGTTAAGGGCAATTCTAGTTAGGTATTAATAAAAAAAAAAAAAAAAAAAAGAAGAACAGAAGAGAGAACTTTGGCCTTAGAGATTATCTAAGTGGTCATATTACCAGAATCCTAAGCCAGAGGCCCAGTGCTGGAGGTCCCAAAAAATCTAGTCCAGCTACTCATCCCCAAAACCAACAGGGCATGACAATGGTGAAAAGCAGGAAAGGCAAAGTGAGATCAAGCAGCGAGGCCCTGTCTTTGGGGTGCTGACATGAGCTTCAGGTTTAAATAGAGGAACGACGGGAGTAGGGGTGAGAGGTACACGTAATTGTGGTTGGGTGACCATTATCTCAGTTCTGGTTCTGAAAAGTAATGCCAGAGAAGCCCTTATTGCTTGAGGGGGCATCTCCATTTGCTGCTCAGGATGTTTATCTGACAGACCTGTGATCCAGAAGGGGGCAACTTGGTTCCCGTGAGGTGACGGCTTCTACTTAGGGGGAGCAGTCTCGTGCAGGCTCTACTGTTCCTGGAAGGTATGGGGAAATGACTGAAGATGCCCAGACACAGCTCCAGGGGTCTGGAACAGGAGTTGTAGAATCTGGCAGTTGAACGGCCCTGTAAATCTTGAAAATACCTTACTTAGTTACTCTAACTTGGTGTCCCAGTCTTGAACGGGGGACAAGACAGGTTAGTTCAATTGGGGGCTAATAAACCTTGCATAACCAGTTTTTAGATGAACACTCCTTAAATGATAATATGCCTGTATGAAGAATTAGCAAGATGGGGCTGGGGTTGTGGCTCAGCGGAAGAGTGCTCACCTAGTACGTTCGCGGCCCAGGTTCGATCCTCAGCACCACATAAAAATAAACTCATTGTGTACAACTAAAGCAAATAAATAAATATTAAAAAAAAAAAAAAAAAAAAAGGATTAGCAAGAATTTGACCCAAAGCTCGAGGCAAAGGGCCAGATACAAATGAAGGCCAGGATGCTAAGCCTTTATCCTGCTTTTAGTTATGTATTGGACAACTGAAGGTTCAAATGAAGGGTCAGTACTTTTAACAAAAGCAGCTTCTAATTCTGTCGTAGTCATTAACAGCATATTAGCAGAAATATGGACAGTAATGGCCATTCTCACAAAGTCTTCGATGGAAATGAGGAATATTTTATTGGAAACGGGGGGGGGGGGACTTCTTTTGGTTTAATGGTGTCCATGTCCTATTGCTTTGTGGAAGGTGGAATACAGAGTGGTCAACCAGAACATTCAGCTGAAGCAAGACCTAAGCAAAGAGTGCCAAGGGTGCTGCATGTCTTCTCTTCACTGCTTAAAGTGTGAGAAGAGGGAAATGAGTTAAAGATGAAATTCATAATCCAAAGATTGGAAAATTCTCAACCTGGTTTATGTAATCAATTAAAAAAAAACATGTTAAGGGGGAAAAAAGGCAAGGGTGGGGCCAACTTCCCTTTAACAGTGGTATTAGTATGTGTAAACTGCCTGTCGTGGCCAGCCACAACGCCGCAGGAGAAAAACTCTCGGAGGCAGAGTAAAGATGCTACTACTTTTACTTCTACTTTCTTAGAGAGAGCTTAGAGAAGGAAAGATTTTTCTTCTTCTTAGAAAGAGCTTAGAGAGAAAGATTAGAGATAGCTTCTTCTTCTTCTTCTTCTTAGAGCTTAGAGAGAAAGATAGAGCTTTTCTTCTTAGAGCTTAGAGAGAAAGAGAGAGAGCTTGAAAGAGAGAGATTTCTTCTTTAGAGAGAGAGAGAGCTTAGCTTTTAGAGCTTCTTTCTTCTTTCTTCTTTCTTCCTCGGGGCCCTCGGCCTGACTCTGACCAGGAATTACTTCTTCTATCTGGTTTCTCTTCTGTAACCGCTCTGCCTACGTTCTGGCCGCTCTGATTCTTTTCTTCTTCTCCGACCCGAACTCTTCTTCTGACAAACCGACTGCATGACTGACTGAATGAATTCATTCTTCTCCTGACTCCGACTGCTTTCACCCGGTTATATACCTTTAGCTTTGCGGGTGCCTCACGTGCATTTACAGGTGCGTCACATACATACTTATTATCAGTTGGAACTTATGGCTTCCAGCTGACCGCAATAGCCATCTCCCTAATTGGGGCTCCTTCAAGTATGGAGACCAGGAAGCCAAGTACTGTTCATCAAGACAGTGGAGGAACATTGAAGGCATTTCTGAGACAATCGTGCTACCCTGTCCACCACAAAGTACCAGGACCCTGAGAGCAGACCAGTTCTAAGGGACGCACCCAGAGCTCCTGTGGGGCCTTGGGGCTCACTGTCCAGGGCTACCTCAAGTCTCTGTCACCACTCCCTAACTTTCCAGTGCTCCTTTACTACCCCAGCTGTGGCCCAAGAGAGCCCAGGTGCAGCTCAGGCTATGCCCCCGCAAGGGGAGCAACATACCATTAACCTTGGAGGCATCCATGGATACCAACTGTGCAAGAGTGCAAAGTGCAAATACCGTGAAGGCATGCCCACCTCCATTTAGACTTCAAATAAGGCCGCAAGAGCAACCACTAGGGCAATTCCTATCAGGGACATATGGTCGAGGATACCACAGAAAGCCCCACAAAGGCAATGCTTAATGAAACAGTTCCCCAACAGCATTGCCACCAGCACGCATGCAAGACCAGCTAGGGATAGCTGCAGGCAACCAATGAGAGCTCCAACAAGTGAGAACTGTGGCACAGGCTGTGGACACCAGCAAAGCCATGAGGGCAGGGTCTTCTAGAGCCTTGGAGACCCCACCCCCACCCCACCCCAGTGTGTATGGAAAGCAGGACATGGGGTCAAAAGAGATTATTCTCAGTCCTTACGTGTTTTCTGCCTCGTTGGAGTTTGGATTTACTTGGGACCTATAACCCTTTTCTTCTGGACTAATTTTGCCCTCCTGGAATGGGAATGTCTACCTATGCTTATCTCACCATTGTATTTTGGAAACACATAACTTGTTTGATTCCATAGGCTGGAGAGCAATTTGCCTCAGAATGACCTATACCTGGAGTCTCACCTATCTAATGTATATACTTAAATGAGACTTTGAACTTAAACTTTAAAGTCAATGCTTGAATGGATTAAGACTTTGGGGGCTATTAGAATGGAATGAGTATACTTGTATATGAGAGGACATGAATTTTGAGGTGTCACCAAAGTGAGACTTATCCCTGGAATGTAAAGTTGGCTTAAAACACAAATTGATTGATGTGATGTATCATTAACAGAAGATAAAAACTGCATGTTCAACCTACAGGATGAGAGAAAATATCTTAAAATTCTACATCTGATAAGGAGTTGATATCTAGAATATGTGAGAAACTCAAAAAATTCAATAGTAAAAAAAAAAAAAAAAGTAAGTTGATTAAAATATGGGCTAGGGACCTAAATAGACATTTCTCAAAACAAGACATACAAATGGCCAACACATATATGAAAAAATGCTGAATATCACTAATCATCTGGAAACTGCAAATCAAATCAAAACCATGAGATATCATCTCAACCCAGTAAGAATGGCTACTATCAAGAAGGTTAAAGATAACAAGTGTTGGCAAGGATGTGGAGAAAAGGGAAGCCCTGTAATCATTGGCCATAAGTTAGTATAGTCATCACGGAAAGCAATATGGAGGTTCCTCAAAAAACATAAACATAGAATTACCATATGATCCAGCATTCATGGTGCTGGGCGCATATCCAAAAGATATGAAATCAGTTGTCTATGTTGTAGAGACATCTGCACATCAGTGTTCATGTAAGCACTGTTCACATAGCCAAGAAATGGAAATAAACTAATGAATGGATAAAATGTGCCCTTAAACTAATGAATGGATAAAATGTGCCCATAAACTAATGAATGGATAAAATGTGGTACATATATGCAATGGAATACTATTTGGCCATAAAAAAAAAAGAATGAAATCCTGTCACTTGTAACAACATGGATGGAACTGGAGATCATTATGTTACGTGAAATAAGCCAGGCCCAGAAAGACAAGTGCTACAGGATCTCTCACCCACATGTGGAAGCCAAAAAAGTTGATCTCATAGAAGTTGAGAGCAGAACAGAGAGTAGAACGGGGGAGAGATGGAGAAAAGATTGATCAGTGGATGCTAAATTATAGTGAGAAAGAAGTGAAAAGTTCTGGTGTACAATTGTCCAGTGAGACGACTGTAGATAATAATAATATACTGTATATTTTGAAAAACTAGAAGAAGGGTTTTGAAAGTTCACCAAAAAGAAATGACAAATGTTGCTGGGTGCAGTGGCACATGCCTATAATCCCAGCAGCTCAGGAGTCTGAGGCAGGATGATCTCGAAAAACCAGCCTTAGCAAAAGCGAGTCACTAAGCAACTCAGTGAGACCCTGTCTCTAAATAAAATACAAAATAGGACTGGGGATGTGGCTCAGTAGTTGAGTGCCCTTACATTCAACCCCCAGTATTAAAAAGAAATGATAAAATGTTGGGGGAGATGGATATGTTTAACCTGATATGGAAATTGTACAATGTATACATGTATCAAAATATCACAAGGTGCCCCATTAATATGTGTAATTTTTATGTTTTTCTATCAGTTAAAAAATAAATTTTTTAAACCACATGATAATCTCTGTAGATGTAGGAAAAGCAATATTCAACAAAATTTCATGACAAAAACTCAACAGAATAGGTATAAAAGGAAATTTCTTCAACACAATAAAAATTGCTCATGAGAAGTCCATAGCTAATGTCATAATCAATGGGGAAAACTGAAAATTTTTCCTCTATGATACAGTACGAGGCAAGTAGGACAGCTCTCACGACTTCTATTCAACATGGTGCTAAAACTACTGGCTTCATAAATCAAATAAGAATTAAAAAGCAGTAGAATAGGAAGGAAGAAGCAAAATATCCCTGTTTGCAGATGTCATGATCCTATGTGTAGAAAACCTAGATTCTACCCAAAGAGACTGTAAAAAACTAACAAATGAATTCAGTAAAGTTGCAGGATGCAAAACCAATATTAAAAATTTGTTTGAATTTCTTTATAATAATTACAATTTATCCAAAAGGAAATCAATAAAACAATCCCATTATAATAGCATCAAAAAGAATGAAACACTTTCCACGTTTTAAAAGAAACTGAAACATAGACTAGGTAGCTTTTCCCAAATCACAGAATTAGTAAAATGACAAAGTTAACATTTACATATTGATCTGTCTCCAAAATTCTTTTTTCTCCCAGAACCATAATACTTCCAGATCAATGCAATGGATCATGATTAGAATAGCAACCACCACTATTTTTATAAGTTTTAAGTTTGAATTGTATGCAATATCATAGTCCTCAAACAATTTAAAAAATTTTCAAGTTTATGTTTATCTGGGCCCAATGGAGTTCTCACTATTAATTAATATCATGCATTCAATTTCTTAATAGGCACTCATATGGTCTTCACGATGACCAATATACCTGACAAGAATGTGGAGGAGGAAGAGTATATTTGGGGCTCATGGTTTCAAAAGTTCAGTCTATGGTCAGCCAGCCTCATAGCTCTGGACCCAAAGTGAAGCAGAACATGGCAGAAAGTTCTGGCAGAGGAAAGCAGCACTGGGCATAAAAGCCAGGAAGTAGAGAGAGCTCTGCTCACCAGGGACAAAATATAAACCTCAAAGGCACAGCCCCTAGTGACCTACCTCCTCCAGCTACATCCTACCTACCTCCAGTTACCATCCATTTAACCCATCTCAGTGGATTAATCCACTTACTAGGTTACATCTCTCACAATCTAATCATTTCACCTCTGAAAGCTCCTTGCATTGTCTCATACATGAGATTGGGGGACACCTTAAATCTAAACCATAACACCATGTTACAAAGATGGTTTGGCCTTGGGCACATCAGAATCAAATAATTACAGAATAAAAAGTATACCTAGGACAGGCTGAGATTGTGGCTCAGCAGTAGAGCGCTCGCCTAGCATGTGTGCAGCCTGGGTTCGATCCTCAGCATCATGTAAAAAATAAATAAAGGCATTGTGTACAACTAAAATAAATAAATATTTTTTTTAAAGTATACCTAGGTTGCTTTAATGATATAATCTCCTTTAATCAACAATTTTCAATAACTAACACTGCCCTTATGAAATATTTCCACCCAAAACCTGAACCCTGGCATTCAAGTCCCTGTCATTATTTGTCCCAGCTCCACTATGAAATGTGTCTTTACAAAATTCATTTTAAACCTTCTTCCTCCTTAATTAAAATTATTTATCAGGAATATCTCATTTGTCTTACATTACCCAATAAGGACAAATCTCCAATACACAAGCATTTGAATTATTGATGGCAATACAGAAGAACAATTTTATCTGATAATGCTACAAGAAAAATATTCTTGTCCTTCTTCATTCCAGCCATATAAATTTAACTAATTTAAGAAAAAAAAAGGTTTATGGAAAATTATTTGATCTGTGTGATTCTGCATCCAAACTAAAGCACTTTTAAAACACCATGGGTAATTGGAGAACATGGCAAAGGAGCAAAGTACATGTTTGGGGTTCGATAACCCAGCACCAGGGAACAAAAAGAAAGAGAATAGTTAGGGGTCTCTCTCTCAGGATCAAGTTTTTTGTAGGAGGGGATAGGACAGCAATATCACAACTGCTATAATTTTGAGCTGATCCACATTCTAACAAAAGCTATACGTGTCCATTACAGTAAGCTAGAAAATACAGATAAGCAAAATCAAAATTAAAATGCCATCTTCCTACCAGCAAGAAATTACAACTCTTAACCTTTTAGTTTATGTCCATGCTTTGTGTGACAACATTTTTTTCTTTTTTTTTTTTTTAACATTCAGCTGAAATCTTTTTTTCTATCAGATGAAATCTATTAAACCATAGTTCATATCTGTGTTAAGAAGGAAGTGAACTTGATTGTGAAGAGAACGCCTGAGAGAGGAAGCAGATGAGCAAAGGAGGAGACTTGAACTTCTGAAGAGGTTCAAAATCATCATTGGAGGGTTGAATTGCTCTCTTTTATAGACAACTCCATGAGCATCCACAGACCCGCTTAGCAACACAGCTGGAGCTTGTCAGTCCAGACAAGCTAAAGAAAAATGTCCAAATTACTTCTCAACCAAAATGCAAAATGTTTCCCAAACATTGCAGAACAGGAAGAAGCCCAGAGAGTGAGTGGGAGCAGCAAGCCTAAAATAGAAAATTCATTCTGTAGCTCTAGTTTTTAAATAACATTACACATGGCTTTTCCCTCTTTGCCTGGTCCTCTTCTAATCTCTTTACTACATTTTTATATTCACTTAAGTGACCCTGTAAGTACTATTATGTGTCCTTTCACCGATATGGAAAATGAGACACAGAAAGGTTAAGAAACTTGCCCAAATCACACAGTGAGTTAATAAAGGAGTTAGGAATCAGGCAGTCTGGCTCCAGAGCCTAATTTCTAACAAATACTCTTCTTTGCCTCTTTTAAATGTCGAATTCCCTGGTCAAACAGCAGAACAGGCAGAGGAAAATACCTTCAGGGAAACTGGTACAGCCACTCTGGAAAGTGGTATGGAGATTCCTCAGAAAACTTGGCATAAACCCAAAGGACTTAAAAGCAACACACAATCACGTGGCCACATCAATGTTTATAGCAGCTCAATTCACAATAGCCAAGCTATGGAACCAAACTAGGTGCCCTTCAACAGATGAATGGATAAAGAATATGTGGTATATATACACAATGGACTATTCCTCTGCCAAAAGGAAGAATGAAATTATGGCATTTGCTGATAAATGGATAGAACTAGAGACCATAATGATAAGTGAAATAAGCCAATACCAAAAAACTAAAGGCTGAATGTTCTCTTTGATATGCAGATGCTAACACAAAATAAGAGTGGGGGAGGGAAGAATAGAAGTTCATTGGATTAGACCAGGGGAAGGGAGGGGGAGGGGAATAGGAAAGATAGTAGAATGAATCGGACATAACTTTTCCTGTGTTCATATATGAATACACGACCAGTGTAACTCCACACCATGTACAACCACAAGAATGGGAAGTCATACTCCATGTATTTATAACATGTCAAAATATATTCTATTGTCATGTGTATCTAAAAAAAACAAATAAATTTTTTAAAAAATCCCAAAGGGGAAAAGAAATACCTTCAGGGAAATAGACAAATTGAATGCAGCACAGCTCTCTAAACTAAGTGGGCAACTTTGAAGTACAACATTCACAATCACATGTTTGGGAGCTTCCCTGACAGAGTATAAACAGAGGCGACAGCTTTGAGTAATCTCAAAGATAAGTCATCTTTGCAAGCCTGCAATTCTAAAACACAGGTCCAGCTCCTCCACAGTGCAAACCGAAAACCCAAATAGCTGGTGCAAGAAGAAATTACCTCATTCAAGCATGATTTATAATCTAAAGTGTACCACCTCCAGATCTATACTAAGATTTTACATTGGGATAAAAATGAGGACGGGAGTAACAGAGAAAAGAAATAACTCACAGAGTTCACCAGATAAAGGTAGCACACGGCCAATGAAAATTGTGACCAAAACTGTCCATGGCATCAATAAAATATCAAGGAAGCAACGAACACTTCTATAAAAATTAAAAAAGAATTCAAAGCAAAGATGCAAGAGTTTAGAAAAGTTGTCAAGATACCAAAAAGAGCTGAAAAAGAATTGAAAGATCTTAGGAAAGACATAAAGGAAGAAAATAAAATGCTGCAGAAATGAAAACTAACTCAAAACAGTAAGACAATGCTGGCAATGTGGTAATGGACCCAGAAAACAGGAATAGGAAAAAAAATACAAAGTATATCTAAGTGTTCACGTTGTCTTTAAATAAGATAAACCAAATTGTTTTATTAAAGTTGTAATAAAAATCAAAGAGTTGCCAGGAATGATGGCGCACACCTGTAATCCCAGCACTTGGGAGGCTGAGACAGGAGGATCACAAGTTCAAAGCCAGCCTCAGCAATGGCGAGGCACTTAGCAATTCAGTGAGACCCTGTCTCTAATAAAATACAAAAAAGGGTTGGGGATGTGGCCCAGTGGTTGAGTGCCCCTGAGTTCAATCCCAAGTACCAAAATAAATAAATAAATAAAATAAAAATCAAAGAGTCAATCAAAGATTTAAAAACTTGAAGACTGAATAAGAACACCACCCCAACCAAAATTAACACACAAGTCTTAACTTCAAATATAGACTTCTTCATCCCAGCTCTTTGAGAGGCTGAGGAAGAAGGATATCAAGTTCAAGACCAGACTGGGCAACTTAGCAAGACTGTCTGAAAATTTAAAAATAAATGAAAGGGCTGGGAATATAGCTCTTCTTCTGCAATCAGCTGAGAAATTAATGCAGAAGCTCCAAAAAAATGACCTGACAGTGAGCACTGGCTCTAGCCATGCTACTAAAATTAAAATAGGTCCAGGACTTTGAAATTGGTCTTAGTATGATTATGCCGACAGCCAGATGTCAAAAGAGTTCATTTAAATTGAGTTCAAATGTACCTTTAAAGTAGAGTAGTTCCCGCCCATCTGAGGGGATGTATTCCAGGACCTCCGTGGATGCCTGAAACTGTGGCTAGTATTGAACTTCATGCACACGGTACTACACATTGTCACCAATCAGAACATGTTTTCTGTTCCTATCTTCCATCCACAAATTTAATGCCTTTTCCATCTTAACTAAACACATAGCACTGTGGTGGTAACTTTTGCAGTTGGGGGCAGTACAGCAAAACGCATGCATTTCTCTTTCCTTCACAAATTTCTTGAATAGAAGATTTGTTAGGCTTAGCAACTTCAGCATAAGATTTTTTTTCTTTCCTTATTAACTTTAGAACATCCACCCTTTTCACTTAAAGGAAGCGTTTTAAGGCTTCTCTTCAGTGTATATACACCACCAGCATTACTACTCTTGCACTTTGGGGCCATTGTTAAGTATAATTAGGTCATTTGAACACAAGCACGGTGACAGTGGGTCTGATAGGCAAGATAGCTATTAAGTGTTTAATGTGCAGGTAGCATAGACAGCTTGGATGTGCTGGACGAAGGCATGATTCACATCCCAGGTGGAGAACACCACACCATTAAAAAGTTGTATGTTGTTTATTTCTGGAATTTTCCATTTAATGTTTCCAAATCACTGTAGACTGAGTAACTAATTGCAGAAAGTGAAAACATAGATAGTGAAGCTTCAAATAGTGAAATTGTGGATAAAAATAGACCACCACAATGATGTGTAAAACACAGAATATAAACAACAAAAGCCAAACGGTTGGGTAAGGGTAGTAAGAGGAAGTGGAAGTATACTCATTTGGTCGTTGCTTATCAGATGGATTCAAGAGCCATTTCCTAAAGAAATTGATAACTAAGAGCACTTAATAAAATTCTAATAAAAAGTAACTAGTTGAACAAAATGCAAACCATCCAAAGTATCAAAAGAAATGTGCAAAAGCAGGTTATTGGTGATTTTTCTAAACCATAGAAACAGAGTACAATCTAATGTAATGAATATTCACTTCCTGGCCTCCCTTGTAATTCACTGTTGCAATATTGAAGCCAGAATCTGACAGGTAGTCAGTATAGATAGGTAAGTCCAGTCAGGTAGGATCAAGAAAGCCAATTTTGAGTGAGTCCCAGGAAGTTGGAGACTTGTCCCTGAGGATTGGAATGTTAATTCCTTCAGAGCCCTTCCTCCACCCTTATCAAGAACCTGCCCCTGACCCAACCTGTTGCCAAGATGACCTGTCCCAGGAACTGCCCCTCCCTACAGGAGCTACAAAGTTGTTCATTCATGTGTCCTGGGCTGCTCCATCCTGTCCTTTCCCCTTCAGCCCATCTGCTTCTCACCTTTTGGCCATCCCACCCAGCATTCCTGAGCCTGGTCACTGGGCCTGGTCACATATGCAGGAAGGATGCAGGGAGGAGAGAGATAAGGGGAAGAGAGCAGGAGAACAAAGGAAGCTCAGGACATATAAAAAAGGCAGACCTGCCTCACTTCTTGGGATATCAGGATACCAGCAATGGCCCCCGTCTTCTTCCAGGGAGAAGTCTATGTTACCCCTTTTAAATAAACCCTGCTTTATATGCTTGCCTTGGTGTGCTTCTCTAAGGTTCAAACTTCAACATTTGGGGGAGCAGAACTCCTCACCTGTAAACGGCGGTATCAATATGACTTAAGCGCTAGTGAGCAGGATGTATAAGAATTGGTATGAACAAATCCAAGAAATGTTCTTACGGGGAAAAGATATGCTTTTATTACTCTCTTACCCCTTCCTGATGGCTGGAATCTTCACTTTTTGACTGGAGCTCCGATCGCCATTACAGACCATAAAGTGACCTTGGCATTTAAGTTTCTCAGAGGGAAGCAATGAGATGCAAAGAGCAGAAGTCCTCATCATGGACTATTTCACAAGTTCTGGACCTCCATGAGAGAAAATACAAATGTCAGTTTTGTTTATTACACCATTACTGTATGTTTATTTTATTATTCCCAGCTGAAATTCGCCTAACCAAAACAGTTCTGTATCCTAGTATCTTACAACAAAGTAATTCCAAAAGTCTTAAATATTCAAATGTTAAAAACAAAACTATGAGCCAGGCATGGTGGCACACACCTGTCATCCCAGCGGCTTGGGAGGCTGAGAAAGAAGGACTGCGAGTTCAAAGCCAGACTCAGCAAAAGTGAGGTACTAAGCAACTCAGTGAGACCCTGTCTTGAAATAAAATATAAAAAAGGGCTGGGTGTGTGGCTCAGTGGTTAAGCACCGGGTGAGTTCAATCCCCAGTACCCAAAAAAAAAAAAAAAAAAAGAAAGAAAGAAAGAAACCATTAGCGCCCAAAAGGAAAACATGAGAAGACGCTTGTTATTATAATGTTGAAGTAGGAAGGCCTTTCTAAGCATGAAAAAACCTAGGCAAAATAAAATGAAAAGTTGATAAATTCAACCACATGAAAACTAAAGCATCATAGCAAAGTTAAAAGAAAACAACAAACTGGGCAACACATTTGCAACATATTTTGCATTAGACTAGGGTTGAATTCTACAAACCCTATTGGGTTATTGACCAACCAAGAACCCTCTAAGAAAAGCTGATGGTGATTATACACAGTTAATAGAAAGGGAAATATGGAATAGAAAGGGAAATATGGAAATCTGACCTCCGAAACTGCAGCATAATAAATGTATGTTGTTTTAAGATACTTTTTTATAAAAAGGAAATCTGAATAACTCTTAAATATATGAAAAGATGTTAGCCTCACTCAAAATGAGAAATAATAAATTAAAGCTATTAAGAGGTAGCATTTCCTACTTGGCGCGGGTCAGTTATCTGAGAGTGTATTGCTATAAAAGTGAATTTGGCCCCTTGTGTCTCTCCCTTCCTGGCCCTTCAGCCTTCTGCCATCAGGTAATAGAACACAAAGGCCCTCGCCAGATGGCAGCACTGTGGCTCTCCTGTTTTCCCACCCTCCAGAACCTTGAGCCAATAAATCTCTTGTTTATTGTAAATTACCCTGTCTCAGGTATTCTGTTATAGCAACAGAAAAGGAATTAAGACAGGAGATTTAGGATTCACAACTATGAATCCTATGAATTCATAAATAAGTATGTTCACATAATCCCTATTCAAATCATTTGATTAAGTTTAATTAAAATAGAAGAAAAGGGAAATTGCTCACACAATGAAAAAAATAAAACTTTATAGTCTAAAATCTAGGAGAACATAAATGTTTGAATCATCCTAGGATAACAAATGTTTAAAAAGATATTTAGGCTTTCAGTCTCGAGTGATATTTCAGATAAAAAGTTGAAAGATTCAAATTAGATAGCTCATAAAATGTGTTATTGCAACAGCAGATCAAATGTTAAAATAACTTATTAATAATTGAAACTTGAAATGAAGGGGCAATACTTATTTTTATGGTATAAATGCAATGTTTACCACAATTCCAAAATAGTGTTTCTTTCACTTAAAGAAAATGAGCAAATTCCATGAGAACAGATTCCTTCTCTTACTCCCAGCTATCTCCAGAGCCTGTGACAGAAGAACCCGACACAGAATAGGGCACAAAATTTACTCGAGGAAGAAATTAAACACGTAAATAGAATTATAACCAAAAGAAACAATGAAAAAAGTCATGGTACAATGCGTTATTGAAATTCATTGTAAATTGCTTTGCATATGAATCCAAAATTCTGCTATTCTGATTTTCATGCTGTCTAGGGCCTCACTGACTTTTTACCTGGCGCATTTACTATACTGCTAGCTGTGGAGAACAGACCGTAAGGTTTACAATTCCTTGGGTGAATTTTCATGTTGTGGCATTTGCTCTCCTTTTGCACGCACGCGCGCGCGCGCACACACACACACACACACACACACACACACACACACACGCTTCCCAATTGCACTGCTGCAGGCTGCTCACTTCACATACCAGCTGCTCCTCCCACCTGCTCCTCCAAGACTTGATGTAAAGCCTCCATCTGATGCACAGAAGGGCCACCAACTAAGAAAAGAGGGGATTTCTGAGGATGGCTCTATTCTTGCTTTAGGCAGAGGGTGTTGAAAGAACTCAGAAACTAGGTGACAGGCAGATAATATGACTTCAGTTCAGACAGAAAAATGCAAACATTTTGCTATCAGTCATAAAGTGGAAGAAATTGTGATCCTTGGGAAGGATTTTTTTCCTTTTAGCTTCAGTTCAGAATTCCAAATCCCTTGTTAAGACTAAAGGGCAGGCATTGAATGGTGAAGAGTTTAGTCTTTTCAGAGAAAGTCATGGATTCCTAATAAGAATCCTCCCCTAATTTCACTGTCTTGGTTTCCAACTAGTGGTGAGGGTTTTTTTAACTTTGTTTTGTTTCATTTTGTTTTATTTTGTATCAGGAATTAAATCCAGTGGTGTTTAGCCACTGAGCCACACATCCCCAGCCTTTTTTTTTTTTTTTTTTTTTTTTTTTTTTTTAAGACAGGGTCTCACTAAGTTGCTTAGGGTCTCACTAAATTGCTGAGGCTGACTTTGAACTTGAAATCCTTCTGCCTCAGCCTCCCACACTATGGGGTGCGCTAGTGATGAGGTTTAATAAGGTCATTTTAAGCATATTTCTCATCTATAAGTTGACTCAAGTATTTAGAGCACTCTGAATTCCTTGGAGAATATGATGTGAATGTAGATGTTTTATTCTATGAAAATGTCTAAAAGTTGCTCGGAATAAGGTAAATTTAGGAAGGCTTACCATTTGAGTATGGAATTGAAAAACTAATCCATGCATTTTTTTAAAAAATCTGTGCAATTACGATGAGCTACTGATAGAAAATCATGCTAAGTCGTTTCTCGTTTTTCTTTTATGGAAGTGTAGCTCATTTTTGTTTAATTAAATTATTTTTTGCTTAATTTGAATTCATTTGCTATGCAAATTTAACCCAGTCAAGTCAGTGACAATGACAGGAACTGTTGCTAAGAAGGAAAGCAGCAGAACTTGGGAGAGTTCTGGTCAAATAGCACAAACCAGAGGTGTGGTTTGTGTGGCAGAGAATTAGGTTGACAAGGAGCAAGCAGGGTCATCTGCGGAGAAAGCCCAGGGCTGAGCCAAATTGAGATAATAAAATGAAAAGAATTATATGAAGACACAGAGTAAATATAAACGCAGAGGTGTTTTCTTCAAGGTCAACACTGCCAAGTAGAAGAAAAGAGAATCACACCCGAGCCTGACTTTTAGGAGTTCAATTTACATATTACCCAACAAATTTTAATCAACAATATTTTCTATAGAAAACACCATGCTAAGGACTGGGGTGAAGAAAGCAGTCTCTGACGTTATGGAACTTATGTTTTGGCAGGACAGGGGGCAGGCACGGCTCAAATAAACAAGTTACCTAAAAAAGAAGTGGGCAGATAAAGCATTTAGGGTTATGATAGTCCTATGAGGGGCAGGCAGCTGCCCAGAGGTAGCGCGGGGACAGGAGGCCTATTTTAGAAAGAGTGGTCAGGAAAGGCTGCCTGACGCATGAAGGGCGAGAAGGACCGCCATGAGAAAAGCAGAGGAAGAACTTTCTAGACAAAGGCACAGCAGGTTCAAAGATCCAGAGGTAAGAAAAAGTCAAGCCTATTCAAAGAACTGCAAGAAAACCCACAGTGGCTTCCAACCCGTGCTCCTCCTCTAGCCACCAACTCTCCATCACGGTTTATCCCACTGCTCACAATCATCTCGCATTCATAGCTTCCTGGAGTGTCTGAATTATTCCCCCTCTTTCATTTCTCTTTGAGAAATACTGTCTAAACCATGGCCCCCACTGGTGACAAAGAAGAAGAAATTTTCTTCCAAAGTCATTTTGTGTTTGGTTTTGTTTTAGGATAATCATATACTTCCAATATGAAAAACACTGGGAAGTGGTTTAATCAATGAATATGCATTTGTATGTGTGTCTACAAAAGCCCACCCACCTGACCTGGAGTGGCTGGCCCTCGTTCATGAGGTTACCATGGCAGCCATCTTTTCAAGCACAGCTCCCTTCCCGTCTCGCTGTGTTTGCCCCGCTGGGTCCCAGTGGGGAGAAGTCTCTTTAGAGAGCCACAGCTAGAGGGTGTCAGTGGGCACTCTGACCCGGAGAGAGAACAAAATATACAAGATTCAATTAATTATGCAGTCTGAAGTCAGTTCCCCCCTTGTTTTTGTTGGTGGTAATGCTAATATTTAGAAAATCAGTAATTTTGAAAAGGTTTAAATCTTGATCCACAACCAGAAGTACAAAAGAAAAATCACATTTCTTTATTTCCTTTCTAAGAACCTAAATAAAGCACAATCTCCATCCTACCAGTTGGTGGGAAATTCAGTGTTTATCATGATAGGGTTTGGGTTCTTCCCACCTGCTGCCACCTCCAACTCAAAGTCATACAAAGGTGTCCAAGTCTCATTTAGAGAAGTCACAAATGAATTATCCGAAGGTTCCAGAATCAGACTGCCTGCATTTAAATTCTGGCTCTGCCACTTAACTTCTCTGATGACTAATAAAGATAATGATAGTAAGTACCCTATAGGGTTTGGGGAGCACTTAAATGAGTTGACATATACCAGATTCTTGGAATAATGTCTGGCACTTAATTGTATAGTAAATACTGATCATACTCATCATCGTCATTTTCATATGATGTAAAAAATATTCAGGAGTTTTCTCTAGTAGCTGGTTCACTCTGGTTGTCAGAGATGCTCAGTCTCCCAACACAATGGATTCCCTCATCTCCCAAGGCCCTATTGCTTCTGGTTGGTTAGAAGCTCACAAGTCTTTGAGGCTCTGTCCCCACTCCAAGGACACCACCTTGCAATGAGCCATAGACCCCATCAACATTCCAACTATTCAGAAATCTCTTTGCAAGCAAGTATCTTACTCCTTAGGGTCCTTGAAAGCTCCTGCCTCTCAGAACACCTAGTACATGGCTTCATCAGGTTCATCCTTAAGGACAAAACTGAACTTCAGAGAGCTAGCAGAAACTTCCAGCAATGTTTGCTGCTTTCAAGAAGAAGAAGAAGAAAGAGAGAGAGGAAGGAAGGGAGGGAGGGAGGGAGGGAGGGAGGGAAGAAAGAAAGAAAGAAAGAAAGAAAGAAAGAAAGAAAGAAAGAAAGAAAGAAAGAAAGAAAAGAAAGAAAGAAAGAAAGAAAGAAAGAAGCAAACAAATAACAAAGAAAAAGCTGATTACTTGCTCGGGTGCTTGGGGGAGGAGTCCAGGTAATGGAATTATAGAGAATGAACACAATGCTTTATTGTCCTGCCACACGGATCCCATAATGCTTGCTTAGACCAACACAAACCCCAAAAGACTGCAAATGCTGTGCAGCTGACAGCAGCATCATGGGTAACTCTCCTTCCTCAGTAACAGCTAATTGGTCAGGCCTGATCCTAGTGATGCTCCAGCAGGGGACAGCAACAGGACTGAAAGAGGAGGAAGTATAGGAGCCATAATGAGAGTGTGTGGGAAGCCCCAAAGGCTTTGCAGCCTTCACCTGGATTTAGGTGTCAGCAGGGTTTGGAGATCTGCCCACTTCCAAAACAAATCCAGAAACAACTGCAGCACAGATAATAATGAGAGGAGCCAACCAAAAGAGGACAGGGCAGACACAGAGGGCAGCAGTGCTTGGCAGATTCAGAACAGCTGTGATGAAGGTGAGCTGGGGCTAGGGGATGGGAGAAGGGGGAAGAAGTGCATCCTGGGGATCCGGCCATGGAGCCAGAGAGTTCCATCGCCCAGGGGGCATCTGGGGAGCAGAGAAAACGGAGGCCACTCTGTGTGAGGAACGCAAAAAAGGCACCACACTGAGGAGGAAAGAAGGAGATTCCCATCCCAAATAACACCTAGAAACTAAATCAATCCACTCAGCCCCTGACACTGTGACTTCTGGTAGGACATTACGCTGACATGCAACACTAGAAATATTCTGATTTTTTTTTTCATAATTGTCTCTAGCTTTTTTTCTAATAGTGGTTTCACTGTGGTTTTCCGAACCCATGCCTCCCACCTGTTTGGGGAAGATGAGACTGGGAGAACAGGGAGAAGAAAACTCACAGTTATAAGATCACAGCCCCTTATAACCTTGGGTTTCTTGGGTTTTGCTGTCCTCGGTGCTTCTCTGAGCCTGGGCAAAGTTCCAGGAAGTCACAGAGGGACATGGGATCGCAGGAGAGAGATCACCTCTTCTCCCTCCCCTCCTGTCTCCTCCCTGCTTCCCATCCAGGTACCTCTACTACTCATTTAAGGCATGAGGGGCTGGTGGTAGAGGGTGCAGAGAAGTCCACTTCTCTGTGAGTCCATGCATTGGGACAGAAGGGACATTATGTCTAAATGGAGGTTGTAAGATGAGACTTTCTGCCTCCAGGTGGTCCTAGGTGAACTTCTCACTGTGCCTTAGTTTAAGGGTTCAAGATGCCTGACCTCTACCCCTCTTGGGCACCGCATCCCCCTTTTGGGATAGATAGGAACCTCTTGCTCATCTCGGCTGCTTTTCTAGTACAGCCAGTCAGTGCCTTTCTTTGAACTGATCTTCATTGTCACTAAAATAATATGCAGGAAGCTTTCCTGTCCTTCCACACCAGACAGAGCGGGATGCTCGGCAGCATCTGCCCCTCACCCTCACCACGCTGCACCACAGCCAGAGCTACACATGGGGCAGAGGAGGCTGACTCGGTGCCCAGCCTTACACAAGGGCAGGTAAAGACTCAAGGATGGGAGCACCACGTATGCCAGCAGATCCTGATTACTGGACAAGGGGGGACGCACCTTGTCTGCTTCTCCTACTGCACCAGTTTGGCCATATTTGAAAAAAGCGTTCCTCTTTAGGACACACTGAGGGGAGGCAAGCTCCAGCTCCACTGTGTGCTCTCTCACTCTCTCACTCTCGCTCTCTCTCTCTCTTCCCTTGAGTTTCCTTAACCTCCTCTGAGCCTCAGTTTCCTAGTATATAAAATCAGGACCTATTTCCCAGGGGTAATGTAAGGATCTAATAAAATCATGTAGAAATAACTTGCAGCAAAATGTCTAGCCCAGAGTAAGTACTCAACAAATAATTAGTTCTCTCCATTTGCTTTTCCTTTCTTTAAAAAAACCCAGCATCTTCCCTTATTTCTGGCTCAAGAGTCTCATTATAAAAGCCACTCTCTTGAGTTTATGCAAAGGTAGAGTCTCAAGAAGATAATAATTAAATGTTCTTGAATAACCAGAAGGTAAGGAGGTTGGGGTTTTAACCTTTCCCAAAAGCACATTACCCTGTATTTGATTTTAGTAAACAAATGATGTGTCTACTATTTATATTATTAGCCAATTTCAAGGAAGTAATAAGAATGGCCTGGGGAGAGTGGGACTTCAGACCTGACCTGTATAGTTATATATTTTGATAAAAGTAAGGAAAAGTCACAAAATGCCTGGAGCTTAGCAATTGTGCAGGGAGAACAGGATTGAGAAAGAAATGAGGGGAGGGGAAAGGCCCAGTGGCCTCCAACCAAGTATCAGGCCACAAAGGGGAGAAAACAAAGACATGGTTTTCTGAATTTAGATTCTATCTAGAATCAGCCCTGTCAATCTCCACAGGAAAATGAAATAAAATAAAACAGATCATCAACTGTATCAGCAAGTAGGTATTTTGAATCCACTCTACTCAAATCTGTCGGTAAGAACTTGCAAGCAATGCTTCTTGTCATCTGAGAATTAACTGTATTCTCTCCCGATGATGGAATTTCTCTAAAACTAGAGAATTTGAATTCAGCCAGCATCCATCATGTCCCTATTCTGTGTCTCCTCACCAGTCTCTGTAGTGACAGGAATTCAATCTTGTCTCCACTAAAAGCCAACTCTGAAAGGCTTAACAGGGTTCAGAAGTAATGCACTACTCACACCTTTGGTAATATTTACAGTGTTTACTGCTCTTGTCGTTGGATTGAGACAGTCATACTGAGGAGAGGGAAAATAAGCTCCAGTGATGAACACAGTTTGGGGGGAGTTGTGTTTGTCTTTGTTTTTTTAAATATTTTCTATTCTTTTACACTCTTCAAGGTCTAGAGTATATTCCAGGTAACAAATCTTTAATGGAAGATAGCTGATGTGATTATTGATGCTCTTCAAAAAAATAGTCAACACCATGCTAACCCAAGCCCAGAGATTGACAGGCTGTGAAAGATGCTGAAGCTCAGGGTGTACAGAGAACTGAAGACAAGCATGAACTATGTGGAAGATTGTAAGAACATGTACCTCATAGCCTGTGTGATAACAAATGCAGAGTGAAACCCAGGGTCTTGTTGATCATAATGATCTTGGCAGTGTAGCAGAGGAGAAAGAGCTTTCTAGATGTGGAGAGCGAGACCATTAAATGCTCTTAGGTGGAAATGAACACAGGCCTTTGGAGATATCATCCAAGGGAAAAACAAATGGCTAGAAACTAATTCAGTCTATCAGTCTACCTCAAAACCTTGACATTGTTATTTCTGATGTTATATCTTACTGCCATTTCTCTCTAGCAGGGTTCATACTTCTTTTTTCATATGGTTGAGCCTAGCCTATGTTAATTAAATGGTGAGTAAGTATTCATCTCATACTTTCATGAATATTTCTCCTCCTGTAGTGGCTGGTAGGTCATAGGCACAAGGTTGACCTGGTTAGACTGATGATTGATTAAGGCCCAAAAAATTGAGAGACAGATCATCAATTGCTTATCCTTGCTTAGCCCTTCCTAGTTTCACTACATCATTTCCATGTTCTTATATGACTATTCATCAGAAAGCCAGACTAATAAATTTTAAAATCGTAAGCTTCTAGCATTGGTTGCACTGGAATCATCTGAAGTCCTGGAACCCAGTTATCACCCCCAGACATTTTGATAATTGATCAGCATATGACCTAGACATTAGGATTTCTGAAAGCTCCCAAAATGCTTCCAATGTAACTTAGAAGCAGATATGGCATTATTGTGTAATTATACAAGCATGGAATATATCTTATTCTAATTAGGACATCATTCTTGTGGATGTACATGATAGTGAGATTGACTGTGGTGTATTCATATATGTACATAGGAAAATTATATCAGATTCATTCCACAATGAATAATACAACATAAAAATTGAACCAGCAAAAATTGAAGAAGTAGAAGAAGAAGAGGGGGAAAAAGAAGAATAAGAAAGACAACCTGGGACAATGTAGAAAAGGAAAAGATAAGTTCAGAAAGTTGTCTTTGTTATTTTAAAGTCACTTATCACAATGTATATTACTATATTATTAGTCATATTAAGTTGAAAATGTCAATTAAGTACGTATATCAATTGGAATAATTGGAATTTCTTTGCTTGAAGAATTAGGAGTAAAATATTATGTAACTTTAGGTCATCTATCACCCACTATTAAGTACAATAAACTTTACCGTTTGGATTTGATGAAATATACAAGTTGTACCTATTATAATAATAAAATGTTTAAATATAGGCCATATTGTGTTAATAGCTTGGGCAATTTTTTTTTTTTTTTTTTTTTGTACCAGGGATTGAACTCAGGGGTACTCGACCACTGGGCCACATCCCCAGCACTATTTTGTATTTATTAGAGACAGGGTCTCACTGAGTTGCTAAGTGCCTCGCCATTGCTGAGGCTACCTTTGAACTCGAGATCCTCCTGCCTCAGGCTCCCAAGTGCTGGGATTACAGGTGTGAGCTGCCAAGCCTGGCTTAGCTTGGGCAATTTTTTAAAAATATTTTAGTTGTAGATGGACATAATGACTTTATTTATTTATTTTCATGTGGTGCTGAGGATCAAACCCAGTGCCTCACATGTGCTAGGCAAGTGCTTTACCACTGAGCCCTGACTGCAGCCCAGCTTGGGCAATTTTAATAAGAGTTTATATGGAAATTTCAAAGCCTGAACTCTGTATATAAGTCTCAGCTATTTCAGGAAAGATGCACATGATCATATCAACTTAGGCAAAATATCTGTATTTTATTCTTCAGACTAAATAACTATGTTTGGTTCCTAATAACCATAATAATAATAATAGCTATGTTATGGAGGTATGTAATAAGCACTCTACAGTCATTATGTAAGCTTAATGACACCTCTTAATAGAGAAACCTCTTAGTAGAGAATGTTTCCCCCATTTTATGAGGGATTGAATATGATGAGGCTAAGGAGGTCAGAGAAGCAATGTCCCCATAGTTGCATGTTGCTGCCGGAAAGGGATTTGCAGCCCGGAATGGCGGTGCCGCAGGAAGGAGCCCAGAGATAGCATGGAAACGAAAAAATTCTTTTATCTTTCTCTCTGTCTCTTGTAATTTCTAACACCACATACACACTCTCACAAGAAACCAAGGCACGTACTCTTACAAGAAACTACAATATATATACACAATAACATTAACCCCGTCCATTCTCTCTCAGGTCTCGTCTCACACGCCCGAGCAGGAATGGCGCTGGCCCCAATCTCAATCTCGGCTCAAGTCTCTCAAGATCCCGGGCCAAGTCCCGCGAGATCCCAGGCCAAGTCCCGTGAGACTACGGAAGGCGGCAATGCCCAAACATCTCCATGGCCCGTAGTCAACCGCAATCTTAGCCATCTCCCCAAACAGGGCTCCTGCAGTTGCAGAGCTACTAAGTGTTAAATATGAACCATCGTTTGTGGGTTCTTGTCCACCAACTACACCAACTACTAGTTTAGTTTAATCTAAACTCTACACTGCATACCAAGTGAGGTTCACATTTTTGTATATTTAGTATCTGTTAGTAAAACTGCTTCAAATCTTAGAGCATAATTCTAATATCATTTTCTGGAAGCTTCAACAAGTCTTCATTGCTATTAACATTGGGTTCGAAGTTCTCAGCCAGGCATGCATGACCCTGTATGATGTGGATTACAACCTAACTTAAAAGTGTTTACCACCTATATTTTTCCTATACTCCATTCAAATTCTGTCAAACTTTGTTCCCTAAATAATCCAGTGGTATTTTTCTCTCTGCCTTTACTCATGCAGTGGCTCTGCAAAATGCCCTCCTGCCTGGTATACCTTGCAATTCTCTTTAATCTTTTATACCCACCTCAAATGTCACTCTTCCCATAAGTCTTCCTTGATTCCTTAGTCTCAATCAGTTTTACCTTGAAATTTTACTAGAGCTATCTCATTTGCAGCACCTGTATTTTACCTACATGTATTATGGTTATTTTTTATTGTATTCTTACTAAATTATGGACATATTGACCATAAAAAAATTCTTATTCGTCTTCATATTTCTCCCTGTGCCCAAAGCAGGAAATTTCAACATATGAAATAACATCACCTAAGAACTCATTAGAACTGCAAATTCAGTCCCCACCTCAGTTCTACTGAATCAAAAACTCCAGGGGAGACATTCAGCAATTATATGTTTTTGAACTTTTTATTATGAAATAACTATGGATTCACAGGAAGGTAAAGAGAAATATACAGAGAGGTCTTCTGTACTCTTCGCCCAGCCTTCCTGCTACAATTTGGATCTGAAATGTTCCCCAAAGGCTATAAAAAGGTAGTAGAGGGGATGGGGTTGTGGCTCAGTGGTAGAGTGCTCACCTAGCACGTGCGCGGCCCGGGTTCGATCCTCAGCACCACATAAAAATAAATGCATTGTGTACAACTAAAAGCAAATAAATAAATTTTTTCTAAAAAGGTAGTAAAAACTGTTATAGCCTAGTGATATGTTTTAGGTCTTTGGTGTTGTGCCCTCAAAAGAAATTATGGGATGCCAATCTCTTCTTTCTCTTTCATTTACAGTTCTGAGATGAGGGCTTCCTCCAGTAGACACCCCCACAATGATGTGCTGCCTTGCCTCAGGCCCCAAAGCAACTGACTGTTGACTAAAATTTCCAAAACAGTGATCCAAAATAACCCTATTATCTTATTAAGCTGATTGTCTCAAGTATCTTGTTACAGTAGTGGAAAGGTGACTGATAGTCCTCCATGTTAACATTATGCATGACTGTAAAACATTTCAAAACTAAGAAATTAACATTAGTATGATCCATACAATTTATTCAGATTTCACATTTGTGTGAGCGTGTATTATAACACATGTGCAACTTTATTACAGTGTAGCTTCGTATAAACACTACCACAATCTAAATAGTACCATCAACACAACATCCCATTGTGAGACCCTTTCTAGCCACATCCTCTTCAGTGAAATGTCTGTGCCTGTTATTAGCCCATTTTCTAGTTGTATTATTTGCTTTTCTTACTGGGGGGTTTAAAGAATTCTTCATATATTCTAGATTCAAAACTTTGTCATATATGTGGCTTACAAAGATTTCCTTCCTATCTGCAGTTTATCTTTCATCCTCTTAAGAGGGTCTTAAGCAGAATGAAAATTTTTATAAAGTTAGGTTTATCAATTTTTCATTTTATGTAGTGCTTTTGCTATCAAGACTAAACATTCTTTGCCTAGTCCAAGGTTCTAAATATTTTTCCCTAATGTTCTTCCTGAAGTTTTATTGTTGTATGTTTTACTTCTATTTTAAGTTAATTTTTAAATAAAATATGAGGTTTGTGTGGAAGTTCATTTTCAGCCTATTGATATCCAGTTGCTCCAGCACCACTCATTGAAAAAGTTATCATTCTTCCATTGAATTGTCTTTTCTTCTCTGTAAAACATTAACTAGGATCAGGCATGGTGGTACACTCCGGCTGAGGCAAGAGGGGGATTCCAAGTTCAAAGCCAGCCTGGGCAACTTAGTAAGATCCCATCCCAAAATTAAAAACAAAAAATTAAGAGCTAAGAATGTAGCTCAGTAGTAGAACACTTGCCCAACATGTGCAAGGTCCTGGGTTCAATTCCAGTATTGAAAAAAATTGGGGAATATTTGTGTGGTTATATTTCTGGATTCTCTGTTCTATTTCATTGATCTATGTATCTATTTATGCTTCTATCCTTCCTTTAGAACCACACTGTCTTTATTAATGTAACTATAATTGTAAGCCTCAATATAAAGAAGAGTTATTACTTCCACTTTGATTCTTTTTCAAAATCATGGTTTATTCAAGAATTTTTCTCTTCCCACCTAAACTTTAGGATAACTTGTCTGATTTTATTTTAAAAAAATAAACTTGTTTAGATTTTGATAGGCATTGCATTAAATTTAACAATCAACTTTGAATTGGCATATTTACTGTGTTGAGTCTTCCCGTCCATGAATACAGTACATCTGTCCAAGTATTTAGTTTTTCTTTGATGTGTTATAGCAGCACTATATAATATTCATCAGACCAATTTTCTCCGTGCGCAAAGTCATACCTAAATGTTCCATTTTCTTTGGAGTGACTATAAATGCTATTGCATTTTTAAATTCTGTTTTCCACTTGTTCATTGTTGATATTCATTAAAATGACTGAGTTTTGTGTGTTGCTGTTATATTCTTTGAGTTTATTAAACTCATTTACTAGTTTAGTAGTTATTTAGTTTGTTCTGTTTTTATAGCTTGCCTAGAGTTGTCTACAATTAATCTATTTGCAGATATAGTTTTATTTCTTTTTTTCTAATCTCTATGCATTTTGTTTATTTTTCTTGCCTTATTGCACAAACCAGGACTTCAAGCACAATGTTTCATAAGAGTAGAGAGAGCAAACATCCTTAACTTAATGGTGAAAGTATGATGTTAGCTGTTGGTGTTTGTTGTTGTTGTTGTTGTTGTTGACATTTATGAGTTTGAGGACTTCTCCTAATTTCCCAATATACTAATAGTTTTATCATAAATAAGTGTTGAGTTTTGTCATATGCCTTTTCCAATACAATCATGTGATTTCTTTTTTAGTTTGTTGATGTAGCATATTGTCTTGATTGAGTTTCAGATGTTGAACCAACCTTGCACACCTGGAAAAATTTTCCACTTGGATGTGATGTATTATTCTTTTTCTACATTGTTATATTTGATTTCAAAATTTTCTTGAGGATTTTTACATCTAGGTTCACAAAAGATGCTGGTTTATAGTTTTCTTTTGGTGGCACTTTCCTAGTTTCAGTATCAGGGCAATATTAGCCCCCCAAAAATGAAATAGGCATGTTTCCTCCTCTTACTTTTCTAGAGGAAATTATGTCAGTTCTTGGAATGATTGGAAAATTTCTACAATAAAGTCATGTGGGCCAGTCTATTTTTTAAGAGTTTTTAATTACAATCTCGATTTCATTCATTATTAAAAGGTTATTTATGTTGTCCATTTCATCTCGGCCAAGTTTTGGTGAATTATAGTTTTTGAGGAATTGGTCTATTTCTTTTAATATGCTGATTTGTAAGTGTAAATAGATTCTGACTATATTTTTAATTTAATGTCTCTAATGATATCCTCATCGATATAGATATTGGTAGTTTTTTCTTCTTTATTTTTATTTTTGTAAGCCTTACTAAAAGTTTACCAAGTTTATTTTTTTTTCAAAGATTCAGATTTATTGCTCCATTAGCATCTCTAATGTTTTCTTTGAATTCCATTGATTTCTGCTCTATTGATATTTGCTATGTGTCTTTCTGTTTTCTTTGGGTTTATTTTTATCTTACCTTTCTAATTTCTTAAGATAGGAATTAGTGTGATCACTAATTTTGTCTATTTGACTGGGTTGGAGAACCCAGATATTTAGTTAAATATTATTTCTGGGGTGTGTCTGTCTGAGATCTGTGAGGATTTTTGTTTTTAGGTTTTTTGTTTGTTGATTGGTTTTGTTTTGAGTTGTTTTTTGTTTTAGAGGGGGTTGTTTTTGTTTTTGTTTCTGTTTCTGTACTGGGGATTGAACACAGAGATACTTTACCATAAAGCTACATCCCTAGCCCATTTTATTTAATTTATTAATTAATTATTGTGGTGCTAGGGATTGAACATTGATTTTGGATATTTTTAAAAGTCCCTTTAGTTCCTCTTCGACTCATGGATTATTTAAAAGTTATGTAGGACCTCATGCACGCTAGGCAAGTATTTCCCACTGAACCACATTCCCAGTCCCCATTTTATTTTTTTGTTTTGAGACAGGGCCCCACTAAGTTGCTGAGGCTGGTCTTGAACTTGTGATCCTCCTGCCCCAGCCTTCTGAGTTGCTAGAATTACAGGTGTGGGCCACTGCACCTGTCTCTGGGAGGTATTTCAAGACAGATGTGCATTTGACCAGTAGGTTGAGTAAAGGTGATTACTCTCCTCAATGTGGGTGAATATCAACAAATCTATAGAGGACTGAATAGAATAAAAAGGTGGAAGAAGAAAGAGTTCTCTCTCTGCCTAACTCCTTGAGCTGAAACATCAGTCTTCTGAACTAGAACTTATGCTATTGGCAGTCCTATTTTAGGACCTCCAATTCAGATTAGAATTTACACCACCAGTTCTCCAGGTTTTTTCAAGTTCTCAGGCCTTCAGATTCAGACTAGAACTGGCTTTTCTGGGACCTCGGTTTGCAGATGGCAGATTGCAGAACTATTCATTCCCCATGACCTCATGAAAGCCAATTACTTAAACATTTTTCAATAGATAGATAATCTCCTGTGGTTCTGTTTCTCTGGAGGAGATTACTTAGATTACTGACATGAAATCTTTTCTCTCATGTAAGCATTGAACACTCTCATCATTGCCTTAGCTGCATCCCACAAATTTTGGTATGTCTCACTTTAAAGTTTGTTTGATCTTAGGTATTTTTAAATGTCCCTTTAGTCCCTTTTGACTCATGGATTATTTAAAAGTTATGTAGAATTTGTAAGTGCTTTGGGATTTTCCTGTTGTCTTTCTGTCAGTGATTTTAACTTTATTCCATTATGGTCAGAAAGTTCATTGTATGTGAGTTCAATTCTTTGAATTGCTTAATGCTTGTGTTATGACCCAGGATATGGTCTATCTTGGTGAATATTCCATAACACTTTAAATATATATATATATAAATTATATTTATTATATTATTATATTATTTATATTCTGTTATTGTGGAATGGAGTGTTCTATAAATGTCAATTAGATGCTCTTGTTTGGTGGTGGTGTTCAGTTTGAAACCTCCTTTCTAGTACTCCTATCAGTTGCTGAGAGAAGTTGGTATCACCAACCAAATACAACCAGAGTTTTAAAAAAAAAAAAAAACAACCCACCCCCAAGTGATTCTGATGTGCATTAAAGTTTGAGAACCACTGGCCCAGAACAGAGTAGCCCAGTAAAGTTAGTTAAGTTGGATACAATTTCACTTGCTTGTAAATTGTAAATTAGAATTGTTCTGCTATTTACCTAATACTATTTTCAGCAACTATTGAAACTTATTCAAGTTAGAAAGGTGGGAAAGTAAGGGAAGCTCTCAACCCAGTTGTTTTCTTATATGTAACTAAAATAAGCAGTTTGCCCACAACTACCACCCATGGAGTCAGATTTACTCCAAGCAACATTGCAGGGAGGGAGTACCCAGAAAGATTTGAAATTTTAGCTAAAGTTAAGTTTTAAATTTAGAGCCTTTTTTTCTTTTTTGAGACAGCGTCACACTTGCTTCAAACTCCTGGGTTCAAGCAGTTCTCCTACCTCAGCCTCCCAAGTAGCTAGGACTAGAGGTATACACCACTGTCCCTGGCTAAAAGCCAAATTTTAAATTTACTACCTTAGCCCATCATGTCTGAGACTGCTCTGTTTATTTACATTCTCATTCCATGAATATTTATTGGTCTTTTCTCATGGTCCAAGAACTATACTAGGTACTGACAATAGAGGAGAGAATATGGAGTTCACTGTGTACACAAATAATTCTTATAATTATAAGAAGTACCATCAAAAAGATGTACAGCATGCTAAGATAGCATGTCATAACAGGCCAACCCTGTTCCAAGGGGTCAGGGAAGATTTTCCTGGTTAGCTGACAGGGAATCTGAGATTTACAGGATGAGTCAGGGCTGGGGGTGTAGCTCAGTGGTAGTGAGGCCCTGTGTTTCATCCCCAACACAGAAAAACACACACACACACACACACACACACACACACACACACACTCAAATGGAAAGTAAGTCAGATATGGCCAAATGATAAAGCAGAAAATGAGCGCTATCCTTTGGAGCTTAAAATCCCCTAAGGGCCTGATCCCCAGAGTGGCATTATTGGGAGGTGGTAGACCTGTAAGAGGTGGGGCCCTAATGGGAGGTTTTAGGTCATGGAGGGAGTGCCTTTGAAGGGGACTGCGGGAACTCAGCCCCTCCTCTTCCTTTCACACCCCAGTCTGCCACATGTTCCTGCCATGATATGCTGCTTCACCACAGCCCCAAAGCAGTGGGACCAACTGATCATGGAACTGGACCCTCGAAAATGCTAAACTAAAATAAACCTTTTTTCTTCATAAATTGATTATCTTAAGTACTTATTACAGTAACAGAAAGCTGAATAACACAATTAGGTTGAAATTCAAGGAAACTATTTGCCAAGGACTAAAAGGAATAGTTGATCTTATGCTGGGAGTGGAATAAACACGCACCAGCAAGAAAGTCCAAGGTGACAGTGAGATCTAAAGAAAGTGCTCATCTACCTGAAGTGGTCTCTGTGGAGAGCACAGCTTCCAGCCAGCTCAAGTGCCTGTCACCAAGTCAATGAGGCTGAGCACCTGTAAAATCACAATAAGCCTCATTTACCGAACGCAGCTATGTTCTGGGAACAGTACCAGGAACCTTTTGAGCATTCGCTCTTATAGTTTCTTGGGTCTTCCATCAACTCAGTTTGGTTTCTCCTAGAATGAAGGCCATGGAGAAGTCATATTTAACACGTAAATGGTAAAACAAACAAATTTTGAGTTTGCCTTCGTTAACCCCTGGGTACTGGAGGAGGATAAGATAGCAACCCAGAGAAAAGAAAGAAAATTACCATTTGTCAAGTGCTTACTGTGTGCCAAGCACTAGGCTGAGTTTTGCATGTTTTAAGCTGTGTTTTTATCTCTTCTAGTCTTCCCAATACCCCAGGAAATGAGCATTCTTTTTCTCATTTTAAAACATATGGAAAGCAAGCGTTGGAAAAGGGAAGTAACTTTCTCAAGGGGAAAGCTAATAAACTGCCAAGTGAGAGCTGAATTCAGGCTCTGGTGTGAAAGCAAGGTCTATATGAAAACAAACTGGGCAAAGACATAATCGGGTCTGCTACCCTGGGAAGGGTGTTCCATCCCAAAGACACTAGTCTTTCTGCTTCCACTTTCATTGTTGATTCTTTCTCTCCTGTCCTCCTGGTCAGCCCCTGGTTCACTCTAACCCTCCCCCTGTATCTGCCCCTATCTGATGCCCCCCTCACATCCACTGACGCTCCTTCTGGAATACTCAAGAACCGAGGCAGGATTTTCTCCCCCTCCCCCTGAAACTCTAATGTGATGTGGAAGATTCATAATGCCAGCCCTATCAGTCCCAAAGAATGCAAAGCCATTATTTTTACCTACTTCCTTTCTCACAGTGATGGGGACAGGATCTCAGGACTCAATGGTCTAAAGGAAACATTTTTAGCCCTGCTGCTGATATATTACTCTATTTCAAGATCTTATTGCTGTTGTATTGGTATGATTTTATTTTGATTCTAATATGACTTTGGGGGAATATGAGATCAGTAAAACATATTTATGCAGCTGCAATAAAAGAATTGAGATGGCTGTGAAGGGAGTAAAAGGGAACAAAACATCAAAAGATGCTGAGAGTTACTGCAGATACTCTATTCCTGTCATCTGGATGGAGCATGTACAGGAACAATTTCCTAAATTATACAGATAAAAATTGAAAAGCCAAAATATACTTTCAGATGGGAATAAGATCTTATGTAGTGTTGTTGTTGTTGTTGTTGTTTTTCTGTTCTAGACAGAAGATATACAAGCTCCAGAAAGCAATGTTTTCCAAGTTCTGTGCATACATTTATAGTGACTTTGGATTTTAATCAATTGTAAAAAAAAAAATAATAAAAATTTAAAAAAAAAACACAATTACAATTCATCTTTTCAAGAACCAAAAACTTTCAACTTTTAATCTAGTCATGTATGTTAAGATTTTGTTTTGTTTCTTATCATACTGAAGCCAAGCCGTTGTCCCAGGGCTGTGGAATAATGGACCAGGTGGTCTGGAGTACAGGCAGCAAGCCCAGCCATAGCCACAGTCACATGGAGCCCACCACACAGAAGCCTGTGGCAAAGGGATCCAGGGACAAGACAAGCCAAGATGCACCAACCTGTCACACCACGGCAGCCCAGCTGGGCCTGGTGCAGACACCTGCTTGCTCCACACAGCCCAGAACCCTTAGCATCCAAGATCCCATGAGCGGTGGAAAAACGGAAGTGAGGCAGACCCCAATGGGATAGCAGGACTAACCAATAGCATTGGTACTTTTCCAAACCCTCATTAGCATGGCCCAATAGCATTGACCCAAGTGCTATATAAGTTCCTTGACTAGCACCCTCAAGCAGCAACCCCTATGAGTCCCCTCTCACCCTTGCAGGAGTTGTGTTTCTATTCATAATTGAATCAATCTCACTCTTACCCTCACTCATCCTTACCTGCGAATTCACCCTTATAATTTCTCTGAAACCACAAGACAAGAACCCAGAAGAAGAAATCAGTGGTGAGCTTCTGGGGTCTGCTCCTACCCTGGAGGACGCAGCCTGCCATGAACAGCTGCACCACTTCTCGGCTGCAGAGGCCTGCGGCTCATGTGGAGCCCACCGCCAGCAGAAGCAGAGAAACTCCTGCTCCTGTATGGTCTCAGCATTGTTCTCCAGAATGTCTAGGGAAGGTTTTATGAACTTTAATATCTGTTTTTATTAAAATTAAGCTCTTTAAAAAGGTAACGATATGGGGCTGGGGTTGTGGCTCAGTGGTAGAGCTCTTGCTAAGCATGTGTGAGGCACTGGGTTCAATCCTCAGCGCCACATAAAAATAAATAAATAAAATAAAAGCATTGTATCCAACAACAACTAAAAAAATATTTTAAAAAGTGTGATAATATATAGGATGCATACCTATTAACATAGTAAAACATATGCATCCCAATCCCAAACCTACCATCATGCTTAGTGATGAAATATAAGAAGAATCTCATTAGAATGAGAAAAGACAGAGATGTCCTTGATTACCACAACTGGCCAACCTTTTTCTGTACATAACAGCCAAGGCAATTGGAGAGGGGACTACCCATAAAGTCTGTAAATTGGGGGGCTGGGGTTGTGGCTCAGCGGCAGAGCGCCCGCCTCGCACATGCGCGGCCCAGGTTCCATCCTCAGCACCACGTAAATATAAATACATTGTATTGTGTACAACTAAAGTAAATAAAAAAATATTTTTTAAAAAAAGTCTGTAAATTGGGAAGGAAAAGGCCAGTGTATTTGCATAGGGTAGTACCTGAAAGACCAAGGAGAGACAACTAAAAAATTTATGAACAAGAAAATTCAATAAAGTGAGTAAATAAAATTCAAAGTCCAGAAAGTAGTAGCTCTTATTCATAAACAACAAATTAGAAAGGCTAGGTATTTTACCATAGAAATACATTTTTATATGTGCAAGACCTATATGATTAAATGTTTTAAATGATATAAGACCTAAAAAGGACTTGAACAATTGAAAAGTCATAGCATATTCTTTGACAGGAATACTCTATTTCATAAAGATGACAAACCTGTAAATTTGACATAAAATCACTAAAAATACCAAAACAATTTTTTAAACTAGACAAGCTGATTCTAAACTTTATTAGGGGAAATAATACATAAAAATAACCAGGATAGGGGCTGGGGCTGTAGCTCAGTGGTATAGTGCCTGCCTAGCACATGTGAGGCACTGGGTTTGATCCTCAGCACCACATAAAAATAAATAAACAAACTAAAGTTATTGTGTTCATCTATAACTAAACACTTCTTAAAAAATAACCAGGATAATTATGAAAAATATCATGAAAAGAATCTGGACTGAAAGATATTTAAATGTACACATATAATAAGGTAATAGTAATTAAAAGTAAGATATTAAAACATAATTAAAAAGACATAGTAATTGAAAAGAAATGCCAAAAAGAAGTCCAAACACATTCAAGAATTTGTTGTGTAATAAAGGCATTATTTCAAAATGGCAAAGGAAAAGTGACATTGAAAAAAGAACTGGGCACTATGCATAAAAATACAATTTTAGAACCATATGTTACATCATAAATCCTATATGAATAAAAGGTTTAATGCAAACAAGTTCAACCCAAAATTATAAAAAGGAAATATAAAATACATTTTGGAAATGGCACCAAAAAATCCTATTTAAGCATGATCTATAGCCCAGGGTAATTTTAAAGGAACTAAAATATTCAGCTACATAAAAGCCAAAAACAGGGGTTGGGGGTATAGGTCATTGGTAGGGCATTTGCCTAGCTTGCACAAGGCCTTAGGTTCAAGCTTGTATTGCTATGAAGCAACACACACACACACACACACACACACACACTCAGCATCACACTGGAAGTCCTAATTACAGTAAGACAAGAAAAGGAAATAAAATTTATATTCATGGGAGAGAAATAAAGCTGTCTTTGTTTGCAGATGACATAATTGTCTATGTAGAAAATCTGAAGAAAAAATATTCCTAGAACTAATAAATGATTATAGCAAAATTACATTATATGAGGTTAATATACAAAAGCCAATCACTTTTCTCTATGTCAGTAATGAACAAATGGAAATTTAAAACACAATGCCAGGGCTGGGTTTGTGGCTCAGAGGAAAAGTGCTTGCTTAGCATGTGTGAGGCACTGGGTTTGATGCTCAGCTCCACATAAAAATAAAATAAAGGTATTGTGTCCACCTACAACTAAAAAATAAATGTTTAATTAAAAAACACACAATGCCATTTATATTAGCACCCAAACAAAAGAAAAATAGATATTTATCTAACTCTCTATATACATATACTCTGAATGAGAAAAGGCATAAAACTCTGAGGAAAGTAACCAAATAATTGAATAAATGGAAAATATTGTGTTTATTGATTGAAAGACTCAATATCGACAAGAAACCATTTTTTCTCAACAGAACCTATAGACGCAATACAGTCCCAATTAAACTTATAGCAAGTTATTTTGTGGATACTGACAAATTATTATGAAGTTTCCATGGACAGGCAAAAAAATCAAAAATAGTCAACACAATATTGAAGAAGAACAAAGCTGGAGGACTGACCTTACCCATCTTCCACTTACTATAAAGTCACACTAACCAAGGCAGTGTGGTACTGGTACAAGCAGACTATTGTATCAATTGAACAGAATAGAGTCCATCCACAGATCCCCAAAAATGCAGTCAACTTTTTTTTTTTTTTTTTTTTTTTTTTTTTTGGTACCGGGGATTGAACTCAGAGGCACTCAACCACTGGGCCGCATCCCCAGCCCTTTTTTGTATTTTATTAGAGACAGGGTCTCACTGAGTTGCTAAGTGCCTCGCCATTGCTGAGGCTGGCTTTGAACTCGCGATCCTCCTGCCTCAGCCTCCCAAGTGCTGGGATTACAGGCGTGCGCCACCGCGCCCGGCTAGTCAACTAATTTTTGACAAAAAGTAACAGGCAATACAATGGAGCAAAGATAGTTTTTATAACAATCGGTGATGAAATAACTAAATATCAAAAAAAAAAAAAAATAGGCCTGAGGATGTGGCTCAGCTGGAAAGAATGTGTTGAGAGTGCACAAGGTCCTGGGTTCAATCCCCAACACCAAACAAACAAAACAAAACAACAACAAAAAGGTATCTAAACACAGAGCTTACACCCTTTTAAAACACTAATTCACAATGGAAAATGCAAAATTATAAAACTTCTAGAAGACAGCATAGTAAAAATCTAGGTGATCATATTTTAGACCACAAAGCAACTCAGCAAATATAAGAAAACTGATATAATTGCTTGTATCTTATCTGATTATAATGGAATGAAATTAGAAATTCACATCAAAAACCCTATAGAAACTATACAAACACAACCAGATTTAATAATACACTTTTGAATGAGGAATTGGTGGTAGAAAAATTCAGAGGAGAAATTCAATAATTCTCTCTTTTTTTTTTTTTTTTTTGGTACCGGGAATTGAACTCAGGAGCACTCAACCACTGGGCCACAGCCCCAGCCCTTTTTGTTTCTTTTTTTTTTTTTTTTTTTTTTTTTTTTGGTATTTTATTAGAGACAGGGTCTCACTGAGTTGATAAGTGCCTTGCCATTGCTGAGGCAGGCTTTGAACTCGCGATCCTCCTGCCTCAGCCTCCCAAGTGCTGGGATTACAGGCATGCGTCACCACACTCAGCTTCAATAATTCTTAAATCTAACAAGAATAGTGATACAACATACCAGAACCTCTGGAATACTATGAAGGTAGTTCTAAGAGGAAAGCTTTTAGCTATGAGTGTCTACAAAAGAAAATCAGACAAATTCCAAATAAAAGCCCTAATGATACATCTCAATCCCTAGAAAAACAAAAACAAACCAATTCCAAAACCAATAGAAAGAAAAAAAATAATTAAGATCAGAGCTGAAATCAATGAAATTGGGAATTTAAGAAAAACATTACAAAGAATCGATGAAACTAAGAGTTGATTCTTTGAAAGATAAAAATGATAAGGCCTTAGCCAAACTAACCAAAAGAAAAAGAAAGAAGACTCAAATAAATAAAATTAGAGATGAAAAAGGAGAAATCACCACAGATATCATAAAAATCCAGAGCATTATTAAGGACTATTTTGAAAACCTAGAAGAAATGGATACATCTCTAGACACCTATAACCTGCCCAAAGTGAATCAAGTGGACATAGAAAATCTAAACAGACCAATAACTAACAATGAGATAGAAGTAGTAGAAAAAAGTCTTTCCAACACAGAAAAGCCCAGGATCAGATGGGTTCTCAGCTGAATCCTACCAGATATTTAAAGAATTAATGCCAGTGCTCCTCAAATTATTCCATGAAATGGAAAGGGCTGGATCACTTCCAAATTCATTCTATAAAGCCAGTATCACACTCATACCAACACCAGAAAAGAATACATTAAGGAAAGAACACTACAGACCAATATCCCTGATGAACTTAGATGCAAAAATCCTTAATAAAATTTTAGCAAATCCTATTCAATAGCATATTAAAAAGATTGTACATCACGACCAGACTGGTTTTATCCCATGGATACAAGGATGGTTTAGCATATGCAAATCAGTAAATTCAATTTATCGTATAAATAGAATTAAAGACAAAAATCACTTAGTCATATCAATCGATACAGAAAAAAAATCTTTGGCAAATTTAAGCACCCATTCATTATAAAACACACACATACACACACACACACACACACACACACACACACACACACACACACAGAAGAAACTAGGGATAGAAAAAAACAACCCAACATCATAAAAGCTAAATATTGAAAACCCAAAGCCAATCTCATCACAAATGGGGGTAAAACTAAAAGCAATTCCTTTAAAATCTGGAACAAGACAAGAATGTCCACTCTCACTACTCCTATTCAGTATAGTGCTAGAAAAAAAGCCAGAGCAATTAAGCAGGAGAAGGAAATAAAAGGCATAAAAATAGGAAAGAATGAGACCAATTTATCACTGTTTGAAGACAATATGATCCTACACTTAGAAGATCCAAAACCCCCACCAGAAGACAGCTAGAGCTAATAAACACTCTCAGCAAAGTAGCAGGACACAAACAAAAATTAATAACATTCCTATACTCCAACAGTGAATCCGCTGAGAAAGAAATCAAGAAAACAGTCCCATTTACAATAGCCTCAATAAAATCCCTAGGCACAAATTTAACCAAGGAGGTGAAAGACCTCTACAACAAAAACAATATAACATTGAAGAAAGAAATTGAAGCCCCCAGGAGATGGAAAGGCTCCTTGTATTCATAGATAGGCAGAATTAATGTTGTTAAAATGATCAGATTACCAAAAACAATATACAGACTCAATGTAATTCCCCTCAAAATACCAATGTCATTCTTCACAGAGCTAGAAAAAAAAAAAAAAAAAAAAAAAACATAAAATTCATTTGGAAGAATAAAAGATCCTGAATAGCCAAAGCAATTCTAAATCAAAAAGGCAATGCTGGAGGCATCACAGTAACTGACTTAAAATTATACTACAGACCTATAGTAACAAAAACTGCATGGCACTGACGTAGAGATAGACCCATAGATCATTGGTACAGAACAGAAGACACAGAGACAAAACTTACAGAAACTGTTATCTGATCCTTCACAAAGGTGCCAAAAACAAGTTGGAGAAAAGAGAGCCTTTTGAACAAATGGTGCTGGGAAAACTGGTTATTCATAAGTAGAAGAATGAGACTAGATCCTTATCTCTCACCATGAACAAAAGTCAACTCAAAATGAATAGAGACCTGCAATAAAACTATGCAACTCCTAGAAAAAAAACAGAGAGGCAACACTCCAACAGATAGGACAGGCAATAACTTCCTTTTTCTCCTCATCCTAACCAGCATTTATTATTGTTTGTATTCTTGAAGACTGCCTTTCTAACTGGAATGAGATGAACTCTCAGTGCAGTTTTGATTTGTATCTCCCTAATTGCTAAAGATATTGAACATTTTTTCATTGCATTTGTTGGCCATTTATAATTCTTCTACTGAGGAGTGTCTGTCAAGTTCATTTGCACATTTGTTAATCGGCTTATTTGAGTTTCTGTGTTAAGTTTTTTTGAGTACTTTGTATATTTTGGATCTTAATCCTCTGTCAGAAGAGTAGCTAGCAAATATTTTTCTCCCATTCTGTAGGTTTTCTCTTCACATTCTTGTTTCCTTTGCTGTGCAGAAGCTTTTTAATTTGATGTCATCCCATTTATTAACTCTGCATTATTTCCTGAGCTTTAGAGGTTCTATTGAGAAACATGTTACCTAAAAAGTAAATTTTATTTTAAAAAGTAAACATCTCTTGCCTGGTAGAAGCCTCCATATACAAGTTGAAAGTAAAAGATTTGCCACAAATATACAGATCAAAGGGTTTATTTTCTTACACACAACATCAACATATAGAGAAAAATATGGGCAAAGAAAAGAAATAATTCAGAGAAAAGGAAATATATTTTTTTTGTAGTGCTGGGGTTCAAACCCAGGTTTTCATGCATGGTAGGCCTAGTGTGCCACCATGGAGCCCAATAATTCTTAAGTATGTTTCTTAAATGTAAAGCCTTACACATTATAATTTAAGAAGATATTAAAATTAAAATTATACTGAAGAGCTACAAAATATAGGAAGCAAAAACTGATAGAATTAGACAGAAATAAACAAATGCATAAATTGAGGATGTCAGGACACTCCCTAGTAATTGCTAAAACAATAGACAGAAAATTGGTAAACATGTAGACTTGAACAACACTATCAATCCACTCTACCTAAGTGATATTTATAGACCACTACATCCAACACCCACAGAACAGACACAGTTTTAAAGTGCACATAGACTATTCACAAAGTATACTACATGTTAGATCATAAAACAAGTCTCAATAAATTTCAAAGGAAATTATACAGACTACATTCTCTGACCACAACTGAATTAAATTAGAAATCAAAAACAAAAAAGGTATTTGGAAAAGTCCCCAAATATTTGGAAATAAAACAACACCCTTGTAAATCACTAATGGGCCAGAGAGGAAATTAGAAAACGTTTTTAACTGAATATAAATGAAAACACAACATATTAAAATCTGTGGCATGTAGCTAACATAATTTTTAAAGGGAGAACTACAGCTTTAGACACTTACATTAGAAATAAAGTAGAAAAGCCTGAAATCTGATTCCATCTTAGGACTCCAGAAAACAGAAGAGCAAATTAAGTCCACAGAAGTAGAAAAGAGGCAATCATAAAGATAAAAGGAGAAGTCATTATATGCCATCTATGTATGATATATCACAGTGCCTAAGTGCATTTTACTGTCATGTATAACTAATTAAAACAAATAAATAAAAATTTTTTTTATAAAAGTAGAAGTCATTGAAATAGAAGAGAAAAACAAAAGAACACGATTACTATATGTATATATGTGACTACATGACCAATATAATTCTGCAACATGTACACTTTGAAAAATGAGAAACATGTTGCCTAAAAAATAAATTTTGTTTTAAAAAGTAAACATCTCTTGCCTGGTAGAAACCTCCATATACAAATTGAAAGTAAAAGATTTGCATAAATGCATTCATAGTGCATAAATGCATTCTACTGTCATGCATAACTAATTAAAACAAACTGAAAAATTAATTAAAAAATCAATAAAATAAATAAGAAGTCAGTTATTTGGAACAAATCAATAAAAAAAAATAGTGAAATTCTAGCTAAGCTGGTCAAGAAAGTGAGAAAATATAAACAACCAACATCAGAATGAAATGTTCTATAAAATTGGAGCACCGCCAACTCTGCCAAGTGCGTGCAAGACCAGGACAGCCACACTGACCTCCACTGAGCACTGAGCACGGCTAGGAACAGGACAGGACTGCCAACTTCACCAAGCGTGGGCAGAAACAGTACAGGCCTGCCCACCTCCGCCTACTTGGGGCAGGCCCAGGTCAGCCCCGCTGACCTCTGCTGAGATTGGCCAGGCCCAGGATAGGCGCCGACACAGTGCAGCACAAGCAGGCCCAGGTCAGCCCTGCCAACACCTGCAGAGTGCAGGCAGGCCCAGGTCAGGCCTGCCGACCTCCGCCAAGCTCAGCCAGGCCAGGAACAGCACTGCCAACCTATGCCAAGGGCAGGCAGGCCAGGAGAGCCCCACCGACCTCTGCAGAGCATGGCCAGGCACAGGACAGTCCTGCTGACCTCAGCCAAGGACATGCTGGCACTGGACAGGCACGCCGACCTCCACAGAGAATTGGGCATGCACAGGACATCCCTGCCAACCTCCACTGAGCATAGGCAGGCCCAGGACAGCCTCGCTGACCTTTGCTCAGAATGGGCCTGGGTTCATCCCGCCACAGGCAAACACCCACTCAGCTCAGGCTCTGACATAAGACCTCCTCTTCCAACCAACAGACCACCACAGGAGCTCAGATTCAACCAGTTCTGCCCACTCCAACCTGCATGGGACCCAGACCCAGAGTCCACTACCCCACTCCCACCTGGGAGCACAAGCCTAACCCACTTCCATCTTGAGACACTGCAGACATAGCCACAGCCTTCCCCACACAGTGGCCCCTACCTTTTGACAACAGGCAGGGCCTAAAAGCAGCCGCATCTCAGAGCAGGCATCCCAAAGACATTCTAAGGCTGACCCTTTAGGCCCCATCTCTGGAAGACGTTGCATCCATCTTGGGGCACCTTCACTGTTATCTCAAGTTACCTCCGCTACTGCTGACACCACCTTTAGTTATAGTAGCATACATCAAGGAACACCTGCAGGATCTGAAAGCCCAACATTAAGGTGAGGCACAGACAATCTGCACAGAAACTACAAAAATTCAAGGTAGAAACTGTAATATCTCAGATCCACACTCCAAGTAAGAAAGACAAATAGACAACATGAAAAAACAAGGGAGGAAAGTGCCCCAAACAAACCAGGATACTACAATAACAGAACCCATGCTCAGCAAAGTTGATGAAACATCAGAGAAGAGTTCAGAAGGTTCATAATTAAAATGATCTGTGAATTAAAGTATGACCTAAATGAACAAATACAGGTAAAAATTGACCACTACAACAAAGATATAAAAGAGCAAATACAGGTAGCAAAAGATTACTTCAAAAAAGAGATAGAAACTCTGAAAAATAAACGGTCAGAAATCCTTGAAATGAAGGAAACGATAAACCAAGTAAAAAGCACAATAGAAAGCATCACCAACAGACTAGATCAATTGGAACAAAGAACATCAGATAATGAAGACAAAGTATATAATTTTGAAAATAACATTGACCACACAGTGAAGATAGTAAGAAACCATGAACAGAACATCCAAGAATTATGGGACAGCAACAAAAGACCAAATCTAAGAGTAATTGGGATAGAGGAAGGCACAGAGTTTCCAACCAAAGGAATGGACAATCTCTTCAATGAGATAATATCAGAAAATTTCCCAAGCATGAAGAAGGAATTGGAAAACCAAATACAAGAGGATTACAGGACACCAAATGTACAAAACTACAACAGATCTACACCAAGACACATTATAATAAAAATACCTAGCATATAAAATAAGGATAGAATCTTAAAGGCCGCAAGAGAGAGGAATCAGATCACATAGAGGGGGAGACCAATTCGTATTGTGGCAGATTTTTCAACCCAGACACTCAAAGTCAAGAGATCATGGAACAACATATACAAAGCTCTGAAAGAAAATGGATGCCAACCAAGAATCTTATATCCAGAAAAATTAAACTTTAGATTTGAGGATGAAATAAAAACCATCCGTGATAAACAAAAGTTGAAAGAATTTACAACTAGAAAGCCAGCACTACAGAACAACCTCAGCAAAATATTCTACGAAGAGGAAATGAAAAAACAATGATGAAAATCAGCAGAGGGAGGTATTACACTAAAGGAAAAACTAATCAGAGGAGAAACCATGTCAAGTTAAATACCAAAAATAAACAAAAATGGCTGGGAATACAAACTATGAATGTTAATGGCCTAAACTCACCAATCAAAAGACATAGACTAGCAGATTGGATTTAAAAAAAAAAAAAAAAAAAAAAAAAAGTCCCAACAATAGGCTTCCTTCAAGAGACTCATCTCATAGGAAAAGACATCCACAGGCTGAAGGTAAAAGGTTGGGAGACATCGTACCACTCACATGGACTGCAGAAGCAAGAAGGGGTTTCCATCCTCATATCAAATAAAGTAGAATTCAAGCTAAAGTCAATCAAAAGGGATAAAGAAGAACACTACATACTGCTCAAGGGAACCATACACTAACAAGACTTAACAATTATAAATATATATGCCCCAAACAATGGAGCATCCACATTCACCAAACAAATTCTTCGCAAGTTCAAGAGTTAAATAGACCACAACACAATAATTTTGGGTGACTTTAAAACACCTGTTTCACCACTGGGTAGATCTTCCAAACAAAAGCTGAACAAAGAAACTATAGAACTCAAAAACATAATAAATAACTTAAACATAAATGACTTATATAGAATATTTCATCCTTCAATGAGCGAATACACTTTCTTCTAAGCAACACATGGATCCTTCTCTAAAATAGACCATATATTATTCCACAGTACAACTCCTAGCAAATATAAAAAATAGAGATAATACCCTGCATTCTATCAGACAAGAATGGAATGAAATTATAAATCAATGATAAAATAAGAAATAAAAGCCTGGAGACTAAATAATATGCTACTGAATGAACAATGGGTTGCAGAAGACATCAAGGAGGAGATTAAAAAATTCTTAGAGGTGAAGGAGAACACAGACACAACATATTGAAACACTATGAAGGCAGTTCTAAGAGGAAAGTTCATTGCATGGAGTTCATTCCTCAAAAGAAGAAAAAGTCAACAAATAAATGACTTAACATTACATCTCAAAGCCCTAGAAAAACAAGAACAATCCAACACCAAAAGCAGTAGAAGACAGAAAATAATTAAAATCAGAGCTCAAATCAATGAAATTGAAACAAAAGAAACAATTGAAAAAATGGACAAAACAAAAAGTTGGTTCTTTGAAAAAAATAAATAAAATTGACAGACCCTTAGCCAGGCTAACAAAGAGAAGGAGAGAGGAAACTCAAATTACTAACATACATGATGAAAAAGGAAATATCACAACAGACACTACAGAAATACAGAAGACAACTAGAAATTATTTTGAAAACTTGTACTCCAATAAAGTACAAAATAACAAAGGAATAGACAAATTTCTAGAGTCATATGATTTTCCCAAATTGAATCAGGATGATATAGACAATTTAAACAGACCAATTTCAAGCAATGAAATAGAAGATGCCATCAGAAGCCTACCAACCAAGAAAAGCCCAGGACCAGATGGATATACAGCTGAGTTCTACAAGACCTTTAAGGGAGAACTAATACCAATACTCTTCAACTTATTTCAGGAAATAGAAAAAGAGGGAGCACTTTCAAACTCATTTTATGAGGCCAATTTCACCCTGATTCCAAAACCAGGCAAAGACACATCAAAGAAAGAAAACTTCAGACCAATATCTCTAATGAACATAGATGCAAAAATTCTCAATAAAATTCTGGCAAATTGAATACAAAAACATATCAAAAAGATAGTACACCAAGATCAAGTGGGGTTCATTCCAGGGATGCAAGGTTGATTCAACATACAGAAATCAATAAATGTAATTCATCACATCAACAGACTTAAAGATAAGAACCATATGATTATCTCAATAGATGCAGAAAAAGCATTCAACAAAATATAGCACCCCTTCATGTTCAAAACACTAGAAAAACTAGGGATAACAGGAACTTATCTCAACATCGTAAAAGCTATCTATGCTAAGCCCCAGGCCAACATCATTCTAAATGGAGAAAAAATTAAAAGTGTTCCCTCTTAGAACTGAAACAAAACAGGGATGCCCTCTTTCACAACTTCTATTTAACACAGTTCTTGAAACACAGGCCAGAGCAATAACAAAGATGAAATAAATTAAAGGGATACAGATAGGTAAAGTAGAACTCAAATTATCACTATACACTGACGATATGATTCCATACCTAGAAGACCCAAAAAATTCCACCAGAAAACTTCTAGAACTCATAAATGAATTCAGCAAAGTAGCAGGATACAAAATCAACACCCATAAATCAAAGGCATTTCTATATATCAGTGACAAATCCTCTGAAAGGGAAACAAGGAAAACTACCCCATTTACAATAGCATCAAAATAAAAAAATAAAATACTTGGGAATTAACAAGATATGTGAAAGTCCTCTATAATGAGAACTCCAGAACACTAAAGAAAGAAATTAAAGAAGACCTTAGAAGATGGAAAGATCTACCTTGTTCTTGAATAGGCAGAATTAATATTGTCAAAATGACCATTCTACCAAAAGCACTATACAGATTTAATGCAATTCCAATCAAAATCCCAATGACATTCCTCATAGAAATAGAAAAAGCAGTCATGAAATTCATCTGGAAAAATAAGAAAACCAGAATAGCTAAAGCAATCCTTAGCCAGAAGAGTGAACCAGGTGACATCACTATACCAGACCTTAAATTACACTACAGAGCAGTAATAACAAAAACAGCACGGTATTGGCACCAAAATAGATTTGTAGACCAATAGTACAGAATAGAGGACACAGAGACTAACGCATGTAATTACAGTTATCTTATGTTAGACAAAGGCGCCAAAAATGTACATTGGAGAAAAAACAGCCTGTTCAACAAATGGTGCTTGGAAAACTGGAAACTCCTATGCAACAGAATGAAATTAAACCCCTATCTCTCTCCATGCACAAAACTCAACTCAAAATGGATCAAGGACCTAGGAATTAGACCAGAGACACTACACCTATCAGAAGATAAAGTAAACCCTAATCTCCAACATGTTGGATTAGACCCCAACTTCCTTAATAAGACTCCTATAGAGCAAGAATTAATATCAAGAATCAATAAATGGGATAGATTCAAACTAAAAAGTTTCTTCTCAGCAAAAGAAACAATCAGTGAGGTGAATAGAGAGCCTACTAATTGGGAACAAATTTTTACCACATGTACATCAGATAGAGCACTAATCTCTAGAATATATAAAGAACTCAAAAACCAAAACCTTCACACCAAAAAAACAAATATCCCAATCAATAAATGGGCCAAGGAACTGAATAGACACTTCTCAGAAGAAGATATACAATCAATCAACAAATACATGAAAAAATGTTCAACCTCTCTGGCAATTAGAGAAATGCAAATCAAAACTACTCTAAGATTTCATTCCACTCCAGTCAGAATGGCAGCTAGTAAGAACACAAAACAACAATAAATGTTGGAGAGGATGTGGGGAAAAAGGCACACTCATACATTGCTGGTGGGACTGCAAAATGGTACAGCCAATATGGAAAGCAGTATGGAGATTCCTTGGAAAACTGGGAATGGAACCACCTTATGACCCAGCTATCCCACTCCTCAGTCTACTCCCAAAGAACTTAAAAACAGCATACTACAGGGACACAGCCACATCAATGTTTATAGTAGCACAATTCATAATAGCTAAACTGTGGAACCAACCTAGATGCCCTTCAGTAGATGAATGGATAAAGAAAAATGTGGTATATACACACAATGGAGTATTACTCAGCAATAAAAGAGAATAAAATAATGGCATTCACAGGTAAATGGATGAAATTGGAGAATATAATGCTAAGTGAAGTTAGCCAATCCCAAAAATCCAAATACTGAATGTTTTCTCTGATATAAGGAGGCTGATTCACAGTGGGGTTGGGACAGAGGGGGGCGCATAGGAGGATTAGAGGGACACTAGAAAGGCCAATGGGGAGGGAGGGGGAGGAAGGGGCAAAAGGGTGGAAAAAAAAGATGATGTTAGAATGAGATGGATATCATTGCCCTGGGTGCATGTATGAAGACACGAATATTGTGAATATACTTTGTATACAACCAGAGATATGTAAAAATGTGCTCTATAAGTGTAATATGAATTGCAATGCATTCTGCTGTCATGTATAACAACTTAGAATAAAAAATAAAATTAAAAAAGTTCTATAAAAATAATCAAATAATTAGGGATAATGCAAGCAATTTATGCTAACAAATTCAACCACTCAGATGAGATAAACAAATTCCTTAAAAGACACTGCCAAGGCTCATGTAATTTTAAAAAAGGGGAAATCTAAATAGCACTGTATCTATTAAAATAGATGTTATGGGGCTGGGGCTATGGCTCAGTGGTAGAGCGCTCATCTCACATGTGTGAGGCCCTGGGTTTGATCCTCAGCACCACATAAATGAAATAAAGGTAGTATGTCCACCTACAACTAAAAAAAATATATTTTTTTAAAAATAGATGTTATAATTTAAAATATTTTTACAAAAAAGCCTCCAGCTCTGGATTGCTTCACTAATTAATCCTATCAAATGATTAAGGAAAAATAATACCAATCCTATACAAACTTTTCTAGAAAATAAAAAATGAGGGAACTTTTTCAAACACATTTATAAAGACAGTATTGTTCTGATCCAAAGCCTAAAGGCTTTGCAAGTAAGAAATATATGGACCAATATCCCTCATGAACATGGATGAAATCCTCAGCAAAATACTAGCAAATCAAATCCAGTGTTATATGAAGAGATAGCACCTTATGACCAAGGAAGAGTTTATCTGAAGGTCAGAAGATTGGTTTAATCTTCAAAAATCTATCAACACAGGGGCTGGGGATGTGGTCAGCGGTAGAGCGCTCGCCTAGCACGTGCGCGGCCCGGGTTCGATCCTCAGCACCACGTAAAAATAAAAAAACGCATTGTGTACAACTAAAGCAAATAAATAAATATTAAAAAAAAAAATCTATCAACACAATTCACTATGTTGATAGAATAAATAAGAATCACTACAGGATGATCATATTGGATGGAGAAAAAACATCTGACCAAATATGACACCCATTTACTATTTCTTTACAACCTCCCAGATTAGCAATAAACCTGATAAAGAGGACCTATTAAAACCAGTAGCTAGCATCACACTTAATGATGAAGACAAGACTTTCTCCCTAAGATCAGGATCAAGGTAAGGGTGTCCACTCGTGTCCCATCTATTCCAATAAGTCAAGAAAAATCAATAAATAAAAGGTGTACATTTGGAAAGTAAGAAGTAAAACTGCCCATTTGCAGATAGCAGATACAGGACATAAGAGTGATTTTTAGCAATGTCACAGGTTACAGGGTAAATATATAAACATAAATTACATTTCTATATACTAGGCAATTATCAAAAATACCATTTAAAATAGGCTTAGGATATTAAATTTTAAAATCAAAACCACGATATACTTTGGGTTGAATCTATCCAATATGTGCAAGGCCTATACAATGAAACTACAAAATACTGTCAAGTATTTAAAGAAGACACCATGTTCACAGATTGGAAGACTCAGTATTGTCTTCAGTCTTCCAAAATTGCCAGATGGCCAAAAAGAAGGAGGCTGTTAGCAGTGCTGGGGGTGTAGCTCAGTGGTTTGCACGAAGCCCTGGGTTCAATCCCCGACACAGGTGGGTGCAGGGCTGCTCTGAGCCTTCCTGTGCAAGTCTTTTTGGAGACATGTGTTTTTATTTATCTGGGAGCAGAATTACTGGAACCTTTGTCGGATATACAGATTGCATATATTTTCTCCTAAACTGTGGCTTGTCTTCATTTTTCTAAAAATACCACTTAAAGAAGGGAATTGTTAAATTTCTATGAAGTACAATAAATTTGATTTTTAAAAGTTACACTAGAGTTAGATTTTTAAAAGTTACATTATTTTTTACCTATCAGATTTGCAAAGATCAAAAAGTTGAATGAAACTGTGTGGACAGAAGTGTAGGAAAACAGATCTTTTCAGACATTGCTGGTGAAATAAAGTTATACAATCTCTGTGGAAAGTATTTGGCAAAAGCTATTGAATTTACAAACATACACGTTTTGACCTAGAGATTTCATTTCCAGGTATTTCTCTTACAAATACTTTTACACATATGTTAAATGACCTATGTTCAGTGCTATTCATTGTGGTCGTATTTGTAAGTACAAAATGTTGGGAACAATCTTAAAGTCTGTTGGTAAGAGACTGAAGAAAAAATTAGAGAACACTCACATGGTGGGATACGCTGTCATGTTGAAAATAGTATATTTTAAAAGATGTTCAGAACACTGTTAAAGAAAAACAAATTGTAGAATGGTTTGCATAGTATGTGTGTTTTTTAAAAGATCTGCTTTTATATAATTTATGCAAGATATTGTTATAGGGATTATCTCAACTGAGGTAAGTCTGGTCTGAATGTAGCTTTTGCTTTTTATTTTATATCTATTTGGGACAAAACTAGTTTTATTACATCATGGGTGACTATGTTGTTGCTGGTTTTTGGTTTGTTTTTGGGGTGGGAGGGGTCTGAGGATTGGACACAGAGGTGCTCAACCACTGACCCACCTCCCCAGTCCATTTTTTATGTTTTATTTGAGACAGGATCTCCCTAAGTTGCTTAGGGCCTCCCCAAATTGCTGAAGCTGGCTTTGAACTTGTCTCCTGCCTCAACCTCCCAAGCTGCTAAGATTACAGGTGTGCATCACCACGCCCAGCTCATAATTTCTATCACACTGCCTAATTAGGTGGGTTATAAGCTGGAGAAAAATACACCACACATGAAGAAACATAGTTCATGAACGTGCGAACTTATCATTTTGCTTTAACTGAAGATACTGAGCTTAAAAGCAGCAGCAAGAGTGGTTACTAAGAACAGGGCCGAGGCAGCTTGTCTTGTCTTCTTTGTCCTGGCCCCTCAGTTTCCTAACAGGGATCACAGGCTAACAACTCACTTCCCTAGCACAGGCCTGCAAAGTGGTTAAATTCATCCAAAATCTCAATGGCTTTATACTCAAACTTACTGCTATAGTTTGGATGTATTCAAGGTTCCTGTGTTAATGGCCTGGCCCCCAGGGTGGTGCTACAGAGAGGTGGTGCCCAGTGGTAGGTCCTTAGGTCATTGGGGGTCTGACTTTGAAAGAAATTATGGGACCCTGGCCCCTCTTCTTCCTCTCTTTTGCTTCCTGGCCCTGAGGTGAACAGTCTGCTCTGCAACAAGCTCCCCACCATTGTCATCTGACACCCCCACCAAAGGACCCCACCTGGGTCCACCAGCACATGGGCTGGAACCTCTAAAACTGTGAGCCCAAATAAACCTTTCTCTTTATGATTACCTCAGGTATTCTGTTACAGTAACAGAAAACTGACTAACAATAATATTAATATTCTTGGAGAACTTGTATAAGTAATAACGTATTTCCACTTAAGGGAGTTGAATAAATATCACAATTTACTAGTGTACGAACTAGATTCAACAAGGTCTTAGCTTTACCTAGCATAACGATATGGAGTCAGGGCCAGAAGTCCCTGGATAGTAAGTTGGACTCAAGTTTCCCAGTGTTTCAGAATATTGTTCTCTTTTACTTTTATAAAAGGACAACTCTGCAGAGAGTGAGCACAAAGTGCAAATAAAAAAATAGAAAATGTCCACATCTTCCCTTGGAACATGTTTTAGTTTTTAAGTGTACCTCATTTGAGAGGCTGACCCAGGGTATCCAACCCATCTAGCTTTGCCCAGGATTTTGTCCATTTAGCACCAAAAATCCTGCATGCTGGGAAAACTCTTCATCCCCAGAGAGCCAGAAAAGGGGTCATTCTATTTGACCCTGACTTTCATTGTACTGAAAACCCAAACCTGACGCCAAATCCCCAAAGACATTTCTGCTTTTATTTCACTTCTTCCTTCACTCCCACATTGTTCCAATCAAAAGAGGGAATTTAATTGTAAGTATGAAAATATCAGCATGAGGAATCATTCTTATTTTTTCCTGCTCCTCGTTTTATAAACTCCATTCCCTCCTGTTTTCAATTGCCTGTTACTACATATGAAGTTTTTTAAAGTCTGGATGCCAAATAAAATATATGGGCAATTCTTACATTGTGAAACTTTAAGTATAGATAATTGTTTTTCTGTGAATTTAAAAATATTGACCGAAGGCATCAGGAAGACTGGACAGTATTTACAAGGTGAAAAAGTAATTGCTTTCAGTTCTGAATCTATGGCTGTATTTACCTCTGCTCTACACCAGATGGCAGACATGAGCGCTACTTCTTTTGCTTCTCCCTTACCAAGATTCTGAATGGAATTAGACTTTTTTCAGTTCAAAGCCATAAATCAGAAATGTCCTTAGAGTGACCTGTAGATGTAAATTACCAGAATTTATCATCTGCTGCTACATATGTGGGATCTTTCCTGATGTCCTGCCTCAGAGAGTCATTTATTAAGTGTGTTCAAAAGAAACTTTTTCCTTTGAGGCCCCACAATGTAGTCACTGCAGTGAAAAACCTGATTCCCTTGCATACTGACATACCTACCCCTCTCTGCACAAGGGACAAAGAGGAAGAACGCTTGCAGAGATATTCAGAGGAGGAAAAGGAAAAAACTGGGTCATACGTTGCACGTCTTAACATCGGCAACAATCTCTCAAATGAATATGCAAACTGAATGATACAAAAATATAGCTTCTTTCTGGAGGTAGCTTAGTGATATACAGGCCCTGGTATGCAGGCCCTGAGGTTAAAGCCCAGTACTGGAAAAAAAAAAAAAAAAATCTTAAGAATTTCCCAGCTCTTTTAACTTTCTAAATCATCAACAGTGAGTTTCAGTGATCTTTATTTGTCCTCAGAACAAAATTCTAGGGTTGTTTCTTTCCATTTGTTCTATGGCATTATAGAGCCATAGTGAGTCACAATTTAGTCACAAAAGGAACAGAGCACCTTACTTTTCTATTTAAGTATTGATACCAAACTCCCAGTCCCTTTCTGGGTAAAGGAAAACTTCAGACTTACTGAGAAAGAATACCCAGTCACTTCTCGTTACACAGTCTGCTTCTAGTTTACAATAATTATTTTCAGGTAAAAGCTCAGCCTTTTGGCATTTCCTCCCCACCCCCTCTTCCTCCCCATGGAAGCATCTTGAGCTGGGGGAAATTAAATGTGGCCCTTCCTGGAGATCTCAGGGTGTTCCCCAGTCCTTGCAGTCCTCAGGGGTTAAGTATGTGCGTCATGCACCTGGTCGAACTCACCCCCCTGACACCCATGGCCCACATCCACTCTCTCTCCCCTCCTTCAGGGCCCTGTGGTCCTCTTGCCTGGCTTAGCAACACAAGCCTCAGCTTTTTCCTCAGCTGAACATCTCTTCGGAGATCAGGCCTTGGTTTCCATCCAAATGGTCCACCTGCAGCCTTTCAGTTTAAGAGGTTAAGGAGTCTCCAAGGAGATCCAGGCTCTTCTCTACCTAACCGAGTTACATCCTAAATTTGACCAGGATGTTACTGCACTTGGGATGCCAAATAGTGAAGGAGGAAAGAACCTCTCAGCATTTGGCTTCAGCTTCTGTAGTGTTCACACTCACCTGCGATAGTTCTGGGGCTTTAGCAGTGAAGCCTTGACACATTTTGGATACCTGACTCCCCCTGACACCCTGCCCCGCCCCACCTCCCTCCTCTCTCTCCTGTTGTCCAGCCACAGCATATAATAGGACATTATTTATTCTTCCTCTTCCTCTCTGCCTTGGATTTCTTGGTAGCATATCATCTCCATTTCTTCTGGGGGCCATTAAGCCTCCCTGCTCAGCCCTTAGGGCTAATCATGACTTTGGTATGACTTCTTCCACTAGATGTAACTCTTCACATGTGTTTTAGTCAGCATTTTCGCTGCTGTAACTAAAACGTCTGACCAGAACAATTTTAGGGGAGAAGAAGTTTATTTGGGGGCTCATGGTTTCTGAGGTCTCAGTCCACGGACAGCAGGCTCCATTCCTTGGGGCTCGAGGTGAGGCAGAACATCATGGCGGAGTGTGTGGCAGAGGGAAGTGGCTCACACAATGATCAGGAAGCAGAGAGAGACACTCCACTCCCCAGATTCAAAATATATACCCGCCCCACACCTCCAATGAACCACTTCCTCCAGCCACACCTCACCTGCCTCCAGTTACCACTCAATTAATCCCATTAGGGATTAATTCTCTGATCAGGTGAAGGCTATAACCCAATCATTTCTCCTCCAAGACTTCTTGCGTTGTCTCACATGTGAGCTTTTGGGGGACACCACATCTAAACCATAACAACATGTAAAAGTTGGAATTTGGAATTTAGAAATCACATATCTCTGTCCAAAAAGTTTCCCTTTCAACACATACACACACACACACACACACACACACACACACTTAAAATAGTCAAGAAACATACTGCTACCTCTTTGTTGTATATGACCTTCACTTTTATTTTCCTGTAGCAACAAGCCTCGTCATTTAGCCTATTCTTGGTGTTGCAGGTTAAAAGAAAATAATATTTGGTGGCTGGGGTTGTGGCTCAGCAGTAGAGCGCTCACCTAGCATGTGTGCGGCCCTGGGTTCAAGCCTCAGCACCACGTAAAATAAAATAAAGGTATTGTGTCCAAATACAACTGAAAAATAAATATTAAAAAAAGAATTCTATTCTGTTTTAAAAAATAGAATAAGATTTTAAGGAACAAATTAATATAAATTATTTTCATATATTAAAAATATATTCACTAAAACAGGGGCTAAGAACTCCTTATGTAAAGTATTTTAAATAGGACTTAGCATATAAGCTTAACTATTATTATATCAATATCACTACTGAATGTAAAGCAAAGACCAAAGATAAGGACACAGAGTACATTATCATGTTGAGAGTGATTATTACAAAAACCTAATAGTAAGAAACAACATACCTTTTGAACTTCCATTTCAAATGTTAAGATAGAGAAAGTACGAGAAAGAGTTAAATATGAAATCAGAATGTAATTTGAACTGGGTTTATTCAATTGCCTGATCCAATACCTGTGAAACCTCTAACTTTCTGGTTTACATATTTCTATTTTGATTGGGTGGTTGTACTTAATATCAGAGGAACACATGTTGTAGTTTTCCTAAATCGACATAAACCAACTCGATTGCCCTGTCACCCCAGATAATAAAGGACAACATGGGCGTCATGAAGGATGTAAAAGAAGCTACAACTGGAAGCTAACACACAGTTATTGTAAAGGAAAATTATTGACAGAAAAACCATCGCCTCCTCATGACAAAGCCCATTTTGGTGGGAAAGGGAGGGAGAAGCTACACTGTCAATGACAGTTAATAGAAAGTTGCTTCAGCTGTAGGTTTTATGATCAAAACATCCAAGCTGAAACATACACGTCGTTTCTGTTTTCTCTCAATGTGACAGTTGCTAGCCCTGGTCCATTAAGCAGACAGACTTGTGTGTGAATCTGCTGGGTGAGGTGGTATTAACCTCTTTGACATTGTTTTTACTTACCCAGGGCTCTGGTTTCTTCAGTTAATGTGGATTTGGTGTTAATATTTCCAGCCTTCCAAAAGACATGATTACAGGTGCCATCTAACCCCTGAGAACAATTATACTGTTTGCTACCAAGTGCCCAGTGTCCTAGAAAATCAATAAGTCAGTCCAAATGTATAAGATTAAAGTTAAAAAAAATCTATATATCAGGAGGAAAAAGTACAGTCTCCAGCCAACAAGATATTTCAAAAGTTGTATCATTTTAAAATGACATAACCATTTGGGGGGCTAGTTTTTCAGGGTTTGGAGTTTATAAAAGCCCTCGTGGTTTAATTGTTCTGACATCCTTAATTGTCACTTAACCAAACCCTGAATACCTCACAGGAATTCTTGGAGCCCAAAGTGGAAAACAGAACAGAGAGCAGCAGCCGTGGCCCATAATTCATTAAACTCAGGACTATTCGAGAAGCCTGGCCAGATGGTGTTGGAAGGCAAGATATAGAGAGTGCCATTTCCTAGGGTCTGGGACTCTTCACAGAGGATTCTGGTCGGGTATGAGGGCTTCCTCCTGTGATGCCTGGAGTTCTCCCACAGCACCTCAGTGGCCTTGTGAGGACCTAGAGGGACAGAGGTGCATATATCTGGCTTCCAGTGATTCTGAAAAAGGGTTCTGCAGTTTTAAAAGCAACCATCTGAAGCCTTAATGTATCATCACCATATCACCATACAGAGAAGGATAAGTAAGTCCTAGCTATTCTCAGTTTTACTCACCCTCCAAGCCAATAGGAACCAGCAGCATAGATTTCAAACCCCTAAAAGCAACTAGAATAGGTTGCAGGTAAAAATATCTTAATGAGATTTGTTTTGAAAATAAAAATGACTGAAATGCCAGAGGCATGCATAAGGTGCTCAGTGCAATTATTCTCAACCCTGGACATGCACCTGAAAGACTGGAGAATTTTAAAACTTAATGAATAAATAATGGATCCAACTGCAAAGGTTCTAATTCAACTGGTCTGGGATAGAGCCCAGGATTCAGTATGTTTAAGTTTCCTAGGTGGTTTTAAGGTGCAGTGGTGACCAACAGTCACAGCATGACAAATACACAGAGAAAGAGAGATCATATACACCCAGACCACAAAGGTGCAAAGATACTTCTTACATGATCCACAAGTTTCCAGACACTCAGAATGGACTCCTGGAATTTGCTTCACCCAAAGGCCCCTATGGTGACAGCTGTTACTTCTAAAATTTATGGAGTAGCTTTTATTCTTGTGTCTCTGAGTCCATGACCATTTGTTTGAACAGTATTTCCAAAACCATAAGCAATGCCAGGGAGACTTATTCAAATTAGAGGTTCAAGACTCTTCCCACCTAGTTCTATTCAGTAGATCTAAATGACATCCTTAGAATCTATAGGGTCAACAAGGGGATGTTTATGGCCTGGCAAATTTGAAAAACCCTTCTTTCAAATATAAATTGTTAAAACAGCCACGTAAGCCTGGCGTAGTGGTAGTGGCACATGCCTGTAATCCTAGTGGCTTGGGAAGCTGAGGCAGGAGGATTGCAAGTTCAAATCCAGCCTCAGCAACTTAGTGAGCCCCTAATCAACCCTGTCCCTCAGTGGTTGAGCACCCTGTCAATCCCTACCAAAAAAATAAAAAAAATGCCCCTTATGGGCTGGGGTTGTGGCTCAGCGGTAGAGCGCTCACCTAGCATGTGTGCGGCCCAGTTTCGATCCTTAGCACCACGTAAAAATACGCACATTATGTACAACTAAAGCAAATAAATAATTCAAAAATAAAAGCCCCTTAGCTTTAGTCATAATTTCATTCAGCTTCCATCATCACACACATTATTTCTAGAACAGTCTTCCCATTTCCTTTATCCATTTTGCCATTCTCTGCTGGCTAGCAAGTTCTTAGGTAACTTAATTAGTCAGTGTATTCTGGTTTGGATTTCCTTCTCCTCTGCAAGAATCTTTGAGTAGGCAAAGAGGGGGTCATTCTGGTCTTGAAACCACAGAATATGGGGGTAAATTCAAAAACAGTAAAAGGGATAATGATAATAAAGGGATGATGCTACATTTGGAAGTAAAATAGACAATGCCAGCAAAAATCCTATCTAGAGTATGCTGGGCCACAAGGCCAACTTGTGCCCCTGTTGGAAAGAGAAAGGACAACAGAAGTGACAGCTTACAGTTTTGCACACTTATACTGCTCAGTGCTGTATGTACATTATCTCATTTAATCTGCAGTGTCTCTGAGGTCTACACTAGAGTTGTGCTGGTTCATATAGGGGAAGACAGATAAGTAGCCCAAGTAACTCGCCCAGGGACACACAGCTGTTCAGGAGTCAGGCTGGCTTGAAACCACTGAGCAAAACTGTCTCCTTCTTGCAGAGAACAGAACAAGTAGGTTCAGAAAAGATTCTCAATTCCCTCATTTCGTCCCCTACTTCCAAGTGAGGTAGCAAAAACTGTTCAGGGAAGTTCCCAGGTGTCTTCTCAGTCTTCTGGAATCCGCTTATTGGGAGTTTTTTAACATTGTTAATTTTTTTAATTGCTAAATAAAAATATGTATTGATTGGATGCAATTTACTTAAAAGTGACTATATTCTCAGGTGCAAAATGTTTGTTGAAATCATCTTTGTTGGTTGACAAATAAAAGAATTTTGGTACCTAACATAGGTTTTATTTTCTGCTTCACTTTAGGTTTTCAGCACATTTCTGAGAAATAGAGCCATTCTCTTGGATGTGTTTCCTGTAGGAAGATTTTCAAGGAAAATGATAATGAAAGGTAAAAGGGAAATGTGTGCCTCTACTCTTCTGAAGAATGTGGAAGGAAATTCTCTAAGAAACATACACTATAGTGGAAAATAAATGGACTTGGAGCCAAACAAGGCAAGGTTTGCTTCACTATGGGCTGTGCAACCTGGATTAATTACTTCCCCTTTCTGAACAATGATGCTTAATCTTAAAGTTAGAATAACATTACTCAAAACAAGGGTTGACAAGCTATGACCATGGACCAAATCCAGCCTTCTAGATTGTTTTTAAAACCCACCCTTCAGATAAGAATAATTTTTATATTCTAAAGCTTGTAAAAAAAAATAGGAAAAAGGATATTTAACAGAGATTATATGTGGCCTGCAAAATATAAATATTTACTGTCTGGCCTTTTTAGAAAAAACATTGCCAACCTGTTGCTGCCTGAAGCGATGGCTGTTTGGAGCAACGAAGCCGCGGGAAGAAGTTCAGAGGCGAACTGGAGACAAACAGCTTTTTATTCTGATAACTTTTCTCTCTGGCTCTAACAACGACTAACACGCGCCACACACACCACCAAAATGGCGCTGACCCGATCAGCAATCTCGGCCAAGTCACTCGAGATCCCGGGCCAAGTCCCTGTGAGACTACGGAAGGCGGCAATGCCCAAATCTCCATGGCCCATAGTCAACCGCAATTTAAGCCATCTCTCCAAACAGGGCTCCTACACCAACCTTTGACTTTAAATAAAAATCTTCACAACTTATCATTTTTTAAAAAATGAAGCTAAGATTAGATGCAGAATCTATAAAGTAGACTCAGTGGCTAGTCTTACATTCTCGGCTACTCAGGAGGCTGAGGCAGGAGGATGGCTTGAGCGAAGGATGTCAGGACCAGCCTCGGCAACAGAGACCCCATCTACTCAAATAAATAAATAAAATAAACTCTCTCACTACATCCCAAGCAAGTTCTTGGCACTTGAAATTTATTTATTTTTTATGACAATATCCAATAATTTATTGTGAAGCAATAAGAGGAATTTTCTAAACCTTTCCTCATTAAAAAATATATTTATCAATTACAATAGATGAAAAAATTGATAACTTATTGTGATTGTTTGCTATGATACTTTTCCTAATACTAAGTAAATGTTGACATTAATACCTATTTTTGTTTGTTTTCCGACAGAGGGCTCTTCAAATTGTGTAAGCTTCTAGTACATTAAAACTTCATCCCAGCAGCTCAGAAGGCTGAGTAAGGAGGATGGTGAGTTCAAAGCCAGCCTCAGCAACTGAGTGATGCCCTAAGCAATTCAGTGAGACCCTGTCTCTAAATAAAACACAAGAAAGGGCTGGTGATGTGGCTCCGTGGATAAGTTGGCATTTGAAATTGAAACGTGTGCTTAAACAAAATTTTAAATGACCACAGGGTCCCTAACAAATGAGAGAGATGTCAAAGCAAAGACTCCTTTTGGGAAAGGCAACTGCGTGCTTCACACGGAAACTACTTGAATCATTGTCAAGCATCGTGTAGCTCAGGGATTTTAAAACGGTCGGAAAGGTAGAGGACTTGGATTTATCGTCCTCCAAAATGTCATGCAGAAGTATAAATAAATAAGACAGGTAAACCCTCTGGAGGAGAGGGGCGAAAGGGGTGGTGAGATGAACCCTCTCTGTCCCCTCTGGCTCCTCCTGGGCAGGGTAGGCAGCCCCAAGAGCTCCTTGGATGCCACACTGACTATTCTTTCTCTCTCTTTGTGTTTGTGTTGGGGGGGGGGGGGTAGGTGTTTCAGAATTTGAACATGAAGTTCATTTATAACAACCTTATTAAAAAGTACAACCAAGATGCTGTGTAGGGAGGTCACTACATTATGAAAGTCTGAAATCGCCCTGTCACTATGGTTAGAGAAAGTTAAGTGTCTCAGCCAGAACTTGAAGGGGGCCACCGTTGTAGCCTTCTGCCCCAGTCTAGCCCACTGACTGTTTCTGGTTAAGGGATTCATACCAGTTACAGGAAAATTTGGCTTCCATTCAAGACCTGAAGGGAGGCAAACAAAAACAATTCTGCTGTGAAACAGAAAGAAAAATGAGTCTGACAGGTTTATTACATTCTGCACTTCCCCTTGCTGTTTCCAAAGCATGGCTTTCAAACACAAGACTGTCCCACAAGAAGAACCTCCATAGTATGGCGGCCCTCTCAGAAAGATCTCTTCTCCTTTCTCAAATTTCTTTTCTTAAATTCTGGAGCCAGAACAAGCCCCAGGTGTCCTCTGTGTCCAACACTAGCATGTAATATTCTCTTTCCTCTGTTTTGGCAAAATTTTAGAAAAGAAAGAGAAGGGGATAGTTGTCAAAGTCCCAAGGACAGAGGAGAACCCAGGCATAGGCCCAGGGAGAGGAAGAAAGCCATGTGATCGTTGCAGAACAAACAGAAATAATGACAAATTAACACTTTTGAAAAACTAGGACCATTCTAACTCATGTGTGTGTTTAAAAATGCATGTTTTATAAGTACCTGTAAGCAATACCCCGAAGTCAGATTCAGAAGGTTAGAGATGTGCATGCTTGTGAGCACAGACTAGAGCAAAAGACAGAACAATTCCATCGGGGCAGAAGAGTGCATTAATGCATATTACATGTCAAAGTGCCTGCCAGTTGCATGTGTGCTTATAAAGAATTAATGTTTCACTCACGTTCAATACAGCTGACTTGCTCCAGTTGAAATGGACCTAGATAGCTATTTATTATCTGAATAGCTTTAACACAGTATTCTCCACCCTGCAGCTGAAGTTATTGAATCTAACATGTGGTATTCATTAGGAGAAATCTTGGAGTATAATTGTCTAGATTTCAGGCATAAACTTTTGCAATAAAATTTTGCATTAAAAAGAAAAGATTTATTTTCAGACTCCTGAGTTCTGCCACCAACATAGTGGAAACAATACCAATTTTCTTTTTCTTTGGCCTAAAACATACATTTCATTGGCTTTTTAAGGGGCAATTACAGTCAGAAAAATAAGGGTTCCTTTTGCAAACAAATTTTAAATAATGTTTAAGATATCCTCTCTGGAAAATCATTTAGGAAAAAAGAACTCAGTCCTTGAAAGTGTAGGGAATAGTGATTTCTAGATGACAGACATTTCCTCCCTTTCTTGTCTTCCTCCTCCTCCTCCTCTTTCTCAGTTCCTTACCCCACCCTCTTATTTGAGAATTGTAATTATATAGAGGAAAACTATTAACACTTTGTAAAATAACTTATTAAATTTTACTAATTGAAAATAGCATTTGATTCTTTTTTCGTACAACAAGAAGTACATTTTATGATCAGTTTTCATTCATTTGTTCTTTGTTTTTACAGTGATGAAATTTTAATGTCAAGGGCCTAAAAACAACCTGGAAACATTTTTGAGTGAAATGGAATGAACAGTTTTGTCATTGTTTTGTCTACCATAGTCTTTACCTCCAAAATGGGAACATTTTAGGTTCTTAATTAGCTCCACAGTACTCTAAAGATGACACAACAGGAAGTCATATAAAGTCATCTGCAGTTTCAAAGTGTGGCACATTTGTGTCACTAAAAATAACACATTGATGGGCTAGGGGTGCAGCTCAGTGGTAGAGTGCCTGTCAAGCATGTATGAAGCCTTGATTCAGTCCCCAGCACTGGGGGAGAGAAAAAAAATATATATGTGTGTGTATGTGTGTGTGTGTGTGTGTGTGTGTGTGTAGATATACATATGTGTATCTCCACACACACACACACACATTGCTTAATCTTTTTCACTTTCAAAATTTGTGATTTTTAAATGACTTATCAAAATGATACATACACATACTTTGAAAAAACCAAATAGTACATTCAAAAGAATGAAGTTGGATCCTTACTTTACACCATATGCAAAATAAACTAAAAATTTACCTAAATCCTAATGTAAGAACTAAAACTATAGAACTCCTAGAAGAAAACAGGGGAAAACTTCATGACGTTAGATTTGGCAATGATTTCTTGAATATGACACCAAAAGCAGAGAAAACAAAAGGAAAAAACATCAAAATTTAAAACTTCTGTGTATTCAAGGACATAATCAATAGAGTAAGAAGACATCCTACATAATGGTAGAAAATATTTGCAAATTATGTATCTGGTAATAGATTCATATCCAGAATATACAAAAAATTTCTACAACTCAACAACAACAACAAACAAACAAAAAAAACTGATTAAAAAGTAGCTGAAGAACTAGAACAGACAATTCCACAAAGAAAATATATAAGTGCCCAACCAGGTATCTGAAAAAATGCTCAACAGATTTGGGAAATGCAAATCAAAACCATAATGAGATATACTCCACATCATTAGGATAACTACTGTAAAAGCACATACAGAGAAGATAGCAAACATTAGCAAAAATGTGGAGGAAGTGGAACCCTGTGCACTATGGGCAGGAACATAAAATCAAAAAATTAAACATAGAATTACCATCTGATCCAGCAATTCATCTTCTGGGCATGTATCCAGAAGTGGAAACAGCTCAAATGTGTGTGTGTGTGTGTGTGTGTGTGTATACCACAAAATATTATTCAGCCTTTTAAAAGAAAGAAATTTTGACATATGCTACAACATGGAGGAATCTTAAGAACATTATACTGAAAAAAAATAGTCTAGCCACAAAAAGACAAATACTGTATGATTCCCCTTTTGTGAGGGATATAAATTGATTCATAAGAAACAGAAAGTAGAATGCTGATGGTCAGGGGCTGAAGAAGAGGGAAATAGGGAGTTGGTTAATGGATCAAAATTTCAGTTTTGCAAGATAAAAAATGTTTGGAGATTGATTATACAACAATGTGAATGTAAAGAATACTACTGAACTGTATACTTAAAAATGGTTTAGATGATATCTTAGTCCATTGGTGGTGCTATAACAAAATGTCTGAGGCTGGGTAATTTTTCAGAACAGAAATTTATTCCTTATATTTCTGGAAGCCACAAAATTCAAATATCAAAGCACCATCATTTTCAGTGTCTAGTGAGTAGGGCCCACCTGCTTCAAACATGGCACCTTGAACACTGTACTGCTTCTTCCTGAGGACAAATGCTGTGTCCCTACATGGCAGAGGAGTTGAAGAGAGCAAATCCAAAAATCCAACTCTCGCAAGCCATTTTATAAAGGCCCTAATCCCATCCATGGGGGCTCTACCCTAATGACTTAATCACCTCCTAAAGACCTCTTAATTACTATCACAGTGGTGATTAAATTTCAACGTAAATTTTAGACAGAACACCTTCAAACCATAGCAGATGGTAAATTTTATGGTATGTGTGTTTTGTTCTAACTTTAATATGAAATTTTTATTTTTTAATTTTCTTTTTCACTAGTACATTATGACTATGCATAATAATGGAGTTCACTATTACATATTTGTACATGCACAAAATATAACATTGTAATTTGGTCAATTTTGTTCCCCAGAACTTCCCCTTTTCCTCTCCTCCCCCCTTCCCCTGTCACCCTTCCTCCGTTCTACTGGTCTCCTTTTCATAAAATAAATTTAAAAAAGAATAAATAGGACATGTAGCTCAGTGGTAGAGTACTTGCCTAGCATGTGCAAAGCCCTGGAATCAATCTCCAGCGTGAAAAAAAAAATCAAAACTGATTGCTGATAGGCACAGATTTTCTTTGTTAGGCAATAAAAATGTTATGAAATTAGATTGAGGAGATATTTGTACAACTCTGTGACTCTACTAAACATCATTAGATTGTGCACCTAAATGGGTGAATGATATAATTATGAATCATGTCTCAATAAAGCTATTTTTAAAAAATCAAGTGGTGCTCCAAGCTTTTTAACAAAAAAAAAAAAAAAAAAAAAAAGCAATATTCTGTGCCATTCTTCCTTACTGGAGTCTCTCCAAAGGCAAATACTTTCAAACCGTATTAGCTCTAGCTCCTAAGATGGTTAATTGTATGTGTCAACGTGACTGGGCCATAGGGTGCCCGGATATTTGGTCAAACATTATTCTGGGTACGATCCATGTGGGTGTTTCTGGGTGAGATTAACATGTGGATTGGAAGACTGAATAAAGAAGATTGCCTGCCCTGATGTGTGTGGGTCTCAAAAAACCAACTGAAGACCTGAAGAGAACAAAAACTAAGTTAAAGGAATAGGCCCTGCCTGACTGCTGGAGCTGGGACATTGGTCTTTTCCTGCCTTCAGACTCAAACTGACTTCGGTTCTTTTTGGATCTCCACCCTGCCTGCTCTAGGACTGGACTTTACACCCCATCAGTTCTCCCAGGTCTCCAACCTATTGAATGCCGGTCCTGGGACTCCCAACCTCTATAATTGTATAAGCTAATTCCTTCTAATGAATAATTAACACATGTGTACACCTACATGCACACACACACACACACACACACACATACACACATCCTATTGCTTCTTTTCTTTGGAGAACTCTAATAAAAACTAATCTCCAGCCGGGCACTGTGGTGCACACCTGTAATCCCAGCACTTGGGAGGCTGAGGCAGGAGGATCACAAGTTCAAAGCCAGCCTCAGCGATGGTGATGCGCTTAGCAACTCAGTGAGACCCTGTCTCTAATAAAATACGAAAAAGGGCTGGGGATGTGGCCCAGTGGTTGAGTGCCCCTGAGTTCATTCCCCGGTACCAAAAAAAAAAAAAAAAACTAATCTCCAAATACATTCAATCTATTAACTCCCTCAATGAGAGATAAATATCTAACTCTCTTCCTTAATTAGGTTACATTGCATGGCAAAGTTGAGGGAATATCATGGTCCTGGCTATATTATGTTAGCTAAGACTGTGTCTTAGCATGCTGGAATAAGAAATGGTCTTTGCTGGCTTAAAGTGAGCAGGCATATGAAGAAGCCCCTGTTACAAAGGTAGAGCTGGTGGACTCGAAGGACCTCAAAGACACAAAGCCAGCCTCAGATCTTCCCCAAGTCCAGCCTGTGGTGAGACCACAACCTCCCCAGAACCTGGGCACAGCCTTGGGTGACCCCAAAGCAAGAAGCTTGCAAGGCTGAGCATGAAGTCGCACCTCACAGAAACTGACATAAAATGTATGTTGTTTAGTCCTTTGCTGTGTGCTAAGCACTAACAGGAAACATACAGCAGATGCTGTACTCAACTTCATTTTTCAATTTTTTTATTAAAAGTTTAAATGTGGGCCTGAGGTTGTAGCTCAGTGGTAAAGTGCTTGCCTTGCACATGTGGGTTCAATCCTCAGCACCACATAAAAATAAATAAATAAATAAATAGATAAATAGATAAATAAATAAATTAAATAAAGCTATTTTAAGAATACATATCTTTAAAAAAATAAAGTTTTAATGTTAGGGGCTGGAAATGTAGCTGTGGTAGAGTGCTTGCCTAGCATGTGGGTGGCCTTAGTTTCTATCCTCAGTACAACAACAAAGAAGTTTGAATTGTTTATTATATACTTAATTTCTAATAGTTATTATTCTTTTTTTTTTTTTTTTTTTTTTTTTGGTACCGGGGATTGAACTCAGGGGCCCTCGACCACTGGGCCACATCCCCAGCCCTTTTTTGTATTTTATTAGAGACAGGGTCTCACTGAGTTGCTAAGTGCCTCGCCATCGCTGAGGCTTGCTTTGAACTCGAGATCCTCCTGCCTCAGCCTCCCTAGTGCTGGGATTACAGGCGTGCGCCACCTTGCCCGGCTTCATTTTTTAGTACTTCTAAAAAATGCCAATTACATCTAGTTCTAGTGAAGGCTGGAGTGTCGGGGAGATAATCTGAGTGCTTCTTGATACAGTCATACAAGGTTAATGATGGGGATACATTTTAAGAAATGCAATGTTGGGCCGGATGCAGTGGCGCACACCTATAATCCCAGCAGCTCGGGAGGCTGAGACAGGAGGATCACAAGTTCAAAGCCAGCCTCAGCAATGGTGAGGCCCTAAGCAGCTCAGTGAGACCCTGTCTCTAAATAAAATACAAAATAGGGGTAGGGATGTGGCTCAGTCATTGAGTGCTCCTGAGTTCAATCCCCAGTAACCCCCCCCCCAAAAAAAAAAATAAAAGAAGAAGAAATGCATCGTTGGGCAATTTTGTCATGGTGTGAATGTCATAGGTTGTATTTTACACAAATGAGAATGGTCTAAGTCAATCACTCAACATGGGTCCTTGATACAATCAAGAGACTCGATAAACATGAGGTAGGTGAGGTAGGTGAGGCTGCAGCTGGCAAAGCTCAGCACACCATTTTACAGAAACCATTTTTTAGTGGGAGAAAGAATATACTCTAAAATTATTTTTAAAATACATAGTAAGCACATAAACAACATAATCATTTATCATTGTCAAGTGTGTTGTACTGGATACACTCCTACGTGCTATGCTTTAGAAGGACCAGCAGCACAGTAGGTTCATTTACACCAACATCACCACAAACACATGAATCATACACTGCACAACTGTGACAGCACTGAGCAAGAGGAATTGTTCAGCTGCATCATGATCTTAGGGGACCCCCACCAACCATGAGGTCCATTGTTGACCAAAACATCACCGTGTATTGTGTAGCAGCAATAAGTGACAAAATGGCTGCAATATTTCTCTGGTCTCTGTATCCATATCCTTTGCAATATGATTTTGTAAATCCATACAGAATTGTTTGATATTGGATTGATATGCAATTGTTTCCCCAGCCCTTGAATCTCATCTGGTCCTATGTCCTGCTTTGGCTTCTAGAAATTGGTTAAAAAAAATGATAGGGTAAATGGAGTTTTATGGGCCATAAAGAAGAATGAAATTATGTCATTTGCAGGAAAATGGATGGGTCTTCAGAACATTATGTTAAGTGAAATAAGCCCAACTCAGAAAGTCGATGGTCCTATGTATTTTGACATTTGTGGAAGCTAGAGAGGAGAAAGGAAAAGAAAGTTGGGAGTCTCATGAAAATTGAAGGTAGATCAGTAGAGTAGAGGAAGGGACCGGGGGAGGGAGGAGGGCAGGGAAAAGGGAAATACTGGAGAATGATATTGCCCAAATTATATAATTTTATTGTGTGTGTGTGTGTGTGTGTGTGTGTGTGTGTGTGTATGAATATGTAACAACAAATCCCATCTTTCTGTGCAACTCTAATCACCAATTTAAAAATGTGGGGAAAAAATGATAGTGTACTAGTTAGAGCCCAGGGATCAAAGGATTTGTCAAGCTTTTGTTAATTCTCTTGGGACCCTGCCTCTGCTGAATTATTAAGTCCAATAGAAAATGAGACACAGAGACCTGATCCAAATCAGCCTGTTTGCACCAACCAGGGCCCCAGAGATGTCAGGAAGTGAGACTCAATCAGCAGTCATTCAGTCACGTACCCAATCTGGCAGACTGTCCCATGGCCAACCCAATGACCAACACACCTGTGAACTAAATAAATGCTTGTTGTTTTAAACACTGCATTTTTAACTGCTCCTTTTGTTTTGTTTTTGTTTTTTTGGTGGTGCTGGGTATTGAATCCAGGGCCTTGTGCATGCCAGGCAAGCACTCTACCAACTAATCCATATCCCCAGCCCCTTTAACTGCTCCTTTTGTTTCAGCCCCATCTTCACCCTTCTTCAGCAATATCTGATGCCTCCATTTCTGGGCTTTTGTAGGGCTAGTCACTTCTTGTGGCTTCTCCCTTTGCAGCTTCCTGTATTCTAATGATCAACTACAGGGTTCCATCTTTCTAAGTTTCATTGTCAACTTTCACCAGATGTCATATCCCCTTCCACTCTTCATGCTTTTATTGGCATTTTAGTGGAATTTCAGGGAAGAAATGGGTACGTGTATACTCGAATGTACCATTTAAACCATGAGTTCAATACAATCTTCAATTGCAAAGCAAGATGTATTTGTGCTTCTAAATGTAATGCCATTTTTCTAAAAAGAAGCAAAATGTGCTTGCAATTCTCTATTTGCTACCTTTTTCTTCAGGATTTATTTTTTATCTAGATGACAACAACAACTTCTACTAAGCCCCAGCATGATCATTTCCTCTTATCTTGCTACATTTTTTGTCACTAATCAGAGTTTCTTAACACAGGTTCCACAGAAGCCTAGGAGGAGTCTATAACATGTTGCTGGGAATCTGCAAGAGACATGAGTGAAAAATATTAACATTGATTTTTGAAGTTTGCATACCCTGCAATTCTAACATGCATGGTAATGGATGATGAATAAGCAGTCCTGTTAGAACTTTTGTGAGAATGCTTTCCACTCCGTATGGCATTTTATTTGATTAGGTTTTCATTTTTGATGTGAAATACAGGAGGCCATTGATCATTGTGGAGCATAGAATTGCACAGAGCAGAGCTTCTTCCAAATTACATCCCCCAAACACCCCTACACATACCAAGTGACCCAGGGAAGAAAACAAGCTCCACTAGTACAACAGAAAGCCAGAGAGAATTTTCATTTGGAAGAAAGAGTTTTCATGCACCACAACTTCGCTTCTCCACTGGCAATCTGCAGGTGAATATGGCACAGATGGTGTAGACTAGAGGTGTGTTGTGTTGGATTTTTTCACAGTCTTGCTTCCTTGTTTGTTTATTGTGACCTCTTTTCTTTTTTCTATTTTATTAGCCTTTGGGGTTTTTTAAATTCTTTTTAGATATACATGACAGTAGAATATATTTTGACATATTTTACATACATGGAGTACAACTTCCCATTCTTGTGGTTTTACGTGATGTGGAGTTTCACTGATCATGTATTTACACACGAACATAGGAAAGTTATGTCCAATTCATTCTACTGTCTTTCCTATTCCCATCTTCCATGCCTTCCCTTTATTCCCCTTTTTCTAATCCAAGGAACTTCTATTCTTCCCTCTCTCCTCCATTGTGTGTTAGCATCTGCATATCAGAGAGAACATTTGGGCTTTGTTTTGGGGGGCAATTGTTATTAGCCTTTGTTTTACAAACATGACCGATGGTCCAGTGTGGTGATGCCTAAAATGAATGATAGCTAGCCATAGGGACAGTTCTCAGAGGGTGACCAGTGAAGTGTGGTCTTCAGAGTCATTTTACTGTCCTCTTGCAACAAGTAACAGAAGAAAGGTGAAGAAGAAGAAAGGGAGGGAAGAAGAGAAAGAAGGAAGGGAGGGAAGGAAGAGAGAGAAAATAGGGAGAGAAAAAGGGAGGGAGGAAAAGAAAAAGAAAGAATGAAAAACAAATACCCAGAGCAAAGACAGGAATCGTCTCGTTTTGGTTGAAAATGAAATTTGTGTGCTTATCAGATAACATAGAATTTATTATTTATGCAGCAAAAAACAAGCACAAGTGTCACACTATTTACAGGAATCATATTAAAGATCATATAATTCTTTATTTTTGCTTCCAAAAATAATGTTTTGTGCATATATAGGCCTAAATAAGAAACCAAGCAATCTACATGTCTATCATAACTTTATGACTCTGTCTTATAATATTTTGTAAACATACTTCAGTCTAATCATGTCAGGCAGTAAAAAAATTGTTTCTTCAATACCTGACTAAAACTAACTGTATATTTATTTATATTGGTTTGGGTTGTGGTATTAGTAATTTTACTATTCAACAACATCAATAAATTTTCATGTTGAAAACATTAATTAAAATTAATTTACAACTTCTATTTAAATTAAATCTACAGAGCCTACCTTTAGGAAATTAAATCCCATTTTGGCTCTGGACAGTTATTTAACAGGAATTTATTATGTTTGTCTCATGAGCTTTAAAAATTTATGAAAGGGAAAGAAAGTAATTAATTTTAAGTAGAGTAATCTAAGCTTAACTGCCTATATTTTTCAAGAAGTTTGGCTGAAAAGTCTCCTTTTTTTTTAGGTAGGGAAAATTACTCTTACACATAACATATTAGTATTTTGTCTCATAAAAATGTACAATAAGACATTTAGGCTGTTTCAGGCTGAATATTAGTCCTCAAAGTTGACCACATCATAATCCCTGGAATTTGTTAATATGTTACTTTATATGGCAAAAGGAATTTAACAGATTGATTAAATTTAGGGTCTTAAAATAGATTATCCTAAGTTGTCCACATTGATCCAATGTGATTTTAAGATTTCTTATAAGAGGGAAGGGGGAGAGAGAGACAGAGAGATTAGAGAAAGACTGGTTTGTATATATTGAGTGGCCATCTTTGAAGATGGAGGAAGGGACCATCAGCTAAGGAATACAGGTAACTTCTAGAAGCTAGAAAAAGCCAGGAAGTGGATTCTCCACTATAGCTTCCAGAGGAGCACAGCTCTATTGACCTATTTTGGTTGTCTGATCTCCATAATAGCACAAAAGTAAATAATATGTTGTTTTAAGGTATTAAATATGTATAAATTTGATATAGCAACAATAGGAAACTAAGACAAAGCCCTAATTTGATAAAGTTAAACATACCACACAATTGAATGGGTAATTTTTCTATATAATAGAAAAGAAAAACTGAGTTTGCTCAGCCTACAGCAAGTAGGTATATGAGCTGGGTGCAAGCAGGAAACCAACCAAAGAAGGGGGCTAGTAGGTGGACAACATAACAGGTCCCTAGAAAACAGAGGGTCACAGACACTCATGGATTCTTGGTTTGTCATATCCACAAATACTGACCTGCTGAAGGACATGAGCTGCAGATAAAAAAAAAAAAAAAATTATTTAAAGTTTCCCTGAGACCTGAAAACTATGTGGTTGCTTGTTCACTGCCCACCCCAAGCTCAAGACAAGAGACAGCGCAACAGCTGACTACCACGGAGAGCCTGTAACAGCCTGGCGATCTGACACATAGCCAGCCACAGTATGTGGTGAATAAATGAATGAATGATTGATGACCGTGTTTTCTCAATCAAAACTCAGTCCACCTACCCTGACAAAGCTGTGACAGGAAGCATGGGCATGGCAGTGTCTCCCTGAACAAGAGACCAAATCAGAACAACAGACTCCAGAGACCAAGAGGGAGGCCTGCTCTTCCTCACTCCCACGGAGGCTTGTGACATGTTTTAGTTTATTAACACTAGCTCTCTGTTATCACTTCACTGCTGAATCTTTGGGCCTGGTCTCCCATATTTGTTCATCTGTGTCACTTACGGCTTGAGGCCCAATGGCATTTTATTTAGTCTTTGCTTATCTGTTCTGTCTCATGCAGTCCGTTGCTACTGCTGTCTCTGAAAGAAAGCCCTGCCTCCCTCCACTCTGCAATTCCATAGTTCCCTTTTCTACTCTAGCAAGCCCTCTAGTTCTCTTGGGAGAGCAGTTTTCATTCGGAAGCTGCATTCTGGATGTTTTATGCTAGGAGTTAGCAACTATAGCTGCTACAGTTTGCATCTGGAGTGTCCCCCAAGGGTCCACATATTAAAGGTGTGGCCCTCAACTTTGGGCTACCAAGAGGTGGTGGAAACTCTAAGAGGTAGGGCTTGCCTCTGAAGGGGACTGTGGGACCCCACCTCTTCCTCCTCCTCTCATTTTACATCCCAGCCTTGGGGCAAAACAGTGTGCTCCACCATGCACCATGATGCGCTGCCTTGCCACAAGCCCAAAAGCTTGATTGAAACCTCAAAAACTATGAGCCAAAATAAACCTTTCCTCTTTTTAAGTTTACTGTCTCAGGTATTTTGTTTCAGTAATCAAAGGCTGACTAACACAGTAGTCCATAGTCTAAATCCAGCCCATTCTCTCTTTTTGTTAATAAAGTTTTGTCAGAACACAGCCATGTTCATTTATTCACATTATTATCTTTGACTACTTGCAAGTTATAATGTTAGAGTTGAGTAGTTATGATAAAGATCTTATGACTGGCAAAGTTTAAAATACCTACTATGTGATATTTTAAAGAAAAAAATTACTGTCTTGTGCTTTATGCTTCCACGGCAAGTAGAAAGAGTTCTGATACCTCTTTCATTGGAGGAGACTCTTCCTTCCTGAAGTGAATCAAAATTGAAAATCAATGGTTCTTCCATGTTTGCAAAACAAAGACACCTGCTGGATAGCAGAATTACTTACCATTATCCAATCCCATTAGTTTATTGAGATACTTTGTTTATTCATATAATGCACAATAGCATACAATAGCATGGTTTGTATGAAAATTGAATTTTAAAGGAATTCAACAAGAGTGTAAGTAGAAGTCAGACTAGCATACAAAGAAAAGATATGGTCACCAGAGAAAATGCACATTTCACATTACTTTGGTTACCCACAAATATGTATACAGAAACATTTATTTTATTTTTTCATAGGTAAGAGACTTCATTGGTTTGAAGAACTTCTGATCAAATATCTTCACAGATAGTAAGGTTCAAATTGTCCTTTCCATGATATCTGTTCTAAACTAAGTTGAATTAGAATTCTATATGCAAATCTGCTTTGCAGCAGTTTCTGTGTTTGTTCTTTTGTAATAATTGGGGCATCTTTGTAGTAACTGATTTTTTAAACCTATCATAATGACAATGAATCAGTAAGACAAAAATCCTAAATGTCTCTTCTTTAAGAAAAATCCCTGGTTCAACAGCTAAAAAAATAAATTTTGTTCACTCCAGTCAGTGTTATTTACATATTGCCCTAAATTTACATTTTTGAGTTGGAATTTAGAGTCTCATTAGTTTAGCAGTTTTAAAATTACCTAAAATTGTGCAGCATAAAGAACTTCAAGCATCAAAACCAGATTCTGAGAATGCAAATTATCTGAGCATATTTCTCTGCCTGGCAGAAGGTGGCACTAGAGTTATATTTGCAAAACCACTGCTAACTGTCTAGAAGTCAGTATTCAATTAGCCTTCAAATAGCTTGCCTGCATGAGAATTGTAATACATGTAGTTTATAGACTTTGCAGATACCTATCAGAGTCAAGGCCATATCAATCAAACTACTTGGAACTTTCCTTCAAAACTTTCAAATGAGTGTTGCAAAATATTCATTCTGCAAATATTTAGTAAGTCCCTGCTATGCATAAGGGCACTATATGTCAGTGACAATCGGTAAGTAATACAAATATGAAAAATGTATCTTCTAATGGGAGAGACAGATGTTAAATAAATCTTAGGCAATGAATTAATAACAATTGTCCTGAGCAGAGGCACAGAATGCTATGACAGAATATTAAAGAGAAACTGACTCCTATGTGGTGGCAGAGAAGGAGTCTTCCTTGAGTCTTTCCTTGAAGTGCTTATTCTTTATTCCTAATGTGTCTTTTCTATAACCTATTTATATTTCTACTTTTAAATACTGCTCTCAACAACTAATTACACTAACTCTTAAAGCCCTGTCACGCATTCCATGAGCTCATGTAGCACTCTGTAATTTCCCTTGGTTTTGCAATCTAGTTTCCTTTGAGAATTCAATAGAGCAGTAGTTCTCACTTGGGGCAGGACCACCCTAGTGGACAATTCAGAAATTTGTGGAGGTGTTTTTGTGGATTTCACAGTGACTTGGAAGGTGTTCTTGGCATTAATGGATGAGGGCCAGGAGTCCTTAGGCATCTGGCCACGTGTAGAGCCATTCTGCACAGGATAAACTTACTCCTCATCCCTCAAGACTGTCCAGCATCCCACCGGTCATTCACCCATGTGACCACTCTGCTTGTAATTATCTCATGTTTTACATGTAAACAGTCTTCTGCATGGTTTTTATGAAAACTGAATTTTAAACAAGAGTATAAATAGAAGTCAGACTAGACATTGTTGATTTGAAACTTAACCAAAAATTGTTAACCATCTTGGAAAACTTCTTGCACCTGGTATTTGAGTCACGGATAATAACACACCTGTACCATTCTGCTTTTTCAGCTGACACAGTCACAAAGATTCTACAGATGGTGCTGGGGTTGTAGCTCCGTGGTAGAGCGCTTGCCTAGCATGTGTGAAGCACTGGGGTCAATTCTCAGCACTGCATATAAATAAATAAATAAAGGTCCATTGACAACTTAAAAAAAAATTCTGGTCACTTCAGAATGTCTTCTAATGGAAACAAGATGAAGCTTTTGCACATAAAATTACAGACTATTTCATTAAAAATCACTTGCCCACTGGGTATAGTGGAGCATACCTGTAATCCCAGTGATTTAGGAGGCTAAGGCAGAAGGTTCACAAGTTCGAGGCCAACCTCAGCAATTTAGCAAGGCTGATACTGCCAGTTATCAGTGACAAGTCCTGCTTCCTCACATGTTGAAATATAACATTAGAGAAGCACACGGAGGCAAGTATATAAAGCAAGGTTCATTTTAAAAGGGGTAACATAGACTTCTCCCAGCAGGGAAAAGGGGGCCATAGCTGGTATTCTGGTAGCCCAAGAACTGAGGATGTTCTGCCTCCTTTGTTCTCCTGCTCTCTTCCCCTTATCTCTCTAACTTCCTGTGTATGTGGCTAGGCCAAGGAGATGCTTGTTGGGATGGCCAAAAGGTGAAAAGCAGATGGGGGGTGGGCTGCAGCCCAGGACACATGAATTAACTACTTTTATAACTCCCTGTAGGGAAGGACCGTTCCTGGGACAGGTTACCTTAGCAACAGGTTGGAGCAGGGGCAGGTTATGTTGATAAGGGTGGAAGGAGGGCTCTGAAGGCATTTCAATCCCTCAGGGGGCAGTCTCCAACTTTCCAGACTCAAATTGGCCTCATTGATCTTACCTGACTTGATTTACCTATCTATACTGACTGCCTGTCTAATTCTGGCTTCAAGACCATAGCAACTTAGGAAGACCCTGTCTCAAAATAAAAAAAAAAAAAATAAAAAGAGGTGGGGATGTAGCTTAGTGCTTAAGCATCTCTGGGTTCAATCCCCAGTACCAAAAACAAAAGAAAGAAAGAAGGGAAGAAAGAAAGAAAGAAAGAAGGAAGGAAGGAAAGAGGGAAAGGAAAAAAAAACACATCCCCTTAACTTTCATATTCTATTAAAGTCAAGGAAAAATTTTTAAGTTATATATGTGGAAGGGTTACATTATCTGAAAATTTCATTTCAGAGTAATAAAGAAGATGCTACATGATAATTGTTTTTGTACAACTCAGTCCTCTTTTTAAAAATATCTTTAGTTGTAGATGGAACACAATACCTTTATTTTGTTCATTTAGTTTTAAATGTGGTGCTGGGGGTTAAACCCAGTGCCCCACACATGTGAATCAAGTGCTCCACCACTGAGCTACAACACCAGCCCCCATGATACTGATTTTTAAAAGAGGGCATTCACTGAAGGAGGAGAACAACCTCAGCAGATATCAATAGTTGAGAAAGTAGGAAACAGGGGCTGGGGTTGTAGCTCAGTGGTAGAGTGCTCGTCTCACACGGGAAGGAAGGAAGGAAGGAAAGAAGGAAGGAAGGAAGGAAGGAGACAGCCAGGCCAAAATACCTGCCCCTTACTGTCTGTGTGGTCCTAGGCAAGTTATCACACTCTTTCCTTCTCAGTATCTACATCCATGCAGTGGGACACCATGAGGTCTATTGTTTCTGTGAGAACGAACTAAGATAATGTTCCAAAAAGTGCAGCACAACACCAAGACCATATAAAAACTCATTGTTGTTGGATTATGTTCCATTTGAAGTGGCCACTGACAAATGGTTTAGAGATTATTTTCCTAATTATCCAAAAAAAACAAAAAAAAATCTATCTTCTGCATGTTAAGCTCTCCTGCTATGATTGATAGTGTATGTAGTATGTGTACTTTAAAAAAAGGCTTTAATTGTTGTTTTAGTGTTTAATACTTCAGGATTAAAGGCAACCATCTGCCATTCTCTGAATCCAGCTACACACTGCTTCATCTTCTTAATTTACATTCTTGCTGCATCACCCTATCATAAGGGAGAAGAAGAAAATGTATTTTGTGACCAAAACTGATAAAGAGAGGATAAGATCTTATATTGAATAGGTAAATATTCTTGGTCCCACTTCCTCTACAACCCCAAGGCCACATTTATTAGAATCAGGCAATTCATTATTCAAACAAAAATTGACTCCTAAATCAGGTTGAGAAAAAGGCTGTTATTATTCCTGAATAAACTACTAAGCATTTTTATGATTCTGAATAATTTATTCAACAAATATTTATTTGGCTCTTACTTTGAACAAGTGTATGTGCTGAGAGCTGGAGTAAATAATGAACAATATAGAATTAGAAGTTAGTATTCACTGATTCATTCTTTCAACAAATAAGCATTATCACAATAGGCTCTGGGCCAGGGAGAGGGACACAAAGATGAAGAAGATGGTCAGGGCCTCAAGAATCTGACACCATAGCCAGGCACCGTAGCACACCTGTAAACCCAGCAACCTGGGAGGCTGAAGCAAGAGGATCATAAGTTTCAGGCCAGCCTGGGCAATTTAGCAAGACCAGTCTCTCTCTCTCTCTCTCTCTCTCTCTCTCTCTCTCTCTCTCACACACACACACACACACACACACACACACACACACACACACACAGAGAGAGAGAGAGAAAAGCAATATGAAACAATCAGCAGAATTTAAAACATAAACAATCTTATTTTACCTCAGGGAAAGTCTGTAAGATGGGATGTAAGCTAATTATCGAGAATCCACTGTGACCAGGACACTACAATATAGTACATTGTCACGTATATAGTATATAATTTCACATATAAAACAAACATTCATTTTCATTTAATCCTTATATCCACCCATCAAGGCATGTACTATAATTGTTTTTTGTTCATAAGGAAATCTACTTGGTCAAAATATGTAACTTTCCAAGCTAGTATTAACAGCTAGCTTTTATTGACACAAGTACTGTATTAAATTTCATTTAATCTCCATTAAAATCCTATTATTGTTCATATTCTATAACGTGGAAACAAAGGGTGAGGGAGGTTAGGTAAATGTTGTAGTTGCACACAACTAGCCAGGGGACCAGTACAAAAATCCTGGCCATCTGCTCCCAGATTGTGTCCTCCCAGCCACTGGGTGACAGTCACCTGTGGTCCTAGCAGAAGAGCAGAAGAGCCAATAGAGAACTCCAGCCTGACTTCAGGCTTATGCTCTTCCTCCCTTCAACATTCCACTTCCTCTAGCTCCGGTCCATAACTGGTGAGCACGGATGAGCTACAACCCAAGACTTTTTTTGAGTCCTTGATAAAGTGAGATTGAAAAAGAATTGCATGGGTGGGATAGCAGGCCAGTGCTCCTACAACCAGAAAAGTTAATTTTTTTTTTCATACCAGGGGTTGAACCCAGGGCCATTTAACCACTGAGCCACATATACAGCCCTTTTTATTTTTTACTTTGATTTAGGGTCTTGCTAAGTTGCTTACAACCTCACTAAATTGTTGAGGCAGGCTTTGAACGGGTGATCCTCCTGCCTCAGCCTCCTGTGCCTCTAGAATTTCAGCCTAGAACTTTAAATGGTGGGAAAAAAAAAAAAAAATCCAAGTGTTGCCGAAGAATTCAAGGACAAAAATTCGGGGAATCTCTCAGAGGTGAGCTGAGGCCCTAGAGCTCTTCTTTCCTCAGGGTAAGAAGTAAAATGAACAGGATTCCCAAACATTCGTAAGCTAAAGGTCAGAGCCAATATTTGTGTAAATTGAGACTCCAACTATGAACCGTCTACAAAAAATATTCTTCTTTTCTAAACCTACTACCTCAAGCTACAGATCCCAACCACAAAACATAAGCAATCAGAAATGAGCGATAAACTTTCATAACAACTGATTCCACTTTATAGCATTCTTTAAAATGCCGACATGGAATGCAGGGCAGTTAGTTCATTCTGCAGAGCTAGCTCATGTTCAGACTTTGGAAGTGTCATCGGTGACATCTTTTTAATGATTTACTGAAAAGACTTACTCAGAGCGTGAGTCCCTTTCATCAGACAACTCTTTGGGAACTTACTCCTTCATTTGTTCTTAGAAAATATGCCAATGCCTTTATAATGTAACTTAAGAAAAACTTAAATGTTTTGGCTAACAGGGACCCTTATGGGATGCTAAAGCCATGTTGAAGTCAAGGGTGTTTCTTCCTAACTTGGAGTCAGCCAAGTTCAGATTCCAGACACAGGGAAAACACACGACTATCAGTCTTCTTTGTTCAAAACAGATGACTCTGTAAGTATTTGCCTAGTTAAAAATAACAGCATTCTTTCCCCAAGCCATCAGCTGGGCAGTCTGGCCTGCTTGTATTTTTTTAACCCAGCCAGGGGAATAAAGGTCAAAAGGCTATGTACTCTAGATTAAATTTTTTTTCACAATAAGTTACACTGAAAAATTTGTCTACCTTTGATATCTTTCTTTAAAGATTTTCCTCCCTTCTTATGGTGGAAAATCTAACAAATTTACTTTGAACTGCTACTGATCTCTTATCTACTTCACCAATTTTTTCATGTTTGGTTTCCACCAAACTGTCCTATTTTCTTTTCTTTAATATTTTTTTAGTTGTAGATGGACACAATACCTTTATTTTATCTTTATGTGGTGCTGAGGATCGAACCCAGTGCCTCACATGTGCTAGGCAAGTGCTGTACCACTGAGCCACAACCCCAGCCCCCGTCTAGTTTTCTGTATGAAAGTTTCCAGTAATTTAAATAATGACAATTTTGATTGAATCATTCCATATCTTGATGGCTCCTTCCAAAACTGTTATCCATTAAACAATATGGATCCTGTCTTTATTTTATTTATTTATATAATTCCCATCCTAGAATGGATGTGTTGCTTGATTCAGCTAGCAACTGAACTCTCTCACTCATTTTTACTTTTTCATGCCTACTTTTGATTCCATCTCCACAATTTCATTTAAGAGTAAATAAACATATTTGCCATTTTAGGATGACACATCAGTGAAATATCTTAGACACTCTCATCCCCTCCCCATTAATCTGCACCCCCTACCGGCACCAAGAAAAGAGAAGAACCAAAAAAGTTATGTGAACTTGTAAAATAAATGTCAAAGCCCTTTCTTTGAAAATTCAAAGAAATTTATTGCTATTATAAAACAGTTACAGTGAAAGAGTAGTTAATAGTATGATTTCGACTATTAAATCATGCTAAGTATGGAGGAGATATTTACAGTCCAGCTGAGAAGGTTCCAGAGACTCATCAAGACAGCCTGCATGGGATGTTTATTTTAATAATCCCTTAGATATTCTGATTTAATCAAATGTTAACCTTACCTAACAGTACCTTTCAGATCTTTTGTTAAGAAAATATCCTGGATGCAATCCATGGCCCCATGAAGTTCCTATCGCTTCCCATCTTAATGCTCAGGAGAGGCCATACAGAAGGCAGCCCTAGATGATGTATGTCCCTGAGGCTCCTGATCCCACAGATAAAGATCATGCGGTTGGTACTGCATGTAAATAATCAGCACTGCTGATCGTGATCTTGACAATTTTCCACAGTTTGGGTCCCTGCTACCTGAGATCATCTTTCTCCCCCGGGTGCTTCTCAATAGCCACAAAGGGCAATGGAAGGCTATAAACTTGGTCAAAGACACATGGAGCCACAGGGCGCTTTGAGGGTCACTGGAGGGCAAGTATGCTTTGTGCACCACTTGTACCCCCTCCTCTGTGATCCCTGGTGGTGAACTGGGGCACACTTCCTCTAATGATTTCCCAAAGGAGGGTTTTTTTTTTTTTTTTTTCCATCAAGTTCATACCCTTGACCCTCAGAGCAGGCAATGAAATGAGTATGTTTAATAGCAGCAAGGCTAAGAACATTTATGCTGCTCTAAATAGCCACAATATAGCATCCTTTGAATGATTTCTGAGCTAATATTGCTAATATAGAATTTTTAAATTAACTTATTCACTCAATAAATTTTTAATTAGGACCTAAATGTGAAATGACCCCCCATCCAAACAAGAACACAAGTCAGGCTTTTCAACTGGCAGTACAATGTTAAGCTTGCTTAGTGCGTTTTGATGTACAAACCGTGTGAGTCTTCTTTCAAACAATGCCAGATATTTGTACTCTAGGATTTTTGCCAGAATTTAATTTGAACAGACCTCTCTGTAGATTCTGTCGAAAGACAACAGGGACAAGTAATATATGAATAAGATAGTTTATCCATTCATCTCTTTAGGTATTCTAAACTATCTTCTTTTTTGTGTGTGTGTGGTACCGGGGATTGAACTCAGGGGCACTTGACCACTGGGCCACATCCCCAGCCCTTTTGTGTGTGTGTGTGTGTTTTTTTTTTTTTTTTTTTTTTTTTATTAGAGACAGGGTCTCACTGAGTTGCTAAGTGCCTCGTCATTGCTGAGGCTGGCTTTGAACTCTCGATCCTCCTGCCTCAGCCTCCCAAAGTGCTGGGATTACAGGAGTGAGCCACCGCGCCCGGCTCTAAACTATCTTCTTTATCAAAATACAGCTCCAGGAAGCTATTCACTTGAACTATGGAGACTTAGACCACTGGAAAACTATCTTCACAAAAGTTAGATTTTACTGTTATGCAATTGGCAATTATTACAGGTCAGTTTAAGAAATGCCTGCTTGAAAAACATGGCTGAAACCTGATAAGGTAGTAAGAGAAATTGAAGGCATTAGAAGTTAGAAATTCAAAGACCTGGATTTTAGGCTATGTGATGCCCCGTGCTACCTTGATGATAATTCTAAAACTCAGTGTTTCTTATTAATAAGTGAACAAAATACCTACATGCAGTAGTAATTAAATAAATAAGATAATGTACCCATTTGACACAAAGCAGATGGCTAAATAGGTTGAAGGTACATCTGGTATGAAATCTGTGGTTACTATATTCTTCACAGTACTTCAAATAAGAAACAAATATCAAGAAAATATTCCTTCTTAAGAACCATAATATTAGCCGGGTGCGGTGGCGCACGCCTGTAATCCCAGCACTTTGGGAGGCTGAGGCAGGAGGATCGCGAGTTCAAAGCCAGCCTCAGCAATGGCTGAGGTACTTAACAACTCAGTGAGACCCTGTCTCTAATTAAAAACACAAAAAATGGCTGGGGATGTGACCCAGTGGTCAAGTGCCCCTGAGTTCAATCCCCAGTATCAAAAAAAAAAAAAAAAAAAAAAGAACCATAATATTGGGTCTCACTAAATTGTTCAGGTTGGCCTCAAACTTGCAATCCTCCTGCCTCAGTCTCCTGAGTATTTGGGATTATAGTGTGTGCTACTGTACAGGGCCCAAAGGAAACATTGTAAAGATAGTTTCATGTAGATATTGAGAATTTTATAAGTATATTCTTCATTATTTTATCTTTTTTGTTATAAAAGAGGGTCTGTTCTTTATTTGGGGGGTTTCCCAGGTATAAAATGATATGTGGAAATAATGATAATTTTACTTCTTCCTTTTCAAAAACAATTATTTTAATAATAAAAATTAAAATGTGAGCCAGATGTGGTGGTGCATGCCTGTAATCCCAGCACTTGGGAGGCTGAGGCAGGAGGATCTTGAGTTCAAAGCCAGCCTCAGCAAAGGCGAGGCACTTAGCAACTCAGTGAGACCCTGTCTCTAAATACAATACAAAAAAGGGCTGGGGATGTGGCTCAGTGGTCGAGTGCCCCTGAGTTCAATCCCCAGTACAAAAAAAAAAAAAACATAAAATTAAAATGTGGCTCAAATAATGAGAAAAAATATTTTTTAAAAAACATGAAGAGAAATATCCAACTTATATCTTTTACATTTGACTGACAGAAAAGATATAATTAGGGCTGGAGAAATCTCTTCCTGGTTTCTGGTGGTGGCTCTCAATTCTTAGCATTCCTTGACTTGAAGCTACCTCATTCCTCTGTCATCCCACAGTAAGTTTCTCTTCCTATAAAGACACTGGTCATACTACACCAGGTCCCACCTTAATAACCTCATCTTAATTTGATTCCTTCTATGAAGATCCCGTTTCCTAATAAAAAATCACATTCATAGTTACCAGGGGTCCAGACTTCAACAAATCTTTTTGGGGAACACAGTTCAGCCTGTAACAACTTCCTACTTCTAAGAGAAAATTGAGTCCTAGAATTAATTGCTTCCAACTGTCTCCATAACATAATCACAGTTATCCACCGTGACCCTAATTACTCTACACTTCCCTGCAGTTTCGGAAGAAAGTTCTCTTTTTCTTTCAATGGCAAGAACTTCATCCCAACCTCTAGACTCCCTCTACCCGCTTTCCACCAGTTATCCCTCTCTCAATCTCTATTTCAGAACTTCGCTTCTCTTCCTTTCCAGTTTCTTTGTTTTTGCTCTCCAAATAGAGTCAAGCCTTCCTCATCTGTTAATATTTTTAAAAACCTTTTATTTTGAATCCCTTTGCTATTTTGAATCAACTTTGCTACTCCAAAGTTATCCTCCTTCTCTTTGGGACCCAAATTTATGGGAAACCTTCGAAGCCACAACATGGCATTCATGATCTCTGCATTCCTACTTCGTGCATTCATCCCACAAGGAATCACTAAGTAAGAAGGCCCTGTCTGTCCCTGGCACTGGGACCAGAGCAGCGAGCCAGGAAGACGTACGTAGCTCCTGATTTCAGGAAAGAAAACACACAAAACAATATCTTCGTTTTTCTGTAGAAGAGAAGCTCAAGAGCTACAAGAGTGTATGATAAGAGGGCCAGACTGGACTGGGAAATGGGAGGTTTCCACAAAGAAGTAGCAGAAACTGATATAAAAGGAATTCAGAAGAATGAACTAGATGAAAGAGGGAGAAAGTTCCAGGCTAAGGGATTAATGGGTTGGGAAACTCTGATGCAGAGAGGAATGTGGTGTTTTCAAGATCCTGGAAGAGGGCTGGTGTGACTTCACTGTAATGATTGGGGAGAGTTGGTGCATGTCTGTAATCCCAGTGGCTTGGGAGGCTGAGGCAGGAGGATCAGGCTTTCATGTGGGTGAACACACAGGGAACAAATCAAGAGAGTTTCCTGGGTCATGTGGAGGATTTGTACTTCACTTCCAAGGCAATCAGAAAGGCCTTTAAACAGGGATGTGACCTGGACACACTTGGTTCTTAGAGGATCACTCTGACTGTAGGTAGAGAATAAATTTGAAAAGAGCAGACATCCAGGAAGACAAGACACTCTGATAGGAGTCCAACAGTGATTCTGTAATAATTGCAATATAAGGTTAACAGTGGAAATAGGGTCTTGGGCATGTTGAAGAAATATTAAGGAGCCAGAACCATGATACTTATTGATTGGCTATCAGGGTGAGGGATAAGGGCTAGTCCATCCTGACCTCCAGGTTTCTGACTTGGGAGCTGGACAGATAGTGTCATTCCAGAGAAAGGAAACACTGATGTCAGTGGTATGGTATCAGAATCAGGAAAATGATGAGTTCGAATAAAAACACCTTGACTCTGAGGTACCCACGAGAGGCCAAGCAGCCATGCTTAGTAGGCAACACTTGACTTCAGTGAAACTGCTCAATACTGCTAATAGCCAGCCAATTGTTATATTAATAAGTCCATTTCCATACTCAGCTATTTAGATTGTGCTGCGTGGGACACTGTTAGCCATTCCCTCCTTGAAGCAAGGGCTCTTTATCCTTGGTGTCTCCTTTACACTGCGCTCCTCTGGCTCTCTTCCAACACTGGCTTGTTTTAGCCTAATCTGAAGATTTGAGTTTCAGGACTTAGAGATGGAGCTTATTGGTAGAGCACTTGCCTAGCATAGGTGAAGCTGTGGGTTTGCTACCCAGCACCACAAAAAGAAAAAGAAAAAAAGAGAGAGAGAGAGAAAAAAGGAAAGAAAGGAATAAAAAGATGTGAATTTCAACCAGGACCTTAAATGAATAATTCTCCTATCTCCAGCCCCAGCAGCCCTCAGAACATGCAGAGGAAACCTACCTCTCTGGAAAACTCTCGCTGGTTTCTCCACAGGTAACCTAGATTCAAGAAGCTCACCATGGATTCCTCCCATCTCACCACTCATTGCTTCTCCCAAATATTTGTTTTCATTTAATAGCACCATGGAATGAATGAGGAAGCTCTATCTCATCGCCAACATCCTATCTAAGTCTTCGTACTTTCTCCTCATTCCCTTGACCGCCTGGTCTGATCTCTCTCATGCTCTATGGTAATCCTTGACTCACTTAAAAGCTGGCAAACTTTCTATCAAAGGCCAGATGGCACACGTTTTGGGCTGCAAGAGCTGTGTGACTCCTGTGACAGCTCTTCACCCCCATATCTGTGCTGCAGAAGCTGCAAGAGACAGTACACAAACAGGACCAGCTTGTATGACATTGAGACTTGATATGTGGACGCCGGCTCTTGACTTTCATATAATTTTCACATGCTATGTCACTTCTCTTCTTTTTTACTTTAAAATCTAGAAGCCATTCTTAGCTTAGGGGCTGCACCAAAGCAGATAACAGGCAAAGCTGGCCCCACAGGCCCTAGGGGGGAGCCCACATCTACCTGCTCATTCTTTCCACGTGGGAGCCAGAAAGCAAATCTGAACCTCCCCAATGCCCCTTCCTAAAATCTCCCGTGACTCCTCTGAGAACACACTTATTAGACTGAAACACAAGTCTCTTCCACCAGGTGGCCCCAAACTTATTTTTGAAACTCAATTCTTAACTACCGTTCTCAAACACATGTTTCCATGCCCTAGACGGACTGCACCTCTGGGGGTTCCCTGAGCCTCTTGGACTTTCCCAACTTCACGCCTTTATTTCTCCAAGCTAATTTACATTAGACCTAAGCTAATTTGGGTTTTGTTTAACTCTTGGGTGCTTCTTGGTAGCTAATGACAGCCCCCACAAAACACTGAAAGTAGGTGACAGTATCTTCTCCCCACAACCTGGCTTCTTAATTATAATAAAAGTCTCATAATTGAATTCTTCCACAACAGACATTTGTTAGCAAGCAGACATGAAACCATGAAACAGCATATTTAACTTGACCTTAAGTGAAATTTGAGCTTTTGCTCCACAGTACCTGACTAGAAGGATCCCTCCACCAAATGGGACAACACTCTGGTGGCAGGAATCAGCTAACCATGCTCAGATTCTGAGAACCAAGAATGACAGCAAACCATTAGACCCAGAACTGATTGGGGTCCTATGTGGGGTGCCATTGTTAAGAGTAAAAGATGGAGACCTTACTTAATGTCTATACTCCATCATTCATGCAAGTTAGAAGCATCTCCAAAATATAATTGCCAATCCACATGCCTTGAACATTACTAATATGATTATCCAATGCCCATTTCTAATATTCTTTATGCTAATTAATAAGCCACTTATTTCACTAATGAAAGTAAATATTACAGGCTAGAGATGTTGTAGCTCAGTGATGGAGCTCCTGCTTAGCATGTGTGAGACCTGGGTTTGATACCTAGCACCAAAAAAATAAAATAAAATAAAATGAAGAAATAAACAAAATGAACATTACTAACCTTGATTATGGTTTGCTAAAAAAAATTTTTAAAAGGGGGTGCTGGGATTGTGGCTCAGCGGTAGAGCGCTCGTCTAGCACGTATGTGGCCCGGGTTCAATCCTTAGCACCATGTAAAAATAAAGGCATTGTGTACAACTAAAACAAATAAATGAATATTTTTTTTTTAAAAAGCCTAAAGAGAACAAGAGATAAAAATAGCCAAAGCTCTTGCTCCATATATTTATGCTATTTGTGATGAAATACAGTGTACAAAACTTTAAGGAATGCATAATTCAAATCCGGTCAACCAATGATTTTTATTTATTTTCTTTTTTTTTGTACCAGGGATTGAACCCAGAGGCACTTAACCACTGAGTCATATCCCCAACCCTTTTTTACATTTTATTTAGAGACATTATCTCACTGAATTGCTTAGGGTCTCACTAAATTGCTGAGGCTGGTTTTGAACTGGTGATACTCCTGCCCCAACCACCCAAGCCACTGGGATCACAGGCATGTGCCACCATGCCTGGCTCCAATGACCTCTTAAGTATAGTTTTAACTAAGAAATATTATCCTCTCTGTGTACATAACAATATGTGACATTTCCTCTATATTTTTCTCATTCTTCTTTACCTAGAGAAAACCTATTCACCTTTTATGATCCAGTTAAAAAGTTACCTAATATTTTAATGAATCCCCATCAACTTAAAGGTATTACTGTGGTTGGATTAGTTTAACCGTATCATAGATGAGGAAACTGAAGCTCAGAGAAGGTAAGTGGTTAGCCCAGGTTAGGTGAACAAAGCCAGAATTCAAACTCAGGACATTCATACTGCATCATATTAGTGACCTGTGGGGACATACTAAAACACACACACACACACACACACAAACACACAGAGACCTGATAAATTCAATTTAAGAACTAACATTAGAACCTGTGCTGTCCTTTGCACAACTATGTGCTCAAGGTTGAATGCCCCTGAGTTCAATCCCCAGTACCAAAAAAAAATAATTTATTTTTAAAGTATCTGCTATACTCAGAACAAATACATATAATTGTACTGCCTAGGTTCAAGATGAAACCTGCAGTATTACATGAATTTGTTTTGTTTTGGTACCGGGGATTGAACCCAGGGGTGCTCAACCGCTGGGCCACATTTTTACATTTCATTTTGAGACAGGGTCTCACCGAGTTGCTTAGTGCCTCACTAAGTTGCCGAGGCTGGCTTTGAACTGGCAATCCTCTTGCCTCTGCCACTGGGATTGCAGGCATACACCACGGCGCCAGGCCTGACTTTTTAATTAGGGTAATACTTGTTATGATTTGGATCTGGAATGTCCCTCAGAAGCTCATGGGTTGGAAACATGGTCCCCACGGCAGCAAGGTTCAGAGGTACAGCTCTTAGGCAATGATTGGATCATCAGGGCTCTGACCTCATCTGTGGATTAATCTATCAAATGGGTTGATCCATGGATAGCTGGATGGACTACTGAGAGGCGGGACCTACCTAGTTGAAGGAAGATGACCCCTGGAGGCGTGCCTTGAGGAGTTGATCTTCTCCCTGGCCCCCTGCTCTCTGCCTCCAGGCTGCCTTGAGATGAGCAGCTATTCTCTGCCATATCTTTGGCCTTGATGTTTCTGCCTTGGAGCCAGTCGACCCTAGATGGAACCTCTGAAACCAGGAGCCAAAATAAATCTTTCCTCCTCTAAGTTGTTCTTGTCATGGATTTTTGTCACAGAAATGAAAAGCTGACTAACAAGTACCAAAACCCAACAAAGTCCTTCCTCTAAAAATAATCAAGATGACTTAGTCCCTTGCTATCGAAAGTAAATTTATGGATGACTTGTGTCCAGTAGCCTGGCATGTAATGTGTGCTAATAAAAACTACTTGTTGAACAAGAGGATTACATCGGCTTATCATTCTCTTCAAAGTCTGACTTGATTCCAGGCTGTACCAGACACAGGTTCTAGCCAATGTTTTCCTGGAAACAATTTCTTGACATACGTCTTATCATATGGCTGAGGTAACGTGAAGATCCCCTTTTAGAATTCATTACTCAACAGTTATGGAACAGGCACTGAGGGAAAATGTGATTTTCCCACACAAGGCATTTTTTGACGCAAATAACTCATGCCTATGGTTATTGAAATTCCTTAGGCTCTCCAGGTGCCCTCATCCATTTCCAAGGTAAGACAGAAGTGGTCTGACTAACCTACCATCATCTATTTAGTCATCTGGGAAAAACGTGAGCCAAGTCAGTTATAAAAAGTCAAAATTTCCAGCCACAATAGCAGAGTATGATTCAAGTTCTCCTTTGGCAAAAGGATCAGGGTATTGGCATTTAAAGTCCCTCTTCCCAGGTCGCAAACACACCCAAGGACATGCATTCAACAGAAGACTCCAAAGCTTCTTACACAGTGGCCTAATTTAGGGCATGGGGTTATCCCTTATAAAAAGGAGCACCAAAGAGATGTGTGATCAACACAAAATAAAACGCATGAATATAGAGGTGATCGTAGAACTTCTGGATAACAGCAAGGATTTCTTTGTTGGCCTCAAGTTCCACGGATGACACTGGATTAGATTAGCAAGCAGTTGAAAACTGGTGCCTCTCATGTTTTGTGCCTTAGCACTGCTCTGCCTCTGAAGGGCAGAGCAGCAGTAATAAGAAACAGGTTCATGCTCATCATACAGGATCATCTCTGACTCAGAAACCAGTAGTGACTTGAGATTATGGACAATGTCCTTCCGCAGGGAGTCCAACGCCATGGAGGGTCCTTGTGAAATATGAGACAAAACGATGCCTTTTGAAGAGAGAGGGGGAAGAAATGTTAGAACTTAATAATCCTAGGAACTTTGAAGTTTTTCTTTTTTGAAGAAGGAAGTCCATGGGTTTTACATGTTCTGTCTGCAATAGGGTAAAGGCCAAGGTCACTTCTGCTGTCACCTCAGAAGCACATTTCCTTTCAACATTTTATTGAAATAAAAACTTTTTGTGAGTTATCTTCCGCTGATTCCCATGTTCATCCCACAAACAAAATTAGACATAAATCTTGGAACTCTTGAGACTACAATCTGTAAACGTTTTTTGTTTTTTTTTTAAGTTGGAGATGGACACAGTATCTTTATTTTATTTTTATGTGGTGCTGAGGATTGAACCCAGTGCCTCACACATGCTAGGTAAGCGTTCTACCACTGAGTTACAACCCCAGCCCCAATTTGTGAGTTTTTAAAAAGCAATATTCCAGGGTCAATGGAAATTTCTAGTATGTGACTAAAAAAGCTCCTTGATGAACAATTTGTCAGTTTTAGTGGCAACGTTAAAGGGCAACCGTTGATTCGCCAGAGAGGTTATGTTTTGCAAAGGGCTTTACCTCAGGGGGGAAAAAGAAATTCATTGAAAGTAGCCTCTAAGTCTAGGTACTACATAAGTGCCTTATTCAATTACAGTCCCAGCTCATGTGACTTTGAAACTAGTATATTTGATATAGCCCCCCAAGGCTTGTAAAAGGGAATTGGAAACATATGCCAACACGTTGAGAATGTTATCTTGTACATGATACTTGACTTTTCTATACCTCAGTTTCCTTATCTACAAAAACAGGGTCAATTTACACTACAACTTAGTTCCATTGTAAGTAGAATCACTTATCCCTGCAAAATGCTTACAAGAGTTCCTCGCACATAGTAAATGTTCCTCTTTTTTTTTTTCCATATATTTTCTGATTTTCAAGTGAATTGAGGAAATGGTTCACCAAAACAATTTTACAGGATCCCTCTTGTTTGGAGAGAAACTGCTTCTCCTTCTTGGAAATCTGCCAAAAGTTTCATGTCGTATATGATATTCTTAAAACTGGAATGCACAAGATTTTTACCAAAGAATCAACAATGCCCTTACCAGTTTGATTCCATTTTGTGGAATTTAAGCCTTTGAAGAATGACTGATGGTGTTGTAAGATCTACACCTCCAGTTACCTCAAAAGGTGATTTCTAGTTCTGTTCTACATGTTTTCTGCAAAGCAGAAATAGTGCTGGACTTTATTATGTCTTGAAATTTGCACACACGGAGTGGCCAGGAACATACTATATTTCTGACTTTAGTTCTCTACTTTGTTTATTTTAGAAAAAAATGAAAGTTTCTAGATTATTAATCATAGATGATAAGCTGATCAACATCAAAATCTGTAATATGGTCTCAAGACATATTAGTAATGCATATTCAGCATGGAAAGATAAAAAAATATTTTCCATATCAAAAGGAAAATAAAATTGTCTTGACTCAACCACAGAGAGATGCTTGCTGTTAATATTTTGATGTATATAATTCTAGTATTCATACCCCATATGTATACACATGCACAAGCATGCACATATGCACATAAATAAACTTTGAATTATACATGGTATGCTCTTTGATAGTATACTCTTTCACTTAATATGTCATGAATTTTTTCCACTCAGAGTGAATATCAAAAACAGATATATCTTAGGGGAAAGCAATGGGTAGAGATCCTAGCAAACAAGCAACAGTTTGTGAGGATCTTCTCATGGGACTGGAAGGAATAATCAGGAAGGCAGGATTGAGGGCAGGATGAATTAAGATAGAGACCAGGATTGCAAAATAGAGAATCAGATGCTGGGAAAGATGATGGGGACCCCCCAGTAATTGAAAGTGGAATACAAAGTACAGAATTGGAAAATTAGAACAAAGAACAAACACACAACGAGGACAATTCTTGGACTTCGGATTCACGACAAGATTGTCCTGCTTAAAGTGATAGATGCTACTGTGGTAGTGGGCAAGCAGGGTCAAACTGACTGATGTGAGGGGCTTGGGGTCAGATTCCACACTGCACGGTTGGATCGGCTTTGAGGTGGAGGCAGTTATGGCAATGATATCAGCATCTTCCCAACCGCCGGTTTAAATTTATAGAGGTAAAATTTTGAAACCAAAAATTTAGCAGTATTTCACAATTTCCACTTCTCTAACTTTTCTTAAGATTCTGTAAATACCTGATCTTTGTACTAAATTCCTTTCTGAGAGACTTCCATTTTCTGGCCTGACATGTAAAAACCTTGGAAATGGTCACTCCTATCCTCACAACAAGAATTAAAGCAGAACGAACTGAAAATCAACAACCATGAAAGATTGGAGGTCACATGAAAGATTGGAGGTCACAGGGCAAACTACTGCCTCAAAACCTGGAGGTCAGGTAGAATCAGAGACTGACAGCCTATTGGATGCTCAAGAGCTGAAGCCGCAGCTGAGACCAATACAAAGCTCCCATCTGGAGTCAATATTGGTAGGAATAGTTAAAACTGTAATTGAGGAATTGCTGGAAGCTCAAGGTTGACTAGCTTGAGAGTTAAAAACTCCAAGAGTGCCTAGTCTTCAAGGGTCTTTCACACTTTTATGATTTTTTTTTTTTAATCTCCAAGAACCCCACTAGGTTCTCACTGTGAAGATCAGAGACAAATCCTCCCTGGCTTCCTGCAGGGAAGGGAAAATTAACAACTTTGAAATATGCCTGGAGATTTCTACTCACCTTAACAATGCCTGCCTTTCAGACAAACTGACAAGAGCCTAATGGACCTGGGAGAAGGGAAATACCCAGTGCCAGCCCCTCTATTCTTCCTGTCTCACCCAAGGCAGGGGAGCAGGAACTGAGAAGCATGCATGAAGATTTCAGCCCAGGGACACAGGTCACTGAAGAACAAACCCAATCATAGGACTGCAGAATGCATCCCCGCTCCCACACCTCACCAACATCACTAGGGCTCCCGCGTGCAAACAGGAGGTTTCAGGTGAAAGAACTACAAGCCTCAGACCCTATTCCAGGAGTCTCTAGGAATAGGAATCACAGACAAGTATTGGAGGTCCTTTCTGTGGCTGCAGGTTGAGGAACCTGTCCAATCCCCTCCCACCACTCTTGTTGAGGGACCTCAGCCTCAGCCTGGAGTCTCTGCCAGCTGTGAGACAGACAGGGCTCCATGGCAGGTCACCTCCACCTTCACACCTTAAAACCCAAGTTCCATTCTAGTGTTCCTCTAATCTTCCTATGTACCCCGACACCCATGGTCAAAGGGGAGGGAGGACAAGGGAGGGGGGGGATGGGGGGAAATAAAAGGTGGTATAAGATGGATGTCATTATCCTAAATGCATGATTGAAGACTTGAATAGTACGAATATACTTTGTATACAGTGTTATGTGAAAAGAGGCTCTATATGTGTATTATGAATTGTAATGCATTCTACTATTACAAATACAACAACTTTGAATAAAAAAAAAAAAAAAAAACCCAAGTTCCACTCAGCTCTGGTTTCTCCCTCACCTTCTTCTGAACCCCACCCTGATCTTTTTTGCTTTTGAAAAATAAAAATAACTTCCAAACAGGAAAATGAGGCTTCCAAATGCACATTTCCAATATCCCTAAAATAGATACTTACTATCCCTTCTCTCCTCCCCCAGAAGTGGTAGGTAGCCTTCCTAGAAAAGGAAGGAATTTGATATAAATTTGATTTAAAAAGAGGAAGAGGAAGGATTTGATATTCCTCCTTCAACCATTCCTAAGTCCTCCTCCGGATTCCATCTGTAATGAACTTGTCATCACGCCCCTCAAGAGAATTCATGATATTTTGCCTCCCTGATGTGTTGACTATTTTGTGCCTAACTCATTTGCCAACACAAAATTGCTTCTGTGAATCCATGAAAGGTGGCAGTGGGTAAACAGAAAACAAAGGAGCTCTTAATATAATTATGTCAAGCCTATAAAAAGATCTAAAATATAATATGGTCATCTCATATCAACTACCCAGATTTCACAAAGTTTAACATTTTACTCTATTTTCTTCAGACTTCTTTTTTCTCTTCATCTTTATATAGACAGTTGAGTCTGCATGGTTCAATATTCCCATTCTTACAACTCAGAGGTGACCATGATCCTGAGTTCTTTCACTTTGTTTTCTTTTTTTTTTTTTTTTTTTTTTTTTTTTTTCCTTCTCCCCAGAACTGGGGATTGAAGCCAGGACCTCTTGCATTGCTAGGCAAGTGCTCTACCACTGAGCTACATTGCCAGCCCTCTCTAATTTGAGACAAGTTTTTGCTAAGTTGCTCAGGCTGGCCTAGAACTTGTGACCCTCCTGTCCCAGTCTCCTGAGTGGCTGGGATTAAAGGTGTTCTCCACCATACCCACCCTGAGTTATCATCAGGACACTTCTATGGGTCTCCTACATTAAACTACAACCTCACCACAACAAGATCAGTGCCCTTCAGTATCTGAAGTTAAGACAACCTTTGACTTTATGACCACTGAGTAAAAACAGATCTACCAAAATTCCCCACCTCCCAATAATTCTGGGTATACTGAGGGCTGGGCCTCAGAGGCACCAAGAAAGCAGTTCATTAGATGCAAACACCACTTAACAACAATAACAGCCAACATTTACTAAATGTTATGAAATGCTCAATCTGTGCTGACCATTTTAATGTCTGCTTTCATTAATCCTAACAATTACCCATGAAATGAATTTTAGAGGTGAAGAAATGGATTCTTAGAAAAGAAACACATCACAGCATTCATGGAAAATATTTGAACTGAAACAATTGATTGCAGAATACAAAAATCTCTCCTGCTGAAACCTTTAATGTACTCCCCCTTAAATAAAGAACCAGAGCCATTTTTCAGTTGTTCAGTTCCAGCTCCTAACAGGATTGGAAGATCTATCAGCCGCTTCCTTTTGTATCTAATTTCTGCCTATGTCTCTATTTCTTTCTAATTATTTCAGACTTTCTATTTCTCAGGTGGCTCGCTCCTCCTGAGCAGGAAGCTACCCTGGTGAGGTGCTGGTCACCCCACAATAACCTCCATACCGCAGGTGTGTGTGTCTGATGTTCTCAAATATCAATAGCAAGATGTAGCAATAGTAAGAAGCCAGGATGACAACTCTCGGGACCCAAGGAGAACAGAGACAGATCTCTCCAGTGCAGTTTCAAATCAAATGACGCTGAAACACTGCTTCATAATTTATGGAGGTTTCAGTCAAGAGGAAGAGAAAGACTTCTCATGTTGACCAGGATGGAGGGAGTCCACACACCATTCCCTCTCTCCCACTGACTGAAACAAAAATGTAGGCAAGATATAATAAGAAACTACCCAGAGACTGAAAAGTGAATAATATCAGAACTAGTAGGAACGAAGCAAGAATTGAAAAACAACTTAAATAGCAGGGAATTTCTTAATTTTCTTCCTCTCATTTATCTACCAAATTTGACCTGAGTGTTGGGTGAATCAGGGGCCTACTTAGTGGGTGGAGGTAGCAAAATCTCCAACAGGACTCCACCTTTCTGGCCAGAAGACCAAAAGGGGGGTCCTCAAGCCTGGGGAATGTGAGGGAAAACCTTATACAGGCAATTAGCCCTGGAAAAACTAGTCACATCTTCTTGCTGACACCTGCCAGCTGGGGGCATCAAACTGAATTCCTGTAATTATTACACCTCTTTGCTCCCAGTGAAACTGCCACAGTACTGACACCTAGGGCTGTACACTTCAATCTCATCTAGGGCCAGCTTTTAGATCTATGTGCCCCATCTTCTGTACTGGGGGGTGGGACATAGATCTATGTGCCCCACCTTCTCTACTAGAGGTGGGACAGTAATCCTTGCTATCCATCCACTGTGCCCTCTCTCCCAGATTCTCTTTCCCCTGCACCAGTACTACAGTGACAAGTCCGCTTCCAAGAAGTTGACCAAGGAGGAGCAAGATACTTCTCTCCTCTTTCTGCAAACAAACCCCCCCCCCCCCCACGCCCCAACCAAATCTTTATAATTGATTATCTGGAACATTTACTTGGTTGCAGATAAAGGGAAGCATCATCTTCTCTTCTCCACGGGGGGACAGGGTGGCATTCTTCTGATTTGAGGTGTGGGGAAATTGGGTAGTAGAAGGGCCAGTCCTGGAGCCTCTTAGAAAACCCTGTGGTGAAGACATTGTTTCTAATCATTTAGTTAGAATATAGGGTGTCTGGCTGGGTACAGTGGTGCACACCTGTGATCCCAGTGGCTCAGGAGGCCAAGACAGGAGGATCACAAGTTCAAAACCAGCCTCAGCAAAAGTGAGGTGCTAAGCAACTCAGTGAGACCCTGTCTCTAAATAAAATGCAAAATAGGGCTGGGGATGTGGCTCAGTGGTCGAGCCTCCTTGGTCAAGTAGTATCTTGCTCCTCCTTGCCCCTGAGTTCAATCCCTGGTACTCCCCCCCCCCCCAAAAAAAAAAAATATATATATATAGAATATCTGAACCCTTTGATCCTCGATTTTTGGTCTTAGTCACAATTTGGGGCCAGAGACCAGAGAATTGTACCAGATCGCTTCATATAAACCAGTGATTGGAATCAAAAGGGAACTAATCCCGGTGTACAATAAAAAAAAAAAAAAGAGAGAGCAAAAATGTGTAACAGTTCTCCCTCCACCTGAGGTGGACGTTCTCTAACCCAGTGTCCGGTTCTAATCCATTATTTTCAAAACAGGTTTGAAACCATAGGTGGAGTGTAAAGTCAATTTATTCAAAGAGTCAACAGGGTCTTAGCCGGTGTCATTTTAAATGAAATAGAATAGAACAAATTAGCATGTTTTGTGAAACTGGCAAACCAGGGAAAGGAAATGGTAAACTATGATAAGAAACTACGGTAAGAATCTGGTCTCCTGAGAATTCCATAGAAGAATTCTAAGGGGAAAAGGCAGGTTTTTCTCTCATTTAATGAATGTTTCCAGAGAATCACAGAGAACATTTAGTGCAATGATATTTCAAGAGCATTTTGAAATTTTCTTAAAGATGGAATATATTATTTCTTCAAATTAATTTATGTACTGCTCAAGTATACAAATTTCCTGGAATTTGTATTAGAAAGCTCAAATATAGTGGTTTTCAGGACTGAGGTTGTGACTCAGTGGTAGAGCTGCTTGCCTAGCATGTGTGAGGCTCTGGGTTTCATCCTCAGCTAGGAAAAAAATACAACAGTATCCAAGTATCCTTATTTTCATGGATGAACATTCCTGATTCTAAATAATAGTTATATAAACTGTTCAACCAGATTCTGAAATAGGAAGAGGTTTATCTTTTGAAAGTTAAAAACAATAAAGATAAAGGACCATTCTGGAAATTGTTTCCATGATGTAGAATTGTGCCCAATTTAGCAAATAGTAAAATCTATAACATGATAAATATTTGTCTTTGTCTCTGGTTCCTGGCACAGAGTTTCTAAAACTCTTGGAGTCTCCTGTGTTGATGACTGGTGGCTGGGGACCCTATATGGCTTCAGGAAGGAGACTGGTAGCAAGAAAGATCGAGGCATGATTAGGTAGTTAGAACTTTCAGCCCCACCCCCAAGGCCTGGTGGGGGAAAGGGTTAAGTGACTTGATCAACAATTGCCAATAAACAATTGCCAATAATCAGTGGCACACATTTGTAATCCCAGCAGCTCGGGAGAATGAGGCAGAAGAATCACCAGTTCAAAGCCAGCCTCAGCAATAATGAAGTGCTAAGCAACTCAGTGAGACAGAGCTGGGGATGTGGCTCACTGGTTGAGTGCCCCTGAGTTCAATCCCCAGTACAAAAATAATAATAATAATAATAATAATAATTTAATCAATCATGACTATCTAATGAAATTTCCATTAAAATCTGAATCAAGCTGTGTGTGGTGGCACAAACCTGTAATCCCAGCAGTTCGGGGAACTGAGGCAGGAGGATTGCCAGTTCAAAGCCAGCCTCAGCAATTTATTGAGGTCCTAAGCAACTTAGCAAGACACTGTCTCTAAATAAAATATTAAAAGGGTTGAAGCCGGGCGCGGTGGCACACGCCTGTAATCCCAGCACTTTGGGAGGCTGAGGCAGGAGGATCGCGAGTTCAAAGCCAGCCTCAGCAATGGCGAGGCCCTTAGTAACTCAGTGAGACCCTGTCTCTAATAAAATACAAAAAAGGGCTGGGGATGTGGCCCAGTGGTCAAGTGCCCCTGAGTTCAATCCCCAGTACCCAAAAAAAAAAAAAAAAAAAAAAAAGGGTTGGGGTTAAGTGCCCCTGGGTCCAATTCCTGGTTAAAAAAAAAAAAAAAATTGAATCAGTGCAATTCAGAGAGCTTCCAGCTTGGGGAACACATCCATGTGCTTGTGACAGTGTTGCTGAAACCTCAGTCTTTGTCCCTGATGCCAATCCAATACAAAGGACATGGTTTTGAGAAAAAGGAAAAAGAAGGCTTATTGCTTTGCTAACAAAGGAGAAACACAGGGGACTCCTGTCCCAAAGGCTGTGATCCTGCCCATTGGCAGGAACAGGGAGTTTTTAAAGAAGTGACTCAAAGGCTACATGTATGGAGTAGGAATTCACTTGTTAATTTAGGATATAGTCATTTCTGAGACCTTCTGGTCCCATCCCCAAAGTCTGGATGACTTCATTCCTGTGGTGGGTGTGTACTCAGGGACAGATAACTCTGCCTAGGATGGGGAAGAAAGGTAATCCTGCTTCCCCTTAGATTAGGAAGGGGGAGAGATTAGGGAGGAGCAGGGAGAGAGGAAGAGAAAGAAACAAGTCCTTTGAAAACACAAGTTGCTGTGGCAGACCAGCGTGGGCTACGCTCAAAGCTTAAAGTGGACCACTGGTACAACAGATCACCCCAACTCTACGGGGACAGAAATTCCTATGCTTGACCTCCTGGCTATTTATTTGTGTTTTAAATAATAGACTGGTAAACATAAGTATTTTTCTGAGTTTTTGACCCATTCTAGCAAATTATTGAACCTGAAAGAGAGATGGGGAACCCCAGCTGTGTGGCCACATCAGACAGGAACATAGTAACCTAGGGACGTGTACTTTTGACTAGCATCTGAAGTGAGGGCAGTTTGGTGGGACTGAGACTGTAACCCTGAGGAGTCTGAGGCTACTAATGTAACAGGGTTCACTTCATGCTTTGATTATATCCTTTGGAGCTTTGAAACTTACATGTTTTTTCTTTCTTTCTTTTTCCCAATCGTCTTCTCTCTGACCTTCTTCTCCCTGATCTTCTTTTCCCTGATCTTCTCCTCAATGATTTCTCCTCCCTACTCTTATTTTCTCTGAATCATCTCTTTAAAAAGCCCCCCCCCCTTCCTGCTGATGGGCAGAATCACAGCCTTTAGGACAGGAGTTCCCAGTGTTCTCCTTCGCTAGCAAAGCAATAAACCTCCTTTTTCCTTTTTCTCAAAACTGTGTCCTCATTACTGGATTGGCATTGGGGACAAAGACGGAGCTTTTGGCAACATTCTGAGTGAAGGTTGTTCATGAACCAGTTATATAAGTCGCCATGGGAGACAAGGAAAGTGAATATGAGGTATTTGCTATTAAAAATAAAAATGTATCTGAATTTCTCTGAAAAAGGTTATGCACAATTCCAACTCAAGTCAGTTAAGAAAGAAAGAAAGGCTTGACTTGATTTTTTTGAACTTTTTACACTTAAAAATGTTCTGTTTAGGCTGAAACTCTTTTAAAGAGCTTAAAATTTTTAAGCTTGGGAAAAAGCCCCTTAGAGAAAGATTAGAGCTTCTTTCTTCTCTCTTCTTTCTTCCTTCTTCTGTCTTCTGTCTTCTGTCTTCCTCAAATAGCCTAAAGACCATTACTTCTTCTAATTTAGTACTGATTCTTCTGACCGACCGAGTGATGCCCGGTGCTGAAAACTCGGAAAATACCTTCAGGTTTGCGGGTGCCTAAGGTGCGTCACATACCATGGAACCCATGGCTTCCAGCTTAAAAAATGGCTCCTTATGTTAAAGAAAAAATTACTCTGACACTTGTTAAAAGAGTGACACAGACTTTATTCAGGACTATCACCACAGGTATAGAGACTGTAGCAATGGGGTTTTGCAATGGGGGAGAGAGATTGGGTTCAACTCTCAATAGAACAAGGATAAGCAGGCTATAAAATAGCCATTGGTGGGGCTGGGGTTGTGGCTCAGTGGTAGAGTAGAGCACTTGCTTGGCATGTGTGAGGCACTGGGTTTGATACTCAGCACCACATAAAAATAAATAAAATAAAGGTAAAAAAAAATTAATTAAATAAATAAAATAGCCATTGGTGAGGTTTGATGGGAGGAAAATTACTGAGAGAAAACATCAGGACTAAAGAGGGATCCCAGTGACAGAACTGAGGTGGCAGGACTCTTGCTGGTGGCAGGACAGGGTGTGCAGACATCACCTGAGGGAGGGTGGGGGAAGAGGAATTTGATCATATAGCCAAGGCCACCCAGAGGTCAAGGGTGGGGATTCTGGATACACTGAATTAACAGGATTCTTGGTAAAACTGGGCCCTTGAGGACATGCCCAAGGAAAAGGCCTCACTGAAAATGAGCTGAGGGAGCCCGACTGGAGTTTGATTAGGAGAGCATCTTTGTCCCTCCGTGCTACATTAGAATTCTTACCAAAACCTGCAGTGTTCTGTAGGAGGGGCTGTGCCTGGGAATTCATTTTTTTCTCACTTCAAATAGCCTAGGAATTCCAACAGGAAGCACCTGGGGCTGGGCTGCTACATCTAGAGTTTTCACTCTTCCATGAAGTTTTCCAGCTAGCTAATACCTTCAGAGAATCTGTGTGGGAGGCGAAGTGCCACCTTTTGGGGTAATGGGAAAATTAGCCTGGGTGGCTAAAACAAAACAAGATAAAATTCCGTTGCCCCAGAGAGTGACTAAACTGAATGTGAAGAGGACAAGAAAAATCCAACTCCCTGCTTTGCAGGCAACAGACCTTAATTAAATAGTGGTTGAGTTATATAAACTTGATTATATTTCTACTGCAGGCTGCCCACCTTTAATTTCAGCCCCACTTGCGCTGGTTTTGTTATTCTTGGGCACGACTTTCTTAACTTCTCTAAGTCTTAAATGCACATCTGTAAGATCTTCTTTAAAATAACTGAGATTACCCATATAAAGCTCAAAGAACATTGTTGAGCACCCTGCAGGTGTTTAATTATTATTTATTCTTATTATTGCATTTCACAAAAGTTACAACTACTTAGATACTATGTACAAAGATAATGTGACACTTTGATAAAGTATCTTTAGGTATGGCATGGGGGTAAGGGCCTCTATTTTTTGTTTCTTTGGTTTGGGGGACTTTTTGTTTGGGGTTTGTTTTGTTTTGTACTTTTTGTTGTTGTTGATGTTGTTTTGTTTTGTTTTGGCTATATGGGGGATTGAACCCAGGAATTCATGCATGCTGTATGTTATGATTTAGATGTGGTGTCTCCCAAAAGCTCACGTGTGATACAATGCTAGAAGGTTCAGAGGAGAAATAATTGGGTTGTGAGAGCCTTAACCCAATCGTGTTTTAATTCCTTGATGGGGATTAACTGAGTGGTAATTTATGGCTGGTAGGGTGTGGCTGGAGGAGGGGGGACATTGGGGCACGGCTTTGGGGTTCATATTTTGTATCTGGTGAGTGGAGTTTTCTCTCTCTGCTTCCTGATCACTATATGAGCTGCTTCCCTCTGCCACTCTCTTCCACCATGATGTTCTGCCTCACCTCCAGCCCAAAGGAATGGAGCCAGCCTTCTATGAACTAAGATCCTGAAACCATGAGCCCTCAAATAAACTTTTCCTCCTCTGCAGTTGTGCTGGTCAGGTTATTTAGTCATAGCAACAAAAAAGCTGACTAAAACACTGTACAAGTGATCTACCACTGAGCTACATCCCAGTCCTTTTTACTTTTACTTTTGTGACAGAGTCTCACTAAGTAGTTGGCCAGGCTGGCCTCAAACTTACAATCCTCCTGCCTCAGTCTCCCAAGCTGCTGTGATTACAGGTGTGCACCACTGAGTCCAGCTTTAAAAGTACTTTTTTTTTTTAAATGCTATATTTGCCATTTCTTTTACTTATGTCCAATTTTCAGGATGACCTAATTTTAGAAGGCAGTGAACTTAACATTTATTTTCTTTTTTTCCCCCTATTTTCTACCAGCTTTATAACACTTATTTTCATCACAATTAGAATGATTTGTTCTGCCCTTTCTGTAGGCAGAAACTTAAATCCAAATGAGATTCTAAAGTGGAAAATAACATTCACCAGCAAGTACTGTTGAGGCTTATGCCAGATGCTACCCAATTAGTTTTTAGTGCTCTAATTATTTCAGCATTGTTCTATCCTAATAATCTTATCTGACACCACAAGGACTCGAGTGTCAGGACTCTTGGTGCTCTGGACTCTTGGCCCCTCGCCCTATTTTCTTTTCAGTGCTAAGACCAGTGCCTGTTAAAACCAGGTTTACCAATATGTCCACTGCCTTTTTGATTCAATCCTTTTCTGAGACAGAGTGGATAGTAGTCATTTGTTCAGTATCAGACCTCAGTTTCCACATCCATAAAGTGGGAAACTTAAACTATCTGCTTAGCAGAAAGCCTAGCACATAAACAGCTTTATCAATAGCTATTGTGACTTTTATTATCATTATTTTTTATAAAGGTCAATCTTACTGCTAATATTTTTTTTCCTCAAAAACCATAATAAGACCTTATCTTATTTTCTCTTGTGGAGATTCCACAATCACCCAACTGGAAAGCTGTCTATAGGCCTATGCCTACAGATTGGCCCAAATTATTCCTTAAGGACTGGGACCATGTCTTCTGTTCTTTTTTATCCACTACAGAAGCTAGCAAAAATGTTAGCAAAGATTTTAAAATAATCTTCATCTATTTAAAGTGAATCCAAAGCCAAATTTTTCAAAAGTTGCTTTTCCCTTTTTTGTATGTATTTTTAAAATACATACAAACGAGAGAAAGGAAGTGTGTGTGTGTGTGTGTGTGTGTGTGTGTGTGTGTGTGAGAGAGAGAGAGAGAGAGAGAGAGGGAGGGAGGGAGGGAGAGAGAAATCAGAGTCAGCTAAAGAAGAAATGCAAAAGTGCTTGGCCCTAGATTAAGGACATTTGTAGGAAGAAAACAAACAAACAAAGAAAACAACCTTAAAACAGAAGGGTTTCCAAGATAATTTCCTTTTTGTTCAGTGATTCTGAAGACACTATAATTGTTACTTGGAAGCGGCTTGGGATTTTAAAATTTGTTTTGAAAGTGTGTAGAAAAAAAATCAACAGTTGATGTTTTCTAATTTGGATGAAATAAATTTGAATCCATAACAATATTTATTCAAAATCTGTGACATTGAGAAAATACATGCTCTAATAATACAGCTGTTCATTTATAGTGTGTGATGGATGCAAAAATTTTTTTAAAGATTTTTGCATCCTGTCAACACCACCTAGAAGCACAGGTCTAGAGTAATAAATTTAGAGGCAAGCTCCTACTACTAAATGGCCGTAAACATGTAAATCAGAAACAAAAACAAATATGTCAGAAAGTTCATTAGGGGCTGGGGATGCAGCTCAGTGCTAAAGCGCTTGCCTAGCATGTGCGAGATCCTGGGTTCAATCCCCAGCACTGAAAAAAAAAAAAAAAAAAAAAAAAGTTTAGTAGGACCAGTTCTGGAGAAACAATAGAATCACCACAGTGAGTTCAGCCTTTCTGTTTGGCACCAGGGCAGCCCCTGTGTTGCTCTGCCACTACAGTAAAGCCCAGCAGATTTGCAAGGCTGAAAAAAAAAAAAAAAAATCATTTCCTTGCTGATAGCAGTGGTTAAGATATTCAACCTCAGTTTACTGTTAGATCTGTGACTTTAGACAAGTTATCTCTCAGCACATTTCATATATCAATTATTCATTCTTTCATTCATTAAATGTGTTTAAACACCTACAGTGTGCCAGTCACTGTATTGTGCAGTAAGGATATAATCAACAGGGTATAAAAATGAACATGGTCTTGGGCTGGGGTTGCGGCCCAGCAGTACAGTGCTCCTCTAGCACGTAGGAGGTCCTGGGTTCGATTCTCAGCACCACATACAAATGAATAAATAAAATAAAGGTATTGTATCCAACTACAACTGAAAAATAATTTTTTTAAATGAACATGGTATTTGAGGCAGACAAAATGTCAGTGAATCAACAGCCATTGTCAACCACCTTCACCACTACTATTCCACAGCTAGCTGCATGTATTTATACTAAATATAACTGGGCTAGGGAGGGCATATAAAAGAAGAAAGCAGGCTAAGGCCTACCAGAGCCATGAAGGAGCAGGCCATTGTTTCCATAGCATGTTCAGGGAAGAACAGGTTGTCTTAGCCCCAGACAGCTTCCCTACCAAAGCTTCCATCCACTGAGGGGCCCCACAACCTGGGAAATCACATCACATTCTTCCCAACCCTCAACACTTTTGTACCAGTAAAAATAGGTATCAAAACAAGCATCAAGGGCAGAAAGAAATCATAAAGGAGTGGGGATGTCGTCTGTCCTGAGGAAGGAAGAAGGGCAGGTTTATATCATATATAAAACTGGCAGCATGTTCACAGTAAAGAAAATTGGCTATGGGAGGTGTTGAGTTTGCTGCTTGGCTGTGGAGATTTTGCACTGCTTTGTTTGTCCTGTCACATCTCTAGCAACTAGATCACACTCACTTCCTCTAGAAGGGTACTCCTGCAGGGAAGACAGACCTGGAGGACTTAGGGGCCAGGGAACAGGCCTTAGGCAAACAGAGAGGAAAATTCAAGCCTGCTTTCTTGTCTTCCTTCTCTTGACCTGACTTTGATGAATCAGAGTAGCTAATAAAAGTCCTCTCCAGGAGAGGGATCCAGGGACAGGGCATAAGGTAGGGAGAATTGGAAACTGGGGAAATAAAGATCCAGAAGTCAGTTGCACTATTCGTAGTCGTCCTGTATTGCTCCCCAGTATGGGGTAAATTTTTGCTTAACTGTTTAGCTTGTCTCGGCGGGACCATAAGGAATGAAGAGAAGCCTCATGTATCAGTTGAAGTTCAATCAGAGCACCAAAACAACTGGAAGCTATGTCTCATAAGGTATTTATTATATGGATTTATTATAAGCATAGGCAGCTATGAAATCTGCTTCCATGGTCTGCGAAGCTATCAGCTTTGCATCTGGCACTGGATCCTGACGTGAGCTGGGCAGGAAGTTGGGCAGGGAAGATGGATGTGGATGGAAAGGCTCACAGAACCATCGGTCTCTCACTGCCTCCCAGCTTCCAACTGTCATAAACGCAGCGTCCTTCGGGGGAAGCTGGTACCCTTCATCACAGAGCTAAACATCCAGGTGAGTTAGCATGGGGCCCAGCAGTCAGAAACTGCAGGAGGATCCAGAAAGAGCTGGAGGAGGTGCAGACTTGGCTGCACGCCCAGCCAACACAGTGAGCCAGAAGATAAATGATAATGTCCACGAGTGGCAAAAGCGCCTGATGCCTCTGGATTTGACCTTCCAGACATAAAAAGAAAATGGTTCCTTTTTCACCTTTCAAGTCTCATGCAAATGGTCTTTTATGGCCTCCTAACTCAGAAGTATCAAGGAAGGGATTTCTGGGAAATGCAATTCCAGCTGAACTAACACAATACAAACCCACCACCATCCATTTTTCACCCTTGCAGGAGACTATTAAGTGAGACAGCAGAGCTCAAAGACCATCATGGTAGCAGCAGTCATCATTCCAGGGTCATTTCAAGAGAACGGTACCAGAGCTGGCGCAGCCTGGCCTAGCCATCCCTCCCCATCAGGAAATTCCACTTATAGTATAAACACGTTCACCTGTAACATGGAAGGATTTCCTTACACATATGCGTAACCACAGGGATTCTTCAGCGTGAAGTAGCACAATGTTCTTTTTTTCTTTTCCCTCTTCTGCCTCACAGTTTCATTCCCCAGGTGGACAAAAAAAAAGAAAGAAAGAAAAATCCTAGGCTCAGAACTATCCTCCCAATTCACTATGATTAAACACTAGCTCTGGGCTGGGGCTGGGGCTCAATGGCAGAGCACTTGCCTAGCATGTATGAGGCACTGGGTTGGATCCTTAGCACCACATAAAAATGAAACAAATAAGGGCTGGGGTTGTGGCTCAGCCGCAGAGCGCTGGCCTCGCACGTGCGCAGCCCAGGTTCGATCCTCAGCACCACGTAAACATAAATGCATTGCATTGTGTACAACTAAAGGGATTACAGGCGTGCGCCACCGCTCCCGGCAATAGATATTTTTTAAAAAATGAAACAAATAAAAAATAAAGGCATGCTGTCCATCTATAACTACCAAAAAAATTTAAAAATAAATAAATAAATAAAAGAATAGCTCTGACTCTACCAATCTAACAATGTACATGTCTGATATGCCTCCCAAGGGATAAGCCACTTTCAAAAAGATTTCCAACAATCAGAATGAATCTCCCCAGATGTGGTGGCACAGGCCTGTAACCCCAGCGACTCAGGAGATTGAGGCAGGAGGATTGCAAGTTCAAGACCAACCTGGGGAACTTAGCAAGACCCTGTCTCAAAATAAAAAATATTGGGGTTACATCGCAATGGTAGTGTGCCTGGTGTTCAATTCCCCATACCAAAAAAAGAATCTGACCTGACATCTCAGCAGAATTAGGGAAAGATAGTAGAAGATAGTAGAATAATATTTATCAACCTAGAATTCTGTATATAGGGGAAATATACTTTACATTAAAGATAAAGATATTTTTTAACAGAAAAAAGCCGAACAAATTTATCTTCAGCAAACTTGAACTATAAGGAATGCTAACAGAAGTTCCTCAAGCTGAAGGAAAATAATGCGAAACAAAAGCCCAGAGATGGGCTGGGGTTGTGGCTCAGTGGTAGAGCGCTCGCCTAGCACGTGCGCAGCCCGGGTTCGATCCTCAGCACCATGTAAACATAAATGCATTGCATTGTGTACAGCTAAAGCAAATAAATAAATATTTAAAAAAAAAAAAAAAAAGCCCAGAGATGCAGCAAAGAGTGAAGAGCAATCAAAAAGAGTAAATATATGGGGAAATATAAAGCATCACTTTAAAGATTTTTGTGTGAAATTTTTCAAAAATTTTTATTTATTTATTTTTTTTGGACTGGCATTGAATCCAGGGGCACTTTACCACTGAGCTACATCCCCATTCCTTTTTATTTTTTTTATTTTGAAATAAGGTCTCACTAAGTTGCTGAGGCTGGCCTCTAACTTGCAATCCTCCTGTCTCAGCCTCTGCAGTTGCCGCCACGAATGGCTAAAATTTAGAATTTCTTTTTTTTTTTTTTTAATATTTATTTATTTGCTTTTAGTCGTACACAATGCATTTTCACGTGATGCTGAGGATTGAACCTGGGCCTCACATGTGCTAGGCGAGTGCTCTATCCCTGAGCCACAACCCCAGCCCTAGAATTTCTTAAAAGTATGATTGTTTAAAACCCACTGTATGTGGAACCCTAGAATGTATGTATGAGGAAAAAATGTGGCAAAAAGAGGACAACATATGGGGAAGGGGTGAATGGGATTGTACTGTTGTAAGTTCCCTCAATTTCTGTAAAGTGACGTTATGGTTTGGATATGAGGTGTCCTCCAAAAAAACTCATGTTAGACAATGCAGGAATGTTCAGAAGTGAAATGGTTAAGTTATAAAAGCTGTAACCTAACCAATGGATTCATTCATTTGATATACTAATAATTGGAATGGATTACTGGGTGGTAACTGTAGGCAGGTAGAGTATAGCTAGAGGAAGTAGGTCCCTGGGGCTGTGCCCTTGGGATGATATTGTCCCCAGCTCCTTTCTCTTTCTGCTTCCTGGCCACAATGAGCAAGCAGCTTTCCTCTGCTTTTCCACCATGATGTTATGCCTCACATCAAACCCAAAGCGATGGAGTCAGCTAACTATGGACTGAATCTCAGAAACCATGAGTCCAAAATAAACTTTTATTCCTCTAAGTTGTTGTTGTCAGCTATTTTGGTCACAGCAACCAAAAGCTAATATAAGGAGCTTATTATTATTTAAATGTACTGTGATAAGGTGTACATAATGCATTTGTTTTTATGTGGTGCTGAGGATCAAACCGGGCCGTGCACGTGCTAAGTGAGCGCTCTGCCACTGAGCCACAACCCTAGCCCCTGTGATAAGGATGACTATTATAATCTCTATGAAGCTACAGTTAATCTTGTTGTACCCAGTGAAACACGGATTAAAACTCCAAGCCATGTCACACTTGAGCCAAGAAAAAGACTTTACTAAGCTGATCAGCGGCCACCATCCTCACACATCACACAGTGTGACAAGATGGCACACCGGCAGTTATTTTCAAGGGTTTATATTGGGTTGTTCAGCCAATGCAAGCAAGCCACGGTACAAAAGCTGAATTTGGGCAGTTAGTGAGACAATGCAATGAGTACATTGGTATTTCCCATATGACTTTCCAGGTTGGCATAGCAACGGAAGGGAAGGGGGGTCAAAATGACCCTAGTTGAGTACACGTCAGAGGATGGTTACTAACGTCTAGACAATCAATCTCTGACAAGGTGCATTGCCCAAGAAAAATGGAAGCCAAAGAGAACAATTTTACATTGTATAAGAATTGCTATTTTTGTGTTGCCAAGTATGTTATGCTAGGTAACGATTAATGGGTACAGAGGCAGCACCTTCCGTATTCTATTATTTCTGAGAAACAGAACTATTTCTCAGAACTCCTAAGATGGCTATTGAAGAACAAGATGGAGTCCCTTTAGTTCTCTTATCACAATCTAAACTACTATGTATAACTACAAAGTTCTAATAAAAATGCCACAGTTATCAAAAAGTGCAATATTATAGCATAGACAAATAACTTAATAGAGTAAAAATAGACCCACATATATACAGTCAATTAATTTTCAACAAAGGTATAGTGCAATTCAGTGGGGAGAAATATGTGTATAAAAAATCTAGAATAATTGTAAGCTGCCTGTCATGGCCAGCCACGGCGCCGCGGGAGGAAAACTCGGAGGCAGAGTAAAGCTATTACTACTTTTACTTCTACTTTCTTAGAGAGAGCTTAGAGAGAGAAAGAAAGATTTTTCTTCTTCTTAGAAAGAGCTTAGAGAGAAAGATTAGAGATAGCTTTTTCTTCTTCTTCTTCTTAGACTAGAGAGAAAGATAGAGCTTTTCTTCTTAGAGCTTAGAGAGAAGAGAGCTTGAAAGAGAGAGATTTCTTCTTTAGAGAGAGAGAGAGAGCTTAGCTTTTAGAGCTTCTTTCTTCTTTCTTCTTTCTTCCTCGGGAGCCTCAGCCTGACTCTGACCAGCAATTACTTCTTCTATCTGGTTTCTCTTCTGTAACCGCTCTGCCTACGTTCTGGCCGCTCTGATTCTTTTCTTCTTCTCCAACCCGAACTCTTCTTCCGACCGAGCGACTGCATGACTGACTGAATGAATTCATTCTTCTCCTGACTCCGACCGCTTTCACCCGGTTATATACCTTTAGCTTTGCGGGTGCCTCACGTGCATTTACAGGTGCGTCACATACATACTTATTATCAGGTGGAACTTATGGCTTCCAGCTGACCGCAATAGCCATCTCCCTAATTGGGGCTCCTTCAAATAATCATATATACATATGGGAAAAATTGAACCAAACCCCACTACTTCATTCCATATTTAAAAATTAATCTTGGGCTGGGGTTGTGGCTCAGCAGTAGAGTACTCACCTAGCACTTGCAAGGCCCTGGGTTCAATCCTTAGCACCACATAAAAATAGATAAATAAAATAAAGGTACTAAAATTTTTAAAAAATTAATCTCTAGCCGGGTGCGGTGGCACATGCCTGTAATCCCAGCACTTTGGGAGGCTGAGGCAGGAGGATCACAAGTTCAAAGCCAGCCTCAGCAATGGCGAGGCACTTAGTAACTCAGTGAGACCCTGTCTCTAATAAAATACAAAAAAGGGCTGGGGATGTGGCCCAGTGGTCGAGTGCCCATGAGTTCAATCCCCAGTACCCCAAAAAAAAAAATTAATCTCTAATGAATTATAGACCTAAATATAAAAGAACCATAATGTTTCTAGAAAAAAACAGAATAATTTCATGGCCCATGTGCTACAATTTCTTAGGACACTGAAAGCACTAACCATAAATAAAAAATATTACTTGAATTTCATCAAAATCAAAATTTTTTGCTTATTAGGAGGCACTAATAAACAAATGAGTAGGTCAGACATGATTTGAGAAGTAATATTCACAATACACGTATGTGACAAAGGAATTATAGCCAGAAATACTAAGAATCCCTACTAAGAATCCAGGTACGGTGGCACACGCCTGTAATTCCAGCAATTCAGGAGGCTGAGGCAGGAGGATCACAAGTTCAAAGCCAGCCTCCAAAACTTAGCGAGGACCTAAGCAATTTAGCAAGATCCTGTGTCAAAAGGAAAAATATAAAGGGAGTTAGGGATGTAGCTCAGTAAAGTGCCTCTAGGTTCAATCCCCAGCCCCACTCCCTACCTCCCTACCCCACCAACCTCCACTCCCTACCCCCCACCTTGCAAAAAAAGAATGCCTACAAATCAATAAGCAAATGACACCAAATTAAATCAAATATTTAAAGATACTTTGAAAGACACATCAATGGTCAACAAATAGCTGAAAAAATACTCAGTATCATTAGCCATCAGGGAAATACAAAATAAAAACGCAATGACATTAATTTGATACTCACTAAATGGCTAATATCAGAAAGATTGGCAAAAGATGAATATTAACAAGGATGTAAACAATGTTTCAATCATTTTGAAAAGGGCATAGTTTCTTATAAAACTACCCATACTTCTCCCTTATATCCAAGTAACTCCTGTCCTGGGGATTTACCCATAGGAAAAGAAAAACTATTCTCTTCACACGAACCTTTTACTAGTAAGTTCACAGTGTTCTTATTATTAATAGTCAAGAACTTGAAACAATTCAAATGTGCATCTGTAGGAGAACAGAATACTGTTCAGCAATAAAAATAACAATGGACACAGTCTGCATGATTTCAAATTTTAAAAAAAGTAATGGAAAAAAAAGGAATGATTGAGAAATCAACCATATGAAGCATCTCACAAACAAACAGAACGATGTGGAACTTCAGTCAGACACAAGAGTATGTTTTGTGTGACTTCAGTTATACAAAGTCCAAGAACCATGGTAATTATTGGTAATTATCTGCAGTAACAGAAATCAGAAAGTGGTAGCTCAGAGCAGACAGGATTGACTAGAAAGGTTATTTGGTGATATTCTAGGATAATGAAAATATTCTAGATCTCAATTTGGGTGATGTTTACACTGGAACATACAGTTTTCAAAACTCATCAAACTCTGCACTAAATATCCATTCATTTTATTGTATAAAAACCATCTCAACAAAAAAGTGTAAAAATTGAAAATCTGTACTAAAACTATATAGGATAATTAAGACAATTTTACCACTAACCATTCTCATCCACCTACAGCAGTCAGCAAACAATTGGTTCTGAGTTTTCCAGCATCCAAGGTCAAGGGAATGTCCTTATTTTACGTGAGATAAAAGGTCTTTGACAGGCACACACAAACACACAAACGAGGGTCAATGTGTCTGATTAGCTGGCTCACCTTGAAGCCATCTTAAGACCCTCATCACCAGTCTTTAGCTTCATCCACTGTAGTACCCTCCTCGAGGTACTCTACTTAACTTATAATCAAAGAGATCTATGAATGATGCAAATGCGACAATGAGTTCCCATTGACCGCGAACCAAACACTAATGTCATGTAAGATACTACCTGATCTCACCCTACATACCTCCCAGCCTCATCTCCCACCACCTCTTGCTTCACCCTTTAGTCCTGTAAAATCCCGTTGTTAAAATGTCCTTATACATCGTGTGCTATCCAACACCCCATGACTCGCTCATCTTCTTCCCTTTGCCCAGAATACCTTTCTGCCTGTCTTTTTCTGAATCCCTTTCAGACTTAGCTCAATGTCATCTTCTCAGGACACAGCATAGACCTCTAGCTTAGCATATTTCTATTTCACCAGCAACCCATACTGAGCATCTACTATGGGCCAGGCGCTGTCTTAGCTCTTAGAACACATTGGCCAATGTCTTAACGTCTTGTAATTAGACTTGCAGGTTTGTCTTGTCCTGCTCAACAGCAAATTCGTGAATCTAAATCAGGGGTTCCCATCTTTGCACCTGTAGCACCAAGCATGGTGCTCGGCACACCATAGCTGCTCGGCATAAATTCTTGTAAATCAAAATGAGCCGAAAAATGGACACACAAGTATGGCTGCCTGTCATAGTAGGGACTGAGATGAGACAGACTCATTCAGAACTCTCTGTGAAACAACCAACAGAAGATTCATGGATTTAGGGAACAGCAGGGTAGCTCCGAAAACCTCAGGGAGAGGAAGTGCAGACCTTGATTTCACTAACTGCATGATTTTGCCTAGAGCTGCCCTCCACGAAACAGCCAGAAATAATTTCAAGACCACATAAGTGCTGAGTTTCTAGTGGCAGCAGATCCCTGCTGACATCCCACCCGAGGATGTTTGATTGCTTCCCTGTATTCCAGACCAGATGTCTTTGGATGGCAATCCACTTTCTCTCACCTCGGGGTGGCCAGAGGGGAAGTGGATTAGAGGTAGGTGGGCAATAGGGTGAGGGTTTTAAAAAGTATATTCCGTGACTGATTGCTTGAGATTATGTATGAGGTGTGATTATAAAGTAATGAGAACCATTTTCACGTGTGACTTGTCTTATGTTTGAATCACACCTCATATGTGGAATGTGTGTCATTTTATACGATGTTTGAAAATTACCACGAGCTAGAGTATTTGGCAGGAAATGTTACATTCTTTACTGAGTGCTCTTTTGCAAGGGAACTATACCCTGGTTTCTCTTCAGAGCTTATCTATAATTTGAAGACCCGAGGAGACCTTTCTTATGGGACTATGTCATTCCAGGGATGGAAGAGGGAAATATTTATAAAGTTGTGGACATCTACACTTCCCAGGCTTTTGACAGTTCTTATAAACTACTGAGAAATAATAATAAATGAAATTTTGGATAAATATATAATGGACACATTATTTGGAGTTAAGGAGGGAAAGTGTTTTAGTCTGTCTTTTTTTTTTTTTTTTTTTTCTGCAGTGACTAAAAGACCAACCAGAACAATTTTAAGGAGGAAACGTTTATTTGGGGCTCACAGTTTCAGAGGTCTCAGTCCATAGACAGTTGGTTCCATTCCTCTGGGCTCGAGGTGAGGTAGGACATCATGGTGGAAGACTGGCAGAGGGAAGCAGCTCACATGAAGATCAGGAAACAGAGGGAGACTCCACTCACCAGATACAAAATATGTACCCCAAAGCCATACCCCTAGTGTCCCACCTCCTTCAGCCACACCCTACCAGCATTAAATTACCACTCAGTTAATCCCTATCAGAGAATTAAATCACTGATTTTGTTAAGGCTCTCATAACCCAATCATTTCTCCTCTAAACTTTCTTGCATTGTCTCACACATGAGCTTCTGGGGGACACCTCACATCCAAACCGTAATAGAAAGTAATTAAAATTATGAAAATGAACATAGCAAAGGGTTTCTATACTCAAGAATCATCATGATTCTTGCAACATTTACCATGATTAGCCAAAGGTCATCAAGCTAGATCTAGGTAGAGACTGAACAGACATGAAGATACTAAGCAGAGGCTTATATGAAAAAAAATTTTTTTTTAATTCTTGCTATTTCTAAAAGAATCCTTATTGCTGAGTAAGCAAGAGAATAACCACATTTCAAGAGACCACGATTTAAGCCGGGCGCGGTGGCGCACGCCTGTAATCCCAGCACTTTGGGAGGCTGAGTCAGGAGGATCGCGAGTTCAAAGCCAGCCTCAGCAATGGCGAGGCACTTAGCAACTCAGTGAGACCCTGTCTCTAATAAAATACAAAAAAGGGCTGGGGATGTGGCCCAGTGGTTTAGTGCCGCTGAGTTCAATCCCCGCTACCAAAAAAAAAAAAAAAAAAAAAAAGACCACAATTTGAAGTTAAAGATGGTATGTGAGAAGAAATAACAAGAAGAAAATAATTATGAGGTCTAAATAATTGGATTCTGTCTGTGGACTTAGAGAACTAAATTCCTTGGCTATAAATAATAGACCTAGAGGCAAAAATAGGGCCAACCCAGCAATGAGAAGTAAAAATTCCATAGAAGCTAGTGTTGCCCCCAAAAGACCAGGAAAAGAGGAATGCAGAGAGTCATTTCATCTGGAGTATGTAATTTTCAAAATGAGTTAGAGCAATTCTCAAATTTTATTGTTCATAAAAATCACCTGGGGTGCGTGTTCAAAGTACAAATTCCTCATGGAAGGAAGAAAAATCTGCATTTGATTCAGGTACTGATGGTCTTCTGACCATATTTTTAAAGTAGCACACAGAAAGGAAGAATTCTTACATAATTGTGATATATCATTACAACCTCACCATATACCCTAATATAAAATGGAAATAAAGAGGATTCAGCAAAAGTGTTTATTTGGGAAGTAAATCCATTTAAAAATGTTCCCCCTAGAGTTTAATTATTTGAGGGGTCTATATCTTTTAGGGTATGTAAGAGAATGTAGCGAGAACTTAATTTTCTCCAGGCTGTGATTAATGACTTGAAAATCATGGAGAAATAGGAGAAATATACTATAAAATTTAAGGCTAAGTTTTCAAAGCTAGAGGTTATAATAAATAATCAAGATGGATAGATCAGTGTTGCCAAAGGGTGACATTTTAACATGGAAACCAGGTTGGAGGCACTCATATTTGTACTGATCTAATTTGAGTATGCAAATATAGGCTCCTTGCTGAGAAGCCATTTTACAAATCTTTCCCAGAATTGCAAATATGAGCTCAGAAGGTACTTTTCCCACAATCTCCAAGGGGGCCGAGGGCTGAGCTGATCCCATCTGCCCAGGGATTCTACCAGTGGTGTAAAGGAAGCAACTGCCATTTTTCTGGTTTATGTCTGTGTGTAACTCTCCTGAAAAATAAAAGTTTGGCATCTGGGCTTAATTCTGGTTTGATAGAAACTTTCTCATGCTATCTGTAATGATTCCAAAGGGCATTTTAAAAATAACTAATGAGAAGGATGCATTTCTTAAAATTCCCAGTTGAGTTCTCATACATGTTTTACTACAAGAAATAGGATCTTATTACTTACACTAATATAAAATGGGATTGATAAATAAAGTACTACATAAACGAATTAAGAAAAGCCAATTTTTTTTTCCTGTTCAAGTATAACATTTCCACATCATAGTAGCTGTTTACACAAGGTTTTAAGATCAGAGAAAATATCTTCAGGAAAATAATTTCCTGCCAATGTCATTATTAATGTGGGGAAGAGAAGAAAACAAGTTTTTATAAAATGCATTGTTACTTTGATACGAGGACATACAGATGGAAACAGATAAAAAAAAGGCAAGAGTGAACCCTTTTACTTGGAGTACACTGAAAATTATTCCTAGAAAAGGTGGATTGGGAACAGCCAATGGTTTAGTAGGTTGCATGATGAGGACCACGATAAGTGTCAGATCTAGAGCCAGGAACAGGGGATAGCAATTGGGGCAAAGCCTCTTACATCAGGACTTTAAATAACTCTATAGGTGATTTTTTTTTGTGTTGCCAAAATAACTACCATTCTAGTGCATCCTTTTCAACTTCAACATGCATATGGTATATGAACATTCAACGCTCTGAAGGGGAACCCCTGTATATAATGCTACAACTCAAACTTTTCCCTATTAATGCTGTGCACGTGTGCACACACGCATACACACACACACTCACACACAATGATGGTCACCTGTGTAGGAGGAACTTGTGAAAGATGATGGAGACAGAAGGCAATGCAGATAGTTCTGGCAATGTCAGAAGCCAGGCAGCATCCTGAAGGCTGAATAAAGGGAGACAGATGGAAGTGGTAGGGAGGCCTAAGTGACTAGACTTAATCACAGATGCGGCAATAAGAAGGAGAAACCAAGCGTGGCTCAGAGGTGGTTTGGATGCATCGTCTATAGATGTACTTAGCATGAATTTTCCCATCTAAAAATGTTCAAATTAGGTGCTGGGGTGTAGCTCAATGGTAGACTGCTTGCCTAGAATGTGTGAGGCCCTGGGTTCCGACCCCAGCTCCACAAACAAGACAACAACCTTAAACTAAAAATATTCACATTACCTGCCTGTGATGGTGAACCATACCTATCAAATTGAGTGGGACAAGGGTACCCAGATCAAACATTGTTTCTGAGCAAGTCTCTGTGTATGTATATATGTTAGTCTGGTGAGGCTACTAAAACAAAAAGAAAACACTGACTGGGGAGCTTATAAACAAGAGATTTATTTCTTAGAGTTCTAAAGGCTGGGAAGTCCAAGATAAAGCACCTGGTAAAGGCACACTTTCTTGTAGAGGACACCTTCTTGCTGTGTCCTCATTGATGGAGGGGGCAGAGGAGTCCTCTGGGGCCTCTTGTATAAGGTCTCTAATCCCCATCATGAGGGTTCTGCCCTTAGGATCTAAAGGGTTAAGATTTCAACATGTGAATTTTGGAGAGACACAAACATTCAGATCATAGCAGGGTGTTTCATATGAGATTAGCATTTGAATCTCTGGCTTAGTAAGGCAGATTGCCTTCCCCTATGTGGGTGCCAATCCCTTGAGGGCCTCAATAGAACAAAAGATCAAGGAAGGGAAAATGCTCTTTTTGTTTGCGACTGCCTGCTGGGCTAGGGCATCACTCTCCTGCCTGTAGACTGGGGTTTACACCATCAGCTTCCTCTGGCTCTGAGACTTTTTGACTCAGAGTGGAGTTACACTGTCCCCTTTCCTGGATTTCCAGTTTACAGACAGCAGATCAAGAGACTTCTCAGCCTTCAGCTTCAAGTGAGCCAATTCTTCATAATAAAAACTCTCTCTCTCTCTCTCTCTCTCTCTCTCTCTCTGTGTGTGTGTGTGTGTGTGTGTGTGTGTATGTGTGTGTGTTTCCTATTGACTATTTTCTCTAGAGAACCCTAGAGAACCCCATCTACCAAAATGAGCAGCAACACCACTTTTTCCATGTGTTTCCCTCTATTCCCAGTAGGAAGTGATCTTTCCTCTGAACATCCATAGATGTTACCTATAGTTCTCTGTAGAACTTGATATTCTAACCATTTCCAAAGCAATACATAGGTGAGTCTGTACAGTAGGTGTGTTATCCGAAAGCTTGGCCCTTGTCCCCAATGCCAATCCAGTAACAAGGATGCAGATTTAAGAAAAAGGAAAAAGATTTATTGCTTTGCTAGCAAAGGAGAAACACAGGGGACTCCTGTCTCTGAGGCTGTGATTCTGCCCATCATGGGGAAGAGGGGCTTTTAAAAGAGGTGATTCAAAGGCTATGTTCCACGCATTCTCCGCATTCTCCGTAATTCACTTGTTAATTTGGGAGACAGTCATTTCTGAGATCTTCCTGTGCCATTCCCAAATCTGAATTACTCTGTTCCTGTGGTGAGTGCTCAAGGACAGCATTCTGCCTAGGATGGGGAAGAAAGGTAATCTTGTTTCCCTGAGAATAGGGAGGAGGAGGGAAAGAGGAAGAGAAAGAAACATGTCCTTTTAAAAATAATTCACAGTGGCAGAACAGCAAGAACTATATTCAAAGCATAAAGTGGTACCACTGGTACAGGTGTCCACTTTCATATCTATTTGGTTATTTTAATTTTTGTGATACTGGGGACTGAACCCAGGAGTGCTCTACCACTGAGCTACATTCCCAGTCTCCTGTCCCCATTAACTCCCTCCCCCTCCCCATTAAGTTGCTGAGGCTGGCCTTGAACTTGTGATCCTCCTGCCTCAGCCTTCCTAGTAGCTGGGATTACTATTATGTACTGGCAAAATCTCTTTCCTATCTAAGACCTTAAAATTCTGTTGGATGAATAAATGGAAATTTACCTATAATGTCTCCTGGACAAAAGCTATCCCTGTCTTGTACAGCAGATATGAAAACTTTAATCCATTTGGAAGAAGTTATATTTGCAAATTAAGATTTTCAACACCAGTAATAATAACAAAAATATTGAAATCAAATTTCTATCTGTTAGATAAAATCGGGCAGTCAGGCCCTACCCCCAGGTGCCTTCCCGGAAGTGCCCATCTCTCGCGAGAATTCACCTTTGGCAGGCTTCCAGTCCCCACCCTTCCTGATCCTGGGAATACTCGCCTCTCACGGGAATTTGTCCCAGGGCGGGCTCTCCCTTTCTGAGCCAATACGGACCATACAAGTCATGCTCCCGCCCCTCTGTACTTAAGCCCTGGCCAGGCCAGAATGCAGCTTTTTCCCTTCCTCTCCCCTTGTTCTTCCCTTCCTTTCCTTTCCCTGTCCTTCCACGCCACCCATTCCCTACCCCTCTTCCCTTCCACGTGGTCCCTAAATAACCCTCCCATCCCCGAGTGGCTTTTCTCCAATACTATCCAACTTGACATGTCTATAGCTTTTTCAAATTCTTCTCCACAGCTTAATGTTCTTGTTCAATCCAAGCAATAGTAGCCTTCTCACTAGGTCTTTTAAAACTAAATTTATTTTAATTTGTATATATTTTAAATGTGTTTTTTTATTTAGTGAAGAATCACATAAGTATTATAATACACAGTTTCCCAAACTATTTTGATAACTTTTATTATGTTTCAGTATAAGTGGTATCTTTTGTGAATTTTATTTTGTGTATTTAAAAACATTATTCTAAAAGGTATCTGTAAGCTTTACCAGATTGCCAACAGGGCCCACTGCACACACAAAAAAGTTAAGAACACTGCCTTTGGACTTCTATCTCAGAGTAGGAGTTTCCAGGAGACATAATAGGCAAATTTCCATTTATTCACCCAACAGAATTTTAAGGTCTTAGATATGAAAGAGCTTTTGCCAGTACATAACAGTAATCCCAGCTACTAGGAAGGCTGAGGCAGGAGGATCACAAGTTCAAAGCCAGCCTTGAACTTTTGAAATTTTGTGGCACTGGGGATTGAACCCAGGAGTGCTCTACCACTGAGCTACATTCCCAGTCTCCTATGCCCCTTGACTCTACCCCTCATTAAAAATTCCAATTGTAGTACAGTTTTTCAACCTAGCACTAATGAACTCTAACTTCTCTTTGAGTAGATCATCATCTTAATACACTTTCCATCTAAAAGCAAAAGAAGTAATGGCTCACAGTTCAACTTGATGGCATGAAGATGAAATAACATGTAAAGCTTTCTGAAATATTTCAAGATGTTTGCAAATTTCTTTTTGAAAGAAATTGACAGGGAATTTTGCATCTTCATGGGGTAAAGCATCGCCTCCAGCAGTGACCGTTGGCAAGAATGTCCACATTAACAGCAAAAAAGTTTGTGGATTTCCACGTGGATTTCCACGAGTATCCATCATGGCGACATGGGGACCTACACACTGCGTTCAAAAGGCCCTCTTTGTCTTATGGAGAATCAAGAATTACTTAAGCTCTCTGGTTTTGCAAAATTTTAAGAAACAAGGAAAATGACTCACCTCTTCCTTAAATTGATCAGTGAATAATTGTAGATAGAAAATCTGTAAAGCAACATTAAGCATGGGGGCCACCACTTAAATTGATCAGTGTATTGAAAATCTGTAAAGCAACATTCATGGGGGCCACCACTGTAAGAATTGTGACTTCAAGTTTGGTGAAGTAGAGTCAGTCAATAGCTGATCAGCAATAATACACGATATCTATAGTTATAAAGATTATTATTTCAGAGCCAGGCACGGTGATGCACGCCTGTAATCCCAGCACTTGGGAGGCCGAAGCAGGAACATCTCAAGTACAAAGCCAGCCTCAGCAATGGCGAGGCACTTAGCAACTCAGTGAGACCCTGTCTCTAATAAAATACAAAAAAGGGCTGGGGATGTGGCCCAGTGGTCGAGTGTCCCTGAATTCAATCTCCAGTACCAAAAAAAAAAAAAAAAAAAGATTATTATTCCATGGCTATGGCTAGGGATGTAGCTCAGTGGCAGCGCTTGCCCAGCATGTGGGGGGCATAGGTTCAACCCTCCAGAAGCACATGTGTACACAAAGATTATGATTTAATGTGATCATTCTAATTTAGAATAACGAGAATGAAGGACATGTTTGCAACATCTGCAAAAGCTATAATGTGTTATGAAAATATCTGTGGTTTTCCTTGGTAACAGCCACAGGCATACTGATACTATTTTGGTTTATTACACACATTCATAACTGAAAGAGAATTAGAACAGAGGCATAATTTTTTAAAAATACAAGTTCACAACCTTTCCAAATTCTGACTTCTATCCACAGAAGCACTACCCTGAAGTTAAAAGAGAGAACATAAATTTGCTTTTGAAATTCTAAGGGGAAAATATCAAATGTAATGTCCCAGGATGGTGAACTCACACATTTTCATTGTCCAAACCACTTTGGGGAACAAGGTTTGCTTTACTAATACTTGAACCTGAAGAATATTCTCCAAATGAGATCATCCTGGGAAAACTGAGATTTTTGGCCAAGCTACTCAAGGTAAAAAGAATATTAAAATGGAAACAGAGTGTATACACACACACACACACACACACACACACACACACAAAATCAGGGGTGGCTTTCTTTCGACAGAGATTCTATTCTGCCTCTTACAAAGGATCATGGGGGCTGACAATATAGCTTAAGCATAGAGCACTGCAAAAAAGAAAGAAAAAAGTGTCACAGAATCAAAGAAAATTTGTGACTGCAATTCAAATTAATAGTCAAAAGTTTTTGCTTATATCTCAACAGACATAAGAAGATATAACCATCAAGAAATTAATTTTCTTAGCCTGGCACCATGTAATCCCAGGGATTTGGGAGGCTGAGACAGGAGGATCAAAAGTTCAAGGCCAGCCTCCACAACTTAGCAAGATCCTGCATCAAAATAAAAAATACATAGGGTTAGGGATGTAGCTCATGTAATTTAATGCCCTTGGGTTTAACTGAGAGAGAGAGAGAGAGAGAGAGAGAGAGAGAGAGAGAGAGAAGATGATCTAAAGTGTTTGTGTTTTGGCACAATGCAAAAAATATATATTTATCCCATATTCCCTTTTATTAAACATTTGTCCTGGTTTAAGCAAATCATCTTGACATGTAAGTCTAAATTATTAAAATATTAAAAAGATGCTCTTCTCACTTAATTACTTTAAGCCATGAACCCACAATGACTATTCTCTGTTCCTTATACAAGAAATAGAATAGGCATTAATATGGTTGACCATTTGTCTGCAACTTGCTATTATTCAAGCACTCTGAGGAGCAAGGTAGTGAGAGATCTCCTGATCTTGACATCGTTCCTTGCAAACTTGTCAGACTGGAGAACTTCAGTCCTCCAGGAGACACACATGCAGGGAAGAGGTGAAACTTCAGCATCTGCAGTTTTTGCCAAGAGCCAAAGAAAAATATTTTTCCAGAATAAATCTCAGGAGGCTCAGTTAAGTCACAGGCTCTCCTTCACAGACATATAAACCTGAGCAAAGGAGAGAGACCAGGGAAGAAAAGAAGTGCTATTTTTAGAGCTCTACACACCAAGTATTTGAACATATTACCTCATTTAACTATAAACCTGTAAAGGAACTGTTATTTCTACTTGACAGTTGAGACAATTTAGCATCAGAAGAACTAATGAACTTGCTGAAGGTCACAAAACTGGGAGTATCAGAGTCAAGAACCCCGATCTTTCTGCTCCATAAGGACACCTCAACCCAGTATGAGGTATCAAGAAGGAAATGGGCTTACACTGACTACTGATCCTCCTGCCCTGGGGATATTATGTCACCTCCTTCTGGATCTAAGATCTTGGAGAGGAAAGAAGCAGGAAGACTTCAGTCCCTGGGAAAAAAACATTGAGTCTTTGGTCCTTTGGGTGCATAGATCAGAGATATTAAGGTCAAGTAGCCCCTGCTACAACATCACTGGATTATAAGACCTGCAACAACATCATTGGATTATAAGGACAGAAAGTCAAGGTTTGTCCCCAGCCCAGTGCTGTTCTTGCTGTGATACAACACATTCTTCAGATTTTAAACCAAGTCAATTACGATTTGTATTCATCATAATGCAAATATAGATTCATTGCAACATATGTGGAAAACATGGCTTGAAATATTGTTTCATCAATCCTTTACCCATGTCTCTATTCCATCCCACATTTTTTAGTACTGAGCTATGTAACTGGAGCTGTTTCTGATTAGCAAAATTAGCTCTGCTCCCCTTTGAGTTAACATGTAACACGAAAGCCTTAACTTAAAGATAAGACTGATTGCCCTCTTTGAGTAAAGAGCTTTCAACAGAAATCACAGTTAATTGGAAAAGTTTCCCTTGAGATAAAACCAAAGGGTAGGGGTGGGGTGGGGAGCACGACAATGAAAAAAATCACAGATTTAATATTTTATCCTGAAAGGCAGTATAAATTCAATAGTAGTGACAATTATACAGTTATATTTATCCATTCTATTTTCTGTCAACATATTTCACAAAAGTAAATAAGATTATAAGATTTTTTGATTGTTTCTACTTTCCTCTATTTATTTTTCATACTAGGCAAGCACTACTGATGAATTTTAAAAACTGCCCTTACACTCTAACATGCATGGATTTACATTTCCTTGTTCTCGTGTTATTTTTCTCCTGTCTCTTATTTCTGTTTTATTTTTTTTTTTTCTTCTCATTATCTTCATTGTCCATCATGAAAACCTAGAAACTTAGGAGTAGGGTAGAGGGGATTAGAAGAAATTTTGAGAGAAACTGGGAATCTTTGCATTGTTTTATAAATGACTGCGGGTGAAGACTTCATTCCTTTCACTTGCTAACACACTTTTTTCCTGTTTTTGTTGGAGCATTATAATTGTATGTAATAGTGGGATCCGTGATGACATATTCACAGATGCACATGGCATAATTTGGTCAGTTTCGTTGCACAGTACCTCCCCTTTCCCTTTTCTCCCTGCCTCCTCCCCATCCTCTGCTCTAGTGGTTTTCCTTCTATTTTCATGAAATTCCTTCTCTTCCCTTCCCACCCCCAACTTTTCTTTCTAGCTTCCACATATGACCCTTGACTTTCTGAGTCTGGTTTATTACATTTTTTAGTATCAACAATTCATGTATCAACAATGTGCTACACACACACACAAAACAAACAAACAAACAAACAAAAACCCTATAAAAGTTAACAAGACAGACACATGCCTGCCCTTATGGAGTTCACAGACTAAAAAGAAATCCAAAAATGTCTTTGCTTTTTGTTGTTGTTGTTGTTGTTGTTGTTTGTTTGTTTGCTTTGTTTTTTGTGGTACTGGGGATTGAACCCAGGAATGCTCTATCGTAGAGCTCCATCCTAAGGACTTTCTAATTTCGCTTTGAGGCAGAGTCTCACAAAAATTGCCAAGACTGGCCTCAAACTTAGGATCCACCTGCCTTAGCCTTCGGAGTAGCTGGGAATAGAAGTGTGGGTGCCTCTGGGCTGGCTGAGAAGCTACTCTTTAATCTCTGTGTTAGAAATATTAGCATGCTTCAAGAAATCAGACGCGTGCTCGAAAGTTACTCTGCAAGGCAAAATTTACTTCTGGAAAATGGTGTGACACCCACCAGAGTCAGGCAAGCAAGCACACTTGGGCGGGCAAGTCCGCCTGGGTTTATTCCTAACACAGCACCGCCCCTTGTTCTGATAGGAGGAACTCTGGGTTCCGACCTACGCTATTGGCCAATTTGTGGTTGGGGCGGGAAAAGGGAAGGGCTGTAGTTATGAATGGCTCATTGAGGACACTGTTACACACCTTGTGATTGAAGGCGGAGGACAAAGTGGGATTCTAGTTGGGGGTTGCGACTGGGGTCCTGCCCATGTGTGTACATGTGTTGTACATGTAGGGGAACGCAAGTTGGCTATATTTTAGCCATATGGTTTTGTAAATTAAAATGGCTCCATCTAACCATATATTGTGAAATTTAAGTTTTAGGTTACAATAAACAGTTTTGTTTTGTTTTGTTTGTTTATTTTGTTTGTTTCCTACTGGGAAACTCAGATTACAGGTTTAACTTTGACAGAGAAGAGAACATTAATCTTAGGTCTGCAGACACAGCCAGGTATATAAAAAGAATAGATTTTTTAAGTCAAAAGACCAGAGTTTTTGCCTCAATTTCACCACCGTCTCCATTAATAGCCAACTCATGCCAGTGTAAGCAAAAAAATGAAGTTTGTTATAAACGTGGTAGATGTGGTATTTTTAAAAATGTAAATACTCCTGGTTTCTCTCAACTTCCCCGCCCGAAATTCCTTCTCTACCCCCTTCCTAAGTGTCTGTCTGAGTTTCCATGACGAACAATGAAGATAATGGGAAGGAAAAACAAGAAATGAGAGACAGGAAAAAATTAAGTGAGGACAATGATACGTAAATCCACTCACGCACGTTGGAAAGGAAGGGGCAGTTTTTTAATTTGTCACTTGAGCAGTTCAAAAATTGGCCTGGGGACTAGGAATCAGATGAAGGTGAGTTTTAAAATGTATTCCTAAGGTTGTAAGAGAACCCAAGACAAGACTGGAATTCCTAAATTACCTTTTAAATTCTTAGAAACACTGGATCAAGTGAGAACCCTACTTCCACCAGAGATTTTCAAATAAGGTTTTTACTTCATTTTCAAGCATTATATTCCAATAAAAATTGCAGTGACTTTTCTAGTCCATCAGGCTTGGGCTCCAAGTCTCTATCACAGCTGCACCCTGACTCAGGGATCCCAGAAAGACACCAAGTCTGACCTCAGGACTCCAGATGGTTCTCTTCCTGCTCTGGTCTCTCCTTTCCTCCTCCCCTCCTCCCCTGCTCCCTCTGCAAGCTGATCCTGAGAGGAAGAAGACAAACAACCTGAGCCCTGTGGGACAGTTTGGTTGTGGTCACACTTCCAAATTCTTGCTGGAAGGACCTTCGACTGATCCTGTCTGAGTCACTGTCATTCCTGGTCCAGTCACTTAGGGGAAGGAGTCTCAACCCTGAGACTCTTGGTCATCTAGGATCAGTTGTTGCTCTTTTCCTCTATGTTTTCAATTGCCTAGCTGTAAAAAGATGATAATAGAAATTATCCTGCCTCTGCAGGGGATTATTATGATTTGTAAATGGGTAAATATAGATAAAAGTGACTTGGAATTGGTGCTGTTCTCTTTAAACTCATCATTTTATTTTATTTACTTACTTATTTATTTATTTATTTATTTATTTATTTATTTATTTTGGTACTGTTGATTGAACCCAAGGGTGCTTTACCACGGATCTACATCCCCAGCCCTTTTTGGTTTTTTATTCTGAGACAGGTTCTCATTAAATTTCCAAGGCTGGCCTTGAGCTTGCAATTTTCCCGCCTCGGCCTGGAGTACAGGTGTGAGCCACAGCACCCAGGTTAAATTTATTATTGATTTATAGTACTTGGAAACATTATATAACAAATAATACCATATTGAAGCCAACTCTGCACCTACCCTCTAACCATCCTTTTGATTCAGAATAAGGTTGCATGCTTTGGTGCCCAAGTGACTGGATCATGACTCAAAAGGGTTGTTTTTTCTTTCTCTGAGCACTGTTGTCGTTCTAAGGCCACATCCCCTCTAAATCAGGGACTCTCTTCCCACAAAACCACAAATTCCTGCCTGCAACATTTTCCAGGTGATGTCAGGGGCTCCAGAGGCCCCTCCGAGTTCCTTCAGGTGACAAAGAACCGCTTCTTTAACAAAGTCACAGAATCTCAGTAACCTCCAGCTCTTCTTTTCATAAAGAGAAGGGAGAAAGTTACTTCCAGTAGATTTCAGTGTCCCAAAAAACTAAGAAACAAAAATCAGAGGCATGAGTGGGCAGAGGGTGGGTGGGGGGATAAAAATGACTAGATCCTCTCGGAATGTTGCAAATTCCATTTTTATCTCTCTAAAGTCCATTTTCTTTCCAATGTATCAAACAGTAAGAACTCTCCCTGTGTCATTATGGAATGAGGATTAATGTACTTCTGTCTTGTTATTTTCTTTGGTAGAAAACATAATTTTTTAATTCACAATGGTAACACTATCTAATATGATTTATTCATTATCAGGTATGTGACTAATTTTTAGTCATAAAGTGGCGGTTTTCTAATTAAACTAGAAATGTGATTATTTATTCTACTATTTTACCCATTAATAAAATAAATGGATAAATTTGGCATAATCAAGCAATAAAAAAAAAAAAAAAAAATGAGGCCAAACCCACTTTTCCTAAAAAAGATTTTCAGCTTGAATGATGTAGAAATTGCCATATTTACCAACACGAAGCTGCAAATATTTTGACAAGGAAGAACAAACTGTCAGATCGTATTCGTCGTTGATCATCATCTTACATCTAATATGTTAAGTCATGTGGACATTGCCTAGATTTTGTGGAGATTTAGCTGACATCATAAAGTCTAAAATGGGACTATCCTTGAGGGGATTAACCCGGATAAGCCTCCCCTCCCTTTGTGCCCTGTAGTCATTTGCTAAACTGTACCCACTTGCTGTCATTAAACCTGAGTTAAAACCCTAGTGGTGATATTTACTAGTTGCATGACATTTAGCAAATTACTTGGCTTTTCAGTACCTCAATTTTCATATCTGTAGAGTGGGGATGACTTGGAGGGTTCTTGTGAGGACAAAGAAGAAAATGTGTTTCCACACAATGCCAAAGAGAAAATAAACACTCAATAAATGATAAATCATCAATGCTAAAAACGTTTACAAAAGATAGTGGATGGATTTGCCAATTGCTCTTCCCTGCTCTTGGTTCCCCTGCAGTCAAAAGACACACGAGAGGATATTCTAGTTTTATAAAGTCCACATTAAAATGAAAACGCAGGCAAGCACAATCCTGCAAAAAAAATAGTTATTAGACATTTACATTTTCCTAGCTCATTAGCAATGATTCTTATGACCTAAAGAATGCTTTTGCTATCCAAATGTGTATTCTTCAATTTTCTCCTCCATGTTTTAGTTATTTATTGCAGTTTTAAATATTTTATTTTTCTGCACATCACCCAAATATACCTTAAAATCCATATTGAAATTAGCATGGTATGGCTTATTTACTTATCAAATTTTAAAATAAGTACTCAGAGTTATATCTGATATTGATCCATAATGGGTCGGGGGCAAGAGAAGAATGGAGGAACTTTGGAGCAGAAGGGAAGGGGCAGAGGGGAGGGGAGGGGAGTGTGTGAGGGGAGAAGATAGTAGAATGAGATGGACATTATTACCTCTACGTATGGGTATGATTGCATGAATGGTGTGACTCTACATCATGTATAACCAGAGAAATGAAAAGTTGTGCTCCATTTGTGCAAAAAAGTAAACTTAAATTTTTTAAAAGTTGTATCTGAGAAGCTAAACATAACGAATATTTGCTGGCTTTCTTTGTGTTTTTGCAACAGTGGGGATTTTGAACTCAAGGCCTTGCTCATGCTGGGCAAACACTCTACCACTGAGCTACACCCCAGCCTTTTGTTGGCATTTTAAATCATTGTTTTTGTCTGTATGTCTTGTGAAGCCCATTCGTGGGAGGCACCTCTCACTCTAAAAGCCTAAAAAGGCCAGATGATAGCAACTCCCTTGCAGCTAGGGGGTGGGCACGTGGAGAAGGTCCAGTCAAGCAAGCAACTTGACTGGACACCCCACTGCAGATTTGGAATCAGAAATGCATGACACATACAGGAAGGGGCTGGAGAATCTGTTTGGCAACAGCATCCAGCCACCAGGTGTGGGACATGCAGGGGGCCTCCTCCAGGGTTCATCAGTGATGGCAAGTGAGTCCCTGACAGACTGCTTCTATGGCATATTGTATGTATGGCCCATGCACTGTCTCCCTCATCCCTGTCTATTGTTTTAATCAACAATGACCATCCAATTAGGTACTGATGATCTTGAACCGATTCTTTTTTGCTGCTTATTCCAAACAGTTTCTACTTCTTGCGCACAATAACCCCAACTGGTGCACTAAGTTTAAATTTAGAGGGCTGGGGTTGTGGCTCAGCAGCAGAGCACTCGCCTTGCACGTGCGCGGTCCGGGTTCGATCCTCAGCACCACGTAAACATAAATACATTGCATTGTGTACAACTAAAGTAAATAAATAAACATTTAAAAAAGAAAAAGAAAAAAGAAAAAAATAAATTTAGACATGAGAGCTTGCATGGCATCTTATAACACATTTGTTGAATAACTGTGTAACTTTTTATTTTTATCTTATTTATTTTGCACCAGGGATTGAACTTAGGATCACTTAACCACTGAACTACATCCCAGCCCTTTTAATTTTTTATTTTGAGACAGGATCTCACTAAGTTGCTGAGGTTGGCTTTGAACTTGCGATCCTCCTGCCTCAGCCTTCCGAGCTGCTGGATTACTGGAGTGCACCACCACACCTGGCTTATCTGTGGAATTTTTTAAAAATAAAATATCATGTATCTAATTCTGAAGAAAACATGCATTGACCTCATGCCTATCTCTAACCCATTCCCCATATCTCTGCCTAGATTCTGCATCAATTAAGAGTAGTTTTGGCCGGGCGTGGTGGCACACGCCTGTAATCCCAGCACTTGGGAGGCTGAGGCAGGATAATTGCAAGTTCAAAGCCAGCCTCAGCCATGGTGAGGCACTTAGCAACTCAGTGAGACCCTGTCTCTAATAAAAAATATATATATATACAAAAAAGGGCTGGGGATGTTGCCCAGTGGTGAGTGCCCCTGAGTTCAATCCCCAGTACCAAAAAAAAAAAAAAAAAAAAGTTTTGGTTAACATAACGGGAAGAAAAATATCAATTTAACCATAAAAGTGTTTGTTCACCCACATTAAAGAAGTCCAAAAGTAGGAAATCCATTAGCTATCAGATACTAGCCTCTTTCGATCATTTATTTTCCCCACTGCATTGGATTTGGATGTCATGTTTTCTTACCTCATGGCCCAGATGGCTGTTCTTGAGATGCCAATCATCACATCCCATATTCCAAGCAGCAGGACAAAGGAAGGGGAACAGGGCAAAAGTGGTGCTCCTGCCAGCTGGATTCCTTCCTTTTTAAGAAGCTTTCACAGGAACGCTCTGTTAAGCACCACGTCACCTGGCTATGGCTCTTTTTTAGGGGGACTGGAACATGAAGTGCTTATTCCAGACAGAAAGGTCCAGGTCAATCATGACGTTCTGTTTGGGTTAAATATAAGGGGAAGATGAGCTTGAAGGAAGCAACTGGTGTCTCTCCCCCACCTTCACACATAGCAAAATTTGTCTAAAAAAAGAAGCTTACGTTCATGTTTCTCACACCTACTTCACTGAGAATTCTCCCTTTCCACCTTGATCTTGTCAAATCCACCAATTTCCAAGTTGCCACGGCTAACAAAATGTTTCCTTCTTCATATTTTCTGAGTCCTGGGCAGCACGTGGCACCTTTTTGCCAGACTTTCCCTCTTGGGACTCTTTCTCCTCTTGGCCTCCTCTCTCCACATCCTCCCTGCTTCCCCCAGCCTCGCTGGTCTGATCTGGTCCTTTTTCACTCCCACACATTCAATTCCAGATCCACACCTCTCCTCATCAGGACTGCAGAACTAGTCACCTGGAACAGACTGTTTATGTGCCCCAAATTCTTACGTTGAAATTCTAACCTCCTCTGGTGGGTTGGCATTAGGAGGCGGGGACTTTGGAAGGTGACTAGGCCATGGGGGCAGAGCGCTCATGAATGGGATTAGTGCCTTGATACAAAGGGTCCCAGAGTGCTCACACACCCTCCCACTATTGTAGGGACAGATGAGGCAAGGCACCAAAGATAACAGGAAACAGTTTTATTATTTGGCTGCAGCCAGGTTCAGAGGGTACAGCCTTCCCTGTAATCAACTAATCCCCTGAACCCCGAGTTCAGGTAGTTTCAGAACTTTATACCCAGCATGTAAGGGGAGGGGCTCAGAAGATCACAGTTTACAGAAGTTCACACAAAAGCAGCTTTTTCTTTCACTGTTCTGGGCAAGTTAACCCTTCAAGGACAACACCCGAGAAGGGGAAAGCTTCTTCTCCCCTTTCTTTCCTCCCCCCTGCCAGCTGTTACCATGGAGCCCAATTAGTAACTTCTCTTTATCTTAGAAATGTAGACATCTCTATGAAGCTCCAGCTCAAGGCCAGAGGCCTTGTTAAAGAATTTGTCCTTTGTATCACACTTTGTATTCCCAAAAACACTTCTACAAACTACTATACTGGATACATGTTTGTGAAAAACAAGTAAGGGGGCGTCCAGCACCTGGAGTGCTGATTTCTTCCAGGCCAGTGGCCAAGTGAAATAGGGCAACATGAAAATAGGAAGTTTATCTACATTGAACTCTTTTGTAGAGACTCTTTTGCTGACAGTCCTAAAATCAGCCATGGTGAAGATTTGTGGAGAAGCTTACTTAAAATTTTCTGTGAAGGAGGGGGTGCCACTACACCACCATGTGAAAGTTTGCCATCTATGAAGCAGGAAGCAGATCTTTCCCAGACACCAATCTGGACCCCATGATCTTGGACTTCCCAGCCTCCGGAACTATTGAAAGTACCTTTCTGTTGTTTCTAAGCCACCCAGACTAGGATATTTTGTTACAGCAGCTCAAACAGATGAAGAAAACACCTGATTTACTTGCTTCCATAGATCCTCATGCCACTTTTAAAGAACATAAGTCAGCTTAGTAGGAGGAATAGTTCTAGGCGTCTACAGCACAGTAGTGTGACTATAATTTATAATAATTTGTTGTAATTTTTATAAAGAACTAGAAGAGAAGAGATTGAAGGTTCCCAACACAAAGAAATGGCAAGTGTTTAAGGAAATGGAAATGCTGGTTACCTTGATTTGGTCATTATATACGTGTATTACAGTGTACCTCACAAATATGCACAAGGATGTGCCCCAGCAGGAAACCCTTCAATGGCTTTCAGTTTTACTAAGGATTATATCAAATGACCCCTAAGGCTCTTCGTGTCTTCTCTGCCCTCAGCTCATATTCCCACCGTGTCTTCGACCACATTGAACTTCTTTCTCTTTTTTAACACATCAGGTTCACTTTCGTCTCAGATCCTTTGCATTTGATCTTGTGTCTGTAGCATTATTTTCTCCAGAGCATCACCTGGTTGGTCCCTTTTTTGCCATTTACATCTATCACCTCGCCACCTAATATGGTACTTCCTTCCCCACCTTGCTCTTTTCCTCCACATGCTTTGCTTGTTGTGTATTTGTTTGTTCCTAGCCCTCACCTGACCTGAAAGTCTTTGATATTTGCACATTTGCTTGTTTATTGCTTTTCTGCATATTAGAATGCAACCCCCATTGCAGCATGGAGCGTGTCTATCCTGTTTGCACCGTACCCCCAGCTGCAGCTGGCACCAATATTGGTTAGCTGAACACGTGAATGCTTGCATGGAGAGCTGGGCAGAAGCATGTGTGAAAGAGCAGGTGGGGAAGGGGACAGACTCTGAAATGCAGTGTCCAAATATTCAGTCATTTCAGAGTGACTTTTGCTCAACCCACTTCAAGGTGGTATAAGTAAAGGACAAAGCAAATTACATACAGAGGGATCATAAGGTAGCACTAGGCATCAGGAAAAGCTAAAAATGGGGAAATGAGTGATCAGGTCAGAAGCCAGGCAGATGCAGAACAGGTTAGAGTGCACTCTGAGGGGGAAATTGTGGCAAGTGGTTCAAAACCAAGCCATGAATAGCCGGGTATGCCAACGCTGCCCTATGATGTGAAGCCTGGGATGTGGGGCAGAATTGGGGCTGAGTTCCTACTGGAACTGTGATGGCAAAACCAGATCTGGTTGTGAAATGAAATTATAAATATGTTATGGTAAGAAACCAATGCCTAGCCGGTGTGGTGGCACACCCCTGTAATCCCAGCAGCTTGGGAAACTGAGGCAGGAGGATCACAAATTCAAAGCCAGCCTCAGGAAAAGTGAGGCACTAAGCAACTCAGTGAGACCCTGTCTCTAAATAAAATACAAAATAGGGCTGGGGATGTGGCTCAGTGGTTGAATGCCTCTGAGTTCAATCCCCAGTACCAAAAAAAAAAAAAAAAAGAAAGAAAGAAAAGTAAAGAAACCAATGCTTGGGGAAGGGGGTCAGTTCCCCTCTCCTCTCTCAGCCTTTCTTCAGGAAGCCTAACTAAGCATGGGACCCTACTTTTGGATTGTAAACAAGTGCCCTAGGAGTCTGACCACTCCCTCTTGAAATGTAACAGATTTCTTGACGCCTGTGAAAAGAGCCATTTCTTATCTGTTTCTGTGAGCATCCTTTATGTTAAAGACTCTGCACGAGGCCTTCAGCCATGTAGATTAAGAATTTTTTATTTTTAATGAGGAGAAAAGCCCCAGCTAAGACGACACCAAATAACCTATATATGTTGTGAGATGCTGTGGGTCAGGGCTTAGAATTTGGAGTTTTTGTTTTCTCTGCGCCCACTGGTGTAAAATAAAGTTTGGAGTTCTTCTCTTCTGCCAAGTGCTGCTTGCTGCTTCTGGACCAGTCTGTTTCCTGCAACAGAACTAGGAAGAAATCAGGACCCAGGAAGACAGTCCCTGGACAGAAGAAACAGTGGTGTATTGGGCAGATAGTGCAGTTCAGCCTATAGCTCACGTCACAAGGAGGTCGTGAAACTGTAAGTGATCCCTATTACTGCCAGCACAGGCAAGGCCCTCTCCACACCCTTAACAATATTAATGCTTTGTCTCTTTCCAAGAACAAATAAGAACATAGCAGCGGCACTTGTATAATCTTACACTGCTCTTGGGTTGTACATTTACCATTTCCCTCCCACTGTTGGGGCTCTGGAAAACATTACTAAAGGTATTTACTCTCACATGTCAACTCAATAAAATGTGGGTTTTTCAAAGTCGTTAAAGGAGAAAGAGTCAAAAAATATTTTTATCTATAACCCCACCACTCTTGGAAGCATATTCTTGGTCATTATTTTCTTTTTTGTTTTTAAATATTTACTTTTTAGTTGTAGTTGGACACAATACCTTTGTTTTTATTTATTTATTTTTACATGGTGCTGAGGATCGAACCCAGGGCCGCTCATGTACTAGGCGAGCGCTCTACTGCTGAGCCACAACCCCAGCCCCTTGGTAAATATTTTCACAGCAGAAAATAAACACATACAAATGTGTTTAATATAGACTTTAAGATAACTGATGACTACAAATAAACTAAATCTCCAACAATACAAACATGTTTAAATATATGTCTGGCATGTTAATAAATGGACTAGCCCATTATGGGAGCTTAGGCCTGTAGTCCTAGTGGCTCCAGAAGCTAAGGCAGGATGGTTGCAAGTTCAAAGCCAGCCTCAGCAATTTAGCGAGACCCTGAGCAACTCTGTGAGATCCTGTCTCAAAATAAAATAGAAAAAGGGCTGAGGATGTTGCTCAGTGGTCGAGTGCCCCTGGGTTCAATCTCTGATACCCCAAATAAATAAATAAATAAATAAATAAATGACTAATGGCCAGCAATGGCGGTACATGCCTGTATTCCCAGCTGCTCGAAGGCTGAGGCAAGAGAATCCCTGAGCTCACAAGTTTGAAACCAGCCTGGGCAACCTGGCTAGACTCATTCTTGAGAAAAAAAAAAAATACTATTAAATTTATTTTTGGGGGGGGCGGGGAACAGGGATTGAACCCAGGGTGCTTACACACTGAGCCACATCCCCAGCCCTTTTTATATTTTATGTAGAGACAGGGTCTCACTATGTTGCTTAGGGTCTGGCGAAGTTGCTGAGGCTGGTTTTGAACTGGCAATTCTCCTCCCTCAGCCTCCCAGGCCACTGGGATTACAAGTGTGCCCAGCTATAAACCTATTAAGTTTAATAATGGAAGAATGAGATAAAATTAAGTGGGAAAATGGGAAAGATACTGGAATGAAACAGGCATTATTACTGTGTGTATATATTTGACTACATAACCAATATGATTCTGCAACATGTACACTTAGGAAAATGAGAAATTATATCCTGTATATGTATGATATATCATAGTGCAGAAATGCATTCTACTGTCATGTATAACTAATTAAAACAAATTTTAAAATTTTCAAAAAAATTAAATGGGAAAATTGGACTATGTATTGTGAATACACTGAAATTGTGACTACACACACATTGTATGTGTGCGTATGTGTATATATAGATTGTCATGTGCTGGAGCTGACCTGTATTAGGCTATGAGAGCCCATTATGAAAATTTTAGAAATTTCACAAGCAGTGAGCAGAGCTGTTATTAAAAATTAAACAAAACAAATTCTAGGAACAAATACTCTGAACGTCATCGCATCATCATTATTTTGCTATGCTGTTATTATTTGTGTCTGTTGTGTCTACAGGTGCACATTACACTGTGACAGCACATTGCTGCTGGATCTGCCTAGCGCACCTCCCCCCATGCCTCCTTGATAGTTTGAAATTTGCAACACCACCACGCGGGGAGTATTTGCACCAAGGAAATTGATAAAGGCTATGAACCAATATTGATTTGTCTTGTTTTGTTGACTGTCTAGACATAAGAAAGTGGTAGAGAATACACTGATATCACAGATTAAAATTTAAGGCACATTATATTGGCTGTCATTACATTTCGAATAGTGTAAATATCTGATGGAGGAGTGCTGCAGACCGCTGGGAGGCCCAGGAGAGCCCTGCCTACACACGGTGAACACGGGCAGGCCCAGGACAGGAATGACGACCTCCACAGAGAGCACACAGGCCTAGGACAGCCCTGCGGACCTACAGTGCAGGTGCACGCCAGGGTCAATCCCGCCAACCTCCCCTGAGCAATGCAGTCCAGCCCGGGTCAGCCGAGCTGAATTCCACCAAGCAGGGCAGGCCCAGGACAGCAATACCAACACACGCAGAGCCAGGGCAGGCCCAGGACAGCCCTGCCGACATACATGGAGCACAGGCAGGCCCAGGTCAGCCCCGCCAACCTCCACAGAGGGAGGGCAGGCCCAGGTCAGCTGTGCTGACCTTCCCTGAGCTCCGGCATGCCCAGAACAGGCCCACGGACTTCTGCCAAGCGTGGGCAGGTCCAGATCAGGCCCACCTACACCCCCAGCACAGGCAGGCCCAGGACAGCCCTGACCACACATGCGAGTGCAGGCAGGCCCAGGTCAGGCTTTGAAGGGCAAAAATCACATGGGAGACCACTGTGCAACCTAGAGATTTATTCACCAGCCTTTACAGCCTGTGAGAGATAGAAGAGGCACTGGGAGAGAGAAGCCCAGCTGCTTGGCGCAATCGCGCAGCAGCCACAGCTGTCCAGCACAAGGCTCATGCCAGCTGGGCAACGCAGCACCGGGGCTGTCCCATACTGCACTGCCCACCGTGGTCCTGGCCGGTAGCTGGCCGGCTGCACAGGGCGAGGAGGAGCACGAAAGGAAGAGGATGGGTCCCACGGGGCGGCCATGGTCAGGGTGGGGCAGTCAGAGTGGGAGGCATGACACAGTGTACAGTGAGGGCGAGGGTGAGGGGCGTTGTGGGCCGGAGTGGGGAGCAAGCTCTGGGCGCAGGTGGGTGCCTGGATGTGCTGGCTGTGGTCTCTGGAGCTGTCCACCAGGGTGGCTGCCCTTGGGCTAGAGGCAGTGGGTTGCCTAAGGTCGGTGCAGTGGCTGCCTCCTCTCAGCAGGGAAGATTTGTTGGTGTTGTGCTATTGACAGGTGGGAGCTTAAGTAGGGATTTCTGGTGGAGGGGTGTACCAGAGCGACCTTTAAACCTACGGGCTCCTGCCGGGAGAAAATGAAACAAGTTCTCAGGACATTCCAGCCCGCCCTGGGGTGATCTCCTGCCTGGTGGGGGAAATGAAACAAGTTTGCTCAGAAAAAGAGTCTCAGGAAAACAAGTTTGCTCAGGACACAGAAACTTCCTGGGGGGTGGCCTGTGGGCCCAATCCCATCTATCAGGCACATCGACCTCCACCAAGTGTGGCCAAGCCAGCCATGCAGACCTTGGCTGAACATAGGCAGGCCCAGGACAGGCCCTCCAACTTCCGAGTGGTACGTGTAGGCCCAGGATTAACCCACCAACATACGCAGAGTGGGGGCAGGCCCAGTTCAACCCCACCAACCTCCACCAAGTGCAGACAGGCCCAGGAGAGCAACGCCAACCTCCACCAAGCTCAGCCAGGCCAAGGTCAGCCACACCAACCTCCACCGCCGAGCACCAGCGGGCCCAGGACAGGTGCAACGACCTCCACACAGAGTAGGCCCGGGTTCATCCCGGCATCAGCAAACACCCGCCTATCTCAGGCTCTGCCATAGGACCGCCTCTTCTGACTAGCAGACCACCATGGGAGCTCAGATTCAACAAGTTCTGACCAAACTAAACTGGGTGGGACCCAGGTCAAGAGTAGGTCCAGAGTCTGTTACCTCACCCCACCTGGGAACACAAGCCTAACTCACTTCCATCTTGAGACACTGCAGACATAGCCTTCCCCAAACAGTAGGCCCAAACTTTTGACAACAGACAGGGCCTAAAAACAGCCACATCTCAGAGCAGGCATCCCAAAGACATTGTAAGGCCCACCCTTTCAGCCCCATCTCTGGAAGATGTTGTACCCATCTTGAGGCACCTTCACTGTTACCTCGAGTTACCTCCGCTACTGCTGACACCAACTTTAGTTGCAGTAGCATACATCAAGGGACACCTGCAGGATCTGAAAGCCCAACATTAAGTTGAGGAACAGACAATCTGCATGGGAACTACAAGAATTTAAGGTAGAAACTGTAAATCTCAGATCCACACTCCAAGAAAGGAAGGCAAATAGACAACATGAAAAAACAAGGGAGGAAATTATCCCCAAACAAACCAGGATACGACAATAGCATAACCCATGCTCAGCGAAGTGGATGAAATGTCAGAGAAGGAGTTCAGAAGGTTCATAATTAAAATGATCTGTGAATTAAAGAATGATTTAAATGAGCAAATACAGGCAAAAATTGATCACTACAACAAAGATACAGGAGAGCAAATACAGGTAGCAAAAGATTACTTCAAAAAAGAGATAGAAAGTATGGGGGGGGAGTCAGAAATTCTTGAAATGAAGGAAACAATAAACAAAATAAAAAATACAATAGAAAGCATCACCAATAAACTAGATCAATTGGAACAAAGAACATCAGATAATGAAGACAAAGTATATAATCTTGAAAATAAAGGTGACCACACAGTAAAGATAGTAAGAAACCATGAACAGAACATCCAAGAATTATGGGACAGCAAAAAAAGACCAAATCTAAGAGTAATTGGGATAGAGGAAGGCACAGAGTTTCCAACCAAAGGAATGGACAATCTCTTCAATGAGATAATATCAGAAAATTTCCCAAGCATGAAGAAGGAATTAGAAAATCAAATACAAGAGGCATATAGGACACCAAATGTACAAAATTACAACAGATCTACACCAAGACACATTATAATGAAAATGCCTAGCATACAGGATAAGGATAGGATCGTAAAGGTCGCAAGAGAGAGGAATCAGATCACATAGAGGGGGAGACCAATTTGTATCATGGCAGATTTTTCAACCCAGACACACAAAGCCAGGAGATCATGGAACAACATGTATCTAGCTCTGAAAGAAAATGGATGCCAACCAAGAATCTTATATCAGCAAAATTAAGCTTTAGATATGAGGATGAAATAAAAACCTTCCATGATAAACAGAAGTTAAAAGAATTTACAACTAGAAAGGCAGCACTACAGAACATCCTCGACAAAATATTCCATTAAGAGGAAATGAAAAACAATGATGAAAATCAGCAGGGGGAGATATTACACTAAAGGAAAACCTAATCAGAGGAGAAACCATGTCAAGTTAAATACCAAAAATAAACAAAAATGGCTGGGAATACAAATCATGTCTCAATAATAATTCTGAATGTTAATGGCCTAAACTCACCAATCAAAAGACATAGACTAGCAGATTGGATCAAAAACAAACAAACAAACAAAAAACACCCAACAATATGCTGCCTCCAAGAGACTCATAGGAAAAGACAGCCACAGGCTGAAGGTGAAAGGTTGGGAGAAATCATACCACTCACATGGACTGCAGAAGCAAGCAGGGGTTTCCATCCTCATATCAAATAAAGTAGACTTCAAGCTAAAGTTAATCAAAAGGGATAAAGAAGGACACTACATACTGCTCAAGGGAAACATACACCAACAAGACTTAACAATTAGAAATATATATGCCCCAAACAATGGGGCATCCACATTCATCAAACAAACTCTTCACAAGTTCAAAGATCAAATAGACCACAACACAATAATTTTGGGTGACTTTGAAACACCTGTTTCACCACTGGGTAGATCTTCCAAACAAAAGCTGAACAAAGAAACTATAGAACTCAAAAACATAATAAATAACTTAAACATAAATGACTTATATAGAATATTTCATCCTTCAATGAGCGAATGCACTTTCTTCTAAGCAACACATGGATCCTTCTCTAAAATAGACCATATATTATTCCACAGTACAACTCCTAGCAAATATAAAAAATAGAGATAATACCCTGCATTCTCTCAGACCTTAATGGAATGAAATTATAAATCAATGAAAAAATGAGAAATAAAAGCTACTCCAATGCTTGGAGACGAAATAATATGCTACTGAATGAACAATGGGTTGCAGAAGACATCAAGGAGGAGATAAAAAAATTCTTAGAGGTGAAGGAGAATACAGACACAACATATTGAAATCTCTGGGACTCTATGAAGGCAGTTCTAAGAGGAAAGTTCATTGCATGGAGTTCATTCCTCAAAAGAAGAAAAAGTCAACAAATAAATAACTTAACATTACATCTCAAAGCCCTAGAAAAACAAGAACAATTCAACACCAAAAGCAGTAGAAGACAGGAAATAATTAAAATCAGAGCTCAAATCAATGAAACTGAAACAAAAGAAACAATTGAAAAAATGGACAAAACAAAAAGTTGGTTCTTTGAAAAAAAATAAATAAAATTGACAGACCCTTAGACAGGCAAACAAAGAGAAGGAGAGAAAAAACTCAAATTACTAACATACATGATGAAAAAGGAAATATCACAACAGACACTACAGAAATACAGAAGAACAATTAGAAATTATTTTGAAAACTTGTACTCCAATAAAGTACAAAATAACAAAGGAATAGACAAATTTCTAGAGTCATATGATTTGCCCAAATTGAATCAGGATGATATAGACAATTTAAACAGACCAATTTCAAGCAATGGAATAGAAGATGCCATCAGAAGCCTACCAACCAAGAAAAGCCCAGGACCAGATGGATACACAGCTGAGTTCTACAAGACCTTTAAGGGAGAACTAATACCAATACTCTTCAATTTATTTCAGGAAATAGAAAAGGATGGAGCACTTTCAAACTCATTTTATGAGGCCAATATCACCCTGATTCCAAAACCAGGCAAAGACACATCAAAGAAAGAAAACTTCAGACCAATATCTCTAATGAACATAGATGCAAAAATTCTCAATAAAATTCTGGCAAGTCAAATACAAAAACATATCAAAAAGATAGTACATCACGATCAAGTGGGGTTCATTCCAGGGATGCAAGGTTGGTTCAACATATGGAAATCAAATGTAATTCATCACATCAATAGACTTAAAGATAAGAACCATATTATTATCTCAATAGGTGCAGAAAAAGCAATACCCCTTCATGTTCAAAACACTAGAAAAACTAGGGATAACGGGAACATATCTCAACATCATAAAAGCTATCTATGCTAAGCTCCAGGTCAACATCATTCTAAATGGAGAAAAATTAAAAGTGTTTCCTCTAAAAACTGGAACAAAACAGGGATGCCCTCTTTCACCACTTCTATTTAACATATTTCTTGAAACACTGGTCTGGTGGCCCGTCCGAGGACTCGGCCGGCAGAGAAGAAAAGATAAGAAATAAGAAACAAAAAGTAAAAGATAGAGAGGAGAGCGAAGAAGAAAGCATAGCCTCTGACTCAGTTGAGACCAGCAAGAAGAGTAGTAAACAAGAAAGCATAGCCTCTGACTCAATTGAGGCCAGTTAATTAATTAAAAGCCAAAGCGAGTAGCTGGCGAGAAGCCATAAAGAAAAAAGCACGGCGAAAGCCATGCAGAGAAAAGCCATGAGCTTTGGCGAAAAGCCATAAAAGTCAAAAGAAAATTCAATAAAGTCAAAGCCACTCATGCAGTTGTGCTTAAGCAGTAGGCTTGCCACCTTAAAGCCGCAGCATCTCCTCAAAAAGGGCTCAAACATCCACTTTTTTAAAACAAAAGGTGTAAAGCCAGGTAGGGACAAGAAAATAAAAGATAGAAAATAGAGAAAATAAAATATAGAAAATAGAGAAAATAAAATATAGAAAATAGAATTAAAGCACCTTTTAAACTAAAAGGGAAGAATATGAAGGAGCCCCAATTAGGGAGATGGCCATTGCAGTTAGCTGGAAGCCATAAGTTCCACCTGATAACAAGTATGCATGTGACGCACCTGTAAATGCACGTGAGGCACCCGCAAAGCTAAAGGTATATAACCGGGTGGAAGTGGTCAGAACGGATTCATTTAGTCAGTCGTGCAGTCGCTCAGTCGGTTGGAAGAAGAGTTCGGGTCAGAGAAGAAGAAAAGAGTCAGAGCGGCCAGAACGTAGTCAGAAGAAGAAATAAGAGTCAGAGCGGTTAAGAGTTCGGTCAGAAGAGAAGGCTGGTGGGAGTCAGGCCGAGGCTGCTGAATAAGAAAGAAGAAAGAAGAAGCTCTCTTTCTCTCTCTAAGCTCTTTCTCTCTCTCTCTAAGCTGAAGAAGAAAGAAGAAAGAAGAATCTCTATCTCTCTCTTGCTCTCTCTTTCTCTCTCTAAGCTCTAAGAAAGTAAAAGTAAAAGAATGTAAAGTAAAGAAGTAAAGTAAAGAGTCAGAGAGGTTGGTGAAAGAGCCAGTGTTAGAGTTTTGAGAGATAGTTAAAGCCAACAATAAAAAAACCTTCTTTCATCTTCATTCTGCCTCCGAGTTTTTATCCCGTGGCGTTGTGGCTGTACGTCAAGCAGCTACATTGGCCAAAGCAATAAGACAGACAAAAGAAATTAAAGGGATATAGATAGGTAAAGTAGAACTCAAATTATCACTATTTGCTGACAATATGATTCTATACCTAGAAGACCCCAAAAAAATTCCACCAGAAAACTTCTAGAACTCATAGATGAATTCAGCAAAGTAGCAGGATTCAAAATCAACACCCATAAATCAAAGGCATTTCTATATATGAGTGACAAATCCTCTGAAAGGGAAATGAGGAAAACTACCCCATTTACAATAGCATAAAAAAAAAATACTTGGGAATCAACTTGAGGAAAGATGTGAAAGACCTCTATAATGAAAACTACAGAACACTAAAGAAAGAAATTAAAGAAGACTTTAGAAGATGGAAAGATCTACCTTTTTCTTGGATAGGCAGAATTAATATCATCAAAATGACCATTCTGCCACAAGCACTATACAGATTTAATGCAATTCCAATCAAAATTCCAATGACATTCCTCATAGAAATAGAAAAAGCAGTCATGAAATTTATCTAGAAACATAAGAGACCCACAATAGCTAAAGCAATCCTTAGCAAGAAGAGTGAAGAAGGTGGCATCATGATACCAGGCCTTAAAGTATACAATAGTAACAAAAAGAGCAATAGTAACAAAAACAGCATGGTATTGGCACCAAATAGACTTGTAGTCCAATGGTACAGAATAGAGGACACAGAGACTAACCCACATAATTACAGTTATCTTACATTAGACAAAGAGCCAAAAATGTACATTGGAGAAAAGATAGCCTCTTCAACAAATGGTGCTGGGAAAACTGGAAATCTATAAGAAACAAAGTGAAATTAAACCCTGATCTCTTACCATGCACAAAACTCAACTCCAAGTGGATCAAGGACTTCGGAATTAGACTAGAGACACTACATCTATTAGATGAAAAAGTAAGCCTTAATTTCCAACATGTTAGGTTAGACCCCAACTTCCTTAATAAGACTCCTATAGAGCAAGAATTAATATCAAGAATCAATAAATGGGATAGATTCAAACTAAAAAGTTTCTTCTCAGCAAAAGAAACAATCAGTGAGGTGAATAGAGAGCCTACTAATTGAGAACAAATTTTTACCACATGCACATCAGATAGAGCACTAATCTCTAGAATATATAAAGAACTCAAAAACCTTCACACCAAAAAACCAAATAACCCAATCAATAAATGGGCCAAGGAACTGAACAGACATTTCTCAGAAGAAGATATACAATCAATCAACAAAAACATGAAAAAATGTTCAACATCTCTGGCAATTAGAGAAATACAAATCAAAACTAAGATTTCATCTCATGCCAGTCAGAATGGCAGTTAGTAAGAACACAAACAACAACAAATGTTGGAGAGGATATAGGGAAAAATGCACACTTATACATTGCTGGTGGGACTGCAAAATGGTACAGCCAATATGAAAAGCAGTATGGAGATTCCTTGGAAAACTGGGAATGGAACCACCTTATGACCCAGCTATCTCACTCCTCGGTCTATACCCAAAAGACTTAAAAACAGCATACTACAGGGACACAGCCACATCAATGTTTATAGCAGCACAATTCACAATAGCTAAACTGTGGAACCAACCTAGATGCCCTTTAGCAGATGAATGGATAAAGAAAATGTGGTATATGCACACAATGGGATATTACTCAGCAATAAAATCATGGCATTCAAAGGTAAATGGATGAAGTTGGAAAATGTAATGCTAAGTGAAGTTAGCCAATCCCAAAAATCCACATGCCAAATGTTTTCTCTGATATAAGGAGGCTGATTCACAGTGGGGTTGGGACAGGGAGCATAGGAGGATTAGAAGAACACTAGAAAGACCAATGGGTAGGGAGTGGGAGGGAGGGGGCAAAAGGGTTAAAAAAAAAGATGATGGTAGAATGAGATGGATATCATTAACCTAAGTGCATGTATGAAGATATGAATGGTGTGAATATATTTTGTATACAACCAGAGATATGTAAAAATGTGCTCTATAAGTGTAATATAAATTGTAATGAATTCTGCTGTCATATATAACAACTTAGAAAAAAAAAAAAAGAAAAAAAATCTGATGGAATATTCTCCCAGCATTGAAAAACCATTATCCAATTTAGCAAGCAATTTGCTCCTCTGTCAATAAACGAGTGAATTCTTCCAGTATGCTTCCATTTTCTCACTTTCATCTTAAATATTAATATAAAAAAATCCAATGTTCATGTTAAAACCACATGTTAAAGCCACTTGTTAAACATTTAACTGCACAGCAGCTTATATGCTCATAAAACTAGAGATCATGATTATAAAGAAATAATTAATAAATTAAAATTGTGAATGAAACACCAATTTTAAGTGTTCCCATTTGTAATTATGTAAAGATAAAATGAAATTACACACACACACACACATATATATATATATATATATGTACTGGGGATTGAACCCCAGGGCGCTTAACCACTGAGCTCTCCCCAGCCTTTTTTAATATTTTATTTACAGAAAGTGTCTCCCTGAGTTGCTAAGTGCCTCACTATCTGCCGAGTCTGTCTTTGAACTCTTGATCCTTCTCCATCATCCTCCCAATTTGCTAGGATTACAGGCATGCAAAAAGAAATTATAATTGTTAAAGTAAAAAAATCCAACAAATATTCCAACAAAGTAATGTTTTTCAAAATTAGTCACATTATGGTATAATAACAATTAATTATTTACCTCTTTCCTTTCTTTTCTTTTCTTCCTTCTACAAATATTCACTGAGCCCCACCTATGGGTAAGGCACTGTTTCACTGTCTCTGAACTTATGGAATTTATACAACTTTTGTTGAGTCTGAAACAAAAGATTATGTAGCCAAGTGCAGTGGTACATGCCTGTAATCCCAGTGGCTTGGGAGACTGAGGCAGGAGGATGGTGAGTTTTAAGCCAGCCTCAGCAATTGAGTGAGGTCCTAAGTAACTCAGTGAAACCCTGTCTCTAAATAAAATATTAAAAAGGGTTGGGGATGGGGCTCACTGATTAAGCACACTTGGGTTCAATCCCTGGTACCAAAAAAAAAAAAAAAAATGCAAACTAATATTTAAATGTCAATTTTGTTAAATACTCATAGGAGAGAAGAACAGGAGGATTCCAGAGTAGGCACAGAGGAAATCTTTTAGGAAGTGACTTTAAACAATCAACTGATATTAGATGTAAGAGCAGGAGTGAGGCCAAAACATGTGGGGGAAAGAACATAAGCAAAAGGTGAGACAGGACAAAAAGATTGACCTGCAGGTTTGCCTAAGGACAGGTCACTGTGGGGGTGGGGGCCAAAAGTACAGGGTGGAGCCAAATTGCACAGGGCCGTACATATGATAGTGAAGGCTTGGTCCGTTAATCTAAGAGTAATGAGACACCACCACTGACTCAAAATGCTTGGGGAGTTGTCCCAATGAAAGTGAAGCGTCAAATTAGCACCACTGGATTCCAAGTTCAAATGATCCACAACCTAGAAAGTGGTGCAATCAAGCCCTTTTTTCTTCTGCTTTTTATTATACTTCATGATATTGAGCATCAAGTAGAAGATCAAAAGGTCTTGGTCCCATCAGATTTAGATTATCTAAGGAAAATAATGTCATCCCATTCTTTGGTTTGGCCTCCCTACATTTAACCACATCTGAGTCAGATTCAAACCTGGTTGTTAGAGACTCTGAAACAATTAATTCAAACCACCCATGTCACATGGTCCAGTCTCCTGCTAAGATTTCTGCAGGTTTCCGGAGACCTCAATTTACTTGGTCACTCTGGAACGTGAAGTAATTCCAGACAGAGGATATACTTTTCCCCCACATGTATATACAAATCCTAGAATCAGCTTTATCCAGCTTCCTTCCTTCCTTCCTTCCCTTCATCTCCTCCTTTTCTCCTTTCTCTTATTCTCTCTCCCTCTCCTTCTTTTTTTTATATCTTTATTTATTTTTATGTGGTTCTGAGGATCGAACCCAGTGTCTCACATGTGTGAGGCAAGAGGTCTACTGCTGAGGTATAGCCCCAGCCCCTCCCTCTCCTTCTTTTTCTGTCTCACCTATGATCCTGTTTATTCCAGTACTTACAATCCCAATGCCACACTGCAGGGCTCATTCTTGTTTCTTATTTTCCTTTTATTTATTTATTTTTTTTTTTTTTTGGTACCAGGTATTGAATCCAGGAGTGCTTAGCCAGTGAGCCACATCCCCAGCCCTTTTTATATTTTATTTAAAGACAGGGTCTCATTGGGCCTCACTAAATTGATGAGGCTGGCTTTGAACTCGCGATCCTCCTGCCTCAGCCTCCCAAGCCACTGGGACTACAGGCATGGGCCACTCACTGCACCAGGCTCTCTTTTTCCATATTTATAAATCTCCTTTTTACAGTGAAAAACTTGGCTCCTATTATCCTATTGCTCATTCTTTGAATACACTGACAATTGTTTCAGATTGCTAAACCATACCAATGTGAAAGCAATAACTTTTTTTTAATGAAAAAACTACAGCTCAGAGTGGCTTCAATGATGATTTGCTTGAGAGACTTTTAAACAGCAGCACCAAGATTACATTTGTATTCTTCTGACTCCTCCTCCATGCCCTTCCCACCTTTCTGTTTTTCCAAGATAATAAAACAAAATAATGACTCACTCTTTTATCACTACTTATAATTAATCAATCCCACACCAGGAACAGTACTCAAGAGATTTTTTAAAATATTTATTTATTTACTTTAGTTGTACACAATGCAATGCATTTATGTTTACGTGGTGCTGAGGATCGAACCCGGGCCGCACACGTGCGAGGCGAGCGCTCTGCCACTGAGCCACAACCCCAGCCCCAAGAGATTTTTTAAACTAATGCATAACTTTTGAAAAATGAACCAATGAGCTTAGTGAATTAACTCTAATTAGATGATACAGATTATTGTTTGCATATTTTGATGCCTGTGAGCTTTTTATTGTTTGCATATTTTGATGCCTGTGAGCTTTTTCTCCACCATCCACCCCCTCACATTCCATAGAAGGAAGTTAGACAATAGGGTAAAGATGATTCTGCTCCCCCAGATGAGAAGGTGTTTTTTTTTGCTAGAGAATCACAGGGTTAAGATGGCAAGATTTTAAATCTTCCATGAAAATTCTTAAAAAATAATTTCAGGTTTCAATTATACCATGTTGTCAATTAGCATACCCTGTTCACCTCTGTGCAGCTGGTAGAAGTGACATCAATGGCAGAGCTGGGGTGCAGGTACGCAGGCTTAAGTGTAAGAGTATTAATAGACTGAAAACAAGCCAAGTTGTTGTTGTTTGTTTGAGCAAGAATACCTAGGTGAGGAGCCCTGTAATTGGGATGTATGTAGTAATTACTGATGTACTAGGACAGTGTGGGTATCATCCTCCTCCGTTGGCGCTTGTTTTGGAAGCAGCCAGGATGATACCACGGTGGAGATGCTGTAATTAGAAGATGTGTTGCACCACACTTTTTTTTTTTTTTTTTTCAAAACAAAATGAAAACTCTTACCCTTCTCCTCTCTAGAGGAAGGAGAGGATGTTACTTACAATTTTAAAAATTCAGAGGTGTTAGGGATAGGAAAGGCAACTCTATCTCACTCTGTGAGTGTGTTCCTGCATTATGGTCCTGCTGACTGTCCCTTCCTGGGACTGCTCAGTGCCACCAGGGAAAAGATGCCATAGGTGTGAGATAAGCAGGAGGAGTCCATCATTGACTGCTTCTAAAGAATGCCACTGTCCTTCAGGCCTTATTGTTTTAAAAAGGATTTTTAAGTGGACTCTCAGGAAATAAGCTTTCATCCAAGAACCTATGCGGGGGGTGAAAAAAAAATGCTATGATTTGGTCTGGGCAGTGGGATGTGATAGAGTTGGTGTATTTTTGCCTCCAAGTTCAGTCTGTCCCCCCACACGTCCCCCAAGGACTTCAGAACATGGGCTGGGGCCCAGAGGCTCAGGCCTTGCTTGGTTTTATCTCAGCCTGGAAAAAAGCATATCTGGCGAATTCTCCCCCAGTTTTCCAGAGCATGTAGACTTTGGTGCTTATATTTCATCCTCCTGGCCAAGGCTGGAAGACATCTAGCTCTCTGAATGTGCCTAGGTTTTGCTGCCCTGCATTGGTTTTAAAGTCACTTCAGTCCCAAGGTGGAAACAACACAAATGTCCACAGACAGATGAGTGAATAAACAAAATGTGATATGTACACATATTGGAATATTATTTGACACTTAAAAGGCAGGAAACTCTAACACTGGCTACAACATGAATGGACCTTAAAAATCTTAGGCTAAGTAAAATAATCCAGTCACAAAAGAACAAATACTGCATGATTCCACTTCTTTGAGGTATCAGAGTAGTCTAATTCATAAAAGCAGAAAATAGGAGGGCAAGCCAGGCACGGTGGTGCACGCCTGTAATCCCAGCACTTGGGAGGCTGAGGCAGGAGGATTGCGAGTTCAAAGGCAGCCTCAGCAATGGCGAGGCACTTAGCAATTCAGTGAGACCCTGTTTCTAATAAAATACAAAAAAGGGCTGGGGATGTGGCCCAGGGGCCAAGTGCCCCTGAGTTCAACCCCTGGTACCAAAAAAAAAAAAAGAAAGAAAATAGGAGGGAAGAGAGAGGGGGAAATGGAGACTTATTATTTTAAGGATGCAGAGTTTCAGTGTGGAACGATGAAAAAAGTTCTGGAGATGAGTGGTGATGATTGCATGACAGTGTAGATGGACTGAGTGCCACTGACCTGTGCATTTCAATGGTTAAAATTGCAATTTTATGTATATTTTACAATTTTTTTAAGAAAACGACTCCAATTGGGCATGGTGGCACACACCTGTAATCCCAGCAGTTCAGGAGCCTGAGACAGGAGGACCACAAATTTGAGGCCAGCTTTAGCAACTTAGTGAGACCCTGTCTCAAAATAAAAAAATAAAAAGGGCTAGGGATGCTGCTCAGTGGTTATGTACCCCTGGTTCAGTTCAGTACAGGGGTTAAGTAAACCTGTAATGGAAAAGTAAACTAATTAATAATTAATTACATTTAAAAATCAAATATAAAGTAGCTCCTATAGTTTACAGACTGCAATTGCAAAGTTTGAAGTGAGCTCCATCACCCTACTTTCTCATCATTATATCAAGTTTATATTCAAAACAAGATGCTAATGAATAATGGGACATAAATGTTCTCTAGGGGACTTTATGTTTCTCACCACAGACATTCCTCAGTCTCCACCTTTAAGAAAAATGGGTTGGGCTGGGGACATAGCTCAGTTGGTAGAGTGTTTGCCTCCTATGCGCAAGGCCCTGGGTTCAATCCCCAGCACCACAAAAAAAAAAAAAAAAAAAAAGGAAAAGAAAAAGAAAAAAAAGGGTCTTTGTCTCCTTAACCCAATTGAAATCCCTTATTCCTACTAACATAAGCCAAGTTCAGCTGTTCCTCTCAATGTGCTATGCACAGGGTCACTGAACCAGCACACAGCATGATGTCACCTTCTGGTTTCTACTCCATAAGACTAACAAGCCTCTTTCCTGGAAGCTTTACGCCCAGGGAAACCCCACCTATTGCACAAACTCTTTCTAAAGATTTCCCACCAGAAATTGTCTTTCCTTTGTTAAAATGGCCGTGTTACCAAAAGCAATGTGCAGATTCAATGTAATTCCCATTAAGATAGCAATGACATTCTTCACAGAATTAGAAAAACAATCCTAAAATTCATTTGGAATAAAAAAAAAAAAGACCCAGAATAGCCAAAGCAATTCTAAGCGCCCCCCCCCCCCAAAAAAAAAGCAAGTTAGGCATCATAATACCTGACTTCAAATTATACTACAGACCCATAGAAACAAAAACTGCATGGTACTGGCTTTATGCCAGTCACATAGACCAATAGCACAGAATAAAAGACACAAAGACAAACCCACAGGTTTATAGTCTTCTGATCCTCAATAAAGTTATTAAAAACATACAATGGAGAAAAGAGAGCCTTTTTAATAAATGGTGCAGGGTAAACTGCTTCTCCATATCTCTCACCCTGCACAAAAATCAACTCAAAATAGATCAAAGGCCTAGGATTAGAGCAGAAACTATACAACTCCTAGAAGAAAATATAGGGTCAAAACTCCAGCTTTTAGGCACAGGCAAGACTTTCTCAATAAGACCTCTAAATCTCAGGAAATATTGCCAAGAGTTAATAAATGGGATGGTATCAGATTAAAAAGATTCTGCACTGAAAAGGAAACAATTAGCAATGTGAAGAGAAACCCTACAGAATGGGAGAAAATCTGCTACCTACTCTTCTGACAGAGACTTTAATATTTAGAACAAAGTACTCAATACCAAAAAATTCAAACAATCCAATTAATAAGTGGGCAAATGAACTCAACAACAGACAATTCTTGAAAGAAGAAATACAAATGGCCAACAAGTATATGAAAAAAATGTTTAATATCATTAGCAATCAGGGAAATGCAAATCAAAACTACACTGAAATTTCATCTCATACCTGTCAGAATGGCAGTCATCAAAAATATAAACAATAATAAACACTGGTGAACATGTGGAGAAAAAGGAACACTTTCATATTATTGGTGGGATTGTAAATTAGTACAATCACTATGAAAATCAGTATGAAGGTTTTTCAAAAGACTAGGCATGGAACCACCATATGACCCAACTATATACCACTCCTCAGTATCTATCCTAAAGAATTAAAGTCATGATGCTATAGTGATATCTGCATACTCATGTTTATAGTAGCACAATTCACAATAGCCAAACTATGGAATCAGCCCAGGTGTCCATCAACAGATGAATGGATTTTAAAAATGTGGCATATATATGCAATGGAATTTTATTCAGTCATAAAGAAAAATGAAATTATGTCATTTGCAAGAAAATGGATAGAACTAGAGACCATCATGTTAAGTAAAATAATCAAGACTCAGAAGGTCAAAGGTAGTATTCTTTCTGTGGAAGCTAAAGAGGAAAAAGGAAAAGAAAGTGCGGAGGGCAGGGATCTCACGAAAATCAAAGGGAGCAGTAGAGGAAAGGGACCAGGGATGGGAGGAAGAGGGAAGTGCTGGGGAGTGATATGGGCCAAATTATATTGTTATATTGTGTGCATGTACGAATATGTAACAACAAATCCCATCATTATGTGCAACTAATGCACTAATAAAATAATTTGGAAAGAGAAAGAGCGCGCGCGCGCGCACACACACACACACACACAAAAGGAAGTAGTCTTTCTTTCTCTTCTACTCACTCACCACTTTGTAATTCTCTCAAAGCAGTCCCTAAATTACTTCCCTGTGTGTCACTGGATTGTGAGCACTTCAAGTGTAGATAAGTAGGGGCTGCAGGTGTGTAACTCAGTAGTAGAGCACTTGCCTAGCATGCACAAGGTCTGGGCTTAAAACCCAGCACTTCAGGAAAAAAAAAAAAAAAAAAAAAAGAGAAGAATAGATAAGTTGAACCATGGGATATCAGAATCATTAGGCCACTTTTAGCCTACAAAAACAGCAACCTCATATAATGCAATCAACTACTATTGTATTGATTTATTCCCGTATTATAAATAAAAGGATTATTTATTATTCATCTTTGTGTCATCTGCAGTCTCTATATTATGCAGTAGTAGGTGCTCGATGAATAATGCATGAGCATCTCACATGAGAGCCAAACTGCACACAGCAAAGAGAGGAGGTCCAGGGAGTGATTAGGGATCCTCAGAGAGGAGGGGGAGGGGAGCGCTTAGCACTGGGGTCATTTTTACACTGGAGAATGGGGGGAGAGCTTGAGTTTTGTGCACATAAATTTAATCTTCACAACTACCTGCTACTTCTTTCCCCATTTGGCACATTAGGAGACTGAAGTTTAAAGACATCTAAAAACTTACTTAAGCCACATGATTAGTTTGGGATCTGCTGACATGTCATGCTCCAAACCTTACTCTACATCATGCTGGGAAGCTATTTTAATTTATTTATTTTAAGGACTTAAAAAATATTTTCAGTTGTAGATGAACACAATATTTTTTTATTTTATTTATTTATTTATTTATTTATTTATTTTTTTTTTATGTGGTGCTGAGGATCAAACCCAGTGCCTCACATGTGCTAGGCAAGCACTCTCCCGCTGAGCCACAATCCCAGCCCTGGAAAGCTATTTTAGTTGATGAAAAATATTCCATCTCTTTGGAATAATATTTGTGGCTGACTAGGGATAGTCAGGTGATCATCAGCAGACACACAAACACTCTGCTCCCCAGGGAATGAAAACACTGTATTTTTCCCAGGCTAGGCTGGCAGAAGAACTGTATAACTGAATGGTAATATCCCACATGTGAATACATATGGGTGTGCTAGGCTTAGTATGTGTGCAACCCAGATTTGGCTCTACCTGCTTGCCCCAGCTGCTGCCCAATTCCCTGAGCTATCCCAGAGTCCAGGTGAAGGAAGGCCAGGCCTGGACAAAACCTTCACTTCCCCCATAATGGCAGGACCTATAATAGTCCTAGTACCCATGTCTACCCTGCCTGGATCCACAGAATTCCTGCTCTGGTAGCATATACCTCTGGGCCCCAAATCTTGCTTTCCCAGAAGGTCATGTCATTTACCTTCTAAAAATTAGATCAGGAATCAAACTAATGCATCCAAAAGAAATTCGTTATAAGGACCTGTTTTGTGCCAGGTGTGGTTCTAGAACCTGGGAAACCCAGAGTGAACCAAAGTTCCAGCTCTCCCACCCAGAGCCTGTTCTCTTAACTCCTGCTACAAATGGCCAATTCCAGTGACCGTCTCATATGTATATATTCTAGTCATCATTGCAATATTTGATCAGAAAAGAAAAACTGAATAGAGAGGGATCCCTTACAACAAAAACAGCCCAAGATTGCACCTCCAAGATTTCTCATATTATGTACAAACAACATCATCCAAATGTGTGTTAGGTGTGATTCAGTGCAGGAAACAATTGATTCTTCCTATTTTCAACAAAAAAGGATCTAATACATGGAATTAGTTGTTAATAAAACCCTTGGCAGAGTTTGGTCTCTAGAAATGAGTCCTAGGGCCACCCCTTAGAACCACCTCATTGGGAAGCTATTCATCTGAGGATACAACCTGAACAATTGGGTTCAAGAACATATGGTCATAACTGTCGTGGAGAAAGTAGGAAGTGGGAACCAAGAAGCTAAATACGGCATTCAGCTTCCTCTCCATGGCAGCTCCTGTCAATATGCAGAAATCTGGAGGATGAACACAATATCATTACTACCAAGAAAACCTCACATGTAATGACTTTGCAGTGGAATTAGGCAAAAGTCACAAAAATAGTCTCCACTTTGTTTTCGCCTCCAAAATCTCATGTAGATATACCAAACTGGGGGAATCTATTTTGGGAAATGAAACTTTTAGCTTTCTGAACTCTGCAATAGGCAAAAACATCCTGGAAGAACGATGAAATAAAAATCAAATCAGCCAGTCCACAGGGTCTACCACCCAGAGGGAACAGCCGAGGTCACCATGTTGATGGATCACTTTGGAACTACAAGTCAGGTCACATCTCCAGCTTAGTGCCCGGTACAACATCTGACACATATTAAATGCTCAAAAGATATTTAATAGAAAGAGGCTGGGGTGTAGATTAGTGATAGAGCTCTTGCCTAGCATGTGTGAGGCCCTGAGTTCAATCACCGTCACCACTAACAAGCACGCCGCGTGCAGTGAAGCATGCCTATAATCTCAGCGGCGAGAGGATTGCAGGTTCAAAGCCAGTCTCAGCAATTTAGCAAGACCCTGTCTCAAAATAAAATATAAAACAAAAAGGGCTGGGGATGTGGCTCAGGGGTTAAGTGCTCCTGGGTTCAATCCCTAGCACACACGCGCTCGCGCACACACACACACACACACACACACACACAAAACACTGCAAAGCAGAAAAAAAAGTAATAGATAAAAGAGTGAATCAATGAATAAGTGTATTATGGATACATAAAAATGAACCTTCATGGCTTTTTTTCTTTTATTCTTTTGGGGGGAATAAAAGTACTTCTAAATGGTTCAGGGGTGGTTGGTTGTTCCCATACTTCAAATACAAACTCTTTTATTCTCAAATGTCCTGTTCCCTTTTCTCTTTTAATCTAAGGAACTTTCAGAAAACTCTGCAAACATATTTTTTTTTTTAAAGGAAGAAAGCAAGGTTTTTCTCCTTCCTTGACTGGACAATGAATTTCCCTTTCAAAATCCTGTGGGTTTTGTTGCTAAATGTTTCCTCCAAGGAGAAGTCTTCCTATTTTGTTTATTTTTAGAAACTGAAGTCTGCATACAGAGAAAGCTCTTGAAAACTGGAATCTCAAAAGGGAACTTCTAAGCAACTGTCTCTTTAGCCCAGGATAGCAGCAACTTTGAGAAGGTTATAAAAGTGTTGCTCTGTAATGGGTCAGCCTCTGATCCTCTTTGTTCTTCCAATGCATTAAACAGCAGTTTTCAAGACTGCCTTTCTCTCTTTCCCTGTGGCAGATTGACAATGAAGTTCATTTACCCTTAGCAAAAAGTTATTTACATGTTTTCCTTGCTTAAATTGTAACTAATTAGGATTGGCCCTGAGTTGAATGAATAGGATTAGAATATTAGAACCAAAATAAATTTAGGAGTCCTATCATTTTCGCCTCTCACTTTCAGGTGAGGAAGCTGAGACAGAGTGAGGGGTGTATTAGTCTATATATTCAGGCTCTATCGCTTATGTTGGTGACATGTTCTCATACATACTTGCTCCTCCAGTTGGGATCTATCCTCTGGGAGAGGTCCTGTATGGAAACACTGGTGTGTTTTCAGCCAGATTCTCTGAGACCGCCTCCAACAGGCACAACTCAAGTCCAGCCACACAGGACTATAATCCACCTCACAGAATGACATGTTTGCTCATTCCTAATTTGGAATTCCTCCACCAGACTCAAACCCCCTCCTTCATGTCAGCATCCTACCCATTCTTCAAAGTCTAATTCAAGTGTTTGTGACCCAGGAAAGACTTTCTCAAACCTGACAATTCCAATTAATTACTAACTTTACCAAATTGCCATAGGATTTCCTTCACTTCTCTATTATGGCTTATATCAAACCGCCTTCTTCTGGTGAGGTAGATCTTACATAGTTGGATAGCTATCTCCTTTTTCTCCTGGTTCCAGTAATGTGGCAGACTACTCCTTTACAAAGATGGGGAAAAAGTTAACCAAAAGAGTTAATTTTTCCCGGTGGCTCAGGAGACTGAGGCAGGAGGATAGCAAGTTCAAAGACAGCCTCAGCAAAAGCGAGGTGCTAAGCAACTCAGTGAGACTTTGTCTCTAAATAAAATAGAAAATAGGGCTGGGGTGTGGCTCAGTGGCCGAGTGCCCTGAGTTTAATCCCTGGTATCCAAAAAAAAAAAAAAAAAAAAAAAAAAAAAAAGAAAGAAAAAAGAAGTTAAGTTTTAGCTGATCTTTCCAGAAGAGAGAGAGAGAGTCCTATAGTGCCAGGGACACAGAGGGAATTGAGTAAAAATGAGAATTGATGCTGGGAAGGTGGGTGAAAAGGGTGGAATTGCTTTGGCAATTGATCAGGTTTTAAGGCCCACCAGGAAGGGAAGACCTGTCATAGCACCTGAAGGGGGAGCAGGAACTGAGAAGCCTACCTAAAACGAACACCCTTCGAAAACTTTAATCCCAGCCAAAAGAGTACTAAAAATATCAGGCAACAAGACCAAGAGGATGGCCATTAAGTCTCTTTGGGAAAAATGAAGTGTTCTATGAGCAATAAAAATGCCTACTCTGTTGCTTTCATTAGCTTGTGGTCTGAGTTTACTCTTCCTGGTTCTGCACACAAGCCTAGTCATTTCCACAGTCCTGCCCAGTGGTTCCTCTGGGACACCTGGAGGAAGTGCAGCAGAGGATGACCACAGACAAAACCCTCCTGGCTGAAGGGGGGGGGGGGCTGCAACAAAATTCACAAAGATGTGTGGGAATTGGGGGCATAATGAACAGGAGGTCTTCTATCTTGCAAATTGGTACTGAGAAAAACAATCTAAAATAGATCAGTATCTTAGTGTGTGTTTTAAGTTTTGAAAATATAATAGGCACTGAAAAGATAAATGGCAATTTACTACGAAAAAAAAGAAATTTAAATTTAAATTTGCCTTTGGATGAAGAGGTTCATCAGATTCAGCTGAAGGAAAAATTAGTAAAATTGAAGATACATTTGAAAAAAAATATTCCTGTATATAGGAAAAAGACAAATAAATAGAATACATGGAGAGGCATGGAGATTTGACTATAAGATCCAACTTCAAAGATAGTATAACAAGAATTTTAGAAGGTGGGAATAAACAGGATATGGGGATAAACAAAATATTAGGAGAGATAATGGCTGATTGATAAAAATCAATTGATAAAGGGTATATTTTCCACTTTTACTAAAAATTGGCTGTTTTGAGACACAAACTAATTATGTTTATTTGGAATCTTAGAATGTTATAAGAACACATTAGATATTGTGTTTTTTTAAAATGTTTATTTATTGGTTTCAGTTGTACACAATGCCTTTATTTTTATGTGGTGCTGAGGATCGAACCCGGGCCATGCACATGCTAGGCGAGTACTCTGCTGCTGAGCCACAACCCCAGCCCCTAGATATTGGTTTAATTGAGGTACTTTAAGTGTACTAATGAGCAAGATGTGACATGTCAATTAGAGATATAGAAAGTGTTCACTGCCAAAGGATTCATAACGAGAGATTACTTCCGGGTGGGCTTTTTAGAGAAGAAGGCATGGAAAGAAGTAAATCAGTGCAATTTGATAAATAGAAAGAAGGGACTGGGCATTCTGAGTAATCATGTTACCCATCCCTAGAGGGCAAGGCTGAATTTTTGCCTCGACCTAATCTTGCTTGACTTCAAGGACAGGATGCCCAATGGTGAGTTCTCTTGGGGTGGGCTGGCTGAAAGGTGATGGCTGCCACACTGATACCAGAGAGCCTCTTACTTCATTATAATAGAAACATGGATATTTTCCTCCTCATCAGCCAGTCCCTCCCCCTCATTTCTTTTACACTATGTCTATAACCTCCTGACCCCAAGGGGCGAGAAGTTGATTTGTGAGTTTATCTCCCACTTCTCCTCTTGGCCGAGAATAACAGTCTCCTTCACCACATCATCGGTGCTCAGTCTCGTCAGTTCCAAGAGGGACAAAGAACCCAGCCTTTGGACTCAAGAAATTGGTAACAATCAGGACGATAGAATAAAGGCACAGAGCAGGAAAATGCAAAAAGCATTTGAGAGAAGGCAAGTGGGACATTTAGTTCAAGTATTTATAGCAGCATTAATTGTGGGAGATTAAGAAAATGAAAGCCAGATGATTCAGGCCTTAAATGCCAGACTAGAGATAAAGAAAAGGCACCTTAAGTAACTCATTGTTGCAGGTTTTTCAACAAAAGGGTGACAAGATCAGAACTGTATTATTACTTAAAGGATGAAGTAGAGAAGAAAGTCATGAGGCTTGTGTCACTAAGGTTTTTTTGTTTTTGGTACTAGGGATTGAACTCAGGGGCACTCGACCACTGAGCCACATCCCCAGGCCTACTTTGTATTTTATTTAGAGACAGGGTCTCACTGAATTGCTTAGCTCCTCATTGTTGCTGAGGCTAGCTTTGAACATGCTATCCTCCTGCCTCAGCCTCCCAAGCCACTGGGATTACAGGTGTGCACGGCCGTGCACGGCTCACTAAGGGTTTTTTTTTTATGATGGTGACAGAAAATGCAACTCAACATGGCTTGAGCAAATAAGAGGTTTATTAGATTGTAACCAAACTATCCAGGGTGGGTCTGGTCAGGTATGTCTTCATCCAGTGTTGTATAATAAAGGATTTCACTGTCCTTTGTCTCTGGCTCCTGGCAGGTAACTTCTAAATCCTTGAAACATTATTATTCGTGGTGGGCCTCCATAGTTTGTGCTAACAAGGTGACTCATATTGGGCTCCTAGGAGTTCATCCTAAAATGACTCAGGATGGGGGACAGATCTTGCTAGAAAAACCAAACATGTGATTAGAGGGTTGGAATGGAATCCACATGGAACCAGCCTAACCTCCAGGGATGAGAGAAGGGCTGAAGGTTGAATTCAATCATGTGGGTGATGATTCAGTCAATCACGCCTCTAAAAAGGAGACTCTAAAAATCTTAGGATAAGAAAGTGAGGGTCCCTAGGTGGCAATATTCTGTGTGTATGTTACACAATCAGTGAGCTGGTGGGGTGATGTCTCCTGACTCTATGCAATTCGTGTTAGTTTTCCATTGCTATGACTAAAATACTTGACATGAACAACTTCAAGGAGGAAAGACTTATTTTGTTGACTCACAGTTACAAAGGTTTCCGTTCATGGTTGGCTGGTTCCAAGGCAAAAACATCATGGCAGAAGGGTGTGGCAGAGGAGAGCTGCTTAGGGCAGCTGGGAATTAGAGAGAGGAGAAGAGAAAAGAGGAGGAGAGGAGAGGAGAGGAGAGGAGAGAAGAGGAGAGGAGAGGAGAGGAGAGGAGAGAGAACTCTTCCGGGGCATACCTCCAGTGACCCACTTTCTCCAACTAGGTCCCACCTGGTCCAATCAATGCCTAAAAGCACCTCTGAACCCAGCTGCATTGGGAACCATGCTTTCAACATAAGACTTTGGGGAGCATTCCAAATCCAAACCATAGCATACTTTTTTTTTTTTTTTTTTTTTTTGCTGGTCCTGATCTGCATCCTTTTTTGCTATAATAAAACCAAAATCATAGGTATACAGTTGACCCTTGAACAACAAGGGGGCAAGGGCACAGGTGCCCTGTGTAGCAAAAAATCTGACTATAACTTTTTGTGTATTGACTCTCCACAACAGCAACAAGAGATGACTGCGAAACTATTTTAGTAGTACAATATGTGCTACCGTTAATTTATGCAGTTGTGATTTAATACTGCATCTTTACATTTGTGTATATTTTTCTCAACTAAAAATGGCACCACACACGGTCTATATATGTGTATAAATTTTGATAGTTTTTAAACTTTTTATAATAGATTCATAATAATTTTGGCATGATTTTGTAGACTACTACCTACATGTATTTTATGCATTAATGACAAACCTAACTTTTTATTAATTTCTTGGTATTTCTAGGCTGCACAATTCACCTGTTCCTTTTTTTTTTTTTTTTTCATGAATATCTCCCTGCAAAAAGTCCACAAGTAGGTGGACCATTGAAGTTCAAACCCATTTTAATCAAGTGCTTTCCTGAGTTCTGTGGATTATTCTAATTAATTATTAGACCTGAAGGGGTAGCATGAAACCCTGAAATTTTAGCCATTTGTCAGAAGTGTAGGTGACCTGGCAACCTCTGAACTTGCTGCTGCTGGTGTAAAGCTGGCTGGTGGAGGATGCTGCCCTTAATCTCTAAATTAGGTGATTAGAGTCAGAAGTCATTGAACCCAGCATCACACAGATGCTTGGGGGATCTTGTTTTCCAGGCTCATGGGACAGCATGGAGGTTTGGTTGGCTGCAATGAGTAGGTTGGATATGGAATGTCCCCCAAGGGCCTGTGTTTAGTTTAAGACTTGGTCCCCATCCTATGGTGTGTCTGGGAGATGGTGGAACCTTTAGGAGGTGAGGCCCAGAAGGAATGAAGTCATTGAGGCCACACCCTTGTAGGGGATTTTGGAATCCTGGCCCCTTTCTGCCTCTCTTTTTGCTTCCTAGTTGCCATGAGGCAAACAGGTTTCCTTTGCCATGTGCTCCATCATGATGTACTATGCTGCCTCAGGCCCAAAGCAACAGGGCCAACCAACCATAGACTGAAACTTCTGAAGCTGTGAGCCGAAATAAACCTTTTTCCTTTTAAGTTGACTATCTCAGGTATTTTGTCACAGCAATAGAAAGCTAACTAACACATATGCTAAGAATGATAACGTAAGAGACCTAACAGGTAGGCAGGGCCAGATCATGTAAGCAGTGATTCTCAGCTCTGGCTGAATGTTAAATTAAATGGGGAGTTTTTCAGAGAAACCAATGTTCAGACCCCTTCTCAAGTCAATTAAGTTAGACTCTCTTGAAGTGGATCCAGGCATCCATAGTTTTATAAGTTGCTCAGATGATGTAGCTCCTGATGTAGACACTAATTGGCCATAGTGAAAAGACATTAGATTTTCTTTCAAGTGTAACAGGAAACCAACAAAGGATCTTGGGCATGGTGACATAACCTGTCTTAAAGTTTTAAAACAGTCAGTCTGGCTGCTGTGTGAAGAATACCCTATCATGTAACAGGATGGGAGGCAGGAGATTGGTTAAGGGCTCCTCTCTTCCTTCAAAGTAGAGAGAAATGGTTATATCTAGAGTGTTTTGAAGAAAGACAATATGTTACTGAGCTAGACGTGGGTTATGAGAGAAAGAAAGAAGTTAGAGATTAACTCCTGAATTTTTTTCTTTCTTTTTCCTTTATCTTTTTGTCTAAGCAACAACATAAAAGGTAATACCAATTACTATCATAAGGAGAATGTGGTAAACTGGCCAGGACTGAATCACATGCCCACCACCGGAGCAAGGTTGAAGTCAATTTTGCCCTTAATATATATACTGAGAGTATTAGAGGATGTTTTCCCACAGTAAAAATCAGAGCATGCTACCAAAGGCAGGGAAAAGATGTTGGCCAACCAAGAACAATAAATAACTCACGGGAGCTTTAACAGCATGGAGGACACACTGAGTAAAACAGACTTGAAAAACAAAATATACAGTGCTTGCCTATCATGTGTGAGGCACTGGGTTCGACTCACAGCACCACATATAAATAAATTAAATAAGGGTCCATCGACAACTTAAAAAAAAAATATATATATATATATACACACATATGTATATATATATGTATATTTAAAACAAAAAAAGAACAAAATATAGCTCTTTAATTTTCTCTTTCCCTTCAGTGACAATGAAGTCCTAAAGTCATTGCAGAGACAACCAAGGTGGACATCTACTCCAGTGGGGACAGAGTTCCTAGCTCTGTCCGCCTGGGGGCTCAGGAGCAGATATTACCCAAAAGGAATGAGCACACCTGTGGCTCAGATCTTGGCTTCTAAACCTCATTCCCCACTACAAGGAAGAGAAATAACAGACACTAGGGCTAGGGCCAAAAATGTACAACATGAGACCAAAACACGTAACAAAAAGTAAAGAAGGACTAAAAAAATGATGGGGTCAGCAAAAGCACATGGGAGTCAGCTTGAAAGCACTTGTGAAGTTGGGGATAATTTGAGCCTTAAAATAAATAATGATAGCAGTGAATTAAAATAGGACACAGTGAGTCCAAACTGACAAAATAAATGAATATATTGAGAGTTGGAGGATGAATACGATATTTGCATGAGATTCAATGCGCCTTCCTCCAAAGCAGGTATTAATTACAAAGGGAGAAAGAATATCTCTACAGTGAAGAAGCCTCGTGGGTACTGAGTAATCAAAGGCAACATCAGTGATGAGACTAAATGAAATTGAGCTCACTTGATAGGATACAGTAAGAAGAGCACAGTATCGGTGTAATTCCTGCCAAAGACAAACATCTTAAGCCTAATCCTAAGGAAAATTGGACTAATCCCAAACTGAAAGATTCTACAAAGTCACTGCCCTGGAATCTTTCAAAAGTGTGAAGGTCATGAAAGTCTAAGACGGAGGAAATGTTGGAGACTGATGAGATATGAGAACCAAGTTCCAAGTACAGTTCTACACTGGATTCTTTTGCTTAAGGGGACCTTATTGAAACACCTGACAAAATTCAAATGGATTCTGAAGAATAGATGGTAGTAGTTTATCAATGTTAACTTCCTGACTTTGAGAGATAATGATTTTATTTATAGAAAATACACAATAAATTATTTAGTAATGATGAAACATCACAATGGCAACTTATTCTCAAGTGATTCAGAAAAAAAAAATGTCTATATACTAAACTTTCCCCTTTCCATCAGTGTGAGATTGTTAGAAGAAACTTTGTAAGGTAGAAAACTTAGGGTAAAGACAGTTTTGAGTGTGCTAGATAGAATTAAAACCAAACTAAGATAGGAAAAATAATTTCACAGCTGAGGGGCTGGGGTTGTGGCTCAGTGGCAGAGCGCTCGCCTTGCATGTGCGCGACCCGGGTTCGATCCTCAGCACCACGTAAACATAAATGCATTGCATTATGTACAACTAAAGTAAATAAATAAATTTAAAAAAAAATTTCACAGCTGACTGATACCATTTGCTTGTGATCTAATTCAGAGGGGATTTTCCCCTTGTTCATTTGCTGCAAATAAAGCTGTGTTTAAAAGAACCTCAAGAGATGGCCTTGCAAACATGAACAGAGTTTGGAGCCATGTGTTTTTGTAAGCCAAGGAACACCAAGAATTGCTGGCCACCACCAGAAGCTGGAGAGAGGCATGGATGGATTCTCCCCGAAGGCTTCAGAAAACATTGATCTGCCAACACCCTGATTTTGAACTCCAGGTTCCCTGAACTATAGAGGAATCAATTTCTGTTTTTTTTTTTTTTTTAAGCCCCACAGGGTTTTGTTTTGTTTTGTTTGGTCCTGGGGATTGACCGCCCCCCCCCCCAACCCCTGGTGCTTAAATACTGAGCTACATCCCCAGCCTTTTTTATTTTTTATTTAGAGAAAGGGTCTTGCTAAGTTGCCAGGCTGGCCTCCAATTTACAATCCTCCTGGCTCAGCCTCCCAAGTCACTGGGATTACAGATGTGCACGACCCTGCCTTACTAAGCCCCCCAGTTTTGTAGTCTTGTTTGTTGCTTTTGCTTGTTTGCTTTTGTTCTTTTGCAGTACTGGTGATTGAGCTACACCTCCAGCCCATTTTATTTTTATTTTGAGACAAGGTCTTGCTAATTTGCCCAAACTGGCCTTGAACTTGCCATCTTCCTGCCTCAGCCTCCAAGAGTAGCTGGTATCACAGGCTTACACTCCTGGCTTCTGCAGTCCTTTGTTATAGCAATCCTAGGAAATGAAGACAGCTTGTCTCCAAGATGGCCACCATCACTTCCTTCTTCCTGTACACTCATTCTATTCTCCTCTATCATAAGGGGAAGTTGTTTCCTTCCTTTTGAACCCAGGATGGCTTGAGTGACTTTTTGGCTCACTAGAATGTGATGGAGGTAACATTCTGAGGACCGGACATCATAGGTCATGATGGGCTGAAGTCTGGCTACCCTGACTCTGGGATATTGTAAGGAAATCCAAGCCACATGAGGATTATGGGCGGGATTATGGGGCAACAAATAGGGGTGAGAGGAGAAAGGAAGACGGGGTGGAGGGAGAGAAGGAAAAAGAAAGTGTGTGTGGTGGGGGTGGGGAGAGACTGAGATCAGGACACCAGACACGTGGGGGAAGAAGCCATCTTGGAAGTGTACCTCCAGTACCAGATGTTGGGTCTGCAGCCCTCCCTCCCGGCCATTCCATGGCAGCTGTGATCAGGGACTTCCCACCTGTCTGAGGGGACCTGAAATGGCCAACCAGAAGCTGACACGACAACTGACCTCAACCACCAAGGGACCTCCCGCTGGTCCATGTGACCATCCTGCCAGCTCACATCAGCCCGGACCAATCAGTGACAGATGTGATGCCCCTAACTCAGCTCCACCAACACACTGCCAGTTTAGATGGACTGGGCCCTCCTACCTCTTGCTTCTCTTTATAAGCATCCTACGTGCCATTCACGAATGTGACTTCTCTGGTCCTCACCCTTTCTTGGACCTTGAACCTCGACCGGGAGCACCCCCACCAATGTCCCTCATTCTTGGCCCCCGGTTCCTGGTCTCACTCACCTTTTCTGCCTCACACGGGCCACCCCAGTTGATACCACATGGATCAGAGACAAACTTAACCCAGCTCAACTCTCTCCAGATTCCTGACCCACAAAAGTACTAGCCAAGTAAAATGGCCAATTTAAGCCATTAAGTTTTGGGATCCTTTGGTCCTGAGCAATGAATAAGCAGAATACCTCTACTATTGCCTCGTTTTATCTCATGGTAGTGCTCTGAGGAGTGTGCTAGAAATATATGTCTTCCCTTCCCAGCTCCTAGATGAACCCAAACCATATCTCCTTCCTAAAAAATAGATTAAGTGGTGCCCAACACTAATCCATATTCCTCCCCAGTTGGCCTTGAACCTTTAACCCTCTGGTTGTACCAAAGATTTGTTCCCAACTCTGTTTATGCCAGTTGTACATGTCTTGATTGACATGCAATGGAATGAAGCTACAGAAACCTATTAATTAAAAGTACTACATGAAGAGGGTTGTTGTGGATATGAAAACTATGCCATGGGGCAGGGGAATGTGGCTCAGTGGTTGAGTGCTTGAGTTAGCATGCATGAAGCCCTGGGTTCCACCCTCAGCACTGCAAAAAAATAAATAAATATACACCATATTTAAAAAGAAAATCAGCAGCAACCTTATTAGTATTTCATTATTTCAAGTGTTAGAGTAGATTTTTTTTCTGATGTTAAATGTGAACAAGCTGAGTAAATTTCTCACCTCCCCTTCTCTCCTTCTCCCCCATCTCCCTTGCCTTTTTGTAGTGCTAGGGATTGAACCCAGGGTCTCACACATACAAGGTACACACTACCAATGAGATACACCTCCTCATTTCTTTATATATCATCCCTGAAAGTCTTAACACTGGATCACAGAATGAAAAAGATCTGTGGATTGGGCTGGGGTTGTGGCTCAGTGGTATAGTGCTTGTCTAGCATGCATGAAGCACTGGGTTCAATTATCAGTACCACATACAAATAAATAAAATAAAATAAAGGTTCAACAATTTAAAAATATTTAAAAGAAAAGATCTGTGGATTGATCACAATTTCTTGTTGGAGAACTTTAACTTCAGCAAAAAACCTTATACCCCTGCTAACAAAACTGCTTTAGGGTAAAACTTGTGCTCCAGGGAAGGTCTTTAACCATCCAGTAATATAGAAATGGTGACTAATTTTATCCACCCATTTAAATATAGTTTCAAAAATAAGGAAAGTCTGAGAAACCGACACAGCCTAGAGGATAAATAAATAAATAAATACAGTTTCAAGATCATATTTGATGTTTCAAATATGGATATGGAATATAGACTATTTATCCTAAAAAAAGAGCTAATTTACATTATAAGCCTGCTGTGTACATAAAAATAATTAATTTTAAACTATAAATCCCTGAAGACAGATTTCGTTGTGATGGATGGCCTTTGAAAGCTTGCAATGAACATTTTTTAGAGGTAGCATAACTGGGGCCAATTTCTATCTCTGCTGTTTCATCTTTTCTCATTTCCTTGTCTAGAATCTGTTTCTTTAGGTCATAACTACATATTAATCATTATGAAACTTTTATTATCCTTTAAGTACATCTATCTTATTTTTTAAAAATATTTATTTATTTGCTTTAGTTGTACACAATGCGTTTATTTATACATGGTGCTGAGGATCGAACCCGGGCCGCGCACATGCTAGGCGAGCGCTCTACCGCTGAGCCACAATCCCAGCCCCAACATCTATCTTATTTTGATCTAACATTTATAATGACATGAGCATAGTTTGTCACATTCAGTATTTGTACAAACATTTAATGTGCTACTGAGAAGAAAACACTAAAATCATGGTTGATTACTAGATAAATAGTTTTTTGAATTTTAAGTGATCAAAGAATAAGATAAAGCCTAGGCACAAAGAACAAATTTTATACTGTTTGAAAAATTGGATTCTATAAAAACAAACTGATAGCACTATAGTATTTTTACATTGTCTTTCACTTAAAATTTTTTGTAGTTGTAGATAGACAGAATGCCTTTATTTTACTTGTATGTGGTATTAAGGATTGAACCCAGTGTCTCAAACATGCTAGGCAAGCACTCTGCCACTGAGCTACATACAGACCCAGCCCTCACTTTTGATATTATTAAAATAATTGTGGAAAATCACTTGGCTCTGTCTGGGTTCCCTCTCAGGATAGGGATAAAATTAGTTATCCAGATTTTCTTCTTAGGAAGATTTAAGAGAAAAAGAAATCAAATTCCTATGAAAATATTTGCTAAATGATTTTAATGGTTTGTGTTATTTTCATTTTAACAGTTATTGCAGATGAACCAGCAAATGACAAAATAACTGAATATAATTAGGAAGATAGCAAATTTTTATGAAATGTGGAATTCTTTGGTCCTAGACATTTTGGAAGTTAAATGTCCCAATGGGAAGAACCATGGTTTCCTCATGCAAAAAAAAAAAAAGAAAAAGAAGAAGAAGTATGTTGTGCATTCTACATAATAGAAGCATGCATATTTGAATTTTTCTTCATGTGTCTGGTATTTTCATTTAAAAAGTTAACTTGCAATTAAACCAGCGAGTAAACTTGAATTTCGTGAACCCAAAGAGGTGGTTTTAATAATTTCCTCATATACATTTGTGAAGAAGTCATAAATATATCTGCAAAGTGCTATAAGAACCGTGGATGAAAAGGGCAGCAAAACTTCCACCAAGAAACAACTGAGAAAAATGTGTCTGAGCCCCTTTCCAGTATGGGAGCAGGTTATAGGGTAGTATGGAGAGTAACTTTCTGAACATTTTTGCTTTATAACCTTTCCCATTAAAGCTTAATAGATAATGAATTTTTTTAGAAAATCATGCTTCATTTAAAAAAACTCAAGTCTATAGTCACCAGGCTGGAAAATAGTTGTTTCATCACTTTTACTTCTGGGAGAAATGCTTGGCACAGAGTGAAATGGAATGAAAACATGAGACAGCAGAAAGTCTCAGCACAGTGCAGTCTAAAAGGCTCCTAGGCATCCTTTATGTAATAAGTAATGGAGGTGCTGGAACACTGCCTTTAAAAACAGAAGTTTATGGCCAAAGTGAAGATTAGCCAAGGACTTTAAGAAATAAAGTAAGATGAAGCGAAACCAGGAGAATTCAAGCTAAATTTCTTATGTAAAGATCCCTGCCCAACATAGTGGTGAACACCTGTAATCCCAGCAACTGGAGAGGCTGAGGCAGGAGGATTCCAAGTTTGAGGCCAGTCTCAGCAACTTAGCAACATAGGCAGACCCTGTCCCAAAATAGAAAATAAAAAGGGCTGGGAATGTGGCTCATTGGTTAAGTGCCCCTGGGTTCAATCCCTAGTACCTAATGGAGTTTCATTTAAACAAATTATGCTAAATAAAAACTTACATTGTATTTCTTAGTTCAGGTGGAATTGAGGGGGGGGGTGTTGAACAGAGGAAGGAGTTATCACTTGGCTAAAAGGCAGCTTTAAATTGTATTGTTAACCTATGTGGTCCAGTGTAGAGAACAAAGAACATTGCTTTTCTGCCTGGTCTGGTTGAGTTTTTCTATTCCAAGTGACTTTTAGAAGATCCCTCTTGCATATCAACAACAAAATTTTTATATCCACTAGATAATCCATGATTGAAAATTACTATATATCAATAGCAAGGAGTCATTTCTCATTATGCATAGAAAGGAGAAGCGTTTTAGAATTTAAATTGAATTGCCCATATCTGAGAAATGAAGCCATTTTAAAAGTACTATACACAAAAGATTTTATTCAAGCAAAAGCATTAGGTTAAAGAAGTTAGGAAAGGGTAGGGAGGAAATTCACAGCCAAGAGAGAGCTAAGGTCACAGCAGGCTTCCAGAGAGTGAAACCCTTTAAGTCAGGATTTTGCAACTACCAAAGAGAATTAGACCATCTCTGGAAGGATGAATGATTAGCAAATCCGATGGTGTGTATCTGTTAGGAGAGGTGGGGGGGGCAGGGAGCTCAACAAAGGAGTTGTCAGTTAAATTTCTTCAAATCCTGCAATTGCATCAAAGAGGAGAATGTTTTGGTTCTATACGTTTTAAATCATAACCCACATTCATTAGTAGTTGAATTAGTAGAGTCTCCAAAGTTTGTTTGCATTAGAATTAGAATGACAAAACTATTATATTATTATTGTTATTATTATTATTATTATTATTATTATTATTATTTTGCCTCCTGAATAAACTTTCAAATTTTGGCCACTTGCATCTTGATATAGATCATATTCATTAAGAAAGCTTATGGAAAATGACTGTGTCTTAATTCTTATATGAGGGTCACAGATAAGATTCTTCCAACAAACAAATGCAGAGTAATATCAATTTTTTAAAACTAAGTAGCAGCTTTGGAAATACTTCTTTCCCCGTCCCAGTTGAAAAGTAGTCATCTTAGGGATATAATGTTAGGGGGTAATGTTAAAATGTCAACATATTCTATAATTGTAGTCACTTTTAAGAAGGGCCAAGCCTTTTATCAAGGATCCTTGAGTATGAAAATGTGTGTGTAAAGATTAAATGATTGAAGCCTGTGGTACCAGACCTCAAGATGACCTGAATGATTCCTAACTTGTCACACCCTTGGGTACTTTCTTCCCACAATGAACAGGACTGATTTGCATAACCTATTATGGCTATTATAGAAGTGATATGCTATGCCTTCCAATGATATATCATGGATGTTTGCACTAGAGGCAAGTAGCCCTAGAGAAAGGTGCTTGTGACATGGAACTATAGACTTCCTGTGAGAGAGTAAGCCATTTTGGAAGTGGACCTTTCAGCCCCAAGTCAGACCTTCAGATGACTGCAGCTCTAGACAATGTCTTGACTGCAATCACATGAGACCCTGAGGTAAACTGATTTGGATTCCTGACCTGCTGAAACTAATGAGATAATTTGTGTTTGTTGTGGCAAATCACTAAATTTGAGACAACTAGTGACTACAGAAATAGATTTCTAGGTCTTCCCTCCACCAAGAAATACTAATAACAAAACAAATGAACTGCCCATCTTAAGCCATTTACAAAATTGGTAGGTTCTGAAGTTACTTGCATTTAGATGGAGCCTTATCTTAAGGAATTTGCCACTGAGTTCCTTAACGTGTTGTTCCAAGATCAGCAGCACTGGGATTTTTGAGGAGTTTGTTAGAAATGCAGAATCTCAAACTTCATCTTAGACCTAATAAATTGGAATCTGCATTTTAATGAGATTCTTGCTTGACATATAAATACGTTAAAGTTTGTGAAAAAGCACTGATGTATTTGACACTTAAGGTTACAATCTGTTTGGAAATCCTGCTTATACATTAGTGATACCCAAACACAAAATAAATAGATGAAAAATAACCCCAAACGAAACAAACAAACAAACAAAAAAACAGTTGGAGAAGCTTATTCCCAGAAATTCATCTGGGTTGAGGCCCCTCATGGCTGTGGACCTAATTATATTGCAGGATTTTCCCCTGGAGAAAGCTACATTAAAGGCTCAGGTCACCTCTGACTTCCCAGCACACTGTTATTCTGGTTCTCAAAGTCATGAATGCTCAGGTGTGTCCCCACGAGTGCCTTGGAGGAACTGTTGCCCAGGTGAAAAACTGGCAGTGCAGTGGTGTGATGGGGGATGAAGTAACTTTGAAGATGCTGAAGGTCGTTGGTTGGATGTGTTTCCTCCTTCTCTTACTCAAACTCTTCCAGGACTCATCTCATTCCAAGTAAAGTGTTTATGCCTTTCTACCTTCATGGTCAGTTTGGAGTTGTTACTTAGGGCCACCGGAAGAACCGGAATGCTGAATAACTTAAGGTTTTACAGGTCAGGTTGGGACCATTTCCGAAGTTGTTTCTCCAATGGCAATACCGAAATAACTACCCTTTGGAAACACGCTTTTACTGTCGACCGGACACTACTAAAATAAAATTTCCAGATGATGATGGGTGTTTACCAATATTACATTGGTATTCTTTCATGAGCAGCTCAGATTGACATTAAATGCCCCTAATGTGAGTGAGTGGGGGGATGGGTTCAGGGATCTTCTCTTTCCTAGGCTTGGGCATCCTCAGTGATGGAAACAATGGCATACTCTCAATAAATATTTGTTGATTAAATACATCCCTCAGAACACAGTAACTTCTGATAACTCATTCATTCAGTTACTGAACCTGCCATATTAGCGAATCTGCAATGGGAAGTGTGAAGGCTGTTTTCTCAAAGAATTTTTAAATAAAGCAATAAATCTGCTTTTTTTTTTTTTAATATATGTAATAATAAATCTTGTGCCCAAACTCAACGCTGTTTCGGATTTCTGCCCTAGTTTGGCCTCGGTTTCTCACTGCGAGGCGAGCTAGGGGATGTGCTCCCTGCCCTTGAATCTCCTTCCTTTGTAGTTTTTTTGGCCTGCGCGTTTACGCTTCCCAGGCGGAGGAGCGCGCGCCGCGGCTGCGCCCATTAGCGCGCTGCGCCGGGCAGTAGCTGTCAGGCGGGCGGGGCTGCCTAGGACCCAGGAGGAGCTGCTCCTCCCGCGCCGCATCGCCCCCGCGCCGGCCGGCCCGGCCCTCGCGTCCCCTCCCCTCGCCCTCTCCCGGAGGTTTTGGCCTCCCTGAGGGGCAAGAAGCCCTCGCCGGCCCTGACAGCCGGCCCGCCTCGGCGCGGATGCTTGCGGGTGGGCTGGGCCCGCCGCTGCGTGGGAGGAGGGCTGCACTATTTCCCGCTAGGGCCCGGCGCGGTGGGAGGAAGGGCCCTGCCCGGACGTCCGAGCCCCGGACGGCGCGCGCTGCGGAACCGGCAGGGCTGGGGCGCGCTCTCGGCGGCGGCGCGGCGTCCCCGGGCTGGGGCCGGGCGCTCTCCCACGCTCGCTCCCCTCCCCCTCCTCTTCCTTCCTTCCCCTCGGCGCTCCCGGGAGCGGTGGGCGGACGCGAGCCGCGGCGGGCGCCCGAGCTTTGTGTGCGCCCGCGGGCCCCGGGCGAGCCTCGGGCGGCCCAACTTCGCAGCTCCTGACCGGCTCCCGATCGGGAGTTGTGAGGCGTGGCCGGTGGAGGAGGCGCTTGGGGGGGCGTGGGGCTCCCCAGCTGGCGGGAGGACGGAGCGAGCCGCGCTGGACAATGAGCTGGGCAGCTCCAAGCTGCGGCCACTTTTAGCTGGGGGCGTGGGTCGGCCCGCGCCTCCGTGGCTTAGCGGCCCCACCTGCGAGGAGAGGGCGGGATGCCCGAGCCAGGTGTGCCGGTGCTTTAAGGCCCCGCGCAGCCAGACGTCCCTGCAGGGCTCCTCGCTTTGCCTCTAGATTGCCGGGAACGTGTTTTTTGAGGAAAGCTTTCTGAGCAGCCGCGATGGCCAGCACCAGGAGTATTGAGCTGGAGCACTTTGAGGAGCGGGACAAAAGGCCGAGGCCGGGGTCTCGGAGAGGGGCGCCCAGCTCCTCCGGGGGCAGCAGCAGCTCGGGCCCCAAGGGGAACGGGCTCATCCCCAGCCCAGCGCACAGTGCCCACTGCAGCTTTTACCGCACGCGGACCTTGCAGGCCCTCAGCTCAGAGAAAAAGGCCAAGAAAGCGCGTTTCTACCGGAATGGGGACCGCTACTTCAAAGGCCTGGTCTTTGCCATCTCCAGCGACCGTTTCCGGTCCTTCGATGCGCTCCTCATGGAGCTCACCCGCTCCCTGTCCGACAACGTGAACCTGCCCCAGGGCGTCCGCACCATCTACACTATCGACGGCAGCCGGAAGGTCACCAGCCTGGACGAGCTGCTGGAAGGTAGGAGGGACGGGCACCGCGCTGCAGGTGCGGCGGAGCGCGCTGGCAGGTGCAGCGGCCGCCGGCCAGAGCGCACCCGCCCGCCCTGCACAGAAGGGAGCCTGCGGGGCGCTTTCTAGGCGGGCCGGGGAACTGCATGCTTCTGCTGCTCCGTGGGTTGTGTGTATGGGGGTGGAGGGGACGCCCACACGTACTCTTTCCTTCTTAAGATATTTGCCTTAAAAAAAAAAAAAGGAAGCAAAAAATCTTAATGGTCAGAAGCAAAATTAGGCGTTGGTGGCACCTCTTGAGATTGGCTAACTTCTTTTTGTTCAAATGCAAACTGTTTGAAAACAGGGCCCTCCTTTGAGCTTGGGCAATCCCCTACTTAATAAGATGTTTAGCCCTTGGTGTGGACCCCAAGTGCAGGCACCTGTGGTGTTTCCATGTATGGGATTCTGTTATACTTGCTCTACTCAGAAGCTGTGACTGTGAAGTGCTCTAGGTTGGCTTTCCTGGATTGGCTTGCTACAGAAGTCACTTCAGGTCAAAAGGGGTGATCCTGGACAGATGTTCCCAACTTTGGCTGCATGTTGGATCGCCTGGTCTTTGAAAAGTAGGGGTGCCTGGCTTTCACCCCTAGATATCCTGATGATATTGGTTTGGGGTGTGGCTTGGGCATTTAGCACTTTGAAAGCTCCCTAGGTGATTCTAATGAGCAGCCAAGATTGAGAACCACTGCACTAAGGGTTTTCCACATTGGATTGGAAATGAGGTTAATCAAGGTCAGTCTCTCCTCCTTCCTCCGATAATGAGAGTATCTAGTTGGAAGGATAGAAGCCACTGGAATCAGCAGTTGAGGCCTATTATAAATTACGAACCCAGGCATGACCACCATGCACCACTCAAATGGACTTAGTTGGCTGTATGTTGGATCATTATTGAATTCCTGCAATATTTCTTTTCTTTTCAGGGAGAAAAACTTTACTAATAGTTAAGGACCTGTTTGCAGTTCTAAACAGTATCCAGAAAGATCAGGCAGAACCCAAGTATGGGTTGACTGCATATTTTCATGGACTTAGTGCTCATGCATCTATCTTAATGCAAATGGCACAGTCATAGCAATATTGTCTTGGTATAGGGAGAAAACTGATCATCGAGCCAGGTGTTTTCTTTGTATTATCTCAACGTGCTAGTTTATTATGTTCTGAAGGCATTATCTCATTTTACAGATGAGGAAACTTAAGTTTCCACTTAAAAAAAGTGCCTTGTCTCATGGAGCCATATAAGTCCTATAAGAGGTTGAGTTTCTTGCCTCGCGTATGGTGGTGCATGCCTGTAATGCCAGTGTCTCTGGAAGCTGAGTCAGGAGGCTATCACCAGTTCAAAGCTGTCCTCAGCAACTTAGAGAGCCCCTAAGCAATTCATTGAGACTGTGTTTCTAAATAAAATATAAGAAAGGGCTAGGGATATGGCTCAGTGTTAAGTGCCCCTGGGTTCAATCCCTGGTACCAAAAAAGATTGTGTTTCTCTATTTAGGCACTTTTATCAGAAGTTTGTTTTGCTCTGGCTAGAGGACAATACTGCTGAAATTAAGTTGTTTCTTCAGCCTGTGCGTACATTCTCTAGGTCAGTACTGTGTTCTGGTTTTAAAGACTTTCAGAAGGAGGTAAAGATTTTTGTAGCAGTATAAGTAAAATGAAGATGCATATCCCTTTTCTTAATCGTGATAAGTACTTAAAAGCAACATTTGCCTAGATATTTCTAAATTGAGTAATTTCTAACTGACCCAAGGTTAGAGTTGCAGCCCTTTGGAAGGATCCAGGCAACAGATGCCTATTGCTTAAGGATTGGTTACTCATTTCCCTTTCAAATACTGTTCCTGGTGTGTCTCAGGAAGGTCAACAATTTTTATATCCTCTGAAGTAATTTAAAAATGTATTTACTACATAAAATTAAGGTCCTCTTAAGATGAATATCATAGGAGAGATGACCAAAATGACTATTTTCTGCATTAATGAGAGCACAATTACATATGCAGGCTGTTGTCATTACACAGGGGATGCTTGGCCCACTGGGTCTAATGCTTACACTATAGTTTCGACCACAAATTGACAACAAATTTACTTCAAATACTCATTTGCTAATGTTTGGAGAATGGGGATTTGGGAAAACACTATGTGTAGAGTCTAAATTATACCACAATACAACAAATAATTGTATAGTTATAACAGATAGTTGTAGAACAAATGTTTCTGTGGCTTTGCCTACTTGTTTCAAGCAGTTTTAATGTAATAAAATTACTACAAAAGAAGAAACTATGGGCAGTTTTTTTTTTTTTTTCATACAATTTTCCCTGACAATAGATCTTTGTCTAATTCTTGAATTTCCCACAAGGTGAGTGAAATACCTCATAGTAATGCATTTTTCAAAAAACAAAAATATCATTGCTTAATATCCTTTCAGAATGCAAATAGCTTCAAGTTTTATTTAAAATCATGTACTCAGATGTTAAGATTGATCATATAGAAGAACCAATCAGGTATCTGTGAAGTTAGTTGTATCAGTAGAAACAGGTCTGTAGTATTGCCCATGTTGTCAATTGTTTTATTTCATTTAGTTAACTGGGTTTTTCTCCCACTTTGTCATTTTTAAATAAAGACTCTTAAGCAGTATTTTATACCATTGTGTTCTACTCTTCTCTCCTCTGCATCTTCCATCCCATGAAACTTGTAGTTTAGGAGACTGTTTTTTTCTAAATGGCCTCATCAGAGAATAGGAAGTAATGACTCAAGACAGCAAGGCTGGAGCCCTCAAAGTGCCATTGAACTCAGATGACAAAAGAAATTTGCATGACCTAGATTTTTTTTTTTTTTCTTCTGCCCTTGACCTGGAGAGTCTCAGGAGACTAAAAGCTGTTCAGTGTTAGCAAGTACTCCTCTAACACTACACTAAACCATCAGGCACCTGCAGTTTATTGATTTACCCACCCTCTTGCTGGATTAATTTCACTGAATCGATGCTGTGCATTCCTGTAATCCTGTTTATTCTTTACTACTGGATGGGGACCTCCTTTTATAGAAGGACTGAGACCCCCTAACCATCAGTGTTGGGAAAATGAGCTGAGCTGTCTCCAGCTGTAAGCCTGCCTAGCCTGGAGTAGTCTAAGAGCCAATTGAGAGCATCTGAGGTCCTCTCATGCAGGGCTGAGTCAGAATTCTTGGTCTCCCTTCTGTTCCATGAGTCTTCTTCCCTTCTAGGCATCTTGGTTATGTTTGGGAAATTTTGATGTCTTGAAGAGATAAAGGGTACTTACTAGAAACAATGTCCAATCACATGAAGTTTGCTGGGTTTGGGCTGAGGATGTAGCTCAGTTGGTAGAGTGCTTGCTTTGCATGCACAAGGCCCTGGGTTCAATCCCCAGCAACACACACACATACACACACACATACATACACACACACACACACACACACACACACACACACACACACACGGAAAAAAAAAAACTGCTGGGTTCTGCTAACTGGATTTGAGAAGTTCACCTCAATTACCTGGCCTCAGTGTCCTTTCTGTAGAATGAGAGCTTGGCAGTTCCCCTCTCTGGGTTCGGTCCCTTCTGGTCTAATGTACCTTTTCCTACCTGAGAGGTTGTTTACTGAGTGTCTGATGGCCTGGGCCATCTTTCCCTGTCTAGAACCTGTCACTCAGAAAACTGCAAATGCCCTATTACCAAGCTATGAGAGGAGTTTGTGGTTCTGAAAAAGTATTCACCAAGAGCCAAAGATAGTCACAGATACTTCTTGCTGCTTCTCGCTTTCCAAAGTAATATGTCATTTTCTGTTATTTCTATCTTTTGCCCCTTAGTGAACAATAGGTAAGCTGGATTTTGGGGATGTGAGATAATTTGGATGATTTGATAAGTTTTAGTTTAATTTCTTTATGAAGTTAACTTGAACATCTAAGAAAAATAAGGTTCTAAAGTCAAGCACCTGAGGTTCTCAGCCAAATCTAGTTTACTGCACCTATTTGGTTAGGTTGGTATCTTTGAAGGTGTTAAAGATCCCCCAAATACAGGGTCTGAGAGAGTTTGAAGTAAAAATGAGACTCCATAAGAACCTAGATTATACTTAGTCCCCCGCCACCATCAAAAAAAAGTAGATTTAAAAAATATAATAGAGACTGTGCTTTTGGAACATGTTATGGTAAGGTGAGAAATTTAAACTCTGTGAGATATTTGCATAAGAAGTCAATAGTTTTCTATAGGACAATTGAACATTGAATCTTAATCTTCAAAGCCACCTTTTTTAAAAAAATATTTTATTTATTTGCTTTAGTTGTACACAATTGAATGATTTTATGTTTATGTGGTGCTGAGGATCGAACCCGGGCCGCGCACGAGCTAGGCGAGCGCTCTACCGCTGAGCCACAACCCCAGCCCTGCAAAGCCACCTTTTTAAAAAAAAATTTTATTCCTTTTAGTCATACATGACAATATGACAATACAATGTATTTTGACATACCATACATACATGGAGTATAACTTCCCATTCTTGTGGTTGTACGTGATGTGGAGTTACACTGGTCATGTATTCATATATGAACATAGGAAAGTTATATCCGATTCATTCTACTGGCTTCCCCGCTCCCTTCCCCCTACTCCCCCCTTCCAACCTGGTGCCCCCCCCCATTGTGAGTCAGCATCTGCATATCAGAGAGAACATTAGGCCTTTGATTTTGGGGAGGATTGGCTTATTTTACTTAGCACATAGTCTCCAGTTCCATTCATTTATGGGCAAATGCCACAATTTCATTCTTCTTTGTGGCTGAGTAATATCATCTGTTGAAGGGCACCTAGGTTGGTTCCACAGTTTAGCTATTGTGAATTGAGCTGCTATAAACATTGATGTGGCTGCATCACTATAGTATGCTGATTTTAAATCCTTTGGGTATATGCCAAGGAGTGGGATAGCTGGGTCAAGTTTTCTGAGGAATCTCCGTACTGCTTTCCATAGTGGTTGCACCAGACCAACCAGAAATGTATGAGAGTGCCTTTTCCCCCCACATGCTTGCGGACACTTGTTGTTACTTGCATTTTTGTTAATTGCCATTCTGAGTAGAGTGAGCTGAAATCTCAGTGTAGTTTTAATTTGCATTTCTCTAATCTGCAAAGCCTTCTTTACCTACCAGACTTCTGGATTATTCAAGGCCCTTTTCAAATACTGCCTGTGAAGTCTTTTCTCAGACTTTGGGTGGAAGGTCTTGGAACAGTCGCTAATTGAGAGCACACTGTATGCCAGGCATCGCTCCTCCTGCTGGCCTACAGTCTCCCTCCTGGAATTCACAATTTAGGAGAAGGGAGGGAGAATGAGCATAAACATACAGGATGGCTTCAGCTGAAATGCTGTACAGGAGGTGGTGATGGGACAGGGCGGGAGGGCCATCCTGGCTGGGAGATGGGAGAAGGCGCCAGAGGAATGGCCACCGTAGCCAGAATCTGAGGTCCCCCTTCCTCTGCGTGTACTGTATTTCTTTTGTATTCTGTGCTTTGTAGTCTAATTAGTGATGTTTTAGGTCTCTTTTGCACTAGACTGAGAGCAGTCTGAGGTCGGGGATCTTAGACACACCATAAATTAATTGATTAGATGGCTCAGAAAATAATTTTACCCTTAAGTCTCTTGCTGATCAAGGGAGGTTTTGTGTGAATTAAGCTTGAATGGGGTTGTCCCTAGATGTAGTATTTTGGCTAAACCAAAGCTGTGGTAGCTGGAGCTAAGCATGGGGGTGCATACCTGTAACCCCGGCTACTCGGGAGACTGAGGCAGGAGGATTGCAGGTTTGAGGCCAGCCTGGGCAATTTAGGAGACCCTTTCTCAAAATTAAACAAAACAAAAATTTAAAAAGAGCTCCCCTTTGTTCAATCCCCAGTACCAGCAGGAGGGAGAGGTTTAATAGTTGGGGAACATCTGTGCTAACTCACCCTTGTGGAGGGAACAATTCTTCACAATACCTTCTGCAGATCTCATTGTCTTCTTCATTTCTGTAAGAAAAATGAGATGTGCTTCAATACAGCTGCATAATCCCTTTCCAGAGGTAATAGGAAAAGAAATTTTCATTTGAAGAGTAATTCTAAAGGGGGGGAAAAGGAGAGTATTTGAGGAAAGCATTTATGAGATTACAGTATGATACAGTGGTACTTTGGAAGTTATAAGACAGGATCAATATTTCATGAGGTTTTAAGCTATGGAAATGGATATTTTATGGTCCTGTGATATGAAATGAAGAAAATTAGATTCTCTTGGACAGTGATTATCAAGCTGTGTTCTTTATTCTCCAGTGGGGCCTGGAGGAATCTGGCTGGTCCTTTTTGCTCATCCCCACCCTCCCCTGCCCCACTACTTTTTTGTCTGTTCTGGAAAAATCAGCCACTACCTTAAGAATTTAGAGATCCTTTACCTCCCCCCAGTGCTACTATTTGCCAGATATTTTGTGTGTTGTGATTGTATGAGGTTCTGTACTTGTTTAAAGAAATGGGAAAATAAACTGGTTTGGGGAGACCAACTTATATACATTATGTTACACTGTAACATTAACATCTCAAAGTTACTACAATACCCTGCAGTCGTGACCTACTGTGTTATCTTTTGTATCTTAAATTATAACCACTTGCAACCAAAATGTATCACAGTAGACAGACATATGATCCTTGATCTCTTCCTTAGAATGTTTTACACACTGCAGATTAGTTTGTTAATTTTAAACTCGTAACAATGTGATTCTTTATCATTCAGTGATTGACATTATCTCCCAAAACCTTTGCTTAACTTCAAGGGGAGAAAAAAGAGGTTATAGAAACTCACTAGTGGTTATGCTCATGTTTATTAACCCTGTGTGGGAGAAGTAGCCCAATGCCCAATGTATATTTGCTATTTGTGTGTGTGTGTGTGTGTGTGTGTGTGTGTGTGTGTGTGTTAGTTAAGCAGTCAAAGCCAGTAGCTGGAAGGTTACACATGAACCCTACACTGTATTTAACTCTTAGCAGATCTTGGTGTGCAGTGGCTTCTTAATAAATGATAGAAATGATAGTGATATTTGGCATCTCACAACAAAATGTGTCCTTGTAACCTTTTTGCCTCTAGTTCTGGGAGCAACATTTGAAGCTACATAAGCCTTATTCTACTTATTATTAGTACTTTTACTGTTTGGTGCTGGGGATTGATCCCAGGGCCTTGCTTGTGCTAAGCATGTATTCTGTCATGGCCAGCTGTCCTCCTATTTCTGTACAGCTGCATGGTACACATTTTAGCTAGTGAACATCCTTTCCTCTACTATTTTCTGTTTCCTCTCATCCCTTAAACATCATCACCTTTTTCTCTTGGACAAACATCTGGTTTATGAATCCTTCATCACTTTTGCTGAATCTTTTTAAGGCAGTCTCTACTACTTGCTTAAAACTGGGGCTTAATCCTCCCTTGTGTGAGATTAGGGGATGGAGGAGAAAGCTGTTAAGCAGAGGTCCCCAGAAGTTGGGGCAACTTTGTTAGTCAGCTTTCATTATTGTGACCAAAATGCCTGACATAAACAACTTAAAGGAGGAAAGAGGTACTGTGGCTCTGTTTTGGAGGTTTTAGTCCGTGGTCAGCCAGCTACGTGGCTTTGGGTATGAAGTAAGGCAGAATATCGTGGGGGAAGGGCAAGGAGGAGGCAGCCAGGAGGTGGAGAGGGAAAGACACCAGGACAAGACTGCCACCCCCTAGAAGTCCAATCGGCTATCAGCCAGTTAGTCCCCTGATGAAACCCGAGCCCTCATGACCCAACCCCCACAGCCCCTCTTCTGAACATTGCTGCAGTGGGTACCAAGCCTTCCACACATGAGCCAGATCCCAGCCCTCGCAAACGCTGTTGAGGAAAATTTTACCTGCATTTAAATAAGACTGACCTTATATCAACCATGCCCTAATTTATTGACAGATATTAGATAGTCGCATTTTAATTTGGAGATCTCTCAATATCTTTAAGGTTGCAGAGTGAGTGTGTGTATACACGTATATACATATATGTATGTAATTGACACTAATTTACATATTTGTGGGGTTCACGTGTAGATTGGTTAAGGGTCAGGTCAGGGTTATTGGCATGTCACCTCATATCATTTCTTTCTTCTGGGCTCATGCAAAATCTTCACTAGCTATTTCCAAATATTGAGTTAATTGCCAATCATCATTATCCTACTGTGCTAATAGAGTATTGGGTGTTGTTCTTCCTATTCAACTGAATATTGTAGTTGTTTCACAAACTTTAACAACATTTGGGCCACTTAAAAAACTAGGCCTGCAGGGGCTGGGGTTGTGACTCAGTGGTAGAGTGCTTGCCTAGCATGTGCGAGGCCCTGGGTTCGATCCTCAGCACCACATAAAAATAAAAAGAACAAATAAAATAAAGTTATTAAAAAAAAAAAAAAAAAATACTAGGCCTGGGGGTGTAACTCAGTGGTAGAGAATGTGCTTAGCATGCTAAGAAAACCCCAAACCTATACAAATCTCACATCTAAATAGCAGAAGCCCAGGACTGCCTTACTTTACATTGTCTCCTACGTGTTTTATAAATATAAAAGGTATGCTCACACACCAGTATAATCCAACTAAATCGACACTGTAAAAACCAACAAAACTGTGTAATCAGTAAAAACTTAAAATAGCAATATGAAGCTGCAGATACTGTTCCACCTAAATTGGTGTTCCCAGTGTGACCCTAGTACTGACTGCTGAATTTGGTGTGTTGTGTTTCAGAATGCTGTGTAATGAGTCAGTTTTACACTGTTAACAAGTCTTTATTCCTACAGAGTAAAATTATGTCCTCAGGCCTTAACTTGCTGTGAACTTGTCTTTTACATACATCAAAAGATCACTTTTCTCCTTCCTCATTAACTCCTGGCAAAGCTACACCAGTTGATACCCAAAGAGTGGGGGGTTTTGGATAAGTGGGGTGGCTGCATTTTATTTAGAAGCAGTTGCTCAGTTAGAAATTCCAGAATGGGATGCTTTAATTTTTTAAAAAATTTTATCTTCAAAATAAGTGCAAAATTTAAATTCCCATACTGAACTCATGAGTGCAAAATGTGCTTAGCTCAGCTGTGAGGAACAAGGAGACGAATGGGGGGATCTCCTCTGTAGGCTCCAGCCTGTCAGGAGAGTTAGTTTCTTTTTTGTGGGCAGGTGTTTGTTTTTCACTTTTAGCTCTTTGGTCTCAGGTTAAACTCCTCCCAAATAGCTCTGCTGAAATGTGGATGTGTGGGCATACCTCTTTCTTCATATTTACATGTTTGAAGTAGCTTCTGTACCCCTTTCTTGGTGGAATGTATCATGAACTGGAGTGCTGGATGTGACCTTCGGAGATGATTTTGTTCAGCCCTTGTCTTAAGTATGTTGAAGGAGTGAGTGTTGCCCTCAGAGGTCAAAGGTCTCCTTTGTGTCCTCAACAGATGAATGCAACAGCGACACTCAGGGACATGGCAAATGATACAACATGAACAATATCCAGGCCAGAGCAGTGCATTTTGTGAGATTTCACTGATTCCTATGGTTTTAAATTTGGGCTATTGCACCATTTGGTTAGGAAGCCCAGTTAAGTTGTTTGCCAAAACAGATGAATAACTCCATCTCCCCCCCCCCCCCAACTCTGTATTTTTCTTAACCAGCCGGGCGTGGGAACTCCTCTGTGATGTGCTTTGGATGGAGATATGCACATTGGAGCATAATCCACCCAGCGTCTCACAAATGTTGCACTTGAAAGGCATCAAACCACGTTGGAGACGCAGGCATTCCTGAATGTGTTTTCCTTGGTTCCATTCTTCTGAAAGCAGTATTTTCCTTCGTTTTGGAAGTTAGGAAAGCATTTAGGTTCCTGAGATTTTGCTGGTATTAGACCCTAAGCATCCGCCCAGGTTTTCTTTCCTTTATCTTCCCTTTTCTACATGACCATATTTGTATGTCCTTTTCTGTAAGCATGAAGAGTCTTTGCACTTCGGGTTTGTAAACAGATTTTTACTTCAGTATTTGCTTCCACTCCAGGAGTTAGGTATTATTTGCGTCCAGATTTCGTGAAACTGAATTTCTTCCACAAATGTCAGGATCATTTGTAATTTCAAATTAGTTAGTGGTGTTGAGCAGTTAATGTAAATACTTAAACAGGTGAATGAGAGACTCTACAGTAACTGATAGAAAAGTAGGCTAAAACTGCTGATATTGGAATTTCCTAGATAAGATTGCAGTTAGTCATTTGTCATTTCTCACAGTAGCTTTTTTTTTTTTTTTTTTTAAATTTAAGGAAGCTTAAAACGAGAACTGCCCTCTTAACAGATTTTTACATGTGTAATACAGTATTGTTATCTATAGGCACAGTGTGGTAGAGCAGGTCTCTAGAACTTACTAATCTTCGTGACTGAAACTTTATACCTGTGAGACGGCAGCTCCCCAATTTCCCCTCCTCAGCCCCTGGAAACCACCATTCAACTTACCATCCTAAGGTTGGCTGTTTAAGGTTGGCTGTTGCAGATCTCGTATGAGTGGAACCTGTAGCACTTCCTACTGTGTCTAGCCTGTTTCACCTACATGCGTCTTCAGGTTTACCCATGTTATTGCACATGGCAGGATTCCCTTCTTTTTTTTAGAGTGGAATGGCATGCTGTATGGTATTCTGTTGTTTGTATACATCACATTTTCTTTGTGTTCATCTATCGCTGGGCATCTTTGTTGTCTCTGTATCTTGGCCATTGTGAATAATGCTGCTTTGAACGTGGGCTCACAAATACATGTTTGATTCCCTGCTTGCTCTTCTTCTTCTTCTTCTTCTTCTTCTTCTTCTTCTTCTTCTTCTTCTTCTTCTTCTTCTGGTACTAGGGATTGCACACAGGTGTGTTCTATCACTGAGCTCCATTTCCAGCCCTTTATATATCTTTTTTATTCTTTTTGAGACAGAGTCTTGCTGAGTTGATGAGGCTGCCTCCAACTTGTGGTCCTTCTGTCTCAGCCTCCCAAGTTGCTGGGATCACACATGTGCATCACCATGCCTGGCTGACTCCCTGCTTTTAGTTCTTTTGAACGTGTACCCAGAAGGAGAATTGTTGGATTATAGAATGGTCATATGTTTAATTTTTGAGAAAGCTCCATGCTGTTTTCCATAGCAGCCTTGCCAAAGTGAAGTACAGATTCAGTACAATCCCTATCAAAATCAAAATCCTATTAGTCTAGAGAAAGAGGAGCAAAGCTGGAGCCATCACACTTCCTGATTTTAAAATATATTACAAACATTTGGTAATTAAGACAATATAATATTGGCATAACTCAGACATATAAACCATTGGAACAAAATAGGGATCTAGACATAAACCCACAAACTCACAGCCAAGTGATCTTAGTAAGCGTGTAGAGAATACACAATAAGTAATGGCAGAGTCTTCAACAAATGGCATTGAAAGGAAAACAAACAAAACAGATGCCCACATGCAAAAGAATGAAATTGCATTCTTACACCATGTTAAAAAAAAATTGAAAATGTAAATCTAAGACCTGAAACTGTAAAACTCCTAGAAGAAAATACAATTTCTTGGATATAATCCTCCCCCCAACTCCCTGCAAAGCATAAGCAATAAAAGCAAAAATAGACAAGTGGGGGGCTGGGGCTATGGCTTAGCAGTAGAACACTTGTCTCACATGTGTGAGGCCCTGGGTTCGATCCTCAGCACCGCATAAATAAAATAAAGGTATTGTGTCCACCTCCAACTAAAAAAAAATATTTAAAAAAATAGACAAGTGGGACCACATTACATTAGAAAGTTCATCACAGCCAAGACTCAAGGGAGTGAAAAGCAGACTACAGAATGGGAGAGAATACTTGCAGACCATACACCTGACAGGTGCTTGATATCTGATAGTAAATCAAGATCTTTGAATGTTGAGGAATTACTGTGACATAGTTGTTGAAAACGTGTGTAAATACACACATATATTCTGTTGATTAAAAGGCACATTACATGTATTAGTCTGCAGAATACCCAGGGTGTTTGATGTTTTAGTGGTCTGGAGTGAAAAAAATATTGGTAGGTCCTAGGCATTTCTTATTCCTGTTATCTTTCCTAGATGCCTGCTTCCTAGATTCTTGTCACTTTTTTTTTTTTTTTTAGGGGTGCTGGGGATCAAACCCAGGTTATCACTTATGCTAAGCATGCACTCTGCCTTTGAGCTACACCCCAACCCTTCCTGTTCCTTTTCTTTGGGGGGGGGGGGTGGTACCAGGGATTGAACCCAGGGGCACTTAACCACATCCCCAGCCCTTTTTATAGTTTATTTAGAGACAGGGTCTCGCTGAGTTGCTCAGGGCCTCACTAAGTTACTAAGGCTGGACTCTGAACTTGCAATCCTCCTACCTCTGCCTCCTGAGCTGCTGGGATTATAGGCATGCGCCACCATACCTGGCCTCTCTTGCCTTTTGAGAGTCTGACATGACCTAAGAGTGTCTCACACCATGTAGGAACTTCTCTAGGAGCTTGACCTTGAGCCTCCCAGGATCATTCTTTGTAAACAACTGTACTGTGCACATAGTTTGTCTAGAAACAGTGCAAATGCTAATCATGGAATATGTTTACCTTAGAAATGATTCAGTTTCATCATTATTCTGATAAACATTTGTCTTTTTCTCCTGTGGTGCTAAGGATTGGACCCAGGGCCTGGTGCACGTTAGACAAATGCTCTACCACTGTGAGGCATCCCCAGCCTGACAAACATCCTTTTAGTGCTTATTGTATACCAGGTGCTATGTGCCAGGAGATAGTAATATGAAGAAGGTACAGTCGGTTTTTTGAAGGAACTTCCAGTCTAAATTGTGGTTTGTAACCAGAGATTGTTTTCAAAGTCACCTGTGAAACTAAAAAACCTTCCCCACGTGGTCAGGTCTCATCTTCCAGTGATTCTGTTTCAGTTGAACTGAGGTGAGAGGCTTGGGCGTCTGTGCTTATACTGCAGAATCGGCTGACTTTTGAAGAAATTCTCCATTAAGAACCCCTGGAAGACAAAGATAAAGAATGGCTCATACACTTTCTTTTGGTCACAGATAAAGAATGCTAATGAGAAATTAATACATTGTAAGCTCAGTGTACAGAAGGACCCTTCTGAGAGTGATGTAATATTAAAATTTTTATTTTCAATTATTAGGTATAATATACACACAGCTCATAAAACAAATGCATAGCCCAGTGAATTAACACTTTTGTGATTACCAACCATAACAAGAAATGGAATATTGCTGGCATCTGAGAAACTCCTCCCATGTCCCTTCCCAGTTACAACTTTTTCTCCCCCCAAATAACAGAAGCTTGACTCTTGCTTTTCTTTATATTTTAGCACTTATGAAGGCATCCCTAGTCAGTGTATAGTTTTTTTCTGTTTCGAATTCTATAGAAATAGAATCCTACAGAATATATCCATTTTTCACTTTTTGCTCACCATTGTTGTGTTAGTCAGCTTTCTGTTACTACAACAGAATACCTGAAATCAATCAATTTAGGAGGAGTAAAGGTTTATTTTTGCTCATAGTTTTAGAGGTTTTACTCCTTGGTTGATTGGCTCCATTTGGACCTCTAAGGCTGCACATCCTGGTGGAGAGCCATGGTGGGTGGAGCAAGCTGCTTACTTCATAGTAGCTGGGAAATAAAAGAGAAGGGGCAGGGTTCCAGTATCCCCTTCAAGGGCACACTACCAACGACCAGAAGGCCTCCCAGCAGACCCCACCTCTTAAAGGTTCTACAACCCTCCCAATAGCACCAAGCTGGGAACCAAGCCTTGAACTCATGGACTTTTGGGGGACATTCCAGATCCAATTCTAGCAGTCATTTATCAAATTCATTCAGGTTGTTGCACATCACTTTCATATGTCCATTGTCATTACTGTATAGTGGTCCATTAAATGACCACACACCCGTCCCCATAGATGGGTCAATCTCCATTCTCCTCCTGTTAGATGTGTGGATTGACACTTGTCATTGGCCATTAAGCAGTGCAGTACTTCTGCAGTGTGGGTATATGTATTGTGCCAATGTGTATGAATTTCTCAGCGTTTTTTTTTTTTTCCTTCAGTGAATTTCTGGGTCATAGGATATGTATATTGATAACTTAGGCAAAACAGTTGGCATTATCTAGTACTAAGTGATCAAACCAATTTAAAATCCATTTAGTGTGTGAAAGTTGCTATTGCTTTATCTCCTTGGCAGGGACAATTAATTTTGATGGTCAGTTAAAAAAAAAAAAAAAAAGGTGAATGAAAAAGGAGGAATAAATAGGAAGGAGTAGGGATAAGAGGGCATGACAGGTTTGGAAGGAAATTGCACATACACCAGTATGACTCTGCTGTGGTTTGTCACCACTGAAACTCATGTTGAGGCTTAATTCCCCAACACACCAGGGTGGAGATGGTGGGGCATTTGAGAGAGATAATCAGGGCGTGGGGCACTACCCTCAGAAGGGATCCATGTAGTTGTGGCAGGACAGCTTAGTTTCCATACGAGTAGGTTGTTATAAAATAATGAGCCTAGCCAGGCACAGTGGAGCACACCTGTTATCTCAGCCACTTGGGAGTCTGGGGCAGGAGGATCACAAGTTTGAGGCCAGCCTAGGCAACATAGTGAGACCCTGTCTCAAAATAAAACTTTAAAAAAGGTTGAGGATGTAATGCTTGTCTAGCATGTGTGACTCCCTAGGTTCAATCCTCAGTACCACCGTAAAAGAAAAAAGTGACCTTGGTCCCACCTGGTCACTTCCTTCCCATCTTACCATGTGAACTCTCATGGGCTCCTGCCATGTGATGCCATCTGCATTGTTGTGACAAAGCCATAAGGCCCTCACCAAAGGCCAACTGGTTGGCACCACCTCACATTGGATCTTCAGCCTCCCAAACTGAGAGCCAGATAAACCTCTTTTTTCTTTAGGAATTTCTCAGCCTCAGGTATTTTGTCATGGCAACCCACAGTGGACTGCAACAGACACTAATTCAGGAACCCGTGGGAAGTGGTGGGAGAGAGGCTGGAAGTGAGTGAAGTGCTGAGGAGTCTGGCCTTTATTCTAAGGGCAGTAGTGAGACAAAGGACATCAGATCTACATTTCTAAAACTTGCAGTGACAGCTTTGTGGAGGATGAGTGGGTATAGGAAAGGGTAAAGTAAGCTGGTTTCGGGAGATGTCAACAGGTTTGCCATCTATTGAATGTGGGGAAAGGAGGCAGAGAAGTGGGAATCTCCGTTTCTGCTTAGGTGACTGCACAGATGGTGATTTCATTCAGTAAGTTGGGGATTCAAAAAAAGTCGTTTGAGGTCAAGGTGGCAATGAACATGAAGTTGGTTTTAGGCAAAGTGGCATGTGAGATACCCATAGGTGACCTAGATAGGGACGTTTTGTGATTGGAACGCAAGAAGAAGGTCTAGGCAGGAGATGCCTTCCTTATTTGAGTCTTCGGAGTGCAGGTGATGGTTGAGGCCTGAGTTTGGCTGCAACAGCCCAGGTAAGTCCAAAGATGAGGGCTGCCTGAGGGAATGGAGAGGAAGCACCCCCAGCAGGTGCGACCGCGGAGTTAAGAGGTAAACTGAGCTGGGTGCAGTGGCGCACGCCTGTAATCCCAGCACTTGGGAGGCTGAGGCAGGAGGATCGCGAGTTCAAAGCCAGCCTCAGCAATGGCGAGACACTTAGCAACTCAGTGAGACCCTGTCTCTAACAAAATACATAAAAGGGCTGGGGATGTGGCCCAGTGGTTGAGTGCCCCTGAGTTCAATCCCCAGTACTAAAAAAAAAAAAAAAAAGAGGTGAACTGAAAGAGGTTGGATCGTAGTCACGAAGGGAAGAACTTCACAGACTGAGGTCCAGCACTCTCAGAAGACACCAGGTCACATTAGAAGGATTTGCTTTGCATTTGGCTATCAGGAGAGAAGCACTTGGAGGTCAGGTGAGCACTGTTTCAGCCGGTGGAATGCAGGGAGCAGGAGAGAGCACATGGTGGGGATGAAGGGGAAAACTGATCAGGACGCTCTTCCCTGGGCAGTGCAGGCAGGCCAGAGTGGGACGAGCTGAGAGGGGAGGGTTGTTTTAAGGTGAGAGGCATTTTTATGACCTGGTGGAGAGGCCATCCAGCTAGGGAAGAGGGAAGAGAAATGTCCCTGAAGCCTCTCAGTATGAGGGAGGGAAGGACCCTTCCTTAGCTTTAAAAAGGAGGAGAGCATCACCATCACTGAAGAGGGGGAGGAGCTGGCACAGATGGAAATGGTAAGGAGGACGGTTTTCAGAGAGCAAGAGATTGGAGAAATTGTAGCTTTTAATAGCCTCTTGCCTCTCCAATAGGAAGTTCATTTTGGTTGAGCAACAATGAAAGTTAATAGCCTCCTACACAAAAATCCAGGTTGTATTACATAATTTTAGACAGTTTGTCAACGTGCTGAATATGAAGTAGTGCAGAGTGAGTTTGAACAGATGTCAATGGAAAGAAGCCATACCACTGGAGGGAATCTTTTTTTTTTTCTTTCTCTTTAATGGTACTGGGGATTGAACCCAGGAGTGCTCTACTACTGAGCTACATCCCCAGCCCTTTGCATTTTTTATTTTTGAGACAGGACCTCACTAAGTTGCTGAGGCTGGCCTCAAACTTGTGATCCTCCTGCCTCAGCCTCCCAAGTTGCTGGGATTCCAAGCATGCACCATGGCACCAGATACTGGAGGAAGTCTTAGAGGCAGTTGAAGGAAGACTTTCTATTCTATACCATACGTGAAAATAATCAGGTCATATAGGTCTTTTACACTTCTGTTTGTCCTCTTTTAGTACAGAAAGAAAACTCTCTGTAGGATTCTCATGATCAAAATTTGTAAAATGATTTCTCCCCAATTTTATCGAAAAAGGAGGAGGACAATGAGAAAATGTATATATGTATCCTAATTCTCTTTAGCCAAAGACTACCAGGAGCATACCTTTGGTCTAACAAGTGGGGCTTATCACTCTTTGCAGTGAGGAATTTGTGTGTTATAAGATACCATGGGAAAAGGGCATTAGGACTATTGTAGGATGTAGGCCTGGGTTTGGTAATTTTAGGACTGGTCTGAGAAAGCAGGGTGAGGAGCACGACAATTGTGTGATGGAATATCCATGCATTGCATTTGTAGTGCAGGAGACTAGAGTGAGGGAAAAGCTGTAATTGGTCAAGAAGTGGCAGTCGCGCGCGTTCAGTGTGAGAAGGGATGTTTGGTACTGTGGGTTGCATGGGGACCTTGTTTTTGCATTGCTTTGTCTTTGTCTCAGAGTGACTTCATTTGAATGCAGATCTTCTGTGAGATTATGCCAAGCAGAACAAAATGGCCTGTGTCATAGCAGTTTGTCGTAACAGTAATGTCTAGCTGCGAAAGGTCAGTTCCTGAAGTCCGGAGCTGCTTCATTTTTCATACACACACACACACACACACACACACGCATGTATGTAAAATACATACATATATATATATATATATATAATATGTATTATAAAATTTATAATACACTTCTAGTCTAGCTCTAAATTTTAATCTTTTTCATGTTTTGGAGAGTGCAGTTGTAACATGTATTGGCAAAGATTAAAACTCTCTTGTAGAGTGCTATGGTTTGGGTGTAGTTTGAGCGTGTCCCCCAGAGGTTCACATGTTAGATGCTTGGTCTTCACTGTGGCAATATTTAGAGGTGGTGGAGCCTTGAAGAGGTGGGGCCTCCGGGAAGGTGGTTAGGTTGCTGGCAGTACCACCTTCAGAAGGGATTAGTAGTGGATTTGTAGAATTTGGTCCTAAGAGAGTGAGTTCTTATAAAAGAACAAGACTGACTCTTTCTAGGTCTCTGGTTGCCTTTCTTGCCATGTGATCTCTTTGACATGTGCTGCCACCATTGTGATGCTCTCTGTCTTGAGGCCCCCGCCAGAGCTGAGCAGAAACTGGTGCCATGTTCTTGGACCTTCAGAACTAGGAGCTAAATAAATCTTTTCTTTATAACATACATTGCCTCAAGTATTTTGTCATAGCAGTGAAAAATGGACTAATATATAACATTTTATCAATCTGTCAAGACTCATCACTTTAGGATTTACTTTTTCAGCTGAGTAAGTAGCACAAGCTCTACTGCCATTTGGAAAACTTCACACTTCTGTAGAGAATGAGTAGAAAACAGAGGATTCTTGCTTTGTTCCAGGTAGGATGTGAGTGATAGGGAGAGAAGTCAGAGAGGAAGAACATTTTGAGGACTATTTAGGAGAGTGGACAGAATGTGATGTCAGAACATAGTAGGGAGGGAAGGATGACAGCTGGTGTCTGAGTGGGAGTGAAGCTCCTCACCAGGCTGGGAGGAAGGGGAGAGCCACAGTTGGCAGGGGAGGAACTAATTCTCAGCAAGAATACCTATAGCACCGTGAATCTGGGTGGAGAGTGGACTGATTACTTCTGATCAATTTTATGGGTGCTTGGTATCTAACAGAATCTTCATTGATTCCATTCACATTGACTTAATATTTATTAATATCTTCTTTTATCAGCATATTCTTTCCCTGTGGGCAAATACATGTAATTGATAAAATTACGATCAGAAGATTGCTTGAACCAGATAGGGACACAAGGGATGCTGGCTTAGCTCTCTTGGTGGCTGTTGTCATAAAGCCATCTGTACCTTAGGAATTTATGTACCATTTTACAAACAGCACAGGACTGACCCTGAGAGGCGTGAGAGTTGGTGCATAGTAGGTACTCTGTGTGCATAGTTAGGAGTTGGGCTTAACAGAAGCGCTATGGTTTGTGTCTGCTACGGGTGCAGGAGGTGGTGAGGGTTTACTTTTTAGGCATTTGCCACCTAATTTTATAATGTATTATAGAGCTGGCCTGTAAGTTTTTCAATTGATTCTTTTTATACATAACATCAGGATATGTATACTTTGGCACAGTCACAAAAGCATGGAATATAATTTGCTCGAATTCAGCCCTCCGCACTTCTCCCTCCCTGCAACAGAAGTTAAGATGAAGGACGAAGGGAGAGAGGGAAGGGGCTAGTATTTATCCATAGCTGCACAAGAGTCAAAGGGTTTCCTTTACCTATTTTCATTCTGAACCCGTGTAAGGAAACTGCATTTGGATACATTTAAAAATCAGCTCTCCAGATTGATATGTCAACTGTGCAGGGACTGGTTGATCAAGGAAATGTGGTATATTGAATTTGTTCTTGTTTTGTTTCATTTTACCATTGTTCTTTTCTCTTTAAAAATTGGAAAATGCTTTCCTGGAGCTGACTTCTTCCTGCTCTTAGAAAGAGAAATTGCTAAGATTCCTTTTATTCTTCTATCGTATATTCTGGATCAGAACATACAATGAAATTTTTGTCATATATAAAATAGTACGAGTTCCCCTTACCCCAGCACTGGGGATTGAGCCCAGGGCCCTGCACGTGCTAGGCAAGCGCTCTGTCACTGAGCTACATCACCAGGCCTGGTAAGAGCTTTTTGATGTGACTTTTTTCCCATTAATGCATACATGATAGTTTTATTAAGTGATACCTATTTTTTAAATTATATGCCATTTTCTCAGATGATCATACTGTGAAAAATAATTTAAACGACTCTACAGAGGTGAAAAATCTTTAACTGGTGGAGGTTGGACTAGATTTCAGATTAGTGGTATAGAAATGTTAAAGCTTGCGATTGGTTCCCTAGTTATCTTAGGCAGTGTCATAATTATACCTTTAAATAAAAGTCATTGCTTTTCTTTTTAAATCCTTCTTATATATGCCTGATCTGTTACTGAATTATTCATGTGCCTTTGGGAGTTTCTAAAGTTCTCCATTAATCAGGATTTTAAGAACATTATGATAATAGTTAAATATGATACTGATATTAATAGGTTTTCCTCAGGAATTCTTTCATAATTTTGGTTTTTGTTTTAAGCATTTATAACATTTAAGGCTCATATAAAATTAAGTGTGAGTCTACTAATACTGAATATGTGAAAAATAATGAATTATTTTAAAATTATATCTTGGAGAAAAGCTATGTATATAAATTTTTTTAGTTGTTGATGGACATTTATGTATGTGTGTATGTATTTGTGGTGCCAAGAATCAAACCCAGTGCCTCACATATGCTAGGCAAGTGCTCTACCACTGATCTACAACCCTCTTGGAGAAAATCTTGTTTAATCCTTTGTATGTCAAAAAGACAAGACTCAAAAAACTGAGTGACTTCTGAGTTTCCTGAAAGAAAAATCATGGCATCTTGACATATAATTTTGGACATTTTGAAAATTCAAAAATTGGTAAACACTGGCAAACCAATTGGCAAACAGAATAACATTTATGTTATATTTGATAAAAATTAAGCAGAAGTTTTCATGAATAAAGAACACATCACTTTGACTACTTAATATCCTCTTCTATTTAAGTAGGTATGGAAAAGTTGTTTGTTTAAACTTACAAGTTATTTTAAATTTGTATTCCTAAAAGCATATACATTTGAGATGTTTCTTTGAGCTGCCGAAACTTTTCTTTCAGTTTTTCAGTGCTTCACTACTCGAATGAATGATCCTATGATGGTATAATTTAGTCATTTTTGTGCAGACAGAGTGATTTCCATTTGGACTGAAATCTATAATTGGAAGTGAGAAAATACTTTTTATTTATTAAAGATAATAACACAATAGATAATAACATAACAGATTGTGATTTAAACAATAATAAGCTAGTTGAAGGGCTCTGGAAACTAGGAAGTACTTTAGAGTTCAGCCAAGCCAGCTGTTTCACCTTTGTGGCTAATGATCCTGAGAGTCAAAGTGTGCAGAAATGATGATCCAAGGTGACAGAATTTGGTTAAGATAATAGATCTTGCTCTAACTTCTTGAACTAGTGCTTTTTACCCGACAATCCACCTTATTCTCCGAAAGCTGATCTAGATACTCTTTTAAAAGAAAGGGGGTGGGAGAATGCCCAAGGAAAAGGGCGCACACGTGCCCTTGTAATGAATCTGAGCTCAGGAGTTCGGTTCATGGGTTACAAGCAGCTGTTCTTCACAATCCCCCCATCCCCCGAAAATGTGCCTGTGGTGGGGATGATCAATGCTAATGAAATTAATTTTTGCTTTTTAGGTGAGAGTTATGTGTGTGCATCCAATGAACCATTTCGTAAAGTCGATTACACCAAAAATGTTAATCCAAACTGGTCTGTGAACATCAAGGGTGGAGCGCCCCGAACCTTGGCCGCCTCCACCTCCGTGAAGAGTGAAGTCAAAGAAAGTAAAGATTTCATCAAACCCAAGTTAGTGACTGTGATTCGAAGCGGAGTGAAGCCTAGAAAAGCCGTGCGGATCCTTCTGAATAAAAAGACTGCTCATTCCTTTGAACAGGTCTTGACTGATATCACCGAAGCCATTAAGCTAGACTCGGGAGTGGTCAAGAGGCTCTGCACCTTGGATGGAAAGCAGGTGAGATGCTTCCTGCCTCCACCTCTCCACCTTTCTTTTGAACTCCTATACTGTGTTGGTTTTATATTCAACAACAAAAATGTAGTACTCAGCTGAAAATAATTCTAGTAGTCCTGCTCTTATGTGTGTATTCACATCCCTATGCATGAGTGGCTTGCAGTCCTCTGGGTATCTCAAACGTGCATACACTGCTCTGGCTAGTGGGAGGGAAAATGTAGATTTCTGAGGGAAAGGTGTATATTGAGGTAGGGATCCTATGGATAACAACTGTTGATTAGTAAAGTCCTATTGGCTTGAGTATCACAAAAGTTAGAACTAAAGTTAGCATATTGAGAAAAGCCTTTAAAAAAATTTTTTTAGTTATACATGGACACAACATCTTTATTTTGTTTATTCATTTTTATGTGGTGCTGAGGGTCAAACCCAGTGCCTCACATGTGCAAGGCAAGCACTCTGCCACTGAGCCACAACCCCAGCACCAAAGCCTCTTTAGTTGTCAATGGACCTTTATTTTTATGTATTTGTTTACATGTGGTGCTGAGAATTTAATCCATTGCCTTACACGTGCTAGGCAAGTGCTCTACCACTGAGCTACAACCCTAGCCCCCAAAAGTTTCTTCTCCTATATGTATAGGAAAGAAAATGTATTAACAAGAAAGTACTTTTATGGGAATGTTCTTGTAAGTTTCATAGGGAACAATGGAGGCAATTAGCATATCTGAAAAATGAACACCAATTGCCCAGGAAAATGCAAGTCAAATTGTGGTAACAATGTATCAGGGAATCTAATGAACTTAAAAAACTTGGGCACATTGGGAAGACACATGAGTAATAATTACACAAATGTTCCGTTTTGCCACAAACTGATTATCTTTTCTAAAAAGAAACATGGCTCCCCAGTTTCCATAAAGTTCAATATTACATACATATATTTACAAATTACACATATCATATGAAAAATTATAATTTTCAATGTATTAAATTTTTGTCTTCCCCCAACATTTTTTTAAGTGGTTGGCTCTTGTAGTGCTAAGAATATATATAAAAGAAAATAATGTAGAACACTGCAGCAAGTGTCTTCCAGAAAAGCACAATTCAAATTGTTTCTAATTTTCCAAGACCAGATCTAGTTAGTAGGCTGTCTTCTGCAACATTAACAAAATTTTAAAAATAGATTCTGGGGGCTGAGGGTGTAGCTCAGTGGCAGAGCACATGCTTAGCATGTGTGAGACCCTGGGTTTAATTCTCAGCACCAAAAATAAATAAAAAATAAGTTTTGAAGCAGACAGTAGAATATGGTAAGATTAGAATGCTCTAGTTTATTAGTGTTTAGAAGGTATATATTTCATAGCAGCTTGTCCCAAATAAGTCCACAGTATTAATGAAAATGAATACTTTGTACGATGGAGTTAATAGCACAACAGGACACAAAATGCCTCAAGATTCACTAACATGTAAGTGAAAATGAATTAGGCCACAGGAATAAAAGGGAGATACAGTAAATCAGTTTGTTCTTGGTGGGCACGAGGAACACAGGAAGAATAGAGACAGATATTTAAAATGTCTAACCAAAAGGAGAATGAAAACCAAATTATGCCAAATTGGGGAAAAAAAATGGCAGGTAAAGAGTAATCACAGATGAGATTTTAAATAAGAAAACTCAAATTTGGAAATCTCCAAATGAATAACGTTCAGAGAAAATATAAATAAAGAAGTTGAACATCTAATTCATAGTCATGGAAATGTTAATAGTTATACAGAAAATTCTCTTCAAAAAAGACTCCAGACTACAAATGTAAAAATGTTAACAAGCACCGGCAGCCCAAAACCATCATGTTCAGAATAAAGCAGTGTGATGAGTAGGGCGGATGCCAGCAGTTAAAGGTTTGTGCCCTATTTGTTAAGAAACCTCTTGATATTGAGAACTATAGAATAAAGTGTAATAGCACAAAGATGTGCTAAAAGGATGTTTAAAAGGCATTCAACAAAATACAAAATCTATGTTCAAAAGATTTGGTATTGAATATAGAAAGTGATTTCTTTAATACACTAAAATTTTTTTCCGGTCTAAAGTAAAAAGTCAAAATATTGCTTAACAAATATAATACTGGAAGTATTCCTACAGGAATTAACTCCAAGACAGCATCAGTTTTTTACATTGTTCCCTAAATTTTCCCTATCGGTTTATTGTTTAATGTAATTTTAGTAAGAAACAAAATGAGATTTGGGTGGGGAGTGGGGACCCTGGCAAAGTGATTTTAGAAGTTAATCTGGAAAAATAGGAAAATTTTGTAAATAATGATTAATGAGCTCTCATACTACCAGATATTAAATCATCATCCTCATACCATACCACAGATAAATTCCAGGTGTTTTAAAAATTGAGATGTCAAAGTAAAACAAAATAACTTTAAAACAATGCTAGTAAATGATATTGAAACGGGAAAGGATTTTCTAAGCAAGAAAGCAGTAGGAAAATCACAAAGGGAAAATGTTGATTGGTTGGACAACATTAAAAATTTGAACTTTCTGGATGTCAAGCATCACATGCTTTTATGTTGTTATAATTTAATATGAAAAAATGCTGTAATAGAAAAATGGATAAAAGTCAGGTGATTTTTTTTTTTTTCCCAGGGTTGGCGTAACTGGGGATTGAACTCGGTGCCACTCAACCACTGAGCCACATCCCTACCCTATTTTGTATTTTATTTAGAGACAGGGTCTCACTGAGTTGCTTAGTGCCTTGCTTTTGCTGAGGCAGGCGTTGAACCTGTGATCCTCCTGTCTAAGCCTCCTGAGGCCAAAACAGACCATTTGAAAAAGCAGAATTATAAATAATAAGCATAGAAACAGTTCAAGGGCCCAGAGTTGTAGATGAGTGCTTGAGCATTTGTTAGCATGCACAGGACCTGGGTTCAATCCTCATACCCCAAACCAAACATAAACAAAATTGTGTTACTATTAAAAGGTGAGTTAGTGCTGTGAGTTTTTTTTTATATTTTAGTTAGGCATATATAACAGCAGAATGCATTTTGATTCATTGTACACAATTGCAGCACAATTTTTCATTTCTCTGGTTGTACATGATGTAGCATAGCACCATATGTGCACTCATACATGTACCTAGGGTAATGATGTCCATCTCATTCTACTATCTTTCCTGCTCCCATACCTTCACCTCACTGTGAGGTATTTTTAATGTGTAAAGTTGACAGTTTTAAGAAAGAAAACGTCCAGTGTTTTTGAATATGCAAAGATTTGGCATTCTCAAATGGTGTTGGAAGTATATTTTTTTAAAATCTCTTTTAACTGTGGATTGAACCCAGGGATGTTTAACTACTGAACCGTCTCCCCAGCACTTTTTATATTTTATTTTGAGAAAGGATCTCACTGACTTGCCTAAGGCTTCCCTAAGTTGCTGAGGCTAGCCTCAAATTTGTGATCCTTCTGCCTCAACCTCCTAAGCTGCTGGGATCATAGGCTTGTGCCACCACGCCTGGCTGGAAGTATAATATTTATGGAAAGCAATTTGTTAATATGTATAACTACAGTGTTCTTAATATTTGAATTACTTAAATTTACTTTAGAAATTATTCTTAACTAAAGACAGCCGCAAGCATACTTTGCATAGGAATATTCATCCCAGCATAAAAGCAGAAGATCAGAAACAGTTTGAAATTCTCATTAAGAACACAGTTAAATGGCATTACTGTAGAATATATAAGTACTAGCCATTGAAACCTGTTTAGGTGAATGTTTGAAGACATGAGAAAATGTTATGAAAAGAACAAGAAACAAAGTCTGAAGTATGTTTTCAGTTTTGTGTTAAAAGTAGATTTTTAAAAAACTGGTTCAGAAGGGAACAAGACTATAGTTGCCATGAGAAATCAAACATTTGATGTTCTGATTTTTACTGTTGTCCTTATAAAATGTAAGCAATGAGTTACTCTTTGAAATTTTGGTGATTATAACATGTTTCAGGTAACACTTTTGTTGCTGTTTGTGCCTTAGGAACTTAAATATTTTCCATGTACAAAGAAAAATGATGTTTTTGAACTTTATTTCTTTGGAAAAATTACTGATTTGATTTTTTTTTTTTTTTTTTTTTTTTTTTGTACCGAGGATTGAACTCAGGGGCACTCTACCACTGGGTCACATCCCCAGCCCTTTTTTGTATTTATTAGAGACAGGGTCTCACTGAGTTGCTAAGTGCCTCACCATTGCTGAGGCTGGCTTTGAACTGGAGATCCTCCTGCCTCAGCCTCCCAAGAGCTAGGATTACAGGCATGGGCCACCGCGCCCTGCTTCTCTGGACATTCTCAAGAAAAGGATAGCCTTAGGCTGGGGTGTAGCTCAGTGGTAGAGCATTTGCCTAGCATGCATGAGGCTGGGGGTTCAATCCCCAGAACTGAAGTGGGGGAAAAAGACACCTTTCCTTTGGGGAATAGAAAGGAATTTAAGAGGAACTGGTAATGAGTTGGTCCCTACACAACATTTTACACCGCCCTAAATTTTATGTTCTTTTTTAGTTACTTTCTCCAGATTTGTTTTTGTATAAACTTAATCTGATCTTCAGCACAAGGGTAGAGATTGTCTTTTGGGCAGTGTACCATGAATAGCCACTGATCCCATCCTGACTTGTGCATCTTTTTTCTGGACCTGAAAGCTTTGGGCATTGAAGATGGGGTGTGCCATGTCCAGGTAGCGTATATGTTGTTAAAACGGGGGCCCTGAATTTTTTTTTTTTTTTTGTACCGGGGATTGAACTCAGGGGCACTCAACCACTGGGCCACATCCTCAGCCCTTTATATATATATATATTTTATTAGAGACAGGGTCTCACTGAGTTGCTAAGTGCCTCGCCATTGCTGAGGCTGGCTTTGAACTCGTGATCCTCCTACCTCAGCCTCCCAAGTGCTGGGATTACAGGCGTGCACCACCGTGCCTGGCATTGAATCTTTATCTTATTTCAAAATGGATGTGCACATTTTGATTCTATTTATAAGTTATGACTTGGATAGTACAACTAACTCATGCATTTTAACTCTTTATAAGGTCACTTTAAATAAAATCATCTTTTAGGATTTAATCTTTAACTCCTGGCTTTCTTTAGCACAGAGCAGTGGTTTTCAGCCCATGGCCACTTTGTCCCGAAGGGGCATGTGGCAATATCCGGACTCACTTTTTTGGGCACCTCCTTTACAAGTGGGGGGTCTGTGGGCATCTGGTGGATGGAAGCTAAGGGTGCTGTTCTCCAGACCACCTTGCATAACACACCCACAACATAATGCTGGGTGTCTCAAGTGCTAATAGTGCAGAGGTTCAGAAATCCTGGTTTAGAGTAAGTGAAATGATTCGAAAGGAAATGCTGCTTATCTGAATATTAACTTTATGGTTAGGCTACCTGCTAAACTTTATTTCAGAACTATCCTCATAGTTCCGCTTTCTATCTGATGGATGCAGCTGTGTTGGAATGTCATGGTTTATAGTCTTTGTTGCTTGGATTTCAATGTGTCTTTATCGTGTGATGCTGACACCAGTTGGGTCGTATAGCATTACAGGGAATTAAGTAAAGACATGCCAAGTGGTTTTACATGTATTTAAAGTGAAGGATATGGGATCATGATTTAATCTTGGGTTTTCAAGTATTTAACACTTAAAAGTGATGTTGTGGCTGTTGATTTTTTAAAAATATATAATCCATGTGTTCATAAATGGGATCACTAGAAAGTGATCTGTAAAGAGAAGTTGTGACTATTCTTGTGATTTTCTTTCAAACTGCAATAATTTGAATGAAAAACTTCACTTAAACATCTTTAAACATCAAAACCTTTGAAGGATTGTATAGGAAAACAAGTCTTTTTAAATTTTTTGAAAGAGTAGCTTTAAAGTTCTTTGAAAATGCCTTTATTCTTTTAAGGGACTGAGTGGTCCAGATACAGCTTTTGTCCACATGTGTAAAAGATTCTAGCTTTTAGCGTTCCCAGAAACAGAGTTTTAACTTAAAAGAAACATTTTGTGGAATTTGGAACAAGTTGATTCTTGTCATGAACAGAGGGAAAACAGATTCAGAAATTGCTGCATTTGATGCTTAAGGGAAAAAACACTTCCAGACTTTGGGACAGCTGCCAGCCGTAGGATACCCACATGCACTAGGTCCACTTTAGGGAACAGGACAAGCCCCGGAGTGCCTTTGTCATATCAGCCATCTTAGAGTTTAGGAAGGTTTCCATCTTCACTGGTTAAAAGAATTTAATTATTTCGTGAATACCATAATATGAGTAGTATTTATTTTGTGCCTTACTTTTCTTTTGTGGATTTCCGTTTTCTGATGAGGGTTCTTCTCATTCTAATGACCTAACTGTATTTAAGCTCAGCAACATCTTCTCAAAAATTGCTGCATAAAAACTCAATGGCTGATATGTATTCATAAATGCTTTTCTCGGTTAATCCTGATTTAATTCCTCCTTGAAGTAGATGAGGACAGAATCTGGGTTACTTTTCACACTGCTCCCAGTGCGTGCATTTTGTTTTGTAGATTACAGACATGGAGACAACTATGTCTAGTCTTACTAGATACATTCACATTGCCCAAGTATGGATATCCCTGATCTACTCCAAGGAATGTAATCAGTAATGGCCAGACTAAGAGCAACCCGTAGAGTTTTTTAGGTGGGGAGAGGGAGAAAATGTTATTTTGTTGTTTGATTCCTTGTATAAGGAGATTTGCCTTGGATTAAAGATGGGGAGGGCTTAATCTTTGATTTGGTGAACCCCTTTCTTCAAAGAGGGGTCTAAAAAGTGAGAAGTAAAAGGGAAACATTTAGATGTCCTTTTTTTAAGATTTTTTTTTCCTTTAGTTTATATTTTGCCATTCTGTTACCTATTTGTAAAGCAAATGCTCCAACCTTGAATTATTTTCTCCCTTTTAATGGGAAAGTAGAAGAAAACACTAAAATCCTGTCAAGTAGTTTTTGCAGTTGCACATTACAAGAGATGTTTAAAAGAAACAATTATAGCTTGCAATGAATTATGCAATATAAGTGTAGGTGAGATAAAAATGACATCATTGCAAACTCTTAATTATTCCTTTGGGAAAGCTAGAGTCATGTGTGGAGCATAAAGATTGTGCTAAAATTAGTTCATGAAACAGAAATTTTATGCATATTGCATTTTTGACATCTGAGGTCTACTTTTATTTTTATTATAAATGCATATTTTATTGATTATAATAATGCTTATTACAGTATTGTTGCATGTGTATCTTATAATGTTAAGAATAATAGCTAATTGGTAGGTTAGTTAATAGTGTAACTTCTATGCCAGGCATTATGTTAATGCATTATATTAGTATTCTTCACTAACCTCACAACAGACTTCAGAGTTAATACTAAAATACCATTTTCAGTCAGAAGATTGAGGCACAGAGCTTATCATGTAACCTCTTCAGCATTCTGCAGCTGGTGCGGAAGCTGAGATTCATATGCAGGAAGTGAGATTCCAGATCCCACAGTCTTCATGGCTGGGTAGCCTCTGTGGGAGGCTTCAGTGAGAACAGTGAGGGACAGGACAAAGAACTAATAAACTAATCAGGTGACTTTAAAAAAAATTATAGGTTTGAGAGTGATGCAATTTCACCTGGCATTTATCTGAAACCTGCGTAATAACAGGTTATGTTATAAAATTATACTTTGGGAACTGAAAAATGAAACAAAATAGGTTACACGGCGATTATATGCTTGACATAAAACTGACCCTTAGAATTATTTTATTAATTTTAAAAATTAAAGGACTATGGCATTGCAGAAAGTTTAGTTCTATTTTATAAAAAATACTTACTTTGTACCGCACTTGATTCCCCCCCAACCCCCAGGATTCATTTTCTGATGAAGGTTCATTTTACTTTTTGTGCTGGGGATTGAACATAGGAGTGCTTTACCACTGAACTACAGCCCTAGTCCTGTTTTCATTTTTTGAGAGAGGATCTTGCTAAGTTGCTAAGGCTGGTCTCAAATTTGGGATTTTCCTGCCTCAGCCTCCTGAGCATCTGGGATTATAAGTGTGTGCCGCTGTGCTGGGAAGTTCATTCAATTGTAGTGCTTTATTCTTTTTTTTTTTAATTTTTTTTTTTTTTTTTTTTTTTTTTTAGTTGTAGGTGGACACAGTACCTTTATTTGATTTGTTTATTTTTATGTGGTGCCGGGGATCGAACCCAGTGCCTCATGTGTGCTAGGCAAGTGCTCTATCACTGAGCCACAACTCTGGCCCCTCTTTATTTATTCTTTATTCTAACTCAGAATTGAGTCAAGGAGATTACTTGTAATAGGTGCTTTGTAAAGCTAATTGATTACTTTTGGTTATAGCTAGCTTTTAAATTTGTTGCTTTTATATCTTGAATGCCTGCTGATAGTAATTTGTACCGATATGGGTAATATGTAATATTACTTTACAAGTTTTATTAGACTTCATGAAATAGTCATTTATTCATTAGCCTTATGGTTAAAAACAAGGGCAGTTACAAAGTCAGTATAGTATTTTAGAATGCATAACAGATACAGAAATTAGTCCAGTGTTCTTTTACCTTTATTTAATTTTGTTTTTTGAAGACTAGGGATTTAACGGAGGTGTGCTTTATCACTTAGCTACATGTCCAGGCTTTTTTATTTTGAGATGGAGTCTTGCTAAGTTTCCGAGGCTGGCCTCAAATTTGTAATCCTTGTGCCTCAGCCTCCCAAGTCCCTGGGACCAGGGAGGCACCTCCACATTTGGTATTATTTTTTTGAGACGGGGTTTCACTATATTGTGCCGGCTGACCTTGAACTCAAGCCCCTCCTGCCTCAGCCTGTCCAGTAGCTGGAATTATAGTCATGTGCCACCCTACCCAAATTTTTAGTCTAGCTTTCTTATTTTATAAATGAGACGTATTTGGGTATGCACATTAGCTTTTGAGAACTTGTTGAAATCTGTGATTTTTCTCTTCCAAGTAAAACCTGATCCAGAATTTTGCATCTGATCAGTTAATTTGCCAGTTGCTGTGCAGTTTAGAATCTGTGCTTTGGCCTTTTATTTTGTTCTCTTTATTTGGGGAAAGTGCTTATTTTCAGTCTGACCGTCATTGGTTTTTCTGGAGAGCAAAGGTTAAGCTTGACCATGCATGTCCACATTCCTAGGGTGCTGCCTCATAGGAGAATTAATTGAATCTAAATTAAAAATTGCTTCACAAACAAAAATAATGCCAGAGTCCATACTTGCTTTTTCAGTAACCCTGAACGCGTTTCCAGATTTAAAAATTAACCTCATACATTTGTTTTCACTCTCTTCTTCTTCTTCTTTTAATAAAGAAGTACACCACACAGAATATAGCAAGACTAGTTCGTGACTATTCTTCCCATGTTTTTTAGGATACTTAATTGTAGTGTGATGCAGCTGCCAGACTCTGTGGGATGGGTTGGAGAGCTCTGTAGTCATTAGGCACGCTCGCCTCCACCCAAGTTTAATTTTCTGGGCCTGAGGACTCTAGGCAGCAATGCAAGGCCCACCCAGAGGGAGCCTTCCATTCCTCCTCATGCATTCCAGGCCCTTCTCAAGGACTGCAAGATTTTGTTTAAAATTTTCTCTTCTTTGTTTTGTAGTGGTTTGTGGCAGGCTTCTCTAAATGTGAGCATAAAGACGTTTGATTATATTTGAAAATATTGTTCTTGTAGTTTGCCCACATGCTAAGTCATTAAAATGACATTTTAGGTGTGAGCTTTGAGGATATTTAAGTATGTGTGTATGGGTACTTACTGAAGCTAGCAATTGCTACATAGTTTCATTTCTAAAGGATTAAATATCTTTAGTAGCCCTTTTGTTACTTTTTTTTTTGGCATGGTCATATATGGTTGGTACATGCCATTTTGAAAATGCAAATTGAAGACACTTTTTCTTTTTATAAAATAGCAAAAGTTGTATAAATGGAAACTTTAAAAAGTTCGTTTAGATAACAATCTGAATATTAACATTTTATATGCCTTTCTGTTTAATACAGTAGCCCAGGTTTTACACGTAGACAGATGAAAGATAAAAGTTCACATTAGACTGGGCACTGTTGTGCACATATGTAATCCCAGTGGTTTGAGAGGCTGAGGCAGGAGGATCGCAAGTTCAAAACCAGCCTCAGCCACCTAGTGAGGCCCTAAGCAACTTGGTGTGAGACCCTATCTCTAAGTAAAATATAAGAAAAGGGCTGGGGATGTGCCTCAGTGGTTAAGTACCCCTGAGTTCAATCCTTGGTACCAAAAAGGAAAAAAAAAAAAGTTCACATTGTTTGTCTTCCAGAGCGTTCCCACCTAGGCAGCACCATTCCATGTCTTAATTACTTCTTGAACTTCAAGGAATCAGGAAATGTAGTCACAGTGATTTGTGCCCCCCCCCCCAAAAAAAAGAGCTGATTGTGTGCGTTGGAGTCCAGAAAATACAAATTGAAATTGTATTTAAATGTATTTTTTTCCTATGACACAGTGCCATTTTCGTGGGGCCAAGTTCACAGTTATGCAATGAGGCATGTCATCATAGAATTTTTAATGATGGGAAAGTTAAGACACCAATATTTAGTGCCAGGTATCGTGCCAGACTTTTCACACATGTTGCCATGTAATTCTCAGGGTCATCCTGCAGTAGGAAGATGGTCATACTCCTACCTAAGGAGGGTTACAGAGCACACTGAAGGACTCTTATCCTTTGGTTTCAGTTCACCATCTTAGATATGGCAGGGCACTTACACCATGAAGCTCCAGAAATTTAAAAATTTGGTTTCAGAGCTAGTTTCTGAGATCCAGAGAACGAACAGTTTTACAACTTCATGCTTATTCTAGATTGTTTTCTATAATGAGTCATGTAGCATGTTAACTTTGTTAGATTTGGCTTTGAATAGCTTCCTAAATTTCCCCCAAACTTACATTCACTCTCAGATGATAGCATGACACACCATCAAGGGTAGTCAAAGGCCGTGATGTAGATAGAATATAAAGCAATTCTAGTGTTGTACATACTATTTAGAGCCAATGTTTAATAAATGGGGGAAAATTTTAAATTGTGTCTACCCTATGTTTTTATCTAAATTGTTATGATGTAGAGAAATACTATAACACCATAAAAAGTGATAATAATCTGTTCCAGTGAAGGGACTGTGGGTGACCTTTCTGAAATTTCCATTATTGTGGTTATGCAGTAAATTCTGTATCAGTGGCCAAATCAACATCATTGAATATTGTGAGAGTATACTCACAAGAGAGTCAACAATTTTCAGACCTTATATGAATTTTACCAGTTGTCTTACATATAAACTGTTCTTAACATGTTTGTGATCAATGGGCTACAATGAAACAGAATTTTTTTTCCCTTTGGTTAATGGGGAACCAATTCATTCAGACATTAATATTTTCTGTTTACCTTGTACTAAGCACTCTACTGGATACTTGAGGAACAAGTATAAATAAGACAAGGTCTCTGCTTTTGAGGAACTCTCTTTATAGGAGAAAAGACAAACACAGGAATAATAATTGCAAGACAGGGTGATTCTATAATGGGCCATGGGTGATGTAAGGGATTGTGGTCAAAGAAGGGGAAGTTAATTCCTTGTAGAGGCATCAAAAGTTTTTCACAGAGGAGGTGACAGATTTATTAAAGGCATACTACACAGTGGAATAAAACGTTTAAGTGAGGTGCTTTACTTTGCAAGGAGTATCTTAAGTGATGGAATATGTATTTTTGATCTTTACATTTTTTTTTCTTTTACAAAAAAAATTTTTTTGTAGTTGTAGATAGACAACTATTTTTATTTTTCTGTGGTGCTAAGGATTGAACTTAGTGCCTCACATGTGCTAGGCAAGAGCTTTGCTGCTGAGCTACAGCCCCAGCCCCTTTTTTGGTCTTTTTAATTTCAAACTTTTTCAACTTTGTATTTTTGAAGAAAATTTACACTCATACAAATGTTGCATAATTTTTTATATGGATTTCATGTATCTTTCCATCCAGCTTCCTGTAAGATTGACAGCTTCCACAACACAATGCATTTAACGAAACGAGGACATTGACAGAGATGTTACAGATCTTATTTGGGTTTTTCCAGTTGTCTTGCCAATGTATCTTTCCTAGTCTAGGATCCCACATTATGTTGACTTGTCATATCTTCTTGGTTTCTGATTTGTGACAGTTCCTTAGTTTGTCTTTTCCCTCCATGATCTTGATACTTTTAGGGGAGTTTGGGCTAGTTACTTTGTATAATTCCCTTCAAGTTGGAGTTTTCTGGGATTCTCTCATGATCACATTGGGGTTATGTGTTTTTGGTAAGAAGTAGTTGTTAGTCCTGTCTTAGTGCACCAGATCAGAAGGTTCCTGATCTTAATGTCTCTGTATGATGGTGAAGTTAATGTTGATCACTTCATTGTGTACTGGATATTTTCAATGTAAAACTGCTGGTTTTTTTTTTTTTTTTTTTTTTGTCATAGAAATAATGTGTTGAAGGGAGATGCTCGGAGAATCATTCCCTAGTAATGTTGGCATCCACTGATGGTTCTTGCCCACACCAATTATTACTGTGGTGTTTGCCAAATGGTAATTTTGTATTCCTACCATTCTTTTCAACTTCATTAACGAATTCTTTTAGGAAAAGTTATCTCTTCCTTTCTTATTTTAGTTAGCTTTTTCATTGCCATGGTCAAAATACCCGATAATAACAATTTATAGGAGGAATGTTCAGGGCCCGCAGTGTAATGGCCAACTCCATTGCTTTGGGCCCAGAGTGAGGCTATAACATATCATGGAGTAGGGGCCCAGCAAGGGGGAGCTGCTCAGCTCATGGCAGGGTCAAGAAGCAGGTGGGAGGGGCCACAGGGCAGATGGACCCTTCAGGGGTACCCCCTAGTGACCCACCTCCTGCAGCCAGGCCCCGCTTGCTTACAGTTACTACCCAGTCATTCCATTCAAAGTAGGAGGGACTAATTAGGCTACAAATCTTACAAATTTTACCCCTGAATATTCCAGCATTAATATTCCAGCATTAATTCTGGCTTTTAGGGGGACAGCTCACATCAAAACCCTACACTCTGGGCTGAGCACAGTGGTGCACACCTGTAATCCCAGCACTTGGGAGGCTGAGGCAGAAGGATCGCGAGTTCAAAGCCAGCCTCAGCAATGGTGAGGCACTTAGCAACTCAGTGAGACCCTGTCTCTAATAAAATACAAAAAAGGGCTGGGGATGTGGCCCAGTGGTCAAGTGCCCCTGAGTTCAATCCCCAGTACCAAAAACAAAAACAAAACAAACCCTACACTCTGCCTCTGGCCCAAAAGCTCATGTCTGTCTCAATGCAAAATGTATTTAGCTCATTTCCAAGAGTCCCACGGTCTTAACTGTTTTGACATTGCCCAAGTCCAAAATCTCCTGAGACTCAAAATCTTGTCTCTGAATCCCTGTTAAAATTAAAAATGAGTTACATACATCTAATAATACAGTGACTCAGAGTAAACATTCCCATTCTGAAGGGAGGAATGGGGCATAGGAAGATGGGATGGGACCAATGAAAGACCAAATCCCAGCCAGGCAAATAAGTCCCCTGACTCTGCCTGTAACTCCATGTACAGCATCTAGGACATGTGGTGGCAAGGTGTTATTTCTGAGGGGCTTGGGCAGCACTGGCCTTGCTGGGCTCTGGCTTTATCTGCATACGGGTCATGCTACTGTCCTCTTAATTCCCATGGTTTTCATTCCAGCTCCCCACTTTGCCCTCTTGGGTGTAGCCTTCAGGGACTCTAGCCTTGCCATACTTTGCCGGGCCTCCCAGGCCTTCCTTTGAAATCTCAGTAGAAGTCTCTGTGACTCCCTAACTTCAACGTCCTGCAGAACCAACACCACTTGGATGATACCAGGGTCTGCCACTGGCTTGCTCAATATATGGGCACCATGGAATCATGGCTGCAGCAGCCTCTGAGTGCCTGTGCAACTTGGCATGGTGAAACAACATCCTACATCGCCCTATGCAAGCAGAGCACCCACATAATCTTTTCTCAAAGGAATTTTCCCTTTAACATCCTTGAGCCTGCAATGGGTGTGATACCTGAGATGCCCTCAAGGTATCTTTTATTGTTTCTGTGCAAAGCACTTAGCATCTCTTTAGGGGCTATAATCTCTTCAACAAGTACATCTTCTTTGGCTTCAGCTTTACGTGCATTTTTTTTTTTTTCTGGCCAAACTGCAAATTATTAAAATCCTTTAGCTCTGTTTTCTGCTCTTGATTCTCAATAGTAAACCTGGCTCAAAGCCTTCAGCAGTATATCTGCCACTGATTGAATGCTGTGCTACCTTTAAATTTCCTCAGATTATCACTTTTCAATTCAGCCTCACACAAAGTCTCAGGATATGGGCAAAATGTGACCAAGTTCTTTGCCAGAATATAACACGACTGGCCTCTAGTTTAATTCAGAACTGGTCTTATTTCCTTCTGAAACCTCATGAGTCCAGTCTGCCTTTCTATTGGCATCCGGGTCCTTTGAGTTTCCACTACAATTGCCCAGGAAGCTCCACTTACAGCATTCTTAAGTTTTTCCAGAATGCATCTCTGAACTTCAAAATTCCTTCTACAAACCAGCTCCGAAGGCTTCTGAACAACATGGGCAGGTTAGTCAGAGCACTTTTCTATACCAGTTTCTGTTTTAGTCAGCTTTTTCATCACTGTGACCAAAACACCTGACAAGAACAACTTAAAGCCTCCAATTTATTGGGGCTCACAGTTTCAGAGGTTTCAGTCCATAGTTGTCCACCTCTACTGCTCTGGGCCTAAGGTGAGGCAGCATATCATGAGGAATGGCCCAGTGGAGGGAAGATGCTCAACTCATGGCAGGCTCAAGAAGCAGAGGGGGGTGAGGGAAGGGGCCACAGGGAAGATGCACCCTTCCAGGGCACACCCCCAGTGACCCACTCCTCTAGCCACACCTCGCCTGCTTCTAGTTACCACCCCGGTCTGTTCAAACTAGGATGGACTGATGAGGTTCCAGCACCCATCATCTAACCATTTTACCTCTGAATATTTCTGCATTAACAGGAGCTTTTGGGGACACCTCATATCAAAACCAGAACACTATGTACTTACTTATTCAGTTATTTATAATAGTATGGAGCAAGGAATCTTTATATTCTGTGGGTTATAATTCCTTACTGTTATTTTATGGCTGAAAATGTTCCAGATATGGCCAGCGTCTTCAGGGTGGATTCTGTCCTTTTTGACTTACTTTAGGGCATATAAGGATGCAGGGAGCTTCATTAGATTCATAGTTAAGTCTTGTGGCAAACAAAATGTTTTTCAGCTGCTCTAGGTCCACCATTCTTGGTGGTTTTTTTTTTTTTTTTTTTTTTTTTTAAATGCTGTATCTTCTCTCCATGTGTGCCTGCAGATTCTTGATTTCTGTTCCTGGCACAATCTCCAGGTTTCTCTGTAGCTGTGTTTCTCTCACATATTTGGCATTAAGGTCACAGAAACCAGGCAGGACCTAGAGTATTTCTGAGTTGGTTGATTATTGTCCAGTACAAGAGCGTACTCACAGGTCATTGGTAGCCGTGCTTTTATCTATAGATGGCTGCTTTGATGTGAACACCCAAGATTTGTTTTGAACAGCGCTGCTGTGGTTTAAATCCTTTGACCCTGACACCTATGTGCAATGAACTTGGCTCAGAAGGCGCCGAGAGTCTTGCAGGCATCTAGGGATTAGTGACTGTGTGGTTCAGTGGTTCTCAGCTGGAGGCAATTTTTGCCCATTGGAATAGCTGGAAATTTTTGGAGGCATTTTTAGATATTCTAACTAGGATGGAGTGGGGTGTGCTACTGGGTAGAGTTCAGGGATGCTGTGAAATGTCCTGCAGGCCTCCAACAAAGAATAATGTTGCTCAAAATCTAAACATTTCTGAGGTTGAGAGACTATGACATAATTTGGTGGCTATTAAGAAAGATAGTTTTGGAATTAGGAGGGTCATGGGTGTGGGAGTGGGTGTAGAGTAGAGTGTAGCTGAAATTTAAAAGGTGGACAAAGGCAAGGTCATGCACCACATACAGCGCATTACCAAGGGTTGTGGACTGCATCCGTCTGGCAGTGGGTTACCGACAAGGAATTGTTAAAAGGATCAGTTTTGCAATTTAGAAAGTTTGCTTTGGAGAGTTGTTGCTGCCTGAAGCGATGGCCGCTTGGAGCAACGAAGCTGCGGGAAGAAGTTCAGAGGCAAACTGGAGACAAACACCTTTTTATTCTGATAACTTTTCTCTCTGGCTCTAACAACGACTAACACGCGCCGCACACACCACCAAAATGGCGCTGACCCGATCAGCAGTCTCGGCCAAGTCACTCGAGATCCCGGGCCAAGTCCCGTGAGACTACGGAAGGCGACAATGCCCAAATCTCCGTGGCCCATAGTCAACCGCAATTCAAGCCATCTCCCCAAACAGGGCTCCTGTATTTCCCCCCTTTTGTTTTAAAAGAGGGGATGCTCTAGGACGTCTATGTGCAACCAACATTCTTACCCGTCATCGGATAATCAAGGCTGTGCCCTTGACTCCTGTCTTAGGTTGATATGTCGGCCACATGAGACTGTCCTGTGCGACTGTGCCTGTCTTAGGTTGTCCCCCTCTGGGGATCTTGCCTGTCATTGGCTAACCAGCCATCCAGTGGAGCCCTTTAGGATCGACTGTGTATGATGACTAACAGCCGTCCAATTGTGAGGAGATGTTGCGGCTTTAAGGCGACAAGCCTTTTGGTGATGAGCCAAATTGCATAGCATATCAAATTGTTTAAACAAATCAGCTGCCCTAAGTTCCATCAAGTAACACACTGAATTCTCTAGACAAATACCCGCAAGACATTGTCCCGTAAAGTCCCAAACAATGAAAGATCAAAATGTCCATTTGTTATAACACGTTGATGTAGGAGGCCCCATGCATGTAGAGCAGAGGCCACACTGTTGGTGAGGTTGTTTGATGCTTGAGCAGCAGGGATGCTTGTGGCGGCCGTGATCCCTGCAGCTGTAGCAGCAGACGTCTTTTTTATGTCTAGACAATGCCACCGGCAAATCTTCAGGGCCCGCTACCTAGAAACTCAAGCATCAATTATTAAAGGAAAGGCAGTGCTATTGCAGCACTGAGTCAAGAGGCGAGTTGTCAAACTACAAAATAGAATAATTAGATTAGAAAATTAAAGTTGATTTTTGTTCACACACATCGCTGGTTGAGCTTCTACAAACATAAGTTGGAAAAAATATATTTAGAACAAAACAAAGAAAGACTGAGGGTAATTACTGCATTAAAGATAGATTAAAGAAAAGGTAAAGGCACTTTGGAGAAATAATTTGTTAGCTGGAACCCTTGAGTCTCTGTATACAGAGCAATCTTTTACCTGTTGAGATAATTGAAATTAATCAGCTATTAAACAAATGAAGTTAATAACAAATAAACAATCTTATGTCAAAACACCAAAATATCAGGTTATATAGCACTAGTCATATCGTTTGCTAAAGAGAAGTCCCAGGGACACCTATAAATCAAAATTGAAAGTACCTTCATTTATAAAATTATTTACTCTTAATTGAATACTCTTAACCTAAAATGAATTAAAGTTATTTGGATCCATATATATATTTTTTTTTTCATAAACGCTTTGTTATTTGTGACGTCACACTGGACAGATGCACAAACATACAAACATATATTTGTGACATCACATTAACATGAAATGTAGACAAATGTACAGACATAAAGACATGTATAAAAAGAAAAAAAAATACAATTGTGTGCACACTAAAGAGAGATCTCCTCGTCCCGGCCGGGAGGAATGACACTTAAGTTGTGAAATATTTTTTTTTTTTTTTTTGTGGTGCCAGGGATTGAACTCAGGGGCACTCAACCACTGGGTCACATCCCCAGACCTTTTTTGTATTTTATTTAGAGACAGGGTCTCACTGAATTGCTAAGTGCCTCGCCATTGCTGAGGCTGGCTTTGAACTCGCGATCCTCCTGCCTCAGCCTCCCAAAGTGCTGGGATTACAGGCGTGCGCCACCGCGCCTGGCTAGGTTGTGAAATATTTTGAAGGACTCTTTTGAGGGAATCATTCTATACCTTCATCTTGGTCCTCTTGATTTTGTACCTTTTTTATTAATCTTGATTCTTCAATAACTTCATCTTGATCATTTTGATGTGGTACCTGTTTTATTAATCTAGATGGTATCCATATTGGAGAGGATTCGTGTTTTGGAAAAAAACACAAACAGATCCTCTTCCCCAAATTAATATTGGATCTGGACCCTTCCATGTACCTGAAAGAACATCCTTCCAGTAAACCAAAGGTTTATGTTGTTGGTGTGGATTCCAATGTCTGCCTCCAGCAGAATAACCATTAGAGTCTAAAGTTAAAAAATTTAAGGTAAACAGGGCAACTGCCAATCTGTCCTTAGGACTTTTCCAATTTCCTTCTTTTTGTTTTAATAACATAATTTTCAGTGTTCGGTTTGCTCTTTCAATAATGCCCTGACCCTGAGGATTGTATGGGATGCCTGTTTTATGGGATATATTGAATTTTGCGCAAAACTGTTTGAAAGATGAGGACGTATATGCGGGGCCATTATCTGTTTTAAGCATTTTGGGGATGCCCAATGCAGCAAAAGCTTGCAAACAATGAGATGTAACATCTTTAACTTTTTCTCCAGAATGTAAGGAAGCAAAAATCATGCCTGAGCATGTATCTATGGTAACATGAATAAATCGTAATTTTCCAAAACTTGGCTCATGGGTAACATCCATCTGCCACACCACAAATGATTGGGCGTTAACCCTCTAGGGTTAATGCCAAAATGAGGATTGGGCAAATGTGTCATACAAGATTTACAATCTTTTACAATTGTTCTGGCTTGCTCCTTTGTGATTTTAAACCTACGTTGCAAGGTGGTGCTGTTGACATGAAACTGGGAGTGAAATAAAGTAGCTTGTTGTAGCACTGAAAGTATAAATATTGTTTTTGTAAGTTCATCAGCCTTTTGATTACCTTCATGGAGGGGACCAGGCAAATTAGTATGTGCTCTAATATGGCCTACGAATAGAGGTTCTTTTCTTGCCCACAAAAGTTTTTGTATTTGATAAAACAATTTAAAGGCTGGAGTATGAGGTGCTATTGGTCCTGCTAACTCTAATTTTGGGACGGCTTGTACAATATAGTGGCTATCTGAAAAAATGTTTACGGGCTGGTCCCTAAAATTTTCCAGAGCTCTTACCACAGCTTCCAATTCCAATAGTTGAGCTGATTTGTGTGCAGTTATGTAAGTCATATTTTCTTTTTTAGTGACTACTGTAGCAGTACCATTTGAGGACCCATCTGTAAATACATTAAATGCCTTAGGAATAGGTTGATTTTTTTTATTACCTGTGGAAATATAATAGGATGATTAATACAAAAAGATAATATAGGGGACTTAGGAAGATGATTATCAAAATTTGCAGAAGTAGAGCATTTAGCTATAGCCCAATCATTATCATTGAAGCATAAATATTCAATCTGTGATGATGAATAGGGAGTAATAATAGTAGCAGGGTGAATGCCAAATATTTTAGTAGAAGTCTTAAGTCCTTGAAGAATAAGTTTAGCCACCATGGAGGTATAAGATTCAATTATACTTTTAGGAGAGACGGGCAAATGTATCCATAATAAAGGCCCTTGTTGCCAAAATACTCCTGTGGGTGTATATTGTGAAGAAATAATAATCAACATCAGCGGTTGAGTTAAATCAAATCTATCACAATGAGCTCCTTCGATGGCTTTTTCTACTAACTTTAAAGCTTTCCTAGCATCAGGAGTCAATGTTCGCGGTGAAGATGGATCAGGGTCTCCACGAAGGATGTCAAATAAAGGTTTTAGTTGGCCAGTAGTGAGGTTTAGTGTAGGGCGAAGCCAATTAATGTCTCCCAGTAGTTTTTGGAAATCACTGAGGGTGGTCAAATGTTCTTTATTAAAATATTTTGGGGTCTAACAAAAGTATCCATGATTTTAAATCCTAAATATAATATGGGAGATCTGGTTTGAACTTTTTCTTCTGCTATAAATAATCCGTATTTTTTTAAATTTTCTATCACGTCACTGAATATATTAAATAAGATTTTTTGATTAGGGTGGGCCAATAAAATATCATCCATGTAATGTAGACACATGAGGTTTGGATATTTATTTTTAATGGGTTGGATAGCCCCTTATCTTGGCATATGGTGGGGCTATTAACCATTCCCTGTGGTAAAACCTTCCATTGATATCTCTGATCAGGGCCATTATTGTTAATAGAAGGAAGTGAAAAAGCAAACCTGGGGGCATCCAGAGGATGTAGGGGAATAGAAAAGAAGCAATCCTTTATATCAAGAGTAATAAGATGGAAATTTTTTGGAATAGCTACAGGACTAGGAAGTCCAGGTTGAGTAGGCCCCATAACTTGCATGGTTTTATTGATTTGTCTAAGATCATGTAACAATCGCCATTTTCTTGACTTTTTCTTGATCACAAATATGGGGGAATTCCAGGGAGAGGTGGAAGGTTCTATATGTCCTGCTTCTAATTGTTCCTGAACTAGTAGGTGGACCGCTTGTAATTTCTCTTTAGATAGGGGCCACTGAGGGACCCACACTGGCTTATCAGAAAGCCATGGTATTTTCAAAATTATTTTCTCAGTGGCCCCGAAAAAAAATATCTTTTTCCTTTATGATAATGATTACTTTTAGGGTTAAGATTACTCTGTACTTTTTGATAATGATTTCTTTTATGGTTAAGATTACCCTGTAGATTTTCACATTTAACACCTGCAGGCTTGGTTGCAAGGTGTACTCCCATTTGTTGCAAAATATCTCTTCCCCATAAAATAACTGGTAGGTTAGGTAAAACATAAGGCTGAAATGTTCCTTTATGGCCTTCATCATCCTCCCATTTTAAAATTACCGCACTTTTATCTGGGAGGTTATTATATCCCAAGCCTCTTAAACTGGTTGAAGCTTTTTGCAGAGGCCAGTGCTTGGGCCATTGGCATAAATTAATAATGGAAGAGTCAGCTCCAGTATCTATTAATCCCTCCATTTCTATTCCTTGGATTTTTATTTTACACATAGGCCTCCTTGAACAGTCTCGAACCCAGCAAGCCATGGGTCTTGAGTCAGTGGAACAAAATCCTCTATTGTTCCCTTCTTGAGGCATACCCATTTTAAATGAGTTATGTAAATTGGGAAGGAGAAGCAACTGAGCAATTCTATCTCCTTGATTAACAGAACTTATACTTTGGGGTGAGCTAAGCATTATTTTTATTTCCCCTTTGTAGTCTGAGTTTATTACACCTGGGGTCACTTGCAAACCTAATAAGCTTTTAGGACTACGCCCGATAATAAGTCCTACAGTCCCTGAGGGAAGAGGTCCCCTGACTCCTGTGGGAATCAGTTGAACCCCCATTTCAGGTGTTAACACTATTCGGGCGTGGAACAGAGGTCTAATCCTGCATTTCCTCTTGTTCCTCTGGCGAGGGAGTGGATGGGTAGTAGGGATTGTGTCGGGGAAGCATCTGAGTGGATGCTTGAGGATACTCCTCCTCCAATGCCCCGTACATTTGTGGGCCCCGGGGAATTGGGCCCCGTGCCCCGTTTTTTGAATTCCTGAACAAAGGATTTCCATGGATGTCAAATTTTGAATGGCATTTATTGGCCCAATGATTTCCCTTTTTACACCTGGGGCAGCGGCCTGGGGCACGGTATGAGCTTCGTCTTATTTCTCTTTTGGGATTTTGCCTAGAATAGCCTGATTGATTATGATAATTTTGCCTGGAATATCCTTATTGATTATAATGTCTACGTTTAGCCTTTGTGAAATTTCGAGGGGAAGCACCTCTCATTGAGGCTGCAATCACATTTCCTGTGACAAAGGCGTCATTTATATCTTTACATAGTTGTATATATACGGAAAGATCCTTTTTAGTTCTCCATGGCCTGATGGCTGCTTGGCAGCATTTATTAGCATTTTCATATGCTAATTGAACAACTAATGGCATAGCTTGATCAACATCTGCAAGCACACTACCTGCAGTTCTCAAAAGTCGATCAGCAAAATCAGCATATGGTTCATTAGGTCCTTGAATCACTTTTGACAAGCTACCTTGTAGATCCCCAGGTCCTTGTACAGTTTTCCATGCCTCTAAGGCAGCTGCATTTATCTGAGCATATACATCTGGGTCATAATCTTTTTGAGCCTGTAAGTCTGCGAATTGCCCTTCTCCTGTGAGCATGTCTATATTATAGTTTCCAAACCCTGCAGCCGCATTTCTTTTAGCCGTTTCTATACAAAGTTCTTGGAATTGCGATCGCCAAACCAAGAATTGCCCCCCGCTTAATGCTGCTTTACATAGACTTTTCCAGTCTGAGGGGGTTAAGCTAAAGGTGTTAAGGGACTCCAGCATACTCAACGTGAAAGGAGCTTGAGGCCCATAAGTCATTACTGCCTCTTTGAGATTTTTTTATTGTTTTGAAATCTACTGACTGATGGACCCTCTGTCCATTTTTTTTTTTCAAATGCTGGCGGTTCCCAATGTATCTGTGAGTTGCCCTCGAGAGCGCATAAGCGATCAGAAAGACTTTTTATTTCTATTTCTAGGGTATGCAAATGCCTAGTAATACCCTTCATATTTTTTGTAATGGATTCCACCCATGGGGGAGTAGAGGACACAAGTGGTTCCTCTACTGGACGGTCCTTTTTCTTGGTCTTTTTTAGTTTTTTTTCTTCATTTTCTCAGGATCACTTTTACTAGATTCCTCACCACTGCTAATTTCACTGACAGCAATATCCTGAGGCCCAGGTTCCATTAAGCACAAGTATCCTTCAGCTATCTCCAATAACTCCCGAATAGCTCTAATAGCTTGGATTTTTGTCATTTTTGGGACTCTTCTAATACTCTCTTTACTGGTCTTAGTTGGCCCAGTGGAAGCTATGCTTTTTTGATCACTTTCACTTTTTTCTATATCCTCCTCACTGAGAACAGAGTCAGGTATATCAAGGAGTCTTTGCATAGCCTCTATCACTTGGGATTCAGTTATATTCGAACCCATCTTTAGAGACCTTTCAGTTCTTACCTGTCCGCTCCGAAGTCCCCGTACGGGCCGCCACCTGTTGCTGCCTGAAGCGATGGCCGCTTGGAGCAACGAAGCCGCGGGAAGAAGTTCAGAGGCAAACTGGAGACAAACAGCTTTTTATTCTAATAACTTTTCTCTCTGGCTCTAACAACAACTAACACGCGCCGCACACACCACCAAAATGGCGCTGACCCGATCAGCAATCTCGGCCAAGTCACTCGAGATCCCGGGCCAAGTCCCGTGAGACTACGGAAGGAAGGCGACAATGCCCAAATCTCCGTGGCCCATAGTCAACCGCAATTCAAGCCATCTCCCCAAACAGGGCTCCTGCAGAGAGTATGAAATGAGTTTATAAAGATGATCAAATCCAGCCGGGCGCGGTGGCGCACGCCTGTAATCCCAGCACTTTGGGAGGCTGAGGCAGGAGGATCGCGAGTTCAAAGCCAGCCTCAGCAGTGGCGAGGCACTTAACAACTCAGTGAGACCCTGTCTCTAATAAAATACAAAAAAGGGCTGGGGATGTGACCCAGTGGACGAGTGCCCCTGAGTTCAATCCCTGGTACCACAAAAAAAAAAAAAAAAAAAAAAAGATGATCAAATCCTGAAAGATTGAATATCCCAGGGTGTGGGAAGCTGTTTTCAGATAATCTTATTTCTGAGTTGTAATGTGATTTACAGTTTCCTAAATGCTTCTGGGAGGTGGCTGCTAAAACTGGATTCCAGATATGAAGCAGGCATTCTTAAAGAAAGGTGAGGAGTTCCACAGGGTCAAGATTGGGTCCTGGCAGGAAATGAAAAAGATAAAGTGGGTCAAGGTAGTGGATTCTCTTAAGCGTGTGGGCAGAAAGTATGATTGGGTTGGAGATTTTGTAGAATCTCTTATGGTGATTAGAAAGAAGAGGTATATTGTTTCCAGTTTTAGTGCAAAAAAAAGTTATTTTCCCCTGTGCTTTTTGCTGTCAAGCTGCTTGGAATGTTTGAGGCAGCTCAGATATCAGGATTTTTATTCAGGAGCAATGCCTTCAACGTAGATAAACACTGCCTTTCAGGAGTGTTCTGGATTTGGGAATGTTTTTACTATCCTATGCCTGACACAACCATTATAGAAAATTAATGGTCACTCTTCTTAAGTCATAACATAATATATCGACATTAGTGTTAAATGCTCGTAATGCTTGGCTAATAAGATGTTATCAAAACTAGAACTTATTTTAAATAATTTATTAACCCCATAATTTGAATAATTGGTTATAGTGAATAATTTAGTGAATGTTAATATACTTTGTTTTAAAATAATTGAAATTGTTTTTTAAATGATATTTTTACAAAAATCAATAGTGCTTCTTCCCAAGGTCAAAATTGTCTTCTTTACTCATGGAAATGGGAATCTCTTTGAAAAAGTGCCTTGTCTCCATTAATAACTTGGCTTTTCATGCAGTTGTTGTGCTGATATGTTTAGAATACTTTGGTGACATAGAGTTTTGTTTATATTTTATAATGGTTCCTGGCTAGTGGCTTCTTCAGAGTATTTTTAGAGCATTTTGGGGCATTCATATAGGGAAGACATTCATATAGGACATTTTGCATGGGAGTTTTTGTAGGATAACTTCCTTGTTGAGCAAACGTCCAGCCGACATAATGAATCTGGAATACTGAAGCAACACTGGGAGGCTCAGAAGTCCTTCCTGTGTGTTCCCTGTGAGCCCGCAACTGCCAGCACATGCAGGATGCAGATGAGGCAAGAGCCCCGTTCTTCAGGCATTGTACTGTGTTTGGTAAAGAAGTCTAAAACCCGTGACCTGCTGGGAGAACGGCAAAGGCCTGTTGATACAGTGTAGCTAGGACAGAAGAGAGGCCCAGAGAAGCTGGGAGGAGTTCGTGAAGGGACAGAATGCAGAGTGGGCTAGAGGTGGGCCGGGCAGGCTGGTTTACAAAGATCGTTCCCACCCACCCAACTCCTCACTACACACACACACACACACACACACACACACACACACACACACAGCGCAACAGACAGAGGCAGTGAGAATAATGTCTGGGCATGGTAGGAAACAGGTTGGGGGGAATTGGGAGGTGGAAGTGGACTTCCCCTGGGGCCTGAGTTCACCTGGGGCCGGGTGGAGAGAGGATGTGGATTTCTGGTGAAGCGGTGATGGGATGGGAACTGTGCCTCGGGATGCGTCTCCAGCTGGACTGGCGGAAAGAGGAGCACAGCAGAACTCACCAGGTAGGCCCAGACTAACAGCCCAAAGTGGGACGCAGGCAAAGATGGGGAGGACATAGTCCAGGCGGAGGGCGGGACTGATGTTGCCGGTGGTGCGAGGGCAGCAGAGTGCTGAGAGCACTGTGGGGTCTGCTGCTCCCTCGCTCTGTATGCAGGTGCCGGACAACGTAGCTGACTTCAGGCCCCAACAGGAGCTCTTATTCAAGTTCTGGTTTCCTCATGGGTCCCTAGAGGTGGAGTAGGCAGCAGTACCAAGAACCAGAAGTATGCTTCTGCAGGAGGCTTGTCATTTTACCTACCGTGCGTGGCAGCTCACCGTCATGTTTAAGGTAGGACAAAGCCAAGTATATTTTCTTCTAGGAATAGACTAATCTCTTTCTCTTTTGGGGGCTGTAGGGGTGGGTACTGGGAATTGAGCCCAGAGATGCTTAACCACTGAACCACATCCCCAACTCTTTTTATTTTTTATTTTGAGAGAGGGTCTCACTAAGTTATTTAGGGCCTTGATAAGTTGCTGAGGCTGGCCTCAAACTTGTCATCCTCCTGCCTCAGCCTCTGAAGTTATAGGTGTGTGTCACTGCACCTGGCAGGCTAATCTGTTTTTTAAAATACCTATTTCCCTTTAATGTTGGCCTAATAAAGTAGAAATAATGTTTTTGTTGAATGACTTATCAGAGTTGCTTGTGTGGCAGAGACTAACCCACACACCTACAGTTATCTTATATTAGACAAAGGTGCCAAAAACATACATTGGAGAAAAGACAGCCTCTTCAGCAAATGGTGTTGGGAAAACTGGAAATCCTTATGTAATAAAATGAAATTAAACCTCTATCTCTCTCCATGCACAAAACTCAACTCAAAATGGATCAAGGACCTAGGAATTAAACCAGAGACCTTGCACCTAATAAAGGAAAAAGTAGGCCCAAATCTCTAACGTGTTGAATTAGGCCCCAACTTCCTCAATAAGACCTGTATAGTGCAAGAACTAAAACCAAACGTTAATAAATGGGATGGATTCAAACTAAAAAGCTTCTTCTCAGCAAAAGAAACAATCAGTGAGGTGAACAGAGAACCTACAGAATGGGAGCAAATCTTTACCACATGCACATCAGACAGAACATTAACTTTAAGGATATATAAATCTCTCAAAAACCTTTACACCAAAAGAACAACCCAATCAATAAATGGGCTAAGGAACTGAACAGACACTTCTCAGAAGATGATATACAGTCAATCAACAAATATATGAAAAAATGTTCAACATCTCTAGTAATTAGAGAAATGCAAATCAAAACTAAGATTTCATCTTACTCCAGTCAGAATGGCAGCTATCAAAACACAGCAATAAATGCTGGCGAGGATGTGGGGAAAAGGGCACACTCTTACATTGCTGGTGGGGCTGCAAATTAGTGCAGCCAATTTGGATAGCAGTGTGGAGATTCCTAGGAAAACTTGGAATGGAACCACCATTTGATCCAGCTGTCCCACTCCTCGGTCTATACCCAAAGGACTTAGAAAAAAGCATACTACAGGGACACAGCCACATCAATGTTTATAGCAGCACAATTCACAATAGCTAGATTGTGAAAACAACCCCGCTGCCCATCAATAGATGAATGGATAGGGAAACTGGTATATATACACAATGGAATATTACTCAGCACTAAAAGAAAATAAAATTGTGGCATTTGCAGGTAAATGGATGGAGTTGGAGAAAATAATGATAAGTGAAGTCAGCCAATCCCAGAAAACCAAAGGTCGATTAATTCCTTTGCTAGGATGATACTGAATTATAGTGGCAAGGGAGGGGGGATGAGGGGAATGAAGGAATGTTAAATAGAAAAAAAGGGGGGAGGGGAGGGAAAGGGACAAGGGGATAGAAACAATGGCAGAAGGAGTTTGACATCAATATACTAAGTGCATGTATAAAAACTCAAATGATATGAAAATATCTTGTGTAAAACCAATGGCTTGGAAAACTGTGCTCTTTATATGTAATATGAAAGGAAATGCACTCTAAAAGCATGTATAACAAATTAAGTTAATTAAATAAAAGTTGCTTGTGTGGGAGGCTTAAAATACAGTAGCTATTCTTTGAAGAAGAAAACTATTGTACTTAGTAAAATGTAAACCTAGTTTGTAAAGCTCCTTATTTTGCTGTGAGCCTGATGTGACCCAAGAAGAACTGCATTTTTCTTTTTGGTACTGGGGATTGAACTCAGGGGCACTTGACCTCTGGGCCACATCCCCAGCCCTTTATTTTGTATTTTATTTAGAGACAGGGTCTTACTGAGTTGCTAAGTGCCTAGTCATTGCTGAGGCTGGCTTTGAACTTGTGATCCTCCTGCCTCAGCCTCCCAAGTGCTGGGATTACAGGTGTGTGTCACCACGCCCAGCAAGAACTGCATTTTGACTGCAACAGATTTTACTGAATGTGTGAGAGCCTGGGAGAATACCCTGTAGGAGAACAGCTGAGGTTCTCTTTAATGTTTATTTGGGTCTCTTATGTGAGCCCAGGGCCATCCTGGGTTCCAGAGTCACTGCTCCATGTTTATTTAAAAAAAAAAAAAATGTTGGAGGTAGAAATGCTCTAGGAGTCCCAAGGGAGACTGTCCCAGTGACCTGTCCCTTCCCATTACACCTCCATAGGCCGGCCCTCTGTGCCTTCTCAGTAGTGTACGCTCCCTCCTGACTCATCCTCAGCAGGGTGATCCTCCTTTTCTGGGGACTGACCACCTTCACAGTAGTGTAGGGGTCCTGTGGACAGAGTCAGCTACATATTTGTGGGGCCAGTATAAAGTAGAAACGTGGGCTCCCCTTCAAAGACTGTTGTGTTCAAGATGGCAGTATCAGAATATTAAACCAAGTCTGGGGCCCTGTGAACCCTTGTGTCTCTCGCCCACCAAGCCAGCCCTGTGTGTGGGGATAGCTGTGCTATCCTTCCCCCTCTCAAGATCTTGGCGGGGGGGGGGGCGTTGGAGGATCTCTTGTGTCTTGCCTTCCAAGGAGGGGCACCCAGCTGGCTGCTGCTCCTGCTCACCCCCTCCCTGCCCTGTGGTCCAGCAGAGGAGAGGCGGCTCCCTCCCTGTCCTCTGTACTGGGTGGTTTGGTTAATAGGAGCATTATTCTTGGGATTAGTTGACTTCTCCCAGCATTTGTAGGTTAGATCATGCCCCATAAAATACAAGGGGAAATTCAAAAGTTAGTGGGAGACGGGCACTGTGAATCCAGGTGTGCCACTGGGACGATCCTTATGTGAGGAGCAGTGTTGGTGAAGGGGGTCGTTCATTTTAGGGAACAGACACAAAATTGAAAGCTTTCAGTGCCCTGAAGGAACACCTGATTCTCCCCACTCATGGTTCCTGTGTTCTATAAAGTTGCCACAAACACTGAATTAGCAAAGACCGTCCACGCCTAGGGACACACAGGGTTAGGTTCCTAACAGCCCCTGGACACAAGTTTTCATCAGCCAGTCAACACATAGCCTTGTTTTATGGGCGTTGCTGTTTAAAGACACTTTATTTAGTATATACTGATGATTCAATAGCATTGAGTTCAAGACCACCAACTCTAACTCAGGCCTTAACAGGCTCCTCTAACACATGCATCTTTTGCAAAAGCCGTATTGAAGCACGCACTTAGCAACAATAGACAACACTGGTGCTTGGGGACCATTTTAAACACACAGATCACTTAAAAACAAAGCACAAAAAAGAAATGGCCCTAAATAGACTATGAAAAGGACACTTGTTTACAACAGGAGAACTGAAACCAGGTGGAACAGTACTCTGTCCAGCCTTGGCAAGGTGCACATTGGGAGACTTAGACTTTTTTAACCGCCCAGCACATATCCAAGAATGACCACAGAGGTTCTATGAATATTAATTTTGGGATTTAGAACAAATTTTAGCAAATACATAAATTGGCAAATACAGAACCTGTGAATAAAGGAAATTGAATGTTCTTTGAATTTCAGCTAATATGTAATAAGAAGGTCTATAATGTGAAACCAGCTATCAACATGGCAAAACAAGTACAGTATGATCATATATGATAGGCCAAGGCAATGTCTTTTGTTTGGGGTGGTGGTGGTGGTGGTGGTAGGAAGGAGATGGTTAAGAGGATGCAAAAAGTTAATTCTAGCCAGGTGTGGTGGTGCACCTGTAATTCCAGCAATTTGGGAGGCCAAAACAGGAGGATTGCAAGTTTGAGGCCAGGCTGAGCGATTTAGTGAGGCCCTAAGCAACTAAGTGAGACCCTGTCTCAAAAAAATAAATAAATAAATAAAGAGGGGCTGGGGATGTGGCTCAGTAGTAGAGTGTCCCTAGGTTCAGTCCCTAGTGCCCTCCCACCACCAAAAAAGTTAATTCTATGTCAGCATTTCCACATGAAACCTAAAATGCATATACTTCTGATAACAGAATGTGAACAAGGTGGTGTGGGTTTGATAACTGTGCTAATAACAATTATTAAGTGTTAGACATTTTTACACATTATAATTAGCTAACTACTAGCAGGTTACATTTGATTTAGTTCATGAGTCATCTCATATAAATAGGATTGTAATGAAGACAGGAGATTAAAAGAACACAGGTCAGATAGGAAAAGGCTGTAAGGGCTTTGCATGATTTTAAAGGAAAATGATACAGCCCCAGATATCTTCCAGTGCATCTCTTCCTGATTAGAGGAATTCCTTTGGAAAGCAGAATTCAGTGAATGTTTGTGAAACAATGTTGGCATTCAGAAAATCAAAATTATACATCTTGAAAGCATTTCCTTCTGAATGTCATTTTTGTGTTCAAAATATTTTGAAACATTCTTATGGTAAGGATTATTTTGTGAAATAAACAGATAGGCAATGCTTGTTGCTGACAAGATAACTGAAAATGGTAGCTTGATTGAAAATTCCAATCATTTGTAAGAATGTGTGTGTGTGTGTGTGTGTGTGTGTGTGTGTGTGTGTGTGAATGTGCATATGTCAACGTTTTGGGTTTCTAAAATTTTGTTCTGATTGGCCTGAGTAGGTTGCCTTATTACTTCCGAAACAATTCTATACAGTGATGGCATAGTGCCCAAGTATCATCTATATTTGTTTTCTTGGAGCAAAATTTTAAGGAGCCTAGGGTGTAGCTCACTAGTAGAGGGCTTGCTTGCTATGCAGGAAGACCTGAGCTCCACCCCCAGCACCCCTACCCCCAAAAAACATTTAAAATATTAAAAACAAATTTCTGCCTTCTAGAAGTCCATCCTGTTTTCTGCAGCCTTTGTGCAATTTTGCTTTATAGTTGTTCTTCCCGGCAGTTCCCGAATCCAGTGTTCTTTCTCCTATTTCACTAAGGAGGCTAAGTGAGTAACTGCCTTCTCCCTTTTGATACTGCTTTGCCATTTAAAGGAGTGCATCTTTTAAATAACTGTTTGCTGACTTACCTAATCCAAATGAGAATGTTAACTGATCATGAATTTTGGCTGATTTTGAAAAACAATGATCTCCGTGCATTTTATAATGAAAAAGCTGCTTGCTATGCTTTTGAAGAATTCGTGGACAAAATTTCAGATCATTTTTCTAAATTACTTTCTGTTCTCTACAGTAGTGATATCAAAGAAACAAAACCAGATTTAAAGAATCACTTCTGTCTCTCTCTCTGTGCGCACGCACGGGTTTTAAGTTGTATTTGGGAAAAGCTGAATTCTTGAAGGTTCACAGTGCACCTTAGCACATTAGAAATTTGAAAAGTCCTAAAGTGAAGAAACTTGTTGGAACATTTCCCAAATTATTCAGCCATAAAACACTTTAATGCAAGAAGGCCCTGTTAATATTCCCTTGGACAAGTGTTTCATAAAATGCTACCCTGAAGACAGATAAGCACTTAACTGTTATTTACTCAAATTTAGTGAGTAATAACTGTGTTCCAGGCACTGAGTTAAGTACCAGGCATTGTAATTGGTACCTAGCACTTTACTCCTCCTAAAGAAGGGGACTGTGAAGGGTGATAAATACCAAGTGAGAGGTGCAGAGGAGGAGTAGGAGACGGGCACTGTTTGTCCATACCTCATTGCTATGAAGAAATACCTGGGGCAGGCTAATTTTAACAAGCAAAGCTTTATTTTGCACACCGTTTTGAAGGCCAAGTTCAGCAGCATGGTGAGGCCCCTCCCCCGCCCTGTGGCTGCACTGCCTCTTGGAGGATGTCGGTGATGGCAGCAAGAGGTCCCATCTCAAAAGGGCAAGCCGAGAGAGGCGGGGCCTCTCGGTCCCTTTTGAGGGCACACTAGTCCCACCACCCAACATCACCTGCCTGGCTCCCAACTCCTGAAACTTTGGGGAAGGTCAACAACATTCGAACCATAGCAGGCACGCAGCCCTAATAGGCCAGAAAGCCACCGGCTGAAGCATAAAAGGTTCGTTCTTTTGTTCATTTTGCAAAAATAAACATTCCCTGTGAATGGAAAACACAATGGTGCTTGAGAACATGAAAAGCAAGTAAACGTAAAGTTAGCATTTTTTCATAAAGAAAAGTGTGATGGAGAAAATAAGGGGCGTGTGAGTAGCTGCTGTGTGGATGGAGGAGAGAGCCGCGTAAGGAAGCAGCTGTGGGAACTGCAGGGTGGAGACAGGCGGGGTGATGGTCTTGTGGGGTCACAGAGCCTTGCATCTGTTGACCCAGGTGAGGTCACGGATTGTGTAGAGGGTCTGGTTGACTGAGAGTTTGGAACTTCTAAGTTGTGCACCCTCAGAGGACTGTCAAGTCCTGGAACTTTGACTCCTCACTAGGGGACCACTGCTGAGGTCTGAGACTGGGCTGGGTGGAGTGGTAAGCCATGTGCAGAGGAATCTCATGGAAGGAGCCAGGAGTGGTTGAGGAATTAAATACCAAAGATTGGTGTGGAGGCGTGGTAAGGCGGAGGAGAGGGTTAGGACTGGAAGTTTGTGACTTGGGTTATTTTTAAGGATTCAGATCATTTTTAAGGATTGATAATAGTCCAGGATGTGGCCATGGACTGCCCTGGCCGAGGAAGGTGATGGTGCTGACCGTCAGCATGGTCTATCATATCACCCATAAAAATAGAAGTACTTGGGATGGAGAGGTCCTGAACCAAGTTCTGAATCTTCCAGTAGAAGAGAGGAGGGTCCGAGCTGAGGAATACAACCTGTTGTAATTGGATGGTGTGAGACTTGGGAATGGAGGTGCTTTTTGTTTTGTTTCTCAAAACAAAGTTGGAGACACGATTGGAAAAGTCCCTGAATGTGTAACAGGTGCTTGCTTCTGATCCCAACTCTGAGGAAGTAGGTGCAGATGGAGCAGCAGCTTCCAAGGCTCCTGGAATGTGGTTTGATACATCACCCTGGGGTCTGAAGAGACTGTGGCTTTTCCATGTGGTTAGCAACTGGTGGACAGAAGCTTGAAGTCTTCTGGCTCTGTGTCCAGAGCACTTTACTCTAGCTGCAGAGATGTAGTGGCTACAGGATAAAAAAAAACCAAGTTCATTAAAATGTCAGTACATCCTTAAAGGATACCGTGGGTACCATAGCCATTGTGTGAAGTTTGGTACATCATAATGGACCAAGTCTTTGGATAATTTTCTTTAGGACATCCAATATTTGAAAATTGCCTTGTTCTCAAATGATTGCTCTTCGATCTCCATCTATAACCACATTTCCTTCTGCACCCTCCAGTGCCAATATAAGTGTTATGTTCCTCTTATTCCTTCTATCCACATTGGTCCTGCTAGAATTTTTGCTGGAAACCCAAGCAGAGATCTTTCAGAGGGCCTTATTTTCAGCACATTTTCTTTGGAACTTTTGTGAGAGCCAGTGTTCCTGGAGCACTTTCCCTTAGAAGTTAAGAGTGGGGGCTTTGCAGTGGACAGGAATGAATTTGATTCCTGGAGCAAGTCTTTATTAATAGTGCAAGCTTCCTCCAAGCCCTTGTTAACCCCACTCCCTTTTTTTCCCCCCAGTGCTGAGCCTCAAGCATGCTAGACAAGTGCTCTACCACTAAGCTACATCCCCAGCTGTCATTGCCCTTTTTAAAAATGTGGACGGAGGGCTGGGCACAGTGGCGCATGTCTGTAATCCCAGCACTTGGGAGGGTGAGGCAGGAGGATCACAAGTTCAAAGCCAGCCTCAGCAATGGCGAAGCACTTAGCAACTCAGTGAGACCCTGTCTCTAATAAAATACAAAAAAGGGCTTGGGATGTGGCCCAGTGGTTGAGTGCCCCTGAGTTCAATCCCCGGTACCAAAAAAAAAAAAAAAAAAAAAAAAAAAAAAAAAAAAATGTGAATGAAGGGTCGGGTACAATGGTACAGGCCTATAATCCCAGTGACTCAGGAGGCTGAGGCAGGATGGTAGGTTAGAGGCCAGTCTTGGCACCTTAGTGAGACCTTGTCTGAAAATACAAAAAAATAAAAATGACTACAGATGTAGTTCAGTGGTAGAGCACACCTGGGTTCAGTCCCCTATACCACAATAAATAAATAAAAATAAATAATAATAGCTAAAACTGTGAATGAAGTAAGGTTGATGCTAAAGCACCTGGCATAAGGACTAACCTGTGATCCTTGACTGGTAATTGTAGTGGTTCTCACTAGCACCTTCAGAGATTCTGGAAACTATCCCTGCAAAAGTACCTGAAGTTGATAGTTGTGGTGGGAAAGGGGAAGGGGTGTTTGGAATCAATTATCCTAGCAGGAATTGATTTACTCTTGGCAGTCTTCACTGTGAACTTGACATGCCTTAAGACCCAGTCCCCCAAGGACTCTGAAGCCCTGCCTGAGAGTAGAAGATGGGTCAAAACCTGGACCATAATGAATAGGCTGCCATCCTTTATTCTTCCTCCTCCTCCTCCTCCTCCTCCTCCAGGGCCTCAAGTATGCCACACACGTGCTCTACCACTGAGCAACACTCCCAAACCCTGTTCATCTTTTAGTACATTACTGTAAAGTCACATGTGGGGCTTTAAAAAAGTATAGGTTCAGAAACCCCATTCCCCAGAAGGTTCTTATGTAGACCTGAAGTAGAGCCTATAGACATATTTCTAAAATACATAAAAACAGGGCTGCAGATGTAGCTCAGTAGTAGAGTGCACAAGGCGCCCTGTGTTCCATCCCCAGCACCAAAAAAAAAAAAAAAAAAAAAACCCAAAAACGGGGGCGGGGGGCAGGGCTGGAATGAAAAGAGAAACACAAACAGGTAGAGTTACAAAGTAACTAGGTGATGTGTGAAACTTCCCAGTTTGCAGTTCAGAAAAATGTATTGGTTAGTTTTTGTTGCATAAAAGTGATCCTGAAATTCTATTGCAGTCAGAAATGAACACTTATGCCTTATCCTTTAAGATTGGCTGCAGCAACTCTCCTTTTTTTCACCTGGGTTGCAGAACGGCAGGGACAGGCTGGGGTGGCTGGGACAACATTCCTCCATGTGTGTCTTGTGCCCTGGGCACCAGCAGGCTACCTTGGGCCTTCTCGTGTTGATGGTTGAAGCCCAGGGAGCACATGCAAACACATATGACCTCTTGAAGTTTAGTAACAACACTAGCATGTCGTTACTTCTGCCTCATTCTGTAGGTCAGAGTGGCCAAGCTCTTGTGGGGGGGATGATGAGGTGTGTAAAGGATGTGGATACGGAGGGATGAAGAATGAGGAACCATAGTGTGGTCTATCACAAAAGACTGAAACATAAGCTTTTACTGGTGAAAGCTAAATGACTACAAAGGAAAATGTTGATGAGGCTCCTTAGCCACATCAGGCTCAATGGTAACATTGACCAGGAACTGCTCACAATAAAGGATGCATGATACATGTTAGTTACCTTAGGAGTTAAATAGGCTGGGGGTGGGAGCAAGACTTTGCAAACCTGTCTTGATTTATAACTTTTTCTTCCCCGTAAGAAAATTTATTTAGAATTTCAAATGAGCTTTGGAACTGTTCATACTATGTGACCATCTGTATTTTCCATATTGCTTAAAATCCCACTTTATAACAATATGTTATGCAATTAAGTTATTGAATCCCCAGACCACATCCATTTCGGCTCCCATCTAGTTATCAGAGTGCATATCCAGGGAACCTGTGGCAAGCATTAGCACATTGGATTTTTTTTTTTTTTTTTGCGACTGAGGATTGAACTCGGGGGTACTCGACCACTGGGCCACGTCCCCAGCCCTTTTTGTATTTTTTTTTTTTTTTTATTAGAGACAGGGTCTCACTGAGTTGCTAAATGCCTCACCATTGCTGAGGCTGGCTTTGAACTCGCGATCCTCCTGCCTCCGCCTCCCAAGTGCTGGGATTACAGGCGTGCGCCACCACGCCCGGCGAGCACATTGGATTTTAAGATGTAGAAATTGGGTTGTGTACTCATGCTTGCTTTAGGGGTATGTGCATGAATTTTTATCTCTGCCTATTCTTCATTTGTAGTAATGTCTGCCCTTCTTAGGAGGTTTATTATTAAGATCAGATGTAAAAATAAAGTATGTGAAAGTAACTTCAAGGTTATAGAGTATCATAACCTAGAAATAAATAGAAGTAGTTTCTCCAAGAACATAGAGTAAGCTCTCTGGCTCTGAAGCTAAACTGCCTGGTGTGATTCCTGGCTTTGCCCCCCTTTTGCCATGGGATCCTGGGCAAGGTGGGTAATATCACCTCAGTTCTTTCACATTTCAAAAGAGAATAAGAATTATATTTACCTATAAGGTGGTTTGATTGTGAGGATTGAGTGAGATGTAGCCTTGCAGACCTCTGAGCTCAGTGTCTGGCCCATTTGAAGTGTTTGGTAAAGGTTAAAACTTTTTTTGCAATAATAAATGAAATATAAATAAACTTGGCATTTGGCTCATTAGTGCACAGTGATAGTTAAAGCAAGTCTAAGATGTGATTTTGTGATTTTTGGTATTTTAGTGGAAAAGGTTGAAGAGTTGTATCTGCCTTTGGATTTTTCAGATCTCATATTAAAATGTGAGAATCATTTTGCAAAAAGAAATTAGTCGGATTATTAATCATGGGTCCTCCACACATATGGTAATGGTACACCTGGCAATGAACTTAAGGTGTGGTCTCCAACTTCAAGAAGCTAGCCAGCAGGAGGGAAAAAAGCAAAACGATCAAACACAAGGTCTGAGTGATAGAGGGCAGGCTAGGTGTGTGACAGGAGCGTTCATGCTGAGTGCTTGATGCACTTGTGAAAGATGCCACTACTTCCGTGGCGTGGAATCTGATGACGGCTCTGGGGTTAGCCGCAGCAACAGTGTGGTTAGGTACTGACTGACGCAGGGATGCAGGGTTACGTTATGTTTTTTGCAGGGCATGTTTGCAATTGAAACGAGAATCCACAGGGGAGAAGCAAGGTTTCCTAGCTGATGTTCCAGTACTTCCAAAGACTTTGACAGGGCCCCTTCTTTCATGGGGGAGTACAGAAAACGGCCAGCCTCAGCACATGCTGCTGTTCTCCCTCCAGAGCCAGTGTGCCTGCGATTGCTAGTCTGGTGGCTTTGGCTGTCACTAGGGGAGGCAGACTGTACCCTATCCCTTCAGGGTACAGTGGCTCTGCAGGGCCAAGCCATTTTGAGCTAAGAGTACATGGTCATTATTGTCTTTATACTCCTTCTTTTTAAATGCATGACTTCAAAGTTTATATGAAATTCATTTTGCTTGCCTGTTTTCCAAGCACATGGCTTGATTTTACATTTTGGCAAATGTTATAGGCAAATTTTATGCGTCTAGAATGTTACTGCTTAGTGACCTAATATAATCTATAAAGATGGGTATTGGTCTGTGTCTTGATACAATATAAAAATAAAGATTTAGCAAACCATTGTATAATCGAATGAAGTACTCTGATGATTGGAGTGAAATGTAGAATACGATTTCCCCTCATACGAACCATAAACATCACTACATTTTATGAAAGAAAAATCTGTTAAGTATGAAACTAAGCAGAAAGGCAATGATTTCTTCGTGTATATTCATATTCCCTGTTTGTCATATTGCAAATACCTCATTTCTTAAAATGTAAGTTCCTACAGAAGGCACTTGCTCTCACCAGTTGAATGAGGCTAACGAGGAAATAAATATGTACTCCCCCAACCAGAATGGAGGCTCCTCCTGTGACCCGCCCCCCGCCATGTCTCAAGGACTCAGGGGAGTTGAGACAGCACAGGAAAGTGGTCAGCATGCTTGAGGTCCCATGTGATGCTGTGTGAGGCAGGAGCAAGTGGTCAACTCTCACAGACATGCTGTGTGGGAGAAGTGGATGTTTTCACAAAAGGCTTTGCAGTGTGTAGTATGCACTATTGTATGCTCAAGGGTCGAAGATAAAACACGAATGATATATTTATTCCTATTAGTTTCCTGTTTATAGGAACCCATGAAGGTGCTCCTGCTTTATTTTTGAAAAAATAACTTTATTAGACTAGTTTAGTGTATCCTTTTAGATACTTAGATGAGGAATATTATACAGGGGTTAAAATCATTTGTTGAGGATGAGGCTGAAATGATTGGTATTAGTAAACAGAATGCATGCTGGAAGATAACTAGCAGTATCATGTTTGCATACCTGATGGCTTTCACGGGTTTTGCACAGTGTATCAGGAACTTGGGAAACCTTGTTCTTGTAGGTAAAGTGTTTACCTACAAAGTTGTCTACCCAGTCAAGGAAAAGAATCATGGTGCTTCATCCTGACTCATTCTCTTTCTTCACACATACAGATTCAACTAGTCAGATATTTCATTTATGGTTTTGAAACCAAACTGCCAACATGTGTGGCTTTGGATAGCTGGTTTTAGGGCAACAGAAGTTGGTATGGGATTTCCTTAGCTGAAGAGTCTTAATTATATAATATTTATGAATTCCTTTCTTCCCCCCTTTCTTCCTGCCCTTCCTCTACTAATCTTCCCTTCCTTCCTCCATCCCTACCTTTCTTCCTTCCTTTTCATTGTGGTGCTTGGGATGGAACCCAGGACCTTACACACCTAGGCAAGTACTCTACCACTGACTACTCCCCCAGCCCAATATTTATTAATTCTTAATGGTAGGCAGTATTTCAGTACATTCTCTGAAATTTAATCTCATAAAAGTGTTAGGATGATTTGTGCTGGCTTTCCTTCCCCAGTTGTATTTGAAAAGCTTTGTGAGGTAAGGTGAAATATTTAGAGCTTGGCACTTGAGTATTTCCCTGAATGCTCAGTTGATCTCTGCTAGCAGTGATTGTGATGACAGGGGTCAGTTTTCTTTCTCAGGTGTCCCTGTTGGTGTTTCATTTTGCAGATCTAAATCGGGGGTTAGAAGGGAGTGCTGAAACAGAGAGGAAGCCCTAGAAGTCTTGGCTCTTCTGACATGGAGACCATTCAAGGGCTTTGTTTCTGAGCACTGGGATGCTAACTATTTAATCAGCATCTTTATAGGACCAGCATTCTGGAAATTTCATCATCTCTTTCTTCTACAGAGTTCCTACTGAAAGTATCTAAACAGATCACAACGCAGGCAAGTTTAAAGATACTAGGGAATAGAATGGTGAACTTGAGGGGCACACCATGTCTTTGCAGAAAAAAATGGGAAGGAAAGTGTGAATCCAGAGCAAATGGGAACCTTTTTTTTTTTTTTTTTTTTTTTTGGTGTGGTTTGTTAAATTCATTTTTAAAGATGCACTTTCCTCAAGAGTGCAGCATGATTTCATGCCCCGGAGCCTGGTAATTGTGGTGAACCATACAGCTGCAGTTACTACACACTGAATTGGCTCAAACCCTGGTTTGAGGTTTAATGCTTGACATAGTAAGTGCCTCTGACCTCTTTCAGGAAGAATTTGTGTAGCCATGAAATCATACTACGTTAAGTTAAACTGTTTTTTAGTGTATTTCTTCTAGACAGAGAACCATAAAATGTCTGGGGAAAAATTTTTTTTTTCCTGTTAGTAATCAAAGACGTTTAGGAACCTGTCATGGTGAGTGAGATAATTATTTAGTGCAGTTTCCATTTAATTTCTTGCACTGCCAAATATTCTTTCATGAATCTCTTTCATCACTCCCATCTGACTCCCTCTTCAGATCTGCAGTCGGTACTTGGGAGCACATCTGTCATCATCATGTAGATAATTAACACAGTGTCTTAGGTGTCAGCTGGATTGCTGAGCAGGGATAATGATTGGGTAATTTGACATGTCATGATTGACCCCGGCTCTTCCTTCTCTGAAGCATAATGGTACATAATGGTTTCTAAACCACGGTTCCCTTTTGGTTGAACAGAATGTGGGGCTAAAAACAAAGACATAGAGTGTGTACCTGGATAGTTCTAAGTTCTTTTGTTTCCTTTATCCTTTAGTGTACTTAATTTCTACAGCATTCATTTTCCTCTCTCAGGTTCCAAATCAGAGACTGTTTCCTCTGGTCTTTGTTGGCCTCGGAATTGACTTCAAATATTTTATTATGGAATCTGTTCTGAAATTAACAAAGGGCCAAGCTCCAGAGGAAATAATATATTAAGTCAAGTACTCGAGCATCCTTGAATTCCAAGACTGTATTTACCAGACACAACAGTGCTTAAGATGTGGTTTGTACCTTTAGTGAGCTTATGTTTGAATTGGCAAAATAGAGAAGCAGGCTTAAGAAGAACTAAAACCCTGGCTTCCTGTGTTGTTCTTGAGAAGCCTTGGAAGGAAATGTTGCATACGGTGAGTTGAGAGGAGGGCTGGCTTGGGGTCACCTAAGTTCCAGTCCTCACTGCTGACCGGGAGGGAGGTGGTCGCTTGTTACTAAGCTAAGGAGCCAGTGTTGGGGTTGTATTCAGGGTGGGTTATTAAATCTAAGCCTGCTTCCATACCTGAAAAAGAGATGACAGTAGAAAGTCCCCCTGAGAAGGTTGAGTAAACGTCAGCTGCTATGACTCTGTTCTCCCTTTAAAGCCCAGAATTGGCCAAAATATTTTTTGTTGTTGGCATCCACGTTTGCTGCTGGAGATAGACTGGCATTGTAGGAGATTGTTTCCTAATTACTAAGGGGGTGGGAGGACGGGCACTGTTAGAGTGCCTACCATGAGGTGGAGACCGTGGCTTAAATGTGTTCTCTCATTTAGCTCTTTAAATCTGTCCTGAGAACTAGGTAGCCTTCGCCCAGTTTGATTGATAGTAAAGTAACTTAACCTCTTTGCACATCCGTTTCCTTGAGGTCAATCAACTACTGGGTCCTTTAGAGCTGGAACACCAACTCTCGATCCTTTTGACCCCAAAGCCCACGTTTCTTCTGAAGTACCTCACAGAAACAGTTATGAATCTACAAAAAATGCACAGCATCAAAGTTTCTGAGACTGCCGACCCTGAAGTACTTGTATAACTTCACAAGCAAAATTATTTTATTTAAATAATATTTGTAGAGGCTGGGGGTGTAGCTCAGGGGTACAGCATGTGCTTAGCATGCACGAGACCCTGGGTTCAATTCCTAGCAAGGCAAAAAACAAAAAACAAGCCCCACTTTCTTTTCTTTATAAGCTAATTATCTCAAGCATTTTGTTATAGTGATGGCCAGCTGACTAATATTCAGTGGCATGTCCTATTTGGGGAGAACATTGCCAATGTATTACCCTCAGTTCTAGTCCATCATATTATTTTTGTTTGGTGGAGAGTTGTAATAAACAGATTAAGTGTGATACCATTCTGGACAATATCTGTTGGTAGTTTGTCAGATGGGTATTGAAATAAGGGTTTCCTTAAAGGTGTGTTCTGATAGTACTAAAATTTTGTTTGTGATAAGAATTGCAGTAGAGATCTTATTGTTTTAATATCATTGATTTTTGTAGTTTATTGGTAGGTCAAAAGTCTTACCTGCAAGGATTATAAAAAATGACATGTAGGGTCGGGGTTGTCTCTCAGTGCGCTTGCCTCACATGTGTGAGGCACTGGGTTCGATCCTCAGCACCACATAAAAAAATAAATAAAATAAAGGTATTGTGTCCATCTACAACTAAAACAAAACAAACACAACATGTACCTTTTATAGTAAATTTTGACTTGGTGCCCTCTGACTCACCATGTATTTGATACATATCCAAAGCCTTTTCAGTGTGAACAATTGAAGAAAACTTTTACCTTACTTCTCTGTGAGAAGCATAGGTACAATGCAGAGTTCTTTTTTTTTTTTTTTTTTTTTTTTTTTTGTGGTACCGGGGATTGAATTCAGGGGCACTCGACCACTGGGCCACATCCCCAGCCCTTTTTTGTATGTTATTAGAGACAGGGTCTCCTGAGTTGCTAAGTGCCTTGCCATTGCTGAGCCTGGCTTTGAATTCGCGATCTTCCTGCCTCAGTCTCCCAAGTGCTGGGATTACAGGCGTGTGCCACCGTGCCTGGCTCAGAGTTCATAATTCCTAATTTCATTTATTTAAAATGAAGGAAGACTTGAGGTGATTTTACCAATCTGAGGACAGAATCCATTTAAATTCTTACCAGATCCCTTCCTCCAGGTTTGAGATGTCTTGACAGCGTGTAATTCAATAGCAAATTATTTGAGCAATTTATCTTTTTTAAATATTTATTTATTTGTTTTAGTTGTAGACAATGCCTTTATTTTTACGTGGTGCTGAGGATGGAACCCGGGCCGCGCACGTGCTAGGCAAGCGCTCCACCGCTGAGCCACAACCCGAGCCCCTGAGCAATTTATCTTTGTGGTACTTTCCCAAACAATTTAAATTCTTGTTGAAAAACTTGTCTCCATACTTATATTCCTTCTGTTTCTGTAATTAAATTATAGAACTTTAGCAATCATAACCAAACAGAGCTTTTTTTTTTTTTTTTTTGTGGTGCTGGGGATTGAACCCAGGGCCTTGTGCAGGTGAGGCAAGAGCTCTACCAACTGAGCTATATTCCCAGCCCTCAACAGAGCTATATGTGTTGAACTTGGCTGGTGGAAGCTGGTGTTGGGGCATCTGTCAGAGGTGGTCTGAGTCCTGGTGGTCAGTGTGTCCTTCAGCCAGCGTGTTTGACAGAGGGAGTGGCAGCACCATGGAGAGGGAATCTGCGAGTGTTTGTCCTCATGCTCATTTAGCAGGTGGCTCTAGCCCGTCTGGCACCCAGCGAGGTGTTTTGGTTTGTGGAGCTCTTTGGCATCATGTTTTGTGAAGGTTTACTTCAGGTCATTTGGCAAACAGGCACTATTGTACAACATAGAAGCTCCTGTTCTCCTGGGGTGAGAAGCAAGCACACGTTTTCCTTTTGCACTGTGATGGTCTCTCACTCTTGGTTTTGGAATTGGGTTTAATACACAGTCTGCACTGATCCTGAAGCTCAGTGGAAGACATCCTGGGGTTACCTGGGGATGGAAGGGAGGGGATCCAGTGACTTTTAAAAATGCTGCTGAATTGTGTTACCAGTCCCTATAAAATCAGAAAGACCCAAATGTTAGACTGAATAAAACTTCATATTTTTTATTTGCTTATGTTTTTAAATGGCTCTTTTTTCTTTTTGTTCGGAGAGCATTTTGACAAAGAACCCTTTGATGAAGACCATAATTGGGGTGTGCATGAGTATACATCCATTATGCTGCTTTCTCAAAATTGGAGGGAGGGGTTTTTCCCCCCAAGCCCTGGAATTCTCAGTGTTTAATGGGAGGTTTAAATAAATTTAAGATTAAAAACAATTTTTTTAAAAGAAAGAAATTTTTATACTGGAAGCCCTGTATACTCTCACCGTTTCAGCAAAATCAATATAATACTACTTCTCCCTCTCTCCTGCCTCATTGAAGAGGATATGCTGCTCTTTGACAGGAGGAGCATTGGGGAAATTGGAGGCAGAAGCCTAGTATGGGTGATGCAGCATTTAATCATGCTGAGCCTCAGTTTCTCCTGTGAAAATGGTCTTTTTCATCCATGAGATGGGAATGGTCATACCAACCTCGTTGGGCTATTGTTCGGATTGAGATGCAACATAATTAAAGCATTTAGGTCTGTTTGTCACAGAGTAAGTTCTTGATAAATGAAGCATTTATCATTTTAAAAATACAGAGGTGAATGTTCTAGGCCACTGCCCTTGAGCCTGACACTTGTATTTATGTAGGGCTTGCTTAATGCCCTCTTCTGAGTAATAGCACTTCTGGACACATTGATCAAGCTTGTGTCTTCCCATCCCCTGCTTAAGATGCCCCAAAATAAAGTGGAATTACAGCTAACAGACTAACAGCCAATTGCCTGCATCTTGACCGTTGTTATCTGGTGAAATGCTGGCCATTAATGAGCTGTGAGTTTCTCTCAGAGTCCCCTGGTGCCTTGTGTGGAAACTTTTCTCAGCTGAAATAAGGAGGGCTGAGCATAAATGGTTGGTAGGCCTCTTCCTCCTTTCCTCCCTCCCATTCCCAGTAGAGTGATGGTGGCTGCACAGTCTTCCTGGAGCTCCAGGGAAGGGCTCTTGGGATTGGCAAACTCGTTCCTACAACCCTGCTTGCCACCAGCTCTCCCAGCTGCTTTCTGGCTGTCAGACTTCCTGGGTGGATTTTTATTTTGCTTTTATTGTCTTTTTGGTATGGCAACCAAAACTGTTCTGAAGGGAGTCATTTGCTTATCCTTCCTGTGTCACACCTCAACTTTGGAAAGCACAGAAAACATTGTGTGCAACATTTATACAGCCTTCATATCTGGAAAAGGGCATCTCACATACAGAATTTGCAGAGGACTGAATGATGTAAGGGCCTGGGGATGTGTCCTGGGAAACTTATGGTGGCCACGTAGAACCTCTGTGTGGCCTTGAGAGGAGTAAGCTAGAGAGGAGACCTGAAGCTCCCCACCTGAGGCTACTGCCTTCCTGATAGCCCTGGCATGATTATGATTATGATTTGCATATAAGGGCCAGTGAATGAATTCCTTTGGAAGCCTAGGAAGATGGCATTTTGAATGCTTTACTCAAGCTTCCTCAAGAAGCTTGAAATGGAAAATATGTATCTCCAAATAACAACCTGAAAAGCTCCCATGGAGTATTTCCAGTAATCATTAATAACATTTTTTCCCCCTGTGGTTCTTGTTAAAATGTACAGGTTATGAACTGGAATGCCATGCATGATGTTAATGTTGTTGTAGTACAACTTATTAAGTTCTCACATTTGCATCAATTTGAATCATATAGCAAATTGTTCACTGAAGTGTAGAAAGCACTAAGGGGGAAAAATACAATATGCATTGGTTTTCTTAGAAGAAAACGGAATAGTTGAGCCTGGCAACAACAAAAATTTGGATCCTATGAACCTTCAGGATGCCATCCTTTATTAAATAACAAAGTGCAGAGAAAAGCATAATTTGAAAATACTTGTGATAGAAAATGATTTAAAAAAAAACTTCATAATCAGAGTTTTAGAAATGAAAGCTCAATACCTTTTCTCAAACTACGAATTCCTTATATACTTCCTGGGAGAAGCTGAATGGTGACTTAGACTTAAGTTTTCCAAAGTGACTATTTATGATTAAGGCATGACCCAACATGTGCATCATTACTGTTCAAAGAAAAATAATTTAAAAGCCCACTTTTATTTAGAAAGGCTCCTGCCTTGCTTGTGTTTGAATATTTAAATGGTGTTTTAAGTGGAACAGGCTTAGAGAACAAACTCAAGGCCAGTGTTATCTGTCAGTGAGGGGAGGTGAGGCATGAGCTGGGTGAAACCTTTAAGAAGTTCAGCAGAACAAAGGCATGACTCATCCCCATGGAGGGGGATCTTCCGGCTTTGATGAGTAAGGCTGCAGTTGTTGGAGTAAAAGAGAATTTTAGGTGGTCTAAGCGAAGGCAGTGGAGCATGTGTCCGTGGGGCACTTGGCACAGCCATTATAGAGGCCACCATTGCATGTACGCTCTGTGACTGTGCGTGGGGGGCAGAAATGGGTGAGGGGTGGTGCATCCTGTTGGGAGGCCAGAGCCAGGTGGTGAGGTTTCCCCATAGCCCTGGGGGCAGCAAAAGGCCTCTGAGGTGCATGATCCGACCCCTCGTGCCGTGCCTCAGGCCTGCCCATGCACCTTTGCACCTATTTTTGCACAAACTTCCACTTGACAGACTTTTACACCATCTGTTCAGTATGTTAGGATACTTTGCATTAGTGAAACCAAGAACCAAGTGCAAACTGGTTTGAGGGAGAATTGGAGATATCTGTTGGCTCCTGCTGAATCCAGCTGTGCTGGAAAACCAGGGAGCCCCAGTCCTTCGCCCTGGGGACCGGGTATATTTCTTTTCCTGGTGGCCTCAGGCAGCTTCAGGGCTGTTGCAACATAGTTCCGAGTTTGTTCCATTCATCCTGAAGGCATCTGTGTTGAACTCTGGCAAGCCCCAGAATTTCAGAATCAAGTGGTGTAACTGGAAACTCATTGCTTTGCGGTGTGGTCAGAGGTCACCCTGAACTGAATGGAAAGGAGTGGTTGGTTCCCCAAGGAAAAGTATGTTCAGTTATCAGGAAAGTGGGGATACAGATGCTGGGTGACAAAACCCAGCTGCACAGGTCTGGTTCAAAGGTTTCTTTACCTTTGGTCTTTTGAGTGATATACCTGTTACTCTTTCTCTTCCTTTTGCCAATGGACAGGTATCAAAGTGTCCTTTGCTAGTGATCCAGTGCTCCTTCCTGCACTTGATCGGGAGCTCTTGAAATCAACAATGGGTCTGTTGAGTTCAGTAGCATTGATACCCATTTGGTACCAAGTATCCTGCTTTGTGTTAGGGACGCAAAGATAAACCAGTTGGGACCCTAGTCCTTAAGGAGTTTACCTAGAAGAATAGCCTCAGGTCAGAAATGGTGATTAGGTATTTCCCTTTACTAGCAGGACTTCATATCTAGGCACATCATTTTATAAAGAAGTGTAAATGTCAGATCCAGTTTATATTTTTATGGGAAATGTTGGTATGTATTTTATTTCCTTGTTTGATTTTTTTTTTTTGTAGAAATAAGCTTTAATGTTATTGCCAAAATATTAAACATGTAGAAGGGTCTGAGGGTGTAGCCCAGGGGTAGAGTTCTTGTCTAGCATTCGAGAGGACCTGGGTTTGATTCCCAGCCCTACAAAGAAACAAAAGAAACCCCCCCCACACACGCACACACACCAATATGTGAAAGAAGCTAATCAAGTAAATATAGAATCCTCTTCTAGATAAGTGTACAGAAATGAAGGTATGGTGACGTTTTTATTTTATTTTTTATTTTTTGTCTTTTAGCATATGAGAAAGAAATAACAATGTACTTCCTTATTTATTTGTTTTTTTGGTACTGGGAATCAAACCCAGCTAAGCCACATCCCCAGCCCTTTATATTTTCTGAGACAGGTCCTGGTTAAGTTGCGGAGGCTGGCTTTGAACCTGCGATCCTCCCACCTCAGGCTCCTGAGTTGCTGGGATTACAGGCATGCGCCACCACACCAGCTGTACTTTCTCATTTAAATAACTACCATAGCTCATGAAAACGAATTAGAAGAAAATGAATTCAGAAGGTTGAACTCAATGACATGATTAAGTGTATGCTGCATAATTTTCTTCTGGATCAAAACATTTATTTTCCTTCTGTATACAAGTTGACATATAATTAGTCCATATCAAGTTTAGAGTTGAAATATGTTTTTTAAGAGGTTTCCATCTTTATGTACAGTGTCAAGCATTACTTTATGAAATGAACGGAGTGATTATACTGATATTTAAGAAATGAGTAAACCACTTACTTGCAGTCTGTCTGAAAATAGGTTGGATGGTGACCAAGGGGACCTGGGCCATAGGGATGTCCTACTAGAGGGCCAGCAATAATGAGGGTGATGCAGATGCTGAGCAGTTAAGAAAGGCTTCAAGGCATGGGGAGCAGTCCTGAGAGATCTGTTGGAGTGGACTATGGTGGGCATTGCGTATCACTAAGGTTGGAATTTTTTATGACAGAGTCAAAATTGTGCAAATGGATGGATGTAAGTGCATTCAGGGAAACCGTCAGCTCCACAGGCATGTTTAACATGGTCATGAATGAAATATCTACAAAGAGTGCAGAGCAGGAAGAACTGCAGCTAAAATGGCCAGAGGGAGGAGGATAGGTGGAGAAGTGGCCTGGAAGACAAAGATAAGAGTGGGCTAAAAGCCAAGTCATGAGTGCTAGCCTTGACCTTGTGATCCTTCTTCCTCAGCCGCCTGTTGCTGGAATTATTGGTATGCACCACTGTGCCTGGCTTAACCTGTGTATTTCTAAAGCAACTCTCAGACACCAGTTAAAATACTGTCATAAAATATGATAGTTATACTTTTATTTATTATTTTTATTTATCTAATACTGAGAATTGAATCTAGAAGCATTCTATCACTCAACTACATCCCCAGTCCTCTACACTTTTTGAGATAGGGTCTTTCTGAGTTGCAAGGCTGGCCTTGAACTCATGTCCTCCTGTCTCAGCCTCCTGAGCTGCTGGGGTTGCAGCCATGCACCACTGCTCCCAGCTTAGGTATACTTCTGACAGACCGAGATGCTGAATAACTATTTGTTGAGTGAATAATTGAAGTGTTAGAAGGAGTAATTCTGTTGAAAGAAGATTAGGAAAATCTTCACAGGATAGGTAGTGTGGGTGGGCAGGAGGTTCTTGAAGAATGAATCGGATGTTTGGATGTAGAAAAGGGCATTCCAAGCAAAACGCAACTGAATCAGAAGCATAAAGGAGGAAAGTACATGGCTTATTGGAAGACTGAATAGCACTCCGTGGAAAACCAAGCAAGAGAGTGACAGTCTGGGAGGCCACGTAAAATGTCTAGATTGTGTCATCCAGAGGACCCCCATATTGAAGGGAGTGCCATTCACACCCTAGACATTAGCTACCCTGGAGGCTGGCTGAGGTGGAGATTCCAGGCTTCCCAGCTGAGTTCTGGAGCTGTGGAGGACAGCACCCTCCTACAAAACCCCTCCAGCTCACCACTATACACATGAACACTATGGCACACTTACGTGTGTCTGTAGCGCCAGTTTATCCACCTTCTTCTGCATGTCCCCAATGGTGACTTCTTTTGCCTATCTCCCACGCTCGCCCAGCTTGGAACCTGACAGTCACTTCACCTAGAGGGCTTGGTCCCAAGAATGTGCACCCTTCTGGTGTGTGGGGTATTGTGAAGAGGGTGGGCTTCAGTTTGTGCAGGTGAAGTTTTAACCCATGACCGCTCTCTTCAGCAGAGCCTTCATGGTATACAGTAATAGAGTAAGTTAAAATCTTCAGGGAAGATAGGGAGCCTTTTCCCCATTTTGCACAAAGGTAAGTTGAATGAATCAGGACAGTGATGGTGATGTGGTCAGGAACGTGTTTTAGAAAATTCATCCTAGTGACAAAATGGAATTTGGAGTAGATGTTGGGAATTGGCCAATAGAGAAGCAGATTTTCACATTTTTTAATGTTTGTTTATTAGTTGTAGGTGGACACAATACCTTTATTTTACTTATTTAATTTTACATGGTGCTTAGGATGGAACCCAGGGCCCTGCACGTGCTAGGCGAACGCTCTACCGCTGAGCCACAACCCCAGCCTAGATTTTCACATTTTTCACTTTGCTGGGAAGAGTAGGAGTCCATGGTATGGAATGTGGTATGGAATTGTTCACCTTTTGGTGGTGAACAAGCAGGCCTCCTCCTTTACCTTTGTCCTCCTTGATGACTTTCATAGTAGACACTGCGAAGAGCTGTGTTTTCCCTCTCATAATTCTATATTTGCTGCTACTTGGGCTCTTGGGGGCAAGGGTGGTGCTGGGGACATAACCCAGGGCCTCAAGCAAGAATATGCAAGCACTCTGCCACTGAGCTCTATCTCCAGCCCTATTTTGCATCCTTTAAAAGTTTTTATTTACATTTGCTAGCATCAGCAAATTTCCTCTGTATCACTTCAGATTTTTTTTAACTTTAATTTGCTTTGTCCATGCACCTTATACAAAAGAAATTGATTACTTCAGGTTCTTGATGACCTTGGCCAGTTAAATAGCTTACTCAGCCTTCTATAGGGATGTTGAATGGCTGAGGAATGAGAGCATTAAAGAGCTGAGTGCCCTTCACCCTTTTGCCCCCTCCCTTCCCCTCCTTCCCCATTGGCCATTCTAGTATTCCTCTAATCCTCCTATGCTCCCCATCCCAACCCGATTGTGAATTGGCCTCCTTATATCAGAGAAAACATTTGGCATTTGGCTTTTTGGGATTGGCTAACTTTGCTTAGCATTATATTCTCTAACTCCATCCATTTTCCTGCAAATGCTATGATTTTATTCTCTCTTATTGCTGAGTAATATTCCATTGTGTGTATATACCACATTTTCTTTATCCATTCATCTACTGAAGGGCATCTAGGTTGGTTCCACAGTTTAGCTAAAAGATGGTAGAATGAGATGGATATCATTACCCTAAGTGCATGTATGAAGTCACGAATGGTGTGAATATACTTTGCATACTACCAGAGATTTGTAAAAAAGTGCTCTATATGTGTAATATGAAATGTAATGCATTCTGCTGTCATTTATAACAACTTAGAATAAAAAATAATTAAAAAAAAAAAAAAAAAAAAAAAAAGAGCTGAGTGCCTTGTTTTGTTCCACGGTGTGTCCGGACAGAGCCAAGACTGGTGCTCATAAGTATGTTCTGCTAAGACTCTTCAAGTTTTGAGCAGGGCACTCATTGAGCAGACTGTCCCCACGGATTTGAAAGTTTGTTCCTACTGGACTCTGTTCTGATTCAAGGAAAAGGAAGGGTCCCTCTGCCCGCAAGTATTGCAAACAGTTGTGTTATTTGGTCATAGATAGGAAGAGCCTTAGAAATCCTCTGTTCTGGTGCCTTCATTTTATTGGTGACATAGTTAAGCCCCACAGTGACTGTGACTTAACTTGAAATGACACAGCTGTCTAGTGGCAGGAGGGTAGACTCCTGACTCCAAATTCAGTGTTTTTTTTTCAATTTATATATTATCAACCCCTGTGACATTTAAAAAACAAACAAACAAACCCTTCCTACCCCTAAAACCCAAAGAACTCACTGAGCTAGTTAAAGCCATTTACATTAGAGGAAAATGAGAATTAGGAGTAAAACAATTGAGGTAAAACATTTGATTACTTTGAATGAAGTTTAAATTATTTAGACTTGAGAACAGGCTATAAAAATCAGTCAATGAAGATATAGAAAACTTAGTTTAAGGGCTGGTGAGGAAGCTTCCCTTTTGTGATGTAAATCAGTATGGAATTGCATCTACCTAGGCTATCTTTTACCTCATAAGGGCCTTGTAAAACAGTAATAAATGTGCTTTCTATTTGCAGTTTCAGCTAACCTCTATAAATTAGAAAAATAAATGGATACTGGTGGATCTGAAGCCTACAGAGTGACTTGATAGGCCTCTCTCAAGAGCTAGATATAAGTCTGTGTTTGTGCGTTCAAAGGGTAATATATCTAGGATGTGCATTGCAAAGAAACGAAATACAAATTTTTTGGTTCCCAGAGGCCTAAGATCCTTCCCACTTCTTTAGATTATGCCAGGTAATTTATAAGACGTGAAACTGATAAAAGACAATGTGATACCCCATAATTCAATACAGTAACTCACAAAAGATCTCTGGAATCAGTTTGGGTTTCTAATATATTAACGGTTTGTGAGGAAAGGAAGAAAGCCAGATAGACCATGTACATTTAAAAGTATGCACAGATGCGCCCAGAATCCAAAGATGTATTTCCATTTCCAAGTATTTTATGACATTGGCAAATTACAAAGGGTTGGAAAATGGGAGATGAGAGATTGCAATTTGTGAAACTGATTTTGGAGCTGAATTGACCTGAATTAAAAGGAAAATGATAAGATACGTCAGACGTGTGTGTTTTGACTTCAGCCTCTGTAATGGGATGACACCTCGAGGCTGATTCCTCTGGGATGCCAGGGACTTAGGGTTTTGTGATTCTTCCCAGTCTTGATCAGGCCTTAACAGAGTTGTGAACACTTTTGACCTGTGACTTTCTTCATGTCACCACCTTCTGTTATCGAATATATTTTTCAATATATAATAAATTGAATTATTAGGGACTTGGTGACAAAATGAAAACGATTTTGTTTAAATATCCTAATTGGCTTTCTTTTCCATTCTAGAATTGAGCAATGCTTCATGTCATAAAATAGGTGAGGGTTCCAGTAAGCCAAGCAGAGGAGGTTGGTTTTACAGACAGAAAGGCTGAAGGAAGCAGAGACAAAGCCAGTTGGTAATTTCAAAGTGACTTTCCTCCTAAGGCAGAGAGAGGGAGACAGAACAATAGAAAAACAACTGGTTAACATCAGGTTACTTCTGGTTACCTTTTCTGTTAGGATTAAGGCAGAGGGAACTTCATTATCATACCAGTTAAAACTGGCCTGTGTGAGACATCTGGCTGTTCCCTTGGGATCCTGATTTCTCAGAGGTTCAGATGAACAGTTTAATTGCAGGTTGGTGATATGGATTTTGGCACAAGTGACTCCATTTTGATTTTCGGTCTGGTCTGTTAAGGCCTAGTGCAGGAGCTTAGTCCAAAACAATGGCCTTCTGTCATTTTCACACCATGAAAGCCACGTTTCTGGCCCTTCGCCACATGTTTTGCTCCTGACATTGCTTCATGGTTTTTATGCCAGTGGAATAGATGACCTTCAGTTTTGCCTTGGAAATTAGAGTATAATGTCTATTTCTCTAAGACGGTGGATCTTAACCCCAGCTGCAAATTAGGATCACCTGGGAGACATTCTGACCACTGATGAGATACAGATGCCTGGACCCATGCCCTAGAGTCTGATTGCATGGTCTGGGATGGTACCGTTTTTAAACTGTGCAGCCAGAATAGAAACCACTGCTGTAAGAAGGACTTTTTCGGTGCTCACACCTTCCTAGCCTTCCCTGACACACAGCCCCCAAATTAAATCCTATTGCAGTCATTCTAGATGCTGTGTAGATTTATAGCTATTAATGGAAAGAATTGAAGCAGCTAAATGCATATTACTATTTTTAAAACCTGAAGTCTGGTTCTATCAAGTGTGAATTAATCATATATATCTCCTTGGGCACTACAGATTTATTTTAAGTTGCAATAGCATTATATAGAGGAAACAAAAATTCCCTTGATTCTTATCACTCTGTAAGACCCTTACTCTTCCCCTTCAAAGATTTTGGTCACATTGATTTATGAAAACACTTGTTTGGGTTTACATGAGTAATCTCTGATTTTGTAGCCAAGAAATGGGGTCAGCCATCCTGAGACAAGTTAATTCCTAACCTTTAGGGACGATTCCCTGAGGGCATGAATATTCCCCCTGTCTGGAATGATGGAATATGCCTTCACAGAAGGCATTTCCTTGTTTAAAGACACTTAACTTTGAACAACTGTGGACCATGGGTTTTGTGATTAAATAAAAGTGGTCATTGCACTGTTAAGTGTTTGCTTTTGTGGTTTCTTCTGATCTTTCTGTCTGCCACCAAGTACACTTCAGCTATTTCTGTTCTATAGATTTAGCAGCTGTTACAAATGCCATGCATGTTTGCTGAGAATTGGGTGGTAATTTTATATACAATATCTGCTGATTGGATTGCCCAGGGTTGAGGGTTGTTTTTTTTTTTTTAATTTGTCTTCCCACATAAAGTTGGTTAAATTGGAGAATTTGCTCCAATTGCTAAAGATTGCTTTTAAATGTGTGCCGTGTTAGCCACAGTTGTTGCCCTAAGCAGCTGCACACTGTGAATTAGCTTGAATCCACCGTAAACATTTTATGGTTGTAATAGTGAATGTTGCTTGGAGGAGAGAAAGTCTTTCTAAAGAGAAGGTAAATTGGCCTGTAAAGATATAATAAGCAGCCAGGGACAGTGGCACATGCCTGTCATCTCAGCTACTTGAGGGACCGAGGCTGGAGGATTGTAAATTTGTGGCCAAATTCTGGGTGCCTTAGTGAGACCCTGTTTCAAAACAGAAAGTAAAAAGGACCAGGGATTGTAACTCAGTGGTAAAACACCCCTGAGTCCAATCCCTAGTACAGAAAATAAAAAAATAAAATAAGCACACATCTTAAACATTAGGATGTTGGATTTGTGAGTCTCCTGCTTAGAACTGAGGCGAGCTGGCTCCTCACACTCACAGTGCTGCCTGCTCTCCTGTTAGCTGGCCCACTGGATGGCTGAGTCTGGGTTCTAATCATTGGAGAGAATTTAGGTACTAATTCCAACACAGAATCTGTTTAAAAATCTCACCCAAGTTCTCCTCGTCCCTAGCATTCTGGGTCGCCGGTGGAGAGTGTTTCCCAGAGTATTTTATTTCCTAAGGGGTGAGATTCTGGGAGCTGCCTGTGGGACGTTTCCTTTGTGTGTGAGCAATGCCACCTAAAACGCAAATGTTAATGCAAATTTTATCTACATTTGTAATTAGAGTGCTGTGCTCCAAGCAGTGATGGAAACTCCTCCTTGCTCCTTTGGGTCTTTGTGCAGTCAGGAGGAGGGGGCTGCTCCACCGTCCTTTTCTGATTAGGAGACAACCTCAAAAGACAGCTTCTGACTTTTTTCAGGTCCCTGTGAATGGTGGGGAGCAGTGCCTCTGAGTTCTCCCTTGTCATGGGGATAAATGGTGGGCGGGGTGCTGCCTAATGATGACTATGATCATGTAAAATAGCCTCTGATTAAAGAGCAGCTCAGTGGGTACTTTATTCTCAGGGGAGGCACAGAACTGGGGCGGGGCTGAGGGAATTCTCTTTCATATTCAGGAGATAAATTGTACTCATCAGAACACCATCAGTTAGAGGCAATTTAGAATGTGCTTTTCTGATTTCAAGGGGAAAATCTTGCCAAAAATTATTTGTTTCATTTGAAAGGAGGAGAGAGAAAGCCATCTCAGAAGGCTGGCATTGGACCTAGGAGAGCAGTGACTTTGGGCGGTTACAGTAGCTGCATCCTTGGCTTATGAGGGGCAGGCCCCCTTTGTGGCCACATATATGAGTGACTACAAAGGAGACTCTTTGCATGTTTACTGTTTTTTTAAAATTTTTTATTTGTTGTTTTTTAAATATATATTTATTTGTTTTAGTTGTACACAATGCCTTTATTCTTACATGGTGCTGAGGATCGAACCCGGGCCACGCATGTGCTAGGCGAGCATTCTACCACTGAGCCACAACCTCAGCCCAATTTGTTTTAATTAGTTATACATGACAGAAGAATGCATTTATGCACTAGGATATATCATCCATAGATGGGATATAATTTCTCATTTTTCTAAGTGTACATGTTGCAGAATCATATTGGTCATATAGTCACATGTATAATTATAGTAATAATGTCTGTTTCATTCCACTATCTTTCCCATCCCCATATCCCCTCCCTCCCCTCCCTTCACTTCCCTCTACCTAATCTAACACTATTCTTCCCTAGTGCCCCCCTGCCTTATTGTGAATTAGCATCCTCATATTAGAGAAAACATTTGGCCTTTGGTTTTGTGCTATTAGCTTATTTCACTTAGCATGATATTCTCCAACTCCAACCATTAACTGGCAAATGCCATAATTTCACTCTTCTTTAAAGCTCAGTAATATTCCATTGAGTATATATACCACATTTTCTTTATCCATTCATCTATTGAGGGCCACCTAGGTTGGTTCCATAGTCTAACCATTGTGAATTGAGCTGCTATAAACATTGATGGGGCTGTGTCACTAGTCACTATAGTATGCTGATTTTAAGTCCTTTGGGTATAAACCAAGGAGTGGGATAGCTGGGTCAAATGGTGGTTCCATTCCTAATTTTCTAAGGAATCTCCACACTGCTTTCCATAGTGGTTGCATCAATTTGCAGTCCCACCAGCAATGTATGAGTGTGCCTTTTTCCCCACATTATCGCCAACATTTATTGTTGCCTGTATTCTTGATGATTGCCCTTCTGACAGGAGTGAGATGAAATCTTAGAGTAGTTTTGATTTGCATTTCTCTAATTGCTAGAGATGTTGAACAGTTTTACATATATTTGTTGATCAATTGTATTTCTTCTGTGAAGTGTCTGTTCAGTTCTTTAGCCCATTTACACTGCTCATGGAAGGTTTTCTAGAATGTTGCAGGAGGGGGTACTTTGTATTTGCCCTCAGATATTGCACCGATCTGTCAGCTTAGGCCTTGACAGAATTCAAGTTTTGACTGGAAAGAACAGGAAGGTCATTGTATCATGTGGTTCCCCCACAAACCTACCCACTCAGCAAAAAGGGGAAGGGCTCTAGTGCCACCCTTTAGATTAGTAGCCCACCAGGGCAGGAACCAGGATCTAGACTTCTGTGTGGCTGCTGGTGTGATCCTGGAACTCTAACAGGCTTCCATTGAGCACTGGGTGGTGAATCACTTTACAATGTTTCAGCAATGACTCTGGTACTGGGTGCACTTTTCTTCCTATTGTAAGTGCTCTGGAAAAAGCTAATGGACAATTTTTGGGTTCAGCTCTGGATTTTAGTTTATTTTGATGACTGAGCCAGTTACCATGCTGAGATAATCAGTTTTCCCAAGGTGATCTTGCTTTTGAGGATCAAAGACTGGACTTGGTTGGATCTGAAGATGATAATGTTTAGTCAGTGTTTTGAGCAGCCCTATCCTGGCACTCTTGAGAGCATGATCGCTGACGCTAAGATTTCTGCCATCGCTGTACTTTGGAAGCCGGAGGGTCCACCTCTGGAAGTCGTGTTTGTGTTGGTCAGTGTCTCATATCTTCATTCTTCCCTTCTTGGCTGAAGGCAGACACTCTGGGTCCCGGTGTGCCCGCTTACCCAGGCCCTTTCCCCTCTAGATGAAGAGATTGGTCTTTCATATCTGAGTGCCAGCTCTGATTGTAGAAACCTCTCATCTGACTCACAGAAGGCCTTTTCTTCTAGAAGATGACTCAAGTGTTTCCAATGTAAAAACTAATTTCTGAAAATCCCTGCATAGGACTGAATTGACTGATTCTGGTAGGGTTCTCAAATTTATTTTTAAAATACACACAGGGCTGAGCGTGGTGGTGCGTGCCTATAATCCTAGCAACTGGGGAGGCTGAGGCAAGAGGATCACAAGTTCAAGGCCAGCCTCAGCAATTTAGCAAGACCCTAAACAACTTAGGGAGACCTTATCTCAAGATAAAAAAATAAAAAGAGCTGAGGATGTGGCTCAGTGGTTAAGTGCTGTTGGGTTCAATCTCAGGTACCAAAAAAAAAAAAAAAAAAAAAAAAGTGTATGGGACTATTAAAAAAAAAAGCCACTGGACAAATTAAATTTAACAGAATTTGAGCAACAAATTTAATGGCTACCATGATTTTCAAATCTGGTAGCCATTAAAACCAGAAGAGGCTCAAGAAAACTCGGTTGTGCAGTGTGGACAGGCAGCATTGATGGAAGGAAAATGGATACAAGGGACAGAAACGGCTTGATTGGTTATAGCTGGATGTTTGTCTTATTTAGACGTGATCTTTTTAGTTGGCTGCCCGTGATTGACTGAAGCTCAGCTGCTGTGATTGGCTGAGACTCACTATTTGTTAACAAAAGTACACTCCTAATTTATGCTAAAATTATCCTAAATTATATACTCCTAATTTGCTCCTAATTTAGCTTGCCTACTAAGGTAGTTTGCAGTTCATTAAACAGATTCAACTGCACAAGAGCAGCCTCAGGCCAAATTCTGTTTCACGGGACGTACTTATACTCAAAAATGGTCTGTTGCTTATCTGAAATTCAAATTTAGGTAGATGTCCATTTTACTTGGCAATCCTAGGTGCAGGTAATTTTTTAAAACTAGGAAAGAGAAAAGTAGAAAAATAAATTCTGTTGATATTTAGTTGGGACAAGGGTGGGGTGAGGGAGGAAGAATCAGTAAAAATAAGTACTCCAACTGTGAGGAAGGTTGACTTCCGATGAGTTTTTACTATAAACTAAAAATATTCAAGTTAGGTTAGAGATTGCCAGGAGGAAATGGGGGAAAATATATTGACAGCAGGGTAGCAAGGCTCATAGAAGATGATCCTGTTCCCTCTGATACTGGGAAATGAAAACCAGAACTTTACAGCTGGGAAGTTCTTCCCAGATTACTTGGTGTGACATCTTCATTTCCCCAGGAAGAAACTGCTACTGAAATATTAAGAGGCTTAGTCACCTGGCCACATTTTTTTTTCATTCTAGAGGCAGAATAAAGACCAGAACCTTGGTCCCCGACCCTCCATCTCAAAACACCTGTACAGCAAGTCTCTGATGTACTAAGCTTAGAATTGATCATGTAAAATCAAGCACTTTTGATAATGGAGTTAAGAGAATGTTCTTGGGTAAAGTGGTTATTGCAGAAACTGAAGCAGCAATTAACAAAAAACTTGGTTTTGATAACTGCATCTCCTTCCTGCAGTGGACAGATACGGTGTTCCCAGCATCTGTTCTTATTTGGTCTCCTATAGATGGCATTGCTATAAATGAAGGGAATTTGTTTTCAATGATTTCCATGGTCATGTCCAAACCCATGACTCAAAAACCTGTATCATCCTAATCTCTCTAAGGAATTTAGTCTTCTTGATACAAGCCACACATAAAATAGAGATCATTATAAAATCGTTCAAAAATGAGTTAGCTAAGCGAACTGAAAATTCAGTATGTTTGATGCAGAGAGTGACTGTTTTCAGAGGAAGGAAAGAGTATCAAGTAGAGCAGGAGCTGAACCCTTTCTGAAGGGGCCAAAAGAATTTGAGGACAGGGAAGGGGTAGGGAGGGAGCAGAGGTCAATAAATCATGAACAAGGTGCAGAGATAAAAATGATCACGGACGGTTCTAGAAGACCACACGCTGACCACAATGCGAAGCGTGTGATTGGAAGTGGTATGGACCTTGCTGCAGTGCCCGAGGTCCCCTAGTTCTTCCACCGTTGTGATGCACCTGTGCACCCCGGCCATTTTGCTGGCTCCCCCTTTTGTCTGAGGAAGGCTTTTTATTGTCCTCAGGCCACTCCCTCATCTGACTGGTTAGAAGAGAAGTTGGCAAATTGAGTTCATCTCGTGACGTGGCCAGAATACAGCTCAGTAATGTGGAGTTACTTCACGTCTCGCAGGCATCTGTCCTGTCTCCTGTGTAGACACCCTCAGTCCTCTGGAGTTAGTTCCTTTTCGTCGAGGCCCCTATGTCACAGCACTGAGCCTTGTCCACGGGAGACCTTCAACAACGTAATGGTCTGTTTTCAGTTGTTACCCTGTAGGCTTCCAGACCTGGCTTACTTTAAAAAATCAATAATAAAGAAATGGAAATGCTCTTTGACAAGAGGGACTTTCTCTTACTCCTTTTATTTTTTAATCCCTTTTCTGATTACTGTGGCACATGGACCACATGGTAGCTCTCAGAGAAGGTATATGTAGAAAGGTGGACCTGTACCCCCAGAGGAATCTGTAGATTGTGCATCCAAGCCCCCAGTTTTATGAGTGAGGAAAAGGAGACCCAGAATGGTGAATTACTTTTTCAAAGTTACTAATTTCAGCTATTAGAATCCAGGTGTCCTTACCCTACAGAATGCTGATTTTGGGGTGCTTGCTCTTTCTCATCTTTGCCTGGTAGTACGAGAAAAATTTGCTGAATGCGACGTGTTCAGTTATCTGCCTCCAGCTTGCCTCTACCTCTTCATGTTGTAGGGGTGAAGTAGGAGGAAAGCCTAGGAGTCAGGGGACTTGGCTGCTTCCTAACCCTGCACTACGTACACACCTTAGAGAATTCACTTAATTTCTTCAGGCTTCTCTTTCTACATATATAAAAAGGGCGGGGCCTGGAATTTAGCACCATGTAAACTCTGGGTCCCTTCTAATTCTGTAATCTAGTGATTGTTCCAAATATTGACGTTTCGAGGATTGAAGAATGTTCTGTTCTTCTCCTTCCCCCTTACAAAATGTTTCCGTAGCTTCTTGCCAAGAGTAGAAGAGTATCTGTGGGGGAGAGAAGATGCAGGGGCTAGGGAGGTGGATCTGGACCATAGTGCATGGCAGTCTTGGTGGTTTCCATTCCTCTGCCCTTCATTATGTCCTGGTAGCAGAGGCTGGGTGGGTGGGGGACAACAGAATGACGGTAGGCTTTTGGGCTTTCAGAGTCTTCTTGGTGTTGGACACCCTATCATCTGTTCCTCTTTTGTTGTGGTCCAGTGTGTTTGGTGTCTCAGTGTCTGTGAAGCATAATGGCACCAAGAGCAGAAAGACATGCTTTTTCAGAGTGTCGCCAGCGATGGAATAAAGGTTCCTAAGGAACCTAAGGCACCATGTGAGTGATGAAGCCACAGCAGCTCCCTCGGGAGAGGGAAGGGAAAGTGCCCTCTTCACCTCTTTTGAAGTGCTGTGCCTACCCAGGGGGTTGTGTTTTTTTTGTTTTTTGTTGTTGGTTTTTTTTTTTTTTTTTTTTTTCTAGAAGGAAAAGTCTACACTTTTGGCAGCAGAACTGAAATAGAAAAATTGAGCCTGGCCTATTTCCTTAGCAGAGAGTGGCTTGTGTTGTCCTCTCGGGCAGCAGGAAAATCCTTGAACTGGGAGGCTGACAGCTGCAATCAGACACTTGGATGGAGGGAAACATCATGAATTTTAATAGGGGTGCTGCCGAGGGATGAGGTTGGGAGGAGAACAAGAGCCCAGCCAAAACAAAGGGAGCAAGCGGGAGGTTATTTGTACAGCTCATGGTAGTGAGGAGTGTGATATTCAAATTATTTATCCCACAACAATTTTAATGATTTAAGAGGGCAGGGTTGCCGAACCCTTGTGAGGTGGGAAGGGCATGAATCTTCTATGATTATTAATCCCACCGAACTGGAGGCAGAGGAGGTGGGTATATCAAAACATGACTGGGTAACAGTAGCAGACTGCAAACACTGTGTGCCCCTGAGATGAGCCCCGGGAATCAGTCACCGGAGTGCAAATGAGAGTGCGCCCCTTGCACACTCTCCAAACAGGCCCAGGCACGCGTGTATGCCCGCGGGGCTGTGGGTAGCGCCAACTTCAGGACTTCTTCCGCCCGGCACTCTCTCTCTCTCTCTCTCTCTCTCTCTCTGTCTACATTGTGCTTCCCCTTCTGAGCTGCCATGAGGCGTCCATTTGTCCTGGGCTGGAAGCTGGAGCTGTTCCCCTTGCCAGCTTCTCCCAGGAAGTAGTTGCGTACGGGTGTTAATATTGCGTATGGGGTCTCCTGAATTATGAAGAATGTAGGGGAGTGCTTCTCTTTTTTTGTAACACAGCTCCATCTAGTTCCTTAAAACTGTAGGCCACATGTTTGTCAGAAGCTGGGACTGCTTTGAGGTACTTTCTGTTTGTATGGCTGTCCCTCATTTTTTAGAAGGAGGGACCTGAGTCTATTAAAAGAGAAAGGTAGTCAGTTCAACTAACCCCATTTTTCTGAATAAATTGTGCATTCGTGCTTTAAAGTGTAGTTATCACATTAAGAAATTGCATTACAAACTGTTCATCAAGCTTCTCTGTTGGTGACATTATTTAGCCCAGGAAGGTTTCAGCCAAAGGTGATTATCCGGGAGATCACTGGCTGACTTCCTGAACAGTCAGCTTTGGGAAGCACTCAGGAAAACCACCCACCACACACAGAACAAAAGCAGCCACCATGATGTACAGGTAGAACGGTCTTCCTGGTCTCTGGGCTGGTCCTTCTCCAGTAGCTGGAGGGAATGCAGCATGTATTTCTTTGGTGGGGACTTAGGGCTCAAGCCAGACTAGGGCAGAATTCCTGAGGAATGGAGACATCCTGGAAAGGACGGTCCCAAGCCCCCTGCGGTGGTTCATCATCAGGGGGCAGAGGTGGTCACGAAGACTTTGTGCACCATCATCCCAGGCCTCACGTTTTGTGAAGCTTTCATATTTAGTCTTGAAAAACAATCACCTGATGAATTCACATGGTTGTATTTGTGTTGTAATGGTCGCACTACGTGTAGAACACATCGCGATGTATTGCAGTCCGTTTTGGCATTCATGTTTTAGAAAAGTAGAACTGGTCATGCCCCTCGACATCAAAGAAGCCCATGCCCACTTCTGTTATACCTGCCCCTCCCCTACTGTCTCAGCATATTCTTCCTGTCCAGAGAGCTCCTGACACTGGGGTCCACACAGGGTCCCATTTATCTTTGCTGTAAGCTGGAATATTCCCTTCAAATTATTTAGGTTGCTCGAGATAAACTAGCAATGACAGTAGAAGGTGGGTGGAGTTCATTGTGGCGATGACATTTAGTTACACTTGGGATTCTGCTAGCATTCAGATCCTCACGGCTGTGCTGTCAGACCTCCCTCTCCCTGTCTCATCCCATCTGTTTTCCCAAGTCTTCTGGTTTTCCATAGCCAACTTCTTGTATTCCCTGGCAGTAAAAGCTGCCCCCACCCCCATGAATCTAGTCCTAATATCCCTGAGCCTGGAGTTCCCTGCCTCTCTGAAGTTCATGCACTCATTTGATCAGTACTTACCTGCCCACCCACACCCACCCCCGCCTGAGTACCTACAGCTCAGGTGCTCTGGGTTCAATAGCAAGAAAGAGAAATGCAGTCAGTGTTGGGTGTGTTCCCCACCCTCCTGCTGGGGTGTTGCAAAGTCTTGCTGACCTGTCTAAGCCTCCATCCTTGATATTCTAGTTCCTTATCTACCTACCTAGGTGTCCAAGTTCCCTTCCCACATGAGAATACAAGGCTAACTTGTATTCATAATGATGGAGGAAGAACGTAACCAAGCATCTTCTGGAGAGAAGCTGGGAGGCACCAAAGCCATGCTGCGGCAGGGTGTTCTCTGAGTCATTCAGGTGCCAATATGGATTGGAAAATATCCAAGAAGGAAGAAGGCTCTTCTTTTCAGGCTAAATAACAGCCTCCTTGTTGGGAAGGGAATAATCAATCCCAGCTGGAGAAAAGAGACTATGTTCTCTTTGCATTTCCATTCAAATCTAATCTTCTGACATGAGCTCCTGACATGAGTAGCATTCTTGCCCAGACTTGTGGCCCCAGGGAGGGGATGGTTATTTAAGACAGCTGGCTCCTCAAGCAAGGCATATAACTTGATGATAAATGCTTAGAGACAACTTCCCTTGCTTGCTGGTCCCAGTCCCAGTTTAATTGACACCCCTGGAGACTTGCAAAAAATAAATAGATGTTTCTTTGAAAGAATGTCATGTCTCTGGATGCAAGAAAAAGATAAGAAATTGTACATGCACAGAGTCCATTAGTATTTCCCAGCTTGTGGAATTCTTCAGGGAGGGATTCCTTATGCATTTCCTGTGAAACAAGTTTCCTCTGCCTTTAAACACTGTCTTGTGTTAGAGGGTAGAATAAATTTCATATGATTTTGTGTTTTCTTCCTTTGCTTTGTCCTTTAGAAGGTACTATTTCTATGAATAGGTTATTTTAAGTTGTCTTGCAGATGTTGTAGGTTTTTTTTTTTTTTTTTTTTTCTGGAAGCTTGGATATAGCCCTCTCCTGCATAATTTCAGGTTTTAGTTATTTAAAAATTCATTTTTCTGGAGTTGATCCTTCCATCAAGAAGCTCTGTTCTTTAGAATAATAATTATGCCTAAATGTTGGCATTTGTTACCCATTCCTTTGTGACTGGAGATGATGATGTCTGTGGGTGAAGAATGGATTGATTGAAGCATTATTTCTCCCATCTGTTGCTAAAATGCTTATATACAGTGAACATTCTGAGAAAGTGGGCATTTCTTCGAAAGAATATGGAAGTATTATGGATATGCAGAATTAATCTTTGCAGTTGACCAAAAGTAATAATGGTATTAGAAGAACAATTAAAAAAATAAATAAAACACAATATTTTAGGAATGGATCAAGGGAATATGAAAAACTATGACCCACTTAGTTTTCAAAATCAATACTGAGTGAAACAAATTGCAAGATGATATACTCAGTATGACATAACTTGAAGTTTTTAAACATACTAAACAATACTCTTGGCTGTCTCTGGGCACATACTTCCTTAATATTATGTCCAAAACCATGACTTGGAGGGAAGGACACGTGCTGAATATTTGATATTTTCCTGGACTGGTGAAGAAGGAAAGATGTCAGGGTGAATGGCAGGGAAGGAGCTGGGGACCAGGAACAAAAGAGATTTTTAACTTTATTTCCAAATATGAAAGTTATCTGAAGCATATGTGACAATGGAATGTTTTTAATTAAGAGGCATTATTTGCTATGCTTTTTAAATCCTAAATTACTTAAACATATAAACTAGCTTAAACTCAAACAACAATTAAAAAAAGATTTTTCTAACTTTATTCTAAAGTTCCACATAAATGAAAGCCAAAGTACACAGTCCACAGTCACAACCTTTTTGTGGATATTTTCATTTTAAGAGTGAGCCTGGATAAACCAATGCATCTAACTGTTGAACCATCTAATCTTGAATTCTCCTAAAATTAAGTATCTGTTCTAACAACTTGCAAATCAGTTGTCTGTATGTCAGTGTGACACAGGTTTGGACTGTATTCCAGAAACAGGTACCTTCTGGACAGGAAAATTGAATTGTAGTGTTTGCCTCAGCTAATATCAATTTTGCTTTTTAAATGTTGCCATAAATAATTGAATGGATGGCATGCCTTCCGGTGCTGAATAGCCACAGGCATATAACTTATTCAAAGGATTTCATCAGCTGTAGAAATAGACCTTCCCCTGCTAAGAAGACATACTGGGAAACTTTTTCTTGGCGCTTTTCTTGTAGAATTTATACTGGTTTGAAAATGAGAATTGTGATTCCTTGTCATGTGAGAACAGGTGTAGCTGTAGAAATCAAAATCTTACATTTTTGTAGCACAGTACTACTTCACTTGTCTTGGGCTCCAATCTGATCTGCTGAACTTGTTGGACTGTGACTTAAAACTCACAGAGGGAAGTTTGTCATTAGGCAGTGTGAAATCTGGGTGCCTACGTTTATTTTCTTTCCTCCCACTCAAAGCCTCAAACCCTCACCTGGTTTACTCTTATTGTACCTGTAAGTTTCCTAACTTGACGTGTCTGCCCTGTAAGCCCATAGAATGGTGTGGGCAGAAGAGCCCTTAAAAGGGAAGTTGAGGGCTGGGGTTGTGGCTCAGCGGTAGAGCACTCGCCTAGCATGTGTATGGCCCAGGTTCGATCCTCAGCACCACATAAACATGAATGCATTGTTTACAACTAAAGCAAATAAATAAATATTTTTAAAAAAAACAAAAAGGGGAAGTTGAGGTGCTCTTTTCAAAAAAGAATTGAAGGTTCAGAACATGATATCAAGGGGGGAGGGAAATAATTTTATCAGAGGAAAGAAGTGTTAAAGTGGACACGGTCCCCTTTTTTAATAGAGGTCATTTCTGCAGAAGCCGAACTACCCCACGTAGTGATAGTGTGCCTGGAACATCCAGGGCTTGATGTTTTCCATGTCACCTTAATTAATGATTCTCTTGGTCTCAATTCCAGGGGTCTTAACTACAGGGATGTGCCCACCCTGTGCTAAAGCAGCACCACAAGAGTGGACTGATCTGATTTGTACGTGCAGAGGATCAGTTCCTAAAGAGTGTTACAGGTTCTGTCTTTATTTAAAAAACATAAAGGTCATAATGTTATACATATTTATACTCTTAGTATCTCCAATCTGGCAGCAAATGGAGGCCTGTTCTAAAACCATATGATTGTAACTTGTGTTTGTAATTTGTTTCTGGAGGATTATCCAATTTGTTTACAGATATCAATTTCAGTGTTCTCTGAAGTGTAGGAGGTTGGCCCCAACTTGTACTGACCTTATAACATTACTTAGAAGTTGATCTTTAAAAAAAACAAAACAAAAAAACTCTAGGTATAAAATTACATATTTGCCATTCATTTACTTCATAAAAGTATGACATAGGAAAATGGCCCAGTTATTTGGGTTTTAGACATGTTTAAAAAACCTTTGACTTCTTAAGTTCTATCATAGACTGTCAATCACACTGCTGATACTTCTTCAGGGGGACCGTATGTGGTCACATACAAAAGAGTGTGTTCTAGCCAGGCATGGTGGCACACACCTGTAATCCCAGCACTTAAGAGGCTGAGGCAGGAGGATCAAAGCCAGCCTCAGCAATGGCGAGGCACTTAGCAACTCAGTGAGACCCTGTCTCTAAATAAAATACAAAAAAGCACTGGGGATGTGGCCCAGTGATCAGTCACCTTCATATAATTTAAAAAAAAAAAAAAAAAGTGTGGTTTATTCTGAGACTCCAATCTCAGCTCCTCTTGACTAGCCCTGTGACTTTGAGCAAGTTACTTAACCTTTTTGGGCCTTGACCTCTTTAGGCCTGGGTGGTGTTTTCTTTTTGTTTTTTAATTTAATTGTATAAAATGGGAATGGTAGTGTGTCCTTCACAAGGTTATCCTGGATGTTAAATGAAATTTAAGCACAGATGAGATTCAGTGTGTGAAGGGTACAGTTAATATTCCAGGCTTGTTCCCTTTCCCTTTCTTTTGGGAATAGAAAATTTTGAATTAGAGAATTGCCACCTCATACCTTGGCTCTCAGTTGCCTTTTCTGTAACACTTAGGATGTTCTTTTTGGTTTATTATATGAAGATGACTGAGCCCTAGAAGCATTAATACAGAGCCCTGGGCATGTCTGCCTGGACACGTTCCACTCCAACCTCTTTAGAATTAGGGGAAGGCATGCTTTCTGACTTCCTTGCCTGCATTCTAAAATTTTGCTCCAGCCTCCTTCCTTGGTAGACAGCAACAGAGTCATCTGAAATCTTTTCCTGTAGGAATTAAGACTGAGGGGGTGTCTCTCAAGGGTGGTGGTCAGAGGATCAGCTTAGAAATTACCTCTTTTATAAGTAATTATTGTTTCTCCTCCTAGAATTTATTTGGTAGCTAAACAGCTCTGAAATTTTAAGCTCTTTCTATCCTGTTGATAGATTTCTCGAAACCAAGTCTTCGGCCTCAAGATCCTGTGATTAGTCTTGATTGTTGAATGGTCATCCTTACTTATGAGAAAGCGGCAGTGGGAAAGGAGGATGAGGCCCGGCATTTTTTTTTTTTTCTTTTTTCTTTTTAATGGAAGCAAACTAAATGTAGGGAGTTGTCTGCAGATGCCAGTGAGAAGCCTTTTACTGTAAGTGCTGTCATCTTTTAGCTTCAGTTCTGTTTCCATGGCAACCACAAGGTCTGTGAGTGCCTGGCTGAATGGATTTACAGGAAGCTGGAAAACATTGCTATTCTAAGTAGCTTTCTCCTGCTGTAGAAAGGGTCCTTCCCTTACTGTAGGCCAGCCAACATTTACTGGGAACAATGCAGGCTATTTATGCTAATTGTATTCTGGGCCATGGATAAAGAAATGAGAATCCCAGCCCCTGTGTACTACTGGCCTATGAATTTGTTTTTTCTAGTTGTTCCTAGCATTTTGAAGGACCAAATGACATATATTTTCTTTGTTTCAGATACAGTGGTTGTTGTTGTTTTTTGGGGGTTTTTTTTTGGTTTTGTTTTGTTTTTTGTTTTTGTTTTTTTTCAATTCTAGGAATTGAATTCCTGGTCTTAGGCATACCAGGCAAATACCCCACCACTGAGCTACACCCCCAGCCCTCCCTGTTCATTTTCAGCAGTATTTTTTATTCTAGAGATAGAACTGATTTAGAAAAGGAATGAAGGAGTGTCATGGATAATTTTAGAAAACAATGAAGTTGATCTACTCATTTTATAATATTCAAGCATCTAGATGGGCAATCTTTTTAGAAGTGTCCACTGTAGCAATAGAAGTAAACATATGGCAGCTCTTAGGTTATATGTTAAAATCATCATTTTTAAAATATTTTCTCGACATCTTAAAGTTGTGTTTCTGTATGTTCACATTATCAAAAAATCATGTGGTAGAATATTACTTCAACATTAAACGCAATGCTCTTTGGAAATTTTATGACTCAATCATTTTTTAGAAAAAAAAAATAAAAGGTATCAAGACAGTTCCATTAAAAAAGCCTATAGAATGATTTTTGTTTCACATATAGGCCGTGTGTTAGACTACCTTTCTGAGCTCCTTCAAAGCCTTTTTATAAGTAAGCTAGAAATGGTTACTTAAAATGCTCTTTGTTAGAGACAACCTTTTAAGCTGAATTCTGGTAATGGAAGTGTTGCATTTGGTGTGAATGGTGTTTTGTTCTTTGTCTCAGAGAGACACACAGAGAGTTAAAATTAAAGAAGATTCGTAAAAAATTCCAGTGTATTTTATACTCCTGATATTCATCATCATATTATTTCTTCTATAGAATGTGCCTTATTCTGCAAGGTGGCATTTCTAGGGGCTAAGATTTCCACCCTTGTTCTATTTAGATTAAGTTGATGTCAGTTTAAATTTGTCCTTCACTCAGACTCGAAGATGTTTCTTTTGCATTTTTATCAGGTCTTGAAATTTTTTAAAAAGTAGGCTTGTGAAATATCCCCAAAGACCCTCTTTTAGGTGCTATCTCAATTGTCTGAATAGCAACAATATTTAGTGTAATCACAAATTGTGTTGCTTTGAATCTATTCTACCAATTGGTTGTAGTAGTAGATTTTACAATTATGTTTTCTCAAGTCACCCTGAAATAATGAAGGGTTTTATTCTCGAAAGAGCTTACATGATGTAAGATTAGCTTTTAGGAAGTTATTTTAAGATGTCTAAGGTCAAAAACTTTTTAAATATATTTTTTAGTTGTAGATGGACATGATACCTTTATTTTATTTATTTATTTTTATGCAGTGCTGAGGATTGAACCCAGTGCCTCACACATGCTAGGTGAGCACTCTACCACTGAGCCACAACCCCAGCCCTAGGGCCAAAATTTGATCAACCAAGTTATTTGCTGACTACTTCTACAAGGATCTATAGGATTTGACTGGTCTGCTCAAGGAGTGTTATCTTGGGACAGAAAACAACCATCACATACCTGGAAACTGGGGCTACTGCATGCTACTGAGTTGATGGGAATTCATAGGAAGAATATGAAGTGGAGCTTCTAGAGAGGGCCAGCTGGAGGAAGCAGGATTCAAGGATTTCAACCTGATTCATTCAACAGAAATGTGTCGTGCAAACTCTCCATGCCAGGTGCTGCGGGACCTGCTGGAGTTGCAATAGTGAACAAGTCAGTGATCCTGAGTGTATGATCCAGACAAAACCAGGCAATTCCCTCAGAAATAATGTCCATGCTGGGTGAATTATAGATAATTAAGAGGTCAGTTGGCTTGGGAGGGGTGCTAATGATTCTTTGCAGACATATGAAGCTGAAATGTGATCAGAAAGAAATCCCACTTAAAGATAGAAAGAAACCACTATATTTTTAAATTCAACTTTTAAAAAGAAGTCTTCTAAAGTATAAATAAGCTCTTTTTAGAAAAGACTTCAGGATTTTAGAGCAGGAAGGGAGCTTAGAGAAATCTAAACTACTTAGCTATCAATTCCTTTTAAACTCTGGAAAGGGTAAGAAACTCAAGATTTCCAAAGAGGGCTAGTGGGTCAGTGTTAGCATTGCATTACTGTAGCAAAATACCAGACATAATTGGTTTACAAAGAGAGAAGGTTTATTTTGGCCCATAGTTTTGGAAGATTCAGTTCATAATCAGTGGCCCTAATGCTTTGGGCCTGTGGCAAGGTAGTACCTCATGGCAGAGTGTGTGGCAGAATAACACTGCTTACCTTGTGGCCAGGGAGCGAAAGAAAGAGAAAAAGGAGGGGACCAGGGTTCCACATCCCCTTTAAGAGCATGTCCTTAAGGACCTAAAGGCCTCCCACTAGACCCCAACTCTTAAAAGATTCCACCACCACCTAATAGCACCACCCTGAGGACCAAACCTTGAACACAGGGGCCTTTGGAGGCCATTCAAGATCCACACACAAACCCCTCTGGTTCCGAGTATTAAGTGTTCAGTGAAGATTACACCTCTGTGCCCATCATCTACTTTTTTGCTTTGAGAGAAGGTTCATTTTACTCCTAACACATCCATTGTATTTTCATCAGACCTCAGGCTTTCCAACATGTATTTGTATATCCTTTAACAGAGACCACATAGGGAAAGAAAATAAAAAGTGGTTGTGGCAAGCTGTTAAGAAGTAGAACTGAAATTATGGCTGACACCTATTCACCCTGAATTAATTAATCTGTCTCGTGCCGGATGGAAAAATTACTATGGTTAATGCCCCCCATTCACTTGGAAAGCTTGGATGTGCTCTACGGACACATTATTTCTCCATTAGATGTTCTCCATTAGATCCTGCTGATGGATCTGACTTTGCACCTTAGCAGAAACACTATTTTTCCTTTGTTTGCGTAGCTTTCTTTCACAAACCACTTAACATCCGTTATTTCCAAAGAGCTTCTGGAAGAGTTAATTCTTCCATACATTTAAGAAAGAATTGAGAAGCAAGCTCAGGTTCTGTAAACTGGCAAACTTTTCCTCATTCTTGATAAGAATGATTCTTGTTTTTGTTTGAGATGGGGTCTTGCTGTGTGTTGCCCAGGGTAGCCTCAAATTCAAGATCCTCTTGCCTCAGACTCCCAACTAGCGGGCAAAAAAGGATTATTTTTCATGATATCCATTTTCTTTTCTGAGACTGATTAGTAGGCCTGTCTGATACCTCAATGTTAAACCCTAGTTTTTAAAATTAATGATAAAAGGAACAAAGATCATCAGAGTTTAAAAAAAAAAGGAATATGTTGTAAAACATAAAAGATAGGATTATCTCAGTATCCAAATATCTGAGGTCTTTTAAAGGTACTGAATGTCTTATGAGATATGGTTTTCCCGAGTTCATTCTTCCTTGTGCTCCTTTATTCCTGTAACACGTCAGGGCTACGTTGTAGCATTAACCCTGTTGTAACATCTTGAACTATAATCATTAATTTCCTTGTCCATTTCACCACTAGGCTGTGTGCTGCTCCTCTTTTGATCGTGTCTAGCATACAGGAGGGGCTTGATTAATGTGAGAATGAATGTACAGTAGTAGATTAACGTGTCTTCCATTGGCAAAACAGGGTTATTTTAGTTTGTCAAATGCTGGGCACTTGCTCGGATATTTCACTTTGAAAAGTGTCTCCTGACTTTGGGGAACTACTTGGAATAGTTAAAATATATAGTCCCTTATATTTGTGAAATTTAGGTATGGGCAAATAATTATACTTCTAGTACTGTAAATATAATTTGAGCATAAAAATAAGGTTGGTATGCTGACAGTTCTCTTTGCTATCTAAAAATGCTTATTGTTTTAGTCAATTTTTTCACAACTGTGACTAAAAGACCTGACGTGCGCAATTGTAGAGGAGGAAAAGTTTACTTGAGGGCTCATGGTTTCAGAGGACTCCGTCCATCGACAGCTGGCTCCATTCCTTGGGGCTGGCGGTCAGGCAGAACATCATGGCGGAAGAGTACGGCAGAGGAAAGCAGCTCACATGATGATCAGGAAGCAGCGAGAGTAAGAGAGACTCCACTCACCAGATACAAAACAGATACCCCAAAGGCACACCTCCAGAGACCTCCCTCCTCCAGCCACACCTTACCAGCCTTCAGTCACCACTCAGTTAATCCCATTGGGATCCTCACTGATTGGGTTAAAGCTCTCATAATCCAATCATTCTTGCATTGTCTCAACATGAGTTTTAGGGGACACCTCACGTCCAAACCATTACACTTAGGTAGGTAGGTAGGTAGGTAGATATAAACCAGGGCCTTGCTTTGACAAACTATGCTTATGCCCTTATTATTTTAAGGGACAGTTGGTAGAATCTGTTCCTTATGCATATAAGCATATTCATATGTATTAGATGACTCACTTTTGTGCATAGGAGTGTAAGATATCTCAATTTTTTAGTTGTTGTAATTTCTTGTGAGTAAAGGCTACCAGTGGAATGTTTCTGAGTTGTCAATATTTTCTGGGAAAATAATTTATTGACTATGTAGGAAAGCATGCAGTTATGATTTTGTTTATACTTATAGAAAGGATTATTCATTAAGGTAAATTTTTTTTATTCTTAGTTGTTTATATGACAGCAGAATGCATTACAATTGATATTACACATAGAGCACATTTTTACATATCTCTGGTTTTATACAAAGTATATTCACACCATTCATGTCTTCATACATGGACTTATATTGTAGAATGAGATGGATATCGTTACCCCTTTTTTTTTTTTAACCCTTTTGCCCCCTCCCTCTCCATTGGCCTTTCTAGTGTTCCTCTAATCCTCCTATGCTCCCTGTTCCAACCCCACTGCAAATCTGCCTCCTTATATCAGAGATAACATTCAGCATTTGGATTTTTTGGATTGGCTAACTTCACTTAGCATTATATTCTCCAACTTCATTTACCTGTGAATGCCATTATTTTATTCTCTTTTATTGCTGAGTAAAATTCCATTTTGTATATATACCACATCTTCTTTATCCAGTCATCTACTGAAGGACATCTAAGTTGGTTCCACAGTTTAGCTGTTGTGAATTGTGCTGCTCTAAACATTGATGTGGCTGTGTCCCTATAGTATGCTGTTCAGTCCTTTAGGTATAGACCAAGGAATGGGATAGGTGGGTCATAAGGTGGTTCCATTCCCAGTTCTCCAAGGAATCTCCATACTGTTTTCCATATTGGCTGCACCATTTTGCAGTCCCACCAGCAATGTATATGCCTCTTTCCCCACATCCTCTCCAACATTTATTGTTTGTGTTCTAACTAGCTGCCATTCTGGCTGGAGTGAAATAAAATCTTAGAGTAGTTTTGATTTGCATTTCTGTAATTGCCAGCGATGTTGAACACTTTTTCATGTATTTGAGAAGGGTCTATTCAGTTCCTTAGCCCATTTATTGATTGGGTTATTTATTTATTTATTTTGGTGCCGGGGATTAAACTCAGGGGCACTCGACTACTGGGCCACATCCCCAACCCTTTTTTTGTGATTTATTAGAGACAGGGTCTCACTGAGTTGCTAAGTGCCTTGCCATTGCTGAGGCTGGCTTTGAACTTGCAATCTTCCTGCCTCAGCCTCCCAAGTGCTGGGATTTACAGGCGTGCGCCACTGCGCCCGGCATTGGGTTGTTTGTGTTTTTTTTTTTTTTTTTTTGATGTTAATATTTTTAATTTTTTATATATTCTAGAGATCAGTGCTCTAACGTGTGTGGTAAAAATTTGTTCCCAATTAGTAGGCTCTTTAGTCGCCTCACTGATTGTTTCTTTTGTTGAGAAGCAGCTTTTTAGTTTGAACCCATCCCATTCATTAATTCTAGATTTTAATTCTTGTGCTACAGGTGTCTTATTAAGGCCTAATCTGACATGATGGACATTTGAGCCTACTTTTTCTTCTATTAGACGCATTGTCTTTTGTTTAATTCCTAGGTCCTTGATCCACTTTGAGTTGAGTTTTGTGCATGGTGAGAGATAGAGGTTTAATTTCATTTTGTTGCATATGAATTTCCAGTTTTCCCAGCACTATTTGTTGAAGAGGCTATCTTTTCTCCAATGCATGTTTTTGGCACCTTTGTCTAAGATAACTGTAGTTGTGTGGGTTAGTCTCTGTGTCCTCTATTCTGTACCATTGGTCTACCAGTCTATTTTGGTGCCAGTACCATGCCGTTTTTGTTACTATTGCTCTGTAGTATAGTTTAAGGTCTGGTTATGGTGATGCCACCTGCTTTACTCTTCTTGCTAAGTACTGCTTTACCTATTTTGGGTTTCTTATTTTTCCAGATGAATTTCATGACTGCTTTTTCTACTTCTATGAGGAATGAAATTTGAGGCCATAAATTAATGAAAATGAAGAAGTAACATATACCAACAGTTTTCATATGCTGTCACACTTAGTCCTTCAGAGATTAAAGGGTATTGGTTTCCTGTGAAGTCCTTCTTGTCTATTTTATGATTAAGTGGTTTGTTTTTGCAGATGGAGAAACTGTGTTCAGAGAAGTTAACTATCTTAAAGACTTTTTTGTGTGTGTGTGTGTGCGCGCACGTGCATGTGCATGTTTGTGTGTGTGTTTTGTACCAGGGATTAAAGCCAGGGTCACTTAACCCCTTAGCCACATCCCCAGCCCTATTTTGTATTTTATTTAGAGACAGGGTCTTGCTAAGTGGTTAGGGCCTTGCTAAATTGCTGGGGCTGCCTTTGAACTGTCAATCCTCCTGCCTCAGCCTCCTGAGCTGCTGGGACTTCCCGCCCCGCCCCCCCTCCATCATACTTAACATCTTGCACCTCTGTTCTGTTTCTGGTGTGTTTAGGTTTACAGTTTGGTGAAACACAGGAATGACAATCCACAGCAATCTGTGTCCACACTGTGAAAAATATGGAGACTCGTATTTTAAACCAGCAGTGGTGGAGGGAAGGAGGTCCCCATTTGTTCCTTATGAACTGGGTCAGTGCAGTCTAGTGGTTTTGTTTTTGTTTTTCTTCAGTTCAAATTAAATAGGAACAACAAATGATTAGTGGGCTGTTAGCCACCCCTGCTCCATCACAGGCACCCGGTGGCTCCCTCCCAAGCCCTGTAGGACAGGCCTGTCCAGTTTCACATCATAGCTGTGCTGGATCTAAAGTCTTGTGTCTTACAAGACAAAAGAGGTTTTGTTCTGTGGCTTTCCCCTGCAGCCCACACCATGTAGTCCCGTTTTTTATATCATTTGTGTTCTTATCAGTCTTCTTCTGCTAGCTGGTTAGATGCAACCCCATGAAGTATCAACAAATTCCGCATGAAATGTTTTGTTTTTTCTAAGACACTATACAGGCAGCACAACTTCTTTCTAGTTTCAGATCTGAGATTTTCTCTTGTGCAGATTGTGCCCTTCAGTGGGCTGTTGGTGCTGCCTGCAGGCACCCCCATCCCCTCCTCTCCTCTCCCCCACATCCCCATTGCAGTTTCACACCCTTTCTCGCTTCTCAAACCCACTGCACCTCCTCCCCAAGCCCCACTCTGAGAGGATGTTTTTGCTTCAGTTTTCTCAGTGAAGTAGGGAGCACTCAGAACCTCTGCCTCACAAATTAAAAAAAGAAAAAGCCCAACAAGAACAAAAGCAGATGTTCACCAGCCCCACACCACATGACCCACCTAGAAGCATCTGTATCCCTGCATCCTGTCTGTTGAGGATTGACCATGGTCTTATCCAAGGCTAGTCCCTCTGCCTGCACCCTGACCCCATCCTTTCTTAAGAAGGGACACAGACCTGACAATCCTCCCTCCCTCCCTCCCTCCCTCCCTCCCTCCCTCCCTCCCTTCCTTTCATCAGCACTTTTCCTGTGCCCTGGATCATTGCAACAGTATACTAACTTGCTGTTATTTATCTCATCTTGGAGAGCAAGTCCTCCCGACCACTGGCTAGCCCCGGTCCCCCTGCCACTCCCCATCACGCTGCCTCACCTTTGCACCCAGCACTCCTTGAAAAAATTGTCATCCTTGCTGTGACCAGTTCTTTCCCTCTGACCCTCTGTTAGCCCCACTGGAGTCAGACATTATCCCAGCCATACTGCTTTTTTCAAGATCCCAATGATATTCATGTTGCTAAATTCAGCTGTCACTTTTCAATCTTCATCTTATTTGGCCTGTCAGAAGCATCGACACCCAGTTGATGGCTCCCTTCTCCTTGAAACTCTTTTGTGACTTGGTTTCCAGCACACCGGCTCTTCTTCCTCCCTGTCTGGCTGCTCCTTCTCTTTGTCAAATTTGCAGCTTCTTCCTGACTTTGCAATGTTGCTGCACTTTGGAGGTCAGGCCCTGCAGCCCTGTCGTGTGTGTGTGTGCACCACTGTGCTGATCCAAGATTTTAAATACCATCCCTATGCTAGAAAATTCCAGAGTTATACCTCCAGCCCTGATCCTCTCCCCTGAAATTCAGATTTGTGTATATCCAGCTTTCTACTCAGCACCTCCACCTGGGTGTTGCATGGGAATTCCACAGTTGACGTTCCAAGTCTGAATTCTGGAGTGTCTGAACTTGTGCGTTATCTGCCCTCTTCCCTGCAGAATGAATGGTGGTCTCATCCTTTCAATAGCTCAAGCCAAAATCCCTGGACAATGGTGATCCTCCCTTTTTTAAAAATATCAGTTGTAGACGAACACAATATCTTTATTTATTTTTGTGTGGTGCTCAGGATTGAACCCAGTGCCTCACTAGGCAAGTGCTCTACCACTGAGCTGCAACCCCAGCCCTTTCTTCCTTCATGTTCCTATACCCAGTATAATGCCTTCTTTCTACTGCCACCCTGAACACCTCTGCCCAGGCCACCCTCCTCTCTGCCTGGAGAGGCAATAATTTCTAACTACACCTTCTCCCATTCTTGCCCTTTTATAGTCTAGCCTTTTTTTCTTAATTTTTAAAAAATATTTATTTATTTACTTTAGTTGTACACAATGCAATGCATTTATGTTTACATGGTGCTGAGGATCGAACCCGGGCTGCGCGCTTGCAAGGCGAGCGCTCTACTGCTGAGCCACCTCCCCAGCCCTAGCCTTTTTTTTAGTTTTGGATTTTCCTTTTAACTGACACCTAAGTGTACTCATTTATGGGCCAGCATGATCGTCCAATACGTGTATACAACGTGTAATGACTGAGTCAGGGTAGTTAGCATTTCCGTCTCCTCGTCATTATGTTTGGGGACTTCAGACTCCTTTCTTGTAGTTCTTCATGAAATATGTGGTAGGTTGTTATAAACTTGAGTCATCCCTGGCTGGAGAACACTGGAGCTATTCCTCCTATCTAACTGCATCTGGTTCCTGTTATTGTGAACCTCTCCTGCCCTTCCTAGCTCTAGCAATCATTACTCTCTTCTTTGAGGTCAACTTTTAAAATTCCACCTGAGCGAGTGGGTTTTGTGTCTGTGTCTGGCATATTTTACTTAATGTAATGTCTTCCACTTCCATTCATTTTTGCCTCAAGTGACAGAATTTCATTCTTTCTAGGGCTGAATAATATTCCATTTCATACCCACATATACCACATACCACATTTTCTTTATCCATTCGTTCGTGGACAGACACCACGCTACCCTGACTGTTACGGATGGTGTTACAGTGAACCTGGGATTGTAGGTGTCTCTTTGACATGCTGATTTCATTTCCTTTGGATATGTGCCCAGAAGTAGGATAGCTGGATCATCTAGTAGTTCTATTTTTAGTTTTTTAAAGAACCTCTGTACTGTTATCCATGACAGCTGGGTTAGTTTACATTCCCACCAATGATACATAAAAGTTTTCTATGCACCTTTGCCACCATTTACTAATGTTTTGATTTTTTGATGATAGCTGCCGTGACTGGGGTGAGATGATATCTCATTTGCAGTTCCCTGACAATGTTGAGCATTTTTTCCCCCATATACTTCTTGGCCATTTATATATTTTTTGGAGAAATGTCTGTTCAGATCATTTGCCCATTTTTTAAGAAAATATTTACCTTTTAGTTGTAGTTGGACACGATACCTTTATTTTATTTATTTATTTTTAGATGGTGCTGAGGATCAAACCCAAGGCCTCACTCGGCACTGAGCCACAACCCCAGCTCCATTTGTCCATTCTTAAATTGGATTTTCTTTTTTCAGTGCCAGGGATTGAACCCAAGGCAAACGCTCTACCATTGAGCTCATGCCCCACTAAGTTGCTCTGGCCTCAAAGTTGTGATTCTCATGCTTCAGCCTCCTGGGTAGCTGAGATTATAGGCATATAACATCATGCCCTGCTTGGGTTTTTTGTTTTGTTTTGTTTTTTAGTTCCTATAGTGTAGTCTTAGCCCAATCTGATCCTGTTCAAAATGAGAGTCATGTTGTGGACGTCTTCTGCTTGAAAGCAGCCAGTGGTTTCCCGCCTCACTGAGGGTAAAGTCAAAGTCCTTAGTAATGACGGATAGGGCCCTACACAATCTCCTTCACCTCGAATTACCTTTCTTCCCCACTCACTGTGTTCCAGGACCTTCTTACTGCTGCTTGTGAACATGCTCAGTCTAATCTCCCCGTAGGGCTTTTGCACATTTGGTTGCAATGTTCCTCACTTGGAATACCTGTCCCACAGATATCTTGCATGGCTTCTTCTGTCACCCTTGCAGTGTTTTATGCAGATGTCACCTTTGCAGTGGAGCATTCCCTGTCCACCCTGCTTAGCATTACAGCAACCATCCCCTGTGTTCACTGTTCCCCTTACATTCCCTTTATCCACACCACATACTACCTCCTAAGGTTGTATAAATTGACCTGAGCATCTAATTGTCTGTCTCCCCAGACATGCTCAGTGAAGGCAAGAGTTTCTTTCTCCCTTACTCTCCTTCCTCCTCCCTCTCCTTTGGACTGATGTTTCTGTAGCACCTGGACTAGTACCTGGTTTTGGATGAATGGAGGCAGAAGCGATTTCATATTTTGGGTGAAGTGTATACCTGTATAAAAACTAAATCAGTCAGGATATGTGTTTTATCTCAAGTTGTAGCCTTTATTCATTTGATGTCTATCATTTCTTGAAAGTATTGATGGCTTACTTAAGGCATAGCTGCACCTAATTGAAAATTATTTATTTTGGTTAACTAACCAAATATGCATTCAGTGACTAGAGCCTGAATCAAAGGGAGGCAAACTGTTTAGAAAGCCAATGTAAGTTGACAGGTGACATCACTAAAAGATGATTAGGAAGTACTAAATAGAACCGTTAGGGAAATTAAACCATCCTTTGATCTGTCATGTTCCTCGGAACTCTTGAGTGCTTTTATTCTGTATAATAAATAACTTGGTTTTTGTCATTCTGGTAAAATGTCAACAAATTCAGTGTCAGACAAAATATTTCCTTGTTATAAGATGAATTTAAAATGAATTAACTGCTGGGTGCTGTGGCACATGCCTATAATCCCAGTGGCTCAGAAGGCTGAGGCAGGAGGATTGTGAGTTCAAAGCCAGCCTCAGCAATTCAGTGAGACCCTAAGCAACTCAGTGGACTGTGTCTCTAAATAAAATATTGAAAAGAGCTGGGGATGTAGCTCAGTGGTTAAGTGCCCCTCGGTTCAATCCTTGGTACCAAGAAAAAAAAGAATGAATAACCCATTTTTCACAAAGACATATTCATTCAAGTATGTTTTAGAAAATTCAGTTATTTTTAACGCTTAATTTTTCTTTCTCAAAACATTGGGTTAAATATCAAAAAGATAGTGCACCATGGTCAAGTGGGGTTTATTCCAGGGATGCAAGGCTGGTTCAACATTCGGAAATCAATAAACATAATACATCACATCAATAGACTTAAAGATAAAAATCATATGATCATCTCAATAGACGCAGAAAAAGCATTTGACAAAATACAGCACTCCTTTATGTTCAAAACACTGGAAATACTAGGAATATCAGGAACATATCTCAACATTATAAAAGCTATTTATGCAAGGCCCAGAGCTAACATTATCTTAAATGGAGAAAACTTGAAAGCATTCCCTCTAAAAACTGGAACAAGACAGGGATGCCCCCTTTCACCACTGCTATTTAACATAGTACTGGAAACTCTGGCCAGCGCAATTAGACAGACGAAAGAAATTAAAGGGATCCAGATAGGAAAAGAAGAGCTCAAATTAGCACTATTTGCTGATGACATGATAATATACCTAGAAGACCCAAAAAACTCTACCAGAAAACTTTTACAACTAGTAAATGAAATTGGCAAAGTAGCAGGATACAAAATCAATACCCATAAGTCAGAGGCATTTTTGTACATCAGTGACAAAGCCTCTGAAAGGGAAATTATGAAAACTATCCCATTTACAATAGCATAAAAAAATAAAATATCTGGGAATCAACTTAACAAAAGAGGTGAAAGACCTCTATAAGGAAAATTATAGAACACTAAAGAAAGAAATCATAGAAGAACTCAGAAGATGGAAAGACCTACCTTGCTCTTGGATAGGTAGAGTCAATATTGTCAAAATGTCCATACTACCAAAGGCATTATACAGATTTAATGCAATTCCAATCAAAATCTCAATGTCGTTCTTCAAAGAAATAGAAAAAGCAGTCATGAAATTCATCTGTAAAAATAAGAGACCCAGAATAGCCAAAGCAATCCTGAGCAAGAAAAGTGAAGCAGGGGGCATCACCATACCAGACTTTAAATTATACTATAGAGCAATAGTAACAAAAACAGCATGGTTTTGGCACCAAAACAGACTGGTGGACCAATGGTACAGAATTGAGGACACAGAGACTAATACATATAATTTCAGCTATCTTATATTAGACAAAGGCGCCAAAAATGTACAGTGGAGAAAGGATAGCCTCTTCAACAAATGGTGCTGGGAAAACTGGAACTCCATATGCAACAAAATGAAATTAAACCCTTATCTCTCACCATGAACAAAACTCAATTCAAAGTTGATCAAGGACCTAGGAATTAGACCAGAGACAATATGCCTAATAGAAGAAAAAGTAAGCTCCAATTTCCAACATGTCGGATTAGGCCCCAAGTTCCTTAATAAGAATCCTGTAGCGCAAGAACTATTGCCAAGAATTAATGAATGGGATAGATTTAAACTAAAAAGCTTCTTCTCAGCAAAAGAAACAATCAGTGAGGTAAATAGAGAGCCAACTAATTGGGAACAAATATTAAATACATGCACATCAGATAGAGCACTAATTTCTAGAATATATAAAGAACTCAAAAAACTTAACACCAAAAAAGCAAATAACCCAATCAATAAATGGGCTAAGGAATTGAAAAGACACTTCTCAGAAGAAGATACACATTTAATCAACAAATACATGAAAAAATGCTCAACATCTCTGGCAATTAGAGAAATCAAATCAAAACTACTCTACGATTTCATTTCACTCCAGTCAGAATGGCAGCTATCAAGAACACAAACAACAATAAATGTTGGAGAGGATGTGGGGGAAAAGGCACACTCATACATTGCTGGTGGGACTGCAAAATGGTGCAACCACTGTGGAAAGCAATATGGAGATTTCTTGGAAAAATGGGAATGGAACCACCCTATGACCCAGCCATCCCACTCCTGGGTCTATTCCCAAAGGACTTAAAAACAGCATATTACAGGGACACAGCCACTTGAATGTTTATAGCAGCACAATTCACAATAGGTAGGTTGTGGAACCAACCTAGATGTCCCTCAGTAGATGAGTGGATAAAGAAAATGTGGTATATATACAAAATGGAATTTTACTCAGCAATAAGAGAGAATAAAATAATGACATTTGCAGGTAAATGGATGAAGTTGGAGAATATAATGCTAAGTGAAATTAGTCAATCTCAAAAATCCAAATACCGAATGTTTTCTCTGATATAAGGAGGCTAGTTCACAGTGTTGTTGGATGGGGGTGCACAGGATTAGAGGAACACTAGAATGGTCAAAGGAAAGGGAGGGGAAGGGAGGGAGCAAAGGGGGAAGGAAGGGGGGGAAAGGAAAAAAAAAATTGGTGGTTGAATGAGATGGATATCATTATCCTAAATGCATGATTGAAGATCTGAATGGTACTTATATACTTTGTATACAAGCAGTTGTATGTAAAAATATGCTATACTTGTGCATGATGAATAAGTAAATAAATAATTAAATTTAAAAAAATATTTAAAAACAAAAAAAAAACAAACAAACATTGGGTTAAAATTCAATGGATATTTATTTCATTCGGCCAAGGAAGTAAAACTGGGTTCAAACAATTCATTGAATGAGTGTGTGTAAAAAACAAAATAGTTAGAAACATAAAGTACACATAAATTACTAGAAAACAATGTGAAATGAAATAGGAAAACGAACTGTGGGATTCCAGGTGAGGGAAAGCAACATGGAGTTCACAGTAATACAGGGGAGGGATGCCTGTCTAGCCTGTGGGAGGCCCTGGGTTCAACCCCCAGGGCCACCAGGAAAAAACAAACAAACAAAACCAACAATGAAAGCCAAAAAGATTAAAGCAAAGATGTGGAAGTGGAGGACCCATGCACAAATTTCTGCGTACTCATTCATTACCTGTGTGAGGGCACTCTTCTCTCTCTAGATCTGTTGTTTATTTGTAAATGAGAAGTGACCATAGTATCAATGCCATAGGGTTATTTCAGGGATTAATGAGATAATGCATCTCTGAATACGGAAAGAGAATTCGGAGAAGTTCAGTGATGTGGTGATTCATCAAGTCCTAAACATAAGAGGTGATGGTGGCCATGAAGGTCGCAGCTTTTGATACCCCTTGACCCGGAGAAGTTATTCTGTATCTTGTACTCTGGTCCAAGAAGAGCAACCTCATGCTACACCTCAGTTCATTCAACACAGGTGTTACGTATACAGCAAAGCCAGAGCTCTCTTGGGCCCTAAGGAATCATGAATAGGAAACATTCATGCCCACCAGGAAGTCATGGTACTAAATGGTCATCAGACAAGCCTGAGGGACAGCATAGTGGCAAAAGCTAGCACTGAAGTGGAGGCAGCCCACGTGTCCGTCACCTAGTGAATGGACAACAAGTGTGGTACATCCATATGATGGAGTATTATTTATCCATGGAAAGGAATAAAGCTCTGATACATGCTGCAACACGGATGAACTTGAAGGTATGCCAGGTGAAAGGAGCCAGTCACAAACTGTCACATACTGTGTGAGTCCATTCATATAAAATACCTAGAATAGACAAGTTAATAGAGAGATTAAGTAGGTTTTGGAACTGGGCATGGTGATATGTGTCTGTAATCCTAGAAACTTGGAAGCTAAGGCAAGAGGATTGCAAGTTTGAGGTCAGCCTGGGCAACTTAGAACCTGTTTCAAGAATGGTTGGAGATGTAGCCCTTGGGTTCAATTCCCAGTACTTAGAGAGAGATCGATCATGGGTCCTTGGGCATGAGGAAAGGGCATAATGCTAATGGGCATGAAGTTTCTTTCTGGGGCAGTGAAAATGTTCAAAAATGGATCATGGTCATGGTTGCACAATTCTGAATATATTAAATACCATGAGTGGGTGCATTGTATGGTATGTGAATCATATCTCAATAAAGCTGTTGAAGAAGGGGGAAAAAAAATAAAAGAAACCTCCCACCACTGTGCAGATAGGAACCCAAGTAGGCTTGACATGACTGAGGAGTGAACAAAAGAAATGGCAAAGACGAGGGTTTGGGGTGAGCATGCCGTGCCCACGTAAGGACATGGTCTTATTTAGGAAGAAGACACTGAGGGTTGCAGGTGGTGTGTGGTGGCCCCAGTACCCGTGGGAGAATGAGTATACCAACCCTGAGAGCAGTAACGGCTGAAGTTGGGGAGCTGTGGGAGGCTGGAGCTAGGCAAGAGAGGAGGTGCGTGTGCACCAAGAGTAGAAGTGTAGACCATCGAGAGCCATGCAAGAGTTGGAAAGCACGGGGGGTGAGGGACGAGTGCAGAAAGGAGAGGAGGACCACCCCCCCCAGGATACCAGCATGGGTGAAGGGGTCTGTGCCATCACCAGCTGAGACGGACGGACGGAAGCTGGGAAGCAGAACAGTAAGAGGATTCCTCCTGAGAGGGTCCCATGCTGTGTGGCCTAAGCTGAGATTCAGTGAAGCACAGAGGCCAGGTCTTGCTTGATGAGAACAGGAAGGAATGAGCAAGTCCGTCTGTGCCTGCGCCACCTGTGGTCTGTGCAACTTCTTGGTAATGCAGAGTACTTCATTTGGGCCACTTGAATACCGTGACCTGAGTCAACTACAGTTGTATCTAGTTTCTTCTGTGTGGAGCTTCTAAGTACTAGAGCGATTTGTTAAAACTTTTATTTTTTTTAATTGGGAATAGAATGCTTTTTATAGAAGGAATTGTATGCATACCTTTGAAAAACAAGTGAAAGTAGAACCCATCTGTGTCCAAAGCCCTGCAAGATGGTTCCAGTTTTTACCACTGGAATGAATGGGTTAATGCGTCCCCAGAATCCAGGATCTCTGGGGTCTGAACTGGTACAGTACAGAGGGGAGAACTTTTGAAAACTGAGTATGTAATAAAGGCTGCACATATAGGCATAGGACCTTGGAAGAGCCCTGAAGCCAGACTCCCAATACCTTCATCTGGTCTTGCCATGACAGAGGTGGGTGTTAACCTGTCCCACACATTATATACCAGTCACAGTCCCAAGCAGTTTTCATTTGTTAGTCTTCAGAACAACCCAAGGCACTGTACTGAAGGTACAGAAAAGTTGTGCCCAACGTCACAGAGCTGGGAAGTGAAGTGTTAGAAAAGGGAAGGACAGAAGAGAAAAGAACCCTAGAACTGAAAGCAGCCACCCCATCCATTGGGGAACCCTGGAAAAAAAAATCACTTAGCTTGGGCTGGGGGTGCAGCTCAGTGGTGGAGAGCTTGCCTAGCATGTGTGGGGCACTGGGTTCAATTCTCAGCACCACATAAAAGTGAATGAAATAAAGGTATTGTGTCCATCTACAACTAAAAAAAAATGCACAAAAATCACTTAGCCTTGCCAGTGCAACTTGACTTCACTCCTCAAATGGGAATCCCAAGGTCTGCCAGGAACCCTTTGTTGTGTAGATGTGGGGTCCTGGAGTGTGCGTGAAAGTGCTTTGTGAAGGCAGGGTGCTCTGGAGTGTAATGTGATGTTGAGCAGCTTTCTCTTCCTCCTTAGTAGCGAAGGTGAGGCTAGAAAATGTTTTCCTTTTTTTTTTTTTTTTTTTTTTTTTGGTACCGGGGATTGAACCAAGGGGCACTCGACCACTGGGCCACATCCCCAGCCCTTTTTTGTATTTTATTAGAGACAGGGTCTCACTGAGTTGCTTAGTGCCTCGCCATTGCTGAGGCTGGCTTTGAACTAGTGATCCTCCTCCTCAGCCTCCCAAGTGCTGGGATTACAGGCGTGCACCACCACGCCTGGCAGAAAATGTTTTCCATTTTGCTAACTTTTTTTTTTTTTTCCTGATATTATCTGATTTCTTGGGTGTGACTTTTTTTTTTTTTTTTTTTTTTTTTCTCTCTCTCTTTTCAGGTTACTTGTCTTCAGGACTTTTTTGGCGATGATGATGTTTTTATTGCATGTGGACCTGAAAAATTCCGTTATGCCCAGGATGACTTTGTCTTGGATCACAGCGGTAAGGCAGCTCAACTACCATCTCTGTAACCCCAGGAGTGAAGGCTGGGGATTTAGTTACTTGGTACATGTTAAGAGGTCTGCTGTGTTGAAAAAAGATGAGCTGGGCTTGGTGGCCCTCACCTGGAGCCCCAGCTGCTTGGGAGACTGAAGGATCCCTTGAGCCTGGGACTACGAGGCCAGCCTAGACTGCTCAGCAAGACCCTGTCTCAAAATACAAACTAAACAATAGAGGAAAGGATAATAACTAAGTAGTTACTGGCAGGGATCTGAGGTTTCTTTTTACCACATTGTTTTGGTTACAACTTTAAAAGAGAAACAATAACAAGCTTTGTGTATTTATTCCTGGGGAGGTGGGGGAGACTCCTTTGTGGGTGAAATTTAAAAAATCCCTTTTTCTTGATTTTAGCAGGTATATGGAGTTTTCAGCTAATAGAAGTGATCTCAGTTATTTCAAATGTTGTTCTAGAAATAGGGCTTTATAGTCTTAATTATTCTAAACCTACCCCAGTAATAATGATTGTTTTGGCTAATAGTAAAGTCAACTTCTTTAAATAGGGCAAAATTATCCAGGCAAAAAATTTTAGAAAAGAGAGATCTTGGAGATAAAGTCCTGCTCTTTTATAAATGAGGAAAGTTGGCTCTTAAAATAATGACTGGTAGCTAAGTTCCAATTGAGATGTTGTGACAGTCCAGAATTAGAGAAATATATGACCAAGAAAATAGGGATACGTGTGCTTTTTAAAACTTGAGGCGGTAGTAATCGCTCTTGTGTCATTCTTTCCTTTTATCCTGTATCAATTATCCATGTGGTTTATCTACCTATGATGTTTATTTTTCTGTTTTGCTTTTCACCTCTGCCAAATTTCTTAAAGGGTTTCTGTATTGTATTTTATTGGAGCATCTGCTTTAAATTGGTAACACCTCTCTAAAGTCCTTAATTGTAAATGATGTTCATTTGTGTTATCTCTGCTGATAATGTTCTCCCTCATTCCTGGGAGATGGAGGTTGACTGATATAGTCATTTACCTATCAACTGTATTTTACATTTTCCTCAATTTTAGCTTTAATTTCATAATATTTCTTTGTCAATAGCAGTCATTTTGAAAGTTGAGACACTGAAACTAAATGATGTGTCCTAGGTGATAAAATTTATTTGGGCTGGGCATGGTGGTGCATACTTGTGATCCCAGCAATTTAGAGGCAGAGACAGGAGGATCACAAGTCTGAGGCCAGCTTTACCAATTTAGTCAGCTTTTTTGCTTGATGTGACTTAAAGACCTGATGAACAATTTTAGAGGAGGAAAAGTTTATTTGGCGCTCAGAGTTTCAGAGGTCTCAGTCCATTGACAGCTGGCTCCATTCCTGGGGGCTCAGGGTGAGGCAGAACATCTTGGTGGAAGAGTGTGGTGTAATTAGTTCTGGCATTTGAAACAGTGACAACACACTGGGAAGCAGAGAGAGCTCAAGAATCACAAAATATAAACCACAAGGCAAACCCCCAGGGACCCACCTCCATCAGCCACACCCTACCTGCCTACAGTTACCACTCAGTTAATCCCTCCAGGCAATTAATTCAGGCCCTCATAACCCAATCATTTCATCTCTAAAGACTGTTGCTTTGTCTCACACATGAACTTTTGGGGACACCTCGTATCTAAACCAATACACTCTATTTCATAAAAGTAAAAACCAGGGTTGGGGGCTAAGAATCTAGCCCAGTGGTAGAGCACCCTGGTCAGTCCTATTACCAAAGAATAGTGTATTTGGGTAATAACAGCAACCAAACATTTGTTCCTGTGTGTGTACAGACATTGTACTCTGCTTTGTGTGCATGTTGTACATTTATCTAAGCTGGTTGGGTCCTTCATTGTTGGTGGCCATCAGGGGCCTCGGATAGTTAGAGGTAGGTGAGAACTATTGATTTCTTCCCTCTCAATTTCTAGTTACTTAACCTGCTCCAAAGAGAGGAGAATAATGGTCATTTCATAAAGTTTAGTGAGGTTTAAGGGAATTCACATGTCATGGCAGCTGGGGTGTCTGTCACATGCTAGAGAGTGTGTCTGCTGCTATTATTGTCACTGAAGATATCATGCCATTACATGGTGAGGTTGTGCAGTGAAAGCAAATCTCAGACCTGATTCACCACAAGTGCATTTATTAGGAGACAGTTGTTTAACTTTTGTTGTGGTCTTGAATTCCTAACTGTCCTTTTAGACTTCTGACAAAATCTTGCAGTAGAGATCCATGGAATTCAGCAAACCTAATCTTGGTCAAGTAACAGATCCTCTAGTAAGAGCTGGACGCAGGACTGGCTCTGATTCCTACACCCAGAGTGTAGTCTGAAGTTATTGGCTCAATATTGACATAAGAGTGACAGTGCCTTTAAAATGGTTCTCACTGGTCCACCCACCGCACCTTTCAACAAGGAACACTTTCTAACACCCACAATGCCAATTAACCAAGCAGAAGTGGCTACTGCTCTCTTCATATGAGCTTTTGATTAGAGTCTTTCAAATGCTAACTAACCTCCCCTGGTGTGTATTTTTTTTTTTTTGATTAGTGTACTTCACATGTTAATTTACTGCCCCTAGGGTTTAGATTAAAACTAACCCATATTTTAATATTTCTGCATAAATTGAAGTATTTTAAAGTGTAGACATTGTTATCTAATTCAATCCTTATAACAAGCCCATGAAGCAGATTTTTTATTCTTATTCCAATTAGGGAAAAGAAGAAAAGAGAAAAACACTGAGACTTAGAACATAACCAAAGTCTCACAGTTAGTAAATGTCAAATCCATGATCCATCCCAAATCTACACGATTCCAAAACCCATATTCTTAATTATTCAAATTAGAAGTGATTATGTTAGCTGTAATTAGTTCTGGCACTTCAAGCACTGACAATTTATGGAAAGACCTAAGTTATTGTTTAAAGCTGTTTTCCTCATTTTTAATGCTTCACACTCTGGGAAGATGGAAAATAAGACAGGAAGAGTCCTTGAGTTAGCATCCCATATCCTTTCAAAATAAGATCATCAAGGAATTGAAGAGGGTAATAAAATTGTAGTCTCTGCCTGTCAGTGCTACATGTGGGATGGGCTGTGGATGTTTCTCCGTATGTATGCAGTTAGTGGGATACTGGGGTTTCAGAACCGAAGATAACCTCAGGTGTACATGGAGGGCAGTTGCTGTGTCCATTAAAGTTACTTAGCAGAACTGAGGGATGTGCAGTGGTGCAACCCTTGCCCAGTATTCATGAAGCCCTGGGTTCACTCCCCAGCACTGCACCCTGACTGCCCCCGCCACCACCACCACCAGTAAAAAAAAGCTTTAACAGTAATAGAGAAATCATCCAGTAATAGTTGCAGACAGAAAACTGTAGTCACACATGATATACCTCTGGCCAATGTTAAACCCTGCTTTAGTTTGTTCACTTTTGTTTCTTTCTAGAATGCCGTGTCCTGAAGTCATCTTATTCTCGAGCCGCAGCTGTGAAATATTCAGGATCCAAAAGCCCCGGGCCCTCGCGTCGCAGCAAATCACCAGCTTCAGGTAGTTAATAGGAAAGTGGTGGACGGTCACAGAAGGGGCTGGTAGTCTTTGCCAGGCTTGTGTACAGCCAGGGTCCAGAACAGCGTAGAAGATTTTAAAGCCAAAACGTTAAATTTGTTTTCCAAAGTTGTAAGTCTCCTGAGAGAAGTGTGTTTTTGTTCTGACACATTTTCTCAAGAATAGCCGTATTATATATCTTTTCCTGGTATTTGTTTACATTTTGACCATGATGTACAGCATGTTGAATTTTGTACTAAACAATTAATTATGGATATTTATTTTCCTAACGTTCCTCTTATTGCTGTAACTAAACACACACACACACACACACACACACACGTTTACTTGATAAATCTCCACTGGCCTTTCCTTCATCCAGCAATGAATCAGACTTTTCTGTAATTAAGTTCTTTTCAAGTCTGAAGCCCATAGATATTTCATAATTTGAACTATTTTAGCAGTTTTTTAAACAAAAAAAAATCCATAAATATCTCATCATGTTGGTTCTTTGGGCTTGTTTATAGTAATTAAGAGTAACTTTGCTTGTTTCATTTCCCACTATGGGAAGAATCATGAAAAACCATTGAACAGGGTGGGGAGGGAAGTTTAGAACAGGAGCAAGTGGAATCAGTGAGACCACCGTGGGCACCCAGCTTTGGAAGACCCCCCGGGGTCTCCCCTTAGCACCTTCCTCACCTTCTTTAGGGCAGGCTGTTCACACTTCTTTCATGTGCACCTTAGACCTGCTAAATAACTGCTCTCTTGCTGTCTCCTCCTGCTTTGTGTACACTGCACTTGTGCAGTCAGGAGGGGAGGCCACCACTCCAGTGCCTATTCTGCAGCCAAGTCCCCAGGTGAGCCACCACCACGATGGCTTTGTCGCTCCGCTGGGCTTCCGTTTCTGTCTCTGCTCCATTTCTGTTTCCTTTTGCTCCATCTCATGAGTGTGTCTGGCCTCCTCTGGTGCGCACCTGGCAGCGTGAGATGCTTCACAGGGCGCAGGACGCCTCTGTCCATGAGACCCAGTGATTGGAGTGCCTCCTGCCTGTGTTTGTGTAGCTGAAATTGAAGTGATCAAGGAGGCACGGTCACCTCAAGGGGCTCCATTTCTAGTTAATTTTGTAATTTTTTTGTTACTGAAATAGGCTGATGAGGTTTGTTGATCATACAAAAATCACTGTAGAAGCAATTCTACTTTTCTACCCTCACCCCTGCCCCGACGACCTCAGGGTGAAGCACTTAGGAATCATTAAAACCCCAGAATTGAGGGCTGGGATTGTGGCTCAGCGGTAGAGCGCTCGCCTAGCACATGTGCGGCCCGGGTTCGATCCTCAGCACCACGTACAAGTAAATGCATTGTGTACAACTAAAGCAAATAAATAAATATTAAAAAAAAAAAAACCCAGAATTGAGAGTACTTGATGGTAACATTTGCCAGAGAGTAGGATTGTGAGGTGTTTCCTGTATACACAAGGAGGCAGTGCTGTGATCTTTTAGTTGTAAACCAATGATTTTCATAAAGTTATGGTCTCCACACACTCCAGTGGACACCTTGAGTATTTTTACCAAAGATCTCTCTCTGTCATTGACCTTATTTTAAATTGCATTAGGCTCTCTGTAAACTATCCTGAAACTCAGAAAGCTAATATAACATGAAATTTGCATAAATACAATAACCTCAGCAAGTAATGTGGTAGATAATAGACTTAGTGCTAGATTCCTGGATTTTGTTTTAGGTGATGTGTTTACAGATATTTATCACATCCATATAATTAAAGTAGAGAGAGTGGTTCAAGAATCAGATATAATTAATTCAACTTTGTCCCCCTGAGGTCCAAAGAGGAAAAATTAACACACTGAACTAAAAATGTTTCGCTGCTGCATTTGCCCTGCAGACCAACTGCTCCTTGGCAGCCATAATAAATGCATAAATGGTTCTTTTTAACTTGAATGTGGAATTCTTAAAAGCTGATTAAGGAACACTAACATTCTGGGATGTGAAATTTTCAACTGAATCTATACGTGGATAGAGGAGGCCTCAAACTCGGGGGTAAAAGTTGTGAGATTTAAAAATCACACCTCAGAGGGCAAGTGGTCTAAGAAGTTGATTCAGAGAGAGCCCAAGTCATCTGCTGGCACTTCGTGGGAGTCTGAAGAAAGCTGCTACATTTAGCTATGTAGTGCTCCCTCCCTATTTTCCATCACCAAGAGGAAGAGAGCTTTGTGTTATTGGAGGCCACAGTGACGGAGTAGTATTGTTTGCTATTACTGACCGCTTTAGCTCTGAAATACCTGATGCTAATGCCAAGGGAGCTGGGCACAGTGGTGTGCACCTATATAATCCTAGTGGCTTAGGCAGCTGAGGCAGGGGGATCACTTGAGACCAGGAGTTGCAGGCCAGCCTGGGCAACTCAGGTCTCATCTCCCCCCACCCCACTGCAAAAAAAGGAAAAGGACTCATTGGAATTTCAAACAGAGCTAGTAGCTTTGTAAACATAATATTGGAACAGAAGTGCTGCTTCGAGTTGACATCTTCTGGTCCACTCCACTCTTCAACAAAACCCTATCAAACTATCCAAAACAGTGTGTTATAAACACATGGATGTTAATGTGGATAACATAAGTGGGTTAGTAGTTACTAATTTAAGTCTTAAAATACATGTTTTAGCTTGGGAATCTTTCATAGTCCATCAAGATAAAGAATATTTGGAGCAAAGAAATAAACAACAAAGGCTCTGAAATTTCTCTTACCTTATAAGTTGAAGGGAGGAGGATAAATTCTGGGAGGAGAAAATCAGAAAGAGTAAGGAATAGGAGTATTGTGAAGACTCCAGCTGGCCTTGTACACCTTTCAGTGGGCAGCAGCAGTGCTGGGAAGGGCACCACGTGCCTGTGTCCAGAGCTCTGTTTGGCCTCCCCCAGATCTCAGGAGGACTGTGCAAGTAAATGGAATTAAGGACTTCTTATAAGTGAACATTTATAGAACCTTCCAAATTCTGTTGAAAACAGAGAGGGCTACATGTAACTCGTATCTTTAGGATGAGAATTATTTTTGAAAAGTATGGATGTGTAGTTATTGACGTGGATTAAATCCCTTGCAGTGAGTTTTGTTAAGAAATCATGCTTAGGGGTGCTGGGGTTGTAGCTCAGTGGTAGAGTGCTTGCCTGGCATGTGTGAGGCACTGGGTTTAATCCTCAGCACTGCATAAAAATAAATAAAACAATGTCCATTTATAACTAAAAAATGTTTAAAAAAATGCTTAAGCACAGGTGGATTTTTAGATAGATGGCCATGTACAAGAACTGGTTTTTAAAAGTTTTGCTTTAGTCCCATTTCTATCATCATTGCAATGAAGCCTTTGGTCCCAATGTGAAAGCTGATTGATTAGGAACCAGTGACCTGTACAGAGTGTTATATGGGATGGAAGTTAAAAATAGTGGGCACAATGGTTCATGTCTGTAATCCCAGCTATTCTGGAGGCTGAGGTAGGAGGATCACAAGATCAAGGCCAGCCTCAGCAACTTACTGAGATCCTTTCTTAAAAAAATAAAATATAAATCATAAAAATTAAAAGGCCTGGGGGCTGGGGTTGTGGCTCAGCGGCAGAGCGCTCGCCTTGCACGTGTGCGGCCCGGGTTCGATCCTCAGCACCACGTAAACATAAATACATTGCATTGTGTACAACTAAAGTAAATAAATAAATATTTAAAAAAAAATTAAAAGGCCTGGGATGTTGCTCATGGTAGAGTGCTTGCCCAGCACACCTGAGGCTCCAGGTGCAATCCCCCAGCATTGGGGAAAAAATTGCAACGAAGCCTTTGGTCCCAATGTAATATTCAGGCTCAGCTCACAGCAAGTTACTAATTGATTACCTATAACAATCTCTTTTTTAAATATGAATCCTCTTAAAAGAGATATTTTTAGAAACTATTTTTTGGAGCAGTATTAGGTTAACCTGACACCAAAATCGAGTGGAAAGTGCAGGTTGCTTAAGTATCTCCTGCCGCCAAACACACAGGGCCTCCTCTGTTATCAGTCCCCACCAGAGTAGTGGGTATGTTAGTATGTCATTGTCATCATCACCTGAGGTCTGAGGTTCACTCTTTTCTTTTTTTGGTGGTGCTGGGGATTGAACCCAGGGCCTTGTGCATGTGAGGCAAGCACTCTACCATCTGAGCTATATCCCCAGCCCTAAGGTTCACTCTTGATGTATATTTTATGGCCTGGGCACAATTATGATGGCCTGTATCCTCCATTATAGGATCACGAAGAAAATCTTTTGTGTTCTACCTTTTAAAGGAAAAATTTAAAAGAATAGCATTCAAAATTGAGAGATATCAAGGGCTGATGTTTTCTTGTTGCTTTTATACATATACATATACATACATATACATACATACATACATACATTTTGTTGTTGTAGTCATGGTCCTGGGTATTGAACTCAGGGCCTCATGCATGCCAGGAAAGTGCTGTACTGCTGAGCCACATCCTCAGCCCATAAGAAGGGATGTTGGATACTTTAAAATTTTTATTTTATTTATTTTGATGTGGTGCTAAGGATCAAACCCAGTGCCTCACACATGCTAGGCCAGTGCTCTGCCACTGAGCTACAGCCCCAGCCCTGCATTTGACTTTTTATATTACTTGTATCTAAACTAATAGTTGTCTCCTCCCACATGTTAAGAAAAGAAAGGTGGATGGACTTTTTTCCTTTCCATAAAGACCAGTGGCAGTTTTCATCTACTTTGGGCAAAAAGCTTTGGAGGTGAATAATAAAAGAGATTATAAATATTCCTCAGGAAAAAAATACTAGTTTTAGATGTTAACTACCAGCTTTGTGAAATCACTACACAAATAGATTGAGGTGGTATGATTAGGAATGAGCGTGTATGGTATTGAAGGGTTTGGTCAGCATTCTGTAGAACTGAATCTGCAAATTAGCCTTCCCTCTAAACAGTGGTGTCCATACTCTTCCTAGCATAGGATCTAAATTGAGATTTCTACCAAAGAAGTATATGGAGGTTAAGAGGGACTGGATATAAAATGAACAAGATTTGCTTAAAAAAAAAAAAAAAAAAACGAAAATGAAGCTGCAGAAAAAGGGAAAAAAAAAAAAAAAAAAAAAACAAAGAAGGGATTAGAAATAACTAGCCTCAATAAAAAGAAAGTTGAAGAATATCTTTTATAGCCTTCAAGCAAATAAATAAATATGGCAAGGAAAACAACCAATAATCTTCCCTTTCCAGTAAGGATATACTTGGAGGATAGGGGTGTAGCCCAGTGGTAAAGAATGCATTTTGCATATGTAAGGCCCAGGGTACAATCCCTAGCATCCCTTCCAAAAAAATGGAATATATTTGGAAAATGTGTTTCCATAATGGTGGAGTTGTTTGGACAAGCCCAGGAACTTCTTGGTCATTCAGGTTGGTATGTACCAAGACAGAGGGGGATACTGGAGGTCATGGAATAGCCTTCAAAGTAATCCACTGCAGACGTAACTGCCAGTCATTTATTTTTCTGGCAGGCAGGATATATGGACAAATTGTCACACCTCCAATTCCATAATGTCTTATATATATTTTTATATCCCTGTTGGAAAACTGTTATTGAAAACGATTCCAGTTTCACTTCGTGTCCTCTTTTTTTTTTTTTTTTTTTTCTGTAATGCAATACAATACATTATGTTTGCTTTTTTTGCTGAGTTGCCATCTGCTTTGAGCTGGTTGGAGCCGTATTGTGCATGTACTTAGTGTTTTTACAGAGTCTGGTGGTTTGGGTTGTGATGATTTCTGTCTCCCTTGTTGTCTCATGGTCAGTTAATGGAACTCCCAGCAGCCAACTCTCTACTCCTAAGTCTACGAAATCCTCCAGTTCCTCTCCAACTAGCCCAGGAAGTTTCAGAGGATTAAAGGTATGATATGGAACATGTGGTATACTTTTGTGATTTTGTTATATTTAAGGTGTATAGTGTAATAGTTTAATTTGTACAGTAACAAGTTAAAAATGGAAGTTGGATTTGGAGCCAGGCAGACCTGGCTTTGAATGCTGTGTCCTGTTGTAATTTTGGCCCAACTTCTCTCTGCAGAAGTATTCTCATCTCCAAAATGGGAATGCAAGCTTGTGGTTAGGGTTGAACAGAATGTGGTAAAATACAATTATTTTATATTTATTGTTAAAATGATTTGCAATGGTAAAGCTTTGGAGAACTTCATAATTCTTTTTGGAAAAAAAAAATTATTTTGAAAAATGATTGCAATATGGCTACCATAATTTGACTTTGTTGAAATCTAAAACAGTGAAATTCTGATATCTATACCCACAAGTGGTAATGCAAAAAAAAAAAAAAAAAATCATTTTTGATGAGAAACTTAGAAATAAATCTTAAGTGTTTGTAGCCGCCTGCAGCAACGATACCGCAGGAAAGAATTCGGAGGCAGACTGGAAACGTACAGTAGGTTCTTTATTCTGCTTTCTCTTCTGACTTCTCTCTCCAACTCCAACAACAACCCCCACAAACAACTCCAACCCTACCTGCTTAAATACTCTTCACCTTAACAAGTATACACGTGTCACAAGCTCAACTACAGGTGCGTCACACAGTGTTCACGGGCACAGAAAGATTCTTAGTAGATTACAATAAGGTCAGGAGAAAACAATTAAATGCCTCCTCTTTTGCTCTCAGCCAGCCGCCATCTTAGCTACCTCCTCATTAAGGCTCTTACAAGTGTTGACTATGATGACCTAAAAGATGGGCAAAACTGAATTTGTGGAATTTTGTCAAGTTTTGTTGTTGTGTTTATTAGATCTCAATAATTTATAAAATGTGCTGATAAAATAGCACTAAATAATTGGGGTGGAAGATTGGATGTTTCCCATATAGGAACAATCAGATTGTCTGTATAGTAAAGTACTCTGGAATACTGAAGCATACACAAAGCCGTGTGTGTGTGTGTGTGTGTGTGTGTGTGTGTGTGTGTGTAAATAACTTCAATTCCTTTGGTGTTTGGTTGATATACCATTATTAGGATTGCAGTCTCCAAAATTGGTTTCCTAAACACTTCAAATATGGTCCAAGATGTTTCCTTTTCTTTAAGGATGCTGAAGAATGTTTGTCATTAAAGGAAGGGTAAAGGCCGTTCACCCTCTGGCAGCCTGATGCCACCAGAGCAGTGGGGGCATCTGTGGCTCCCCGCATTCTGGAAGGTTACATTCTCTGCCCGTCTGTAAGGCTTGCCTGTGCTGCCCTGGGAATGCTGTGTATGTTCCCCCATGAATGATGCTCATCTAAGATTCCCAGGAAAGTTGTTATATCATTAATGCAAAAAAGTAGGTGGCTGCTCAGGCTGGTCATTGCTAACCTGGATTAAAGCACTGTAAGCTTTCCAGTGAGCCACGTGCAGAAGTCATTCATCTTTCTCCCCAGGCAGGGTGCGATTCTTGATCTCGAGCTGCATGTGTCCATCAGGCGAGGCACCTTTGTCCTTGCTTACCTGATTCTTGGCCACATTCCCCCTTTTTTATTACCCATTAGTAAAATGGACTACCATCTTTCTTCTCACTCCATTCTCAACTCTACACCCAAGACTGTCCCTTTCTGCAGCTGCTGCTAGGTCATTGGTGCTACTTAGTAACAGTTGGGACAGCTTCAGGACTGGACAGCTAACATTTCAAGGAGACATACTAACAGTGTGGGCCCAACTGACTGCACACATGCGCGCGCGCGCACACACACACACACACACACACACACACAGGGGATCACAAACATATGGAGTGAAAATACATGGAATGTTTAAAACATGGTAATACATGGTATTATTGCTGAACTATCAGGAAAACTTGTTTCTTTTATGCTGAGTGTATCTTAATTTCTATAGTAACCCCAAAGTAGCACAAAGGAAGTGTTCAAGGATTAGTTACGGAGGACAGGAGAGCGTAAGATACATCATTGGTTGATTAAGGGAAGTATCATAACTGGTTAGGATTGAAAATGAGATTATAAGTGAAAGTAAAATAAAGAGTAGTGGTCTTTCCGTGATGCCACGCCCTTGCTTTCCAGCTGTGAGACCTCCTCTGGGTTTTCTTTGTCTCATCTGTTAAATAAGGACAATTGATTTTAAATGACCTCTAAAACATGAGGATCATAGTTGTCAAAAGGGAGGGGATCCCAAAAGTTAAGAAGCTGGGGGGTCTGTTTCTTTTCCTCTCACTTGAAAGCTCATTTAGAATCACCAGATTTACCTTCAATATTAGTCATTATGTGAGTCTGCCACAGTGCCAGACGCCTCCAGCCACTACCTTTCTCATGGGCCCTGCCTCACGGAAGTTCTGTTTCACCACACATCTCAACAGTCTGTGGCGTTTATTTTCATGGAGATGAAAACTTTCAAGAAAAAAATAAAAAGTAAAATAAAAAGAAATTTTAAAGAAAACCTCTTCAAGCAGATTTATAGGCCAGTGACTTCTGTATACCAAACGCCCTAATTCTGATGTCCTTGTAACACTGCTCACATCTGTCCATGTTTGCATTATTTTTTCTTTTCAGTGACATTACAAATAGAAAATCACAGATAATTATCATGTGTGAGGCCCGTGCTTTCTCCTCCCTCTTCACTTACAGTAGCTTATTAAGATCAATTAAGAGGGAGCTGACAGAGGAGGCCTGTTTCTCAGGGGCAGGAACTATTTCTCCTAGTGAGATGCTGTAATGGTCTTGGGGATAGATAAATCCTTTTTTATCCAAAGAACCAGAGAATTTACAAAAGCAGGCAACCTAAGCCAGGGCTTAGTGGGCAGGCATCGATTCTCATGTCTGTCTTTTGGGACACAGCTTTGGGCATAGATTCTTTTTTTTTTTTTTTTTTTTTTTTAACTGAATGTTACTTTGTAGGAATTAAATAAGGTAATGTCAAACAGAACTTGATGTTTTGTCACAATTTCCCCACTTTGTATGAGTTTCTGATAGTTTTGTATTTTGGTGGAGATATTGAACAAAAAATGGAAATAAGGTGGTATGTTTGATGTGTGCTCTCTGGCACAATGTCTCTGTTTTATTTATTTTTCTGTGATGCTGAGGATTGAACCCAGTGCATCACACATGCTAGGCAAGTGCTCTACCTCAGCCCTGGCCTGTAACTTTTGATCTTCCTGCTTCAGCCTCCTGGTGGCTGGGACTGTAGGTGTGAGCCACCATGCCCGGTTTAGCAGGATTCTTGCTCAGACTGAATTCTGTAAGGACATGGTAGTCCAAGGCAGGGCCTATGCAAGCAGGAAACTCAAAGGAGCAGCAACAAAGTTTTGGTCAAAGGAGAGTCTTTGACAGTAGTTACTTAAAACCATAGAACATGAAAACCAGAAGCATTCTCAGATCTTGTAGTACTCATTTTACAGAGAGAGAAACTGATGTTTAGAGATGTGAGGTAGCTTCTTCGAGGTCTTTGGTGCTGGCCAGGGTCTCTGATGTTTCAGGTTCTGTCTCCGAGCTCTGTGGTTCTGGACTTTCCCGTGTCTCTGGTGGGCCTGCTTCATGGCTCTCCTAGGAGGAAGCTGGTGATATGGATACAGAAAAACTGTGCCCTGTAAGTCTTCCAGGAGAGTGTGTGCAGAGGAGTGGCCTGCTGCTGGGTACCTGGGTTCACACACATGCTCTGCATAAAAGAAGGAGGAGAGACTAAATGAAAGGGGAACAAGGAGGGGAGGGTTGGGGAGAGAGGGAGGAAATCCTGGGGTGGAGGAGAGGCTGGATGAAGGGAGGTGGAGGGATAGGAAGAGAGAGCTTATTGGCAGCTCTTTCTTGGAGGGGAAGTGCTTACTGATAGCATCTAATGGAAGCTTGCAAAGTGAACCAGCCTATACCATTTTCCCAGCATTTTTTAAAAAAAAATATTTTGTTTTAGTTGGACACAATACCTTTATTTTATTTTTATGTGGTGCTGAGGATCAAACCCAGTGCCCCACACATGCTGGGCGAGTGCTCAACCTCTGAGCCACAACCCCAGCCCCTTGCCCAGCATTTCTACTTAACCCTATAAAGCTTTTCTGAAACGACAAAGTTCACAAAGGTGAAGGTTATTGATTTTCTTGTAAGCCAGTTATGGGGCTGGGTTTTGTCAAGATTGGCACAGGCTAGAAACACACATAGCGTACTCCAAGTCCATCCAATGCACGTGGTATGTGAATGGCTTGGCCACTTGGCGGCCCTGTGATGGAGGTCACGTTGTTGGCATAGTAGTATAACTGGGATTTGAAAGTAGGGTCCGAGCTTGTAAGCATTCCCAGTCCAAGGACTGTTAAACAGATGATTGTAAATGTGGTCAGAACAAAATCTTATAAAATGAGTTATTAAAGGGTAGGAACACCCAGCAGTTCCCTGTTAAGCCTCTACCCGAGAACTGACTCCCTAGGTACCAGGAGTGGGCTTTTGTTTGGACTTTTTTTCTGAATGGCCAGAGTGGAGGTAGTTACCCAGGGAGGAAGCATTCTGCAGGCCAGACTCGAGTCTCTTGCACTGCCGTGGCTCCAGGCTGCCTCCCACAGTCTAGCATATGGGGACCGGAGGCCTGTGCAGTGAGGCCCGTTCATGCCAAGTTGCACTATAAGGGTCCACAGCTCCTTGGGACTCTTATTTATTTTTCCTGTGTCCTCATTTAATTAAAATTTTCTGGGGCTGGGGTTGTGCCTCAGCGGTAGAGTGCTGGCCTAGTGCATGCAAAGTGCTGGGTTCGATCCTCAGCACCACATAAAAATAAATAAATAAAATAAAGGTATGGTGTCCAACTACAACTAATATATATATATATTTTTATATATATGTTTATATATATACATTTATATATATACTTATATATGTGTGTGTGTGTATGTATGTATATATGTGTATGTGTGTGTGTGTGTGTGTGTGTGTGTGTGTATAAACAAAAAACTTCTGGGAATCCAAAATGGCTGGAGAGTTTAGCCTGTGTACACCTGTAGCTGCTTTGGGCTTGAAAGATGCCAAGTCTGGTAGCCGTGAGCCCAGCCCTATCTGAGTCTCAGGAGAAGCCGCTGAAGCCCTGCTGCGCCTGCCTGGAGACCAAGAAGGCGCACAATGCGTGCATCATTGAGAAAGGAGAAGAACATTGTGGACATCTAATTGAGGCCCACAAGGAGTGCATGAGAGCCCTGGGATTTAAGATATGAAATGGTGGCCTGCTCTGTGAATGAGTAATCCCTGAAGAATGAAGAAGATTAAACAATTATTGAAAGTTCTTTGATGAACTTTGATAAATGGATAAAGTATTTATAATTTATTAAAAAAAAAGTGAAAACAAACAAACAAACTTCTGTGTATGTTCCAACCTGCCCTAATTAAGGGCAATAATGAATTCTAGTATTATGTATAATGATAATGCACCAATAAAAAAATTGAAAGTGTTTTTAAAGGATTGTTGTAATCATAAACTGACAAATTCAATGATGTTCCACCTGAAGTTTAAAAAAAAAAAATGCTAAGGGCAGCCAAGACAAAACAAGTCTGGTTCATTTGGGTGAGAGGATTAAGGTAGAACTGGTGCCCCCTAGTGTTCAGCTATAGGGTGAATGCCCATGGCCCCCTGGTGCTCAGCTATCTGCTGCCTCTGGAGGCAAAACACAGAATGGTGTGGTGGTTAGAAGCAAGGGCTCTGAGGTCAGTGCCTAGGTCTGGTCCTGGCTTGGCCAATCATAGGCTGTGTGATCTTGGGCAAGTCATGTCATGTCACCCTTATGTGTGAACAGAGAATCACAGGACCTACTGCACAGTTCGGAGCTTGGTTGAACATAGAGAAAGCACTCAGAATGGCTCATTATTATTACCCTAAACCAGGCTGTTTTCACACAAAGGAAGTTTTACTTTCACAAAGATTAGCATGTGGTAATGTCTGGGAAGGAAAGTAAATGTGAGAGAAGTCAGTCTCTGGATTTTTGTTTGTTTGCTTTTCTTTTGTTATCTTATGTATTTTATGTATTTAAAAACATGCTGGGAAAGGTCCCCTGGCACCAAGACAGTAAATGTGCTAAGCCTTCAGGCATCCAGAGCAGCCTTCACAGAGGCCGGGAGGCTGCAGACCACAGCACCCAGGGGTCTTGTTGAAAACACAGTTTCAGGGGCCATCTCTGGCCAGGTTCTCTGTGAAGCAGACTCAGAGATAGAGTTCGAGGGTCAGAGGGTTTATGAGGAAGTGCTTCTGGGAGCTGTTGAGGAAGGGGAGGGCAGGAGGCATGATTGGGCAGAGTCCTCTGCTCTTGCTGACCTCCCTCCCAGCTCCACCTTGTGTCTCTGCTTTCCTGCCCTCTCCACATGCTCTAACCCTGTTACTAATCTATAAACGATTCTATCAGGAACAGGGCATATCCAAACTCAGCAGCTTAACACAATATTAAGCGCTCATCTTCTCACGCAGTTGTTGAGTCAGGAATTCCGCAGCAGTTTAACTGGGTGGTTCTGGATCGAGCTTTTTTAGGAGGTTACAGTCACAATGCAGAACAGGGCCACGGTGGCCCGCAGGCTTGCCTGGGAACGGAGGCTCCGCTTCTGGGTGGCTCCTTCACTTGTGGGCAGGGTGGTGCTGGCGCTCGCTTGGCAGCAGGCCTTGGTTCCTCACCATAGGGACTGCCCCATACATTGGCTTGAGCATCCTCAGAACATGGCAACCCACTGTCCCCAGAACCAAGTGATCAGAGAGAGAGAGAGAGTGTGCAATCAAGAAGCTCTGGTTTCTGTGACCTAGCTTTGGAGGCCACACCCCATGATTTCCATGATGTCCTGGGAGTCACACAGCATCAGCAAATTCATGACACAAGTGTGTGAACATCAGGTGAGGTGAGGTGTGGGGGGGGCCATCTGGGAGTCTCGCTACCACACCAGTCTTCTTCCATTTACATCTATCAGCCACCCCAAATTTCTGCCTTAGCTGTCCCTGCTACCCCATCCCGTCCTCCCCAAGCTTCCTGTCCATTCTTCTCTTTGAAGGCTGTCAAAGTCTCTCCCCATCAATTCCATGGCTTTGTTCTCCTTCCAGCACTTTGTTTTCTAGACTGATTCCTCCCCCGCCCCCGGCCTTTTCCTTCCCTTCAAATCCACCACACACTCTGACATTGTTTTCTTCTCTTAATCCCCATCTTCCTGGTTTTCTCCTTGACCTCGGCCTGTGATCTCTTTCCTCTTCCCCGGACTTCTCAGAGTCCCTTGGATCTCGCTGATAATTTTCCCCTGCAGGAATATTTACTGTGCTTAAATCATGGCATTTTCTTCGGGACGGATAGGCAATAAAGAGTACTAAATGTGTCATCGGCTGCCAGACAGATGAAGAAAGCATTTCCCCTGCACCTTAATTCATCATCCATGTCCCAGTTTAAGACTTTTAAAAAGGCGGTTGTAACTAAGGGCTTCAGAGTCACAGGCACATCTGTGGACACGGAGGGATAAAATGCCTTGCGTTTTGAGGCCGTGGTGTCTGCCCGGGGGCTGTCTGCCGCAAGCATTCTTGTTGGTTGAAAGAAGGAAGAGAAAAGTACATTTGGAACATTAGCCAACATCTTGAGATTATAAACTGTCTGATGTGCTGATATTTTATCTGATGCTGTCTCCTGGGTCTGCCGGTGGTGAAAGATCCCCTAGATTTGTGAAGTGCGATGAAAGCCCTGGCAGTATCTCATCCTGATTGGCAGAGCTAAAATGTAACTCTTTGACCTCATGAACTTGAAAACTTCTTTTCGAAGCTGTGAAATGTAAATCCACGGTAGCTGCTGACCTTAGACGTTTTTGCTTTTCCCTGGAGCGCTGGCTTTTCTGTTGTATTTAGAACTGGTTAATAATCTTCAGGACTAAGCCGCTGACCACTTTGATGTTGTTTTCATTACTCCCAAACATTGGGTGGTGACTTCATCTTTGAACATAATTGATTTTGTTAGAAACCAAAACAGAAGGAGGGACTGAGCCCTTCTGAAGGCTTCAGTTCCCGAACAAAATAAGTCATAACGTTGAGTCCCAGACTGAGCCGCATGTTGTGGTGCATTTGGGGACCAGAGGTTCTTGTGGGCTGATGCCTACCTTCATGCAGGTGGAGGGACGGTTTGCCGTGCAGATCGGTGTGTCACTTGGATCTGTCATAAGAACTTGATATGAATTTGAGTAACACATGTTCATATTAAAGATCCCCTTATTCATGAGTGTGGGCTGTCAGAAATTCTTCTTGGTGGTAAGGGAAGGGAAGTAAGATTTAGGGCTTGTTGTAGGGGCCGACTGGTAGCCGCCACGGTTGGAACTGGAGAGGCAGATACCTCTCCCACCACCTTGGCTTTCACAGTGAAAGCATGCAGCTATTTTCACTGGTGAGCATGATGATACTACCTGTCTCTTGAGCAAGAGCCAGTAGCCAGCACTTAACTTCAAAGGTTCGCTAGCATGTGACAAGGTCCTGCGTTGATGCAGCAGGCCACATAGTCTCCTGAGGTGGCAGTGATTGAGGGACAGAAAAACACAAGCCAGCAGATCCCACCAGCCCCTTGATGGGCTGCTTAGTGGGCTACTCTCTCAATCCTGTGTTCACACGCACAGTGGATTCCATTTATCACAGTTAACCAACCACAAACCACAAATGACACTAATTTTGTCACATGAAACCAAATCTGGGGAATGGCTGCAGGTAGAAATACATTGTTACAAACCCCTTGGTGATGATTCCATTCATATCTCATTCCTTATATTGAAGTACTTTGAAGCATTCTAAATGATCAGAAATCCAGTATGTACATAACAGACCTTTCTGTTCTTAAATGCATTCCAAAGCCAGCATTTGTAGTAATTTACACCAGTTTTCCTTCTAGTTAATGGGATTGGTGCTTTTGTTAAAAAAAATAATAATAAAAAAAAATAAAAAGAAGTACAAAAATGAAGCAAATCTTTTCACAAATACTTTTCAGTGTATTTTTTCCATCTTCAGTATACTTTAAAAGTCATCTTTTTAAAGAAGAAATTTTTCTTAAATTCTTTGTGAGAAAAGGTTATAAACATACAATTTGCATGTCATGAATTTCAGGAATGTTACTACATTATGTGATCCAAAGACATTCTAAATATGCCTGTATGTATGTTTTGGTCAGTGAATTTGAAATTAATGACATCCCTTAATTATTAAATGACCTTGTAGGACCTCTCTTGTGATTTTAGATCTCAGTGTAAGAGCAGCTAAAAAGCGCCTGGGCTCTGGAGTTAGACCAGGTTTTGGATTCCAACTCCACCTTTGCTGTTGTGTTTGGGAAAGTTTTATAACATCTCTAAGATCTGTTTTTTTTCACTGGTCAGTAGAGTTGCTGATAATAACTAATTCATGTAAAGTACTTATCTCGAGATTTGGCCCAAAGTAGTCATTCAACAAACATTAGGGGTTTTTTTTTTTCCTTTTCTTACAAAGCAAATATTATTGTCTGGCTGTAGATAACTCGCAGTGCTTAGACTATCCATAAGTGACAGAACTTAAATCACACTGGGCACACACCTGTAATCCCAGTGGCTTGGGAGGCTGAGGCAGGAAGATAACAAGTTCAAAGTCAGCCTCCACAACTTAGCAAGGCCCTAAAGCAACTTAGAGAAACCCTATCTCTCAACAAAATATAAAAAAGGGGCTGGGAATATGGCTCAGTGGTTAAGCGCCCCTGGGTTCAAACCCTATTACCCCCCTCAATAAAAATTTAAATCATGGTAGCTGAACAATTAATAGCAATAACTGCCAGAAACTTCCCCCACAGATGTTGTCCACCTTGGTTGCCCATTGGATCATCTGGAGTTTTAGAAGCTGATACCTGGGCTCTACCCTTAGTTCATCTTGGGCACAGCCTGGCAATAGAATTTTTTAAAGCTTCCTGGGTACTTCTAATACATAGCCAAACACAGAGAACTTCTCCTTCATAGCAACAACCATACCCTGAAGGCTATTATTCTGTTTAAAAGAACAGTGTAACACTTACGTTGCAAGAAAAGCTTTCCTAAGAAAGTTCATGCAGACCAGGAGTTCTCATGCTGGCCAAATTCTGCCGGTTGTCTATTTTCTTTTCTCTTTTTTAATAGAATGTAATTGAAGCACAGCTGTGCTTGTTTTTTTTTTCCCCCCTCTGTATGGTCTCTGCTCAGTTGCAGAGTTGAATAGTTGCAACAGAGACCATATGACCCACAGAGCCTGAAATGTTACCTTCTGGCCCTTGCTAGAGAATGTTTCTGACCCTTGCTGTAGATCCCTTACCAGCTGAACTGTGGTGCCATCTTCAAAACACATTTGAGTACGTTAACTGGCTACACACAAATGACTCCTAGATTCTCCTCAAGTTCTTCTCCCCCCCCCCCTTTTTTTTCATAAAAAATGAAAATGAAATCTCGTCTAGCTCAGAGGTCAGTAATGTGCTACCTGCCTTGAATAACCATTGTTGCTGCTTTTATCTGAGAAGCCTATTTCTGAACAAAACTGCACCTTTTTGTGTAGTACTTAACTTTCCTCTCTAAATTTGAAGTCTTGTAGAAATCATGATAATCCACTCATCAAAGAAATTTCATGTGGGACGCTGACACAGGTCCTGGCTAAAAGCATGGACAGCTGGGGGTCGTCATGGAACGAACTCCATCAGTTGCCGAGGCCTTTTTCGAACGTCGCTGGCAGTTGAGAACGCCTTGTTGCTTTTTCTGCTGTTTTCAAGTCTTTTGTGTAAGATGTTCTTAGCAGAAGAGCAATTCTGGTACCTCCCCCTTCCTTGCTTACTCCCCAAAATGGAGCTGATGTTGCCAGAGGGGTAAGTGGGGGACACAGCAACACCAGGTCTTTTCTGTCACCTGTGCTCCTTGGCCAACCAGAACCTGTCTCAGGAACTCTATCCCCTCTCCTTCCCACCCCTGCATAATCCCATCTTTCTGAGCCAACTGGTAATAACGGGCGCTATCTTGAAAGAGCCCAGGTGCACCTGTCATTGTGTGCTCACCAAGGGGGACCTCCAAGGAGGTACTCTCTGTTGACCTGCCTCAGCACTGGGGTTGCGTGAGCACTCATTAGAATTGTAAGAGATTTTAATAAAAATCGTTATTGTTAACAAGAAATGGGACAGGTTTCGTCACAAATGTCATGTTCGGTTTTTCTGGTGCTGATTTAATCCCTGCTTCAGTCAGAGAGTCATTCTCTTACCAGGGAAATACGAAACATTCTGCATGGGAAACAGGGAGATTTCTGTGCAGTCTGAGCTGCATCCCGCATCTTCTTGCTCTTTGTCTGGGTGCACTGGAATGCTCTGCCTTGTGTTTCAGGGGCTGCCCCCGTTTTCCAGGGATCTTGGTGAATACCCAGGTATTCTGGTATCTCTGGGGAGCCAGATTTCACTACTGGGAAGTCAGAGGAACCTGATCAGAAGCCGAGTGACTCAAGGATGCAGTGCAGGTCTATGCCCTGGCAAGACGGCTCCCTCTCAGGGCTCCTCGGCATTATTTGTGACCACGAGAACCTGCCCTGGACTGTGGAGGCTTCATGGGAGTGTGTTAAGTGTGCTCATACATCTCCCCGTAGGACTGTAAGCTTCAAGGCAGCAGTAACCCTCTCTCTCCAGCTTTCTTTTAAAACTGCACAGGTGGTTGCTGTAGATGTTACTAAACAGTGAGGAGGGAGAAAGGAAAATTGTCCGATTCTGACTCTGTTCAGCTGTGCTATACTAAAATTACCCCCTTTATATTTTCATTTTCTTCATGAAAGCCTTATTTTCAAATAAAGGCATGTGTTGGATAAGTCACTCTTATTAACTTCACATAGGATTTTTAAATGCTTGAGGTTTAACTCTTCTTAAAAACAGTAGTCGATTTTGGAACATGTTCCTGTCATCATTACTTGTTAAGAAGGCTGCGTTTCCTAGTGAGTTAGGGAGGCCTTGGTCAGATACACAGGGAGGTGGCATTTCAGTTGGCCCCAAGCCCTCTCCCTCCGTGAGATCCCTCCTCCTCTTGGGCTCAAGGCTTCTGCCCAGTTACCAGGCTCTCTTTGTGGCCAGAGAACCTCCTTCCACCACCTGTTCTGTTTCCTGGTCTCTCTTTCTGCTTTTTGTCTCCCTGGAATCCTAAACACAAACTGGGTTTATAATTATTGGGCTGGACAGGGAATCAGGATAGGGTAAGAGGGGTGGTTGAATCAAAATAAACACTGGGAAAGTCACAGTGGTCCCCAGGAGCTCAGTGAGTAAACACTGGGAGGGGTTGCATGTGCATGGCATGTTCATGGGAGGAAGGATGCTGTTTCAGCCCCCCGAGACTTCGTGCCCAGTCCTGGAATTAGGCAGGACAGGGCAGCTTGCAGCAAGCCAGCACTTACTCAAATTAGATCAAAAAAAGGACTTGCAACAATATTACCTGCTTCCAGGAAGGCTGAGCAGGCAAGCCTCAGGCTGAGCAGGGTCTGCAGCAGTGGGTGTGGGGACTGCTCACCCCCGACCCAAGGTCCTGAGGCTCTGAGTGTGGTAGGCAGACGTTTTTTGCCCAGGGTCCATGCCAGACCCAGCCAGCTGTGGCCTGAGACTGTGTGGCTGCCTGGCCCAGGATGTGAGATTTAGACCTGCAGGTAAACAGATAACTCCCCTGTCATTCCCTGGTGTTGACAATCCATCTCCCCAGTTGTTTGTTCTGGGGTCAAGCAGTGATCAGCAGGGATCTTTCTATTTATCTTTTACGATTTCACTTTCTGGAAAAATTATGTTCTTACGTTTCTTCCATTAAGAATTTGGCTGATATCAGCTTAATTGGGACTTTTCTTTCTTTGACAATTTTCAATCTAGAAACAGTTGGGTTGGGGGGGGGGGTGGTCAATGACTATTTAGCCAGAGGTCTCTTACAGCCATTTTGTAGTCAACAATTCAAAACATTGTCACTCATCTCAAGGTTTTGTGCTGGGGGGTGTGGGGCTGGGGACATAGCTTAGTTGGTAGAGTGCTTGCCTCACATGCACAAGGCCCTGGGTTCAATCCCAAGCACCACACACACACACACACATATACACACACACACACAGGTTCTGTGCTAGGTATTTTAAAGAAAGACCTTGATAACAACTATTGAGTTTGCATTATGCTACAGTGACCATGCTAAATTATTTTTTAGATATGTGCTAATTTTTATTCTCTAGCAAATATCTAGCTGGTTGCTGCTACTTTCTCCATTTTTGTAGCAGAAAATTTAAGACTTGGAAAGTTTCTTTTTTAAAAAAGGAAATTATTTGAGTGAATGCAAGTACAAGATGCATGAGAAAATTAGCAAGAAATATATTGTTCAAGTAGATAGGGGTACAGATTGTGGCCTGAATGCCGTGTTGAAGGTTGTGGGTCATTCTGTTGGTGACAGTGACCCGCTAAGGTTCTTGGATCCTGGGGGTGATATTATAACTGCCCTTAAGAAAAGTTTCTTTGGCAGTAATGTGTGAAAGAGGAGAGACTAACAGCAACTAAGAGACCTCCGTGAGGGGCCAAGGAAGCCAGAGGAGGACCTAAGTGGGGTTGTAGCTATGAGTGGGGAACAGAATAGAGAATATTGTGATTTTTCTCCTAGGTTCATCATAAGTCCCCTCTCAAGGCACTGGTTTCTAGCTTTTAAACATTGTCTCAGAGTGCTACAAATTCTGGAGTTGCCTTCAATTTCAATACCAAAACATAAATAAATAAATAAATGATAAAACAGGACAAAACAAATGAAAATGTTAAATATTGAAATGTTCAATATTGAAAAGTTTGATGGTCCACCTTTTGTTGTTTGGCAGTAAAATGATTGAACTCTTAGGAGCTAGATGTTTGGCTTGGAGCTGTTAGAATTATCTATGGTTCTAAGCCTTATTTTGCCACTAATAAGAACCGAAATCATCTGTGATGCCATAAAGTCTCCTTTATTTCATCGAAATAAAACGCAATGCAGTTTCAGGGCTGGGGTTGTAGCTCCATGATAGAGTGCTTGTGAGGCATTGGGTTCGATCCTCAGCACCACAGAAAAATAAAGGATGCATCCATCTACTAAAAAAAAAAAAAAAAAAAAAGAGTAATGCAATTTCAAAACATGTCAATTTTCCTGCTATCTAATCTGAATTGATCTAAGAAAAAAATGCATTAAGGTGATGTGTATAGGAAAAGAGGTGAGATGAGAAGAAAGGAAATGTTTCCTCTCTTTCTGCATCTTCCTATTTTGCATGGTCTATTATCTAAGGATTCCTGAGCCCAGGGTCTGTGAGTGCATCCTAATAGGTAATGGCCGTTCTCCTCTTTCAGCAGATTTCTGCTCATGGCAGATCTTCTTCCAATGTGAATGGTGGAACTGAACTTGACCGTTGCATGAGTCCTGAAGGTAGTTGTCGATCTGATCATTACTTTTACAAAGGAAATCATCCAGGTGAACCTGGTAGTCATCCCAAACCACTGGTGCCAATATGATCTTCTGCAGCATGGATGTAGCCATGTCACCTATTAGCCCAGTTAGCCTTAGTGGGTGGTGGGGTTGGGGTCACTTCAAGGTATATAAAACCTTGTTGTCATTAATTAGGCTACTGCATCTTGGGCTTCTTTTATTTTTCCTTGATAATCTGCTCATAATTCCTAAGTGCATTTCCCTTTTCTCAAATAACAAAAGTGTATGACTGCTAAGTGCTAGGCACTGGACACACTGTGACAAGTGCTCTCTTAACTCACGTCCTACCACACACTCACCTTTTTGAGGAGGCTTTGAGCCAGGTATTAACCTTCAGAAGGCATCTTACCTGGATAGAACTTTCTTTACCAGAAAAGTTAGAGATATCATGCTGGTTACTGTGGTGCATGCCTGTAATCCCAGCAATTTGGGAGGCTGAGGCAGGAAGACTGCAAGTTCAAGGCCAGCCTGGACAAATTAGCAAGACCCTCAGCAATTTGGAGAGACACTGTCTCGAAAGTAAAAAAATAAATAAAAAGGACTAAGGATGTAGCTCAGTGGTATAGGTCTTCTATGTTCAATCCTCAGTACCAAAAAATAAGACAAAACAAAACATGGAAATCTTGAACTTTTCTAAGATTAAATCCCTAACACCATCCCCTTCCTTCCTTCTTTCCTGAGCATTGACAAAACTTTGGAAAAGTTCTAGTTAGATTTCCTTTTTAACCAAGGCTAATAATTAATTTCAGCTGATATTTCAAGGATTTGCTACGTTTGCTGCTTTTGTTGGTTTCTAATTCCAACCAACAAGGGTCAAAAGGAAATTGGTGATTTAGGCATTCTATTTAGGAAATATGCTGAGAGATTTTCTTTAGCTTCACTGTAGATTTAGAAATATAATGCGTTGTAGTTTATTATTTTAGAAATATGTAGGAATCAATACAAAATGCTGATATTTCCTTTAGATTTGCTTTTATCCTTTTTGCAGGTGTGAATGGAAACAGGTGCTCTGAATCATCAACTCTTCTTGAGAAATACAAAATTGGGAAGGTCATTGGTGATGGCAATTTTGCAGTAGTCAAGGAATGCATGGACAGGTGAGTGGGTAGTGAGGGTTCCAGGTTCATCCACACCTATGGTTCTCCTTTGGAATTTATTCTTTTTTTTTTTTTTTTAAGTTTATTCTTAACAAACTCAGGCCTTTCTGGGGTAAAACTGTTTTGTGTGCATTTGGGCTGAGAGATATATTAGGTCTCATCCATGAGCCAGAGAGGAATAGGAAAGAATAAATCATTTAATTAAAAAAAAAAAAAAAAAAAAAAAAAAAAGCTCCTATAACATCACCTATGCCAGGTACTGTTCACAGTCTGCCCTTGTGTGACCTCATTTAATTCCTGTCTAAATCCTCCCAGTTAGTACATAATCCATAGACCTCAGGACATATGAACTTTGTCTTTAAGATTACCTGTTCCAGACCTTTGATAAACAATATTAAAGCCATAAAAGACTCAGATTAAAGTCCTTTTGTTAATAGACCACAATCCTACCTGTTCTAAGTGGTTACTTTTTATTGTTTGTGGGGAATTTTCTAGAGTTCTGGTAACTACAGTTTCCCTCTATTATGCCACCAGGGAAGCTTCAGTGTGCCTTGTGCTGGTATACTGCCCACCCCTGTTTTCTCAACATTCTTAGCTCTGTAAGACGGATGACAGATTGCCACCTACGTACCCAGTTAAACATCTACTATGTGACTTTTTTTGTGGGGGGGAGGTACTGGGGAATTGAACTCGGGCGTTTGACCACTGAGCCACATCCCAGCCCTTTTTATATATTTTTATTTAGAGACAGGGTTTCGCTGAGTTGTTTAGGGCCTCACTAAATTGCTGAGGCTGTCTTTGAGCTCTTGATCCTCCTGCCTCAGCCTCCTGAGCCCCTGGGATTACAGGTGTGTGTCCCCGCACCTGGCTAATATGTGACTTCTAAGAACTTGTTAGAAATACAAGGCAGGTTTGGTTTACATGTCGGGGAGGCTATTTAAATAAAAGTTCATCTTCCAGGCGGGGCCTCATCAGTGTGTCCTCCGACCGCCTAGCAGAAGCAGCTACACTGGAGAGAACTGTAATAGAGCAGGGGTCTTCACTGAGCTGTTTTTGGCTCAGTATTTTTTGATACATTCAGATTAAATCATGTTAAGATTTTTGTCCAAGTAAACGATCTCTTTGGTAGCAGATACAGCCACTTAAAGTTGTGAATGATACAGTAACAGAAAGTCTGGGGCAACTTTCCAATTTTGAATTATAGGCTCATGTGACTAATGTATTAATGTAAAGATACATTAATTGATAACAAAAAGTCTATCACTTAATGTGATTCACTTTCTCAATTTTATTGTTTCCTAAGAGATCTGTCTTAAGATTTAAGTGGGGAAAAATGATTTATAGCCCTGATACAACAGAATTTAAACACTTCAATATGAGTTAATAATACTATAATAATATTTATAAAAGGAAATTTAATTAACATGCATTGTGGTTTGGGATTTTATTTTGTTTTCTATTTTGAGTACCTTTTTCCCTGAGATACTATCTTGGATGCGCAAGATTCTGCCAAGCCTTATTCCCTGAGTCTGTGCTAGATGGGAAATTAGGAAGGATGGTATCTGTGATTTGTGTCTTTAGATGGTCCTCCTCTGATTATTTCTAGGTCCACTGGAAAGGAATTTGCTCTGAAGATTATAGACAAAGCCAAGTGTTGTGGAAAGGTATGGTATGCATAACTGCTTCTTAAAGAAACTGAAATAATGTGATGCGATGTTTAGCACAAGGAAGGTTTGACAAGACCATCGTGGCAGGAACTGACCCCCAGTAACAGCTGGGAAAGCAGTCAGACAGTTTTTCCTGCCATTAATGTTAATCCTAAAACAGTAAATTGATTGGATCTTGGTTCTAGTTGTAGAAAATACAAGTTCTCTTCTCTGCATGATGCCTGTTAAAAATCTAGAAACTTTCAAGAGGTGTGTTAAGAACTGTGAGGGACCTGAGAGGGATTAATTCCAAGCTGTGGTAGTCTTCCAGTTTCGTAGGGTTGGCAGAAGACACAGGAGGCCTGGGTCAAACAGTAGACTCTGTGCTTGTGGTGCAACAGGCAGCATGAACTTCATGTTTGCTTTGCTTCCCCTCAACTCCTAAGTTCCATGGAAGTGATCAGAAGGGGCCCATTGAAAGCTGCCCACACAGGGGGTCTGTATCAGATCTGAAGATGCACAGGCTTAGGAAACCCCAACCCAAGGAGGGAGTGCTGGCAAACCTGCCCAAACTTTTCCCCCAGAGGAAAACATTGTTTTTATTTTCATGGTCATGAACGAAATCTGTTCTTTGCCCCTCAGGGAAACACTATCTATGTGTTCCAAAAGTGCTAGCTATACAGACATCCTTGAAACGATTGGAACCAATGCTGATAAAGATGTGCATGAACACTGTGCAGAACTGTATCATCAACGCGATGGACATATTTTATCCTATCCCAACTCTCATACTGGGGTGGGGAAAGATGAACTGATGAAATTTTAGAGTACTGACACTTTAACTTTGTTTGAAAAAAACAAATATTCACTGACAGTGATTACATTGACTTCTGTATATTCCTTCCTGGTAGATAGCAGGCTGGTCTAGAACCACAGGGTCCAACATTGGAGCTCCGAGCCCTTGAAATGAGGCTAGTCTGAATTGAAATATGTGGTGGGTGTAAAATACACACCATATTTTGAAGACATAGTACTATGAAAAAGAATATAAAATATTTCATTAATATCTTTGTATTTGGATGATCATGTAATATTTTGGGTATATTGGGTTAAGTAAATTATATTTTAAGTGAATTTTACCTGCTAAAATTTTAATGTGACTATTAGAAAATTTATAATTACAAATATGGATTACATTGTATTCCTGTTGGACAATGTTACTGTAGAGCCAGACTATATAGTTTAATCCTGAATCCTGGCTGTACTACTTCTTGCTGTGTGACACCCCCCCAAACCCACCCAGGGAAAGGGAGAGGGGTGTGTCTCTATTTTTTCCTCTAAAATGTATTTACCAATAATACCTAAAATATCAGATTAGTTGTAATGATTGAATTAAGGGATGGAAAACATGTGGAGAAGTGCCAGTATGTAAGTTTTGGGTTTTTGTTTGTTTGTTTGGGTGGTGCTGGGGATCAAACTCAGGACCTCGTATGTGATACACTAAATGACATCCCCATGCCCACATGTTAACGTTATTAATACTCCAGAGGAATGTAGGCTTTATAATTAACAGGATTTGATGTGATAGTAATGATTTTATATTAATGAAACTCCCAAACTAGTCTTCACCGGACATCTACAAAAATTGTGTATTTTTCATAGAACACTAAAATGTTGTGATAGTTTTAGAAAAATCTTCTCAGAGTCCCTGAAATAGAAAAGCCAGGAGGCAAATTTGTCATTCACTCCCCCCGCCACACCACTCTGTGATGGTCAGCAAAGCAGAGACTGCAAAGTGTCTCCTTTTTAATATTTACTTTAAATTTATGTGCTTTTACTTATTCTAACAATATTATTAGCTTTTTCACTGGTGATAGCCTTTTCCCCATATGTAACTGTTGCTTTCTGCATCTGTTGTGTAATTTAAGCAGAATGTTTCATAATTTGGGGAGCCAGGTTCTATATAATTATATTAATATTTATTTTTAAAAAGTAAAAAAAACAAATGCTATGGTAAGAATGCTGTTTACCTGATTAAAATTTAAACAGCTATTTTTTTTTTTTTTTTTTTTTTTTTTTTTGGTACCAGGGATTGAACTCAGGGGCACTCGTCCACTGGGTCACATCCCCAGCCCTTTTTTGTATTTTATTAGAGACAGGGTCTCACTGAGTTGCTAAGTGCCTCGCCATTGCTGAGGCTGGCTTTGAACTCGCGATCCTCCTGCCTCAGCCTCCCAAAGTGCTGGGATTACAGGCGTGCGCCACCGCGCCCGGCTAACAGCTATTTTTGCAGTTGCAAAAAGGATATTTGTATTCTAAAATATTTAGTCTGTTGCACTAAGTGCTGAGACAAAAGGGTCATTCCAAACACTGGGGTTTTGTATTTGCTTTCTATTGAGTGTCATTCTGTTTGTATAATTCATACTCATCTGCTTATTTCCATCTTTATCTTTTCCTTATTTGAACAACTATTTCCACATTAAGACTGTATCAAATTATGGTTTTAAAACTTGATTTGTTATAAATAACTCATTTCTTTTTTCACCACAAAATTTTTTAAAATATTTATTTATTTATTTATTTATTTTGCAGTACTCGGTGGAACTCCTTCCACAGCCCTTTTATATTTTGAGACAGGGCTGGCCTTGAACTTGAGCTCTTTCTGCCTTAGCTTTCCAGGTCACTGGGATTACAGGCCTGTACCACCATGCCTGGCTGAAATTTTTTTTGCAGATAAAACTTGTTTAGACAATTAAAAAAAAAATTTAGGGGTGCATTTAGCTACTATTCTGCAATTTTGTTGGTTACCTCTGCCTTATGGATTATATGCAGGAAGTTAATTATGCTGAAAAATCTACTATTTATTAAAATATAATATTTATCCCAGCGTGGATGTATTGTACATTGCCTTCACTGACACAAAACATTTGTATGAGCTTTTACAGAGAAGGAAGCAGAGATTCAGATTAAATAGCTTCCCAGAAGTCACAGAAGCAGAGCAGTGACTGGAATTTAGGGTTGTTTGGTGGTCTGTACATCGGCCTATCTGCCATGCATCCACATGAGTTCAGTCTGTTTATTTCTTCATGGTAAAAAGAACCTGGGAAAAGGGCTCATCTCTCTTGCCTTCTGTTTGCTCTTCTTTAATATACATGAGCATTATTCGGTTGATTTATTTACTTACCTAGAATTTGTGTGTGTGTGTGTGTTGTGTGTGCAAGACACTGGGCTAGGAATGGGTAATTTAACAGATGGATTATCAGCAAATCTGTAGAGAGTTACAGGAGCTCATAGGAAGCATGTGGGAGAGAAGCAGGTGACCAGTGAAGGTGCCGTAGAGCAGGAAACATTCAAGCTGGCCCTGGAACCACGTGTGGTAGGATGTCAGTAAGCAGCAGTGGAAGAAAAGCCTACCAGGTAGCTAGAACAGCTGGGCAAAGGCTCAGAGGACACAGATCATGTTAGGTCCTTCTAAGTGGGAGATCATTGCAAGATCTGCCTTAGGGCCAGGTTTAAGGAGGCTGTGGAGAAGGCTGTGGTTTTGTTGAAGGTTAAGGATTCTTCCAGTTTTGATATTTTCTTTCATTCTAAATAAATATTCATTGACTCTCCACTGTGAGTGAAGCCCTGGGCTTTCTGTTAGAGTATTTAGATGTGATCCTTCTTTCTCTTCCCCCATAGAGTTTTGCATTCATCACGTACATGTTATGAGCCCTGTGTTGGTCATCTTTGCATCACTGTGACAAAAACACCTGACTAGAACAACTTAGAGGAGGCAAGGTTTATTTTGGCTCATGGTTTCAGAGGTTGAGCTCAGGGCTGTCTGCGTTAATTACTCTGGGACCAGGGTGAGGCAGAAGCTCGTGGCTGAAGGGTGGGGTAGAAAAGTGGAGCTCCATTCATGGCAGCCAGGACGCAGAGCCAGGTTAAGAGAGAAGCCATGAATACTGCAACCAGCAAGGTCAGAGGGTCCAGGCTGCCCAGGCCCTTTGGAGGACATATCCCACTGTGTGCCCTAGATGTTGTACGTGGCGTTATGGGATCTGTTTGCCTGGCTGGGGTTTTGGTACCATCTTTTCTTTCTATGCCACTATTCCTCCCTTTTGGAATGGGAATGTTTTTATTCTGTGCCATCGGATGGATATTGGTTATATGTAACTTGCCTTTGACCGTCACAGGGGCTGAGAGACACGAGTTTGCTTTGAGTTTCAGAGGAGACTTTGGACTTAGACTTTTGGGCAAGGCTGGAACTGTTAGGAGTATGGGGACTCTTGGAGATGAGCTAAATGCTTTTTGCTTTCTGAGATGAAAGTGAGCTTTTGGGACCCAAAGGCAGAATGTTATGATTTGGATAGGAGATGTTCCCCTATGTTCCTCCTTTGTTAATGCAGGAACACTCAGAGGTGAAAAGATTAGATTTTGAGAGCCATAACCTCCTCAGGCCATCCTAGTTCGAATGGACTCACTGGGTGGCAGTTGTAGACATGTGGGGCATGGCTAGAGGAGGTGGGTCTCTGGAGGTGTGCCTTGGAAGGGTTCATCTTCCCTGCATCACCTCCCACCTCCATCCTCTGCTTACAGCCATTATGAGTTGAGTAGCTTCCCTCAGTCAGACCCTTCCGCCATGATGTTCTGCCTCACCTTGTGCCCAGAGCAAGTGGGAGTTGGCCCACCATGGACTGAATCTCTGAAACCATGAGCTAAAATAAACTTTTCCCTCTTCTAAGTTGTCTTCCAGGTATTTGGGTCCCAGCAATGCTAGGTTAACTAACATAGGCCCAGACAGTACACAAATCCCACTTTAAATGGCATTAGTTTTCTGAGGCTAGTAGGATAATTTACCACAAATTTGGTGGCTTAAAACAACAAAAAATTCTTCTCTTACAGTTCTGGAGGCCCCAAGTTAGAAATCCACACTCCCTCTCTCTCCTCTGAACAGTTTCAGGTGACGGACAGGTTCTCAGGCTTGTGACCACATTACGCCAGTCTGCCTCCATCCCATGTCACCTCTCTTTTGTGTGAGATCTCCTGCCTCTTTCTTAGAAGGCATATGTGATGGCGTTTAGAGCTTGTCCAGATAATCCAGGGCTCTCTCTAAATTGCAGAACCCTTAATCACATCTCTAGAAACCCTTTTTGCAAATAATCATATTTATAAATTCCAAGGATTAGTACTTGATATCTTTGAGTGGCCATTGTTCACCCCAGATGTGGTCCTTGTAGTGATTGGAACATTTTGTCTCTTCTCCTGTGTTGTCCTCAGTGGTGTTTACTGAGCAGCACGGAGGTGTGTGCTCATTCCCACAAGCACTTGGCTACCTGCTGTGTGTTAGTATCGAGGCTGGTTACTGGAGCACGCGCCCTGAGTTCCAGCGGAAGCACACAAAACACTGGAAGACAGGGGAAGGAGGCTGATGGGTGCAGAGCAGGGAACAGTGGGAGCAGATGAGAGGGCCATCAAAGCTGGCCCTACTGAGCAGAGGAGGCTGCTTAGAGGAGGTGAGGTCCAGTCTGGTCCTGAGGAATAGATAGGAGATCGCAAGAGGTGGGTGAAGTTCCAGATAGAAAATCGCCTGTGCAAATGCCTGGAAGGTGAGACATTGGCAAGAGGGGTTGAGAGAGGTGAATGGATGGACTCAGAGGCTCCTGAGGAGGTAGATGGGCAGGAACTGGTGAGTGATGGGATGTCTTAGAGGTGAGGGAAGAGGTGTCAATTGGGTGGGATTTCCCCTCCTGCTGGGGGCAGCTGTGAGAAGGAGAGTGCAGGAGGAAAGGATTGTTTGATGAGGCTGGGAAAGATGGAGAAAAGACGATTGGTTTGTTTTGGGAGAACTGTTGGCTCCCGTAACCTGTTTCTCTGTCTCTCTTTGTGTGTGTTAAAAATTGCCTTGGTATTTTGAGTTATAGCTCAGTGGTGGAGCACTTGCCTAGCATGTGTGAGGCACTGGGCTTGATCCTCAGCACCACATAAAAAACAGATGATAAAATAAATATATTGTGTTAATCTACAACAAAAAGAAAAACAAAATTCTTTTTTTAAATTGCCATGGTCGCTGGACGAGGTGGCGTACACCTATAATCCCAGAGACTGAGGAAGCTGAAGCAGGAGGATTACATGTTCAAAGGCAGCCTCGGTAACTTAGCAAGGCCCTAAACAACTTAGCAAGAACCTGTCTCTAAATAAAAATATTAAAAAGGGCTGGGGATGTGGCTCAGTGGTTAAGCACTCCTGCGTTCAATCCTTGGTACCATAAAAAAAAAAAAAAAAAAAAAATCGCCAAGGTCAGAGGTAAGGCGGTGTCCTTGGCCAGGTTGGCAGTTTTCTTTGTTATTTACCCTCCTGCTGAACTGTGGAACACTGCCTCCAAATGATTCACAAGTGAACTGTTTGGAGTTAGAATCGTGAATCCCCTAACATGAATAGTGGTAGATAATCAAATATTGTTAAGTTCATTATGATTCAGGACAAAAGTTATATTCATGATATTTAGAAATATTCTGGAAAATGTAATTAGAGAACATTTTTAAACATTAGAAACAGATTCCATATGGGTTGCATAAGAAATGTGGAGATATGGTCTGTAACTGATGTTTATGGGAGGTGCTTTTTATTTGCTTCTGCTGGTGGTTGGTTCATAGGCAGTTTTACAGGGATAGGAAGAGGTGGGGAAGCAGGGGCTACCAGCTCCACCACCAATGGAAACATTCCCTGTGCTTAGAGTCCTGGCTGTTGTCAGGAGGGATGCAGCGAGTGGAGATGGTGGGTGATGGTGGAGGAGAAAGCAGGGCTGCGATATTTGACACACAACCCTGCTGGTGGCCTTGGGAGAAGTTGCACAGTGAGGCCCAAAGGCTTTCTGCATGACTTTGATTGAAAAAGATAATAACTTCTGGGAGTTGTAGTTTGCTTGTGTGGTGGACACCTAATTTTAACTCCCAATTTGAGAGAGCTGCTTGGGGTACTGGTGGTAGGGGTTACTTGACATATGTAAATTCACATCACAGTTAGAGACCTGGAGGAGAAGCAAGTTTATAGACTCTTCCAACTTTGGAGAAAAGAAATAGGGAAAAGAGTTAAAGTGATAGATACACTTACTTCTAAATGCAAAGCCTAAATTGGGCACTGTGACACCCACCTGTAATCCCAGTGACTTGCAAGGCTGACGCAGATTGCAGGTTTGAAGCCGGCCTCAGAAACTTAGCAAAACCTGTCTCAAAATTTAAAAAAGGAAGGAAGGAAGGAAGGAAGGAAGGAAGGAAGGAAAGAAAGGAAAAAAGAAATGAAAAAGGAGGTCTGGGGTTGTGGCTCAGTGGTAGAGTGACCCTGGGTTCAATCCCTGGCACCATAAAATAAAAATAAAAAGCCTATTTTACTACAGTGGTAGTCACTGTCATTATCTTTGCTTTACATAAAAGTGAAAAATCCATTTGCTTGCTTTTGCTTTTACATGTAACTCTGCTTTTTTTTTTTTTTTTTTTTTAGTGTGACTAGGGACATACTTGGCACAGATGATCTAAATGCTTCAAAATGTGTGAATAAATGTGGAGGGTTTGCCAAGCCTTTCCTTTGTGACCACAGCGTGGGGTGCACAGCTGCTTCCGAGGGAGGGACAGGGCGACAGCCGCCTGCTCTGTAACTTAGACAGATGGTACTTGGAAACGGGGAGGAGGCCCTGTCCCTGCCTTCCCAGCGGTGGTTTGCTAGGGTCTGCCTTGCTCTTTATGTACATTTCAGATTTTTCTTCTTGCACAAAACTTGCTGTGGTTCTCCACCCCCAGGCCAGTGTGAATGTTACTGCTTGTTCCCACTTTTCCCAAAGAATTAAATATTTTCAGCTTTGTAGCTGTCATTTTCATGTAGAAAAATTCCAAGTTGAATTTTACTGAAGCAGTCCCCTTAGAAAAGCCACACGTAGTGTGGGGGATGTAGACTCAATGCCGGACACCTGGGTTCACATTCCTACTTCCAAGGACTGTCCTAAGGATGAAGAATTAAAACATTACCCAAGTACCTTACAGTGACTCACACGGAGTGAGTAGATTTCTAGTAATTGTTGGTTTTTTTATTTTTTATTTATTTATTTTTTTTTTGCTCTACTTCTGCTTAGCATTTGCACGGTCATCTGCCAACATTTATTGAGACTTCTTGGACAAGCATGGTGCATTCCATACTCAAGCAACATGACTGGCCATATGCAAGAGCTTGCAGCAGATTTCCTCTGAATGCTATTTATTTATATGTCATAAGTAATATCTCCAGCTATTGTCAAAAAGAATTTGAGATGGCTTAGAGTAAAAATACATACATATAATGGATACACGAAGACGAGAGGAACCACAGACGGTATCCTAACTGGGGACAAAATACTGTATCGGAGCACTAAATTTAGCTTGAGATTCATTAATGGAAAAGGCACAAGAGCAATATGAGTGATAGGTATGCAAATACCTATGTAGGTGTGTACATACGTGTGTGTTTAGGTAGTGAATGATATTTCTTACAAGGCACATTTTATGTAAAAGCTATCCAGTTTGAATACGTAGAATGTGGTAAGAAGGCAATCAGCACATTTTATAGAGCATTCTCTTAAATTCAGAATAATTCATCGTTGACGTTAATGAGGATCAACAAATGTGGTATTGCCAAGGGGGTTTCGTGTCTCATTTAAAATAAAGCAATCATTGCTCATGATTCGTGGCTTCATCTATTGAGAATGATTCCTTAATTCTGTAAGTAAACATTTTGCTACAGCACTGATCCCAACTGCATTACTCACCAGGGCTGATAGATAATCAGGTGGCATTTTCGGAGAAGCGATTAGAGTTAAAATGAGAGTAGTGGTCCCCGTGGTGCTGTGTGTTTTCAGATTTCTGGAATGCAGGATGAGCAGGACCCATCCATCTGGTGGTGAAGGATTTCATATCCACTCATAAAGGCAGAAAGTTTCTTTTCTTTTTTTTTTTTTTAATGAATTTCAGCACAGAATTAAAATTCATATTGGTAATGGTTAAAAACTAAAAATGTTTAATGCCAGGTGTGTTATGTACCATAAGCTTACTGAGTTTTCCTATGTGTCTTGATGCCTCATATTTTTTTTTTTGGCGGCGGAGAGTTTCAGGGATTTGAACCCAGGGGTGCTTAACCTCTGAGTCACATACCTAGCCCTTTTTATTTTTTTTTTATTTTGAGACAGGGTCTCACTAAGTTGCGTACAGCCTTGCAAAGTTACTGAGACTGGCTCCTGCCTCAGCCTTCTGAGTCGCTGGGATTACAGGCATGTGCCACGGTGTCCAGCTCTAGATGCCTCATCCTTACTTTGGAGTGTATATTGGAATTAACAGTGGGTCTTGCAAAGCACAGTGCTTTATGGTCCAGAGCAGCTCCTCTGAGCTTCTGGGGCATGTTCCGCTCCTCTGAGCTTCTGGTTCTTTTTGGCAGTGGCAATAAGACATCCACACTGACCTGTCCTGTCCTGTAGGAGCCCAGTAGGTATGGGCGTGGTTGCCTCTGTGTCAAGAGATGCCTCCTTGGCCTCAGGTCTACCGACCAGAGTGTCGTCCACAGGGACAGAGCAGAGAGTGCCGTGGGCTCTGACCCTCTCTGCGCCCTTCCTTCGACAGGAACACCTGATTGAGAATGAAGTGTCGATACTGCGCAGAGTGAAACACCCCAACATCATCATGCTTGTCGAGGAGATGGAGACGGCAACCGAGCTCTTTCTGGTGATGGAACTGGTCAAGGTAAGGGGATGGAGAGTTTCTTGGTGCCCGATCCCAGGACTTCACAGTGTTCCTGGAGGACCTGATCAGAAACGCGTCTTGCTGCCTGTAACTTTCCTTATTCGAATTCATCAGTTTTAGTGGTACTTGTAGCACTCCTTCACGTGCCCCAGGCCCACGGCCCTTTTGTGGCCTTCAGTGGACTGCGCTGCTGATGTTTTGCTGTCTTCTTTTCCATCTCTTTCAGGGTGGAGATCTCTTTGATGCAATTACTTCTTCGACCAAGTACACGGAGAGGGACGGCAGCGCCATGGTGTACAACCTGGCCAACGCCCTCCGGTATCTCCACGGCCTCAGCATTGTGCACAGAGACATCAAGCCAGAGAACCTCTTGGTACGTCCGTCATCTTTGTGTCGTCTGTGGTACCTCCTACTGCTTATCCTTTAAGACAATCATAATCATGTGCAAGCAAGCAGTGACATACTAGGCTCTAAACCAATCCTACAGTAAGAGCTCAAGTCCTGCGGCAAGACTCAAGTCAGTGACCTTAAAATACTAATGGTTTCTTTGTATTAGTGGTGTCAAGTAGATAAAAGAGAACCTTGGAAAGAGAACTGCCTTAGCCATGATTTCATAGGTAGACCTATTTATCTTTCACGTACAGTATTCAGATGGGCTGTAAACATGGAATTTCATTGAAAATAGTTTAATTTTTTATATAGAAGTTTTTGAACATAAATGTGCATCAGTGAATATTTTCAGAATCATTTTCATCAAGGCACCTTTTTTCTAAAATAGGTATTGCATATATAAATATATACACACACACACATATATATCAGTATAATGTTACTTGGGTTTGATTATAAAACTTGTCAAATCTGTTTTATTTATCTGCATATAACAACGATTAGCTTTTTTGAGCTGATTTTTTTGTTTTACTGTGTCTTCATTAAAATTAGGAAAATTATTTTGTCTCTGAGCACTAAACATGTTTTTATTCTTGCATATTTCTCTAATACTGCAATCCCCAGATCCAAATCAAAGGGGAAATTAGGATAAAAGGTGTGATTTTGTTTTGAATTACTGTCAGGGTTACATACAGTTCTCGATAACTTTTTTTTTTTTAAAGGATCTTGCATTGTGCTGCAAAAATTTGAATATTTATATTTCTTGTTTTTTTTTTTCCCCCCACACATTTTACATTTTAATATGTGGAACCACTAGAAATTTGTAACAGATTAATTTTTTTATGGCAGTTTTAAGTGTGTTGTCATTGTCTCCATTGTCCCCACTTTGTCTAGAGCCTATTATTATGAAAATAAAATTTATTGTGTTGGTTGCCTTGAATCTTAAAAAAAAAAAAAAAAATACTAATAGTTTCCTGAGTTGATTTGCATTTACTGTTTACCAGACACTAGGTGTTTTTACCAATTTCCATTTGTTTTCTCATTTATAGTTTGATGATAAATTAACTTCAGGTTACTATAATGAAATGCCTGAGGCAATTAATTTATGAAGAGTAAAGTTTTATTTTTGGCTCATGGTTTTGTGGGTTCCAATATAAGATCAGATGGACCCACCACTTTGGGCCTCTAGATGGCAATTGTGGGGAACATGTGGCACAGGAAGCAGAGAAAGGAAGAAGGAGCTGGGGTCCCCAAAACTCCCATTCAAGGGCACACTCCATAATGACCTATGGATCACCCTTCCACAAAGCCCACCTCCTAAAGGTCCTACCACCTCCCAGTAGCCTTTAACACACAGACCTTTGGGGGACACTCAACATGTAAACTATAACAGTGATGTTGACTGAAGAAAGAAGAGCATGAAATTTATTTTATGGGGCAGAAATTCTGTAAAATAAATTGGAGAAAGAAGTAGAGGTTCATGAGAGACCAAAGGAGAACATGGAGGTTCATTTAAGTGCAGGAGAGAATTTTGGAAATAGTCCAGTCCATCTCAGTTTTACAGTGTGGAAATTGAGACCAAGAGATGCTAATCTTTCTTGAAAGTGCCATTATCCTATTGTTCTATGGGAGGAAAAGCCTTGTGTGACACTTGTGGACCTCCATAAACATCCCAGTCTACTTTTCCAGCTTCCTCTTCTGTTGTAACTCACCTTCACAGTGGGCCTTGACAACCAAACACACCTGGCTGTGGGGAGCCAGTCCTTGTGACCCACATTGCAGAGGGAGTTTAGAGAAGCTTCTGGAGTTTTGCATGCACACATTCCTCTAAACACGAGCGAGGCAGTGACTTCTCTCACCTTTTGGGGCTGAATGTCGTACTTGCCACTTGGGAGGTGAGGTTATCCGAAGCGTTCTGCACCATGTCAATCCAGACACAGGTTTGTCCTCCTCAGCAGCTCAGACTGACCTCCGTTGCTTCTGTCCATCCTGGTTGCCATTTGCAGTGTCCTCTCTCCCCTCAGTGTGGCAAACCCGTTCCTCTTAGGAGACGCTGAGAGTAAGAGCTGGATCTTCAACTTGACCCCAGACACTCGGAGCAGGGCCCATCCCCATGCCCTCAGGCTTCTGCTGTGCTTGCCGCGGTCTTGGGGTTTTATCTTTCACTCATCTCCTTCAGCTTGTAAGCACCACAGAGATGAGGTGTATGTCTCAATTTCCTATTCATCTCCAATGCCTTGGACAGTACCGTGTGAGCACGCTGTGGATGTGCAGAGGTCACTCAGCTGGCCAGGAGCTGGCACCTGAACACAGGTCTGGACAGCCTGCTCGGGCTCGCACCACACACATGATTGTTTAAAGATGTGTATGTGTACAGGCTTTGAAGTCATCCTGGGGATTTAAAATTTTTTTTTTTAATCCAGAATTTTCATTTTCCCTTTTTGATAATAGCATTTGATAATTTCTCAATGTCCATCTAAAAGTATATGCATTTTTTTAAAACTATCATCTGCCTTGAGGGAATTACACAGATTGGGCATCCTAAACCCCCTAATTCAAAATCTGAAATCCTCCAAAGTGTGAAACTTTCAAGTACCAATGTGTCACAATATTCCACACCATGAAACTTTGTTTCATGCACAAAATTATTTGAAATATTGTATAAAAAACATAAATTAATTTTGTGTTGAACTTGGACTGCATCCCCCAAATACTATATATATGCAAATATAAGACATTTCTGGTTCTGTGCATTTTTTAAATGAAAAATTCTTTTATATATATATATATATATATATATATGTGTATACACATATATATATACACACATATATATATATATATATAATTTTTTAGTTGGGCATAATACCTTTATTTTAGTTATTTTGTGTTGCTGAGGTTTGAACCTAGCACCTTTTACATGCTAGGCAAGCACTATACCACTGAGCTACAACCTCAGCCCCAAATGAACAAATTCTTTAGTGCCAAGGTTTTGCATCAGCTGATGGGGAGACAGATTTATTGTTTCTTTTTCTTTTTTTTTTGGTTACTAGGGCTTAAGAGTTATACATAGTAGTTGGGTTCCTCCCAACAAACTCAGACATGCATGGAAATTGATTTCGGTTCACGATCCCCCCTTTTCCTCCCCCTTTTGTGCATTTGTTTTTTAAGAGAAGGGATCTCACTATGTTGCCCAGGCTGGCTTCAAACTCCTGGGCTCAAACCATCCTACTGCCTTAGTTTCCTATGTAGCGCGTCCACTAATATGGCTTATTTACACACAAAAGAAAATTTTTAACAGTGCTGGGATGAATCTCAGGACCTTGAACATGCTGGGCAAGTGTTCCATCACTGAGCTATACCCGTAGCCCCCCAAGCCTTTTTGATATGGGCTATTCAATCTGTATTTCATTTCTACATGTTCCTATTGGAAGAAAAATCCCTGCTGTGTTTAAAAAAAATTTATGTTATGTTGTGACTCTCTTCAAACCTTAATGAGGAATGGAGACAGAGGTGTAAGTTAAGCCTCAGGATAAGAGCAAAAGTGTGGTGTTCACTCCAAACAGACTTCTCACCATCATGCCTAGGCAGCGTCTGCCAGGCCCCTCCACCATCTAACTGAGCTTTGCCAGGGGCTTTTACACGCGGAGGTGGCAGGGCTTTCTCCAGATGTGGCTACAGTTCTGTATTATTGAGAATGCCCCTTGGCTCCTTGCTCTGCACAGTCCATCCCAGCCTAGTGGACCCAGTTCTCTGTGAACGTGAAAGTCACAGATTTCTTACCCTGTGCCAACCTGTCCGACAGCTCTGAATGCCAAGGCCCTGTGAGGAGAGACTGGGCATTACAGAGTGTCCATTTCCCAGCTCGTTGGTCTCGCTCTCACCTCCACTTCTGCTCATGGTCCCTCCCCCAACCCCCACCGGATGGTTGGTTGGTTGGTTGGTTTGCAGTGCTGGGGCAGGAACCCAGGGCCTTGTGTATGCCAGGCAAGCTCTCTACCAGGGAGCTCCACCCTCTGCCTGCCACTCAGTGGCATATGAAGTCGCCTTAGAATCTGAACCCAGTATTCCCTCCTTTTCTCGTGTCATACGTCAAGGATAGATGATGTGATAAGTATGGACATATCTAACATCAGAGAGTGATTAGGAAATCAGAATCAAGTTTCTTATCTAGTATAATGTGTCCTACGTGAATGTTCACCTATTCTAAAACCTGAACCAACCTCCTTGCACTACCCAAAGGGGAGAATGAAGGTGATAAAACTGACATTCAGATGAGGCTAGTGTGTGGCATAGCAAGGTAGGGGTGGGGGTATCAGGCTTCAGAAACAGCCTCAGTTGCACATACCTGAGTAAGGTGTGTCAGCCATTGAAGACCTACCGGGTCACTCATCTGCCTCCAGACTTAGTCAGCAGGTCTGCCTTGGCCTTGGAGCAGAAAGTATCCATGGGGCCCTAAACAGAAAGACCTGCAGCAACTGCCAGCCTCTTCCTGTCTAAGAACTAATTCAGTTTTTAAACACCAGAGCATTCAAACATCTGATTTGCATCCCCTTCCCTGGTAGCACTGTCATAATTTAAAACCCTGCCAGCAGAGATGTATGGGTCGCTGTGTCAGGGAGCACAGGGGTGGCCGTTAATGCTGTTGAGTTACAGCCCGGAGGTGCCCTGTCAGAGTTACTATGAGAGACCAGTGATAAATTCCACCTGTTCCAGGACTTCTGGGGACAGGGGAGAGAAGAGGGCTGGTTTCTCATATTTGAAGTCCTTCTAAATCATTATGCTGACATTTTATTTAGAGAGCATGCAGTGCTCACTTGGTATGGGGGACCTGCATTCCTCACATATTTTATTTTTGCATTCCAAGAGCAACTTTTGTCAGAGCATCTCTCGGTGTGTGGTGGGGCATTTGAACACTGCAGGGCTGGAGTTCTCACAGTTGCTATTGAAATCCACTCAAAATCTGTGCACGTGCAGGCGGCCTCAGGGTTCTGGCGGTTGTTTTCAGAGGCGGGGTATACTGCAGAATGGAGTGGCAGGAAGAAAGGAAGTCAGTAGTAAGGGTCCTATCTGAAAACCCTGTTTGGCCACTTATCCCTAGCTTAAGTTCTGCATGTCTCAGTTTCCTCATCTGTAAAATGGAAATAATAGTTCTCTAATTGCCCAGTGGGCTCACTATGAAATGTTTGGGAGAATATTTGTAGCTCCAGAGTCCTTGAGAATGCCTTTGAAGTCCCTGTTCACTTATTCACCTCATTATTAAGGTCAATTGTCAGTTTGTTTTTGTTTTTTTTAAACATCTATTTATTTGCTTTAGCTGTACACAATGCATTGGTCTTTACGTGGTGCTGAGGATCGAACCCAGGTCGCGCACTCGCTAGGCGAGCGTTCCACTGCTGAGCCACAACTCCAGCCCCAATTGTCAGTTTTTTCTCACTTTTTTTTTTTTTTTTTTTTTTTTTTGGTGCTGGGGATGGAACCCAAGGCATCATGCTCCCCTACCAAATTATACCCCCAGCCCTAAAGTAAATTTTCTTTCTTTATTTCTTTTTGCAGTGTTGGGGAGTGAACCCAGGGTCTTGGGCATGCTGGGCAGGTGCTCTATCACTGAGCTACAGCCCCAGCCCTAAACTCAGTTTTTTTAAAAAGAATGCTATAAATACAATATATATTTAATTTTTCTTCCTCCTTTGAAGAGAATCTCCAGGTAAGATTTGAAAGTGACTCATATTTTACATATTTTCTTCTGTGTGTAGCATTGGGGAGAGATGAATCAGGCTTGTCTGCCTGCTGAGGACCCGTCACTTTTGGTGTTTAGTCAAGGAGCACCACTTGCCCAGATATAATTCAGTGACTATAGACTGTTTAGTCCCTTCCTACTTATGTCCCTGCATCTGACTCTGAATTCTTTATGGGGATGTGACAAATGGGGCTTCAGAGACTTTTGAGATTCTGATAGCAACTCTTAAATACCCTTAGGCATCTCCAAATTGAGTGTTTAAAATAAACGCTATTTTTCAAAACTGGTACCTAATGAGTGTATTTTTAAGTTGTAAAAACAAAATAACAATGACATCAGTAAGTTTTTTTTTTTTAACTCACTATACAGGCATTTAGGAAAGTGTGCTTATAATGTTCTTATCGCTACAGTTACTTAGGGAATTTCTAATGTCTGGGTTTCAGTAAATGCATCATAAATCCTAACTGTATAGTAGACTGTTCTTGTTAATGTTTACGTTTAAGTCTAATGAATAGAAAGTTGTCCTAAGTCTGTGACATGAGCAAGAATCTAGACTCTGGGACTTTAGGCTAAATCATTAATATCTTTGAATATGTTTCTGCTGACTCAAAATAGAAATATCTGAGAGGGAGGTAAAATTCTCACCACTACTCCTATGATACTTTTAAGTCGTGAAGATGTATATATAATAAGCATGGAAGAAGTGATTAAAATACCAAGGTGAAAACTGTTCTTACTCAGATGAGGTCTTTGCAGGTAAGGGAGGTGTGCTGCTGTCACACTTTATAAAATACCTCTAAAGCTTGGGGATCCCTTGGTATGGGGAGCCCTGGGATCTTGATGCTTTTTGTTGATGACCTTATAAATCAGCCATCACCAAGTTTCAGACTAATAGATGACATTGTTAGCATGCTTGTCTGGAAAAAACATTAATTTCTAGACTTTTCTCCTCCTCTAGTTAGTAGTGGTTGAGATGAAAATCTGGTTCAGTCCATAGTAAAATGAGCAAAAGAAAACAAAATATATTTAATATACAAAAAGAGAAAGGCAGTGTAGATGAGGTCTCTGAAATTATTTTTCTCTGAAATTCAGTTTATATATATATATATATATATATATATATATATATATTTTAGTTGTTGATAGACCTTTATTTTATTTATTCATATGTGGCCCAAGAATCGAACCCAGTGCCTCACACGTGCCAGGCAAATGCATTACCACTGAGCCACAGCCCCAGCCCTGAAATTCATTATTTTTAAAGTGGTCACCCAAGAGACAGATGATATCAGCAAATTAAAGATTACACAGTTAAATCCAAATTATACTGTATACATATATGTGCGTATGTATATATACATATATACATATATATACATACACATACATATATACACATACATATATACACATACATATATATACATACGTGTATACACACACACACACACACACATATGCTTGCTTCCAAAGCTATCGATTTAGAATGTAACTTTCAGATTTTTATACCACAAGGAAAGTTTGCTTATGTTTAAAAATCATTTTTCTTAATTATGGAACTAATGACCATGTTGTCATTGTAAATGTTTTGGAAACTACTGAAAAGTATAAATAAGAAAATTAAGATAATTCTTAATGCAACCTTTTGTTAACATTTGGGGGCATTATATTTCATATATAATTTTAATTTTTTTTACTTCATGTAATATAGGAGATGAGTAGAGCTGTGATTCAGATTGAGGCTAATCCCAAAGTCCATTTTTTCCCCCTAAACTTCCAAGGTTTTCCCTTAAATAATATTTGCATTTTGGGCTGGGGGTGTTTGCTTAATCCTGGGTTCCATCCCCAGCACCACAAAACAAAACAAAAAAAAGTTCATGATATTTATATTTTATCATTGTCTGGAAAACAAGGCTGCCATCCCTACTCCTAATTTTATCTCCTAGAGTAAACTTTAATGGCTCTTGAAGAACATCTAGTACTTTGGTGGTTCAGTAAGCATCCTTTCTTTAGCTGTCCAGTGCCTTGCATACAGTAAGTACACTAAATAAAGGTCAGTTTCCTGCCTCCAGACTTCCAGGCCCCTCAAGCCCATCACATAAGCAGCCACCTGTCCATGTGAGCAAGCTCAGTGGTTCATTAGGTTCCTAGGGAAGCTTACTTTCTGCAAAGATAGAAAATAATGTCTTCCATATTTCACACAATCAAAATCTCTGAAGAGAAGAATTAAAGATCAGAGGTAACTCAGGATGTTCATATCACACGGAGAAAGTTCTTCTGAGTTGACTGATAAGTGTATCTGTCTTTTCCCCTTCATTTCGAGGGCCCTCCTGAAGTTGCTTTGGGGCACCTTCTGACTGTGGACTGGTTTCTGCTGCAGGTGTGTGAATATCCCGATGGAACCAAGTCTTTGAAACTGGGAGACTTCGGGCTGGCCACGGTGGTGGAAGGCCCGTTGTACACAGTCTGTGGCACGCCGACTTACGTGGCCCCTGAAATCATCGCTGAGACGGGGTAAGAGCCCTGGTGGTTGTTAGTGCTTTAACTTTGGGGGGGAGAGTACGTTTTTGTGGCAACTGTGCTTGTGTGTTCAGTGCTTCCTGTGAAGGCAGAGAACACCAGGCAGTGAGAGAGTGGGACCTGCATTGTGACTTCGACGTCTGGAACCTGAGTTTGTGCTTAACCTGGCCAAGAGCCCTATGCTGGGACTTTTGCCCCAGAGCCAGTGTTAGTCATTTAACAGTAGTCACCAAGATTGTGGTTAGGTTGAAAGAGAAACAGACTTTGACCGAAGGCTGATTCATTCTTCTACATGAAATGAACACTTTGATGACCCCCAATTTTTCCCCTCCATGGAGGGTGTCTGGGGGCTGTATCATATTCCTTCCTGCCTCTGTTTTCCCAGCTATGGCCTGAAGGTGGACATTTGGGCGGCTGGTGTGATCACGTACATACTTCTATGTGGATTCCCGCCATTCCGAAGGTCAGTGGTGCTTTGGGTGACCGTAATGGGATTATACATTCTCAGATGCTTTATTTCTGATGGTCGGGACCAGAAACTGGTTGGCTAATAAAAATGTCAGTTAAACATTGTAAATGCATCTTTCACTTTGTCATCTTAATTTACAGCCTGTCAATGTGTATTCATTGACCACACCTTTTTGGTTGTGTTGTTTTGTTTTAGACCTCATACATGCTAAGCACCTGCTCCAGCTGTACCCCAGCCTGACCACACTTCAGATAAGAGGCCAGGCCTCTGCTTTGTGTATGGTCCTCAGTTTCTTGTGGCCATTCTTTCACACAGTATATCCATAATTCAGGGTCTACGATTTCCAGTTTCTAAGTCTTTTTAAATGAGATTAAGACTTACATATCCTTGTGAAGTAGCTGAATCCTTCCAGGTAGACATTTTCCCCAGTTCTCAATAATTGTCACTTTTACTTAATTTGATAGTTTTTTTTTTTTCCTAAACAGCTCACTGTTTGTATGATTTTTATGAAGTTTTCAACTTTGTTCTCGCAGAAAAAGGCACTCTCTTCATCTTAGCCACATGATATTCAGTTAAGAAGTAAAACCACAAGTGACTTTCGGCATCAGCATGCCTGAGAATGAGCTGCCAGCAACCACATGTGACCTGGTGCAGTGGAGGTGGCCACAGGTGATGGGCCAGGAGTTTGTATGCTTCTTAACCTAGTGGCCTGGGTTCCAGTGTGAGTGAGGGGCTCTGGCTGCAGCTCTTCTGATCAGTTTCATTTATCCCTCTGGAGCAAATGAACAACTTTGAAGCCGAAGTTCATCTAACAATGCACATTTGATTTTCTTCTGTTTCCTTGAGTGGTGTTTTTTTTTTTAATATTTATTTATTTACTTTAGTTGTACACAATGCAATGCATTTATGATTACGTGGTGCTGAGGATCAAACCCGGGCCGCGCACATGCGAGGCGAGCGCTCTGCCGCTGAGCCACAAACCCCCGCCCTTGAGTGGTGTTTTTATTTTAATCCCTTTATTCATTTTAGATCCATTTGTTGAATAGCTGCTGTAGGGCAGCTACTTTTCTAAGTGCTGGGAATAAAGTGGAGGACAGAGCATAATCCCTGCAATTGTGGTGTGTTTAAGTCTGTTCCTGATACTGTAACAAAATGCCCCAGTCTGGGTAGCGTATAAGCAATGGAAATTAATCCTCACGGTTCTGGAGACAGGAAGTCCAAGATGAAGGCACCAGCAGATTTGGTTTCTGTTGAGGGCACACCTCCTATTCATAGACAGCCTTTTTTCCCCTGTACCTTCATATAGCAGAAAGGAAAAGGGAGCTAGCTCTGTAGGATCCTTTACCAGGACACTAACCCCATTCATGATGGCTTTGCCTTTGTGACCTGTCAACCACCCACCTCCTCATGCCATCACACTGGGGATCAGTTTCAACATATGAGGAGATACCGGAATTTGGTCTTGGTGTTTATAGTGTTGTATTGGGTCAGAAAGTGAAAAATAGGTTTATCTTTTCTCTCAGTTGAATATGTAAACTTTCAAGTATACAGACAAGTTGAAAGGTTTTTAACTGAGTTGAGCAGTATCTTTTTTTACATTTCCAATCAGCAGAAGATTGACAGGAAGATGTTAGTCTCTGCTTTTGAGAGGTTTATAGTATAGAAACATACGTCACAGAAATATTGATCAAGAAGACTAGAGCTTGAGCACATGCTTGATTGAGGACTAGAAGTCAGAAAGTGTTTAAAGCAAGATGGAACAGTGGAGCGGGACCTTGAGGTCTGAGCAGGGTCTTTATAGGAGGACAGCCTCTCCATCTGGCTGTGAACATCATGATCTTCCATCAAGGTCATTGCTCAGCAGGCGGGTTTCATGAGCTGTAGGATTAGTGCACATGGCAGTTAGCTTTTGCCAAGTAACCACTCCACAGTTGGGGTGTGAAACCATTCTGTGGGTTGATTAGGTGGTTCCTTACTGACATGGTGGTCTAGTGTGGCCTCACTCACGTGCCTGGCGGTGGGCTTGGTGTCAGCTGGGACGACAGAGGTGACCTGGCCACGTGTGTTTTCATCATCTACTGGGCTAGCCTGGGCTTCACATGATGGTGGAGGCAGGATTCCCAGAAGCAGCCAGAGAGGAGACTAGTTCTACCACCCTGTCCCTTTCCCAGTCTCTGCTCACCTCACCCTTGTCAGTATTGACCAAATCAATTCTAGTAGCTAATTCTGGAGTGAATGTAGGGGAAAGTGAAGAAAGTGAATCTGTTAGAGCCAGGGCAACATATTCCTGGTCAGTTTTACAGTCACACTGGGTCCTGGCTGGTTTTAGTGATGACCCATTGGGGGTCCTAGTCTAATGCAGAAGGGGAGCCAGTTTGGGTAGCAGGTGGTTCTGGGGCTCCTTACTACCAGTTCCCTGGTGGCTGGACAAGTGGAGATCCTCCAGGAAGCACTTTGGGGATCAGGTTTAGAGGAATGTGTGCTCACGACTCCCTCTAGTGTTTGCAGTCATCAGTGCAACCTGGGTGGGTCCTTGGTTTGGGGAGATTTGCTGCCTTTTTTTTTTTTTTTTTTTAAGACTTTTTTTACTTTTTAACAAAAGTGAAACTCAAATGGAGCAGTATGTGCTTACCATGGATTGCTACCCAGTGGGCAGCAGCTTCTTTGTGGGATCTAGATGTGACCTTGGCTAATGAGAAGCGGCAGGCTACACGGCAAGCTGCCCTGCTCTGCAGAAGCTGGCCCCACAGCCCCCGGGAGCCCTCTTGTAAAGTTCAAGAAAATGCTTTCCCTCTTTCATATCATTGTGTTGAAACAGAGTCTGTGATATTAAACACTAGTTATAGAACCATCTTTACCGTATACGGAGATTGTAGGTAGATTTCATATCATTATAGTATAAAAAAGTATATGGAATGTTATGGAAGTGATAATTTAAAGGATAAATGATTAGGGTATAAAATAGATTATCTACATAAATTTGTACCTAAAGTAAAAGTTTTTTATACAAATATATTAATTTTTTTTTTCTTTATACAAAAGGCAACTTTAACCTTTAAACTTCTGAGCTGAAATTGTTATTTGGAATTTCCAGTTTCAGTGTCTCTGACCACAGAGTCTCTCATTCTTTCTTCTTCTGGGTTTTTAGGGTTTAGCCCTAGTTTGACGTGTCCTCCCTGACTCTTTTTTCATTCAGATGCATCTTTACTAGGAAGGAGATTGGTTTTTGAGAGCACCCCAAATTTTCATTGTTGCCTAGGCAAATCTGTTCTTAGGGCCACTGACAAGAAGCATTCGTATGGCAAAACGAGGATTCTTGGTGTTTCTTTTAATTCCCTAACTGAGGCACTCGAACATTAGTTGTGAAATGCTTGCCTTGTCTGACCACAGAGGACTTGTCACTGAAGGAGGGAGTGTGCACTGACTCTTTTGTTGAGGTTTTTCTTAATGGTCAGGTTTAGACATTCAGCACCTGCTTCCAAGGGCTATGTTGTCTTAGGATTAAAAAGTGCCCTGAAGCATCCCAGCCAGGTGGCAGAGTGTCAGTGTGATAATACATCCAGTGTAGATTCAATCAGAGTAGCTCTTCTTATGTGACCACCATGGTGACTACCATCTTTGGCTTTCTCTTCTTCCAGTGGGTGCTACCGCTCTTGCGGATCCCACTCTAGTTGCCGAGTTGCCCCAGGGTTTTTTGTTGACTTGGGTGAAATCTCCAAGTGCCACAGTCCTACTGACAGCATCCAGTTATTTGTGATCAACAAGAAAGCTAAACAGATTGACAGAACATGGGCTGTTTGAGATTCCAGAGAAAATCAAGGTGAGATGAGCGGAATAGGGAGGGATAGCTTGAAGTGACAATTTTGGAAATAGATTTTTTTCCCCCTGTCTTCTCCTAATGCTGTCTGTTGTCCTCTGGTTTTCCAAAGGTTTCTGTACAATCTCATTGTGTCTCTCCCTGTGTTCTTCACTCATTTTGAAGGGGGTGTTGAGCCAAGCGCAGTTGGCAGGGATGTAACAGTGAAAGAAAGAAACCTGTCACCTACATAGAAATCTGTGTGCCCTCGGAGAAGATCACTCTTCAGGCGAGCAGGGAGGGTCTCCTCCATGCCTGGATGCCCAGCCTGACCGTCTCCGTGTGCCTTTGTCCAGGCTGCACGGACCAGCAGATGTCCATCACGCTGGGTGTGGTTAAAAGCCCAGGTCTTCACAAAGCTCACAAACTCTTCTTTTTTGAATAGAACAAAAACGAGGCTGCCTCATCATCACGGAGCCCTAGAATTTGTCTCTAGACACTGCCATCAACCATCTATGTCTAGAGACACCACATTTGTCTTTGTCCCTCTCTGAGAGAGGGTGCGTAGCAAAACCCTGAAGGCTGGGTGGAGGAATTCCAGGAAATGCCACACACTTGCCCGGGACACAGCTTCCACTCTTGGACGCTCATCTTGGTTCTAGCCCGCCCATTCTGAGTTTTCTGATGGGTCCCAGTAGTGGTCCCAGAAAGAGAAAGACTTGTCCCTCGCTCTGTCCCTCACGGCGGCCATCCGTGTGCCCACAGTGCTGTGGCTGCAGAGACGTTGCCCAGGGCCTCAGACTTTCCCGCTGGTGTGTTCACATTTCCCAGGTGCCTTCCACCCGAAGTCTGATGTGATCTCTTCACCGGGCACCTCTGTGCGCACCGTGCACCTGTGGGGTAGACGTCTGCACGGGGGTGTGGGGGTGTGCCCACCTGGGAGCTTTGCTGGATCTTGTGATCTCAGGTGGCCTCTTGGGGGAGGCTCTTCCTAGGAGCCTGGGAGAGAGTCAGGTCCTAGTGGGGAGCCGATTCCGTCATGGATGTTTTATCCAGATCCTGCGCTCCCTAGGCTTTTCCGTGGGTCAGCTGTTTTTCACTGAACTTTGCTGCTTTGTTAGAAACACAGAAAGAGGACAATCGAGTAGATTTGACTCAGGTTTGCTGCTTTCCTACTCTGCCAGGAGAGAGAAGTGAGGACAGATGCTGGTTTTGGGTTTTTGTTTTCATTTTTCCTTGAAATGAAAATTTCCATCACTTCTAGATTCCGTTTGTTGTTTGTTTGTTTGTTTGTTTTTTCCCCGAGTCTTTTTTTATTGTGGTAAATCTCCATGAGGTAGAATTTACCACTGTAACTACCCCGCCCCCCTACTCATCTCTCTGTGTTGCCCAGGCTGATCTTAAACCTGTGGGCTCCAGTGAGCCTCCTGCCTCAGCCTCCCTCATAGCTGGATGACAGGCACATGCCCCCGAGCCTGGCCTCCATCTGAACCATTTTTAAGTGTATGGCATGGTGGCACAGAGGACACTCTCCTTGTGCACCCGTCACTACCATCGTCTCCAGAACTTTTTCATCTTCCCAAACAGAAACTCTGCATTCATTCAACGAATTTAAGTTATCCTCTGTTTTGCTCATTCCCAGGCCTCTAGAAATGCCCTTTGTCTCCTTGTCTAAGAGGAACAATTGCAAGTGCAGTTGTGACACATGCTGAGACGTGAAATGCCAGATCCAGGGGTCCTGCTCCTCTTCCTGCGAGCATTTCTTTGAAAAACTGTTTGGTGACTTGACTTTTCTCCCATTTCCTTGTCGCGTAGTGAGAACAATCTCCAGGAAGACCTCTTCGACCAGATCTTGGCTGGGAAGCTGGAGTTCCCAGCACCCTACTGGGATAACATCACGGATTCGGCCAAGGTACCGTCTAGGCCTGACTCTGTGGATTGAGCTATGTCATGGGGTCCTCACCTGTCACATGGGGCTATAGTTGCTCATGCTGTTGAGGTCCAGGACTTCTTCAGCTTTTAATGTATGGTCCTTCTTTAAGTCCATCATCCCATGGTAAAGTCCCTGAAGTTCTTAACCAAATGCTGAAAGCGCGACCGACTGTCTTCCTGGTCTGCCATACCTAGCTTGTTCCTCTAAACAGTCATTCTTTCATTGATCCAAGAAGCATGTATTGGCAACTAACAGTAAATGTTGGCAAGGATGTGGAGGAAAAGGTACACTCGTTCATACGTTGCTGGTGGGACTGTGAATTGGTGCAACCACTCTAGAAAGCAGTATGGAGATTCCTCAAAAAACTTGGAATGGAACCACCATTTGACCCATTTATCACACTCCTCGGTCTATACCCAAAATTCTGCAGTGACACAGCCACATCAATGTTTATAGCAGCTCAATTCACAATAGCTAAACATACTATGGAACAAATCTAGGTGCCCTTCAACAGATGAATGGGTAAAGAAAATGTGGTACATATACACAATGGAGTATTACTCAGAAGAACGAGATTGTGGAATTTGCTGGTAAATGGATGGAGCTGGAGACTATCATGCTAAGTGAAATAAGCCAATCCCAAAAAACTAAAGGCCAAATGTTCTCTCGGATATATGTGGATGTAAACACATAATAAGTGGGGAAGAGAAGACAATAGAAGTTCATTGGATTAGACGAAGGGGAATGAAGGGAAGGGAGGGAGGATGGGGATAGGAAAGACAGTAGAATGAATTGGACATAATTTTCCTATGAATACACAGCCAGTGTAACTCCACATCATGTACAACCATAAGAATGGGAAGTTATACTACATGTATGTAGAATGTCAAAATACACTCTACTGACATGTATATCTAAAAAGAACAAATTAAAAAAAAAACTATGTGGGCGCCCATCGGAATATAGGAATAAATTCACGAATCTTGCTGAATTGGCAAAAGGAACAAATAACTGCAGCAGTACCCTGTGGTGACAACAACCCAGGACTCTCAGGGAAGATCATTTTGATTTCATGGAGGCCTGGGAGAGACCTTCTCTTGCACTGCTGGTGACACAAGGCAGATGGCTCTGGTAAATGCCTAGTGGTCATGAGGAGCATGCTGTCATGTTCAGTGGCTGAGCAGCTATGTGGCCTGTTCCCTGAAGTGCTTGGTACAAGCTCAGGTTTCTGTATTTATGCTGAAATTTTCCCTTTTCTCCTTCTCTGTGGTCTTCTTTCTTTCTTCCTAGGAATTAATAAGTCAAATGCTTCAGGTAAACGTTGAGGCTCGGTGCACTGCAGGACAAATCTTGAGTCACCCCTGGGTGTCAGTAAGTACCCGCCTTCCCAGGGAACGGATGTCTACCCCTTGGTCTGCTTTGCACATGCAGAACTGTGTGTGCCCGTTCTGCAGCAGCCGGAACCCCTGCCTTTCCTAGTGAGCAGGGAGCATGCAGAGAGCTCTCTGGAAGAAGGGAGTTGACACCAGGGTGCCAGGGTCTTAGATCCTGCTCTGTGGGTGACCTAGGCCGGTAACCTTCTGGCCCTCAGTTTCCCAGTGAGGAGGCTGACAGTGTTCTTGGGAGCCTCATATACCTTGCCCTCTGTAGTTCTGGGGTTTTCAGGATTTGCCTCAGAGATGCGCATGTTTCAGACTGTGATCTGTGTGTCCACATGGTTATAGGAGAGCCCTTGGGGCACAGAGAGTTTGAGTCCCTTCCAGAGGCAGGCGGAGGCGTGTGATGTGGACTAGCATTCCCTCTGGGCTTAGTGTAAACGCAGCAAATGAAATTGCAAATGTGGGAGTCTCCGGAGAGAGTTCATGTATAACCAAGGGCTCTTGTTGAGTTGGGGGCTCCCTGGGCCCTCCCTCTACTACCCTGTTGGCTGCTCTCCTGGGCTAAGTGACATGGCTCTTGAACCAAGTAGCTTGAGATGCCACATCTTTTTGTAAGCACTAAAGATGAATAATTAAATGAATTCCTTTTGTTTTGGTGTTGGAGAGTGAACCCAGGGCCTCATGCATGCTAATCATGTGCTCCACCACTGAGCTACACCCCTAACCTCCCACTGTCTTTTTTCTTTCTTTTTCTTTCTTTCTTTCTTTTTTTTTTTTTTTAACTTAAAAGAAGGGTTCTTACTATGCTGCCCAGGTTGGCTTCAAGCTCTTCAGCTATAAGATCCTCCTGGCTCAGCCTCCTGAGTAGCTGAGGCTGTTGGCATGCATCACCATGCCAGGAACGAATTCTTGATGAAAATGTTGCCATGGGAGGGATCATGCTAAATTATGTGCTTGGAAGAGGGTCTCAGAAGCCTGATGATTGTTCTCCTTGTCCATTGGAGATCTGTGCTGGCTCCTTGGTCTTTTCTAGTTCTCAGGAGTGGAGAGAATGGTCTAGGGTCTTTCTGAGTTCATGATATTACTGAATAACAATAATTGTGTGTGTGTGTGTGCGCGCGCGCGCGCACACACGTGTGTTGCTGGGATCAAGCCCAGGGCCTCATGCATGCTAAGCAAGTGTTCTACCAGGGGGCTATGTTCCCAGCCCAAAAAAAAAAATTTTTGAAAGATCACTGTTCCCTTACTCCTATGGCTAGGATGGGCCTATTTAAGGAAGAGGAGGTTGGTGGGGTGGTAACTGCTACAGAAAAGATGGCTTCCGTGTGAGGATCAGAGATCACTGTGTGTGATTCTTTTCTTTTCTGCAGGACGATGCTTCCCAGGAGAACAACATGCAAGCTGAGGTCACAGGTAAACTAAAGCAGCACTTTAATAACGCGCTTCCCAAACAGAGCAGCACTACCACCGGGGTTTCTGTCATCATGGTAAGTGGGGCACAGAACCTGCCACGGGGAGCCTTGGCATCTGGCCCGACTGCTGAGCTGGCCTCGAGTCCCCTGAACCAAGAGCTCAGCTCACTGGGAAGTCGGTGCCGTCCACGTTGCTATGTTCATGTGAGGACGGGCTTACACGTGGAGGGCACTCAACATTCCCAGGCCTTGGGCACTGGTGCCCTGCAGGTGCCAAGGAAGCCAGACTGACAGGTCCAGGTGCCAGGTGCTCCTGGGCAGCAGCCTCCACCGTGTCTCCCTGTCTTGTTTAGAGAGATTTCCAGCCCCAGTGGGGTATGCATTGTGAGGAAATGCCTGCTCCAGGATTCACATGTAGGTTATTCTATGGGATAAGAGTCAAAGGTAGACAAATTTCATTTTTAAAAAATTAGTGTTTTGTAAAAGTTTGGGAGCTTTTGAAATGACAGAACAACATTCAAAAAATTTTTTCATGATTAGCAAAATTTTATACAAAATAACAAGAATCACTATTTTTTTAAAACTTTCTTCTTTTTTTCTGCAATACTGGGGACTGAACCTGGGGGGCGCTGTACCAGTGAGCGTCATCCTCTGCCCATTTTATTTATTATGAGACAGGGTCTCGCTAAATTGCTGAGACTGATCTGGAACTTGTGATCCTCCTGCTCCACCTACGGAGTAGCTGAGATTACAGGCATGTGCCACTGCGCCCAGCCTTCCAAAGTGTATTTAAAGGGAGCTTACCTAAATAAATAAACACAACAAATAAAAATGAAAAGTAACATTAAGGTAAGGGAAGCCAAAGGAAAGTAATGGCAGAAAAAAGTTAAAATTGAGTCAGAAGTGAGGTCAGTACACCCAAGACCAGCTGTCCACCCTCATGGGTGGTCTCTCTCCCACTGGGAAAGGTTCTGCTGGTTTCCTTCCCCTCTAGAGGGAAAAACTGTGGCTTCTTCTCAGGGAAGCTTGCAGCCTAGGAACTTTATGTAGGAAGATGCAGAGTACACACACGTGTGCACACGTGTGCAGTGCACCCTGTGAATGGGAACTGCTCTGCTGTCTCGTTGAGGTCCCCCACCACACTTCCAACACCTGCTGGCCTGTCATTCTCTCCTCTCCCTGGGGGAGGCTGCCTTCACTCGGTAGCCCTCTGCGTGTCCTTGCAGTTCCCCCTGCTTCCCTGGGAAGTATGCTGTCCAGACAAAGCGTGGGCCTTGTGACAACTTGCAGGACTTTGGGGTGCTCCATGCCAGAGACGCAGACAGGCCTCTGCAGTTGTGGATTTTCCCCTAGCAGTTTTTTTTTTTTTTTAATATTTATTTATTTGGTTGTACACAATGCCTTCATTTTTACATGGTGCTGAGGCTCGAACCCAGGCCGCGCACGTGCTAGGTGAGCGCTCTACCGCTGAGCCACAACCCCAGTCCCCCCTAGCAGTTTTAACAGTATTTTTTCTGAAAGCCTGGAAAGTCCGAGTTAATCAATCACAGAATTACAACTTAAGTGCTTTGAAAAGAACCATCTCGATTGAACAGTGTGAAGGCTTCTTCACGTGACTCCCTCATGAGAGCTGGCATCAGGGCTGGGATAAGTAGCATGCAGCCTTGCCTTAGCCCACGTCATAAGGCAACTTCTGGGAAAGTTTAGAAAAATGTTAAAAATTGGCATGTGCAGGCTGAGGATGAGGTTTGGTGGTAGGGCCCATGTTTAGCATGTGAGAGGACCTGAGTTCAGTCCCCAGCACTGGGGGAAAAAAATGGCATAGTTGGCATGCAGTGAAAAAAACCTTGAGAGATTTGTTGGCATCACCATAACTATGTTAATAAGCCTTGTAATCTAGAAGGAAGAAGCTCTACAGCCCTGTGCCCAGAAATTACGAGAATTCACTTGGTGATCGTCTGCTGGGTCACCTTTCAACTCGGGGGCCCAGTAGGAGTCAGTGAGGTTCTGGGATGATTGACTGCTCTGCCTTATGGCCCAGTGCAGCCTGTGTTCTGGATAAGGATGCAGACAGAACCCATATCATGTGGTTCAACAGTGGTGCTTTTCCATTTGCTGATGAAGGAGTTCAACAGTCAAACGTCAATCTTCACAGCTCTAGAGAAGCTTGTGTGAATGCACAACCCATTATTTGTAATTCTAGTGGTGGTTGTAAAATCTGCATGTCGACATGCGTGCTCTCTGGTCATTCTGTGCGTGTTGGCAGGGTCCTGTCTAACCCCGTGTTCCCCACACAACTCTGCAGGTTGTCAGCTCTGAGGAACTGCAGAATGGCACTGTCACATTCAGTTCCTACAGGAGAGATCCCTGAAGCTTGTCCCTGGCAGTACCCATTCTCAGTGGCCCAAAAGTCAACCTGTGAATTTTGGCTTATTCCCAAAAGTGGTGGGAAGAAGAGGCTTCCTGGTCTTCCTCGCCCAGTCTGGACCTGACCTGGGGCATGGTTGTATGGGGGACATGTGTGATGCTTCTGTGCCTTCATCCTCATCACCATTACCACACGTCTGTGCATCCCATCCTGGGGAATAGTTTTAAACACATTTTTAAGTAAAAAAATAACCACAAAATGATTTTCCCTGGCATGTATATGTCCTCATTACCAGGATATGTGAGCTAATATAGTTTCTTGCAGACATAGATGATAATAGAAATGGGGTGTATGAGTTCTGTGGTCAAATCATTAGACAGCTTTTGTGAAACTACAGATAGGACCTTTCTGCCCCGTCACTCCAATGGTTTCTTACCCTCCATCCCCCCAGGGTTGATGCCTGAGGCTCCACTGAGAAAATGGTAGGATAGGAATTGGTGAATAAAGGTGAAAGAAAGTAAAGCTGATGCTGTTGTCTGCATTTTGTTTGACAGTTTGATTTGACAGTTTGAGAGGCACCTCAGAGTTTCTCCTTTACCCAGTTGAGACTGTGGGAAATCCCGAAGCAGAATGCTGGTATTCAACATGCTGTGCTTAATCAGAGCAGCTCCTAATTCTCAGCCCTCTTCCACCTGCATGCTTCTCAGATTCTGATGCTCCCAGGCAGCCCTTGGCTTCCTCCTGATACAGGTGCTTCCTGACATCCTCCCTGCCAGCCAAGCACGCCCTTGGAAACTTTACATGAAAACTTCTCACCTCTCCACTCTGCCTTCCTTCCCTGATCCTTCCCAGATCAAAAGTTGGCGAGTGCTGGGAGAATTCCAATAGTTCTGCTGTTTTTCCCTTAGGGGAAAGAGTGTCCTTTAGTGAATGACAGATATCTTACAGGTGTTTTTCTGAAGGTTTTTGTTGTGTTTCTCCAACTACATTTCCAAAGCTGAATTTTTATCAATAAGATGGTCTGGTGTCAGGTAGCCTTTGGGATAAGAGAGGATAATTGTATTGGATAAGGCGCTGGTTTCAGAGAGGCCTGTGTTTTGGGATCACACTTCCATTTTCTCCGACTAGTCCTTGGCATGCTTAGGGAAGGACTGTGCATTCTGCGGGATGGCTTCTTGGTTCATCCCAGGGGCTCATCCCAGCCTCGGAGACGAGCAGCGGCCATCTCGTGGCCGAGAGGGGAATGACAAGGACCTGCTGCCTGCAGCGGCCGCCGGCTGGAGAAAGGCGCCGCCCATGGAGCGCCTTCTCCGTGGGGGTGGGGGTGGGGGCGGCTGCCTTCAGAGGGCAACTGGGGGACGATCTGGGGTTGCTTCCTTAATTTAAGATAGACAAAACTGTCAACCGTGTTGCTTCTGTTGAAAGTAAGTCTGGTTTCTGTCCCCGCTTCTCTCCTCCCTCCTCGCTCCGCCGCCGCATTGCTTCCCCTGCCTAGGTCCCGGGCGATGGTACGTACTAACCGCACCGCAAGGCTGCCCTCTGCCGCTCACGTGCTGTTCCCCCAGGAGGAGAAAAGGAGAAATAACGGGGGCCTTGTTTGGTTGATTTCGTCTGCTCGGGGGAAATTTTGTGGTAGAAAAATAAGCGTTTGCTGCCTGTTTTCGGATTTGGGGGAGCAGGTGCCTTGGGGAGAGGGGTTGGCCGCCTCTGATTCTAGGAACTGCAGGCTCCCGGTTTCCCACTAGGCTGTGCCCCACCTGCCTGTTCCCGGGGTCACGGGCACTGTCCTGGGGGAGGTACTGCATGTCCTACCTGAGTCCTAGGCGGCTGCAGGGCCTCTGAGAAAGGCAAACCTTTGGGTCTTATTTTTCCTCCGTGCTGGAACAAGCTGTAGCGCCAGAGTCAGAGATGATCAACTGCCTGGGGATCACTGTCCCCTTTAGCTAAAGGCGCCTAAGAACTGCCATCTTCCTCACATTTGAAAAATCCTCGGTGGCAGGTTGATGGCTCTCCCTAGACTAGCAGGCAAGAAGTACTGGAACTGCCTCAGGGGGTTGAAGGGGTGAGGACGGACGCTGGGTCCCAGTGTAGGGTCACAGGGCAGAGTGACTCCCTTGCCATTCTGTGGCTGTCTCTGCTCCTGCATTGAGCAGGTTAAAAATGCTGGAGTGTGACAAGATGAAGAGTCCCCCACAGTGGAAGAGAGGAGCAGGTGTAGAGATAATGGAGGAGATTGCTCCATCAGATTCCCAGGCCTTTCAGAGATGACGCAGCCATTTGGGTCATAGGGCAATATTTATATGACATGTGAGAAGTTTCCTTAGACAAGTAATCCATCAGAGACTGAGTGGCCTCACAGGGTTTGCTGATTGCCCCAGGAGTCTTCTGAGCAGCGATGCTCAGGACTGGGGTGCAGCTCAGAGCAGAGAGGACCCCCTCAGCCACCATGTGGCAGCCAGCTAGCACCAGTTGCCTTTTCCCTGGGCCACCAGCCTGGGTTGTGGGAGGGTCAGAAGCATTGGCAGCGGCTGCCCTTGGTGGCGGGTCCGCAAACCATCACTTCTTTTGGCTCTGGTAGAAACTGGGGTTACTTCTCCTCTTCTGTTCCTGGGTCCCTGCATGCTCTGTCGTGCTCTGACTGGCAGCCGAGCCTGGGCGGGGTAACGTATGGTCTCTGCTCGTCTCTCCTCAGAACACGGCTCTAGATAAGGAGGGGCAGATCTTCGGCAGCAAGCACCGGCAGGACAGCGGCAGGCCTGCGGCTGAGCAGACTCCGGCCGCCCCACCCTCAGCTGAGGCGCCCCCGGCGGCAACCCTGGCCTCCGCCCCTGCCGAGTCTCCCCCGGCCTCTCCTGCGGCTGCCACAGGCGGGGAGCGGGTGGGGACCTGGCGCCGCCACCGAGACTGAGCCCTCTGCAGAGGGGCCTCAGCCACCCGCCCTGCCAGGAAGGCGCCTCTTGCCCGGCCTTGCTGTGCCCTGCGCCGAGGGCGCCTCTCCCTTCTGACTGCTCCAAGTTGGCTGGCACCTTCTTCCGCGGGCTGCCTGGGGACCTGGAGCCGGCGAGCTGCAGCCAGTGCCAAGGGCTTGGCCTCGCCCTAAGCTCTGGGCTCTGCCCGTTTCCTCGAGGCGTCGCGGGCCGTGTCCGCTCTGGAGAGGACGTTCGGAGGGACTGGGTTGAAACGTCCCTGCTTTGGTGCAGCGGCCCCTCGCCACTTCCCGGGGAGACTGCAGTGGACCTCAGGCTCTCAGGGACTCTGGAAGCGCCTCCATGAGCCAAGCGCCTTGAGGTCTCTTTTTTAGGACCCTGGGCGTACTGTGCTCCCTTTTTCTTACAAAGGGCACAGACCTGCATTTGTCCCTTCCTGATGGTCCTGTGAGAGGTGACATGACACCTTCTCAACTGAGGGGTGCTGGTGGGGACTGGCTTTCTGATAGAAGCAGTGAACACCTATGAGGACATCCGTTGCTAATTCTAGACTTTGTGAAGGACCGTCAGGTACCCGAGGAAGCAACTGGGCCATTCGGCTGGAAGCACTGGGTCGCCTGAGACCAGGTGGGCTATTTATTTGTATGCAGACCCCAGAAGGTCACATCTTCCCCGGAGGGGACATTGTTTTACCCAACTTCTCCCTGGTGTGTGAGGAAATGTGAATGAGATCACCTTCTGGGTCTTTGGTGACAGGCTGGGCACCTGTGGGCAGCACCCTCCGCTCTCCTCAGCAAGCCAGCCGCCAGCCGAGCACAGCAAACCTGGGGTCCAGAGTCACCCCCACATGTGCTCCCATCAGCTGCTTTTCATCAGGAGCCGGCCAGGAACCACAGCAGAGGCACACCCTGAGCACAGCCAGGACTGGGCGGGAAGGTGCTCCTCCACATCCGATTACGAACCTTCTGGAAGGCTGCTGGCAGTTTTTCCTTCTTTTCCACCACTTCTGCTCTTTTTAATAACTGTACATAACCTGTGTATTTGTTTTACCTGTTCATCTTTAAGCTGGGGTGAGGGGTGAGTAGTTTATTCTCATTGTTAGATTTTTTGCCTTCTTACAAGTGTCCCCAACCTGCAATAAACACTTCCCTCTTCAGAAAAAGCCATCAAGGATGGCAGAGGTTTCTGTGTCGTTGTCTTGGGAAGGACACATGAGACAAGCGCTCCTCTTGGTCGAGGCCCCCACAGGTGCCAGTGTGTGAACACCAGCTGGAGAGGGAAGCTTGGGAAGAAGGTGAGGACATGTCCCTTGGCTGGTTTGTGTGATCACAGGTGCTCCCAGAAAAGTGGGCCATCTGTTCGCAGTAGAGGGAACCGGTAGCAGGAAGGTCATGCTTCATGGGGAGCAGGGAGCAGGACAGCCACTGTGTGTGACTCCCATCTCCCTCTCAGAGGCCGTGCTGGCCACTGTCTGGGCTGCATTCGGTGCCCTGAAAGCTGCAAGGCCATCTATAAGACTCAGGTTTCTGTACCCTCAGAAAGTCTGCTCACCTGTTGCTCCAGGGACCCCAGTCCTGCCTCTGCCCCCAGCTTCTCAAGGCTTTACAACCCCAGGGCTTGAAATCCCTCACCTGGCTCTGCATCTCTTAGTTCCAGTTGCTGAAGAAATAAGCTGAGCTAATAGGCCAGGTGGCATGATCATTTCTGGGCTGGTGCTAACTCCTGATTTGGTCCAGACGCTGGTCATAAAGTGTAGGTGGGTTTCCCAGGCCCATAGTTATAGCAGGGAGAAGCTGCAGGAGGAAGGCAGTTTCAGATTAATGAGGCACGGTTCTAGAACATTCTGCCTGTGTCTCCTCACTGACTAGTTAAAGAGCACACTTTTTTCATAGCTTTCCACAGGAGTGTTTTTGTTCATGCTGGGGGAAGAGCTAATGGTGAGGGAGGAGGCCCCCACCCTGCTCAGACCCCAAGAGTTGTCCCCTCCCTCAAACTGCCAGGTTCACCAACATTTGCTAAAGGAGACAGCCAGGGCAGCACCAGCCCCTGGTGTCAGGAAGAGGGGCCCTTCTTGTGCAGTGCCAATCCCCTGCTAGGATGGGATGCAGACAGGAAGCAGCACAAACCAGGCGCAGCAACACTGCCCAGCATCCTTAAGTAACTGATGCTTCAAAAACCTAGAGAAGGAGGAGGTGATAAAGGAGCAGAGGAACATGTCCAAGAGCCAGAGCCATGATACAGTTTAGGTTTTCCTGAACTCAATCCCATGATGGTTGGGGGCATCCTGTTTACCCAGAGGCACCAAGGCCTGGATGTGAGGGGTCATCTAAGTAGTGACCCTGCATAACAGTTCTGCTACCACAAGCAGATTGTTCACTTGCCCATTTGTTGAGCAAACATTAAAGGTCTGATTCTGTTCTCAGAATCCAAATCAAATACCAGTACTTAATTGCAGGGCTCAGCAATTGGGCAAGTGTCTTATTCTGTCTCCTCCAATCTCCATCTCTTTTCAAAAGGGCTGCCGTGACAGAAATATAATGAACATAGGGATTGAATACATTTGGCAAAACCCCCAGAATATGGCCATGGCTCAAATGGTGAAATGTGAATTGGGGATGGAATAGTTCAGGAAATATTAACTGTACTGAAAGAAGTGCAGGTTACTGTTGTCTTGGGGAAAGCCCTAGAGCAGTTTGCCATCCCATGGAACCATAACACAAGTGGCATGTGTTACCATTCTCTAGTATTGCATTAAAAAAATTTGAAACAAACAGGTAAAGCTCATTTTCATAGTATATTTAAACCAAGTCTGACATGCCAGTTCTGTTATATAACTAGCAAGGTGTTGACCTGCTACACAGCTTCATCCTGACGGTCTGGGAGTGGAGAGCTGGAATAATCACTGGTTCTTTGGGAGCCAGCAAAGGTGCTTCATCTTAAACGGCATCATGGGCACCTGCGCAGATCCAGGTGGTAGGAGCCGAGCTCGCCAGGTGTGTAGTTCTGTTCTGGGGCCTTGGTGTATGAGGTGCAGGTAAGGCGATAATTACCCAAAAGAGGGCAGCAGGATTGGTGAGGGGGCAGAATCCCCAGCAGCCATGGTGCAAAAAAACTGCAAGGCATTAGAGAAAACTCGAGGCACATCATTCCATGCCCCTTGCCTCCTTGTAAAGCTTTTTTTTTTTTTTTTTTTTTTTTTTTTTTTTTTTTTTTTTTTTTTTTTTTTTTTTTTTTTTAAGTGGATAAAGAACTGGCTGACGTGCACCTATAGTCTCAGTTACTGATGAGGCTCAGGCAGGAGGATTGCAAGTTCAAGGCCAACCTGGGCAATTTGGTGAAACCCTGTCTTTTTTAAAAAGTCAGATGGGCTGGAGGTGTAGCTCCATGATAGAGTCCCCTGGGTTCCATCTTCAGTGCTTTTCTGTGGAAAGGATGCAGACTTCCTCGAATCTCCCTGGATGGTCAGCTGGAGGTCACAGGAGGCATGAAGGAGAGGCATTTTAAGCAAGAGTCTACAATGGAGTGGGCCAGGGACAGACTCCGCTGCTTTCTGTGAACTCATTTGTTGCTGTCACGCCTCTTCCCAAACACAACTCCTTCATTTGGGCTGGAGCTGGGCTCATGGGCCTGCCGTGAGGTCAGGATGGTTTCATCTTGACGGAGGAGTCTGGCAAATCTGGAGTCTAGGTTGGACACCTGTCAGTGCTTAGGTGGAAGTCAGGTCTGAGGAATTTCTCTCAAATAATCCAAGTCCAAAGCTGAAGACCATCAGCTTCATCTTCTGGGTATGAGGAAATACCTGTGTTCCCCAGCTCCTCCACAGTCTTGGTTTGGGCCAGGGAGAATATTCCTGAACTTGAGACAGAAGATAATTCACTCCATGTTTCTGGCATGTGATCACTGAGCTCTCAGGAGTCAAGGGAACGTTTGTCTTCTTCCCTAGCTGTTTCCAAGAAGGCAGGCTGCCTAAAAGCCAAACCACCCTGGTCTCTTTTCTGAGCCCTCTTGCTCTTTCCCAAGAGATCTAGTCACATTTCTTAAATAACAGATTTTCAGACTTGATTGGTCATATTTCAGTGAGAATTGATCTGTGAAGGAAGGAAACCTCTTAATTTCTTGGTGTGAGGCATTTTAAAACCAGGCCTAAATTACTATCAGGGAAGGGCCTATTATGCGGGCCCATCAGTGTGGCCTCTGTTGGGGGTCATGCAGCTTCATTCCCAGCCACCTGTACCCTGATATTTTTCTAATTTTTTTTAGGTGGATAAAGCTGTGTTTTTTTTTTTTTTAAAGTGGATAAAGTATGTGAATATTGAGGGGATCCTAAAAAAATATCATGCTAAACAGGTCCTATTATCATTAAGAGTCCTGTGTTATGGGCTGGGGTTATGTCTCAGTGGTAGAGCACTCGCCCAGCACGTGAGAGGCCCTGGGTTTGATCCTCAGCACCACATAAAAACAAATAAAATAAAGGCATTGTGTCCAGCTACAATTGAAAAAAAAAGTCCCGTGTTGGTGCCAGCTATATTTGTTTTGTGGAGTATTTGTACATGAAGAATTACTTATTCTCAGTTAATATTCCATGGTTGTGAGCTCTATGAACAACAGAGGCGGTGGCTTTATCAACATTGCTCCTGCAGGTTTGTGAAGAGGGGAGGAGTGTGCTGTCTGGTGTGACTCAGGTACGCTGCTTATCCTCTGTCATTTTTCTCCATGTTTCTAAAGCATAATATTTACAAATTTACTACCAGTGAGGATGTTTAATGTGGTTTACCATAACGCGTGTTTCTGTGGTTTTAAGATGTACCCCTCCACACACACTTTAGTGTCTATTGTTTTTCTTGGTGGTTTATAAAATAATGGTGGAGCTTAGATGGAATGGCAGAGAGTCCTTTGGTCATTTGCAAGATTCATGGCTGGGTCACTTGTGAAGATCTCAGAGAAAGCCTGTTTTCATCAGCAAAGTGAATCAGAGCTTATCATTTTCTTTGCGAATAACTGTTTTATCCACATTTAAAAATTAGGGGTGAAAAAGATTTCTAAACAATTCAATTACAAATTCCATTTTATTCACTTTTTCTGTCAAACTGTTCATTTCAGATCTTTGCTTTTAGAGAATATATGAATGTGGGTGGGGGAGGAGGGACCCCTCTAGGCAAGCTGCCCAGGAAACAGAATGGCATTTCAACTCCAAGTTCACAACATACAAAGAATTTATTTATGTAATACAGACCTTTTCTCAAATATTTTTCACAGATTCCATACAGCAATCTACTAGAAAAGTAGAATTATACAACACCAAAATAACATTATTTCTTAGTATAAATCGCTAATCAAAAGGAAGGTAGAGAGTTTAATAACAAAGAGAAGGTAGGACGGTGTTGCTTAAGACAGCAGCTGGTGGCCTCTGCACTCAGACCCCAGTGGCCCTGCTCCCCACAGGGACACAGGCAGGCCTCTTGAGCTTTGGTACTTGCATTTACTTTCAAAGAAAAACAAAGGCTGTGAGCCCAAGAGCATCTCCATCACTTTGTTTTGTTGTGCTATGAGGACAACAGGTCAGGAAAAAACATAACTATTTCACACTTGCTATAACTTAGATCCTTTGTTTACCACACAATAAAATAGCCTCCCCCACACCATAATTTTCTAGACCTAAAACATGCTTGAAGAATAATATAGAAATAATTCATTGAGATGTTTTAAATTACATTTACCATAATTTAAACATTACTATTTAAATCCCAGAAATTTCAGCACTGAAGAAGCACAATTGTTTGGAAAAATACAGGACCCACAGAACACCATAAAATCCTCCCATCCCATTATTATAACTCATTTCCCTGTTAGCTAAAATCATATTTCTCAAGATTACAGATAAATGGGAAATGGTTTTTCATAATATAGCTAGAATAAGTGGGCTTATTTGTTCCACTGTGCATTTCCATAATTGGTGAAAATAGACTTCTCATTATGACTAAAAATAGATTTTTTTAAAACTACAGAACCCAGCAGCCAGTTTTCTGCTTTGCTGTTTCCCCCCCCAAAAAAGTCAAGCAAAGTCTACAAAAATAGCAATTAACTTTAAAAAATATTTTGCTTGTTCAAGCAAATTTAAGTTACATTCAGATGTGACAGCTATTTCTTAGAGAATGATGCTCGGGGTCTCTCCCCTGCCCAGGCGGGGGGCAGCCAAGGTGCCGCCATCACCATCAGTAGCGGGTTTGGTATTCGTGATGCCACCGGTTAAAGTCGTTGTAGAACAGCACGATGCTTCCTGAGGCCATGCCAGAAATGATGCACCTGGGGGAAGCACAGACAACAGGGTTTACACACCTATGCTCCCTGGGGCTTGTTGCCCAGACCTGCCTTCCCCACCCACAAGGCGGAGGGCGGAGCAGACCCGAGACTGTGGGTGAACTCTGGTATTTTTCTTCATGCCTGAAAGAAGTATCTGAGAAAACTCAGGGTGCCGCCCCTGACACTCAATGGAGGTCGCAGCCTGCATTTTCATGGACAGGGCAAGTCCAGCCAGGGTGTGCAGAAGGAGTCACTACAGCCTGCATCAGTTCTGCCATTCCTCAGGGAGGCTGGCCTGGTAGGATGAACCCACCCCTTTATAGAGGCATCCGAACCACAAGAAAAAACTGAAGGAGCAGGTGGCACACACCAAGTGACAAATGTCATCTCTTCCAGGACAGAAATTGACACAGAATGAGTGCTGACTGTAACTTGGGCTGGGCTCTCCTCTGCAGAGGAATCCTCTGGGTCGTCATGTGCTGGGTAGGGGCCTGGTCCTCAAAACAGTTGACTGCCACTGTCCCTGGGCAGGTGGTGCAGGGATGATGGAGAGCAGTAAGGTGTGCCGTCAGGGGCCTTCCATGTGGCTGTCCTAGGGCAGGGCTGGCTGGCTTACAACTTTCCCTGCAAAGTTTGGTTAGGACCAGCCCTTGGAGAGTTAAGAGTCAATACCCTTCCTGGCACTGCCTGTCAAAATTAGGAACTAAAATGTGCTGCTACAAAAAAAAAAAAAAAAAAAAAAAAAAAAAAAACCATACACACACACACACACAAAAGAACATGGTAATGAGAAAATGAAGGGCAAAACTCTTGCGGATAAGGAAAGAAATATCAAAAGTGGCAAAAATAAGTCTTCCTGTATCAGTTATTAGCGTAAAAAGATTAACTGTCCAGTCAGAAGGACGAGACTAGCAGAATGGATAGAAGGCCTGATCCAACGTGCTGTCTACAGAACACTCACTTTAGCTCTAAAGACACAAATATGTTGAAAGAATGGAAAAAGATACTCCATGCAAACAGTAACAGAGGAGCTAAAGTGGCTATACTAATATTAGACAAAATGGGTTTAAAGTTGAAAACTGTTATGAGACAAAGACACTTATTGATAAAAAGGTCAATTCATCCAGAAAACCAAATAAAACATATGCACTAAACATCTGAGTCCAAAGAAAGGTGGAGCAAATATTATCAGAACTGAAGGGAGCACTAGTTCTACAATAGGTTGGACACTGCAATCAATACCCTACTTTCAACGAAGAGTGTAACAGAGGAAATAAATACCTGAACAGTCTCAAGGATAAACCACAAACTAGTCTTAATGATTCAGAAGGACTGAAATTATACAAAGCATTTTTTTATCGTAACTGAATGAAACCAGAAATCAGTAACAGAAGGAAAATTCACAAATATGTGAAAAATTAAACAACATGTCAAAGAAGTAGTCTTAGGGAGATCAGAAAATGAAAATCCAACATGTCAAAACTTATAGGATGCAGCAAAAGTGCCAAGATGAAATTTACAGCTGTAAACATGTACACTAGTACTTGATAACTTTAGGCTAGACATACCTGTGATCACAGTGACTCAGGAGGCTGAGGCAGTGCAAGTTCAAGGCCAGCCTCAGCAACTTGGCAAGACCCTCTCTCAAGAATAGGAGAAGGGGATGTAGCTCAGTGACATGCCCCTGGGTTCAATCCCCAGTATCAAAATAAGAAACTGAGCCCAAAGCTAGGAGAAGGAATAATTACAGCAGAGACAATAGAAAACAACAGAAAATCAAAACAAATTGACAAAGGAAAAAAAACTCCAGAAAGTAGGGATATTACTACCAATTTAACAGGAATAACAAAGTTATAAGATTATTAGGAACAGTTGGATCCCAGCAAATTAGACATCCTAGAGGAATGGACACATTCTTGGAAACAATATACCAAAACTGAATCACCACAAAAGAAAAAACCTGAGTAGACTTAAAACTATCGACTCAGTAATCAAAAACCTCCCGCTAGGGCTGGCTAGGGGCTGTGGCTATGGCTCAGGGGTAAAGCGCTTGCATAGCACATGTGAGGCACTGGGTTCGACTCTTAGAACCACATAAAAGTAAATAAAGGAGGCCTCAGAGGGCCCCTTCCCTTAACACAACAAAATCTCCCAATAAAGGCAGGCCCTGGGCCATATGGCATCACGGGTGAATTCTACCAAAAACTTAAAAGAAGGCTTAACACTGGTCCTTCTCAAATTTTTCCAAAACATTGAATAGGCGGGGCCCCTGCTAACTCATGCAATGAGTCCAGCATCTCCCTGATACCAAAGCCAGAAAAAGACACCACAGATGAGGTCCTTATGAATATGGAGGCTAAATACTAGTAAACTGGATTCACTGTATATTAAGAGAGTTATATACCATGACAAAATGGGAGTCATCCCTGGAATATAAGGGTAGTTCAATATACAAAAACCAACACAATACACCACATTAACAGAATGAACCAAAATATCCGCATGATCATCTCAGCTGATATTTAAAAAAAGCCTTTAACAAAATTCAACATCTTTTCACTATTTAAAACCCCCAATAAACCAGGAATCAAAAGGAAATTTCCTCAAATGACACAGCACTTATGAAAAATCCATAGCTAACATGGTAGTAGTGAAATTAAGCTTTTCCTCTATGATCAGAATATCCCCACTTTCATCAAGAGTATTCAACATAGTACTAGAAGTCCTACACAGTAATTAGGCAAGAAAGAGAAAAGGAATCTACATTGGAAGTTAGTAAAAATTATCTCTGTCACAGATGACAGGTAAGAAGTCCTAAAGATTCCACATTTAAAAAAAAAAAACAACTGAGTTAATAAATGAATTCAGTAAATTTGAACGTATACAATACACAAACAAATTGGTTGCATTTAAACAATTCCATTTATAAAAGCATCAAAAAGAATAAATTACTTGGGAATAAATTTAAGGAAACAAAAAACCTGTATACCAAAATCTATGAAATGTTGCTGAATGAAATAAAAGAGACAAATAAATGGGAACAAATCCCATGTTGAATCCATCCCATGGATTAGAAAACTTAATATTATTAAATGTCAATACTACCCAAATAAACTAGATTTATGGTAATCCCTATCAAAATTATTTTTTTCAGAACTAGAAAACCCATCCAAAAATTTAGCAGGAATCTCAAGAGACCCCAAATAGCCAAAACAATTTTGGGAAAGAAGAAAAAAGTGGGAGGTGTCACATCTTCTAGCTTTTAAACTTTACGACAAAGATACAGTAGTCGAAACTGTCATACTGGCATAAAGATAGACACAGAGACTAGCAGGATGGAATAGAAGGCTTAAAAATAAAGCCCACATATACGTGGTCCAATAACTTGACTGGGTGCCAAGACCATTCAGTGGGAAAAGGACAGTCTTTTAACAAATGGTGCCGAGAAAGCTGGATCTCCACATGCAGAACAATGAAGCTGGATCCCCACCTAGAACTAGAAACCTTGTGGGGGATGCTTTGTGACCTTGGATTCTGCAATGATTTCTTAGATATGACACCAAAAGCACAGGCAACAATAGAAAAAATATTTTGGACTCTGAAAATTAGACATGTGCATCTAAAGACACTGAAGAGAGTGAAAAGACAGCACTAGTCATGAGGGAGCTGCAGAACCACAAGGGAGCACCCTCCATGCCCCACACCCGCTGGACAGTCATCATGAAAACAGAACATGATGAGCTCTTGCAAGGGTGTGGTGAAATCAGATGCCCATGCGTTACTGATGGGATTGTATAAGACTGCAGCCACTGTGGGAAACAGTGTGGGAGCTTCTCAGAAAGGTAAACATTATTACCACATGATCCAGCAATTCCACACCTGGGCATATACCCAAATGAAGTGTGAAACAAACACGTATCTGTATGCTAATATGAACAGCAGATTATTCACGATAGACAAAGGTGGAAATAACCCAACCGTCCATCAAATGCATAAATAACATCATATATCCATCCAGCAGAACATCAGGCTTAGAAAAGAATGAGATTCTGATACATACCATAAAACCCTGAAAACATGCTAAGTGAGCTAAGCCAGACACAAGAGGAATATTATTTGGTTATGTCAGGAGGTGCCCAGAAGAGGCAAATTCCTAGAGACCAAAAGTAGAATGGAGGGCTGGGGTTGTGGCTCAGCGGTAGAGCGCTCGCCTAGCGCGTGCACGGCCCGGGTTCGATCCTCAGCACCACATACAAATAAACCCATTGTGTACAGCTAAAGCAAATAAATAAATATTAAAAAAAAAAAAGTAGAATGGAGGTGAGCTGCAGAGAGGCAATCATTGTTTAATTGTTTGGGCTGATGAAAAAGTTCTATAAATGACACTGCTAGCCACACAACATTGTGAATGCACTTAATGCCACAAAATTATGCACTAAAAATGTACATTGCACAATTTCAAAAATTGGGAAATATCTGTATAACAGGACATTAGATACCAGCTAAAAATTATCCTCCTGCATGGCACAGTGGTGCACACCTGTAATCCCGGCAACTGGGGAGGCTGAGGCAGGAGGATCAAGAGTTCAAAGCCAGACTCAGTAATTTAGTGAGGCCCTGAACAACTCAGTGAAACCCTGTCTCTAAGTAAAAATATATAAAAAGGGCTGGGATTGGCTCAGTGGTTAAGCACCCCTGGGTTCAATCCCAGGTACCGAAAGAAAAAAAAAAATTATCCTCAAGATTTCAGCACATAAATCAAGCCTCTCAGTGGAATCCCCAGGGGCAGAGACAAAGCATTTTATGTTATACATGTTTACAACTCTTAAAACTTTGCTTAGAACAAAAGGTGCTTTAAAGAAACATAAGAGGCTTTTCAGCAACATAATTGGAACCTTTGCTACTTAAATCCTGTTTCTTGAAAACTCAACATCTGTCCATGAGTGGCAATGCCATCAGAAGATAAATCACACTTATTATGTTCTTAGATGCCTGCTACTGGGGAGACTGAGGCAGGAGGCGATTTAGCAAGACCAAAGAGACGTGGGGATGTGTATCAGTGGTAGGAGTGCTTGCCTATCAAGTGCAAGGTCCTAGGTTTGTTCCCTAGTAGTGCAAAAAACAAGTCTTTGGAAATGATATTGGCTTTTGCTTTTTTGACCGCACATGTAACCCTGCAACTCACCTAATCCATCAGCTCATTTAAAGAAAGTTCCTCTGAGTTTTTAATATTACTGTTATTAGACTGGGTTTCCATTGTTACCTCTGGTCATGAGACAGTGCCATGGCCCGGATTCCAGCGTCGCAGCCTGGGTAGGCAAAGAGCTGCTTGAGGTCAGACACCTGCCAGACCATGACCACACCGTTGTCTCCTCCTGTGAGCAGGTACTGCCCATCCCGGCTCAGCTGGATGGCCTGTGAGAGACAGCAACGTTCAGTAGAGAAGGAGTTGTAGGAAAAGGGGCCCAGTGTGTGCGAGGTTAGCGCTCACTGCCAGCTACTACTGTGAGGGCGGGGAGCAGCGGACTGATCCTTAGAGATTCTTAGGAAACTGAGCTGTAGAGGACCTACCATTTTTCAAAAAGTGAACAAGGTTAGGCAGTGCTGGAGGTTTATTTTTGTTCTTTACAGTTTTGTTCTGATGATGTGGCAAACTCATTCCATGAGTGCTGCCTGAGCAGCACCCTGTGGCGGGGAGGCATCTCTTCAGCAGTACTGTGGATGCACTCTGCCCATTTTGTGCCAAGGTGGCAGACAGGGCCAGCTGGCCCCGTGGCCCCAGTAAGGCATCAGCCTTTCCTCCATGGCGCCAGGTGGGGCAAAGCAGGTGGCCAACAGCTGTAGCACCTTCTCCAGGCCGGCTGGATTCTGACAGCAGCTGAGAAAAGCAGTAGGTAGAGACCAGCAGCTGCTTGGATGGTCAAGCCCAGGACTGAGCACCGCAGCCGGCCTCACAGCAGCCCCTCAGTCTGCGGCCAACCTGCCCTGCTGCACAGCACACAGGCCGGGCCTGCTCTTTGATCCTGTGAAAAGGGCGTCCACAGATGAAAGCTTGTGGGTGGAATGCAAACCCCTGCCGCTTCCTGTTTTTGTATGACTGTTTTGACATTTTTTAATGGTTGAAAAAAGAATTTCTCATGACACATGAATATTATATGAATTCCAAATTTGAATAGCCATAAATAAGGTTTTATCAGAACCCAGCCATGCTATTTGCCTATAGCTACTTACACAGGTAGTTGCAACAGAGATTATGGGGTTCTCAAAGCCTAAAATATGTACTGTCAGTCCCTTAACAGAAAAGGGTGCCTGCTCCTGATAGAAAAGGCTCCTCTGGTTTTCAGCTGCCAGGTCTATTACTCCTGCCTCTCCTCCCGGGCCACCTTCCCACTCGGCATTCTGTCCCTACAAATCTCCTTCCTGTGGCGGGGAGGCCTCCCATTCCTCTCAGTCCCTGCTAACCCCTGCAATCATCTGTCCACCTGGGCACAGTGAATGTGGGAACAGATTATGCAGGCAGCCAGGTAAAAACAAAATCTAGCTTCAGAAAACTATAGTTACACTGTTCCATACTCAGAATTTTAGGATAATTGCCTTAAGTCTTTAATCTACCCTGTGAGAAATTTAAGAATTCCATGAAAGGGATGTTTCATACCCATTCAATTCACATGTGCATACATGCCAATTTTTAGTAGTCTCTTAAATGTAGTTTATTAAATGTAAAAAAAAAAATACTTCTAAGAAATAAAAACCCATATGTGGAAGACAATTACATATAAGATGTATTCTCAGCCAGATGCTATGGTGCATGCCCGTGATCCCAGTGACTTGGGAGACTGAGGCGGGAGGATCACAAGTTCAAGGCCAGCTTCAGCAACTTAGAGAGACCCTGTCTCAAAAAATAAAAAGAAAGCTGGGTGCGGTGGCGCATGCCTGTAATCCCAGCACTTGGGGGGCTGAGGCAGGAGGATCCCAAGTTCAAAGCCAGCCTCAGCAATGGTGAGGCACTTAGCAACTCAGTGAGACCCTGTCTCTAATAAAATACATAAGAAGGGCTGGGGATGAGGACCAGTAGTTCAGTGCCCCTGAGTTCAATCCCTGGTACCAAAAAATAACAGTAATTAAAAAATAAAAAAATAAAAAGGGTTGGGGGAGTAGCTTAGTGGTAAAGCACCCCTGGTACAAAAAAAAATCAAAGCTTATTAATGAAATATAAAAAGATTTTTCAATATGAGCAAAAATCCCATTTTCTCCATTAATTTCACAAATGGCAATCTCCAGGGATACCTGAGAATTGCAATGAAGACTAGAACAAATAATTATTTGCCAACCTTATAAAATTCAGCTGATGAAAATGTGCTGACTTATGGTTGTGGTTCACTTGAATTTTATAGTTGAGAATTTTTACTGGATAAGTGCTATGCTAAAACCATTAATCTTTAATTCTTTGTTCTAGTTAAGAATCTCGAATCCTACTTCTATATGAAAGGAAAAAACCCAGGATTTTGAGGAGTACAGATTTATTGGCACTCAAAACATGTTATGAGCCAGGTGGAAGCATGTCCTGCCGCCTCCCTCATGAGGGGCCTGTCCGTGTCCCCCCCCGGCCAGGAGGGTCTCTGTAATGTCTACTGAGCTGCACTGTCTTCTACTAAATCATCCTTCAGGTGGTTCTTGATTCCAACTCAGCTCAGGATCCAGTAAGTTGCGACCCCAGAGACCTGTTAATCTCATCCTCTGGGTCCTGAGTGATTTGGATGACACCGGCTGCACTGGTTTTTAAGGAGACAACAACAGGTTACTGCGGTCAGTGGGGACTGACTGACTAAATCAGCCCCAAGGGAAAAAAAATCACTGAGGTCCTAGAGGTGAGAAGGTGGTCACTGTTCATGATGGAATAGTTGTGCTGTCCTGAACAGGCCTGCCTGCTTAAGTCCAAGTTACTCATAAAGACATCCACACGTTGTCTAGTTGCTGTGCTATAATAATGCTATGTACCAAAACGCGACTGAGCAATCTGCCATCTGAAGTAAAAACAGGTGTGAGGCCTTGATCAGCACAGAGGTTCCCCGGGGTTGCCTGGCTACCTGCAGGGTTCTTGGTATTTCAAAGAAACTCAAATTTCTGGCCTGGCTGGTGACTGATGCTCCCTGCTCTCTGTCCCTTGCATAGGCTCAGCCTGCAGGGTGGAGCTGGAGATCCTTGCTCTGTGATGTCTCTGTTTGGGCCTGTGGTTTCCTTCTTCCCTCCCCAGTTGGCTCCCTGCACGTCTCAGCGCGTCTCTGTGGAGGGGGCGGGCAGCACTCACTTTAGGCGAGCTCACCATAATCACACAGTTGCCACTCGAGAGTTAGTATGATAAAGTGCAGGAGTGCTGGGGAAAAGGCGCGGACTGTTAAAGCCTAAAATCCAGGGGGAAACATTACAGAGGGAGAAATGGAGGGCTGCAGGGCAGGGGAGAGGGTGAGTGCCAACAGTCTTCAGGACACCTCCCTGCTGCTGCCTCAAGGAACTTCCCCGAGCCGCTGGTCTCACTGCAGTGCCAGGGGACTGTTTCAGCCAGCCAGGGATTTCAGTTGTTTTACAGATTTATTAGTGCAACTGACAAAGTAATCACAACTCAAAGTGACAGATTATCAACATTATTACTGTAAAGAAAAGAGGAAAGGAAAATCCTCTGATGTGTACTTGGTTTTAAATGAAGTATTATGGGAAAGGAGGGAAAAATAAAGCAGAGGCGGGGGAGCTGCCTGCCAGTGGAAGGCTTCCACGGTGGGGCCGGCAGAAAACTCAACAGCCAGCAAGGAGACTAGAAGGAAGCGTCTATCAAGACTCAATCCCAGGACACAGAGCAGCCAGGGACCATTTGTAGGGATTTTGTTCCTGAATGCTTCTGGACCCTAGTGTTTACCTGGGAGAAAGCAGTGAGCAGACTAGATGTGGGAAACTGGGAGGACTGTGTCATCTCAGCTGCCAGGAGTCAGGCTGTGCACTGAGGAAAATGTCCAGAGCCAGCCCAAGCCCATGCACAGAGGGCAGAGGCACCTGTGGCCCTGCTCTTGCCCCCAACATGTCCTGGGTCCTCTTTATATAGTCACATGCACCTCCACCCAGATGATAGGACTCCCACAGCTTCACTTTCCCTCTACTTACCCCAAGGAGCTTTGGTGACAACAGAAAGACCTTGACAAAGCAGCTCCCAAAAGAACAGCCCCTTTTCCTCAGCCTCTGGCACTCTGGAGCCCTGGACTGAAAACGAAGCCTGACCCTGGAGGGTCCACTCCTGTTCCCTGTTCTCAGGGGCCAGCAGGGAAATGCCTGCCTGACTCACTTCATAAGCTGAAGCCCAGCTCCCTTGACGCGTGCTCCTGCTTTCTGTGAAGAAGCGAGCCTGACACTAGTGCTAACCCAAGGCAGTGTCAGGGATAATCTGGTCTACTGAGCCTTTATACAGGAAACTTCCTTAGATAAAAGCACTGCAGGGGCTGGGGTTGTGGCTCAGTGGTAGCGCGCTCGCCTAGCACGTGCGCGGCCCGGGTTCGATCCTCAGCACCACGTAAACATAAATTCATTGCATTGTGTAAAACTAAAGCAAATAAATAAATATTAAAAAATAAATAAATAAATAAAAAAGCACTGCAGTGCCATCGAAAGCCACCAGGATGGCTTCACAGGCCCTTGAGAAAACCCCTGCTGCTGAGGGCCTCCTCAGCTTCCCTGCATGGTGCAGCCCCACAGCTGGGGCCTGCTGTGCTCCGTGCCTCCTCCAAGTGCTACCTCACGGTGTCCCACTGGTATAGAAAAGAGGCCAAGACAACTCAAAAAGATTTCTGCAGCCACCCCAGTCCCCTTCATTGCCATACTGAGGTAAAGATGGGGAATGCAGAAAAGCCCATGGAGCACTCACCCTTATGTGATCATCTGTTTCCACAGTGGCCTGGAGCTTCCCATTCACACTGAAGGTGCAGAAGCAGCCGTTTTCATAGAAGATGACACAGTGACCCTCTCGTGAAGCCTGGATGAGTTTTGGTTTCAGGCAGTTTTCTGGACCTTCTAAGGTCCTTAACAAGTCTCCATTCATGGAATGTATGAGACATGGTCCTTCTGAGAAGGAGGAGACACAAAAAGCAAAATTACACAATCAAGTAGGAAAGGCTGGGGTGCAGCTCTGGGGTAGAGTGCTTGCCTCACAGGTGCAAGGCCCTGGGTTCCAGCCTCTGCAGTGTGAAAAGAAAAATGTGATTTGAATCTTGAGCACAGGTCAACCAGGACAATGGTGTTACATGACAGTTGTAGAAAGCCTTTAAAAAAAACTACATATCACCTTACATGTAAGTTATTTTGCTAACTCTCCCCCTTCATGTTTGCCTTCCGTTGGGAGAGGAGAGAAGTCAAGCCATGTGCATTCAAACTCGCTTTTCCTCAAGAGACAGGAAGTTACATTATGAAATTCATTATGCCAAGAGGTGAAATGAACTGGAGGCATTCAGAAAGGAATGGGAAGATTGTTAAATAGTAGAACAGATTCAAGGAGGGCTGAGAAGCAGGCAGACAAGGGCTGTTGTCACACTGGCCTCTCCCTGCACCTCTCAGGGGCCCCCGACAGTCCCACACTGTGGCCTAGGCAGGGAGAGCCCAGCAGAGTGGCTGCTGAAGACTTAAGCCACCTTCCCTCCCACTGCTCACTACACTGAAAGGAAGCCCCTGGTGATCTCCCACCCCCCCAAATTCACATAGGCCAACTCCTGCCACTCTTGATAACTAAATCTACTTCCCTGATGTCCCCAAAGCAAGCAGCAGCATCCACCACTGCCAAACCCCCAGAGTGACCACCAGGCTGAGATGCCTGAGGAGGGTGGGGAGAGGCTGAGCAGCTCACACCTATCACAGCTTTTCTGTTTCTACTGAAAACCTGTGACATACAGAGTGAAGGGGTAGACAACACAAATTCTTTGTGTGATGATGAAATTCCAAGAGATACCTGAGTCAGAACAGAGGGGTAGCCAGGGTGTGTGCCCTCCAGTCTCCTAGCTAAATGCTGTATAGTCATGGAATTATTACCTGCTCCCCACACAGCTCCTGAAAGCATGCCTTTTGCAAATGTGGCTCTCAGGCTATTCTAGGCCATTCAGGGAGTTAATAAAGTTTTTGTGCTCTCAGGCAATGACTTTCTCAATAGGACCCCTAAAGTTCAGGAAATAATGCCAAGAGTTAATAATAAATAATAAATGGAACAGCATCAAATTAAAAAGCTTTTGCACAGCAAAGGAAACCATTACGAATGTGATGAGAGAACCCACGGAATGGGAGAAAATCTTTGCTAGCTACTCTTCTGACTAAGGGTTAATACCTAGAATATATAAAGAACTCAACTTTTACACCAAAAAAATCAAATAATCCTTAATAAACGGGCAGATGAATTAAACAGACACTTTTCAAAAGTAGAAATACAAATGGCCAACAAATACATGAAAAAATGTTCAACATCATTAGCAATTAGAGAACTGCCAATCAAAACTACACTGAGATTTCATCTCATACCAGTCAGAATGGCAGTCATCAAGAATACAAGTAATGGGGCTGGGGTTGTGGCTCAGTGGTAGAGCGCTTGCCTAGCATGTGCATGGCCCAGGTTCGATCCTCAGTACCACGTAAAAATAAACGTATTGTGTACAACTAAAGCAAATAAATAAATGTTAAAAAAAAAAGAATACAATAATAAATGCTGGAGAGGATGTGGAGAAAAAGGAACACTTTTACACTGTTGGTGGAACTGTAAATTAATACAAATCAGTAATGGGAGCTCCTCAAAAGACTGGGTATGGTACCATTATATGACGAGCTATACCACTTCTTGGTATTTACTTTGAAGAATTAAAGCCATCTTACTATAGTGCTACATGCATACCCATGTTTATTGCAGCACAATTCACAATAGCCAAACTATGGAACCAGCCTGGGCGCTCATCAACAGATGAATGGATAAAGAAATGTGGTATATATTTATTTTATTTTAATTTATTGGTATCGGGGATTGAACTCAGGGGCACTTGACCACTGGGCCACATCCCCAGCCCTGTTTTGTATTTTATTAGAGACAGGGTCTCACTGAGTTGCTAAGTGCCTTGCCATTGCTGAGGCTGGCTTTGAACTTGTGATCCTCCTGCCTCAGCCTCCCAAGTGCTGGGATTACAGGCATGCGCCACTGTGTCTGGAAAGAAATGAGGTATATAAAGTTAAAAAAGTCAAACTCAGAAGGTCCTACATTTTCTCCTACATGTAAAGCTAGAGAGGAAAAAGGAAAACAAAAGTGGAGATGGATCTCCTAAAAAATCAAAGGGAGCTCAGTGGAAAAAAGGGACCTAGGGGAGGGAGGGGAGGAGTCCTGGGGAGTGATATTGGTCAAATTATATTGTTCTATTGTGTGCATGTATGAATATGTAACAACAAATCCTATCAGTATGTACAATTATAATTCACCAATTATAAATGTGGGGAAAAAAGATTTTTGTGGTCTTCAACATAAATATAGGCAGTCTTTGCTTTTGCCCAGTTCCAGCACATATGAATTTCGGTTATTATTCCCTGAACAACACTACCCCTGCCCCCAACAATGCAGTTCAACTTTCAGTTATCACAGCAGCTTCATAAAGTGCTCTCTTTGAAGCTGGCCCTTCAGGCCACAAACTGCTATGTAAACATCAGTTGTGCATCACAACTGATGACCAGTCACATCACTTTCAAAGCACTGAGGTGACTGGTCTACTGCATATCTGGGATGCAGTTCATGCTTAGACAGCAAACACAGTAGTTGTGTTACCTCCTCGACTCCCAGAAATAAACTTGTAAGACATTTTATAAATGTGGACAACACAAAGGGGTATTGGCCAACAAAGATGAAACTTCAACAGAGAAATAAAAAGAATAAAGCTGAGAGTGGAATCCGAATTGAGTATAAATGGAGTTAGAGGATGAAGGGCAGCCTGCAGATATGGAGGCGACGCTGTAGACATGCAGCTAGGAAATGAGGGAAAGGAGTTTATCAATATAAATTAGGAAAGTGCTTATAACAAAACTGATGATGTAGCTGGGCTTGGTGGCATAGGACTGTAATCCCAGTGGCTCAGGAGGCTAAAGCAGGAGGATCGCAAGTTCAGAGCTAGCCTCAGCAATATATTGAGGCCCTGAGCAACTCAGTGAGACCATGTCTCTCAATAAAATATAAAAAGGGCTGGGGATGTGGTTCAGTAGTTAATTACCCCTGGGTTCAATCCCTGTTACCAAACAAAAAAAACCTGATGATGTCCCAGAAGTGACACAGTGACACCAGTAAAACATCCCATTAAAGGAACACTAGAGGATAGTTCATGACGTCGAAAGCACAAAAAATGCTGGAAGCTGGTCCAAACTTAGAAAGGAGTATGACAATTCCCTATGGCATAGAAAAGATGGATGTAGAGAAGGCAGTGAGGATTGCTCACACTACCCTCAAGTTTTTCACAAAGAAATAAAATATTTTAATTCTCAAGGTTTCTAATATTTAAAGTGCAGTGTACTAAGTCAAGGTGGGTTTTAATATTTTTCATGTCCTCACATGAGCACATATACATGTGTTCACACACACATATAACTAAGTAAGAGATTTTTAATGTTTTAACAAACTTTTTATAAGTCATAAGACGGCAGCACAGGTGATCTCACAGTCATGGCCTGTCAGGATAGCCCGAGGGGTAGTGGTCACAACATTTCCCACTGACTATAAGTCCATTTTGCAAAACGGTTTCAGTTTGCATTTTCACTATTACAGTCTCACACTTATGTGCAAAGTGACGGTGGTCTATGAGAGCTTTGTTTTACATGTCTAACTTGGATCACATAAAATCAAAGTCCAAGGCTCATGTTAACTCAGGATGTGTGAAATTACTTGGTACAAGAAGGGGAGGAGGAAATCCAGTAGTCACAGAATTCCTGCTATCAGTATTAGCATTACACTGCTTTGACCAACTAAATTTTTTAAACACAACCCTTTGAATATTTAATATGAACTTGTTAGCTAGATTTAGTCCAGGACACAGATAAGGTGGCTCAAATACTTTAGGGTGCCCACTAGGTAAGCCTTGAAGACATGGGATGAGAGTACTTTTTTGTGCTCTCAGACCTCAGCTCAGAGCAGAGACACAGAGATGGATCAGCTATTAAATGGAAGCAGCTCTGTTCCTGGTTAGAGCCTAATTAAGTTGCCTGTGCTCTTGGGAAGCTCAATATCTCTGGCCTAAACCAATGGCAAGGCTGCCAGCCAAACCTCCAGACAGACCAGCTCGAGTATCTCCACTCTGTCTTCGGTGACACTCTGGCCTCTGCCTAGCCCTCTGGTTGAAAGTGAAGAGAGTCAGGAGTTTCCATTCAGGTATGAGAAGGAACCCTGCCCAGTCAGTGGTTAGAATAAACAGATACACAAAGATCTTCCTTGTTTCTGCATCATGGAAGGCTGTGGTTTGTAAAATACCTTAAACTCTGTAGAGCTGTGTGTGAAGAGTAAAATGCAACTTCCCACAGTGACAGGAAGGGCTGGGTCTGTGCTGACCTGTAACGGCAGCCGCCAGCCATTTGTGAACACTGGGCCCCCAAATGAGGCTGCTGCCACCAAGGAACAGAGTGTTTAGTTGTACTTAATTTTATCTAAATAGCTTTATGTGGCTAATGGCTATCATAACAGGACAAGCTTCAGAGAAGAAGCTTCATCTTGGCTAAGTGTTATCAGAAGACACCAAGGAATGCAGACACATGCAGGTACCCAGCTTTACCTTGAGAGCCACTCAACACCAGGCCCAGCTCAGCACAGACGGCAGCACAGGTGATCTCACAGTCATGGCCTGTCAGGATAGCCCGAGGGGTAGTGGTCTCACCTTCAGAAACAAAAGGACAAAGCAATTCAAGTTCATGCAGATTAAATAACTTGTTCCTAATTCCCATGATGCCTAAATCTTTATAGTTTGGGAATTTGTCCCAAAATCCTATTTTAGGGCTAGTTCTAAACTACATGCTATGGTTTAAGGCCCACATGTTGCTTTTCAAGGAATCCTCAGGTGACCATCAAGCAACAGTGGTCACAAGTTCAGGGCTGAAGATGACAAAGCCTGAATTTGAAAATGCCTCAGACAGTCCCATGTGGTGTGCAGGCCTGTGACCCCAGTGTCTCTGGGAGCTGAGGCAGGAGGATTACAAGCTTGAGGCCAGCCTCAGCAATTTAGCAAGACCCTGTGTCAAAATAAGAAAAAAGAGAGAAAAGACTAGGGATGTGGGGGCTGTAGCTCAGTGGTAAATTGCCCCTGGGTTCAATTCCCACTAGGGGAGAAAGAAAAAAAAAAGCCTCGGATGCTTTCCAAATGCAGACTAAATATAGCCATGAGTCCCTTAACTAGCATGGTTCATGGGTGGATAATTTTAAAAGTAGAGACTCTGAAGACTCTGACTCAGTACATGTCAAAGAAAGGCCTCCTCCTCTTCCTCTGTGGGTCACCGAAGCCCATCAAAATAAGATGGTCTGATGTGGGATTAGGAATATCTCAAAGTGGTACTTCTATAAATACCTGTTATTGCTACTAAACTTGTATATTTTCTTGATAAATCAAGTCACAGAGTGTATTTCTCTATGGTTCTTCAAAGAATGGGGGGGGGTGGGTAGCTAAACCCTCACATAGCATTCTGATAATGACAGAAAATCAGGCAATGAAGGATGGAGAAGGGGGTACAGAGAAAAAGTATCCAAATAATGAGAGATGTTTCAAAACATTTCATAGGTAGAAAGAACATCTCTGTCCAAAACTGAAAAAACTCGTGGTGTGCAAGGGACACACAACATGAATGGCCGCAGCACAGAAGGGCTGCACCGATGGGCTCCATCTGCCGCTCGATTCCTGCTCAGCCACAAGGACAAACTGGATTCCATTTTTAGCCTGAGGAGTACTATTTTAAGACTAAACTAGTCCCCTACTTTTAGTCTCCAAGGACAAAGGCACAAAGAGCCTTTATAAACGAAGCTACAGAGTAGGAGATCCTGTTAGCAGTCGCAGATTCCTTGATCAGCCCTGGTTTTATAGTAATCCCAAAGGGGCAAACGTGCCCAGAAAGTAGGTCACTGCCACAGCTGTGGAAGTCTAGAAAACAAACCTTGTCATCCTAACCCCAGATACTTGGCTATTCTGTCACCTACTCTGGGGAGAGACCTGGGAGGTCAGAGAAAACCCACCAGGAACCTACTGAACTTAGGAAGGTAAAGCTGCTGTCAAAAAAACTAATCTAGCTTCAAAGCAGAGGTCCTTATCAGTGCATCGATTTCAGTCCTCTGAAATTTCAGGCAAAACGTGCACATGCCTGTTTTTCTGGGTGGTGAGGGAGGAAAATAGGCTTCACTGAAGGCACAGAGATCCATGACCCAAAAAAGGTGAGTGGCCTCCCCTATGAAGAAAGAAGCCTGGTTCCTGTGCTTCAGCCACACATCACCCAGAGCCAGGGGCGACTTCATCTGAGTTACAATGTGTGCACTGGAGCACATAAAACACAGCTGTGTTCCCCAGTGTCTTTCACAGCTTTGGTGACTGACTACAGGTGCTTCTGAAGGAGATTTAAGTCATATTAAACTCTGCACCACTCTGGCTGTGCTCGGGGAGGCCACTGCTGGAGCTGGCCTTCACGCTTAGTGGCAAAGAGGGACCCCAGCTGACAGATTAGAGACAGGGAAGAGAGGAACAGGGGCTTGCCTTCATTTCATTCCAGGTTCTAAAACTTCCCTGAAGAGGCATACCCACCTTAATTAGAAAGTTTACTTGACATTTCCCCCCCAAAAAAAGAATGACCTTTTTTTTTTCTTTAAAAAGTCTACACATTTGGAATATTTCTAAAGGAAAGAAGCAAATAATGCAAATTAATCTGAACTCCTTAACTCTCTGTTAACGATACTCTTTGCCATGAAATTTAGAAACAAATACGCTGTGTTTTTAAAAGTTAATACTTTAGCCCTAATCCCCCTTTCCCATGAAGTTCTAAATTCCACAAAACATCATTAATATTATTTTTGAAATTACTGCCTAATTATATCTATTGGCAACTTTTTCATCAACAGTTAAAATCTTTATGATCTAAGGAATACATCGTTGGTGTGATTGGTCCTTTGTTTTCCTAAGTTCCCATTTTATGGTGCAGGGGTGGGGGTGAGATTTGTGTTTTGACTTGAGTTGTTTTGGAATTCCTCCGTGGAAACTGAAGGTTTGAAGGGAAACTGATGGCCAATGAAGGCAATCTACACATAAGCCAAAGTAAACAAAGGACAGATGGATCATGGCGAACCCGGCACAGCGTCATGTAAGCACGTCAATGCTTTTTGTTTTCCATATTTTAGAATATTTTCTAAGGAGCACAGTGTAAGGAAAAGATTGCTGTCAACTGCATTTCTTTCTTTAATGTGAAAGAGCTGAAGTGCTGAGAGTTTCCTAGGACTGTAAAGTCACTTTGGGGAGCCTTATGATTAGCCCCAGAAAGTGGGTTAAGATGTAAGCATTCTTTTGTGTAAACTCATAATTAAGATTTTTATAAGTACGCTTTACTTACAAAATGCTAGTTTCCAAGAATTCAGACATACCAAATCATTTTTCACTGCACAAGTCAGAAGATACAAATACACAGAATAATTTCAAATTTGAAAAAAAAGACTCTTCTTTTCCTAAAGCCTGATTTCTAAATAAGGGACTGTTCAATGCTAGGACCTGGGCTCCAATGTTTGGCAAAGTGTTTCCTAGTCCAGGAAGCAAGTTAGACAGTTCAGGAAATACAGGGGAAGAAGAGATAGAAACAACAAATTAAAAGCATAAGGGTAGGCTTATGATCATTAGGTTCTTCTCAGGTAACTGGTTTTATAAAGAGTTGATGGAGTTCCTGTAAAATCACTGTGCTCCTCAACTTCCCTCATTTATAGGAAATGTACCTTCATGGCTTCTAGAAACCTACATTCTACAATATAAGCAGGGAGCATTTCCTTTAAGAAGAGGCATTTCTGGTCTTGCTTACAGCTGCTTATCTGCTCTTCAGATAGAGCGTTCTTTACAGTTCTCCCTAGCATGTTCAAAAGTTACCCTAAATCTGTTTTAAAAAAATTTCCTGTTGGATTTTTATACCTTCCAATAAACCAAGAGCTTTAAATGTTAAAATTTCACTATAGAAAATATAAATTCTTTGATATGGGATTAAAACCAAACAGCTATAAATTCAATGGACATTTTTGGGAACCATTTGGAATGAAATTACCAAGGCAAGAGAGAGGGATAATTGGAGGCAGAACACAGGCTTTCTCTGTGGCTCGCAGAATCTACCTTTCTGTTTCTCGGTGGCTGCACTGCTGTACGTCATCTTGGATCACAGAAGAGCCCGTGTGGCGACATCCCACAGAAGGGAAGGGCTCCATGCTCCTGCAGAAAGCCTAGACAGCACATCTCAGAACCACTGGGCTCATTCTCGCTTAGTCCCTGGGGACTACTGGTCAGTGCGTATGCTAAATACTTGGCAGAAACCATCAGCTCAAATAAGATGATTCGAGCCATGTATTACTTTCAAAAACTCCAAAGCTCTCACCGATCTCTCCCTGAAGCCTCTAAACCAAATAAAGAGCAGGGGTGAAAGTCTTCTGACAAATATCAAGTTAATTCTTTTGATAAAATCTTGCAGTAGTTAATGGATACAAACAGTCTTTACCTTTGCTTCTGAGATAGTATGATTTAGCAAAAGCTAGATCATAAAGCAGAACAGATTCCCTTAAGAACCTTTTAAAGTCTTACTGCTTGAAAAATCGCCATGGCTTTCAATTTGCTGAGAGAAAAATTTATCTTGCTGCTAGTTTAAGAAGCTACAATTCAAACTCTTCTTAGAGAAAAATAAAAAGAGAAAGAGGACAGATCTCTAGGATTGCTTTGAAAAGCTGAGCAATTACTTCAAAGGAAAGGGGGTCTTTGTCCCCAGAGCAGGTTTATGACTACTGATGCAAATCCTAACCAAAGGCTGAAAAGGATACTCAGTGCATCTTTATGGATGGCTTTAGAGAAAGATGAACAAGTCAAATGAGATTAAACAGCCCAAATGCTGCCAAACATACAGGACACATCAGTTTTTACAGACGTGCTTTTCTCAGTATAGAATGCTGAATATCAGTATTAATTTCTCGATGCTATTTAACAACCCAACTTGCTATAAACAGCACAAGAGCTCTTTTAACATTTATCCTAGACCTATGTTTTAAAATGTTAGCTGAACTACTTTAACACCATTGGGCAGGGTAGCACACGTTTTATTAAGTGCGTTTCTTTGGCGCTGTTGTAACATTAGCATGTTTCTCTACCTCCCAGATTCTGAACCACTTAAAATTTTATACCTGAAAGAAGAGAAGGGAAAACAGTAATTGCTCTAGTATCCTGCTCATAAATATCCAATGGGGAAAAATATTTCTTACGGCCTATCTCCATTAAGGCAGAATGGGCATTCAGAATCCAGGTAAAAACAGACTGGACATACATTTCTGGTAAACTTTTAATTACTTAAAAAAAATTGGATAAAGCCCTTGCTCTTTTTGGTATTATCTCCTCAGTCTTATGAAAATTAAATCACTTTGAAATGCACTGTAAAGTTCTCATTAATGATTTTAAAATGTTGTTAGAGTAATTCCCTTGAACTCATTCATTATTTCTTCAATAGCATCAATTATGAAATGAGGTGGGTTCAACATTTTCCTATTCTAAGTTTTATAAAAATGAAATATTTTTTTCCAATTAATTCTTAGCTTAGATGATTTTGAGGCCATAAAATATTATACCTTCTTGTTCACTCACTCCATCATTTACTTAATAACATATATTGAGTATGCATCATATGTGATGTACTATGGAAATAAGGGAAGGAATAAGAATAAAATATGGTCTTTTATTTGAAAACAACTTATTGTTAAATGGTCATTGGTGGCTGGGGGTGTCATTTAATAGTGACACTTAATAGTACTTGCCTGACATATCTGAGGGCCTGGGTTCCATCCCCAGCAATGTAAAAAAAAAAAAAAAAAAAAAATCAAATGGTCATTGGGTCAGGTTTTGTTGATCTTACTATAGACCTACAAATTATAATTATAAATCCCCAACTGTGAAAGTTAAAAACACCATACTGATGTCAAACTATATTTTAGAACTTTTTGGTACAAAACCAATACTTAACATTACTTAATAAAAATCAACATATTATACAAGATGTGCTGGTCACTTCCTCAAGTTGGATAGTTCTCCTTTGCGTGTGCCTTCTGTTCCCTTGTAATTAAAGTTTATTACTACAAAATGCTCATGTGAAAACTGAACACTAAGCTTTCTCACGTGGCTCACCATAATGGTAAATCAAGAAAGGAAATGGCTTTGCTGAATGGGAAATGGGGCTAGCTGTTAAATGTTTCTTAAACCTTTCCATTAACATCCTGGCTTTTCAATGGCAGTTATACTACATTTTAATTATGCACACAGAAACTATTTGAAATTGTTCTATTCATTCCATCTCCACCACTTCTGTCCCCTCCCCTTCATTCATTATGGTCTTTTTGATGAAAATATGTTGATGTGATTACATTTGCAGAATACAGACAACATGCCATAGCTGTAGTTAGGGTATGACAGCCATTAGAAAATTTTGGTAGCATTCTTTTGTAAATAATGTTAAAATTATTAATGTAAGACAACTTAATATTGGTATAAAAATCACTTGTAAATTCTTGGTTCAAAATATTTCTCCCTTACTGCCTATGATACATACAAAAGTTTATGACAATGGAATCATCCTCTAAAAGTACATTTAAAAACTAGTTTGTGCCAGGTGTACCTGTAATCCCAGTTACTTGGAAGGCTGAGGCAGGAAGATTGCAAGTTTGAGAACAGCCTGGGCCTTTTAGCAAGACACTGTCTCAAAATTAAAAATAGAGATACAGCTGGGGGATATAGCTCTGTGGAAGAGTGTCCTGATCCTCAGTATCAGAAAGAAAGAAAAAAGTGAGTTTGTATGAGCATGTGACAACAATTGTATGTGTGATAATATTTTTTTAAATACAAAATCCTAGCTCAGTGATAGCGTACATGCTTAGCATGAGTGAGGCCTTGAGTTCAACCCCCAGTACCAAAAAAAAAAAAAAAAAAAAAAAAAAGAAAAGAAAAAAACACCCCAATTCTATCCTGACATATACTATTATAAGAACTCAGTACATCAAAACTATCTTTTTATGTCCTTTGAAAGTATTGAGTGCTTTAGTGATAGGACTGCATCAAGTTCTCCACTGCTGATTATCCAATTAAATCCAGAAAAATCTGCAGTATAGTTTAGTGATGAAGACAGGGGGACCTCTGGAGCTCTGCTCAGTGTGGAGAGCCCATGCTTAGCATGCCCGAGGCCCTGGGTTCCATCCCCAGCACCAAAAACAAAGACAAAAAAACAATAAAAGGTTCGGGAGTATCCCTCTGGCCTTGAGTGCCTGAGGGAATCCAGGCTCTGGCACCTGCAGGTGACTAGGTGCTCTGTGGGCCAGGGTGGAAGGGAACACTGTATTTATGATTTCTCTGCACCTGTCTATGAGACAAGGGATAGAAACAGTAGTTACCACTTGGGGCTGCCACAAGGACTACATTAATAAGGAAGGTGCTCAGGATAGTGTCTGGCATGTCGTGAGCGCCATTAAGTGCCATGTCACAGCAGCAGTGGCAGCAGCAGCAGCAGAATGATGCTTTTTTTCATACTATTATAATGACTCCTTTCAGTAAAAATGTAACTTCTGATCCTGTGCTGCATAATGCCGATTAGAGATGATTCCCATTATTTTTATTTCTTGTCAAGAGAATATACCTAAATTTCTAGAAATTATACTTTGATTTCTCCCATTCCTTCTTGTCTTAAACTCTCTAATCTTTTCTGACAATTCATATAAATTCTGACATAGCTAGTAATGTCAAGTAGCCGAGAGGCTGAGAGGAGGGAGTGAAGGTGTATTATACAATCAGGTACATTTCCCAGAGTTAAAATTTATCTCTGTTGTCTCCTGTTATCAAAGTAAGACATGCTCATTATAAGACAATCAGATAATTTAGTAAATTATGAAGAAAAATAATAAATTACTTCCAAATCCCACTACCTATAAACAAACACTTCTAACAACTGTCTGCTATTCCAGATTTTTATGTGCAAAAATATATATAGAATTGTGTACACATGTAGATCATCATCTTATATGTATTTGGATGATATTTTACACTTGGCAATATAGACAGGAGTCAGTATTACAAATGTACAATATCTTTGTTATGGCTGTATAGGACTTCATTATGTGGACATATCACACTCTACCTAACTAATATACTTCTTTTTTCCTACTTTCTTGAAATTTTTCATTTGTTGATTGCCCATTGCAAGGCTTGGTCTTTGGTTCTAACTCATCTACAGTTTCTAGAGCTGCATATGGGTATCTAGTAATAAAAATATTGTAAAATTCTACTTCCAAAAAAAGGTAGATAGAAAATTAAGATGAAATCTTCTTCAGATTTGTTATATAATATCGAGTATAACTTTTATAAATATAAATTAAAATAAAAATTCTAAAATCTATTTATACTAAATACCCAAATCACCTAAAATTATTTGTAATATGTCTTAACATTTTAAATCTTCCTTTGTTAAAAATACATAAGTAAGGCACTCTGAAAAATATAAGAGGGATTTCACATTTTTAGCTATAAGAAACATGTTGACGTTATTCACCCCAAGGAAATAAAGCAATCTCTCAGTTATGAAAAGTTGCAAGCTACAAGAATAAAACTAAAAAGCTCAATAGTCATATAGCCTTAAGCCACAAAAGGAAAAATAATTCTAAGGAAGTTTTTGCATGTCTAAAAGCACATCAAATCTAAAATCTGAAATCTGACCAAACCCACCTGAATGCAAGAAAAATTACTTTTAAAAAATCATCAGGTAAATGACATGACTCATAATGACATACTTAATGAGGTAATGGTAGTGTCAAAAACCAATGAAAGGAATTTTTAAAAATTTGTTAACACTCTTAAACTTCTGTAAGCCAGATAGTGGGGACAGCATGTGAAAACAGAGATAATTAGAAAAAAATAAATAAAAAAGAGGATAACTGCTACTTTGTAAAGGAAATCATCAGAGACACATGCCTATGAATTCCTTGTAAAACTGTCTTTCAATACATTCTCTGGAATATTTAAAGTACAATGTGAGACATTCACACACACAGCTGCCACACAATTTCTCTAGTGAAATGAACTTTTCAGAAGGCTGTAAAGTCAGTCCAGTATGTTATTCAGCAGTCTTCACTAAATGTGCCCCTAGTAGTGTTATAATAATGTCACACTTGTGCATTCAGCCACAGATTCACGTACACACACACAGTAATGCCCTGCTCTAAAAGCAGAAGAATCCTACTTTTAGATTTTAAAACGGGGAGGGACACAACACTCATAGTTTTGGAGTATCTTCAGCTTCTCAACCAAATGAAAAAAGACACCACATTTCGAGAGTCTATACGGTAAAACATAGTTGGCTAGAGGGAATGTGTACCTTCTTAGATTAATTCCAGAAATTGTTTGAAATTAAAATTCCTATATGAGCATGAAGTATCAGACAACCTTCTCTGGTATGGCTCTATTAAAGTCTACATATGAAGATACTCAATTTCAATTCAAGGGCATAAATCATCAGTTCTTCTGTTCTCATATTTAAATGACTGTAGCCTATGGGCTGAATGGTATAGTCATTTTTCTCTGCAACCAAACAAGGTAAATAAATGTGATATATTGGCACATCACCCCATCACTCTGCATATGGTGCACATTAAGGTTGTATTCATTTGCCATATGAATATAATTCCTTTTACCACATCTACTATTAGTTACAAGCAGTAAATACAGAGTTGTTTTGCTGGAACTTGAAGGCCTGCATTACATCATGGAGCACTAAACATCCTAGACCTTCTGGAGAATTTCATAGACATACTTTTAATGTCGCCTGAACTTGAATACTGTGGGCATACTGCTTCAAAACCCTACTTGAATTCTTCAAGGAGAAAGAAAAACACAGGGAAGTCTTGGTACAATAGTATACACCAAAAGCAGGACCAAAAGGGAAGTACATCCTTGAACTAATGCCCTTGACAAAGAATCAGATCAAGAGTCATGTTCCAGGTACAAAAAGGCTACTAGCTTCAAGCATAGATTTCGTATTCAAAATCTAGTGAACATAAGGAAACTAAATTTAAAATATCTTCCAAACAGTTTTCCCCAAAATGTAGCTTACAGAAGACCTGTGCTCAATAAGATAATGAGTTTATCTCATAAAAAACTGCAGCTCTTGTTTTATTAGGCATATATTGTGCTTTTTCCTTAAAAGAGTTATTGTAAAGTTCAAATCCAGGTTAGGGTAGGGCAAAATAAAGAATAAAGTGGACGGCTGGGGCTGTAGTTCAGTGGCAGAGCACGTGCCTAACATGTGAGGTATTGGGTTTTGATCCTTAGCACCACACAAAAAACAAACAAACAAACAAACAAACAAACAAACAAAAAAGGCATTCTGTCCATCTACAACTACCAAAAAAATTTTTTTAAAGAATAAAGTGGATTCGTTTTGAAAACTAATAGATTTCATCACGAATGTACACATCTTGGCACTTGTGACCCATAAATAATAAACCACAGGCAATTAAAAACAAAGTACACCTGTGTAACCAAGTACTGATTTTCCTATTTCCCATGGTAAGTCTCCAAATGTATCCAGCAGATGGTGCTCTAGGCCACCTACTTACAAGAGGAATATGGTTTGTATTGCATCCACCTATATTTTGGCAAGACAAAGAATAAGGATTTATCAGTAGCTTCAGTAAAACATATTAGGCTTTATGATAAAAGACATAATTCCTAAATATGTGTACAAAAATATACATATGCATAAGCACATGTGCACAGAGGCAACCAGTGAATAATTCACACCTGGACATCTTATGATACTACTTACAGACTTGATGAGTAGTCTATGTGTATATCAGTGGTATTTATAGTCACATGGCAAGATCATTCCAAATTCATTAAAAAAAAATTTAGAATGCCTTAAAGTTAGAATTCATTTTTAATTATTGCAGGAATGTCTCATTAGGGTGATACTAGTAAAATTAACAACAGTAGGATTTACGGTAATGACTTAAGTGATTGATGAGAGTATAACAAAATGAAGTTTTAGACAGAGAAAAAGCAGGGCAGCTATGGCATACAGTACTTTAAAAAACAGCTCTGTGGTCTGTTAGTGCTAGCCTTATGGTTAATAAAACCTTCTTTCTAATTAACGGTGCTGAAATATTCTTAAAGAACAGAATCTTGTTGTTATGAAAAAACTTGAATAGTTTTTTTTTTTTTTTTTCAGTAGACGCCATTCCCATAAAGGAGAAAGCTGACATAGATTAGCATGTCTGATTGCAAAGAGGAAAAAAAAAATGCCACCTTTCAATCAAAACCAGAATGCAAGAATGGAAAACTACTTTACTGAAATACTACACACACAAATCTATGCAACACCCTCACAGTCAGCAACCATTTGCTCCTAAAGCTAATCAACTGTGGCTTTAAAAGAGTCACTCCAAGACCTAAAAGTGCCAAATAAGCATTTGATTTTTAAAATCCAAGTTTATGATTTACTAATATAAAAATAGTCAATAAATAATAACTATTTAAATACCAATTGAAAGCATGACAGCATATTTTCTCTAGCATTTGGAAATGTGCAGTATGGACAATTTTATTCTGAAAGAAAAACATCTCAGGAAAAGTACTCTGCTAGACAAGATTTACTTCTAGAACAGAGAGAGCAAGTCCTAGGGCAAGGAGAGGCAATGTGCGTCTACATAGAAAATATTTGTCATTGAAATACTCTTGGCTAATTTTATTTTAAAAATCCACAACTAAATGAACCTTATTTTAAATTTTCTTGTCATTGAGAAAACTGCATTCCACAGCAGATTAACCATCACAAGACAAAAGAGTCGAAAATGAAAAACTATCTGGTATACAGGAAAGCGAACCTTTTGCTAAGTACTCTAGGCAGGTTTCAGAAAACATCTGAATCTTTTTTTAAAACCCCAAGTTATATCATGTATAGGCATTATCAAGCTTGAACTAGCCTGATTTTGTCCAAATAATATGCATATTAATGTTGGATAACATTTTTAAAAATAGTTACATAGCTATCAACTTTGCATAGAGCCCCATTATCAGATTTGAAGAAAATTGTATATATAGGCTCATGACCCTAGCAAGTTAGATTTCCACTTGTTCTTATGATTTTTAAATTAAAAAACTAAATTAGAGATGAATGAGGCCTATAAAATGCAGTAAAAGCAGTGTCTTAGTTTTTTTCCATTTAATTATTTCCCCCCTTCAAGAAAGAAAATAAGTCTAAAATACAAATTTTAAGGTTGAGGCATTATATGCATTTACATGCCATATTGCAATTAGACATATATAAAAGCCTGACCACTTCTTGAAGGTGATTTCTACTGCAAGTAAGAGACATGCTACAGGAATGAGCAGAACCTACAACTCCCCTCTGAAAAGCTCTGGCTGCATCGTGGAGCCATCAATGAGCCAGAGGCTTATAAAATCCAAACCAGCTTGTGTGAATGTTTCAGTTTATACATAGTAAAAATGTCTTTGTTTTTGTCATTTTTCTTTCAAAAAGCTTAGAACAGCTTTTTCATTTTTCTATTTTAATGTGTGCAAATTCTCATAATATGAAAAAGTGCCTATTTGTCTTTCTCCCAGATTCATCCTTCAAAGCTAAAGCTAAATTAAATTGGGACATCAGATGTTATAAAAGGGCCAGAAAGGACGTGGTTCACTTTGAGAAAGGTAATTCAATTTAGTCAAGATACATTACAATTTTCTAAAATTTGTATTAGATGTGCTGTTTTATTATTCTTTTATTTTTCCCTCTTCATTACCAGCATTACTAGGTAATGTTCACCATACTACAGACAATGAGAGAGTATAGATGAAGTGCTTCATGAAAAATATAACATTATAATATGTACTCTAATGCCAACAAGATGGTGTTTGTGTGGTGATTTATTTGCTGAGCATCCTGTGCTTCTGATAACACCTTAGGCCAGTTACTGTTGTTGCTTTCATTTTAAAGACAAGAGAAAAGGACCAGAGCAGAGGTGGAAACTTAGATTTTAGATTTTACTACGAACCCCAGATTAAGTCACACTTACTTGATCATTTTTTAAAGAACATGAATGTAAAAACCACCTCTAGAACAGTTTATAAAATTCTTAAGTATATAATAAAGATATATTTAAATATATACCCCACCAAGCCCCCATATAAAAATAGAATAGTTTCTACCTTCTGAAAAAGCTGAGGATTTCTCATTTTAAAATGTATTAAGTCCTGTACCAAACAAACACACTATACCTAAATTTCTGAAATGCAACAGCAATTACATATGGGTATAGCTAGTAAATCTTTACATCTCAGGACACACGTTAGTAATGACCATGCACAGCATACAAAACATGAATAAGTAAATGAGTAAAAAAAACAACAACGAAGACTCACATTTCTCCCTTTGCGGCTGTGTGTATGTGTGTTTAGTTCCTAAATGCTTTAAGATAAATAATAAAATGGTACATTGATTATCTATGTCAAATCCAGGTTCACCTGAGATAATTTAGTAAATCTTGTAAATGGAAAAAAGAAATTGAAAGTAGTCACTCAACCTAGAGCCAGAAGGAAGGAGGAGAACATCAGTGTCCATATGAAAAGAGCGCGAGTATTTTCCTACAGAATATGATGAACAAAATGCCTAAAAACAGCATCTTTAAAACTGATACTGTAACTATATACATAAAATGGAGCTGTCTGTATAAATATGTAAAATGCACATAAACATACTCTGCCACCACATATACACTACAATTTGATCTGATCACAAAGACTGTGTTATCCACAGTACCTTAACCATTAACTGATTTTTCATATTCTATTCGTGTAGGGCATTATTCCTATTTTGATTAAAATAAGAAATACATGTTAGAAGTTAACTGAGTAAAATCTGTGTTTACTTACCAGTCCAAAGGCTATAATGTACATAGTAAGAAGCAACTTCAAAAAATACTTTGCATATATTCCTTTTAAAGTCATACTAGCCTTTGACAAAATTTTTTGAACAAAGGTTTTTCTTTCACAAAGATATTATCCATTTAAGCACAGCTCTGAGAAGTCAATCCAAAATATGATGGCTTCAACATATTCACACTGTTTCATAATTTGAGGCTGAGTGACAGAGTAAATACCACAGTATTCAGGTAATCAGGGACAACATGATCCTTCCTTAGCCAAATACATTGTGACTTACTTTAAATTAAGAAACTGTAAATATTTAAGAGCAGTTAAAATGCTCTACCTTATGAAGTAAAAATCTAAAGCTATTCTTGCAGGAATTCTTCACTATTGTCATAATCATTTTAATTAAATTCTCATTTTTCAGGTGGTCCTTTAATTGTTTTTTCCTACTTCTTAATGTGCTTTCTGAAGCCATTTCTTTTCTGCAGCTGTGTGCGATTGGCTTTAATGGTTGCTGCTTCCTTTTTTGCCTTCTGTGAATTACAATTTTAAATGGTTACACATTTTTTGTTTTACTGCCTTCAGCACAGTTTCATAAAGATGTTTAAGGCTGTTGGTGAACATTTTCATTTCCCATCTGAAAAACCAAAAGCCAATTTGAATATTCCATATTGGCCTTTTATGACCTATTTTATCTTTTAATATGTAAATGAAAGCATAATTTTATAAAGACTGGTCGATTTCCATGAAATTGTAATTTTTATTTTGCTCTTTTAAAATATGAATTCAATAAACAAGATAATTTGTGATTGTTCTTTTATATCTTATTGTTCATGAATAAAACACCTCTATTTTATTTGGAGACAGCCATTTCCAATGAAGAGCTAGCATTTTTAGATTGTAAGAATAACTTATAACAGAAAAATAAGATTTCATGCATGAATTTTAATTATCAATGGCCACAAAATGTCTTAATGACCAGGCCATTTAGATATTTCTTAAATTATAACCAAGAAATTAAAAATACTTGATTATTCAGTTTTACCAAAAGGTAACTTAACTGCAATATGTTATTTCTACATCACATGTAAAAGTTTACTTAAAATGTAAGCTGTACTTACCGCCTGGATTATCTCCAATTCCACTGCTTTTTCCATTCCAGTACCACAGCAGAAGCGTCGCATCACGTGACCCTGAGAGAATGTAGCAATTTCCCCCAATATAAGACTCAGAACGAGTGAGGCAAGTGACGACATCCCAATGGCCAAACACCACTTGGATCAATTTTCCTGAATAGAAAACAATTTTCTTTACTATTTATTAAATTGCTATTAAAAAAACACAAATTTCTAGTGAGCAGATAACTTGTGAGACAGTGATTCCATTTTAACTCAGATTCTGAAAATTCAGATTTTATAACAATGACTAGTTCAACCCTGAAAATTTTCCTTAAATATAAACAATAACAAAAAATCAATTGAACATTGGTAACACTTTTGAAAGGCATATGTTAAACCTATTCCAACAAATGATTCTTGAGGACCAGAAGACCATATCCTTTAAATGGCTACTATAAGTAACAAATGGGTCATGTTTGCTGATTAAAGCAGGCTCAGGAGCACCCTTACTGGAACCATTTTTAAAATTTTGATGAGTAATCCTACATGATTGAAAATAAAACAAAACTTAGTTGCCTTTCTGTAAAAGTACTCTGTGATTCAGATTTCACTAATATAAACCAGTCTCTGAATTAGTGAAGATTTAATGTATTTCTTCTTCTAAGTCACTTCGGAGAGAGCTTCTGCTTTTTCAAACCAGGATTACATGAGTCTATCCAATGTAATTTTTGATGAAAAGACTAATTTATTGTGATTGCAATTTGAACCAAGTCATTCTTTCTTTGTTTTAATTGTCTGAATGATGAAAATTCCTTTGGGGGTGATGATGAAATCAAGATTAGGCAGTATAATGGTGATGACTGGGCATAATGGAGAGGAACCCAGTCAACTTACTATACCCACAGGGCTTCAAACACAGGAAGAGATGTCCATGTGAAGATGTCAGGAAAAAACACTAAAGCCCTCATCCTTTAGAATCTTTGTTCAGCCAGAGATTGTGGTTAAAATTCATAAGAATTCGTCTACAGGATTAAGTATCTGTCGCAGCTCCTCCACACTATCCCCAGAGTTAGTTCTGCTAACATTCCTTTGAAATGTCTACAGAATCTACAAATGAATGTCAAAGAATGCCTCCCTTACTATTAGGCATGGATTTACAAAATGTCTCAGTAGAGTCATAAAAATATAATTCAAATGTTCAAGAAAAAGACTACTAAACTGAAGGGGAAAAAATGTGCCTAAAAAGCTTGTGTGTTTCAATTGGAATACATGATAAACTATTCAGATGTACTGGCATCTAAGTGTTTTTTAACTTTTCAAGATGATAATAAATGAAACTAAGAAAGTATTTGCATTAAAAAAATTTAAGTTCTTGATTCTAACAAACCCAAGGTTTGGTGGTGTACGCCTGTAATCCCAGCAATTTAGGAGGCTGAGGCAGGAGGATCACAGGTTCCAGGCCAGCTTCAGCAATTTGGTGAGACCCTGTCTCAAAATAAAATGGACTGAGAAAGCAATTCAGTGGTAAAGAAGCCTTAGGTTCAATCCCCAGTACCAAAGGAATAAAATAAACCTAAGGTTTATTACAAGTCTGAAAATTTAGAAATAAAATTCTGAAAGATATATTATCCACATCAGGTGGAAAGCTGAATACATATTTTCACTTATGAGTGGCAGTCTTGCACATAGTGTAGTACTAGTAACTTTAATATCAAATTTATTTCAATCTCAAAAGCAAAACAACGTACATTCCTTTCCTCCTGTGATGAAGTGGAAGCAAAGACTTCAGTCAAGGCAGGTGTTTTAACTGCTAAGTGTTCGAAATGTCCACTTCTGAATTTCTTCAGCCTTTTTTTTTTTCTTTTTCTTTTTTTTTTTCATTTTTCAAGTTGTAGACGGACACAATACCTTTATTTTTTTTATATTTATTTTTTTGGTTATAGTTGGACACAATACCTTTATTTTATTTATTTATTTTTATGTGGTGCTGAGGATCACAGGTTCCAGCCAGCCCAGTGCCTTCCACATGCGAGACGAGCGCTCTACCACTACCCCAGCCCTTCTTCAGCCTTTTAAATGGACACCAAAACATTTCACTTACAAAATTAGATTATATCAATTTTTAAAATTATGGTAAGAAGAATTCAAGACTTTCCAGAATAAAACACACCAAAAGAGCAAATTAAATATGAAAAATATAATAATTTTAACTTCATTTTAAAATGAAGAGGTCTAGTAGTAAGTGGGTACCATTGGATTACAGGCAGGCCTTACCTGAATAAGAGAAGTCAGGTAGCTGAATGTACTTTTTTCTTTTGTACTGGAGATTGAACCCAGGGGCGCTTAACCACTAAGTCACATCCCCAGACCTTTATATTTTTTATTTTGCAACAGGGCCTCCCTAAGTTGCTGAGGCTGGTCTGGAATCTGCAATCCTCCTGCCTCAGCCTCCGAGCCACTAGAGTGCACCACCACATCTGGCTAAATGTACTCTTACTAATAATTAGAAAACTGAAAGTTAAATTAGTGTGTTTTAACCACTGAGGGAAACTAAACACTCCATATTGTATGTGTTGATCACTGAGTATGTAAGTGACTTGTGTTTAGCCTATTGCTAAATGAGAGTGTGCAAAATATTGGGGTGATTTAAATAGGTTATTTCCAGATAGGCTTATTTTGGATGTGAAACTCAGCAAGGTGCGAGAAGGAAAGAACTAGAACTAACTAGGAACCTGGGGTAGAGGGTGCTGAGAGGGCACCAGGAGGCTCCCAAAGAGCAGCCGTTCACTTGCTAACTTACTTCCCAACACCTGTGGGCACAGGGTGGAAAGATTTAGCAAGGACATGAGGCTGCATTAAATTAGAGGCAGAATGTTCCAAGATTCACATGTTAATTCCCCGTTAGTTAAGTCCATGGCCATTTTTCCAGTGTCAGAACCCTTGGAAAGTAAAGACAGTAGAATGAGATGGATATCATACCCTAAGTTCATGTATGAAGACATGAATGGTGTGAATATACTTTGTATACAACCAGAGATATGTAAAAAATGTGCTCTATAAGTATAATACGAAATGTAATGCATTCTTCTGCCATTTATAACAACTTAGAATAAAAAAAAAAAAGAAAGTGCATATTCAGTCACTTTGGATTCTTTTTCAACTAAAATTCCCTGCTGTCTTAATTTTTGCCCACATAGTTATCAAAATTATTTTTCACTTGAAAACTGTTGACTGAGCACCTGCAGAGTGCAAGCACCAGGCTTTCTTAGGTGGACACAGTGGCGATCAGACACAATCCTGCTCTCAGAGCACCGACTATGGTGTGGAGGTGCCCCAGGACACCAAACAGACAAACATGTAATTACAAATAGTGACAAGAATTATACAAGAAAAAAAGATGATCAGTGAAAGTAACAAAGTAGAACAAAGTTTGACTGGGTGTGTCTACATGAGACGGGACATTACGTAGTTACATGGAAAGGGTTTCATATTTTAATAAAGATTAACTTTACAATTTATACTTCAGGCTCAACCCTGGAAAACATTATTTTTTTTTAAGTTTACTTTTGCCTGTTCTGGCAGGCTTCCTTGGCAATCTCTGCTGTTGCTATGAGGTTGAGGTTCACTCCTCCTAAATAAATCACAGCATATAAATACCTGCTGCTCTTTTTGGTAAATTATTTTCTGATAATCTCATAAGTGTTCCTCAACCTTTATTTTTTGTTTCCTTTAATACTAGTCCACCTCTCCACACACTAATATCAAATATTACCACAAGCACTAGAATATCCCTTTTTTGACAGAACAAATTTTCTAGTTAATGTTTTATTTGACAGCTGCGCTACAAATAAAAAAATTCCAGCTCAGGACTCTGCACCACTGAATCTAAAATGTGGCCTGAAAATAATTCCAACTGCCGGGGGAAGGTTTTATTGTTGCCTCTGCTGTTCTGGTTGTGCCCCGAAAACATGATTTATGTTTAAAGAATTTCCTGTTACAACCGTGTTTCTCCTCCCTCCTCCCCCCACCAAATCTAATAAGAGAAGGATTTTTTTTTTTTTTTGGCTTGTGTGCTAAAATATAATTGAATTCAACACTTGTGATAGCTTTGCCATTATATATTACTGATCATACAATTTTTCCCATGCTTCTCTGACAATCACAGAAAAAAATGTTTGATATTCTTTTTGTTGTTAAAAACACAAATGCATTTACCCTGAGATTATTTTAAAAACTAGCATCCAAGTTTGCATACAAGACACTGAGAAAGATACTAGGATTCTCATTTGACGTATTTTTTTTCCTGCAAGTAAATAAATAAATAAATATTTGTATTCACAAGTTATGGAAATAAAGTTTAAAGTAAGGCTACTCCTTGTGACAATGCTTTACTCACACATAATTTTTTTAAAGGTATATTAGGCTTTTTGGAAAAGGAAAACAAATGATATCTAATTTATTAAATTTAATGTAACATGGCAGATGTACCAAGAACTTAGTGTTACAAATTATAATGTTTTCCAAATTAAACAATGATTGGTGACACCTGTATGAGACAACATGGTACAATCACAAAGAATGCTATATTTGAAGTCAGAAGAGCTAAATACAAGGCCCAGTTCCATCAGCATTACCTATATAAATTTCAACATCTTACCTAACCTCTTTAAAACTCACTTCAATCATCTGAAAAATAAAGATAAGGACATCTGTCTACCTCACAGGATTACTGTGAGGTGGAAACAATATCATGTATGTAAAAGAATTTTTATAAATTCTAAAAAAACTGTGAATATAGGAATCAGCTTGATTATTAGTATTATGAAAATGAAGCTACCTTTGGTTTATAATAGGAATACTCAATGCCTTTAAAACCTAGAGAACATCTGGGGCTGGGGTTGTGGCTCAGTGGTAAAGCGCTTGCTTTGCACATGTGAGGCACTGGGTTTAAGCCTCAGCACCACAGAAAAATGAATAAAGGTACTGTTGTCCATCTACAACTAAAAATATATTTTAAAAATAGGGAACATCAACAAATTAAAAGAAATTCAAATGTCAAAATCACATTTATATGAAATTTTGGAAAAGGCAACAAGGAGATGAAGAACAGGGTAATATTTGCCAGGAGGCTGAGGGTGTGGCAGCACAAAGGAATTCTGGAAGGCAATAGAGGTGCTCTGTACCTTGATTGTGAGGTGGTTACTTAACTGTATGCATTGTCAAAACTAATAAGTATAAGCCAAAAGGAACAAATTTTACCATTTAAATTTAAAAATAACACTTTCTAATGTGTGAACAACCAATACACAATGTAAAAGACTATTTATGAAAATCTAGTGAAAAGATGTAGCAGGTTTAACCTGAAAGTTAATTTGTGTAAAAAATGAGCACAATTCGAGATCAAGTCATGCTAACGCTGTCAATACCATAGAATAAAAAGTTTAAAATTTGAATTTGACTACCAAAACAGAGAAAATTCATTATAATTCACTATAATTTCCTACATTTTAGGAAAACTTACCAGTCAGTCCCCATTGTGTTTTTAGAGAAAGTTAGTGAAATTTCAGGTTCAATAGTATTCTACCTCATAGACTAAAACACCTAGTAAAAGCCTGCATGTGCATGCTTTATTCAGGACCCCCAGAATAAAGATACAAACTATAAAAAAAACAAAAAACTAGATCATCAATTCCATAAAGCAAAAATCATGCCTAAAAACAACTTATAGTGTTACATCAGTGAAAGGTTCATGGTCAACTATTGTTTCCCTACTTTCTCTTAGCTATTTACAATACTATAAAAGAAAGAAAAAAAAAAAAAACCACTTGAGATAAACTCCTTGAATAACCAATACTTAATTGTTTAATATACCATACTTGGTAAGATAGGAGCATAAATTCATATACTTTATAGGTTACTAACAAGGCTGAAAGATTATTTACCTTAAAGCATTTAATTAACTAGAAATCTCAATTAAATAGATATTTCCATTGTGTAAAAATATTTCACTAAGACATATGTAGATCCTTGTTTTAGTTGAAATTATCTACTTCCCAGGGTTCAGAGCATAGCTCAGTGGTTGAGTATTTTCTAAGCATGTATGAAGCCTTAGTCTCAATTGCCAGAACTGAAACAAACCAACCAAAAAACCACTTCCATAATAGATATTGATAAGTTCTAATGAACTGATATCTAATTTTAATTATTTAGGGTATTCAACTACCATATTTATTATGTGTTTATTTTATCCTCTGTTTCTAAACTCTATGAAATATCTAAATGCTTTTCCTATATGCAAACATTTATAAACATTTCTGGATTGTATTTCCTGTAATAACACAGAGGAGAGCTTGTTTGTCCCCTAGGGAGATACATGCAAATGCATATACAGACTTAAACTATATTTTAACAAGAGCTCCTGTCACATATAAAATCAATAGTCTGCTACTTTTCTTCATGATGGTGCAGCTTTTGGCAACATTCTATGCAGAATTGGGTGGAGGCAAGATATCTATTCCCAAGAGAGATACTTAATGAGTCTTTCCAGTGAGGAAAAGAAAATCTTTTAAATAACAAAAAAGTGGGAAGATACAGTATGTATGCACATACACATGTGTATAGTATTTGCATATGGGACTTTGCCTTCAAAATGAATTGCTTATTCTGTAAGCATGTGCTTGGGAGACAAACCTACTACAAAAAACTGCTACTTAAAAACAAGCTGAAGCTAACTCACTTGTGGACAAGGTGGCAGATTATTACAGTAATAAAATAAATTTTATATAAATAATAATAAAATATTTTTTTCTTTTCTTTTTTGGTACTGGGGATTTAATCCAGGGGTGCTGTACTACTGAGCCACATCATCAGTCTTTTTTTTTTTTTTTTTTAATTTCTTGAGACAGGGTCTCACTAAGTTGTTAAGGGCCTCGCTAAATTTGCGAGGCTGGCTTTGAACTTGTGATCCTCCTGCCTCAGCCTCCCAAGGCATTGGGATTACAAAATGCACCCTCACACCCAGCAGCAGATTATTTTTTGAAAGGGGAAAACAGTGTCCTCTCATTCTTATTTTACAAATTTCAGAACTATATAGTTTTTGGAAGGAAGAAGTTAAGGGAAGCATTCTGAGCCCCTCAATGCCAATAGTTGTAAACCTTAGTTCACTAATGGAAGAAAATAAAAATTACCTGTGTCTGTAGAGTAGACTCGGAAACTCTTATCCCAGAAGCCACAGACGAGAATATAGCGGTTGTCTGAAGTGATGACAAAGCACTGGGAGTGGACTTGAATACTTTGGTCTAAAAGGTCAGTGATTTGCCGCCTGTGCATTCCTGTATTGCTGGCTATGAGAATAGAAGAAGGAAGAAAAAACCCTACTAAGCACACATGGGTGAAGAATCCCTGCAGTTTGTCATACTGGGAATTGGGGTGAGGGGGAAAGGGGACAATTTCTAAAATAAGAATACTTGACCTTTAACTTTAAATTAATAATATTTGAAAAACCCAATAGGAAAACACAATTGCTAGAAAAATGTGGGTGGTTAAGTTCAACATCTTGGTAAAAAAACTTTTGCTTAGAGGAAAGAAATAATAACATACAATTTAAAAATAGTGTACAGTTCCCAGTACATGCTTTCTAGCTCTTGGGCAGGACCAAACTAGATTACAACCTCCAGACTGCATCACTGTTAGGTTTGTGTTTCTGACAATCTCATTACATCTATTGTCATGAGAATGGATTCATGTTGTGACAATCTATTACCTTTAACATTTTGTCACAAGGAAGAGATATTAGGATTTAAATGTCATATACTTGAAATATTGTAGCATCTTGTACTACTTTGGCTTTAAAGGGTCTTTAATTTGACTAGATGGGAACTCCCATTTCCCCTGTTTACAGCTGTGCTTGCATGTGAGGAAAGGCTAAAATGACTATTTATTAAAGAATCTTGTAATTGAAAAAGCCAAAGCACAGCACACTGCCACTTTCTTACTCCTTATTGAAGCAATAAAACAAGACAGTCTGGCAGTATGTTCCAAGTGCTTCAGAGCACCTGAGATGCGGTTTGTCACAAGGCATGAGGGCAGACACAGAGTGACACCAAGCACCTGGGAAAAGTAATAATCCTCTTGGAGGATACTATCAAGTGTGCCATTATCAGAGAAGGAATGTTCACGAGATGCCTTTTTGGCATAACAGTCCAGCCAAACAGAAAGCTTTGCTTCTAGGGATCTAATTTAGCTTTTACTTTCCAATGCAAATAATGGTTCTCACACTGTGAAAGAAACTCGATTATATCAGAAATTGGAACAGACAAAACTAATTTATGCATCTAATTATTAAGCTCTTTTTATCAGTTTTCAGTTTTTGAGGAAAAAATTTATACATTATTAATAAATATTAAAATAGGAATATATTTATATTCATTGTATATAATGACTAAGTTTATGTGGATGGCTTTAATAGAAGGCTCGGAAACAAGGAAAAAAGTGTTCCAAACACTCTCCAGTGCTGTGCTGGGAACCACTGGGGACACAGAGGATGGAATCGTCCCTGCCCTGATGGCATATACCATGTGCTACACATGTACATCTGAGTCCTGCAGAACTCTACCAAAGTCTGTTGGCACAGCCTGACCACTTTAGGTCAGGAGGTAACTGTTTGGTAATGTAGGTTTCCTATACTTTGGGTGAATTAATGGACTAGAAAGTAATAGCAGTAGAAAATGGGCAGAATTCTAGTTGGGGATCATTTCTCCCCATTCTTCCACACAAAGGGAAGTTGCTGGCAGATGAGAAAGCTTTTATGGATATGATAATGTAGTAGAGAGAGACAGTATCCTACTGCCGTGAGGGTGTGTGATGCATTTTTTTAAATTCCCCAAAACCTAGAAATCAAAAACAATATATGTGGTACTTTCTAAACTGGTTACTGCAAGTATTTCGGGAACTCTGAAAATGCTAATTTTGGGCAGTGTTTATATGACTTTTGCTTCTATGATATAAACTTGCATTGGCCACTTTTGGGTAATGGTCTCTGGGAAAACCTCCTCGACAGATCTGGGCATATGCATAATTTTGAACTGAGAGACCACAAAGTACCCAGAGGTTGATGCCCCTTCAGCATTCACATGAACTATTTCCTAAGCAAGTGGTCACTTATAATTTAACATCACAAAGCCTGCTATCTATCTATCTATCTATCTATCTATCTATCTATCTATCTATCTATTCAGTGTATTTCACAGCAGCTTTTACATAATCTTATTGTTTTCAATAGTAAACTTCTTGAGATTCAGTAAAGTACTTTTATTCAATGAAAATTGAGTATATTTGTCTAAATAAGCAGTCTTCAAACTCAGGCATGCATACCCCTAGGGGTATGAGACTTCCCAGGGGATAAACAGGCACAGATGTTTTTAAGGGAATCAATCTCTAGTTCTTCAACTTTCATATTCTCTTGCCTGAAATTGATTTGCCTGAGAACTCTCCTGTGAGTTTTCCTTTCTCGTCTCCCTTTCCTCATGCTCTTCTAGGACTAGATAAAATACTGGCATATTTCCCTTCCATGTAGAGTCTTACTAGGATGCTTTACCCCAGGGTGTAAACATCTCTTGGGAGCTTAATACAGGGATAATTCAAATAGTGATGTGTTTTCTACATATTTTTATTGCTGAAAAGTATGATTTTAAAAAGGTAAGAAAATTATGTGTGGGAAGTAGGATAAAAATATAAATTCAAGATGAAAAGGAATAAATTAAAATTTCTAACTATTAAAGGCTTTTATATGCATTTTTTTGAAAATAGAAATTGTTTCTAGGTGCAGTGGTGCACACCTATAATCCCAGCACCTCAGGAGGCTGAGGCAGGAGGATCACAAGTTCAAAGCCAGCCTTAGCAACTTAGCAAAGAGGCCTTGTCTCAAAATAAAAAATAAAAGGGTTTGGGATGTGGCTCAGTGGTTAAGTACCCCTGGGTTCAATCTCTGGTACCCAAAATAAAAAATAATAATAATAAAAATAGAAATTATTGAGTATCAATTCATTCTGATACTTAGGGATTGCACTGGGTATATTAAATATTTTTTATATATGCCAGAAATTCTAAGTATTTCAACTTATGATGAAAACTTTTAGATGTCAACCTTAAAATTTTTGAGAAGGTACATGGTTTTAAATTAATTATTTTAGGAGCAGAGGCACAATCTAATGACCAGAGATCTAGAGCCCAGAGGGCAAGTGATGGTCCACAGGCTAGATCCGGCCCATGCCTGATTTTGTATCTAGTTTTATTGGAAAACAACCATGTTCACTTATTCATCTATTGTCTGTGGTGGCTTTGTGCTATCATGTCAGAGTTAGGTAGCTGTTCTGAGACCTCATGGCTCACAAGCCTAAAATATTTATTATCTGGCCCTTTACTAAAAAAGCTTACCCATGCTTGTTATAAAGGTTACAATTGAGGATTTAATTAGACTTTATACTTAAGATATTTACTGGCACATTTTAAAGCAAACAATGAGCCTATAAATCAGAAATAAGGCTTTCTATGACTTAGAGAATGGGCTTTATTATTTTCCTCACTTCTAAAGCTATACAAGTAAGCATTTAATTTTTTTTAAAAATGTATCTATTCAAAGCAAAATGCAATTTAGAAAATGGTAGTACTTATCCTTCATATAGGTAATTTATCCTTCATATAGATGCTTTTTAGATTTCTGCTTATATTTTAGAAAATGGTCAATGAATTGGTTTTGAGCTTTAGGTTATTTTGGTCCATCCTGACTGATAGTCTACCTGCAAATGGTAGCCATTTAGCTCTCTATTGAGACAAAGCTTTAAAAGACAAAAAAAGGCAATGTACGCATAGGGGATATCTTGGATTTGTAAACAATAAATCAATTAATTCATGTGCTTTCTTTAAAAATGGCAAAACTCTACCAAATTTATTTGTGCCAGAGAAATCTGACAAAATTATGAGCCAAACATCTATGCTGGTAGCCTACCCCAGAGGGAAGCAACCGGGCTTTTTATTCTAAAAGTTATTGAACAGCATCTTCCAGGCTGACCATTCTTGGTGATGCCACATTTGAAATACTCACACATGAGGACGAAAATTCCAACTAACCTACTCAAAAGGCATAGCAGCAATTAAATATTCTAAGTCATGTGCTGCAGACACACAGTTTGTCCTGATGGCTCTTTCTGATCTCCTCCCTGTTTTTTTCACCCTGAACAAATTTAACCTCCAATGGCAATTTATTGGGTTGCAGGACCCTAGGAAAATGAATACAAATATCTTAACGCTACCATTGGCTGGGCAATATATTTCAACTTTGAAACTGCTCTGCAATTGCACATTAATCCCCTCAGACTAAACAGAGAGGGTCCAGGAAGAAAGGATTGATCTCTTTTAATGATGAAACCCTGGCACTACAGTTTTATTTTTCACAACACAGTGCTGCTAAGAACCCCACTGTTATTATGAAAATTTCCCTAGCAAAGGAGCTCCATCACATTACCGGTGCGCCAATTCATCATAACGTGCCTCGCTCCTGCTCATCAACAAGTCTGAGTGATGAAAAGATCCAATATTATCCTGACAGTACTTCATGCGCATTCTCAATCACACATTATTACAGCATCCATATTAATTTTCAGTGACACGCGTCCTAGGCCTGTTCAAATTAGGCAAACCAACGAGGGGGAGTTGATGAAATACCAGCATAGCCACAGCTCATTGCATTCCAATTTGCATGCAAATGGTTTATCAGGAAAATTCCATTCCCAGCAACCAGCAAGTGAAAAACAACTGTAATCTACACTTCAGGGCCACCATACAGAGCTTAATGAATCGCAAAGAGAGAAGGAAGTGACAGACCTATGAGAGGATCGATTTCCACTGGCAGCTGGTATGGCTGGTCTTGTACAGCACCTTGATGAGCTGGAATTCACAAAAGATTAGAAAAAAAAAAGCATTATTTTTCATATACTAAACTACATAAAAATGCATAAGCCAAACCTTATGTAGAATTGTTTCCAACCTCCAAATCTTACACTCAGTTTTGTGAAATTTAAAGAATAAAAATCCAGGTGCTTTTATGGCGAGCTTATTAAACATTTATTTTAGATTAGTGCTGTTCTGAACATGTGCCATCAGCAGTGGCTCCAGTCCTGGGCCATAAGCTATAGCAGATGCTTGACTGGCAACCTCTGATGCTGCAACAAAACAAAATTAAGTGGTAAAGCGTGCTGAAAACAAAATGTGACAACCATCTGCTGACTGTAGCAAATACTATTTTTTCGTTACTTCTTAAAAAGGCAGTTTTGAATGCTGTAGCACAAAGGATCCACAAAAACGTCAGTTTATGATGGAGAAAGGGAAAGCTCTAAGTCAGGGAACATTTAATGTTTCATCCATCACTTAAAATCAATCAATTGAAAGTTTGAATAAAAATAAAGAAAGCTATCCGCAGATAAATGTTTTAGTTAAATGCATTTGGCTGAAATATTTTCTTAAAGATTGGATTGAGGGTTTTTAAAAAAAGTTTTATTAATATTTAATATTTCCATGGTTTGAATTTAAAAATACTCTGAGAAGCAAATGAGTTAGAAAAATCAATCTATACTAAGAATAGTTTGTTCCATTCTCAAAACGATTCAGGCACACGTATTATTATTTTTTTTTAACTGAAAAGAGGTTTTGCAAGCCATCTCCCTGTTGAAGGTAGGAGGACTTGGGCAGAGAGGAAGCCATTGGATGGGTATACAATCATGGGCACATCATATGCCCTAAAAGGAAGGGTTTGGAAGAGATGGTCTTTTTAGCTTCACAGTTCTGATAGTTAAATTCTGGGCCCTTTTCCAAACTCTTTTCCCCAAATGACTCAGACATTCACCCTGGTTAGTATCTGCCTTTTATAGACTCACAAGAATTTACATTACCACTTGGTTGATATTAGAGCTCTGCTCAATACCATCAGATTTTAGGAACTCTTCCTGTCTTTGAGGGGATGAAAATAATAATTGGATACATTTCAATGAGTTCATTAGATTATTTTAAAACTTAGTCTTATTTTCCTTAGTTAATACATGCCAACTTTTCAAGGATGTCTGGAAGGCCATTAATACTGATAAATATTTGAATAAATACAATATTAGCATTAAAGTTTATAGTTAAGTGTTTATAAGAAACTATATAAGCTGAAGCCACAATGACTCATTCTTTTTTATTGAAGGTATTTGCCTTTGCTGATAACTGGCTCTGCTGGTAAAGAAATCACAGGCTGCCTGATCAAGGAAAAAGCCCCAAAGCCTCTGGTCTACCCAATACTAACACCAGTGTCAATCTGCACTAAGGCCTTGAGAATTTTTCTCTACTTCTCTGAGAATCTAAGCTCATAGGAACATTAAAACCACTGTCTGTATAAAAGGCTTATGGAAGTTTAATTAAAACCCGACTTCTACAACTGACCACTATGTGACCTTGGGCAAGTTATGTAGCCTCTGTGTTTCAGTTCCCTAATCTGGGTGTAGTTGGACAATATGAAATTGCCAATCTGACCATTTTGACCTATAAAAACAGCAATTTGATATGGTTTGACTAATAACAGTTGTTGGAGGGCTTAAGTACACATAAAATCATTAAAATGGTCCTTAGAAACTAGAAAATGGTTTATAAACATTAGCTGCTACTATTTTATTTTGGGGAAGTTCTTCCAAGTCCTTTGAGTGAGAGAAGAAGATAAAGATTTTTTTTCCCCCTCTTTTTAGGTGCTAGGGATCAAATCCAGGGCCTGTTTGAGGCAAATGTTATATTGCTGAGCTACAGCCAGGTCCAAGATTGTGCCTTTTCTAGATCAGGACACAGATAGTACTCAAAGAACTGAGAGGAGCTAGCTGTTTTGTGAATGAATTATGAAAATCACAGATCTTTAGAAAAGACAGAACCTAAATTTTTTTAAAAGTTAGAGTAACATGAATTTGATATTTAATGAAGAGAAAGAGGGAGTTCTAATATTGGTTTTAAATTAAGGGATACTAACAGGTAAAGATAGCAAGGGATAAAATGAAATATTGGATGCATGCAAACATACCTGAAATTAGGCACAGATTAACAGAATAGATGCTTAATATAGGTGTAGATGTAATCCAGAACTGGAGATCTCACTCTAGAAAGGTAACTCTATGGTGAATTCCCATATTATCATCTTTGTGTTTGTCTAGTGAAGAGCTGCTATGTCACACCACAAAGGCAGCATGCATGTAAAGGTGAGGGTGAATAGCACTAAGGACACAGGCACAGACAATGAGGACTCACTGAGGAGAATTACAGGCAAAGAATCTGCAGAACTCTGCATTCCCTGAGGCTCCACCTTACACAAAGGTGATCTGAGGCTGGGAATAGTCAGATGCCCCATAAGTGACATTCCAGCAGAGGGAAGCTACCCTAATTCACTTTACATATTTTTCAAAAAATTGGACATGGAGAAGAGAACACCTGCCCACTAAATACTAAGGGAAGCAAGTTTTTAGTCAGGAATATGGGTTTGCTCAAGAGGGGAATGCCAGGAGCTTAGTCGTCATGCTTTTGGGAGTGTCCTTACAACTTGGGCATCAACTGGTGACCTAGAAATCCCTTGAGTCTAAGAGCTGCTGAGCCAGCTCTTCCATAGATTGAGGATGGGTGGGGTGGTACAGCAGGGCTCTCCAGCAGTTGAAGTCTGTGCCTCCTCAAGTATTCTGTAATTCTCTTTAAACTGAAATTCCTAGAGCTGCCAGAAACAGCCACCCAGGATGAGCATTGTTTGTCATGGCCCTGGTGTTGTGCACATTGAAACATTTGCAAAACTCTTAAGGGCAACTGCACACAGAGTAGGTAAATCCTTGGCGCATTTGATAGCACATACCACCAGTATGTTCTTCTGATGCATAGAAATCAGAGAGCCCTAAAAGTACATGTCTTAAGCAAATCATAATGTTTAGTGCCCACATACAAGTATGTCACTTGCATATACCTCTGTAAGAGAAGTTCACTTGAAGAGGATCCAATTAGGACACTAAATGTCAGCTGAAGCTGAAGTTTTGACCATCTCCACTTTTTCTGAAATCTACTCTCTAATCAATTGTTTCCATTGTTTCACTTGCAGTGTCCAGGAAAGTGGCTATATTTAATCAATTCTGATACTAATCACAGATTTTTTTGTGATCGGTGCCTTATTGAACTAGGTCAGTGTACCAGGTCAGGTTTTTGTTTGCAATGTCTTTTGTTTCATTCTAAAATCTCTTCTATTAATTTGGATGAGGCCTTTGCTCAAGAATTTATAGTTCAGCAGCCAATTTCAGGTATTCTAATTTGTAGTGCTTTATGCACACTTTATGGATTTAATGACAAATTAACAGAGTATTAAATATATTCTTTTAGAACTTCCTACCCATAACAATGGGTTGGGGGAAAAGCCTATATATAATCTGTAGGACTTTAGAAGAGTTCCTTCCTTATTTCTTTTGTTTTTTTAATTAGTGGGCAAAAACAACAGTGCTAAAATCAGGTCCCAACATTCGTACTCTAATGAGAGGCAGTAGATCACAAAGGGGTTGTAAGCTACCTGGTACCGTAACCCGGGAGGAAAAACTCTCGGAGGCAGAGTTAAGCTTTTACTACTTTTACTTCTACTTTCTTAGAGCTTAGAGAGGGAAAGAACGATTTTTCTTAGAGAGGGAAAGAAAGATTTTTCTTCTTAGCTTAGAGTAGCTTAGAGTAGAGTAGCTTAGAGTAAAGAAAGATAGAGCTTAGCTTAGAGAAAGACTAGAGCTTCTTTCTTCTCTCTTCTTTCTTCCTTCTTCTGTCTTCTGTCTTCCTCGGGAGCCTCGGCCTAACTCTGACCAGTCATTACTTCTTCTATCTTGTTTCTCTTCTGTCTTCTATCTGGTTTCTCTTCTGTAACTGCTCTGCCTACGTTCTGGCCGCTCTGATTCTTCTGACCGACCGAGTGACTGCCCGGCTGACTGAATTCTCCGTTCTCCTAACTCGGACCGCTTTCACCCGGTTATATACCTTTAGGTTTGCGGGTGCCTACAGGTGCGTCACATACATATCAGGTGGAACTTATGGCTTCCAGCTAGCTACAACAGCCCTTCCTAATTAGGGCTCCTTCAGGGGTGATCGTAAAATCTGAGTTGGAAAACCTGGGTTCAAACTCTGCCACTGACTGGCAGATGCGATGGTGAGCGAGCCCAGCATCTTCACTGAAGAAACACACGACTACAGCAGAGGAACTCTAACACCTCTTCCAACTTGGACGGCTTTTGATTCTAATGGTTACTTTAGATGGGCATGGCCATTCAGCTCTTAGTGGAAGAATAGAAGGTAGCAGCAGAAGGGCATGCAGCATGTGGGCTGTACAATTTAACTACTCCATAACAAACACTACCGTGCCATACACAAAAATGGTTCTGTCAGATATCAGACAATTCAAAGTATTTATTGAATGAGTGGCGAAAAAAGGGGAAAACATCTGATAAATAAGTACACGCTATTTATAAATAAAATAGTGCCATTGTATTAAAATGTTATAATAGAACAATATTTATCTCCAAGGATAAAGACAAACTACCAGAAGCCAAAGAACAGCTTATGCTTTCACATTTGTACCACAGGTCTCAGGTGGGAGGGGGTTCTTCAAGTCTTTCAAACTAATCGACATTTTGATTCAGACTCAGGCTTGTAAAGCAAAAGCTCAGGTGTCGAGATACATACTCGTGGGTATTATAATATCTTCCTACAGTATTCAGTAGGCTCTTGGCCTTTCTTTACTCACCAGGAAGGTTGTGCCACTTGTTCACAGCAAAGAGTCTATTAGCAGTGACCGTGATCACAGCGGGAGCAGCCCAGCCAGGCTGGGTGTTGGCTGCCACGTGGGTGACAGGGGAGTTAGAGGGGAACTTGAGGACCATGATGACATCCTGCTGGGCTTGGTCTGTGAACATCAGTGGACTCTGCAGGAGGAGATACTGTTGAGAGGGCATGACAAGACCCAAATACACACGAAGGAGAAGACAAAGGAGGAGAAGAAAGAGTAGGAAAAGAAGAGGAAGACTATGTTAACACAGGTTGCAAGTAGAACCACAGAAAGGTTGCAGAAACAGCATTATGATTTGCTTGTTTTTCACATGGCACTATTTGGGATTTTCAGGGACTGAAGTAGAATACGTTAACAGAAACGCTTCAAAAATCTATAAATGTTATTAGCTCCCTTTTCCCTGCCCACTGCCACGGAAAACTAAAAGAATGATTTGATTTAGATTCTAAATCAGCAAAGTATTGGGATTACATTTAACTGTTTTAGTTGCTATCACATGTCACGTAATGATCTTTAGGATTAAAAAAAAAAAAAAAGATAAGAATAGGCAGTAGGCGTAAAAACTAATCAAGGTAACTTCCAAAGATCATCAAAAGAAGTCTTGAATTAGAAGATTTTGACAATTAAATAAAGAGAGAATTAAAACAAGTATATTTATAAATAATAGTTAGGCAGCATGCATATATTATTATGGTCAAGAAATAATTTATGAATGCAATATACCAACTTAATTATAAAGGTGTTTCAAAGCAATGCATAATTAAATGTACTTGTAAAAACAATATATTTATATAGTGTACCAAGTAATAAACACTGCCTATTGTAATGCAAATGCCACTGTTCTCAGTGTAGCTAGGGATAAAGAGAAATACCTAGAATCCTTTCTTCCCTCTCAGTAAAAAAAACTAAAGCTCAAGACTTTTTTGATTTGTCCTTTGAAAAGCAGAAAGTAATTGAAAATGTTAAACTAAACACTGCTCTAATAACCAGCAACAAAATAAATCTTGAAGACTGCTAAGGATTTGGAACATTCTTACAAGCCATATGTCATAATCCAAGACATATACAACACAACTCTGATTTATTGGCTTTATTTATACTTTGTGGTAGTCTGCTATCATACAGTAATTGCACTGTACATTTTCAGTGATTCTTTCCTACCATGTCTATTTTCTAATAGCTGATTAGTATCATTCAGAATTGAAACACTTTGATGAAATGCTTCTGGCTGCTTTCCTACTGCCATATTTCAAAACACCAGGTATATGTAAATGTGTAGGCACATATATTTAACACATATTTATTCAGAACCGCTAATAAAAAATTAAATACATTTGCATTTTTATTATCAGTCCTTTTAAAAAAGTTATTAAGAGTACTTAGAAAAACATATTGCACTAAGAATTCCTATTTGCACTCTTTGCATAAAGGTGTAAATAAAGGCAACTAATAAGCTACCCAGACACCCTTCTGAGCAAGTGGCTAAAAGCCAATCAATATTATGAGTTAATCCTCCCTGGATGCTCATTCAATTAAAGGTGTCAGTAATGCCTCATCTGATGTGGCCTCAATTAAATCCAACTATCTGATGGTGTGAAAACACAAGGGGATACAGCAACAGCAGCAAAACCAGACAAATAGGCAGCCTTCGTGTGCCTGCTAATTACTACACCTGGTGTATATTATGGCTCATGCACTTAACGCAGCACGAGGTGGCATTAATTTCTGCTATATTCATATGTGTGTGTGTGTGTGTGTGTGTGTGTGTGTGGTGGGGTGCACTGATAGTTGATGGGGGAACTCATCTGAATGTTGGTAAAAATAATTAATAAACTGTGTGCCTTTGATTTTTAAAATCCCTGATATCAGTAAGTACTTTTTGTCACACAACAAACCATTTATATGGTTCTTAAGGAATTCTGTGAAATCAGGCGAAAATAAGAAAGAAGGAGCAACAATGAACAAAAACCCTATAAGCTAGTTTTAAACAAGTCCTGGGAAAGGGAAATGAAAATAATTTCAGAGTACCAAGCCTTATTTTTCAATTACATAAGTTTTTAAATAATATTTACTCAAGTCAATTTATAAACTCTGAGAAAAGAGTACAACATAATCATAAAGTCTCCCTGAAAGGAAGTTCATACATATTTCTGAGCTTAACAGCTCATATTATAAATATAATTAGGCTCAAATTGAATAATTCCAATGTTTATGCCCTTAAAAATACACACGAAAAATGTCTAATGTGTAGGAAGAATGTCTTGTTTACATAGTGACTCCAGTGGGCCAACTCTTAGCCACAGGCAAGGACAAGCCACTTTCCACAGCAGGCTGCGGACGCAATACCAGAATTGTCCATGGCAGTCTCAACCAGCTGTCCCTCCAGTCAGTTCCTGCACACCCCATTTTGGCTGGAGCTCCCTACACATATGCACACTATGAGAAGCTCTCTCAGGAGCTCCAGCATGACCTTGGCTAATAAGCATGAGTGAGGAGCACCAGCAGTAAGAAACCCCACCTTCCTGGGCTGCTCTGTGGTAATGGCAGCAGCCACAGATGAGCAGAACTACTGACAAAAAGCGTTAAGAGAACAAACCCTCTTAACCTGGGGAGCTTAGGCGAGCTAGTTTGAAGCGGAAGTAGCCAGATCTCATTCGGTTTCCCCAGATTAAGTGTATATGTGCCACCAACTCTGGTTTCTTTTTACAAGCCTTTCTTTCCCACCCACCTATGTATAAGGCAAAAACCAGAATTTATGCAAGTCTGAAAAGGATTTCAGATATTTAATTCAGAGAATACAGATAAAAAGAAAGAGGGTGCCCTAGCCTCATGTGAGCATGTGCCTTCCCACCTAGGGACAGTAAAGCTGATCTGCCTCAATGAGCCAATAATCTTTTGCCACAAGGAAGGGTGGGCATGGGAGTGTGTGCATTGCTTCAGTAACCACGGCTGTGCGGTGACCCAGGCAGAAAGTCAATGGGGCAGCGGAGGGGCTTCCATTAGCCAGCACCCAAACAGCCTGGTCTCATTGACAAGCTATTACTAAAACTAATTCCAAAGCCCAAACATAAATCATTCTTACTATTTTTATGGCATTATCTTCCATTGTTCTTGCTAACTGTTCACTCTTTGTCTAGTAGTTTTCCACCCACTAGACTCACCCTTTATGTTTGTTTAAATCTGGTCTCACTGGTTTTAAAATGTGCAGTGAGAAGGTGATAAAAATATATTTTTTAAATGCTTGTTGTTTATTATTATGAACAATTCATGTTTCTAAAGAAGGGGAAGTGGGAAGAGAAGGAAAAAATGAGAGAGAGAGAGAGAGAGAGAGAGAAGAGGTAGACAGGCCTCAGTCTGCGCCTTACCCACTCCGCTGTTGCTCCTTCCTTCCTAATGTCAAAATTCTGCCATCTTTAAGCCATGCATGGAATTTGAATTTATCTTAAATTGTTCATAAGTATTTATGGAGACAGATTTCCTTCTTTTTTTGTTTTACTCGGGCCTCATACATGCTAGGCAGGTGCTCTACCACTGAGCGACTCCACCCTGCCCCAGATTTAGATTTCTTATTTTGAATCTAAAACAGTAATGAGCCACCTGTTTCATGAGGGTTAACTTAAGAAAAAAGTAATATCTTCAATCTGTTCTTTAAGAAAATATTTTCATCAGGCAATTTGATTTGTTATTGTGCCAAGTTTTTTTCCACTTCATTGAAGAATTTCTTCCCTGAAACTTTAGGAACTACAAAGGTAGAATGACCATATTATTTTGCAGCTCAAGTCTAATTCTAGACTGGCTTTTGACTTGTTTTGACCAAAAGAATGGGGAATAAATGATGTATAAATTCAAAAGCAAGCCTCAAGAAGTCTCCCAATTCTGTCTTCATTCTCTTGGGACCTTCTGCCATGGGAACAGCCTGGTCTAACTTCCTTGAGGAGGAAAGTCCACATGGAAAAAAAGGCCCATCCAACTAAGACCAGCCCCAGCATGAGTGGCTTAAGGTGAAAAGAGCATAAGAAATGTCAATAGAACTCTCAGAATCATGAGAAATCAAAGACATCATTGTTTTAAGTCACTGAAGTTTTGATATACTGAGCCACCCCCACCAGCCTCTCCCCTGACCTTCAGTAACAATACCTATATATCAGAATTAGTTTAAAAATTCCCAATCTGAGTACTATATTGGGATGTTAAATAATGATCAATATAAAATAATGATCACGGCAGCAAAACTAATCCAGAAACTCATAGGATCGAATCATATAATAAAATAAATCCAGGTCTGGAGTCCTTTTCCCACAGTGAGGAGAAGTGACAATCAAAGACCTCTTAATTCTGCAACACAAAACATGAACTGAGGGGCTGGGGTTGTGGCTCAGTGGTAGAATGCTCACCTAGCATGCATGAGGCACTGGATTTGATCCTCAGCACCACATAAAAATAAAAATAAAGATACTGTGTCCACCTAAAACTAAAAAATAATTAAACAACAACAACAACATGAACCAATGCTGTATTAGTGCACTGGAGCTGTTTACCTTCTCAAAGACTCAAGGAGAGAAGGCGGTGGCATTTGCTGGTTGTTAGGGGGTTAACAGATATTGCATAAGAGCAGACCCAGGTGGGGTGGAGCACCTCACGCACAGTGAGAGACTGTTAGGAATATCAAGCATGGTCTGAAAGACAGGCCAGGAAAGAAGAGAGTGAATATGGCACTCACCGCTTGCATGGCGGAACCTCTGGGAGGATGGGGCTCTATGAGGAGTTGAGAAGGCGTCTGTCCAAAACTTCGGATTTGAGCTTCGACAGCCTGAAAAAGGCATGGCAGTCTGAGGGTTAAGAGGTGTTAATTACAGGCACTAGAACCACAACTGCCACCTGAAAATGTCATTCCATACTTATGGCTTGTTTCATGTTGAAAATCGACCTGTATTTTCACAGGGGGCTTATGCCACTGGCAAGGGCATTGAGGGTGAGGTCACCCTTTAGTACTGTGGAAGCTGTTCCTATAAAACTCTGTAAAACATTCTCATCCTTCTCAGTGATATGAAACAGAAACCAGCTATTACAATCAGAAATTGTCCTTTTTGGCTTCATCTCTGTTTTCTTGCATTTGGTTTTCCCGTTTGCACCCTCTATGATGACGAAAGGCTAATCTTTTGCAGGTAGATAAAAAAAACGATTGCTTCTTTGATTCTAGGCCCCATTTCATCCCAGGAAGCAGAAAGGAGGAAAAAAGAAATTCAACACCTGTGAAAATGGCTTGATGCTGCATAACTTTTCCATTATTGTACAAATAGCATTACCGTTGACAGTCTCTTTGAACCTAGGTGGCTAAATAACAAAGTAAGAGCCACACATTGTATCCAAGCATGACACAGTTAAGCCAGGGACCAACTAAACATAAGGAGCCTGCGTGTACCCTTTTTGAAAGGTGTGTGTGTGTGTGTGTGTGTGTGTGTGTGTGTGTGTGTGCATGCATGTGCGTGCCTTTTGCAAAGCACTTCCCAGCTTTGGCTGCCACTGTCCCCCCAGCATAGAAGCCCACTTTCCAACTTCTGCATCATGGGAAACTATGAAACACCAGGGGCTATCACTATCCTTAGTGATTCTGTTTACTTGTTTATGTCTGTCTCTTCCTACTAAAAGACAAGATCCATGAAAGCAGGCCCTTATGTGTCTTCTTTACCATTAGGTCTCTGAATTGAGTATATAAATACTACAGGATATGTGAAGGCAAGAAGGAAGCAGATAGATACACAAAAGGGCTGTTTCAATATCCCCATAACAGTCTGGTATTCTTAATTCCCAGAAAAAAAAAAAGAAACTCCCAAATTCACAATATATGTTCTTCATGTTATTGTTTTAATCTTGAAGAAAGTAGGTCTTCAGTTTTCATATGTTCTTTATGACCTTCATGCTGCAGGCAATTAATAAATCATAAGGAAAATAATCATTATCAGTACTAATTTCCTTTTCTTATTGGATAAGAATAGCACTAATGGCCTTTCACAAGGACCTTGCATGAAACAATGATAGTATTTATTCATTTATGCATTCAATGGTCATGAACTAAGTACACAGATCTACTAGATCTTAATGTATACTTACTATACTTTTGACATAGGAAACAGGGAAAATACATTGGAAGGCTCAACATCACTCCGATGCCACTTTCCCAGTAAGTTAAGGCACGTTCTATGATCACTGCCAAGCAGAAAAGCCTGGGAGGCACCTGTGTGAGGGCTAAGTGGTGAGGTGGGAGCAGGATGGGCCGTGTTCAAATCCTGATCCAGCAGTTTACGAACTGTGATCTAGGGCAAGTTGCTTAACCAAAGGTTCAATCTTCTCTCCTCTAAAATGTGGATAATAATAGTACCTATCTCATAGTGTTACATTAAGGACTAAATGACATGAATTTAAAAATCAAGATTAGACCCTCAATGAACATTCACTGTGGGCTGCTAACAGCAACAACTACTTATTTAGTACCTACAATCTGCCAGGAACTTTTCTAGATCATTAACTATCTTCTATCAATTAATCTTTAAATTTTATGATGTCAACACTTGACTACGTCCATTTTATAGATAAGGAAAATAGAACACGAAGAACTTGGAGATCTTGTGTAGGTCACACAGTAATCAAACAGGAGACTTGAAATGTGCACCCTGCAGCTTCACTCTAGAGCTCAGACTCTCCAACTATAAGCCATCCTGCCTCCTTATCTGTTAGGTACAAGTTCTAGGGATGAGAATGAGCACAAGACAAGTATAAACCTGCAATCTAATGATGAGTTTGTAAAGGATCCTTATTGTGTCAGCCTCATCATTATATTTCAGTGAACAAAGTGTGTCCAGATAAAAGGAACAGAGCAGCAGGACAAGACAAGGGTTGGTTTACACAGTGAGAGATAAGGCTGGCCCCAGGCTTCAGTGGCAAGAAAAGGAGCCAACAGGAAGCAAGGAACAGGGGCCAGGATCACTGTCAGAAATGCAGCTAAAACAGCTTTGAGGGGTGAGATCTATTTCTGATTAGACATCAAGGACAATCTTGAGAAAGGAAAGAAATCATAAAATGGCAACCTCAGGCCTAAAGGTATCATGAAGAAGGAGTCAGTAGGAACTGAGTTTATGGATGAGAACCTTAAGCAGCCCACATGTCTTTCCCCTATTAGAAGAGGAGGGCAAATGAACCCCTGGTTCCATCCACAGGAAGAAGAAGGAGGAGAAGGAGAAGGGGGGAGTAGGAGAAGGGGATGAAGGAGAAGGAAGAAGAGAAGGAGGAGGAGGAGCTGGGTGTGATCCCAGCTACTTGGGAGGCTGTGGCAAGAGGATATAAACTTGAAGCCAGACTAGGCAACTTAGCAAGGTATTGTCTCAATAAATAAAAAGTGGGCTGTGGATGTAGCTCAGTAGTAGAGTACCTCTGGGTTTAATCCCCAGTACCAAAAAAAAAAAAAAAAAAAAAAAGGGTGGGGGAGTGTCGGTGGGTGGAGGAGAATGTACTGCTTCAACACATGGCCTATGGTGTCAGATGGCTCAGAATGCTAATCCTCGCCTGGCCATTTATATGCTATTTGACTTTGGACAAGAAGCTAAAATCTCTGTTTCACATCCATTAAATAGAGATAATCACAATATTTAGCTCATAGAATTGTCTGGAAAATTAAATACATACTGCATATAAAATGTTTAGCACAGTACCTGGTACATACACAGCACCAAATCAAAGGCTGTGTTATTATTAGTTTTGAGATTCAAGAGTGATCTCCATTTAACACAACTAAAATCAGGAAGCAAGAAATGCTGCAGGACTTTATATAGGAAGATGATGGTGAACATGTTATTTTAGGAAACTAAAATCTATCTCAGGATTTTAAAGCGTACTGCAGGGTGAGGAACCTAGAGTCAGATTTCTTCAGAGGTTCTGAGAATAGTCCAAGACATAAGTTGTACACCTTAATCCTTGTGAAAACTACAGTAATGGGAAGAAATGGATGAATAAGTGAATCATGTCCTGTGGAAAATCAATTAGTCTCTGAGACTCTTGATGACTTTGAGCAATGAGGAAAAAAGACAAAACTATATTTTTTAAACTTGCATGTTTCAGAGAACAGCAAAGCAATGGACTGAAGTAGGAGATTTTCTTGGGGGGGAAAAACAGTTTGACAGGAGAAAGACAATAAATTTTATGTCAGACACGTGGAATTTGCAGTCTAGTGTGCAAAAGAAAACCCAAGACTGGCTCTGAGGTGAGAGATCAGAGGTATTGATTTGGGTGTCATTCATTCAAAGAGAAATTTAAGTCAACAGTTTCTGATCTTGTCCTCTTGCTATACATGGGTGAGTGTGTGTGTTTTTAGGCGGCAGGAATGACTTCCTTTTTGAAATAAAATCTTACATAAAACCTCAATACATAAAAAACATGGGGATAAGGCTCTTCTGCTTCAGCAGGCTCTGGGACAACTGTGAGAAGTCTCTGGGCTCAGGAGCACAGACTGAAACCCCTGGTGAGCCCCAGGAAGAAGATACATGAGACATACACACAAAAGCAGCTAGGGCTAAACCTGCAGAAATACTTAGATTTAGAGTATAGTGTCAAGAAAGAATGAAGAAGACAGAGAAAGGGCAGTTGGAGGGCGGAAAGAGTAGGAGTAAAAGCAATAGAGGGTGACACAGGAGCCCTAGGATGAGAGTTCTTAAGAGAGTGGTTGATAATGCCAACAATAGAGAAACCAAGAACAATGATGTCATAGCATGTAAATCTTTATTTATTTATTTATTTATTTTTATTTTTTATTCTAAGATGTTATAAATGACAGCAGAATGCATTACATTTCATATTACATATATAGAGTACTTTTTTACAAATCTCTGGTTGTATGCAAAGTATATTCACACCATTCGTGACTTCATACATGCACTTAGGGTAATGATATCCATCTCATTCTACCATCTTTTTTTTTTTGTTTTCCTTCACCCTTTTGCCCCCTCCCTTCCCCTCCCTCCCCATTGGCCATTCTAGTGTTCCTCTAATCCTCCCATGCTCCCCGTCCCAACCCGACTGTGAATTGGCCTCCTTATATCAGAGAAAACATTTGGCATTTGGCTTTTGGGGATTGGCTAACTTCACTTAGCATTATATTCTCTAACTCCATCCATTTTCCTGCAAATGCCATGATTTTATTCTCTCTTATTGTGAGTAATATTCTATTGTGTGCATATACCACATTTTTTTTTATCCATTCATCTACTGAAGGGCACCTAGGTTGGTTCCACAGTTTAGCTATTGTGAATTGTGCTGCTATAAACATTGATGTGGCTGTGTCCCTATAGTATGCTGTTTTCAGGTCTTTTGGGTAAAGACCAAGGAGTGGGATAGCTGGGTCATAAGGTGGTTCCATTCCAAGTTTTCCAAGGTATCTCCATACTGCTTTCCATATTGGCTGCACCATTTTGCAGTCCCACCAACAATGTATGAGTGTGCCTTTTTCTCCACATCCTCTCCAACATTTATTGCTGTTTGTGTTCTTAATAGCTGCCATTCTGACTGGTGTGAGATGAAATCTTAGAGTGGTTTTGATTTGCATTTCTCTAATTGCCAGAGAGGTTGAGCATTTTTTCATGTATTTGTTGATTGATTGTATATCTTCTTCTGAGAAGTGTCTGTTCAGTTCCTTGGCCCATTTATTGATTGGGTTATTATTATTATTTTTTTTTGGTATTAAGATTTTTGAGTTCTTTATATATTCTAGAGATTAGTGCTCTATCTGACGTGCATGTGGTAAAAATTTGTTCCCAATTAGTAGGCTCTCTGTTCACCTCACTGATTGTTTCTTTTGCTGAGAAGAAGCTTGCATGTAAATCTTTTATCATTTCTTGCTTCCCGATTTTAGTTGTGTTAAATGGATATAATGTCATGCAACTGGTCTTAAGACTCCATATACTGTATTGCACTTAACATTGCTTTGAAATGAAAAGAATATTGGGGCCTAAGGGTGCAGCAAAGTGATAGAGCACACGCTCAGCATGTGTAGGATCTAGGTTCAATCCCCAGCTCCAAAACAAGAAGAAAAGGATCAGGATGATAAGAAAACTTTCAAAAATAGCAATCTCCTCTTTTAAACACTTTTTAAATTTTTTCTTTTGTAGTTGTAGATGGACAGCATGCCTTTATTTTATTTGTTTATTTTTACGTGGTGCTGAGGATCGAACCCAGTGCCTCACACATTGTGAGGCAAGCGCTCTGCCACTGAGCTACAGCCCCAGCCCCTTTTTTAAAGACGTTTTAAAGTTCAATCATAACAGAAATGGTACATCACTGGCCACTTTGAGGAAAAGGATTGTTTTGAGTCACATAAGGCAGTCATCTGATTATTCTGTCTCGGTGACAGAATAATCATTGAGACAGAATAATCACAGGTTAAATAATAAGAAATTTTCTTTCCAACTCATCCAGGTATTTCAAAAGGCTGTAGAATTCTTAGACTTAAATGCTTTACTTCTTAGTAACCCTTGGATTGCTGGCAGTAAAATAATGCAATAGAAGGGCCTTTTTGAGTGTGAGAACTAAGGAGTAAGATTGGAAGGCAGTGACTATGATCTCAAAAATTGAATCACACATATATTGCCAATTGTTAGTACTGGCCATTTGTTATTCATCTTGCTCTCTGAAGCAGTTTGCGATATGGTACCGGGGATTGAACTCAGGGGCACTCGACCACTGGGCCACATCCCCAGCCCTTTTTTTTTTTTTTTGGTACCGGGGATTGAACTCAAGGGCACTCGACCACTGGGCCACATCCCCAGCCCTTTTTTGTGTTTTTATTAGAGACAGGGTCTCACTGAGTTGCTAAGTGCCTCGCCATTGCTGAGGCTGGCTTTGAACTCGAGATTCTCCTGCCTCAGCCTCCCAAAGTGCTGGGATTACAGGCGTGCGCCACCGCGCCCGGCTGCCCTTTTTTGTTTTTTTTTATCAGAGACAGGGTCTCATTGAGTTGCTAAGTGCCTCACCATTGTTGAGGCTGGCTTTGAATTTGTGATCCTCCTGCCTCAGCCTCCCAAGTGCTGGGATTACAGGCGTGCGCCACCACACCCGGCTTAGCAATTTGCAATATTAATCACAACTATTTCTTCACATTCTCTCCAGTGGTTTCAATGGTTTTGCACTAGACTGGTTCTCTGTTCCTTTATTTTCTGTCTTTTGCTAACTTTTTTTAATCCATAAATTAACATTACAAGTTATCTTTTATTAGCACTCTGATATTTTCTTTAAATCTATACTACTCCTGAATTTTTTTTTTATTGGACTTCAACCTCACTTCTATTTGAAAGATTTCCAAATTCATAACCAGTGGATCGTTCACTTCTGTGAACTGTCCACCTATAGTGCTGTCTGCTGTCCATCTGTGTATACTGTGTTCATGTCTCAGCACACTTAAAATAAACATGTCTGAGAGTTGGAAAAATTGATTTTTTTCTGCCATTCCTCAGTCAAGGATAGATTCTTCTTCTGATTCTTTTTTTAATGATCAGAATCTTACTGACATTTAAAAACGTGACCTCTTTCGAGTGATGTAATCACTTTTCAAAAGACCCTACCTCTTAGCACTATAGGGATTAAGTTTTGTATTGTTTTGTTTTGTATGGGTACCTGGGATTGCACTCAGAGGTACTCTACCACTGAGCCACATCCCCAGCCCTAATTTTTATTTTATTTAGAGACAGGGTCTCACTGAGTTACTTAGCATCTGGCTGGCTTTGAACTTGTGATCCTCCTGTCTCAGCCTCCCTAAGCCGCTGGGATGTACTACCAACATCCCAGCACAACAGGCATGTGCTACCACACCCATCAGGTAATTAAGTTTTAACACGTGAATTTTGGGAGACATAGTTTGGAAAACAAAGCAGTTACTGATTTTTAACTTAATTGAAAACTAAAGAATGTGGTGCTTTGAAATCTATTGAAACTTGACTGACCTTGGACATAGTTAATTTTCATAAATGTTCCGTGTGAACTTGGAAAACTGGGTTTTCTACAAGTTTCAGGGCTACCATTTTGTAGTAAGATAGTAAGTAATGAAGTATAATTAATTAGCAAATGTGGATTATTTTATTATTAATCTTATTGTTTTGGGCTGTTATATTTGACCTTTAAATTAATTACATTTATTTTATATTTGCATACATATATGTGTATGTATGTATATACACATACATACACATATATATATATATAATGTACACATGACTATGTAAGTCTATATGTATTGCTATGGAAGTATATTTTGCCATGTTACAGTGAAAATTCGATTAGATTATGAAACATAAAGTACAAATGCATAAAGAAAAGTGAAAGTGTGGCCCCTAAAATGTTTACGTCATTATCTTTGGTAAGTGAGATCATAGAGTTCTTTCATTTTTCTCTTTCTGTATTATGAAAATTGTTTCTCTTTAATCTTAGTGAGGACAACCACAATCCTTTCCCCTTTGAGGGGCACAAAGCCCCTGCTTGGAAATCTGCACCAGTGGTGTATGTGACATAAGAATATGAATACAGACTGTGCTGGCTGTCTTCTGTGATCACTTTCTGGGTTTGGGCGGTGTTCTTGACATTGACTGTTGCCAGGGGATAGTGTCTCTATACAAAAATCTTGAAACTCTGATAAAAATGAAATGATTTTTAACATCTTATTTTTTTCTCCTTCAGAAATCACAGCACCTTCAATCTCTTACTTTTGTTTTTGTTTTGTTACTTAACCCATTGAACTATGTGGGTTCTTTCCTACTTTTGAGCAATTTGAATTTATTTATTCATCTCCCCAATGGTATTTGACAGGGAAGAAAAGAACATTTCTACTTTAGGAGAAAATATCTTAGATATATTACAGTTAATTATAAATCTTGTCAAGGACTAAGATTTGTGAATAATCTTTGGATTCGTTACTGAGTGTGTGTGTGTTGTGCACGCGTGCACACTGGTATGTGAGTCTGTGTAATCAAATAGTTATACGAAAGGATTCAAAAACTCATTTTTCAAAGCAATATATGTTAACTATAAAAATGCAAATAATACAAAATCAAAAGTAAAAAATGGAAAGCCTCCATCCCCCAATTTGGGGTTCATTGACTAATGCCAGATCGTAAGCTGAAGTCAGAGAAAGTAAGCAGTTCCTATGTGATGTGGTTGGATACATGCAGAAAAAAAGCCTTTGCCACAGAATTTATTGCCCTTTACAAATGCTTGAAATCCTGCCATTAGAAGATCATTGATTTGGTTACAAATCTTTTTTCTTTTTTTAAACAATCCTTTGCAGTCGTTCAGCTGTCTGTAAACAGGACTGGATAATAGATTTTGATAAAAGAGAAAGTATGGACACAGCACAGATCTTGTGCAGGGAGAGCCAGGGCTGATCCTGGGGTGTGCCTGGGGGTTGGAAGAAGGAAGAGTGGGGGCCGAAAGGCTGAAAGAGATCTACCACAGCAGCATTAGCAGGGGATGTCACTGCCCCACTGTCTCAGCGTGCAGTGTTGTGCGTCTTTTCATCCTGCACTTGCTTTGCAAACTATGTTCCCCAAGGAAGAATAATTTTCTCCTTTACTTTTCAAGCAAAATAGGTTATTTTATGTTGATATGGGTTCCGAAATTAACTAAATGTATTGGTTTCTTCTAAAAAATGGATCTGAGCTCCATTCATACAGATGGATAGGGAAAGGGGAGAGAGCCAGGAGATAGCTCGCTGTATGCAGTGGGCCTCATAACATGAAAGCAAAACCTGCAAACTATGTTTAGTGTCAGTGCTTGGTTTTCCCTCTTCCAAATTTATCCTTCCAAATGCTGTTTTAGCAACTCATAATCACCCTGAGAAGGTCTGTTTTCCAAAAGAAGCAGCAGCAGTGTTTAAGTTTACATGACCCCAGTTTCATGACAGCAGTAGCAAATCAGATATCTTATCCAAGGAAAAGCATTTTTGGCTTAGAATTCCATCACTCTCATGGTGGGAGTCAACAGCTCATTTTGGCTTCAGCACTGCTGCAGAACACTGGCTGCAGTGAATCTTTCAAAAAGCATAAACACAATTGGTATTTATAGCATTGTTAACATTGGTTAAATAGTTGGGGGAGTTGTCCATAAGCCTGTTTTAGGAAGGTGAGGGAGGAATCTTTGTTGTGACTGCTGTAAGATTTAAGAGCAGGACAACAGGATTACAGTGGTTGTAGCAATACAATAAATTAGAAGTATTGAATGCAATAAGTTAAAATTTCATGCAGCTACAATTCCAAGTGTTCTAGAAACAATCCTGAAGCATCTCTGGCCAGAAGTGTGTTACACAGATGGTACATTTGACACAGTGCAGGGCAGGAACTGTACACTGAAAAGCCAAATAAACGGTAAGGATTAGTTAAGTTTTAATTGAAAACCTACATAAAAAAATACCATGAAATTATGCCAGACATTATTGTTCATCAAAACTGCAATAATCAGACAGTTTCCCTTCGTCAATTAAATGAGCATCAAAGTTGTCAGTAAAGCTAATCTTTGTTTTTTACTCATTATGATCAGTTAAGGAAGTAAATAAGTAGCTAAGTTATGTAGTCAAGGCTACAAAGCAAAGTATTAGTATTTTTATGCATTTTTTAAAAATTTCCCTTTCAGTTACTGTAGGGAACTTGGAGGCTGCTGCCTTCTATCATGAATGCATTTCCTCTAGGCATTGTTTTCAGTTCACACTGGGATGTTTCAAATCAAGTGACTGAATTTTGTTCTCTAAATTTTAAAATAAATATAACATTTTAGTAAGGTTAAGATGAATAAAAAATTGCACAGACCTGAAAAATCAGTGTAAAATGTTTGACAGGATGACAGATTTCTAAATTTTCAGAATGACAACTTTGTTTTCTTAGAAAATTTACTTGGAATTTAATAATTGCTTTTAGTTCTCATTATTAGTACAAAGAAACAAAGAAATTCTATTCTGTTCATATTTGGGGAACATTTAAGAATAAATTTTTAAAATATGGGGTAAATCATATTATAACTCTAAATTGGTTGTCTTAACTTCTCTGTATCCTGCGAGTGCTATGATGGGGGTGGGGAGGGGTCGGGTGGGGGTGGGGAGGGTGTGCACACATGTGTGAGTGCTTGTGTTGTCTTTCAGGTTTAAGTTTCTTGAAGCCAAGGAGCATGTCATTTAATTCCTTACTTCATCTCAATTCCGGTGGTCTGAAACAGTGGGTGCTCACAAACACTGTTGAGAAAATTAAGACTATTTGGTTCCTACCAAATGAATGACTGACCAAATGACTGCATCTTTTCATGACATAGTTTAAACATATTTTGGGTTTGAGAAATACTTCAACCTTCAGAATGAAGTAAATTAACTCTGCTGCTTTGTTGTGTGTTTTAAGAACTTTTTGCTATATTTTCACTGTGTTTGCTTTTGGCATTGGGAACCCCTTTGAAAACATTCCACTTATTTTTCTAGGCAGCTGCTTTATCTACTCATTTCCAGTAGCCAGAGATGGAGGTGTTTTGAATGAGCACATCAATGTTCTAGACAGAGATACTGTTTGAAATTATCCATGAGCACAGTGCCGCTGAACATTATTGAGTGACGTTTGTTTCTGTTGGTTGTGTCTGCTCTGACTAGCTGGTTTCTTTCAGATTGGCAGCTGGGATTATGCTATAGTAGATGGACAGCTACAAGAACTGGAGATTGTAGTGAGGCTGAGCTGGGCCTCACTTAATGTGCCTGGAATGCATGGGCTCAGTTACAAGGCAGTAATGGAAAGATCTATGTGTATATCTACAAATTATAATTACTTCATGTTTTACCTGTTTTTACCTTTATGTTGGTAAAAATACTCCTCTCTCTCCCCTTTTTTTTTAACCACTCCCCTGAATTTTTACCACTGCATTATTAATTTTTAAATAAGTTTTACTGTATTTGGAAGCTGCTCTTTCTCTGCTCTTTGTGAACTCCATAACCACGATGTGTGTGTTTCTCGTTACCTGCTGTATTTTTGTGCACTGTTTGGAGGAAAACATATTGTTTACTTTAAAAATGTATGTACGTTTCTAAGTATTTAATTCTTAAAAGGTAGAAAAATATTGTTAAAACTGAGGACTCCTTGGAAGCTAATAAATTAGAAAGTAAGCTCAACATGACCAAATTAACTTTATTAGCAAGATACATCGATTGACCAGTTTTTGACCAATTAATCAACTGGGGTTCTTAGCTGGTTAAATATATATTTCTGGCTATTATGTTACTGGATAAATTAAACTTCATAAAATTGTATCAAATATTGACAGAATTTATAAAGGTTTTTATATTTTCCTAGTTTAGATTTCTTTTGAAGCAGATTTGTTGTTGTTCATTTCAAAAGTAATCCATCCTTCTAATACAGATTTTTATTTTGCCAATCTTTTCATCCTTACCACAGAGAACAGCTGGTGATGGTTTGATACACAGCCTTCTAGACCTTACATGAAGTATTCATGCATGTGTGTGTGTGCTCACATAACCCATGTCAGAGTGTGTGTGTGTGTGTGTGTGTGTGTGTGTGTGTGTGTTTACCTATATGAGATCATACTCTATATACTTTGGTAACCAGAGATTTTTTCTTTCATCAGTATATTGTCAACTGGTTTCCATGTAGGATAAATTCAACTCAACTTACTCATTGTAATGGTTCTCTATATCATATTCCTTTATCATAGTTTGTTTAGGTAGTTTTTTCTCCAAATTTTTAGTTACAAAGAGTTCTGTAGTGACCATTTTTGTACCTAAATCTTTTTACATCCATTTGATTCTTATAAAAATTCTTAGAAGTGAAATCTTTATTTGAAAACATAAAAATCTGATCCTTTTCTAATTTTTTAAAACTATTTTTCTTTATGTCTAATTTTTCAAAATTTTAAAAAGGTCTTCAATCTATCTGATTAAGTTCAAAATATTCCATAGCCACATATTTAAAAACTATATTTTCCCCTGAAAGGCTATTTTTTTTACATTTATGCTTCATTTCATTTAAATTTATATATTTTTTGATTTCTAGAGCACTTCAAATATATTTCAATCTTAAATTTTTTTCCGTAATTTGAGTCAGGTTTATTTACTATTTTTTAAAAATTTTATAATCATGTTGTTCTCACTACTAAAAAGTAACTGTTTTTCTTTCCCTAGGTGAAGAGGGAGTCTGGTTACTATGTTTCTAAATGACACTTTGCCTTTTTTTTTTTTTTTTTTTTTAACCCAGCTAGAGATGTTGCTCAGCAAAACCATTCCCACTATGTAGATACTTTTCTGCTGGGGATTTCATGCCATCTTTTCCAGTCCTTGTTGTGCCTCCTGTCTGTTGGCCTTAGAAGTTAAAGGATTTTTTTTTTCTTTTTTTATTTATAATAGTAGTATGTATTACAATTCATAATGCACATATATAGCATCTTTTTACATACAACTGTTTGTATACAAAGTATATAAGTACCATTCAGATCTTCAATCATGCATTTAGGATAATGATATCCATCTCATTCAACCACCATTTTTTAAATGGATGAAGTTGGAGAATATAATGCTAAGTGAAATTAGTCAATCTCAAAAATCCAAATACAGAATGTTTTCTCTGATATAAGGAGGCTAGTTCACAGTGTTGTTTGATGGAGGTACATAGGAGGATTAGAGGAACACTAGAATGGTCAAAAGAAAGGGAGGGGAAAAGAGGGAGCAAGGGGGGAGGGAGGGGGGAGAAAAAAGAAATAAAAGTGTTATCAGGATTTTTGTCCTGTGGGAATTAAATACAAACTTAAACATAATGACTAAGTGGTCATTTGATGTGTATTTTTTTCAACCTTCTGATATCAAAGCTAGATTTTAACAGTGGCTCCAAAGGGTACTGTGGCTAGTTAGCTAGACAGTCAGCAGTCCAAGTGGAGACTGCCAAATATCCAGCAAGTTGTTCTCCAGTTCAAGTTCAAATGTGCCAAGGAAAGAAGAAAATTGGCACAAGTAACAGTATGGTGTGTATGGTGTGTAGCACAGCGCAAATCTCTAGAGGGTCTGACTGTAAATATTTAAAGAATTAAATCTAAGCTATGAAGTTTTGTTAAACATTTCTTGGTAAAGAGGTAGACTAGAATCTTTAAGACAGCTTTCTAAAACTTAATTTGAATAATGTTAAAAAATTTTTAATATATTAATGGCATATTTTTTCTTACTAAATTGTTTCATTTCTATTTTCTTCTTCCAATAGTAGTTTTAGATGTAAATATGAAGGGGATAAAGTACAATTTCAAAGTTGTATGCATTAGAAAAGCAGCATATATATTAATCGCATCCATATGTTTAAATTATTTCTATACTAATTCCCATCTCAAAAGAAAAATTTACAACATTTATTGTTGATTACTGAGTATTGTACTGAGTTAACTTGTTTCCTCAGCTAGACTAAAAAGTTTACTTCAGAGAAGACTTTCTTAAGTCAAAGCCAAATATTACATTGTCATTAAGCCAAGACTACTTCCCTTTACTTCTGATTCTTTTCTTTATTTCTTCCTTTCATTCTATCATGTGTGTGTCTATTCTCTCTCCTCCCTCTGCCCCGCCTCTCTCTCTCTCTCTCTCTCTCTGTATGCTTTTCCCAAAAATATGGCTATAAAATCATGCAAGTATGTAATAGTTGGCACACACACACACACACACACACACACACACACACACACAAAACAGTAGAACACACAGCTTGTTGAAAATATCTTCATAATATTTCCATTTGGAAATCCATTAATAAATTCTGTGGGTAATATTTGAGATGCTGTTTACAAAACATAAATATGTGGTTTTACTAGGATATCTTGAAGTATTTGTATGGCCTTTTTTATTACTGGGTATTTCAACATCTGGAATGCTGTCTGCTGAATTCAGGTTTTATTATACAAAGTAGTAACAGGCTATTTAGAGAAATAATTGGGAATCGATGAATAAGAATGCTAAATAATAAAGCAAGCTTTTAGTGGAAATGTTTTAATGGAACATTTGATTCAATACTAGGCTGCTCTGTAACAGTGGTAGTAATGTGTCTCTTAGCTGTAACCCTACTGAATCCAGTTGCCTTGTATGGCCATTCATTCAATAAATATTTATTGAGCACCTACTATGTGCCAAGCCCCAGAAGTACAAAAATACTTGGCAGTATCTTTTTTTTTTTTTTTTTTTTTTTTTTTGTGTGTGTGTGTGTGTGTGTGTGTGTGGTACCGGGGATTGAACTCAGGGGCACTTGACCACTGGGTCACATCCCCAGACCTTTTTTGTATTTTATTTAGAGACAGGGTCTCACTGAGTTGCTAAGTGCTTCCCCATTGCTGAGGCTGGCTTTGAACTCGCGATCCTCCTGCCTCAGCCTCCCAAAGTGCTGGGATTACAGGCGTGCGCCACCGCGCCCGGCTAGTATCTGTTTTTAAGGAAACTAATGGCCTAAGCAATAGGACAGAAAATCATTCTATATTTGTGATATTAAATAAATAGGCAGTAGAGAAGTAGGTTTGTGCACGTTGCTCTGAGAATAATAAGGGAAGAATGGCAAGAGTCTCGAGAAGGTCAAGAAAGATCTCCCAGAGGTCAGAGGAACCTGATTTTGGTCTTCAAGAATGAGAATGAGGCAACCACATAGATAACAGGAATAGAAAATATATGCAGGGCTTTAAAAGGCAGTATGACACCTTGCATGTCACAGTATAGGATGAGGGGACAGTGGCAAGGACTGAGACTGAAAACATAAGCAGAGGCTGGATAACTGTTATTATTAATCTTAATGATGAGTAGTTGGTACTTAATGCAAACCTGACACTGTGTTAAGTCTTTTTTATATATACGCTGCAGTAACGTCACCACACACTTAAGTGATGGCTTGCTATGTGCCAACAACTGTTCTCAGTGCTTTATGTTATCCCATTTAATCCTCACAACAATGCAATAAAATACTTACAGTTATTACTGTATTTAAATGAGGAAATTAAAACACAGAAAGTTAAGAAACTTGCCCCAAATCACTGTGCTGCATTGTGGTGGTGCTCAGCTTCAATCACAGGCAGTTTGACTCCAGGGCCTGCCTAACTCTACTGCCCTATTGTGCCACAATTAGGAACCTGGATGGAAGGATTTTAATTAAAGAAGCTATATGAACAAATTTACCACTTTAGGATTAAATATCTTATAAATTCAGGTGTCTTCATCCATCTGAAAAAAATATGAAGGCTGACAGCTAATACTTATATTTTTTATACTGTGGTATGTTTTCATTTTCAGTATAATTTTGCATTAGAGGTCAAATATAAATAGCTTAAAGGCAGGAATGCTGTCTTACTTTTCAATGAATCTATCTAGCACATTGCTTAGACTGAGCCCCTTTTGAGACTACTCAAAGCCAAAAATGTTAATGATTATTGAAGATGTTCAATGGTTAGATGGGGATGTTACCTTATTCCATAATAAAAATTTTGCATATTAAATGAATTTTAAAAAGAGATCATCTGGTCTCTTCAACTGTAGTTGAAGGTGAGTTCATGAAAAATAGTTCAGGCATTTGTAGAGTTTGTTAAGCTACCCTGTTACCAACCTACCTTCTTGAAGTTTACACAGGAATAAGGATACCTGTAAGTTTCCTGCAATTTCAAACTGCACTATGCCTTTATATTTACTTTTTCTCTATTCAGAGAGCCACATGGAAAATTGAAAATAAGACAATATACAGATTTACCTAAGGGCCTTTTTCAAATCACATATATCCCCCCAGAATTTCTCACTTGTCTTTAACAGTCTCTGCTGTAGTAATATGCGGAAGTGGTTGTCATATCACTCTAGCCTGTTAGGCTGAAGAAATGAGAATTGCTGCCTTCAGTGACATTTTTCAGAGCTTCCCTGAGATTCGTTTGGTGCCTGTAGTAACAAGACACCAGTGAGGCTCTCTGTCCTCCCTATACCCCATTTCATCCTCAAGAACTGTGCTCATCTCTCAAGCTTGGCTTTGTCCCCATTTTACTTGATGAGCCACAGGATTCTTGGCTAGCTTGCTGTATAATCAGCACTGGGTAAACTTGGCTGTTGTGTGAGTCCTGAGTCTAAGGCACTCTTCTCCCTGTCGTGTACCACCGAAGCACATGATGTTCTGACTCTTATAGTATACTTGTGTAGACAGACTCTCTACCCTCTCAAAAATTAACTTTATCAGGAAGCCTGAATCAACTGTATACTAGTCAGAAGTAGAAATGGGCAGTAAAATTTGGTGACTATTGCACTAACAAGGTTTTCTAGAGAGGGATAGAGCTTACATGATTGAAGATGAGGGTGATCATTCTAGCAGAAGCAGTGGCATGAAAAAAAAAAATGAAAGGCAGATATTTGTGGATGAAAATCGGCTTGACCAAAAAAGGAACACTTGTGTAAGGTAGTAGGACAGGGAATAAATGGAAGGAAACCCATCAATGCCTGGTGTTTGGCCTTTATCTGTCAAGTACTGGGGACCACATGAAGACATGGACCAGAGGAAGGCTGCACACAGGAGAATTTTGGAAAACTCAATTCTACAAGGTACACTGAAGAAAGAAAATGAACAGAGGAAGAAAACTACAGAGAATGTGATAATACTAAATACTTGAAATTATAAGGGACCTAGATTCAGAAAAGAATGATGAGAGTGAGAAAGTTTAAAAAAGAAGTAATTGGGCTTAGTCAATGATTATATGTGAAAGAAAGAGGATCCACCCCCATGAATTCATTGAACCTTATAAAAGGGCTGGAGGGAATTAGTTTAGTCTTTTCCTCTTCCATCTTGTGCCCTGTGAGGACACAGCATTTGTTCTCTCCAGAGGATGCATGGATAGGTGCCTCCTTGAAGGTGGAGACCAGCATTGACCAGACATGAACTTGCTGCTATCCTTTTCCTGGACTTCCAGACACCAGAAATATGAGAAATAAATTCCTATTGTTTATAAATTACTCAGTCTAGCCTGGCATGGTGGCCATGCCTGTAATCCCAGTTTCTCAGGAGGCTGAGGCAGAAAGATTGCAAGTTTGAGGCCTACCTGAACAACTCAGTGACACCCTGTCTCAAAATAAAACAGGAAGGGTTGGGGATAGATATAGCTCATTGGTACAGCAGCCCCAGGGTTCAATCCTCAGAACAACAACAGCAACAAAAATCAGTCTGTGGTACTTTGTTACAGTAGCACAAATGAACTAAGGCAATTAAAAAAAAAAAGATAATTAGGTTGTGTATCTGAAAGCAAGCCCTCTCTGAGGAGGAAATGAACTTCAAGCTGATGTATACATAACTAGGAACCAGAATGTGAATGAAAATCTGGGGTAGTCAGAATAAATAACTATCATTGAAGAGAGCCAAGTCAGTGACAAACTTCACATGACCAGGAACAGAGAGAAGGTCAGTATGACAGGACACATAAATGAGGGAGAGAAAGAGATGATGTTAGATCAGGGAGGTAGGCATGGCCAGATCATGTGGGTCCTACTCTCTGTTTAACGTGAAATAGGAGGGTTTAAGTAAGGGGTGACATGATTTGATTTATAGTTTTCAAATGTTACTTTGGCAGCTCTGTGGAAGTAGAATGCAGGTAGGTAAATAAATAGGTGAGCAAGTCCATTTCATGTTGGTCCCTGGGGAGATGGTGATGGTGGCTTGGACTAATGATAGACACAAATGATTTCCAGATATGTTTTGGAGATAGCAGCAATCTTGCTGCTCTTTATCACCAACTTTGCTTATGCCTCTCACCTACTATGTAGTTTATTCTACTCACATAGTCACGGATGCTCCTTCCTACATGCTATGCTCACTGCTTTCAATGTTTCTTCTCTTTCCTTTGCTTTACCTACTTCATACTCATTTCTTAAGAGTGTGCTCAGTTATTACTTCCTTAGTCTGACTTAATATGACTGACTGCTCCTCCTTTGTACTTCCATATTCAGTTATGTCACACACACACACACACACACACGTATGTGCATATGTTGAGGGTTTTTTTTTTTAATTATTTCTCACTAACTGAACTCCATCATTGAAGTAATAACCAGAAAATGACTGACCTTTATTTGTTCATCCCTGTCTATGAAAGAATATATATAATGCTGGGGAAATACAGTAGATTAAAATATGGTAAAAACAGGGAGAAAAAAAAAATAATACCAAAGAGAAATAAAAAGGAGTAAAGGGGTTTGCAGAATAAGCATCTAAAGAAAAGAATATATTCTGTAGCTGGGGGTCACAAGATATTTGAAAAAAAGATTAGCATGTTTGCCTGGAAAAAAAAATCTTTCTGGTATGTGATATATGTAAATGCAGACATGTATATTGATAACCCAGCTGTTTTCTAAAAATTAAAAACAACATAAAACTTTAATGTGCTACAGGCTGTTTCTCTGATTACTCTTCCTCCTCTTATGGTTATTATTTCTATCGTTTAGTGCTCTTTTTATAGAGAGATTATTTTTATGATCACTTACTATGCCATATGTATTAACCACTCACTCTAGAACAGGAACTTCCTCCAGAGGAATGGAGATTTTGCCAAGTAAGACAAATGTGCGAGTTGTATGTTGGCATCCTGCATCTGTGTATGACTGGGTGACTGCAAAAGTGTTCTGAACTAAACTATACTAGTGAACAGAAATAAGAAAAAGTAGAGCTACCAAATAGAAATTGGTCTGGTCTGCTTTTTATGCTTTTAAGAAAAGCACAAATCTATCCTGGTACCATTATTGTGATTTTCAAGCAACAGTACTTAAATAAGTCAAGTGGATATACAAATGTACCAACATTAGTGATGTGAAAGTACCTCACAGGAACAAGATTCTGAAGAAAAGATGGGTGTGGCCTGGTGATGGGCTGGCTTATAAATTCATAGACAGCAATGGTGAAAGCTTTACAACTGACAGGAGCTCTGTGATCAGACTTGATGTGGAGGCTGTACCAGCTGGCACTTACAGAGATATGTGTGGCCACACAAGCAGGAGCCACTTCCCTCCATGTTCTTGGTCTTACTGTGATTCCACAGTTCATGAAGACAGAGAAGCATCTGTGACCATCTCCTTAAACAGTTCCCTACCACCAACTCCGCCTTTATCTTCTCCATAGCACAAATCGCAACTGCAATTATAGTCTCTGTAATTTATTTTCTGTGTACTCCATTACAATATGAGTTCCATAAGGCAAGAACTTTGTCTGTCTTACTCAGCTCTGTAGTTTAGCACCTTGAACAAGATGAACATTTGTTGAATAAATGAATAAAAACATTAACTCTCTGAGTTCATCAGCCCCTTCCTGCTTTCCTTATTTATTCAATCCATCCCAGATCCATATTTCATCATTTGGACAATATCCCTTTTTCAGTTTCATTGTACCCTCTTCCACCTCAATCCTTTTTTATACATTTCATCATATTTCCATGCAAAACACCCCTGTGTCTGTCTACACACACACACACACACACACACACACACACACCTTTGTTCAAGTTTAACACTTATTTTCTTGCTGTTGAAAACACATAAAGGAAATAAGTAACTGAAAGAAACTAATAACTTTAAAGCAGTACCTATTAGGCATCTATCACTAGTCAGAAATTTCCATAACTATTGGCTCATCTTTGGTAGGAACCTACATAGATAATGCTGGTGCCCTGCCCCCTCATTCAGACACTGACTTCTGCAAGGCCCCATGCCACGCTGCCCTTCTCTCCAGTTTCAGAAGAGAGAGGTACTATGGTTCACTCCCATCCAGAGCGTATCTCTATCTGTGCTCTGGATTTCGTTCCTTTACACTTTCTTCTAGAGCCTGATATCTCTCACATGCTTTCTTTCTGTATATCTGACATGCTTCCCACTTTTTGGATTTTTCCAATGAAACACAGTCAAATATCAACCCAGAGGAGAAAAGTCTCCCTACGAGTGATTGTTAATGGGTACAAGGATTCCTTTTTGTGGTGACAAAAATGTTCTTAGATTAAATTTTGTAATGCTTGCATGACTTTGTGAATACATTAAAATCCATTATATGCTTTCAATGACCTAATTATACCATATGAACTGAATTATATCTCAATAAAGTTGTTAACAATTTTTCTCTTAGGACCAGGGATAGAGCTCAGTGGTAGAGCACATGCCTGGCATGTGTAGGGCCCTGGGTTCCAGCCCCAGTGCTACAAAACAAATAAACAAAGCTCCCTGCAAACCTCCCTTTAAATAACTTTCTCTTCCAACCCTCCTCACCTCCCACTCACAGCACAATACTCTAGCTTCTAAGCTATTTTCTCTATGATCACAAATGGTTTCTTAGTGAGAAAAATCCAATAGGCACTTTTCAGTTCTTATCTTTTCAAACTTCTTCCAGACAGGTTCTAAAACACACACTTGGTCATGTTACAAATTTTCTATTGTTCTCACTGCCTTATAATGCAATTACATTTCCTTTATAATCTATAAATAATATGTAAATGTATTTATATGGCATATATACATACTTTTTATGGAATTGAAGGCCCTTCATGATCTGGTTCCTTTCTCCCTCTTACCTTATCATCTTCAATCCATTTCATATACACCCAATTCTCCATCCATGATCCCTGTTACATACATGCCAGAAACTTAATGCAGTATCCTCTGTGTAGATATTCATTGCCCATGACTCTACTCAGATATCTGAATCATCCTTGAATATGCTGCTCCAACCTCCTATTTCCCAGAAAAATATGCCTGGGTTTCATTAGTCTGAGTTTAGTACCCATCCTCTGTGCTTGTGCATGTATACATACATATATTTATCTCGATACTGAATTTGTCAGTGTATTTTAATTGTTTACTTATCCCTATTTTCTCATTAGATAATGAATTCAGGCTGAGTGAGGGAAAAACTTGCCTTTCAACCTTTTAACCTTATTAGAATAATTTGGGTTCAATAAAAGGTTATTGAAGAAAATGAATAAGTCAATGACATATTTTTGTTTTCTGCTTTCTTCTTGTCTCAATTTACAATGAACTCTGCATGTGTATGCTAGAAAATGGTCTCTAATGCCTTCTCCAGTGTCAACATGTTATGATTCTGTGATGTCATCTTAAAGTTGTGTTTCTAACCTGGATTTAACTCTGAACAATATGAGGTAAGGAATAACCTGCTGAATATTATGATCTGATAATGACACCTCACCTAATCTTCTATGGGTAGGCAATATCATACCAATTCTACATTTGAGGAAACAGAGTTTTAGGAGGATCCAAATCAAACAACTAGTAGTTATTAAAGGAATCAAATCTACATCATTTTATTTATTTGTTTACTCTATTTTATCACACTGCCTTGTGCCCTAAGATTTAGCACTGGTCAATGCTATGGACAGGCAATAATAAAGGATTCTATTTTAATCATATTCAGAAAGCTTTGTGAATTAAATGTATATTTATATTAATAATGCTAAGTAACAAAGAGACATTCCCATTTCAAAAACATCATACATACCATACATAGAACATCATAGGTCACATGTATTTAACAAATGTAGAATCTAATGTATAATCTATGTATATATAATATAAAAATACATCAGGGTGTGATGAAAGGAAAACTATCTGGTTAAGGCTTAATTTTCTGATAATGCCTGCCAGACACAAAAAGACAAATAATGTATGATTTCACTTACATAAGGTGCCTAGAGTAATCAGATTCATAGAGACAGCAGAATGGTGGTTACCAGAAATCGAGGAGAGGACAGAGAGGGGAGTTATTGTGGGAGAGAAAGAGAAGTCAAAAAAAAAACCTTAAACAAATGTTTTAAATAGTCATTAGCAAATAGTGATTATGAAAAATAAATATTAAAAATTTGTTTGGAATGGTGGTTTCTCAAAGAGTTACACATAATTCACCAATTCCACTTTGGGGCATGTATCCCCAAGAACTGAAAGCAGGGACATACCTGTACACCAATGTTCTTATTATTCACCAAAGGTAAAAGGTAAGAAAAACCCAAAATGTCCATGGGTAGAAAAGTGGATAAATGAAATGTGGTATAGGCATATAACAGAAATTTAGTCAGCCCTAAAAAAGAAGCAAATTCTGTACGTGCTATACATGGATGAATCTTAAAGATACTATGCTAAGTAAAATAAGTCAGAAATAAATGGTCAAAAAATGTAGATTCCATTTATATGAGATACCTGGAACAATCAAATACATAAAGACAGAAACTTTAATGGTGTTTGTCAGGGACTGAGGAGAGAATGGAAAAGGGAGCTACTATCTAATGTAAAGAGAGTTTCAGTTTACGCAGATTAAAAATTTCAAGAGATGAATTGTAGTGATGGCTGTGCAACAATGTGGATATTCTTTTTGGCACTGAGGATTGAACCCAGGGCCTTGTGTATGATATGCACACAGCACACATTGTACCACTCACTGAGCTACAGCCACTTCCATATGTCAATGTTCTTAATGCCACTGAAACATACACTCAAAAATGGTAAAAATGGTAAATTTTAAGCATTTTTATTTTACCATAATTTAAAAAATACTTATTTGAGCCAGGTGTGGTGATGTATATCTGTAATTCTAGCAACTCAGGAGGCTGAGGCAGGAGGGTCACAAGTTTAAGGCCAACCCGAGCAACAGTAAGAACCTGTCTCGTAATGAAAAATTAATAGGGTTGGGGATGTGGTTCAGTGGTAGAGCAATCTTGGTACTGCTCAATCACCAGTACCACAAAAACAAAAGCTTATTTGAATTTATATAGTTGAGGTGAAAGAAAAATACATAATTTAGTTTATATCTATATTTCATTATATATCAAATGTCTAAATGTTGTATGCCCAACTTCAAATATCTTACGTAACGAATTAATTTAACAAACACTATTGTCTCACTTTCAGATCATATGTCCTGAAATCACAGTCAGAATACATAGTTACCAAAGACATACATGACAGTCTTCTAGATCCCACTGTCCACTGCTGTAGCCACTAGTCATATGTGCCTATTTACGTTCAAATTAACTAAAATTAATTAAAATTAAATATCCAGTTCCTCAATCACACTAGCCACATTTCAAGTGCATAATCGCATGTGGCTCCTGGCCACTATATTGTACAACGTGGATATAAATATTCCCATCACTCCAGTAAGCTGTATTAAGACTACACTGCAAATAGAATATGATAAACTTCTTTGGAAATCATTGGTGTGTGTTGAGGGCATCAACCCTGAATAAAAAGTCAATCACACTGAGCCACTGAAAGGGTATGAAATAACCAGTTGACTGGCTATGACAAACAGGTACAGGTTGAGCACCACCTTTATGATGTAAATGTTGCATAGACTTTGATTACCTTAAGTTGAAGGAGAAGCTAGTTACATCATCTTAGACACACCAAAAGGAGCATTTTTTTTTAATAGCATCTTACACTGGCAAAAATCATCCTAAGTAGATTTCCATAGTAACTCTATAAAATATTATGGAATTTGAAAATTAAAACTACAGAGGTTACATAGAAACAAAAGAAATATGCTGGTATATGAAGTAAAACATTATAAATCAATTTTATAGTGTGAATTCAGTTATAGATCAGCTATGTAGCAATATGAACAATTACTATAAGGTAACATAGAAAAACAAAAATGGCAGTATGGGTGTTGAAGCAGCACTGGCATGTAACAGAGTAAAGTAGCACTTTTCAAATATCACTTAAACAATACAAAAGAAAGTAAACACACTCAAGCTATTCTATTCTAATGATAAAATGGTGCATTATTTTGTTATTCTGCTTGCACGCTGATTTGACCTCAATTTCACATATAGAATCCTATGTTGTTCAGTGTCATGCAGTCAGTTGTCCCTCTAATAAAATAAGTCCTTCTAATCAAATGTTCTGGAAGGAACATTTTCAAAAACTCTGAAACTCTGGAAGGGTCTTCAGGAGTTCATATGACTTAGCTCTCTGCCTCCATAGTTTTTAAAGTGTAAAAAACAGCAATTCAAAACTTCAACAATTCAGGGCAAATGCATATCTGGTACACGATGCTTCTGCTTGTGTACTAATTTCTATCAAGCACATGAGCCAAGTGATAACATGCCAATTTATTTTAAAATGACCTTATATATTTTTAACACGGTAACATCATAAGTAGAGCTATAATGGAATATACATAGTCCTGGTGAAAAGTAATAAACCTTACATATCACAAATAATGTATCCTTCAAAATATGCAATTTTCCCTATGAATCAAAGCCTCTAGTTTCTTAAATGTAGTTTCTCTTCTAAAATTGTATATATGTTTGAGATTGTATGTGTTCAATTCTACAATTTTTCATATGAGGTAAATTAGAGTTAGGAGGATGTATACATAGATTAGAAATACTAAAAAAAATACATGGTCTTCCACAGAATTTTTTATGAATAATGCATTTGCCAAAATTACACTTTAAGTGTTTTACCTTAGAAAATAAATCACAAGGATAAAACAAATCTCATTAACATCTAACACCAAGTTTGATGACACAGGAAAGTTTTAGACTTTGATTCAACTATTGATTTTTATATAGTTATATATGTATTTATATATTGCATATAAATGTTTCATTGCATTTAGATTTATGCTCCCAATATTTCATAATTAATTGCCATTTCCCAGTATTTTAAATCATGTGAGCAGACTCCAAAGCCACAACAAAATTGTAAATAGGACTGCAAAAGCTCTTATTGAATATTGAGGCAAACATTTTGTAGGAGGGAAGGTCTGGGTTCAAGTCCCTACTAGGTCACTAATTGATAGTTACCCTGCTTAATTCACTTCACCCATCTGGTTTCAGTTTCTCCACCAGTACAATTAAAGGATAGTGAAAGTGATATTTAATACCACCAGTTTGTGTTTTAGTCAGATAACTTACCTCTCTCAACACAGGATCAGTTATTGAATTCAGGTTGACAGCTCCCTCATAGGTAAGGTAATAGAACACATTGAGGGCTCGCACAGCTTCTGGTCCTTGCTGTTTATAGCCAAAAATGAGATCAATCCATTGGTGAAGCTGGCAGGAAACAAATTCACTTTCCAGGGCCTGAGAAAAAGGTGTAAATAGTATCATTAGGCTGAATTCTATTTTTAAAGCAGAGATATATTTAGAACAAATAGAAAAATTTAACATTAAACTTACTACCAAAAGGAACTTTAAGAGGGCTGGGGATGTAGTTCAGTGGCAAAGCACTTGCCTAGCATCCATGAGGACCTGGGTTTGACACCCCAAGACCACCAAAATATAAAATAAACAAAACTAATAAAAATTAAAAAAATTAAAAAGGAGGAGGACTTTAAGAAAACAAAACTGATGGTGTGTGTCCATACCCCAGCTACTTAGAAGGCGGAGGCAGAAGAATTGCCAGTTCAAGGCCAGTCAGAAAACAAGCAAAAACAAACCCCCCAAAACAAAGTTGGGGGTAGATGTTTCTCAGTGGTTAGAGTACGTGCTGTTAGTATGTGAGGTTCTAGATTCAATCCCCATGCCTTGAAAAAATAAAATAAAATCAATTCTGACATCTTATCTTCTACCAGAATCTGTTCACCTTTGTATATGATGAAAGACTTCCTGGCCTTATCATTCTGAACTATAACTGCTTATGTTTCAATATTCTCCTGCAGTACAGTAAGCACTGTGAGGACCAGGACTGGGCCTGTTTTGGTGACATTTGTAACTCAGGCCTTGAAAGATACTCAATTTATGCTTCAGACAAAGGTGGTCATACAGTATAAAGGTGACTTTGGGAAAGCAAATGTGAAAACATTAAAAATTTACTATCCACTTGAAATATTTATAATATTTCTGGAATTAAAATATTTTGTTGTCTACTACAACAACTATTAATTCAATTATTTAGTTATTTTGGTTGAGTTTTTTTGCTAACAAACTAGATTTTCTGGATACTTGTATTATTATTCTAGGTATTACCATCAAACCAGAGCAAATATTTTGCTATTAACATAACTGCCCAATAAATAATGAATGAACATAATCAAGTATTCAGTTGAAATACTGGGCACAAGGTCCACTTCCTATTCATTATGATAATTTCACTTACTAGCATTGTGCAAAAATATAATAGGTAACAACACATATTTACTAAATTTTATAAAGTTACAAATACTAAAGAGTTTTTAAAAACTGGGACTTAGTTTTTAGGAAGGTATTCATCTTTGTACTGTGTAATGTTCTAAATTGTTCCAAAATTAAATTTTAACATTATGGATTAGTTAACCAATAAATAATTCTCAAACTTAAAAATGCTGAAGCTTAATTAAAAGCATAACAAGTTATGTCTGGTAATGTATCTCATTGAAATGAGCACCAATTTTTTAGTAAAAGTATGTGATCATGATGTATTTTTGTTGTTTTGCAGCATAGATAAGAGATCTGTGGGTTTTAAAATAACCTTTATTTTCTCCCCCTGTGCTGGAGGAATTGAATCCAGGGGCTTGTGCATACTAAGTGCCACTGATCTACACACCCAGCCCCCAAATTTACTAACATTTATAGCAAGCAACCAATGAGATGTAAACCATTATGTGGCAAAAGATTTTAATTCACAGGGGTATTCTTGTGTAAACAGATGCCATACTAAATAAGTACCTATGAACAAGAAAAAATGTTTATGACTAAATGCAAATAATAAATTCCACTTAACTAATAACATTTAACATGGTTTTGCAATATTGTAAAATATAATTCTGTAAATAAAACCATGGGCATGAGGCAATTCTCACTTCCAAAGTATACCTGAAACATACCAAAGTATACCTAAAAATATTTAGCTAGTTTCTGTTGTGAAAGTTACTATTTTAGACATTATAAAATTCACTATATTTGCCAATCCAGTAAAGAGATAAGACAGCACAAACTACTTCATGGTTTACTTGAAATAAGAAGAGAACAGCTTATAATAACTTGAAGTAAATTCCTATTTTAAGTACACACATTTAAAATGAACCTAAAATCTAGGAACTACTAATGCAAGTTGCACACAAAAATGATACGTTTGTTTCATTAACTTAGGCTGGGGTTAAGGGATGGGAGGGAGTAGGGGAACACGTTTAAAGTGACACATAAAAACAGCAATTGTCTTAATTTGTGTGCAGTGCACTCCACACAAAAGCCCTAAATATGTTCAAATTAGAGCAAGCTGCTTGATTGTCACTGCAGTCTCATGTCACATTAATGCATGACAAACATTAAACCATACACTTAAATGGCAATTTATATCATTTAAATGTTTACTGCCAGACTAGCTCATCACTCATTTAAATGTGACTTTCTGACAGCTAATTTCAGTTAATTTTCTCCAATTCACTTAATTAGAACTTTCAATCAGAGAAGGACTTACACATATCTTTGCGCTTACATCCTTTTTGGTTGTTGTTCAAAAATCTGGGTTAATAAACTGCTGAAAAGCTCTACTATAACAGTTTAGTATGTAATATCTCTGAATCTACTAAGAAGTGTTACTATATGAGGCAAACTCACAGTATGTATTCTTAGAACCTATACTTATTTATGTGACTAATACTCTCGCCAGTAGTTTAAATAAAAAACGTTTAGTTCTTATACACACACTATTGAAACGATAAAAAAACCTGCATCCAAGCTAATTAAAAATTAATGATTTCAAAATTGTTTAATAAGATAAAACAGTCAGGAGTCTCCTGAGTGTCCGTGGTGTGTTGTGATTTGAGACTATAAAATTCTAGGAGGCTCAGCAAATGACAAAGTACAAATGAATTTTCTCAATATTAAAGCTCTAAAAACTAGGGCAATTTTATTTTATGTGTCATCAAACAAAGAACTGTGAGTTTTCCTAATGGTTGATTACTTCTTTATGCACATTCAAAATGGTGATGTTGGTTAGATTGAAATGCTTAAAGCTTTACATCTTGACATTGCATGAGAATGTTATGCAAAAATGCTCTATACTCATATTCTGCAAACACACATGCAGAGAAAACCACAGTGCCATGGTGCTGTCCACCCAGAAGCTGTCACAGATCATCTGTTAATTCATGCAATTATTGGCAGAACCTGTTTCAGAGGTTGATAAACACATCACCTTCATGAATAAACTTCAAAAAAATATTTATTTGTTTTGGTTTGGGGCTTGAACCCAGGGGCATTCAGTCACTTAACTATATCTCCAGTCCTTTTTATTCTACAACAGAGCCTTTCTAAATTGTCCAAGCTGGCCTCAAACTTATGATCCTCCTGCCTCAGCCTCCCAAGTAATTAGAGGCATGTGCCATGGCACCCAGCTTAACTTCAAATAAGTTTTTAAAAACTAAACTAAAAATTTCATTAATTTCAAGCATTTCTTAAAACATATGAAAGCTTTGAAAAGGGATGCCCAAAGGGCAACTATGACAGAGAATTCCAAGAAGTTTTGAAATCATTTCAATACAAAGCCTACTCAGGACTTTAGAATCCTCTTGATATCAGTGAATGACAATTGCCTAAGCAAGAGTATATATTAATAAACAAATGCACCCACTAAAGACTTGAGGAAAGAAGGAAGGACAAGCTGGAGAAAACTAAGGACAAAGTAAACATAAACAAAAAATAAATGAAAATGGAAAACCCTGGGACTACATTTTATAACTTCTGTTTTTGAAAATCAATAACAAAAATCATGAAACCACTACTAAACTATTTTAAGCACCTTCTTTATAGAATAAGATTTTTAAAGTATTCATTATATAAAATTCTTAGTCTACTTATTTAGTCTTTCTCTCTCTCTCTCTCTCTCTCTCTCTCTCACACACACACACACACACACACAAACACACACATATAATGCTAGTGGAATGTTATACATCTGAGTCTTTCAAAGCCTTTAGGACAGACAATCCTCATTAGGACTGGCGTTAAATACGGTCTGCAGCCAGGGGATAGTAACCTTCTTCCCATGCTGCTCTCGAACCCAACCAATCAATTGTTAGTACTCCCCTAGCAGGGTGCATACATCATTTACATTGGACATGTGTTCTGAGTAAAATCTGTAAAAAAAGAAAATCCACTAAAATGTCCAACACAATACAATAATACTCAACTCATGTGAGTTATTATAAAATAAATCAGTAACTAATGCCCAATTGCTAAGGATCAAATAAGACTATGAAAAGATTATGATATGAAGCCTCACAGAAATTGTCAATCCAATCCAGTGGGACTCATATTAGACTTGACAAACTGTCTTGGGGCTGATATCTGTTTTTTTTAATGAGATCTATTAGGCAGAGACAAAAACACTTGAGATATGCTAAAAAGTACAGTATACAGATGTCAAATAAAACACTTATTAGTAACTTTCATTTGTTTTGTCCTCATGCAGATATCCACAAATTAAAGCTTTAATATTATAAAGATAATAGTAAATTATTCATAAATAACTGGCTTGTGTAACCCTGTGTCAGAAATAATTATAACATATGAATATGTGTCTAACAATAAATCTTACTGAAAGAATGCAATCTATGTTTTCCTGAAACTAACCCATTAAGGAAATGAATTATTTATATAAATGTTATATAAAATTATTCTTCAGTAGAAAGGAGGCAAAATAGTGATAACATGAAGAAAAAGTTCACTTTTCTACGATATTTGAGAATAAAATTATAAAATAAAAGGCATTAATCATGTTTAATTTATGCATACTTTAGATACTTTATCAATTTCCCTTAAAAATCAAATTTTCACAAATGTAAAAATTATGTAAAATCAAAGAAAATAGATTTCAATTAATGAAAGAAATTATTAGATAACTTTACCAAGACAAACAAGCTATGCTTGTATAATATTCATGTTTTTCATACAGTTATTGTTAGTTAATGCTAATATTTACTTATTTACTTAATGCTAATATTTACTTATCCTGTCACCCACCAAAACAAACAAACAAATAAGGGCTGAGGACATGGCTTGGTACTAGTCTAGCATGCATGAGGCCCTGGGTTCAATCCCCAACCATAAAAACAAACAAACAAAAACTAAAAACTAAGTAGTGATATCTGTGGGATAAATGATTTTTATAAGCAGTCAAATTAAAAGATCAAATATCACTTACATACTTTTAAGTACAGAAATAATCACATGACTAGAAGGAAACAGAACTGCAGCCCAGATTCACAGTTCTGCACACCTATGCCACTACTTCTACTTCCAGGCTTTTAGAAGGCCTGATTCAGTTCCAAGATACAAAATGCCACGCCTATACATTTCAAATACAAATGTGAAAATCACTAATTAACTCTCCTGATGAATCATACTCTTAATGAGAGAAAGAATCAAAAATTTATTTGGTAAATATTTAATTGTACTTGTAATTAATTAAGAATCTTAATTTGAATATATTTGGATCATCAAAAAGGCAATACAAAATTACAAACTTGGAATTTTAAGTATTTTTTACTTGAAATAAAATCAATACAGACTTCTTCCTTCTCTCTCTCTCTCTCTCTCTCTCTCTCTCTCACACACACACACACACACACACACACACACACACACACAGATTTAAAATGAACTGGCCTGTTATGTTTGCATGTGCTGGATTTCAAACACTAGTGGTAATGTTTCCTTAACATTGATATATGACCTCTGTAATTTACATTGAAGAAAGCTGTTTTTTTCAGCCTAATTAGAACTGTTTCAAATTTTCCTGCTAAATATATGATATAAAGTCCTTTCAACTTTTTTATTCTAAAGTTTCTTTCCATGTCAACTTTGTTCCAATCAAAATATGCTTTGAATTAAATGATTTTGATTGAATATGTGGATCGCATTTCACTTCTAAGATTTAAAGTCCAAAAAGGAAAAGTTTAGCCTGTTCAAACAAAGCAAGAGCAGCCACTTTGCGGAAAGCTATTCACATTTAAGAAGACTGACAAATTGTTTGTGTGCACCATTAGGTCTAGTTTCTGCAATAGTTGCCAGATTTCCTGTCCCTCTAATAAGATACATTAACTCCTGAAGTGCTGGCTCTGAATGTGTGGCAAATCTGAGTAACGTTAGGAAATTTAAAATCTACAATTTAAAACTGTAAATTTAAATTCAGTTTCCTGCCCTGAAATAAACTAAGGCAAAAAGAAAATTTGCAAACCAAAAAGGTCATAGAAAAATCATCATATTTTTATATTTGGACAGATACATTTTCAGGATACAAATTTGCTTTCCAAATGGGATTTGCTGAAGTGATAAATGCATATCAATCCTTATTTTTTCTGAAAATGCATTCATTTAACCAGTTTAAGAATTACTTTTATAGATGAAATACAATAGTGGAAATAGTGAAATATTTAATGAACTTTAATCTACTAACATGTGTTTAACTTTCCCCTACAGTGATTAGAAATACATTACAATGTTTCAGAGTTCACATATTTATCTACTATAAATCTATAACAAAAACCATAAGCAAGTTTTATGTAATTTACCTAGAAAAATTTAACATTAGGTACTTGAAAATATATGTGAAGCAATGACATTTAAGATCAGTAAATCATGAAGAAAGGCCAAAAAGGAGAAAAAAAAAAGGTTCAAAGATTTAGAGAAAAAAAAATTGTGGGATTCTAACAATAAAAATAATATATCTATGACAGTTTTAAAAAATGAAATTTAGTCAACAACACACTGAAGTTCAGCCTGTGAAGCAGATAGAGAAATCACTAAAAGGAGTTCTCTCCTTCTAAACTGCCCTTGAACTGTTGGGCAGATGAGAGATCTTGGAGCAGGCAGCACACAGTTCATTTCTACATTTATATCATTACTAGAGAAAAGTGTGTGTTAGTATCACATCTTGATATACCCATCAAGCACTTGTGCATCTTTTGGCAGGGAATCATTCTGTCTACGATTGTTATTGTGTAGTTTTAAATGGACTAGTCAACCAGCTGTTATATATTTTACACACTGAAGGCCATGTTTCCTTTGAAATTCATAGTTTTAATCTCAACTGAAGTCTGTATTGCTGTGTGCCAAGATCAAAAGGATTAGGCAAACTTGTACAATTACCCTCCTTTTCAGAGAGATGATTTTTTTTAATGTTTAAAATACTCCTGTATGCTGACATTTTATCCAACTATTTTCTTTAGAACTATAGAACATTAAAACATTTAATTAACATTTCAACCTTAGGTCATTCTTAATCTAAAATTTAGAAATTCATAATACACAGATATGTTAAACTAGTTGTAGTATAACACACACAGGAATAGAGAGGTATATTAAATTTTATTTTGTTAAGACTGGATGGGAACAACTGTACCAGTCTTTTACTTATTGTCTGCATTTTTGTGAGTCTTTGTTTAAAAAACAATTCACAGACCTTGCAACAACGTGTATATGTGGCAAGAGACATTTAGCAAAAATGAGGCTAGGTAATGCAAAAATAAGGATAAGAAGAAGGTGTTGCACAAAGAAATCCTATAGACTTGTTAGAGGTGAGCAGTGTATTTAGTGCTAAGCTTTCTAGCAGGCAACATAAAGAAAGAAACACAAACAATTATAAGTCAGAAATGACCATAATGTAAAAACAAACCAGATGGCCTGGAAAACACATTATTTCTATTCCTGAGATAAGAAATTCCTCCCTCCGCAATATGATGGAATCCAGGTATGTGACTAGCAGAGGGACTTACTTAATCCTAAGACAGATTTAAAGTATAGACAAATGAAGAGACTAGAGACTCTTTGGGCAATCCTGAATAAACATTATTTCTCTTGGGGAGGCTTTGAATGGTAGGTTCTAGATTATATTTCATGACAAGTGCCTGGAATGCAGCCATTTTATTTTGTCAGGGAAATGAAGGGCCACATGCTTCAGCAAGAGGTAAACCAAGTCACAAGACTAATAATGTTTTAAAAAAATGTGAGGAGCATCAAATGAAAGATAGAGACCTATATGGAAGGCAGGCCCTCCTTCAGTGGAAAGGGTAGTGGCCCATGTCAATACAGGTCCAAGATTCTCCTCAGACAGACATTTTGGGTAAGTTCCCCACACAGATAAATAAGTTTGCAAATGACAAACACGATGTCCTAATACTTACAGACATAAGATGTTTGAAACAGACATAAATGCTAAACTCCAAAAAAAATTGATAAAGCATCCCTAGGAAATTAATTTTGAAGATTGTACATAGCTGTTATATACTCAAAGATAAACTGAGTATAAAAATATATTAATCTAAATTTTTCAATTATCCACTTAAATATACAAAAATAAATAGTTTTCCTTTTTAACAACCATCAAAAATGTATTAGTTTGGTACATAAACTCCTGGAGGCTTATTTCAGAGTAGGTTACAAAAGGAAGGAAAACAAAATTTAAAAAATTTAATCTTTCCCCATTTGCTTATCCACACAGATCTGATAAATACTAGCAGCCTCCTGCCTTTGAAGATGGCCAGATCAGAGTCCCTACTTATTGCCAGATGTAGTTTAATCCCGCGGGGACTCCAGACAAAAACAAGGAGCTGTCTGCATGGCACCAATGATTCCCTGGACTGACCGCCATAAACCTACACTGGCAAATCAAATTCCATGGAAATACATAACATTTATTATATCATCATTTCCAAGAAGATTCAATAAAGAAAAACCTGAATTAAAGACAATAAATGCAAAAGTTGCTAAATATTTTTAAAGCATTGATAAGTTTAGCCAGAGAATCAAATTATATCTGTGTTTATTTTATGTATACAGTTATGTAGATAATGTAAAATTAAAGATCTTTTTCACTTTGCAGCTATTGATCAACATTAGCAGCTCTCTCATCCATTCATTCAACAAACACTGACTGATGCTGACTAGGGAGGGTAGAGAAGGCAAGGTTAGCTCTGAGGTGACTACAATAGTCTAAGGGAGAGGAAAGAAGCAGCGGTAAAGGAGAAGAAGGGACAATTCCAGAAAGGTTTAAGATGTGTTATTATTGATAACTCAATACCGTTGTGAGGGGTGAATGAAAGGGAATCTGAGATAACAGCCTGGTTTCAACTTTAGACTTTGGTATGCTGGAGTAGGAATAGTTCAGATGGTAGAAGATGGGTTCAGTTTGGAATTTAGTGTTAATGTTCTAGACTTTTAAAAATAGACTTGAAATTGATCCTAAGCCTTTGTTTAGTATCTGAGGCTGAAAACTATAATAGAAGTTTGTATACTATTTCAATATTAAAATACAACTAACAGCTATTTTGCCCTAGTGCCCCCTCAGTGCCCCCCCCCCCCCCCGCCTTATTGTGAATTAGCATCCACATATTAGAGAAAACATTCAGCCTTTGGTTTTGTGGGATTGGCTTATTTTGCTTAGCATGATATTCTCTAACTCCAACCATTTACTGGCAAATGCCCTAACTTCACCCTTCTTTGAAGCTGAGTAATATTCCATTGAGTATATATACCATATTTTCTTTATCTATTCATCTATTGAGGGACACCTAGGTTGGTTCGATAGTCTAGCTATTGTGAATTGAGAGGGAGGGGATGTGGGGATGGGAAAGATAGTGGAATGAAACAGACATTATTGCTTTGTGTATATATGTGACTACATGACCAATATGATTCTGCAACATGTACACTTTGAAAAATGAGAAATTATATCCCATCTATGCATGATATATCATAGTGCATAAATGCATTCTACTGTTATGCATAACTAATTAAAACAAATTTTAAAAATTAATAATAATAAAAAATACAACTAAAGTATATTCATGCTCAGAAATGGCATGTCTTATCCTCCCCCCACTTCCATTTTTAGTTAACAAAAGACCACCAAGACTTCACCCCAGTGCTGTCCAATAGGAGTATATGTAAGCCACATAAGTAATATAAAATTTTCTGTTAGGTACATTTTAAAAAGAAATAGGCAAATCAATTTGAGTAACATAGTTAATCAAGAATATAAAAATATCATTTTAAAATATAATCAACAAAATTACCATTTTATGTTAAATATTAGAAATCTTGTATTTGATTTATTATTTTTATTGTTCATTTTATTATTTTATATTGGTATATAATATAACTTAGACTAGCCACATTTCAAGTGATCAACAGCCACATGTAACTAGCAGTTATAAATTAAACAGTGAAGCTTTATTCAGTTTTGAATACTGAATCTGTACCAGATTTTGACACAAAATAGAACAAAGTAGTTAATATTTCACACTTTTAAAATACCCCTTCTACTGAAAACAAAAAGAAACCTTACAAAGCACAAAGTACCTGCTAGACTAAAATGACCTTTAATGTAGGATTTTTTAAAAAAATATTTATTTATTTGCTTTAGTTGTACACAATGCATTTATTTTTACATGGTGCTGAGGATCGAACCTGGGCGGCGCATGTGCTAGGCGAGCGCTCTACCGCTGAGCCACAACCCTACCCCTCAATATAATTTTGAAGAGGTCATTACAATTCTCAGCACCATGAAGAATAGCTAGACCTTGAGACAAGACAACAGAAATCTAGTGTCTTTAAGACTGAAACAGATATAATATTTTATAATATATGTTCTTTAGCTACTTACAGACCTCAGAAGAAATGTGGCAGCATTTGAAAGATGGCACTATGATCACCCTCTTTTTTTTTTTTTTTTTTTTTTTGGTAGCGGGGATTGAACTCAGGGGCACCCGAACACTGGGCCACATCACCAGCCCTTTTTTGTATTTTATTAGAGACAAGGTCTCACTGAGTTGCTAAGTGCCTCGCCAACTGCTGAGGCCAGCTTTGAACTCATGATCCTCCTGCCTCAGCCTCCCAAGTGCTGGGATTACAGGCGTGCATCACCCACTGCACCTGGCTTGATCACCCTCTTTAACAATAAAGATAAAAGGGCTAAAGTTACCAACTGTGAGGTCTTTCTTCTGCAAACCTGCTATCCCTGAAAGTCCCGGGTTAGAATTCGTACATATTGGCTGCTAGGCTCTATCAGGTATGCACATTAAGAACTACTGCAGAGCTGGGGTTGTAGCTCAGTGGTAATGCATTTGCCTAGTATATGTGAAGCACTGGATTTGGTCCTCAGCACCACATTAAAAACAAACAACAAATAAATAAATACTATTGCATCCATCTACAACTTAAAAAAAGAACTACACAGACTATGACAGAGCATAGTGGGACATAATCTTTTCTGAAAGTCAGATATATGAAATCTGTAGACAATGTGGACACTTTTCATATTCCTCATAAATGCAATACAAGATCAACAATATAAATTTCTTGAAAGAATTAAGTGGAATTAAGTGAACTATCTTTCCTAACTTCTTTGTTTTGTTTTTGAAGGTCTGATCCTATTTGTTACTCTTAACAATTCTTATTTTTGACTGGACTCAAAGTAGAAGCTCTCAGAGAGGACAGCCTACGTCTCTTGGTGATCGGTTCCTGGCATTTTTGCTTTGGCTTCTTTCATTTTCTTGGCCAAAAGTTTGACATATTCTGCCGCCTTCCTTATTCTTCTTAGCATGCTGTTTCTTCAGAGCAGTATTCTGACGCTTGTGTTATTGGACACTTGGAGTAATGAGAAGCTGAATCTTTGGTATGTAGTCCTGGGTTTTTTTTGCCTCCCTTGTTTAAGAGTTTTCTGACAACATATTGATGGACATCATCTTCCTTAGACTGAAAAGTTTCAGGATTCTACTAACTCTTTTGAGTCCCAGTAGATGACAGTAGTATCAGTGAATCCAGGAATATTCTTCTCTCCTTTTTTTATAATAACCAAGTTGAGAACACTCAGATTAGAATCCACAATTCAACCTTGAACGGATTTGCGCTTTCTCTCTTCAGTTGGCCTTGGTCCATAATAGGAGTGCCCCTTACTCAGTAGCAGGGGAACTCTGCCGTAAGTCAAGACACCCTGCTTCAAGGGGAAACCTTGTTTGTCATTCCCACCACTAATTCGGACCACATAACCCTTCCGTTCTTCACCCAGAGCATCAGCAAAAACTTCTGTGGCCATTCGCTTCTCATTAAAAGTACGAAGTTTGCGTTCACTGTCCACTTCAATGAGTTTCTGGCAGCCAGTGGCTGGCAAGGAGATGTTCAATTTCATCTTGGTGCAGCTGATCGTCCACAAGGTGCCATGAAAAAGAGCAGTTCCCTTTACCTCTTAACTGAATTCTCATTTTATGTTATAGGCACACCACTGAAAATGTTTTGCTAAGATTATGAGTCCAGCAGATGCTTTTCTTTCCTCCCTTCGTTCTAGGCATCATGGTATCTCTGCCTCACTCATCTCCTAGCTTGGTACCCTGTCTCCAGACTCTCTTTCCACATGTTGGATTCTCCTTTTCACTTCTTATGTGTTGGGTCTTTGTTCATCCTCCTAATGATTCTGTCCCAGGTCCTCTGTTTCTGATATAACTCAGGTGAGATGAGCCAGAGTTAACTACCTCGACCAACAATTATCAACCTCTCTGGAGTTTAAATCTAAAATGTTAACTCCCCAGTAGATGACTTTTGGTGTGCTTCAGGTAGCTCAAACTTAATATAACAAAAAAGTAGATGGATAATTTTCCTTACTTTTTTGGTCCTGAATTCATTCTCTCATCCAGAAAGACAACTAAGAAATGTGTTAATCCTCTTCATTTCTGTTTCTTCTCATCCACCAAAATGTTACCCAATCAGACAATAAGCCTGCTAACTATCTTACAAATTTTTTCCTTCTTTTTGTTCCACTCTGAATATCTGGTTCCATACTTCATTATTTCTTGGCCCAATGATTCAAACAGTATCCATACTGTTCTCCTTCTTTAAAATTTCCCCTTTGATCCCTCCTCCCTTTGATCCCACTAATGGCCACTAAATTTGAAGTCACTGCTCTTTTTTTTTTTTTTTTTTAATATTTATTTATTTACTTTAGTTACACACAATGCAATGGATTTATGTTTACGTGGTGCTGAGGATCAAACCCGGGCCCCGCACATGCGAGGCGAGCGCTCTGCCACTGAGCCACAACCCCAGCCCACTGCTCTTCTTAAAACTTCAATGGGCCCAGGCACCTTGGCACATGCCTATAATCTCAGTAAGTATGGAGGCTGAGGCAGGCAGATCTCAAGTTCAAGGTCAGTGTCAGTTACTTAGCAAAACCCTAAGCAACTTAGCAAGACCCTGTCTCAAGATAAAAAAATTTAAAAGGACTAGGGATGTGGTTCAGTGGTTAAGTGCCCCTTGGTTCAATCCCTGGTACCAAAAAACGAACTATCAACAAGAACAACAAAAATCTTTTCAATGATCTCCTTCCCCTTAAGCAGTAAATCTCCAACTTTAACATGCATGCAAATCACCTGGATTCATTGGCTCCCACTCACAGAATTTCATTAGATCAGGAGCCCAAGAATTAGCCTTTATGATAAGATCTGAGGTGATATGATGCCACTGGTCCAGAAACCACTTTTTTGGGAACCACTTCTGCAAGGTAGCCCTGCTTCTTTTTCATGGTAAATAATACAAGTATTACATTTACTATTTGTTACATGTTATCACAAATTGTACATTTATTTGTTGTTAATCTCCCTTACTAAACGATAAATTCCAAAACTGCAAGTACTATATACCATCTCTGCTATATGATGTGTATGTAGTAGGCATTTACGAAATATTTGTTGAATGAATAAATGAATATGTCACTTAATCTATTTCTCTAATTAGTTACTATCTGGTCTGTCTGCGCCTCATAATGACAGCCCCAAAGGGCAGGTTTCATATTCTTCCAATTCTGTGATCACACATCTAATTATCCAGTAAGGCCTTAATAAATGTCTATCGAATGAATGACATTTAAGAAATTCTTCTGATTTAACACAATTCAAGGTCTATGTTGAAGCACTTGTACTTTCAACATTGTATAAGAAGCATGAGCTTGACCATAGAAACTTTATCCAGTTGATACAGTGCAAGAAAAACGTGAAGAATTTCTGTGATTTCCAGCCACTGCAAATGAGACGCCTACAATTTGTTAACCATATAATCAAATTTGAGGTAGGACGATTACATGGGGAAAAAAGTAAAGTGGATATTAAAGTATCATATTTCAAGCTTTTATTTTCTCTTCAACAACGTCCACAAGATGGATACAAATAACATTAATAATACACTCAACAAAGTGCAAAGACAGACGTGCATTATGCAAGAAAAATGCATGTGGAGATCAGCCTGGGGAAATGCACTGACCAACTAAACAAGAACAGCAACACAATAACAGTGAAGTGAACATTTGGTGAATGCTTATGATGTGCCCAGTTCTGTGCTAAATGCTTTACAAGGATTGTTTTACTTGAACATCACAATAATCTTAGGAGATAAGCACTACACTTTAAAAAGCTGTTTTACAAATGAAGCTTAGAATGCTTAAGTAAATTGCCTGATGTCACACAGCTAGTAAATGTCAGAGTTGCAACCCCAGTCCAGAGCTGTCTGACTCTTAGAGCAATGCTATTAACCACTACACAATCTTTTGAATAATTCGGATACAGAATGGCATATGACCCCCCAAAAAAAGTAGTGATTTGTGAAAGTTCTAAAAACATGAAACCATTCCATACAAGAATTATTCACAATTGGTATATACATAACTTAGAAACACTAGTAATAAGCATTGCAGAGTGGTACCCCATCAATGCGCCATGCCAATTGAGAGGCTTTATTTACAGGTTTGACTGCTCTTTCACTGGTTTTTGCACTTACAGATTAGGTTATCTTTTTAAAACTAATATTTTCACCTTGTGTTACAATTAACTTTTCTGTCTTCTTTCCTAGGATGTGAATTTATAGAAAGCATAGGTTATACCTGTGTCCTTGGAATGGAGCACATGGTATACATGTAAGAAATATTTATTGAACTGAATAAGAAATTTATATTCTAGGTCATTTTTCATTAATTTATATTCACTTATATTAATGGATATTTATATACTAATGTATATTCACTGTATTAATTTATATTAATGCATATTCATTGGGAGAGTCTAAAGATCAAGAGAATTTTTTAAAATTAGGCTTCAGATCACGATAGAGAATGTCAATGTTTTTGCTGGTTGCTAGATTCAAAGACTCTTGATAAAGAAGACTGCAATCCATTAAGCAAAAAACTACGTTGCAATTTTTTTAAAAGTTCATTCTGCTAATTTCTAAATATCAATGAAATCTTATGTATTTTAATTTCTATATTTTGACACATGAACTATTTGTTCATAAATAAAGTTGTTCATAAAGTTCTAAATCAAACTCCTGTGTACAAAGAACAGAGAAAATGTTCCTTATTTCCTACTTAAATAATCATTTTCATTTAATCTACTGCTTATATGCTTTTTGTTAATTTGGTGGGAGGCACCAGGGACTGAACCCAAGAGCACTTTGCCACTGAGCTACATTCCCAGTTCTTTTTATTTTGAGACAGGGTCTTGCTAAATTTGATGAGGCTGGCCTCGAACTTGCTTGCAATCCTCCTGCCTCAGCCTCCCAAACAGTTGGGATTATAGGTGTGTGCCACTGTGCCCAACAGCTTTGTTAATATTTGGAGAATGTTTTAAATACTTGCATGTAACAACAATGCACAGACTATCTACTCAGGACACTGATTACATGTTTTTCTTTTCGTTTTTAAATGACATAACATAAACATTATTAGCTTTTGTGATTCTAATATCTTCTAAATGTGCCTTTTGATAAACAATTTTTTTTTAGTTGTAGATGGACACAATACCTTTATTTTATATTATTATTTTCTTTATGTGGTGCTGAGAATCAAATCCAGTACCTCACATGTGCCAGGCAAGCACTGCACCACTGAGCCACAACCCCAGCCCCAGACAAATGCTTTTTTATTAAAATACTACAACTGATAAGAAACAAGGATGCCAAAGGAATGAATCTCTCGTTATTTTCTTTAAAGTTTTTCAGACAACCCCTGGTAAAACACACTGGAATACTATAAAATCAGAACTGAATCACTATCCTTGTTAGGTTTGGAGAATGGATCAAGGAGGTGAATGTATTCATTCCTAGACCAACTTTTTCCTTCTTTGTTGTTCAAAAATACAACTTCTCTGTAGGATGGGTACCAACGCAGTTAAAACCAATTCAGGATAGAGTTAAAAGGTCAGAATCAAACATATTAGCAGCAACTTAGGCATTTAAATTTCTCTTAAATATGTAGGTGAAAAGACAAGCAGCATGGCAAGAGTTAATTGAAACATTCCTGTTTTGGAAGGAATGGGCTGAGGAGTGGGGGCTGGGAGAGGGCTGGGGGGGGGTGGTGAGGCAGGGAGATGCAGAGTTAATCAGGGAGCAAATCCAAAGCCAGGCATGGATAGGCCTCACTAATGAGCCTCAAGTACCCTGCAGTGGTTTTCAAACTTAACTGGCTTCAAACGATGCCACCCCATGACAGAATGCAGCTAGCCATAAGAGGAGGGTGATTAGAATAAATGACTGGAGTAATTAACTCTGATGTGAAACCACCTGATTGGAAAAGAGAAGCCAAGAGCTATTTAGCTGATGGTCCTCCAGTAGAAAAGGAAGCTTTCCCTTTCTCTTGTGTGGGTGTTCAGTCAGAACTCCACTCTTTCAAGTAGGTATTTGGTAGCACTAATGAAAAGCAGCTTTCATTCAAGGGCCTCTCAAGGGCCTTCCCATTCATTTTGAAAGGGGAAGAAAATAAAAGCTTCAAAGTAGAACTAATTTACTTTACTCCCCTACCTCTTAGTGAATTTTGCATTAGTGAAGTCTGAATCAGTATTTTTGCTAACAATCCACCTCCAAATAATGTCATCAAATATTTAAAAAATTTATGTATGGAATAACCAGTACTGATGAAAATTAAAATTTAAAAAGATGTTTCTTTCTTTAAAAAATGTTTTACATAGAAAACTTGAAACCTACAGCAACTAATTGTTGATCAGTTTACAAGGCTTCCTTTATTAGTGCTCCTGGAATCATTTTTCCTAGAGCAAAGACTCTGGATTAAAAGAGAAGGGCATAAAGTATGAATGAGGCACATTTGTTGCTAAAGAGAAAACAAAGAATAAGGTTAAAGTAAGGAAAGAAAGAATGCTTTTTTTTTGGGCAAAAAGACAGCTTTCATATGATGCAAACTGAGCCCAAGAATCCCACACACTCTCTTGCCTGCTTTATTTTATGAAGAGAGGAATTAAAGACTTGGGGGCATTACTACCTGCTGTTTTACAAGTAATCATCAATTCATTGGGCCAATGTTGTTCTGTACCTGCTGAGTTAATGTTCCTCAACACACCCCTCCCCCAAAACAGGTTCAGAAGCTGCCCAGTGACTACTAGGGTGCAGTAGCACATGTAACTTAGCAAATGTTTATGCCTAAACTTGGATTTATTTGACAGCTTTACACCTTTGGGCATGATATAATTAAATGTTTTGACAGCTAAACAAAAACTGTATAAATTTAAAAGCTATTAGGAGCTCAGCATCTAGAATCAAAATGAAGTAATTTGCTTATACCCTAAGCCACTTTTAGCAATGCATTCCAATAAAATGCAGAGAAGGATATTTGTCTGTCCCAATGGCTTAGCTAATTCTATCATGTTCTTCTATGAAGAATATGCTTATGAATGTTGATAACAAATTGAACATCAACACAGACAACATAAACATATTTAAGATGGTCAATATAACCCTTAGATAACTTTAGAAACAGCAATATTGAGAAGGCTCAGATTGAGAGACTATTTCATTTTGAAAGGCCACTGTGTGCTATTTAAGAGTTTAAGACAGCACAAGGAGAGCGAGTGGTCCCTCAAACTCAGACATGAGTCAATCCTCACTCTCCCCTGCCCCACATTCAGATTTTTGCAGTACTCTGTGCTTCTGTTGTCCTCTGAGATCCCAATTCCTACGTCTTGTGAAAAGGAGGATCATAATTCCCCCTAAATTCACAGCTCACCATCAGAGAAATCCACTGTTTAAAATCTGAGTTCCACACAATGTTCCATCAGCAGTACTATTAAACACAAATTTTAAGACTTGAATCTCTCTCTAAAAATGAAGAAAAAATAATTCACACTGTAAAACAAAACTGTCCATTAAACTATCTTTTTTTTTTTTTTTTTTTTTTAATAATCAAAGCATGAGTTTTATCTACAGCATGGCATCATATTCCTCTGGGTGGTGGGTACAGAGTGCTGGCTTACAGACCAGCAAAACAGTTACATTTAATCAGTACCTAAGTCAGAACCATTGCTGAAGCATTTGAACTTCACCAATATATAAAATCATTTAAAACTCACTTTCCATTATATAGCAATCAGGAGAGACACTCTTCACTAAAGGTAAACAATGATAAAGGTTGTTTATTTAAAAAACAAATCACTAAAATGTTTGAAAACCAGTCCACTTTTCATGTGGTGTTTATATTTCACTTAATCATCCTTCCTGGAAAGAATCTCTAGAGGAAAAAAACACTGAGAACTAAATCCTGTTTAACTTACACATGCTCATGTCAAGTAATTTAGAAAAATATATTCTAAAAGAGCTTCTTATGTACACATCTAAAAACATTACTGCATTATCTAATTGTTCCCTTCCTCTCACTCAGGCCAACAGGAGGACGTCTTTTTGTATACCACATTTGGTGTCCCTGGCGCATAGCCTGAAACAGATTCAAATATCTGATGGTGTGTGGACTGTGGGAAGAAGGGCCTAGGGACTCAGATGACAGCAGAAACTTTAAAATAAATAAATAAATATTCAATCAGATCATTTAAACACGAGTTTTGGCACTCAATATTCCTAATAGAGGTGTAGATGTCTGAAAACTTAGTGATCAGATCCAAAAATAGTTAATACTAGGTGAAAAATAATGCTACATATCAAAGTAGCCCTTTTAAGACATATTATCTCAATGTCCTTTTACTATTTCATTATTTCTCTTCTCCATGGACAGCATGTTTTGAAAAATTTTATCAAATATATCCAACAAAAATGTATAACTGGCTACAAAGACCTTGTGATTATAAAGAGAATCAATGGTGCAGAGCTGGTATGATTTAGCTGAAGGCACAGAGAGGGGAACTTGGCCTGAGCTTCCTTTTGCAGGTAAAGGTACTATGTTCAAAATGTTTAGAAACTGCTGTGGCAGCTCCAGGGGTTCAACAACTTTTGGCTAAGATCCATAGAACATATATAAACATACCATGTGTAGTAAAAAATACTAATTTTGTAGACCTAAGACTTTTGTTTTATGTACTGCTAAGAAACGAAAAGAGCTGCAAAATAACTATTAAAAAGCTTTCTTAGGCAGAATTTTAATTTTATGATGACTGAAAGAGCTTGCAAGGCTTTTTAGACATAGATTTTAAGTATCACACATATGTAAAAATGAAAACAAAGATGACATAAATTGGTTACTCAGAAAACATTTCAGAGTTCAACTCCTCTGAATTGCTACCCCACTCGAAGGTGTTGATGACTGTATTTTCTCATAGAACACTATCCTCCATACCTTTAAAAATAATACTGAGGGAGCAATTAAAAAAAAAAAAAGAGTTCCTCACTATTATCTGTGGAATTTTCTTCTAAGTCTAAATTATTATGATTATTATTATTATTTTCGACACAGGGTCTCACTAAGATACCCAGGCTGGCCTTGAACTTGTGATCCCGTAGTTGGGATTACAGGAGGGCACAAACCCTCCTGGCTCTATGCTGTAAATTTTGATGTTAATATTTTCTTGAACTTTTTGACAGTCTTATAACTTTTCCCTTAGTGCTTGATTCATGACAGTGCCAATTCTAGCTCTTCTCGCTTAACTATCTCATTTCTTCCATTGTGACATGCTTTCTTAAATTTTACCAGAGAGTATTAAATACTTATGTTTATTGCTGGGCTGGAAAGGTTCCTCAGAGGTACAGCACTTCCTTTGCAAGCATCAAAGCCCTGGATTTGATAAGACAATCTTAACTTTTAACAAGAAGCTAAAAATCCATATTTTGGAGAAGGAAGGTCTCTATTTTGTTATTTTTAATACAACTTCTTTTATTAAAATATTGGGCAGTTTATTTTAGTAATATAGTCATTCATCTGTTTTCACAGGGGATTGGTTTCAGGACTCCTCTATCAACCCCAGGATAACAAAATCTACAGATGTTCAAGTCTCTTATTAAAAATGGCATAAAATTTGCCTATTACACACACCCTCCCATATACTTTAAATCATTTCTATATTACTTATAATAACCAATGCAGTGTAAATATTATGTAAATAGCTGTTATAATATATTGTTTGGGGAATAAACAAGAAAAAAGTCTGGACATGCTTGGTACAGACACATTTTTTTTTTCCTGAATATTTTGATCCATGCTTTGTTGAATCCATAGATGCAAAACTGCAGATATGGAAGGCTGTGTGTAAAATTGAAAACCTTCTCATACAAAATATTTGGAAGTGAATAAAACAAACGTACTTCTAAAAACCTTTTTATTTTGAAATAATTTTAGACTTCCAGAAAAATGCAATAGTATATATGAGAGTTCAAGTGTACCTCTTAACTTCTCCTAATGTTAACAACTTACACGATCAATGTACTACTACCAAAACCAGCAAATACATACTAAACCATAGAGATTAGAGTTACATTCTGTTCCAGTGTCCAACCCCAAATCCCACGTTGTGTTTAGTGGTTGTATCTATCAATTACAAAGGAACAAATAATAACAAATAAGCTTTTAGATGAATGCTGCATTAGAAAGAAATAGCAAACAAAGTCCCCAGGAGCCCCAAACAAGAAAGTAATAGCAACAAATGAAGGAAGGTACTACACAGTGGTAGGTAGGTAAGGATTAAATCCTGGGGTTTTCCCTCCAGACCCTCAGTCTCAGTTACCCAGGAGTCTGGTTTGGTTTTAATGCCCATGTAAAAAGATGAGACCTTGGTTTCTTTGTTATGTTGGTGGAAGTAAGATTTCCTCCTATATAAAGCTGGACCTGTCAAAGAGCCATGTCCTCAAGGGAAATGACAACAGAAAGGTATAAGAGAAAACCAATCTGCCCTGACTTGGGCTAGGTGTAGGAAAGCCTTTCCTAGGAATGTATGTTCAAAGACCTGCTCCTTGTATAGACAGATTCATCCTAGGCTGTGATACATGGAAGACGCAAAACACACTGCCATCAAAGAGTCTGAGAGTAGTTCTCCTGAAGATTATCACACAATCCAAAACTACCAAGTACACAATGAAATAAGACTGTCAAAACGAAGAATCACATATATGAATACATGACTACTGTAACTCCACATCATATACAACCACAAGAATAGGAAGTTATACTCCCTATATGTATGATATGTCAAAATACATTCTATTGTCATGTATAACTAAAAAGAATAAAAAATAATGTATTGAAAAAAGATGAACAATTATCAAGATTGAGAGTATAGTTCAGTGTTAGAGTGCTGGGTTTAAGTCCCAGCACTGCAAAACTAAGTGTGTGTGTGTGTGTGTGTGTGTGTATAATAAGAAAAATAAAACACATTTTATTTTGACAGCACAAATAGAGCTTCATATAAGAATAATTTTGAATTGGTAAAATAATGTTTTAAGTTGTTAAAGACATACAAAGAAGGAGAATATACAAAAGGGATAAAGTGATAAAGTTTGCTTTATTTTTTTTAAGTCGATCTGATAAAGAACCAAACAGAATCTCTAGAAATGGAAAAGTCAGTGAATTTATAGTAGACTGATCAAACTGCAGATTTTAAATAGCTGAAGACAAAATTAGTGATCTAAGAAACATGAAACAATTGGCAGAACAGATAAGAGAGAAATATAAAACAGAAAATATAAAAGAAAGGCTGAGGAATTGGGGATGTAGTTCAGTGGCAGAGCATGGACTTCTTAGCACATGTAAGGCTCTGGGCTGCACACATAGCCAATCTCTCTCTCTCTCTCTCTCTCTCTCTCTCTCTCTCTCTCTCACACACACACACACACACACACACACACACACACACACACAAGGTGAGGGGATGCTACTGTGAAATAATAAGAAATATATATTGGTCTTTGTCTCCAAATCCCAGCACAGTGCTTCTAAACCCTTGATTCTTGCTTAAGGTGAAGAAACACCCTACCCTAATTGTTTTCAGAGGTACTGTGTAGATATAGAAGAAAAAAGAGAATTCTACCAAGAATAAACTGAGAGGATGGAAAAGAGTAAATTCAAAATTTTAATACTTGAGAGCTTTCCAGAATGTATGTAAGATATAAATCCTTAGATTAAGATGAATAATGAGCCCAAGCAGAATAAATTTAAAAAGTTCTTACTTAAGACATGTTGCAATAAAACTGCAAAATATTATAGTTGGAAAATGTTACAAGCAACTAAAACCAACTAAAAAGGAACAATATTGTTTCTCAAAAGTAATAATGCAAGCCAGAAGTGTCCTAATATTTTCTAAATGCTAGGAAAGAAAATTTACTAACTACAGTGTGAGGATGAAATAAAAATAATTTCAGATAAAGAAAGCCACCATGTTGAACAAAGAGAAAATTTCTGTAGGCTTTTGCTGACCACTGGCTACCATCTGTCACACCCGCTCCAAATCCACAACTTAAATGGCCTGTCTTCCACCACCTGGGTCTGGCACCAACAATCTGTCCAACGGTGACTGGTCATTTGCTTCTAGAACTTTTTCCTCTTCTGACTTCCCCATTTTTTTTGAATTCACTCCTATCCCCAGTTATCTGGAAGCCAATATTTTAGAATACCATTTAATTTCTACTCAGATAAAAAATTTATAAATTCTACCTATATATTTCTTTCTTTTCTGTGCCATACATTTCCATGGCCACTGTTCTTCCTCAGGTATGTTAATGTGGATATTTGAAAAAGACTTAGAAGTTGGTTTCACAATACCAACTGTACCTACCATTCTATTCAATCTTCTATATGATGTCATTAGAACTAACTTCCTATATTGGAACTTCAGTCATATAATTTTTATCCACAAAATTCTTAAGTGCATTTTTTCACCTATAGGGTAAATCCTTGTCATGGCATTGAAGGCTCTCTGAATATTTGACTTTAAACTCCCTTTATAATTCTTAAATCTCAATGGTTCTCTCTTCTTTATATTAGTAAAACTGATTGACTGTCTCAAAATAACTTGGTTAGCTCTTTTCTCTCTCTGTTCTTTCCTTTGCTGGAATTCAACTCAAATATACATTCACAGACACCCTCTGAAGGTCTCTATGCGTACGGCAGACCCTATGCTCAGCAATGGTGAGAGGTGGGTGGTTGGGGGAGAAAGACAACCATACTACTCATTCCTTACACCTAGTTTGTTCTTGCTCTCAGTTTCATGAAGAAATGCCCTCAACCTCTACTTCTTTCACTCCTTCTCCAGTTCAGTGAACTCATACATGCTTCCACTTGTCAACTAAAGTACTTAAAAAGAAGCCAGGTAATCACCCTGATGAGAAATGCAGAGAGGCTGACTGCATTTCATGGACAGCAGAGCAAAATAACTACAGTACTCCAGGTTTTTTCAGACTGATGCTCCTGTTAGTATTGTAACAGCGATTCTGAGCTATGAGTGAGCCCATCAAAGAAAGATAACATCATTGTCATTTTTTACCCAAGAAGGCCCATGTTATTTTTACCCAAGAAGTAAATATGTGATTTCTGACTTACTTTAGCTTGAGCATGAAATTCAACAAAATATTCCACCTCCTCTGTGTATTAGTAAATTGTGACTTTGTTCTAACTAAATATATTTGAGAATATAATTAGAAATGCTGCACTCACATGGTGATTCTAAATTACACAGGGAAGGAAACCTTGAAAAGATCAGACAGTTTTCAGATAGGCTTGAAATAGAGAACACACATGATCCAATGAAATGAATGGCGAGTTCTTCTTTTTGATGGCATAATGTCAAAGACACATTAAAATGAAAGAGTCATTTTGTTCACCTCCTAAGAGAATAATTATCCCATCTGAATGAACAGTTACACAACAACAACAACAACAAAAAAAAAAAACAGAAATTTAGAACAGGAAATGGAATTGTGTGTGTACAGTCTTTGGCTTAGATGTTCAAGGTCAGCTAGAGATTTAATCACTGTAATTTTGTGATTTTTTTGATTAGTAGCTTTTGGGGAGAACTTGTTTAATATTTGCTTTAGTTTTGGTGTAAACTATACTTCAGAACAAAAGTTGGAATTTTTTTTCTATAAAAGACCAGATGCTGGGAGGCTGGGGTTGTAGCTCAGTGGTAGAGTGCTTGCCTTGCATGTCTGAGGTACTGGGTTCAATTCTCAGCACCACATATAAATAAATGAACAAAAATGAAGGTCCATCAACATCTAAAAAATATTATACATATAATATGTATAATGTATACATAATATTATACACACATATGTATATATATACATATATATTATATTTAAAAAAAAACAGATAGTGGGAGGGAGGAGGGGAGGAAAAGGAGAAGTATTGGGGACTAAAGTGCAGCAAATTATGTTCCATGTTTGTATGATTATGTCAATATGAACCCCAGTATTATGTGTAACTATACTGCAGAAATTTTCAAAAAAAGGAAAAACAAAAAGACCTAATACTAAATATATGGAGGCTTTGCCACTGTCATGATCATTCAACTCTGCCATCATAGCCCAGGCAGACATAGACAATAGACAAATAAACATGGTAGCTGAACTCCAACAAAAGTTTATTTACAAAAGCAGGCAGAACTCTGGACTTGCTGTTGGGCCAATGTTTGCTGATCCCTGCTTGAGATTCACAAAACAACTTTTAAATACATTAATCGAATTCTGATCTTTTCCTCGCTGAAAGAAGCTGATTAGGGATAGAACCTGAACCACTAAGAATCTGAAAGTCCAGGAGATGACTTAGGAGACTTGGTTTCCTGTGGTCCCTGGTGGTATTTTCCTTCTCCCTCCAATTCCCTGGCAAACACAACAACACTGGCACCTGAGACTATCTTAGAAGACTCTCAATCTGATGAATAGGTTCTTCCTCAGTGGAACTAGAAACTCAATCTGACATCATCCCTGAGTTAATATCTCCTTAAGACTTACCAGGCCAGCTGTGACACTAAGCAAGTTACTTATTTTTATTAGGCCTCAGTTTTATCAAAATAGGGCAAATATCTACAGTGGAAGAATAAAATGGATAATACATGAAAGAATGCTTAAACCAATGCCTGGCACATTAGCAGGTGCTCAACAAATGGCAGGCCCCTTCTGGTTTACTACTTTTCCTCCTTACTCAGGAAACCCCTTGGCCCTACTAAATTCATTCATTTATTTTATTGATATCCATTCATTTAGAATTTACCATTTGTATCATGGATTAGGCTAAATACTAAAATATAGCAGCAAAGTCTCTGTTCTCATTCTCATGAAGAAGAATGGCATTAACACACAAATTATTCTACAAGATAATGTCAGACACTGATTAGTGCTACACAACCAGGTAATGAGATATGCAGTAACTGAGAAGCTACCTTGAATAAAATGATGAAGAAGAGGTTCTTCTGGAAAGGTGAGGCTAAAAGGATGAAAATCAGCTTGTCAAAGAAAAGTATTCTAAATGGGTGGAATAAAAATAAAATTCTAGCAGTCAGGTTCTGGTGTGTTTTATGTCAGAGAACAGGATGCGTTGCTGAGATTGGCCACTCTTCCATTCATTCTGTACTGGCCACCCCTTCCTATTCTCACATCTGCAGCCTCATTTCCTGTCTCTAATCTCTCCTTGGGGGTCCTATTCTAAGGTGAGTTCCAAAAATCTATTTGCTGAATGAGTTGGCAATGTCATTGCACATAAATGTCTTGATTATTGCCAGATTCTCAATACCTGGCACATGTTTGGTCAACTTGGGTAATACTAGAAAGATAAAAAATTTTACTTTTCCAGGATGAGTTTGCCATGGGGTTATAAGCATAGTTGGAAGGTACTACATTCTTTATAACTTAATTCTTTAGATAGCTTTAATTTCAATAAAGCCTCCTCATTTATTGCCCTTCTGTTTAAGAGTTAACTTATTTATTTCATCTAATCACTTGTTCTAAGACATGAAGATGAATATGATCTAAAGCAAAAAATATATATATTCTATGGACTGGGGCTGTAACTCAGTGGCAGAGCACTTGCCTAGCATGTGTAAGGCACTGGATTCAAGCCTTAGCACCACGTAAAAAAAAAAATAAAGGCATGCTGTCCATCTATAATTACAAAAAAAATTTAATATACATTCCTTTGAAAAAATTTAACTTTTTGTGTTAAAAAACACTTAACAAGAGATCTGCCATCTTCATAAAATTTTAAATGTACAATACATTTCTGTTAATTATAAGGACAATATTGTACATCAGATTTCTAGAACTTATTCATCTTTTATAACTGAGATTTATGATCATTGATTAGCAACAATCCATATTTCCCTGTCCTCCCAGCCCTGGCAACCATCCTTGTACTCTCTAATTCTTTGATTTTGATTATTCTAGATACTTCATATAAGTGAAATCAAGCAGTATTTGCCCTTCTGTGACTGGCTTATTTCAGTTAGCATATCTACAAGGTTCATCCATGTTATTGCATTACAGTAAGATTTCCTTCTTTTTATTTATTTATTTTTATTTTGGGGAGTATTGGGGACTGAACCCAAGGATGCTCTACTACTGAGCTCTATTCCCGGCCCTTTTTATTTTTCATTTTGAGACAGAGTTTTACTAAGTTCCATAGGCTGACCTCAAACTTGTGATCCTCCTGTCTTAGCCTCCCAATTTCCTGGGATTACAGGCTTCTGCCACTGTGCCCAACTTTCCTTCCTTTTTTTTTTTTTTTTTTTTTTTAATTTATTTGCTTTAGTTGTACACAATGTGTTTTATTCAATACACTTTATTTGTACGTGGTGCTGAGGATCGAACCCGGGTCACCCACATGCTAGGCGAGCGCTCTACCACTGAGCCACAATCCCAGCCCCTTCCTAATTTTTAAAGGCCAAATAATATTTCACTATACGTACGTGCCTCATTTTCCTTATCCATTCATTTGTTGATTTAAGTTGTTTGTATTTCTTGGCTATTATAAAGAGCACTACAATGAACATTAGAGTGGTAATATCTCTTTGAGATCCTGATCTTAATTCTTTTGGATAAATGCCCAGATGTGGGATAGCTGGATCATACGGCAGTTCTTTTTTTTTTTTTTAATTTTAAAAATTTTATTCTATTGAGAGGCTGAGGCAGGAGGATCACAAGTTCAAAGCCAGCCTCAGCAATGGCGAGGCACTTAGCAACTCAGTGAGACCCTGTCTCTAAATAAAATGCAAAAACAAACAAAAAAATTTATTCTAATTTGTTATATATGACAGCAGAATACATTATAATTCATATTACACATATAGAGCACAATTTTTCATATCTCTGGTTGTACACAAAGTAGAGTTACACCATTCGTGTCTTCATACATGTACTTAGGGTAATAATGTCCATCTCATTCCACCATCCTTCCTACCCCCATGCCCCCTCCCACCCCCTCCCACCCCTTTGCCCTATCTAGTGTTCATCTAATCCTCCAATGCTTAACCCCCCAAAACCCATCATGAACCAACATCCTTAGAGAAAACATTTGGCATTTGGTTTTTAGGGATTGGCTAACTTCACTTGGCATTATATTCTCCAACTCCATCCATTTACCTGCAAATGCCATGATTTTATTCTTTTTTAATGCTAACTAATATTCCACTGTGTATATATATCACATTTTCTTTATCCTCATACGGCAGTGCTATTTTTAATATTTTGAGAAATCCCCACACTGTTTTCCATAGTGACTGAACCTTTTTACATTTCTACCAACAGTGTACAAGGGCTCCAATTTCTCCACATTCTCACCAACACTTGCTCACCTGTACTCATTGTATCCCTCTCTCCCAGTGCTGGGCATCAAACCAGGGCCTCACCTATGCTAGGCAAGTGTTCTCTGGATGAGCTGTATCTCCCTCCAGACTTTTGTTTCTATTTTTAACAATAGCCAATCTAGAAATAGCCAATCACTGAGAATTCATTTGCATTTCCCTAATGATTAGTGATGTTAAGGATCTTCATATACCTGCTGGCCATTTGTCTTTGGAGAAATTTCTATTGAAGTCTTAAGTTCATTTTTTAGTCAGGTTATTAGTTTTTTGTTATTGAATTGTAGGAGTTCTTTATATGTTTTATAAATTAACCCCTGATTTGACATATGGTCTAAAAATATTTTCTCTGTTTCTTAGGTTGGCTTTTCACTCTGTTGATTATTTCCTTTGCTGTCAGAAGTTTTTTAGTTTGGTGAAATCACACTTGTCTATACTTTGCTTTTGTTGACTGAGTTTTTGGTCTCATGGCCACAAAATCATTGCCAAGACCGATGTCAAGAAGTGCTTTTCCCATGTTTCCATCTAGGAGTTTTATAGTTTCAGGTTTTATGTTTAAATCTTTAATACACCGTGAGTGGGATTTTTATGTATGGTGTATGGTAACCGTTCAATTTCACTCCTCGGCATGTGGATATCCAGTTTTAATAAAGTTCAAATCAGACATGTAAAAGTTGCTTTGTAACCTATAAAGTGCTATAATAGGTATTACAGCAAGAGCAGAATGAAAGGGTAATGGACTTGGATTCTGGAAATATGGTTTTGACTTTTGATATTTACTAGTTATGTGACCTTGCCTATCCATTCTTTCTGGGTTTCTAGTTTCCTGCTAGCTTTGTAAGGACATTACGAGGCTTAAATGACTAACAGGTGGAAGCTATTTATAAAATGTTAATATTATACTAATTTAAGTTATAATTATCATGCATTCTTTGATCATGATTTTAAATCAGCATATTTGAAATACTACTATTAATAATTTAGAAGAAAAAATCTGTTTAGGCACTGAAGCTTTTTATTATTTAAAGTTGCTGCTGAATGTTATTACAAACTTAAGCAGAAACATCACTGGTTTTAGTAAAAATGCTTTAAACACTTAGAGTGATGTAATTTTCTGAATATGGTCCACCAATATGCAAACAATAGAGCAACTATATTAGTTCATGCAATGTTTCACACATGGAAACCTGGGCCCATGATTAACCATTTAGGGTAACACTCATAAACTATACAGTATGCAGTAAACATGTCTACCAAGTTAAATTAAAGAACCCCTGTGCTATGCAGCAGCTGAAGCAAAGTAGGACTTGATTAAAAAATTCTTAGAAACAGAGGATTGTTTTAATTCTGGAAGTGGGAGAGGAGAAAAGTCATATCCCTCAACTAAACAAACAGTACTGCAAGTTCCTATAAGACACATGCCCATTTGGGAGATCATAGGTCAGGTTTTATAATATAAGACATGGTGACTAACATAAGTAATCAATCATGTCTGCAAACCAATGCCCCATTTATAGGAGCTTGGATTTTAGCACTTGTTTAAGTGTTTGTTCTGCACCAATTTAAAAGTGCCTATCTTTCTTAGTCCCCATGGGCATTCCAGGATGAATCTATATTTTGGTGCCTGACAATCACCTTTTTTACAAAATGATAAGTATATATCTTCCCACATTTCTCACACATGCATTCAAGTGGCATTCAAAATTATGTCAAGCATTAGATATAACAAGACATTTTACTATTAGCCTGATCCTTCAGCTTTTTTGTGTAAGGACTGATAATAGTCAACAGACGACCTGCCCACTTTGGCTTTTGTATTCCACTGAGCACAGATCCACTCATCAAAGTAGGGAATATTATAATTCCCCCCTCTGCTTGATTGGACAGCAATCCCTAAAACGTACCCAATAATAATCACTGCTTTTCATCAATTGGTTCACAGTCTCTATCTCTTCTATGAGTAAATAATCATGCTTCTAGAAGAAACTAAATAGCATTTTTATTGATGGCTTTTATTATTTTTTAAAGTGCTATAATTTAAAAGATCGTGATTGTATAAGGATGTAAATAGATGTAAACTCTCCAAACCAATTTTCTAAAAAAGGAAGTCCAGATACTAAAAACAACTTCAAGATGTGGAAGACTGGGAAGCACTGGGAGCAGACAAGGCAACTTGTGTGTCAGAGACAGGAAGCAGATTCTGAGCAAAGATGTTAGGCTGCTTTATAGACAGGTAAGAAAGAGCTAAAACAGTTCTGGTAAACATAATCTACTGCCACAATCCCAAGATAAGTTTAACATACACCTAATGTAGAAAAAAACCTGCCATACCCAGATGATGAAAACAAGGGCATAATGTCTTGAAATAGAATGACAATGTTACAAATATGACTGGTGTGTACACTAGCAATTACTCAGGGAGCAGAAGAATGCTAAATTAAGAATCTAAATTCACCAAGGCAGTATCTTTACTATTCTTACAGTTACTTATACATGAGTAATAATTACTAACATGTTTATTATTAGTTTATTCCATTAGTAACTGTAATAGTAAGCCACTACATTAAAATAAATGTTGAATCAAAATTTATTATATAACAAATTCCATAATTAGAAACATCATCAGCAGATAAAAATCAAAATATCAAGTTTATATTAGAAAAAACAATGATTGTTGGTTGGTTAAAACAGATTAAAAAAATGACAATAACCTCAGCTTATAGGAAAACCTCGTTATGGTCAAAGACAGGTTCCTGAATTTAGCAAAAAGAGTAACAAATACATACCATATGTTGAAAAGGGAATTATAGTGGAATGTGTTTCAAAAAACAAACAAACAAACAAACAAACAAACAAACAAAAGCTGGGCACAGTGGTGCATGCTTGTAATCCCAGTGGTTCAGGAGCCTAAGGCAAGAGGATCAAAAGTTCAAAGCCAGCCTTAGCAATTTAGTGAGGCCCTAAGCAACTTAGTGAGACCATGTCTCAAAACATAAAAAGGACTGGGGGAAAAGGAAACAAATAAGAACGTGAAGAGGGAGAAAGTCTTTACCACCTGCACCTAAGATAAAGCATTAATCTCTAGGATATATAAAAAATACAAAAATCCTAACGACAAAGAAAAAATAACCCTACTAATAATGGGCAAAGGAACTGAACAGGCATGTCACAGAAGAAGAAATATGAATATATGCAAAAATGTTCCACACTCTAGAAACTGGAGAAATACAAATTAAAACTACACTGAGATTCCATCTCACTCTAGTCAGAAAGGCAATTATTAAGAATACAAGTAACAATAAATGTTGGCGAGGGTGTGAAGAAAATGGTACACTCCTACGTTGCTGGTGGGACTGCAAATCGGTGCACCCACTCTGGAAAGCAGTATGGAAATTCCTCAGAAAACTTGGAATGGAACCACCATATGACCCAGTTATCCTATTCCTCAGTATACACCCAAAGGATTGAGAATCAACACACTACAGTGACACAGCTACATCAATGTTTATGACACCTCAATTTACAATACCTAAGCTATGGAAACCAACCAAGTGGACAAAGAAAATATGGTACATATATACAATGGAATATAACTCAGCCATAAAAAAGAATGACTTTATGACTTTTGTTGGTAAATGGATGAATCTGCCCCATGGATAAATGGATGGATCTTAGCATTATCATGCCAAGTGGAATAAGCCAATCCCAAGAAACTCAAAGTCAAATTTTCTCTCTGATACATGGATGCTAACACACAATGGGGAAAAGGGGGAGAATAAAAAGTTCAGTGGATTAGACAAAGGGGAATAAAGGGAAGGGAGGGGAGATGAGAATAAGAAAAATAGTAGAAGGAATCTGACACAACTTTCCTATGTTCATATATGAATACACGACCAGTGAAACTGCACATCATGTACAACCACAAGAATGGGATCCTAATTAGAATAAGTTATACTCCATGTATGTATAATGTGTCAAAATATAGTCTACTGTCATGTAAAAAAAGGGCGGGGGGGTACTGGGGATATGGCTCAGTGGTTAAGCATCCCTGGTATAAACAAACAAACAAAAAAGGTAAGTACCATCATAACCGGAAACAACTCAGCTTTTGTCCTTATGATAAATGAGCAGCACCATCTTCTTTGTGATTCACACCGTCAGCTGCTCTACTGCTAATGCTAGGAGACAGGCTGTCCTCCTCAGCTGTTTTTCACCATTACCCACTTATTATTGCCAAGGTAATATTCAAAAAGTAAAATGGAAAGCAAACCATGAAATCCATACAGAGGAAAACAACAAGCAAAGATCAAACTTCACTTCTCAATGACATAGGGTTAAAATCAACCTTTGTTAGACCAAGAAGGGTCACTCAACTATGAATAATATTTACAAGGTGCCTATGAACTAAAAACCTCAGCAGAGTTAGAACTTTCCTTTTTCCTGTATGATTACTTTTTTCTTGAAATAAATTAAAATTTAAAATATCACAATTAAGACAAAAGATTTGAGCCCCATTTACCTCAGGATCATCTAAAGAGTTTGTTAAGAAATTATTCCAGGGCTTCCTCCCCAAATATCAACAATCAATTTTAATACATATATTGTGGGATCCTAGGATCTGTATTTTTAACTCTTAAACACTGAAAGTTTGAGAAGTATTGATTAAAATAATTTGCATGCACATATTAGCAATGGAGAAGGAAAATGAGACATCTTTTCATGATTTTCTATTTGTTCAATTTCTTGAGTATTTCTTTTTTTTTAAAAAAAAATATTTTTTAGTTGTCCGTGATGTTTATTTTATTTTTTCATATGCGGTGGTAAGAATCAAACCCAGTGCCTCACACGTGCCAGGCAAGCACTCTATTGCTGAGCTACAACTCCAGCCCCTTCTAACTATTTCTTGATTTTAAAGTTAAATGTAAATAGTCTTAATCTGACAGATTCCCCTTAAAGTTGCCTACATATATATGATTCATACTTAGCTCTACAACTCTTATATTTTCCTAAAATTTAATTCTTCCACACAATTTTGAATTAAAATGACAATGGGAGTGGCTTCTTTTTTAAACAAATGAAATAGAATTCACCATTTAAAGTATACTGTTCAGTGGTTTTTAGTATATTGCCAAAGCTGTGCCATCAACACCACCAGGTAACAAAGTATTTTTATTACACCCAAAAGAAACCTGTGGGCAACCTCCCATTTCCCTCACTGCTGCTCCCTGGCAACCACAAACCCACCTAGTGTTTTCATGGACTGGCCCAATCTGAATATTTCTATTAAACAGAATCATATATTACTTGGCCTTTTGTGTTTGGATTCTTTTGCTTCATGCAATGTCCTCAAGGCTCATCCATGTTGTAGCATGTCTCAGTATTTCATTCTTTTTTATGAGTGTACTATCTTCATTATGTGGCTATACCATCTTCTGTCAATCCATTCATCAACTGGAGGACATATGGGTTGTTTCCACTTTTTGGCTATTATGAACATTAGTGTACAGTTTTTGTGTGGACATATATTTTCAATTCTCTTAGTCAAAATAGAATTACGTGATGAGGGCTGGGGTTGTGGCTCAGTGGCAGAGCACTTGCCTCACACGTGCGCGGCCCGGGTTCGATCCTCAGCACAACGTAAACATAAATGCATTGCATTGTGTACAACTAAAATAAATAAATAAATATTTTAAAAAAGAATTACGTGATGATTCTATTTTTAACATTTTGAGGGATTTGCAAATTTTTACAAAAAAAGTACCATTTTACATTACTATACATTACGACAGCAATATATAAGCATTGCAATTTTTCCAAACCTTAACCAACCAACACTTGTTTGTTATTGTCTTTTTAGATGTAGCAATACTAGTAGGTGTGAAGTATCTCAGGTGAAGGGGGTTTGTTTGCATTACTCTATAACTAATGATATTAACAGCTTTTCATGTGCATTTTTCCCATCTGTATATTTTCTTGGGTAAAATATCGATTCAAATCAGGTCCAGTTTGTCTAGTTGTCTTTTGTCTAGTTTTTAGTTGGACTATTTGTCTTCCTATTGTTGAGTTGTAAGAGTCCTTATAGCAGACTCTTATCAGATATATGACGTGCAAATATTTTTCCCTATTATCTGGAGTGTCTTTTCATTTTCCCAGTCAATTACCTATTTTCCCCCTAGGGCTTTTGGTATCACATATAAGCAATCATTGATGAATCAGTATGCTTCACTACTTCTATTCTTTACAAACAAATAAGATTTTTAGTAAAATTTGGGCTTATGAATTCATAATTTTAAAACCATTTTCTATAAAACATATTTAAGAATATGTCTTTGTTCCTTAAGTTAATCATTTTATGGGAATAATAACTAAATACCATTTTGTAGACTCTTTCTGGACAAGCAGAGTGAGCAAAAAAGAATAAATTCAAGGAGATAATAGACATCACATGTCTATTAGTTATAAAATCCACAGTTCCTCAAGCATTTAAAAACAACATTATTACTGATACATTGGTTGCAAAGAAAGGAAAAGGACCCAAAAGATGGCATCTTGATAATTACAAGTTATATAACTAAAAAGATTCTGGTCTCTGCACTTCTGATATCGTACTAGCTTAAAATTAGTCAAGGACTTGGATGATACTACTTGATCATTTTTTATCTATTTTGTGATCTCCAACATAATTCAAGAGGTTTCATATTCTTTCTCTAAAGAAGTTTCAAAACCAACAATTCTCAATGAAAAAATACATATGAACATATAATTTATATATAAAAGAACTGAATACAACTAATTTTAACAAAGTTTAAGGTGCTAAAGCAGGAGAATGGCCTTGCAATCAGCAGAGACTGCTCCAAAACTGCACAGGGCACCCACAGAGGCCTGGAGTGGAGTTAGAAAGGCACTGGTGAGATCAAAGGCTGGTGGCTCCAGAAGGTTAGGCTGCAAATAAGCAAGAATTCTTGTATTTTAAGAAGAATTAAACCAAAAATTTCTAAGAGAGTTATTAAACAAAACTTAAATTAGCATAGACCTAAAGGTCAAGGATAGTGATGAAATTAAATTGGGTTTTAAAGAAACAGAATTAGAAAGTAATAAAAATAGAAAATATGCTGGTGATGTAACACAGTAGTAGAGTGTGTACTTAGTATGCTCAAGGCCCTGGGCTTGATCTCCCATAGCACAAAACAAAACAAAAATCTGACAAAATACTTTTTCAAATTTCTAATGCTCATAAGGGCCAACCAACCCATTGATGATAATAACAAATATAGAAATGAATTGTGAATTTTATAAATTAAAAAAAATTTTAGTTGTAGATGGACATAATACCTTTACTTACTTATTATTATTATTATTATTATTTATAATGTGGTGCAGAGGATCAAACCCAGTGCCTCACATGTAGTAGTCAAGCACTCTACCACTGAGCTACAATCCTGGCCCAAATTATGAAATTTTATGAGCCACAAAATCATTGGTAAATAATTTTGAAATATGCAACCATGGTTTGTTTTTATCACTTTTGTATGAACCCTCTTCAACCTTTACCAGGTTTATAGATAGCTATTTTTGTTTTTATCTGAGAAATGATTCCTAGTATCTCATTTCATAATTACAATTTCTTATGGATTTATATGTGGGAGCATAGCATGTAGAAATCTATTCTAAATATGGCACTAAAAATGTAGTACATTGTTTTTTAAAAGTATATTTATTAATATAACCAAAGGAAAAATGACTTAAACCAATTAATTTTTTGGTCAATTTTCTATAGGTAACTCAAAGACAAAAGCTAACATTTTTTTGAGGGTATAAAGCACATAGATAACTTATGGAAGTCTGTGAGGCAGGCTCACAGAACTCTTGCATGACAGATGAGTTTCAGGGCCATATACATGAATAAAATGTGAAAATGTGTACAAGCTCAAGAGCATCACCATCTCTCTCCTGCTGGCAACACTGAACAAGCTAAGGAAATGAAGGTAGAACTGCTAACAACTTCCTGAGGGCCGAATTATTAAAAATAGCTTTAAATTAGAACAAGACACTATCAAAAAGAATTCTAAAATTGCCAATACCCATCAATCTGCCTCAGGGGTAGAGGAAAGGGGTGTGTATGGCATTTCAGTCTGACAGGGGTAATATGTGTGGCTTAAAAAGCATACTTAATTTATTACAACAATGTATTTAGTGTTTATTGTTTCTATAATAAAAGCATTAAGGAATAGTGTGCAGTTTTTACACCTATTTAAAAGGCTGTGAAACTGATATATAAAGCCTTCTTTTCTAAAGTGCTTTCAACTAAGAAAATTTACATAGAAATGTGATTAGCAGGTCCTCTCTCCTCTCCTGCCCCTGCCTTCTCTTTACTCTGCAAATGAGGAAGACTGGCTGAGACTCTGCTAAGGTTCTGAAGCAGTGTGTACCTTCCTGTGGGTTCAGGCTTCCTTTATACAAAAAACCTCACACACTGAAAAACAAAACAAAAGACACACTAGGGCATGATGATGAAAAAGATAACTTTGTACCTTTAAAATAAAGACCTAATTGTGGAGGTGAAGTAAAATAAAAAAGTTTAGTCATACCAGGTTATAGAAAAAGAATATACACTTGGTTATATTAGTAAAACAAAACTTCATGTGATTTTTCTCCCGAGAGGAAAGAATTAAAATAAGAGGGCGTGAAGGGAGAAAAGGGATAAAAGCATTAGATGACTGACTTTGTCTTTAACTATCAATATAAATTTTTCATGTTTTTCTTTGGTGGACATTTGGAATTCAGCTCTGTCAGCAGTTCTTGACTGAGGCCTGCAGAGCACTGTTATTATTCTTGATCCCCAAATTCACAGGCATTACCTTATCTTCTAATCTATGGGACATAAATCTTAGATTATGATTCTAAAAAGTGTGCAAATCATTTCTTAAAAAATTAAAAAACATCCATTTTATATCCAGAGAAGAGTTAGTTTGAAAAGTATCTCGAACTGCATATTCTCATCATTCTAGGCAAATACCAACCAACCAAACAAACAAAAACACAACTTAAGTGGTTTTCTGTTCTCCATCATTTGTTGAAAAAAGTGACCTTTTTCATATCAGAGGTCACTTTGAGCAAGTAGGCATATGTAAATAAAATATCTCCTGTGTATATAAAAGCAAAAAACAACAAACCCCCATAATCTTACCATGTAGAACCTACATTATACCCACACAGGAGCAAGTGGATTAAGATATAGGAAATATAACCTTTTTGTTGTTGAATCAGTTAAAATATGGAGTAAATCTGTTTAATTTTTTAATGTACGGTTATCTTGTTTTCCACTAAAATTATTTGCCTACCATGTAGCAAATAATGAAGGCAGAAATTTTAAAAAAATCACTTGTAAGACTAAAATGCAAATAAGAGAAAAATAAAAGGAGTAAAAAAAATGGATATGTAAGAGAAAGAAAAGAGGAAGATGGACAGACAGAGGAAGGAGGGAAGAGCGGGTAAATTAGCTTAGTCAAGCTCTCTCGGGACAGTGTGCTGAGTTACCAGACCAGAAATGAGGGGTTGAAAGCTACTACTGATAACTGGTGGAGGCTGAAAGTGCTACTTAAGTGCCTGGTGTCTGTCGAAAAAAGAGGGAGGAGAGGTTTGAGTCTGAGGATGCCAAGTGCATTCCCAGCCAGGAGAGTAAAAAGGAAGCATTAACAGCAGCCTCGAGGGAAGCTGAGCATGCTATCCCTGAGCCAGAGGGCAAATGTGGCAATAGCAGCCAGCAGCAGCTGGATAAAGGGATAAAGAAATAAAGAAGCCACAGGAAAATTGGCAGCTTTAGACATATAAGGCCGACTCGGTCTTGTCTGGATACTTAGAGGAACAAACTGCCTGGAAATAACTCTGCCATCTTTCTACTGCCAGTGGGTTACTAATCAACAACTGAAATGCAACAGACTGAAATTTACTTGGCAAAATTACATTAAGAATGGATTTATCCTTGTGAAACAGCAGCTCTGCTGAGATGATACACCTAAAATACTTTCAATGTAGTGTTTTATAATAACACCAGCATTCCCCTTAACTATCTGAATGGTACTCCAAAATATTTAAAATTAAAAAAAAATGCCTTTTCCAAATAGTGTATTTCTTTCTTTCTTTTTTAACATTTATTTTTTAGTTATAGGTGGACATAATATCTTCATTTTACATGGTAGGCAAGTGCTGTACCACCGAGCTATAGTCCCAGCCCTACAATGAGAATTCTTATTTTAAATAAGTATCTGCTCTAAAATTTCACTAAAAAGTCCAAAGACAAGATTTACCAAACAAAATTTTTGAAATGACTAGGCTTGATATATTTGAAATACTGAAATTTATTATTAATTCAATAAATCTTACCAGCCTCAGAAAAGTCAATTTTCTTATTTCTTCGTCAGGATTAATGCAATTAAAATTGAAGTTAGGAAAAAAAAATAAGATCCTACCCTTAAAAGTTGTTCAAGCATTTAAGGAAATAAAACTAGAAAGTAAGAAACACCAAGAAAATTCTGTGGTGCATAGAATAAATTCTGTAGGAATCTAGGGAGTAGGAAGCAGCTGGAATAGAGGAAAAGTGCCTCAAGGAAGTAAAATATAAAACAGTCCCTAAACCATAAACAACACTGATGTAAAAAGTATTTGGAAGGCAAACATAAAATGAATAATTTAAGAATCAGAACAAATAAAGTAACCATCATGTAAAGTTATCTTTGGAAAATTAGATTTATAGTTATTATAATTAGACTATAGAAGGTATTGATGGTAAAGAGTCATGATACACGGGGCTGGGGTTGTGGCTCAGTGGTAGAGCGCTCGCCTAGCACGTGCGCGGCCCGGGTTCGAACCTCAGCACCACGTAAAAACGCCTTGTGTACAACTAAAAGCAAATAAATAAATATTTAAATGGAAAAAAAAATTAAAAAAAAAAAAAAAAAGAGTCATGATACTACAATACAATAGTTACACTGGGGGGTGTTTGCTTAAGCAGCAAAATTCCATAGACTAGGCGGCTTAAACACCAGAAAGTTATTTCTGAAGGCTGGAATTCAATGAAAAATGTAGTTGTAAAGGCTAGAAAGTCCAAGACCAAGGTTGTGGTAGAGTCTGGTTTCTGGTGAGAGCTCCCTTCCTAGCTTGCAGATGGCCACCAACTTGCTGTGTCCTCACATGGTGGAGAGAGTGATCTCTGGTATCTATTTTTCTTTTCTAAGGACATCAGTTCTATTGGATCAGAGCTCTACCCTTATGACCTCATTTAACCTTAATCATCTTCTCAGAGGACCTGTCTCCATTACAATCACATGGTGGCTAGAGATTGAACATATATTTTACTCAGCTTTTTGGCCACTGCAACAAAAAGACATGACAAGAACCAGTACAGGAGGAAAAGTTTATTTAGGGGCTCACGGTTTTAGAGATCTCAGTCCATAAAAGGCCAACTCCTTTACTCTGGGCCCGAGATGAGGCAGAACACTATGGAAAAAGGGTGTGGCAAAAGAAAGCAGCTCAGGACACTGCACCAGGAAGGAGGGAGGGAGGGAGAGAGAGAGAGAGAGAGGGAGAGAGAGGGGAGAGAGAGAGAGAGAGAGAGAGAGAGAGAGAGAGAGAGAGAGAGAGTTCCACTCACCAGAAACAAAATACAAACCCCAAAGGCATGCCCCAGTAACCTATCTCTTCCAGCCACAAACTACCTGCCTTGCCCAGTTAATCCATTCAAGCGGATCAATGCACTGATTAGTTTAATGCTCTTGACCCAATCATTTCACCTCTAAACTTTCTTGCATTGTCTTACACATGAACTTTTGGGGGATACCTCATATCTAAACCAACATAACACGAATTTTCAGGTGACACAATTAATTTCATAGCATTCTGTCCCTAACCTCCCAAAATTTATGCTCTTAATGCATGCAAAAATGCATTCATTTCATTCCCAAAGCCCAAAAGTCTGAATTCATTCCAGCATCAGTTTTAAAGCCTGAAGTCCAAAGTCTCATCTAAATATCACCTAAATCAGATATGGATGAAACTCAGGGTAGGATTGTGCCTGAGGAAAAGTCCTCCCCAGTTGTAAGTCTGTGAAATCAAACAAGATATTTGCTTCCAAAATATACTGGTGGGGCAGGTTAAGGATAGGCATTTTCTTTTCAAAAATGAGAAATAGGAAATTATAAATAATGAAACAATTTTTTAGAACCCTGTTAGAGGATGAAGTGAGGCCATATAGAATAAAGTACATACTCATTAAGTACCAAATTTTCAAGTCTATATATGGTGATGGAACATAATGGGTTTAAAATGAGTTCACTGACATCATATAAACCTACACTCCAAAATGTCAGTGAGGTTTTTTTTTTTTGGGGGGGGGGGAGTGGAGGTGGGGGGCAGTTGTAAGTGGACAGTATGCTTTTATTTTATTTATTTAATTTTATGTAATGTTAAGGATCAAACCCAGCGCCTCACACATATTAGGCAAATGCTCTGCCACTGAGCTAGAGACCCAGCCCCAAGTCAGGGACTTTATTATTAACCACTGTAACTCAAAAACTGCACTGCCAACATGGTAAATACTGCCCAATGTAGCTATTTAAGTTTGACTTAATTAAAAACTCAGTTACCCACATTTCAAGTGCTCAATAGCCACTTATGGCTAGTGGCTACCCTTATGGACAGTGCAAATACCAACATCGTTGTTGAAAATTTTAGCAAATGATTCTTCTATAAGACCTGGAAAGGTATATAACATTATAATTATTTGATATGAAAAGAAATACAAGGAACTATTAGTACTCATGGTTTAAGAAGACAATTGATAAATGAAGAGAAATAACATCTTCAATTTATACTTTTGTAAAGAATCTAAGGGATCACATGCAACACAAGATTATCTTGTTAACTTTTATAAAGGCAGTAAGGGAGGGCTAGGAAATTTTTCATTAAGAATTATTTATGGTGGCTTGGGAGGCTGAGACAGGAGGATCACAAGTTCAAAGCCAGCCTCGGCAACATTGAGGCACTAAGCAACAATTATACCCTGTCTCTAAATAAAATACAGAATAGGGCTGGGGTGTCGCTCAGTGGTTGTGTATCCCTGGGTACCCAATCCCCAGTAATTCCCCCCAAAGAAGAAGTATTTATGCAGGAATTAATTTAATAATGTTCAGAGTTTTACTTTCTTATGATCTGAATCATAAGAACATACCATGAATATGTCCAGTGGTCTCAATGTCAGGTTCCAGCAGTCTTACTCAAGCCCTTGATAGTGGCAGGATAAATGATTGGATTCACTATCAAGGTCCCATTATATATATTGCCAATGTTGTTGGCAACAAATGTAGCCTGGACAATCTGCCTAGACAACTAAGATCTGGGCATCTGGCATCATCCATCCTTCCATCCTTCCATCCTTCCATCCACTCATCTTTCCATCCATCCGTCCATGCCAGTGGATGAAAGTAGATGGACTGTCTTCAACTAACAACATTTATTCAAAGTGCTTCTAATCTGTTAAGCACTTAGAAATGTACAAAGTTCTTTCCATTATAAAGCATTCTGAATGATAATTCAACCTTATGCAATGATGCTTCAGTTTATGTTATTAGTGTATGATTACTTTGTTTGATTGCAATGCGAATTAAATACCAGAAGTTTCCTTCTATAATAGTCGAGATCTTTCTGCAAAAAAATGTTCATAGGACTTATACTTAAGATGCCCATTTTCTTGATAAGCACAGAGACAGAGAATATACTTTTCCTGAACTTTCTTAAGACATCAATTTTCTTGATAGGTCCAAACCACAGAACGTGCTTTCCTTGGATTGACTCACGCTTTTGACATCTATTCCGAGAACTAAGAATGGTAAATTTTTCCCTCCTGGCACATGTGCTTCTCTCCCCACACCATATTTTATGCCACATCACACATCCATCTGACCTACCTTTGCTACTCTCTGGTAACAGCCAGAAGTCTAAAAATATCTCGTTTTAGGAGTTTCACTATTGCTAACTGTGAATAAAGCTTTCCTGCCCATGTTTTGCTGATCTAACTCTAGGACCCTTGGCCTTTCCTCCTTCTACCAAATATTTCTTGTTCCATTGGCTCTGCAATATAAAACAACGTTTCTTCAAGAAATTCGGGTTATTTCTCTACAGCTTTTTTCTGTTACCAGATGACCATTTCTTCCCCCTATTAACACCTTAATCCTTCTCAGTTGGTATCAGCAGAGGAAAGCAAAGGATGACAAAGATAATTGAAATTAAATACAGTGTCAGTAACAAGGCTAAATAAGTTTTTCTACTAGAACTTCCCAAGGCAAAACCAAGAATTTTCTCCTAGAACATTCTATAATATCAATTTCTTCATTTATCATTGTTGCATAAACTACTTGTGGTCTCCTATTATCTACTGCCTCTGTCTTTCTTTAAGTAACAGACCTATTAACCTCCTTGCAGTGTCAGGGAACCAATCCAGCTTGACAACACCCTTTCCAAACTCCACTGAAGCTAGGAGTCGTCCAATTACTGTGTTTTGGAAATTAGGATGTAAGCAGAAATAATGTGCCCAACTTCCTAGTCACATCGTTTTTTCAGAAAAGCTGCTGCTTGTCCTTTACCTACTCTTGACTCTTTACAAAGAGCTAGAATTTGAAGATGAGGTGTGACTGCAAAGCAAAGATACCCCTGGGTAATGGTGAGATGAACAGAAGGAAACTGGCTCCTTTGATGATGTCAAGGATGAGATCAGACCTAAATCCTTGGACTGCCTACCAGCCCAGATTTTCACTTCAGAAAGAAACCTTGCTTCTCCATTTAACCACTACATTTTAGTCTGTGTGAATGCTATAAACCTTAGAACTGGCTATAAAACAGTTATATTTAAAGAAACAGGATATATGTCTCTTGTCTACAAAGGCAGTATGGTCAGATGTAAGTCCTAAAAAGTCAGCTACCCTCAAATGTGAAATGCGATTTTTAGGGTGAGACAGAATGATAACTGAGAACATATAGGATTGAACAAGAAATCATATGACTTCCTCCTATGGGCCAGATATCATGTGAAATATTATGATGTGATCTGGATAAATAAACAAAATACACAAAATTTTATCCACATTGATTTTCTATACAATGATATACTAAATCCTCAGGAATTCTTTAAGACATAACTGGCTAATACTACTGAGAACACATTACTACGTGTTAGGTAATGTCCTAAGCACTGGAAACAATGATCTCTCTTTTACCATCTTAATATTTTTCCTTTTTAATTTTGTTAGTTCTCTAGTGCAGTCTCTTAAAATTTCTTATTTCAGCTCACATCCTCCTAACCGGTTCCCTTACTTTGTTTCTTATCCCTCTAACCCATAAGATGAAATAAGATTCTGACTGCTACTCTTCTTTTTTTAAAAAAAGTCTTAAGACACAGTCCTATGTTGATAGGTTAAATTTCAGAATATTCACTCTAGTCTACACCGAACAAGTCACCATTCATCCAACAGACCTTTGTAAACCGTGTGTTTCTCCTATCTCAAATGCTCATCTTAGGATGGTATCATAGCTGGAGCATAACGAAATACAATAAACTAGGTAGCTAAAACAATAGCAATGTATGTCCTCATAGTTGTAGAGGCTAGAGTCTGACAGTAAGATGCCAGTATCATTGATTTTTGGTGAGGGTTCTTTTCCTGGCTTGTATAAAGCGGCCAGTGTCCTCATATTGAGTAGAAAGGAACACAGAAGTACATGCACATGAGAGGAGTCTCTCTGATACCTCTTCTTATAAAGTCACAAATCCCTCCTTGAGGGCCTTACTTTCATGTCTTTTTCTAAACCTAACTACCTCCCCAAAGCCCCAATTCCAAATACCATCATCATACTGGGGGTTATGGCTTCAACACAGAATCTTGGAGAAGGACAATTCAGTGGATAGCAGATGGCAAAGTAGCCCTTCAATACCTAGCACAAATGTCTCTTAAATATCTTCATTTCTTCAATGAAGTTATTTGCTTTATCATCTATGCTCCAGTTTATTATAGTCTGTGGTGATTATTTCTATTATTATATGGTTAATTCCTAGAGGGTAGAAATTCTACCATATTCTTCTTTGTGTCTTCCTAAAACTAAGCACAGTATTTGGCAAACAATAGGCACCAATAAATATTTACTGAATGAAACACTAGACTTCTGAAAGCAATGAAAGAAATACGCTGAGAATTCTTTTAATGATTCTCTTTACTTGCAAGTTATGCATTATAATAAAATCTTTCTTCCCCATGACAGTAACTTCAAACCCTGAATTCATAATTTACTTCTTTATGGTATCATTGATCTCAAGATTTCTATAACTACTAATTTCTTTGGAGTTGCAATGCTGATTCTATCAACCAGTGCTAGATCATACGCATTTAATCCATGAATTGCAGACACTTTTACATAAGGAGTAGGCTGAACACATTTTCACAGGAGTAATAAATAACTTCAGATGCCCTTGTGAGAAACTCAGCAATAGGATTCACCTATTAATTTTCTCTACTGAATGCATTTTCACATCAAAAAAGTATTACCAATCATTATTTTATGTTACCAGAGTAGGGAACATTTAGAGAAGGGAAGATTTAATCTTCTTTTACCTAACAATTCCCTTGCCTTGGTGGCCATGTGATCATTCAGTATTATACCTATTCTAACTCTGTCAAAATGCTTAAAACCTCTGACCTTATTTAATATCCATTATCTATTTACTTCCAAGGGGTTAAAAGTAACTTAACTACGGTCAAAGTCAGCTAATATGGAAGATCTGGAGCTAATCTCCAAATATTCAGAGCATGAATATATAATGTATGCACACATGCATCACACAGTTTTATAAAATTACTGAGGCAACACATGACCAAATTCATTACATATGTTAATGATGTTATTTTACTTGTGTTAGAATTGTAGGTCTACCAATGATATTCACAGTAATCTTACCAAATGTTAAGTCACCATTTACAAGTAACTTGGGGTGGGGTAGAGAACATGACTAATAGGCAGTGATTATAATAAATGTTAGCATAAAATAAAGTTATAAGAACTATAATGTACATTTGGAATCTCATAGGCTAAAAATAATAAAAAAAATTTAGCAGTCACAGCTATCATATTTATATATGAGCAATACTAAAGTGAAATTAAATCTGTTTGGGAGTCTTGGGTTAGAATGAGGATCAATAGGTAGATTTTACAGGGATCAAATTTCACTCAGTGTAAAAGGCATTTGCAAACAGAATGTCAGAGACGAAAAATTGCTGTGAAATTAGCTTGATTTCTACAGATAGCAGAGGTGTCATAATGACAATAGTGAGGGGTGAGTAACCTAAGAAGAAATTCCACCTGAGACTAGGGAGTACCTGAATAAACACTAACGTAACAGAATAACAGGACTGCACTGCCCATTTGGAAGATAAATTTATCAGCAGTGTATCAAATGTATAAAAAAGAGGTGTAAAGAGTAGAAGGAATCTACTGCCATGGGGGGTGGCGTGGGGGGGAGGACGGACAGGAAAAGCTAGTGTGGGAAAAGATATTCTAATTACTTCAATTAGATGTTAATACTACTTATTGAAGGTAAAATAGCATTTTAAAAATACCCATAAAATAATTATCATTTATCCTATTATTTATTATTTCTTATATTTTGAACACCATATTAAAACACATTCTCAGTGATAACACTGAATTGATCTTCCTCAAAACACCTATTTCTTCTTCTTTCTGTAATACCTATTTTAGTTGTTTATATCAGTCCATCCAGTAATTTTAGTTAAAAACTTCTAGACCACCTTTTAGCTCTTTCCTTTATGCATGAATAGAATGTGTCCTTTTCCCCGAATATCTTCCCCATCCTTTCTGTCACTGCTTTCACTAAGGTTGTCATCATCTCTTGCCTAGTTAGTTCCCTGTAACTCTAACAGCTTCTTAACAGTTTTTCCTGTCTCTACTCTTTCCCAACTCTAGTCCAAAGTTTCCACTATTGTCTGCCTTATGAACAAATTAAATGCAATTACATGCTTCCCATGTCTTTCTGGTGATTCTTGGCTGTCTATAACACAAACACCAACTGCCTAGCAAGGTATAAACACGTCCTCAGAAATGTCACTTCTCGGGGCTAGGTTGTGGCTCAGAGGCAGAGCGTTTGCCTGACACATGTAAGGCACTGGGTTCGATCCTCAGCAACACATAAAAATAAATAAATAAAGGCATTGTGTCCATCTACAGCTAAAATATATATATATTAAAGAAAGAAAATTTACCTCTTAAGTTCAATCCCTGACTATTCTTTCTGAAGACACCCATGTTGTAGCCATATAGAAAAATCCATTATCTTAACCATTTCATATTTTTTCTACATTGGAAGCTTATTCATTTCACATGGCACTAGCAGTCAAATGCCACTGCCTGGGAAGGGTTTATGAGTGAACATTTTCATTTAATCTCTATTTACTAAATAAGCATTTTCTCCTCAACATCTTTTTGCTGTAGACTAGTATGACAGTTAATTTTATGTGTTAACTTGACTGGGCTATAGGACACACAGATAGCTGGTAAAATGTTATTTCTGAGAGTCTCTGTGAGGGTGTTTCAAGAAGAGATTGGCATTTGAATCAGTAGACTGAATGAAGAAGATATAGTCTCACCAACATGGACAGGCATTTTTTAATCCCAATGAGGGCCAGAACACAATGAAAAGGTGTATGGATGGGGTGAATTCACTTCATTCCCTAATTTAGGACACCCATCTTCTCCTTCTCATAGAAATTAGAGCTCATGGTTCTCAGGTCTTCAGACTTCAGGAATTCTATCAGTGCCCCCACCCCGTGGCTCTCAGGACTTGGATCTAAGACTGGAATTATACAGTTGGCTTCTCTGGTTCTCAGGCCTAGGTACCTGAACTGAATTATACCATTGGCTTTGCTGGGGCTCTGGTCTGAAGACAGCAAATTGTGGAACTTCTCAGCTTCCATAATCACATGAGCCAATTCCCATGATAAATCTCCTCTTTGATAAGTATATCACACACACACATACTTTATTTTTCTGTAAAACCATGAATAACACAAATACTGAATTTCTGTTTCTAGTATACAATATATCACCTGTTACTATTTTCCAAATGCAAGCTACTATTTATTTTTATTATTAAAAATAATAGCTACCCATGAAAGATAACTTGAAAAGAAAATAGGAAAAAACAAAACATAACAAAAAACACCCAAGCATTAACTACTAAAATGGTGGTATAGGTGTGTATTATATAATATTTTTACTATGTTTGGATTTTATAGACATAAATACATAATTTTATATCCTACATTTTTTATACTCAGGATCTTCCTTTTCCCTTTTATATTTCCTTTCTCATTTTATATTCAGGATTTTCCATTTCTCAGGTAAATGAATTTTGAGATGTTAAATTTTATGAAAACTGATAGATGAAAGTATATTTCTTTTCACTAAGTGCATATTTTCATTCAATATGCATGATGTAAGACATATTTTTAAAATAGATATGCAGTAGTATAATTTCATCACAGGCAGTATAGATTTAACAAAACAGACTTCTTGCATTGGAATCCCAGCTCAATATTTATTAGTTTTGTGACCTTGGCAAGTTCTATAACCTCTCCGTCCCTTAGCCATCTAATCTACAGAGTATGGAAATAATAGCACTTATAGGACTGTTATGAGGGTGAAATGAGTTAATCCATAACTTGCTTACAACAAGGTCTGGTGCATATTAAGTGCTCAATCAATGAGAGTTATTATCTTTCTAAAAAGATTATTTAAAGCTATATAAGCTTTAAACAGCAAAATCTAATTAAACCAAGCAAAATAAGAATAAATTGTGTTTGTGGAAAATATACAATAAACATTGCAAAAAATAATGAAAGACATTAAATATATTTTATCATTCTCTCCAGTGCAAGGAACAAAAAAGAGGTAGAAAAAAGATACTAAGGGAAGATAAGATGTTTGCCAATGAGTTTTTCATCAAGATATTACTTTGGTAGGATAGAAAATAAGTGTACTGTGAAAGCAAAAGCCCTAAAAATGCATGGGACTAACAAAGTACAATGCATGGAAGATTTCATTTATAAAGGAAAAAAATCACAAATTTACTGTATGTTATGTAAATCTGATCTCAGGAAAATGCAGTAAAACATTTTCACAGGAAATTGCTGTTGAACACAGAAGAAAATAAGCCAATTAGAAGAGGTATATTTGATGAACCCATGCTGAACAAAGCAGATGCTGCTGCACAGATAGTAGTACTTACTTAAGCTCTCAAAGTTTGTACTATGCTACACAGAACAATTATTTTGCTTTTCTTAGAAAATACCTATTGATTGTGATTGGTATAAAACATGGTTTATGGGAAAAAGTCTTTTGTACTGTTGAATAGCTAAAAATATATTTCCTAAGTATTAGAGAAAAATATTACTTTGGATGTATTTGTGATAGTGAGACTTTTACACCTAATCATTTAGGATAGTTTTTCAATATCACCTTTGAAATTTCCAACCACTACTGTCAAATATAAACATAGGCCAAGAAATTAAAATATAGCACCTTAAACTGCAAAGAAAACATAACTGCAGAATTCTTGCTACTTTATAAACTCTTTATCTTTCTTTATAATACTCCCTATAATTGCTATTCATATATTTTCTGTATTAATTATCTATTAAGCAGAAATTTACTTTATTGGACTGCTTGCATTTAATTGAAATACTGTGCCTATCTTTCGTGGACTGCTGTGCATCACTTACTTCACCATAGGCTATATCTCTAACACCAAAGGACTTGTACTCAGCTATGACACACAGGACCCAAAACCCTGAATTCTCCTTTCCTATGACCATGGCAGAAACTACTAATTATTCATGGCATGTTCTTGGTAGGTATTACCAAGTGAGTAAAGTTGGCTCTCAAACAGAAGCCTGAGTTCAATAATTGTCCAAAATATTTTGGTTCACTTCTGAATTTATTGAAGACTCACCCATTTTCTTTCAGCAAAAGTGGCACCAAATGGGTCAGATACTGTGTTAGCTTTGGAGACTCGAAGAAAAATAAGTCCTGAAGTGTCAGCATCACATGGAGGAAACAACAAGTACAAAGACCACTACAATGCCTGAAGAATAAAGTACAACTAAAAGAGCTCATGAAGGCCCATCCAAGGCATGCTGATGTGTTGATGGTGGGGGAGTGTGAGAGAGTAGGTGGAGGTATTAATTAAAGCCTTCCCAGGGGAATCCTGAAAAACAAGCAGAAGTTGGTCAAGTAAAAGAGACGGGGGTTACAGAGAAAGCAGAAGGATAAATATGTGTGTGTATATGTTGGCAAGCAATATGGAATTTATAGGTAAAGGAGGTAGCATATGAGAGATTATAGCACTTCTAAAGAAGTGTAAGTTGTTCAGTACAACTGGACCATATTTTGCAAGGGATGAAGTTGGGGAAGGACGCAGATCAATTGTGAAGGAAACTGCATGACATGTAGTTGGGAAGGCTAAAAGTAACCACTAAATCTTTGAGAAGAATTTTTTAAGCCTCCAACTTAGGGAGTATCCCAACTTATAAGTAGTTTAAAAAAAAAATAGTGATTTTATATGGTTTCCTGTAGTGCTAAGTAGAATGTTCTCCAGACACTTAAACAAGTGATCTGCTATCGAGTTGCAGATTAAATTTCTTCAAAAAATATGGATCACAAATTATGTCATTTTATTTTTAAAAGGGATTGAATCAGAATCCATTATATATTATGTTTTGGTTTATATCATAATTGAATAATTGTAATACAACTTAATGAAAATAAAAATGAGGGGCTAAGGGAGTAACTCAGTGGTAGAGTGTGTGCTTAGTATGTGGAAGGCCCTGGGTCTGATCCTGAACATGAACATGCATGCATAGATGCACACATACAAAGTGACGACATCATAAAAAGACTGCTTCAAAGAATGTTTTGGGAAAGACAGTTAATTAAGTAGGTGCTATGGGTTGAGTGATACTCTTTCCAACACAACTCCATATGTTGGAATCCTAACCCTCAGTACCTCAGAATGTGATCTTACTTGGAGATAGATTATTTACAGAGGTAATCTCACTAAAATGAAGATACAGTGAAATCCTAATCTAACATAACTGTTGTCCTTATAAAACAGGGTCAGAGACAAACACATACATAAGGAGAATATCATGGGAAGACTGGAGTTAAGGCTGCCACAAGCCAAGGACCTACCAGAAGCCAGGAGAGAAAACTGGAAAAGACTTTTTGCCGTACCTTCATAGGAAGATGCCTTATAGACACCTTCATCTCAGATTTTCAGCCTCAGAACTGAGAGACAACACATTTCTGTTGTTTAAGCCACCCAGTGTATGGTGCTTTGTTATGGAAGCCTCAGGAAATTAAAGCAAGTAGGGCTGCAGGGGAAGTTACTTCTGAGGATTTGCCTGTCAACTAAAAGCACTAATAGTCAATCTTTGAGTAAATTCTATAAAAAGTATTGTTTGCTCAACTAACAGTATTGATATATGAGAAGAGTCAAAAACATTACATCAATGCAAATTTATGAAATGGATAAATAAACCATAGTTACATTAAAAAATTCACTATTCTTATGAGATACCAAAATACTTAGGGGTAAAAGGCTATGAAGTATGTAACTTACCCTGAACGGATTCAGTAAAAATATTCTGTGTGTATTAGGGGTGTGTATGTGTGTGTGTATACAGGGAGACTAATGAGAGGATGACAGAGGAAAGGAGGAAGGGAGAAAACCCATAATAAAAGCAGCGGGGATGGGGGTTGTTATTAATAGTGAATCTGGATAATAAGGTTATTTGCAAGTTTTGATAAATTTGAAATTATTCTTAAATAAAATATATAAAAAAGAGCTTATTTAAAATAATGTCTAATGCTAATGTTTGAAATAAATTATTTTATTTTAGCAGGGTATAGTATATAAGCAAAAAACTCAAAATATCAAATGAAAGAAAGAACAAAAGATAAAGACAGAGAAGAAAAGAAATTCAGGAACTGATCTAAGAATCTGAGAGGTAAATGTTCATATAAAATAAAAATTGGGTACTATAGTCATGGCATTTAATTAAACATATTATTTAATAGTATACAAATAATGAAAACTAAATTTACCTTTGCTTAAAAATAAGGATCAGAATATCTACCTAGTATAGAAAAGTATCCTAACACTTTTTTGGAATAACTGTTAATGGAAAGTAAAATGGCTTATCTTTTATATTTTTACACAAAACTCATTGTTTCCTAGCATTGCAAGTACTTTGATATCCATCCTAAAGTTTCTTCACCTTCTAATGATAATTCTAAAATATAGAGTGAAATGAATCAGTTCAACCACCTTAAAAAAAAAAAAAACAAAAAGAAAGAAAGAAAGAAAAAGTCATACTGGAAAAGCATGTGGCAATCCACTTCCTTTTTTCTTTTTCTGGGGGGGTGTTGGGGGAGGGAAGGTCACCCTCTGGTTACTACACTCAAGGAAATTTGCCAGTATACACAAAATTCTTTGCTAGAAAAAATCTGTTGGATATACACCAGTTACTGGCAAATCAAACAGACATAAATACCACAGTAAGCAGTCATTTGTCGGGGAACCCTGTGCAGAGCTGCATGAAAGCATCCAGAGCAGAACAAAACTCACAGAGGAGATGCTGCTTTTCAGATATACTGCTGCTGCAGGTGACATGGCCCAGGGCCAGGAACAAAGGGCAGGGGAGGATTGGAGGCAACTTCTTCCCAGCCCCACAGAGCACTACCACTGAACTCAATCGTGGCAGCAAGAAACAAGCAAGGGTTCCTCTGTGAATTCAACTTCCAGTCTCATATTGTGAGCCCGCTGGTCTCACTTCTAGTCTCAGCCATTATCATTAGCTCCTGGCAGAAATGACAACTTCCTGCTGGAACTGGCAGCACACTCTTGTGATAATTCACATGAAGATTAAAAATGAAAAAGCAAAGGACTTTCTAGTCCTCTCTATTTTCATTGTAAAAAGTATTTCTCCTTCCACCCTCTTCGTACTTCTAACTTCTAAAAGAACTTTACATGCTCTGATCAAGCACTGTTAACTACAAATGAGGTTTTGTTTATTTCCTTTTCCCTGAATGTCAATACACAAAGGTATTTTGAGGATTTTAAAAAATAATGAAATTAAGAAATTATCAAAACTGCACTTGAATTAGATCAGCCAGCTGTAAAATAACATTCCAGGTAATAATTTGGGAAGAATATCCAAATTACAGTCATAGTTTTTGGAGTGAGTTTTTATGAACTTGTTTTAAGACTATCATGTTAAAGAAAGGCTTAATAGAAGGGGCCAGGCAATGTGGAGGCAAGGGACGCATAGAAAGTAAACATGACAGTGTGTCCTCAATGGCCCTGGAAAACAGGGTGTGCCACCACATAAATATGCTCTGATTTACGTAGTAGACATTGCATGACTGTACTAGAAATAGAAGCTTCAGGCTAATAAGGCCATTACGTTCCTGTGGAGTTTGTAGCCAGGCACAGGGCACACACAAGTACTCTGAGCCACTCAGGAGGCTAAGGCAGAAGGATGGTGTAAGCCCAGGAGTTTAGGGCAAGCCTGGCAATATAGTGAGACCCCCCAACTCAAAAAAAAAAGGTCCTTGGAATTTACATGTTATATGTTATTTCACAAGGGCAGAGAGCTTGTCTGTTTTGGTGGCCTTTATATCCCTAGAACCTAAGAGTGTAGACACTTAATAAACACTGCTTAATGAATTACGATTATCCAACTTTCTCTTTTATTCTAAATCAATGTTACCATAAAGTGATTTTTTGCTTACATTTGGATTTCCACACAGTTTGGCTGAGAGAGAAACTGTGGATGAGAAAGAAGAAATATTGTTTCCTTAACAGTTAAATTCCTCATGCTAAATCATTTTGATGCCACTTCCAAGTTTGTTTTTTGTAAGATAATAAAAATATTCATCAGCAAATTGGTACATGAAAGTAATTAATTTTCAGGTATAAAAAAGCTGCCAATGTCAGACTGCTTATGATTTTTTTGGTTTTTACTGATTTTACACTTACACCTCTTATATTGAAAATGTTGAGTTTGATGACATTAACACAATCATTTATACTATACCTAATAGTTTCAAAAGACTATATCAATATTACTTAGAAAATAAAATCAGGACAAGGTTAAGATTTCTTCTTGTTCTTTGTAGAGCATGCCCTACAAGGAACACAGTCAAAACACTGCATTTTAAAGTTACTGAAGTAACTGTTCTCTGTGTAATTATGCCACCAAATTGACAAAGATCGTTTATGTCTCCTCACTTTTAGGAATTTTAATTGTGTCTCCTTTTAAATTCTGTTTTAAAATTATATTAAAACATTTAATACTTTCAGAGTCAAAACTATAAAAGAAACAGATTCCACTGTGAATGTGCCATTTTTTTGGCCTTTGAACCTTTGAGAAAGACACTCATAAGCTGGGTCAAAGTTTGATAGGAAATTTTGCTAGAGTGCCAACTTTCCCTTCATTGGCAGTGTGTCATTTTACGCCTCTATCAGCAGTGTAGGAAAATGTCTCCTTTCCTACCACCTCATCAAGAGTATTTAGGTAAATTTTTGAAATTTTGCCAGCCTAAAAGGTAAAGATGGAATTTTAGTGTATTATATATTTCTTTATTATGAGTGAGGCTGAGTATTTTTTCTGTACTTAAAGAATGGTGACATTTATTTTCAGTGAATTAGTGAAATATTGCCCCTTTTTCTGTTAGATAGTTGGGTTTATTTCTTTACAATTTTTAGGAATTTAATTGTGTCCCTTTTTAAATTCTATTTTTAAATTATATCAAAACATTTAATACTTTGAGTCAAAACTATAAGTAAGGTATAGTAGCTGTTTTCCTAAATTTCAAATTCTAAATATTTTAAATTGGTTTGTCGTTTATCTTTTTTTTTTAATTTTTTAAACATTTATTTATTTGCTTTAATTGTACACAATGCATTTATTTTTATGTGGTGCTGGGGATCGAACCCGGGCCGCACACGTGCTAGGCGAGCGCTCTACCGCTGAGCCACAATCCCAGCCCCTGTCATTTATCTTTTGACTTTCCTTTTGATACATTTTCCCAAGTTATCTCTTCATATGTAATCAAAAAGATCAGTCCTTTCTTCAATGACTTTTGGATTTTGATTAATAGTTGGGAAAGTTTTTCCTACTCCAAGATTAAAAAAAAAGTCACTAAGGTGTTCTTCTCGCATTTGCTACATGTTTTCACATTTAGGTATTAGTCACTTGGTTGCCAGTATGAAAACCAGATCTAAGGTTATTTTTTCTATATGGCTAACCAATACTATTTATTATAAAGTCCATCTTTTTCTTTACTGTTTTGAATGTAAGGTGGATTTTATCTCTTTTTTCCCCAATCAACGCTGAATCACTAGGATAGTACAGGATAGGTATTCAATAAATATTTGTTGAATAAGTGAATTAATAAATAAGCATCACTTAATTGTACTTCAGGAGATTCTGATGAAAATTGTTTTCTGTGTACTACACTGCTGTGAAGGATATAGTTTACACTGGAAATCAGGATTCCATACACACAAAGCAAGCACAGAAGGTCTACTGGGTAAGGAGACTAACAGCCAATAATTCACACGAATACAAAATCGAATTGAGAATGGATTGTGGAAAGGCCATAGGATACAGGGGCATTTCTCAAAGGTTTCAAGGAAGATGAGTCTTTTGAGAAGAGCTGTTTGCAGGTTTTTGCTTTTTTTTTGAGAGAGAAATAGTAGGAAGGATAAAGTTACGAGTGTTAGGATATGGTTTTTTTGTTAAAAGAGGAGTAGGGCGGGCTTATACTGCAATGAGAAGGAATAAATGTGGCAGGCACTGTTGTGCTTAAGGAAAGATTGTGGAGTGACTCTGGCTAGAAGCAAGAAGCGCAGCCATGAAGATTACAGTGTCAGCAAGAGAAGAAACCTGGCATTCCCCCACACTTCCAGCTCTATCATTGAGGCTGGAAACTATGGGGAGAGCAATCGTTATCATACAACCCTTTCAATTATATAGATGAAATATCCATGGATATAATGGAATTTTCTGTTTTTCTTTCCAAATTTAAAAAAAAATCTTTTTACTTGGGGTTGTGTATGTAGCTCAGTGATGAAATGATTGTCTAACACTGCAAAAAAAATTTTTGTTAATATCTAATGTCAATATTTTAATGAATATTAAGTAATAATATGGTAGGAAGACATAGAAATTACTCCAGAATAAACAATGGATTTGAATATTTTTTCATCATGAATAAAACAGAGATCAATGGAGTAGAGAAAGAGGATTGTGGGGAAACAAGGAGGAACAAGAAAAGGGAGGAACTGCAGATGGGACTGGCCAAATTATGCTATGTACATATAAATACACACAGTAAATTCCACCTTTAGCTATACCTATAAAGCACCAATTTTAAAAATAAATAAACAAATAGAATGTAAACCAGAAGAATAGAGGAAAAGGAACAGGGAGAAGGGAGAAGTGGAAGGAAAAGAGGACACACTAGGAACTGAAATAGAGCAAATTACATTCCATACATGTATGATTATGTCAAAATGAACCCCGCTATTACGTATAACTGTAATGCATTAATAAAAACAAAAAACATTTCATTTCACTTGTACACTACACAGTATTGTGCATTAAACAAAACTACAGCTTATGCCTCATTTATTCAAAGTTCAGATTTTAGGTGTTCAAAGAACCCAGAATAAAACCAAATTCAAAGCAGACAAAGGCTAGGAGGAAAACAAGCACTACGTTTATGAACTTTAATGGTGAGAAGGATTGGGCCATGTCTCAGGCTTGTAAACTTGCCATGTATGTACTAAGTAGCATGAAAAAGCAAGAAAGATGGAAACCCCTGACAAAGAAAGTGAACGCTGACACAGAAGCCAACTCTGAATACTGACAAAAAGCTAAAAGTAAGCAGAGGAATATGGGTCATTTTATCTGAGGAACAAAAAATTCTATGTATCTTGGTAACCCTTCAAGGCACCATAGAAAACACATGAATGAACATACAACTATGAGTGTTAGAAACTGAGTGTCCAGAGTGTAAGTTCAGAATTTTCCATGTAATACATTTCATAAAACGATTACTTTAAAGGGAAATGGTGAGCCAGGTGTGGTGGTGCATACTGGTAATCCTAGAAACTTATCCTATGGAACTTTTAAAATATGAGAATTATCCCGTAATTTATGGGGTAGATGATGCTGAGTGTTTGAGGTACTCTTCTATTCATATTAGAATATTGCCATCAAAGTAAAATTAGTGAATAAAGTTATTTCTTCTCTTAAATTCTTTTTTTTTTTTTTTTTTTTTTTTTTTTTTTTTTTTGGTGGTGGTGCTGGGATTGGATCCAAGGCCTGGTGTATGAGAGGCAAGCACTCTACCATTTGAGCTATAACCCCAGCGCTCTTCCCTTAAATTCATTAGTAATTTTATATGTAATATTATATAAAGTAGTACATATAAAAACTATAGTGGGGTTATAACTTGTATAGATGTAATATATATGAAAATAACAATACAAAGTTGGGGGGAGAGTGGACTGAATTGGAGCAAAGTCACTATATTTTACTGGAACTAAGTTAATATTAATCCAAAGTAGACTGTGATAATTTAGGATTCATATTATAGTTCCTAGAGCCATCAATAACAAAATAGTAAAAAAAAAAAATTGTTTTAAGTAAAAAAAATTGTAGACCAGAAATACCTACTTAATACAAAAGATGGTGATAAAGGAGGAATAAACAGAAAGACTCAACACTAAAAAAAATAACTAGCAAAATGGAACACATGAATCTGACCATATCAACAGTAGTATTAAATGTGAATGGAGTAAACATTTCATCAAATAGCAGAGAATATCAGTCTGGATACATAACATGATCTAACAATATGCTAGCTATAAAAGACACACTGTAGTTCTAAAGCCAAAATAGGTTAAAAATAAAAGAATGGGGCAAAGTATATGATTCAAACAGTAACCATAAGAGAACTAGAGTGGCTCTATAATATCTGGCAACACAGACAATGAAATCAATAGAAAAAAAGGAAATAATTTATGACAAAAAAGTTTATTCACTAGAAAAATAAGTCAATTATGAGCACATATTCACTGTGGTAGGTTAAAAAATGACACCTCCAAAATCAGTAAGTTATCAGGTTTAATACCTCAAACCTGTAAATGTGACCTTATATGGAAAAGGGGACTTCGCAATGTGTTCAACTGAGGATTTTGAGAGTGTGGGATTCTCTTGGATTATCAGGAAGGACCCTAAATGTGATCAAAGTATCCTTATAAGATGGGAGCTGGTGGGAGGGGGAGATATAGATTTGACTAGACAGAAGAGAGTGTGAGGTCAGTATTGCCCATCTGATTTCTAACCTCTAGAACAATGATGAATAAATTTTTGTTGTTTTAAGCTACTGAATGTTTGTGGTCATTTGTTATAGCAACCACAGGGAACAAATACACACACTTAAAAACAGAGCCCAAAATTATATAAAACAAAAAATGACAGAATTGACGACATTTGAAGACTCCTATATCCCATTAGCAAAAATGGATGCACTTAAACAGAAAATTGGCAAAGATATAGAAGTCTTGAACACAATAAACCAAATTGATTAACTGACATTTATAGAATAGTCAATAATATCAGAGTACCCATTCTTCTTAAGAGCACATGGAGAATTTTCCAATCTAAACCATATGCTATGTCATATAACATGTCTCAGGACATTTTAAACAACCAAAAATCATACAGAGTAGATTCTTCAATCACAATGAAATTGAAAATAAAAATAAAAAACAACAAAATTTGGAAAATTCCCAAATATCTTGAAACTAAGCAACACACATCAAAAAACTGACTGGTCAAAAAACCAAAACCTCAAGAAATAACAGAAAACACTCTAAGGTGAACGAAAGCCAACAAACAAAATATTCAAATAAAAAATTACAGAAATTAAAATAATAATAAAGCATATTATTATATTATATTATTATATTAATATATTATAAGTTAGACAACTTATATTATACAAACAAATTCCAAGACAAACACAAATTACTAAAACTGATTCAAGAAAAAGAAAATCTGGCCAGGCATGGTGGCATTTGCCTATAATCCCAGCAGCTCAGGAGGCTAAGGCAGGAGGATCATGAGTTCAAAGCCAGCTTCAGCAAAAGCGAGGCATTAAGCAACTCAGTGAGACCCTGTCTCTAAATTAAAAAAGGGTGGGGATGTGGCTCAGTGGTTGAAGGCCCCTGAGTTCAATCCCTGTACCAAAAAAAGAAAGAAAAAAAATCTGAATATACATACAATAATTAAAGAAAATGAATTGGTAATTTGAAGTCTTCTCACAAAGGAAAGTCACAAAGGAAAGTCCATGCGCAAATGGTGTCAGTGGTAAATTCCACCGAACATTAAAGAATAATGCCAACTGTTCACAAGTCTCTCAGAAAGAAGAAGAAAAGGGAATATTGCTTTATCTCATCTTCTGAAACCAGTTTTACTCTGACAATAAGTCTAAAGACATCACAAGAAAAGAAAACTACATACCAAGATTCCTTATGAATACAGATGCAAAAATCCTCAAAGTAACAATTCTTCAGGAAAATAGTAACAACAAAAAAATCTAGACCAGCTGGGCACGGTGGTGCACTCTGTAATCCCAGCACTTGGGAGGCTGAGGCAGGAGGATCACAAGTTCAAAGCCAGCCTCAGCAATGGCGAGGCACTTAACAACTCAGTGAGACCCTATCTCTAAAAAAATACAAAAAAAAGGGCTGGGGATGTGGGTCTAGTGCCCCAGAATTCAATCCCCAGTACCCCCCCCAAAAAAAAAAAATCTAGACCATATCAAAATAATTACACCATCCAAATGTGATATACTCAAGGAATGCAATCTTGGTTTAACATCCCAAAACCAATTAAATCTGTTAACGGTTGAATTGCATCCCCCATAAAATTCATATTTTAGGTCCTTAACTGGGGTGCTTATAAATAGAGGAAATTTGGGCACAGAGACTAACATGCATAGAGGCAAGATGACGTAAGATGACACAAGGAGAACACAACCAAGAGATTCTGGAACAGATCCTTCCCTCACAGCTTCCAGAAGAACCAACCCTGCTGAACCTTGATTTTGGAATTCTAGCCTTCAGAACTATGAGATAGTAAATTTCTACTGTGATAGCAGCCCTAGGAAACTAGTGACTATCTTTGCACCAATTTGCAAAGTCCTTCCTTTCCCCTCACATAGACAATATCAGCTCTATAAAAAATGAAGTTACTTTATATGTCCTGGTCAATATGTAGACTTTAACTCACTTCCCTTAGTCTGTTTCTTCTAAATTGCCCTAATTATTATAGCTTTATAATAAGCCTTGATATCTGATAAAGCAAGTCCCTCTGAAACCTATTGTTTTAGAATTTTGGCTCTGTTGGCCATTTACTTCAGAATCAGTTTGTCATTCTGCCAAAACAAAACAAACCTGCTGATACTTGGATTTGTTTTTATATTGAATTTGTAAATATCTTTAGGGAGAATTAACAATCTATCAACATGTTACATCTTTTTCCACTTATTTAGGTGTCCGCCTTTCTTAAACTAAACATTGCACAGAAAATTACACTTCAGGACCAAACAGTAGTCATTTTAGATGTATTTCAAACTGCATACACATCTGCCCACATTCCCGAGGGATGTAGACCTAACTACTGCACAGGGGGTGGGGGAGGGGGCAGAAGGGTGAGATCCCTGGTTGAGAAATACTATTACCCACTGCAGCCCCACTATGGCTGTCTACATTCTTGATATGATTGTTAATGTGGAAAATGGAAAGGAAACTAGAAAAGAACAATATAAAAACATTTTTTAAAAAAATCATGTTAACTTCTGGCAATTCAAGTCTAAAAAAGACAAAAAGTGTTGGCTGGAAGAAAGGTTTTAAAATGCCATTTTCCCACACTTTTTCATCAGGGACATATGATTCTTAGTCTGAATTGTGTTATTATCACTTGATAATTGTGCACTTCTATTCAAAAGTAAAAATTATAAAAGATTGACCTAATTCATTCCAAGGCATAATATTTATGAAGGTTTAAGCTGAATAGATTTAATTTTAACAATGGATAGGAAAAACAAGCTTGATGGAGAGATAATACTATAATACTATAAAAAGATCACATCCCTTTTAATTTGTCCATAGATCCTCTGATGATAATGGAAAGGAGATAAAATACTCATTTTACTTTACCTTCTCCATCAAGTGACTATGTCACCATAATGCAAGAGAGGACAAAAGCTATAGAAGATATAGGAAAGTAATGTGACCCTAAGTGGTAACCTCAGGACAATCACTCCCTTCCTGGGTTCCTGCCACCCCCCAGCTGTGAGAAGCTCTCTATTTCAACAGGCATCTAAAAGGAGGTAATAACCAAAGAGTAGCCATATCATCCATCTTATTCACTGAGTCTAACTGTGCTGAGCCATGGATAGGTACACAGTAAATAATATGTTAAATGAATGAATTAGTGTTGTTATAATTTGAATAAATTATGTATCTTTTGACTAAAACAAAATGCTCCACTTTGAAAACTTTAGAAATAGTCCTATTGCTCAGTGTGATTTTCTTGGTCTCTTACTAAAACTTCAGGGTTATAAGAGATAATTTAATACAGGTCCATAACACTGACATTATATCATCAGAGATAACTGATGAGCATTCTGAACTCATACATGTTTATATTATTTTAAAGTATTAAAGTCTGTTTCTCATTTATATTTCTAAAGTAGTATTTGGAATAAAGATGTCTCCCCACCCCCATTCAGGTAACACAGACCAATCTCAGGAATATAATTAAAACTGCTTGATTTTACTCTGACTTCAACTGTTCAAAACAAAGAGAATATATTTATCTGCTTGAAAGACTAGTCAAACTTACGTGAGTTTTTCTTCTAAATATAAGACTATATTTTCTGTTCATGGGTCCATCACTTAACCAATTTGCCAATGCTACATTTAGAACTTCATTATTTACAGAAAGCTCCGGGGATGTAAATGGTTAGGTAAGATGGTAGTTATACTCCTCTAGTACAAATTGAAACTGTAACACTACTAGTTCACCCAAAGAATCATTCTCTTAAAAATGTCCTATCACCTTGAATTAATATTTAGGCAACCAAACACTTTTAAAAGACATGCTGAGTATCTTAAATTAAGTGTGTCAGTTAATTAATTCTGTGCTTCCCTTCTACCAGCCGAGTGTTGTGCAATCTGTTATTATTCACTGTCCTATAGATCATCTGTTCTTAGTGCTGGTTCATTCCAGGAAGAGAGACAGCTGCAACACTATATCCCTGTTCAACCTGAGGACCATCTGACTTTAATTGTAACACACAGCTTGATGTGGCTCTGGCTATGAGAAGCCAAAGTATCGTCTGTAATAATCTGGAAAAGCAGAAACCTGCCAACAGAGGGCTGAAAACAGGGACTTGTGCTGTCTGGCTGCCTGACGGGCTGCAGGAAATATGATTAATGAGTAAGGTATAATGATATCAGGAACCCGATTAGCACCACAAAAAGGTCACAGATCAAAGTAGTATGCATTTCATGAGCTACAATCATTGCATAAAATCTGTGGAACTGAAGAGGGAAAGCAAAAAGAGGAGGGAGATAAAACCCTTATGTGATAACATGCTAACAGATACATAAAATAACAATTTAGTCACTGATAGAAAGTTAATAGGAAATTATAAAATGCATCAATATGGACTAGTAGTACTGTGGGAAAGCTTTGTTCATCATAAGTGAATAACAAATATTTTTGAATGATTAAATTCTTTCATGAAGACACATACATATATAAAATTGATGCTTTTCCTAATTATGAATTAAAATGATCAGAGATGTAAATATACAATTCCAAACTACAAATGCATTTGATTTGCAGTGAATTTAATCAATTCTATTTCAGAATGCAAGGTAATTTGGAGCCTAAAGTATAAAGGCATCTGTAAAACTTGCTGGAATAAAAATCACTGGCAAAATTAGTAAGTAAACAATAATGAGTGACAATAAACAGGTAGTTCATTTCATAGAACACCATTTTGTATATAATTTCAAAGTCATATCTGAGTTTAGAGCATGGGCAGCTGAAACCCAAATCTGACTGGAAAAAAATTGGGTAAGCTGCAGTTGTTTCCTTGGTGCCCTGGAGAAACTTGTCCCAAACAGACCTAGTTTTTCTAAGTTGAAGACAGTGGGGCAGAAGTGGGTGGTACTGTCAGTTTACACAATTAAATTAAATTATTTTATTTTATTTTTTAGTTATAGGTGGACACAATGTCTTTATTTTACTTTATGTTGTGCTGAGGATCGAACTCAGTGCCTCACACATGCTAGGCAAGTGCTCTACCTCTGAGCCACAACCCCAGCCCAACAATTTTAATTATCAAAATTTTAATTATCAAAAGATGGATGAAAAAATTTTAAATATAACTCATTCAAATGTTTCTGCTTTTTAGTTTTTTTTTTAAGTGAAGCAAACTCACCACCAAGCTTTGTACTTTTCATAATACTAATCATGGCAATGATTTAATAAAGAGTTCTCTTGAGACTTAAACTTTCATTTTATTTAATTTTTTTTAGGTGTGCTGGGGATCAAAACCAGGGCTTCATGCATGCTATGCTAGCTTTCTACCACTGAGCTACATCCCCAGCCTAAGACTTAGAATTTTAAACTGTATTCGAGAAAAAGTATTTCAATAATAAAACAATCAGTAGATTTAAAAAAAATTCGTTAAGAATGGGGATGATACTTTGTATTTTTCACACATGATATATAAACATTATTTTATGTCTAATATATATATTTTTGCCATGCTAGGGACTGAACCCAGGGCTACATGAATGATAGCACTCTACCACTGAGCTACATCTCTGGTCCCCTAAAACATTTTTTTTAATGGTGAAAAGATACCATTAAGAAATTAAAAGATAAGCCATAAACTAGTAGAAAATATTTGCAAAATGTATTTTAGATAGAGGACTATGGTGGAGAACATATAAAGATCTCTTATGGGACTAGGATTGTGGCTCAGCGGTAGAGCGCTCACCTAGCACGCGCGCGGCCCGGGTTCGATCCTCAGCACCATGTAAAAATAAAAGGCATATGTACAACTAAAGCAAATTAAAAAAAAGATCTCTTATAATTCAATAATAAAATGAAACAATCCAATTTAAAAACAGGCAAGAGATCTGAACAGATAATTTACCAAAGAATATACATGAGTAGCAAATAAGTTTATAAAAATACCAATATTATTAGTAATTAGGGTTGTATAAATAAAGTAACAATGAGATAGCTATTAGAATTACTAAAATAAATAAGGCTAACAATACGAAGTTTTAGGAAGGACTTTGGAAAACCTAGAATTTCATACATTGCTGGTGGGAATACAAAATCATATGTAAAGTGAACATATTCTTATTATATAACCTAGGAATTTCACTCTACTAGAAATGAAAACAGATACTGATTCTAAGATTTATATGCAAAGACTCACAATTCCCCAAACTGAGAAAAAAAAAAAAAAGTCTATTAATGGTAAAAAGAGAAACAAAATCTGATATATCTATGAGGTTCAAAATGTGGTACCATGGAATACCATGCAGCAATACAAGGAAATTAAATGCTGCTTATGAAGTAAGGTGGATGAATCTCAAAACACATCATGCTAAGAGAAACAAGCACAAAAGGACATGTTGTATGATGTAATTAATATAAAATTCCTAGAAAAGCAAAGCAAAACTATAGAGAGAATCAATGGTTACCTGGCTAGGGGTGGGAGAGAGGCTGACTACAAAGTAGCACAACAAAACTTGTGATCTGAGTGTCCTACAGCTGGATGGTAGTGATGGATACACAACTGCAGGAATGTATTAAACTGCAATGAATAATACCTTTTAAATTTTATGGCATGTAAATTATACCTCAATAAATCTATTTTACCATGTATGTACAATATGTCAAAATACACTCTACTGTCATGTTTATCTAAAAATAACAAATAACAAAAATAATCTATTTCAAAAGAACAACCACTAGGGGCTGGGGCTATAGCTCAGTGGCAGAGTGCTTGACTAGCACATGTAAGGCACTGGGTTCTATCCTTAGCACCACATAAAATGGAACAAATAAAGGCATGCTGCCCATGTACAACTACAAAAAAAAATTTTTTAAAAAAGAAAGAACAACCACCAAAAGAAAAAAAGATCATAATATAAATGTATCTTCTTTTCATTTGTTTATGCCTCTGGGAGAAGTACACAACCATAGGCAACTGTCACATTTAAAAGTTTGGTATCTCCTTCTGTATCTTTCAGAGTTAAAAGCTGTCTGTCTTGGGTTCTCAATTAATTACAACAACTTAGAATTTCCCAAAATGCCTATAATAAAAGTAAAATGCTATGTGCATCAAGATAGGATAAACAAATACTATCCAACCAATATCAAATAACATCTCACTGGTGTATACACAATAATATTATGTACTATTATATGAGCAACTACTATATATCAGAGAATGTTCTAGATACATACAAAATTACAAATTATAATTTCAAAATTAAAAATGAGGAAATTATGGCTCAGAGGTGAAACTACCCAAGGTACCAAAATAAAAAATGTCATTTATTCATAACTGGGAAATCCAGTCTAACTCCAGAGCCTGTTTTCTTTCCATACCCCTCTGCATTGTTTCCAATATGTATAAAAATGTGAAAGTTAAATAATAATGGGATTCTAATTAAGATCTGGAAGATAAAAATGGAATTGTTGGTATAAAAGGTAAGAAATGCCACCTAGAAAACTAAAGTACAATAATTTTCTGTGCTTGATTATAATTTAAAAGTCATCATGCTTTCTCTTAAACAATACAGAATCCATATAACACAGGAAATTAAAAAGGATATTAAAGAGGTGTAAACACACTGAGTACAATGCTTTTAAGGTTTTAAGTTTCCATATTCTAAATATGATGTGAAGATTTCCTTCAACAGGTAGATACAGAATATAATTTGAAGATGTTTCTGTCACCAAAATGTGCAACAGTCTTCAAATCTGGGACAAGAAATTTTGTGACTTTCTGGGTAAGAGAAATCCATATTTGAAAAAGCCAATAATTCTAATTTCATTTATAACTTTCACTTAGAATTCTGAATTATCATATATAAATGAAAGTAACCTAAATTCTGCATAAAGAAATTTAAAAAACTACCATACCTTTCAATCCAACAAAATTTTATAAATGTATGTGGTGGTTAGTGAACCTTTACGTCATTTTCAGTTATCACTATCAACTACAGATTTGTACAGAAGAGCAAAGGTTAATGATTATTCTCCAACACATGAGAGATGCTTTGAGAATAGGCTCATGACAGAGTAGATGATTACTATCTTACCAATCTGTTTATGCGAACAAAATCTTCTGAGGTTTTGGCCCAAGGAGGAAGTTCAACATCAGACACTACTGTTCCATCATCCATCACTCCAAGGTTATAATTATTGAAGTTGACAAACATCTCAGGGAGATAATAAAATTCAGGAATCAACTCCTATATAAAAAAAAGACAATGTTATAAAATGTAGGATACTGACTAGATATTCATTAAAATGGACTGATCATTTCCTATTGTGCAGAAGAATAAAATAAATAATGCTTTTTCTCTTTTCATATCATAGCCCTAATCACAAAGTTCTATTAAGACAGACAGATCCTATCCAAGCAAATTTAAATAACATCTTCCTAGTCTAGATCCATGTTATATGGCTCATAAACTCTTAAATCCAATATATGAGTAATAGATGAAGTTTGATAAGATATAAACAGAGGTTACTATGCTGTAACATCAGCCTAAACTAGGTTTTTAATAAAATAAATAGAATTTTGCCAGAATAAAACCAAAATGCTAGTACCTAAGTCTGCTCATCTACCAAAAAGATAATTTATTACATTTTTACCATGCTTTAAGTATACTTTCTTCAAATTTCAAAACATTCAATTTTAGTTTTAAAATATTGTGATAAAAGTGAAAATTTATAATTAGTCTAGAAAACCACCGACATAAGAAAGTGAATAAACTAAGTATATGACTTTAATAATGACATTTTAAATACACTTTAATAAGCAGAAAAATGCAGCTGGTTAGGCTTTTGTGTGCAATAAGCCCATATATAACTATTTCAGAGGCCCTGTAGATCAGACTTGAAATCCAGTCTTGACATGGGTCAGTGGCTCAGTGGTCTTTCAGATACCCCCTCAGGGCCAGCCAAGGCAGGCCTGGCTTTCCAAATAGTTGAGTAAAATAGGGAGGTCATCAGATTTTGGACAAGGTCAGTATGAACTTGCCAGAGCAGAGAAAAAAGATCCAGTAGGAATTAAGCTATTATCACTTCCATCATCCACGTGAAATGTTGCTCAGCTTTGAATTGTACATCTTTTGTTTACAATCACAATAATCAACTAAGCAGAGCAGAAATAAGCTTTACCTCCAAATGTCTGACATCCACATGATGATTAGATTTAAAAAACATTTAAACTGGATTTTAAAAAAGGAAGAATCTTGTTAAAAAGCTTAAACATAAAAGAAATTAGACAGTGTTCACAGAAAATCTTGCAGATTCTCATCTTTAAAAACAATGCCTCAAAGTCTAATTGGCAAAAGGGAAAAATACTTGTATGTTGTTTTTTATGCGGCAAAAAGCTATAACCAATTTGTAAAAGCTAACATTTACTTACATGGTATGAGTCAGGTGATAAAATGAACTCTTAACAAACCCTTCCACATTTATCCTCACGATGACTTTGCAAACTAAGGTACATCTCCACTCTAAAAATGAACTAAGGATCAAAAAACTAAGGCTCAAAAACATACACAAGGTTATATAATATAAATTTGGAACCTGGACCAAGACCTCTCGAACTCTGTACTTAATCATCAAATAAGCTTGGTTTCTACTTGTATAGTACATATAACATTTAACACTTATATATAATGTATATACACATATATATTTTAGTTGTCAATGGATCTTTACTTTATTTATTTATGTGTGGCACCTTGTTGGCAAGCGCTCTACTGCTGAGCTACAACCCCAGCCTAAGCATTCAACATTTTAAAAGGATTTTTTTAAACATATATTCCAAGTGATTAAAAAAAAAAAACTAAATGTAAACTATAGTTCTTGCATCCAAAGAAAATAACTGGCTATTCTGAAAATAAGTCCATTACATATCATGTATATATAGTAATTATTTTATGAATAAAATACAAAAAGGGATTTTTGAAAATATGCTGTAATTATTATTTACCCTAATCAGAAGATGATATTTTGTAACTGTCTCTTAATTTACTGATGTGTACATTCAACAAATTTCCAATTTTGAGGGATTTGACAAAAATATCTTATTTTCACATCATACTTGTGCTATTAAAGAGGAATGTTACTACTCACTCAGGTCTTATTCTACAATGAAAAGCAAGAAACATATGAATCATATATATTAAAAATCAAAAGCAGCATTTTTTTCTAATTAAATACTTATTCTTTCAATTTCAATAACACCCCACCCTCTCATGATTACAGAAGGATGCCATTCTTTTGTCTGTTGTATCTACCATGCTCCTATGTAATAATTCTCTTGAGATTTCAAACAACAATTACAAAGACTAAATTTTAGGCGCTAGTTTCTCCCAAGTTTTAAAACTAGGAGTTCAGTTTTTCTCAACTGTAAATCAAAGTCATACACCACATAGTAAATATACCAAAATATACCAAAAAAGGTATCCTTTACAGCAACCAATTCTGGAAAGCAGAACAGAACATGCAGGGTATACTTAGGGGAGCAAATCCCTTGGCACCAAGCAAATATTTCCCAATCTAAACTTGGGATAATTGGGAGGGCTGCCCACTTCCAAAAGACCATGTATGTATCTTAGACAATGAGGATATGACTCATAAAAAGGTAGACTAAAGATGTGAGGACCAGTTTTCAAGGATTTACATAATCCTGAATTCTCATTCCAATCTTGAGTAATAAAGGTCTTTGCCCTTCAATCTAACGATTATAGATGAATCTTCCACCACCCTAATACGAATAAGGGTTGAATTTAAGTTGGAATGTTTCTTGTACACTTGAATTGGTGGTTATGAAATTATGCCTATTTCAGTCATGATAAAGTTACCAATACATAAACTGATAATGTATTTGTAGGAAACTAAATGGTAGGAAGATTTCAGTATGGGCAGAAATACAAACAGATTGTAAATGTTACTTTTTGTCAATGAATAAAACTTATTAGAATTTCCTTTTAATTGATTAGTTAAATCATATAGATATGAAAGATGATGTAACACATTATTTCAGTAATCAATTATTTAGTTCTTCCTCATTGTAGAGAACTATGATAGGGCTTGGGATAGAGAAGGGTTTTTTTCCTTCAACAGAACATAGATCTAGGTTAATACAAAAGAGCAAAATGATACATTTATCAAGAGAAAATAGGTGGTAGAAAGTAATAGCACTTGGGAGTTCAAAAGAGAACATAATGTGTAAAAGTTGGGGTGGACAGAGAAAGTTCAGGGAAAGAAACATTATACATATACATTAAACATTATACATTCCCTATTGCAAAACTCCTCAATCTGTAATTGTCTGTCTGTATCTCACTCTAAATTGAAGGCTCCATGAGTTTGAGGATTTGATGTACTTTGATCACCATTAAACTCGCAATTCCAGCCATGGTGAATGACACACATTGGGTGCTGAGTAAAAATCCATTGAAAAATGAATGAAAAACAAGATTCAAGCTCAATGTTAAGTAAACAAACAAGAAAAACAAGAACATTCCTGACAAGGGAAATTCTTAAAAGGGAGAGAGAGAGATTGAAATGTGCATATAATTTGTTTCTAATGATCAGTGAAGAACAACTCAATTCTTTTAGTGAGGAAAATACGCATGCATGGAAGATAAAGTTGGAGTACAGAGGGCCAAGGTGCAGGAAGCCTTAAACGACTATTTTTAAAGCCTTAGCCTTTTATTCTATAAGGAAAAAAAAAAATGTTTTCATAGAGGAACTTTAAAAACACACATGAATTTAAAATAGTACGAACATTCCCAAAAAATTAACAATGAAGAGATATTATGAAGATTCCACATGTAGTATAAAGGACAACATCAAATAAGCATAATTAAATTAGTAAAGAAGGGAATAGATATACTAAAACATACTGCAATCTCATTATAAGGAAATACTGCATAAATAAATCTGCTGATGGGAGTTGAATCTCCTTTTAATAGTCAATAAACATAGCTGGGCGCGGTGGCGCACGCCTGTAATCCCAGCACTTTGGGAGGCTGAGGCAGGAGGATCACGAGTTCAAAGCCAGCCTCAGCAATGGCGAGGCACTTAGTAACTCGGTGAGACCCTGCTTCTAATAAAATACAAAAAAGGGCTGGGGATGTGGCCCAGTGGTCAAGTGCCCCTGAGTTCAATCCCCGGTACCAAGAAAAAAATTCAATGAACATGCTGAACTCAACTGAGAAACACCAATATGTTAACAAAAGAAATATGTATGTATACTGCCCAAGTTTTACTATAATGACAGTGACATTCAAGTTCTTCAGCAGAATTCAATTTATTCCTAAAAGCATCTAAGAACCATTCCTTGACATAGTACCAAACATTCCAGTTCAAAATGATCTTCTTTGACAGATGAAATTTAGTAACACAGTCAAAGATTATGTCTCTCTAATACTTTTAATACACATTTACAAAGTGAAGTATGTTTTATATTCATCACAACAGAACATTCATCTCTGGATAAAAAACACATGTTCAGCAATTTTTTTAAAACATCAGTGGAAAATGATAAGTAAACAACACTGACAGAAGACAGATATATTCACAATTCACATTTTCTTCTGTCTTGCTGACAATAATTTTAATCTCTATTGGTTAATTAGGAAGCTGGTTCTTAGAGGCAGGTGACATGGTCAAAATACAGTGTTATCATCTCTAAAATAAAGATCTGAGAGGTTCAACCAGAGGGTATTCCACTGCTCAGGATAAGCCCATTGCTTTGATCACAAATCCCAAGGCTTTCATGGCATAATGACAAGGATTGGTTGTGACCACACATATGCTTTAGTTTTCTTCATTAAGGTATGATCCCCACTGATATGACAGGACTTTGCAGCCAGGCCCCACGATTCTCCTGTTATTAGTTACCAATCCTATCCACTGAACTAAAATCATCACTTCACTGTATCTGGGCAAACATGCCAAATACTAATCTATTAACCTAAAGAAATAAGATAATTGAAACCAAATAAAAATAGGTGTTATTTCAGAGCAAAATTTAAATGTTTTCTTCTTTATAAGATATAAAATTATGACAATTCAAATATAATAGCAAGGTAACTAACATATGTATAATAGCAAGGTACACTGCTCTGGAAACAATGATGGTAAAAAGATGTGAAAGGAAAATTTTAGATTCTCTCCATTGGAAAAAATATACATTTTATGAAGGTAAAACTACAAATAATGGGGTTGGGGCTGGGGCTCAGTGGTAGAGTGCCTGCCCACATGAATGAGGCAGTGAGTGGTGTTTCAGCACCACATAAAAATGAATAAATAAAGATATTGTGTCAAAAAAATTACAAATAATCTTTCTTAATGAACAAAAAAGAGTAGATGAACAGCATGTTATAAAAGATATGTGCATGTCCTAATATAGTTTAGCTTGCTAGTTCCTACTTTGTTAATCCACAAATAATAAAAAGTTTTTAAAAATTGACCAGAGGTCAAATACACTGAATTGCACAGATAATAATCACTATAATATGAACTATATATCTAAGAGTTTTCAAATTCATGTTTATACTTAGTTTCTCCTTATTTAGAAGGTAAGATGGGGGGGGCTCCTTCTGTAGTAGGTAAGGTGCTAAGAAAAACAATAATTTTTTAAATTGGAGAAAAAAAATCTATAATCCTTCTAGGCAGGCCCAGTAAATATTGTATGACTTTAGAAATAATAAAGCTGTTATTTCTAATGCACTAAAATAAAGAAAAATCATGGATTACAAACCAAAAGATAATATTAATCTGTTCTAATCTGATATAGTGGGAATAATAATTGGGTTTGAGTCTTGACTACTCAATTTACTGTCACATGCTCTTAAATTAATTTAATTTTTGTAACCCCCTACTCACCTCAATTATCTTTTCTAAAACATAGGGTTGATGGGAGGCTAATATGAGATAGAACAGAATTCTATATACAGCTAAGATATTATTATCATTATCAATTAATATGACCCCTGATAAGAAGTCCCAAATTATAGGGTCAACTAGCCAAATTCTTAAAGCAAAGATGTCATTCACTGAATTATGCACAGTTATAAAAACCTTAACATAATTCTAATAATAGTTAACAAAATTTACTTGTAAAAATAAATGTGCCCTCAAAAATGTTTGGTTTAATAACTCCTACTAGTTGCCATCAGATTTTAAACAAATTCACTAGTTTTAATTAGAACACAGTAGGACTTAACATGCCTCATTTTATAATACTCTCAGTAGTTTATAGTTTTCCCCTGCTTTCAATACATTTTACATTTCTGTATTTGCACTAGACATTTTCTTTGGGCCTTTTGCCATTCTAGGCCCCAATCTTCAAGTAAAGGGCAATTTGGGAAGAGATGATGCAAAGAAAAGGTTAGCTGTAATGGCCATAAGAGAAGGCACATATAAAATGCCCACCTTAAGTTTTTTTTCTCGAACAAGTTGTTTAAAAATGTGTGTGTATGTAGACACACATGAATATGGGACGGTAACAGTCTATATCAAAGAATAGATGACAAGCTGTTTTTACATGGTAATACATTCCATGGATGCTGATAGCATCAGTGTTAGGCCCATTTTTTAATAGAGTAAAAACTATCATAAGATCACCAGTCAAGAAAAAAAATTCATACCTTACTTGGGTCTACATTATTATAATTCAGGAAACTATGAGTATCATCACATCTGCAAGTTCTGTTGAAGTTATATATGAAGCCAAGGACAGAAATAGTTGCAGTTAAGAGTGGGAGTGATTCAGCTCACTCCTTCATGGGTGTGTGAGTATGAGAGGAGAGAGAGTCTGATGGAAAAAGAGTGTTAAAAAAAAAAAGAAGAAGAAGAAAGAAAGATAGGACAGAGAGGGAAGCAGAATGCGGAGGTAAGAAGAAAGAATTGAGAGAAGAAGGAGTGCATAAGCCAGCAATGTGCAAATAATGTCTGAACAAGGGTAAGATTTTACTTTTATTTTCTTTTAGCATTTAAAAAATTGTAAATTAAAACCATGTCTGATAATAGGAAGTATTAATGATGAAAATATTTCTTAATAGGAAAATAGAAATTATCACATCATCAAGGTTTAAGGTTTTGAAAATTTCATTAAGAAGTACAGTTCTATTAACTGTAGCAAAACAATTCCTTATAAATGGGCCTAACACTGATGCTATCAGCATCCATGGAATGTATTACCATGTAAAAGATGTGCTGCTAAGGGGAAAATGGAACCTAATTTATCTTCAGATTGCAGACTCCTGGGATTTCAGAGGTAGTAGAGGGCAAGTCAAAGGTCTCATGTTTTACAAATCTCACAAGACACAAATAAAACTATTCGATGACCACTTCAACTCTGTATTATTATTTAACATATATGTACAATTAAAACTTTTAAGGTTTAACTTTTATAGCTAAAATTAATTCATGTAATGTTATAGTACAATAGTACATTAAAAAATTAAACTTTTATGGCTAAAATTAGTTCATGTAATGTTAAAGTACAATAGTACATTTAAAAATATTCTTTAGTAATTTCTTAGGATTTAATTGTATTATATTTACTTAATGATAAGTATGGAATGTATTTTACTGCCCTGCTAATCTCATAACAATATGAATTTTACATTCACCACTAACAGTACACAATTAATTATAAAAATAGGAATTTAAATGGATTATATAAGACAACCACTCATGGGATGTCCACATGGACTATTGTGTAAAGTTAACAGTAAGAACTCATTCTGTAGTAATTGTAAAAATGTAGAAAACTGAAGTATTAACAACTCTTAGCATATGACTTGAAGCTACTAGGTCTATTGTGGACAGAACTCCCCATCTCCAGTAAGATGTTATCAGTAGCCTCATTCCACGTTGAGCACATATCCACCTGGTTTTGCTGTAATAGACATACCCTCTCTTACTTCTCCAACTATCTACCTACCTTTTTCAGGCTCTTCCACTTATTCCTAGAAAATCTTTATGACTTCCTGTCCCTACAGTCAACCAAATGCCAAATCCTGAAGAATGACTTTTAATTCATCTCTTGAATTCAACCTCTTGGCTTCTTAATTAGTTGAGGCTCTTACCATCTTCCCTTGTAACTGACTGTAAAAGCCTCTGTTATGGTTTAGATATGAGGTGTCCCCTAAAAACTCATGTGTGAGACAATGCAATAAGGTTTAAAGGTAGAATGACTGGGTTATAAGAGCCTGAACCTAATCAATGAAGTAATCCCCTGATTGGGAATAACTGGGTATTAACTATAGGCTGGTAGATGGAACTTTAGGGCACACTTTTGGAGTATATTTTGTCCCTGGTGACAGGAGCTCTCTCTCTCTGCTTTCTGGTTGTCATGTCCTGAGCTGCCTTACTCCTCCACATCTTTCTGTCATAATGTTCTGCCTCACCTCAGGCCTTGAGTAATGAAGTTGGCCATATATGAACTAAGAACTCTGAAACCGTGAGCTCTAAAATAAACTTTTCCTCTTAAAATTGTTCCTGTCAGGTCTTTTGGTTACAGCTATGAAAAAGCTAACTAAAACAGCCTCCTAATATTTCTCCCTACCTCCAGCTTCATCCTCTTTCCCTGGTATCTGTTTTGCACATTTCTGCCAAAATTCTTTCTTTAATAATAGAAAATTTTTATATCATATTCTCATTCAAAAATATTTTTTTAAATATTTATTTATTTGCTTTAGTAGTACACAATGCAATGCATTTATGTTTTACATGGTGCTGAGGATCGAACCCGGGCCGTGCATGTGCTAGGCGAGCACTCTACCACTGAGCCACAACCCCAGCTCCATTCAAAAATATTTAATGGTTCCTCACTGTCTTATAGTAGAGGAAGGAAAACCACAAATAGTAAATAAAACTATTCTATGACCACTATGTATTATCGTTTAACATTTATGTACAATTCAAACTTTAAGGGTTAATTTTCATAGCTAAAATTAATTCATGTAATATTACTGCACAGTAGTTTACTTTAAAACTATTAAGTAATCCCTCTTAGGATTTAATTTTACAATATATATGTAAATAAGGCCAAATATGACCTGACACTTGTCTTGGCAAGTAGAGTTTCAAGTAGAGTTTCACTGGAACAAAGTTACTCTCATTTGCCTAGATATTATTCTCAGCTCCTGTTGGGCTACAACAGCGGAGTGGAGGAGTTGAGACAGAGATCTCAAAGATTTACACCACCAAAAATATCATCTAGCTGTTTACCAAAAAATTTTGCTGAACTGGCCTATAGAATTAAGCCAAATGTCTTTAAACTGTTACCAAATGTCTTTAAATTAGACCTGAATGCCTTTCCATATCTCCCTTTTTCAGTGTTTACTACACTTCAAGAGCATAAGACTAATTAGCAGATCAGTAAACATTCCCTAATGTGCCAAGCATTTTCTCTGGACTTTGTTCATGTCCTTTCCCTTCCTCAGAATACTTTTTCTCATTTCATCAAATCTTAATTTAATAAATATTTACTTTAATGCTTATGATGTTTTAGGCATTATTCTAAGCTCTAGGAATAAACCAATGAGCAAAACAGTTCCCAAATTTCATGTAGCTCATGCTTCAGTTATGATAAAAACATAATAAGTAAATCAATAACTATAATACACATATGTGAGATGGCAAGTGACATGAAGAAAAATGAAATTGGAAAGTAAAAGTATGTGGGGTGAGGAATGTAATTTTATATAGGAAAGACAGAGAAGAAGGCCTTACTGAGAGGGTGATATTTGAGCAAAGATCTGAAAAGAGTGAAGAATGAATCCAGGAAGACATCTGGAGGAAAATTTTCAGGTGAAAGTAAAAGTAAAAACAAAAGTCCAAGGGTAAGAACAATGCCTGGAGTACGCAAAGAATACCAAAGAGGCTCTGCTTGGTTAAGAAGTGAGTGAAAAGAGGGCAACAGAGAAGAGTGCAAGAGGTAATAGGATTTTGGAGCAAGGGTAGAATATGTAAAGTCTGAGAATAAGGATTTCAGTTTATAATTTCAAATGGGAAACCATTCACTAACATGGGGAAGACTGTGAGCAGCATGGGTTTGAAGGAACGAAGATCAGGCATTTGGTTTTGAACATGTTAAATTTATGATACATTTATGTACTCAAAAGGAAATAGTGAGGATGAAGTCAGATATCAGAAGAAATATAGGGGCTAGAGATCAAAATTTGGGAGTTTTGTTAAAACCCCTCGCATCCTTCAAGATACAGCTAAAAAATCACTCTACGAAGTCACTGTGATCCCATCTTTACCAGTTAAAATTAATTTCATTTTGTTTTTATCTTATTATAGTACTTGTCACAATCTAACTTATATTTAAAATCATTTTATGTACACCTGTCTTTCTAATCTAGAGATATGAGAAAAACAATGTTTATCTTACTCTTTCAACAAGATATATAGGACATACGATGAATAAAAAAGTAAAGACTAAGAACTCATCATGTTTGGGGGATTTTAATTCACTTATAGGAAATTTTCTTCCTGAAGACAGGGAGTTAAATATCTGGCCCTAACAAAATGTGCTCTTTCTTCTGTATTCTCTATACATCTACCCAAGTCAAATTTAATCTCTTCTTCTCTCACCTAAAAATCAATCATCAAATCCCAACAGTTACTTTCTATATGTCTAAGGTTCCCCACATTTCTGTAGCCCTGTTGCCTGCTTAAAGTTGAAACCTCCACTGCATCTTACCTAATTACCTTAACAGCCTATCCACAATATAGTGCACATACCAACACCAATCACAGTTGTCTCTTACAAAGCACAAAATCTATTCTCACTCCAAATCCTACCAAGGTCTCCCTCTGCCAGCTGAATAAAGTTCAACCTCCTTAATAAAGTATAAGGGTCCTTATCACTGGTTTTGACTTTCCTCTTTGGCTCCCTTCTCTTAATTTCAGATGCCATATCAATGGACCCACAGAGCAGCATTAATCACTGGGACTTTTTTATTCTCAGATTCTCCTCTAGTAAAAAAGTACACTGAAGGCAAGGGTTGTGTTACATGTGGTATGGTATCACGACTAGGGCCTGACTCTGGATAAACTGAAATTTTTAAAATTTTTAAGTAAATTTTGAAATATCTAGGTAAGTAAATGCTATCTTAGGATTCCTCCAAACTCTCATTTTACTTAAGCATTGGTTATATTTTAGTAATACATTATTATGCTAAATTCTGAGCTTCTGGAAAAATATGGTTCTCTAGTAACCTCCATTTTAGATCCATTTACTACCACCTCCTTTCCAAAGTAATCAACCAAGATGACATTTATAACTCCTTCCACTCCCTAAGTCTGATTATTAATATTTCTACAGGAAAGAAGTAAAACAGTTTACAGCAAGTCAGACTGTACCTAACTATTAGACTGAACTTATGGACACTGAGGGTATCTGAAAATAGTTTGCCTCAAGAGATGGGGAAAGAAATCAATGAACTGCCTAGAAAAAGCTTCAACATTTGTCTCATATTTAGATGTGAATGTCTAGTGAAATTCATTTAAAATTTACATGTCTGATTTGTTCCACAAAATCTGGTCATAATAATTCAAGGTTAAGGCTAAAGATGGTAATCTTTGCTGAACCTTAGTTTCTAAATTTAAATGAATTTTTAAGATCTGAAACACATAATCAACTGAGGATTTTATTTCATATCATTAATAACAACAACAACAACAACAATAATAATAATGTCATTATTATTGTGTAATGCTGGGAATCAAACCCAGGGCCTTGCACATGCCAGGCAAGCACTCTACCACTGGGTCATCCCACATTTCTCTACTGGGGATTTTAAAATGTCACAGTGGTGATTCTCCAAACCAATTTCAACACTTTCTATTTCAGTACTCAAGACCACATATTATTGCTACTACTTGCCAGTTCATATTAGATAAAGTACACATCAGAAACACTCTTGCTCAAAAAGGATGAGACATTCTTTCCATAAGCAGAAAAGCCATCCCTTCCTATGATTCCAAAACAATGCCGTAGTTTGTACTGCCCAATACAGTAGTCACTAGCCACACGTGGCTACAGAATAAGGCAAGTCTGAATAGTTGTGAGCTGGAAATATAAAATAGCAAATTACCAATTTTAGAGTGATTACATGTTAAAATAATATTTTGGTATACTAAGTTTAAAATATTACTAAAATTCATTTCATGAGTTATGTTGTCTTTTTAAGACGTGACAAGAAAATTTAAGTCTACACATGTGGTTTACATTTGTGCCTTGCATTATTTTCTATTGGTTAGTGATAAGCCTAGTTAGAGAACTGATTTGAGTCATTTCTTCAGGCAGAAGAAAACACATCATTGAGAAGTTAGACCCAAAATGGAATCACCAATGTGGCACAGAGTTGCAAATGATCCCCAAAACTTCAAAAATGGTAAATCATGTTAGAAATGAAAGACTGCTTTGATAACATTTCATAAGAAATCTTTCTTCTACAAACAAACAAAAAAGAATTCATATTTAAATTATATTTTATAGGAATAACGTTTTTGGTAAAATTATTGTTGGTAGAATTCAAGAAAATAGGGATTCTAAGATATTAAAGTCCCCCCACTGCAAAAACTAGTGAAGTACTATACAGTTATGTTGTTCTTACTTTTTTCTGCCTGGAAAAGAAATAATTAAATTCTTTATCTACCTCACAGAATTTCATTTTTGTAAAATGTTACAAAAACATTTTAGAGAATGTATATTATATTAAACAACCAAGGAATACTTTAGAATCTACTCACCAACGGTTTCCATTACTCTATCCTCATATTTTATCATCCCCTCTCTACTCTAACTTCTCTATTTCTAGAAAATCCAATAAGACAATGCAAATAAAGACTATAATTAATTATTCAATCAGAAATGCAACGTTATATATGCATGAAATGTTACCTTATTATAGTAATTTGTTCTTATTCATTATGTTATTATAATGATTTTAAATATGCTTTCTATAGTATCAAACTATAACACTTTGTAAAGAAGCAGAGAAAAAAATGAGTCCTGATTAAATCCCTCAGATTTTTGAAGGGTTAACTATCAGAAAGCTCTTTAAATGTCCTGTATAACCATGAATTACATAATTTTCAAAGTGTAAAATCTACTGAGTCATAAGGCCCACCCACATTAACTGTTTATTGACATGGAAAATGGTAGTAATTTATCAGTGCCATACCCATCACCACTTTATAGATAATGGAGTACATGGTAGAAAACAGAGTATACATATTGGTTAGAAGAATACAAAGGTGTCAGTAAAATTAGTACTCAAGAAAATTTCTGTGCTTCTGAACATGAAATGACGCTTAAGGATATAGCTATATTTCTAACCAGGCTCCAATCACCTTGATACTTCGAAGTTTTAAATACTTTTATTTTTAAAGAACTTTTCCCTTAAGTTAGGTACACAGGTGAACAGCTATTGTCCTAGATAATTAGGAGGCTGAGGCAGGAGGCTCACTTGAACCCAGGAGTTTGAGGTCAGCATGTGCAACACAGACCTCAACTCAAAAAACAAACAAACAAACAAGCTACTTTCCCCTTAACCTGTACTTTTTCATACTACTTCCCTAAATAGTACTGCTAGAAAACTAGAAATCACAATAGTGCAATCACAAGGACTGAAATTCAAATATTTTTCTAGTAATGGAGGCTGAATAATTAAATCCTACTGGGACATTCAAAGGAAAGGGACAGGGATTTGAGTCCTTACGTTTTTTTTTTTGAAGAAATAAGAACGATGAGAAAAATAAGAAAGGAGAAAGGTGAAGAAGATCATGTGATGTTTTAAAATTTTTATTTTAGTTGTTTTGAAAGTTTAGATCTCTTTTTATCTTTTACATATGGGGTATTTGAAAACAGGTATTCAAGAAAACAGAACCAAACACAAGCTGACTAAAGAATATGGAGAGAAAAAGGCTGGGATTAAATAGGAAAAAGAGAAAGTAAAACTATAAGAATCTATCATGTACACCTCCTATCCATAAAAGCACTAAGCAGGAATACCTAGTACTAAGAGGTAGGAAGCTAAAGATACCTACTTTTTCTTCTGTAAAGCAGGAAAAAAATAATTCTCAAATTCATGACTTAATTTTTGTTTAACTTTTCTAGGACCAAAATGAAGTATGAGGTTATAATGTGGTCATGAGATACTTAACAAATGAAAGAATTTAGATAGAAGAAATTCACAAGCCTTCATTTTAATGACAAAAAGTCAGGCTTATCAATGCTTTCATGTATCTATATATTTTATTACTTCTCACGAGTTAAATAAGAAATAAAATAATTTTGAAATTAAATGTAGAATTAAGCAATTATTAAATCTCTTAACTATTCATATTTAATTTTATTTAATTATCCATTTAGATTATCTATAAATAATTCTTAAAAAGTATAATACACAACTTCAGGAGTACATTAGAAAATATTATTTGTAATGTATTGATAAGATACCCAACATAAAGATTATTTTTGTATAAAATGGCATCATCTGCAATAGAGTATTTTTGATATGAGTGATGGTGGATTCTACAATAAGTAAAAATAATATGAATATATTTTAAGAAAATACTTAAAAGTGAGATATAATTATCATTGTATTAAACATTTAAAAAGTATTCTATAGTAATGTACACATCAGTAATGTAACTTTTCTGCTTTTGAACTCCAGTATTTCTCTTGTGGTCCTTATTGTTTTCTCCCACATGGTAAATTTATTTATGTATAAGACATACTCCTCTGTGTGACTATAAAGAACTTCAAAACCATATTTTTGTCTCATTATACTTAGTGACATTGAACATGATTCTCTGCTGAAGAGACACTATGCCAAAAATATAAATAAACACTTCTGAAAGTAGAATCAAAAGTCTATGAGGATTTCACTAGCTACTGAGCAAAAATGCTGATCTTCCTATTGTAGTAGGTTTACATCATATACTTAGAAGAACTCTTTTTCTTTCTTTTTTTAATTTAATTTTTTATTTTTATTTTTTGGTACTAAGGATCAAAACCAGGGTCCCACATATGCCAGGCAAGTGCTCAAACACAGAGCTACCCCTCTAGCCCTGAACAAGAACTCTGACTTTCCTTTAGTATAATGGTGTCTTTGACCAAGCAGAGATTGGTACATGCTTAGAACAAGCAGCAGGTAAAGATGATGATTTTGAAAATAGAAATATGGCTCTGACCCCACATAAAATCAACTCAAAATGGATCAAACCCCTAAATGCAAGGTCTGGAACTACTAGAAGACAATATAGGGAAAATACTTCAAGACACTGGTATAGGAAATTATTTTCTTGATAGGGCCCTAAAAAAACAGGTAACAAAAGCAAGAACTGACAAGTTGGATCATGTCAAACTAAAAAGCTTCTGCATGGCAAAGGAAACAATCACAGAGTGAAGAGACAGCCTACATCTATTCATCTGACAGAGGGTTATTATTCCAAGTATATAAAGAACTCAAAATTTAAAAACCCCAAGTAATCCAATTTAAAACTGGGCAAATGACCTGAATGAACATTTCTCAAAAGAGAAATACAAATGACCAATAAATACACGAAAAAAATTCTCATTGTTATTAGCTATCAGAGAAATGCAAATCAAAACTACAATAAGATACCATTTCATCCCATTAAGAAGGCCTATGTTAAAAATAATAATGACAAATGCTGGTGAGGATGTGTAGAAAAGGAACTCTTAAATTAACACTGTTGGGAGGAATGTAAACTATTTCTACTACTCTGAAAAACGGTATGGAGGTTCTCAGAAAACTAAAAATAGATCTACCATATTATTTAGCTATTCCGCTCCTGGGTATTTTCCACAGGAAATGAAATCAGCATAACAAGGAGAAACCTGCATGCCTGTGTTTATTGTGGTGCTATTTAGAATTGCTAAGATATGGAAATAGCCTAGGTGCCAAATAACAGATGAATGGATACAGAAAATGTGGTATATACATACAACCAAGTATTATTCAGTCATAAAAATAAAATTCTGTCACTTGAAGCAAAATGGATGGAACTGGAGGACAAGTCAAGTGAAATTAAGCCAGACACCAAAAGGCAGGTACTGCATATTTTCTTTCATATGTGTAAGCTTAAAAAAAAGTCAACCTGAAAGTAGAACTGTGATTACTAGAGACTGGGAAAGGCATGGGAGGATGTGGTAAAGGGAGGATGCATTTCATCAGAGAACACTCTATACACATAGGAAATACCACACCGAACCTCCTTAATATATACAATTAATATGTGTTAATCAAAAACAATGGAGACATGGGATATGCCTCAGATTTTTCTCGCAGTATTTTTCAGACAATAGTAATTGATTTATTGAGTTCGAAATTCTGTTGAGTGTAATGCTTTACAAGCCATCTATCACATCTATCACACTTCTTTATTTTTCCTTAAAAAAAAAAAAAAAAGATTTCAAGGAGGAGAGAAAAAAACCATTCTATAACTACACACAGTAGACAAATATTCAGAATATACAGACAGGCAGGTAGAGACAGACACAGAAAAAAAATTGAGAGAAATTCCTGTTAGGTGGCTCTTGGCCATTAATTAATGCCTCAACCTCTGAGGTTATCCTCAGTAAATGGGCACTATTGAAGGAGAGAAATTTTTAACATTCATCGAACAAGAAACACATAGGCAGTAAAAGCTATAAAATGAAACATTTTTGTACCTTAATATCAGATGTATCACGTTGACTATTTCGCCATGCTCTGGAAACTGATGAAAAAGTTCTATCTGCATGATCAAATTTCCCTCCTTGCAAATTTAGGAAATATGTTGTAAAAGGTTCCTAAAAAAAATAAGCAATTAAAAGAATATGAATTCCTCAAGCATAAAAATACAGTTTTTAAAATAAATCTTTACAATTAAATATTTTAATTATTAACAGGTATTAGCTAGAAATATATACTAGGTGTATAATGGGAGTTACAACTAAATCATTATATTAGCATTCTTAAATTGTTTTAGTTTCAGAAGAAATATTTCTAAATATTTCCAAAATTTGGAACACTTCCTTCAGACTTTCTTCCTTGCCAAGATCAATTTACTAATAACATTCAGATATATTAGATGCATTTTCCTCGTAGTACAAGGGAATAGTCCAATATGCAATTTTCCTATTGTTATTGCTCAATATTTAATTTATGATTAAGAAAAGAAAAATGTTTGCAACATTTAAAAGCCTCCTCTTAGTTAAAGAACACTTAAACACATATTAGTGGCTAATTGCTTGAAATTAGCTAAGCACTATAAATTACTTCTAGGATTTATGTCTGCCTGTACCCTTCTAACAAGCTTTAATTAATGATGTGCTGTTAATGCTTTCCCAAAGAAATTACTTTTCAGTAGATGAATCACCTTTCAATTTTACAGAAAGATTTCTTGTTTGACCAATATATTATCAATACATGTAGTTGTGTTGATTACCTACAAACATACCTTATTCTACTGGGGGGCAACTAAAGCACCCAAATATAAGAATATATGCCTGCATTAATGAAATCTTATTGAGTTCTTATTTTCCAGACTATATTTGAAAAGAACTTGTTAATCTGATAAGAAAGCAACCATTTGAAGAGAAATATTGAAGAAAAAATTCAAAGAATTCTAAGTGAAATATTTTCAAGGCAATTCTACAGTAATGTTACAAAATACATATTCAATAAGATATAGAAATAACTTAAAACTAGAACCTCAATCATTCAAAAATATTTTTAGCATAAGTGTTGATAGTTTCTAATCATTGCACAGTCTCTACAACCTTGAATATACTTAGTCATGGTTTATTATTCACTTGGAACTTACTATTCTTAGCAGCCATGCAAGAACAAAACTTGCAGTTGAGTAATGAGTACCATAGTGGAACTTTGGAACTTGATCATCTTCCCATGATTCAAAACGTTCTGCAAAGAATGCTGCTCTTTTTGGATTCAAAGCTCCTATTGGCTGTCAATGGAGAGAAAACAAGACACATAAATGAAATCATCTTTGTCTCTTCCTTTCTTCTAATGTTATCTTATTAGTAGGTGTGAAAATACGTTTTAAAAATATACTCTAGTTTAGCTAAAGCAAAGTATTGCATTTAGAGTGAATGAAAAATCAAATTTATTTTTCAAAACAGGTTAAACATACACATATGAGTAAGTGGATGGATAAACCTGTCATTTCTCCATAAGTTGAGTTTCTGCTGCACACAGATTCTTAATCAGTCTAAAATAAGCACCTCATAAAGACAACTACATGAAGTGAATATTAGCTATGCAATACTTCAGAAATTGCCTATAAAATTCTATTAGGTTAACTTGAAGCAACAACTACAGACTCAGTCTTGAAGCTGGAGGATTGCACTGTAATCCGCTCTGGGAAGAGGATGCAACAAAATTGGGGTAGGGGTAATTAGCACAAAGGAAGAGATTATAAAAGGATTAAGATGTAAGTAGAGGACTGGGGCAGTAGCTCAGTGATAGAATGCTTGCCTGACATGTGTCTGGGTTCCATCCTCAGCACCACATAAAAATAAGTAAATAAAATAAAGGTGTTGTGTCCATGTGTAATTAAAAAAAAATTAAAAAGATGGGTGTCGTGGCACATCCCTGTACTCCCATCTACTTGGGAGGCTGAGGCAGGAGAATCCCAAATTCAAGGCCAGCCTGGGCAGTTTAGCATATCTCTAATTTTCAAAAAATTAAAGAACAAGGGCTGGGTTGTAGCTCAGTGGTTGAGCCCTTGCCTTTCACATGTGAGGCACTGGGTTTGATCCTCAGGACCGCATAAAAATAAATAAATAAATAAAAATAAAGGTATTGTGTCCATCTGCAACTTTAAGAAATTAAAGAACAATAAAAGAAGTTTGAAGAGTAGCTCACTGGTAAAGCACTCCTGCATTTAATTCCCAGTAACACACACACACACACACACACACACACACACACAAGCACACATGAAAGAAAAAGACGTAACTAGAAATTTCTATTAGTATGAGTGAAATCAGAAGTTAGAGTCTAAAAACAAATCTTCATGAACTACAAAAAACTAAAAACTGAATAAAAGTATGATAGATTATGAGCTCATGCTACAAATACCACATTACCACATTACAGCAAAAGTCCCAGGAGTAGTAAAGCAAAGTGGTAAAAACCTGAGCTCACTGGAATAATAATAATAATAATAATAATAATATCTATTCTGAAGGTCATTTTGGAAGATAAAGTCAGTAAGTACATTAAAGTCCTGCAATCATACTTGACAACATTGAATGAGGGCTAATGTTTTTAAGATGCCCTTTTAGAAATGGGGTGAAAGAGTTTTAATAAAACAATTGCCTGGGACTGGGCTGTAGCTCAGTGGCAGAACACTTGCCAAGCATGTGTGAGGCATTGGGTTGGATCTTTAGCACCAAATATATGTGAACAAACAAAATAAAGGTATTCTGTCCATCTACAACTACAAAAAATAAATTAAAAAAACAAAAACAAAAACAAATTGCCTGTAAAGCTCCCAATACACAGCTTGATATAGGCATAAAGAGAAAACCTTACTGAATGTTAGCTGGTATCATTACTGTTGCTGCTGCTCTAGTTATCCAGGGAATACATGAACTCCATCAACAGTAGGCAAAATTTTGTGATTATGCATATGTACATTTTTCTTAAGGATGAACAAAGTAGGGCTCAAAGAATGTTAAGATCAACTACTTTAAATAACAACATTCTCTTGAAACATTCTGATTGTTAAAGATATCTATCTTCTTATTCAAAATATTAATAGCAATTCACTGAAAAAAGATACGTAAGATGACTTCTTTTATAAGATATAGAACTGTCTTTTGCTTTAAATTATGTGAAATCCTATGAGTTAGACACTCCTCATTTATAAGAGAAAGAAAAATATCTGATAATTTATATATAGGATTAGAGGAGAAATGCTCAACTAAATAAAGTATAATGGTCTAAAATGAATATATTCAGAAATGTTCTACTAAAAATAAAGCAATGTACAGATCAGTTTTTGAACTGCTTTTCGTATTATGTGATTTTAAGTAATATTTTAAATTCATCTTTTGGCTATCTTAATGTAGCTGTTAAGTATTTTTTTTTCAAAACTGCTATTTATTGTTGGTACTATTTTCTTTGCTTTGGTTCTAATCAACATTAAGTTATTATTTTACTTTACAAGTAGATTTTCAAAAGTCTTTAGTTGATTAGCATTTTAAGTCAGTGCTATAGTATACTAATGACACATATTTTAAAGCATTGATTTCTTATTTTTTTAAATATTTATTTATTTGCTTTAGTTGTACACAATTTATGTGGTGCTGAGGATTGAACCCGGGCTGCACACGTGCTAGGCGAGTGCTCTACCACTGAGCCACATCCCCAGCCCATAAAGCATTGATTTCTGTACAAAAGAATTATATCTGACTTGCTAAATGTATGCCAGTTAAGAATGGAACTGCCAAGAATTCTTTCTTTGTTACAGGACCAATGTAAAAGTCCTTTAAATGTATTTTAGTTGTTGTCCCTAAAGACTGAGCCACGCAAAAGGAAAGAAAGAAAGAAAATCACTGGAAGACAAATTATATGAATTAAAAATATAATCAATGCTCCTTTTGTATGGTTCTGCAGCATATTAAGTATTCGTTTTATCTGCTGCTATTTTTATTACTCTCCAAATGAATACCCCCTCCCCCAAATCAATAGTTATAGAATCACGTTTCTTGAATATAATGTTAAAACCAATTAGGATTGATTTCACTAGCATCTAAAAAAAAATGGCATCATGCAGAGATCCATGTAGGTAGAACCCACAGTATTGATTCTGGCTGTTATTGTTACAGTTGGTTTCTGAAGCCTGGTATAGGACAGCTATCAAGACATACCACATTTATTTGCAAGCATATAAAAAAGAAGTCCCCAAATAAAAGAAGGTTAAAAAAAAAAAAAAAAAAAAAAAAAGACCAGTGGAGCTGTGCAATGACAATGATACACTATCAGCTTACTCAGAGAAGTTACAGTGGGAATACACACATTGAATTATACATTACGCGAAAGCACTGATTTATTGTGGTAATAACATCCACCTCATTAAAAGATTCTGCTTTGCTGCAGTTGGAAGGCTACATATTGTTTACTGCTATAAATTAATGGCAGTGCAAAGAAGACTGTGGAACCGTCCTAACAATAGATCTGTAATGACAGTGCTGTATATCACAGCTTCCTCAGCAGCTTCATAATAAAATGGAGACAATGTATTGAGCTAATACATTCTACCATGCTGGCCCATATTTTTCTGACAACTGCTTTAAAAAATGAGCTGAATCCAACTATGTTATAATGTCGCAAAACATTTAACTAAGCAAGAGTCAGTCATACACCGAAGTGCATCATAGCATTTTTTAAAAGATTGTCTAAATCAGCATTTCAAGATGTTTATTCATCGCCACAGGAGAACTCAAAGTAAATGCTGATGGCTCCTCTTACTTATACACTATATTAAGAGTAACAATTACTAGGCAGTTCAGGAAGATGCCAAGCACTACCATCCTGCATTGAGCATTTTTGTACAACAGAACAAGCTTGACAGGGTTTTTTGATTTTTTTTCTTAAATCAGCAAAATTTTAAAGGAAAAAACATAAAATACTGTTTAAAATGGCCAAGGTTATTGGAAAAATCAATAAAAAGTGAGTATTGATTAGAGAATATAAGAGTGGTATAATTCAACTTCATAACTAGGCAAATAAAAAGAGCCCTAGGATACTGAAAAATAAAAAAAAAATTAGAAATTCTTAAACACTATAAATAGCTAATGAAGAAAATTAAATAAGATCTTTACAAAATAAAAACGTCCATTACAATAGTATAAAAGAAAGTCTCAAATAAAATAAAATAGTTAAGAATTTAGAATATCAGAACTAGCAACAGAGATGAATTATTGTTTAAAAAATGCAAATAAGAACTTGGAATAAAACAGAAAAAGACACATTTTTAAAAAGCAAGAAAATTCAAATTCTTGAAAATGGCATGAAAAACATAAAGAAAAATTATTTACAATATTTAAATAATTCCACAAAAGCAAAGGTGACATCTCTGGTAGAGTGGTAAGTATTCTGCTTATGAGATAGTAATGATACCTTTCAAGACAGGATAAACAAGATTCTAAAATCATTTCTGGAAGAGTGTTACAATAAAAATACATCTTATAATAAAAACACATTTTATTACTTCTTTGAGAAGTAATTTTGCTAATTAATAAAAATGCTACATTTAAAGTACCCAATTCAGAGTAAATATTGATCACAATTATTTTTTCAGATGATTTTTAAAAATATATACTTATTTGTTTTAGTTGTACACAATGCCTTTATTACGTGGTGCTGAGGATCGAACCCGGGCTGCACCCATGCTAGGCAAGTGCTCTGCCGCTGAGCCACAACTCCAGCCCTTTTCAGGTGATTTGATCAAAAATATTTAAGAAAAAAAGGTCATCAATTAAGCCTGATGAAATTACTAGCGTCTACAAGAAAGAACATAGTTGAACATCACAATCCTCTAATACCAAAGCAGGATAAAAAACACATAGAACTGCATATTAACTGTCAGAAGCCTTATAGTACACAGTAGTCTCAATCAATGGCATTTCCTACTGTAAGAACATAATCAAAGCAAAAAAAATCCAAGGAGCTACAAATTTTATTGTTAAAAACGCATATGTAATGTCAAGGAAGTTACAATCATCTTCTACTACATTAATTGAAACCAAACAGTTTTACACTCACAGATCACTTAAGAACCACACAATAGTCTAATTACTAGTAAAAGGGGTAAAAAAGAAAAGGAATCTGGCTTTTTCATTCTTTCTTTGGTATTCTGAGAACCCTAACTTGAAATTACCTAACAAAAACACAACTACAGCCTAAACTTTGCAATTAATAAAACATGATTATTGTCACAATAAATATGTGAGTTAGGTATCCCTATTTGGACAACAAAGAAATAAAGTACCTTAAGAAATCTAAAGCAAAATCAACTTTTATCTAGGAAACTCAAACCTAGTATTAAAAGCACTTCTTTGGGCCATTTTATCCACCCATCTATGCTATCTTACAAGTTGTTTTAACTAATTTGAGACAATTTCCATTTTTCAAATATGCTCTTTACTGAATAGGTTGATATAAAAGGATGATAGACATCAGTGCTTAGGAGAGCTCCTGGCACAAAGAGCACATTCATTAAGTGTAGCTGCGATTAGCACTGCTGCTGCTGTTACCAGCACCATAATTCCTTCTCTCCTTTTGAGAGTTATATATGAACTGCCACAATTTATATCAACCCTTCTGAAGTAAAGTTCCAAACTACTGGACCATGCTGATAGTTACAGAGGGCAAGAATGTTATATGGAACTGGCAAGAAATCTCAGGAATTCTACACAGCAGATATTTGTTTAAATTAATAAACTTCTAAAATCCACAAGTCTCAAAAGAGCTTTTCATGCATTTTATGAAGGCTTTTTTCTTTTTTTTTGAAAAATCATTACACTCCAACATCTGAAGATAAGAAGAAAAGAGGGCTAAAGAGAAAGGGAAAAGGTAACCCAGGGGAAATACGACTCAGAAACAGGGGTTGTAGAAACATAGAAATACATGAATGATATCATTTCGTGAAGATACATTTTTGAGATGTCAGAAAGATGTCAAAAGTGGAAAAGGTTTCAGGAAGAATATGTGAAAGAGTGTGACTGCTTTCTAACTCTACTTGGGATCTTCTAGGGCTATAGACAAAACCTACCCTATAGAATTTAAGAGACTGTATGCCAACAGGGGTTGTACATTGTTCTCTTCTGTCCTGGAAGTGGGTAGGCCTATAGATATTGAAAGAGAGCCATTGTAAAGTGAAGGCAAAGACAGGAAAGGAACAGATATCAAGATGGTTGAACCCAATGCTCTTTCATAGGTTTATGTTATAAAAATGTCAGGTTATAGGAGACAGTACTGTTATGTGTAACTTTATCTGATTTACATAAATAAATTAAACAAAAACCTTCAAATTCAGAGAATGAAGAGGCTATACTACCAGGAAACATTACACCATAAAGATGGTCATTCTCAATTACAGAATAATGATTTGGGTTTGGGCACGCTTCAGGAAAACACTATTAATAAAATTAAAGGAGCCATTCTTTCTGATGACAAGATCACTATCTGCTGGAGGTTCTAAGAGTCGTACATAAATCATCTCATCTTCACAATTCCTTAATATGCGGACATATTAACAGGTGAAAAAAAAAAAAAAAAAGAGAGAGTCTGGAAGACATGAAGTGAAAGTAGTTACCTACCAAGAGGCAGCAGCAAGATTCCAAGCTACCTCCAACCCAAGTGACCAGAAGTCCTAGGATGCCCTGGATTATTGTGGACTGATGAAAATATCAGTGATGAAGTTGCAAGGCAATTAGGATCCTTTCATGGTGTTATGGTTTGGATAAATAATGTCCCACAAAAGCCCATGTGTGAGACAATGTAAGAACATTCAGAGGGAAAATTATTAAGTTAATTATTAAGTTATGAGAGGCATAACCTAATCAATGGTTTAATCCACTGATAAGGATTAACAGGGGTGGCAACTGTAGGCAGGTACAGTGTGGCTGGAGGAGATAGGTAACTGGGGGGTATATGCCTTTGAGGTTTATATTTTGTCACTGGTGAGCCATGCTCTCTTTTCTTCCTTGTTGCTATGTCCTGAGATGCCTTCCTCCTCCGCACCCTTCTTCCATGGTGTTCTGCCTCACGTTGGACCCAGAGGCAATGGAGCCAACCATCTATGCACTGAGACACTGAATCTATAAAGCCCAAATAAACTTTTCATCCTCTAAAACTGTTCTTGTCAGGTCGTTTAGTCACAGCAATGAAAAAAACTGGCTAGAAAAATGGGAAATTTAGATTAAATGCCACCTTAGACAAAATGTTATTTATTATCATCACTTACATAATATCTATGGATATCCCTTTAGAGGAGGGCTACACAAATGGAAAGAAAAATGCATATTTTGTTTGGGGACATTGAATAGATGTTTAGTAGAAAGTTTTTAAAAAAGTAAACAGAAAAGGCAAGTGTTGCCACCAAAATTTATTGCTTCACTTCCCTCTTAACTCTCATTATCTGTATACTCACACCAGAGAACTCAAATGAGAGCTTTGAATCACTGTGTTGCTGAAGCATTTTAAAGAAAACAATGAATTCTGGTTGCATCACCACTTGCCTTCCTCCCCAACCCTCTAGTAAAGAAAATATACAGTCTCTGTTACTTACGCCACACTGCCACTGTTAGGGAGTATAGCAACTATTTTGTTTCAGTTCTAGCATAGCAGCACTTTTATCTAAATGACAAGTATAACAAGCAGCGTGATCAGCATTTTTATACAACCTTGGCTTTAGTGTATTTTGTTATATGCTGTATATGACTGAGATGGTTTGGCACTTATCTTCACATGCCCTAGACTTTACTTAATATTGTCAAGAAAAAAAATGGTCATCAGCACACTACCATGGCTTTTAGAGTTAACAAATAAGCACTTTTGCTTTCAAGTTTGATACACCTTTTTAATTCCTTGAAAACACACTTTCTTACAAGTACCATTAAATATATACTCTATACCATTTCAATTTAACAAACACATCCCAGGAAAAACAAAGCATTCCAGTTTATTTATTGTGCCTATATAGAACCTAAATCTTTTTAAATACTCCTATTGGTACATTTAGTAGAGATGCCTTCATAGTTCTGTTAATCAGCTGCAGTAAGTAGTGATGATTTCCATTTGAGAAAGTCACATAATTTGATAAAAATAATTTGATAAACCAGTGCCAGTGCTGAACCATATGCCCAGGAGAACCAAAGAAATGGTCTTAAAAATCAAAGGATATTTAATAAAAATGTTTTAAATAATTACGAAAATGAAAAACATTGAAGAGACCCAATGTTGACATAAAACATTCTATCTCCCATTTAAAAAAAAAATAACAAACAACTAAGTCAAGATCATTAAAATCAAATAACTCATCTATAAGTTTTTAAAATAAGTTATTAGTAATACAAATATCAGTGCTCCTCTAGCTTCTATAAGATGGGGAGACATAAAATTAGAAGCTACCTGAGGAACATTCGGGTTTTGAATTTCCTTTTCTATTTGTTTAAAAATCTATATGAATATAACAAAACAAGTTCCAACTTGGGAAATTCTATATTTATTCTGTTTAACTCAATCCTAAGTGGGGAAACTGTATATCTATTGTTTAGCATAAATTGGGTTAACAGCCCTAAACACTTCAAGGATTTACATATGAAGAATAACAAAATATCACAATTATAAAAGGAAGAACTCAAGATCCATAAAGATGAATAATGATAGTTATTTTATTCTCTATTTTGAATTGTTTGCTTTTTGGAAAAAAATATTAAACCTCATATAAAAATTAGACATAAAGTAGGACAAGCTTAAAATGTCAATAAGTAGGCAAAAATCTAAGTAGTAATGTGTTTTAAAACCACTAATGGACTTAAAATATCAAACAAGGAGACAAAATATTGTTGAACAAGTATAAATGGAGGAAGGGGCTGGCATTGTAGCTCAGAGGTAGAGTGCTTGCCTCTCATGTGTGAGGCCCTGGGTTCAATCCTCAGTACCACATAAATAAAATAAAGGTATTGTGTTCACCTACAACTAAAAAAAATATTTTTTTTAAAAAAATGAGTAAGTAAAATAAAGGTATTATGTCCATCTACAACTAAAAATATTTTTTAAAGTATCAATGGGGGTATGTATTGGCTGTCCAAAAGTGATCTTGGGGCTAGGTGTGTAGCCTAGCTAGCATGCCTAAAGCCCTGAGTTGCCAGTACCCAAAAAAAAAAAAAAAAAAAAAAAAAAAAAAGAAAGAAAGAAAAAAAGCAGTGTGACCATATCCTCTCAATCTTTGCAGAACTCTATCAAGTTCCAGTTGTCGGTGTGACAGTGCCCATCATGTGGTTTTACCTCCTCATGAATGTAGTACATTCATGTACTACATGTACTAGTACAATAACCTCTAATAATTCAGTTTTTGGAATAATTGCAATGTCTAATAATTCAAAAGTTGTAATACTTTTGGAATTGATTTCTAGCAATGAAAGGTCTGACAGGCAAATGATCAAGTGTTTTAAGCAGTTACATTGCCAGAAAAAGGCCAGCAATGATCAGTGATAATCTATAAAATAGCCCAGGCTAAAGCACTTATGCCAACCAGAAGTGGATGGCTAAAATAGTTGAGCCCTTGAATCCTCTCCAGTGCTGTTCTGAAGATGGTCCTGACAGTGGACAAGCAAAATACTCCAGTTGGGCAAATGGAAGCAGCTAGATTGTTGATAAAATAAATTATTCTGTTGCTGGAGAGATCAGTTTTGTTGAAGTTCATTAGATTCACAAGTGCTAAGGAAAAAAGTACATACCTTACTTTCCTTTCCTGAACAAGATGATAAGCTAGGATAGTCAGCAACACAAAGAAATTGCATTTTACCCTTTTTAAAATAAAAACATCATTGTACTTTTTCTCTACACCTGCATATCAGCTGGTGGGGTAATTAAATTTAATCATCTGATTTTGGGACAGTGCTAATCAATATATGTATGTATATATTTATGTGTGTGTGTGTGTGTGTGTGTGTGTGTGTGTGTGTGTATGTTTTTTTTGTAATGGGGTTTGAATCTGGTAACACTTAACCACTAACGCCACACATTCCCAGCTCTTTTAATTTTTTTTTTTTTTTTTTTTTTTTTTTTTTTTGAGATAGGGTCTCACTAAGCTGCTTAGAACTTTGTTAAGTTGCTGAGGCTACTCTTGAACTTGTAAGCCTCCTAGTAAAGCCCTGAGTTAGAAACTGGTGTTCCTGAACACTGCATGCAATAGATGGATGAGACTCTGGTCTGTCTCTATACAAGGTAAGATTTTTTTTAAATGTAGCATAAAATTACATAAAAATAAAACAAAAAATAATCTTTTGTTCAGTTTATGGATTACTAACTTACCTTTATCAACTGGGGAAAAAATAATTTCATGTAACACAAACCATTATGTGATAATTTTGTGTACCAACTTTACTAGGCTACAGGGTACCCAGATTAGATATTATTTCTGGGTGTGTTTGTGAGGCTGTTTCCAGAAGAGATAAGCTTTTAAATTGGTGGACTCAGTATAACAGAGTGTCTTTTCCAATGTGAATGGGCAGCTTTTAACATGTTGAGAACTGGAATCAAAGGAAAGGCAGAGGAAGAGGAATTTTCTTCTTCCCCTGCCTCAATGCTTAAGCTGAGTTCTCATTTCTTTATATTGGGACTGAAGCCATTAGCTACTGGTGCTCAGGCCCTCGGATACAGACTGACTTATACCATCAACATTCCTGGTTTCCAGGTTACAGATAAAACTCCATATAGATATAAATATATAAAGATATATTAGATATCTTACTGGTTCTGTTTCTCTGGAGAATCTTGACTAACACATCAAACCAAGAGGCAATGAAATTAAGTTACTAGTCAAAAAGAAGTGGTAATGAAGCATTCTGTCTACTTCTCCCTTGAGAGACAGGCTCAAGTGAAGGAACAATTACTCCAAATACCAAAATATGTTGTTAGCAGTTATTTCCTTATATAGTTATCTATTTGTTATTGTTCATTCAAGAATAAATGAATCATTCTAATATTATTACCTATACTTTAGCTTCTTCTTCTTTTTTATTAAAATGGAAAAAATTTAAAATATAGATTATTTCTTTACTATAGTTCTTTTAACCCCAGATAAAATGGACTCATAAAAATAATTTATAAGAAAGGCACACTCATACATTGCTGGTGGGACTGCAAAATGGTGCAACCGTTATGGAAAGCAGTATGGAGATTTCTTGGAAAACTGGGAATGGAACCACCCTATGACCCAGCCATCCCACTCCTGAGTCTATTCCCAAAGGACTTAAAAACAGCATATTACAGTGACACAGCTATCTCAATGTTTGTAGCTGCGCAATTCACAATAGCTAGGTTGTGGAACCAACCTAGATGTCCCTCAGTAAATGAGTGGATTAAGAAAATGTGGTATATACGCACAATGGAATTTTACTCAGCAATAAAAGAAAATAAAATAATGGCATTTGCAGGTAAATAGATGAAGTTGGAAGACATAATGCTAAGTCAAGTTAGTCAGTCTCAAAAATCCAAGTACCAAATGTTTTCTCTGATATAAGGAGGCTAGTTCATAGTATTGTTGGATGGGGGTACATAGGAGGATTAGAGGAACACTAGAATGGTCAAAGGGAAGGGAGGGTAAGGGAGGGAGCAAGGGGGGAGGGAGGGGGAGAAAAGAAAAAAAAAAGGTGGTTGAATGAGACGGATATCATTTTCCTAAATGCATGATTGAAGACCTGAATTGTACGAATATACTTTGTATACAAACAGTTGTATGTAAAAAGATGCTAAATACATGCACTATGAGTTGTACATATTAAAAATTATAAAAATAAAATTAAAAAAGAAAAAAAATTTATAAGAAGCAGATAAAAAGAGTCATAGATACAAACAACTGTTACATGAAATAAAAAACAGCAAGAAGCTGGATTTAATTCAGTTGTATAAAAAGGTACATTAAATATAAATGGTTTCAATATCCCAATTAAAATGCAAAGATTGTCATATTGGATATAAAAGTAAGACTCTATTATATGCTATCTACAAAAAAGAACGTTAAATATATAGCCATAGATGCTTCTTAAATCATGAAAAAAAGAAGAAACTGTCAGTATAACCAAAAGGAGGTTGTCATGATTACATTAATATCAGAAAAAGCAGGCTTCAGAAAAAGGAAAATTACCAGGCATAAAAAGAAATATGACATAATGATAAATGAATACATTTACCAAAAAATATAACAGTCCAAAACAAGTATGCAATGTATTAGTTTCCTTGAGCTTCTATAACAAAGTACCACAACTTGGGTTACTTAAAACAAGAGAAAAGTTCTGGAGGTCAGACAAATCTATTATAGTTGGAGACTTCAACATTCCTCTCTCAATAACCAATAGAACCAGTAGATTGAAAATCAGTGAGGATATAGAAAATATGAATAATGTTAAAACTAACTCTATCGCATTGACATTTATAGACCACTTTACCTAACAACAGAAGAATGTGTATTCTATTCAAGTATACATGGAGCATTAACCAAGACAGACCATGTTCTAAGCCATAAAACAAATTTTGATTGATTAATTTAAAAGAACTGATAATATACCATAATGGAATTAATCCAGAAATAAATTAGAGAAAGATACCTGACAAATCTCAAAATATGTGGAAATTAAACAACACACTTTTCAATAACTCATGGGTCAAAAAGAAAGTCATAAGGAAAACTGGAAAATACTTTGAAGGAAAACAGAATATATAAAAATTTGTTGAAGCCAGCCAAACCAGTATTTTAAGAAAAAAAAATGTAGCATTAAGTGTTTAATTAGAAAGAAAAAAGTCTCAATCAATAGTTTAAAGTTTACATGGTAGAATACTAAAAAGGAAGAAAAATTAAATATGAATCAAGTATAAAGAAAAATGGTATGAAAAGCAAAGATCAGTAACATTGAAAATAGAAAAAAGCAATAGAAAACTAAATTACCTTGCAAGACTGGGAGGTAGAGCAGAAGAAACAAACTATTAATACCAAGAATGAGGGAAGAAACAACTAAGATGAAATAAAGGAATTCTGTAAAAGATGCACACTACTAAAACTCATCTGGGAATAAAGAGATAACCTGAATAGTCCTAGATCTACTAATGAAATTTAAATTATAATTTGAAAAACCTTCCCAGTTCAGTCTCCTGGACTGAATGGGTTCACCAATGAGTTCCATGAAACATTCAGGGATAAAATAATTAAATCTTTTCTAGGAAACAGAATAGGAGGGAATAACTTTAATAGTCATTTTGTAAGCTGGGTATAGTGGCACAGAGACCTAGGAAGCTGAGATAGAAGGAAAGCAAACTAGAGACCACCCTGGCAACTCAGTGAAATCCTGACTTAAAATTAAAAGGGGCTAGAGTGTAGTTCAATACTAGAGTGCCCCTGGCTCCAATCCCTAGTGTCACGAAATCAAAATCAATCAATCACTCATTCATTCTATCATATAAGCATTACCTTGAAGCCCAAATTGGATGAAGACATTATATCCAACATCTTTTATAAACATAGGTACAAAGATTCTTAAGAAAATATAGCAAACTGAATCCAGCCAATTATTCAAAGAATATTACATCAAGATTTGGCTTATCCCAGGAAAACAATACTCTAAAATCAGCCACTATAATTCACTAACAGATGGGAAGAGAAAAATTATACAACCATCTTCAGAAAAAGCATGTAACAAAATTCAATATAAAATTATGATTAAAAATCTCAACATACTAGGAATAGAAGGGAACTTACTCAAACTGAAAACAAGCATCAACAAGAAACCTACAGCTAATATCATACTTAATGGTTAAAGACTGAATGTTTTTCTTTAATACCAAAGACAAAGCACTCTGTCTATACTGCACAGTGTAGGAAGTTTTCATTCTGAGATGCCATGTTCACTTATGCAGAAAGTATAAAAAGTCCACAAAAGGCAGCTAGTACTAATATTTGAGTTTGAAAGGTTTGCAGTATGCAGGGCCAGTATACAAAATTCAATTGTATTTCTATACACTAGGAATGAATATATGGAATTGAAAAAAAAAATAACAGCATTAAAATAAATGAATTATTAAGGATGAGTTAACAAAATGTAAGAATTGGGTACTAGTAGTCACAAGACAATGGAAAGAAATTAGTGTACTACATAAATAGAAGAGATAACATATCCATGGACTGAAAGGTTGCTAACATATCATGTTTATAACCAAAATGGTCTACAGATTCAATAAAATCACAGTAAGAATTCTACTAAGCTATTTGTAAAATTAGAAATTAAAAAGCTAATTCTCAAAAAGCAAAGGACCTAGATAAGCCAAAAGATTTTGAAGAAGAATGTATCTGGAGGATTCATTTAACCTGATTTCATGATGTACTATAAAATTACAGTAACAGAGACAGTGTGGTATTGATACAAGGATAGATACACAGATTGGACAGAACAGAGTTTACAAATAGACCTACATATAAGGCCAATGGATTTCCAACAAAGGTGCCAAGACGATTCAAAAGGAAAGGCTGTCTTATCAATAAATGATGGTGGAATAATTGGCTTTCAAAGATGTGCATGAAATGAGCTTCAACTCTTACCTTCCCATTCTAATATACTCCAGACAAAAATTAAGTAGTATCAACAACCACATTATAGGAGAGTCATTAATTGTTTGATCCAATCTGTTCTTAGAAAAGTCAATTACCACTGCTGGGTCACAGTAAGCATAAAATCAATTCAACAGGTTCCAACTTTTCTAGTAAGGTAGCCTCTCACACATACATACATAGCTATATGTGTGTACATATGTATATAGATCATGCACACATAAAAATACATTTACAGACCTCTGGCAATAAACACATAGTCACTGCCCACATGATCAGAGCCCGTGGGTGGGAAACAGTTGTCCAATCTGTATCTTCTTTCCTCCCAATAAGACTCCTGCAAGTGTTTTACATACTTTTTTTTCATATATATTTTTTTCTTATCTTTTTTTTTTTTTTTTTTTTGAGACCGGGTCTTGGTGTGTTACCCAGGCTGGCCTTCAACTCTTGGTCCAGCCTCCCAAGTAGCTGGGACTACATGCATGCACCACCATAAAGCAGCTAAGTGTCATATATTTAACACTGATTTTTCTTTAACCTCTTTTCTTCCTTTTTATTTATTACACCACAAGATTTTAAACCTATACACATGACTTCATTCTCCATTTTCACTTGAATATTCCATGTATTTCAATCTCCCCAAATGACTCAATATTTCATATTTTAATTATTGTAAGTTAGCTATATAGTTATTATGTTAGTAAAACAATTGAACAAAGCAGGGGTGTAGGACAGAATTCTAGAAAGATACCTTAAAGAGGGCAATATCTCAAGTTTTAAAAGGCCATTAAGCAATACAGTTGTATGATTCTGATTAATGGCTTTTAATTATGTTGTATTTTAGAAAGGTACCTCTCAAGCCAGGTGTGGTGGTATGCACCTGTAGTCCCATCTACTCAGGAAGAGTCCTTGAGCCCAGGAAGTTTGAGACCAGCCTGGGCAACACAAACGCAGCTAGACCCATCTCAAAAAAACAAAAACAGAAACAAAAAAGGTGCCACTCAGATTTTCAAACTATTTACTGAGATATGTCACACTAGACCTTTAACTTTTCATAATTTAAAAAGTAAGTGAGCCAGGGTTCAGCTTACTGGTAAGAGGGCTTGCTGAGCATTTACAAGGCCTTCATTCTGATTCCTAGTGCCAGAAAAAACTAAATAAAGCAAATCAATTACTGTTGCTTCACAGGATATATTTCCCAGTAAAACTACTGGATTTTTAAATTTCCTACATTTAAAAAACCATTTCTATTTAATTGTCTTAGTTCTAATTTTTAACATTGAACCAATAACAATTAAGTCAGATTTTTTTTAACAGAATCTACATATTTCAACTTGAAAAAACATGGCTCAAATTATGAATAGTGGACTTATGTATTTTTAAATTTCTTTTTTGAAAGTAGAACACTCTAAATATAAGTTGGATAGGAATAAATGATTTTTGACCACTCTTCTATAAATATATAACACAATTATAAAGGTCCTTTAAAATAGGGGATATTTTGTTAAACTTTTTTTCTGGCACAGATGTCAGAATAATGTACAAAAGAGGTGCCCAGCAAATAATTTGAGGATAAAGAAATGAGCAGGAAAAAATAAAAACAAATGAGCAGGAATTTTAATGTAAGAATAAAAGATAATGCAATTTATTACACTATCCACTATAAAAATACTAAAAATTCACATGAAAAAATTACTGGCATTATAAGAACAATCTGTTGATGTGTTTTTATTTATTTATTCATTTATTTAGGTACTGGGGGATACTGTGCCTAGATGTTAACATATTTTAAAAGCTACAAATATATGTAATTTTTTATGTAAATTCTTAATATCAAGACGATAGGTTTTTTTAATATTTATTTATTTGTTTTAGTTGTACACAATGCCTTTATTTTTACATGGTGCTGAGGATTGAACCTGGGCCACGCAAGTGCTAGGCGAGAGCTCTACCACTGAGCCACAACCCCAGCCCCAAATATATGTATTTTTAAATGTCCTTTTAATAAATTTATTTTTTATTTTTTAAAAAAAATTTGTAGTTGTAGATGGACAGAATGCCTTTATTTTATTTATTTTTATGTGGTGGTAAGGATTGAACCCCTATCACCTAACACATGCTAGGCAAGCGCTCTGCCACTGAGCTACAGCCCCAGCCCATAAATTTATTTTTATGATTAAAAAATATTCCATCCTGAAATCAGAAGTATAGTGTTACTGTTGATTAAACTTTAAAAAAAAAATCCACAACATTTCCTAAGTGTTTTGAAGACATTTTTTATATAAATCCACAGTAGGTATTCCCTACTGTATATTCACCTGAGTTTGTACAGACTACACTAAACTAAGAAAACAGAAGGTATGTTAATAGTTTTACCATAAGAAACTCATAATGCTATGCAAATAAAACAATTCGTTCATGAATAACACAGTAAACAGTTTCTCCATACCACTGTAACTTAGCATGACTAGAAAATAAATACCTAACTTGGAGAAAGATTACTGACTGGCAGTGTGTTGCTGGTGTATGTCAGGATTATTCATCACCCTGACAGTAATATTAACCACAATCCATTTTAGTTGCTTCAGTTTATCATTTTCTGACTAATGTTAAAAAACAATGTCATTGGAGGCTGCTTAAATTAAGTGTTGGGTTAACCTCTGGTAGAGTCATTCAAAACTTCCTCTAGCAGGTAACTGCTAATAGAAAACCAATTGGCTTATACACAGTGCAAATGCTTAATAGATGTAAATTTAGAAACACAGTCACACAGAATAATTTTACCAATTTTCTATTTTAAAAACAAAGTTAAAAAAAGCTTGAATAATCCTATAGAGTCCACATACATACATAAGTGCATGTGTATTGGTGTGTGTGTGTGTGTGTGTGTGTGTGTGTGTAGTATATGCTCTCACACTTTGCTGCACTTGTATTAAATTCTAGGGAAAGAGTTCCATAACCATATTTTAAACTACTACATCACATCGAACAAGTAATAATTAGTTTGAAGAGGTGAATATACACTGAAAAGAATCTTCATTAAGACTGCATTAAAAAAACAGCATTTTGCTACATATGATTCCTCAAACTAAGTAATTTGCTAAAGGTACCTCCACCTATAAAGTGAAGCAGATTGGCTGTGAATCCAAACACGCCCTATTCTTGTCTTCTAATTGCATTTTTCCAGGCCACTTTCCCCATATCATGTTGATATTCTTTTGAGAAGACATCTGTACTTACCTTCCAATTCTTTTACTAATTTTATTTAGTGCTTTTCTTGATTATTTATTTTCCACTGTATCATTTTCTTGTTCTATTAATGCGATAGTTTTCTTTCTGAGGGTTATTTATTCTAGGTCTGTTTTGTTGTTGTTGTTGTTGTTGTTTTAAAGCTCTTTTGCTTGCTAAATTGCCTATGTTTCTTCTGTTTTATTTTTATCATTTTATTTGACTTAATCTTGGTCATTGTTCACACTGGAGACTGTCTTTTAAATGTTCACTAATACTTAGCAGCACCATCACTTTAAACAAAGACAAGTAGCAATGTGAACTGGCAGACTCCACTGAAGAGAGAAATCAGGTGGGCTTCAACTGGAATCTTTAAATAGTAGTACATTTTAGGTCCTTTCTCTTGAGTCAGTTGGTATGGCCAGAGAGTAATACACTCTGCTGTCTCATGGAGTGGAGCTGGTATAGTCTGGCTGCCAGAGTTCTGATAGCATGACAGTACAGGGGCTCTGGGGGCCATCACTATTCAGTACTCAAAGCTTTCAATTAATCCTCCTGGTTTCATCTTTACCTTAAACCCTTCTCTGTTGTGCTTGGTGTTCTCATATCAAAAGCTTCTCTAGTGCAATTGCTCCAAAAAGTAAATCTCTTGCCTTTTGCCAATATAGAGAGAAGGATAGTTAGATTTGGGAAAATAGTGAATATAAAGAAAGTATAAACTTAAAATGTTTTTTGGTTATACCTAAAATCAGCTAGCTCACTAAAAGGTACAGAACTGAGGGGGACTCCTTGACTTAACACACGAAAATGCATGAACTTGGAGAGCTCCTGCATGTCACTAAATCTGAGTCTCCTTATAGTAAAATAATTACTCATTATTTACCAGGGGGTGTGGGGGGTGTGGAATTAAAGGACATAGCATCAGTAAATATTATAGTGAAAAGCACCTACTCTGACTTCCCTCAGAATCTCACAAATATAGAATGAACTCTTCTGAAATCATTTTTGTGCTGATGAGAGTGCAAACTCCCAAGGCCATGGAATACAAAATCAAAATCATATAACTGTAGCTACGTTTAATGCCAAGGTTACAATACTTTTAATGTATTTTATTAGCAAATAAAAAATCTACAAAGTATAACCCACTATGGAATAATTTTTAGTTTCTTTTTCAGCATTCATATTTTATTTAAACAATTTAAGACCCATTATTTACTATTGTGGTATCATAAATTTGTATTTTTTTTAATTCCTTTGATTTTACTGAAGCCCAGTAAATAGAAAAACAAAGTAAAAGCTATAATAACTACCATGTTTAAACAGTACCCCCCACCCTGAGTGTTCCTTTCCTTCTATGACATCTAGATGGTATATTGATTCCCGGTGTATCTGTTACAGAGCAGACTAAAAGGACTGGCATTTGTCAGAAACAGCACTTAAAACCTAAAGAGATAAAGAAGTGCTGTCTGATCAACAACAGTTAAATGTCGGTAGTCAATTCCAGGTCAAGATGCATGCTGTATATTAAATGTGTGTGTTAGAGAGAAATGCCTCACATATAAAAAATTTACAGACAAATGGTAGCAGATAAATAAGAGAGAAAGAAGCTACTTTTCTTTTGGGGAGTAGAAAATGTATACTAAGGACAAACAGTAGCCACTCAGCAAGGAATTAGTAAATTCTGTGTAGCTTTGTCATGGAGTTCTTTTTGATTTTCTCAGGATTTACTCTTTAGAAACATTTTGAATTAGAAAAGGGTTATAGAAGCTTCTAGATTAACAGGGAGTGGGTTGTTTATCACTGTAACAGGTTTTAAAAATAAAACAAGTTATGATTTCATAGAGCCTGTGCAAAAATTTAAAATTCAGTTTTAGAAAACTTGCCACTGGGCTGGGGTTGTGGCTCAGCAGTAGAGTGCTTGCCTAGCACATGTGAGGCACTGGGTTCGATCCTCAGCACCACATGAAAATAAAAAATTAAATAAAGGTATTGTGTCCATCTACAAACAACAACAACAACAACAACAAAGTAAAAGAACACATGCTACTATTGCTAACACCACAAGGCAGGAGTCAGGAGATCACGGTGCAGGTTCATCCTCCTCTACTGTTCACTTTTCTTGTTTCTACACTCTGGACCAAATTACAGCTCACATTGTGTTTGCACTCTAACGATGAAAGAATGGGTTTTTCTTTGTCCTCTCCCTCTAACTCTCTTCATTATGTTTCTTCATTTTTAAAAATGTGAGTTTTATCTTGATTATTTCTTTGATTCTTCCAGTCTTTCAGTAATTTTTTTAACTAGGATAGTAACTATTTAGTTTTATTCTTTCATATCTCCAGTAACTAAAGAATTCCTTGCACATAATGTACTCAATTAACAATCAACAAATGAATAACAACAACAACAACAGATGAAAGAGCAGTCATATCAGGGATTCTATGGTTTTAACCAAATGTTTAGTTGTTGTTTTTTTTTTTTTTTTTTTTTTTTAAATAGACTTACTTTTAAAAGCTTGGAACATAACCTAAGACAAAGACATAAGAGAAGGCTATCTGGAAAAATCTTTCCAAGCAATAGAATATTGTTTGTATTTGACAGTCAATTTTGGCAGGAGAGGTGACAGGCAAGTTCATAAAACAAATTATAGGAGTCTCAGCAACTAGTGCCCAAATAAAAGGCAGTATAGCATACTGCAGTGTTTCTCAAAATTTCTCGGCCAAAATCCATAGTAAGAAATAAATTACTTTAAATCACAACACACTACATACAAGTATACACACACAATTTTAACCAACAGCTCTGCACACTGACACTTTCTTTTCTGTTATGTGATGCTGTTCTATGTGCTGCTTTATTCCCCTCTGCCATTTACCTTTCTTGTGTCTACACTCTGAACCAAAGTAACAGCTCACATTGTGTTTGTACTCTACAGATGAAAAATGGGTTTTTCTTCACCCTCTACCTCAAACTCTCTTCAGTATTTTTCATTATTTTAAAAGTGATCAAACACAGGGCCTCAAATTCATTTAAAAAAAATAGCTATGAGTTGCAGTTTGAAAACCACTGGTTTTATGTTCAAATGCAGGTTCTACTCACTAACTGTGTGACCTTATGCAACTTGATTAACCTCATGGTTCTTAGGTTCCTTTCTTTCTTTTTAGGGCTTTAAGGAGTTAACATTGGTAAAATATTTAGTAAAGAGACTGGCACATAGTAAGCACTCAGCAAATATTAGTTAATAATAACAAAGTGGAATGTTCCTGCCTCTTGAATTCCATACCCAAAATGATATGGTTTTCATTTCCACATGAATGATTATCAACATCATTTTGATCTAAGAATCCATTACAGTTGTGGAATAGATATTCAGTTTAGAGTACAAATACATATATGTTTAAAATAGCTATGCAAATCAATTAGAAAAGAAATGATTGCCTAAGATTGTCTTGGTTTTCTTCTCTTAGAAAACTGGGTTATACAATTACTCTCAAAAGTAAAGAAAAAAAGAAATGAATAAATAAGTCATAGATGCAAAGAAAATCTTCCAAATCTACAAAGAAGTCCTGATATGGAAACGTTCAGCCATCCTAATTTGTTTTTATGGCATGACATTTTATAAATATATTCCTGCCCTAATTATAATTTCTTATAAAGCAAAGACAAAACGAAAATCTTGATTCTCATCTCTTCCAAGGAGGCTGTCAAAATATAAAATCTCTATGTATTTATAAAATATAGATTAATGTCACTCCAAATTCTATGCATGGTTAGATCTGTCTTCTCATCAGTTGGAATTTTAGACTAGTGATGAAACAACTGGGAAAGTACACAGGAGGAAATCATCTTCACAAATGATGCCTATTTTTTTTTTCAGCCATGGAAGAAAAAATTAAACCATATGTTAAATGAGCACTTTTTAAATACAAGGAAAGATTTAATATTTTCATCACCTTTTTGGAGTAAAGCAGATTTGATCTTTTCAACATACTGACAATACTAGTTTGCAATCATTATAAGGAGATTATTATACATGGAAAAAATCTTATACTTCTAGGAACACATTTTTTTTCACATTGTTCCACTCATACATTTCTATTTTTAAAGAATGATCAGAAAAGTAATTCAGAGGACAGAGTGTTGGTTACATTAATTCATCCTCAGAAAGAAAATTCTCTGTGCAACATGGAAAAAATTACCAAATAAAATTGTAGCTCAGTATCAAAGCTACTAAAACTCCTCTGAAAACCAGCTTTGGGGAAATTAAATGGACATAAATATGCATAAATAATTCAATACCTTTTAAAGCCAGTCAGGCTACATTATCTACTTAAGAATGGGGGATAAGATCTGTTTATGTTCTAAATTAAGGTTTGCATACAACGTTTTCCAGGATTTCACAAGTTTATTTAAACAAATAGTAATGTTTGCCAAATGTATACTATGGGACAAATTTTAATACAATTCTATTACTGTCATTATTTGCACTGATATGGCTCATTTATATATGAGATATATTTCTGGAAGTGTGCATATAAATAAACATTTGAAAAGCGAATCATACTGCAAATATTTTGGCAGACCTTACTACTAAAAGGAGATACTTTTATTGAGTGAACAACCTCCACTACATTAGGTACAAAGTACTATTTTCAAATATCTGATGTGCTCTTCATTATTTCACTTAAAATAATGTAGTTAATTCCAAACTCGCTTATTTTATCAATATTTAATGAAAGCAATTAGTACTAGTGGAATCCCATTTTCATGAACCTGAATGACTTTTGCAGCATTTGAACTACTGCTGTTTTATAGGAAAGGAGATATTAGCTGTAAGATATGTGGCTGAGTGCTAGGGCTCCCCACTTCCTCCCAGGCCTACACTGACACAACTATTCACTATTTAACTCTGCACCCGTCAGTTCTTATTGAAAGTACTTTTTACAAATATTCCTTTCCAAGCTTAAAGTAAAAAATATTTTATGAAATCTCTCAAAATATAAAAATAGATCCCATTATAATTAGCAGTACTAAAAACATAAATAATATTTCTTCTATGTTTGTTTAATGGATATGGTCGTAGATGGATTGGAACTATTGAAAGTAACTCATTTGTTCTGGTTTTGCTGTCTCCCACCTTCATTTTGTGTGTGTGGTGTGGGAGGGGTACTGGGGATTGAACCCAGAAGTACTTATCCCCAGGCTCCTCTCAGCCCCTTTTGATATTTTATTTAGAGACAGGGTCTCATGGGTTGCTTAGCGCCTCACCCTTGCTGAGGCTGGCTTTGATCTTGCGAGCCTCCTGCCTGAGCCTCCTGAGCTGCTCCTCCTTCACTTTTTTTTTTTTTTTAATTGTCAATGGGCCTTTATTTTATTTATTTATGTGTGGTGCTGAGAATAAAACCCAGTGCCTCACACATGCTAGGCAAGTGCTCTGCCACTGAGCCACAATGTCAGCCCCTCCCCTTGCACTTTTAATGTAACAAAATAAAAAAGCAAAATTATTGTTGATTCAATGAGGCATAACACAGGCTTATTTATCATATCCAGAAAAGAAGTAATAAATGAATTAGTTAATATTTTATCCATGCAACAAAATTATTTGGCAAGTTCTTTAGAAATAGCTATAAGATAAAATTCAATTTTAATAAAAGTATCTTTTAGCTGACCAATGATCTATATTAGCATTTTTCTGTTATTATTTCAATGAATACTCATAAGAAAAAAAATCATACAACTGTTTTGGAGACTTTCTTCTGGTCACATAAGATTTTCAGTGGCATAGAAAACATAAGATAAGGGTCAGAGAATGGAGGTAAATGGCAAGAAATAGGGGTGGGAGGAGGAGGTAAGTTTGGGGAGGTTTGTTCAGGTGTAATGACAATAGTGGAGTGAAATACGGCCTCAGAAGAAATATCAAGAGTCTTCCAGCTGTCACCATTAGTTGCTATTCATCAAGATGGAAACATGAATGCAGCCCACAAGCCAGCATACTACCTACTGCATCTCAGAGACTTTCAGAAAAATCAGATGAAGCACAATAAAATAAAATAATTCTAAACCCTGTGCTTAAATAAAAGTCCAGAAGGAAGGATTCAGTTATAAAACAGGTAGCAATTTTTCTGGAACTCTACAAAGAGTATTTATTTAAATGTAATTCATTTTGTGAAGTAAATTTTACATTCTAAAAAAAAATCATGAAAAGGAGATTTGTATTTTTATGTGCATAAAATTCAAACAGTGGAGAGAGAGTAGGCTATAACCGCCTGAGGATTAAGGAGTTGTCCAGTTTTTACTATTGACCTACTGCATAGCTCATTACACATGTCAAACTAATATAGTCCTCATTTATTAGCCTAGAGAGTTCTACAGATTACAGTAAGATACAGGGTCCAAGAACAAATACAATACTTACCTGTTAGTAAGGTTTTGCATTTGTTTATTCATTTATTTTTTTTAAAGCAATAATTTTGTTAGAGAAACAGAAGAGGACATTTTTGTTGTTGTTGCTTTTTGATGCTGGGGATTAAACCCAGGGCAGTATGCAGTACAAGGCAAGTGCTCTATCACTAAGCAGCATCTGCAGCCCAAGAAAATGTTTACATTATAACAAATTATGAAATGTATTGCAACAGAAGAATACTGAGAGTACTGTGGGAGTCCACATTCTTAGGTAAAAGGAAGAGTAATAGCAAAGGTACAAGAGGTGAACATGAGGTATTATAGGACCAGGAGATCAGTAAAGATAGGGATAGACACAGAGATGTGGTTATAAACAACAATAGCCAGATTCTAAATTGTACATTTGACTGTGAGGAAAAAAAAATGTTTAAAAAATATTTTTAGTTGTAGATGAGATGGACACAATACCTTTATTTTGTTTATTTAGTTTTTTATGTGGTGCTGGGGATCAAAGCCAGTGCTTCATCTGTCACTGAGCCACAACCCAGGCCTCATGAGAAAAATTTTAACCTTTGTGTTGACATCATGTGTCACTATTGTATTTGGACTGTGCAGAAGATATTCTCTGGATAGAAGTTATTCCAAATACTTCCAAAGTTAATCATGTCACGGGAGCAAAGGGTACACCCAGGAATGGGAAAATAAGGAACATTCTTTCTCTCATGTCAGAAAAATGAAGTTCCAGGATTCTACGTGAAAGAAACTGGATAGGTGATTGAGCTGGTACCTGTGATATCGGGACCTGCAGAAACTAAGCAACGGTCCTCTGAGACTGAATATCACTGACAGCCTTGCACTTCTGCTATGATTGGTATGAGCAGAACTTTATTCAAATACTACACTGTGGCCTAAGATGGATTTGGAAAAGTTGAAAAAAAGGACGATATATATGTTTTTGGAGGGAGTCAGTACTAAGAGTAAGAAATCTGGCATTCTGAGAACTTTTAACACATCTATTGAGTAGAAAGTACTGTGTTAGTCAGAAGGAGAAAGAGAATGATGAACAAGAATTCTGTGTTGGTCTGGGGTTGTGACTCAGTGGTAGAGCACTCGCCTAGCACATGAGAGGCACTGTGTTCAATCCTCAGCACAGATATCAATCAATCAATCAATCAATTAATTAAAGGTATAAAAGAAAAAAAAGAATTCTGTCTTGAAGGAGCTTAGTGAGGGAGATAAGAAGAACCAAAACATATGGTAGAAGAATATGTACAACCCAAGATACGGTAGGTGATATGAAAGAAACAGAGTCGAATCTGGGAAAGAAAGTAGTCAGTAATGCTCTCCTTGAGGAGGGGACCTAAAGGATGAGGGAGCATTACTTGCGAAATAGAGATGAAGCATTAAGGCAGAGAAGGAAAGGTCTGAACAAGGAAAGATTTATTCTGCATTCAATAATAAGTCAAGGAAGTTAAGTTTAGACATGGGAATTACACAATTCAAAATTAGATTTGAGCCGGGCACCTGTAATCCCAGCACTTTGGGAGGCTGAGGCAGGAGGATCGCGAGTTCAAAGCCAGCCTCAGCAATTGTGAGGCACTTAGCAACTCAGTGAGACCCTGTCTCCAAATAAAATACAAAAAAGGGCTGGGGATATGGCCCAGTGGGTGAGTGCCCCTGAGTTCAATCCCTGGTACCACACACACAAAAAAATTAGATTTGAAGAAGATCCATATTGTTGCAGCGAGGAATGGCTCACAGAAGGACAAGTGGTAACAGAGAACGGTTAGGTGACTTGGAATAGTGCAAGGTCACTTGTGGGTACATAAAAGTACCGCCCATGATTTTTTCCTCTGCTTTACCAAATGCTAATCCTCTTGAATATATATAGGAAATAAATATTTTAATTATCAATTTTATTATATATTAAATTTTCCACTTTTAAGCTTGAAAATTCATTTAAAACAAATGTATCAAAGGCATAAATATATTTAAAAGATTTTTAAAAGTCATGTGAAAATAACTAAAGACAATCAAATTTATTGTTATATGAAAGACAATTATATTCCAGATGATTACTGAGAAATTACCTTGGACAGATCTCTGAAGTTGCTTGGCAAGGTGAGATCTAGTTCTTCTGATTCATAATTAGTGATGACCCAGGGAAATACAGGATACTGATTTAAGTCATTGTAACCCCGTCCTAGTAGGGAGAAAAAAAAAAGCCAATTTAGTTGAAAATAAAAAATGATACAATAAATTTCATACATGTATATGATAAACTATACATACATATATGTATACATGTATGTATGCATGTATATATATGTATATATGTATGTATAGTTTGTTTACACACACACATACATATATGAAAAAATATATCGTATGGCGGAGCTGGAGATTGAATCCAGTATCTTGTGCCTACATGGTAAAGACTACCACTGAGCTGTTAAGGCAGAGAAGGAAAGGTCTGAACTGGGAAAGAATTATTCTGCATTCAATATTAAGTCAAGTAAGTTAAGTTTGGGCATGGGAATTACACAATTCAAAAGAAGACCCATATTGTTGCAGTGAGGAATAGATCACAGAAGACAAGTGCTAACAGAGAACTACCACTGTTCACACCTGAACAACTAAAACTTTTTGAGAGGCAGCCACTATTTCAGTACTAGTCATACATTATCTCATTTAAACTTCATATTCACCCTATGAAATTAGTCCATCTCCACTTTATTGATGAAAAATTTGAGGCACAAAAGGTTAGGTAATTTGATCCTTAGTCACATGACTAGTAATGACTATATCATAACCAAATCCAGTTATTCTGGTCTTAAAGTTTATGTTCTTTTAAATTACATTTGACTGATTTTCATTACTTGAAATAAAGTAATGCCCCAAATAAAATTCCATTCTTACAGGACCAGGGAGGTGCTAGGGATTGAAGCCAGGGCCTTATGCATGCCAAGTATGTACTCTACCATTTAGCTACAAGTCCCAGCCCCAACACATTCTTTATTGACTTTTAAAATAAAAAATTACAGTTTTTTATAGAGTTTTTCAAAACCAGACTCCTTTATCTCACACTAATTAGCCAACTAACCAACTGACTTAGCCCCTGTAGATATTTGCTAGTCATATGTGAAATGAGATAGTCGTATTAAGTAACTGAAACTTCTCTGGCAGCTTTCGAATTGCACAGCATTATTAATGTAGCTCCTACCTAACCTGCCACATGCTCCCCTATAGTTCCTTTTAAGACCAATGACATCCAGTGACACACTGAGTTACTAAAAGTGCAAAGTCAAAGAATGAGGCAGCCCATCTATGCATGCACAGTCATTCTCTGGGTGCCACCACTCCAGGGAGACTGCACAGTGAATGAGTTCATTCCTACAGCCAATGTGCAGGCACCTGACTCCTAACTCTACTGTTTACCAATCTATAACACCAGTTACATAAAAGTCAATGTGAAAGGATTTTTATGGCTAAAGCAGTAGGGAGACAAGAATATTAATATTGTTTGAATTCCATTTTCACTATACATAGTACAATATCCATTTCTTTTTCTTTCTCAAACACAGATGCCATATCAATATACAGATGAATATTAAAGTAGTTCTTGACATAGACTCTTGGTATTTAAAGCCTTCTTATGATCTGATAACTTCATTTTATTCTATTCACCTTGGGCTTGAGGCTTACTAGGGTGACAGAGGTCTTCTTTGACCTGGAAACAGTTTTTAAAAACATGAAAACAAGGACAATTTGTCACTACAAATTAATCATACCACTCATGTTTCTGTTAATAAGTTTAATTTATCCCAGAAAAAAAAATCATTAAGCTTAGTAGCAAAAAGAAGTCTTTGTGATCTCTCTTCTCCACCTCCCGGCCGCCACTTCCTTCTCCCTCTGATTTAGAGGTCATTAAACACCAAAATCCTCATCTTGTCCCTTCTGCTTAAATAATTAAAAATAATCAAAAGTTTATTGTACCCTCAAAAAAGCATGATGAGCTTAGGGTTGTCAGACTTTTAATTAAGTTAAATTTAGTGTATAGCTACAGAATGATTACTGTATCATAATATAAAAACTTGAATGTGGCACCGATTAATAGTGCAAAAGAATTCTAAAACAACACGACACTTAACCCTACACTCTAGTGTATATAAAAATATTCAAAACAAATTATTGATTCTACTTTTTAAAAAGAATATAGAGAGGATATATTTTAAAGACACAGTAAATGGAAGTTATTTGAGAATAGGGACTATTTCATGAAACGAATGCTTTATAATCATTACTATGCATTCAATTAAGTTGGGTTAAGTGATTTACTTCATGCAAAATATGCCCATTAAACTTGTTATGTTTCCAGTATCATTTTACTACTTAAAATCCCTTTAGGGCTAAATGTAAAAAGCCTGAAGCCAAGCTCATAATCAATGGGGAAAAACCGAAAGCATTTTCTTTAAAATCTGGAACAAGATAAGGATGTCTACTCTCACCACTCCTATTTAATATAGTGCTAGAAATTCTAGCCAGAGTGATTAGGCAAGAGAAGGAAATAAAAGGGGTAAAAACAGGAATTGAAGAAGTCAAATTATCACCATTTCCAGATGATATGATCATATACTTAGAAGATCCAAAAACACCACCAAAAGATGCTGAGCTAATAAACAAACTTAGCAAAGTCACAGGTTATAAAATCCATATAAAAAGACCTATAATTTTCCTGTACATCAACAATGAATCTGCTAGAAAGAAATCAGAAAAACAATTCCATTCACAATAGCCTCAAAATATAAAATGAAATGCCTAGGAATAAATCTAACCAAGGAGTAAAAGACATCTACAATGAAAACTATAGAACATTGAAGAAAGAAATTGAAGAAGACCTCAGAAGATGGAAAGGCATTCCATGTTCATGGACAAGCAGAATTAATGTTATTAAAATAACCATACTATCAAAAGATAAACTCACACAGATACAGTCATCTGATCCTTGATAAAGGTACCCAAAATATACAGTGGAGAAAAGGCAACCCTTTAAACAAGTGCTGGGAAAACTGGTGATGGGAAAACTGATTATCAATATGTAGAAGAATGAAAACACACCCTTTCTCTCATCCTGAACAAAAATGAACTCAAAATGGATCAAAGATATAGGAATTAGACTAGAAACTATGCAACTTCTAAAAAAAAATGTAGGGTCAATACTCCAACATACAGGCAAGGCAACAACTTTCTCAATGGAACCCCTAAATTTCAGGAAATAATGCCAAGAGTTAATAAATGTGATAGCATCAAATTAAAAAGCTTCTGTACAGCCGGGAAACAACTAGAAATGTGAAGAGAGCACCTAAATAATGGGGAAAAAGAACATTTGCTAGCTACTTTTCTGATAGAGGATTAACATATAGACTATATAAAGAACTCAAAAATCTTAACACCAAGAAAACAAATAACCCAGCTAATAAAAGGGCAAATGAATTAAACAGACACTTCTCAGAAAAAATACAGATGGCAACAAATGAAAAAATGTTCAACATCACTACTAATTAGGGAAATACAAATCAAAACTACACTGAGATTTCAATCTCACATCATTCAGAATAGTAGTCATTAAGAATACAAATAATAGGTCTGGGCATGTAGTTTAGTGGTAGAGTGCTTGCCTAGCATGCACAAGACCCTGGGTTCCATCACCACTACCAGCAAAAAATATATATGCATATATTTTTTAATTTAAAATAATAATAATACAAATAATAAAAAATGCTAGAGGGAATGAGGAGTAAAAGGAACACTTTTACATTGTTGATGGGATTGTAAATTAGTACAACCACTATGGAAATCAGTGTAGAGATTCATCAAAAGACTAGGCATGTACCCACCATATAACCTAGCTATACCACTCCTTGGTATTCACCCTAAATAATTTAAAGTCATCACACTATAGCAATACATGCATACACATGTTTATTGTAGCACAATTCACAAGAATCAAACTATGGAACTAGCCTAGGTGTGTCGATCAATGGATGACAATGGATGGATCAAGAAAATGTGGTATATATACACAATTAAATTTTATTCATCCATAAAGAAAAATGAAATTACGTCATTTGTAGGGAGATAGATGGAAATAGAGGCCATGATGTTAAGCAAAATAAGCCAAACTCAGAAGATCAAGGGTCATATGTTTTTTCTCACATGTAGAAGCTAGAGAGCAAAAAGGATAGGAAAGGTAGAGGACAGGGATCTCATGAAAATCATAGGGATATTAGTAGAGAAAAGGGTCCAAATGGTGGGAGGTTCAAAAAGGGGGGAGTGATATTGGTCAAATTATATTGTTATATTGCATGCATGTACAAATATGTAACAACAAATTTCATCATTATGTACAACTGTAATGCACTAAAAAAAATGTTTACTCACTAGTTATATAATCCCCACCAACATCAACATAACTGTTCAGACTTTCTTCATTGCTTCCTGCCCCCCACCAAGATAAGTATCTTTTGATAAAATTAAGACTTGTCAATGTGAACCCCTAAACTTCTGATTCTTCACAATACTCCCTTTTCTTTCTTTAAAAAAAAAAATATTTAGTTAGTTGTAGATGAGCACCCAGTAGCTTTATTTATCTTTATGTGGTGCTGAGGATCAAACCCAGTGCCTCACACTTGTGAGGCAAGTGCTTTACCACTGAGCTATAGCCCCAGCCCCAACAATACTCCCTTTTCTTGTCTGCACTTCTCTAGTAGGATCTTTCTTCTTTGCTAAGAGTTTCCTTTACCTGAGCTCTTGAATCTGTGTCCCTCAGAATCTGAGCTATTATCTTTCCTCTCTATCTTTGTTGGTTTCTCTTCTCTGCCTTAACCTATCCTTTCTGTCCTATCACATTTAAGAAAACTCTAATCTACACCTAGGTGCCCATTTAAGCTCCAACCATACAGTTCCTTACCAACAATTTGCTTTGCTTGCTTTAATAATGAACCCCCATGAAGTAATCAGTAACTCCCCAAATGCCAAACACATCTATTCTATATTCATTCTTAATTCTCCCCTACCTTCCCATAACACCTGACATAGGTGACAAATGCCTTCCTCATTCTCACTTGCTTCTCAAAACATCTGATTTACCTCAGTTTTCCTCCTACTATATAAAGTCTCCAGGACCACTCATTATTTTCTCTTCTTATTAACTTTCCTTATTTTTTCTCTCAGACACAGTATTTCCCTGAACTTACCTCACCACTTTCTGTATTATCTACCTATATGATCTCATCTATGTAGATGAAATCCAATGTTCTGTCTCTTCTTGGGACTATATGACCCCAAACTCTCTTTTTGATACTTAATTTGGCTGTCTTGCGAGAACAGCACAACCATTGGCCTTCTCTAGATTTTTGCTAATGGAACTATCATTTTCCCAAGAACAGCCAGTAAGTCTTTTCTAACACTTTCTTCCCATTTATCCCTATATTCAGTCAGCTGCATGTTGAATGGCTGGTACCTTGAAAATTCTTATGATATTGATCTTTCCTTTCACTGTCCACTGTTACCTCTCTAAAGTAGGCTCTCATACTTTTTATATATGATTTTTCCCAACTTTGATGTCTGCCTAGTCCCTTTTAACTCCAATTTATCTTACATACAGCTTTCAAGCCAAAAATTTTTTTGTACAGTTCTAATATCACTTTTGTGCTCAAAAATTTTCAAAAGTTTCCCAATGAACTGATAGCTATTTCCTCAAGCTGACAGAAAGTTTTGCACAGTGTCTCTATGCTAACATTCTTCCCTCTCAACATCTGCAGGAATATACAGATCGCACACACATCAGCACATAAACAAACTATGCTACTGTTCTCCAGGTATACTTGATATTTTCCCATTGCTCTATTCTTGCTTATGCTTTCAGACTTGCATGAAATGACTTGTAACTTGCAATCCCCTCCTCTGCTAGTCAAAGTAATATCCATCCTTGCACAATCACTGAAAGTTTTCCTTATTTCCTCCTTACTCCCAAAACTGGGTGAATATAATTTCCTTCTCTCTGTGCTATTTTAAGCCCCAGAGCCTTTTTGTTTCTTTTATTAAATCTATATCCCCTTTATCTAGATTCATGTAATAAAGGTTGAGCATTCCTAATCTGAAAATCCAAAACTCTTGAGACTTTTTGAGCACACAGTTTCAGATTTCAGAACATTTTGGATTTTGCATTTTTGAAATTAGGGATGTTTAATTAGTAAAGTCTATGCAAATATTCCCAAATCCAAACCAACGTCCAAATCTGAAATGCTTCCGGTCCTAAGCATTTTGGATGAGGTACACTAACTCTGTACACACATTTGTGCTTCAAATCACTTCTCTGAGACTAAATAACATGTTATGTGAGGACATACACCTTTGTGCCTCAAATACAAAACCAGTCAGTTTGCTGAAATGAATCTTGAATGTATCACAAATATATTCCATTTTCTTTATTCTAGTTATCACAAATGAAAATTAATGACACATTTCTATTCCTTATTCAATTTCAATGAAACAGTCTTGGTGGGTGATTTTCAATGATATTACATGATTACAATGTGGGTCATAATATGAATATTCCTTTGCTTAATATTTTTCTCAGTTTTATTTTTTCTATACTGCAGTTCATTATTTCATCATATAACACATTTCTAACTAAGTTATTAACCCATTTTATCCCATTGTTTCAAATATGGGACACCTATAAATACTTAAATATAGCATATAATAGAATTATATAGCATATAATTATAGAATAACTTTTTTTAAAAATATTTATTTATTTGCTTTTAGTTGTACATACACAATGCATTTTTACGTGGTGCTGAGGTTTGAACCCAGGGCCGCGCACGTGCTAGGCGAGTGCTCTACCGCTGAGCCACAACCCCAGCCCCTAGAATAACATTTTAATAAAACATTAATATTAGCTAATATTAATTAATACAATAATATAATATAATGTAAGTGCTAAATTATAATTTCTAACCTATTTTAATGTACCTGTGCCAACTTTGTAAAATATTTGCAGAACTGAAAACTTGGAACTTAATGGGTTAACAGGTTCTTCAAATTTTTATATTGTTCTTCAATTCTACCATTCCACAGTGAGCCCATTCTTACTATATTAAAGAATCATAAATTCTTGATTTCTCCTTTTTGGCAAAAACCCTTTATACTCACTTTTAATTTCTCTCAAGTAGATAGCTGTTCATATGCAAAACTGGAATCTGTTATCAACATATTTACAAGGTATTCTAGTAGTAATAATAGTAACAAAAATAAACTATCCAAAATAATCTAACCATTTCACAATAAGTAACTCATTATTTGATGTCACTCAGTGTGTGGACTTAGATTACCTGCTATTGTGTTGAGAAACATCAAGTACTCAAAATTTGAAATCTCTCGATGTTGCCATCGCTGGGTCATATTAGAAGCTTTAAAAAGCTGACGGGGACTCGCTAATGAAATACGCCTGCAAGAAAAAGAATTCAATGTAAGAACCTAAACTTAAGATTAATTATATTACAATACTAAATCATGAATTATCTGTGCTTATTCATTCCTAATGAAATCTGTAATACTGAAAAGTTCTAATCAAAACTAATGAATAGTAGAGATATTTCTATCTACCATTAATGGTTAATAAGTGATATGGAGTAGTCACAGGTCCATTATATATGTTCTAGTCATTCAGGTAAGCTGTCACTGCAATACCATTATAATATCCAAGTTCCATAAAGGTTGATTAATAGCAAAATGATTAATAATTCACTGGTTAACTGATATAAAAAGAAGGAATCATAGTCACTGCAAAATGCACATAAAATTGTATTCATATGTCTGTCAATTTTAATAGTTACTTCTTAAACATAATGCATTTGTGTATTATAAATTTAAATATTATACTTGCATACCATTTGTAACAAGGAGAAATAGAGTATTCTAAACTATTCATGCTTCTATTTATAGGATGGGGCAAAGGCAAAAGAAACTACTGAGATTTTCTTATGTAGCTTATTAGAAGGCCAAGTTAATAAAAAGTAAATCCTAATGGATACAACTGATCAATACTGAGAATAATGGGAAACAGGTGGCAGGATTTTTATAACATCCAGAGTTTCAGAGCTATGTATGCTGTCACCACCAGTCTTCCTCCACAAAGGACAAATAACTATTTCCTTGAAAGATTTATTGAGATTAATTTACATACCATACAATTCAATGTTTATTTAAAAATAAAATTTCTAAAGTTGTGGAATTATTACTACAATATACTTTAGAACAGTTTCAATACTCAAAACTTTGCCATGTGCCTATTTACAGACAATTCCCATTCTTATCCTAGCTATAGTATCTGCTAGTTTTTTTTTTTTTTTTTTTTTTTTTTTTTGGTCTTTGTAAACCTGACTATCCTGGACTTTTTTTTAAAAAATGGAATCATTATATAGTATTTTGCATCAACCTTCTTGAGCTAACCCTATTGTTTCTGAGGTTTATCCACATGACAGTATATATCAGTAATTCATTCTCTTTTATCACTGAATAGTAGTCCATTATATGAATATAGCATGTACCACATTCCATCTAATTTACAGACATTTAAAATACTTCCTGTTTTTGGCTATTGTAAATAATTTTCTATGAACATTCACATACATATCTTTGTATGAATATATTCTTTCATTTCTTTTGGGTAGATTCTTAGGAACAAAACTTCTTATATGTTAAGTTTACTTTCAACTTCTTTTTTGTAAATGCCAAATTGTTTTCCAAAGTGGTTGGACATTCCAGTGTATGAACCAATTTCCATATCCTTGCAATGCTTGCTTTGTATGTGTTTTTATTACAGCCACTGTAGTGAGTGTGAAATGGCATCTTCTTGTAGTTTATTTTTACTATTATTTAAAACCTTTTTAGCATGTTAAAGTTATACATAATAGGGTTGTCTTTTTTTGGGGGGGTACAGGGGGTTGAACTCAGCAGCACTCAACCACTGGGCCACATCCCCAGCCCTTTTTTGTACTTTATTTAGAGACAGGGTCACACTGAGTTGCTAAGTGCCTTGCCATTGCTGAGGCTGGCTTTGAACTACTGATCCTCTTGCCTCAGCCTTCCAAGTGCTGGGATTACAGATGTGCGCCACTGTGCCTGGCTCATTACCTTACTGTAGTTTAAATGTCCATCACTGAGCATCTTTTCATGTGGTTTTTAGTAAGTTCTATAATCGTCAGTGAAATGACTTTTCAAATATTTTCCTCCATTACTTGGGTTGTCTGTGTTTTATTATTGAGATGTATGAGTTCTTTATACATTCTGGATGTAAAATGGTGAAGGTTAATTTTGTGTGTCAACCTAACCAGGTTAAGGTATACCAAAGAAAGCTGGGGAAAAAATATCTCTAGATATGTCTATGAGAACATTTCCAGAGAGATTAGCACCAGAATGAACAGGCTGAGTGAAGCAGATAGTCCCCAAGGTGAGTAGACATCAGACAATCCAGGATTGAACAGGAAAAAAAGGAGGAAGGGTGAATTCTCTCCTCTTCTTGACCTGTAACACAGCTTCTTCTCCAGCCTTTGGAGAGAGGAAATCCTGATGGTCTGTCCTCAATCCTGCTCCAGCCCCATTCCTGGGCTTCCTGGCCTGCGAACTGACCATCAGCTGCCCTGGTTTTCAAAGTACCTGAATTACACCACTGGCTTTCCTGAGTCTCCAGCTTGCAGATGGCATATCATAGGACTTCTTGGCTTCCCTGATCACATAAGCTAATTCCCATAAGTCTACTTTCATATATCTATCTATATACATCATGTTGGTTCTCTTTCTCTGGAGAACCCTAATACAAAGTGCTTTATCATATATATGACATACAAATATTTTCCTTTACTTTGTGATATATTTTAAAGCATACAAGATTTAGATTTTGATTAAGTTCATTTCTTAATTATTTTTTATGGATCATGCTATTGGGGTTGCATCCAAGGATGGTATGCCTGTTTCAACATCAAAAAATTTTCTCCCAGGTTTTCTTTCATACATTTTACAGTTCCAGCTCTTACATATGTAGCCTATAACATAGTTTTGAGTTAACTTTTATAAATAGCATGTGGTAAGCATCCAAGTTATTTTTTTGTTTTGCAATACTGGGAATTGAACCCAGGGCCTCACACATGCTAGGCAAGCATTCCACCACTGAACTACACCCCCAGTCCACTGCATTTTTTATGTTGAGACAGGATCTTGCTAAGGTGCCCAACCTGCACCTCTTCTGCTTCAGCCTCCCATGTAGCTGGAATTAATAGCATGCACCACACACCCAGCAACACCTAATTTGTTTGTGTGTGAACATCTAGTTGCCTCAGCATCACTTTTTTGAAAGACTATCTGTTCTTCACTGTGTTGACACATTTGCTGAAAAACAACTGACCATATATGGAAAGGTTGATTTCTTCATTTTCAACTCTATTGTATTATCCTTGTAAAAAAAAAAAACAAAACAAAACAAAAAAAACACCATGTCCTATCTTCTGTGGCTTTAGTGTTTTACCCCACATATGGATAATATGTCAAAATACTGTCAGGTATATCTAAAAAGAATCTTAAAAAATAAGTCTGGAAATTAGGTAGTGTCCTCTAAACTTTATTCTTCTTATTTTTGGCTATTCTAGACCCACTGCATTTCAGCTTCTCAATTTCACCAAAATAGAGAGAATTTGAGTAGGCTTTTGATAGGGATTATACTGAATTTATAGATCTAGGATGATCTGCCACCTAAATCATACTGAATCTTTTGGTCCATGAACATAGAATGTATTCATCTGTTCAGGTTCATTCTTAATCAATCTTGGATATATTTTAAGATTTTCATTTTGCAAATCTCTTAACTTTTTTTGTGATCTATGAATAAAGACCTTTTTTTTTTTTTTCCTTCTCTAATCTGCCTGGGTCTGAATTCCCCCTACTTCCCTATCTTCCTCTTTTTCTTCTTTGTTGTACACAAGGAAATCTCAAATATAAAGCTGAGCAGAAAGAAGAATGCTAGACATTTTTCATTTCTTGAAATGCATTTAGTCTTTCATATTAATAATGATGTATGCAGCCAGGCGCCGTGGCGTACACCTGTAATCCCAGCGGCTCACAAGGCTGAAGCAGGAAGATCACAAGTTCAAAGCCAGCCTCAGCAAAAGTGAGGCACTAAGCAAGTCAGTGAGACCCTGTCTCTAAAAAAAAAGAAAAAAACAAAACACAAAATAGGACTGGGGAAGTGGCTCAGTGGTCAAATGCCTCTGAGTTCAATCCCTGGTACAAAAAAAAAAAAAAAAAAAAAAAATGTATGCTATGAAGCTTTTTGGTAGATGATTTTATCAATTTTTGGAAATTTAAGTGAAAAGTTTTAATCATGGATGTTTGTTAGATTTTGTCAAATGCTTTTTCTTTTGTCTGTTGAGATGACCATGTGATTTCTGTCCTTTATTCTATTAATTTGGTGCACAATATATATCGCTTCTCAAATTTAAACCAATCTGTCTTCCAGTGATAAAATTCAAATGGATTTTTTATACTCCACTGTATATGTTGCTGAATTCGGTTAGTTAAATTTTGTAAAGGATGTTTGTATCTATATTATTAAACAATATTGTATTATAGTTTTTTCCTGTTTTCTTGCTCTGCCTTTAGTATTGTTATTGGAGTGATACTGGCCTTACAGAATGAGTTAGAAGGTGTCTTCTCCTCTGGTAGCTTGTTGAGTATATGAAGGATTATAAAGGTTTGTAAAGGATCTACTTCAAAAATATGATAGTAAAGTTATTTGGGCCTAGGCTTTTCTTTATGGGTAGATTTTTTAAATTAATAATTCAATGTCCTTTCTTGTTATAAGCCTAATCAGATTTTTAATTTCTTCTTGAGTCAATTTTGGTAATTCTATTTTCTAGGACCCATATATTCCAGGTTGTCTAATTTATTGACATGAAGTTATCCACAGTGTTCCTTCCTAACCCTTCTAAATCCTATAACATCAGTAGTAATGCAAACTAACTTTTACATTTATGGTCAATTCTTTTTCATTTTTGGTTTTGGTCATTTATGCCTCTTCTCTTTATGTTTTCTTGGTTGCCTAAAGTCTATCAATTTTACCAATGTTTTTCAAGAATATACTTTAGTGTCATCAGCCTTTTTTACTGTTTTTACTTGTTTCACTGATTTCTGCTATCATCTTATTTTTTTTCTTTCTTGCTTTGTATTGAGCTTGCTTCTATTTTCTAAAGATCAAACCTTAGGTTACTGATGTGAGGCATTTCTGTATCTCAGATAGAGGTATTTAAAGCTACAATTGTCCCCAAATACTACTTCAAGGGGTAGCTATGTACAGCAGTGGCCAAAGCACGGAGGAAGAGCCGTGGTAGCAGATGTATGTTGCTGCCTGAAGCGGAAACCGCTTGGAGCAACGAACGCCGCAGGAAAATTCGGAGGCAGGATGAAAATGAAAAAGGTCTTTTATTCTTCTTCTCTCTCCGGCTCCAGCAATCACTCCAAACGCTCTAACTCCAACCACCACCTTCTTCTTCTTCCCACACACTCTAACCAAACTCACCCAGTTATATACATATAGCTTTAACAAGGACACGTGCTTACAGCTCGAGCTTACAGGTGCGTCACGCAGTGTTCACGGGCATACAAAGATTCTTTGAATAATGTATTACTATCAGGTGGAAACTAGAACATCTTTTATGGCTCTCAGCTAACCGCAATCTTTAGCTATCTCCTTGATTATAGGCTCCTTCAGATGTAAGGCAAAAAGAAATAAGCCCCTTGACCCAGGTGCTCTCTAGATGCTCTGATGTATGTAGAGAGAAAGTGGCTCAGACCCTGGACCAAAGAATGGAAGAAGATAAAAGCCTTCCCACCATTCTGGCCATGCAGCCTCACATGCCTTCCTCCCCTGCACTTCTCTAAGCTTCTGACTGTAAGATAACATGATCTCCTGGTAGCTGGTACAACCCCTTACACACATGTATTAAACTTCTTGGTTAGTGCTTCATGGAAAAGAGCACCACAAAGTGAGGAAACTAAAATGATGCTGTGAGTGGAGACTGGGCAAATTCAATACATTTGTTGTTATGGCTTAAAACTAGTATTGATGTGCCCATGCATGTACTGAAAGTGGTCATGAAGTGTCAGAATAGTCCAGATGAAAAAGAGCCAAAGGTAGGTAGAAAAGTGATAGTAGGGCTAATTCTCTGCCATTGTATCAGGGGTGGGTCAGGATTTAGCACAATGTCTCTACTGTCTCATGTCCAATTGGTCCATAAGTCAGAAGCTTTGTCTTCATAGCCCTGACTGCAGGGGTTATCACACCTAAATAACAGGAGGCGTACAAAAATTCCAACATAATTCAGGGACTGGCTTTCCAAGGACACCTTGTTGATACTGTGAGCTCAAATTCATTACACTCAACCCTTTGGCAGTCAAAACCTGCTGTGGCTAAATGCAAAGGACATTTTTCAGTCTCTGTCCTTCCTAATCAGATACTATCATTCCTTATTGTCCAGGATCTCCTATGTTTTGTCTTATTCTTTTTTGTTTTGAAGAAGTAGGAGGGAGATGTTCTATTTCCTTTATCTGACCTTTGCAAAAGACCATCTTAGTGACTTTTTGTTAAGTTTTGAAACCAATGCTGAGGTTCCTTACACTGCACCTCAAGTTCCTCTTGCTATCCTACAATCTCTCCCCAGATGAACTCATTCCCTCTTATGGGCTTTAAATTTCATCGTATATGGTACTGTGTTCCAATAAATACACCTTTCTTGTGAGCTCCAGATGTACTTCCTCGTATCTTACACAATATTTCAAACTAGACATTTGTCATGGGTTTCAGGTTTTTTTTTTTTTATTCTAATTTGTTATACATGTTTGCAGAGTACATTTCATTTCATATTACACATAAAGAGCACAATTTTTCAAGTTGCTGGTTTTATATAAAGTATTTTTACAATAATTGTGTCTTCATACATGTATTTAGGGTAATCATGGATAACTCAGTCTGCTATTATTTTTAATACACCTAAAACTAAACCCAATTTCTGTCCATCCACATCCTCCCCACCACCCTTACCACAAAGGTGTATACATAAACACTGCTTTTCCAGTGTTCCTAGTCTCAGTAAGTGCCACTAAGCAGCTCAAGCTGAGAGACTTGAGTAGACATATTGAACATCTCCCTCTCTTAATCACTCTTAAATCTAACTAATCTCCAATTCCCATAACTTGAATTCCCCACAAATCTCTAAACAAGAATGCCTTCTTACACCATCATCCTCATGTTTCACCTGGATTCTTATGATAGGCTCCTAAGTGTCTCCTGTCTGACATCTTCTTCATAAATTACTAAGTTCCACTGATATTTGCTTTCTAACATTTCTTAGAACACTGGAAGCTCTCTTTTTTCAGGGCCTTTGCACATATACTTTCAAAAGTTAGCTGGTTCTGTTGCTTCAAATCAAAATGTAAAAGTCACATAATATTCTTGACCACCTATACAAGGCAACCCATCTCCAGTCCCCAAATCATGACTACAATGCCCTGATCATAAACTTCTTAATCACTTGTCCCAACTATTTATTTCTGCCATGCTGAGGATTTAAACCAGAGTCTTGCAAAATGCTGGCTAAGCACTCTACCACTGAATTATATCCTAACCCTGAAATTCTTCATTAAATTATAAAATTATCTAATTAAAATCATCACTGGCTTATAAAACAATTGCTTACAACACAGGAGGTCACTGTATTTGTTTACATAAAAGTTTTGACCTGATGTGGTTTTGACATATACTGGAGCATAACTCCCCTCTCCTCAATCCTAGCATGTATTCACTGACTCATTTGTGATGAATACAATGTGGCATAATGATGGAGTGTTACTACCCAGGGCAAGTCACAAAAAGACACTGGGGCTTCTTCCTCAATGTCTCTTGATCCAATTACTCTGTAGGAAGCCAGCTCCCTGTCATGCAGATAGATACCCAAAAAGAAGATGGAGAGACTGACTTGGTGAGGAACTGAGGTCTAACTGCTAAGGGACGTGGGAGTGATTCATCTTGGAAAGTTCTTTAGCCCCAAACTTATCACAGTTCCTACTAACATCCTGACTGCTGTTTATATGTACTACTTTTAAGTGCATTTATAATAAAACATTGATTTAAATTTGGAAATAAACAGTAATAAAAAAGTTTGAATCAATATAAAATTAGGCATATAAAAGTAAACTGTAAGTTTCCACTGCTAATATATTTAAATCAATAGAAAAATCCCAGTGTTCACTCTTCCCAGTCCTTAAATTAGTTAACTAAATTGTATTGATAGTGAGTCAACACCTACTATAAAAGGAAATAGTTAGTAAAGGTGCTATTTAAATATAGCTAATTGATCAACACACAGTGAAGAGATATACACTCTCATACTCTCTCCTTATACCATAAGAAATGCTTTGGTTAACATTTCTCTCAGATGCTTAGTAGTTTACTTGGAACAATACCAATACTAGTTAATAAGTCCATATGCACATACAAAATAAATATTTGAATTCTGATTTATTAATGGATACAGATAGAAGCTTTAATATACATAGTCCTTAACATATAGATTTGATATTTATATCAACAAAGAAAAATTACAATGTATGATATAATAAAGCAAAAATCTATTTTTATCAAAAAGGTAGGAAAATTTTTAAAAATTTACTTATTAATTTGTTACACATGACAGCAGAATACATATCAATTCATAGTACACATACAGAGCACAATTTTTCATGTCTCTGGTTGTACACAAAGTAGAGTCACACCATTTGTGTCATCATACATGTACTTAGGGTTATGATGTTCATCTCATTCCACTGTCTTTCCTACCCCCATGCCTCTTCCCTTCCCTTCCCTCCCCTTTGCCCTATCTAAAGTTCCTCCATTCCTCCCATGCTCCCCCACCATCCCCATTATGGATCAGCATCCACATATCAGAGAAAACATTCAGTCTTTGGTTTTTTGGGACTGGCTTACTTCACTTAGCATAATATTCTCCAACTCCATCTATTTACCTGCAAATGCCATGATTTTATTCTCTTTTAATGCTGAGTAATATTAAAAGGGTAGGATATTTTAATCTGAGTAATCAAACATACTAACAGTACATATTAAAATGAGCATAGGACAACTTATAACTTAGATATTTTAAATGCTTAGAGATTTAAGTTTAATTATTCAATAATCTTGATTGTGATCTAATTTAATAGAGTAAATTTACATTTATCAAGCTCTGGTGTACAATTGGAATTTGATCAGGTTTGTGTGTGTGTGTGTGTGTGTTTGGTATCAGGAATGACTGAACGCAGAGGCGCTTAACCACTGAACCACCTCCCCAGCCCTTTTTAATATTTTATTTAGACCCAGGGCCTCACTAAGTTACTGAGGCTGGGTTTCAACTTGTGATTCTCCTGCTTCTACCTCCCGAGCCACTGGGATTACAGGCATGCACTGCCATGCCTGGCTTGAACAGTTTTGAATATACATATTTTGGTAACCACCATCACAATTAGGACACATTATTAACAGTCCCCTTATATTCCCTTGCCAAGTCCTGGCCTCTGGCAAACAACAATGTGCATTCTGCCACCACAGAGCTTTGCATTTTTCACTAATTTCATTTAACAGAAACAATCTGTGGTATGATGTATGAAGGACACGACTTCTTTGCCTAACTTCTTTGCTTAGCACAGCACTTTAGCAATGTCTCTGCATTGCTGCATGTGATTAGTAGTCAGTTCCTTTGATTTCTGAGTAGTATTCCATTCTACGAATGTGCTACAATCTGTTTATTCATTCACAGTTGAAGGACATCAAAATGTTTCCAGTGTGGGAATAAAATTGCTATTAATATTTACTTAAAAGTGAAAGTAGGGGCTGGAGTTGTAGCTCAGTGGAAAAGCACTTGCCTAGCACGTGTGAGGCACTGGGTTCAATTCTCAGCACCACATACAAATAAATAAAACAAAGGTCCATCTACAACTAAAAAATATTTTTTAAACAAGTGAAAGTATATCTGTACCTTCACTATCCTTGATAAATGCCTAGGAGAGCTGGAACAATATACACTATGTGTGTATGTAATTTTATAAGAAAACTAGAAGATTGTTTTTTAAAGTGACTATACTAATATGCATTCCAACATGGTTCTAGAGTGCCTAAGCTACATATCCTTGTTAACATTTCAGATCGTCCTTTTTTTATTTTTTTCTTAACTCATCTGCATTTATTACTCTTTAAAGCAGAATGTCCTTTTCTATTTTTGGAAATCAGATTTATTAAAGAATAATTAACACAGAATAAATTCTTTCTTTTTCCCCTATTTTTATTTGTGCACTGTAGTTGCACATAATCATGAAATTCATTCTTTTTAGGCATATACAATGTAATGGGTTTTCCATACATACCCACTTGTGTGTTACCAAAATAGTCACAATGGAATATTCCCATGATTCCAAAAGGTTCCTTCATGTTCAGATTTAATTTCACTTAATACAAAATATTTTCTAATATTCCTTATAACTTATATATAGGCCCTTGCTTTATATAGAGTGTATTAACTTCCAAATATCCAGGGTATTTTTTTGTAATTGATTTTTGGCTTATTCCATTGGGATCCAAGATTTCAATACTTTAACCTTACTGAGATTTGTTCTAGAGTTCAAAATATGGTCAACCTGACTAACATTCCAGGTGTGCTTAAAAGGAATGTAGTACAGTTGGGTAAAATGGTTTAAACATGGGGCCTATCAAGTTGACTGATAATGTTCTAGTCTTCACTATTCTTCTTCATGTTTTTGTCTACCTGTTCCCTCAATGACTAACCAAACAAGGAGAAGCTGTCTATATTTCATTCCAGTTCTACCTGTTTTTGTTTCATGAATATTGAGGCTCTCTCTACTCAATGTATATAATTTAGGATTGTTTCTTGGTGAATTGATACGTCTTTCTTTTCTCTGATATTATTCCTGTTTTAAAGTCGTCCCTGGGGCTGGGGTCATAGTACAATGGTACAGCACTTGCCTAGCATGTATGAGGGACTAGGTTTACTTCTTAGCACTACATATAAAAAAATAAAAATAAAGGTCCATTGACAACTTTAAAAAATTTAAAAATAAAAAAGATTTTAAAAAGTTATCTTTGTTTAGTAATTGTTATGGGTTGAATTGTATCTCCCCTAAAATTCTTATATTGACGTCTAACCCCGAGTAGCTCAGAATGTAACCTTATTTAGACACGGGATATTTAAAAAAAATAATCAAGGTAAAAAGAATTCATTAGTGTGGGCCCTAATCCAAGATGACCGATGTCTTTATAAGAGGGAAAATCTGGCCATAGAGACAGACAGAAGGAGAGGATATAAAAGACATAGGGAGAAGACAGCCAGTTACAAGCCAAGGAGAGAAGCCTGGAGCAGATCCTTCTCTCATATCCCTTAGAAGCAACCAACACTACTAACAACTTGATTTTGGACTTGAAGCCTCTGTGAGACAATACACATCTATTGTTTAAGCAACCTCTAGAACTGTGAGAGGATACATATATCTATTGTTTAAGCAACCAGCTGCGGTACTTAACATTGACAACTGTAGCAAACTAATATAGTTTTTTTTTTTTTTTAAAGGTAAAAAACTTATTTTCTTCATTTTATGAAAAAGCAACAATCAATCTAAAAGTGTGTTTGTAGCTGACTTCATCATATGTAAATATATTTGCAAAATGCTATAGTCTATTATTTAGGTTCTGGAATAATACATGAATAACTGTGGTTCACAAAATTCTAAACTGAACCTCTAGGCATGCTGGAAGACATACTTCAGAGAATACGAGAATATTTAATCATTAAAATAAAAACTAAAAAACTATTTTTGCAATCATACTCTCTCTTTAAAAAAACATTATAGAATTGTATTCATATTTGAAATTCTGACATACAAATGATAGCAAAAGGTTTTAAGTAGCAAACTAATATAGTAATGATATAGCAATTTCACCTCTTGTTTGATTTTTGCTTTTTTTTTTTTAAACTTAGCAATCAGAAAGTATACATTTTTTTTCTTCCTATTTTACCTTTATCCTTATTGTGTCTTCATATTTAAAGTGGTTTTCTGGGTTGCCATTAATGGGTCATTTAGGTTTATTCTGTATCTCAGCTATTGTTAATAATGCTACAACAAACAGGAACGTGCAGATGAATCTTCAATATGCTGTTTTCATTTCTGTTAGATACACACCCATAACAGGACTGCTGAATCATATGGCAGTTCTATTTTTAACATTTTTTGAGAAGTCTCCATACTTTTTTCCATAATGACTGTACAAATCTATAAATTACACAGAATGCAAAAGTTCCCTTTTATCCACATCTTCTCCAACACTTGCAATCTTTTGTTATTTTTTTAATGTTATTTATTTGCTTTAGTTGTACATAATGCATTTATTTTTATGTGGTGCTGAGGATGGAACCCAGGCCGTGCACGTGCTAGGCGAGCGCTCTACCGCTGAGCTACAATCCCAGCCCCAATCTTTTGTCTTCTTGATAAAGGAATTCTAAAGGTATAAGGTGCTATCTCACTGTGGTTTTAATCTGCATGGCCTCGATGATTAAGCGGTTGTCAATGGTTTTTCATATACCCATTGGCCGTTTGTATATCTTCTTTTGAGAAACATCCATTCAAGTCCTTTGCTTATTTTTGAGTTGGATTATCTATTCTGTTACTATTTAGTTGTTTGAGTGTCTTACTGGATATTATCCTTGATGAGATTTACAGTTTGTAAATATTTTCTGCCTAATCCATAGGTTGTCTATTTACTCTGTTCATTGTTTTCTTGACTGAGCAGAAGGTTTTCAGTTTGATATAATCCTATTTGTTTATTTTAGTTTTTGTTGTCTGTCCTTCTGGGGTCTGATCTAACACTTGGTATTATCTTCCTTTTTTGTTTTGGCCATTAAGATGAACATGTAATACATACATTTTTTAATGGCAAAAGGCAAATGCAAAAATGGACCTTTCTAAATTGAGTAAAAAAAAAAAAAAGAATACATAAACACACATGCATACACACATATTTATATCATGGTACATATTATTTAAAAACATAGTAACTTTAAAATATGAAATTTTAAATTTTCTACCAAAGAATAAAAAGTATATTTTGCATATGCCTTTATCATGGTACTGGGAAAGTCTAGCGAATTTTTTATTTAGTGATTATCTGCTGAATACTGACTCTGTGTTAGACACTGTACCATACATATTCAACTGATATGAAATAAAATGTAATACCTAATAATCATCATTTACTATGAAACATAAAACAGGCATACATTTCAAAATAAGTAATAATATTAATACATATTAATTTTAATAATAAAAGTATTAATAGTTAATGAGACTGTTAATGAAGATTATTTTCCCCATTTTCTTATATAAAACAGTACCTGGTTTGAGGCAATCCAAAACTGGTTCCAATACCAACACGAGGTAGATAGTTAACCACTTTCTTTACTGTTGCAGGGTCTGGGAAGTTGAACATTACAGCAACTACGACAAATAATTTTTTAAAAATTAGAACACAATTTGATGTCCTTTTGGAAAAATTTATTTCTTGGTTTAATGGAATATTTACACTACATTCAAGTATCTATTAAACACAAGTCTCACGATGTTCTCTTTATTATAGTACACATAAAGTTTGAGTTAATATTCCAGAAAGGATATCTATATTTCACTTCTGAATTTTCTTACCAAGGACAGTTCTTTCTCCAAATACTATCAGGAGTTCTAACAACTGTTGTTACATTCACATAATATGAAATTGAGATTACCTAGCTACAATTTTTAATTTACAAAATTGAATTTGATGAGTCATATTTATTTCTATGAATTTCTAGAAAGAACTATTAAAATTCTATTTTACATAGTTAACCACAGAACACTAAAAGCTACACACAACAGCTATGAAGTATCATTTATTTCCAATAATGAACAGCTTTAAAATAATTCTCTTTACAATGTTTATATGTTGATGCTTCATAAGTTCATGTAATTCAGAACAATTTGAGATGTGAAGGAAAATTTTTTCCTTTATGCTTAATATCAAATCTAAAAGCCTTCTAATAATCCTATTTTAATAAATACATGTTTGAGAATATCAAAAAGCATCTATCAATATATAAACATATTCAACATATAAGACATAGGTTTACAATAGTCATCTACATATCTTATCCACTTTAAACATGAAACAGTCATAAAATCAGGAGAGAGAATGTAGAAGATATTAATGTTATCAGTCTTGAGATTTTAATTTTATATTAATATTGTATCAGAACTATATATAGACCACAGTGCTCATATAGAAAGTGGTCCTTCTTCTCCATGTGTCCTGAAAAGAATACTTCAGGCCACAAAGAAAAAAACAATTACATATACTGCTGCTTTTAAACACTGGCATTACTAAGTAGTCATTGATCATTCACTAAGCACCTAAAAAATATTTAGTAATGTTATGTACCATTTAAATAATGTTATGTACCATTTAAATAAGCTTTCCTTATATATTCACTACTGTATTGAATTCAGGGGTAAAACATGAAAAAAATCCATCATTGGTTATGGCATATGACCAAGGCCAGCAGGGAACAGCAAGAGAAAGCACTCACACAAAAGTAAGAGTGCATAAGAAATTTCAAGGAAGGAAAATGAATGAGGATGAGCAAGTAATAAATATTGTAAGGCTTCAACTCCTTTGGGACAACAAGAATACAGACTGAACTAAAGTGTGGAACATTCCCTTGAATATTTGCCTAGAAGAATAATGTTTACATTAAAGAAAAGAGTTGTTTGTTGGGAGGAGACCACATAGGAAAGGGAAAAACATTTTTCCCTAAAGATGTTTATATTCCCTAAAGACATAAGATTTTAAGGGAAAAAATGTATGTATGGAATGTATACTGTTGTGTGTAGATTTTTAAAATAACAACTCATAGATTGCACACACACACACAAAAAGAAAAGAAACCATCAACCTATCTATCTATCTATATGTATATATATATAAAGTATATGTATAATAAATCACCAGGTTTTATATATTTTCCCTTGTATACCTCCACTAACACCCAATGATGCTTTTCCTTCAAATTAAACTTGTCCCCCTTCTTGTCTTAATGGATTCCACCAAGTTCCACTGTAAACCTACAAATAGAATTTTAGCTCAACTTTCAAAAATGATGTAATACAAAGCAACCATGACAATTCAAGGTAATTTTCTGATGGTTCCTTTAAAAGTAGTAATACATTAGACAGAAGATAAGATAAATGTATGAGTCATTTGATTATCTTCTTCTGCTCCCAAATGCAGCCACCTACCAGAAAGAGTTTAAGCATCAAAGTAATGCTGAAGATATCAAAACTCTGCAACTGAATAAACGGTTAAATATTCCCCATATTTGTACAATCTTGCACTAGTCTGTGATATAGCCAGAAAAGGAAAAGTAATTCAAATTATACTGTAAGTGATCAAGAGGACAGAGAAAACACAGGAAGATCCATGTGGTATAAAAAAAATGAGGTCAGTAGGGCACTAGGTAGACTTACAAAATCCAATTTAAATGGAAACAATATGATATGTACAAAAATGAAATCTAAGAAATGGAATTTAGTTTTGTAACAACATACTCCTGAAACACATTACCTCTGTTTGCCATAAAGATCTCCAGGGCCGTATTTTGCAAAAGATAACGACGAGAAAAGATGGATCGTATCTCTGTGAACAGCCATTTTCCATGCAGCCCTTCAGTATATGCCAGGATCTAGTGAGGAAAATCATAACCCAAGTGAGTGACAATAGGAAGTTTTTTTGTTTTTCGTCTTTCCCCCAATTAGACTATCAAGAAAAACAATTTCAAAGAACTTAACTAAGAAAATGTGTTTTAACTAATATGAAAGAAGCTTAAATGTAAAAGCAGAGTAAAACTACAAAGCATATAATTAAAATATATATTTGGGCTTTTAAAAACAATGACATAGTCTATTGCTTCTCAGGAAATGCATATTATGTTATTTACTGATTGACTTTTTTAGTCATGGAAAGTTTCAAGTAAAACCTTAATAACAAAGAAAACTTCCAAAGAATGTCATACATGCTTATGAATCACATATACAAATTCACTTTTTACATACTTCCAAAAATAAGTTCACAACTTTAAAAAATAATCATTTAAAGGTCATTTTAACATCTAAGGTCATTGTTTAAGGCAACTCATTCAGAAAACATAAAGACTAACTGTAAAAGAGGTTAAGTATCGTTTTGTCAGCTAAAGCTAAGTAGAGACCTGCAAATGAACTCAGCATAATCTCCCTATGGAGTAGGTAGTTGTCAGAGTAACTGGTTACAATTCTTGTCATTCCATGTGACAGACACAATTGCTTAAAATGCTTTGCCAATTCAAAGTAATCCTGTCGTTAGTCCTAAACCACTTTGTTGCCTTGTTATTCAAGTTTTGTTTTTCAAAAAGATCATTCCAAAAGCTCAATTATGAAAGTGTTAAAAGAAATCAGATTCAACATTTCTCCATACAGAAAATTAACATTTGCATCAAGACTTGATGAAAATCTACAGAAGCAAATTAAATAACCACCATTTATTCTACACAAGCTTCCTTTTTCTTTTCTCATTTCCATTTTCCAAATCCTAACTGCAAACGAATCTACATTCTTTGACATAAAATGCAGTTTCTTTGAAAGAAAAAACCCGTACTTCAGTAAGTATGTATTTCAATTTTTCTAGAGAAACAATTCTATCATTAGCACAACAGTAGCTAAAAAATGGGTTCAACTCTACAGTATTTTTTAAATAAATAAAATGAAAACTTCAAAGAACACAACAACTGTTCATGCTCTCAATTTTGAAATTGGCAATAGAGAATTTCTACTACTCAGTTATACAACAAATACCTGTGTAAGGAAGATCAAGAGAAATGAACATGCAAACAGAAAACAAAAATGCTAGTATTACTCAAGATTTTTTTAACCTCTCATTTCACCCTCTGCCTAGAATGTTCTTCTCCCAAATCTTCACATGGTTGACTCATTCTCACATTTAGATATCTGCTCAGATGCCACATCTTCAGAGAAAACAAAGGACCTAAACCCTACTCCCTCCAGCACAACCTCATCCCACCCCAAAATCATCAAATTTTCTTCATGACATTTATCACTATCTGAAATTATAACATTTGTTTGTTTGTCTTGCCCCTTCTGCACTAACACTAGAGTAAGTTCAATTTGAGGGCTGGGGATGTAGGTCAGTAGGAGAGCACCTGCTTTAGCAGATATGACCCTGGATTCAATTCCCAGAATAGTCAAAATAATAATTTTTTAAATTATATTTAAACTAAAACTGTGAATACACTCTATGTTCACTGACTTGAAAAATAAGTGGCATTGGCCTGGGTTGTAGCTTAGAGGTAGATCACCTGCCTAACATGTATGAGGCACTCAGTTCAATCCTCAGAAGCACATAAAAAAATAAATGTGTTCTGTCCATCTACAACTAAAAATATTTTAAAAAAAGAAAAATATGTGGCAAAAGTAGTTACTTTGAACGAATAAATGAATTAAAGTATAGTAACTTAAGTTCCATTTATGTTCTCAATTGATCTTCTCTGGCACATACGATATTTTGACAAAATTTCAAGCCACTGAAAATAATTGAGAAAATGGCTATTTACATAAATATGCAAATTTCTGGATTCCTGGGAAAGACTGGAGTATCTATCTGGCCAACCTGGATGTGCCAAATGGTAACAACTGGCAAGCACTTCCTTTGTTTTGGTATAGTTTTTACATCATTCATTACTACTGTGAAATAAGCATTCAATCTCTTACTATTATCTGCATAGTTTTGAACTATATATGAGTTTGCCACTCTGGATTTATCATACTTTAAAGAATCTAATATATGTTCAATAACACTTATAAACCAATGTATTGTTACTGTATTCATAAGGAAAATGAGGCCCACCCATGTTAAATATTTAACAGAAAAGATCCTTGGCAACTTAGTAGCAGAACCCGGCCTACTACCAGGTTTTCTATTCCAAAAGCACAGAGCTTCCATTGAAAACCATATTATAACATTTCTAAAGTATTACAGATTTGTTAACTAGAACCTAACTCATCAGAAATGTAATGAACACATTTGTTTTCCTTCACTTGGGTTAAGGTGAAAGAGGAAAATCAAAAGAAAACAAACATTGAAGGATCCTTTATGCTCTATGATGTTCTAAGACTATTACACACTGGTCTGAAAATTTTCACCTTTTGTAAGTATAGAGTTGTATGATAAGACCTGTTGCTCATAACAGTGATGCCAAACTGCACAGTCATGATTGTGCAACTAAAATTATAATTATATTCTATGGTATTCCATTTATTAGCAGAACTAACCTTACTAAAATACCATTATAAGATATTTAAGATACTTTTAATGTACTGAACTCATTTTTTCATTAACCAAAAATTCAATTTCTATTCCATTCCTTTAAAATGTATGATTATTCAAAGATTGATTTTGAAATACAAGTGTCATACTCCTTTAAAATGCTTTGTTACCAAATGTCAAAAATATTAAAAATACAAAAAATGACATGCTCCATGCACACACTACTCAATCTTATAAAATCCTAACATTTTGCCATATTACTGCATATATTTCAAAAATTAATTAAAGTACTACAGATATTGTCAAAACTCCCACAGTGACGGGGCGTGGTGGTGCACACCTGTAATCCCAGTGGCTCTGGATACTGAGGCAGGAGGATTCTGAGTTCAAAGCCAGCCTCAGCAAAAGCAAGGTGCTAAGCAACTCAATGAGACCCTGTTTCTAAATAAAATACAAAATACAGCTGGGGATGTGGCTTAGTACTAAGGTCAAGTGCCCCTGAGTTCAATCCCCAGTACCCACCCCCCACAAAAAAAAACCCTCCCACACATAACCCTTTTGGATCCCATTTTCCTTTATTGTCATATCCCCCAAGTAAGTTTTAATACAACTAGGAGACATATGTTCATAAACAGAATCTAGCATTACTCTGTATTTCCAAACCTGAAATGAGTAGTATTCTACTGACTGTATAACAGTGAGCTTCCAAAGTTAAATATAAGAAGGCATAGTAATAATTTCAAACTCAAAGAAAAAAAAATACAGGAACTTCCAAAGGTATCAAACATTTAAAACTTGTACAACAATACTAACCTATTTTAAAAAAAATATATATATATAATATTAACAAATGAAATTCTACTGTTATGGTCAATACAGTCGGAGTTTAAAATAGAATTGAAGAAGGTCTGAACTAAAGAATTACTACCTGAAATTGATATAATAACATTTCTTTAAAGTATTCATTAAGAAAAGGTGTCAGTACTGAGAAGCAGCTGAGGCCTAGCTAAGCAAGAGGTTCATTTCTTATTGGAATAGTAGTATACGCCAGGTCCATGGCTTCACTTCAAAGTCTCTAGAGTTCAATTAAAACTGGATTAGGTAGAAGCAGACCCTTCTTTGGGACTTTCTGTTCACTGAAACTCTACATATACTGACAACACCCTAGACAGAGGTCTAGCCCTCCAATGAATCAGTTGCTATGGAAACAGTATCATTACCATTGCTCTGCAGTTATGACCCCAAGTCTAGAATAGCTTAAAAGCTTAAGCCCACAGCACTCTCACTGAATGTTTACCACCTTGTTTTATTACTGTTAGTATGATTATTAGTGAATTCAACTTTCAATTTTTTCTTACAATTTATCTCAACAATACTGGTTTATGAGTTAAATGTTGAATTAAGTGTGTTAGGAGAAAAAGAAATTGATACTTAATTTACATATATAACATATTTCTTTACACTACAAAATCAAACATCTTCTAAAAATTATATAAAATTGTGCATTCTAAAAAAGTGTGTTATTTTTCCCAAATATACACATTTCTTTATTCTATTCTACGAATAGTACACTATGAATACACAAGACAATTTCTTCACCATGTTGCATTTATTCTTAGCTTCAAAGTAAAGCACTGTATCTCCCTTTAACCACCCATTATGCAAAAGTCTATATATTAGTCCAAGTAAAACTCTTGTTTTTCTCATCCTCATTTAAAAAAATAGAAACTCACATTTATTACCCAACTAGATGATATCTTTACTTACCAAATATCTGATATTTTTGAAAACTAGATTTAGAATGATTAAAGCCACATTTGTTTCACTTAAGTAAAAAAAATAGGGGGGGGGGCCCTACATTTAAAATGTTTCAAAATTGTCCCTAAAGGTAAAACTTTAAAAAGTGGGATAATATATAATCCTCCAAATAAGAAGTATTTACATGGAAGACAATATTTAATCTCAAAAATAAGAAATATTTACATGGAAGTCTTCATACATAGAATCAACAAAGAGTACTTTTAAAAAATACTATTCTTGTGCTGGGGATATAGCTCAGTGGTAAAGCGCACACCTAGCAGGGGTAAGACCCTGGATTCAATCCCCAGTACCAAAAAAAGAAAGAAAGAGAGAAAGAAAGAAAGGAAGGAAGAGAGAAAGAAAAGAGAAAAACTATTTTTAATATTTAAAATTAGCACAGCATATTCTATTTTAAATAATTCCTAATTTCTGGAGCAGACAATTCCATACTGACTTCTAAAGAAGCAGGTAATGAGATGAAAGTCAGATGACTAATATCAAGAACAGTATTTGAAATTTCACAACAAAAAATTTTCCCAATTATATATGTGTGTGTGTGTATATTTATATCTCAAGAAAAAATGACCTAAACCTAGTATTAAAAATGTAAACTAATCCGGGCGCGGTGGCGCACGCCTGTAATCCCAGCACTTTGGGAGGCTGAGGCAGGAGGATCGCGAGTTCAAAGCCAGCCTCAGCAATGGCGAGGCACTTAGCAACTCAGGGAGACCCTGTCTCTAATAAAAAAAATACAAAAAAGGGCTGGGGATGTGGCCCAGTGGTCGAGTGCCCCTGTGTTCAATCCCTGGTACCACAAAAAAAAAAAAAAAAAAAAAAAAGTAAACTAATCATACCATCAATTAAGCAATGGTGCCACTATTAGCAGGCTCTAGAATATATTCTCTATATCCTTTTTCAGAGAATACAGTTATGAATTACAGTCACAAGGATTATAGTTTAATATGGGAAAACAGTTAATGTTTGAAATACCTTTAAAATGAAAACACATGCTAAAAAATACTCATATCAACTCAGCAGCAAATATATGCACAAATGTTTTACTGACAATAAATAAAGGAATTTTAATCAAGTATTTTAAAGTTACATTATTACTATTAAGAGTTTTGTATTTTGTTATTATATATATAGTTTTCTCTGAAACTTGATTTCAAAATATAACAACTTATCCTATTAAATAATATTGAATTCTAATTGGACTAAGTACTTTTATTTCATCATCATCCACATGATTTCAGTGTTAAGTCCTCAAAGATATATTTTTTAAAGCAAGATACAGAGAGTCACTTTTGAACCTGAAAATGACTTGCAATTGACACTGGTGAATTTTAAGATGGTAATTTCATTATTAAACATATACCCATGAACACATAAAATGTCTCCTAGACTTAAAAAAAAAGTAAAATAAAAATAAAATTCATGAATACTAAAAGAAATTACCTTTTAAATTAATTACCAGTTGTTGTTTAATTATTTTATCTGTATAGTATATTTCCTCCTGCTTACTAGTGGTATGATATAGTACAGTATTCTCCTTAGCATTTTCATGGGTGACAAATTCAATTAAACATATTCATTACTCTAATGTTCTACTTGGCAGTTTTAGTCAACATGAAAAATTTTAAAAATATAAATAAAATGCTATATGACCTTTGTATTGATTGGGCTAAAATGGCTTTAGCCTGGGTGTGGATGATGGGGTAGTTGGGAGGGGCAGCAGGGGAGCACACAAACACACATACTCTTGTGTTTTCTCTTCCAATTACTGAGGGAGATGATAAAACCACAGCAAATGATGTATCAGCTCATTTTATCTTATCGCTTTGGGGCTAGGTGACAATGAAGTTCATATTTCACTGGCTCCCATTGAAGATTGTGAAAATTACTTGCCCTCATGACCTGAAATTTCACTAGAAGACAGAAATTTCTCTTCTGCAAAGTAATGCAATTTTTCAGATGTCAACCTTTAGCCCAGCTTTAAAAATTAATTTCATTTATATTAACCAATGATATTGATATTTTCACAGAACGCTCTTTGATACATGAAGCACTGACTGGCAAATTGATGTTGCTTTAGATGGGTAGAACTATTTTATTTTAAACTGCTATGGCAGACAGATTCATGGCAAACTGAAATTCCCATTTCATAATTTAATATTTGTGCAAAGTGATGTACTTTTAAGTCTGTGGCCTGTAAATAATTCGGACTCTTTACTTGGTTCGGTTTTATTTTCAATTTCCTCACCTTAAAAATAATTTGCATTCTAAATGAAGCTTCATAGAAGTCATCTGTTACTGAATTAACATTTAGTATACATCTTAATAAGTCAAAAGCAAAATGCAATAATGAAGGAAAAGAACAAAGAAGGTATTTATCCATCATTCAACTAATCTTTAATTCATTTTTTAAACAGAAACAATGGTACGTTTTTTTTAAAAAAAAAAAAAAAAAAAAAAAAAAAAAAAGAAGACAAGAATCCAAGATATACCCCAAACATTGAGAAATAATGTTAAGGAACATGAATGTACTTCACATCTTTTTCATAGCAGCACATAAGGCAAAGAGTTAGGTATTAAATTTGAAGAGCAATATCAGTATGAATTATATTAGTTTCTGAATTAAAATTGAGATATCTGAGTTTAAAGTTACCTTTTAAAATACAAAACACAGCACTTGGGAGGCTGAGGCAGGAGGATCGTGAGTTCAAAGCCAGCCTCAGCAATGGTGAGGTACTTACCAACTCAGTGAGACCCTGTCTCTAATAAAATACAAAAAAGGGCTGGGGATGTGGCCCAGTGGTCAAGTGCCTCTGAGTTCAATCCCTGGTACCAAAAAAATAAAATAAAATACAAACAAAACAAAAGCAAAAGCCCCAAGGTCAATTTTATTTTGAACAAGGTATGAAAGGTTCCCAGATAATACCATTAACCTGTACAAGAGAAAATTTTCAATATAAAATTCCAATTTTCTTTCCAGTACTGGGTATTGAACCCAAGGGCACTCTACCACTGAGTTATATCTCCAGCCCTTTTTACTTTGAGACAGGGTCTCATGAAGTTGCTCAGCCTGGCCTCAAACATGCAATCCTCCCACCTCAGCCTCTCAAGACTGGTATTACAGGTATGTGCTACCACAACCAGCTAAATTCCAATATTTTGCAGTAAAAATCTTAACTTTTTTTTTTATCTTTACCCAGTAAAGAGTTTCATCTAATTCAGAAAATGCCTGTAAAACATAATCATTCCTAATACCCTTTTTCATTTTATTAACATGGTAGGCATAAACATGCATATGATTTTATGCTCTTAAAATTAGAAAAAGACTAAGAAAGACGTTTATCTAATTTAATTACTTTCTCCCAAAATGATTTAACACTGCTCTAACTTTCTTATAGTAAAAATGACTTTTGCATTTTTATGCTAACAATATGCATATTGTTTTTCTTCACAAATATTTTTGTTTAGTTCTGCTGTCAAGTATAACTGACTAGAACAAATTTTTAAAAAATACACACACAAAAAAATTCCTCCCTAGGTATTTAAACTAAGTCTTCAAGTTACGGTGATTTTAACTTATTTATTGAAATATTACTTATTCTCTTTGAAGCAGATATAATATGAATTAGCCATTGGAAGTTTCTAACTTGACTAAGCTATTTAAATGAATTCAAGGGAAAACGTTTGTTTAATTTCAAGAAATTTCCTTTTTGTTATTCAAACAGCAAGGAAAAGAAATAAGATGCAAAATTAAAAAAGAAAAAAAGTCACATAGAGTTAATGCTATACACCTAAAATCCCCAGAAAACTTTTTCCTAATAAGATGGAAACACTTTTCTACTTCAGTTTTTTTAGTTTTCTGACTCCTATTAAGTGCTCATCTAGTTGGGAGTTCATTATGAATGAATAGTATGTTTATATGTACTTTCTTTTTTTAATTTTGAATTTATTTATTTTTTCCAAATTTATTTCTTATTCTAAGTTGTTAGAAATGACAGCAGAATGTATTACATTTCATATTATACTTATAGAGCACATTTTTACATCTCACTGGTTGTATACAAAGTATATTCACACCATTCGTGACTTCATACATGCACTTAGGGTAACAATATCCATCTCATTCTACCATCTTTTTTTTTCTTCACCCTTTTGCCTCTTCCCTTTCCCTCCCTCCCCATTGTCCATTCTAGTGTTCCTCTAATCCTCCTATGTTCCCCATCCCAACCCCACTGTGAATCGGCCTCCTTATATCAGAGAAAACATTTGGCATTTGGCTTTTTGGGATTGGCTAGCTTCACTTAGCATTATATTCTCTAACTCCATCCATTTACCTGTGAATACCATGATTTTATTCTCTCTTATTGCTGAGTAATACTCCATTGTGTATATATACCACATTTTCTTTATCCATTCATCTACTGAAGGGCATCTAGGTTGGTTCCACAGTTTAGCTACTGTGAATTGTGCTGCTGTAAACATTGATGTGGCTGTGTCCCTGTAGTATGCTGTTTTTAAGTCCTTTGGGTACAGACCAAGGAGTGGGATAGCTGGGTCATAAGGTGGTTCCATTCCCAGTTTTCCAAGGAATCTCCATACTGCTTTCCATATTGGCTGCACCATTTTACAGTCCCACCAACAATGTATGAGTGTGCCTTTTTCTCCACATCCTCTCCAACATTTATTGTTGTTTGTGTTCTTAATAGCTGCCACTCTGACTGGTATGAGATGAAATATTAGAGTGGTTTTGATTTGCATTTCTCTAATTGCCAGAGAGGTTGAACATTTTTTCCAAGTATTTGTTGACTGATTGTATATCTTCTTCTGAGAAGTGTCTGTTCAGTTCCTTGGCCCATTTATTGATTGTTTTTTTTTTTTTTTTTTTTTTTTGTGTGTGTGTGTGTGTGTGTGTGTGTGTGTGTTAAGATTTTTGCGTTCTTTATGTATTTTAGAGAGTAGTGCTCTATCTGACGTGCATGTGGTAAAAATTTATTCCCAATTAGTAAGCTCTCTATTCACCTCACTGATTGTTTCTTTTGCTGAGAAGAAGCTTTGTCATTTGAATCTATCCCATTTATAAGTACTTTCTTAACAGAATATGAAATTAAATATTGTGCTCACATTCAACTTTGGACAAAATCCTCCAAAAAGCTGTTTTATTAAATAACATATAATTTTACAGAATACTATGAAAATAAGTTAAATAAGGTTTTCAGGGCTGGGGCTGTAGCTCAGTGGCAGAGCACATGCCTAGCACACAGTAAGGCACTGGGTTCAATCATTAGCACCACGTAAAAATAAACAAATAAAATAAAGGCATTCTGTCTATCTACAATTACAAAAATAAACAGATACTTTAAAAAAATTTTTTTCAGAGTTAACCTGATTTTAATGTGTAACTCCATGCAATTGCATACTTTCCTCTAGATTGGAATAAATACTCAAGCACTAGCCTTAGTCACCTTCCTATTCCCAGTACCCATCACATTCCAGAAATACAGAAGATGTTGACTGAGGGATGGAGGGCCAGCTCACCCTCACAAACTACCTAAAATCTGAGATTCTGGGAGCATTTTACCATAAACAGCAAGACTCAAAATAGGGTAGAAAAATAAAATGAAAAATTACAAAAAAACACAAGAGGAAAAAAATTTTTTTTTAATTTTTAAAAATCAAATTCAGGCCGGGCACGGTGGCGCACACCTGTAATCTCAGCACTTTGGGAGGCTGAGGCAGGAGGATCGCGAGTTCAAAGCCAGCCTCAGCAATGGCAAGGCACTTAGCAACTCAGTGAGACCCTGTCTCTAAATAAAATACAAAAAAGGGCTGGGGATGTGACCCAGTGGTCAAGTGCCCCTGAGTTCAATCCCCGGTACCACAAAAAAAAAAAAAAAAAAAAATCAAATTCAGGGTTATAGATGAAGCCCAGTGGTAGAATGCTGCCCTAACACATGCAAGGCCATGGGTTGGATACCCAATATGGAAGTGAAAAGAAGAGTCAAATTCATGTGTCAGAGTACGTCCACTTCTGATAAAGATAGACTAATAAGGACCAGATTTACCCTTGGACCTAAACAATACTGAAAGCAAACATAATATATGGGAGACAACTTTTTAAAAAAATATTTATTTATTTGCTTTAGTTGTACATGATGCGTTTATTTGTACGTGGTGCTGAGGATCAAACCTGGGCCATGCATGTGCTAGGTGAGCGCTCTACCGCTGAGCCACAACCCCAGCCCCATGGGAGACAATTTGTGTTCAAAACATTAAACATCAGGCAACGAAAGACAGTGACCCATGAGAAACAGAAAACAAAGTAAAACATCTACTACTGTATAAGAGTACTGTCTGCAAAGACTTTGCAGGGCCCAGAGGAAGAAAGAATAACTCAGAGCATAATATTCACCTCCCACCAAAAGGGGAACATACAATAAACATTCTAAATTGCCATATAATTTAAATTTGCTATATTATCTAAGGATATTCAATTCTGTGTTAGAAGACAAGAAAATAAGTGGGATGAATGAAACCCCAAAGAAACATTAAACATAGTAAGAAAACAGTTTATGAGGTACAGTAAATACAATAGGCTATGTTAAGTAGAGGTAATGAGTAAGGAAGTAGCTTGAGAGATACAGAAGAATTCAAACAGTGCTCAACATGTAGAATAAATTTAAAGTCCGAAGTCATGTAAGACCTATTAAAAACAGAGTACACTGAATATATGAAAATATTTTTTTTAAAGTACTACAGGCAAGAAGAGATGGAAAGACCAAATCGTGTAATCAAGCTACCACCTCTGTAGGGTCTCTCATGTTTCTGCAGTTCCTTCCAAGGGTATTTGCATAGTGAACAGCCCTAGGAAAAAGCAGATAGTGTCTTGCTTTGGAGCAAAGGGTAGATTTATTTACTGTCTAGTATAATAAAGATAATGATACTTTGGGGCCAAAGGTCAGATCTTACAGTCCATTTAAAAAATGTTGGGTTCTCTAAGGTTGAGGTTGATCCATTGATATGTAAACTCACTAGAAGAGTTTACTGGGTATAAGCTCACAGCATCTCAGGCTGCACTAACAAAACACCATAGATTAGCTGGCTTCAACAATAGAAATTTATTTCTCATAGTTCCAGAGGGTAAAGTCCAAGACAAAGGTACAGTAAATTCAGTTCCTGGTGAGGGCTTTCTTCAGGCTTGCTGAAGACTGCCTTCTCCCTGTATCTTCACATAATGGGAGTGGGGAAAGACAGAATTTCTCTCTTATACAGTCAGAGTCCCTTAATTACCCCCTAAATACCCTATCTCCACATATGGCAACATTGGGTGTTAGGGTTTCAATATATGAGTTTTAAGAGGATACAATTCCATCTACAGAAGTCCTCTGTGTCGAGTCATGAAATGTGGGGACCGGGAACAGAAACTAACATGGTGTTTACTCTCCTTTTTTTGCTGCTAAGAGAGGTCTTTGTCTCCTATCTTCTATCAGCATCCAAGACTGGCAGAATAAATTATAGCTTGCAAGCAAGGTACAATTTCACACCCTTCACAGTTCTTGACACTCTGGATGCTGGACACTATGTCAGGCTTAAATTTCCCACAATTGGTGATACTCAGTTTGGTCCCATTCTGGCCTCAGTGGATATTGTCTCCACAAGAAATACAGGAAAAACCCACAACTATTTAGCAGGCTACTGGTTAGCTACAGTCATTACCAGGGATACCTGAGGCTATGTCTCTCCAACATAGCTGGTTGTTTTGCTGGCCCAGGGCACTTTCCCTTACTTAGTTCAGCTACTCAGAACAACATCAAGGAAGGTGGATGAGGTGGACAGAGTGTCAAGACATGTAAAAGTTGAATGAACCAGGACTCCTATTCTCATCCCTCTGCCTGCCTGCATTCCTCTCTTTCTTCCTTTTCTTCTGTGTACTTTTTTTTTTTTACATATTTTATTGGTGCATTATAATTGCACCTGTGGTAGGATTTGTTGTTACATATTCATATACGCACACAATACAACAATATAACTTGGACACTATCATTGCTCAGTGTCACTATGTATTTTAAATTGGTTTAATAAATTATGTGCTTTGATAACCTTGATTTGGTATCAGACCCCTCTATTCTGTGATTTCTGGTAAGACTTGCTTGGTAGTATGCTTGGAGGCTTGATCATTACATCAAGGTAATTCTCACATCTTGATCTAACCATATACCACAATTTTAAAAAATTATTATAGACCATAAAAGAAAAATTAGGAAGCCCCATTGTTCATTTATGAAGCCAGCATACCTTTAATACTAAAAATTTTAAATTCCACTCAAAGTGGAAAATCGTAGAGCAAAGTTTTCATTAAGTAATGGTACAATACCTCTAAATAATCCATAAGCAAATCAAATCTGATAATGTATTAAAATATATCATTACCAAGAATAGTATTTCCTTGGATTTCAAGAATTTAACAGGGAAATATTATGTAATCACTTATTAGATGCTGATAAAATTTTTTTAAAAACTTACAGAAAGGTTTTTTTATTTGTTGTTGTTTGTTTTGGTTTGTTTTTACGAGAAACCAACAGCAATTATTAGTTATGTGATCTGGAGCTAACCACATAATCTCTGGACTAAATTACAGTACCTATCTCATGTGCATGTTTTGAAAATTACATTAGTATATTCACAGTCTACAACATATCACCTGACACATAGTAAACACTAAGTATGTGTTAGCAATTATTATTATAATAATTATCACCAAATGGCAAAGGTTGAAATAAATTAAAAATTGAAATTTAAATATAAACATTGAAGAGGAAGAAATAACAACTCTCTTATTATATCCAAAATGCTCTAATTAAAATTAAAATTAAAATTAATATCAAATGAATGATATCTATTCTCAATTTTAGTAACTTGAAACTTAAATACAGAAACTAGAGAAAACTGAAAAAAACTGAACCCAATAGTAAAAAAAAACTTCAAACAGAAATAATTTTAATAAGAAAGGCAAAGAGAAGCTATAGGAAAACAACTATAAAATAGTATTAAAGGAACACAAACTATAATCTAACAACCTCCAAAAGCTTTTCAATAGGAAGACAATATCATTAACAGGGATTTACCAAAAATTAATATTTAAATGTAATTTGTTTATAATTAGAATGCTAATGGGACTTTTTTAAGCCTTCATTTAACTATTTAAAGTTTATATGATAGATTATATACCTGAAAATAGCCAATAAAGGGACGGAAGCAGAGACTTGTAAATCACCTTAAAAAATGTATATGGAATAAAGACCTAAATAAATATAATTGAATAACATGATACTAAAATTCAGTTTGACATTTTCTATTTCTTTCTTTTTTAAAGTGCCAGTTGTACTGCTGAAAACTGACAGCAGAGCTTCATGTGATGCTAGTGAATCACTAGACTGCACAGGGGTATGCACATATTCAGCTCCCAGTTGTTCTTCTCATGTGTCTATACAATACAGAAATTGAGAGAACTTTTAAACCATTAACTGGAGCTCAGAATATAAAAATACTTACACCTGTAACTTCATAGACACATATAATTAGTGGCAAAAGGTATTATTGATAAAGTCAAACAGCAAAAAGAAAATAGATCTGGAAAATTTACTAAATGACAAAGGGTTACTATAATATACAATAAATACATAAATTCATGGGGAAATGAATAGAAAAATGTATAAAGTTTGTAAAATGGAGTCTCAGAACTGATTCAAAGTTCCAGCATTTTTAAAAAATTTTTAAAATTTATTAGTAATAGTGAAAAAACACATTAATGTAAGAATGAGATATTTTATACCTGAGAAACTAGCAAAAATTAAGAGCTATCACAAATTCTGCTCGCAGGAAGGCAGAGAAAACAAAAACAAAATATAAATGCCCAGGGCCGGGCGCGGTGGCGCACGCCTGTAATCCCAGCACTTTGAGAGGCTGAGGCAGGAGGATCGCGAGTTCAAAGCCAGCCTCAGCAATGGTGAGGCACTTAGCAACTCAGTGAGACCCTGTCTCCAAATAAAATATGAAAAAGGGCTGGGGATATGACCCAGTGGTCAAGTGCCCCTGAGTTCAATCCCCGGTACCACCGGGTTCGATCCTCAGCACCACTTACAAATAAACCCATTGTGTACAGCTAAAGCAAATAAATATTTTAAAAAATTAAAAAAATAATATGGAACTTTAAAGTTCAGAGACAAGTGTTATTTGGTTCTTAACTGACACTGGAGGCCTTTTGTATACAGGGCTTTCACATATTTTCTGCAATAACAGTGTAATCCTAAGAAGAGTCTCTCCTCTGTAAGTGGTTGTGTTGATAACCTCACTCAGCTGGCAGGTTTTTAGATGAAAATCATATTACCTTGCTCCTGATAATTGCTCATTTAATGTTTGGTGGATTGAGGAGACAGATGAATAAATCCATTGACTTTATAGATCGTAATAAATGGTAGCTCAATAGATGGTAGCTATTCTATTGATGTTTACTATCTTGAATATAATCTCATATATGTTAAAGAAAATATAATTTCTATATTCAAGTGTATATTTCTTTTCTTTACATTTGGTATCAGGGATTGAGCCCGGGCACTTAACCACTGAGCCACATCCCCAGCACTTCTTCTTTTTTTTTTTTTTTAATTTAGAGACAGGGAGGGTCTTGCTAAATAGCTAGGGCCTCACTGAATTGCTGAGGCTGGCTTTGAACTTGCAATACTCCTGCTTCAGCCTCCTGAGTATTGGGATTATAGGCATGTGCACTGCACCCAGCACAAGAATATATTTCTTGATGATCCATGAAATAAACATCAATAGACTGGATATACATAATTGTCTTTATTATTTAAGGTTTAGTATCAGACTGATATTTAAGGAAAGTGCGCAAAACTCTAATAATCATAAAAGATTCACCATGGTCCAATAAAATGATTAATCCCTTTTTAAAAAATATATATATATATATATAAATGCCCTTTGAAAAGTAATTTGATAATTTATTAAAATAAAAATACATATGCTCTTTAACCCAACAAACCAAAGTTAGGGAACACATGATAGAATAAAAAATTCTATTGTGTAAGCATATAAGAATGTTTATTGCCACCGTTTTTGGAGTGACAAAAACACAAAAAGAAAAATGAGACTGTGAAATCCAATGCACATCGTTAGGAAACTAGCTGTATAATCATATCTCATTCAGTCCTCAAGAAGTTTGAATTAAAGCAAATAAGCTGCCTTGGGTAGATAACTATGGTCAATATATTATGGAGCTAAGAAAAGCAACAGTCCAAATTCTATATATTACATGATTTTATTTTTATAAATGAATGACAAATTCTCCCTCAACAACACGGATGAGTTTATAAGAAAGGAGAGAAAAACAAGAAAATATGCAGTAGACTGTTAATGCATATAAAGTATGAAAGGAGATATTCTGGAAGGTAGGCAATGCAGACAGAGCCATGAAGAGAAGGAAGAACAGCATGCATAAAAATAAAACACATGGAGCTAGGAAGGTAGCTCAGAGTTAGGGTTCTCCTGCAGGCATGTGGGAGCCCCCATTTCCATCACAGAACCACAAGCAAATAAATACAAATAAAATGTACATGCAGATAAAAAATAAGCACTGCATCAATTATAATTATAATAATTGGTATGCACAGCATAGATATAAAATCTGAAATTAAGAAGGTACATCATTTTCTAAACTTTTTACTATATCTTATTACCAGTTTTAGTATATTCTCATGTAGGATGAAAGTCAATTTACTTTTCTTTCCTTTCTTTCAAGAGTTTCCAGGGTTTAGCCTATTAACCCATTCTTCTTCTTTAATGTTTCCAAAATATTCTTGGAGTTCTTCTTCACCTAGGACTGGCCTCTCTTCCTTCTCACTCTTTTAAGATAAGAATATACCTCCTGGGCTGGGGTTGTGGCTCACTGGTAGAGCACTCGCCTAGCACATGCACAGCCCGGTTCAATTCTCAGCACCATGTAAAAATAAATGCATGTGTACAACTAAAGCAAATAAATAAATATTTTTTTTAAAAAAAAAGAATATACCTCCTTTTCCTTTCATGAAATGCTTTATTCTTGGTTTCTACCTGGAACCAAAGGTTCAAGCCACAATCCTTCCTAGTCCTGGAGTGTGAGGCCTCACTCAGAAGCAGTAACTGGAAACAAACCTGAGCCTGTTACCCTCTCAGAGCGCACCCCTCCTTTTTTCTTACTCACCCAACTCTGTTCTCTGTAGGTCTGATACAGCAGTGAGGACAGGAAATCTTTGGTATTTGGTGAATATTTTTTAATTTCTGAGAAACAGTGGCCTTAAATACATATCTCTGTGATGTCAGCCATAAACATTAATAGTCCCATTTGTTCACTTAAGTCATTTTTATGTTGATCTGAATATATTCCTTTCCAAGATTCTATTTTTTTCCTTTGGTTCATTTTACTTTATTCATAATTTATACAGAAAATAGCACTAAATGGAGCAAGTAATTTCTTCTGAAAGAAATTAGTTTCAAACTTTTAAAGCCTCCCATTTGTAATAATTAAAAGAGAAAACCCTTAGCAGTTTAAATCCATATTTTTTCCCTTTAAAGTGTATTATGGCATTTTTTTCCATGTGGTGAAATATACAGGAATATAGCTTGGAGAATTCTAATAAACTCACATACCTATATAACCACCTCATCATGATATAAACCATTTCCGACATCCCAGAATGATTGCCCACATCCATTTAGTCAACATCCTTCCACCACACATTCACTATGCTAATTTTTCACTACTGATTAGTTTTGCCATTCTAGGGCATCACTCACATAAAATCATATGGCAATGCTCTTTCGTTTCTGGTTTCTTTCATTCACCACAATGATCACAGGTTGCTCTTGTTGCTTACTCTACCAGTGATTCATTTCTTTTCATTGCTGAGTAATACTTCATTGTATAAATAAAACACAATTGCTGCATTTATCCATCTACTGATGGACATCCATTTAGTTCACAAAGAATAAAGCTGATATGAACATTTGTGTAGTAGTCTTTTTGTAGACCTAAGTCTTCAGAGGAGAGGGTAAATATCTAGGAGTGGCGTGGCTGAGTCATAGATTAGGTAGGACGTATAATTTTAGAGAAACTGCCAGAACAATTGTCAAAGTGACTGCACTAGTTTATACTCCCATCCGTAATAGGTGAGCGTTCCAGTTTCTAACATCCTTGTTAACATTTGGTGGTGGTCAGTCATTAATTTTAGCTATTAATGTGTACTAGTACCTTATTGTAATTTTCCAAAAGATGAAAAATGATTCTGAATTCTTTTTCAGGTGTTCACTGGCCATCCACTTGTCCACCCTTGGTGAAGCCACTAATCAAATATTTGACCCATTTACTTTATTGCACTGTCTTTTTAGTATTGATTTGCTAATATTTAGTTCTCCATTAGATGAATGTATTGAAGATGTTTTCTTCCAGTCTATGGCTTATCATGCATTTTGGTAACAGTATATAATCATGATAAGGTTAATTTGTTGAAGACGTTTTTTCTTCAATGGTACATGAATTCTAGGTCTTGAAAAGAAATCTTTTGCAAATATATTTTAAAGGCAGCTTGACAATTTCTTCAAAAAGACTTATTGGGATTTTGAATAAGACTGAGTTGAAGCTATAGATCAATTTGGGGAGAACTGACATCTCTATAATATTTTTCTCTTAATCCATGAACTTGACTGTATCTTTCCATTTACTTAGGTTTTCGTTCATTTCTCTTAGCAATATCTTGTAATTTTCAGTAAGTCTTACATATATTTCAGTAAATTTCCCCTAAGTACTTCACGTTTTTAAAAATGTTGTTGTTAGTAATAAATTCCTATTTTAAAATTTCCCATGAAAAAAGTTTTAAGTTTTTAAAATTTTGATTCATGTGACATTATAAAATCACTGACGATTTTCGCAGTATTTTTTTTAGATTCTTTAGAATGTCTCTACACACAATCACACAATTTTCAAATAAAGATTTTTTCCTACCCAGTTTACGAGGCTTTTTGTTGCTTTTTCTTGTGCCATTATGCTGACTAGCACAACACTGAGTAAAAGCAGTGAAAGTGGACGTACTTGCCTTGATCCCGATTTTAAGGTGAGGGTATACAGCTTTTACCACCATATTAAATGTTAGCTTTAGTTTTTTTCTAGGATGCCTTTTGCTGAGTTGAAAAGTTCTACTTCTGGTTTGCCTAGGAGTTTTAATCATCTTTGTGTATTGAATTTTCTCAAAAACTTTTTCCCTACATTGATGATGAGTTTTCCTCCTTTGTTCTATTAGCAAGGTGTACCATGGTAGTGATGCCAATATTGAAGTATTTCTGTATTCATGAGGAAATAAACCCACTTGGTCATGATAAATTATCCTTTTCAAGTACTGGTGAATTTGATTTTCTAATGTTATATAAAGAATTTTTAGAATATATTTGCTTATTTATGTATTTATTTTTATGTGGTGCTGAGGATCGAACCCAGTGTCTCACATGTGTGAGGCAAGCGCTCTACTGCTGAGCCACAGCCTCAGCCCTATATAAAGAATATTTTCCACCTATATTCACAAGAGATATTTGTCAAGTTTTCTTTTAGTGGTTTTGTTAACAAGATCATGATATTCTCCTAAAACAAGTTGATAAGTTCCCTCTCTTATTTTTCCAAAAGAACTTGAATCTTCCTTCAATGTGGGATAGCCTTTACCAGGAATGTCATATGAAACTAGGTTTTCTTCATAGGTAGTATGTAGCAAGGGATTAATTTTCTTTAAAAAAAAAAAAAAAAAGGGAGCTCCTTCAGATTATAAGACCTTTGGAAGTTTCAGTCTTTGTAGAAATTTGTTCATTTTATCTATGTTGTCAAATTTATGCTTTCAATGGCCGTAAGATCTATGATGTTCTCTTTCATTCTTTACATTGGCAATTCATATCTTTCTATTCAATAATCAGAACAAATATTTTCAATCTTATCAAACTTTACCAAAAAACAAAAACAAAAAATAACAACTTTTGGTTTCACTGTTTTTTTCTCCTACTGTTTTATTTTCTTTTTTCTGTTTTATAGAACAGTGTAGTATCTTTATTTTATTTATTTATTAGTTTTCATATGGTGCTGAGGATCAAACTCAATGTATCACACATGGTAGGCAAGTGCTCTACCACTAAGCCCCAACCCCAGCCCTATATTTTCTTTTTATAAATTGATTTTTCTCCTTTCATCTTTATTCAGTTATTCCTATGCTTCGTAGGGTTTAATTTGTTCTTCTAAATTCTTAATGATGAAGGATGGATCTTTTTGATTTTCTTACTTTTCTGTAATTTTCATATATTGTAATTTATATGGTTATAAATTTTAAAGTTATACATTTTCATCTTGAAACTATTTCATCTATACCTCTCAATTTTGATATGTTATATTTTCATTATGATTTTAAAATATTTCCTAATGTCCCTAATGGTTTCTTTATCTTGATTTTCCCTTAAGTAATTTTCTGTTTAATTTGTAATATCTGGGGATTTTTCAGGCATCTTTCTCATTTTGATGTCTAGTTCAATTGCATTGAGGATAAAGAACATAATCTCTATGATTTAAATTCAATTAGATTAGAGCATTTTGTGACAACAGGCAGGAAGACCAGTGGAATAGAACAGAAGACACAGAGACAAATCCACGAAAACACAGTTATCCCATACTAGACAAAGGCACAAAAAACATACATTGGGGAAAAGATAGCCCCTTCAACAAATGGTTCTTGAAAAACTGGAAATACACATATAGTAAAATGAAATTTAACCCCTATCTCCTGCCCTGCACAAAACTCAATTCAAAGTGGATCAAAGACTTAGGGATTAGATGAGAAACCCTGCACCAACTAGAAGAAAATGTAGGCACAGCATTCCAACATGTGGACTTAGGAAACGACTTACAAAACTCCTTAAGCGTAATAAGTAAACCGAATAATCAATAAGTGGGATGGCATCAAATTTTCTTCACAGCAAAGGAAACAGTCCAGAGTGTGAAGAGAGAGCCTTCAGAATGGGAGAAAATCTTTGCCACCTGCACATCAGATAAGGCATTAATTTCCAGGATAGACAAAGAACACAAAAAGTTTAACACCAAAAATAATAACAATAATAATAATAACCCAATCAATAAATGGGCAAAGGAGGTAAACACTACTCAAAAGAAGAAATATGAACAGTCAACAAATATAGGAAAAAATGTTCAACATCTCTAGCAACTGGAAAAATGAAAATTAAAACTACACTGAGATTTTACCTCATTCCAACCAGAATGGTAATTATTAAGAATACAAGTAACAATAAATGTTGGCAAGGATGTGGGAAAAAGGGTTACGTGCATACATTGTTAGTGGGACTGCAAATTTGTGCAACCACTCTGGAAAGCAGTCTGGAGATTCCTCAGAAAATCTGGAATGGAACCACCATTTGATCCAATTATCCCACCCCTTAGTTTATACCCCAAATCAGCATACTACTATGACGCAGCCACATCAATTCACAATACCTAAGCTATGGAACCAAGGTATGTGCCTGCAACAGATGAATGGATAAAGAAAATGGTGTGTGTGTGTGTGTGTGTGTATATATATATACATATATATATATATATGTATATATATATACACACACAATGGAATATTACTAAGCCATAAAAAAGAATGACTTCATGACTTTTGTAGGTAAGTGGATGGAACTGGAGACCATCATGCCGAGTGAAATAAGCCAATCAACCAAAATCAAAGGCCAAATATTCTCTCTGATAGGTGGATGCTAATCCACAACAAGGGGCAGGGGGAGACTAAAAGTTCAGTGGATTAGACAAAGGGGAATGAAGAGAGGGGGTATGGGAATAGGAAAGACAATGGAATTAATCTGACATAACTTTCCTATGTATATATATGAATATACCACAGTGAGCCTCACCATTATGCACATCCACATGACTGGGATCCTAATTAGAACAGGATATATTCCAAGCATGTATAAATATATCAAAATCATTTCTACAGTCATGTATAACTGAAAATAACAAGTAAATTTTTTTTAAAAGATTAGTGCATTTTGGTTTATAATGCAACAAATCTTACCATCCAACTGTGCTGAGAGTTGAGACCTTTAAGAGATGACTGGGTCATGAAGGTTTTGCCCTCATAAATAGATTAATACTATTACCATGAGAGTGAGTTCATTACTATAAGAAGTTTATTAGAACAGTGAGTTCAGACCTCTCTCGTTCTTAGTCACCAATGTGATGTCTTCTGCCAATTATGACAGAGTAAAAAGGCCCTCACTAGACTGGGCCCTTCAATCTTGGACTTTCCAGAGTCCAGAAATGTGAGCCAAGTAAATTTCTGCTCAATATAATGGTTCCATAGCTTAGGTATTGTGAATTCTGTGGAATTCTGTTACAGCAGTAGAAAACATACTGAGATAATACCTGTGCCTTATTTTTAATGAGCCTGGTAAGTCTATTTTAAAAAATGTTAATCTTAATTAGACCACTAACATTTAAAGTTATTGTTGATATAGCTGGCTTTAAGTCTTGTTATTTGTTCTCTATTTGTCCCATCTGTTTTTATTTCTTTTTTTGCCTTAAACTCTCTAGCCTCCAAAACTGCGAGGACATCAAATGTCTATTGTTTACAAATTTCCCTGATTCCGTAATTTCATTATATCGGCACAAATGAACTAAAAAGGAAATTGGTGCTACGAATTATCTGTTGCTATAACAAATGCCTGAAAGTGTGTAAGCAGCTTTGTAACTGGTAACAGGCAGAGGCTGGAACAGTTTTGAAGTGAATATCAGAAAAGGCCTGTATTTCCATGAATAGGTTGTTGAAGGCTCAGAAAAAGGCTCTGGATTACAGAGATATCGTCAGTCCTGACAATCATCTAAATGGTCATAAATAGAATGTTGTTAGAAATTTGGACAGTAAAAATCATTGACTAGGTTTTAAATGGAAATAAGGAAAATCTTATGGGAACCTGGAGAAAAGGCCAGTTTCCTGATTGATACAAAGTGGCAAAGAGCATGGCTGAGTCATGTTCTTGTTTTAATGCTCTGTGAAAGGCAAAATTTAGGAGCAAAAATGAAGTCAGATATTTAGTGGAAGAAATCTCTAAGCAAAGTGTTCAGGGCACTGCATGTCTTCCTTTAGTTGCTTACCATAAAATTCATAAAAAGAAAAGTTAAAATTTATAATCAAAAGAGAAGCAGAATGTAGACTTAAAAATTCTCATCCTGGTCATGTAAACAGTAGAAGGGTGTGGCCAAGCCACCACCAGATAAGTAGATTAGTTTGGACAGAAGGAAGCCAGATGCTTCCCTTCATCAAGACAATGGGTGAATCACCTCTTCCCCAAGGCCATTTCAGAGATCTTCAGAGGTTGCTGTGCTAATCAAAATCAAAGGCAGAACGGTTTCAAAAGAGGAGACCAAAGGGCACCAGAGGGGCACAAGATATGTATGGACCACCAAGAACCACAAGTCCATCCAGTACCCAGGACCATCTCAAGTCTCTCGTCCACACATTCCAGGTATCTCCACAATGGCTTAAGAGGGCCCATGGACAACTCGGGCCACTTTATAGAAGAATAAAAGATGGCAAGCCTTGGCAGCATCAATGTGGTGCTAAATCTGCAGGCAAGAGTTCAAGAGCTGTGGAGGAATGTCTTTCTCCACTAAGATTTCAAAAGATGGTTGTACAGAGTCCCCACTAAAAGCAACGCCTAGCAGAGCTGTGACGTCAGGGACACTGCAGAGAAACTTCACAAGGGAATACCTGGTGGAGCAGAAAGAAGAGGGCTGCCCCCAAGACTCAGAACAGCACCACCAGCAAGCAGTGATAGCCTGAGAAAGCAGCAAGCATGCAACTTTGACGCATGAGAACTGAGGCATGAGCTGTAGCCACAAAGCCATGGATGTGGGGCTGCTCAACCCCTACCACAGTGTGTCTAGAACATAGTGTCAAATCAGAGATTGTTCCCAAGATTCAGTTACTTGCCTTGTTGGGTTTTGGTCTTGCTTAAGACCTATTACAGCTTTCTTCTTGCCCATTTCTCCCTTATATGATAGGAACATTTATTTATCTAGTGCCTGCCCAATAATTGTATAGTTTGGATATCCATAACTTGTTTAACAGGCTCACAAACTGAGGGATGTTTGCCTCAGAATGAAACACACATGTGAGTCTCACCAAATCTGATTTAGATAACATCCAAATGAGACTCTGAACTTTAGACATTAGAGTTGGTGCTGGAGGGAGTTAATACTTTGGGGCTACTGGAGTAGAACGAAGGTATTTCCAATGTCTATGAGAAGGGAATAAGTTTTAGAGGCCAACGATAGACGTCTATGGTCTGAATGTCCCCCAAAATAATGTTTTGCAACTCAATTTCCATTGTAGTGATACTAAGAAGTATGGCCTAAAAGGACTTAAGGTTGAAAGGAGAAGTTTCTTGTCCTTTCGATTTCCACATGAGAGAATAGAGCAACAGATATCATTATAAAAGCACAGAGAAGCCCTTGACAGGCATAAATGTCAGCACCTAGATCTTGGACTCTCTAGCCTCCTAGCCTCTTAATATTTTTTTTTTTTCTGAGGGGGGGGGGGGGGAGCGGCGGTTGCTGGGGATTGAACCCAGGGCCTTGTGAGTGCAAGGCAAGCACTCTACCAACTGAGCGATATCCCCAGCCCTTTTTTATTTTTTGAGTTGTAGAGGGACACACCATATCTTTATTAATGTATTTTTTATGTGGTGCTGAGGATCAAACCAGTGCCTCACACATGGTAGGCAAGCACTCTGCCACTGAGCTACAGCCCCAGACCCTAGCCTCTGAATTTTAAGAAATAAATTTCTGTACATTATAAAATTATCCAGTCTCAGGTATTTTGTTGAAGTTCAGGATTTCCTTAATAAGTTGTCCAATTCCACTAAAGGTAAATTTCTTTTTAAATAGATTTGAAATCTATTTGTGTTTTTTTCTATCTGGAAAAATAAATAATTACTTTTTCCACTAATTGCATTTCTACAGCCTAACAGCTATAAAGTGAACATCATATTTTTTCATATTTGGAAAACTGAACAAAGTATTATTTTATGCTTTTCCTATGTGGCATATGAAATGTTCTGTTTTCCTCTGCTTCTTCTAAAAGAACACATTTGGCTTCATAGTTTTTCAGTTATGTTCTTTTTTTCGTAGCACCAAAGATTCATTACGTTGATGACCATTTATCAGAGACCCAAGTTCAATCTATAATACCTACTGAGATAGCAAATAATTCAGCCTCAGTGACTGTGTGTGTGAAAATGGGCTGTGTCTAGATAAATGGCCTACTTGCCTCTGATATAGATTAGGTCATCATTCAAACCAACAATGGATCTCTAGAACAAATACTAGGAAATACAGGTTCATTTAAGCTGATGTTTCTGTTTTACTGTAGATTTTCTTTTAGAGAGTTAGTGTCATCAAAGTACCATGGCACAGGCTTAAAAAAAAAAAAAAACCCAGGTTCAGTAATATAATGATAGAGACACTTCACAATTTTTACAAAACAACAACTATTCAACTAATGCTTACATGGAACTTCTTTTTTAAACTAGGCCATCTTAAAAAATCCATGCTACTTCATTCTGAATAAAAATGCATAAACTACATAATGGTAAGTTACAAAAAAATCCATTACAGGCATATGTTGCTTTCCACATATAAATAGGCTCTATTTTGTACCTCTCACATTTCTAATCTCTTCTTTTCTCATTTATCTTGCTATTAGAAGGGAGAAGGAAACATTATTTAAAGAGGTATAGTAGCTAGCTACCCAGACAGATCCTCACAGGTGTAATAGTTCGCCAAATTCAACATCCAGTGTACTCACTAATGTTACAGGTTCAGAAATAAAACGTTATTACAAATCATCACCTGTAAGAAATAGATTCCTATTAACCAATTATGCAAACATCAAAATGAAGCAGAATGACTTTCTAAAATCCAAAAAAAGGACAACTGCTAATAAGGAGACTAGACATACAGTACATTCCTATGGGGGGAAAGGAAAGAAAGCAGGCCAATTAAATTCAAGATGACAGTCTACTCGTTTAAAATAAGGAATATAATACCTGTCTTCTGGTTAACCCTGGCAGAATGACCATAAATTTTTATCTCTTCTCTTGCCCTATGGCAGACTTTGGATGTTAGATCACCTAACCTCCTTTTTCAACTCTATTTTTCCCTGCCTTCCTTTAATTTGATACCCTCCCTTCTAGTTAGAGGCTGGAAAACAGACTGAATGTAACATATAAGGAAATGTGATAAGATGCAAGGGGGCCAAGTATCATTTTCTCAATAAAGAGAACAGCAGGTATGTTGCTATGGCCTTTTCCTCCTTTTTTCTTTCTCCTTTTTAAAAATATTTTATTATGGGGCTGGGATTGTGGCTCAGCGGTAGAGCGCTCGCCTAGCGCATGGGGCGACCCGGGTTCGATCCTCAGCACCACGTACAAATAAAATGCATTGAATAAAACTCATTGTGTACAACTAAAGCAAATAAATAAAAACTTTAAAAAAATATTTTATTATGAAAATTTTCAGACATACAAAACTCAATTATTCTAACGAAATCTTTACATACCTACCACAAAATTTCAAGAATTCTGTCACTTTTGTGTCATCTCTTTCCTTAGTGATTTTCCCCCTTTTTGAAGTAGTTTAAAGTAAATCAAACACATCCTAACATTTCATTCATAAATTCTTCAGTACATATCTCTAACAGATGAAGACTTCTTTTAATTAACATAAAACATGCTGTCATTACTATGCATAACAAAATATATAATTTCTTTAAATTATCCATGTCTAAAGAATCTCCTTATACTGTTGACCTTTTTTACATTTAACTGTTTTCAAGCAGCAAATAAATGAGGCCTACATATTATATCACATAAATATGCTTTTCAAGATTTTAAAATTAATAATCTGTCCTCCCCCTTTCTTATATTGCTTTTTAACTAAGAAACTGGGTCTTTTACCCTATAGAAGTTGCCACATTCTGAACCTGAGTGACTGTTTCTTCATAATATCATTTCATTTGTTCCTTTATCCACTAACCAAAAATCAGCAATTTCTCCAATAAAATTATTCAGTCATTTGCAGGAATAGTTTTGTGTCTTCAACATAAAAGATTTTCTACTAAATTTTTCTTTCTACACAGTATTTTAAGAATTAATTCCAGCTGCATCACTGTGCCTAAAAGCTCTGCACCTGAGCAAAGTACTAGCTGAACTAAGAACACAATTTCAAAATTCTGAAAGTTGAATTCTGATATTCAATCTGAGTTCTATACCCAGTCAAACTATCAGTCTAGCATAAAGAAAGACTACAGACTGTTAGTTCAAAAACTCAAAAAACTTTACATACTATGTACTTCTTAGGAAGTTCCTACAGGATGAGCATTACCAAGCATAGGGTTTTAAGACAAGGAAAAGGTGGAAGAGGATCTACAAAACTGAGAATCCAAGGCACGTAACCCCTTCAATGACAAATATGAGCCATGTATAACAGGGAAAGAATCTGCGAGGCTGCAGCAAAAGAATTGTGGGTAACTAAAAACATTCTGGGAATTGCTGGCTCATTCTAAGCACCATCCCTGCTTTTCTAAGCTCCATCCTGTATAGTATAAACTGAAAATGTATGAACTATTTTCTTTATCTCTCACCAGCAGATTGTTATTGTTAAGAGAGCACAATGAAAACATCTGTACAAGATTTAGATGGCAGAGGAAAATGAGAAGCCATTGTTCTCCGGGGACACTTGAGGGCAGAAGCAGTGGCTTCCAGGTGACAAAGACAACCAATATTAGCAGCTGTGGTTCACCCACAATTCCTGTACTTCCACATTTCTTGAAAACCACTGATGTTTTTCCTATAGGTTGTGTGAATCTCTAATATCATGTCTTAAATTCCTTTCTTTTTGAATTATATAAAGTAGTTTCTATTTTCCCGACCTAATCCTGACAGATTCAGGAATGCTCTAGGTGAAAATACAGAAGTGATGGATCATCTGATGCTTCAATAATGACCATTATTTACATAGTAACTATATTGTAAACATTGACTTTTGATTTAATTAAGATTGTGAAATACCTGTATTTGGAGGATAGGGAGAGGAGAAATTGTGTGCAAATAATATGATGATAAAGAATGACACATTCTTAATTTCCATAAAAAGAAGTCTATATATAACATTTAAATTTGATAATTTTTTTAAAAAATAGCAGCATAAAACCATACCTTTTTTAAAGCCAGTGATATTGTCTTAGAAGAGTGGGTTAAGGGATGGGACAAAGGATTGCTCTTGGGAAATAGTCTTTCAATAACATTGCATATTTTAGGTAGATAATGTCTTATTTCATTAAAAATAAAAAAGATTTTTAAAGTGTTATTAGCAAAAAAAAAAAAAAATCAGAAAACTCTGGTTGCCTACAAATATGATAAATCGCCATAATAGACACTGTCAAAGTCCTACTCCTATCCCTTGGAATCTTCACAGTCCTCTGGCAGACTTCCCCCTGCCAGTATCTCTGGCTCAGTGCTGAGTAGACTGCCACCTCCCCTCCAATGTTACTGAATTTCCCAAACAAACCACTTTCATTCAAATCTGTGTCTTAACATCTCAATCTGGAGAAAACCAACAGTAAGGCAATTACTAAACATGACTTCTTTCTTGTTCTTTTAGACAAACAAAACAGGAAGTTCAGAAAGACCCTTTGTTAGCTACTTTACATTCATTGTATCTTATGAAATTCTCATAACAATAATGTAAGAATTATTCAGACACAGCTCAGAAAACTGTGTCCATAGTCTCACCATTGGGATCTGATTTCAGAAATAAAGTAAAATAGGAAAAGTACCAGCAATATGAATTAATTAATCCTAAATCTCCATATGCCCCTTTACCCAAGTCACTCTCTCCCAATTTTTATTTCCTCAAAGCACTGTACCTGGAATTATCCTGTACATGTGTTTATTTACTTACTAATTTTCTCTCACCCACCCACTTGAGAACAGAAATTACATAAAATACTCACTGATGTGTCCTCATTGGTGTATCCCTAGAGTTAGGGATACATTTAGACACTCAATGAATATTTTGAGTGTTATACAAATGAATAATTTAATCCTTAAAATACTTAGGCCTTATTTTATGACCCTTTATCTTTTCTAGAGTTTTTGCATGTCCATCCACCCTTGCTGACTTCACAGAAACACAAGGCTTCCTTGCCACTCCACCACACTCCTGCCTCTAGGCTTTTCCATGTACTGTTCCCTCTGCCTGGAACATTTTTCTTAGCCCTCCTGGATTGTTCCTTCATTTCATTTAGATCTCTTGTGATAGTCACATTATTAAACAGACATTATTTTTTAATTTTTCTCTTTGGTAATTATCACCATATGACATATATCTTTATTGCTGTGCCTACTCCATTAGACTATGAGCTCAATGAGAGAAGAATACTGTCCATATTTCTTCACTGGTACATTCTCAATACTTAGAATAAAGTTCCTGGTATGTAACAGGAGCTCAACAAATATTGTTGAATGAATGGATGGGCAATAATGTAAGCTAATAGTGCCATGAAATCAACAACCTTCACAAAATTATTTTGGTTTTCTGAAATCTTCAAAAAGCACCAGTAAGAAATACAAAAACTAGGAAGACTTGGCACTATAACTGCAGTTCAACAAAAGGATCTATGTTTAGATTTTGATGTTTCGAGTAGACAGAGCACATCGACTCAAAACACGTACTTTCTAGCATTCAGCTTCTGTGCCAGATCTCCACCATGTGTATCTTTTAAATCTTTTAAACTTAAATGCAAAATTTCATGTGCGCTTGATTAAATATCTCATTAGTTTTCCAGGCACAATTGCAAGTATTCAACAGTTTAGTGAAAACTGAATTGCAAAGTCCACTTTTTAAACGGCATGCTCTTACAGATCTTACAGGGTACTGTCATTCTCATCTCCCTCTTGGAGCTTGATTGATTACTCCTTTTCCTTATGTTCATTAATCTCGTCACCTTATCTTTTATACCACTTCATTTTAGCAGAAAGGTAATAATAAAACCCTCATCCATTATCCTTTTACTCATCTAGTCAAGCGGAAATGGTTAATAACATGCTACAAATTGAACTTCAATCACCTCATTTTCTCCTTTGTTGAATACACATTAAAATATATTCCAAAAGTGCAATTTGTTTTACAGGAGAATTTGTGTTATATTGCTACAGACAACTGAAATTAAGTGTTTCTCAGTTTGGTTATTAAATATATCCAAGTGCTCTTTTATCGATAATACTAAAACATTAACTCATTTTATTAGGGTATAACAATACCAGAGCCTTATCTCCTAGAACACAAAGACATCTATACTACCTAATAGTATGTGTTATATGATGGGTCATTTATCTTTTTTAAAAAAATACTAGTGGTAATTTATGAATTGGTACATTATTACAGATGAAATTGCTCTCTATTTTTAAAAGTTAATTTGTTTACATGCAGCCTTATCTTAAATGCAAGCTCTATTAGTGAAGAAGTCTATAACTGTCATATAAAACAGAGAGAAGAATGGGCATATGCATAAAATAAAAAGACAATGATTTAAGATTTTAAAACTATAATCTCTGAATGGAATAAATGTATCTGTAATTAGACTGATGTTCTTAAAAGGGAAAAGAAAAAAAAAGACTTCTGAAATCACATAAAATTTTATGTACATCCATCACAACAAATACTTGTTGAACTGGGTTCTAAAAATAGTTCTAAAATAATGGGGGAAGTAGCTATCCTTCTGGGGAGAAATCAATTTCAACTACTGTGAGCAGGTACCTTTATTTGCAAATGGACATGTTCACTAACTGACTAAAAAACTAGGCTTAGAGCACATTTTTCAAAAACGTAACCAGACAATCAAGGCTCCCTGGATATTATCATCCTACCACGTTAAAAAAAAAAAAAAAATCTTAGCTGGGCGCAGTGGCGCACGCCTGTAATCCCAGCACTTTGGGAGGCTGAGGCAGGAGGATCGCGAGTTCAAAGCCAGCCTCAGCAATGGCGAAGCACTTAGCAACTCAGTGAGACCCTGTCTCTAAATAAAATACAAAAAAAGGGCTGGGGATGTGGCCCAGTGGTCGAGTGCCCCTAAGTTCAATCCCTGGTACCAAAAAAAAAAAAAAAAATCTCTAACTAGAAAAACATTTAGCAATTGACCATACAAAACTTTGAGCACCCAAACTGTACCACTTGAGAGCAAAACCATCTTTCTTGCGGGGGGGGGGGGGGGAACCACATATATATATTTTAAACCTATTTACTTATACTGCAATTTTTAAAAATTGTGTTCCTTTTAGTCTATTATTCACTATTACATAGATACATAGGTGATGTATGACAATTACAAAGTTATTATAGGATTATTCACTCAAGTTCTTGTTTTTTCAGCATGAAAAACAGGTAGTATGCCAAATGTACATAACTCCATTTACATGTGTTTTATTGCCCCCCCTGGGGATTGAATTCAGGGCCTTGTGCATGCGAGGGAAGCATACATGTTTTTTAAGACTCTGTTGTTATTCAGTGTTGCCAATGAACAGACTAATCCTCTTCTGTGATTTTTGACATTTTTTGTGTTAGCAGGTTTTCAAAACACCTGCTATGTTACACATGAATTACATGTCATAATTACATTATATTCTCCATGAATAATCCTTGTTTTCTATAAATTATGAAAAATAAAAGAATATTACAATAACAAGAGCCTAAAAAGGGTGTGTGTGTGTGTGGTGGTGGTGGTGGTGGTGGTGGTTGTAGTGCTGGGGATTGGATCCAGGGCCTTTGGCATGCCAGGCATATGTTAATATTCAGAGGTAGAGCTACATTCTCCCCTCCACCTAACAGCCTTAATTTTTTTTTTTAATTTCATGCTTACACCTAACCTATGAAAACATGGCAAGCTTATGTTACACATGGTGAATATGTTTGTTCCTTGTAAAAAGGGAAAATTATCATTTTCACACTATCCAGCATATGAAAATCAGAAAGCCATCAATAAATAAGCCAATGTAGGCAACAGGCTTGATTTCAATTTCTACATGTCCATGAAGTGTATCAGATGTCATTTGCCTATAAGCAAATGAGTTCATCAATTTAATGAGGACCTAGGCAAATCAGCTGCTTAATGAGAACTCCAGCTAACATATTAGAGGTTTTGCTTCAGTGCTAACAAAATCAGTACAATGAAACTGTGATGAACTGAAGAAAGGCTATTTCTTTTCAAAATTATTTTTTTCATGTAATTAATGGTAAATAGCAAAGTGTGGTCATTTATAGAAACAATATTGTTTACCCTTTATATTTTAATGTTTTTATATTTAAACAATGATTTCAACTTTAAAAAAAAACATTTACCAGGTTTTTTTAGTTATACATGACAAAAGAATTCATTTTGATATAATTATACAAGAATTTAATATATCTTATGCTAGTTAGGATCTCATTCTTCTGGATGTACATGATAGTGGGATTCACTGTGTTGTTTTCATATATGTATACAGGAATATTATGTCCAACTCATTCCACTGTCTTTCTTTTTTCCTACTTGTAGTTTGTTTTTTGTTGTTTTTTTTTTTTTTTCAGCACAATTACCTAGTTTGGGCAATTCATATGACTCTAGAAATTTGTCAATCAGTGAGGTGAATAGAGAACCTACTAATTGGGAACAAATCTTTACTACATGCACGTCAGATAGAGCACTGATCTCTAAAATATATAAAGAACTCAAAAATCTTAATACCAAAAAAACAAATAACCCAATCAATAAATGGGCCAACGAACTGAACAGACACTTCTCAGAAGAAGATATAAAATCAATCAACAAATACTTGAAAAAATGTTCAACATCTCTGGCAATTAGAGAAATGCAAATCAAAACTACTCTAAGATTTCATTTCACTCCAGTCAGAATGGCAGCTATTAAGGACACAAACAACAATAAATGTTGGAGAGGATGTGGGGGAAAAGGCACACTCATACATGGAAAGCAGTATGGAGATTCCTTGGAAAATTGGGAATGGAACCACCTCAGCCATACCACTACTGGGTCTATTCCCAAAGGACTTAAAAACAGCATACGACAGGGACACAGCCACATCAGTGTTTATAGCAACACAATTCACAATAGCTAGGTTGTGGAACCAGCCTAGATGCCCCTCAGTAGATGAATGGATAAAGAAAATGTGGTATATATACACAATGGAATATTACTCAGCAATAAAGGAGAATAAAATAATGGCATTCGCAGGTAAGTGGATGAAATTAGAAAATATAATGCTAAGTGAAGTTAGCCAATCTCAAAAATCCAAATGCCGAATGTTTTCTCTGATATAAGGAGGCTTATTCACAGTGGGGTAGGGACAGGGAACATAGGAGGATTAGAGGGACAGTAGAAAGGCCAATGGGGAAGGAGGTGGAGGAGTGGGCAAGGGCAAGGGAGTTAAAAAAAAAAAAAAAACCACAAGATGGTAGAATGAGAGATGGATATCATTACCCTAAGTGCATGTATGAAGACACGAATGGTGTGAATATACTTTGTGTACAACCAGAGATATGTAAAGATGTGCTCTATATGTATATTACAAATTGTAATGCATTCTACTGTCATATACAACAACTTCGACTAAAAAAGAAGCACAATTACTTAAAGCTTTCTTATTAGCTGATTAATGGCTTGGACTGTAGAGAATTATTTACCTTTATAACAAAGTTAACACTATTTTAAATTGAACACAGAAATATCTTTTAACATTCGATGTTTTCCTATGTTATTGTTTCCTAAATAATCTCCAAGACCAGTGAGAAAGAAACATTTTCTTTTGTACTTAAAACAAGGGTGCAATAGTGGAGTAAATCCATTACTTAAAAACCCATTGGTGGGGCTGGGGTTGTGGCTCAGCGGTAGAGCGCTCGCCTAGCACGTGTGCGGCCTGGGTTCGATCCTCAGCACCATGTAAACATAAATGCATTGCATTGTGTACAACTAAAGCAAATAAATAAATATTTTTTTAAAAACCCATTGGCACTGCTAGACTTATTCCTATGGATTCACAGAGATGGTGTGGTTAAGGAGCAGAAATTCTACATGACTGGTATGGGTGAGTAAATATCATGTGTTTCCTCACATGTTCCAGTGAGGTGTACAATATATAATTTAATCTAATCTTTGTAGTTAACTTGCAGTTAACTGGAATTACAGAGAACAGAAGTACTGCAATGAAGTGTACAGATGGAGCAGGGGCTGTAGCTCAGTGGTAAGGCACTTATTAAATACATTTGACTTTTAATAAATCAGTGCCATGACTAAAAAATGCCCTAGAATGAAAAATACTCAGGGATAAAACAACAGAAAAGAGCAATCCCAGAATAGATCCCTCTAGGTGTAAACAAGTTTCAGGAAATATTTTTGCAACAAGATGATACATTTAAATATTGATTTAGGCGTGAGAATATTAAGGAATATTGTTAATTTTGTTAGGTAAGATTGTTATTTTGGTCTATGTAGGAAAATATGTCATTTAGAGAAATAAATAAAAACATTTAAGGATGGACTATTGAATATCCAATGTATTTTAAAATCCTTCAGCCTTTCACTTGTGCTATTGACTGAATTTCAAATGTGGTTGTGATTTTGGGACAAAAGGGTAGTTTCTGGTGCTGGTAACATTTTGTTTCTTTTTCAAGTTGTTGGTTTCATGGGTCTGTCCATTCTGCAAGAATTTAATGAGTTATATAATTATGTGTAGTATTCAGGATATAGAACATTTCAATAAAAATTCTGAAATAAGCCCAGTACAGTGGCATGAACCTGTAGTCCCAGATACTTGGGAAGCTGAGGAGGGAGGACAGTTTGATCCCAGTAGTTTGAGGACAGTCTAGGCAACATAGTAGAACTCCATCTCAAAAATAAATAAATAAGAAGTCTAAAGCAAATTCATTAGCAATTTAAAAACAAGGAAATTAAATAATTAATAATTCAGGGGCTCTGGAATAAATTGTTTGGGTTTAAATTCTGGCTTTACTAGAGACTACTTCTGATCATAGGTAGGTTAACAATAGCTTTATACCTCAATTTCATTATCTATAAAACATTAGCTATAAACAATTGGTGTATCAATAGCCCCTGTTTCTAAATTGGGCTATTCTATTTTCTTTCATTTTGGGGGTGTGTGTGTGTGTGTGTGTGTGTGTGTGTGTGTGTGTTTGGATTATCTTCCTTTTTCAGTCCAAAACAGAGTTCTAATTCTCTCTAAAAATTGGAGCAATATGAAATCAATTTGAAACAGGAGTTTTGAATTGAAATAAAGACTAGCAGTTTTAAAAACCAGGAAGGAAATTCACAATGTCAACTTGGTCTTCAGTGCCTCATGAGAAATATACTTGCTCTAGATAGTTACTTGGAGGTGGCAGCAATTTGTTGCTCATCTATTGCCTAAAGTAGCACATACCAGAATATATTCTGTTGACTGATTTGATCAAAGTACTATTAAGCATGTCAAGAAATCTGCACCATGGTAATTAAGACATATCTGCATCAGAGTTCATAAATGGAAGTAAAGAAAATGTTGCTGAGCAGATTCTTCAAGATTACTTTATTAGTACTGGAACTATGTGTATTTTATCAGACATGGAACTCCAAGGATACCTTTTAGAATATCAGTTCATTACCCTAGGTACATGTATAAAACACGAATGGTGTAACTCCACTTTGTGTACAACCAGAGAAATGAAAAGTTGTGCTCCACTTGTGTACTATGAACTGAAATGCATTCTGCTGTCATGTATAACAAATTAGAATAAATTAATTTTAAAAAGAATATCAGTTCATTAAAACAATAAGGGGATAAAAACATCTATATACTTTAGAATAGAATGCTGTTTATATAAATATTTTTCTAATACTTTATAATTTATTCTTTATTTTTAAATTTTTATTTGTTAAACTGTATGTCATTTGAAGCATATTAAATAGCCTTAAATTACTGCTAACATATTACTGTCATTGCTATTATGTCTTGCAGGTTGAAGAACAGCACAAAATATTCTATAGTTAATAAATAGTTTAATAATATAGACAGAATTATTCTTGTTTCAGAATCAGACTATGATATTAGGTTATATACTGAACCTTCTGAAAAATTATAAGAATGAAGATTCTAAGGTCTGCTTTCAAGTGTTACAAATGAGCCTGTGTTGATTTGTAGTTGTAAAGTAGCTAATGAAAAAGCAATTATAGGTGGGTACAGTGGCACATGCTTGTAATCCCAGCAGGTCAGGAAGCTGAGGCAGGAGGATCGGATCGTGAATTTAAAGCTAGCCTCAGCAAAAGAAGGCATTAAGCAACTCAGTGAGACCCTGTCTCTAAATAAAATACAAAATATGGCTGGGGATGTGGCTCAGTGGTGGAGTGACTCTGAGTTCAATACCCAGTACCGCCCCCCAAAAAAGACAATTATAAAAATATTTATATCCTTAATTATAATAGTAATTCATGCTTTGTAAAAGGACTTTTTCTTTATAGCTTTTAAAATACTGCTATTATACACCTTAGGGATAAAAATGAGTCATATAAGTTGGTGTTAAAGTTATAGCTCTATAAGCCAGGAAGAGGGCTTTACACCAGTTAAGTCAAGTTTAAAAAACAACTTGCTTAAAAACTAGTCAGCATAAATCAAAACTTTAAAGTTTTGTTATTGCCCCAAAAAGTTTTTTTTTTTTTTTTTTTGTACCAGGGATTGAACTCTAGGGCACTAGACCACTGGGCCACATCCCCAGCCCATTTTTGTATTTTATATGAGAGAGGGTCTCACTGAGTTGCTAAGTGCCTCGCCATTGCTGAGGCTGGCTTTGAACTCGCGATCCTCCTGCCTCAGCCTCCCAAAGTGCTGGGATTACAGGCGTGTGCCACTGCGCCCGGCTCCAAAAGTTTTAACCATATGGATGTACTATTAAATTTTCAATTTTTAAGCATGTATTTTATACTGGCTAATATAAAGAAGTGGACATCATAACCATATGACACCTCAAAAAATGGTATATCTATCAATGATGGTTAAATTTGAGTGTGAGTGCAAAAATCCAACCTGCAAAATATTTTAAGTAATTTAGGAACCTTTTCTTTTTTGTGAAAGAAAAAAAGATGATCCACAGGTAGTTGGTTTGGAAAATTACTTAGTTCAGTGGATCAAGAACATAAAGCCTGTGGTCTGTGATTTTTGTTGATATATTTCTATGCTTAGATTCTAAGGAAGAGATAAGGGAAAGGAAAAGATTCAGGATCAAAAAGCATTGTTGGGTTGAGCCAGCTCCACCTATTAAAAAGGTTCCTAAGAACCCCAACCTAGGGCTGTGGTAGTGGCTCAGCAGTAGAGGGCTCGCCTAGCACGTGCACGGCCTGGGTTCAATCCTCAGCACCATGTAAGAATAAAGGCATTGTGTACATCTAAAACAAATCAGTATATATATATTTTAAAAAAGAACCACAACCTAGAAATTTCCACTTTTCTCTTACTGGCAAAAAATATACTTACTGTCCAGTCCTATTTTCCAGAAAAGGTAGGAAAAGTAGTGTGCTGAGGGGATGGGGTGCAGTTAAGCTAGGAAAATTGATACCCTTCAAAATTCACAGTTCTGCTGATTTTCTTAAATGAAGATAAATATGTTTCTTAAATGTTAACATATCTTTAAAACAATTTTCATCAAAATCACGTTTTACGAAAACACCAGACATTGTTCCTCTTTGAAAAGCACCTAAAGGGGAATAATACATCAGACACAGAATAAGTGATTTTGTACAAGGTGTCAATTTCAAAAATTTAAATAAATTTTACAGTGTCTAGTGACATTCTTTAAATCAAGCAATAAAGCAAATACTGTTTTGTCTGAAAAATGCACTGCATTTTAGAATGGCATTTTTACAATTTGTAGTATTTGTTAATCAGAATTTTACTTTTGAAATCAATATCAAAAAATGGGTTTACTGGCTCATAAAGGTGCCTCTAGATCCCTACCCACTGAGATGCATCTCAATTTCTTAGAGGAAGTATGACTAGAGAGAGGGTAAGAGAATAAACTCTGGAATCAAATTGCCTGTGTTCAAAACCAGCTCTAGCAATCTTAAGCAAATTACTTAATTTCTCTGAACCTCAGTTTTCTCAGCTATAAAAATACAATGATAATTGTAACTATAAAAAGTATTATGTAAGTTGAGAGTACAATAGTAGTTACTGAGGCAGGGGAGATTACAGTGGGAGTGGGTAAGAAAAGACTGATCAATGGGGACCAAGTTACAGTTGGGAGCAAGAAGCTCTGGTGTACTACTGCACAGTAGAGTGGACACAGGTAACAGTACCAAACTGGACATTTTAAAAAGCTAAAAGAAAGGATTTCGAACATTTCACCATAAAGAAATGATAAATCTTTGAGAAGATAAATATGTTTAAAGTGGTTTAAACATTATACAATGTATACATGCATCTTATATACAATTTTAAGGTTTTTGTGTTTCAGTTAAAAAAAGCAGAAGACAAAATAGAGTAGCACTGCTTCATGCATATAGTACAGGTATTACTATATATGTATAAACAGTACATACGTATATAATATGTAGTATTGAGCACTGTTTTGTACAATAAGTAGTACATGTTATATATAACTAGTTTGTTAATATGTTATTGAAATATATAATTATGTGTAATTATGGTAGAAAAAAACTATTAGCATATCATGTGTTACAAATGTTATTTCTTGTCATTTGAGATATGTTCATTAATCACTTACCATATATTGGACACTGTGCTAAACATTAGAGTTATAACCAAATCAAACATAAACCTTGCCTTGCGCAGACCACAAGCATTATTTAACCATCATTTTATTACAACAAAGAGTTAATGTTGAATTTGTTCTCTGCAGTTAGAGAAAAGGAAACAGTAAAGAAGATTTATAACTATAAAGTGAGGTAGAGACTGGTAAGGCACTGGTGATGCTAGCCACTTCATGCTTCCTGGAACACTTAGTCCTAAGTGTTTCTAAAGGACATGTCCAGGGGTTTGGGGTGTGCTCTGCAGCAGAGTCCATGCGTAGCATAAACAAGGCCCTGAGTTCATTGCCTCAGCACCACCCAGAAAAAGACAAAACTAGAGTGATAATTTAAAAACCTTAATAATTTAAAGTCATCCAATTTCTTCAGAATTTCTACTCCATATAACTATGAATTTGATGGAGTACATCCATAAAATCACATAAAAATAAATTTTTAAAATTTCATAGCAAAATAAGAAAACTCAAGATATCCTAGTGGTAGGAAAATTAGATCAAAATAATTTTATATTGAGTCTTACAATGAAAACACAAAAATGCAAATAAATTGCTATTTGTATTACCAAAAACCTAAGTACCCCAAAATTAATTTGCCCCCTACAAAAAAAATGACCTCAAGGGACTTTTGCTAATTATGTAAATGTCTATCTTACCTACTTGTAATTTCATTCAAATTTACTCTCCTTCCCCCAATTAACAACCCTGCCAAATGTTTGGACTTGAAAAGGCCACAGCTTTATACACAATTAACAGTCAAATTCTAACACAAATTACATGTCATTCTTATCTCTGTATACACATTGAACTCCTATATCTTGTTGCCAGCAGGCAGCCTGCACAAGGGAATACATCCTGAATTTGTTTAATGTCTAGGAATAACATTTAACACTTAAAAAGGAGATACTATCCACTGCCAGTTATGTGAACTGAAATTGCCAGGTCCCCTCCTTTTAATTTTATTCAAGTAGTTTAGAAAATGATTCACTATCCACTTACTCATCTGTTTTAACCAAATATCTCTTGAAGTGTAAGAAGGAAATATCACCTTCATTTTTTCTTTTAAAAATTTTCAGGATGATTGCAGAAACTTTTATGTATATCACACATATTTTTTTGAATTAGAAATTTGTTAACTATCATTTGACATCATCGCACAAGAGAAGCTATTTGAAATTGGATCGATCCTGAAAACTAAGATTTTTTTTTTTTATAATTTAGACACTATTATTTCTTTTTATTCTAAGTTGTTATATATGACAGCAGAATGCATTACAATTCATATTACACTTATAGAGCACATTTTTACATATCTCTGGTTGTATACAAAGTATATTCACACCATTCGTGTCTTCATACATGTACCCAGGGCAATGATACCCATCTCATTCTACCATCTTACCATCTTTTTTTTATCCTTTTGCCCCCTCCATCTCCTCCCTCCCCATTGGGCTTTCTAGTGTTCCTCTAGATTTCTATGGTCACTTACATCTATGGTTGTTTTTCTAGAAAGAGTTTCCAATAGTAGCAACACTAGAAATAACCAATTCCTAATTTAGCAAAATACAAGACAATCATCACATCAAAACGCTTAGGCATGTTCCAATCTTTTTCTTTTTTTTTAATGCACTACATTGTTTGCCTTTCATGTGCTGTTTACTCTGATTGCTGTCCCTATCTCCTGTCTTTTTTTTTTAATATTTGTTTTTTTAGTTGTAGGTGGACACAGCAACCTATATTTTATTTTTATGTGGTGCCGAGGATCGAACCCAGTGCCTCACGCATGCTAGGCGAGTGCGCTCTACTGCTGAGCCACAACTCCAGCCCATGTTCCCATCTTTTGAAGTACAGCATTTTGTTACCTGAGTGCATCAATGAATACCAGTCATTTGTATACTAAAAGGAAAACTAAAATATACTTTACATATAATGTACTGATATGCAGTTATATTATGATTTAAAGAAACAAAAGAAAGTCCATAAAAACAGACTGACTGGTTTAGTTAACCAGCTTAATACCCTTCAATGGTCTCTTAGTATGGTTAGAATAGTCTCAACTTTTTGTATTGGCATTTATCTACCTATTTAGCTTTACAATCTACAGCCTTCTCTATCTACTCCAAGTTTCCCCCATACCATAATTCTTTTTCTCTCAAATTGTCATCTTTCCCTTAGCCTGTAATATACTTCCATTTATCTAGCAAATTCCTGCTAATCTTTCAGTTAATAGTTTAAATTTCATTTCCTATATATGATGTCTTCAATAGACTCCCTTCTATCCTCCAAAAACATATTAGATATTGAATATGCATTTCCCTACTATTCCATACACTCCTACCATAGCGCTTACTGCAACGTATAGAAGTTGCTGGTTGTTCGCCCAATGAAGGAAGTTCTGTGAGTACCATTGAGAAAAACCATGTCTGTCTTTCTCACTATTGGATTCCCTAGGTCTACACATATGGATGGGCTTGGCACTCCTTTGATTTCTAAATCTGGGCTCACATTTGTCAAGTTACAGTGAGCCAATATGCATTATAATATTCATTTAAATTATTATATTCTCTTCTGTTACTATAAATCCCTTCCTAGGAGTATATAATATTCTGTTTCCCCTCACCCTCTTGGACCAAATGAAGAAACTGATGTGCTTGGACACTGCATTCAATTTGGTGCAATGGAGAATAAAAGTGGCAAATCTGGAGCTAGAACAGAACCTACATTTGAGTTTAAGTGGCACCACCTATGATCTATGTGACATTATGGAAGTATTTAACCTCACAAAGACTCAATTTTTTTTCTTTTTTATACAAGGCCTCAATTTTCATCTATAAAAGAGGAAATGTTATTGCCTGTCCCACAGATCTCAAAGAGTTGTAAGGTATTAAGAAAACTGAACTTGTAAAAGCCCGTAAAAACTCAATCAAGTACAAATGTTCTATTATTACCTTGATATGATGTCAGAACAAGTACTTCTGAAATTTTTCATCCTTGGTAATATTGATTAGATTCATCATAAACTCTATTATTTTGCTTGTTGTGCTTTAAAATCCTATTCAGGGATGCAGCTATTACTCTGAGACCAAATCATAATCCTTTTTAAAATAAAAACCTGAACATTGAATCTTTTTTATTTTAAAGAATTTGCACCCTGTGTAGTGGATAGTGAACCAGAACTGCCATATCGTTTCTACAACCACTTTAAGCTTTTAAAATAGACCTATGAATAATGGCTAAGATAGTCAGCATTTGATTTCACATCTGAGGTTAAGGATTTAAGCAAAATAAAAAGTTAAATTAGGAATTATCATAAGGCCTCACTAAGGTAATCATTTTTAAATTAAATAATCCATTTTAAATAAAAATAATCCTGATCTTTGATATTGGGGCATTATCAATTTTAAACTTTCTAAAATTCATTAATATTCTTTCTGAGGAAACATTAAATTCAAAAAGGAAAAAGGTGGGGCTTCCCCCCCCCCATCCACTTGGGCTACATGATTTTCAAATTAAAGATATTAAAAACAGCATATGCTTCCCTCAAAGCTCTGAAGGCATGTATTTGTATACTTGTATACTTGCAAAAGAATGTTATGTGATATTTTGACTTTGAACTAAAGCTCTAAAATCATACTATTCAACTAAAGGTTTCTTTAGCAATATTAACATGGCCACACTGCACATGTTACTTTTAGCTTCTTTATGTACAACAAACTGCATTCAATTGGTGAACAAATACAATGTTTAGTATCATATTTAAAACCACTATTCAAACCTTTTCTTAATGCTATTATCAGTTTTTCTTTTGCAACAATTTTGTGTATAAAAATAAAAGCACTGGATTTTTATTAGTGCTGCCCCTTCTTTGTTTTGCTCCACTCTGCAAAGCCCTTTTGGGACACTAAGCCTGCATTTACCATAATACGGATTAAACTTTCTTTGTCCCATTGCACAGGGTTTGTTAGCAGGTTAGTCTTTTTACATTTTTCACAGGCTGCCTGCAGCTTACCCTTTAGGCCTCACTCAAAATACTTCTGTGGATTTACAAAAATGCCAGAGTGGTCTTGGGGTTAATTGGAAGATAAGTACAGCCTTTAACATAGAGACTCATTAAACATTTAGCCTTACCACAATCCACTATCCTTGGAGAAAAAAGTTCTTCAGACACTTTGAGAATGATAAAGGCGTAAAATCATTTAAAAACTGACTACTGGTTGTTTTATAGGCTTGGAAAGATTTCATTTAGCTGTTCCAAAAGTGATATAATAGAACAAAATAATTTCCTTGGTCAGCACTCTATATTGGTTTTAATATGTGTGGATCATAGATGGAAAATAACCAGATTCTCTAAAGAACAAAAAGTCCAAATCTTCCAAGTTCTTGCTGAGAGATTTGAAGTAAAAACTCAATTGATCTGTAATAGCAGAATATATTTTTAAACAAAAAAGTAATTAATTTTGATGATCTAAATTTTGTTCAAGTAAATCATCACACTCAGATATGTATCTTAGAGCCAAATGAAAAGTTCACAAACTACCAAAAAAAAAAAAAAACTATTTTAAAAGAACTTAAAATCTTTAATTTCTAAAATAAATACACACACTTGAAGTACATTCATTGATCTTAGGTTTTTTTTTTTTAATTTTGCAAGTAGATTGTTATCCAGATTAACTTTTCCATCTCCTTACCTCCTTCCAACACTATCACTCCCACTCCAAAAAGAAGAAAGAAAGAAAGAAACGACAAAACACACAGACACTTGAAGTAAAGGATTAGACATATTTGCCCAAGATGCAGATAACAAAAGCAAAAGTGAAGAAAATTGAAGAGACAGCCAAACTTCAGCAACAAAATGGTTAAAGAATCTGAAGCATTGTTCCCCTTATTCTAAAAGTCTGCTATATTGTGAAGAGCGCAAACATCAGACAAGTTAAGATTACTGACCATTATCTCCTTAATTTTCTCCGCTTTCCCTCACATTCCCTCTTGCTATCTGGGTACCATTTTTCTAAAGCTTTATTTCTGCTAAGAAGTAAACTTTCCCTAATCCATCTATTATGGAACCTTTAATTGGATTGGGAGCAGGGTGGTGTATAAAATAGCCCCTATTCACTCAAAAGGACTGTAGTTTTAGGGACTTAAAGGAGAAAGGTATTGTGAAAGAAAATCCTCAGGGAACCAAGGATTAAAATATGGCTCTCCTAAATTCATCAACTCCAGGACACAAATGAATTGCTTCCTTAAACAGGTAACTTTCTAAATAAATGGTATAGTGAAATTGAAACTAAAATAAAAAATTAATTTAAGTAGGATAATGCATTTATACTAATAATTTTGGCTTTATTAGCAATTTATACTTGACGTTTCTTCACCTCACAGCTACAATGCCAGGGATCAAATAGAATGCCTTAAACATATTTATTTATATTCTTTCCATTCTACATATATACTTTCCCAATAAAATGTCTAATGAGACAAAAAAAATATATGTTTTACATACTATACATGTTCCTTTATGCAGTATGGAAGCAACAAGCACTGCCATAACAGAAGTGTTTTTGAAGGTGAAATACATTTTCTTCCTTATCAAAAGGTGTCAGGTATATAGTCATCAGCAGTCACTCTTCTCTCAACAAGCTATCTTCTCTGTTTCTTGCATAAACACCACCTCACACAGCCCTCAAATATCCTTTGTGACACTGCAGCACTTCTGCTCTCTGCCCCCACCACAGAGCACACTAAACTATCTGGGGTATCTTCAACAGTGAGATGCTGTACAGCCCCAATACACTTGTGCTCTTAAGGAAATAAAGATACTTAAAGTGCTTACACTTAATATCTAAAGCAAAATGAAATCAACAACACAACCATCAATTTTAAATTAATCTTTCAAAAATTTATACACTGTTTATTAATAAACAATGAACTGTGGAAGAGAAATATTAGGAGAGAGCAAGATTCTGATTCACGACTTCGTCTGTGTGGTTTACTAGTCTTTATTAAAATAAAGTAAAACTAAATCAATATTAGTGATTTAATTAATGGAACTTTTGAAAACAGGTTTCAAAAGAAATAAGTTAATATTAAAGAAAGTTCTCACAAAGTACCCCTCTGTTTTGGACCCTTATTAAAACACAATAACAGCTGCTTTTTAATGAATGCTCAGCAATTGTCTGGCTATTACATGAATTATTTTATTCTCTCAAAAACCCTATGAGGTAGATACTATTATTTGTTTTTTCACAAATGAAGAAACTAAGTCTTAAAAAGTTCAATTAAATTGTTCAAAGTTACATAGCTCCAAAGAATATAAGCTCTGTGAATGCTTTTTCATTACTGTTATGTTTTGCATAGGAGCAGGCCAACATTCCAAAAGTCAAAACCTTAACTAGCCCAAATTATCATAAAAATCATAAGTACTTTTAAACATTATTCTTCAATATGTTAAATACAAATGACTGTATTCTTCTAATGGATATATTCTAAGATATATTAAATACAAATGACTGTATTCTAATGAATATATTCTATGATATTTAATAAGTCATATTCTGTCAGCAACATTTTAAGTAATATACTGTTTTTCAAGAATAAGATCATGGGGTGGTTCCACCCTATTACAAATACAAATAAATTTTAAGGTTTCATAGGTATTTTTTTAGTTCATGGTGATTTCTAATTCTCCTCCAAATTGTGTTTTTCCAACATTTTATCACACATAGGCTCATTCTGTCACTTTTGCCTATGTAAAAAACAGTATATTGAGAAATATCTTAATAGTTTTTGAAATTTGTGTTATTATTATTATTATTATTATTATTATTATTATTATTAGGAGTTGTAGACGGGCAGCATGCCTTATTTTATTTGTGCATTTTTTTTTAATTGTGGTGCTGAGGATCTGAGGATCGAACCCAGTGCCTCCCAAGTGCAAGGCAAGCACTCTGCCACTGAGCTACAGCCCCAGCCCGAAAATTTGTGCAGTTTTAACAGGCCACTTTTTGTTTTGTTTTGTTCTGTTTTGTTTTGTTTTGTTTTGTTTTGTAACAAGGAGCATCCACTTGTCTGCCCCAGATCTCTGATTCTGCAGCTTTAGAAAACCTTTTTTGGAGGAATGATGGAAAAGAAAGTTAGCACACATTCCAGGGAGAGATTCTGATTCCTGGGAGCATTAATGGGGGTCAGGGTAAGAACTGAAAGGCAGGACCAGAAAAAGAACATAATGAAACCAAGTATCCTGGTCTTCCTCACCCTCATGGGCCCTCTCACCCATACAATACAGTTGTGAATGAAGAATGTACAGATTAATTTGGGATTAATTCTCATACCCCAATAGAGAATTCATTCATCAGCAAATTTAGCCAAATTCCTAGTAGAATGGCATACATGAAAGTAGGAGACTAATAAATACATGTAGAGAACAAATAAAAATTTTATGTAAGTAAAAATTTGAAAATCACATTTTGATTTTCAAGAGCAATCTTTTTTAATTAATTGGCTAAAAATACTAAACATATTTGAAAAAATAAGAGGAACTTGCCCATTCCATTTAAGGTTAGCTGAATTGTTTTCGCACCCCAAAACAATCTCATTTTGAAGTACTGTTGACTTTTATTTTTTAAAAAAAAAGTTACTATGGGGAACGAACCAGAATGGATTCAGAAAAAATAAAAATCTACAGCCAGTATCTCTATTAAAATGACTTGCTAGTTAAAGCATATTTAAAGTATAAAAGTATTTGTCGTTTTAGAAGCCCATTAAAATTACAATATCCAACTACTATCTTTCTCTAATGCCATCTTACTAACAGATTAAGTTAGTAGTTAAATATCTCAGTGGTTAGTATGCAAAAATCGTAGTAAGGGTAATGCATTTAAATATATTCCATGTACATTTATGCTTCTTTATAACTTTAGCTATGTTTCTATGGACAGTGGTTTAGTTTTAAATGGCCAAATCTGAGGCAGGTTAAAAATTATCTTTCATTTGGGTGCTCATTAACAATAAATTACTGTTTTTTTGGGTGCCATATAATAATATATAGCCTATATCTGCTGTTCAGTAAGAGGCAATTAACCTCACATGGAAAAAAAAAAAAAAAAAAAAAACCTTTAACTAAAAAATTCTATCAGCATTTTGGCATGCTACTATGAGATTTACATACACTTTGTATAAGATTCGGCCCTCTGCTGTTATTAAATATTTAGTACAAAATAAACCAACAATATAAATATACAAATAAACACATAAATATATAAAATTATATATGAACAAACATATTTGACCAGTTACATAAAAAATACTAAAAAAAAAAAGTTGAGGGTAAAAGCCTGAAAAATAAATAAGACTTCCAAAGTTTTGCATTACAGTGGCATTTTAAATCACTAAAAAAAAAAAAAAAAAAAAAAGACTTAAACTCCATAAAAAGTTGGTTCTAAAATACACATATATTGTAATGAGTTTTAAAATACAAAACAATGACTATGATGATAATGATAAATTCTAAGGGGTTAAGCAATGCAAATTAAAGATATGTTAATTTTTAGGAAAGCTGAAAGACCAGTAAAAAAGGCTGTGTTGAACTGACAAAAAAATCAAATAAAATGCATATATGTATTTTTTTTACATTATGCTTACCCTTTAGAAGACAGAAAAGTATAGTTTGTGCCGAGATCTAAAGAAATGATCAAGCCAGAAAGTTGAGAATATCATACCAGTGTCCATAATAGGCTTGCCATTATCTGATTTGATGATTAGATTCTCAGCCCATATATGGAATGAGTGACAAAATGAATATGAAAAAATGCCAGGATCTTGAGATGGACACCCAGCTGGTACCCAAGAAGAGAGAGATGTCATGGGTAAAAGAAGAAGGAAGGAAGGGACATGTTTCAATACAGGGATACCATGGATAGCACAAAGGCTCTACCACTTTGGGTTTAACAGGGCAAAGGGAGGGTGATAGGAGGAGGAGGTAAAGTAGAAGTATGAAGTTTAATAGAGGTCCTCAAAGTTCCTATTCCCCCCTTTTATTTCAAAGGGCCAAGTTTACTGGCATCTCTAGTACTGTGCTGGAGCAATGAAGTAAAGCCCAGGAAGATCAGAGAGACAAAAATTACAAAAACCAAAGCCGGGCGCGGTGGTGCACGCCTGTAATCCCAGCACTTTGGGAGGCTGAGGCAGGAGGATCACGAGTTCAAAGCCAGCCTCAGCAATAGTGAGGCACTTAGCAACTCAGTGAGACCCTGTCTCTAAATAAAATACAAAAAAGGGCTGGGGATGTGACCCAGGGGTCAAGTGCCCCTGAGTTCAATCCCCGGTACCAACCAAAAAAAAAAAAAAAAAAAAAAAAAAATTACTAAAACCAGACCAGAAAGCAGAATTCAAAATTTAATAGTCTGCTAGAGAATTAACCCATAAAGAATACTTATTTTGCTTACCTGAAAAAAAGAAAAGAAATTATAGCATCTAACTGAAACTGCAGAGATGAAAAATTCTAAAATCTTTTTAGCAAATAAAGAACGGTAAAGCGAAACTATTAAAGAGAATCAATCAAAATCTTAAGAAGTGTGAAATGATGCTGACTTCCTTTATTTAACAAGCTTCAGCAATATATTTTAGTACATATGATGATAATCCAAAGAGCTTTCACAAATTCCTCCTGAGCTCAGTCCTTCTAAGTTTAATTTTGCCATGATATCTTAAATTCTTCAACAAAATATTCTATTACCAGGGAGGGATTTCCTGAATGCAATCCTCAATATAAGGTATCAACCAACACTTTTTAATAATGTTCTATGCCACTTTAAAAACTAAATTCATTAGGTTATCCAGCAAAATGTACTTTCTATATGTAGCAGAATTTTAGCAAAAAGTTACATATTTACTCATTCAAAAAATATTCTTTAAATGTCCTCTAAGAGTCAAGCACTTTTTCAGAGCTTGGAGAGTCAGAAATCAACAAGAACAAAAACAATAATATAAAGCTGGAGAGAAGGGAGGATATATGATGAAGGGCTAGAAAACTAACTTATACTTTGAACAGTAAATATTTGTTATTTGCAGAAAATAAAATCAAAGAACCTCAAAATATTTGGGCTAACTATGTAAACAAGGGATGAAATCTGATAATCAAGTATCTATTATAAAATTCAATGTCAACTCCTTCCATAAATTCCAGGTTTCATAGCAAACTCTTCAGTTGTTTTGTTCTATAAGGAAATACAGAGCCACACATGTAATAACCACAATGCTACTACTCACCCCCAAATTACATATTCTATTTATTTAAAACATTTTTTATTTTAAGACTCATATTCTGACCAGCATAGAACAATTCATATCTATACTCAGGATGTAGTAAAAATAACATTCTTTTAGCTATCTATACACATTAACTAAACTAGTACTTAGCTAGCTCATCAGATATGAACAATTACTAACAACTTCATCTTAAAGTACAAAGAGAATCTAAAAATATTAAAACAAATACTTTAAAAATAAATATAATAAAAATTTAAGGGAACCTCAAAAATGAATATGGTGATGCAAAATAGATATGTACTCTAATACTTTCAATACAGTTAAAAGTTATTTGTACAACTTTGTTCTAAATATTCAATAAAATAAATCTGATCAATAATTAACAGAAAATAATATTAATTTAGAAATAGATCATATTTTTAATATTCTTTTACTTATAGATGGACACAATATCTTTACTTTATTTATTTTTATATGGTGCTGAGGATCAAACCCAGTATGCTTCACACATACCAGGCGAGTACTCTACCACTGAGCCAAACTCCAGCCCTTAAATCATATTTTTATATACTACTATATTTGATGTTTAATACATTTAACAATTTTATAATATGATTAAAGTTCCATTAGAAACCAAATTACAGCTTTTTTAAACTTTTTATTAAAACATCAGCTGGTATATCTGTAAATATTCAAAGATTTTTTTGTGGAATGAATAGTTCTAGACATATTTATAAAGAATCTGAAAGGCTTATTGGCTTCTATGTTTATTTAGAAGCTCACTGATAAATTCTGCATTAAATTTGAACCTTCTAACACCATAATTTTCCTATCAAATAGGTATAACATTACTTGTAGATCATAAAACTCCCATGGAAATGTGGATACACACACGATATGGTTTGGACATTTTATGAGACATCTCTGTGAATATACAAATGTAAGTTGTTATCAAATATACAAATGTTGTCTATAAACTAGATACTACTCCCTAAATGGTATTCTAATACTTTAATATCAAAATCCACAAGCAAAATAAGATCTTCCAGTAAAATGCAATCATTTTAAAAGAAAGTAGTTTAACAACTAGATATTAAACTAATCACACAAATAGGAATGCCACAATTATCCAAGATACCATTAAAAGGACATGTGTGCTATGCTTCACCATTTGCCAACAGCTTGATTTCTAATAGCATTCCTCGCTGAAAGAAACTAAGGCTCTTCAGAGGAAGAGCTGATTCCAGGGCCACAACAGGAAATTTATAAGATGAACCTAGAACCGGAAAAGTAAGAAAGTGCTCAAGACAATGAAGGGAAACGTCGAAAAGACATAATAACAAGCTAGAAAGGCTTGGGGAAATCTGGAACAAGTTAAACACTAAAATAATTATCAAAATCAATGATTTATTAACCACTGAAAATAAGAGAAATTCACAAGTCCATACCAGTAATAAATAAATACACTGAGGGATGCAGCAATATATAACCTTAAGGTATTCGCTGATAAAAGTAAAAGAATACCTGGGAAATGATAATTTTATAATCATTATGATAAAGATTAATATGGGCAAGAATTTGTTAAGTGGACTCCACACTTCATTCAGATTTTGCTGGTTTTCCTAATGTCATTTTTCTGTTTAGTAATCCCATTCAAAAAACACCACATTACATTTAGTCTTCGTGTCTCCCTAAGCTTCTCTGGGCTGTGACAATTTTTAAGACTTTCCTCGTCTTGATGACCTTGACAGCTTCAAAGAATACTGACTAGGACATTTGTAGAACATTCCTAAATTGGGTTTATGAGATATTATTCTCATGGTTAGACTGGTGTTAGGGTTTTGAGAAGGGAGACCACAAAGTCATAGCATCATCCCCATTACATCAGACGTACAGGCTCATCAACATAATGATATTAACTTTGATCACTTGACTAAGGCAGTGTTTGACAGGTTTCTCCACTGGAGAGTGATTCCCTTAAACTCCTTCCCACAGGTCTGCTTTGGAAGCAAGCCATGAAGCACAGCGTGCACTTAAGGGGTTAGGTTCCACCTCCTTTATTGGGAGTATCTACATAAATTGTTTGGAATTCTTCTGTGAGGTAGATTTGTCTCTTTTCCCCTATTTATTTTTTTCAAATACACATTTCAGATGGAATGACGGATATTTACTTCATACTTTGATTCATAAACCAACACTAAATTATTTATTTTGTTGTTCAAATTATTCTGGCTTTGGCCATTAGGAGCTCTTTCAGTTGGCTCTGTGTCCCTTTCACATAACCCTATCGTTCTGTTTCTGGGCACTCCTTATCTTCTGGCACCACAAGTTGCTCCAGGCTCATGTTCTTTGCCTCAGCAACAGAATCAGCAATTTCTCTAAGAAGCTCTGGTCCCTTGTACTGGAGCATGGTATTAGAAACAAAGATGTGGGCACTGATTGTGTTTGTTGCTACTGGGCATCATTATCCACCTAGACACCTAAGTAGATAAAGCTAAGATACACACAAATATCCTAACCTTTGTACATACACATGTGTAGTTTATTTGTATTCTGTATGTATTTATATATAGATTAAACTAAATAAGATCAAGTCTTTGACTCTACCCAATTCCACATAATTCCTTTAGCATTCATAGAGGCAATTCTGATAAGAAGCAGAATATTTGCATGGTCTCACCACAGACTGCTTATTAATTGCCAAGGAAAACATAACAGTATCTGAAAATATCAGACAACACCTTGGCTGAATAAAACTGGCATCACCATTGAAGGGTAAATGGACACTCTGTGCATCTGAGAAAGACATTATTTATGTAGTATGCTAACTAGATGCACAATCTGAATATAATCATAAATAAATATCCACATGAAAACTATCCTATAAAAAAAGGAGCAGGAAAAATGTATTCTTCAAAATTGGTAATGCCAAAAGAGAGAAAGGCAGGGCTAAGGAATTTTTTCAGACTAAAGGACACTGAAGAAATTAAATTAATACCTAATCCTAGACTAGATCCTCTAAGGGAGGGGAAAATGTTATAGACATAATAATTTGATCAGTAGATGAAAATGAAATATGGATGATAAAGATAAATTTCATAAATACGGTAACTATTATGGTTAAATAAATAAGATAATCTTAATCTCTGGAAGCTGTGAATATGTTACCTTACATGGAGCTATGGAGTGGATATTGATTGGGTTAGATAAACTGACTATTTAGGGATAAAGAAGTATGATGTATAAAAATGGTTCAGAAAAAAAGTAGTGTATGTATATATACTCAGAGAGTGACAGAGAGCACAAATGATTTACTGGCTATAATGGTAATGGTAGACAAATTCAATAAGATTTTTAAAAGGCCATGATCTTTGTTTCATACATGATAAACAGGGCACATACATGATAAAACTGATCCAACATCAGTGAAGTGTGGACTTTAAAATATTTTCTACAGCAAATTAGCAAGGCCCTAAGCAACTTAGGGAGTCCCTGTCTCAAAATAAAAATACAAATTGGCTGGGGATATGGCTCAGTAGTTAAGCATCCCTGGGTTAAATCCCCAGTACCCTGCCCACCTCACCCTCAATTCTAGAAACAGTTATTCTCTCTTGTGATGTACACAGAACTTAAGAGGTCAGTAAAGGATTTCTATGGAAATCCTTGGTAAAGCTAACTGGACAATATGTAAACAAACCTAATTAGTACCACTGGCAAATATGTATCAATAGGGTATACACAAACCCAGATAAGCCTTCTATTTTAAGAGGTTTCCCCAGTTCGACCATTACGAACTGCATATGGATACCTGTTAGAACAGCACATAATTTGAATTACAGGAAAATTTCATTTGACACATAATTTGAATCACTGTCAATTAAAAGAGTTGCCATTAGTAAATGCTATCTGAAACAACAATTCATAAATAGCAATCCTCTACTACAATTTATGAAATTCTTCCTGAAAACTTTACTTATTTCTATATGTTTTAATCTATTCTTAATGAATAAAAGAGAGATCTTTTTCTAAATAACTGACAGTTTACTAATAGGCAAAACTTGTTTACATGAAAATATTTCTAAACCATGATAATATTCTATACTAGGCAGAACAATGCTCTCTTCCAAAGATGTCCAGATCCTAATCTCTGCAAACTATGAATATGTTACCCTACATAGTGCTATGGTTTGGATATGGTTTGGGTGCCCCAAAGGGTCCAGGTGATTGAAGAATTAGTTCTCAGGATAGTGGTATTGGAGGTGGTGAAATCTTTAAAAATGGGATAGAGAGAGCAAGGCACAGTGGCACACACCTGTAATCCCAGCGGCTCAGGAGGCTGAGGCAGGAGGATCACAAGTTCAAAGCCAGCCTTAGCAAAAGCGAGACACTAAGCAACTCAGTGAGACCCTGTCTCTAAATAAAATACAAAATAGGGCTGGGGATGTGGCTCAGTGGTCTAGTGACCCTGAGTTCAATCCCCAGTAGCCCCCGCCAAAAGGGGGAGGGACAGAGGGCCATAGAGGGAGACCTTTAAGTCATTGAGGCTATAACATAGTTCTTTTGTGACACCTGGGTATTATCAAAGAGGGTTGTTATGAAAGGACCATGCCTGGCTCCACCCACTCTCCGCCCCTGGCTCACTTGCTACTACTACATGAACACATGTCATTATTATGTGCCAAGGGGTAATGCGGCCAAGGAGTAGACCTCCTCACAGGGCCTGTGCTATGCTGTTTCAACTTTGAACCTCCAGAATGTTAGCTAAATAAACATCTTTTCTTCATAAGTATTTTGTATAGTTTGTTATAGTGATGAAAAGTTCAATTAAGATTGCTAATCAGATAATTTAAAGTAAGGAAATTAGCCTGGATTATTCAAGTGGGCCCAATATAATAACTACCAGTGCCCATTAAAGTGGAAGAGGGTGGTAGAAGAGTAGACAGAGTAATGCAACTTTAGAATGGCACTCAACCTGTTGCTACTGACTTTGAAGACAGGAAGAAGAAGCCATAAGCCAAGGCATGTGAAAGATCTCTAGAACTGAAAGGGGCAGGACAACTAGTTTTTCCGTAGACCTTCTTAAGAGGAATGCAGTTCTGCCAATAACCTTGATTTCAGCCGAGTGAGACCCCTATTGTTCAAGCCACCTTATTTGTGGTAATTTGTTTACAGCAGCAATACAAAACTAATACATAAATTAATTATATATATATATACATATATACATATTCTTTCCTTTATCTTGTAAAATGCAATAAATATAATCTTAAAAACAGTAGGAAATCATAATGAAACTCAATTATATGACTCACCTACTAATCCCCACCTGAGGCATACACATAGAACATTCCCATATCTCTGGCATAGAATATAATAAAGCTTCCATGCGCTCTTTTGACAAGATATGTTCTATCTCCTTTCTATCACTTCTCTTCATCTACTGTGAATGGCTCTGCTCTCATTACCTTCAGCATCACTGACTGTATCTCAGTCTCTATTGTTCTCACTCTTTAATTCTTTTTTATACTTGAATATATTTTTATTAGTACATTATAATTACAGACAACAGTGGGATTTGTTGTTACATATCTGTACTTGAAACAATATAACGATATAATTTGGTCAATATTATTCCCTAGTACCTCCTCTTTCTTTTTCTCTGATCCTTTTCTCTACTGGTTTCCCTTCTATTTCTTAAGAGCCACCCCATACCTTTATATCCTTTTTTTCCTCTGACTCTTCCATATATGAGAGAAAACATATAATCAATCTTTGACTGAGTTTGGCTTACTTCACTTAATACTTTCAAATTCCATCCATTTTCCTGCAAATGACATAATTTCATTTTTCTTTACGGCCGAATAAAACCCCATGGTGTATATAAACTACCCTTTCTTGATCCATTCATCCACTGACAGACAGCTAGGTTGGTTCCATAATTTGGCTATGTGGATTGTGCCGCTATAAACATTCGTATGCATGCATCACTACAGTGTGCTGATTTTAATTCCTTAGGATAAATACTAAGAAGTGGAATAGCTGGGTCAAATGGTGGTTCCATTTCTACTCCTTTGAGGAACCTCCATCTCGTTAATTCTTTTCTGTTATATTTGCTCATACAATATCTCCTGAGCCTCCTGACTCTTGCATGAAGACTGGCCTTAAATGCACAAGGTTAGTTGACACCTTTTTCCTTGTCTGCAAATATATCAATCAGCATATAATATTCTGTGCATCTCAGCTCTTTTCATTGTTGCTGCGCATTCACTGATTGTTTTCCAAGGATATTCTCTCCCTATTTGCAATTTGAACATTACATTTTTCTGTTGAAGGCTATGTTATTTACTGTGTCTGAAAACTAGAATGCGAGAGCAGCAGATATAATAATTGCAAAGTTATACACATACACTCTCTGTTATAGGCAGCTTTGATAAATGGCATTAAACAACATGTTCACTTTCACTCTACATAGGCAACTTCCCCCATATGTTCTCAGTAACTGTTTATAGAACAGGGGGAAAAAATAAGCTTGGAACATCCTGATATGAAAAAAAATAAGGAAGTAGAAAGACCTAAACAAAGCCAAGCCACATTATATGTATTATCAGAACAGATAATAACAATACTTATCTACAACATATTTTCTTAAAACTTACCTGCATCAAGACATTAAAGGTCTTCAAACACTAAAATAGTACAAACATTATTAGACTAGGGAGTACTAGATGACAAAATTATGTCGTATTCATACTTATTTCCATATTGCCCAGAATTTGCTTTTGAAATAAATTTTTAAATCTTATGACAAGTTTTGTATATAAGCTCAAATATAGACCTCTACAATCTAACAACAATAAGACATACAAATATTAGTGTCATATAACAACAAAGAAGAAATATTAGACTCTTTAAATATTTTTATATTGATCACACACAAAACTATAGAAAAGTAGTATACAGGGGCTAGGGCTGTAGCTCAGTGGTAGAGTACTTGCCTTGCACATGTGAGGCACTGGGTTCGATCCTCAGCACCACATAAAAATAAATAAATGAATGAATAAAGATATATATATATATATATTTTAAAAAAATATTTATTTATTTACTTTAGTTGTACACAATGCAATGCATTTATGTTTACGTGGTGCTGAGGATCAAACCCGGGCCGCGCACGTGCAAGGCGAGCGCTCTGCCGCTGAGCCACAATCCCAGCCCAAGATATATATTTTAAAAAGAATAGTAGTATACACACTATAGATATATTATTTTTTCCTTAAATTTGACAACTCTCCTGGTAATTCCAGCTGAAAACATCCAAGGTGAAGTATAAAAGGTACAATGCAATCCTGACTTATTTCTTTAATGCATAAAAGACTTAATAAATTAAAGTGACACAACCTAAAAATTATTTAAGTATATGGTATAAAATGCATTTATTTACATGCAAATAAATATAAATTTACTGAATAAATATAAAGGCAACAATAAACAAAGTCCTCAAAAGCTACTATTCATATTCTTTAACTATTTTTCATCTTTTGCTAATTATCTTCAAGTTTTATCTTAATATAAGCTTAATGTATGTAAGTTCATGCCATGGACAAAAGTTTGTTGCCTTTTCTCATTTAAAATTGCATCTCTTGAATTACTTAAAATAAAATTAATGTATTAGCTACAGAAATCCTCAATTTTAATTCTCCTATAAGAAAAGTACCAAGGAAGAATCACATGGTATTTTCGTGGGCTCTGAAAATTAAGTTATAAAAATACCTAAATTATATAAAAAAGGGTCAATGTTATAAGAAAAATCATGAATGAATAATACATGAATTAATAAAAACAATATGAAATAGAAACGGATTTCAAAATATCAAATTATTTTAGAACCTTATTAGACTTTTTTCTTATTAAATATTTCCAATTGAACTATTTAGAAAAATTTTCATCTTAAAAGTTAAAGGAAGATCAACAATTGTTACTGAAATCAGATTAAAATGTCTTCACTAATACAAATGGTATTGACGATGACAATATTTCTAGCTAAATATAAACTGGCCATTATTGAGTGAGCAAGAACTTGCATAACTAAATACCTATCATCAAAATACACAGATGACTTTGTAAAATACATGTGGAAAATATTTCAGCACTTATGAAATACAGTGTCATCAACTCCAGGTAAAAGCTGAAATCAAAAAAGAAACTGAAGTTGATGTCAGTTTATTTCTGAGAGCTTTCTAAATTTGGTAAAGTGTTTCCTCTTTGATAACACAGTGGGTTCAGTTTTATGTAAAGACTCGTTATAAGCCACAATGTTTCTTAAGTCTAAAACATGCAGCATTTCCTTAATTCCATTTCCATCTTTTATAGACCGCCATGGATATAACTACCCGTCTTTTCCAGTGATGTGCTATAATTTGCTTTAGAAATTTGCTAACCCACAACCATTTCCTTAATGATGTTAATTATGACATTACTTGGTCATTTACATATTTCAAAAACGAAAACAACGCAAGCCACAGATCTTACATATCTATATTATCTGATCATGTTATAAATTTTCAGAGTAAGATACTGGAGTTCTAGCCTTCTCTTAGGAAAATTAATGAGAAAAAAGGAAGGCATTGGAGATTGTTGTGAACACAAGGAAAGGCAGGTGTGCCATGGATACCGTTTAAGTCATGGGAAGGCAGGACTTACAAGGAACTGTCATAGACAAATGCAGAAAGGATATTTTAAGAAAGACAGAATGGCATTGACAGAATATAGAGAAAAATGTGATGGCTTTAAAATAAACTGTCAACATCTTTGCAAGTCATGCTTTGTTACTTCTTAGCTTTAGAATGAAACAAGTTATTTAATCTCTCTGCCTTGGTTTCTATATAGATAGGGATAATAATAGGATATAATTCATTATGGATTTGTTGAAAGGATTATGACAATTAAAGTGCTTAGCATAGTGCCTGGCACAGAATAAGGACCCAGTAGGCAGTATGGTGATCATCTCATTTCAGTTGAGTTTTGAAAGGCTTTTGGAATGTTATTTCTAGAAATCTCACATTGAAAATTTGACCTTGGTGATAGAAGTCTCCAGGAAAGAGGAGGACATCAAATTTGCCAATTGGTCTATAGGCATTTATTAAGCATGACTATGTACTAGTCATGTAATGCCACCAAGTAAATAAGCCACCTGCCTTCCAACAATTTTTCATATTAAGTTAATAAATGGAAAGGCCTAAAAGGATAATAAGATATAAGAGACAACAGAAACTACAACATATAGCAGATGAGAGAACTGACACCTGGAATAGGCAATTCAAGGTGCTCTCTGGAGCAGAGCTGGGGATCAGTGAGCAACAAACTAGAGTTGGTAGAGTTTTAAGGATTTCAAAGTGTAATGACATAATGATAACAACTTTCATTCTATTCCTCTAAATGAAAAACTAGCAAGGGAACTAAAATATAAGCATGTATTTTACAAAATCATCAAATTTTTGAATCTTTGAAAAGTTGCCCTTTGAAGAAGGGCAACTTTGTAAAGAAGTTTAATTCCTACCCTCTTCTCCCAAATATTTATCGAAAACCCACTATCTAGCAGGTAGTGTGTAAAGTGCTGGGAATAATAAAACATTATGATGAGGACTATAACTGGTTTTGGGGGGAAATGTTAACATAGATAATCCCAGAAGAAGGTCAACCTTTCTGATAAGTAGGTAGATTGTTATATCATTACAACTTAAATTACAGTTTCAAGATTGCATCAAATTTATAAACTTCTTAGATTTTAGACCTATATACATATCAAAAGCATGCATCCCTAAACTCCATCCTGAAAGAACTAGCAGCTTAAATTTTGTTGAATGAAAGCCTAGACGATCTCAAGAACCTAACTAGAATTTGGGAAGAACCTAACTAGAATTTGGGAACCTGTAAAACTAGACCTCTAGACTTATACCTAGGCTCTCAGTTTTACAATATCCTACAATTCTATCAAATACCAGAAAACAAAACTTATTCCTAGCTGGGGAAAAAGAAAAAGTGGGGACAATTCAAAAATAGATGTGGGTCAGAAGAACATGACAAACCCACACAAGGCAATCTAAGATTTATAAAAGCATATAACATTAGTCTAGTTACTCCGCCTTCCCACATCTCCGTTTTTTTTTCATTTATAAAATGGTGATGACACACTTCAAAGGGATGTTTTGAGAATTTATGAGTTAATAACAGGTATAGCACTTAGCACAGGGTTTGCTACATAATACAAGTTTCATATATGCTATTATTATTGCAGAAGCATTTCCCCCAATATCTGGTTAGTGAATAATACACCCTGACAAAACCAAACAATGGCTCTAAAACATGGAGAGTTTAGAGGTAAAACACTAGAAGGTCAAACAGGTAGCTGCAGAATTGTGTTAGAATAGTGACTTCAGTGTGTTCAAGAAACAAGAGGTAAAGCAGAGGTCACAATAAATATATGCTCACCCTTAAATACATGTGTGAAAAAAAGAATTATATTCTACATTTAACAAAATTTAGACAACTTCCAATCACTTTAAATTGCCTCAGCAAAAGCGATATTAATAATAAAGAGTATACTTCTTAGGATATAGAATCTGGAATCCCATCAATGGTTTGTTCAGCTTGCATAAGTCACAACTGATTGGACACGGTCCCTGTGGGCATGCCATTTCATCCAGACTGGACGGTTCATTAGTCATAATTACTATAACTGTACAGCAGAGACTGCAGTTTTATCTCATCATACATCTTTGATCAAGCTGCTTCAATTTTGCTTTATCAGCATATGAAGTTACATTATTGGAGCTTTTTATTTTCCAATCGGTAATTAACACAGATTATGCTTTTTATCAAAACATGTATTTGGTTTTCATATTTAAGTGAGGGCCCAGATCTGACCACTGTTTGACCTCTGCTATTACAAAACCACCTTAATATCATGAATCATCAAATAAAATCTAGAATGTTAGAGAAAATTAAACAAAGAAAAGAACTGACCTGTGTTAAAAGCATAAGATGATTGCAGTTATCTAAATTGAGACTAACCATATTTGCTGCAGCTTCTCATTAAACATTAAATCGCACACCAAAAGAATACATCATACATATTTATTGTTTTGCACTGTCACTTTCTAAAGACTCATACCACAATTAGTGTTTCTTTCAAACTATAAGCTACATAAAGAAATTTCCCATGAAGCTTGAAGACAAAGTAATGTGGAAGATTGTTCAAGAAGGTTAAAGAACAGATGGATAATAGATTTCACTGAACACTAAAAGCTTAACACACTCACTTCAGAAAAAGAAAATGTTGCCAAAACATGGTTCCAATGTAAAATGCTGAATGAAATTGATGTGTCAGGATTTTTTTTTTCTTCCAAGTTCTTTGGGAGAACAATAGGAGACTAAAAGGCCTGTCTCACTATTTTTGTGTCTCACCATTTTCATGTGCAAAGTGTCCCCACTGTAGGCTGTATGAACAATCATAACCGACAGTTACATGCAGGCATTGAGGCTGCAAAAATCCCAGAGTAATTAGTGTTGTCTGAATGCAATGACATCTGTGTTCTCATGGTCCTCGAGACATGTCAGACCAATAAGATGTATATGAAAAAATATGACAAGCATTGCAAATGCCCTTCTGAAAGGCCTTACACTTTGGGGAAAAGCTGAAGAAATAACACATGTCATCTTCTTCTTGTAAGCAATATATTTAAGATTACAAACCTAAAAAAATCTTTTGAGTCATTCATTCTCTTCTTGCAAGCATACAGCATTTGCGCAAGAGACAGCAAGGTGGTATGAAAAATCTGCTCTAAGTTTGCTGCTTAAAACTTTAACACATGTGATTCTGTTCAGTGCAATATATGTGCACATTTCTATAAGTGACAAAAGGAGAGTATATTTTATTAACATTCCTTCATTATTTACATTTTAATCTAAAAACAATATCTCTTGGCATGGAACATAAAATAGCGCTTCATTTGCGGTTTAATGCCGCAGAATTATGTTAGAATTTTCTAATAAGAAACTGCCAAACTGACTGCATTAAGAAGTCTTTGTTTTAGGATACCTAAAGCTTTTGCTGACTGGTGCCTATTGCTGAGCCCTCGCTCTCTACACTGTAGCAGTATGTTTGAGCATGCACTTGCTCCAAGAAAGACATTAGTCATCATTAACAGAAGCACTGACACCAAATCTAAGTGCCTCTCCACAATGACCAAGTGGCAATCATCTTTCTCTTACACTGTCACTGCTGATTAGGATTTTCTTTCATGAAAATTTAATTTGTCCCCCTTTCTGCAGCTTTTTTTTTTTTTTTTTTTTTTCATTTCTGAAAAAGCAATGTATTCAGGAAAGATAACAAATGAGCAACACAGCTAATGATATAAAGGTTGCAAGATTCTCAGGTTAAATCTTCTATTTAATACAACAGAAAAACACAGATTAAGCTGAGGATTAACAAAGAGCAGAAGAAAAATAATAATCATGAAAGGAATATTGCTTTAACAATCTCTAAACCTCAAAAGGTGAACAATTCAAGGGATTCAACTGAGTCTTCCTTGAATGTTAATTATAGAATCTCAAAGCTTTTTAAAAAATAACAGAGTAACCAACTTTCACCATATTTCAATTCTGGATTCTCTATTTCTTAAAAAAATAAGACAGGAACATTCACACAGACATGCCACTGTAAACTTAAGAAAATACTTAAGCATTCGTGCCTCCACTGTGGATTAACCTGCTACTTAGTATTTTTTGAAAAGGGGATTTTTGTTGCATTGGACAAGTGGAAATGATTCATTTAACCACACAGGGTACTCCATAGCTAGATGATACCACAGACTTGAAGTCTGGTTCTGTACAATATCACAGAGTTAAACAAGATATCATAACGATGTTATTTAAGGAAGTTTTTAAAAACATTTACTTTTCTGTTTTATTTCAATTTGTTTAAAGTTTGTAAAAAAAAAAAAAAAAGTAAGCATGTGATAGTTTGCAAGGATCCTGGTACAACCCAAACTCCCACTTCTAGTCATAAATATTATCTTCTCTTTATATTACTAATGTATTGTGACAAAATAGACATTGGTTTAAATTTTAAGTATCTCAAAATTATTTTTGTCCCTTTTAGAACAAATATAGTTGAACTCAAAACCCATCATACTTCTGTGTTCACATGAACATGAATTGTCTTTAAAAATGTAAATATTCACATGAAATGTTTTAAAGGAAAATCAGACTATTTCTTCTTAAATTCAGAAGTAACCATGATTAATCAAGTTTTGAACATTAAGTGATCTCTCTATTTCTGATTATTTTACTGTGAAAAAAATAATATAAAACAAATTTGAAGGTCAAATAGCAACTGCTTGGTTGTATGAACAAATGGTTCAAGTTGCTTTATTTATTTGTTTGCCCTATTTAAAATTGGTTTGAAACTAAACCATTTTAGCAAAAACTAGGAATTTAAATACATTTCTAACAATAATAGCTCAGATTAAATAAAGAGCAAGCCTAAAATAAAAGTGATATCATAGTAACCTAATTTAAGAATCTTTTAAGAGTACATTTACAAATAACTGTCTCATTTATATCTTTAAGTAAATATGCTTCTTAAATTTGCAAATGCTTCAAATTGAGTTCTCATTTTCAGAGTTGCACAGCCTTATCCAAATCAAAACTTCAAAAAGTTACAATATAATTACTAACTCCATTGCTAGATCTAGTACATGTTCAAGTAGAGAAGTTTAGCTCTATAACTTCCACCCCTCAACCTAAACCTCCAAGTCACTTGTCAGTTAAAGGTTGGGCGATTTATTGACCGCCTCTGGATGCATACTGTCAGTACTGAAGGAAATATGAGGGAGGGTTGTCGCTACTATTCTCGAGCTCATTGATAATGACATACCTGCCTCTGTCACCCATTACCCATACTACAAACTACTTAGACCTAACTGAAAAATCAATAGCCTACTTGCACTGGTTCCTGTGGCTGCCTCCTTTGATTGTCAGCTCCTGTCTAGGGTCAGCACTTACATGAAAGGGGCTGTGACTGCCTGATGCTTTCAGGACAACCTAACGATATGAAACTAGCCAACAGAACAGTAAATTCTGTCTCCCTGCCCTCCTCATCAATTAGGCTTTGACTAGGCTTGCCTGTAGAAACCTGACCTTTTAAGTTTAGGTGAATATGGACTAGCTGAACACACCATTGCCCTCAGCACTGAGCCAGGAAATCTACTGACAGGTTAAACAAAACAGAAGGTTGTAACTGTCATAATTTGCATTGCACTTTCACGCCAACAAGGGTGTTATCAGTAGGGGCAAGCCCTGGAACACACAACTCCAGCACCCTTAAGCCACACTACTCATAAATTTTCAAGTGAAGTAAGATAAAACATAAATTCACAAATAGCAATGCATTCTCATTTCTCAGTCTTTTAGGTTTGCACTTTGCAAACCCACAGAGTTTCTATCAACAACTCTCTTGGTGGTCACCTGGCACTCCTAACTGCATTGATCAGGCACTTTCAATGAACATAATGCAAAAGTAAAAGTAACTCAACTATGCCAAATAGCAAGCTATTTTAGAGAGAATTTATAATACAGCAGAGAGACCAATGGATCTATGCTATGTCTCAAAATGAGAATGATTAGATCTCAATGTGTTTATCTTTTCCTGCCTCACTTCTTTCCCTCCCAAAATATTCACAAGTTTAGACAAATAGTAAGTATCACATAAGTGAAAAGAGGTGTTGAAATTATTTCCCACCATGCTACTCTGGTACAGCATCTTTTTACAGTTTGAAAGAAAACTAAGAACATCTGTAAAATAAAAGATGTTAACACTTTTATGCTTGTCAGATCTTCTGATGAAAACAAGTGAAAAGCATTTGAAAGTACAATGAAACTTTCTTTAGTGACTCATGTTTTGTGGGCCATTTTTCCAGCTTGGACCTATCTTTTAATACAATACGAACTCAACTCAGTAATGTCACAGTTGCAACGACCAATACCATTTTTCTAAGGATAAGACTTTTAAAATTTTCTTAACTTAATTATAAACTTGGAACTTTCTTTGCTTTCAAGACAAATATTTACAGAATACCCAATCTTCATGAAAAGATGTTGAGTGTCCATTCAACATTTTAGGAAAGAAAAAAGCACCTAATAACCCTGTCCACACTTTAGGAAAGAAAAGTACCTGCTAACCTTGTGCACACTTTAAACACATACTACTTTTTATATGTATACAAGAATACACATGATGTTTTATTTTAATAATTCTAAGGTCCAATTCCTATCAATAACTAATATACTCTTACTGTCTTCCAAGTTGCTTTGTTGTCCCTCACAACTGTCTCCAATCTACAATGTGCTATTTTTTTCTAAAATATCTGTAAGCTTATTGTCATCTATGATTTTTATCATGTTAAATACTTTTATATACCTATATTAGAGCAGCACTGAAAGTCTAAACTTTCCCAGAAGATTTCTGGTAGAAATAAACTTGTTGTCAACAACAACCTTAGTTACATTATGGTAGAAAACTTTAGACTTTTCTATCTAGAAAACACAAGAGATCGCTTAGTCCAAACCTTTAATTTAACAATTGAAAAAATAACTGGTAGAGAGTGTGACTTCATCAAGGTTACCCAAACAGTCACACCAGGACAAATCTTCAGGGCTTTTGCTCCCTATATTGATGTTCTTTATTGATACTTTCACAATGTCTCCCTTCATAAGCTACATGACAGCAACAATCTTATATTTAAGAAAAATATGTAGATTTATGCCATTCATTTTAAATTGATTCTATAATTTGTAGAAAGTTTTGACTACGTATAAAATGATAATCTGTAGAACATTTAACAAGAAGTTCCTATAGAACACATAACTATTAGAAATAGAAGATTGAGTTAAGTATGGTTGGAACCCATTGCTGACCTAATATGATGATTAACTATGCATCTGGAAGCCTTTGCAGGTTCTTTGTGTGTACCTAGCTGATAGCAGAGTGAAAGGGCATGGATAGTGTCTGGTCCCAGCAAGCAAATCATTTGGAAACAGTCATAGCCATAGATCAAAGATTTTCCACTCAATTATCTAGATTGATTTAAACCTGCTAACTTAGATTTTTGTCTATGGACAAAACCAGTCAGAAAATAAAGAGAATGACTCTTTAGGATCCAAAGATAATGAGGAAAGATAGAAAGGGAAAATTCAGAAAAGAAACAGACTGACAGAACCTTGATACCATAGGCCAAGACAGCTGTTTTATATCCTTGCTTTATTTCAGATGGTTAAGGGAAAAGTTTCCATTCCTTAGACCATCAAATATTATTTCATTTATACTATACAGATGTCTTCTACACATAGATAAGAGTCAATGAAGGATTTTGTTGTTGCTGCTTAACCACTACAAGGAATAAAGGGATAAGAGAAACCCTCTCTGCACATCATTTCTACTCTAATTAACAACTTTTAAAGGAAGAAACAGGCTAGGTTTTTAACATTTGCATTAAAAAACAATATCCATTTAAAATTTCCTGTTATCTTAGCAGAAGATTGATGTCAAAGTATTACTACTAATAATAATATAGATGGAGTGCTGCAAAACCAATGTATTTAAAATAAACTGAAATATTTTAAATGACTAGTTTTCCTAAGGTATATTTTTTTTAAAAAAATCTAGCCATAAAGTATGCTTAACTGACAATTTTAAACATGGGCTCACAAAATGTCTCATGACCTCAAAGAAAAACAGCGCATACTTTCAAGTCTTACATTTGAACTGAGTATAGCTTAGCACTGGCATAATCTCATTCATCTGTTTCATCAATGTCTGGCACTGGTCACAAGAGATCACAGCAATGTGAGGATGGCTTTTACACAGTACACTATGTAAGTCAATAGTAGTATTTTCATAAACAAAATGAAACAAAATAAACACCTCCTTTAAACCATAAAATCAACTTTTGATTTTCTTTAGCATTAAATTCAGTATTTGATTAATCCTGCTTTCCTGTACATCTTCAGGAAGTTATATCAAAGACCAGCAAAATTTGGTTCTCTAGGTAGAAGAAATACATAGAATAATCCAAGTATTATATAATCATCCCTTAAATAGTTAAGTGTTGTCTCCAATAAATGTACCCTTTTATCTGAAGATTACAGTGAAAGCCAAAAGTCACAAAGGCCAAAGTTACTTGGCAGGTAAAGTATAATGCTCACCTCATAGTATACCAATAAGTTCAAATTGTGAAAGAAGGAAAGAGGAGAAGACAAGAATATGAACCTTATTCTAACTTTTCAGAACAAATGCTTATACATGGAAATAAAAGAATGTAATTGCTACAATTCAAAATATGTATATTTAAAATGGGAAAAAGCTAAATCATTCCTGGTAATTACAAAATACATACACAAAATAAATGAGAATAAAGCAAGTTCAATGAAACACCTTTTGAAAAATATTTGCTAAATTAACTTGAATATTCTTAATATCTATGCCCTAGCTCAGTTATACAATGGCATCTTTTTCAGGCAGGCTAAAAGCTACTTATTTCCATTTTCCTGAGCACAAGTTTCTTACTCTATTAGTGTATATTCTAGTGAAATGTAATTTTGTATAGTTTAATTTAGTACTCATTCAGACAACTGTTTATTCAACTTGGGGAAAAAACTTAATACATATCTTTCAACTTTCTCTTCCTACTTAATAATATAAGAATTACACATGTAAAAGTCTAATTAGGGGCAAATATCACTAATCATATGTACAACAGTATCTATGGTAATTCAAATAAACTTCAAATGTCCACAAAACAATGCTGGTCAAAAGTACATAAAAGCATTGCATTCTTCAGTAAAGTTTGATAGGCTTACTATGCAAAGTTAAAGGTATTACTTTCACCTGACATAACATTATCTTAAGTTCAAACTGTTCAAATGAGAACACCCGCAGTTACCAAAGACATTACAAGGTTTTTGATAATACTTTTTAAAAGCTACTTTGTGAGAGAGGAGGAAAAACCTTGTTTCAACAGCATACTTGACAATTTAAAATTATTAATAGGCACAATGGTGAACTCTTTATGGCAAATTTTCAACTACTAGCTATTCTATATTGATTCCATCATAATAATTATCAATAGTTTAATTAAACAATTTCTGTGGTACTTCAGATTTTGGGAAAATTAGATCTATTGACAGAGAATTGACAGTAATAAAAATAGAATGTAGTTTTATTTTGACTTTTAAAATAATGTGTAGAGAATATAATATTGACAATCATTAAAACTTACATATTTAAATATAATTACTTCAACAAAATTTCAACTAATTCACTAACAACTAATGTTCAGGTTATTTTCTTTTCTTTCTGTTATTACTGTGCTAGTTCTAAATTCAAAGAACTTAATAATATTTCATCTCCCAACTTACATTTTGACTCCCCATTTTCTTTTAAAAAATAAAGCATTTTTATAATTATGTTAAGCAAGTATGTAAGAACAAAAACATTGCAATCATCTAAATGTTTCAAAGTTAGATTTCAGAGAATAAGAATATATATAGGTAAGCATGTAGTCCTTTGTTTTTTCTTAAAAAATACAAATCCTTCATAGAGGGGTTTTTAAGTCAGTAATTTAATTTTTTGAATGCTTCTAAAATGTTTCCTGGAAAACAAGATCATATAATCTAAAATCTGTGTACTCCTTAGAAAAAATTACTGAAATAGTTTATTATTTCTACAAATAGAATAATAGATGTATTTTAAATCTCACTAATCTGATAAAGTATAAAATGTGCTGAAGTTTAACTTAGTAAATACATTACTAAGTAAATATCAGTTCAAATAAAACAGTTAAGGATTGTGTATTCCTGGGAAACATAAACAGGATTATAACTGTCAGATGTACAGCAGCACTGACTTCATTCATTAGTTTGGTTTTGCTTCTGAGAAATACAACACAAACTACTGAATCATTTCCTTTAAATCCATACATTCCCTGCAGCAGTGCAAGCTTCATCAGCAATGCAGGAATGTATAAAAATGACATGCAAAGGGGCATTAGCTTTCTTTTTTCTCCCATACTGTTTTCCTATAAATGGAAGGCAGCATTCTTTCTCAAAGCACTTAAACTGAGGCTGGTTAAGTCTACTCTAAAGGGAAATATAACTGAATTCCCTAGGTAAGAAAGTTTCACAATTGGATTATGTACACACTTTTTGAGAAAAAAATGAGAAAAACTAGGTCCTATTTATTTATCATCATACAAAAATATTACAAGATTAGCATTCTATCCTATTTTCCATTATTCATTAATTAGAGGTATTTCAGTTTCTAAGTGTTCTGTCAACTCATCACCATATTTCAGCACGAGAGTATCTAGTTCTGATCATATTTTTTAAATATAAAGTCCATCAAATTCAAATATACCCATTTTCTTTTGAAAGTTTATTTATATAAACAGTTTTGTTTTTACCTCCAAGTCTCTATATGCATAAAAGTTGCAATTAAAGAGGAAATACAACTAATCAGAATTTAATCATGATCAAGCACAGATAGTAAACTGACTACTTTTCTGCAACTTAAAACAATCACATTTCTCGGTGATTCATATAACCTGACTCAACTTTTTTTAAATTTTTAATTTAGTTATACATGCTTTTAGAGTGCGATTCCTTTCATATCACATATAAAGAGCACAGTTTTCCAAGTCATTGATTTCACACAAAGTATTTTCATGCCATTTGAGTTTTTATACATGCACTTAGTATATTGATGTCCAACTCCTTCTGCCATTGTTTCTATCCCCTTTCCCTCCCCTCAACTTTTTAAAGGAACTAGGAAATTTTCAGACTAAAGTTTGAAACATACACATATTTTAGTTTATAGTAACTAAAACCACGCCCACCTCAGAATTATCATCCATGTTCTTATAAAATAAATGTAATGAGGGAAAAGGTAAAGCCCAGAGGATCTTCAGGTTCTGGGCTCATCGCTATCCCATACACAAAAAAAAAAAAATCAAATCACTGGCTGATGCCCTTCCCTTTCTAGGACTGCCTTGCAGCCAGCCCAACACCACAGCTCTGGGCAGAAGCATGCTGACGTTGGCACTGCCTAAACCAAACAACAAGATGTTTAACACTCAAATAAAACGTCCTGCAGCCTCCCTAATGAATTTGTCAAGGACCATCAGATTTCGCTCCCCCTCCTTTGCCTCATTAACTCAAGTATGATGAGACGGATTATAACAAGAGAATACAGATCAATCGGTCTGAAGACTTGAAGTGGCTTTTAGCCTCTGGAGTTTGCTTCTCTCCCTCGGTCTCCTTTAATAGAATACGGTATCTCCTGCAGAAGGGGCTGCCACTTCGTTTTAATACACCATCAAGAAGCTGCTGATGGACTTCTATACTAACATACATAAAAGCGGAGGTGACGGGGGCTCTTCAATTATAGCCTCTGGGATACCGTTTCCCCCTTCAATTATTCAACCAGAGGAAAAGAGGAGCTAAAACACACAGCTGAAGCTGCTCTGGGGCTGAGGCCGCCGCGAGTGAGGTGGGGGTGGGGGGAGGATTATTTGCTGGAAGTGTTTAAGTTTATTGCTCGAATGATGTTTCTAATTAGTACCCCGGCCATAAATTAAAGTCGCCTTTGTTTAACTGATTTATTATTTACTAGAGCATCTACCTTAGACAGGGTAAATTGGTAATGAATTGTTTTTAAATCAAAACATTTGTAACGTTTTATCATCCTTCAGCCTCCGTAAGTAAAACTGGAGAAACGCGGGGACAAGGGTGCGACGAAACTTAGTCATGCTCGACAGAGCCTGGGGCAGAGGAGGAGCGGGGTGTCGGGCCGCCGCGGCGCGAAGACCCGCGGCCCGGGCCGCCCCACCCGGGGCGAGCGCGCGGCGAGAGCGCTGGGCGCCTTCCGGCGGACCGGCGGCGGCGCGGCCCGGAGCCCCGCGCGGGGAAGGTCCGCCACCGCAGGCTGTTCGCACTCACTCACTCTCCGGAGTATCCGGGGCCACGCGCAAGAACAGCCACCACCTGGAAGATGGGGAGGGCCTGCACCGCACCCTCCAGCCCCACCACCAGTCCCCGCCCCAAAACTGCCCTTGGGATGTTGCTATGGATCCTCCCCAGCTGGTCACGCAACTCCTGGTGGCAAAGTGCCCCTCCTGCCCCACAGAATCTCCCAGAGCACCAACGCGACCCGGGGAGGAAGAGCCAAGTTACCAACAGAGCCTGGGCTTCCCCACGCGCGAACCCTGAGCGCCGCGGCTGCTCTCCATCCCTCAGCAGCAAGTATTCCCGGACCCATGGCCCAAAGGCCGACCCAAGTCTCAGCCACTCCTGAGAAGTTGTCTAAAGCTCTGAGTGCCAGAGTTTTACCTAGCTTACTTTCAACTGTTCTGTTCTTCCAAATTCCTCGCTGAATATGACCCTAAGGAATAAATTCGTCTTGATTAAAAAAGAAAAAAAGGCAAATATTCTTTAGAAAGAGATTTTGGCAATGCGAAAGGAGGTGACAAGCCACCGGCAGTCCTCAGAGATGTAAGAAAAACCCAAGAAGTCCAAGTATCTGGCACCAACAAGATGGAGAGAATTAACTTCCCTTGTGCAATTGAATTCACGTTGACCTGGTCAGACTTTGAAGACAGCAAGTGGAGACTTTCCTGGAGATTCTGCAAAAGCCACAGTACTGGGTTTTGCCTCCCCTAAAAGGCTTCATAGATTTTTATGTGTAGCACATAATCCAGGTTGGAATATCATCTCCCGAATCAAATAAAAATCCCATCTACCTGAGAGTGTTAAAACGACTCAGAATATAGACACCTTAAGTTCAAAGACAGTTAAGCAAACCAGAAACAATGTTAATTAAGGCTTTTTCTCACTCAAAAGGTCTAAAAGGTTACCTTGAGTACTTCTTGTTAAGGATAATACACTCACTGAAGGCACATGCATGAGTTTCACTGAAATGCCAAGGGAGGAGTGAAGCCATCTGTGCGATCAATAACAGGACAGGCATAGATTTTTGCAGCATTCAAGTCTTTTAAAAGCAAGAGTCAATTATGAAAATAAAATCATTTTAGAAATAAAACTCCGTACAGCCCGAGAGTATATCCAAAATTAGATCTACAACATAACATATTAAGAAAACTTTAGTTCAGACCAACATCTACTCCCTTTCATTTTCATTTAGCTTGACACAATTTTGAAAGCTTATTTTAACTTGTAAGTATATCCTACCAAATGTTACTACATAAATTTGCACTATTTCTCATGACTTATTTCTCTCTCTAGTAACTGGTTAGTTCTTTGATAAATAATAATATTTGATATATCTGAATCTTAATTGTAAAAGAATTATCAAACAACGTGCTTGCACTAGTTTTTGTCCCACCCAGTTTTTCAACAGCATATGGAAATTACTAACAAGAGATTTATAGTTATAAACCCTCACCCAATATCCACTCCACCCCCCACTGGTACATATACAGCAACTGCTCTGGCTCTTGGCAACAATGGGAGGAGGGAAGATGTGGAAGACTTCACAGAATGGGGGAAAACACTCACAAAAATTAGGTCCTTTCCCAAGTTCCCCTTCCTCCTCCCATTTGCCTTCAAGCCAAAGTAATTTTGCTAGAGTTTGCATCTTCTCCTGCACAATGCTGAATTATTAAAAAAAAAAAAAAAAAAAAAAAAAAAAAACCACCTTGCTGAACCACTGCTACTCTCCCTTGCGTTATCCCAGCCATCTTCAGGATAATCCCTTCTATATACACTCCCTTTTTCTTCTTTGCTGATATGATATGAGGATAAAGAACAGGGGACTGTAAAATGTGTGCTAGCATTTGACTTCTACTATCTCCTATTTTCTTACTTCTCTTTTTACCCCCTTTCTTTATCAAGTGCATTGGTGGCTGCTACCGTTTGCCAAGCGTGCCTGTCTTCTCTCTCGGATTGGCTAAAGCACTGACAGCTCCGATAGGGATTGTAGGAACTGAAGCTCCACCCCCCTCATGATGGCCCTGGGACCATTCATAAACTAAATAACTCCAGGAAGAGAGAGAGAGAGAGAGAGAGAGAGAGAGAGAGAGACACGGACGGAGGGGGGGGGGAGCGTGAAAGGGGGCAGTGATATCAGAGGGGAGGAGGGAGAGACTCAAAGTGGAATCTGCACAAGCAACCTAGAGAAGGAGAAGAAAAACCCTGAATCGCTACTACTACATGCCAGATGCAACGCAAGCAACGACTTCGTCACACTAAAATAGATTTTGTTTGGGCCAAAAGTATAAATTACGAAGCAGAAATGAATATCAAACAACTTCCAGCGGTTTGCACCTAGAGAAAGACAGGAAGAACCCAGTACTAACAAACCCAATTCAAACAACGCCTCCAGTAGGAAAAGAGGGAAACTGCGACAACACGACCCCCAGAGAAGAGAGGAGACCTATTCGCTGAGACGGTGGAGCTTCTGCAAACCTCGGAGAGTGCCGCGGAAAGAGTTGCACTTCCCTGCTCTCTGGACATTAATTACATCTCTCACTTTCCTTTCGGGGGAGGGTGAGGAGGAAGGAATCACCTACAGTAAGTGAAGAAGTCCTATCAGCTTGGGAGAGAAGTTTTAAGAATGACCCACTAAATGTTTCGCTTTTATTTTAAATTTACTCTGACACTTAAATGACTTCATTTCCAGATATCTGGGCAATCTCGACTGCAGACATCTAAGGCAAACCTCTGGGTAACCTTAATTTTTCTCTCCCGCAGCCTGCTTCCCTCTCTCTTGCACACGGGCATCTTTATTTTACTTATCAAGAGAAAGCAGAAACAAAGTCCCAGCAGGTACTTTTCTTTTCAAAAAATCATCTTTCTAATTTTCTGCAGAAGACAAAAAAAGGTTTTGGGAGAGGGAAAGGGGGGGGAAATCAAGCCGGCTACAGCATCAGCCGGTCAGACCAGGTGGACAGCCACAGTGAAAAGTGGGGCTTAAGGGGGAGCGCACAGCCTCTTTTGAAAGCCGCAGGGCCACCACCAGCGTGTGAGCCTTGGATCCCTCAACGTATTGCGAGACGCCGGTGTATAGCCCGGACCTGTGCCCCAACATGATCGCCGCTCAGGCCAAGCTGGTTTACCAGCTCAATAAATACTATACTGAGCGTTGCCAGGCGCGCAAGGCGGCCATCGCCAAGACCATCCGAGAGGTCTGTAAGGTGGTCTCAGACGTGCTAAAGGAGGTGGAGGTGCAGGAGCCTCGCTTCATCAGCTCTCTGAGCGAGATCGATGCTCGCTATGAGGGGCTCGAGGTCATCTCGCCCACAGAATTCGAGGTGGTGCTCTACCTAAACCAGATGGGCGTCTTCAACTTTGTGGACGACGGCTCGCTGCCCGGCTGCGCCGTGCTCAAATTGAGTGATGGGCGGAAGCGGAGCATGTCTCTCTGGGTCGAGTTCATCACGGCGTCTGGCTACCTCTCTGCGCGCAAGATCCGCTCCCGGTTCCAGACACTGGTCGCCCAGGCGGTGGACAAGTGCAGCTATCGGGATGTGGTCAAGATGATCGCGGACACCAGCGAGGTCAAGCTGCGCATCAGGGAGCGCTATGTGGTACAAATCACGCCTGCGTTCAAGTGCACCGGGATCTGGCCTCGCAGCGCGGCACAGTGGCCTATGCCCCACATCCCCTGGCCTGGCCCCAATCGGGTGGCGGAGGTCAAGGCCGAAGGGTTCAACTTGCTCTCCAAGGAGTGCTACTCCCTGACCGGCAAGCAGAGCTCGGCGGAGAGCGACGCCTGGGTGCTCCAGTTCGGAGAGGCCGAGAACCGCCTGCTGATGGGAGGCTGCCGAAACAAGTGTCTCTCGGTGCTCAAGACGCTGCGGGACCGCCACCTGGAGCTGCCTGGCCAGCCACTCAATAACTACCACATGAAGACGCTGCTGTTGTACGAGTGCGAGAAACACCCACGGGAAACGGACTGGGACGAAGCATGCCTGGGCGACCGGCTCAATGGCATCCTGCTGCAGCTCATCTCCTGCCTGCAGTGCCGCCGCTGCCCGCACTACTTTCTGCCCAACCTCGACCTCTTTCAGGGAAAGCCACACTCGGCCCTGGAGAGCGCTGCCAAGCAGACCTGGAGGTTGGCCAGGGAAATCCTCACCAATCCCAAAAGCCTGGACAAACTATAGGGTGCTGGGGACTGTTTGAAAAGCCACACAAACGGGCATGCTCTCTCATACACACAACCCACCACTCAGCGATGAACAACGGAAAATGTGGACACAAACTTTTATGTAAGTCACCTAAAACAAACAGAAATGGGATGGAAGACCTTCCTTAATTAAGAAGCAAACAAAAGAGAGCGAACCAACCCCCCAAAAATCACATTCTTGCACAAAAGTGATCATTTTCTTCCAAACAATGTGAATTTAAAAGATCACATAAAAGAAGCAACCGGGCTTTGCCATCACAAAATGAAACCCAAGGTACATTTTCAAATCAATGTATAGTAGTTCCCCCCTTTTTCCTTCTTTACACATCTCTTTCCCCCTTACCCCCTCCCTTTCTCTCTGTTTTGTTTTTGGTTGCCTGAATGTTGTCACCAAGTGAAAAAATTATTTAACTATATGTAAAATTCCCTTTTAAAAAAGTTTTACTGATGCTAAATGTATCTCAGTGCCAATGTCAGATTGTGCCCCTCCCTCTCTTGCACCTCTCTACCCTCACTTAAGACGTCTTGTTGGAAATAGTAATAAAAATATGACTTTACATTGTAATTGACTGTGGATTGTTCTTAAATGAAGGCAGGTGAGATCATTTTCTAATTTACAATATAAGTATGTGAACTTGAGGAACTAAATGCAAGAAGCTTCCATTTGAATTCTGACTTGCGAATTTTCAAATGTAACATTTTATAGAATTAACTGCAAAAGTTCCAAACGAAATACTTAGAAAAAAGATTAATTTTACTCAAGTCTAATAGATTTGTTCTGCATATTTTAAGATGAAAAGTAACATTTCATACTTGAAAAAAAGAAAAACATATGAAAATAGATTTTCATCTTAATTTTCAAAATCAGAAAAACATTTTCACATTAAAAATAAAGAGATTTGTTTTATTATGCCATGCTTTTTAAAAAATATGCGTTCATAGAAAGGAAATATTTATGGACCTTTTCTGAATAGTCAACAAAGCCTGTTGATACTTTTCCTTCAACCATTTGTCCTCTTCAAGCTTTGAATAATAAAAACTTAACAAATGAATCAACCATACCAAAAAGAATAAAAATGATTACAGCTATATTCCTCTCCTCCAGCAAATGGCAATATGAGCAATTCACATTTATAAATTACTTCAATCTTAAAATGGGTTAGTGCTAAATGCCATAGCTATGATAATTTTTATCAAATTTCAAGAAGCAGTCTGAACCTGCTTATGTACAATTCAAACAAAAAGATCTTGATACCATTCTTATGGTCAAAGAAAAAATGTTCCGAAATTTTACAAATAGAAAATCCTCCTCTTTCTCCTTTTTTAAGATAACAACCCAATAAACTTATTTCAGTGTTTCAACTTTAACAAAGATTTCTTTTTAATGCAAGAAAATAACTGTTTGGGATATAAAATAATCTGCAAAACAAAGTATTCTAATGGAATTGGTTTGCATTCTTTATGCTGGAGGTAACTATATATTCCATTAGCTTTGCTACTGTGAGGCAAAGGTACAGAATATGTCAAGATGCTTCCCTCTAATATTTATTCTTTGAACTAGCCTAGTTTTTAATTTACTGAAAAAATCCATGAATGAGAGATGTACAGGAAAATGTTCTAGAAAGATGAGAGGAAGAAGTTTGAGTGGGGGAGGTGGTATATGAAGGGATGAGCAGCAGGAAAGCAGAGATGGATGAAAAACACAAGGAAGCTACTCGGGGGTCTGAAGTCTGGTTCACTTGACAGAACAGACTTAAGTTGTAGGTTTCCCTGGCAAAACATTCCTGGTAGAGATAGTCTTGTGATAGAATTATAAAATTTGATCTTATCAGTTCTGAAATCATCTTCAACCTGGTATAGTAGATCTATTTTTCTGGTATCTCTCCCCATAGATATAAAACAAACTCACTAATTTAGAACACTCACAATTTTTTAAAAATAACAAAACAAATTTATCCTCTGGGCAAAATGTTCTAAATTTTAAGAACATTTTCAAAGTAAGCAGTGGGTACTTGCATGAAATAATGTAAGGACACACTGTTTCATTTAAAGGATAAAAATGCAATCTTAAAATGACCTTTTTTTTTTTTCCCACTCAGAAAAGTATTTATAGTGTCAGATACAGAGCTTCCTCCAAATGGTCCATGAAAAAGTTAAGTCTAACAAGAAAAAAAACAAAAATACCCCAAATCAATGTCTTTTCTTTGTTGTTATGCAGATATAAGGGGAATTTTTTTTTTAAAGAAAAACACACCAGCAATAAATGTTCTTATTCACAAAATACCATAAAGCATCATTGCCTAAGCAATATGAAAATACTCTTCCAATAATTGGCTGAAAAAGGATTTCAATATGAACTGGCAGGAGTATGATTTCTGGGATATTAGGCAGAATATATTAATAAAAGACGATTTCTATGGTTGTAAAATTCAGGATCTTTTGGCCCAATCAACAGAGGAAGAAAATTTAATTTAATGGAGCTGTACAGAATGGAAAAAATTATAGCTTTCCCTAAAGGAGCAAATAACTTCAAAGAATCTAATCTCAAAGACCAGCAGAGGTTTTAATTTTGAAAACAATTCATTAGACACCTTTAAACTAATTCAGGTTTTAGACTTTAACCCATGTGTGTTCAAAAGTATAATAGAATGTTCTCAATTAAATCTCAGCTTCTCTTGTATTCGCAAACTACCAGAAACTAAGAGTTTTAAGTAATTTTGGTAACCTTCCCTTTCTAAAGAAATTAAAACACAATTCCAGACATTTCAGCCATGCAACAAAGTAGAACATTTTTCTAAGTGATGTCATTTCAGAATTAAAAAGTTTTCTCTACATTGGATTAGCTGAATTATCTAGCTTGAAACAATCCGTTCCAACATGGCCTTGTTATACAATCTACCAAGTCCTGTTTTAATACAGGCAGCAAGATGGAAATAAAGTGCTGAAAACATGCATAAGATGAGAAATTATTTGTTTGCAAAGTTTTTAATGAAATTATAACATTTTCATTAACTGCTATTTTGAAATACTTTCAAATCATTAAGGTTTAACAATTCAGATATGATTTCAAAACCAAAAACCCTCACTAACCAATAAACTTAGAATGTGTAGGTACACACACAAACACACACACAGCCTGTAAAACAAAAATTCAAACCAGGCCTCTTTCTACAGGTTGCTTATTTTGCTCATTTTTAAAGAAATTCTGAGCAAACTGTAATATTTACTTTCAAGAAATAAATGCAATTTTGGCTTTATGACTATTAAGAAATGCAATGTTTCTTAGTAAAACTAAAGTTGCCACAGCCAGAAAAGTAATCAGAAATACATTTTAAAAGAGAAATTATTTTTTCATTTAAACATAGGAAATTATGCAGTGCCTTGTAAAATCTACTATAGGTAATGGGAAACAGAGGTATGATACACACTCACGCAGAACAGGCTTGCTGCATGCACGACAGAGTAGTAAGTCAAGGGGACAAAGCAAGGAGAATGATATATTGGTATTATATCCAGAAAACATAAAGGCTAAACAAAGTAATTTCACTCTCAATCTCACTAAATTTTGTAGCTTAATTCACCCTAGACCCATTCAGACAAAAATGAATTTATAGACAATGTTCCCTGAGCTCTCCCCTCACCAAAGAGCTAATGATAAATGCAATTAAGTGAAAATTGTTTTTGAATCTAAATGAACTTCAATAATCTAGATGGCAAAAGAATCAAACTAAAAAAAAAAACAAAAATTGCCTTACATGTACGCAGAGGCAATTCAGCAAGAAATTCAAACTAAGCCTATGAGATTTTGCTAATGTTAATCTCACCTAACAGCAGCTCACCATCCTACACTAAGAAAAAATGAAACCACCTCCTCATCTCACCTTAGGGTCGATTTTCTTGAAGTTGGGATCCTCTTCATCTACCTCAAAATAGAGTTCGGAGGAGGTGACAGAAAGAGTGCCCTTTACTACAACAGAGGGGGCCACAAGCTGAGCTGGTGTGCTCAGGCTAACAGGACCTGCCAAGAGGAAAAGATGAGCCATATAAGTTAGAATGACACTTTGCAAAAAAAAAAAAAAAAAAAAAAAGCAACTGAATGTGACCAGAAAATTTATTAATTTTCTGAAGAATTAAAAGTACAAAAATGTCTAGTACCAAAATTCCTGTTAACTCCTTCTATACTTTCATATCCTTTCCATCCCAAATCTTCCTCTGAAAATGCAAAGTCAGAATTCTCATACTAGAAGATTTATAACAGGCAGTTAATGACAACAGTAAACTAGGATGCAATTACTATACAGGGAGTTAACTAAGCTCTGGTCTCATCTCTAGGCAAAAAGGTAGCTCTGCCTAAATAAGTGCATCTACATTCCATTTATAAAACAAGCCTCAGGCTATCAAACAACATGGAATAACAACCAGGAGCAAGGAAGCCTCAATAGGATTCCAAGGCCAGAGGTGAGCTTAGAGTTTGGCTGAGGCATGACTACAAAAAAGATCACTAGCTTATTAGAGAAGTGGGAAATTCTCTGACAAACCTTATTCTTGGAAAAAGATTTTATGCCAGGTTGACACAAAACCTCTTCTGCAACTTTACCCCATGAAAGCCTGGTAAAAATACTTATTTTCTGACCCTTCCTTTCCACCGTTAAATATTGTTCGATGCTTCCAAATCTAATATTAGTATAGTTCAGGGACATTGGGAGTAAACAGCTGGAGGGTGGGTTTCCAAGTGAATGAATTTTTATTGGAATAATCAAATCTCCACAGGGCTTATCAAAGAGACAAATCAGACTGCTACTGAAAACAAAAGATTCACTACAGATAGAACAGCATAAAGTATATTAGATCTAAACCTAAACTAAGGACCAAAAATAATAATTATGTAATATATATACACTTATATAGAGAAATATGAAGAATGAATTTGAAATTCTACGTCGATTCATCATTGTACAACTCCTATAGAAGAAGAAAACTGCCAAATAGAAGATTGGCATTTATAGTTCTGAATTAATATAGTGCCTATAAACAAGGTGCACCTATTCAGGTAATCAATGAGTGAATAAGTGTTTCAAAATTCAGATGAATTGACATTTCCATCGATTGTTAGAAGGGTGATGGTCCTTAATCTCACATCAATCTTAATGTGTGCCAGTAGGACAATAGAAGGGATGCTCTGCAGAGATCAGAGCACGTTTTGCCCTCTATTCCCAATGTACAAATACATTGTGTTTGCAGATGGGCAGCAGATAGCTGCAGAACTGCCATGATTTCCCAAAGCTCATCCCTATAAATGGATGAAATAAGCAGCTATGTGTTCTTTTGCTGTCTCCTTTTGCCCTCTGTACATTAGCATGTAATCCTGAGAAGAAATAACATTTTTTCAATCACTCTTAGACATTCAATTATAGGGTAAGCAGACAGCTGCAGGAGCTAGGGCAGCCTAGGTCCTACAGAAGACCCCTGACAATTTCCACTTCATTTCTAACCCATACCACTTTATTAGTGTGGATTACTTCTTAATCCTATTGCCATTGTCAAGATTATATAATTAAACTCCCCTTTCACCTCTATTACTGTATGAATGTATTACTAGTAGCAAGAATAGAGACAAAATAAAAGACGAAATAGGCAAATGGATGTGAAGGAAAATATTTGAGAATAGCACTATCCACTTCCCCATTCCCACGCCAAATTAATTTTATTTCACTTTACAGAAAGGCATATCGTCCTCAGAGAAGACAATCAATTCATATTTTTGTTTTTCATTATGAACTTGCATCACAGCACAGGTTGCATATATGTAACCAAATAATAGTTTTCCAATGAGTTATCTTAAAATCACAAAAATGGAAGAATATGTAATTCTTCCATTAATACATAATTCACCCACAGAAATGGTGGACTCTTGCAGACATTCCTCCTTGAGGAACAGAGCCACAGGCGTTAAAGGAAATAAGCCATTTAATGAATGACTAAAACTTCAGGCTAAACAAGAGAATTTTTCCCATAAGGGAAGTAAAACTGAGAATCTGCAGAGTGCAAATCAAAATTTCTACATCAAGCAAAATATGTGAATCCCATGAATAGCCATGGCATTCTTGGAATTGATTTTTTGAGTGAGTTAAATGTATATGCAGTATGTTCACTAAGACTTGTATATCAAAGTGAATAGCTCATCTGCCTCCAAGCTTTATTTATAAAACAATTGGCAGAGTTTCACTTATAGTCTTCATTTTATAGAGATTTGGTAACTCCCATAGGATTTTTGTTGTAGCTGCTTTTAATTTTTTTTTTCTTTTTCAGTGAAAATTATACACAAAAGAAAGATGAGGAGGGTAAGGAGACTGAATAGAACAGAAAAATAAAGGAGAAATTGAAGATAAGGTGGGAAGGGGGTGCTGGGAAGAACAAAAACAATCTCTAATTAATGTAATTGTGGGTGTAAGCTTGGTAGTCTTAGTGGTCACAGCTGAAAAAGTAAGTAATTAGATGCTCATTGTCCCAGACCCAGCTGAAATTCTGCACAACCACTGAATTACCGGCAAGATTCTCTAAATCTTTCTCATCCACGGATGATAGAGTATCGTCGTCGCCTTCCAGGAGGACCTCGTTTTCTGAGTTCTGATTTCCTAAAGCCTGACTCTTGATGGACTGTTTTCCTTTAGCAAGGATATCTTCATCTGCGGCTGAAATGAAAAGGAAACAAAGCTGTCCATCAGCATCGGGAGGAGCACTCTGGCAGAGGGGCAGGGGCTGAGGTAAGGGCAGGTGGCCAGAGATGGCCCAGCTTTTATACACAGAGTCACCCGCAGTGGGGAAAGTAACTGGGATGGCATATACACTCCTTCTGACAAACGGGATTCCCCAGGCTAGTGTAATGTTACCCTGAACAAGCACCCTAATCCCATTAAATCTGACCCCTGCACAGCTCACCCAGCCCTTTATTTACTTATAGTTAGGGCTGGAGAGGCTTCCAAAGCAACACCCTTTTTTTTTCTTCCTTTTTAAATTTTTTTAGGAAAAATCAGAAGTTAGTTTGGGAAACAAATATATTTAACATCATAAATAAGAAGGACTGATTAATTCCTCCAAGTGATACTATATTGACAAAGATTTTGAAATGGCTGGGGAGTGGCTGTGGAAGGGAATCCACAAATAAGAAGATTCAGAGCTAGGAGAAATTTGCAGCCAATGAGGAATCAGGCCCAGACCCTGAAGCCATACCAGATACTAATAAAGACACCCCAGCTGCATTCTCTTTTTTATCCCCTCCAGCCTCCTTTACATTGCCCTCACTCACATTTTCACACATCTACTCCCCGCCCCTTCAGCCCTTATACAAATATCTGAGAGCAAGGCCTGGCAGAAACCAAGTGGAGGCTCAATACTCCCTCCTCCTCCTGTTTAAACTAAAGGGCTAAGGCACCCCGGGGGCAAACATAACAGAAGGAGCAGGATGAGAGGCATCTGCGTAAAGGGCCTCATGTGGCCTGACTGGAGCAGCCTGTGGAGAGCAACAGCACCAGACTCTGGCACTGGGACATGGCAGTGACTGCCACAGGAAGGAGGGGAAGGAACACAGATCTAGGCACTGGGCACAAAGAAGAACTTCCAGTCAACAATGGAACCAGAAACAGAAGCAGAGATGGGACTGGAAGAACACACTGGAACTATGAAACTCTGGCTAAAACACCCAATGTCCCTCTCCAGCGTCACTTTATTGCTTTGAGCAGGTTTCTCTTTAAGAAAAAATGGCAAAACAGATATGGTTAATGGATTTGTACACTCATGTTTATCTTTTCCTAACATTATCATTGTTGATGTTGTTGTTGTTGTTGTTATTTAATGGTGCCACACATAAGAAAGTTTAGAATTTTCACTATTCCACAGACATTCTGGTTTCCAGAAAGGGAAATCCAAGAGTTAAAGCACCTGACTCAACCACACTGCAGCCATTGATATGGAAATCTGATGTCCAGGCTTTCTGTTCCACTGTAGTTTCTGCCCAGGCTTAAGGCCCACTCCCAAAGGATAAAGCAATCAGTTTGCAGTAACATGGTTAATGTTTACCTATATAAGATAGTCTAAATATTTAAATAAGCTGCATGTGTGTTATCTGGTTAACTTGTCACATCAAAGCTTCTTTGCATTTAATAGCTATGGTTATGTGTAATATTAAAGGTAAAAGAAGGATTTTTCTGTGTGTGTGTGTGTGTGTGTGTGTGTGTGTGTGTGAATTCACCATGTACACCATTTTCATATAATATTTATAGCACTAAAAGGAACACAGAGGGGCTGGGGTTGTGGCTCAGTGGTAAAGAACTTGCCTAGCATGTGTGAGGCACTGGGTTCAATTCTCAGCACTGCATATAAATAAATAAAGTCCATTGACAACTAAGAAAATATTTAAAAAATAAAAAAGAACACAGAGGTTTTCTATTAAATAGGGAAGTCACGAAGAAGCTTTCTGCATTTACCTTGAATACATTCTACAGGTAAATAAAAATCTTATTTTCTTTCACACCCACATATAGCACAGTAAGCTACACAAATATGAAAGCCTCAATAAAAAATTGAAAAGTTAATATACCTAATTAAAATGTTTTTTAAACCTACAGAGAAATATATTATTTAAAAACTAATTTTTAGGAAAATAACACTATGTCTTTAAATCACACTTTATAGTTCAAGCACTTAGATTTCCTTACTCTAGAATCAGAAACACTTCCTGAGCCCAAACAAACCTCTTTCCAATTTATAATCAACTTTACTAAAATAAACTGGTCACTGAGACATACAAAGAAAGCATCATCTTTCCTATACAGTATATTATAACATGTTATTATTTGCTAGTTACATCTTAGCACAGAATCAGACTGCTACATTCTCTTCATTTCCTTGATTTATAGCTTCCTTCTTCAAAGCAGAAATACTAATAATAAGGTTAATATTACATAGCACATGTGCCAGGGAATATTCAAAACACTTTAATATTTAACTCATTTAATTCTTACAAACCTTCTGTTAATTTCTCATTTTCAAATAAGAAGACAGGCTCAGAGAGGTTACAGAGGTAATTTACCTAAGGTAACAGGACTCATGACAGTTGGAGTCAGGATATAAAAAAACAAGTCTTCTGGTGCCAGAATCTAGGTTCCTAACCACTATACCATACTAGCTTTTAGATGTAAGAAGGGGGAAAAAATAAAAACCACAGTGCAAATATAAATGTATATGTAATTTACTATTGTTTACTAATTCTTATTTTTCTCAGAGTACAATTTAAAAGTTAAAACAGAATAAAAAATGAGAATATTTAAAAAATCATTTCCAAACCCAAATTTGAGAACATGTGTCAAACATATCAGAAACAACTCAATTCAACACCCTGTTCATTCATTAATTTCTCTGTGATCACTACCATACAGATGCTGAAGTAGATACCAAGCTTACGTGAAAAAAAAAATAAAACTTTAATCTGCAAACATTTATAAAAATTGAGAGTCCTCAGTAGCAATATGCAATTGCTTAAAATAACTCAATAAATAAATTCACATTCAACTTAAATGACCACTAAAAATATAATGTGTTATTCCTTCCAACTGGGATTTAAATTTTTAAATATGTTCTCATTATGCTGACTCATATTAAAACAAAGTAACTTTTGAATTAAATAATTTCATGAAAAAAATTTGAGTGTTGTAAGAAACACCCACTTTAATTTATTTATTTACATATTTTTACAAGCTCAGATTCTGGAATTGTTCAACCTCAACTGAAAAAACCTCTTGTCATAGAAAATATGCAGCTTACTGATATTTAGAATGGTTTTCCTGTAATTAACTCCCCCTTGAGGATTTTAAGTTAGCAGCAGTAAAATTACCAACAGTACTCTAATACACACCACATGCGCGGTGTTCAATTCTCAGTGGTCTAATAGCTTTCTGCTAAGGAACTTTTTTTTTTCCCCAAAAAAAATTACAACAAAACTTTCCCAAGCACAAAATAAAAGGTAATTATGTTTATATGTTCTGGGGGAAAGCATATTTTTAAGTTTCATTTGTCTTCTACTCAACCATTATGAATAAGTAACTATTTTGATATCTTCTTTGAGTATATTCTTGTCTAAAATTTTAACTGGATGATGTTAGAGAATACTTTTGGTTCAATTTTAAAGTTCAATTCAGATAATTTCTGCTTATAAAATTGTTACTGAACAAGATCACTGTTTACATTTTTTCATATCATTATTAACATACTGTCTTTATTATATGTCATCTTTTATTCTGGTTTAATATTCATCTTAATAATTAAACTGTATTATTACCCCCAAAATGGAGAAATTTATCAAAAATGCTATCTCTAAAATATGACTTTTGATTCAAGAATAACAGCAATAAGAAGTCTAAAAGAAAGGCTGGTCCTCAAAATGTAAAGATCATGTTCTTTAGAGAAAATGCTCTCTCAAACATCCACTGAACCAGTAAACAGGAATCAATAGTCCAAGTACAGTAAAAGAAGAATTAGCCACTTTGTTTTAAAAAACAAAGATTACTACTGAAATAACAAAGTGACTTAAATGTACATAAAACAGATATGGGTTTCCATTCAGTGTAATGTGAAGCATATACCGCAACTGTATTCTTAAAAAGGACACATAAAAAACAGCTCACAATCAATGACTGTCCTATCTAATTAAATCCCCTCTACAGCCTATGCCATTTCCTTAGGGTTCCAGGTCAAGAATATTTACTATGGAAAAACTACTGAGACAACAAAGGATGATTTAAAAAAAAAAAAAAAAAGGCACATATGTATCCTATTGATCATGGGCTCCCCAAAAGTTTTGGATACAGAACCTAGTGTATACTAGCAATACTATCTGGTATTAATGCAGTGAAGAGACAATGGCCTGATTTAGGATCTTTACATCATCTATCATTCCTAGAAAACCAAATGAGTTATCTGTATCATTCCATACATTTACAAGATATGTTTTAAACTAGGTTAAATTCTCCTCACATATTTCTCTTAGCATTCATATTCTCTACAAAATAAAAATGTCTTGATTTCAATAGGCTTCTACTGCTAAACTGTTTCAGCATTTGAATTAAGACCAATATTTCTAGCTTTTAGAATACTTTTATGTGGCTTCAATTTGAATATAACATTCCCATTATAATTAACAGTGAGTTTCAGAAGATATCCCTGCACACTGATATGAAAATCTGACTAGTCCTCAGATAACCTGGGCTTTATTCCTTTACCTACCAAGAATTATATCAGCCCTTTGTTGCCTCAGTTTCCTTATCTGGAAAGAATAAAATTAGACTAGACTTTTGCCTTAGGTTCCTTCCAGATCTAAAATACTCTGATCATAAATAAACGCCAAACTGGCCTCTATGCATTAGGAGTATGGTAGGAATTATAATGACAGATTTCTAATAAATTTTACACCATAAAATGGAAGGAAATGCCCTCAAGAATCAAATACCCACCTTTGCTTGCTGCTGCTAATTTCCATAAAGATTATTTAATCGTAAGAGAAAGTACTAATTTTAATTTTAAAATATGACTCAGTTTCTGCAAAGTTAAAGGAATCTCCCATTACAACATGACTTTTATAAATAACCACTTTGGAGGGTCTCTGTTTGAAAAATTACCTAAAGCTCTTTTCCCCAAGCAAGTTAATGTGAACTTGGGAAGGGCAATTAAATTGTCAGAATTAAAAAATTTGTTTTTAACTAGAAGGTAGCCAGAAGTAGAGTCATGGGGCTGGTATTGATCGCCCAAACAGAGAACATCACTCTTCAGGTATTTACTCTGCCACCTTCACACCAGAGGCTTTCCTTCACATCAAATCCATCTATTAAAAAGATGGCTCTTACTACTAAATACATAACTAATCTCCAATGACACTTCTATTTAGATGTCTTCCTTTGAAAATGATAATATAGTTCAAGAAGTTCTAAGATTCTGCATTTGTAAAATGTCCTCCTGTCCCTTGGTTAAATAAATTATAAATAAAAGAAGTCATAAAGCAACACAGAATGCACATTCCATTCACAGAAATCTCTATTTTAAAATTCAACAGTGAACCATATGCTTTATTCATGTTAAAATACAATTGTAATTGCTTTTTTAAAATCATATCACCTGTTCTGTTTTGAACACTTGATTTTTAATATTTATTTTGATAGACTCCTTCATGTTCCAAAACATATTTAAAGATCGAATTTCATAGTTAACACAAAATTTAAATTAATGTCACTGTTACTTTATTTAATAAAATATTTTTTAAAATTAAGCTCTTTGCCTATAGAATGTATTAGCATAAATTATGCTGACATCAAACATTACACAGTACAATCTATGTGCTAAGTTTCATAATTGTCTATATCCCTATTATTTTAAAATAATATATATAATGCATATATATGTGTGTATACATACATATATATAAACAAAGTATGGTTACAGCTTATACATTTTTTAAAAAATATTAAGTATGACCTCATCCCTTAATTGTAAGAGGACTGAAACACCTCCTACATATTTGGTTATTTTTTAAAAATACATATTTCACATTTAAGTTATTGCTTCTAAATCTTTGAAATGTTTGAAATTTCAGTCATAATAAGGTTTGTATAAAATATTAATAAATAGGTTGGAATTTCATAAAATGTTTAACTTTGCATCTATCTACCAATTTTAAAATGCACAAGAAGATATAGATAAGTAATGTACTAACTTTTAAATTATCATCTAAAGTAATTACAGTGAAATCTGCTTTAAACAGTTCAAAAAAGTCTTAATAACAAAAGTATCACTAATAGGTGTCTTTTTTTATCCAACATTATTGCAGATTCTTAGAATTACAAATGCTAATACAATATTATTATTTTATAAATTAAAGTTTAACAATGAAATAAAAATTTATTCATTAAATCCTATAAAAACTAAATATGGTTGAATGTACTATTTTTGATGAGAATGTATTTTTAAAATTCTACATTAAAGCTACACCACAAATTTTAAAATCAGTTACTAATAATTCTCTCAGGATAAAAAATTAATCTTTTTGTGATTTTTAGAAACAAGTCCTTCCCTTCCTGACATAAAAGGAAATTTTATAAATACAATTTTATTGCCATAGACTTCAGAACTCATAACTTACTGTTAAATGACAGTTTAGAAGACAGAAAAATGATTAGCAAACTTTAATTTTCAAGTGCACTTGGTAAGATCTGTGTGGCTGAAAAGGATGAAATTGTAAAAAAGCTGCTTTTTTCAATGAATCATTAAAAAAAAAAAAACCTCCAAAAATTAAGAAAGAAAAAAAAAATTAACTGAAATCTATAGCACCACATAAGAAGTTTATGACCCTAAAAGCAAAAGTGGCCTAATTAATTCTACATAGTATTTCCCCTTCTCCACCTCCTGTAGTTGAAGATGTAGGGCCCTGAGACTATTATTGCTTTTAGATCACTTTGTTATTGACTATTCTCTGTATGATCATTTATTTTAAAGGACTGGTGTCACATTTGGTGTTATATCTGATGACATATTGTGGACATTTTCTTCCAGAAATGGCTCTTTAAGGCTGAGTGCAAGAGGTTAAACTGTCTGACTGAGGCCAAACCTAAGACTACAGATTTTTAATCTAAATTCCAAACATCTTTACATGCATGGAAACATCACAGAGTACCACATAAATACGTACAATTTTCATGTATCAATTAAAAATGATAAAAATTTTTAAAAGCCTTAATACCCTCAATTGAATATAATTTAACATTTATTTTGTACACTATGTATTACCATTTAACCAGAAGCTGCTATATGTTAAATTAATACCCTAAAATGGTGAGGAAACTATTTCTTGACTTATTAAAAAATAATCCATTTATATTTTATAAAATCAAAATAATTTTAACATTGAAAAGGGCATTTTCCCTTTAATATATTTTAACTGACTTTCAAAAATCATAAAATAATATATACAATTCTAGGATCGAAGAAGTATAATACTGTTAAATCTGAAGGACTTTTTCAGTTTTCCAATTTGCTTATCAGACTTCTACTTAAACTGAATGATAGCCATATGTATTGTAACAAAAAGGGGAAAATGTTTTGTTAAGCTCTGATAACAAGATGATGTAGAATAGGAACATATGAAAATAATGCCTATTCTCTTTTTTCATGAGCCATCAATCACAGCCATCTACAAATCAAGGTTCAGAAAGTATCCAGGCGCTTGGACATTTATTACCATCTTTTCCCACTTCATAATCTCATGCTAAAATACCATGGTTGGGAGAAAACCATGTACACATACCAGAACCTAGAAACATATCTGATCTGTAAATGCTGTCTTTCTAATACCTGTGAATAGGCAGGGTTCCAGGATTAATTTACTCAAAGCTGGTGTGTTGCTTAAATGGACAAATATTTTAGCCTCTTATTCTGAAACAAAGGGTCCGTGTAAGTTTTGTATGTATAATAAACAAATACACTTGACACCATAATTTCACAGGACCTTATACTAACTATAAAAAAATTAAATTCTCTTTCTGAGGTAAATAACTATGAAATGTGGTGTTGGACCATTTTACAGTGCCTTGTAATAATGAAGTTATGCTCTTCATTACCAAGTACTGTACCTGCTGCTACTGGCAAGGAGTGGTTTATACACTGACCATGTTCCACGGCTGTTTTTAGTGTCGCTTCAGGATGTGTCGATCCTAGAGGGTTACGCACAAATCGTCGCCGGCGCCGCAAGTCATCTTCCCAGTAGTCAAGGCGCCAGAACTCACGAGGACGACTACAATGAAACAGAGAAGCCACATATGTTAGCAATTATCAAACAGCGTGGTAGCACTGAATTTCTGCATAAAGCTCTCCTTGTTTGCTCTGCCTTTTTTTTTTCTCTCTCTCTCTCTCTCTTTCTCTCTCTCTCCTTCCTCTTAATTCTCCCTCCATCTCACACTCCCCTTTCTGCAATCTTTAACTTAGGTATGTCCTTGAAAATAACAATATCACCTTCTGGTCTAAGGAACTCCTTTTCCTTTTCTTGGAAGGTGAAATGAGCACTAAATATATCATTTTGAAATGAATTGCTGACAGTGTGATCAGTTTCCCCACACTCTAGTGGCATGTGCTCTGATTTCAGCCTCATTTCAGCCTCAGCAGGGCACCTTTCTCTGTGGCTGCATTTATAAACCAGAATAGGGAAAAGGCTATTATAAATATGGTATAGCATTACCTATATTAATCAAAGTCTGTCCCCCTTCATTTTTCTTCCTAATTTGTGCCTTTTTGCACAAGGTCAGTAAATCATACCATGAATTCTTGGTCCAGAAAGTGTTAACTTTAATGAATATCTCAGTTACATGGTTATGTATGTGATAATAAAATATTACTCTGTTTAGATGTGCAGGAATTTAATTAAAATAATCTCTTAAAATATTCATTACATTTAGCCCCTGAGGCTTAGAACAACAGAAGAAAATGCATTTCTTTTCCATTTACTGTTTTTAAATAAACCATTCCTGTAGAGTGAAATAGCAATCTATTTTCAAGCAAATCAGATTGGATTTCTGTTTTATGTAGCCTGTTTTTATATTTAATTAAAAACTACATGGTATATGATGTGCAATAATTGCTATATCGAAAGCATACTTTCAGAAATTCATTTTTAAAATTCAGTTTATATTTTCCCAAATTACATAGATCTTTTATATGGCAACATATAAATGTCAGCTTTCTCTCCTGTTAACTAATTGTGATCTAGCATGCTGGAAAATATTTTATAAGGAAAATACTAATATGAAGTTTTTTCAGTTACAGTAAGGAAAAGAATCTCTGGAGACTACATATTTAGTGAACATGTATTCACTAAACATGTACAGCATGAAAACCTATAAGCTTTTATAGTAAAATTTAAAAATATATTCATAAATAATCAAAACTTCTGTAGGAATGACTAATACAAAATAAAAATTTACTTGTATTTCATAAGCTAATAAAATTGTACCTGTCAGCTTTGACAAATTAGAGTCTTGACCAATTGACAGTCTCCAAATACCCAAGTAAAAGTCATCCTTATTTTGATGTTTTAAAGATGTTATCTTTTAAAAATTCAAAATAGATTTATAAATAAAATATTTTTATCTCAGTTCTTTTATCTCAATTATCTCAGGTTATAAAAGCACAGACAACAAACAGTACATTATTTAAGGAAACTATTTTAAAAACAATAGGAATCCAGTGGTCTTTTCTGAGAATGCTGAAGAGACAATAAGAATATCAAATATTTCCTTTGTTGATACTGGTCATGCATGAGGAGAAGGAGATACTATATAATCAAATGCAATACAAAAATGTCTAAGAATTGCAATCATCAGAAAGAAAAAATGAAAAGCTCTTATACTCTTCTATTTTCTTCATTATTTTTCCATCTTGAGCTTAAATAAAAACTAATACCACAATGTCATTTAAAGAGCAAACTGGAAATAGTTACCAATAATACAAGCAAAAGACAACAGTTGTTTGAACTCAGTTAATGAAATAAAATTCTCCTTAGGTGAGAAGCAGAAAGGCAGTGCACAGATGGCTATGTGTATGGCTTTGATAGTCATGGAGCTTAGATAGGCACTTCATCATTCTGCCTACCTATATTTATCTGTTAAAATTATTATCAAATATCAGCCAGGATGCGGTCGTGAATCACAGGCTGCTGCTCAGTCTTCAGGGGAATGATACAATGAGAGTCTATTCATCAGTGTGGCAATCGGCACAAGTAATTAGTTCCCTAGACTGAGATCTCCTACAAAGCCTATTTCACTCAGCACCACAAACATATGACAATGTAAAGCTAATGAAAGCTGCTAAAATATGTTAACCTTTTATGCCATCAATCCTTCTAATACTCTATGCTTCAGTATTATGCAAAGGTGGTAAATTATTAATTTGTCATTCATCCATCCTTCTGCATTTTAAGTCAAATTAAACGATGTCATTCTTCTTGATAACAATTAAAATTATAAGAGATGTTAAGCTGAGATGATAAAATTATTACTAAATTAGGCAACAATAGACTCTACTATAATGCATGATAGTGAAGTCAAATCCAATGGCTACTAAAGCATTTGCACAATCATTTTTTACCACACAACAGAGAGATCAGAGAAATTATAAAACCATTCACAAATTATCAAGTAGCTCAAAAATAATATCCATAATAACCAAAATTAGGAAGAAAAAAGAACTACAACATTTATTTTTATACTCTTTGAAACTAACAAACAATGGTCAAAATGGTGACAGAAACATTCAGTTATTAGGAACTGAGAATTTAATCACATAGTAAAAAGTTTTTAAAGATGTTTCATTTATGCTAACTACATATCTTTATGTCATCAAATATAAATGTTCTACCAAAAGTTTTAAATATACTCAGATGTAATCCAAATAAAGAACTTCAGAGGCTGGGGCTATGACTCAGCAGTAGAACGCTCATCTCACATCTGTAAAGCCCTGGGTTCGATCCTCAGCACCATATAAATAAAATAAAGGTATTGTGTCCACCTACGACTAAAAAAATTTTTTTTAAAAAAGAACTTTAAACCTAAGCATCACAATATTTACAATCTTCTGAAGCTATCTATATCTCTTCAAAGACCATCTTCACAACACAATCTGTTATAACAAAGATAATCTGAAGACAAAGCTATTATCACATTTTCAGATCTCATAAAAGGATTATAAAAATCACATAAGGATACCAATAATTTCAATCTTTTTTTTTCTATGTCTCCATATAAAGCACCGTTCTAGTTGATATAGAAATACAAACCCTTCAAGGAACTTACTTTTAATCAAGCAACTATTAGTCTCATTTGAGAAAATTGCATTTTTCATCCAGTTTCCAATTGTGAGAGCAAAATTATATGTTCTTCGAAGAACATTCACTCTTTTCCAATTAGAGCAATCACTAGCATATTTAAAGTCATTTATACAGCAACAGACATGGGCTTAAAAGTCCAAGGTTTTGTCTTCCTACCACTGTTCCCTCCAACGACATGCACACTTAGTATAAAGTTTCATAAGTAAAAATAGGGTGCACATTGTCATTTTAGAGTAGCATTATAAAGGGGAATATGTAGGGGTATTTATGACTTTATTTTATTTATTATTATTTTTTTTTTTACGTGGTACTGAGGATCAAACCCAGTGCTTCACACATGTGAGGCAAGCACTCTACCACTGATCCACCCATCCCAGCCCAATATGTAGGTTTTGGTCATCAAATTATTACAAGTTTTGATCATCCATTTTAAGATTTCACTAACATTTAAGAAATAATGTTCCCTACCACTCACCCCAGAAGCCCCTTCAAGGAGAAAGAGGATACAAAATGGGCAAATTTACAATACAGAGACAATTCTCTTCACATAAGGCCATGGATTACTTAAATAGGTTAAATGTTTTAGTAGCTGTCACTATGGAATGATCAGCAAAACTAAAAAGACCTCAAGTGTTCAGAAAGAGACTGCTGAACAAATGTAAGCATGGATGAGAGAAGTCACTCATTCTCAGCACTCAGGAACACATATCTAGGTCACTACATACCTATACACATGCCCACATACCGTCTATACCTATCCAAACGAATAACACAAACTCTTCATGACACTACTTGCACAACTGCTCCCCCCCCGCCCTCCCACCTCCATTTCCATTGACATCCCCACAAATATTTGAGCTGGGAATGTCAGGCTGGGTCGCATAAGATCTGCACATATTTACTGTTTCCCTCAAAGGCAGAGAAACAAAGGTGCTATACTTATATCCTTCTTGGGACACAATCTCCAAGTACTAAATGTCTTTGACAACAGGGACATGTGTGTCTTTGAAAAGCTGTGGGGGGCATAGTCTGACTTTTCTTTCATATATATATATATGTATATATATTTCTTTCATGTATATATATATGTATATATATACACATATATACACACCCTCCCGACACTGTGATCTCATTTCAAAGCTTCAGATTAAAATTAAAATGCAGATTTAATGAACTGTTTTAAGTATGATTCATCTAATTATCTTTCTACTCTTTAAAAAACCTTCACATTTATGTGACTGTATAAGCACATCTTTAATACATCACCACAATCAACGCAAATGAATAAAAACAATGCCATTTCAATATATAAATAGATATTCTTTGTTCTACAAGAACAGAATTGGAAAGATTATTGAAATCATAGATGGAAATATAACTCAAGCATCAACAGATAGACTATTTATTCCCTTTCATAGGCCCACTATGGTTAATGATTTGGTCAGGCAAAACGCATGAAAAAGAATGAACCAGGCTGGGCAAGGTAGTGCACACGTGTAATCGCAGCAACTCCAGAGGCCGAGGCAGTAATATCACAAGTTCAAGACCAGCCTCAGCAACTTATTTATCAAGGCCCTAAGAACATAGGGAGACCCTGTCTCAAAATACAAAAGAAAAAGGGCAGGGGATATAGCTCAGTGGTAAAGCCCATTTAGATTGAATACCTCAAACCGGATCCCCACAAAAAAAAAAAAAAAAGAGCTAAATGAGAATCAAGTGAAAAAGATACAAATATTAAAGAATTAAAAAGTAAGGTGAGGTGTACATTCTTTTTCTAATAATTGTTCAGCACAACTATATGCAATCTGATCATTATTTTCACATGAGATTTTAAAGTTTACTTTTTTCTTTTTTCTCCAGAAAGAGAATGGCAAGCCAGTTAGACAATTAGTAGAGTAAGTACATATGGATCAATATTCTAACAGAATTCTAGAATATTTTCTAATGAATTATTATTGATTCCTGATCTCAAGAAGGTAGGTTTGAGAATAAATGATATTTCACAAAAGCATGTGTGATAGAATAGAGCTCTATCACATAGCTATATTAGCTGCACAACTCAGAGGGCACTATTCACAGAAAAACTTTGTCAATGACTCACTCTGCATTGTTATTTGCCACAGCCCAAGTGTTCTGAGAATGCCTTATTTTCCTCTCCCCATAATATATTAGGATCCTTTCTTTCTCTCCCAAAGTTAAATCTAAGCACAGGAATAGGATACAGAACAAAGCCCTTCAGAAACAATCAGTAGCAGTTACACAGTTATAGGAAAAGAAGGTCAGATCAGGAAGAGATCTGGTTGTCAAAAAAAACAGGCAAAATTCAATAAACATTTGAAAGTATTCAAGTACATAAGAGAACATTAACATTTATTTCATTAAACTTATGTCCATTAAGTCATTGAGCTAATATTGCATTATTAAGGTAGATTATTTTCTGGATATTGTTTTATTAAAGTAGAATAGTTTCCAGAATGGTTTTTTTTTAATTTTTTTTTTTAGTTATAGTTGGCCACAATACCTTTATTTATTTATTTTAATGTGGTGCTGAGGTTTGAACCCAGCGCCTCGCATGTGCTAGGCAAATGCTCTACCACTGAGCCACAACCCCATCCCTTAGTTTCCAGAATGTTAATTACTGAAATCAGTGCTAGCTAAGTATCCCAATTATTCTATAATCCCAATGAATTGGCGCCTAATGTCCAGTAAGCCAGTATATGTGTCTGTCATCTCACTGAGTTTAGAGTTTATATTTTAATATAAACTAGATCTATGTCAACAAGACTGCTAGTTTTAAAAAGAAAAACTGTCACAATGCAATCGTATTAGAAAAATTTCCCATTTTCAATCTTACCCACTTTCCTGTGACAATACCTGATAAATCTTGATGACCTTAACAGAAGTCAGTAATAAATTCTTCTAGCTAGAGCAGAGTTCTAAATCCCAGAAAATTTTGGCATGTCATATTTGTTCTTAAATTTTTATATTACCAGTATTTTTTAACTCCTGTATATGGCTTCTATTTCCATATTTGTAGATTAAAAATTCATGGCAGACATTAGCTACAACTTAAATAAATGGTAACCCCTTAAAAGCAGTAAACATTTTCTGTGCACTGTCAGCTGGAAGATAAAAGCGCTCAAGTTCTGGATGGGTTTCACTTTCTGTATAAATCTTGATGAAATAATGTTCAGGTACTATAGGGCATCATGCAATGTGAGAGAATGCTTTATCTCACAAACTGAAATCTATGCTGCCTTCATGCAGATAGATAGCAAACATATTAACTAAAACCTCTTTTTACCAAGTACCAACCATAAGTCAAGAGCAGGTGATCTCTCCGCTCTGTGCTGTCTTAATGGAAAGGACAAAGCAAAACAAAAAGCCTTCGACTGTGTGGCTCAGCAGAGGAGATATTTTCTAAAGCAGAATCCTTCCTTTATTGAAGACTGATATGGAAATTGTGCATGACCTTGAGACACTGGATAGATTTTATTTAATTATGTAATTAACAATTTCTACATGGTACCAATTCAGTGTATGTGTCTATTTATTTTTTAAAGCCACCTACATGCTCACTTTCAATTAATTATTACTTAGGACATTTTATAAAAATAATTTTGCAACCCAGTGAATTATTCAAGAAATGGTCCTCAGCCTTCCTGGCTACTTTGGACAATTTCTTTATTAGCTTAGCTTTTTGGCCAGAGAGAAAGTTAAGTCGGGGAAAAAAATCAAAATCGCATGTTAATTACACTATCAAATAAAAATCTAACTAGAGACAACTAGAAAAAAATTTAAACAAATGATGTTATTGGAATGAAAATTATGGAATGTCAAACAAGTACATTAAAATAGGTAACATTCATTGCTTTAGCCTACCCTGTGTTAGACCTTTCTCTTTTATACATATTATTAGTAGGCCTCAACAACCGTGTCATGATTAAATACTGTTGTTATCATTTTAAAGATGAAGAAATTAAGTCTTGCCCATTGAAATAAATAAGAAGAGGCTACTGACTTCTAAGGCAAAGCTTTTCACTACATGGAATTTCCTTCGCAATGTCTTATTGGCTGCTATTATAGCTATGATCAAAATACTAATTAACCCTGCCTGGGAGGATTGAGGATTTCATTAGGTTTCAATGAGTACCTATTTTGTAAGTTCCATGAGGACATGGGTTTGTATCTAATTCACTGACCAAGCACAGTAAGTAACTGTTATAAAACAGTCACTTAATAAATAATTGATTAAAGAAAGAATAGATTACTTTAGAACAGAAACCTAGATGGTGAATGGGAGTCTGATGGACAAAATGAAAAAGGCATTACAAACCAAAGAAATAGCCCAGATAAAGGCAGGGTGACAAAAAGGCCACTTTTACCTAAAGAAGTTCTGGTGAGATATACTACATCAAGGCAGCCTTAGAACAGTAAGAGCTAAGTCAGGAAAAGTCATAGGTTTCAATTCAGTTTTCAAAAGACCTTGTAAAGTGAATAAAAGTAGCTACCTTTACATCTTAAGAATAGACAATACTAGGCTTTCACAAAACATGGATTAATATGATCCATCTTGGGTGTTACATGGCAGCAACGTAAAAGAAGCTGCATTGAGTAATGGGGACGGAGCCTAGAGGGGCAATATCGGAGACCGATCTGAAGTTGGCTAGATAAGACTTCCTGAGACATTCAATAAGGGAGGAAAAGGAGATTGAGAATAAAAGTGAGGGCTGTGACAAATGGGAAATGAAAGAATAAGGATGCTATTTAACTCAAATGAATGCAGGTTAAGCAGGTGTAGTTGGAAAAAAATAACCATGTCCTGGATGCCTAATAACATCTCATCAGGTACTTCTGATGGGTATGCAATGTAACTCTGAACTGGAAAGAGAGGCCTGCACTACAGATTCAAATTTGATCAGCATCTGGAGTCAGTGAATATAGAAATTCACATAACAAAAAATTAATGAGTGTTGTTATAAGTCTGGTATTGCACTACACTCCAGAGGAAAGGATATGTAAAGGAAAGGAGAAAGGTGAGGATAAAATTGGGGAAATGCCAATACTTTAAAAATTGCAGAAGAGGCAAGAAGCAGTAAAAGAAACAAGGAAGTAACTAATCCTTATAGTTCCTAAGGTAGCAGGAGACTCACACCAGATGGTGCCAACCAAGGCAAATGAATAAAGGCTTTTCAAAGTAGAGTGGCACCAATATTTGATTGTGCTTAAATATATGCAGAAGGATTTTTTATACACATTATACATATTACTAGGGTACCATGTGATGTTTTGATGCATGTAAACATTGCATAATGTTTAAATCCTGCTAAAACATACCTATTTCATTGAACATTGATAAATTATTTATAGTAAAAATCTTCAAAATTCTTTCTTCTTTTAGAAATATACAGTGTGTTGTTATCTATAGTCACCCTATTGTACACTAGCACACCAACTTCTTACTGCTATCTAACTGTAATTCAGTAGCTGTTGATTAACCTTTCCCCTTTCCTCCCCTTTATTTTCCTAAGCCTCTGGAAACCATCAATCTACTCTCAACATCTATGAGATCAACTTTTTGATTCTACACCGGTGCCATCACTCAGCAGTTATGTGCTGTGCCTGGCTAAGTTCACTTAATATCATAATTTCTAGTTCCATCCATGTTGCTGCAAATGACAAGGATTTTATTCTTTTTGTGGCTAAATAATATTCCAATATGTATATGCATAACATTTTTTTATCTATTCATCAGTGTGTGGATATAGACTTCTTGTCTATTGTGAACATTATTGCAATCAATGTATGAGCGGGCATCTCTTTGATGTACTGATTTCACTTCCTTTGGATAAAAGAGTAGTGAGATTGCTGGATTATATGGTATGTCTCTTCAATTTTATGAAGGAACCTCCATGCAGTTTTTTATAATGGCTGTACTAACTTACATTCCCACCAATAGTGTGCGAGTATTCCTTTTTCTCCACATCTTCACCAGCACTTGTTATCTTTAGTCTTTTTAATAATAGCCATTCATACTGGGGTGAAGTGACAATTTATAGTGGTTTTGATTTGCATTTCCCTGATGATTAATAATGCTGAACATTTTTTCACATACTTATTGGCCATTTGTTTATATATCTTCTTTTGAGAAATATCTATTTAGATCATCATCTATTTTTTTTTTTTCTGGGTACTGGGGATTAAACTCAGGGGCACTCGCCCACTGGGCCACATCCCAAGCCCTTTTTGTATTTTATTAGAGACAGGGTCTCACTGAGTTGCTAAGTGCCTCGTCATTGCTGAGGCTGGCTTTGAACTTGTGATCCTCCTGCCTCAGACTCCCAAGTGCTGGGATTACAGGCGTGCGCCACCGTGCCCGGCATCACCTATTTTTAAATCAGGTTATTTTTTGCTAATGTGTTTTTGGAGATCCTTATATGTCCAAGTTATTAAGCCCTTGTCAGATGTATAGTTTGCAAATATTTTCTTCCATCGTGTAGGCTGTCTCATCACTCTGATGATTTGTTCCTTTGTTGAGTAGAAGAAGCTTTTTAGTTAAATATAATCTTATCCATCCATTCTTAACTTTTGTTTCCTGTGCTTCTGGGGTCTTGTCCAAAAAATCCTAACCTGTTACAATATCATGAAGCATTTTCCTTGCATTTTCATCTAGCGGTTTCATAGTTTCAGGTCTTACTTTTAAATCTTTAAATCCATTTTGAGTTGATTTGTGTAACTATTTAGAGACAGGGATCTGGTTTCACTGTCCTGCATGTGGATATCTAATCTCCCCAGCACCATTTATTGAAGAGGTTGTCCTTTCTCCAATGTGTGTTTCTAGCACCTTGGTCAAAATCAGTTTGACTTATAAATATGTGGGTTTACTTCTAGGCTCTCTTCTGTTCCACTGTTCTACATGTCTGTTTCTTTGCCAATACCTTGCTGTTTGACTACTAGAGATTCGTAGTATATTTTGAAGTCAGGTAGTACAATACCCACCTTCTTTGTTCTTTTTGCTCAAGATGGCTTTGAATACCTGTAGTCTTGTGCTTCTGTACAAATTTTAGGATTGCTTTTTCTAGTTCTACAAAGAATGGCCCTGGTATTTTAGTATGGATTGTACTGAATCTACAGATCATTTTGGCGGAAGTTTTTTTTTTTTTTTTTTTTTTTTTTTTTGTGGTACCTCACCATTGCTGAAGCTGGCTTTGAACTCGCAATCCTCCTGCCTCAGCCTCCTGAAGTGCTGAGATTACAGGCATGCGCCACCGCCACCGCGTCCGGCTGGAACAAACATTTTACCCATACTGATTCTTCCAATCCATGGACAGAGGATGTCTGTCCATTTTGTGGGGTACTTTTCAATTTCTTTCATCAATACTTGATAATTTTCATTGTAAGCTTTAGGAGACATTGATTCATTAGGAAACCAAATCTATTCTGCTTCCCAAGCTACTCATATTGGTGATAATTAGTTGAAATATCTGCTTTGTAAAGCAGGGTAAATTTTGTTTTCCAATAGAGAAATTGATATATCTATTTAATCAATCTACCTAATGCCCTTTTTTAGTCCTGTCATGAGTTTTCAACTTCTACCAAACACATGCCTAGAATAAAAGAATGGAGCCTTATGTTACTGTTGAAGACTTTCCTCAGTCTTCAATCTATATGATCACTTGCCAAGAAATGGGGCCAGGGAGAAGGAGTAAATAATCATGGAGCTGGGAAATGTTCACACAAAGAATGATCTGAAGTCTTAAGTAGACAGGACTGCACACTTTTGAGAAGTATATTACACTGTGCTCTGGGAATGGAGATGGGAACTAAAATTTACTAATGGCCCATAATGTATCAAGCACATTACTAAGTATTTTACATGGAATCTCATTTGATTCTGAAGACAACCCTATCAATTAGGGCAATAACTCCTACTTTACTGGTGAACAATTGAGGCTCAAAAATCAAGTGATTTAGCTACTAATAAACAGAGCTAGTCTCCCCCATCTAAGACTTTCCATTACCCAAACTGTTTTAGTCTACTTTGGCTAAGATGTTCATATTAAGCTCATTCATTATAACAGTTTGTTGTATTGGTGTGAGTTTAAAGTTTTCTTCTATAAAGTCTCAGGTATGAATGGAACCAAGAAAATTCTTTATAAATTATATGAGAAGTTCTCAGTACACATTGTTTCAAAGAGTAATCATAAAATTGATAATTTTCCACTGTTAGCAGTACTCAAAGTTGAAATAGCAAGGCTGTTAGACTGAGGAGAAAAAATCACAAGTCTCTATTGTTTTTAATTAGATAAATAAAATCAAAGTAAATACTACATACTGTGTCATGCAGGTCAGCGTTGGTATCTGAATAGCCTGGAAGCTATTACCATTCATTGACTATTTCTAATAAACTCATCACTTGCCCCAAATAAGAAAGACATGGATGCTTTACAAGCACATTAATGAACCAACATCATATTGAAGAATCACTGCTGTGATATTTGAACCTTAATTTCTCCTAAACTCAAGGCCTATCCCACATATGTTTTCTTAAGATACTTTACAAATAACAGGAAAAGCAAAGTGTCACCCTCCATAATATAACATTTTTATCTTTAAATAAATAATTTAAGGAGCTGGAGTTGTAGCTCAATGGTAGAGCACTTGCCTGGCATGTGTCAGGCACTGGATTTGATTCTCAGCACCATATGTTAAATAAATAAATAAATAAATAAATAAATAAAATTCTATTGACAACTAAAAAAAAGAAATATAAGGATAAATAAAAATAAATTCATAATTTAAAGGCCTGTATGGAGTAACAACCCAGCACAATATAATACTCCCTTGTTTTAATCCAAAACTCTCAGGAAAATACTGAGAGCAAATTACTGATTCTCACTAGCATAAAGACACACACACACACACACACACACACACACACACACACACACATTGTGCTTTGGAACCTAGATAAATTAAAGCATTAGCAAAAAGTATGTGCTCCTTATCCACAGGGAGAAACAGATTTACTATGTTTCACTTCCAGTGTTTTAAAACAGTGGGAAGCCAGTCCTCGGAATAGTTGCTGTCAACTCCTAGAAACTTTCTAGTACTTTCAATTTTGAAACACTTATTCACATTCTTCAGTGGTTTATTTTACTCCTTCTCTTTGCTGCATTTCATTTTTCTGGTTCTCAATTACCAATCCTGCTTTGGCTTACTCATCTAAAAATATTTTCTGAGTACCCACCACTATCTGGAAAGCTTTGGTTAAGGTGCTATGAGATATACTCATGTGAGGACAATATATATAGTCTTTAATCTTAAGGCACTTGAGATCTTAAATTAAAGGGATAAAATAAACAAATAACTATGATATAAAATTCAAGTTATAAAAAAATAAAAAACTGGGAATTATGGAAATTCAAAAAAGGAGTATTCATGTCTGGAAGGGATCAGGAAATACTATACTTAGTAAAAGACTTTTGAGAAAGATCCTTAAGAGGGGGGTCAAGTTTGAATTGTATACAGAAAGAAAATGACACTGTAGCTTTTCATAGAACATAAGTAAACATGCAGAGGTCAGAAAATTGGGCGTTTATTTAGTGGGTACACTAGGAAAAGACATAAGAAAGATAGGTTTAGAACATACCATAAAATATTAAAAACTAATGAGTTTACATTTCACTTGTTCACTTACTTATTCATTTAATCAACAAGCACTTAATGATGATGCACAAGGACCTGTGTGCTAGGAACTACAGATTCAGGTTTTTGGTATTAGTCTCAAAGACCTCATTAACCAATAAAAGAAATAAATAAAAAAGATGAATACAATATATGCAAAAGGTGCCTTAGGAACACACTGGAAAGGCGTTGTCCAAAGTAAAGACGGGCTTCTTAGCCCACAAATTGACTCATACTAATGACAGATGTTAATTAGGAGAACATGAAAAGGAAAAGTATTCTTTCTCAGGGAACAGCACCAGCAAAGTTTAAAAAAAAGAAAAAAAAAATTGGGTATAGGCTAAAGTTAAGTGTTTCCAGAATTTTTGGAGAGTATAAACTAAGAAGTAGCTAAAGGAGAGTCTAAAGAATACAAAGGGGCAGATCATGAAAAATCATCTGAGGAGTCTGGCTCCTGGTTAAAAACATATGTGTGTGTTTTTCAGGCCTGACCAAAAGCTTTACCTGGCAGGTCTCTCAGGGGAAAGCTGCCCTCCCTGCACCAGTCAATTCTGTATAGTCTCTGGAAAGAGCCAGAGTCAAAGTCTCAGGCCCCTGTGGCTACCATGCTCTTTACATATTTACCTTCCTAAATGTGATGACTTCATTCCTAGGTCTCTATCTCAGCCCCTGAGCTGAGGTCCTCTTCAGGCACCTCTGCCAAGTTTCCTTACTGGAAAAGGATGTAAAAATCTTATAGAATTTTTTTCTCTTCTCTGATTCACTCTGTTCCAAGACCATGCCATCTTCTTATGCTCTCCCTCCTACCTCAGAGTCCATATAATGAGTCTTTAGTTTCAGGTTCCCTCAACAATGAGATGACCCCCAACATTTACACTAATCCACACAGACCCTCAGCAGGTATGCCATTCTATAGGTGCAAATGTAATGAGGAGAGTGAGGAGGAAGGGTATGGAAAGTGAAGAGGAACAAATAAAGGAGAAAGAAGAAGTGGGGGAGAAGGATCAAATCTACTTTTAAACATGTTTCATTTGAGGTGCTTATTATGGTTTGCATCTGGAACATCCCCTAAGGCTCAAGCATTGAAGGCTCAGTTCCCAACGCAGTAATATGCAGATGCAGGATTTTTGTGAAATGACTGAATCATGAAGGCTCTAACCTCATCAGTGGATTAGGAAAGTGATTTATTCATAAATTGATGGAATTTTGGGGAGGTGGTGGAAACTATAAGAGGCAGGGCCTAGTTGGAGGACACAGGTCTCTTGGGCAGGCCTTGGAAGGGAACATCTTGCCCCTGGCATCTTCATCATATGGCTCTCCTTTCTGGTCTTCAGGATATAAGCAACTTTGCTTCTCCATGTCCTTCCTATGATGTACTGCCTCATCATAGGTCCACAAACAATGCAGCCAGCTGACCATGGACTGAAACCTCTGAAACTATTAACCAAAACAAGTTTTCCCTCCTCTGAATTGCTTTTCTCCGGTATTTTGTCAGCACGAAAAAACTGACTAATATACTGTCTATTTGAAATTTGCGGCATAAAGGGATAACTATCCATCAAACTACTTTTCCTCTTCTTCCTAGGCACACAATGAGGCCATAATTCCCAATCTCCCTTACAATTAGGTATGGTCCTACAACTGAGCTTTAGCTACTGACACATAAGGAAAAGTGATTTGAGCCACTTCCTTCTAAGTGTGGCCCATAAAACTTTCTTACATACATCTGTCCATGCTCTTTCCCCTTCCATGGAAATAAATGCAGCAATCTTAGACGCTAAGAACTAAAGTAGAAGATAAAATAAATCACCTATCAGAAATATGCTTAATAATTTATATGAAAAAGAAATTAAATTCTAATAAGGCCAGCCAGAGATGGAAATTTTGGAATCTGTCTATTAAAGATGCTTGTCCTGTCCAAAATAATACAGATATCCATGTGGAGATGTTGAGGAAACAGCTGAATATGTGTGTAGTGTTCAAAAGAAAAAAGCTTCACAGGTGTAGACTAGCTGAGAGCTTCAATGATGGGAGTCAAAGAAGGAAAGAGAAAAGGCAAAGCCAAACGACTAAGGCCTGGGTCACCCCAATAATAAAAAGGTTGGAAAGATGAGGAGGAACCAGCAAAAACTTTTGAGGAGAAGCTAACAGTCAGAGGAAAACCTCTTACCTGGAATAGGGGGTCCCAGAAGCCACATGGAAAAGTGTTTCAAGGAAAAGGCAATAATCAGCTATATCAAAGAGTAGCAAAAGTCAAGACAAAGTTTGAGAACTGACCACTGGACTTAACAATACTGATGTCACTGGTGACCATAAAAAGAACAGTTTCAGTACAATTAGTGGGACAAAACACTGAGTGAAGTGAGTTCAAATAAGGACAAAAGAAGAGAAACTCAGCAAGTAGAAACGCACCTTTCAAACTTACTCAAGTACAGTAGGGCAGCCATTTGTATTCTCTGTTAGATTTAGTACATTATGAACATTTGAGAGAAACGTGGATACAAATAATTCTCTGAAATGACATTATATTAGATGTCCACAACTTTATAATCTAAAGAGCTTCTACTAGATCTTTATACATCAGAATACCCTTGATAATAAACATTTGAAAAGACAAAAAGTCAAAATGCAGGATCATTAATGTTCACTTCATTAATCTGCAGACATAAGGAGGGTTAGCATATTTTGTTAATAAGATTGTCAACACTAGGGGGCTGGGATTGTGGCTCAGTGGTAGAGCGCTCGCCTAGCACGTGCGCGGCCCGGGTTCGATCCTCAGCACCACGTAAACATAAATGCATTGCATTGTGTACATCTAAAGCAAATAAATAAACATTTAAAAAAAAAGATTGTCAACTAGAACTTACACCTCAAATATTGACACTGAAGTATTAATGAATATTCAACTTTGAATAGGAAGAGCAAGATTAAGACAAAATGGTTCCTTAAAAAATTCACTAGTGGGAGCTGAAATAGTTCTAACAAGCCTCATTATTATCTATCCTCATTTTCTTTTCTTTATTTCTATTTATTTATTTATTTACTTTTTTGAGGTGCTGTGGCTTGAACTCAGGACCTCACACACGCCAAGGAAGTGCTCTAATACTGAGCTACATCCCCAGTACAGATACATGACTTTTTGGTATTGGAGATTGAACCCAGGGCCTAACACATAATAGGCAAGCACTTTACTGGAGCTATATCTCTAGCCCTTATACCAATTTCAACAACTAAAATATGGACTGTCTCCACAAAACCTGCAATGAATCAAATACATTTAAATATTAAAACCCCTAATCTTATATAATTCCAATATTAAAACAGATTGGCAAGAAAGGCTATGAATGGGATAAAAGTAGAGTTCTGGACATTTAAAATAAATAACAAACAGCACTACCAATTCAGACAATTTAATGCCTATATCACAGCTTTCATACATTCTAAATGTGTTACAAAGAAGCCATACAGGCTACATATCCATTCTGTTCTAAAAGTTCTTTGATATGGCCTCTAAATCTTCTCTCATTATTATATTAAAATACTAACAAAATAAATGCACTGTTGGAAGATTCTGATAGTTCCTATGTACCTATATAATCAGTTTTTGCAAATTACTTGAAAGTTTGCTTTCATTATTAGCTTCATTCACATGTTTCACATGTGCTGGATGAGGAAGTAAATATGGAAAACACAACCAAACAGAGACCCTGTTCTTAGATCATTTACACTCTGTCTATGTGAATGACTGTATATCCCAAGAATGATCTCAACAGAGAACCAAATCATTCTTTTTTTAATATTTGTTTTTTAGTTGTAGTTGGACACAATACCTTTATTTTATTCATTTATTTTTACACGGTGCTGAGGATCGAACCCAGGGCCACATATGTGCTATGCGAGCGCTCTACCACTGAGCCACAACCCCAACCCCCAAATCATTCTTAGCAAATGAAGATTATGCAGGCAAACAAAAATACAACTGAAATGTAGAAATCTTCTACTAGAAAACAGAAAAATTAAAGTCATCTGAGTTGTGACTCTTTCCTTCCAATTTCTATTTTAAAATGTGGCTATTTTTTTTAAGTTAAAAGCTATAATCCCCTAATTTTAAAAATAATGTATGTAAAAGAAATTGCATCTTTTCAATAACAGATTAGTTTTTTCAAATAGAAATAAGCTATGCTAGTTCAGTTTATTTTGTTAATGTCCTATCCAATTTATTGGTTTTGCTGCAAATACAGCATGTAAGGATCCTGGTCTGCCATATGATTTTCTTGAGTCATGGTAGTGTTAAAAATACTATTTATTTTAAAAATTCTCAGCAGTTATATATTCCAAGTCAGAAGTTTAAATCAAAAGACAATTCAATATCTATTTAAAATCCACTACAGGGCTGGGATTGTGGCTCAGCGGTAGAGCGTTTGCCTAGCACGTGCGCAGCCCAGGTTCGATCCTCAGCACCATGTAAAAATAAACACATTGTGTACAACTAAAGCAAATAAATAAATATTTTTTAAAAATCCACTACAATGAAATAATCATAGTAGGTTAATATCAAGAATAACCATATATTTTCACATCCTAGAAAAATAAACAGAACCATTCCTGAAATATATATCATATTTTAAAAGAGAAAGTATTATCTCTATGTTTTATAAAGTTATTATTGGAAAAAAAATCACAGAGGGTACATGATGTTTAAATACCTTATGGTTTCATTTTATACTTCTCATATCAGGTTGAAGTCTTAAAAGTAATTCAAAAGGAAAATGAAAGTATTTTACTCAGAAGATAGAGTCCATATGTTCTTCAATCTGGAAACCCATTGGGAAAAAGACTTGAGTTTTTAAAGACTGAATTTTGACACTTGGAAGCTGATGTGGCTTTTTGTTTTTCTCTTCATGAAGATTAGAATCATTCTCAGGGGGAATGAAATAAACCTTTATCAAGTAAAACAAAGCTTAACACCTGCTAAACTCCAAATTACTTAGAAAACACTTAGTGAATTTTCAGAATCTCACAATGAGGGTTTATAACACTTTTAAACAATTTTTTAAGTTTAACAAAAGAAAGCATATCTATATAGTTCGGTCTATTTGTATCTCACATTCTACACTTTTTAAACCTCTTATAATCAGTTTATAATAATACAAACTTATAGTTAATCTTATTGTTTCTATTGGTAAGATTATAAAAGTAACTATCTGTATATCTGTAACACCAAATTTGGCTCTAAAATTGAGGACAGGGTCTTATTATTTTTTTTCACTTTGTATGAATTCCAAACATCTAGCACAAGGCCTAGCATCCAGTTTGTACTTAATAAACAAAGTCCACAAAACAAAAAACATGTGTGTAATTCATTCTAATCACTCTTTGTTAGATCTAAAGTTGATATATTCAAAATTAAAATGATTTTTTCTCTCACAGTTAAGACAGAAAATGGACTGAGGTTCTTAAAGGGGCCTTGATCTTACATAGTACAGCCACAACTGTGTGACTTGTGCTCTACCACTAATGCATACAATCCTAGTTGAATTTAACTTAAAAAAATGTATTCTACATTTATTACATAAGAGGCTAAGATATACTGATACAGTTACATGTTTAGATTAGAACAGATATTTAGGGTTTTCAAGAATACCATGAGAGTTAAATAAAGATGCAACTGGGCTGGGGATGTGGCTCAGTTGGTACAGTGTTTGCCTAGCATGGGTAAAAAGCCCTGGGTTCTATCCCTAGCACCATTTAAATAATAAGAATTAAAAAAGAGAAAAAAAGAGAGTAGCTAATATAGTATATTTAAAAAAAATGTTTCTTTTACCTTTTCGGGGGGGGGGGGAATCTAATTTTATTCTGCAGATAAAGAAAAACTCCCAATAGCAACCTTCTTGCTTTCCAGTGTCTTTACCTACTTTGGGAGAAATACAGTAGAATAAAAGATGAAGAAGGCAAAGGATTTTTATTTTAAGAATACGATCTCAATAAAAGTGACTGAAAATACACCACATGAAAGTGCAAATTACTGCCATAAGCCATCCCTAGACGTCTGCTTTAAAAGATGCTACTTTGTGGTGATCCAAATGCTTTTTTATAGCTACCTCCTCTACCATTTAAACCATTGTTTTTAACTTTTCCAAGTTTCATTTTTATTTAAAAACTGAGCACTTCCTAGTACTTTTATTCTTTATTATTTAACAAACGTTTTTATATTCTATGTTGTGTGTCCATATCTATATATTTTTAAAAAGCTTAATAATGGGGGCTGGGGTTGTGGCTCAGCGGTAGAGCGCTCGCCTAGCACATGTGCGGCCCGGGTTCGATCCTCAGCACCACGTAAACATAAATGCATTGCATTGTGTACAACTAAAGCAAATAAATAAATATTTTTTTAAAAAAAGCTTAATAATGGCTGAGCACAGTGGTTCATGCCTCTAATCCCAGTGGCTCAGGAGGCTGAGGCAGGAGGATCCCAAGTTCAAAGCTAGCCTCAACAATTTAGTGAGGCTGTAAGCAACTTAGTGAGAACCTATCTCAAAATAAAATATAAAAACGAGATGGGGAGGGCTGGGGCTGAGGCTCAGTGGCAGAGCAGTGTAAGGCACTGGGTTTGATCCTTAGCACTACATAAAAATAGAGAGAGTGTAAGAGAAAAATAAAAAAATAAAAAATAGAGAGTGTGAGGCACTGGGTTTGATCCTTAGCACCACATACAAATAAACAAATAAAATAAAGGCATTCTGTACATTTACAACTACAAAAAAATTTTAAAGGGTGGGTAGGAATATGGCTCAGTGATTAAGTGCCCCTGGGTTCAACCCCTGGCACCCCCCAAAAATTTTTTTAAAGCTTAATTATGTCACTATATAACAGTATTATAAAAATAAGATAGTATATGGAAAAAACACCACCACATAGGGTGAAATAATATCTAGGTTTTAGTTTGGACTTCATAATTTCTTACTTACTGGATCCTGAGCAAACCTATTTAATCTCTTTGGGCCTCAGTCTCCTCATCTATAAGATAAATGCGCTGAATTAAAAAAAATCTCTAAGTCCCTACCACCTTCAAAATGCTATTATTTTGATACACTATTGTTAAAAATATATACTTTACTCTTAGTATACCCCATATACCTGTCTGTGTGTATGTTCAAAATCTTATTATTTCTAGTTCCTCAGAAATCTCAAAGAATACTTACTGCTTAAGGAAATGCGTGGAATTAATTTTTCACTTCCTTCCCATATATTTCTTTTGGGGTAGAGAAGACAGAAGGCAATAAAACATATCACTTGCATAATTATGCAAAATCTTAGCTTTTACTGAGGGAAACGTTGCACCCTTTTGATCAGAGTAAAGAATGAACATAGATGAACTCTAGCATAGACGGACTGCCCTAGATGAAAACCAAGAACACTTGGGTTGATTTTTTTTTTTTTCCTCCTTGCCACTCCAAGATTATAGGACATAGTATGGATGAAGAAATAAGGGTAAACTTCAGTAAGCATATGGAGAAAGAGGCGGCAGACAGTATGTTTATTTTTCTTCATCCTGATAGAAGACATAGGCTACAAGGACACTGAAGTTAGTAAGAAGAGTAGTTAATAAGTTCAAGAAACTCAATATCTGCTTTTATAATGTAGTGGTCACTGTTTTCAATACATAAGCCAAAGATGGGCTTGAATACATGAACATAAGTACACAATCAATATAACAGAATTATGAAGAATTCCTAAAAGACAGAAAGTTGGTAGACTCAAACTGACAGGTAAAATTCTAGACATACGCAGAAAGGAGTAATATTAGGGGGAAGCTGAGAAAGCACCACCCTATAGGCAGCAGACACAAATACCAGAACGAGACACTGGTTGCCTAAGTCAGCATTTAGGCTGATTTCACCTCGCCCTTCTCCTTACTTTTGCTGGGCAGCAGGCAGAATATTGCCCAGTCATGATTAAAGAGATATGGACTTTGGGTTAGAGGAAGAACTAGCTACTAATATCAAAACAGAATAAATGTTCTCACAGGTAAGAGACCACTCACTCCTGGCAAATCCGGCCTGGCAGCATGCCTTGCCACACCAGAGGATTTGACAGTATTTGGTGAAGTTTTTATTGCACCCTATACCCTTTGACATAGCTATTTCACTTCTAAGTAGGTATCCTATAGAAACGCTAATATATTCTGCCAGAGAATATATTCTGCCATCTCTATAATAAAGAAGTATTAGAAACAAGCTAAAATGTCCACCAGTGGAAAAAGCTCAAGTGTCATTACACATTGTACACACCTATCAAACTGTTATATTGTACCCCAGAAAATTTACAATAGAAATAATAGTTGTATGTAAAAAGATGCTATATATGTGCATTATGAATTGTAATACATACTAATATTATAAATAAAAAATAAAATAAAATAAAGAAATAACAAAACGAAAAAAGCTCAAAGATAGTACATTTATGATACAAAAATATTATTTACCTGCTTAAAGGAATGGGGTAGATAAATGAAAAATAGCATTGGATAAAATGAAAAGGTTAATAAATACATCAGCGTTCCATTTATATAAAAATATGTGTTTATAAATGCAGGGGAGGAAAGCAAAAGCTGGCATAAAAACTTTTTAGCTCCTCACCATTGAGAGACATTTGGGGGAGGAAGAGATACTAAAGGGGAATTTCAAATAATGACTGATTATTTTATGGTGACAATGTATTTTTATAGCCTATATAACTGAAAAAGAAAACAAAGCTTGACAATTTGAATCTTTGTTGGTGGTGCTAGGAATCCAATCTGGGCCTGAAGTGTTCTACCCAGCTCTCCAATTTGAATCTTGACCTACAAAAAATGTTCTCCACCTAGATGAGAAAATTTTGTAAAACTTAGAAATCAAAGACTTTTGAAATAATCTCCATAGCACTTAACTTCAATACATTAGAGACACCCGAAGTACCCTCTACCACAACATGCATACCAAAAAGGTATAAGCAATATGGATAAGTTATATTATTGTTTTCACTTTCTAAACATATTCAAGTAAAATGGTATAAAAAATTTTATCTTAAAAAATTGAACAAAAATTTTGCATTGATGCAAATATTTGTGGCACCTATGTTCTAACTTTGGATTCTCATGATTTCTTGATAAAAGCCAAGTATTTATAAGCCACATTAGTAAACTGAGGCTGTTGCTCAATTTAAATTTGGACTATGAAAATGCAGTCATTCACATGCCATTCTTTTTGTACAACAATGCTAACTCTGCTTCCCAAGGAAGAAAATTCTGATACAAAAGCTCTACTACTAGTCTGAAAAATATTTTGTCTTAAATTCACAAAAAGTCAATACTTGCATTGATAGGCACTGTTATTTTACACTAAAAAAAAAAAAACTTTCATTCATTTTCAAGAAGCTATCAAGAAAGTCCCTTTCAAAACACGGTGGTAAGGGTATTATATGGGTTTATCATCAAAGGGAATCTTATTTACATTTCCCACTACAAACACTAATCATTATTTATATTAAATTACATGTATATTCAAGATGATTGAGGCAATACTAAATAAGATTTAAGCAACTATTTTTAAAAAGCTTGCAGACTTTTTCATAGGAAAATTATGCTGAATACTGTCAAAATTTTGATATGGTTCTATAAATTTGTTGCACTAATAATTCTATAGTAGATTCTTACTAATAACACAATCTTATCTTTTGTGTGTGTGTGTGGTATTGGGCCTTGTGCATGCAAAGCAAGCACTCTACCAACTGAACTATATTCCCAGTCCCACAATACTATCTTCCTATTGAAGCTCAACCACTTAGTTAAATAACTACTACCTCTTCTTATAGAAGAGCACATGAAGATAAATTTTAGTAAAAACAACTACAATAAAGGAAAATCTTTCCCATACAATTCACTTGTACCCCTACTGTCTTAATATCCCTTACTCTTAAATAAAACCCCAAACATCATTCACTTTCCTTACCACTCCTAGAAGGTTCTACATGTTTCTTCTTCTCAGTAACCTCTGCTTTTTCCTGCTAGTCTTATTCTCTCCCTTGTCACCATATGGACTGAAGCAATATATCAAACATAAAATTATCCAAAGGGAGAAAAATTATTGAAAAGGAGAAAAAAATTGTAATTTTGGCCAAGAAATTTGTTTAAATATTTGCAGTAGACTTTTTTAAAATATTTTTTTATTTGCTTTAGTTGTACACAATGCCCTTATTTTTACATGGTGCTGAGGATCGAACCTGGGCCGCACACGTGCTAGGCGAGCACTCTACTGCTGAGCCACGACCCCAGCCCTGCAGTAGACTTTTATACAAATATTTTCACATGTTGATAAACTACACATATTTTTACAACTAATGCACATATATACGTAAATATTAAACAAAAGTAGATAAAGCGAAGAAACTAAAAACATGTCAAATCCCCAGGGGGGAAAAATAGCATGTGAGGTAATGCATATGTTACTTAGCTCAATTTAGTCATTCCACAATGTACACATACTTCAAAACACCATGTTGTATATAATAAAAATATATACACCTCTTATTTGTCAATTTGATTTTTTAAATGTTAAATATTTTTTAAATTACAGGATTTTAGATAATGAAGAAGGAAGAAAAAAATTGCAAACTGAAGATCTGAAGTGAGTTTCAATAAAAAATATAGCTCCCTTTTCACTGAGTTGTTTTTGTTTGCTTTTTGGTTTTTTATTTTGGGTTTTTTGTTCATTTGTTTATTTTTAGGAGCTCTTTGTAATCAAGGAAAACAACCAGGAAATAAATTTTTGGAAGATACAAATAGAAAAACGTAAGAGTTAATATTTTAGAATACTTTAGAACAGTTGTTTAAAACAGTGAGAGGAAGACGAGGGGAAGGGATGCTGTGTCGAGTGCGGAGTGTGTCAAAATCTCTAGAAGAAATTTTCAAACCACCTGGGTTGCTTGTTGCTTGTTCTCTCCACAACTTCTGAGATCTGCTCCAGCAAAGTTGCCAGCTCATGTAAGTCACACAAGTGACTATTGTCTTATGTGACCAAAAAATAACACTTCAGACAGTGACATAAAATCCACATGTTGTTATATAAAATTACTTATAAAATATGATATACAGCTATGCTCAGTATTTTAACCTAAAAAATCCACTTCACTGATCACATACTATTTTGTACTCCCCAGAAATTGATATTATGATTTAACTCAGTTGTTCCAAATTTTGTAGAGGCATTAGATTCACCTGGAAAGATTTTTAAAATACTTATTCCTTATCAGTATCTCCTGAAGTGAAACTCTGATACCAAAATATTTTTTTTCAAAACTTTTCATGTGATTCTAATGCACAAGTAGGACCATGCAAACAAACCTGGATTAGCCTAAGAACTTTCCTAAGTGCTATATATTTTTTTTTTATTTTTCTATGCTACTTAGCAGTTGAGAAACCATGGGTACTTAACACAACTCTCTGAGTCTTAATTTTCTCATTCTGCACAATGAATTAAACTGGCCTACATGATGTCAAGTAATCCTTTTGACTTTCAAAGTTATTGGTTTAGATCATTCAAAATTGGCACATACATTTAACATTGATTTCAAATGAAAGTGAAATTGCATACCTCATTCACTAAGGCTGTGCAGTTAACACTTTCCATATTTGTAAACCCAGTGTTCAGCACTGTAGTTATAAAAACTATTTTTAGCAGCTTATTCTTGAAAAAAACAACTTAATAATTTTTTGCTTTGTATTTATCAATGACAAACTTAATTAAATGAAATTCTATCCTTCAACAAAAAATTTGAAGTCATCATGATGATACTGAATTATAGTGGCAAGGGAGGGGGGACTAGAGTAATGAAGGAATGTTAAATAGAAAAAAGGGGGGAGGGGAGGGAAAGGGGCAAGGGGATAGAAACAATGGCAGAAGGAATTGGACATCAATATACTAAGTGCATGTATAAAAATTCAAATGGTATGAAAATACTTTGTATAAAACCAATGACTTGGAAAACTATGCTCTTTATATGTAATATGAAAGGAATTGCACTCTAAAAGCATGTATAACAAATTAAATTAAAAAATAAATTTAAAAAAAAGAATTATCTTGGCTTGTAACAGATACCAACCTAATAAATAAGAGTCTACAGATTTTATATAAAATCTCATCTAAACCAAAAACTAATTTTCAGAGAAAAATGGCATTACAGTTTAAAAATTAAATACAGACGTGCTGAAGAAGTATTTAGGAGAACAAACAATGCTATTTTAAAAAATAACATTCCATTGCCTCATACTAGATGAATTTAAATTGCTTCTACTTGAACATTTACAATGGGATTACAAGGAGAAGCTTGTGAAAATCCAAACTCATGCTATCAGAAAAATTAATTAAAGTCTGTAGTTTGAGATTAACAGATTTATTTAATGGATAAAGGTAATAAAATCCTATATTCTTTTTAAAAGGATTATTTCACTTATTATGAAATCATGCATATATCAAGATGATAAAATTTATAGTTTATAAAGATACATAATCATCTTTCATTTATCAGAACACAATTTTAATAGCAATAATATATCAATCATATAGTTTTGTGGAAAGAAAATGTAAATTGTTCATCTGACATTAGCTCTAGAAAAATAAATCTTAAAAAAAGTTATAGTATGTTTTAAAGCTATAATCATGGTTACTGGTCCCATTCCAATGGGGGATGGGGGAAACAGAGCCAGATTATATAATGAAAAATCAACAGATTTACAATTAAAAAACCAATATGATATTCAAAAGTACTCTAACAAAATTCTATAATAAATGACATAATAAGCCTTCACTTACTTTAATTTTTATGGTATTAATGTTAATTTACTATTAACACAAATAGTTATCTTAAAAATATTTTCTAAAGAACATCATTTGCATTTTAATTATTTCCAAACATGACTTTAAGATAACGCAAAATTAGCAATTTAAAATAATACAATTAAAAGACAACAAATCTCCAAAATTATACAAAAAGTATATTTGGTCCTTATATATTATTTACATAATAATACATAGTATGCCACAAGAAATTATGAAAGGTCAGAATTTTTCTTGATGCAAAATAATATTTACCAATTCTGTCTTTTAATATATTATGACCCTAACATTATCTCTCCAAATCAAAAACAACACGATTTAATAGACTTAGGAATAACAGAATTGTCTGGAAAGTCTTTTTTGTCCTAATATTTAGGAAGAAAAGAGAATTTCAAATACGATATATTATTAGAAATGTGTTTCCTCTTCTATTTCAACCCTCTTTCAACTTAACCTTTCAAGGTCCAATATCAGCAGGAATGCTGTAGTAAAGGTTTTATGACACTACACTAAATTTTTATTATTTCATTGAGAAAAATAATAGTAATAAAAAGGATTGAGATCTCTTCCTTTTTCACCATTTTAAGCTTTTTCTTTTGCTTTCATCAATTCCAGTCTGCCATAAATCAAAACTATTCTTTTAATCCCAACAGTAGACAAAATAATGCATTTTACACTTAAATATGCTCAAGGAAAAAATTAACATTCTTTATCATTTCCCAACAGAGACAGTTAATACTCCAAGGCCACATTAATAGAATCTTTCTGCCATTGTAGAAAGTTTGATAGCACTCCTATTTCAATGTCTGAATTTTTTCTCCTTTTTTTGACAAAGACAAATGATTGCCATCAATCAAGATCCAATCGGGTATACAGAGAGTCAGGCAAATGCATCACTCTTTACTGGTTTTCCTGTTATTTGAGCAGGCTTTGCTCCATATTATTTTATAAAATGATCAAAAATTCAGCCATAAGATAGATCATTCACACCCACTGTAAAATTAACTTTCATGAATAATGAGAGTTTTAAAGCTCAGATAATGTATATGTTATACCAACGATATTACTGAGTTCATTTCTGGCTAGAGATTATGTAAATGATACTATATGACCTTTATCATTATAACAGGACATGCAAAACACATATTATTTCATACATCATTTTAAAGCAAGTCAGTTTGTAAAGGGAAAAAAAGTAATTTATTATGTTCATAGTCAAGTAGAGTTCTGAATGAAACACATAAAGTACTTGTGACCATTTTGAATCTTCTTTCTTTTAACCTGTTACTTCTACTGAATATATCATAGGACAATAAAACATACTTGTTCTAAATCAAATACTTGATTTCTCTATTCTTTGATGAGCTACTGATTAACTAGAATCATGTTTGCTCATTAGTACTAAATTTTTAATATTTGAATTAGCAAGTATTAATACATATTTCTGAGTCATTCCACTCAAAATCTTAAAGAGTTACAAAAAGTCAGCCAATGTAATGCATTAAAAAAATGAAGGAAAATATTTCAATACTGTTTCTTTAGAACTATACTCTATTAATTTTAAAACAATGAAAATGTAAGCATGAATTAAAATGACCCACCAATATAAAACAGTTCTTTGTTTAAAAGGTATAGAAAGAAATACAAATTGCAAATACAGTTCCTTTCTATTGCATTCCCTCTCTCTGTGATGAAAACACACTACTCATGAGGTCACCCAAGCAAGAAACCTAGAATCATCTTTAATACTTCCCTTTCACCTTCATACACATTAAGTCCCAAGCCCAAAACATTTTTTCTTCCTAAATAATTTCTGATTCATGCCCACTACCACAGCTCTACCATGTCTCTTCACTAGGGTACTGTTACTGTGACATCTTTATATAGTTTCATTATTGGCAATATTTTTCTTCTTCAAATCTATAATCAAAAAGAGCTGCCAGAATGATCTTTTTTTTTTTTTTTTTTTAAATCTGTTGACATCGATAACTTACTTCAAACATTTCATCATCCTATCCCCTACAGCAGCAAACTCTGAGGTGTGCTGTGTTTACCCAGGCAGTACATACGATAATTCAGGTAGATGGTGAAAGATAAAAGTACAATGTATATTATAGTTACTTAGAACATGAAAAAAAAAGTAGCCTTTACTAATACTTAATTCCGACATCTTTATTCAGGCTGTCAGTAATCATGTCACATGTGGTATTCAGTTTTAGAAGAATTACACATACTATGGTGTGTTTATGCCTAGTCAAGAGGTTCAGGAATTCCAATATCTTAAATAATAGGGTATTTATGATATTTAGCAATAAGATGAAAAGTGACTAAATATTACCAATAATGCTAGAACAGTAATGATGATACACAATTTTCTTATAAAAAGGCCATCATTCCAAATTGGCTAAGCTTGTTTGTGGCAATATGCTGTAGTATGCTACATAAAAGTTATTTGAAATAAACAAACATGTCTAACATACACATATACCTTTAACATAATGGTGGCATTTTTAAAAAATATTTTTTTTTAGTTGTAGATGGACACAATACCTTTATTTTATTTTTATGTGCTGCTGAGGATTGAACCCAGTGCCTTCCACATGCAAGGTGAGTCCTCTACCATTTAGGTACAATCCAGCTCAAAAAGGTGGCATTTTAAGAATGGAAAAATTGCTTTGTAAAATATATATGGAAACAGAGGTTTAAAAAGTTTCCATCATTATGTAATTACTGTTGCCAAAAAACTGTCTGAATCACTTACAAAAACTTCAGCTGAAACAAACTAGAAACAGCTTCAGAACTTAGAGTTCCAGCATGTTTTTTTTATATCTTTGATAAAAATATCTAAATATTCATAACAATCACTGAAGAGAACCAGTAGTTTTGTCCAGTTAAACAATAAGGTCTTTAAAATGTTTTCTTCAGCTTTTTTTGTTTTATCCCTTTTTTTTTTTTTTCCTGGAAATATGGGCAATCTTCAACACGTCGAGAGTTTCCAGCATTTAGTTTCCAGCATTTAGTTTCCAGCATTTAGACTGCCCTTTATCTTAAAACAAACCAAAAAAAGTAAATGCAAGGGATGAAACAATCCAGCTTATAAGGATCAACAAGGCTTCTGGACTTACTAAAGTAATCTCTAACTAGTAAGAGAAGTTGCCACTGCTGCTACTACTACACCACCACTAATGATCTTATTAGAATAAGAGTGCACAACACAAAAGACAATTTCTAAGAAAATTCAGTTGGAAGCATCCAATTTGACAACAGAATGGATTCCAAAGGAAAAGTTAATTTCTATAACTATTACTCAATCATCTTCCAAAAGTGTGTTACCAACTTACTCTTCCATCAAAAATGTATGAGAGTATCTATCTTCCAACTGTCATTCACACTGAGCATTATTAGCCTAATTAATTTTTTTTAGTATTTTTGCCAAACTTGTAGGTGAGAAATATGAAACAGAGATGTTGAATGTGAATCCACATTCTTAAACTTAGATTTCAATGCTGATTTCACTAATAAAAATGGGGAAAATAGAAATGAGCTTACAGAAGATGATAAGCATATTGAGTTTGAGGGACCAGAAGTATACCCATATAGAAATCACCAGAAGATCTTTGAAAATAGAGATGCAGAGCTTGAAAGACTGGTAAAGACCAAAGATGATAATCTGAAATATTTGAACAGAAGTGATAGCTAAGGTGATAGATTAAATTAAGATCATAAAAGAATAAATTAAAAAAAAACTATTAGCAACAGATTTTTTCAGAGATGACTCTAAAATACAGAGTTAGGAAAAGGTTAAGATACAGGGAGTCAAGAATGGTGTTCATCTTGTTCATCTCTATCACACTGCCATCTGGCATACGGCCTTGCTCAGAGAAGGTATTCAATAAAAATTTGTTAAATGCCTGGCATGGTACCACATTGCTGTAGTCCTAGCTACTTAGGAAGCTGAGGCAGGAAGATCACTTGAGCCCAAGAGTTCGGGACCATCTGGGCAACAAATAGAGTGTCATCTCTTTAAAAATGAATTAAATATGAAGACACAGAGAAAGAGCCATCAGAACAGAAGAAGATTAGAAGCAAACAAGTAGAGATAGAATGATAATGAACTATTAATTTCAGGGTTCTACAGCCTCCCCAGCAGCAACCTTTAGCAACAAGGAACTACTTTCCACTCTTTATATTCTCTTTCTACTTCTCTCACTGTCTTCCTTCTCTTCCTCTCCCTCTCTTGTGCCCTCCCTCCCTCCCTGATGGTTCAGGAGCACCCTATTTGCTTGTTAACTACCATCATCCATCAACTAACACTCAGTGGATTTTTTTTGTTTTGTTTTTGTTTTAATATTCTTTTTTATTTGTTCTTTTTAGTTATACATGACACAGTAGAATGTATTTTGACATAACACACATACATGGGGTATAACTTCCCATTCTTGTTTGTACATGATGTGGAGTTATACTGGTCATGTATACATGTATGAAAACAGGACCATTAGGTCCAATTCAATCTACTGTCTTTCCCATTCCCATACTCCCTCTCTTTCCCCCCCATTCCCCCCTGTCCAATCCAGTGAACCTCCACTCCCTGCTCCCACCCCACCCCACCTATTGTAAGTCAGCATTCACATACCAGAGAAAACATTCCTCCTTTGGTTTTTTGGGGGGATTGGCTTATTTCACTTAGCATGATAATCTCCAGTTTCATCCATTTACTGGAAAATGCCATAATTTCATTTTTCTTTATACCTGGGTAATATTCCATTATGTATATATACCACATTTTCATTATCCATTCATCTGTTGAAGGGCACCTAAGTTGGTTCCATGGCTTACTATTGTGAATTGAGCTGCTATGAACACTGATGTAATACTCAGGGTTTTTTTAGTTGGTGATGGACCTTTATTTATTTTATATGCAGTGCTGAGAATCAAACCCAGTGCCTCACACATGCTAGCTAAGTGCTCTACCACTGAGCCATGACTCCAGCCCCAACACTCAGGTTTGACATCAGCACTCAGAGATAATTTTTATCTCAGCAAGCAGTTATCCAGCTATTCTATAATTGCTTATGTATGTTTTCTCCCACTATAAGCTCTATCATTTTGGTAGCTAATCATCTTAGCCACTAAGTGTTACTTTGATGCCATTCTTTTTTACCCTGTATTTTCTCAATCTTGATCTGATCCAAACTTATCTAAATGCTTACCTGCCTTTTAACAGTTAAGAGAACAAAATTTGGAGTCAGATCTTCAAGTTCTGGGCTTGCAGGTTTATTAGCTACAATGATAGTGGACAAGACATTTTACCATCTCTGTACTTCCACTGTTTTACCTATAAAAATGAGAATAAGTGTATCTAATTCTTAAGGTCTTTGTGCAGATTGTGTAAGATAATATTTATAAAGTGCTTGGAATAGTGCCTTGCATATAGTCAATACTTCTTCAGTGTCATACATTACAACAATGTAAGATTCAGCGAGGCAGTAATTTTAAACAGTGCTCACTGCTTAATCTCTGGATCTTTAGACAATGGCTAACACAATACTCAAAAAATCCTTGGTCACACACTGTATCCTACACACTGTCCTCACAAGTTTTCAAAGCATAAAATTGATCATGTTTCTCACTGCTTTCACCATGAGACCTAAACTTCTAATGGTTCCCCATTTATCTTTAGATAAAAACAAAATGCCCAAGACAGCCATGAGGCCTCTGTGTGGTCTGGTTAGTAGCAACATCTCCACAGTCCCTGCTTCCCCTCAACAACCACATTCCAGCTACACGCATTCTTCTAGTTCTTGTACTCACCAAGCTTGTTTTAATCCTTTATACATGCTGTTCCCTCTACCTAGAAACAGTTCCTTCCCCTCTGACTCCTACTTGTTCTTCAAATTTCAATTCAGTTGTTACTTCAAAGGACAACTTTCCTGAGCTCCTTAAGTTAAATGTCAAATAAATATTAAAGACATATAAATAAGTCAAATATTAAAGGGATTCACAATAAGATTCTGCTCTTCTTCACAGCATTTTTACAACAGAAACTTTATATCTGTTTTGCAATATTAATAGCTGTCTCTCCCTTTGGAGGGTGACATTTGTGTGGACTAAGAACAGATATCCTTTCTGTTTATTATGGCAGCTCTGAGAAAGAACATGGTGACTGACACTTGGCAGGTGCTAATGAAATCTTCATTGATTATTTGACGACAAAAATTTCCAAGAAACAATAGACTCTAAGAAAGCAGATGAAGGATGAGGAAGAAAACGATGAATTCATGATCCGAATTTGAACAATAAAAGGCATCACATTACCATATCACTGAGTGGGATTTCACACTTCCTGGTCACATCTTTTTTCTTTGGACTATCATTTCAGATTCCAAGGACAGTCCCTCCTGTTTTCCTTCCTTGTTCTGCATTGTTCAGAGTTGGCTTCTCTATCAATCCTTTACATTTCTACCCCTAGGTTCTACCTTAGGCGCTCTGTTCTTACAATCCAGGAAGATCAATGACACCTATGATGAAAACTACCACCTATGTGACATTGGTACCACATCTGTACTCCAGATCTTGCTCACAAGACTGCATTTCCCAACTACCTAGTGACATTCTGCTTCTGTTACCCACAGGTAATATACACTACACTGCCACACCACGCTCATCATTCACCCTTTTCACCTCTCCCACTCGGCTTCTGACACACACAAAGCTCCTCAGGCTCTCTTCTCTTGGCCAGGGTTTTACTCTCATCTCCACAGCTTCTAAATTCTGGTATTATGTATGAACTTGCTGAAATCCTATTTAGAGGGGCATTACACCTTATCTATCTATCTATCTATCTATCTATTTATTTATTTAAATATGTGGTGCTGGGGATTGAACCGAGGACCTTGTGCATGTGAGGCAAACACTCTATCAACTGAGCTATATCCCTAGCACTTATTTCCTTTTTTATATTGAAAGATTCTCACAATTACAGAAAAGTCACTAGTAGAAAACTGCTAAAACGATACTATTGGGGTCCAAATATTTCAGTATGTATTTCTCATAAGAACTTTGTCTTACATAATAATCATATGATATATAAAGGTGAGGAAATTGAGATGGATAAGTCATTAACTTCCAATTTGCAAGCATCCCTCAATTGAGTTCAACTAATTACCAAAGTAATCTTTATATTAAAAGGATCCAGCTCAGATTTCTGGCTGCCATTTGGTTATCATGTCTCTTTATTCCTTTCAATCTAGAAGAAGAACACTTAATCTTTTCTGAAATTTCAACTCCTTGACATTTTAGAAGATTAGAGGTCGATTATTTTGTAGACTTTCCCTTAAATTGGGTTTACCCAATATTTCTACATAATTAGATTCAGGTTAGGATTTGGGCAAGAACATCAGAGCAATACTAAGATCTTCTCAATGTGTCTCACTAAGCAAATAGCATGTGATTTCAGTCTGTGTCATCATAATGTGTTCACTTTGAACGTCAACAACATGGTACCTACACCAACCTTCTTTACTGTAAATTACGCTTTTCTCTTTGTACTTATGAGCATTTTTTGAGGAGGTACTTTGTAACTATATACTGATATTTATCATATTTTCAATTTTTTAAATTTCTGAATATAATCCCCTATTTTATTCAATGAGTTATAATTTATTACTATCATTTTTTTTTAATGTTCAAATCATTACTGATTTGGCCAGTGGGATTCCTTTGAAACTGACTTTTCCCCTCTTACCTGTGCCCAGCATTCTGGGAGTACATCTTGACTTCGTAGCACACCAAGGTGCTGCACACTCACCTATAGTTTCCCTACCACAGGCCTGGCAGCAGCCAATGTTCTACAGAGCCCTGATTTCAATGGAGAATGTTACTTCAAAGGCAAGACCCCAGGAGAGTCTGAGGTTTAACTCAGTGGCAGAGCACAAATTTGCTCTAAGTGAGGTCCTGAATTCAATCCTCCGCACCTTGTACACACACAAAATCAGGGCTGTTAGGTGCATTACTACTTTTGAAATGCTACTGCTCCCAGGTCCTCTCAGTGAGCAAATCTAGGAAATGTATCTCAGTACGTACATCTATACACTTAATTTCATACCTTTATTTATGTCTTTGTCTATCAATATTTATTTCTCTATCTAACTGTATTTATTCTAGTATCTTTATGTAATGAAAACCAAAACCAAGACTGAACACAACAGGGTTCATTTCAGTTTTCTTGCTTTCCTTATATATAATTCCCTTACTTAACAAAGAGAAACCTGGTTCCCATTACTCTTAACATATTTATTTATTTGTTCGATCTCTGTGAATGTGACCAAAGTCTCATCACCACCCCTGCCTCCTCCCAGACAAATGACTTTCAATCAGTCTAAGTGGGCTTATTCGTCCCCTGCTAGACCTTCTGCATAAATGCTCTCCACACATTCACTGCTAAGGCCCTGGCAATCCCAGTGAGGCCATCCTCCTCACACCTGCAGGCTCTGACTTCATGCACACACCTCCCTGAAATTGTGGACACCCTCTTTGTCCCACATTGTTCTAAATTCCACCTCTGACCTGAATATCCTTCTCACTCTTGGCCCCACGATTAGGACTGTCTAAACCTGCCTGGGACACATCATTCCAGGATGAGCTACCCCTCTATAGAAACAGTCTCCTCATTCACCTAGGTGCCGCCACCATGCTGGCCCTTACTTTCCTTCTCAGGGTGAACACCTACCTTTCTCAGCCCACAAAACATCTTTGGGGATGAAATGGAAAGGAATGAGACAGACAGAAAGAGGACAAGGAAAAAAGACTTCATATTTAAAAATGATACTTTTTTGTGGTATGTTTAACTTATTTTAAAATAAGTTTGATGATTTGGGGTAATTTTATGCAATTATACAATCATTACCATAATCCAGTTTTCAAATACTTCCATGACCCCAGAAGTTCCCTTGTACCCATCTGAGATCAATCTCCACTCCTAAATCCAGTCTCAGATACACAATGATCTTTATTTAATTTTGTAGAAATTTCATATAAATGGAGTCATACAATCTATAGTCTTTTTCTTTCTGGCTTCTTTCACTTACAATGATTTTGTGGCTTATCCATGTTGTTATATGTATCAGATATGTTTTACTTTGTATTGCTAGTAGTATTTCATTTAGTGGATATATCACATTTTGTTAATGGATAAACATTTGGGTTGTTTCCAGTTTGTGTCTATTACAAAAAATGTTGCTATGAAAATCTGCAAATAAGACACAGTGTAGACAAACACTTTCATATCTCTTATGTAGATACAAAGGAATAAAATTGCTGGGTTGTGTGATATGTGCCTGTTTTAGGTTTTTTAAAACCAGCAGAGGATTCCACTTTCTCTACATTCTTGACAATACTTGACAATGTCAGATCTTTTGTCTGTACCCATTCTAGTGGGTTTGTATTAGTATCTTATTTGGTTTTAATTTGCTTTTTCCTAAACTACTGATGTTGAGCATTTTCTCATGGGCTTATTAGCTACATGCATCTTTGGTTAAAACTGTTCTCTTCAAAACTTTGCCTTTTGGGCAGGGGGAGTCAATGCTGGGGGATGAATCCTTGTGCTTTTCCTTAGTTTCACTGAGTTGTCTTACACTGACCTGTAAGAGTTCTTTATACAATCTAAATTTAAGTCCTTAATTGAATATATGCTATAACTATTTTATCATACTATGTGGCTTGCCTTTTCATTTTCATTTGATTAATTATTAATTATTAATCATGAGGATCGAACCCGGGCCATGCACATGCTAGGCAAGCACTCTACCTCTGAGCTACAACCCTAGCCCTAATCATGCTTTTAGAAGAGCAAAGACTTAAAGACTTTTATCAACATCGAATTTATCATCTTTTTTCTTCTATGGACTTCTGCCATATCAAAGAAATCTTGGCTTAACGCAAGGTCACAAATATTTTTTGCCATTTTCTTTGTGAAGTATTAAAATTTTAGCCATTACATATAAGTCTATTATACATTTTGAGTTTATTTTTATACATGACATAATAGAATGTTAAAATACTTTTTCCACATATGGATATCAAATTGTTGTAGCACCATTTGTTGGAAACACTAACCCTTTGTGACTCTATTTAACTGTTTTAAAAACTGGGTATGATGGTAAATTTTATGTTATGTATATTTTACCACAATTAATTTTTTTAATACCAACAATATGTTTTGATACACTGGATTAGAACACCAATAGTGGATTGGAAAGGACGATGTGAATACAGTTCACTATTTGCTGTTCTTTATATCTTTAATGTATTTATATGCTCTATAGTAAAAATTTATTACTCTTATCAAAATGACTTAATAAATACATTTAGGCAAAGCTTCTTCTCAGCAAAAGAAACAATCAGTGAGGTGAACAGAGAGCCTACTAATTGGGAACAAATTTTTACCACATGCACGTCAGATAGAGTACTAATCTCTAGAATATGTAAAGAACTCAAAAATCTTAACACCAAAAAAACAAATAACCCAATCAATAAATGGGCCAACGAACTGAACAGACACTACTCAGAAGAAGATATACAATCAATCAACAAATACATGAAAAACTGCTCAACCTCTCTGGCAATTAGAGAAATGCAAATCAAAACCACTCTAAGATTTCATCTCACACCTGTCAGAATGGCAGCTATTAAGAACACAAACAACAATAAATGTTGGAGAGGATGTGAAGAAAAAGGCACGCTCATACATTGTTGGTGGAACTGCAAAATGGTGCAGCCAATATGGAAAGCAGTATGGAGATACCTTGGAAACCTTGGAATGGAACCACCATTTATGACCCAGCTATCCCACTCCTTGGTCTTTACCAAAAGACCTGAAAACAGCATACTACAGGGACACAGCCACATCAATGTTTATAGCAGCACAATTCACAATAGCTAAACTGTGGAACCAACCTAGAAGCCCTTCAGTAGATGAATGGATAAAGAAAATGTGGTATATACACATAATGGAGTATTACTCAGGAAAAAGAGAGAATAAAATCATGGTATTTGCAGGCAAATGGATGGAGTTAGAGGATATAATACTTAGTGAAGTTAGCCAATCCCAAAAACCCAAATGCCAAATGTTTTCTCTGATATAAGGAGGCCAATTCACAGTCGGGTTGGGATGGGGAGCATAGGAGGATTAGAGGAACACTAGAATGGCCAATGGGGAGGGAGGGGAAGGGAGGGGGCAAAAGGGTGAAGAAAAAAAAAAGATGGTAGAATGAGATGGATATCATTACCCTAAGTGCATGTATGAAGTCATGAATGGTGTGACTATACTTTGCATACAACCAGAGATATGTAAAAATGTGCTCTATATGTGTAATATGAAATGTAATGCATTCTGCTGTCATTTATAACAACTTAGAATAAAAAAATAAATTAAAAAAAGAAATTGCAAAAATAAAAGCCATAAAAATATAATTAGAAAAAAATACATTTAGGACACATAGATTTCTGGTATGAAAAATAAAATTAAAATAATCTTCTTTTTAAAAAAGACATCTAAGCTGTCTACATTGTGTTCTACTGGAAACTTTGTCAAGTATCAGTTCACCATAAAAACAAAGAATTATTTCTGGATTTTCTGTTCTTTTCCATTGAGTGTTACTATCTATCTATATATATATATATATATATATATATATATATGCATATATATACATATATATATGCCAATACAATGCCATCTTAATTATCTTTAATTAAGTTTTGAAATAAGATAATGTACATCTCAATTTTGCTGCTCTTTTACAAAATTGCTTTGGTCATCGTTGCAGTTTTTTATCAAACGTTCCTTGTCTTCTGGTACTCACAGTAATACCACCTGGTAATCTTTCCTGCAATAACTTGTTCTAACAAATGGATTATGGTAATATGAAGAGGATGTCACTTCCAAGATGAGATTACAAAAGATTTGATTTCCGTATTGGTAGCTCACTGTCATTTGCTGGCTTGGATGAAGCAAAAAAGCCACATGTTGAAGAGGTCCCTATGGCAAAGCACTGAGCCCCTCAGTCTAAGAGCCCTCAAAGGACTGAATTCTGACATCAAGTACATATGTAAACGTGAAACTGAATCCTTCCCAGTTGATCCTTCCAATGAGATTCCAGCCTGGTGACAACTTGACTAAAGCCCTATCAGAGATGGTGCACCAGAGAATCTCGCTAAGCCATGCCTGGATTCTTGACCCACTTAATTATTATTATTAGCACTCTATGTTATACTGCATAACATTCCATCTATTTAGAATTTTTGCATTGCTATCAATATCTCTTTGTAGTTTTAAATGTACCAGAATCACAATTTGTATTATTTTTTTAAAATATTTATTTATTTGCTTTAATTGTACACAATGCAATGCATTTATGTTTACGTGGTGCTGAGGATGGAACCCGGGCCACACACGTGCTAAGCGAGCGCTCTACCGCTGAGTCACAACTCCAGTTCCCAATTTGTATTATTTTATTCCAAAAGTATTTCTTTCTTTTTGTTGTTACAGTGATTGACGTTGTGTTCTTAATTTCATTTTGAATGGTTTACTGCTAGAATATGGAAACACAACTTGAGTTTTACATAATAAGCTTGGATTCTCAATCTTGTTAAACATGTATATTAGTCCTAATGGTTGTTTTATAGAATTCATAGAATGTCTATATTTAATATTATATTGCCTGCAAAAAAAGATAGTTTTACTTTTTCCTTTCAGAACCCTATGCCTTTCATTTCATTGTCTTGCTTTACTGCAATAAAGAAAACCTCCAATAAAATGTTGCAAAAAAGTGGTGGAAGAAGACACATTTGCCTTTTTCCCAATTGAAAAGAGAAAGCATTTAGTCATTCACCATGGAGTAGGATGTTAGTAAAGTTTTTCATACTTACATTTGATCAGTATGAGGAAGGCTCCTTCTATTCCTAGTTTCTTGGTAGTTTTTAATTATGAATGCATTTTATCTATCAAGTGCATTTTTCTACATCAACTGAGATGATTGGATCATGTGATTTTGCCCTTTCATTAACAGGTTTTATTACATTAATTGACTTTTTAATATTAACTAATCTTACATTCCTCAAATAAATTATACTTAATATATAATAATTTTGTTTTTTAAGTTTCATGAACATTTTTATCTGTTATTGAATTTGGTTTACTAAGATTTTATGGAATACTTGGCATACATATTTATGAGGCATCTCATTTAATTTAAACAAATAAAAAGCTATTTTCAAGATGACAAAAGAGATTCAGAGTGCACTTTATTTAAAAATTACACAAGCAAGAAATGGGGAGAATGAGATCCAATTTTCAGGTGTCTAAAAATAGTATTCTTTTCACCATACCAGTGATTCTCAACAGGCTCAGCACTATTCCCTAAAGAATATTATAAAAACTTGCAGGTTGTCCCAATGACTGAGAAGTGCTATTCTGATGTATTAGCAGAAGTGCCCAAAGAAGTAAACATTCTGCAAGAGCAGTCATAGAATAATAAAAAAAAAATGGATGAATAAATGAATAATAAAATATATATAAGATTTAAAATGCTCAAAAGGCTTAGGGAAAATGGCAAATCTTATCTGAGCCGATGTCCCATATGTTTTTGCTTTTTATTTCCCTCAAAAATAAAATCATTGTATGAATTAAGGTAAAACTGAATGTCATTTCATTCAGAACTATACCAACAGTTGTTCTTCACTTAGATCACTTAGATAGTAATGCCTCTCAGGTACTGGGATAGATCATATCAGTCAGTCAGACCTGTAGCTGTCACATTCACAGTGATTCTATATATTAAGGCAAGAATCCAACAGTTTTCTCTTATCTGTTAGCACAGTCATCTTGGAGTACTTACGGAATAGTGTAATACATACTATTGACTTTAAATTACTTCATTTCTCTTTTTTATTGGAATTTAGGGTACTGTTGATCAACATTTTTTTAATCTAGGAGAGATATATTTGGTATTTGAAAATAAACTTCATAGATAAAATAAGTTATAAAATATCTGTTTTATAAAGAGGATATTACATTTCAGAAGGTGGAGAACCAGTGTAGGACATTATGTTGGACCCTGAATCTGTCCCCATCTCACCCACTCTCTGGCAGTACCACAGTCAATTTCTAGGCTAGCCTTTTTTGACAGACTAATCCCCATCACTGGAATCTCACCCCCAATATAATATACTTGTTGCCAAAAATGCTGTTGTCATGTTAGTCAGCTTTCCATTGCTGTGACAAAATACCTGAAAGGAAGAGAGATTTGCTTTGGCTCATAGTTTCAGGGGTTTCAGTCCATGGTCAGTTGGCTCCATTGCATTTAGGTCTATAACAAGCCAGAGCATCATAACACAAGTGCATGGTGCATAGAAACAGCTCACATTAGGGTGGCCAAGAAGCAAAGAGAAACACAGAGGAAGGGACAGGGATCCCAATATCTCCTTCACAGGTACATTCCCATTCCCATTCTGCTAGGCCTCACCTCCCAAGGGTTTCACTATCTCTCAACAGCACCACAGGCTGGCAACCAAGTCTTCAACACATGGACTGTTGGGGACAATAAAGATCCAAACTACAAACCATAAGAGTGTTTTTCCTTTTAACAAAAGGTTATCTAAGATGTGAATAGGATAAAAATATTACTTTGTATTTACATTCTCCGTCTGAAGGAGTCCAAATACTCCATGGTGGCATTCAGGATCTCTTATGATCAGTCCCCCCCACCCTTATTACCTCTTTCTAGATTTATCTACAACCATTTCTTCCCATATTATGAATCTAAATCACACTTTCCCTCTGGACATTCTCAAAATTTTCATAATCTTTCATGGAGGTGTCTTGCATAATCTACTCCCTATTCTGCCATGACATCTGAACCTTATTCTCACTGCCATCCTTAAAGAGATCCAAAAGCATACATTCAGACATTTTACCATGAGTTAAACTTTATCATACATATGTATGGATGGATGGGGAAAAAACAGCTTATATAGGGCATAGTACTCTCTGTGCTTTAAGGCCTCCACTAGGGGAACTGGAATGAACCCCTCAAAGACAAGGGGAGAGAGAATATGTCATGACTGAAATATGTAACGAAACTTGATATTCACTTCCCTATTTAAGTGCAATCTCAGTACTATTTCATTCAGTTTTTTTTTTTCCTGCTACGATTAAAAGACCCAAACAGAACAACATTAGAGGAGGAAAAGTTATTTGAGGGCTCATGTCCATAGACATGAGGTCTCAGTCCATAGACAGCCAGCTCCATTCCTTGGGGTGGAAGAGAGTTGCAGAGAGAAGCAGCTCACAAGATGATTAAGAAACAGAAAGAGACTCTATTCACCCATTACAAAAAGCATGCCCTCAATGACCCATCTCCATCAGCCACACCTTCCTTACCCACCTTCATCAGCCACACCTTACCCACCTCCATTAGCTACACCTTACCCACCTTCAGTTGTCACTCAGTTAAAGTCATCAGGGGATTAATTCGCTGATTGGGTTAAGGCTCTCATAATCCAATCATTTCTCCTCTGAGCCTTCTTGTATTGTCTCACACATGAGCTTTTGGGGGACAGACACCTCACATCCAAATCATAAAAAGCACCTTTTACATGATAAAAGCCAGGAGGATAGATTTGCCAGCATGCCTTCATTTGTTTTGCTTTGTAGTCAAAAGATTAAAACAAATTCTAGCTCTACAATGTTTGAGTTCAAATAAAACTAAACATCATATAACATCAATCAATATTCCTATATTTTTTTCATTATGCAACAGGAAGAATCAGTTCAGGAGTACTGGAGTCGGTTGCAGTCATTATGCTATACTGTGGCAAATATTACAAAGTCAATTTTAAAATTCTATAGGGTTATGAGGTCAAAATACAAGACTGCATTATTTATCAGATCATGCAAATCATTTTGAAAGTACAGTTAGATTCAACATTAGAATATCACTGCCATTTATAAATAAAGGTTAATATCAATATTTATCCAATTACACACTAGATGGCATTGGCACATATACAAATATTACTCATTAAAAAAGTATTTACTGACACCGTCATATTTTAAATCATTGAATCAAATTAAATACACAGCAATATGTTACCTAATACAAATATGTATTGCTCTGCATTTTAAATAAAAACTTAAAATTCCTATAGGCATTCCAATTAATAAAATATGCTAAACATGGAATATAAAATCTCACTTTGGTACAAAGACACAAACAATTCAATAGCCCTAGGAATATATGTATATTCATACATTTCAAAGTTGTGGTTTATTTCTTGGCATTACTTTGGTTTTTTTTGTTGTTGTTGTTTTGTGTTTTTTTTTGGTACCAGGGATTGAACTCAGGGGCACTCGACTACTGGGCCACATCCCCAGCCCTTTTTTGTATTGTTTATTACAGACAGGGTCTCACTGAGTTACTAAGTGCCTCGCCATTGCTGAGGCTGGCTTTGAACTTGCGATCCTCCTGCCTCAGCCTCCCAAAGTGCTGGGATTACAGGCGTGCGCCACCGTGCCCGGCTGCATTACTTTGTTTTGTTTGGTAATTCTGGATAATATTTTTTCATTCAAAATAATTAGAGAATTGGGAAAGAGAAGTGTAAAATTAATCTTGAAGTTAGTTGTTACTTTTTACTTTATGAAGAAAAGGAAGTAAATGTGCTTTTCTATAAATTAACATTATATTTCAAACTACATATTTCAGCCAGGCACAGTGGCACATGCCTGTAATCCTAGCACTTGGGAGGCTGAGACAGGATGATCACAAGTTCAAAACCAGCCTTAGCAATGGCGAGACACTTAAATTCAGTGAGACCCTGTCTCTAAATAAAAATACAAAAAAGGGGCTGGGGGTGTGACCCAGTGGTCGAGTGCCCCTGAGTTCAATCCCCAGTACAAAGAAGAAGAAAAAAAACTACATATTTTACCTTCTGAGTTTTTAAACCTTAAATAAAGACTATGACTAAAGGATTATGTGGAAGATGGCAGTATACATATGACAAATCATAAAAGATAAATATCTGTTATTTTCCCATTTTAATCTGCATATATACATAGAATAAAGATATATTATTTTCATTGAATTCAGTGAGACATTAAGATTTCAAAAAATGCTTTGTAGTAAAATTATTTCAACTAAAAGCCCTTAGTCACAAGAAAAAGGGTTACATTGTATTGAAGCAGATGTTTTACACTGCAAAACTGTTCTAATTGCAAATAATAACTAAAAAGAGAAGAGCTAGTCACAAAGAAAGGATTTTTCAGGTTCTAAAGCAATGGAATACACAAATGTTATGCTTTTATAACTATTAAAGTGCAATGTTAACATAATCTTTTTTTTTTTTTTTTTTTTTCAAATTAATGTGCTGGTTTGTGGGAAGACTATAATTAGGTGCACAAAATAATTTGGTTTGTAGAATTTCTTAAAAGGAAATGTAAAGGTCAGACAATTCACCCATCATTCCTTTCATACAACATAAAAGATTTCAAATAGCAACCTTGACCCACAACTGGTCCATTCTTGGCTAGGACATATCTAAATGAAGAAAAAACAGACCTGTCTTGAAAAGGTATTCCATTTTTGAAAACCATACTCTTAATGCATTCATTTATTTATCCCCTTAAATATGTGCCAAGCACTGAAGACACACCAGTAAGAAAACAAAGGATGAGACAACCAAAGGAAAAATTAATAAATGTTAAATTGCCTTAAAAAGATTTTTAGAAAGAAAAATGTCGCCCTTTCAATGTAGGCTAAGAGACAGAGAGTGATGAAGGTATATGGATGGTAAGAAAAGGCAGACTTAGGAACGCTATCTGAGAAGGGAAGAAAATATGACACAGGAGTAATTAGGAGGAGATGTAAGCCATGTTGATGTTTCAGTAAAAATGTTCATGGAATCAAAAACATGTGCAAAAGCTTTCAGAAGGGAGCATGGTTAAGTACACTTAAGTGACAACAAACAGCCCAGTATGGTCAGATCAAAGTGATACAGTGCTAGTCCAGGGTGAAATCAACCCACAACTTTGTACATTACAAAAGGATAATTTACCTATATATGATATTTAAGGGATAAAAGTGGAATTGGGGAAACTAATTAGGAGACTAATATAGGAATCAATAAACTTTTTATACAGCCCATGAGCTAAGAAGGTGTTTTAAATTTTTAAATAATTCAGGAAGAAATGAGGCAAGGGGTGAAGTTGACTGGTAGAGCACTTGCCTAGAATGTGCCAGGCCCTGGGTTTGACCTCCAACACATAGATACATACACACACATACATACATACATAGAAAGAAAAAACAGTGACATGTGAAAATTATATGAAGTTTAAATCTAAGAATCCAAAATAAAATTTTATTAAAAGTCATATTAATTTGCTTATGTTCTGTTTATGGCTATATATGAACTATAACAGTAGAGCAGAGTATGTGGTGCTCTCATCACTTCTTACTAATGCATAGCACACTACAGAACAGTGATGGAATCACAACATGAAAGTGTTTCAAGTACCACATATATTACCTTGCCACCTTTTTTTTTTAATAAATATTTTTTTAGTTGTCAATGGATATTTATTTATTTATTTATTTATTTATTTATTTATTTATATGCACTGCTGAGAATTGAATCTAGTGTTTTACACGTGCTAGGCAAGTGCTCTACCACAGAACTACAACCCCAGCCCACCTTATCACCTTTTGTATTTTCACCAGTTGTGTACTCAGTACATTAAAAAAAAAAAAAAAAGACAAAATAATAAAAGAGAAAAGAAAACTTTGAAGGTCATAATTTCAAAGGCAGAATGTAGATTATTTTGTTTTAGAATTAAATAAAGTGTCCTCTCTCTCTTTTCAGTGCTGGGGATGGAACCTAGGGCCTCACACATGCTAGGCAGGTGCTCTACCACTGAGAATTTTGTTTATTCTGCAATGACACTAGAGTTGTGATAAAACAAATATAATATACAGCAATATTAACAATGTATTCATTATAATTTTTCCAGAGCACAGGAAAGCAATGGGCAGAAAAGTCAGAGTACTGAAAACAAATTATTTCAACACAACAAAACTTTTTCACAAAAATAAAAAACAAAAATGGGGCTTCAATCAAAGTAAATTTCTGAGTAGTCTGTTAGACAAGCAAAGAAAATCATTTGGAGATGATGAATTAATTAACTTTGATTTGACAAAGTACAGTATTCAGAGAAAACAAATATATATGAAAAATTATAGCCCTTCAGTGAGAATAGTTGCTCAAGGAGTTAAGGACACTGGGAACAACATCAATAGATAATTAAAACACAAGGAAATGTATTTCAAATGATTTTTCTTGGTATTTAATAAGTTAAAGACTTATACTTCTCAGTGGCTGTTGTTTATTCATTGAATCAATAATGATTTGAAAGTAACTTAAGAATTAACTTCTCTGAATAGTCTACATGAAAGAACTACAAGAAAGAATTTTTTTCAAGTTGAGAAAACATGGATTTAGTACCACTTGAAGAAGGATCTGCTAAGATGTGCTACAAATGAGAGTGAGAAAAAAATATGTGGAACAGAAAAGGGCTGTTGGACCATTTACAAATTTTATGAAAATATAAGGTATTTTAAACTCATGGTTATTCCCTATATTTTTCATGAGCAAATATTCTGCAAAGCAAGTAAGTGAATCTATCATGAAATTGGTGTGTTGTGACGAACATCATTCACACACTCGTGGATTTAATCATTATTAATCCTATTAATAGTTGACAGAAATACAGGTTGCTATACTTTCTCTACTGTACATAAACTCCAAATCTTAACAGTGGTATAGTTTTTCTTTTTTTTGTGAGTGTGATTTTTATTTTTTTTTTTTTAGCTCAAGATGTGGACTGAATTTTTTTCCAGACAAGAAGAACTACACTTTTCACACCTATTGCAGGAGCCCTGTTTGGGGAGATGGCTAAGATTGAGGTTGACTACGGGCCATAGAGATGTTTGGGCATTGCCGCCTTCCGTAGTCTCACGAGACTTGGCCCGAGATCTCGAGAGACTTGGGCCGAGGTTGCTGATCAGGTCAGCGCCATTTGGTATGTGGGTTTTTTAGTGGTGTGTGGTACATGTTAAAGTCGTTGTTAGAGCCAGAGAGAGAAGTTATCAGAATAAAAAGCCTGTTTCTTTCCAGTTCGCCTCTAAACTTATTCCCGCGGCTTCGTTGCTCCAAGCAGCCATCGCTTCAGGCGGCTACAGGTGGCGGCCCATACGGGGACTACGGAGCGGACAGGTAAGAACTGAAAGGTCTCTAAAGATGGGTTCGAATATAACTGAATCCCAAGTGATAGAGGCTATGCAAAGACTCCTTGATATACCTGACTCTGTTCTCAGTGAGGAGGATTTAGAAAAAAGTGAAAGTGATCAAAAAAGCATAGCTTCCAATGGGTCAACTAAGATCAGTAAAGAGAGTATTAGAAGAGTCCCCAAAATGACAAAAATCCAAGCTATTAGAGCAATTCGGGAGTTACTGGTGATATCTGAAGGATACTGGCTCTTCATGGAACCTGGGGCTCAGGATATTGCTGTCAGTAAAATCAGCAGTAGTGAAGAATCTAGTAAAAGTGATCCTGAGAAAATGAGGAAAAAGAAACTAAAAAAGACCAAGAAAAAGGACCATCAAGTAGAGGAACAACTTGTGTCCTCTACTCCGCCATGGGTGGAATCCATTACAGAAAATATGAAGGGTATTACTAGGTGTTTGCATACCCTAGAAACAGAAATAAAAAGTCTTTCTGAGCGCTTATGCGCTCTCGAGGGTAACTCACAGATACATTGGGAACTGCCAGCATTTGAAAAGAAAAATGGACAGAGGGTCCATCAGTCAGTAGATTTCAAAACAATAAAAAATCTCAAAGAGGCAGTAATGACTTATGGGCCCCAAGCTCCTTTCACGTTGAGTATGCTGGAGTCCCTTAACACCTTTAGCTTAACCCCCTCAGACTGGAAAAGTCTATGTAAAGCAGCATTAAGTGGGGGTCAATACTTGGTTTGGCGATCCCAATTCCAAGAACTTTGTATAGAAACAGCTAAAAGAAACGCAGCTGCAGGGATTGGAGACTAAAATACAGAAATGCTCACAGGAGAAGGGCAATTCGCAGACTTACAGGCTCAAAAAGATTATGACCCGGTGTATATGCTCGATAAACGCAGCTGCCTTAGAGGCATGGAAAACTGTACAAGGACCTGGGGATCTACAAGGTAGCTTGTCAAAAGTGATTCAAGGACCTAATGAGCCATATGCTGACTTTGCTGATCAACTTTTGAGAACTGCAGGTAGCGTGTTTGCAGATGTTGATCAAGCTGTTCAATTAGCATAAGAAAATGCTAATAAATACTGCCAGGAAGCCATCAGGCCATGGAGAAATAAAAAGGATCTTTCCGTATATATACAACTATGTAGAAATATAAATGACGCCTTTGTCACAGGAAATGTGATTGCAGCCTCAATAAGAGGTGCTTCCCCTCGAAATTTCACAAAAGCTCACACTAGACATTATAATCAATCAGGATATTCCAGGCAAAATTATCATAATCAATCAGGCTATTCTAGGCAAAATCCCAAATGAGAAATAAGACCAAGCTCATATCGTGCCCCAGGCCGCTGCCCCAGGTGTAAAAAGGGAAATCATTGGGCCAATAAATGCCATTCAAAATTTGACATCCATGGAAATCCTTTGTTCAGGAATTCAAAAAACGGGACATGGGGCCCAATGCCATGGGGCCCACAAATGTACGGGGCATTGGAGGAGGAGTATCCTCAAGCATCCACTCAGATGCTTCCCCGACACAATCCCTACTACCCATCCACTCCCTCGCCAGAGGAACAAGAGGAAATGCAGGATTAGACCTCTGTTCCACAGCCCAAATAGTGTTAACACCTGAAATGAAGGTTCAACTGATTCCCACAGGAGTCAGGGGACCTCTTCCCTCAAGGACTGTAGGACTTATTCTTGGGCGAAGTCCTAAAAGCTTATTAGGTTTGCAAGTGACCCCAGGTGTAATAAACTCAGACTACAAAGGGGAAATAAAAATAATGCTTAGCTCACCCCAAAGTATAAGTTCTGTTAATCAAGGAGATAGAATTACTCAGTTGCTTCTCCTTCCCAATTTACATAATTCATTTAAAATGAGTATGCCTCAAAAAAGGAACAATAGAGGATTTTGTTCCACTGACTCGGGACCTATGGCTTGCTGGGTTCGGGATTGTTCAAGGAGGCCTATGTGTAAAATAAAAATCCAAGGAATAGAGATGGAAGGACTGATAGATACTAGAGCTGACTCTTCCATCATTAATCTATGGCAATGGCCCAAGCACTGGTCTATGCAAAAAAAGAAAAAAAAAAAAAAAAGCTTCAACCAGTTTAAGAGGCTTGAGATATAATAACCTCCCAGAGAAAAGTGCAGTAATTTTAAAATGGGAGGATGATGAAGGGCATAAAGGAACATTTCAGCCTTATGTTTTACCTAACCTACCAGTTACTTTATGGGGAAGAGATATTTTGCAACAAATGGGAGTACACCTTGCAACCAAGCCTGCGAGTGTTGAATGTGAAAATCTACAGGGTAATCTTAACCCTAAAAGAAATCATTATCAAAAAGTACAGAGTAATTTTAACCCTAAAAGTAATCATTATCATAAAGGAAAAAGATATATTTTTTTCGGGGCCACTGAGAAAATAATTTTGAAAATACCATGGCTTTCTGATAAGCCAGTCTGGGTCCCTCAGTGGCCCCTATCTAAAGAGAAATTGCAAGCAGCCCACCTACTAGTTCAGGAACAACTAGAAGCAGGACATATAGAATCTTCCACCTCTCCCTGGAATTCCCCCATATTTGTGATCAAGAAAAAAATCAGGAAAATGGCGATTGTTACATGATCTTAGAGAAATTAATAAAACTATGCAAATCATGGGCCCTACTCAACCTGGACTTCCTAATCCTGTAGCTATTCCAAGAAATTTCCATCTTATTACTCTTGATATAAAGGATTGTTTCTTTTCCTTTCCCCTACATCCTCTGGATGCCCGCAGGTTTGCTTTTTTTCAGTTCCTTCTATCAATAATAATGGCCCTGATAAAAGATATCAATGGAAAGTGCTACTGCAGTGAATGGCTAATAGCCCCACCATATGCCAAATATATATGGACAAAGCAATCCAACCCATTAAAAATAAATATCCAAACCTCATGTGTCTACATTACATGGATGATGTTTTACTAGCCCACTCTAATCAAAAAATCTTATTTAATATATTCAGTGACGTGGCAGAAAATTTCAAAAAATATGGATTATATATAGCAGAAGAAAAAGTTCAAACCAGATCACCCCTATTATATTTAGGATTTAAAATCATGGATACCTTTGTTAGACCCCCCAAAATTTTAATAAATAAAGAACATTTGACCACCCTCAATGATTTCCAAAAACTACTGGGAGACATTAATTGGCTTTGCCCTACACTAAACCTCACTACTGGCCAACTAAAACCTTCATTTGACATCCTTCGTGGGGACCCTGATCCATCTTCACCGCGAACATTGACTCCTGATGCTAGGAAAGCTTTAAAGGGGGGATTGAATCCAGGGCCTTGTGCATGCTAGGTTAAGTACTCTATTACTGAGTTATACCTCCAGCCTAAGATTGTTTTTTTCAAAGAAAAATGGAGAAAATGATGGAAGGAGAAAATTATCAACCAAATCATACGCCATGGAAACAACAAGTAGAATGGAAAACAGAATCCTGCAGCACCAAAAATGTGAATTGCTCAGCAAACTCATATGTTAGTAATATCAGGATTTTTTAACAGTTGTGGCACAGCTCATATTTTTCCATTATGAACAAGGACAGTTCCAAAAGTACTTTCCAAAGCCTTGAACAGTTTGTCAATATGTATCAAGGGTTGTTAAAAACATTTGTGTTCTCTGACTTAAATAATATCTTTTTCTGGGATTCATTCCTAAAAAATTAATTTAAAATAGAAAAATATTTTATGGCCAAAGAGCCCTTTTCTAGAATATATCTTAGTGCCTTCCTTTATACTTTAAACTAACCAAAGTTCCATGAAGATGTGATACTGAATCACATTCTTTGTGCCACACCCTCAGCCTGATTAAGAAAGTTAACTAATCATTACTTTCAAAGATAATCTCTATATTCTAATATTTCTCTACATCTTTTATTGTGGTTTATCATGCTATACTATATTTATTATTAACATATCATTCTCTTATGTTGGCAAATATTTTTCTTGGGAGCAGAAGTCTGTGCTTGGTAAAACAGAAAGTTCAATACGTATTTATTGGATTCAATTTTCAAATAAGCAATATATAATATAAGTCATACTCTGAATTCAGAGAGTAGGATAGCAGACTCAAGAAAAGAGCTTCCTAGATTTAGTAAGTGTTTTAGCAATAAGAACTTCAAATTCTAGGAAATGGCAGGAAACCAGGGGGACTAAAATATATGGCTCAGACCTTTTAACATTACATTACTACTTCTAAACTACATATCATAAACTACAGACATCCATAAAAGAAGACTGAATTAGGTATGAAAGTTTAAAATCTTCCACATCTTCTCTATCAGCTGAAGGGCAAAAATCACACCGGGGACAGCCATGCAGCCAAGAGATTTATTCAACAGCCTTTGTGTCTGGTTGGAGGTTGAAGAGGTACTCTGGTAGAAGGTCCAAGAGGTGCTGTGAGAGGGGAGTCAGGGAGAGGGGAGTTTGCAAGCTCTGGTGGGAGAAAGGAGTCAGGGAGAGGGGATTGTGCAAGCTCTGAAAGGAAAGTAGGTGTCTGGTTGCTCCAGCTGGGATCTTTGGAGCTGTCAAGCTGGGGCAGCTGCTGTCTGGCTGGAGGCTGGAGCTGTCGGCCGGGGAGCTGCCATGGGGCTGAAGGTGGTAGGTCTGGAGCTGTCTGAGGCTCCTGCAGTGGCTTCCTCCTCTCTGCAGGGACAAGCTATTGTTGTCTGAGAGTCTCTCCTCTCTGCAGGGTCCAGCTGTTGTGTGAGTGGCTTCCTCCTCTCCACAGGCATGAGCTGTTGTGTTCTAGGCTTCCTCCTCTCAGCAGTGAGGAGCTATTGTGTTCTGAGTCTCTCAAATGGGACCCTATACAGGGATTTCTGGTGGAGGGTGCACCAGAGCAACCCCAACGCCATTGGCTCTTTGCTCACGGAACAGGGCAACCTTTAAGCCTATTGACTCCTGCCCTGGGAAAAGAAACATCCTGTCTGGGGAAGAAACATCCTGCCTGGAAAATGAAACAAGGTTGCTTTGCTCAGAATATGGAAACCTCTGGCAGGTAGGGTAGCATATCTATCATCAGCCATACTCAGTTGCACTGAAAATGTTTCTCACTGAGAAAGAAAACAAAAACCAAAAGAATATTTCTAGCTGCTAAAAATACAAGGTCTCATAGAAGTCACAGTTTACTAACAGTTGTAATGTAATTTTTTGAGAACAGCAAGCATTTCTGCCATGCCTGGAACATAAGGCAAACGTAGGGAAGCAGCAGAAAAGAGTTACCTGAGGAACATTCATGGGGGCAGTGAAGTCAGCTGAGAACACAGGGTCAGAGGAATAGGTAAGAAACTACGAAAGAGTGAGAGGAGGCAGAAACAGAAGAAAAATATTTAAAAAGATCCACAATAGCAAACATCATTAGTAACTGCTCCTTCTTAAAACCACTTATTCTTCTATCACTAAATTCAGGCTTTCTTGAGCTCTAAAATATCACTTCTCTGTGTCTTCCAAAACTTACCCATTTATAGATACAAGATCACCTTACAGAAACATAGTTCTTAAGTCATTGCTGATTCAATTTTAAAATGGCTGAGAGAATAAGGCCAAATATCTTAGCCCTGATATTTAAAATCCTTTACAATCAGGTCTCAGCATAACTTTCTAATCTTATCTCCCACTTATCTGCTTTCTACACCATTCATACTAGACAAACAGAGGGACTGCGGAGTGTTCTCTGTACATGCTCTTCCATCTCCTATGTAGCTCAATTTCTTCCTTTCCCTAAAGTAATGCCTTTCCATTGCATGATCACATACCTAGTTCTTCCTCATACTTTGAGTGGTAACTTCTATGTGAAGGCTTCCCTGACCTCTCACCTGTAAGCAATCGTCCTACCTTTCCTGAATTTCAAAAACAATATATTTGTACCTTTTCATGTCATGTTTTAATCTGTATCATACATTTTCATATAAATGACTTGTCTCCCCAATAGACTTCATTAATAACTACTATTTGCTAAGCATTAATATTAGGCACTAACATATATCACAATATGTCAATAAGTCAACAAGGTATCCCAATCTAATAAATGTAAAAAATGAGCTTAGAAATTAAAAACACTGGCCAGGCAGAGTGGTGCACACCTGTAATCCCAAGCAACTCAGAGAGCTAAAGCAAGATGATCACAAGTTTGAGGCCAGCCTGAACAACTTAGCAAGACACTACCTCAAAAACAAATAAAAATAAATAGATAGTTAGAGTTGGGAATGTAGTTCAATGGTTAGGTGCCCCTGGGTCCTACCCTCAGTATAGAAAAGAGAAGAAAAGAGGGGGGAAGATGGCCGACAAGAGGGAGGTGCTCTCTGGACGCAGTTGCTGAAGGACGCGGAGTGGGAAGTTTGAGCGCTTTGCTGGCGGTTCTATTGCAACTGAAAGGGAGCCTAGACATTCCTGCACCTCTGGACAGCGAAATACAAAGTTCTCAGGACCACAACAACCAGGGACAGAGTCCCAGCGGTCCACAGCCTGAAACAACGCTGTCGGTGCTGCAGGCACAGGGGCCAAGACCATCTCAGCAAGGAGACGATCCACCCAGCCGTTTTGAAACCAATCAGCGAGGAGGGATAAAAAGAGGCCTAGAGGCGTGGGCGGTGTCCACGTGGAGCTCTTTCAAACTGCTTGCCAAGCCGACCCCCACACGATCTGGACTGACACAAGGGTCTGCAGAGCAGCTGCTGAATGGGAGGAGAACGCCGCCATCTTTGAGAAATGCAGTGGCTGATCCAGACAAAGGGGAAAAGACGGAGGAGACAACAGCTGCAGACATCCAGGGAGCCCCATCGCTCTGAAGGCAGCGCACACCTGGGTGAGACTCCGGTAACCAGCAGGGGAGGGCGTGGCTGAGGCCAGCCCAGCGGCCACAAGAAGCTACAACTGTGGGTGGGCGTGGGGAAAGGGTGCCTTCTGGAGGGTCCCCTTCCCGGAGCCATTCATCTGTTGACACACAACCACCCTGAGCCAATCTTGCCCCTGAGCGGCCGCTGGCATAGGGTACAGACTTGACTCGCAGACTTTCTGGACGTGATCCAATGCAGTTGGCTTAAACTGGAAAGGGAAAAGAGAGGGGGGCTTCCCAGGGCCCGTTTTGTTTGAGACTTGGGGTTCGACGTTTTTTTTTTTTTTTTTTTTTTTTTTTTTTTTTGGTTGGTCGGTCTGCTTGTGTTATTGGTTTTTGTTAGATTGTTTATTGTTCTTTCTCTTTTTTTGGCTTTGTTCTGTTTTGCTTTTTTTTTTGCATTGATTGTCAGTGTGTTTGATTGTTTGCTTCTGCTCCTTTTCTCGTTCCTTCTTTTCTTCCTTCTCACTTTGGTATCTCTTCTTCCTCCTTCATCTTTCATATTTGTACCCTGCCAGTGCATACTAAACAGAGGCAAAAACAAGCTGTACGCAGAATTTGGGATTTCTAGAAACAGCGCAATTGAACTGGATAGCAAAGAGGTGCTATATATAGTTTACTCTCCATTTTCTTGATTCTCTATCTCCTCTCTCTTACACCAATTTCTAATCTTTTATCATTTTTTTTTCTTCTTTTCCATCTTACTTTATATATAAATTGGTCTCTCCACCTAAGTGTCTACTCCATTCTCTATCTTCTCTCTTCTACTGATACTAAACCACTTCCAGTAAACCACGTCAATAGAACTCTCCTTTCATACTTTCCAAGAAAGAACAATTCAAGACACTTCCTTTTTCTTAAACATAATACCTCTGTATCCAATACTTGAAGCTATAAAACCCCATCAGAAGCATACACAGTAAATTGGAAATAATATCTGGATTAACAAAATCTGTACATTGTGATCAAAATTGAATTTTCTGAATAGAAAGTGTTAGGTTTTAAAGTGTAAAGGAATTATAAGGGGAGCTGATAGCTTCGTACTACAGGAACAACATAAGGAATTAAGGTAAAATCGAAAGAGTCAAGGTCCCACAGTGCAGGAAGAAAAGACACACAAGCAGCATGAAAAAACAAGGGAAGAAAGTGACACAATCAAATCAAGATTCATCATCAGTAGATTTCATGGCAAACACAGTTGGTCAAATGCCAGAGATGGAATTTAGAAATTACATATGCCAAATGTTTAGGGAACTTAAGAATGAACTCAAAAATGAGATGAGGGAGCAAGTACAAGAGGCAAAAGATCATTTTGACAAAGAACTCCAAAAACAAATACAGGAAGTAAAAGATTACTTCAATAGGGAAATAGAGGCTCTAAAGAGAAACCAAATAGAAATTCCAGAAATGAAAGAAGCAATAAACCAAAATAAAAGTTCAATTGAAAGCATCTCCAACAGAGTAGACCACATGGAGGAAAGAACCTCAGACAATGAAGACAAAATATTTGTCCTAGAGAAGAATTTAGACCGTACAGCAAAACTCATTGGAAATCAAGAACATAACATCCAAGAATTATGGGACAGCATAAAAAGACTAAACTTAAGAGTGATTGGCGTAGAGGAAGGGGCAGAGTTTCAAGCCAAAGGAATGAGTAATCCATTTAATGAAATAATTACAGAAAATTTTCCAAACTTGAGGAATGAATGGGAAAACCAAGTTCAAGAGGCATACCGAACACCAAACAAAACAAAATCTCAACAGATCCACACCAAGACACATTATAATGAAAATGCCTAATATTCTGAGCAAGGAGAGAATACTAAAAGCCACAAGAGAAAGGAAGCAGATCATATATAGGGGGAAACCAATCAGACAATGTTCAGATTTTTCAACCCAGACCTTAAAAGCAAGAAGATCCTGGAATAGCATATTTCAAGCTCTGAAACAAAAGGGATGTCAACCAAGAATCTTGTATCCAGCAAAATTGAGCTTTAGATTGGAAGATGAAATAAAAACCTTCCACGACAAGCAAAAGTTAAAAGATTTCACAACTCGAAAGCCAGCACTTCTGAACATCCTGGGCAACATTTTTCATGAAGAAGAAGAGAAAGATGATAATGAAAATCAACAAAGGGAGATAGTAAACTAAAGGAAATGCCAACCGAAGAGAAACCAAATCAAGCTAAAGACCATAATTCAAATAAAAATGGATGGGAATAAAAATCATATCTCAATAATAACCCTGCATGTTAATGGCCTAAACTCGCCAATCAAAAGACACAGATTATCAGAATGGATTAAAAAACGACCCAACAATTTGCTGTCTCCAAGAAACACACCTCATAGAAAAAGACATCAACAGACTGAAAGTGAAAGGCTGGGAAAAGTCTTATCACTCACATGGCCTACGGAAGCAAGCAGGGGTTTCCATTCTCATATCAAATAAGGTAGACTTCAAACCAAAACTAATCAAGAGGGACAAAGATGGATATTTCTTATTACTTAAGGGAACCATTCATCAACAGGATATAACAATCATAAATCTATATGCCCCAAATAATGGAGCACCTACATTCATCAAACAAATGCTTCTCAAGTTCAAGAGTAAAATAGACCACAACACAGTTATTCTAGGGGACTTCAACACACCTCTCTCACCAATGGATAGATCATCCAAACAAAGGCTAAACAAAGAAACTTTAAGCCTCCTTAAAACAATTAACAATTTAGACCTAACGGACATATATAGAATATTTCATCCCTCAGTAAATGAATACACATTTTTCTCAGCAGCACATGGCTCCTTCTCCAAAATAGACCATATATTATGTCACAAGGCAACTCTCAGCAAATATAAAAAAATAGAGATACTACCCTGCATGCTATCGGACCATAAAGGGATGAAATTGGAAATCAACGACAAAACAAGGAATAAGAAAAACTACTCCATCAACTGGAAGCTAAACAACATGCTACTGAATGAACAAGGGGTTGAAGAAGACATCAAAGAGGAGATCAAAAAATTCCTAGAGGTAAATGAGAAAACAGATACATCGTATAGAAATCTCTGGGACACTATGAAGGCAGTAGTAAGAGGAAAATTCATTGCACTGAGTTCATTCCTTAAAAGGAAAAAAAACCAACAAATAAATGACTCAACATCACACCTCAAAGCACTAGAAAAAGAAGAACAGATTAACACCAAGAGCAGCAGAAGACAGGAAATAATTAAAATCAGAGCAGAAATTAATGAAATCGAGACTAAGGAAACAATTCAAAGAATTGACAAAACTAAAAGTTGGTTCTTTGAAAAAATAAACAAAACTGACAGACCCTTAGCGATGCTAACGAAAAGAAGAAGAGAAAAAACTCAAATTACTAACATTCGTGATGACAAAGGGAATATCACAACAAACACCTCAGATATACAGAATATAATTAGAAATTACTTTGAAAACTTGTACTCTAATAAAACAGAAAATACTGAATGCATTGACAGATTTCTAGAGTCATATGATTTGCCTAAACTGGATGTGGAGGCTATACATAATTTAAACAGATCAATTACAAGTGAAGAAATAGAAGATGTCATCAAAAAGCTACCAACAAGGAAAAGTCCAGGACCTGATGGGTTTACAGCCGAGTTCTATAAGACTTTCAAAGAAAAACTAATACCAATGCTCTTCAAACTATTCCAAGAAATAGAAAAAGAGGGAGCTCTTCCAGACTCTTTCTATGAGGCCAATATCACATTAATTCCAAAGCCAGGCAAAGACACATCCAAAAAAGAAAACTTCAGGCCCATATCTTTAATGAACATAGATGCAAAAATCCTCAACAAAATCCTGGCAAATCGGATACAAAAACATATCAAAAAGATAGTGCACCATGATCAAGTGGGGTTTATCCCAGGGATGCAAGGCTGGTTCAACATTTGGAAATCAATAAACATAATACACCACATCAACAGACTTAAAGACAAAAATCATATGATCATCTCAATAGACGCAGAAAAAGCATTTGACAAAATACAACACCCCTTTATGTTCAAAACACTGGAAAAACTAGGAATATCAGGAACATATCTCAACATTATAAAAGCTATATACGCAAGGCCCCAAGCTAACATTATCTTAAATGGAGAAAAATTGAAAGCATTCCCTCTAAAAACTGGAACAAGACAGGGATGCCCCCTTTCACCACTGCTATTTAACATAGTACTGGAAACTCTGGCCAGAGCAATTAGACAGACGAAAGAAATTAAAGGGATCCAGATAGGAAAAGAAGAGCTCAAATTAGCACTATTTGCTGATGACATGATAATCTTCCTAGAAGACCCAAAAAACTCTACCAGAAAACTTTTACAACCAGTAAATGAATTTTGCAAAGTTGCAGGATACAAAATCAACACACATAAGTCAAAGGCATTTTTGTACATCAGCAACAAAGACTCTGAAAGGGAAATGATGAAAACTACCCCATTTACAATAGCATCAAAAAAAATAAAATACCTGGGAATCAACCTAACGAAAGAGGTGAAAGACCTCTATAACAAAAATTATAGAACACTAAAGAAAGAAATTATAGATGAACTCAGAAGATGGAAAGACCTACCTTGCTCTTGGATAGGTAGAATTAATATTGTCAAAATGTCCATACTACCAAAAGCACTATACAGATTTAATGCAATTCCAATCAAAATCCCAATGTCATTCTTCAAAGAAATAGAAATAGCAGTCATGAAATTCATCTGGAAAAATAAGAGACCCAGAATAACCAAAGCAATCCTGAGCAAGAAAAGTGAAGCAGGGGGCATCACCATACCGGACCTTAAATTATACTATAGAGCAATAGTAACAAAAACAGCATGGTATTGGCACCAAAACAGACTGGTGGACCAATGGTACAGAATTGAGGACACAGAACCTACTAATACATATAATTTCAGCTATCTTATATTAGACAAAGGTGCCAAAAATGTACAGTGGAGAAAGGATAGCCTCTTCAACAAATGGTGCTGGGAAAACTGGAACTCCATATGCAACAAAATGAAATTAAACCCTTATCTCTCACCATGCACAAAACTCAATTCAAAATGGATCAAGGACCTAGGAATTAGACCAGAGACAATACACCTAATAGAAGAAAAAGTAAGCTCCAATTTCCAACATGTCGGATTAGGCCCCAAGTTCCTTAATAAGAATCCTGTAGCGCAAGAATTACTACCAAGAATTAATGAATGGGATAGATTTAAACTAAAAAGCTTCTTCTCAGCAAAAGAAACAATCAGTGAGGTGAATAGAGAGCCAACTAATTGGGAACAAATATTTAGTAAATGCACATCAGACAGAGCACTAATTTCTAGAATATATAAAGAACTCAAAAAACTTTACACCAAAAAAACAAATAACCCAATCAATAAATGGGCTAAGGAATTGAGAAGACACCTCTCAGAAGAAGATACACGATTAATTAACAAATACATGAAAAAATGTTCAACATCGCTGGCAATTAGAGAAATGCAAATCAAAACTACTCTAAGATTTCACTTCACTCCAGTCAGAATGGCAGCTGTCAAGAACACAAGCAACAATAAATGTTGGAGAGGATGTGGGGGAAAAGGCACACTCATACATTGCTGGTGGGAATGCAAAATGGTGCAACCATTATGGAAAGCAGTATGGAGATTTCTTGGAAAACTGGGAATGGAGCCACCCTATGACCCAGCCATCCCACTCCTGGGTCTATTCCCAAAGGACTTAAAAACAGCATATTACAGTGACACAGCTATCTCAATGTTTATAGCTGTGCAATTCACAATAGCTAGGTTGTGGAACCAACCTAGTTGTCCCTCAGTAAATGAGTGGATTAAGAAAATGTGGTATATACGCACAATGGAATTTTACTCAGCAATAAAAGAAAATAAATTAATGGCATTTGCAGGTAAATGGATGAAGTTGGAAGACATAATGCTAAGTGAAGTTAGTCAGTCTCAAAAATCCAAGTACCAAATGTTTTCTCTGATATAAGGAGGCTAGTTCATAGTATTGTTGGATGGGAGGGTACATAGGAGGACTAGAAGAACACTAGAATGGTCAAAGGGAAGGGAGAGTAAGGGAGGGAGCAAGGGGGGAGGGAGAGGGAGAAAAGGAAAAAGAAAAGAAAAGGTGTTTGAATGAGATGGATATCATTTTCCTAAATGCATGATTGAAGACCTGAATTGTACGAATATACTCTGTATACAAACAATTGTATGTAAAAAGATGCTAAATACATGCACTATGAGTTGTACATATTAAAAATTATAAATAAAAAAAATAAAATTAAATTAAAAAAAAGAAAAGAAGAGAAAAGAGGGGAGGGGAGGGGAGGGGGGAAGGGAGGGAGGGAGGGAATAAGAAGAAAGGGGAGGAAAGGAAAGTAAGGAGGGAAGAGAGGGAAGGAGAGAGCAGGGGAGAGAGGGGGAGAGAGAGCAAACTAAATAAGAAAACTAGAAAACTGCCTAGATTAGCAAGAACTCAATAAGTATTTTTAAATTAATAAATGGTTATCACAAGATGAAGTGGTACTTCACATGTTTATAAATATAAAAGTTTATTTTACTTTTAAGTGAATTAAAGGTGTGTGTGGGGGGGGGTGCATGCCTATAATCCCAGCAACTTGGGAGGCTGAGGCAAAAGGTTTACAAGTTCAATGTTAGCCTCAGCAATTAAGCGAAGCCCTGACCCTGTCTCAAAATTAAAAAAAAAAAAAAAAAAAAAAAAAAAAATTTGTAAAGGCTGGGGTTGTATCGCGCTCATGCTCTCGCTCGCTCTCTTGCTCTCTCTCTCTCTCACTCACACACACACACATACACACAAAGAGTTAAAGGTAAAGCTCCAAAAATTAAAATTATGCAAGAAAAAAGCATATATTACATAGGAGGTTGTGTTATAATAATATGAACAATTTACTCTGAGCATGTGCTGTTTGCCAGATACTCTGTAGAGCTCTTCCCACATGCTAAGGCATTTTATATGCACAACAATCTTTTAGACTAAACATTGTTTTCACTGATCAAGACTTTGTAAAATGAGGTCACTAGTCCAAAGTCTAAAAACCAGGAGACATTTAAAGCCAGTTATTTCAATCCTTTGCTCTAGAACAGTAAGAAGTCCCAAACATAATGAAATATGCCATCCAACACCTTCCAAAATATTCCATTTTTCCTAAGATCCCCAAGCAGAGTTGAAGGGCTGGGAAGCCCATAAACATGTATTAAGAAGTGTTATTTGGGGTGAATAACTGATTTTTTAAAAAAAAAAGTAGTACATATTAAATTACAAAGCTCCAAATACAGTAAGAAATCTCACACTAGAAATTGAAAAGCATTGTAAATAACTCCCTACTTCAAAATACAGCCATAGTCAGCAAAAGGTTACCCGCTCCCCCCCCCCCAAAATAAAGTATTATTTATACAGACACACTTCTGGTAAGTCTTTTCTGTAAAAGTTTTTGGTCAGATAAACAGTTACGATTTGAATTGAAGTTTATGTAAAATGCCATAGGAAATAAAATTTTACACTAGGAAAACTAAAATTAATTGCCATAAATGTCAGTACTACTTACCATGATGTTTTACTTCATTATAGTAAAAGACCAAGAAAAATACTCTACTTCTATTCACAATAAATAAAACTAATCAATGTTATAATCCTTGCACAAGAATCATTGGAACTCTGGGAGAAAGCTAAAGAGGAGAAAACATCATGTCTATTATTACTGTGACTAAATGGGATTAACTAATACTCATGAGATAAAGTTATGAATTAAGTGAAGCTCAGAACACTGAGAAAATTTGTGGGGAGAGAATGCAAATAGCTCACTAATTATCTACAGCCTATTAACAAGCAATCCTTATTACTGGCAATTAAAATCCTCTTAAATTTTATGGCAAAAGTTCATTGAAACGTTGAAAATTATATGCTAATTATTGTACTGTAAAGCACATGTTCACTGTGTACTTTTACTATGGGCTCAATAAATAAGAAAATATCAGTGACTAAATATTTTACTAAATGGAAAAAAAAAAAAAAAAAAAAAAACATGTAGTATGAAGCCAGCATGGACTCTTGCTACAATTTCACAGAACTACAGGACTAGAAAACCCCAAGAACTGAAGGTTCCAAGGGGTTGGAGGTATGACAGGTCACCCCATACCATAACAGAACCCAGCATACATAGGTATTAAAATATTCATTGGAGAAATTACTTTGGTGAATGAAAATATATATTTGGCAATTCATTTGTACCATCATCCACTTTCAGGTTCTGGGGTTTTAAGTGCTACCACACAGTTCATTCACTCATTGGTTTCTGTATCAACTCCCAATCTAAAGATCTAAACAACTACTAACGTAATTATTTATTTTATAATGAAGAGTTCCATAGAACCCTAGACCAAGTGTGTTTTATTGCTAATTGCATTACAGTACCTAACACAAATCAAACATTTATGAAATGAATGAGTAAAGCATAAATGGCCAAAAAGGATCTTGCTACAGATTGCAATTTTGGGGGGCATCATACTCTTTAGTAGGCAAAAACCTATCATCTAAACAATAAGTCTACACATGCAAATGGGGTAAGTCATGAAGCAGTGTCACGGATGGCTCTTTTAACAGAGGATTACCCCCACCCCTACTCTGATGTCATTGCCATACCTATATAAGTTAGAGGAAAAGCCCTTAATATATCCAATAATTACTCAATATTTAACTTCTCTAATAATCCCCTGATCCCTTTTCTCTGGATTCAAACAAGGTCCACATAATGCACTTATTGAGAAATTTGTTGAGTGTCTTGTACAGGCTCCCCTTTTGTTTTTATATTTTTGACACCTATTTGTTGCAGAAACTGCATTGTTTTTACCATAGATTATGCTATATTTTAGATTTTACTAATTATACCCTGATAGTGTGATTTAACATGTCCCCTTTTCCCTGCATTTCCTATAAACTGGTCATAGAACAGTCGATGTCCAATAGAAATATCATGAAACCACATATCTAATTAAAACTGTCGAATAGTCAATAATAATTAATAAGAAGAATAATAAAGCAGAAACAGGTGAAATTCTAATGTATTTCATTTAATCTAATATATCTAAAATATTTTTATTTCAAGATATAGTCAAAATAAAAACATAAATGAGATATTTTACATTCTCTTTTTCATCTTTTCATCATTTGGATTTCATTTCACTTCATTTGATTTTTTATACTTACAGCACACCTCAATTCAGACTAATCAAATTTCAAAGGTTCAAAAGCCACATACAGATACCATACTAGATTGCTCAGATACAGAACCTTGATCAAATTGAAGCTGGACACATAATGTATGCATTTGTCTCTTTTTGTGATGTTCAGATTGGTCTGTGAATGTAGGTATTGTCAGAATAATGTCTATTAGAAAATTTGATAATACCTTTTTTCCTAATGACTCTAGGAGCCATAGATGATCATGCCCAGCTTTTGGTTTTGGTAATCTAATTCTACTATTAGCTATAATTTTTCACTTAAAGAACTTTCTCTCATGGATGCAATAACTATGTGCCATCATTTATATAGGAAAAATAGGATAAATGTGTGATGTCTCACTTTAACAATCAGTTTCCAGAATTCTAAGCTGCTTCACCAGAATCCTCTGAAAGTATTCTATAAAGAATTCTTATGACTATCATTATGAACTTATGGGTTGAAATTTTTCCTGTTTCAATCTACTATAGTCATTGTTCTTTTAATTTTTTATACTTCTCCATCTTTGGCCAGTGGAAGCTCTCATCATTTTAACTCATGAAGCCTTTTTTTTTTTTTTTTTAAGTTGTTGTATATGACATTAGGATGAATTATAATTCGTAACATACATATAGAGCACATTTTTACATATCTCTGGTTGTAAACAAAGTATATTCATACCATTCGTGTCTTCACACATGTACTTAGAGTAATCCATAAAGCCTTTTTTACCTGACTGCAGGAACTTTTTGATAGTTCCTGCACCTTCTGATAAAACTGACTGGTCCCAAGCTGACTGTACCCAGTTGTAGAATTAGTCACATCTCCAAAAAGTCCTAACTATTCTATTGTCTATGACTCTTTTTTCAATAGGTGAGACCACAAACTAGATGTGAGGGTGCTCACTGCTACCAGATTTTCATTTCTATAGCATTCCAGTGGACAAAACTGGAAAAGATAATTTTTAATCAAACATACGACTTCTATATGTCTTTTTAATTCAAATTTAGGATAAAGTGAGTTTTCACTTCCTCAATTTTTATATAGTATAATACGTGATCATAATTATATATCAGCACATATTGGGAACTCATTCATGAGTATTTGTGAAATCAGTCAATGTACAAAATAAAAGGATGAAAAAATTATTTGAATTAAGTTCAGAGTAACAGTACCAACATTACCAACAATATGATAACTAAAAACAGTTGAATATTTTCTTTACAGTTCTTTTAGTGATTTTGTTGTTGTTTTGTATCTTGTTTTGGTTCTTTGAATGTGTAGGGGAAAAAGGACACGAGAAGAGCGTAGAAGAAGGTTTCATTATAAATTTTTAAATTACTGTGTTCTGAAGTCACTTCAAGTAATTTCTATGTAGTATAAAATATCTATAAAATTGGCTTCCAATTTAGACAATGATTTTTAATATTTTCAATTTTGTTTTATGATAATGGATTAAAAGTCAAACCAAATAAGGTATATTCACAGAAGTTTATTTTCAACTCCCATCTTTCTACCTTGTCTCTCGTTCTCCTTAAGTCATTTTTATCAGTTTTTTATTAAACCTTTCATTTTAAAAAATATTGACAAAAATATTTAAAATTACATTTTTGCTCCTTCCCTTCTTCTTCTAACTTGATACTGATGATCACTTCCAAAGCAGTTTACAGAGGTATTCTTCACTGTGTACACTGTGTAGAAGTAAAATAGCTTATTTAATCTGTTTCCTGTAATGATTTTTTTTTTTTTTTTTTGGAGGGGGTCAATTTGAAACATGGTCTCACTATGTTGCCCAGGCACAAACTCCGGGGCTCAAATAATACTCTTGCCAGATTCACCCAAGTAGCTGGGACTATAGGTGCACAACACAAAGCCCAGCTGTTCATATGGACATTTTGATTCTTTACGGACTTTTGTTATTAAAAATATTCCTGTGATGACTAGCCTGTGCAAGTATCTTTCCCACTATTTTTGACACTGAATCTGTAAGATCAATCCCTAGAGTTGGAGCTCCTGGGAAAATGACTACACACACAGGGAATTTTGATAGCTACTGCTAAATCACCTTCCATACAAGTTTGTACTTTATCTAACAATGTATGCCTCTTAACAAGGTCAATCCACACAATGGCCATGGACTCAAAAATTCAAACATCAAACCAAAAGCTACTTTCAAAAGCAATGCTTACCCATTTATTGGACTCAAAGACAGAAACAACAAGCAATGATAATGAGAAACAATTATAATATAGAATTTTTTGGTGTAATGATAAGGTTTTCATATTCAATAAAAATCTTGGTGAAGTGGACTTCAAAGTTCTCCAAACAGCTTTTTGCCAAAGGTTCTATACTGATTTATTGCCAAAAACACTTCTTCAACAACTTTTATTCCCTCCCTACTCCAAACATAAACTACTTCATAGAATCTTCATATTGAGAGGAGAAGAAGATAGGGAATGTGTGATACTATCCTGGCATTTTTTGCTTCTCTTTGTCAAATTTCTCACTTCTGTGCTTTCATAATAATCTGCCATTTGAAATCCACACCACTAATCTCAATTGTAGCTGCCACTGCTGCTAAGATCCCTTACCTTTCCAATTTTGTTGTTTTTTTTCATATCTCTTTGGTGTTGGTTAAAATCCTCTGTCATGCTTCTCAGCCTTTAGGTGAAAGGTCTAGACTTTCAATTAAAAGCATCAACCAAACTATTAATTTTCATTTAGTCGCCTGAATTGCATTAATTTCTGCTTAGGAGCTGTTTTAATATTACTAGGGAAGTTTCTCTCTCTCTCTCTCTCTCTCTCTCTCTCTCTCTCTCTCTCTCAGGGATATATCTGTTTGTATGTTATGTTTTTTTCTATTTTCATTTTTAGTGATTATGTGAGGTCAATCATTAAAGTTGACTATTTCTTTTCCTATAAAGCAAGCATATTAACATAAGGGGCTTAAAATGCCTGATCTTTGCCTGCACAACCAACTGTAAAACTATACTCCACGGCTGCCATGCCATTATTTAGAATAAGAAGGTCTATTATAGCATTTACTATTATAAAATTCCCTTTATCATTAAATGTAAGATCCATAAATGCAGGGATTTTTGTGTGATTTGCTGATAGATATTTAGTGCTTAGAATAGAGTGTGCAAACAGTAAATTAATAAATACCACAAACATTTACTGAAAGAAAAAAGAAGTGAGCATTATAACTAAAAAGGTATCATGAAAGTATCGCAGATAGAAATAATATTTGTATCATAGATAGAAATATGTGACTGGAATATGCTAAACATTTTAAAAGGCAAATAAGTAACATATAAGTCAAATGAATGGTGCTGACTGTTAGTGTTATAAGAGCTCATAAAATGCAAATACCATGACCCAGAACAGGAATTTCTACTCACTCTTGGTTTTTAATAAAACACAGGACTCAGACAAGCACAGAAGACAGAAATTTAGGTTGATGGTATCATGTAAGCAAATATACAAAATCAGGAAAACATGGGAAGTAGGCTGTAAGGAAAACTCCACTTATGAAGCAGAAAAGGTTTTGTTTATTAATTTGTAAGATAAAGTACAAGTTAAGCTTAAAGTGCATGTTTAAAAAAAATAGCTAGGCATGGTGGTGTACACCTATAATTCCAGCTATTTGAGAGGTTGAGGCAAGAGGATTGTGAGTTTAAGGATGGCTGAGCAACAAGATTGTCTCAAAAAAAGGAAAAAAGAAAATGCTGTTTTTGTTTTTGTTTTTTTTACAATTAATAGAACACATTCAGATAGAAGTAGTAAGTTCTAGTGTTCTAAACCACAGTGGGGTGACAATAATTCACAATCACCTAACATATTTTATAAAAAACTTTAAGAAAGAAGTAAAACAAAGTAATGATAAAGACATGGATGCACCCTGATTTGATCAGTATACATTGCATAAATGTATTGAAATATCACACTATACCTTAAAAATATGTACAATTATTATGTTAATGAAAAAATTTTAAAGTCAAAGGAAATGGAAATGCTAACTATGCTGATTTGATCATCACATCTTGCTTCCTTGTATCAAATTATCACACTGTATTCCATAAAATATGCAAAATTAAAATAATTAATAAAAATGATTATGCTAAAATGCTTCTGTATCATAAGCAAAGATAAGATTATTATTAGTAATAACCTCCATGGATTAAAATTTTAGTAGTCATGTCTTATTTCTGATATGTGGAAGTGGTTAAAATTGTGATTATATGTACAATTTTGGGGGGATTTTCTTTTTTTGTTGTCAATGAACCTTTATTAATTTATTTATTTATTTATGTATTATACATGGTGCTGAGGATTGAACCCAGTGCCCCACAATGCTAGGCAAGCACTCTACCACTGAGCCACAGCCATAGCCCCATATGTACATTTTTTTTTTTTTTTTTTTTTTTTTTGGTGGTACCGGGGATTGAACTCAGGGGCACTCGTCCACTGGGTCACATCCCCAGCCCTTTTTTGTATTTTATTTAGAGACAGGGTCTCACTGAGTTGCTAAGTGCCTCGCCACTGCTGAGGCTGGCTTTGAACTCGCGATCCTCCTGCCTCAGCCTCCCAAAGTGCTGGGATTACAGGCGTGAGCCACCGCGCCCGGCTGGACAATTTTTAAAAAGTATATATTCTAATTATTTAGACGATTAGCATCTCAAACTATAGAAAAGTTATTAAGTTCCCAACAGACATCTTAAAAAACAAATTTGTCAGGGCTGGGGTTGTGGCTCAGCGGTAGAGCGCTTGCCTAGCATGGACGAGGCTTGGGTTCGATCCTCAGCACCACGTAAAAATAAAGGCATTGTGTACAACTAAAAACAAATAAATAAATATTTTAAAAAGATACATTTGTCATTCTTTCATCACTTCTGATATGCTGAAGCATTTAATATGGTGTTTATATCTAAAGCTAAAGAATTCATGGAAGAATCCATAGCAGATTTTCTCTAAAAACAAGGTTATTTTAATATTTTAAAAGTGATGATTTAAAAAAAAATTTAGGCATAACAGAGCAAAACAAAATACTTCTGTTTCATTTCCCCCAAATATTAAAATTTAGATTTTTAACTTAATAAATGAAAATAATAAGTAACATGGGTATGTTTACTATGTGTCTGTCACTATTCCAAGTGCTTTGCATACATCTGTAACCATATTAGTAGTACAACATGTAACAGTTTGCTTTTTTAAAAGTTATTCTCTTAATAATTTTAAGATGCTTAGTTCTTACATCTAATGTTTTATGTGCTATTATTTTGCTTTTACTGCAAAAGAAAGATCTGGCTCCCAAAGATAAAGGAGATTTTTGGTAAATGGTGAAGGTGAAGAAATAAATGACCCACTTGGCTAGTGTGTAATTACACTGCCTGAGATTGTAACAATCTATCACATGGAGGAGGATGACACCACGCTAAGGGGTGAGTCAAAGGAGATAGCCTTTGACTAACTACAGGACCTCCGCGATCGATACTCCACAGATATTGTGCTCTCAAAAACAATTGAATTCTAAAAAAGTTTGAAAATAGATTCCCCTCTTCTTCTGATACTGATCAGAGACCTATCTTGACCTTATTCTGGAAGAGCAATACTTTCTTAAAAAAGGTATATGAAACACATAAATCCTTTCTATCTCTGGATTGTTCTTTCAAATGGATATTTAACACATTCCTATTATAATGACACTCCTTTAAGCAAAAAGCCTGCTGAAATTCTTATTTCTTTATAATATAAAACACACCTTTCCAATTAGCTATTACCAAATTATCACAATACTTCACACATGAAACTATTCAAAGGCTGAAACTTGAAAAATCAGAAAATTAAAATTTCCAACTGAGGTTTGTGGTGTATATCCTGAACTCTTGACACCATTTAATAGGAAGTGATTTGACTATGTAAAAACCAAGCACAAAGAGCCTTTAAAAATAAAAATAAGAAATTTAATAACCATAAAATCTTACAAAATTTTATAGACTAATCACATAAGAATTATTTTAATGTGATGTGTCATACTATATTTTAAATCCTTGAACTATATCTCAGAATGATTCCTATTACCACTAAGAGTTATAATTCATTAAGCTGTACCAAAAGTTAAAGAGTTCTTCCCTCTCACTCTAAAATTATATCGTACAGAATTTCTGAGGTATTACATATAGCATTTAATGTATCTATAACTAGAAAAGAATAAATATCTAAATCACACTTCAAAGTCTAAATAAGAGAACTCAGTGAAAAGCAAAACCTAAATTCTTGTATTTTTTTTCTTTTCACTGAGGTTCATATTACAACAAATAAATGTAATTCATGAAAAACTGTAATTGTTATAATGTAAAAAATTATAGAATTAAACTTTGTAGAAAGCTTAGAACTTTGTACTGATACCATAACATCTGCTGTTGGAAGCAGACAACAGAGTGAGCACATGAAAGCATCCACTCCATAGAAGGAAAATGCCACTTTGCAAAAAATGTCAGTCTAAGAAGGGATAGGACAAGAAACCACAGGGAATGACCTCTGTTGTAGAAGGCTATGGGAATCCATTTCCTCCCAAGCACAAACTTATTAAAATAACCCCTCCAAACCAAAATAAAACCAAATAAATAGAACATGCCTTTGATCAATTAAGTATTTGAGAGTAAAATTCAGGCAACCGGATTTTTTAAAGCTTCCCACATTCAAATATGTAGACAAGATTGAAAATCACCACTGTTTGATGTGGATTTGTTTGCAAAGGTGAAGAAAGTTTGAAAGAAGAAGGCAAAAAGAAGCAAAGTGTGTGAAGGAAATAGGAAGATGGTCTGATAACAAAGAAGATTATTTGTATTTCACTCCAAATCTACAAAGGGTAAAGAGGGTTGGACCAGTAGAGAGCTCTCACAAACTTTATAAACTACCAACTTAATTGGATTAACAGTTCTAATAGAATACAATACACCTTGAATAGTTAAATTCATTTAATTGTTTATATCTATACCTGGGTGCAATTTATTTAACAAAATCTAACCTAGCTAAAACAAGTCTCAGTGAGTTAAAGGAAATTGAGACTGGAAGGAATTGGCCATTTTAGGAAAAAAAATGGATCTAGGATAAAGATTTTCAGTTTCTAGAGAAAACTTTGAACACAATGTTTATCTATGAAGGCAAAGAAGTCTAAATAACACCAGGGTCAAAGAAGATGGCAAAAACATGTCAAAGTGATGAGAGAAGGTATGTGAAGAATATCATCTCCTAATGTCCACCCAGATTTGGTAAAACAGCAAATACGATGTAAAAATAATAATAACCGTTTGAATATAATAAACTTTACCCCTGGGCATAGAGCTTATTTTTGTGTTTCCAATTCAACTTAGTACACCCCTCCATTTAAAAAAAGAAGATGAAAAATTTAGAAGTGCCAGAAGAGATATCCATATAATCTCACGTGGATGTTTTTTTTCCCTTTTGTTCACTGGCAAATATTTAAGATCCAGGAGTACAGTCACTTAGTGATCCAGGGATTGACAATATTACAATGAGTAAATTATGGTCTTCCATACCCAAAGTATCTTATAGTATACTGGGAAAAAGAAAAGAAAATATGTGCCAGATTGTAACTGCTTTGATACATAGATTTATAAAATGCTATGAGAACATAAATGAGCAAGGAAACAATTGACTGAGTAATGCTTCTAGGGAAAATCAAAACAATACAAAGGCTGATAGGTACCCAAGCCAAATTTTAGAAGGGTTTTGAAAAACAAACAGGAATTCACCAAGCAGATAAGACCAGAATAGCACTAAATACGCAGGAAGCTCATAAGCAAAGACAAAGGAAAAGATGTAAGATGCTTCTGGAATGGAGTTATCTACTGTGGCTAAGGATGAATGGCAGAGCAGGCTGAGGGACTGGCACTAAGAGGCAAAAATCCCACCCCTCCAATACACCTTGGTTTTCAATAGAGTGAGGTTAATATCAGTACCATTAACAAGACCCCAAAAAGGAGTTTTCTAAGAAAGTAAGATATGATTTCATTCTCCCTTCTATTGTAAATATGTGCCTGTCCAAATCTTAAAGTCAGAAATTTTCTTCTTGTAAAATTAATGTTCATAGCTGCTTGGTAGATTTTGTTATAAGTGATTATAAGTGATTAGAAACTAGTTTATTTAGTTGGTTTTCCTGTTAAACTTTGTAGAATCTATTATGTCCTCCACAAGAAATTCAATAAAACAATACCTAAATTGTACACAGCTTTTTCCAATAAAAAAAATAACAGTGCCATTAAAGCTGTAACCCTGTTAGGAAAGACTAAAAGAATGAAACCAATTGGTAGACTACTTGCAGACATCTGTAACCATGATTTCAGTGACTCTATGTTGTAATCCTAACCAGTGATTATACTGGGCTACAGATACTGATAACATAAAGAGTGCAAAGCTGTTCTGACCTCAGAACAGACATTAGAGTTTTCTCTTTCTAACAAATGCCTAATTGTGGCCTGACACATTATGTAAAGCAGAGCATGGGAAATATAATGGCATCACCTAATACAAGCATAGCCTAAAACAGTTGTCTGTTGCTAAACTACATTTGTGTCAGTATCCTTCTTCAATCCCAGAGCTGCAAAAGCTCCAGCATATGGTGTACGCATCCCAAAGAAAAAGCTTGGAGGACTCAATGTAGAGGGTTTGAATATTTTGTTACTCTTGCATTCCTCCATACCAGGACAATATGGAAAACTACACAGCGGCAACAACAGGGGCCGTAGATAGAAGATAGGCTGTGTGCCTAATGCACAGATGGATTCCATCAGGTGTTATTATAAGTATATTCCTTTACTTCACAACAAAGGTTGCTCTGCTTTGATCCCCACCTAAAGAGTGGAGATGAGGGAAGTAGACGGTTCCCCTCCTCCTTGCCCACAACAACACATTCTTTGAAGTCCTTTTTGTTTCACCACAAGAAACAACAGGGCTTCTGAGGCACTGATCAGTGTTAAACCTCAACAACACTAAAAGCTCCCTTCAGATTCAGTGACTCACTGGGACAGGAATCAGCATATAATCATCATCCTCATGACTCTTGCTTTTTAAAGAGAAATAATACAAGACAAGATCAACAAACGATAAAGTTACATAAGTCAAAGTCTGCAGAAACCAGGCACAAGCTTCCAAGAGTCCTTTCCCTGTGAAGTCACAGGAGATGTTTAATTCTTCCAGCAATGACTTGTGATAACATGTATAAAAAGTTTTCTCTAGGGAAGCTCATTAGAGATGTAGCTCCCAAGGTTCCTCTCCCACCCACCACATTTTTTATTGGTGCATTATAGTTATACACATTGGTGAAATTGGTTGCTACATATTCGTGCATGCACACAATGGAACAATATACTTTGGTCACTATCACTCCCCAGCATGTCCCCCTTCCCTCTTTGCCCCCATCCCTTGGTCCCGTTCCTCTACTGATCTCCCTTTGATTTTTAGGAGATCCACAACCACACTTCTTTTTCCTTTTTCTTCTCTAGCTTCTGCATATGAGAGGAAACATACAACTCTTGAAATTTCTGAGTCTGATTTATTTACCTGCAAATGCCATAATTTTATTTTTCTTTATAGCTAAATAAAATTCCATTGTGTGTAATGTACCACATTTTCTTTATCTGTTCATCTGTTGATCACTTGCACATCCTCTGCCTAGCATAATTATCAACTTGCAGGGAAAAAAAAAGATAGATAATGAACTACACTGTTCAGGTGTACACTGTTTAGGTATAGTGAGCCACTTTTATCATCTGTGGAGCGTTTTGTGTCAGTGTAGGGAACTCTGTGCCATTCAAGTTCCCAGATATCAGCCAAGAGTCTACCTTGTAATCATCCCTTTCTAAGAATAAAAATCTGCTATGTTAACTCTTTTCTGCACAGTTGTACAACCACAACACAATCAAGATACAGGACAGTTCCATCATGCCAAGAGAAAAAAATTCCTTGCCCAATGTTATCAAGCTCTACAATGATTAGTCTGTTACCTATGCCAGAATGTCATACAAATGGAATCATATGCTACATAGCCTTTTGAGTATGGCTTCTTCAATTAGTGCAATGCAATTAAGATTCATCCATAGATTCATCCTGTTGTTACCTGTTTCCATAATTGTTCTTATATTTTACTGAGTAATACTGTGTTATAGGTACCCACAAATATTCTCACCTGCCACAAACATAGAGACACCTAATGTTTTTTTCTGTGAACTACATTTCCATTTCACAAGTAAATACCTAAGAGAAGGATTGTTGGGTTATAAGGTAACTTCATAAAAAATTGCCATACAGTTTTCCAAAGTGTCAATGCCATTTGCATTCCATTCTTTATTCTGCCAGAACTATATAAAAAAATTGTAACAATATGAAATAGAAGTAGTCAGTGGCTTTCTCATTTGTGGAGCACTAGGAAAGAAACCTAATGAGGCTGGATGATGGTGCACACAACAAAAAGCATATACAAAGAGTTCCTTTTTCATCTGGGAATATTCTCTCACCTTTCAAAACCTACCTTAAATGCCACTGTTCCCCTATAAAGCTATTCAGAATTGATTATTCTTCAATGTTGTCATATTTTGTTCATAAGACTAGAGTTTGAACATAACTTATTATATAAAATTATAATTATATGCATCCTCCTTCCTGTTTGTGAATTCCTTGATATCACATTAGGACTTACTCAACGCTCATTTCAATAATGTCAGAAAGTAACATACACCTTATAATCAACAATTTTTGTCAATATAAATAAGGAAAGAAATAATACTTCTGGCCAAGACAGGGTAACTGGGATTTACTCTACAAATGAAAAAATCAAAACACCAAACAAAATAAATGTGACCATGGTTTTCAAGACACTGGGCTTCGGACAATAAAAGACAGCTGCGATGTAGCAAATAAACAAGGTGTTCCTCTAATTGCTCACCTCCTTGACAGAATACAGTGAAAAGGAAACTGAGTGCAGGAGCCCTAATAAAGGAGATAGCTAAGATTGCGGTTAGCTGTGAGCCATAAGCATTACCACCTTCCATGGTCTCGTGAGACTTGGCCCGGGACATTGTGGATTGGGTCGGCGCCATTTGCATGATCTTGCGAGACTTGGCCCGGGGAATTGTGGGTCGTTGTCGGTGTAATTTTGTGGTTGTTGGAGGAGCTTGGACGGCGTGTTGGGGTGTTGTTGGAGCCGGAGAGAGAAGCCGGCAGAATAAAGAGCCTGTTTGTTTCCAGTCTGCCTCTGAACTTATTCCCTCGGCTTTGCTGCTCCAAGCGGCCATGGCTTCAGGGCGGCAACAACTGAGCATAAGCCAGCATGCTTTTAGAGACACAAATGCAAACGTCTACAAGGAGAAGGTGTCTAGAGTTATGACAAAGTACACAAGGGGAGGAAGCTTCACAGAAAAGGAACAGAGATATGCAGAAGGTAATCTTCAAGTATCCTGCAGAGAGCTAGTCATGGCATGCATTGGAGGAAACTACCCAAGGCTAGAGAAAGAATTAAAATCAGAGAGTTCGATGACTTTCTCTCTCAATAATTAATAGGACAGCCAGGTGTGGTAGAACATTCCTATAATCCCAGTAACTAGGGAAGCTGAGATCCTAAGCATCTTAACTAGAAGACCTGTGTCAAAATAAATAAAAAGGGCTGGGGATGTGGCTCAGTGGTTAAGCACACCTGGGTTCAATCTCTAGTACCTAAAGAAATAAACAGACAAGCAGACAGAAAATCAGGAAGGTTAGAAAACACTTGAACAACACCATCAACCAAGTTGATTACAATGACACTGAAATGACACTGAAAAAACATTACATCACATGACAGCAGAATACATATTTTTTTCAGATGCACTTGGAATATCCACCAAGACAGGCCATATTCCAGTCCACAAAACAAATAATTTGATCAATAAGAATTCACACCATACAATGTATATTTTATGAAAATAAGACATTCAGGATGTCCCCAAATATTTTCAAATGTACACCTTTCTAAATAACCCTGGATCAAACAAGCAATCAAATGAGAAAGAATTTTGAATTGAATGAAAATGAATTAAAATATGTGGAATACTGCTACAGTTGTAACTTACGGTTAAATTCATAGAACCAAGTGTCAATTTTAAAACACAAAAGAGTCTGAAGGCAAAAGAGTCTGAAGATCATTGGCCTTAAGTGAAGGAAGAATTAAAACCAAAATGAGCAGAAGTAAAGAAATAATCCTGATCAACAAAAATTAAAGAAAAACAGAAAAAAAAAACATTAAAAAAACAAAAAATAAACACAAAACATAAGACAAAAATTGCAAATATCAGGAACAACAAAGGTAACATCACTCAACAGTTTGTAAACATTAAAAGCATAAAAAGGGTATTGATGTCTAACTCGTTCTAGACATCAATACCCTAAGTACATGTATAAAAACACAAATGCTGTGAAAATACTTTATGTAAAACCAGTGACTTGAAAAATTGTGCTCTTAATATGTAATATGAAATGCACTGCACTCTGTAAGCATGAATAACAAATTAGAATTTAAATAAAATAAAAATTAAAAAGCATAATAAGGGACGACTGTGAACAGTGTGATCCTTCTAAATTGAACAACTGTAATGATAAACAAAAGGGCTCTATATGTTTTAAAGAACCAAATTTGTAACCTAAAAATTTCCATGAAAAAATATCAAAGTCCTCATGGTTTAGCCCCTTAGTTCTACTAAACATTAATGGAAGAAACACCAATTTTATATAAATTATTCATCTTTTGATGAGGAAAAATTATTTCTCAATCATGTTAGGAGGCTAACATTATCTTGAAATCAAAACTTAACAGAAGCATTAAAATAATACTAAAGACTACAATCCGGGGCTGGGGATATGGCTCAGTTGGTAGAGTGCTTGCCTTGCATGCAAAAGGCCCTGGGTTCAATCCCCAGCATCACCAAAAAAAAAAAAAAAAAAAAAAAAGCCCACTTCAGAGACACCATCCCAGCTCAGAATGGCAGGGGAATGAAACTAGAAATCAATGATAAAATAAGAAACAAAACCTACTCCAACACCTGGAGACTAAATAATATGCTATTGAATGAACAATAGGTTGCAGAAGACATCAAAAAGGAGATTAAAAAATTCTTAGAGGTAAGTGAGAACACCGATACAACATATCAAAATCTCTGGGACACTATGAAGGCAGTACTAAGAGGAAAATTCATTGCATCGAGTTCATTCTTTCAAAGAAGAAAAGGTCAACAAATAAATGAATTAACATTACACCTCAAAGCCCTAGAAAAAGAAGAACAAATTAACCCCAAAAGAAGCAGAAGACAGGAAATGATTAAAATCAGAGCGGAAATGAATGAAACTGAAACAAAAAACACAATTGAAAAAAAATCAACAGAACCAAAAGCTGGTTCTTTGAAAAAATAAATAAAACTGATAAACCATTAGCTATGCTAACTAAAAAAAAAGAGAGAAAAAACTCAAATTACCAATATATGTGATGAAAAAGGAAACATCACGACGGACTCTACAGAAATACAGAAGATAATTAGAAATTATTTTGAAAATCTATACTCCAACAAAACAGAAAATAATGAAGACATCAACAAATTTCTAGAAATATACAATATGCCCCAACTAAAATCAGGATGACATACACAACTTAAATAAATCAATTTCAAGCAAAGAAATAGAGGACACCATCAAAAACCTACCAACCAAGAAAAACCCAGGTCCAGATGGATACACAACCGAGTTCTACAAGACCTTTAAAGAAGAACTAAAACCAACACTTCTCAAACTATTCCACGAAATAGAAAAAGAGGGAACCCTTCCAGACTCATGCTATGAGGCCAATATCACCCTGATTCCAAAAACAGGCAGAGACAAATCAAAGAAAACTTCAGACTAATATCACTAATGAATACATATGCAAAAATCCTCAATAAAATTCTGGCAAATCGAATACAAAAACATATCAAAAACTAGTACATCACGATCAAGTGGGGTTCATTCCAGGAATGCAAGGTTGATTTAACATAAGGAAATCAATAAATGTTATTTACCACACCAATAGACTCAAAGATAAAAATCATATGATCATATCAATTGATGCAGAGAAAGCATTTGACAAGATACAGCACCCCTTCATGTTCAAAACTCTAGAAAAAATAGGGATAACAGGAACATACCTAAACACTGTAAAGGCCATCTATGCTAAATCCCAGGCCAATATCACCTAAATAGAGAAAAGCTGAAAGCATTCCCTCTAAAAACTGGAACAAGACAGGGATGTCCTCTTTCGCCACTATTATTTAATAACATAGTTCTTGAAACCCTAGCTAATGCAATTAGACAGATGAAAGAAAAAAAGGGATATGAAGAGGAAAAGAAGAACTGAAACTATCACTAGTTGCAGACGATACAATTCCATACATAGAAGCTATCCAAAAAACTCCACCAGAAATCTTCTAGATCTAATAAACAAATTCAGCAAAGTGGCTGGATATAAAATCAATACCCATAAATCTAAGGCATTTCTGTACATCAGCAACAAATCCTCAGAAAGAGAAACTAGGAAATTCACCCCACTTACTAAAATGTAAAAAAAATAAAATATTTGGGAATCAACATAACAAAAGAAGTGAAAGACATCTACAATGAAAACTATATCACACTAAAAAAAGAAATTAAAGAAGATTTAGAAGATGGAAAGATTTACTTTGTTCATGGATAGGTAGAACTAATATTGTCAAAATGACTATTCTACCAAAAGCACTGTACAATTTCAATGCAATCCCAATCAAAATCCCAATGTCATTCCTCATAGAAATAGAAAAACAGAAAATCATGAAATTCATCTGGAAAAATAAGAGACCCAAAACAGCCAAAGCAATTCTTAGCAAGAAGAATGAAGCTGTTGACATTACTATTCCAGACCTTAAATTGTATTACACAGCAATAGTATCTAAAACAGCATGGTATTGGCACCAAAATAGACCAGTAGACCAATGGTACAGAACGGAAGACACAGAGACTAACCCACACATCTACAGTTATCTTATATTAGACAAAGGTGCCAAAAGCATACATTGGAGAAAAGACAGCCTCTTCAACAAATGGTGTTGGGAAAACTGGAAATCCTTATGTAATAAAGTGAAATTAAACCTCTAACTCTCTCCATGCACAAAACTCAACTCAAAATGGATCAAGGACCTTGGAATTAAACCAGAGACCTTGCACCTAACAGAGGAAAAAGTAGGCCCAAATCTCCAACATGTTAAATTATGCCCCAACTTCTTCAACAAGACCCCTATAGCACAAGAACTAAAACCAAACATTAATAAATGGGATGGATTCAAACTAAAAAGCTTCTTCTCAGCGAAAGAAACAATCAGTGAGGTGAACAGAGATCCTACAGAATGGGAGCAAATCTTTACCACATGCACATCAGACAGAACATTAACTTCAAGAATATATAAAGCTCTCAAAAACTTTTACACACACACACACACACACACAAAACAACCCAATCAATAAATGGGCTAAGGAACTGAACAAACATTTCTCAGAAGATATACAAACAATCAACAAATATATGAAAAAAATGTTCAACATCTCTAGCAATCAGAGAAATGCAAATCAAAACTAAGATTTCATTTCATGCCAGTCAGAATGGCAGCTATCAAAAAACACAAACAATGATAAATGCTGGCGAGGATGTGGGGAAAATTTGGGGCATACTCTTACATTGCTGGTGGGGCTGCAAATTGGTGCAGCCAATTTGGAAAGCAATATGGAGATTCCTAGGAAAACTTGGAATGGAACCACCATTTGACCCAGCTATCCCACTGCTCGGTCTATATCCAAAGGACTTAAAAATAGCATACTACAGGGACTGGGGTTGTGGCTCAGCGGCAGAGCGCTCGCCTCGCACGTGCGTGGCCCGGGTTCGATCCTCAGCACCACGTAAACATAAAATACATTGCATTGTGTACAACTAAAATAAATAAATAAATATTTTTTAAAAAAATAGCATACTACAGGGACACAGCCACATCAATGTTCATAGCAGCACAATTCACAATAGCTAGATTGTGGAAACAACCCTGATGCCCATCAATAGATGAATGGATAGGGAAACTTTGGTATATACACACAATGGAACACTACTCAGCACTAAAAGAGAATACAATCACGGCATTTGCAGGCAAATGGATGGAGCTGGAGAAAATAATGCTAAGTGAAGTCAGCCAATCCTAGAAAACCAAAGGTCGGTTAATTCCTTTGCTATGATGATACTGAATTATAGTGGCAAGGGAGGGGGAATGAGAGGAACAAAGGAATGTTAAATAGAACAAAGGGGGGATGGGGAGGAAAAGGGGCAAGGGGATAGAAACAATAGCAGAAGGAGTTGGACATCAATATACTAAGTGCATGTATAAAAACTCAAATGGTATGAAAATACTTTGTGTAAAACCAATGACTTGGAAAACTATGCTCTTTATATGTAATATGAAAGGAATTGTACTCTAAAAGCATGTATAACAAATTAAATTAATTTTAAAAAAATCCAAAGTTTTATGCAAAATATGTTACTGGGAACTATCTATTGGCCTTAAGCTAAAATTGAGTTGACTTAGCATTAAAATTTTTTTTCATCCTATAACATCTTAATCATTTCTAGATACTATTTTTCTTTTTTCTTTTTGGATATTTATCTTTATGAGTACTGTAATAAAATGTTATTTTTTTCTAAAAAAAATCTATAATCCTTCATAAGAGTAGATGGAAAAATTCTAACTAAAATTTTAGCAAATTAAATTCAATAATATATAAAAAGAATAATAAATCCAAAAAGAGTTCATCTTTGGACTGCAAGATTCATGGAATCCCTGAAAAGCAAAATTCCACACATGAGGTTCTATAAAACAGACAATGGACTAAAGCTACATAGAGAAGACGAAAAAAAAAAAAAAAACTGTCCTTTTTATTTTTTCCAGAAAATACAACTGACTATGTAGAATATCACACTGCAGCTACAAAAATTATGCTAGGATAACTTAGTTCAAGTAAGCTGCAAAATACATGATCAATATAAAACTGTATTTCTATATACTAACAATGAAATAATCAGACTGAACTAAAAACATTATTTGCTATTGAAAAAACATGAAATACTTAGAAACAAATTGGGAAAGATGTGCACTGACTAGTACAATTATTGAAAATAAAAACCTGGGGCTGGGGCTATGGCTCAGCGGTAGAGCACTTGTCTCTCATGTGTGAGGCCCTAGGTTCAATCCTCAGCACCAGATAAATAAAATAAAGGTACTGTGTCCACCTACAATTAAAAAAATTTAAACAAAAACTAAATAAGAGTAGAAGTATTCATTTTTCATGGGATGATAAGATTCAATATTACTATGATTATGTCAGTTCTTCCCAAATTCATCTATAGAGTCAACAAAGTCCAATCAAGATTCCAGAAAGCTTTATATAAATTGACGACTTGATTCTAAAATTAATTAGGATACTCCCAAACCTAGAATATCCAAAGCAATTGAAAAAGAATAAATTTGGAAAGCTAATACAACTCAACCGGACTACAAGACTTATTGTAATACTACAGTACTCAAGAATAACAGGTTTTTGGTTGGGGATGTGGCTCAGTGGCAGAACACTTACCCAGGATGTACTAGGCCCTGGGTTAAATCCCTAGCAAGGCAACAACCAACCATGTGGTATAGACACAAAGAGTCTAACAGAACAGAAGAAAAAGTTCAGGAAAAGACCCATATGTGCCTGTGTGCATGGATGATAGATTTTAGTGCAAAGGTAATTAATTCAGTAGATAAGGGACCATCCTTATAATAAAGGGTGCTAGAATAACTGGATATTCATATGTAAACTCTGACCTTCAATCCATGTTAGGTAGCATATACAAAAATTAATTTGAAATTGGTTTTCGATTTAATGTGAAATATAAAGCTATAAAAGTTCTAGAAGAAAATAAGACATCTTCATGATCTTGGATTGAGCAAAGATTATTTTTAGACTTGATACCAAAAAGCATGATCCAAAAAATAATGATAATAAATAAAAAGCAATTACAAACTAACTTGACAAAGGTTAAGAAAATACAGAATTTTTCTTCAAAAGGGCCTTTTTTTAAAAATATGAAAAGGCAAACTACAGCCTGGAAGAGAGTATTTGCAAAGCATGTACTGAGAAGATTTGTATACTAAATATATAAAGAATTTCCAAAATTCAATTTAAAAAAACCAAAAATTTCAATTTAAAAATAGGGAAAATATGTAAATAGTCATTTTACTAATGAAGATTATGAACAGTTGACAGAACATGAAAATATGCCCAATGTCATTAATAATTAAGAATGTAAACCAATACTACAATGATATACCACTACACATCTATCAGACTTTTAAAATTCTTAAATGTTGGTGAGGATATAGAGGAACTGTAATTCTCACATGCCACTGGCAGGAATATAAAATGGCAGAACTACTTTGGAAAACTGGCAGTTTATTAAAAGAAAAGTTTAAGTAAACTTAACATAACCCAGTTATTCCATTACTGTATATTTACTCAAGACAAAAGAAGGCATATATATACACAAAGATTTCAACACAAATGTTCATAACAGCTTTATCTGTAAAATTAAAAAACTGGAAACAGCCAACTGACCATCAACTCAAATGAATAAACAAATTGTGATATATTTGCATCATTGAATACTACTTAGAAATAAAAAGAAATGAGCTACCGATACACGAAACTCTATGGATGAGTCTCCAACTAATTATGCTGAATTGAAGATGCCAGAAAAACTGAAGTACAAACCAGATAAATCCACTTATTGAAAACTCAAGAAAATATAAATTAATCAATAATGACAACAGATCAATAGTTGCCTTGGGACTAGGATGATGGGAGAGAGAAAGCACAAAAGGGCAGGAGAAAACCTTTGGATTGCAGTGATGGTTTCAAGGAAATAAGGAGATAGGCCAAATCATACTAAATCATACACTTTAAATATGTGCACTTCATGGCATATCAATCATACCTCCATAAAAATACAAAAGGTCCCATCATTTCCGTTATAATGTTTACATTCTATTTTATAGTAATGTCTAACAGTTTTTCTCTGCCCAGCACTATGCAAAGTATTTCATGTTCACATTTGATATTTAATCCTGTGAATTAATGTCTCTATTTTACTAATGAAAGGAAAACATAAGGGAACTAAACCTACAGGGGCTAAGAAGTGCTGAAAAATAATCAAGAACCAGGTGTTCTGCCAATATCACATATCAAGTAAGTGAAGAGATTCCAACCCAGGGCAGCTTTACTTAGAAGCCAATGGTCTTAATTGTTATTCTGTACAATATAACATATATATATACACACACATGAATATATTCTACCCCACCCCAGTACTGGATATTCCACCAAAGGCTTCTCATATGCTAAGCAAGCACACTACCACTGAGCTATGTCCCTGGCCCTTTGACATATAAGAACTGTGGTAGGTTAAATAAGGGCCTCTTGAAGATGTCTACATGCTAATCCCCAGAACCTGCATGCTACTACACAAGGGACTTTGTAGATGTGATTAAATTAAGGATCTAAAAATGAGGGCATTATCCTGGTTGAACCATTATGGTCATGAGGGTACTTACAGAGGGAGAAAGGAAGACTAGAATGAGAAAAGGGAGCATGATGATGGAAGTAGAAGAAAAGGAGAGAGATCTGAAGATGCTACGGTGAGGGTTTTGAAATCAGAAAAGGAAACGTGATGATGGAAGCAAGAAAAGTCAAGGAAACCTTGCAATTGACAAGATCTGTGTTCCCCCACAATTCATCTTTAAATCTTAACTCCTAATGTGATGATATTAGGAGGTACCGGCCTTTGGGCAGAGCCCTCATAGAACTCTCTAAATCCCTTTCCACCATGTGAGGATAAAATGAGAAGTCTTCAACCTTGAAGAGGGCTTTGGCAAGAATTCAAACATGCTCTCCGGCACTCTGATCTCAAATTTCCAGCCTCTAAAACTGTAAAGAATAAATGTTTGTTGTTTGAGCCATCCAATCTATAGTGTTCAGACACATTGAGAGGTCTCCAGAAGAAATGCAGCCCTGCAAACCTCCAAATCAACAGTATTATTTAAGCCATTAAATATCGATCTATTATAGCAGCAATGAGAAACTAATACAGGTTCTATAGTCAGTGAAGTTCTTTGTTCCCAACATTAACTACTCCATACAAGTAGGCCTAAACTAACAGATCCTGATAATGATTTTTTTTAATTGACTTTGGAAGTTGAGGTATGAAAAGAAATACAAAAGGCAGTACACTTAAGTAATTATTTTTGTGGGTCCAAGAGTTCTAAACAAGTATGTGCCAATAGATGTGGGGCTTTCTTTACAAACTTTAAAAGAAAACTCACAAGATCCCAAAGTATTATTCTCTAGAGCTACTTTTTAAAATAATCTGAATTCTTTAGTGTATTCAGGAGGACAGAATAGTGTCAAAGAACTCACAGGGAGTGTAGCAATGATTTGGTGTCCCAAATCATACTGAATAAAGGCTGGGACCAAACAAGCTTTAGGCAGTATGTATAAAGAAATTCTATTGTCTTTTTGTTTTATTTTGTTTTTATTTATTCATGTGGCATAGGTCCCAAGAGAGAGAAAGAAAGACAAACAAATCTCAAACCTTAGACTCAAATTTTCCAGATTCCTTCTATCAACATTTAGTACATGTTTAAACTTTGACACATATGCTTCCTTTATTTAATAAATGTTTTTCTTTTTTCCATTTTTAATTTTTTCCATATTATTATTTTAATTTTTATATTTTATATTTTAATTTTTATATTTTTAATTTTAATTTTTAATATTTAAATTTTATATTTTAATTTTTTCCATATTATTATTTTCCATATCATTGATGAGGCTGGCTTTGAATTTTAATCCTCCTGCCTCAGCTCCAGAGCCACTGGGATTACAGGCATGCACCACTGCACCCAGCCCACACTTTCTTTATACATTCATCCATTGATGGACACCTAGGTTAGTTCCATAATTGGGTATTGTGAATTGTGCTTCTATAAACATGGGTATGCACATATCACTATAGTATAATGACTTTCTTTTTTTGTAACATTTTTTAGTTGTAGATAGGCACAATACCTTTATTTTAATTATTTATTTTTATGTGGTGCTGAGGATCAAACCCAGTGCCTTACACATGCTAGGCAAGAGCTCTACTGCTGAGCCACAATCCCAGCCCCATGACATTAATTCTTGAATGATAAATACCAAAGAATGGTATGGCTGGGTCTTGAGGTAGTTCTATGCCTAGTCTTTTGAGGAACCTCCATACGATTTTCATAAATTGTACTAATTTACAATTCCATAAAGGAATTCCTTGTTCTCCTCGTCCTTGCCACAATTTAATTATCATTTGTATTTTTGATGGTATCTATTCTGACTAGAGTGGGATGAAATTTCAATGTGGTTTTGAAATGCATTTCCCTGATTATCTACAATGCTGAGCATTTTCTCATATACTTTTTGGCCATTTGTATTTCTTCTTTTGAGAAGTCTCTTTTGAGTTCATTTTGCCCATTTATTAACTGTGTTATTTGGGGTTTTGGTGTTAAGTTTTTTGTATTATTTATATATTCTAGATAGTAATCCTCTGTCAGAAGAGTTGTGAGCAAAGACTTTCTCCCATTCTGTAGGTTCTCTTTTCACATTCTTAACTGTTTCCTTTGTTGTGCAGGGGCTTTTTCATTTGATGCCATCTCAATTATTAACTCTTGGCATTATTGCTTGAGCTACAGGAGTCCTATTGAGAAAATCATTGCGCCTGTGCCTATATGCTTGAGTGTTGACCCTATGTTTTCTTCTGGGAGTTGTACAGTTTCTGGTCAAATTCCTAGGTCTCTGATCCAATTTTGAGTTGATTTTTGTACAGAGTGAGAAATAAGGGTACAGTTTAATTCTACTACATATGGATAACCAGTTTTCCCAGCACCATTTGTTGAAAAGGCTGTTTTCTCTCCAACATGTTTTGGAAATCTTTGTCATGGATCAGATGACCATAGATGTGTTGGTTTGACTCTGTGTCTTCCAATCTGTACCATTAGTCTGTATGTCTCTTTTTATTACTATAGCTTTGTAGTGTAAGTCAGGTATTGTGATGCATGGTATTCCTACCCAAATGCTCCCAGCATTGCTTTTCATCAAACACTTATTACATATCTAAAACATGTCCCGGGGTACATTATTAAACAAAAATCAGTAGTCCTTTTCCTAATGGCACTTAAATCTAGAAGGGGGAGATGATTCCAAAAGCAATTCCCATACAGTATCATAGTACCATAACATGGGAAGTGGAGGCTGTTGTAGGGGAACATGACAGGACACCTAAAACTAGGCAGGGAAACAGAATAGGGAAAGGCTTAGAGACAAGAGGTGGAAAAGAGCATGAAACACAAAATGAGTGTCAGAATGCATGGGTGTGTACTGGAGGTAAAATGTTGAAAGGACAAATAGGGAAAAAGAAGGATGGAGAAGTAAAAAGCACTCTATGAAGAGATTATATGTCACATTCATATTCCACTAGTTTGCAGAGAGAGAGCATTGTCATCATGGTGAATCTCAACCCTGGCTGCATATCTAGAGTGCCCAGTACAGTGATTCTATTTTACTATGTCCTGGCAAAACAGTTCATAAAAACCATATAAAGTGGGAGTAAGTTAGAACCCTGAATACTAATGGTCTTATTCATAAGCAATAATAACACTAATAATATTGAAAATTTTTATTTTGAAATTTTAGATTTGTAATAAACATTTTAAATGCTACAGTTTCTATATACCCTTTACTCAGCTTCCCCTAATGTTATTTCCTTACATGTTATAATTATCAATATTTTTTAAAGTTAACAGCCAGGCACAGTTGCACACACCTGTAATCCCAATCAGGAGACTGAGGCAAATTTAAAGCAAGCCTCAACAACTTAGCGAGGCCCTAAACAGCTTAGTGAAACCCTGTCTCAAAATTTAAAAAAACTGAAATGGGGTGGGGACCAGGTTAGGTGGTTAATCACCCCTGGTATTAATCACTGGAACTAAAACTAATAATAATAATAAAGTTAACAGTGATACAATAATATTAAAAAAATTTACAAGGTGTGTTTGAATTTTGCCAACTGTCCTAGTGATTTCAATTTTGTTTTTGTTTGTGCAGTATCTAATCCAGACTCTCAAACTCCATTTTGTTGTCCTGTATTTTTTAATCTATTCAAATCTGGTATAATTCCTGAATCTTTCCTTGTTTTTCATGACCTTATATTTTGGAGAGTACTTCCATTTATTTTGTGGAATGTTCCCTCAGTTTGAGTTTGTTCGATGTTTTCTCTTAATTAGACGGCAGATTTGCATTTTGGGTAGGAATACCATGCAAGTATTCTTGCGCTTCTCAGTTTTTATCACATCAAGTTTTATATGGTGTCAATATATCTTTATATTGGTGACATTAACTTTGATCATTTTAATATGGTGTCTGTTGGGTTTTCTACAATAAAGTTATTATATTGCCTTCTTGTAACTAATAAGTATTTTGCAGGAAGATGCATACGGTATGTGACAGATCAGTACTGCTCAAACACCCTACACATACAAAAATGTAGTCCAAAAATGTCATTTCCCCTTCTTCTCTGGTACTCTGTTTCCATTCCCCTTTTCTTTCTAGCACATTCTTGCCCACCTGTTGCAGATAATCAATATTACTACAGTTTATCCTTTACATTTCTTTTTGAACAAACGAATAACTAACAATTAATGAGTATTTATTATGTGCTAGGCACTGCTCTGTAGGTCTTTCTCCATATAAACTCCTGCCATTTCCACAACTGCCTCAGTTTTAAGGGTGTATGTACTCTGAAATATATTTTTCATCAAGGATCAGTTCCTTAATAGGCATTCTGAGTTGTTTTTAGATATACCTAAGAGACATAAATTATAAAATAATAAAATAGCACATTATCAAGTACTAAATTTTGTTCTGATAATAATAATATTTGAGAGCAATTTTCATTCTCTCAGTTGACTAATTCACTAAAAATCAGTCACTGAGTGCCCAGGAAAGGCATAAAATTTCTCTTTTAACACATTTATTCCCAAAATAGCACAAGGACAATAGCATATAGACATGCAAGACAGATAGCATACTTATTTTGCATAAGAAAACTGAAAAACTCATGGGGGAAAACAGGGCCCCTGCACTCCTTCTATTACCTAACCTTGGCAAATAAGTTCATATAAGGCTTCCGTCCTCACTGAAAAGAGACAGACAGACATGGACAGACAACAAGATAGAATTGCCCTGAGTATTCATATCAGAGAGAAGCGTGAAACAATACAGGTAAGGCAGGGTTTGATGAATGGCTGCAAATTGCAAATTGTTGATTAATACAGGGATATGAAGAAAGTGTTTAGGGACACAGTGTGTAAAATGTACTAAAGGATGAAGAAGACATTGGAGACAAAAGCAAAATATAAAATTTGTGGAAAACCTGAAAGTATAAAACAAAGTAGTAAAACTCCTTTCCAACATCCAATTTCTAGGAATGATCATTTTATTAGTGAAAACAAATTAGGAAAAAATCTAACCTTGGATTATTTGGACACAGTAAATTTTACTTTGGTTGCATTATGCTAACCTTGCGATCCTCTTAAAAATACTAAGGGTCAGACTGAAATGTAGCTCAGTGGTAAAGCACTGGCCTGTTAGGCAACAAGGCCCTGGGTAAGATGCAAAAGTAAATAATAAATACTCCCAACAAACAAAATCAACAACAAACCAAAACCAATGTTCAAGTCCTATTCCAACCAATTAAATCAGAATCCTGAGTCAACATCAGTATTCTTCAATAATCCCATAATAGTATTTCTTAAAATATTTCTTAGTTGTCAATATACCTTTATTTTATTTATATGTGGTGCTGAGTATCAAACCCAATGCCATCACACATGCTAGGCAAGTGCTGTACCACTGAGCCACAACCCCAGCCCCCATAATAGAACTTTTAAGATAAAGCAAGAGTTGAGAATCACTAGACTAAAAGATACATGGTAAAAGGATGTCTATATAATGAAGTTTCTATCTCTTCCTTTTTATTATAAACCTGATGTAAATGTAAAACTAAAAAAAGTACATTTTTAATTTTCTAATTTCTTTTTATAAATAATTTCAGAAAAATAATTTTAATATATCATAATCATCTCTTATTCTGAAATTATATATTTAAAAATATATTGAGACTAAATACTTCTTATTAACAAAACTCTCTAGAAATTCCCAAATTATCATCTGGATCAGACATGGAAGCAACAATATTCTAAATAACCAATGCTATAGGGTTTGTTTAGCATGGTTCCAGTAGAACCCCAGAAAGTAAGATGAAATCCAGGCCATACTCAAAATAACAATCAGATAAATTCTAAGCTATTTGAGGACAAAATGCATGTCTCTTTTTCACAGTGATATCTTCAGCAATTAAAAAAGTCTGGCATATGATAGGTGCCCTATAATCACTAGTTCCACAATTAAAAGGTTCCACTATATCAAGCCACCATTGGAATCTATTCTTTTAATAGGCTGGAAAGTGGTTTTCATATTGTGGAATGTCCTGAACAGCAATATTAAAAAATCCATGAGCTCCTGATGTCAAACTGGATGGCACCCTTTTGCATCCACTTTACATAGTGGGGTCTAATAGTATTTATAAGAAATTGTTTCTGGTGATGTTTGGTTTTTTTTTTTTTCTCTATAAAAATAAGTTTGAAAATAAACAGAGCAAATAATTGAAAGGTAAGTCCAAAGAGTAAGTAGGAATGGGACTAAAAATAAAATTCTCAAAAGAATAATTGTGAACCTCATACATATATTTGAGGAAATAAAAAGTAAACATAGATATAACCTTTCCTTTTTGGCCACAGCCAAAGTGGGAAACCATAAGGATTTGTTTTAAAAAAAAAAAAAAAAAAAAACATAAATTTTACTTCTTAAAAAATCACAGATTGGGGCTGGGGTTGTGGCTCTGCGGTAGAGCACTCACCTAGCACGTGCAAGGGGCTGAGTTCAATCCTCAGCACCACATATAAAAATAAATAAAATAAAGGTATTTTAAGAAATCACAGATGTCTCTGAGCCTTCATTTATTCCACTGTAAAACAGAAATAAGATATCCACCATACAGAGTGGTGAGGAGTCAATGAAATAATATTTGCAAGTATCCCAGACAATGCCTAGCGGATTGTAAGTACTCAAAAAAAACTAATATCAACCTCTAATATTAACAAGTTGGAAGACTGTTATTAAGTATGGACTCTGAAATCAGAATACCTGATGTTATGGTTTGCATATGAGGCATGCTCCCAAGGTTCATGAGTGAGACAATGCAAAAATATTCAGATTAATATGATGAGATTGTGAGAGCTGTAACTGAATCAGCAGATTAATCTATTTGATGAATTAATAATTTGAAAGGACTATAATACTGGGTGTAACTATAGGCTGATGGTATACAGCTGGAGGAAGTGGGTCACTGGGATATGCCGTTGGGTTTTATATTTTGTCCCTGATAAGCAGAGTTCCCTCTCTGCTTCCTTGTTGTCAGGATCTGGGCAGCTTTTTCTGCAATGCCCTGCCACCATGATGTACTGACTCAGTTAAGGGCCAGAGCTATGGAGTTAACCAGCCAAGAACTAAATCTCTGAAACCATGAGCCAAAATAAAAATATTCCTCCTCTAAATTGTTCTTATCAGGTCTTTTTGTCATGGTGATGCAATGCTGACAAACACACTGGGTACAAATATTAACTACATCAATTAGTGACCCTTTGATTTGATCAAGTGACAAACTCTTTAAAGTTCTAGTTTCTTCATTTTCAATACAGTGCAAATTAAAACTATCTCTCTGTTCTGGTTTAAGATAGGGTGACATAATTCTTATAAGATATTTGGCTCTTTATCCACTCATCTACTGAGGGGCATCTGGGTTGGTTTCACAACCTAGCTATTGTGAATTGTGCTGCTATAAACATTGGTGTGGCTGTGTCCCTGTAGTATGCTGCTTTTAGGTCCTTTGGGTATTCCCAATAGTGGGATGTCTGGGTCATAAGGGGGATCCATTCCCAATTTTCCAAGGAATCTCCATACTGCTCTCCATAATGGCTGCACCATTTTGCAGTCCCACCAGCAATGTATGAGTGTGCCTTTTTCCCCACATCCTCTCCAACATTTATTATTGTTTGTGTTCTTAATAGCTGCCATTCTGATTGGAGTGAAATGAAATCTTAGTAAATGTGGTATATATATACACAATGAAATATTACTCAGCAATTAAAGAGAATAAAATAATGGCATTCACAGGTAAATGGATGAAGTTGGAGAATATAATGCAAAGTGAAGTAAGCCAATCTCAAAAATCCAAATGCTGAATGTTTTTTCTGATATAAGTAGGCTTAGTCACAGTGGGGTTGGGTCGGGGAACATAGGAGGATTAGAGGAACACTAGAAAGGTCAATGGGGAGGAGGGGAAGGGAGGGAGAAAGAGGGTATGAAGAGAGGAAAAAAAGAAGATGGTAGATGGTAGAATGAGATGGATATTAGTATCCTAAATGTGTGATTTAAAACATGAAGAGTATAAATATACTTTGTATACAAACAGTGTTATGTAAAAAGTTACTCTATATATGTACTATGAATTGTGACGTCCTATTGTTATATATACAACTTAAAATTTAAAAATAAATATATATAAAAATAAAATAAAAAAATAAGATACTTGGCACAGTGGCTAGCTCAAATTAATTGTTCAGTAAGTACTTACTATTCTTATTGTCATAAAAAATATAACATTTGTGTATTATCCACTATAAATACAACATATCTATAGATGTCAACATATGAAACATTTTTAAGCCTTGAATAAACTTATAAACTCTTACAGCAAAAGAGGACCTTATTACCTAATGAATTTATTATAATAGCAACATCCCTCATATTTGCAATAGTTTATGTTAACATTTTCCCCTCTTTGAATTTCAGCTGTACGCAAACAACTGTTATCTTCTTCTCACCTGTATTGTGTCTGGAATAAATACATGTATATGGAAATGAAGATCTTTTTATTTTTAATAAACCAGCAAGTGAAAGTGCCAGGAACAGAAACACAAGGTAGTGTTCTTTCCATGTGATCACAATGACCCTTCCTAAAGAGGGGCTTGAAAAAGTTTTTAAATCTTTGATATTCCCCCAAATATATCTTATTTACAACTATTTACTGTGAGAAATCATTATCATTGCCTTCTAATCTATTTGTTCACAATTATTCATTTACCTTTCAATTTTCCCTATTAGAAAGTTCTGTGAAGGCAAGACATATGTCTTATTCACATTGATTTCTATAGCACCTCACTGTGCACAGTTGGGGGTGCACAGCTGGTATTAAATAAATATAAAAGAAAAATTGCTCTAATAGGTAAGAGAAATGAAACTTGAAACAGTCAGATATCAGTGATTATAGTAGCCTGCAGTGGTCCCAAACTAGAAACCAGCCCCAAAAACAAACATCAAGGTTGGGCTAAACTATCTGCTACATTAGCTTAAGTGATTCTTACACTAGGGTACTTGTTAAAAACAGACTGTGTGGGTCCACCCAAGGCTCATATAAAATTATCAAATTTTCTCAATTTCTCCAAATCATTCAATTTTCTTCCAATTCTTTGGAATACTGTTAAAAATTTTTTACTATTATAAAAATCACAACAGGGACTGTTTAAAGTTCAAGGGCCCCTACATTATAACTTAAAATTACCTATTGAACCTCAAAACTTTTTACTCTAAATATTCAAAAGTTTAGTTGTTAAATTATTCTTTACAGATATAACCAAACTTTCCAAACTATTGTCTGTAGTTTCATTTTGTTTTGTTGCTGTGCTGGAAATCAAATATATTGCATTTCTATTATATTTCTGTTAATCTTTTCTTTGCAGGTGAGGTGCCAGGGATTAAACCCAAGATTGCTTACACTGAGCCATATCACCAGCTCCCCCCTCATCTTTAAAAATATGTGTCATGTCACGAATTTTTTTTTAAAAAAAATATTTTTAGTTGTAAATGAACACAATTCATTTATTGACTTAATTAATTTATTTGTAATGTAGTGCTATAGTGCTAAGGATGGAACCCAGTGCCTCACAGGTACTAGGCAAGCATTCTCTACCATGAGTCATAACCCCAGCTTCCCCAGCCATTTTTTATATTTTATTTAGAAACAGGGTCTTGTTGAGTAGCTTAGGGTCTTGCTAAACTACTGGGACTGGCTTTGAACTCCCAATGTTCCTGCCTCAGCCTCCGAGCTGCTGGGATTACAGACATGAGCTACCACACCTGGTGACATTCCTCTTAATCTTTGAATAGAATGTCATCCTCCATAATATAGTTTACTACCAATTATGATAAAAATATTTTCCAATTTTTTGTTCAATATTTATTGTGCTTTGGTATAAATTTTTTTTTATTTCAGTTTACTTCATTCCAACATAATGAAAATTTTAATAGATGTGAACTTGACTTCCCCCAAAATAATTTATTTAGGACATACTATGTGCTAACAACTATAGAAATTACATAAAGATAAAATTTTATATTCTACACACAAAACAAAGAAACATGATACTGTCAAGAACTAAATTCTGCAGTACAGGTTGTCTATAACTGCTACAAAAGTTAGGAGGAATCAATATCCAAAAAGGGCTTGGGTGTAGTGCTTGCCTAGCATGTCCATGCTAGTTCAATCTCCAGCACAGCAAAACACAAAACAACCACTCAAACAAATAAGTAGAATATCAAAACATATTTGGAGATTCTTCACTGGATAATAAAACTGAAAGGTATTCCAAAAATGTATACAAACAATGTTTTTAGTAAGCATATGTATAATAATTTATAGTTATTTTTGTTCTATTTACTTTGGCAACATAT